>OZ010787.1:169878523-172559543 GCA_963932465.1 Maratus speciosus | reverse complement strand
TCTTAAAATCTGACAAAGTGTAAGTAAGATTTTAACACTTCACATAATAATAAATATACATTTTATAAGTATTTTGACAATTAAGAAAGAAGAGTCATTATTTAAGAAGTGCACAAAGAAAAAATAAGTTAAAATATTAATTTACTAAGTAGATATTTTAAAAATACGAATAAATCACATGTCGATTGACTTGACATTACGGAAGGGAACTTGGAAGCTGAGCGACTTGTAACCTTAACTATTTACTGTTTTTAAGAGGATAGTAATTGTTGATAGGTTTGTCTTATTCACTATTAATGTTTAAATGTATTTAATTTTACTATATAAAAATCGTATTATTTACATTCAATAAAGCTTATTACATTTAAATTACATTTAATAATAATTATTGCATTTAATAATTATTGCATATTCACTATTAATGTTTAAATGTATTTAATTTTACTATATAAAAATCGTATTATTTACATTCAATAAAGCTTATTACATTTAATAATAATTATTGCATTTAATAATTATTGCATTTAATTTATGTTTAACCCCCTCACTGACAAGCCCGTGTTAATACGTTCACTAAGCTCCAGGTTTCACTGCAATACAAGCAATATTTAAAGTAATATAATTCTATTGATTTAATGTATTTTTAATATATTGAACAATGATTAATACTTCCAAGGATTGTATTCATATTCGTTATTAAATTTTTTTATAAAATGTTCAAAGAATCATATTTTTTTAGCATATAAAACAAAATGCAGAGAAAACAACATTACAATTTTGCCCTTTTCCAAGACAGTCGGAGGGTTAATAGTGTTATATTTAATAGTAGGTTCAGTAAAGTGGGGTTTATTTAGTATAGATTGCTAGTTTTTGAATGTATTTAATATATTACCACTTTCAAAATGATTCTTCAGAACTCTACTTCATCTTCTTCATCACGCTCTTCTTGACTTTTATCGGGACTACCATCGGACCTTACTGGAAGAAGAAATTGTAGGGTCTGGCTACTGTATGACTTGCTCTTTTTAGTTGATAAACGGAGTTATTAGAAAATATGAAGTTGCTTATTTTCACGTACATTATAAAAGGAAAATTTTAATTAAATTTTCTTTGTACCGTTTGACAGTTTTGGAATTAAAATTAGGTGGCCCTTTTTAAGGACAACACCCTCGAAAGGGTTAATTCCCTCCTTTCTCTCCTTAGGTTACACAGATGTGCCCCAAGAACTAATTATGGAACCCTTTTTCAATAAATAAGTATATACAATTTGAAGGCGATCGGATATTTCTATCAAAAGATATTGAGTTGCGTGCGTACGTACGTACCTACATACGTACATATGCACGTACGTACATACATACAGACAGAATATGTAGGTGCAAAAGCTCTCTGGTAATATCCTGTGAGCTAAAAACTTGCAATACGACAGTAAATATATAGTTCTTATCTCTTCAATTCGGTGGCCGCAAAACAGAGCATTTAAATAGTCATCCCGAAAAAAAAAATTATAAAAAAATGGCAACAATATGCGGAAGATTTTTTTGCAGAAATTGACACTAAAGACTATAACTAATACGGTTATAATTCAAATATGGCGGGGCAAAGCGCGGCACATATTTAAAAAGCTTTCGATATGTATAAATTAGAGCCAAAAACGCTTTAAAAATAACCCTTTTACACAATTAATGTTTTTTCATTACATTAAAAACGAGACTATTTAAATTAACACATAGTTTAACACTAAGTTCTGACCTTTGTTAAACACGTAAGCCCTGTTTAGTTTCAATTCAGCAGTTCATTGAGCCACAAAAAAATTATACTTAAACATAACAACAATGCCAAAAAACAACAAAAAACCACGTTTTCTCAGAAAGAAACTGCCTCTTCAGCTGAGGGCAGGAGCCACCGGATATAACTCAGGTTCCTAAAATAGACATAGATCGATGCAACAATTAATTAGCTATTAAAAAATAAGATTTTTACAATTGTTGACGAAATTTTAATTTTGGCATTTTTGGCCAGGTTTTTGGGCCAAATACTCCACGGTGCGGCGGTTATACGTATTGTGCAAAATAGCATATATGGTACATCGTATATACGGATCTTACCCAAGCGGTTAAACGTATAAACGTCTAAACCTTTTTCGTTCAAGGCATGGAAATAGATGTTTTAACCCTCTCGCTGCGTAACTGTTTTATCAAAATAGCTTCAAAAATTGTGTATTTAAGAATTTTTATTTTTTTTTTTTGTCACCTGCTTTTCAAAACAAAATTTTTTGTCTAATTTAATCGAGAAAATGCTCCGATTAAATAAGGCAAAATTTGCAATAACAAAATAACTGGTGGGGAATAATCAAGTTGGGTTAATTAGACGGAAAAATGCATCCATGAGTAAATCTCGAGTTCCGGAACGAGAGGGTTACTGCTTATCTGAGGATTAAGAAACATCGAGAAATATCCTCTAGAGTAATGTATATAAAGTGATTTAGCGGGGCCATCGCGATTCTTTGTTCAAAGAAGCACGATGGCCTGAGATTTACCTACCTTTTGGTTGTTGTGCAGGTACTTAAAAATTCTAAATACTTTTCCTCTGTTCAGATTTTGGTTGTTTCCCTATAATCTAAGCTACTAATTGTGAAATGCTTTACTATTGGTAGCGGGTAGCTTCAAAGCTACCTTTTGCAGATCTGTAGCATAGCACCTAGCTTCTTTTTATTTATGGCATGGGCACTTCACGCGAAACTTTATTTTTGCATGCGGCCAGAGACAAGACTTAAATTTACTTTATATCTTATAGTGACATTGATCAATCCGACTCCTGCAGCTGAAAAGTCTCGTTCATAACAGGCAAAATCACCAACTACACCTCCTTATCCTTCCAAAACATGACTTTCTTAATAGGTATACATGACCATGATTACTCCGACAAGCAGTTCGGGAACAGAACCAATACCACAGTTATTTTTAAAACCATTATGAGAATATAATTAAAACAACTATAATGGCTACTTTCAGCAAATATTATTTATTTATTAAACAATTTAAACTGTTCCAGCAAATTCATATCACAATTTAACACTTAATTTAATAAAAATTAGGAGAAAATAAATTAATTAAAATATTTAAAGAGGAAAATAACAAGATTATAAATATGAAATATAATATGCAGATTGCTACGCTAACGCCACCGATTTCCAGCTTATTCTCCATTCAGTGACGTAAGACTGATGAGGTCCATTTTTATTAAAATTAGATACGATACTTGAAATATACGTATACTTTAAATGTACATATGCTTAAATATACGTTTAACTGATGTACCCTTATACGTATCCGTATACGTTTAAACGTATATTTTAAGGTATTCGTATTTTAAAGAAACGTATTATAAGTATATCGTTTAAACCTATTTAACTGAAATACGTATCCCATCGAGAGCACTACTCCAAAACATAAGGAAGTAGTTTGCAATCAACTAATTTTCATAAAAGTTTTAGGAATTTTTTTTATCGTTTTATTTAAATAACCACCGATTGAGCGGTAATGCCCGACATGGTAGGGTAATTGCGCTCGGAGTTTGAATACAACATTTAAGTAAGACAAAATTCACATATGTAGTTGTGTAGGCTGTTCTCACCACTGCAGACTTTTTGCGACCACTTTACACATATTGTGTTACACATATAGTGGGCTACATTTTTAAATTTAGGTTTTTTGATTTTCACCACTTTTTTGAAATCGTAAAATTCTCCTTGTTTAACACTAGAACGGCGGGAGGGGTCATTTTGACACCTGAGTACTTTCGCCCGTTGATTACTTTTGTTTGCTTGGGCGAAATTATTTGAAATTTTTTGACTTTTCCTAAATAGATAACATATATTTCTAAAAAAAAATTCAGCTTTCTAGATTTGTTAGTTTTTGAAATATTGACTTGTATTCCTAGAACGGCGGACGGGGGTCATTTTGACCCTTTTAGTAAAATACTCTTTGTACTCGAAGCAGCTTCAGTTGCTAACTATATGTTCGAGGAGAATAAAAAAAAGGGTTTAGATTTTTATTCATTGTCGTCTAAGGCATGAGGAATACTATTTTGCAAAGAAATTATCTCAAGAGATAGATTCAAAGAAAGAAAAAGATTTTTTAGGTTTGATCAAAAGACAACGAGATCTAGCAGACTACAGACTGATAAATTTGCTCTTGCATCTGAAATGTGGAATAAATTTATTGAAAATTGCAAAAAATGCTACCGACCAGGAGAAAATATTACAGTTGATGAACAATTGTTCCCATATCAGAATAGATATAAATTTACGCAATATATGACAAATAAATCGAATAAATTTGGAATAAAATTTTGGTGATCTGTTGACGTTGATTCTAAATACCTCTTGAATGAATTTATCTAGAAAAAGATGAAACAGTCAATCCTTAATTACGTTTATCGGAAAATGTTGTCATGAAATTAACAGATCCCCATCTAAACGAAGGGAGGAACATTACGACAGATAGCTATTTTACTAGCATCAAATTAGCAGAAATGTTAAAAGCTAAAAATACAACTTTGGTTGCACAATGAAAAAGAACAGAAGAGAAATTCCTATATCATTGAAAAATATGCACAGTTCTCTTTATTCATCGAAGATAGTGGAATGTGATAATATGACACTTACCACCTATCAAGCCAAAAGAAAAAAAAAGTGTTTTTCTACTGAGCTCATAACATTCTACTAAAAAAAACTGAAGACGGTCTCAAGAAGTTGCCCGATTCAATAAAATATTACAACGCAACGAAGTATGGTGTGGATATCCATGATCAGATGTGCCGAAAATACTCCGTGAAATCGGCTTCTAGAAGATGGCCTGTACATATCTTTTTCAATATTTTGGATTATGCAGCTTTAAACACCTGGATAATTTATAAAAGTGTAACAGGCAAGTCTATCAATAGAAGAGATTTTTTATTAAATTTAGGGATGCGTTCAGAATGGATCTTACGGTTTCAAAACTCCCAAAAATCTTTTCTGAGTCTTCAGAAAAAAAAAAAAAAAACACGAAAATAAAATAGATATGAAGAGAAAAAATGTCAAGTACAGACATGCAATGGAAACAAATCTCAAGAATTTTGCGCACCATGTTTCAAAGTTGTGTGCAGAAAATGTACTGGAAAAATTGCTATTTCTTTGTTACAACTGAATTAATTCTTAATACGTGTGCACAATTTGGAGTATTATAAGCATTAAATAGAATTTAAACAGAATGCTTAACATATTAACCATTCAGCTACACTTATAATGAAATAACGGAAACAATAGAACAAATTTCTCATTTATAGATTTAGAGAAAACTTCATTCGGCGAATAAGTTAGATAAAAAAATATATGTATATATATATTATTTTATAAATTCTGTTTTATTTTAGTTAACATTTGTTTTAATTTGTGAAAATATTAATTTTAAATCGATTTTTATATCAAATTAATGATTTTTTTGAGTAGTTTTAGTATGATCCAATTAATCGCCATGTAGGCGTTACATATACAGTACTTCTAAAATTCAATAAATTATAGAGTAATATTAAATATAAATTATGAAATACACGGAAATTACATATTTTGCCAATGTATGGCATTTAAAATTATTTTAGCGTTGTTATTTCAGTATTTTCATCGAAGGGTCAAAATGACCCCTTCCCGCCGTTCCAGTAGGTAAGATTTTCCCGCCGTTCTAGTGTTAATGACATATTAATTAAGGCGAAAACAGGGGAATTTTGCCATTTCAAAAAAGTGGTGTTAATCACTAAATTTGAATTTAAAAAAAGTTGCCCACTGGCAACACTTCTTCTGGAATTCCATGCGAGCGCCATTAGCCGTTATCGCCAATTTGGGTTTTAATGCATTATAATGGGCTTAACAGCATACTACAAAAATAAATAAAAATCATGAAAGTACAGCTAAATGTACATATTTTGTACACATAATGAGTAAATTAATATTTGGAAATAAGAGTGTACACTTACCTTCAAGTTAGATGTTGTAGAATTTTATAATAAAACAACTGCAAACTAATCATATGATGACACAAAAAAATTTCCCTCCGACGGTCACTATATCCTTATTGGGAACTTATGATGAAGTTTGCTAAGTGTCGGTACCGATCGCACGTTTCCAATTCTATTCTGTTTAGAGATATTGGGTGAGCGAGATTACCCTCATTACCCTACTTTCCCCTAATACTCAATAGAAAAAACCGTATAGTGATCCTTATACAATCTCGTTGCATTAAAAGCGAATTTAAAAAAGTTAATTTGCGGCCATATTTCAACTTCATCTGTGTTAGATTAAAATAAAATTAATTGTGATTAAAGTATTCATGATTGATTTAATACAGATTGAATTAATCATAAAAAAAATTACAGAGCAATTACATTTTTAATTTCGATCATGATTAAGTGAATTATGATTAAATTTCCAAGGATTGAAACTTTAGTCGACTAATCAATCAACTAAAAAAGTAATGGATGGGCCAACCCCGATAAATATTACGTTTACTATGCAAAATATTTGTGTTCTACTATAATTACTACTCGAGTTATATTTTAATTTATCAGCACCAATGCTTTTACCATTTGAAATTTGTGTGGTCTGCAACATGTTTTATCCAAATTTTAAGTGTTTGTGGTTATCGGGCCCTTATACTCGCTCTATACTAAAATTTAGGGGCTTCTGTTTAAAACGCCGACAATGTCCTCCTTTATAAAGTATACGTTTACCATGCAATGTATGAGTGTTCTACGATAATTAAATCCCGTGTTGTAAGTATTTTAAGTTGTCAGTATCTTGTATTTATGATCAAGACTTGATAATGTCGAAATTTCTGAAATCGAGATTTATCATCAAGTTAATATCGCGATTTAGTGATTGAACAATTTAACATCGATGTTACCTTTATAATATGGAACCCTTTTTTTCATTTATAGTGACAAAAGTTTTAAATCACTCCTCAGCCCTGCTTTATATAATTTACTATTTTTTTTTTTTGATTTATCTAGTAATTTTGAAAAGATATATATTTTACGCATACAATAGTTGGAATGCCAAAACGCCCTCCTGTTTTTGCATTTAAAAAATTAATGGGCTAATTTGATAAATTTCATTAAGAAATGGTATAAATGAAAAATATTTTATATCGTCTGAGTTATGAAGGCTGCTACAATCTAAGTTCCTTAGGGGGGTGCTCTCCCCTAGCTCTCTTAAACTACACCCCAGTGATAATATATATATATATATATATATATATATATACTTTTTTTTTTACTGAGACAGTATTAAAAGTTATTGAGGTAAAACAGAAGTAGAATCGATGAATTGAAAATGATGCACTTAACTAATCATTTGCCGTGATGTGAAATAAAGTTAAAAAACAAAATAAAATTTCTGACATTCATATAGTGGACAGAGAATGATTAAACGCACGAGCTTTGGAACAACCTATTGCTGAAATTCGTGCATTTTTGTGACCATTGGCTTATAGGATTCGTATTAAAATATACCTAATTTTGAATGATCAGAAAGGGATTAAAGCGGAAAATTACAGATTCGAGGAAAAAATTCCATGAATGTGTGCCTCTCCACCACGCCACTTTCATTCCACTGTAGAAATTGGTTCACCTGATACAATGCAGAACTACGTTTTAAAGTATTTTTAAGTAATTATAAAATAATAATAATTAAAACTAAAATATTCAAATATTACCAAAGCATATGAAAATTAACTTTTTACCAAAAAAATGCATAAATATACTAATATAAATTAGATGAATTTGGATTTTATATATAAAACTTTAATTTTTTCAACCATAAGTACTGTATTAATTTTACGAATGTATTCGTAAATGTAAAAAAATTAAAATAAAAAAATGCGTTAAAAAATAGGTCTACGCAGACAGCGTCGAAATCTGATGTCCAACCAGATGCATGACTCTACTTTAAAGTATTTTAATTAATTACAAAATAATAAAAAATAAGACGTATACATTCCAATATTACCCAAACACGTGAAAAAATAATTTTCCATGAAACTGTGAATAAAAAGGTACCCTGAAATTTTACGAATTTGGATTTTAAGTATAGAACATTTTATTTTGTTTTTACAACTATAAAAATTGAATCAATTTCAAGAAAAGATTCTCATTTGAAAACAGGACAAAAAAAAAGAAGTCCTCTCCCCCTTTAAAATAATTGCTTTTATCATATGAAATGTGTATGTTCTGCGACAATTTGGATTCGAGTTATAAGTGTTTATGTTTAACGGACCCTTATATTTGTTTTTGAAAAAGTAGAAAAAAAAAACTATTTCTCGAAAACGTGTAATTACGCAAAAATAACTAGATAATTAGTAAATATGCAATTATATTTTTAAAATTCTATTATGTTTTTATAACATTATAAATTAGTACTTACTGACACATAAATAGTTACGTATAAATTTAGTTACATTCTTATAAACGTAACTGGGATTAACTTGCAATGAATTAAAAGTAATTTTCATATCAATTTAAAAAAATGCAATTAGAATTAGCTTGTAATTGATTGCAATTTAATTTAAACACATTTCATAGAATGTAATTTAGATTTAGTTATCTTACATTACACGTTAACCAAATTGTACTCTGAACAAACGTAATTGACATTAACTTGTAATACATTAGAATTTAATCTAAATTATATTTTTTAAAATACAATTAGAATTATCTCGTAATTGATTGCAATTTAATTTAAATACATTTCATGGAATGTAATTTAGATTTAGTTATATTTCATTACAAGTTAACCAAATTGGATTCTGAATAAACGTAACTGACATTAACTTGTAATACATTAGAATTTAATCTAAATTATATTTTCAAAGATGTAATTAGAATTCACCTATAATACATTACAAGTTAACAGGATTTATAATTAGAAAGTCCTTCCGGCCAGTGCCGGGAGGAAGAGGTAGCTTTCATATTCCTTATTTAAAAAAAAGCCAAATTATATTTTCAAACACAGGAAGCTCAATTAAGTGGAAACCGAATGTAGGAGATTCAATACTAATTTTTATCAATACTAAATCATTATGAATGAGAATTTTGCGTAATTAGTCAGCTTTATCCAAGCTGCTTTTATTTAAAGTAACTTATATTTGGCTGCCAAATTCGGCGATTTCTTAAAGTGCCTGCCATTTTAAGACAACATGGTGGATGAGGCTAACCAGTGAACTTGGTCGAGACCTTAGTAATTGCTGTGCACATGCTCACTCACATCGGAATCGGTTGATATCTACGAGTGCTATCGCAGGCAAAAAATCAGATTTTTCAAAATGTCACCCACGTTAGAAATTGAAACTGCTATATCTAAGCCATTTTTTAAGATAAAGACAAACAAAAAATGCTCCTGAATTCTTATATCAAGGTCAAATACTTAAAAAAGAAACCTTTTTCAATTTCTAATTTTTTTGCACCTCACTTTAAATATAATTTTTTTTTTAATTTAATGGCCGCCATTTTGAAACAAGATGGCTGATGAAGCTGGCCAGCGAACTTGGTCGAGATATTGATGTATACTATCCACATGCCTTCTTCCATAGAAATAGGCGAATACGTGTGGTATCGCGTGACAAATACAAGATTGTTTCAAAGTGTTAGCAATGATAGAAATTCAAAGTGCTATAATTCAACCACTTTTTAAGATATAAACAAAAGAACAAATTTTCAGAAACAAAAACTGCTCCAGAATCTTTGTATCAAGGCCAAACACATAAAAAAAAACTTTTTCATTTTCCAATTTTAGGTAGCTTTCTTTACAAAAAAGCTACCTATTGCAGCCGTTCGGAGGAAAGCGATTTCAAAAAATTTTGGTATATTTTCATCGATCATGACCCCCAGACCCCGAAACCACCCTCCGTTCAAAATTTATATATATATATATATATATATATACGGGGCTCTTGTATTATTACTATATTTTTGTTATGTATTTTATGTGGATGTTGATTTGATATTTTACATGTAAATTGGAGATTTTCATTAATATTATAATTAGCTTAATTATTCATTAATCTAATTTTCAATTATTTGTTATTAAATTTTAATTTACTAAGGACAATATCATATTAATTACTAATAGTATGCCACTCTTAGTTTAATGTTTTTGATTGTCCCACATTCATACTTTATGGATTTTTATGGATGTCTGAAAATAATCCTCATTCTATATTTGTACTTTTTAAGTAATGGGATTTTAAGTATTATTTAACCTTCTATATACTTCCACATGTTTTTTATTTCCTGTTCATTTTATAAATATCTTATATATAATTCATTAAAAAATAATTTTTAAATTATTTTTAATAATTATTTATATTAATTATTACTGAATTTATTTTGTTTTATAGCATATAGCTATTTGCTATATATTATCAATGTTCTAGCATTATTTAAACTCTTAGTTTAGTTTAAATCAGTTAGCTAATAGACTATATTGTATGGTGTTAAATTTTATTAACAATAGTTTTAAATACATTGTGTGATTTATATTAGGTTTATAATTCTCCATATATAAGGATTTGTTTGGTTTTGCTGTTTAAATAGTTATTTACATTCAAAAGCTTACAAATTTTTATCTTGCGATAAATGTTTAATATAATTAATAACAGATGGCAGCACCAACTCTCTTGTCTCTTTCAGATTGCTCTAATTTTTATTTTTTCTAGCTCCATTTCAGTTATAATTTATACACCAGGGTGTCTTTTTAGCTAAATTTTGACGATATTGTTAAACTGTTATCTATTAATTTAATAGTGCATTTTAAATAATGTAATTAATATCTATTTATTTTATATTTGGTTAAATTTGTTTTACAAGGTATTTCAAATTTTATTTCAAAATGTATTAACTGCATCCTTTGGTATCATTTACTGTGATTTCTTAACTGTTTTATTCACCTTAATCTTTTTGATATACTGGTTGACATGTGCACATGGATTTTTGTAAAATACTGAAATATTAATCGGTATGGTGTTTATTATTTATATTTTATATCCTATAAATATTTAAATACGTTTTATTGATTCTTCCATTTCATATTATTTGTTTCTATTCTGCTTTCATTTTTAATCAATTCACTTGATTTTTGTGGTTGTTTGGGCACAGGGGAAAATTAATTTTAGCTTTAGCTTATTTTTCCCACAGAAAACAACCATTTTGCTTATATCATTGAATTCTGTGCCCTTGATAACGTAATTCAATGTATAAGCTTTTCAATTTTTGTCGGTGTCCACTTTTTTCTTTTTTCTTCCATAATAATTCTTATAATATATATTTTTTTTTTAATACTTACAGCTTTAATTCATAATTATTGACGGTGGTAGGTTATGTTTAATTAATGTAATATATATATATATATATGACCTATGTCACACTATAACTCCCGTAATTATGAACCGATTTCGATGTAATTCGGTGTGTACATAGTACATACAAATATCTCGACCGAGTTCGTTGGCCAGCTTCATCCGCCATCTTGTTTCAAAATGGCGCCCATTTAAAAAAATTAAAAAATAAAAAAATTTAAATGAGATACCAAAAAATTGGAAAATGAAAAAGATTTTTTTTGTATGTGTTTGACCTTAATACAAAGATTCCGGAACAGTTTTTCTTTCTTCTATATCTAAAAAAATGGCTGAGTAATAGCATTTTGAATTTCTCTTGTGGCTGACATTTTAAAACGACCTGATTTTTGTCACGCGATAACAGGCGTATTTATGAACCTATTTGGATGTAACTTGGTCTGTACATAGTACATAGCAATGTCTCGACCGAGTTCGTTGGCAAGCTTCATTCGCCATCTTGTTTAAAAAGGGTTGCCATTAAAAAAAATTAAATTTAAAATTCAAAATGAGGTATTAAAAAATTGGAAAATGAAAAATATTTTTTTAATGTGTTTGGCCTTGATACAAAGATTCCGGAGCAGTTTTTCTTTCTGAAAATTTGTTCTTTTGTTGATATCTTAAAAAATGGTTGATTTATAGCACTTTGAATTTCTAGCATGGCTAACATTTTGAAACGATCTTGTATTTGTCACGCGATAACACACGTATTCGCCTATTTCGATGTAAGAAGGCATGTGGATAGTATACATCAACACCTCGACCAAGTTCGCTGGCCAGATTCATCAGCCATCTTGTTTCAAAATGGCGGCCATTAAATTAAAAAAATATATATATATTTAAAGTGGGGTGCAAAAAAATTAGAAATTGAAAAAGATTTCTTTCTTAAGTATTTGATCTTGATATAAGGATTCAGGAGCACTTTTTGTTTGTCTTTACCTTAAAAAATGGCTCAGATATAGCAGTTTCAATTTCTATTGTGGGTGACATTTTGAAAAATCTGAGTTTTTGCATGCGACAGCACTTCTATATATTAACCGATTCCGATGTGAGTGAGCATGTGCACAGCAATTACTAAGGTCTCGACCAAGTTCACTGCTTAGCCTCATCCACCATGTTGTCTTAAAATGACAGGCACTTTAATAAATTGCCGAATTTGGCAGCCAAATATAAGTTACTTTAAAGAAAAGCAGCTTGGATAAAGCTGACTAATTTCGCGAAATTCTCATTCATTATATTAATAAAAATTAGTATTGAATCTCCTATATTCGGTTTCCACTAAATTGAGCTTCGTGTGTTTGCATGATATAAGTTGGCTTTTTTAAAATAAGGATTATGAAAGCTACCTCTTCCTCCCGGCACTGGCCGGAAGGACTTTTTTAATACCTTATTTTAAATTTTAAGTTCCATTTTTTTAAATGGCAACCCTTTTGAAACAAGATGGCGAATGAAGCTGGCCGACGAACTCGGTTGAGACATTGGTATGTACTATGTACAGACCAAGTTACATTCAAATCGGTTCATAAATACGCCTGTTATCGCATGACAAAAATCAGGTCGTTTTAAAATGTCAGCCACAATATAAATTCAAAATGTTATAACTCAGCCATTTTTTTAGATATATACGAAACAAAACCTGTTCCGGAATCTTTGTATTAATGTCAAACACATACGAAAAAAAAAAAATTTCCATTTTCTAATTTTTTGGCATCTCATTTTATATTTAAATTTTTTTAAATGGCCGCCATTTTGAAACATGATGGCGGATGAAGCTGGCCAACGAACTCGGTTGAGTTATTTGTATGTACTATGTACACTCCAAGGTACATCCAAATCGGTTCATAAATACGTCTGTTATCACGGTGCAAAAATCAGGGCGTTTCAAAATGTCAGCCACGCTAGAAATTCAAAATGCTATAACTCAGCCATTTTTTCAGATATAGACGAAACAAAAACTGCTTCCGAATCTTTTTATCAAGGTCAAACACATAAGAAAAAAATATGTTTTCAATTTTTAATTTTTTGGTACCACATTTCAAATTAAAATTTTTCTTAAAATTTTAAATGGCCGCCATTTTTAAACAAAATGGCGGATGAAGCTGGCCAACGAACTCGGTCGAGACATTGATCTGTACTATGCATAAACGAAGTTACATCCAAATCGGTTTATAAATACGCCTTTTATCGCGTGACAAAATTCAGGACGTTTCAAAATGTCAGCTTCGCTAGAAATTCAAACTCAGCCATTTTTTAAGATATAGACGAAACAAAAACTGCTTTGGAGTCTTTGTATAAAGGTCAAATAGATAAGAAAAAATATTTTTCCATTTTCAATTTTTTGGTACCACATTTCAAATTTTAAATTAAAAAAATTTTTAAATGGCCGCCATTTTGAAACAAAATGGCGGATGAAACTGGCCAACGAACTCGGTCGAGACATTGGTATGTACTATGTACACACCGAATTACATCCAAATCGGTGCATAAATACTAGAGTTACAGTGTGACATAGGTCAGATATACATACATATATATATATATATATATATATATATATATATATCAATTTTCAACGGAGGGTGGTTTCGGGGTCTGGGGTCATGATCGATGAAAATATACCAAAATTTTTTGAAATCGCTTGCCTCCGAACGGCTGCAATAGGTAGCTTTTTGTAAAGACAGCTACCTAAAAATGTAATCGGAATCATATTGTAATCGATTACAGGTTAATTGTATTATATAATTAAAAATCGAATCTGAATTATCTTGTAATCCACTACAAATTAATCTAATTCAATTTTAAAAGATAAAATGAGAATTGATTTGTATTCTATTACACGATAACCAGATTATTCATTTCAAAGGCGTAAATGTAATTACGCTGTAAAGCATTACATGTTAATCAATTGCATTGTGAGGATATTATAATGTATTTTAATCTGTAATTTAATTACTTTGTAATCAGATTCTGCCAAACACTGCAACACATGCGCAAATGTTACAGGATTGTTTCTTTGGTAAGATGCTTGCTCAGTTGAACTATCACATCACAGGTAGAAGTTGTTTTACGTTCGTCTGTTAGTTGTTCTTACTGTAAACAAGCTTTTCTTTCTTTGACAAAGTTAATATTATTTGGCTCTTTCAGCATTATTAACAATTCAAAAATTATTGTGTCGATATTAAGAGCTAGATACGGTTTATTTCGGGGTTGTCATATTGTTTTGATTATATTACGCACAGAAGATAAACACAGTGATTTAAGGTTAAAAGTTATGGCTGGTGATCCGTCTCATGAATTGCCAATCACACCAAGATTGGGAAATTGGCATGTTAAGTTGTAACTGCATCTTTGAAAATAAAAGGTATCATAAATATTAAAACGCAAAACTATTTCTCTAAGATCAGATCTCAAATTCGAGACAATTGCGTATGCGTCAACTGTTTTTCGAGCCTCTTCAATTTAGAAGGAAGAAAAACGAGTTCCTGCTAGCGTAGCAGGTTAAAGCAGTAGTTTAGAGTTCTGAATATTTGTAGAAGACGCAGTTTCGACCCAAGTCTAGCAAAATGTGTAATATTTTTTGTCGATATTTCATTTCAATAATGACATATTTTATTAGGAAGAGAGGTTATAGGATTTTTATTTTATCTAATACTATAATACGAGCAAAAATTGTGTGTGTGTGTGTGGAAATTTTATCTTAAAAACGGCTCAAACGATTTTAACGAAATTTTGTATTTTACCATTTTCGGGCACGAGAAGACTATTGGGCTAGGCCGCGTGTTCGATGAAATTCGATTAGTGGGTCATTTTTTATCATAATAGGTCAGGGTCAAGCTAATTATATCTAAAAAACGGCTCAATCGATTTTGACAAAATTTTATATACAACCATTTATGGGCACGAGAAAACTATTGGGCTAGGCCACATGTTCGAGAAATTTCGATTAGTGAGTCATTTTTGTGTCACTTCGGGTCAAGCTAATTTTACCTAAAAAACGGCTCTAACGACTTTGACTAAATTTTGTAATCTACCGATTTAAATTACGAGAAGACAAATGGGCTAGTTCACATGTTAAAGAAAATTCGATTAGTGGGTCATTTTTGGGTCACTGTGGGTCAAGCTTAGTTTATCTAGAAAACAGCTCTAACGATTTCGACGAAATTATGTTTTCTATCGTTTTCGGGCACGAGAATACCATTGGGCTAGGTCGAATGTTCAAGAAAATTCGATTAGTGTGTCATTTGGGGTCACAATGGGTCAGGTGTAGTGCTAATTGAATCTAAAAAAAGCCTCAAAACATTTTGACAAAAATTTGTAATATACCGCTTCTGGGCATCAGATGACCATTGAGCTAAGTCACATGTTCGAGAAATTCAATTTGTGGGTCAATTTTGGGTCACTGTGGGTCAAGCTAATTGTATCTAAAACACGACTCAAACGATTTTGACAAAATTTTGTATTATACCGTTTCTGGGCATGAGAAAACGATTGGGCTGAGTCACAAGTTCCAGAAAATTTGATTACTTGCTTATTTTGGGGTCACTGTGGGTCAAGCTAATTGTATCTAAAAAACTGCTCAAAACATTTTGACAAAATTTTATGTTACATCGTTTCTGAGCATGGTGCCATTAGACCATTGGTCTAAGTCCCATGTTCGAGAAAATTCGATTAGTGGGTAATTTTTGGATCACTGTGGGTCAAGATAATCGTATCTAAAAAACGACTCAAACAATTTTGACAAAATCTTGTTTTAAGGTTTGTTGGGGTAACAGGAACCAAGAGGTAACTGGGCCATAGGCTATTTTATAAAAAAATTTTGGTGTTTTTTAAGTTTTAGCTTTTGTGAGCCATGCCCATTTATCTCTACTTCCTAAAAAACGTGTATCAACTCAATCATAACTCTCACTTTGCTGTGATAGGTTGTCAAAAATTTACGTCACTTTTTTTAAAAACAACGTCAATATGGTTGAACTTCCTCGGATTTTTATTAAAATACTGTAAGTACTTTTATTAAACAATCTTTTTTTTTAAAGATTAGACATATAACTACATTAATATTATTAGGTATCTATACATATTTACTTCATGTTTTAAATGTAAGCCCGGTGTCCCAGTTACCCCATAAATGTTTCAAGAATGGGGTAACTGGGACATGCTGGATCCAGTTACCCCAATAGTTATAAATAATTTTTTTTGTGTTTCTCTTACTACGGGAAGTAAATTTCTCCATTGATTTTTGCTCACAATGAAGAAAATGATAGAATACCTTATTAAAATAACGTAATGAAATTAAAAAAAAAGCATACTGAGTGGTATCAAACCAAATTTCTTGACCCCTTGAGAGGCGGTGATGCCGTTATGGCATCACGTAATTTTAATTCTTAATTGCCACATTGGTACCTGAATTTTGTAATTAAAATTTAACCTTTATTAAGTACGCGAAAATATACTTTTACATGTTTTCAGATAGATTCTCTTGTAAATATTGGTGTCATTAAATTATTTCAACATTTTACGAATGCAAGTACCTTGCCCCTGAAAGCCAGATAGCCAGACCTTGAAATTGTACTATACACAGGGGTCGCATTCTATAGGCATAGCTGCCAATTTTTAAGCTTTCTTGCTACTACTAAAATTTAATAGAGATTTTCGTTTTGTTTAATCATAAGATTTCGACGATTAAATAAGACAACATTTTCTATAACATTTTAGTGGTAAGAGCAAAGCGTAAATGTTGGAAGCTATGCTATAAGGAATTTTTTATCGTCCCTACCACTATTTTGAAAATAATATATTCATCGCACCTTTCTTTAAGGAACAATAAAATTTTCCCTATATAATGCGACCCCTGGATAAAGATAAAGTACTAAAGTACTTACGTAGCCTTTTGTTCAGAGATTTACCTTGCTATTTTTTCCTTAAAATACCCAAGTGACTTTTATACTTATTATCTATACTAAAGTACATAATTACTTACTTATGTTTTATATTTTTGGTATAAATAAATCTAATATTTTCACTTTGAGTGCTTTTTTTAGGAACACTGACAGCAAAGGTTTCCCTTACAACGCTGTTTATTGACATATAATTTGCATGATCTGCCTGGTTTAAATTTTTTTAAGTTGTTTATACTTTTTCAAACAGGACCTGATATCCGATATGATAAAATATAAACGCGTGTTGAACGTAGACCCCCACCCCCTGGTCCAGTTACCCCATTTTTGGAGGCAACTGGACCCATGAGGAAATAAAGATGAAATATGCATATTTTTATATTTTTAAATATTAAAATGTAATTTTGAGCATTTCTGTCTGATAGAGGGAACCTAACTGAACAAATTTCCAGAAGTTCAGATTTTAATTGAAATGAACATTAGCTTTTTGAAGCTGAATTGTCAGAAGATCCATAGTCACATTGTAAAATCATGTCCCAGTTGCCCTTACCTGCCCTACTAACCTTATATCGTTTCTAAGCATTAGAAGCCCATTTGGCTAAGTCACATATTAGAGAAAAGTCGATTAGTGCGTCATTTCTGGGGTTACTGTGGGTCAAGCTAATTTTTTCTATAAAAGGAATTTAACGATTTTGACTAAATTTTGTATTCTTTCGTTTTGGGGTTCGAGAAGAGCATTGTTTAGGTCTCATGTTTGTAAAAATTCGGTAAGTGCGTCATTTTTTATCACTATGTCTCAGGGTCATGCCAATTGTATCTAAACAGCAAGAATGATACAGTGAGAATAAAATATCGAATTGAACACTAGGCTAATTTTGACCGAGCATAGCTCGGTTATCCCTGCTAGTTATTATTGTTATTCGAATGCTTTATAACTTAATAAAATTTAACACTCAATAATATTTTGAAAAAAAATAATGATTTTATATTTAAAATATTTATGCTAAAATATTTTGCATGCAATTATCAATTAAATAAATTGAGCTGATCTACAATTTTCGTTATGTTTTCTGACCATTATCAAGAATATGTATGTGTGTGTTTTTAAGAAAGAAAAGTTTCTCATTCAATTGCGTAAAAAGTAAAACGGAAAGAAATAAAAATGTTCGTAGCAGAGCTATAAAAGAAATTACCTTGATAACCAGGTTTAATATTTAAAAATTGAATAAAAATGTAAATTAAAATTCATGTAATAAAAAATATATATTATAAATTGTTAGCTGCTTCAAGTTTCAAATTTAGGTTTTTAGAGAATGAGACTGAATAGAGAGAATTTGGAGAATAAGAATGAATAAAAATAAAATTCATGGCAGCTATTAATAGCCGTGTAGTTTTAAAAAAATAAATAAATAAATGGAAATAAATATTGTAATCTTTTACTAAAAAAAAAAAAAAAAAAAAAAAAAAAAATATGAGGCCGTAGTAAGTAAAAATAATTTCGCTACCCGGTATTTTTAGATAAATTTCTGATAAAAAGCAAGCACAACCGGATGTAAATTATAAACTTAAATTTCTTTCACTTCATTGAAGAGGTTAGACTGGCAACACCATCTATCGCCTTAAATAAATAGGAATCACTTACGCAATATAGATATTCGTCACGTAATTTGTCATTCAATAATTAATTTAAAAGCAACAAATTAAAAATTCAAGAATTTTTCTTATAAAACATTCAAGTTATTTACCGTCAAGTCTTGACGGGCACTATCTAGTATTACTTAAAGCTTTCTTTTAATCATAATAACTATAAAATTACAGAAAACAAGTATCTTGCATTTGAAAAAAATCTGTTTTATCTTATTTATCTATATCCTTTAACTACTAAATAAAGAAAAGTATTATGATGAAAATTTTTACTTTTAGAAACTCAAAACAACCAGTCAGGATAAAATGGTTCATTCGGAGCTAACCGGATTCTATTCTTAAGAACTATTGAACTATTCATAAGAACTATTCATTAAGAACTATTCTTAAGAACCGGATTCTGTTCTTAAGCTCCGGAACTATTTCGGAGCTCTGAAGGCTATAAATAATCAGTCCAGTGCGGTAATGAATTAGCCTAAAAGAAAAGGTTTAATATTTAAATAAATAAATAAAATATTAGGGGGTGGTCCACTGTACTCCGCTAAATGATTTCCTTTTTTCAGAATCTTTATTTAGAAAATTCTTTGCCTCATATTTCCGTCATCAAATGTAATTTTGAATTATTTACCTGCTATTGCACTGTAAGAACTAGTTTTGACAAAGTAAAATAGCATAAAATAATAATTGATCATTGCATGATTTATAGATGTATTTTTTAAAGTTTTAAATGCCTTTTTAATTTAGTGTTATCAGAAAATTTTTATTTAATGCAATTAGCTTCTCCCTTGCAAAACGCTTAGTAACAATAGATTAGTTCATTTAAATATATCTTCAATGTGCACCGAAAATGTTGAAATGCGCATGTGGCAAGTGGTATCTACGGTGGTGGTCTAAAGTTTCCGGCCAGTTAGTTTTTTTTTATTTGTTTGACAGAACGTTTTAGCGAAGAAGAAGTTCAATTGCTCCAAAAGTTAGGAATAAGCAAATTACCTCTAACCACGTGATCATTTTGATTGGTTACTTAAGATACTTGATGCAAAGGGGAGGAATTCAAAATTCACGCGTGCAAAAGTTTCCGGCCATTCGTCATTCATTAGTTTTTACTATCGCTAAAGTGTTTTTTTGGCCATGTTTGTTAATTAATCAAGGTGAATAATGTATTTGAAATTCAAAAATGGAAAGTTTAACAATTTATTGTTCCTAAATGAGGGATTTGTTTGTCGCTAAAGGGACAATCCTCTCGTGAGATTGCGGCAAATTTGTCGATCGGAAAATTTGCTGTAAACGATATTTAAAAAAAATATAAAGATGGTCATGGACTTCGGAACTTGCCACGGTCCGGGGAACCCCGGAGAACGACTATTCTTGTGGACAGAATTATCAGAAGAAAAGCAGTTGATGACCCGCGTTAAAATGCCGCTGCAATTCCACGCCATGTATGGTGTTAAAAGCGATTTATGGTGTTATGGTTATTGCTGAAACAAGTCTATCTACAGTGTTAAGACGCTTATGTAACGTAGAACTTTATGGAACAGTCGGTGTTAAAAAACCTTTCATAAGTAAAAAAATTCAGAGGGCCCGACTGGCGTTTGCCACGGAATACAAAGACTGGACAAGTGAAAACTGGGAAAAAGTACTATTTTCAGATGAATCGACATTCAATCTTTTTGTGAGTGATAAAAACCATTACAATCGACGACCTAAAAACAAAAGTTAAGGTGCAAGATATATTATTCCTACAATGAAGCACGGCGGAGGACACGTTATGGTGTGGGAAGCATTTTCTGGAAATTGCGCCTGTCCGTTATTTGAAATCCGCGACAAGATGAATAGTGCAATGCATGAGGATATCTTGCAAGATCATTTGCTGCCTTATTGGAGGAAAAATTGTGGTCGCAACTATTTGTTTCATCATGATAACGTCCAAAAGCATACATCCAAGCTCGTCAAGCAGTGTCTTTCGCACAAAAAAAAAAACTTCGCTTTTGAAATGGACAGCCCAATCATCCGATCTGAATATAATAGAAAATCTTTGAAACTAACTTGAAAACGTGTGTGGAATTATAAATATTCCAATTTAGCAACATTTTCACAAAAATTGCAAGAACCGTGGACAAAACTTAACATTGATGATCTACAACTGTTTATTGAATCGATGCAACATTGCTGCGCCGTAGTACTTATTGCTAAATGTATGAATACAAAATACTAATTGTAAATGTTTTTGATCACTGTTATTTTCTTTTATAACACGATTTTTTTCCAAACTTGCCAAGGTGGCCGGAAACTTTTGAGAACATGCGTTTTCTTTTGAAATTAATTTTGTCAATTAAATTTATTAATATTTAATTTTTATTCCATAAGTAAGTTCTTAACTGTTATGCCAATAAAGTGTATAAGTATCACTTTGAGATCCCACTTCATATGGGTATACTTACAAATTAACCAAAAAATTTAGTCTGGCCGGAAACTTTTGACCGTCACTGTCTATACAACCCTTGGCACAAAGTTTCCGATCATTACGCCAACACTACCATTTTTTGTAAGAAAGGATTATTTATTCTCACTGTATAAAAATTAAACGATTATTAGCGATAATACATTTGTATTATATATAATGCACAATAATATGCAATAAAGAAAAATCACTATACATCAATTTATAAACAGAAAAATGGTGATTGCATTTTAAACAAATAAGAAAAAAATATCCAATCACGCTTTGATTTGGAAAAAAATAACCGATCACTGTAATCAATATTTAGTAAATCCATCTTTAGCTCAGATGACAGCCGAAATTCTTCGTGGAATGGACTCAATAAGCTGTTTACACTTATTGGGAGCAATTTTGCAAGGGCATTCCCTTATAGATTTACGTTGTTCTATAACATTCGTGATCCTTCGAAAATCGATTTTCCTTTTTAATATATTCCACAGATTTTCGATGGGATTAAGATCCGAACTATTGGGTGGCCAAATCATGGTTTTAATTGGATTATTACCTGCATTTTGTAGAAATTTCTTCACTGATTTGGTGCGATGTGGAGCGGCGTTGTCATCTTGAATTAAGAAGTCATTTTGATCCCCGAACCATTGATCGATGCTGGGAATCAAACAATTCTCTAAAATGTCAATGTAAACTTCAGAGTTTACTGTACATAACACAATACACAACTTACTGACGCATTGTGATGTCATACAACTCCAAACTGTAAATGCAGGTGAAAATTTAGTCCTCGTATTGACACACTTATCACTGAACTTTTCACCAACTCTCCTCCAAACAAATATTCCACAGTCATCACCTGTTCCAAAAGATATGCAAGATTCATCGCTAAAAATAACTTTATTCCATTTATCAAGTGAACAGTGTACATGTTTTTAACACCATTTCAAGTGCTCTTTTCTATGCTTCTTTGTCAAGTAAGGTTTCGTTTTAGCTTTACAAAATTTAAATTCTGCTGCAATTAGACGATTACGTACAGTGCGGTCACATACCTTTACGTTATACTTAGACCATTCGGAATTGAGTTGTTTTGAGGTTGCTCTCCGCTTTCTTTTTGCTATTTCCACATGTTTTCTGTCCTCCCTAGGCGTCCTCCTTCGTGGACGCCCACTTCGAGGTAAATTTTCAACGCTGTTAGTCAACTGATATTTTTACAAAATATCGCATATCGTATTTTGAGTACAATTTAATAAAGTAGCCCCTTTCCTTTGTGAATTTCCCTCTTGCAACAATTTAATCATGAGGATTTTTAAATCGCTAGACAGGTTTTTCACACGAGCCATTGTCCAGCACTTCCAAGCTTCATTTGATCTCGTAGCTGGAAGATTTCTTCTTTTAAATAGGATTCAGATAATATACGCATGCGCAGGCGCTCTTCTCTGTCTTTAATATGCAAATTTCAAACCTGTTTCCTCAGTGATCGAATACTTTTTTCCAACTTTCGTCTTGATCGGATATTTTTTTCTCACGAGGAAACTTTTTCGCTTGCAGTATAATTGTAAGTTATATGATTGTTATATTGAATTCACTTTTCATTTACATTTTAATACGTGTTCTTTTATTTGGCATATTGTAAAACACCCCTATACTCACAAATCGCGAAATATATGCTTCGAAATGCAAAAAGTCCTTCCGGCCAGTGCCGGGAGGAAGAGGTAGCTTTCATAATCCTTATTTAAAAAAAGCCAACTAATATCATGCAAACACACGAAGCTCAATTTAGTGGAAACCGAATATAGGAGATTCAATACTAATTTTTATCAATATAATGAATGAGAATTTCGCGAAATTAGTCAGCTTTATCCAAGCTGCTTTTCTTTAAAGTAACTTATATTTGGCTGCCAAATTCGGCAATTTCTTAAAGTGCCTGTCATTTTAACACAACATGGTGGATGAGGCTAAGCAGTGAACTTGGTCGAGACCTTAGTAATTGCTGTGCACATGCTCACTCACATCCGAATCGGTTAATATATAGGAGTGCTGTCGCATGCAAAAAATCAGATTTTTCAAAATGTCACCCACAATAGAAATTGAAACTGCTATATCTGAGCCATTTTTTAAGGTAAAGACAAACAAAAAATGCTCCTGAATCCTTATATCAAGATCAAATACTTAAGAAAGAAATCTTTTTCAATTTCTAATTTTTTTGCACCCCACTTTAAATATATATATATATTTTTAATTTAATGGCCGCCATTTTGAAACAAGATGGCTGATGAATCTGGCCAGCGAACTTGGTCGAGGTGTTGATGTATACTATCCACATGCCTTCTTACATCGAAATAGGCGAATACGTGTGTTATCGCGTGACAAATACAAGATCGTTTCAAAATGTTAGCCATGCTAGAAATTCAAAGTGCTATAAATCAACCATTTTTTAAGATATCAACAAAAGAACAAATTTTCAGAAACAAAAACTGCTCCGGAATCTTTGTATCAAGGCCAAACACATTAAAAAAATATTTTTCATTTTCCAGTTTTTTAATACCTCATTTTGAATTTTAAATTTAATTTTTTTTAATGGCAACCCTTTTGAAACAAGATGGCGAATGAAGCTGGCCAACGAACTCGGTCGAGACATTGCTATGTACTATGTACAGACCAAGTTACATCCAAATAGGTTCATAAATACGCCTGTTATCGCGTGACAAAAATCAGGTCGTTTTAAAATGTCAGCCACAAGAGAAATTCAAAATGCTATTACTCAGCCATTTTTTTTTAGATATAGAAGAAAGAAAAACTGTTCCGGAATCTTTGTATTAAGGTCAAACATATACAAAAAAAATCTTTTTCATTTTCCAATTTTTTGGTATCTCATTTAAATTTTTTTATTTTTTAATTTTTTTAAATGGGCGCCATTTTGAAACAAGATGGCGGATGAAGCTGGCCAACGAACTCGGTCGAGATATTTCTATGTACTATGTACACACCAAGGTACATCCAAGTCGGTTCATAAATACGCCTGTTATTACGTCAGAAAAATCAGGACGTTTCAAAATGTCAGCCACGCTAGAAATTCAAAATGCTATAACTCAGCCATTTCTTAAGATATAGACGAAACAAAAACTGCTCCCGAATCTTTTTATCAAGGTCAAACACATAAGAAGAAAATATTTTTTCAATTTTCAATTTTTGGTACCACATTTCAAATTTAAATTTTTCTTAAAAATTTAAATGGCCGCCATTTTTAAACAAGATGGCGGGTGAAGCTGGCCAACGAACCCGGTCGAGACATTGGTATGTACTATGTATAAACGAAGTTACATCCAAATCGGTTCATAAATACGCCTTTTATCGCGTGACAAAATTCAGGACGGTTCAAAATATCAGCCATGTAGAAATTTAAAATGCTATAACTCAGCCATTTTTTAAGATATAGACGAAACAAAAACTGCTCCGGAATCTTTGTATAAAGATCAAATACATAAGAAAAAAATATTTTTCCATTTTTAATTTTTTGGTACCACATTTCAAGTTTTAAATTTTTTTAAAAATTTTAAATGGCCTCCATTTTGAAACAAAACGGCGGATGAAGCTGGCCAACGAACTCGGTCGAGACATTGGTATGTACTATGTACACACCGAATTACATCGAAATCGGTTCATAATTACGGGAGTTACAGTGTGACATATGTCAGATATAGAAATATATTGGTGAAACATCAGGTCCAATTCATAAACGAATCAATCATCATCGATCAGACTCTAATAATAACAAAGCAAAAAATATACAATCTACAGCTGAAATTCAACATTTTCATAAACATCTATTTAAAAATACGACAATTGAAATCCTTCAAATTCTAAAAAATAAATCAGAACGTCTTTATATGGAATCATCATATATGAAATATTATAACACAATATATCCTTATGGACTTAACAGTGAAGTATTTAACAGACCTGTCAAAGTCTTCACATCTATAAATAACAATATTGATTATTCTCCAATTTATCCTACTCTTAATCATAATTTAAATGCTAAAACAACACGTAATAAACGCGGAAAGGGTTCATCATCAGTTGTAGTTTCCAAAAAATCTATCACAAAACAAATTAATGATCTTCAACGAAATTACTTAGAGAATTATAACTGGTTGTTAATTCGTAAAAACATCTTTGCTATTAAAAAGAAACAGCTGGTACAACATTTAAATGTCTTTCTAAGTAAATCTTTCTCTAAACATTTCTCTGATATTTACTTTGACCTTATTATGAGTAGGGTTAATCTTTTAAATATTAATATACAAAAAAAACACAAAATTCAGAACATGAATACTCAAATGATAATTACTTTTTCAAATCACATTTTTAATAAAATTAATATCAATTCTATAATTAATGATAAAAATTGTTTTTTTCCTATCAATAATCTTCATATATCAAAAACCTTTAAATATCCGAATACAATTGGGAGAAAATTTTTTAACTATAATACATTTTCAAAAAATACATCTGCTGCAAGTACTTTTCCGTGTAACTGCAAAGACCCCACTCTAAAAAAATACATAAACAATGATCATGGACATATAATCACTGGAAATCTTGATATTGTTCATGATTTTAAATTGAAACAACTAATGGGTTATGGTACTAAGTATAGACTTCCATCTAAATTTAATGTTAAATCTATTATCAAACAGTTTACATATGATATTGATATTTTTATTTATAAAATTTCTATCTCTTATAATAAGCCTATTGAATATTTTAATCAATGGAAGATATTAGTAAATGAAAAATTAACTATGGCTTTAAAAAATAATATTGCTGATTTGGTTTCTATTAATACACAGCATTATTTCCAACAAATTACTAAATTACAAAAAAACTTCGTTATTACATATGTAGACAAATCTCCTAACAATTATGCTATTATATGTAAATCATATTATCACCAACTTCTTACAAAATCTATTTCTTCTAATAAGTCTTTTCAAAAAACTAATGAAAATGTTATTGTAAATAATCGTAAAATTCGAAGTTATTATAAACTTTTAAATATTTTATCTACTAATTTTAATTATCCATATTTAGTTCTTATTCCCAAATTTCATAAAACTCCTATTAAATTTAGGACTGTTACTATTGGTTGTAATACATATAATAATAAAGCCAATACACTTCTCTTAAAAATTCTTAATCAAATATATGAACTTACTACAAACAATGATAATACACATTGTATAATAAATAGCTATCAACTTGTTAAGATTTTAAAAAGTCTTCATTCTGTCCGTAATATAACGACATATGACTTCAAAGATCTTTTTAATAATATAGACCTATTAGATTTACATAAAATTATAAATGCATTATTTAAAAAGTATTATAAAAAACTGGAATTACCATCTTATATAGATATTGCATATTTTAAATCTTTAACTAACTTCATTATCTATAATAATTATATATTGCAAGATAATACTTTATATTTACAGCATGTCGGTATACCACAAGGCAGTTGTACTTCCAGTTTACTCTCAGACTTATACTTATCTCATTATGAACGCAATTTTACTAATAATAATCTACATTTATATCGTTATATTGATGACATCATTTTAATTGAAACTGATCAATCTGCAATTACTCGATTTCCAGTTGATTATCCCACTAATTTGGAATTAACGGAAAACCTTTTATCTAACAATACAATTAACTTCTTAGATCTTAAAATTACAATAAAAGACAATAAAACAATCACAGATTTGTATGACAAACGTAAAGAATTTAAATTCACAGTTAATACATTTGCAAATTTTAAATCTTGTCTACATCATTCTGTATTTCGTAATATAATACTTAATCATTTATATAGAATAAAATGTTTATGTTCTTCTCCTCTAATTAACAATAATATTAAAAAACTAATTTATGATGCATTAAATCATGGTTTTCCAAAAAAATTCATATATTCATTAATATACAATTAGTACTTTTCTTACATGATCTATAAACACAAATTAACATATGCGTAAACAAAATTACAAAAAAATTATAAAATAAAAAAATATCTATAAAAAATTAAAAATTGTAAAATAATATAAAAAAATATTATAGGTTGGTTGGGTGGGTAGATGTTAGAGTATGGAGGAGGGTGGTGTTGACTGGATAATACGCAACGGTTAATTATTTATTTAAAAAAAAAAAAAAAAAAAAAAAAAAAAAAAAAGCGGGGCTCTTGTATTATTACTATTTTTTTGTTATGTATTTTATGTGGATGTTGATTTGATATTTTATATGTAAGTTGGAGATTTTCATTAATATTATAATTAGCTTAATTATTCATTAATCTAATTTACAAATATTTGTTATTAAATTTTAATTTACTAAGGACAATATCATATTAATTACTAATAGTTTGCCACTCTTAGTTTAATGTTTTTGAATGTCCCATATTCATACTTTATGGATTTTTATGGATGTCTGAAAATAATCCACATTCTATATTTGTGCGTTTTAAGTAATGGGATTTTAAGTATTATTTAACCTTCTATATACTTCCACATGTTTGTTATTTCCTGTTCATTTTATAAATATCTTATATATAATTCATTAAAAAATAATTTTTAGATAATTTTTAATAATTATTTATATTAATTATTACTGAATTTATTTTGTTTTATAGCATATAGATATATGCTATATATTATCAATGTTCTAACATTATTTAAACTCTTAGTTTAGTTTAAATAATATAGCTAATAGAACATATTGTATGCTTTTAAATTTTATTAACAATAGTTTTAAATACTTTGTGTGATTTATATTAGGTTTATAATTCTCTATATATATGGATTTGTTTGGTTTTGCTGTTTAAACAGTTATTTACATTCAAAAGCATGCAAATTTTTATCTTGCGATAGATGTTTAATATAATTATTAATAGATGGCAGCACTAAAATTGTATCTTTCAGAGTGCTCTAATTTTTAATTTTTCTAGCTCCATTTCAGTTATAATTTATACACCAGGGTGTATTTTTAGCTAAATTTTGACGATATTGTTAAACTGTTATCGATTAATTTAATAGTGCATTTTAAATAATGTAATTAATATCTAATTATTTTATATTAGATTAAATTTGTTTTACAAGGTATTTCAAATTTTATTTCAAAATGTATTAACTGCATCCTTTGGTATCATTTACTGTGATTTCTTAACTGTTTTATTCACCTTAATCTTTTTGATATACTGGAAGACATGTGCACATGGATTTTTGTAAAATACTGAAATATTAATCGGTATGGTGTTTATTATTTCTATTTTATATCCTATAAATATTTAAATACGTTTTATTGATTCTTCCATTTCATATTATTTGTTTCTATTCTGCTTTCATTTTTAATCAATTCACTTGATTTTAGTGGTTGTTCTATAATTCTCTATATATAAGGATTTGTTTGGTTTTGCTGTTTAAACAGTTATTTACATTCAAAAGCTTGCAAATTTTTATCTTGCGATAGATGTTTAATATAATTATTAATAGATGGCAGCACTAAAATTGTATCTTTCACATTGCTCTAATTTTTAATTTTTCTAGCTCCATTTCAGTTATAATTTATACACCAGCGTGTATTTTTAGCTAAATTTTGACGATATTGTTAAACTGTTATCTATTAATTTAATAGTGCATTTTAAATAATGTAATTAATATCTATTTATTTTATATTAGATTAAATTTGTTTTACAAGGTATTTCAAATTTTATTTCAAAATGTATTAACTGCATCCTTTGGTATCATTTACTGTGATTTCTTAACTGTTTAATTCACCTTAATCTTTTTGATATACTGGAAGACATGTGCACATGGATTTTTGTAAAATACTGAAATATTAATTGGTATGGTGTTTATTATTTCTATTTTATATCCTATAAATATTTAAATACGTTTTATTGATTCTTCCATTTCATATTATTTGTTTCTATTCTGCTTTCATTTTTAATCAATTCACTTGATTTTAGTGGTTGTCCGGGCACAGGGGAAAATTAATTTTAGCTTTAGCTTATTTTTCCCACAGAAAACAACCATTTTGCTTATATCATTGAATTCTGTGCCCTCGATAACGTAATTCAATGTATAAGCTTTTCAATTTTTGTCGGTGTCCACTTTTTTCTTTTTTCTTCCATAATAATTCTTATAATATTTTTTTAATACTTACAGCTTTAATTCATAATAATTGACGGTGGCAGGTTATGTTTAATTAATGGTAATATATATATATATATATATATATATATATATATCAATTTTGAACGGAGGGTGGTTTCGGGGTCTGGGGGTCATGATCGATGAAAATATACCAAAATTTTTTGAAATCGCTTTCCTCCGAACGGCTGCGATAGGTAGCTTTTTTGTAAAGAAAGCTACCTAAAATCATAAACTTGATAACACTGATCGGAAACTTTTTGCCAAGGGTTGTATATATATATATATATATATCATCGTTGTCTTCAATCGTTTTCAATACACTGCTGCTGTGTATAGGTTGCTTTAGACTTTTAGTTTTTTTCCATCTTCTACTTCATTCGTCTAATTAATTGCAGCGATTCTTCTGATTCCTTCACTCTTTTTACCCAATGTCATCTTTTAGTTCGTTTTACATCTCTCGGTAACCACTTTAGGGTATTTGAACTCCTTGCATTCTCTTGTGTTTTTGCAATGTGCCCAATGTTTATTTATTAATGCCCAATCTTTTTCTTAAAAGGTATGACTCGAACTTTAAGGTTTTATCAACTTGCATTAAGTAAAAAATGCAAATTGTAAAACAGTTAAAAATAATTTCAGATATAAAACTCTGTTAATAAAATTTTCATTTCATGAATTTTCAAAAAGTAACATATTATTTTTGTTGCGATTGCACTTGACAGTGTTGGTCAGTTAGAAATATTTATTTTTATTCCAGTGATATCATCACAAAAAATTGCATACTGGTATATTTACCATTGAATGAGTTATGTTTAATTCAAAATTTATAATGGCGAATTTGTACCGTACATCCAATTTGAAATGCAAATGTGTTAGGTATAGATAAAGAGAGATAACACCGATGTTAAAAACATAAGGGAATATTTTGCGAATTTTGAGAAAGGTCGCGATGCATTCAAGGGTTCTTATGGGTTCAAGGGTTATGTTTTTTTTTTTTTTTTTTTTTTTTTTTTTTTTTTTTTTCATTGAAACATTAAATTTTCCTGTTTGAAAGAAAAGAAAAACGACATTTTGAATTTGATGTTTAAAATCATCACTATTTCAAATTGCAGAGATCACCCACTCTACAAAAGTATGTACCTCTATGTGAAATCAGGTCTATAGACCTAATGGGTAATATGGTCCTAAACAGTCTACAGTGAAAAAAATAGAACGGTATCGCTAAAAACCATAGCCAAAGAGAAGATTCATCATCACTACAGGAATTGTTTTCAGGATTCAGTCTCTCAGAAGGAGGACTGCTGCAGCCACTCATTTAAAACCGGCTTCAGAAATTATGCTTGGATAACATGCGAAATCAGCCGAAGCGAATCAGCAAATCAGCGAATCATGCCCTGAAAAAAAAAAATGAAAATAAAACATTAAAATTAGCTCGCCTGATGTGGGAACAAGAACATGAGAAATGATTGAAAAAAAAAATAACTTTCTCTGGTGTGATGCGTGTTTGTTTATTAAAAATGGAAAAATCAATAAGCACAACGAGAGTTAATTTGCAACATGATTTTGTGATTAACTTGTAGGCAAATAAATAAAATCTATTATTATGATAAAATAACGTGAAATTTCGATAGATAAAAACTTTTTTTGAAGAAGTCAGAAATATTCAAAAACATATATCACCGTTTCCTATCTCCTATAATATGTGCATACAGCAGCGCTGCACACAGTATTCGTTGTAAATATGTGAATAGCCAAACACTTTAGTTTCTGTTTTTGAAAAGCACAATTCTTTCCATCCCGTCTTATGATTTCTAACATTTTTAAACATCAAATAACGTATTATATAAAGTTTTTTTTTTTTTTTAATAGTTTCCTAAATAGCCTGTTTTGTTGCTGTAAAATAAAAATGTTTACCCCTTTTTAATCCCAAATTTAATAATTCATGAATAGAAAAATTCATTCACTTTTTTCCATTTTTTATTATACTTATAATTCAAGTTAGAATGTGTACCATATATCATCCCTTTTATTCATTACCAGCTGGTCCATTTGGCGTTGCCCGGACCCGCGAAAAAACAGCACGAAATCCTAAAGAACTCTAAAATCACAATAAAAAATGGCTGCACAAATTTCAAATAAACTTCATGAAGAATAAAAAAAAATTACTAAATTGGACTAGAAGATTGAAACCAGAATCCTTTTATTAATGTGGAAAATCGCAGCAAATGGCGAAAGAAAAGAACACAAAAATATAAAATATAGCAAAAGACTAAAATTACAACATTGGGCTAAATGACTAAAACAGGATCACTTCTACGAACGTCAAAAAATCTCTGCGGAACCCGAAAAAATTCTAAAAATAATATGAAAAATTCACAAAAAATTCAAAAATTGTTGTATGAAATCCGAATAAAGTTCATTGAAAAGATGACTAAATTCACTATATTGGGAAAAAATCACCGCAGTTTGCGAACAAATATAAAGAATGCATTAAAAATCGGAAATCTTCAAACATTACGAGGTGCAAACTTTAACATTTTACGATAAAAGTTTGAAATCTAATTCCTATTCGAATGTTAAAAAATTACTATAAAAAAAATGCACAGGAGAAAACTACTATATTAGGCTGAAACTTTCAAACCGAATTCCTTTTCAGAATATCAAAAAATCGCAGCGGAAGTTGAAAAAAAATGGCTGAAAATTGCCAAAATTGAAAAATCGCAGAAGAGAAAATTTACTTTAAAACACTAAAAGTTTGTATTAAAATTCATGTTAGGCTGAAACTTTCAAACCGAATTCCTTTTCAGAATATCAAAAAATTGCAGCGGAAGTTGAAAAAAAGGCTGAAAATCGCCAAAATTGAAAAATCGCAGAAGAGAAAATTTACTATAAAACACTAAAAGTTTGTATTAAAATTCATGTTAGGCAAAAAGTTTGCAACAGAGTTCCTCTTAGAAACTTAAAATGAAATGCCGTGAATCCCCCAAAAATGTATTAAAAGCAGCTAAAAATGCAAAAATCCAGAAGGACAAAATTTACATTATTAGGCGAAAGGTCTGAAACCAAATTCTGTTTCCGAATATCAACAAATCGCCGCGGAACTCAAAAATGGCTAAATATCACTTTAGAAATCGCATTACATATCTCTAAATATATAAAAATTGCCTAAGAAAAAAATTACTATAATTGGGTATAAATATTGAAATCGGGAATCCTTCACAAAGACAAAAAATCGACGGGGAATGCCAAAAATCTCTAAAAATCACTAAAAACATTAATTAATATTACCAATCATATTAAAAAGCGCTCAAATTAAAAAATAGTACAGGACCAAATTTTCTATGTTAGACTAAAAGCTTAAAATCGAATTCTTTTCCAGTGTCCAAAAATTGTTACGGAGCTCGAAAAATCGATAAACATCGCATTGATAAACCCATTAAAAATCGCTAAATTTAAAAAATGAAGATGGATAAAATTTAATATATCAGTGTAAAATTTGATACCAAATTCTTTTCCGAATGTCAAAAATTTGAGGGGAATAAAAAGAAAACCCCACTAAAAATCGCATTTAAAAATCGCTAGATATTCAAACGTTACAGCTACCAAAATTTACTATGATGGTGTAAGACATTGTAATCAAAATTATTTGATAAATCCAAAAATCGATCAAAATGTCAAAAAAATCTCAGAAAATCACTAAAAATTGCATTGAATATCGCATTATCAATCTCTAAAATTCAGAAATCTTATATGACAAATATTACTATATTAGGCTAAAAATTTGAATCTGAATTTCTCTTACGAATGTCAAAATATGCCGACGGGACACAAAACAAGAACTAAAAATTTCATTGAAAGTTGCATTAAAATCTTTAAAAATTGCTAATTATTCAAAAATCACTTGGGGGAAAAGTTACTAACATGGGATAAAACATTGTAATCAAAATTTTTCGTGAATGACAAAAACTCGCTAAAAATTAAAAAAATTCTGAGGATAAAATTTAACATATTAGGTTAAAAGTGTGAAACTGAATTTTATTTTCAATTGTCAAAAATTGCCGAGGAGCTCGAAAAATCGATGAAAATCGCATTAGAAACCACTGAAATTTAAAAAAAGCAGAAGTCAAAATGTGCTACATTAGGTTAAAAGTTGGTCACCGAATTTCGGTTTGAATATATAAGACTCACCGCGAAACTCTAAAGATAGCTGAAAGTCACATTAAAAAAAAACTAAAATCCAAAAATAGCCGAGGACAAAATTTACTATATTAGGATAAATGTTTGAAATAAAATTACTTTTCCGAAATTAAAAAAATCGCAGCTGCACTATGAAAGATGCTAAAAGTCGCATCAAAAATGGTATTGAAAATCGCTAAATATTCAAAAATTGCTAAGGGACAAAATTTATTGAAATAAGTTAAAACAATCTAATTGGAAATCTTTAATGAATTACAAAAAAATCGAAGCGGAAAGCAAAAAAGTCTAAAAATAACTTTGAATATTATATTAGAAAGAGCTAAAATTCGAAAAACTTAGAGAGCAAAACTTACTATATTAGGCTAAAAGTTTGAAACCGAATTGTTTTTACTAATGTCAAAAAATCCCCGCGAAACTCGGAAAATCGTTAAACATCGCATAAAAAATTACATTAAAAATCTTACTAATACCGCTAAATAAAAAAATCGAGAGAACAAAATTCACTATATTATCATAAAAGTTTGAAATCAAATTCATTTCTCGAAAGTGAAAATACCGCAGTGAAAATAACATTAAAAATGTTATTAAAATCGCTAAATATACAAAAAGTCCTTCCAACAAGTGCCGGGAGGAAGAGGTAGCTTTCATATTCCTTATTTTTAAAAAGCAAGGTTATAGGTTATATTATTCAAACACACGGAGCTCAATTTAGTGGAAACCGATTATAGGAGATTCAATACTAATTTTTATCAATACTAAATCATTATGAATGAGAATTTCGCGAGATTAGTCAGCTTCATCGAAGCTGCTGTTATATAAAGTAACCTATATTTGGTTGCCAAATTTGGCGATATCTTGAAGTTCCTGCCATTTTAAGACAACATGGTGGATGCGGCCAACGAGTGATCTTGGTCGAAACGTTAGTGATTCCTGTGGACATGCTCACTCACATCGGAATCGATTGATATATACAAGTGCTGTCGCAGGCAAAAAATCAGATTTTTCAAAATGTCACCCACATTAGAAATTCAAACTGCTATATCTGACCCATTTTTTTAAGATAAAGACAAAACAAAAAATGCCTTGGAATCCTTAAATCAAGGTCAAATACTTAAGAAAGAAGTATTTTCAATTTCCAATTTTTTTGCACCTCACTTTAAATATAATTTTTTATTTAGTTTAATGGCCGCCATTTTGAAACAAGATGGCGAATGAAGCTGGCCAGCGAACTTGGTCGAGACATTGCTATATAGTATCCACATGCCTTCTTCATCGAAATAGTTAATAAATACGCGTGTTATCGCGTGAAAAATATTAGATCGTATCAAAATGTCAGCCATGCTAGAAATTCAAAGTGCTATAATTCAACCATTTTTTAAGATATATACGAAACAAAAACTACTCCGGAATCTTTGTATCAAGGTCAAACACAAAAAACCTTTTTCATTTTTCAATTTTTTGATAACTCATTTTAAATTTTAAATTAATTTTTTTTTAAATGGCAGCCTTTTTGAAACAAGATGGCGAATGAATCTGGCCAACGAACTCGGTTGAGACATTGGTACGTATTATGTATACCCCAAGGTACATCCAAATCATTCATAAATACGCCTGTTATCGCGTGACAAAAATCAGGTCGTTTCAAAATGTCAGCCAAGCTGGAAATTCAAAGTGCTATAACTCAGCCATTTTTTAAGATATAGACGAAACAAAAACTGCTCCGGAATCTTTGTATCAAGGGCAAACACATAAGAAAATTTTTTTTTTCAATTTTCAGTTTTTTAGTACCACATTATGGCCGCCATTTTTAAACAAGATGGCGGTTGAAGCTGGCCAACAAACTCGGTCGAGGTATTGGTATGCACTATGTATACACGAAGTTACATCTAAATCGGTTCATAAATACGAGAGTTACAGTGTGACAAAGACCATATATATATGTATATATATATCAACTTTTGAACGGAGGGTGGTTTCGGGGTCTGGGGGTTATGATCTATGAAAATATACCAAATTTTTTTGAAATCGCTTTTCTCCGAACGGCTGCAATATGTAGCTTTTTGTAATGAAAGCTACCTAAAATCGTTTGTGTCAAAATTTACTAAAATAGGGTAAAACATAGTAATCACAGTTCTTTAATGAATAACAAAAAATCGACGCAAACAGCAAAAAACTGTAAAAATCGTATTGAGTATATCATTAAAAATTTCTAAATTCCAAAATCGTGATGGACAAAATTTACTCTACAAAGCTAAAAGTTAGAAACCAAATTCCTTCTACAAATGTAAAAAAATTTCCAATAAAACAAAACACTGAAAATCGCATAATAAAAATTCTCGAAAATTCAAAAATCACTGTACAAATTCCGAATAAACTTTATTGAAAAGAAAATTACTAATTTGGTCTGAAAGCTTGAAACCGAATTATTTCTATTAATGTAGAAAAATCGCCTCGAAACTTACAAAAGCGCTAAAGATCGCAGAAAAAAAAATAAATAAAAGAATTTTACCCGAAATTGGGCTTCGAGGTGCATACTACATACATAGAGGTACTGTCGTGGGAAAAAAAGTAAACACCCCCTACTAATTCCTAAACAAATTATCGCAGAAGAAAGTTACTGGTACCGAACGATTGGAATAAAGTCCACTTTTAAATGATGTATATAACATTTGCTTAGGAGGCCATCCACATATTGAAACTAATCCAAACTTCATTTTTTTTTCAATGACAATACTCAATTTTAACGAGATATTTCAAATCTTCGGTTCAAACTATGCCTAGACAACGAATTTCAAGTCATTTGAATGATAAGTTTTTGAATTATAAACATTCAAAATTTAGTGCTTCTAATGGTAAATTACATTTCAATACTTTTATTTATATCTCCAGAAATTATGCTCCTAATGTTCTAATTTTTTGTGTAGCAATAATACTAATATACCCAAACATAAATACGCTGAATTTTCAATTTTTATAATTTTATGATATGAATTATGAATAATGAAATTAATATTCGAAAAAAATATGAATTGCAACCTACAATTTTGTTGATGGATTTAGATTTATTAAGTCTTGCTCTACGGAAATCCAAAATTTCACATTTTTCTTCCAAGTAGTTTTCAAATTATGCTTGAAAACGGAAAAATGATGGTTTAAGGGGCCGTCTATAATAGAAGTGACTAGATATTTTGAAATTTCTTCTGCTGTCCTGTAATCTAGCAGGCTTCGTTGACTTCTTTTGGTGCCTTGATCAAGATGGGGACTCTCTCGGTTAACAATCGAGTTCCGAACTTCAATTTGGATACAGACCTTAAAATACGCTCGTTTTAAAATAATTAATATCTCAGAAACGTATGGTACGAATTGCATATAAATTTGTTTTTAGGCTAATTGAAGGATGTAGAGTTCATTTATGCTGTCAGAATTGTGTACTGCTATTGAAAAAAACAACGTTATGGTTCCTTTTAATATGTATATGGCCCCCTAAGCAAATTTTATCTATGTCATTTAAAAGTAGACTTTATTGCCAATCGTTTGGTACCAGTAACTTTCTTCTACGATAATTTGTTGAGGAGTTAGTAGGTGTGTTTACTTTTTTTTCCACGACTGTACCTTCATACCAAATTTTGTAACTCAACGTGCAATGTTATCTTCAGAACAGCGTCGACAGACACACACATAAATTTATTTCCTTATTATTATAGATATTCCAATGAAATATCTATAATAATATTTAATATTAAGAATATTAATAACATTAATAATATTAAAAAATATTGGTCTTAATGATTTCATAAAAATTAGGAAATTCATTTAGAAATTTTAAATATTAGACTTTCTAAGACAGCATGAGAAAGAGTTGTGCAATACTCCATTAAAAGGATAAATGATTTCTTATAATAATCATTTCGAATTGTTGTTTTATATAATTCTTAAGTAGTTCAAAAAAGAGAAAATTTCATTTCTTTTCTTGTAGAGTTCAAAAGATTATATTCAGTCTATATATAGCTAACAAAATATCTCATTCATACAGACAAAAATGTTGACACAAATCGTTTCCAAACAAACTTTTATTGATGATAAAATAAGCAGAAATGTATGTAATAAGCATCGGATATCTGTATATCTATATATGTGTGTGTGTGTGCTATATGTTTTTAAGGGTTTCACGATTTTAGTAGAAAAAAGAAAAAAAAATGTTTCATGATATTCCACATAAGATTACGTAATGGGGATTTCTTAACTTTTAACTTATTTTTTACAAAATTCTTTTGATCTATCAAACATATTTTGTTTTCTCGAGTAAGAAATAACATTCGCCTGATACGTCAATAATGCTTGAATCGTTAGCTATGAATATTAAATTATGAAGTCCTATTCAATAGTTTTGAATGGTAAAATTAGATGAAAATAATTGATATAATATCAAAGGGAAACTGTGATTACCGATTTAAATCACTTACAGTTTCTAGATTATTGTTCGAACATGATATTTAATTGGTCTAATTAAAATATTTAAAAAAATCATGTATAAATAAATGCTTCTCTGAATAACGTTCCAAAATTATTTATTCACATAATTATAGAACAAGAATCGACAATATTAAAGCTTTTTCTGTACAGGTTTTTTCCATGTGTTCTTGTAGTGTAAGTCACATGCTACGATTTTTGGCTACCAATAATTTAGAACGGAAAAATGTGACTTACTTTATGGAAGAAATCTCATTAATTGAATAAGGCCAAGCAAGCTATTCGAAAGTAACGGTGGCCACCAAGCATAGTAGTTATCCGCTATGTGACAAAACCCATGGAACTAGCCTATATAAGTAAATAAAATATGTACTTTGCATATGTTTAACATGTCCACGCCGGCGTGCATCACCGGTGTGTCACGCTCGACTCCCCCATATGGCGGCATGTATCACGGTTGGGTCACGCTCGACTGTCGCATCAGGTGGCTTGCATCACGGTGGGTCACACATGATTGTTCCATAGACGGGTGCACTACAGGTGGATCACACTCGATTGTTCCATAGACGGCGTGCACTGAAGGAGGGTCACACTTTAATATTCCAAAAATCTGTAGTAAAAACAATTCAAAATTATAAACAAAATTATATATACCATAATTTCCGGCGTATAATCCGCGGATCAAACATTACTGTTTGGACCCAGAAATTGTATTTAGTTATTAAAGCCAATTATTTACGGCGATTTAAAAAGTTACATTTTATTTAAAAAATTTTCTGGGTCGAAAAATTATTGTTTGATCCGAGGGTTATACGCCGGAAATTGGTTATTTACTTCACTGCATTTTTTTAACAGAGTGCTTGCTGGCTCTTACAACGTTTACAATACGTCGTCACTTTTTTAGTTTTCTTTGAGGTATACTGTCTGCCTTTTAGATAAACATTTGTAACATTGTTTACATCTTTTTTTTCAGACCTTTTCCACGAATGAAGAAAATGTGAACCCTTTTTTCACGGTATTTATCTTCGAATTGCTATTTCTTCAGTGTGATGATTATTGCTCAAATGGTGATTAATAATTTGTTTTCTGAATTTTAAAATATTAATATGTTTATAAGCCCTTTTTTTATGTATGTACCACGCATTTACCAGGCAAGTTCCGCATACTAATGATATCATATTTTTTCTGTGCCACTTAACTATTTATCGTAAACGACTATGATATGATGATATTTGATAGGCCTTTTTTGCATCATTAATCAAAAATATATATAGGGCTTCAATTTATTACTTTTTTCTTGAATAATGATACACGTGGCGCTATGATCGAGTTTATTGCTTACGAAAAAATAGAAATCCAGCGTGTTTTTAGATTTTTATGATGCAATTTAACGCGAAACTTATTTTTTAAGGATAAATTTTACGAAAAAAGAATGAAAAATATTTATGTTGTAATACTCGATGCATTAGGAATGAATGAAAATTCAGACATACATTAGGTCTTTATGTATGAAACGTCCGATTTGATAGCAGTTTTTTTTCACACCAAAAAATTTTGAATAGTATTTATATTTTATTTTATTTGCGGAATATATATCATCTTAGAAAGTAAAAATGACAATTAAAAGTTTCTGGAGAATTTCTACATAAAACAAAACGCTTTCAAATCGGGCGTTTCATACAATATGACCTAATAATTTAAATGCATTTCCCACCACATATTTCTAGATGCTGTAACTAACGCTTAGTTTTTACACATTCAAGCAAAAAAATTAATTGCTAAACCGTCTAAGAAAACATAATTTTTTGGATACATTCTAAATTAATACTTGTATATGCGATTTCAAAATTCTATACTTCTACGCACTTTTGTACTGCGCCGCCAGATGAAGCGAAACATGAATTCAAGCGCTGTCTCAGAAGTTAAAACGTGAATATCGGCGCCGACGTGAACGTGTTATAATTTTTAATTTGCCTTTAAAAAACATGGTAATGTTTAGTTGATTATGATTCACACCACATATTTCTCTACACATATTAACACTACAAATGTCAGATTTTCTTATGCTATGGCAGAAATTATTCCTTTTTAACCATTATCCGAATGAAATCGTGAGGCTCATATGTATCTTCTGTCATTTGTACAAACTGATGAGCGAAATGCTTCTTAATAAATACCGATACAAGGAATGGATAATGCTCCTATACTTATAATACATTATGAGAATGTTATATTCGTACACGCAGCAAGTTTTCACACTAAATTTGGAGGTATGAAAAGCCAGGTTACTTAAAAAAAATCATAAGAATGACTGATACGAATACGGCAGTGTTCGAAGTATTTGTTGCTATATTTATATTCTAACTCTACTATGCTATTTCTTCTATACTGTGTCAAGATTCCTGAAATTGGCGTTAAATTGGTTTGAAAAGCCTACATGTTATGAATAAAAAAAAGTCCTTCCGGCCAGTGCCGGGAGGAAGAGGTAGCTTTCACATTCCTTATTTTTTAAAAGCCAGCTTATATTATTAAAACACACTGATCTCAAATTAGTGGAACCCGATTATAGATGATTAAATACTAATTTTTGTCAATATTGAATATGAATGAGAATTTTACGAAATTAGTCAGCGTTATCAAAGCTGGTTTTATTAAAGTGATTTATATTTTGTCGCTAATTCGGTGATATCCCGAATTATATTAATAATTATACTAACCCGAATTATCGGTGATGGCCCGCCATTTTAAAACAACATAATGGGTGCAACAAAGCTCACCAATGAACTTGGTAGAAACCTTAGTAATTCATGTGCACATGCTCACTCATATCTAAATCGGTTGATATACAGTGCTGTTGCAGGCAAAAAATCAGATTTTTCAAAATGTCACACACATTCGAAATTCAAACTGCTATATCTGGGCATTTCTTTTTAGATAAAGGCAAAACAAAAAATGATCCGCAATCTTTGTAACAAGCTGAAACACATAAGAAAAAATCTTTTTCAATTTCTAATTTTTTTGTACCTCATTTTAAATTAATTTTTTCTTTTTAATTTTTAAATTGCCGCCTGTTTGAAACAAGATGGCGGATGAAGTTAGCAAACGAACTCGGCCGAGAGATTGCTATGTACTATGCACATGCCTTGTCACATCCTAATCGGTTCATAAATATGCGTGTTATCGCGTGATAAAAATCAGATCGTTTCAAAATGTCAGCCATGCTAGATATTCAAAGTGCTATAACTCAGCCATTTTTTACGATATAGACGAAACGAAAACTGCTCCGAAATCTTTGTATTAAGGTAAAACACATAAGAAAAAAATCTTTTTCAATTTCTAATTTTTTTGTACCTAATTTTAAATTAAAATAAAAAAAAAATTAATGGCCGACATTTTGAAACAAGATGGCGTATTTAGCTGACCAACGAACTCGGTCGAGACATTGCTATGTACTATGCACATGCCTTGTCACATCCAAATCGGTTCATAACAACGCATATTATCGCGTGACAAAAATCAGATCGTTTAAAAATGTCAGTCATAATAGAAATTCAAAGTGCTATAACTCAGCCATTTTTTAAGACATAGACGAAACAAAAAATGCTCCGGAATCTTTTTATCAAGCTCAAACACATAAGGAAAAAATATTTTCAATTTCTAATTATTTTGTACCTCAATTTTAATTTTTTTTTTTAAATGGCCGCCATTTTGAAACAGGATGGCTGATGAGGCTGGCCAACGAACTCGGACGAGACATTGGTATGCACTATGCACATTCCTTGTCATATCCAAATCGGTTCATAAATACGTGTATTATCGCGTGACAAAAATCAGATCGTTTAAAAATGTCAGTCATAATAGAAATTCAAAGTGCTATAACTCAGCCATTTTTTAAGATATAGACGAAACTAAAAATGCTCTAGAATCTTTGTAGCAAGCCCAAACACATAAGAAAAAAAATCTTTTTCAATGTCTAATTTTTTTGTGCCTCATTTTAAATTTAAATTTTTTTTAAAAATTTAAAATGGCCGCCATTTTGAAACAAGATGGCGGATGAAGCTGGTCAACGAACTCGGGCGAGACATTTGTATGTACTATGTACACACGAAATTTTATCCAAATCGGTTCATAAATACGAGAGTTAAAGTATGACAAAGATCAGATATATATACACTATATATATATACTATATATATATCAATTTTGAACGGAAGGTGGTTTCGGGGTCTAGGGGTCATGATCAGTGAAAATATACCAAAATTTTTCGAAATCGTTTTCCTCCGAACGGCTGCAATAGGTAGCTTTTTGTAATGAAAGTTACCTAACATGCGATATTTCTTGAACTTTTTAAAGAAACATTTACATATCCATATCTATACATTGTATTCTTAGACAAATGAAGTTAAATTCTTACAAGTTCCACATAATCATGCTAGAACTCAATGCTAGAAGATCATTTCGAAAATTTTATGATATTGGTTGATCGCAAATTGTTTTTATTTAACTCACTTTTGGTCGCCTAATTATCCTCGTGGTCAAATCTTCACTGAAAAATATCAGGTTAACCTATTATAGACTGACAACATTATGTTTGTGATTTTGTTATTTTTTCCAATATCTTTATTAACAAGTTTATAATCACATATTGCATATATGACTTTTATTCTTAAGAAAAGAAAATGGTTAATTGATTCGAGTGCTAATAAATGTAAAAATGTGAGTCAAATAGTTCAGAATGTTTTGAAAATTTTTATTGATAAACTTCGGATTATGCTCCTATATGCGCTATAAAGATTGAAATAAAATTCAGCAATTCAAGATACATATATTGTAGCAGTCAAACTATAACCTATGTGTAGTAAATGTAATGTACCGGTTCATATAGTAAATGTTTCAAAGATTTTCATGTGGCAAAAATGTGTTTGATTTGTACTGACGTTGCGTTTTCGCAACATATCATGTCTTACACAAAAAATATTGTAATATTGTTTCATTTGTATCAAGTATAAAAATGTGCTGTCCTTAATGGATTAAACATGTTCTTTATACTCCATAAGTTCCAGAATATTTTTCTAGACATTCAACGAAAGTCACAAATCAAAAATGTCCCGTTGCTTTAGACTCTATATATTTTGTCTTCAAAAAGAGTAATCGAAATTAAAAGATCAAAATTAGACCTGTTGAACTTAAAATGTATTGAGCGAAACGCAACAAATTTTATACTCGTACTTTTCTGAATCTGAGTTTCAATTTTATATGGAAAAAAATCCTTTTCCTTATGGCTGGTAAGAAAAGTAAACGACATCACGTTGCGAAAAGTTTGCATTGTTTATTTTAAACTCTGTTAAGAAATGAGTAAATGCTCTTGGATAAATTTATTAAGAAAACATATGAAAATACAATGGAACAATTAAAGGCATAAATCCCATTGAAAATGTTTCGGATGTTTTGGGACGGCGATTTGCCTGGTCTAAGTGGAAAAATCGTTTGCGGTGCATATTAATTATATTATGATGCTTCAAGGATCACTGCTGAGCGCTACACTATGTTTTCTACAGATGATGGAATGACAGCACTAGTCGTTCATTTACAGAGACACACAAAACAATTCTGCTACTGGACTTAATATTATCGATAGTTCCAGGAATCGCGTTATCCATGTGTGGTATACTTTTTTTTTTCTTTAAAGGTGAAATCTTAAATTTTGCTTTTGAATGCACAGATTGTTCTGTTTATAAACACTTTCCAACATAGTTGAAAAGAGTTTATGGATTCGTTTTTTCTGTCTGTCTGCCGTTTGCCGTCCATTATCATGGAATTTTTTATGACTTTGATGTTTAGTATACTATGATCGGTATTGAGATTGAAATGTGTAGCATTTATAGTTCGTTTACAGATAGAAACAAGAGAATTCTGTTACATTCTGCTCTATGGAAAAAAATCATTTGCGAAGCATTTTATTGATGTTACGCTATTTCAAACATAATGATAAAGGATACGCATCACTGAGATGAACTAAAACATGCTTCATCAAGAGTACAGAATAAGTAGCATTCATAGTTTCTTTACACGGAGGCACAAAAAATTCGATAACATTAATATCTATGGGAAAATCGTTTGCGGTGCATTTTAATGCTAAAAAATTAAAATAAAGAGTCAAGCAGACAGTATTAGACTTCGCAGCTGGCAGATTTTTTTGCTTTTTAACTCTTTCCAACGTAGTCAAGAAGAGTTTATGAATTCTTTACGTCTGTCTGCCGTTTGGCGTTGGCTATCTGTCCGTGCTCTAACTCTAGTAAATACATTCGAAATGCCATCCCACTTTTATGTGATTTTGATGTTTACTATAGAATGTGCTGTATTGAAAATGAAATGTGCAGCATTTATAGTTCGTTTAGAGATGCAAACAAAAGTATTCTTTTACATTATGTTCTATGAAAAAAAAAATTGTTTGGAGAGCATTTTATTCATGTCACGATATTTTAAACATAATGATAAAGGATGTGCATCACTGAGATGGACTAAAACATGCTTTATCAGAAGTATATAATAAGTAACATTTATAGTTTGTTTACAGGAACGCACCAAAGAATTCAGCTTTCATCGTTCATTTATAGAGACACAAAAAATAATTCGATTACTGGGCTGACTATTATCGATAATTGCGGGAAGTGCGTTTTCCAGATGCGACATCTATTTTTAAACTTATCTAATTTTGAGTGTATATTAGGGGGTGCGCATAAATTCTGTAGATCATATACAGGACTGCACGAAATAATTCTCTCCCATAATCGGATATGGACAGAAATTGTTGAAAATGTTTTTTTTTAATTGCTTATTTAGATATCTCATTTTAATGTGTGAAAAAAAAAATGGAATTTCTACTAGTATTGAAAAGTATTTCATTTTCTATGCCATGCCTGATTTTTTATGTTTCATTTTAATATAGAAAAAGTCTTCTAATAAAAATTTGAAAGAATGAAATAAAAATAGACGGTATCCCTGATTGAATGATAACAGATCCAATTTTGTACTATTATCACACGGGAACAATTTTTTTTTCTGCGACGTTGGTGATTTTGATACATACAAATGTTTATAATTATGTAATATAAAGTAGTTAGTTGAAATAGCTCTGGTTCTTGCAAAATTTTGAAAGATTGAGTGCTAATATTAGCGTTAATATGTATTTTTTACACAAGTTAAGACAGATTTCTCGAAAACTTGGGTGATTATAGTGAAGAGCAAGGTGAATGGTTCCACAGAGACATCCGAATAATAGACCAAAGCTACCAAGGACTTTAAGTTCGGCACATTATGGCCGACTCCTGTTGGATAATACAAATTGTGTTGAAGAAATACGTTCTAGAAAATCATACAGTAAACGGTTTTAACAGTAATGTTAAATCTGTATTTCTGCTTTGCAATACCTATCTCACTCAAAATACAATGTTACAAAATGTGTAAAAAAAAAAAAAAAAGCTTTTACATATTTAATGTTACGTTTCAGCTCACAGGCTATCAAAGCCTGATATAGCTAATGCCCGCAGGCTCTATATGTAGGGGAGACTAGGGAGGGTTGACCCACTTTTTACAAAATTATTTTTTATTTTTTAAATATTGAACGTAGAATAAAGTTTTATATATCATTTTATTCGTTATACAATTAGTTATCAAAATAAAATTACTACATAAGAGTAACATATAAGAAATTTGAAAAATGATTGATTTTAATCATGAAAAAATAATGGGTCAAGACTCCCCACATAAGGTTGAGTTGACCCACTATATGGGAGGCTTGACCCACTTTGTTTTATATTGCACTATTTCTGAAGAGAATCAGTTTTAAAAAAGCAAAATAACTTTATTCTACATGTTTTAATTATTATAAAAAATATATTTTTTAAAATATGCGGCTTAAACAAACCTGTTGAGATGCAATCGCAAATCAGAGGAGAAAAATTTTGTTTTAGTTAGTTTTGTTTAGTTTGTTGTTTTGTTAGAGACAAGTTCCGTTTTCATAGTGTTTCAAGTTATTATGTCTGGATTTAGGAACCCCTGTCCCGCTTTTTTATCTCCTTGTTCCATTTTTTGTGACACTCGATCTGACAACTCTAGTTATCACACAGTTTGGCTTCATCTTTTTGTATTCACCCTGGTGTAATTTTTCTACATACCTTCCTACAGATTTTCGATAGATACTATGTACTTTTGCAACCGCATCACTTAACTTATCATTAACATGATTTAAACCCTTAAGGGACAAAATACTTCCAATACTAAAATGTTGAAATAAATGTCTTCACCGGGATTTATGAACAAATTTATTTAGAAATAAGAAGAAGACACATGCATACATTTCACACACATATTGAATGAAATATTTCAGCAAAATTCTGGTGTCATTGTGATGTTTCGGAATTAAAATTAAGTAGTCTTATAAGCATACCACTGCCCTCAAAGGGTTAAGACTGCTGCTTTCATCCTTTCTGGCCCTTTCTAGTGTTTTCCACTGTTTCTATTTGCCTATTGTAAGCAATATTTAAATGGAAAAAATTTCCTATCAACTTTCCCATTTTCTAGCAATTTTTCATATTTTTCTATAACCAGTTTTAAAAATTTTCTTTTCCATCACACCATTTTACTGAAGCTTTACAGAATAAATTTACATTCTTTTATGTATAGACCATTAACTTTTCATTATGCACAGTGTATAATAAAGAGTTCCAAAACCACTTAATTAAGGGATCCTTGAGCATCTGGTCAACTTTCCTCACATTGACTGGGTCAAGCGTCCCTATATAGACCTTTTCTAAAGAATACCACATTGCTATGCTAAGCCTAACTTACTGTACAGTCTTTATACCTGGAATAAAAGCTCAATATTTCTGCATTACTTTAAACCTGCTTACTTAAATTTCTATGCTATATTTTATCTGAAAAAAGCTTACAGAGTATTTCTAAAAAATACAACTTTTAGATTTAAAACGCCTCACAGTTGATTTTGTCCATATCTATTTTGATTATCTCTATGAAACGAAGACTGCTGTTTGAGCATTCCTGTAGCTTTGATTGACATCTATCGAAAAAACTCTGAAATTCTTTTAAATATGAAAATTGATGAGTGGGTTAAACCTCCACTATGGTCAACCGTCCCTAGTCTCTCATACGTATGCATGTATTTATGTAATCCAATAACTATTGATATAAATATCCGATTTGCTTCGAAATCTGTAACTATGTTCTTTCTGATGAGTCGCTTCTGTGGTTAGTTTTGAGGGCTCATTAGTTAAAAGGGGTAAAGGGGGCTAATCCTCTTAATTTAGATAAATGGGTTTTTCGAGCAGAATTATCCGGTTTGCTTCAAATTTTGTAAACCGGTTCATTCTCATAAAGCGCTTCCCTGATTAGTTTTGGGGTTATTAGGTTAATTATAAAGGGGGAAACGGGGAGCTAACCCCGCGTAATTTCGATAAATGGGTTTTTAAAGGAAAACTATCCGAAATGCTTCAAATTTGTAAATAAGTTCATTCTAATAAGGCGCTTCCTTCATTAGTTTTGGTGAATTATAAAAGGAGCTAATCGCTCCTTAACCCCTTAACAGTGTGGCCCGAACTGGATTCGAGCAAGAACACTTTGCTTGCTTCGTTATTAAAAGCATTTTGATACCACTAATTTGTAACTGTAAATGTATCTTTATTGATTGTCAGATATTTTTCGATTAAGCAAGGTAAATATTTTAGTATGGAAAAAGTGGTGTTCAGCCCCATTTTTAATTTTTTTGTAAGAAAACATATGTTACTGTTAAGGGGTTAATTTAGATAAATGGGGTTTTCATGCAGAATAATCCGATTTGCTTCACATTTGGTATACCAGTTTATTCTGATAAGGCGCTTTCCTGATTAGATTTGGATGTTCATTGGTTAAGTATAAAAGGGGGAACTGGGTATAATCCCCCCTTAATTTATTTACCGTTTTGCTGAAAAAGAGTATGTACTCTTTTATGAATAATAGACATAAATAAGAGTACATAAATAATACAATTAGTGTGAATAGCCTGTGAGTTCAATGCCATTAGTTTAATTGGGCACTTTTCTTTTTATTTGTACTTGTGTCATTATCGAATTGTTAGCTTTATTAAAAAAACGAGAATTAATTCAGAAAATTTGCTGTTAATTTGATGTTCAGCAAACGAAAATTACTCGAAATCCGTTGTCAAATCCCATTTCGCAAAGCCACTGTTCCCCGGTGTTATTTATAGAGGAATTAGTTTGCGGTGTTTACTGTTTTTTTATGATTACCCAGCTAAAAAGTTCATTTTTACCAAACGTGCAGGGAGAGGACCTCTCTTTTGATTTTTGAAATGACCTGAAAAATTCTACTGTTTCAAAAAGGAATCTTTATCGGTTCCTTTGTAGTTTGATCTTGACAATACTGTTTTCGTATACATACCCAATTTGTGTCTGTCATGTGTTTTGATATTTATTCTGAAACTTTCAATTTATCATACCCACATAAAACTTTGAAATAGTTGTTTGATCTATAAAACTAGATTTTATGGTAACCCACGATGTTCGCCAACCTCTTTAATAAAATCCAGTTTACTACATACAATAGCCGTTAACTTTATTGGGGACTTGCCAATAATTTTATATCAAAATTCTAAATTGGCGCACATATCCTTTTAATCAGTCAGAAAATAACTCAATGGATAAAATCTAAGATTATCCTTCTTAAAGTTACAATATTGATTTTGTTCTCTTTCCATTTTACTATCAGTTTATCTAGAATCCTTTTGTCAAAATAACTTGCTTGACCGAATTTATATATATATATTAAATACCGAATTGGATAGAATTAGGGGAGAGTAGCCTAATTTGGACCACTTCACTTATTTTCAGGTGTAACTCACTTAATTTTTGGAATATCTGCAAAAGATCATTACACAGGGTTAATCTATTCACGTACTAACTAAATAAATATTTAGATCAATTTCTTTTTGAAAATCTTAAATTTTATTTTAATTTGAAAAATTTGTCAAAAGTGGTCCAAATTCAGCAACTGGTCGCCTAAGATGGACCACCAGTCTCCTAAATTGGACCAAATAATATCAAGTTGTTTTAGTGACTAGGGAATATAACTCATTTTATTAAAAGCAAAGTGTGCGATTAATGAAACGATCAAACAAAATAACAGCAATGAAATATAATGAAATAAAATATCTGAAAATAAGAGTAATTGTTTTAAATCAAAATGTATTACAAAATATAAATCAAAGTTATCAGTAATTAAGAATAGAAATCATGGAACAAATTGTCAATGACTTGAATATCATGTAAGGAGTGATGCAAAGCTTATACATGGATTTTGTTTATTGTTTTTGTTTTCCAGCGCACACAACATGGAACTGTATATGGCAATCTGAACACTGAATCATTTCTGCTATTTTTTCTTACAAATTAGGCAAAACCAATCATCGCTGTCAAGATTTTTCTTTTTTGATTGTGAATTATCAGAGTTTTTTTTTTTTTTTTTTTTTTGCAACAGATGTTTTCTTTACATTATGTTTGTAGTTTTTCTCTTGCATCATTTTCTTGATAATTGCATTACGCCTATTTTTTAAAACTCGATGTTCCAATTGCTTTTGTGATGTGAGAGCTTCCTTTTTGTCCTTTTTTTTTTTTTCCATTCCAAGTTTAAGTTTATATGGCGATGATGTTAACACAACTGTTTTCTGGCTCCCTCTGTACTTTGTTTTAACTGAATTTAGCAAGGGAAATAACATTTCTAATGACTTTTTTGCTTGTGGGGAGGATTTATTGCTGCAGCCTTGTTGCAGGTCAATTTCTTCACAACTTACTGTCTGCTTTTTGTTTCCTATATCTTTAACATTTTTTGCTGTCACGGTGTTTTTCTTCCAGACAGTTTGTCTATGTATTTTTCAACATTTTCATCAAGGTTTGAGATTTTATGCATTTTAATGGCAAAAAAGTGTAATTCCACCCTCCAGAACTGAAAAAAGTCTTCCATCACAAATATCCTGCAGGAGGAAAATGTTTGAATTCAACTCTGTATATCAAATATCCCATAGGAATAAAGAATTCAAAGAAAATAAATACAATTATATACAAGAAAAAAGACACTGCAAACAAAATTTATTGCATAGACATTTAAAAATATTTTTATGCTTATATAGGCTTAAACTGTATAAAAAAAATTAATCCAGATATACAATAAAAAAAAAAAAACTTGCATGGAGATAGTAATCCATTGTAAAATGCAAAAAGTGTACAAAGCGTACCGTCCTCGAAATTCATTACTTACTTTTCAAATTTATGATCGCATATCTGGTCTAATTTAAGCAACTTATATTGGCCCAATTACGGCGACTGCACCATTTTTTAAAACAGTTAATTTCAAAACTAAGAACAAAAACGAAATCAAACAAATCCGCGTGAAAAATATGCGCAATAAACAGATGAATTCATATATGTATATGAAAACATAACAACTTACCTTAGTTTTAAAATATTCACTTACGTTTAGTAAGAGAAAATTACATCAAAACAGCTGACTTTAGTTTTTTTTAAATTGTCTGAAAACTGCACGTGGTAGGCGGCTGCTTTTTCTAATCATGAGTGATGTCATTCTGATGAGTAGGATTTCAGCGGTAGATGGAGTCTCTTCCTGTAATTAACGGCAGAATGGCAACGGCCCAATTAAAGCGGCTGTCCAAATATGGCTACTCTCCCCTATTACGGAATTGGCTGGCTGAAAATTGAAAAGCAAATGAAAAAATTGAAAAGGATGCTGCCATTAGTTTAACGTTAGCTTGTGAGCAGTACTGCCAGGTGCCTCATATAAATAAGGTCTCCAAATGCTCCGGACACATGCATTTTAAAGTAACTTTCTTCGCCTTATCAAATAGCATAATTATCTGCGATTAAATGCGCGAGGTAAACTGTAAGATATTAGTGGTGTCCAGAGAATTTGGACCCTTAATGTACACGGGACACCTGGCAGCACTACTTGTGAGTCATCACGATTAGTTTAAACTCATTATATATAACCTATGGGGTAACTTATAAGCGGGCGTTTGACGCCAAGCACAAAGGTCAGATGTATGTTAATAATAATAATTATATATATATATATATATATATATATATATATATATATATAACCTATGCAAAAATAAAAAAAGCCCTTAAAATATTTAAATTATGCGAATGAAAAATTTGTAAAGGATGCTGCAAATAGCAGCATTAGCTTGCGAATATTTTCACATGATTACAGTATGAAGTAATTTTTTTTCAACAAAAAAATTAATTCATGCTTACATACTAAGTATCTAATGAGAAAAAAAAACTTGCCTTAATGGTAACTATATTATACTAGTCAATCTCTTTAATAGGAACATACTTAATAAGAATTACTTTTAACGAAAATGTTGTGTCAATCCCAGTCAAAGTGAATACAAAGTTCATTTAGTTACCGGTAACATAAACAGCATTTTAAATTTTAGTCCTCTTTATGTTTATGTAATACGGTTTCCCTGTATATGCATAAATTACTGCCGTAATAAAAAAAAAATATTCACCATAACAAATGCACAGGAATAAATCCAGTCTAGAGATACAGCGTTTCCCCATCAGATATATAAAATACTAATTATATTTAAATTGCAAGGATGAAATTTATAAAAATATTTTACTCATTTTTTTTTTGATAGATTTCAGTGATAGCAATGATAAAGCAAACATTCATACAATGTATCATTCTTTTTTTATTGAATAGAACTGAAATTATCATCGATGCAGTGTTTAAAAATACGAATTTCCTAAAATACGATAAATGTCATATAATTTAATTTTTCTTAAAAAATCCCCAAAATTCCTTAAATAAAATTCCTTAAATAAAATTACGCAAAACAAAACTTTTTCAAAGAAAATTACCTTATAAGTATTACAGAAACTCTTGTAATATAAGGCTTCGTTACTTCACTCATTCAGATACTGTTTTATATGGATGTTCACTTGAGAAGAAAAGTAATGAAAAGCTCTCTGATTTTTAGATAACTTCATATATAAACAACAAGTAAACAAAATTCTATATATTAACTGAAAAATTCTAACATACCTATAAATTAGTTGTTTTGGGACAAATATATATCTACCGTCCCAAATGATGGCTGTTTGTTTAACCAGGATGAATCAGAGAATAGGGATTATGTTTACATTCCCGTCAAGATATTTATTTACTTTTAAGTAATTTAATGTTTTAATTTCATCTATTCAGTCGAATTAAAATTTGCAAAATTTATCAATCAGTTGCATGAAAATATCTCGAAATTCATCAGTCAGTCGCAGATAAAAAATTTTTTTTTTTTTTCAGTCAGACAAAAATGTGAATTTTGCAAGTTAGTCCAGGCAATAGGGAATTTTATCTAGCAAAATTAATGGTAGTTCAGGAAATTTGCTTACTTTATGTTTTTTTTGGTCGCTGAATCCGAATTTGTAACTTCCCACCAAAATTTCCCCGGCACCCCCCCTCAAATTTTGGTAAAATCCCACCAAAAAAGTTTTTATTAATTTTTTTTTTTTTAGTTTTAGGGGAAAAGTATCTGGAAATTCAGAAAGTAGACAAAATTTGCAACAAATTAGATATATGACATTATGACTTAGGATGAAGGGGAAGGGGGGATCTGCCTCGGAACATGCGCGTGGTGCTGCGTGGACTAAATTGCGCAACTCCACTTAACCAACGTTTACATTCGCCCTCCCATCTCCCCTCCGAACTTTCCTTATAAGGTTTACTTTAAGTTTTTGGGTCACTGAATCCGAATTTTTAACTTACCCCCAAAATCCCCCCCCCCCCACGAAAACCCCCCAAAATAGTTGTTATTAACTTAAATTTCTTACTGGTTTAGGGGAAAAGCATTACGAAATTCAGAAACTAGATAAAATGTGCAACAAATAGGATATATTACATTATGACGTAGGACAAACGGGGAGAGAGGGGTCTGCCTCGGAACATTCCCCGAGCGCTTTTCTCAAAAACCAAATTTTTTCAAAAAATAAATTTTTGGGGGGGTTGACGAGTGACATTTTGGTGGAAAGTTACAAATTCGGATTCAGCGACCCAAAAAACATAAAGTGAGTCGAAATCCAGAGCTAGTATTAATTTTTCCAGGTAAAATCCCCTATTGCCTGGACTTCATAACTTAGTGCACGTAGCGCCGCAGTGCATGTTCAGAGACAGCCCTGACCTCCCCGTTCAGCCTACGTCATAATGTCAACTATCCTATTTGTTGCAAATTTTGTCTAGTTACTGAATTTCGTAATGCTTTTCCCCTAAAACAATAAGAAATTTAAGTTAAAAACAATTATTTCGGGGGGAAAAGTTTGGGGAAAGTTAAAAATTCAGATTCAGCGACCCAAAAAACTTAAAGTAAACCTTATAGAGAAAGTTCGGAGGGGAGATGGGAGGGCGAATGTAAACGTGTGAGTGGTTAAGTGGAATTGCGAACTTTGTGCACGGAGCACCGCGCGCATGTTCCGAGGCAGATCCCCCTTCCCCTCCATCATATGTCATAATGTCATATATCTAATTTGTTGCAAATTTTGTCTACTGTCTGAATTTCTCGATACTGTTTCCTTAAAACAATAATTTTTTTTTTAGTAGAAACCTTTTTTGGGTGGCATTTTACCAAAATTTGGAGGGGGGGGAGGGTTCCCGGGGGAAATTTTGGTGGGAAGTTAAAAATTCGGATTCAGCGACCCAAAAAACTTATAGTAAGCCTTTTTTCAGAACTACCATGAATTTTGCTAGGTAGAGCCCGTATACGTTCTCTATTGCCTGGACTAAATCTGTCACAGAATGAAAATGCGAAATTCACAAATCAGTCAACAAAAATATTGATAAATTTGATAATCGGTCGGAAAGAACAAAATCATTAATTCTGACATTTTGTTGTGGGGATGTATAACGCAAACTTTGTCAATAGGTCACGGAAAAATATCGGAAATTTGTCAATCATAAAATGCATAAAATGCATGGTTGCATAAAATAAAACCCAATAAATTCGTTTGTCGGTTGTTGGAAATTCCTTGGTCAGCAAATATACTTTCGTTTTATGTTGCACGGCCTTAGGCATTATGCATTGTCCGTGAATTTTAAGCACCGATATATAAATGCTGAGGAAATATTTTTTCTAAAAAATATTTTTTTGATTAGTATGAATAATATTAACAAGATTATTTAATCTTATAATTTAAAACGTTTAACCATTTTGTGTTTCGTAAATTTATGCAAAAGTTAAAGTATATTTTAATTAGGCGTAACATTTCTGTGTTTATTTAATATTTTTATAATGAATTAATAAATATGGATAAGATATATCGAACAATCGAGTGCGTATTCTGGTTAACAAATGAAATCTTTATTATATTTGCCGTTTGCAGTTCCGAACATATCTCAGACACATTGTTTAGGCTTTATTCATTTATCTCTTTGTACTTATAATAATATTTTAATTACTATTTTATCTGTGAAACTTACATAAATGCTTTATAATAAAATAATATAAATGCTTTAGAATATCCCATTAAAAATACTGAAGCGTTATGTAATTATGCATGTACAATACAGGAAATTTTCCTGAAACGCTAAATGTGTTATAATTAATTTCGAATATGCTTAATAAATAATCCATTTGAATGTTCAGTAAAATGTTTAACGAACATATTTAATGAGATCAAGCTAATTACGTATAGTCCAAATGAAAACTAAAATACATTCATCCTAAATGTTCAAATTAAGGCAATGTATCTCAGAAAATTAAGCTTTTAATAGCACAGTATTGGAAAATAATATCAAAAATATCCATAAACAGAATGCCATAATATTTCTCTGAAAATGAACAATACATGGGACATTCTCTTCCAGAATATTTTATTTTATATTTAATGAAATAAAAACACTAATACAATTATTTATAAAAAAATATTTAATTTATATAAGGACTATATCGGCAATTATTCACATAATTTTATTTTTGATCAAGTAAAAAACTGAACTCCGATTAACTGCGAGAAGTAGAGAGATCGAAAATACATGAAAATATTCTGTTATTTCAGTGGAGAAAATTACAAAGAAGAAATTTACACACAAAAGGGACAACAAACAAAATTAAACAACTCTTCAAATAATTTAAAAATTGATCACATTTAAAGACTGTGTTTGTAAAAGCATCAATTTTGCTGTAGCTTTTCACAGGCTCGATTACTCTCTTATTTAAAAAATTATATATATATATATATATATATATATATACAGGGTGATTCAGCTCGTCGGTGACAAACTTTAAGGATCGATAGAGCACACCTAGACGAACATTTTTTAATAGGGAATGTAGGGTCCCTGACGCGATGGTAAGGCGCTAGGCGCTTTCGAAAATTTGGGTGCCGAAATTCGAAACGTCATAAAAACTAGGGAAATGGTTAGATTTTCTTGCTTGTTGCGTCGAAATGATTCTGTTTGTTTAGACTTTCTTCAGTACCAATTTGATAAGCGTATCTCTTAAAACATGGATAGGGGGCGCTGCAGACTTTGGAGAGCTAGACAACAACTTTAAGCCCGTTATTTTGATAATTTAACACATGCTCGCCAAAGTTTATACTCTAACTTAAAGTTTGAACCCAAAAGTAGAGCCCTGCAAAAAGCGTAAGAGCCGGAATAAAATGTCAAAGTACAGGGTGGTCGAAACTCGAAGGCTCCTAGGAGATAAACAAACAGATTTCTTGACTTATGGCATGCATTTTCATGATTCTGTTTGCTGGGGCTCTCTGAAACTCAGTTGAACGGTACAAAAAGAAACATCGATAGGGGGCGCTTTGGGCAAAAAACATAATTCGTTGACATTTCGGACGCTAACTGGAAACGGGGCGCTACGATCAGTTAGAAACAAAACAAGAGAGTAATTTACTTATCATAAGAAGCTATTAAAACTGCAGTTTGTTTGTTTTTTTTAACAAACATAGCTGGTTTCAATCATGCACAATGCGCGCAATAAAATTTACATAAGGTGCTTTTTGCTGATTTATGCAAAAGATATCGTACCATATCGATATGCAAAAGATACGTAATGCGTAGACGACAACGCGAGATGACGTAGTTGTATGCGCAGACACGTCTTTTGAACGTGCGGTACCTACTTAAGCTTCGGGTTACTTGTCTGCAGATCGGTAGTAGGATGGAACGGTACACAAACTCTGAATTGGCTGACATGCATTTGGCGTATGGCGCTGCTGGTTGTAATGGACGAGCCGCTCAGCGGTTGTACGCCGAGCGTTACCCCAACAGGCAAATCCCCTGCCATGCCTTCTTCGCTCGAGTACACCAGAGGTTGTCCACAACGGGATCTTTCGACGGAGGCAGGCCTGAACGGGAGCGATCAATGAGCACCCCCGACAACGAAGAGGCTGTGCTTAACCTGGTTGAGGACAACCCAGGTCTTAGCACGAGAGATATCGCCAGACATGTTGGCATTTCGCAAGCAACTGCGTGGCGCATCTTACGTTCCCGGAATCTGCACCCCTACCACATCCAGCGGGTGCAGTTGCTCAGAGAGCAGGATTTTGGCCCTCGAGTGGAATTCTCAAGATGGTACTTGGCGATGAGATCCAGGGATCCCCGTTTTGTAAACAGCATTTTGTTTACGGACGAGTCCACCTTCAGCCGGGAGGGAATGTGGAACGCTCACAACAGTCATGTGTGGTGTGATGAAAATCCACATGAAACCAGAAGCCGAGCAGCCCAGGAGCGTTTCTCAGTAAATGTGTGGGCCGGCATTCTGGGGGATTGCCTCATTGGCCCTTATTTGTTACCTGAACGGCTGACAGGTGGAAATTACCTGATTTTCCTGGATCAAGTGCTGCCGCAGCTTCTGGATGAGGCGCACGTACCCGAAGGTTCGCGTCGCCAGATGTGGTTCCAGCACGATGGAGCTCCGGCCCATTACACGAACGACGTGCGTCTCCATCTAAACGCAAGGTATGGCCAGCGGTGGATCGGGCGTGGGGGTCCAGTTCACTGGCCTGCCCGATCACCAGACCTCACCTGCTTGGATTTCTTCCTTTGGGGTTACCTGAAGGCCGAGGTATACCATACACCTGTCAGCAGTGCTGAAGAACTTGTGGCGCGCATTGTGGCAGCTGCAGGGCAGATCAGAGATACTCCTGGCATTGTTGGAAACACACACTCCTCAATGCGACGGAGGTGCGAAGCCTGCATCATGGCCCAAGGTCGAAATTTCGAGCATCTTCTGTAGTGTTATTTTTTGTAAATAAATTTCCAGTATCATTGATGTTTTTGGTCTAAATTTATTCAGAAGTGTTGAGCAGAGGTAGAAAATGTGTTTTCATTATTACTAACTGATCGTAGCGCCCCGTTTCCAGTTAGCGTCCGAAATGTCAACGAATTATGTTTTTTGCCCAAAGCGCCCCCTATCGATGTTTCTTTTTGTACCGTTCAACTGAGTTTCAGAGAGCCCCAGCAAACAGAATCATGAAAATGCATGCCATAAGTCAAGAAATCTGTTTGTTTATCTCTTAGGAGCCTTCGAGTTTCGACCACCCTGTACTTTGACATTTTATTCCGGCTCTTACGCTTTTTGCAGGGCTCTACTTTTGGGTTCAAACTTTAAGTTAGAGTATAAACTTTGGCGAGCATGTGTTAAATTATCAAAATAACGGGCTTAAAGTTGTTGTCTAGCTCTCCAAAGTCTGCAGCGCCCCCTATCCATGTTTTAAGAGATACGCTTATCAAATTGGTACTGAAGAAATTCTAAACAAACAGAATCATTTCGACGCAACAAGCAAGAAAATCTAACCATTTCCCTAGTTTTTATGACGTTTCGAATTTCGGCACCCAAATTTTCGAAAGCGCCTAGCGCCTTACCATCGCGTCAGGGACCCTACATTCCCTATTCAAAAATGTTCGTCTAGGTGTACTCTATCGATCCTTAAAGTTTGTCACCGACGAGCTGAATCACCCTGTATATATAACCATTAATTAAACATTACCGACCATCATCATAAACCTCAATATTGTGAATGATTGACAACAAAACGCGCAACAAACCATCATCATAGAACTGTATGTATAAAATAAAGTACCTTTTACCTAATTACAAGAATTAACATGGAAGAAAAAAAAGAAGAATATGGATTCCGAAAAAAATTGAAAAACTTATATATTGAATTACGTTTTCAAGAGTACAGAATTCAATGATATGAGCAAATCGGTTGTTTTCTGTGAGAAAAAGCTATAAGCTAAAAACATTTTTCCCCTGTACTTAAACAACCATTATAACCAAAAGAATAGTTTCAAGATGAAAACAGAACATGATCAAATGACATGAAATGGAAAAAAAAAACTACAACCCATTAAATATTTAATTTATAGCAATAGAAATCTTACAAAATATACCGAATTAATTCCCAGTAGATGTTCAAAATATATTCCCGCACATGGAATCCAAAAAGCATGATAAGATTAAGGTGAATAAAACAGTTAAGTTAACACAGAAATTAAAACCTATGGAGTCAGTTAATTCATGTTGAAATACAGTGATAAATATAATTAATATAATATGAATAAAAAATAATTACATTATTTATAATACCTAAACACAATTTTAAATTGTTTAATAACAATTTTACAACAATGCCAGTATTTAGCGTTAATTACAACCTGGTGTAAAAAATTAAAATTATTACTTTATTAGAATCTTTAAAAATACAATATTTATGGTGCTGCCATCTATTATTTTATTTTAAAACAATTATTATTATACAAATGTCCTAAAAGAAGAACCTAATACATGCTAATGAAATTAAAATATATCAACTGCATTCCTACACACGTCCTAATATAAACAGTACCATACTGTATATCATTATTCAAAAAAAATTAAATAAATTAAATGTTAATAAAAAATGCTTACAATATATTCTACTACCATACCATTAAATCTACACTGAGAAATTAAAAAAAAATTAAACTTGATAATATATAGAATATAGCTATATGCTATAAAATAAAATAAATTATATATTATAAAAATATATAAAAGTCTTAATATTTACCATTACATATAAAAAATGAACAGGAAAGAAAAAAAAATTAATTAATTAATTAATTATAAAATAAATAAATAAAAAATGGATGTTTATATAAGATTATCAGATTCTAAAATTTCCAAAAGCCTAAAGATCACAAATATAGTGTGTGAATTATCCTTATATTAGCCATAAAAAAGCTAAAAAAATATGATTGTGACAATCAAACATATAAACCGATAATTAATCATGGAATACAAAGTTGAAAATAAAACAATATTAAATAGTATAGAGGAATAATAATAAAAACTATTTACCCAATTTTAATGCATACAGTATAACATTAGTTATATCAAATAAACTTATATGCATAATAATCACTAAAAATATGGTATACTATTATTAATTAATATGATATTGACATGAGTAGACTAAATTAAAAATAAGTTAATATTGAATTTGATTAAATAAGTTAAATTTAATATGAAATAAAAAAGAAGAAAAGTCACCAATCACACACAAAACATCAAATCATCATCCATGTAAAATACGTAATAGAAATGTAGTTATAATACAAAAGCCCCCTCCCCCATTTTTTATATAAATTAACCATTGCGTATTATCCAGACAACACCACCCTCCTCCGTACTATAACATCTACCCACCCAACCATCCTATAATAATTGTTTATTATTATTTTACAATTTTTAATTTTTTATAAATATTTTTTTTTATTTTATAAATTTTTTTGGTAATTTTTTTTACGCATGTGTTAATTTGTTTTTTTATAGATCATGTAAGTACTAATTGTATATTAATAAATATATGAATTTTTTTGGAAAACCATGATTTAATGCATCATAAATTAGTTTTTTAATATTATTGTTAATTAGATGAGAAGAACATAAACATTTTATTCTATATAAATGATTAAGTAGTATATTTCGATATACAGAATGATGAAGACAAGATTTAAAATTTGTAAATGTATTAACTTTGAATTTAAATTCTTTACGTTTATCATATAAATCAGTTATTGTTTTGTTGTCTTTTATTGTAATTTTAAGATCTAAGAAGTTAATTGTATTGTTAGATAAGAGATTGTCCGTTAATTCCAAATTAGTGGGTATATATATATATATATATATAGTTGATGTATTTTATCGGGAGTGGCTTTTCTCGGTCTTCTAAATACTATACAGAATAATATGGATTAAAATAAGTAACAATATAAGAATAAATGAACACTAGATCGAAATTTTACAAAGGTACAATATTTTCAATGTTGAAAATGACCTCATAGTCTAAAGTAAACGTGCAATTTCATTTATAAAGCTGCAATATTTTTCAAAACTTTTCAGTGAATTTTCATTCCTCTCGTGTGGAGAATAGAGTTTGTTAATAACAATAAATTATGAAATTGAATTTGCATAGCCTTTCTACTGAAGGAATTAAATGTAGATATTTTGCCATTTTACTTCAACCAAACAGAAGACTTAAATTTCCATAGGCTTTTATCAAACGAATAAAACTATGTGGAATTTGATACTTTGTTTTTTCTAATAAAAATTTTTACTTAATTTAGTCGATTTGTGGTGAAACATCATTGTTTTATCGACATAAAATGAGCGTGAGCAATAAAAATATTTAATTGAAAAATTGAATTTAAAAAGTAAATACATATCTATTTTCTTTGGTCACAAAATGGTTGAAAAAGGGTTTAAAAATGGGTTAGCTAATAAACCTCCTGTTGGATTTGTTCGGAAATCTATTTAGCTCTTGCGGAAGTGGCTTAAAACACGTAACTCAATCGGTCCTCAGAAATATGTCCTCAGAAATTATTTTGTCTTGCTCGGATCGATTAGGAGTCATTGGAATATTTCTGTCCAGTTATTTGGTTCGTGTCAGATTTTGGGTTTTTTTCAAATGGAATTTTTAGGTTCGTGATGATTTGCGTGTCCACGGAAATTATTTTATCTTGATTGGATCGGGTTATGGTTCTTTGCAATATTTTTATCGTTTATCAGATTTGGTTCGGGTCAGATTTCGGGTTTTTTCAAATGGAACTTTCAGGTTCGGGTCGGGATGCGTGTAGACTGAAATTATTTTGCTTTGCTCGGATCGGAGTACGATCAGTTGTAATTTATTTTTCGGGTTCGGGTCGGGTTATGGGTTAATAAGCCTAAAAAATCACCCTGATTTGGAAATAAGTGGTCATTTTTCAATTTTCCTAACACTTTCTAGGCTCTTTACAATAAGCCTGAAAAATACCAGGCTAATTGGAAATGAGAGATGAGTCTTCAATTAGCCCGGCTAATTGGAAACAGCCTAGGTTCTTTGCAAAGTGCCTGATTTCTCAATTAGCCTACGACAGATATACCATGTAAGTTCAAAGAGATTATGTGTGTTAGGCTTCCTAGGAAACCTAAATAGTATCAAATATTGCTATTCTATGTAACTGTTTTTTAGTCTTATCCTAATCTGTTTATGATTATCTTAATTCGATGCTGACAAAAAAAATAGTCTATATTTAAAATTCATTTGGCATTTCATAAATCCAAATTCAGCGTAGTAATAATCTTTTCTTTTTACAGTGTACCTAAAACAAAACCCTTGTTCAAAGTTTAAAACCCTTTATGTACTGAATTATGAATTCATGAAAATTTTATTTTGTAAAGCATTTTTCGTGAATTTTTGAAACTACATTAAAAGATTTACATAATCATTTAATCAATTTTAGAAGGATTTTAGAAAGATTGAAGGATTTAGGAGGATTAATTAAATTTGTATTTATACGGATTTTGTGCAATATTTTTAACCCTATTCAAATTTTTTATTTTAAATATTTTTCTTAGTATTTTGTAGAATTATCAAACGTACAAATATAATGTTCTTGCTATAGAAATTGAGAAATATTTCTGAATTGAAAAATTCCCTTCCCCTCACACACACACAACGCCAAGAAATCTGAAAAAAGCAAAGGAAAAATAATTCATCCTTTTAAAAATATTTTTGTTTTGTTTAGCCAATAATGTGTTTGGAAATATATAAAGTAATACATCTATAACTCATTCTAAACTATATTACTAATAATCGATCTATTAAATGAATTTTATAATAAGTTATTTTAATAGTACTTATAAGTACCGCCAGTAGATAAAGTGTTGAATTTGGGATTGTGTTAAGCGCGCTTCGAAAAGAAGTCGCAAAGTTGCAACGCCGTCTTCTTCCGTGCCGCATTTTTCCAGATATGTTTTTAATTAACCTTTGAAGATACGGATGGCGTTTTCAGAGAACCACTCAATGCAAACTAGTCGCGAATTCCAAATAATTATGTGATTAATTCTAAATAAATTAGACTGTTTTTAGCAGTTTGACGTTTATTTCTTTTATACTACTATTATGCATTGCATTGCGCAAATACAGCGTGTGAGAAAGTTCCTGGACACATTTTAAAATCCAGTATAATATCAAGTAATTGTCGTACAGGAATGCGGTTTGGTCTAAAATGTTTCTGCGGTTGAAAACTTCCTTCAAGCGAATGAAAATAATAAGTTGCAAATGTCGATCATGGATGGCGTCACTTAAGCGTATGTTTGCATTCAAACATGTGTTTATTCTGATTTTGACATTAATTTTGACCCTGTGATACAGAAACGATGACTCCCAGCACTGAGATTCGTCAATTGTCTGTCACAGCGTCAAAATTAATCTCAAAATCGTAAAAAAAACCGTATGTTTGAAAGCAAACATACGGATAATTGTTGCCATGAATAATCGACATTTGGATTTAATTTTGTTCATTCGCTTAGAGACAATTTTTCAATCTGAGAAGCATTTTAGTCCAAACCACAATCCTGTACGAATATTACTTGATTTTATGTTGAATTTTAAAATGTGTCCAGGAATTTACGAACACCCTGTATATCATTAAAAGTTGTTATCGTAGCTTTAAAATATGATGACGCATAGGATACGGCGCCAGTGTCTCTATGTATGTCCAAACCGTCTGGGTTAATATCTAGGCAAATTATCGACAATGCTATTTGAAAATCTTTATCACCAATCCTTTTATACCTCTGCAACGACAGGTACCTCAACCACTCTCCAACTCCTTTGCTGAACGCCCACAAATTGAAATTTGTGTGTAACGGGAAAATGCTATTTTCTCAAAAACTATGTCACTTAGGGTAACCGCTATAGATATCCTGCTAGGTTTAAATTAACTTCACTTACCCCTAAATTTTTTTCATGGTTTTAGTTTCAGTAGATTCGGAAATAGACCGGGGGGAGGTACATTTTTGCATTACATTTTCGACGATGAAAATATAATACCTAAAATTAAAAGAAATATATGTTTGAGTTCAGCATTACGAAAGATTTCATACGATACCCCGCATCATATAATATAAAGAAAAGATTTCATTTCGAGTAACCTAATAAGCTCCCCTACATTTTTCCTAAATATATTTGTGAATTGTTAATAATTTATAAATATGTGGGTCAATAGCCTTTTTTACTTCAGCCAATTTGAACTTTCCACGTTCAATAGTTCACGAGTAGAATGTCTGTGACAGACGTACAGAGAGACAGACACACAAGTGATCTTATAATGGTTTCGTTTTTACTGTTTAAGTACGAAACCCTAAAAATAGAATGTTGTTAACGAATTATGAAGTGGAAACATATCGGTTGTTCCGTACATACTTATGCGAACTAGCTCTCTTCTAAAAAAAGTCCTCAAAAGCAAATATTGATACCAATTATGCATTAAAAAAATAATTGAGAGTTGTGACGAATATAGGGTCTTGTCCTGAGGGAAAACAACCACATCCCCAAAGCATCAAAGTGCCATGAAATTTTATAATGTAGAAGAGAATTGCTTCAATCGGTGCTACCTATTTTTATCTTAACGCTATATGTCTTTTAGTGTTACATAAAAAAACTTTTTTATTTAAATGTAATTATTATTTTTCTCGTTTCGTCAGTACAGAAAAAAGTTCAGTTCTGTCCTATCTAAACAAGGAGTATGTTTGCAAATGGGAAAAGATAAAAAAAATAATTTTTAAATTTCAGTTATGCAAATTTTATCAAAACAAAAATTTTAACAGTAGCAAAACCTTTTTGTTAAAATTCACTAAAGAAACATAAAAAATAAATTTTACCTTAATTTAGTTACCTATTTACTAAAAGGGGAAAATATATATATAGCAGGTGGGTGCTCCTATTATGATGGGTGCTCCTATTGGGGATTGCTCCTATTGGTGGGTGCTATCCTATTGGGGGCTCCTATTATATCTTCCCGGTATGGCTACTCCACTCCACCCACTATTTTGAATTAACTAACCACAAAAATCGGGTAGCTAGCATTAGCTTGTATTGAAGGGAGCTCAAAGCGTATCATGTGATATCTTTCCATGCAGCCAGGTTGTGCAATATAATGTCAATTACATGTTTCTTCTTTTAATTCCAACCTTTTCTTATTTTCATCTGGTTTGTCTCCATTTTCTTCTACAAGTTTTTTAAAGGCTTTATTCGTGAATACCATTATACTCTGTTCAGTTTTTAATGCTCTTTCGATTGGTGTTATTGTTGATGTAATATATTTTACGAGTTGCTCATAAACAAACTATTTTCATGAAAGCTGAGCTGCTCCTAGTATGGCCATACTTATAGGACCTTATTATTAGTTCCGAATGAAACAAATAAATTATTTTAACAATCTCAATTTGTCGTATACTCTTCTCTAGAATTATCTCCTTTTTTCCATAAGAACTTAAATTGTACTGTAATTTTGTGAACAACTTCTTTTTTAATAGAAAATCTTATTTTCAATCCACTTTTGAACAACAAAAATAATATTTCATTATCATAATCATTCATTTTACATCAAAGTTATTTAATTTAGTACAGCAGGACTACGAAATTGAAGAAAATCGGGATTTGTAAAACAAGGAACAATGATCAGCATATCATGAGCACACGTTTTTCATATGGCCACTAGGTAGGCTTTCGGAATTTCTTTCTTTTGGACGAGTAAAACATTTTTCATGGGGAAGGAAATATTTTTTGCTGAAAGTCCATTCTCCCGAAAAAATTAAAAAATGTTTGATCTTTTCAAAATAGCGGCTACAAGAATTCTTACACAAGGAGCACCAAACTTTATATATATATATATATATATATATACAGGGTATCCACGTATAACCTGACCGACCTTTATTTTCGCAACCGTTGGTCATAGATGCATACTTCTATGCATACTTCATTAATTATGGAATTGAGAAATTCCAGCTTATTTTATTACGCTAGAATTAATTTTTAACAAGAAGTTAAGGACGTTTAAAACATATATTTATTTCTTTTAGTTAATTAGTATTATGTAAATTAGAAATAAATACGGTATGTTAATTAAATTCCTTCAATAGACCCACTCTTTTGAAATTATTAAATAATACGTTACAACTTAATTAAATACACTTGACGAAAGAAATTAATGCTTTATTTAAATATAGAAATGGACACAAAAATTTACAAATTTCGCCGATAACAAGCATACTTATGTTCACACAGGTAAAACTGCTGTAATGAATATTGATATCTGCCTATTGATCAAGTAATAGATTACTAATATGATTTTAGGGATAAAATTAACCCATGTAAAGTACAAATAGCAATGTTTATGCGCTTTTATCATCTTTTCGTTTTGAACTTATGTTCAGATTCACAACTTTTGTAATGATGAAATGCATCGTTTATACAGGGTGTCCACGTATAGCCTGACCGACCTTTATTTTCGCAACCGTTGGTCCTAGATGCATACTTCCATTTACAAAAGTGGTCAAAATTAGTCTCAGAGTTAAGATAAAAAAGTTTGAAGCGAAAAAACAATTTCGTGAAGAATTACAGAATCTAATTTTTTATACAGCCCCCAGGTCCCTATACTTATATTTAGGGGCGTTTTGTTTATTCAAAAGTATTGCAAACACAAAAAGTTCCGTATCTGTACGACCAATATTCATTGAGAAATTTTATTCAAAGTTATCATGCATAGTATGAGGATCGTATACAAATGGAGATGCGAACATGGAGATGCTCCTATCAGAAAGACAAAGAGGTTTTAGAGTTAGATATGATTATGACAAAAGGGTTGTTGTTCAAGTCAAAAATCAGTATAATATTTGTCTAATCGCTGGTATTGAAAGTAAAATTGTATATTTTGTATAATACATAAAGTCACAGTGCACAAACTCATGCAAATTTAATAAAGTAATTTGAAATAATAACATAGTAAGTAGTGCGTTCTCGCAGATAAACTCAAATAAAAACGAAACAGGAATAAACAATGTGGATAAATATTGTCTTTCATACTTTCTCACTACATGTGTTCAGTGTCTTCATTCTAATACAATACATAGGCGGACACGTGGCAGAAATTAGTCTTGAACACTTTTTAGTATTACAGGCGTGACACATCTGATAGCGGATAAAATCTACTCGGCTTACTGATTCTACTTTGTAAACCTTGCTTTTTAAATAATCCCAAAGAAAGAAATCTAGGGGATTTAGATCTGGCTATCGAGGAGCCCTTTCTACCAGGTCCCCATAACCTATGATGTTATCTTGAAACATGCTACTTAGAAGTGATCGGGAGGAGGTTGTTTCGTGGGCTGGTGCCCTATCATGTTGAAACCACATCTTGGTGAGGTCTGCTAACGAAACATTATCATCAAAAAGTCAGATAATGGTCCACGTAACAGATCTACTTACTTTGCACCTGTTAAAATGTCATAAAAAAGAAGTGTCTCACTAACGCCCCCTTCTAATGCCACACCAAACGTTAATAGACCATCGTACGTGATGCGTGTTGGGTCGCATGACATGCGGATTTTGCGCAGACCAGAAGTGTGTATTCTGCTTATTCACAACACCAGTTCTTGAAAACGTGCGCTCATCTGTTCAATGAATGTCATACAGAAACGACGTCTGTTTGTAGCTTGTTCATAATGAAATAGATAAAATTGAACCGTCTATCTTCATCTCCTGGAAAAAAACACTTGTACCAATTGCGGTCGATAAGGATGTGCTCGGTGTATATTTAAAACGCTCCATGCATGGAATTTTGAGCAGCCACAATCTTCACTGATATCCCTAGCACCACAGTGTGTATACACAAGAGCAAATCCCAAAATCTCCTTGTCAGAGACATGCATACTTGAGCTTCCAGATCGAGAATATTTTTTAACGCTATCAGTTTCTCGTAAGCGCTTTACAACGTTTAAAATCGTGTTTTTTACACAGATGGCTATCATTTGGAAATTTAATTGCGTATTGCCTTGCAGCCTCTCGTCCATTATGATTATACTGGCCATAAAGTAATATCATTTCTACGTACAGTTCAGTGGTGTGCATTTTAACTACAAGCATTGACGAATCAACTAAATACTTCTGGTATAAGTCACATTTATTCAGAAATGAAGAACTTACGTCATTTTTTTGTCTACCAATCGGTATGCAGTGAGTGAAATTTGCATAGGAACCTGCAAATCTCGCAGTACTGAGTACTGATTTGACATAATAAGGATAGGGAAAATTCAAAACGCGATTTCGTCTTCAAATAGTTGTCGTCGCAGGGTTAAACAAGTGAGCACTCTTTGAGTTGATAGTTAGATCGTTAATGCGAAGTAAATTCGACTAATCTTAGTTTAACTTCAGTTTTCCGAAACTGAAGGAAAGCCTACTTTCCCTGTTATAGCGACTAAATGAGCCGCCCAAACTGATAGGGGCGCGTTTTGGTTACAACTAACTTCAGGAAACACAAAACAACACCATGAATGTGCCCATCCTTGAGAGATTTTATAAGGGATATAATCATGCATACTTGACAGATTTCCTCTACAATTAAAACTGATCGAGTAATAGCTGTTTAAAGCTGGAGCATATTTTTTGCTGCGAAATAGGGGTCATTCACAAATGTAGATCAAATATAAATAATCGTGAGGTATAACCAAACGATAGTTTAGAGCAAAATTAACATTGCAATCTAATATAAATGTGAAATCTATAAACATTCTGACATATCACTGCAAAATATACAATTTGTACTGAACATATAAGAAGATAAAAATAACAGATTGTTTGTCAAATAAAAGGATGAAAAACAACAGCCTCAATTCTTTACAAAATGATACATATTTTAAAATGCTGTTAGACCCTTTCAAATTTTGGGTCTTGCCATGTTTTTTAGCTTTTGAAAATTGATTCTTATGTATTTTTTTGCGCTGAATCCGAAAATGATTTTTTTTTTTTAGACCATCACGTCAGGATTTTTCTGAAATCGTAAATTTCCAAGTTAAAAAGCTCAAAGTTAAATTGATCCCCCTCCCCTCCCAACTTCATCGGACTCCTGAGCTTTTCAGCTGTAAGAAACCAAGAATAGGCCAATATGAATAAATTATTGAATTAACTAAAATTAATCTGAATAAAAAAGTCTTACATCTATTATATAGTATCAGATTTTTCGCTATTTTTTAACCTTGAAATTTAAGATTTGCAAAAAATCCTGACATGATGGTTAAAAGTGAAGGTAACTTTTTTTTATTCAGCGTCAAAAAATACATAAAACGTAATTATAAAAGTTAAAAAACACAACCTTCGCAGGTTTATGTTATCTAATCTAAAACTCTTTCTTATACTTGTTGACGGTAATCTATCCGAATTTTTTTGTGTTATCCTCTAATATAAGTATGTATAAGATAGTAAGCGTCAAAAATCATAATAATATTACATTTTCATTGGATTTAAGTCAGTATGTAAAATTTAACTTCGATCGGACATTTGAAAGCGAGTTAAAGTTCCAGTACAAATTTTAAACTGGATAGACGATCATTGCAAGTTAAATAAAACCTTATGAAAATAAAATAATTTTTGTTAAAAGAAATCATAGCCTCAAATCTTTACAAAATAAAACATATGTTAAAATACAATTATTTTAACTAATCTGAAACTCAACTAATAAAAGTTAACTCAATCGTGATAGTTGTCGATTTCTTTCAAACCGCAGATACCTTGAAATAAGTTTAAGTACTTTATATACGACCCCTGAAAGCATAGCCGGAATGATCTGTTTTGAGGTAGAAAAATGTGGTATGAGTCATGCATTTCAAAGTTTCATAACTCGGCCAATTTTAATGTAAGGTGAAAGGGACTTTTTTGTGTTGATTGTTAGTGTCACAGTACATTTTTACTAAATATCACTTAAGAACAAACAATCTTCTTGAAACACCATCAAAAATTTGTAAATGCGCTAGGCCTTTCGAAAGATCTGAGTCTTTCTTCATCAGGCGCAAAAAAGACGTTCTTCTACTATGAAAGCAGAGGCAAGACTGAAATGAGAGACAAGGGAAAGGAAACAAGCTGAAGAAACAGCCAATAGGAAAGTAAAAGACAACAGCCTATCACAGAAGAGAATAATCAAAACAAAAGAACACAAAGTAGGAGGGGCAAAAAATGGGAGGGGGAAAAATACATATAATCCAATATGGGAACACATGAAATTAAAAATGAATAAATAAATAAATAATATATATTTAAAAAACAGACTAATAATAATGCAAATATAAATTAAATGGTAGTACTGAAAAGGTTTTTCCAAGCTGCAGAGAGCATTGTGGAATCAGATTTAACATTAACAATAACATCACGATTAAGATAAATAGCTAAATTTTCAAGAAAGTCCAATTCAGAGATACTATTGGCATTAGAGATAATTTTAGCATTTTGAAAATTAAAACTATGGCCGGAATCCCAAGAGTGCTTGGCAATAGAAGATTTAGAAAATTCTTGATTGATTACATAACGCGAGTGTTCTTTTAAGCGGATTTCGAGATTCCTTTTAGTTTGACCAATATAAGATAAATCACAACCATTACAAGGAACTTTATAAATTCCCCATTTACGAAGATCAGGAACAGGAGATTTAGTGGAGGCTTTAGAGAGTGGCATAGACTTTATCAGAATTATTCTGATAAAGTCTATGCTCTCTTATCTGAAGGTCCTTATGTTGAAGTTAAAAAAGATCCTACTAATTCGCATCTTTCCACTCTCAAAAAAGCTGTTAAGAATTCTGTTATTTTAAATGACAATACTAAATATAGTGTTATTCCTTCTTCAGCCATTTGTGCTCGATTTTATGCTTTGCCTAAAGTTCATAAAACCAATGTCCCCTTAAGACCTATCGTCTCTAATATTGGTACTGTTACTTATCCTCTTGCCAAATTTTTAACATCCATTTTTTCTCCGTTATGCATTTCTAATACTCATACGATAAAAAATTCTTATGATTTTGTTAGTAAATTAAAAAATATTAACCCATCCAATTGTTCTATGCTTTCTCTTGATGTCAAATCTCTATTTACGAATGTTCCGATTGAAGGTGCTCTTTCTTGCTTGGAAAAAAGGTTACGTGAATTTCATTTCTCTGATATTGAAGTCCAAGATTTTGTTAATTTAACCAAAATTTGCATCACTCAAACTACTTTTGAATTTGATAATAAATTTTTCAAACAATCAGATGGCTTAAGTATGGGTAATCCTTTATCTCCAATTCTTTGTGATATTTATATGCATTATTTTGAGGAAAAATTATTAAATCTGGTTAATTTTAAATGTTGGATGCGTTATGTCGACGATACTTTTGTTTTAGTTGATAATCCTTTTGATATATCCACCATTCTTCATACTGTCAATTCTATCGACCCACATATTCAGTTTACTTTTGAATTAGAAAATTGTAATAAACTTCCTTTCCTTGATGTTTTAGTTACCAAATGCGATTCTTCTTTCAAAATTTGTGTTTATAGAAAACCTTTTTCTGTTTCTAACCCACCTCATGCTCTCTCAAATCATCCTGTCAACCAAAAAATCGGGGTTTTTTACACGTATGTAAATCGTGCTCTCAAAATTTGTTCCGATTCTGTATCCCTTAAGGAAGAGCTTAATTACTTAAAAACCGTTGCTGTCAAAAGAGGTTTTAATCCTTCTGTTATCAATAATGCTGTGAAGAAATTCAATAGACCATCTAATAGTTCTACTCTTTCCAAATCTGTCAAAAGCAAACCTGATAATTTGGTTGTCCTCCCCTTTTATCCTCCTTTATGTTTCAAGTTAGCTAAAGTTTTACGGCGTTTCAATTTTAACATTATCTTTAAACCTGTCAATAAATTCAAATTCCCCTCCACTAAATCTCCTGTTCCTGATCTTCGTAAATGGGGAATTTATAAAGTTCCTTGTAATGGTTGTGATTTATCTTATATTGGTCAAACTAAAAGGAATCTCGAAATCCGCTTAAAAGAACACTCGCGTTATGTAATCAATCAAGAATTTTCTAAATCTTCTATTGCCAAGCACTCTTAGGATTCCGGCCATAGTTTTAATTTTCAAAATGCTAAAATTATCTCTAATGCCAATAGTATCTCTGAATTGGACTTTCTTGAAAATTTAGCTATTTATCTTAATCGTGATGTTATTGTTAATGATAAATCTGATTCCACAATGCTCTCTGCAGCTTGGAAAAACCTTTTCAGTACTACCATTTAATTTATTTTTGCATTATTATTAGTCTGTTTTTTAAATATATATTATTTATTTATTTATTCATTTTTAATTTCATGTGTTCCCATATTGGATTATATGTATTTTTCCCCCTCCCATTTTTTGCCCCTCCTACTTTGTGTTCTTTTGTTTTGATTATTCTCTTCTGTGATAGGCTGTTGTCTTTTACTTTCCTATTGGCTGTTTCTTCAGCTTGTTTCCTTTTCCTTGTCTCTCATTTCAGTCTTGCCTCTGCTTTCATAGTAGAAGAACGTCTTTTTTGCGCCTGACGAAGAAAGACTCAGATCTTTCGAAAGGCCTAGCGCATTTACAAATTTTTGATGGTGTTTCAAGAAGATTGCTTGTTCTTAGTCATTCACACCAGTTTTAACTTATTTTCTTTAAATATCACTTATAAGACGGGAACCGTGTAAAAATTTACATTTCGTAATTTTTTAGTAAATGCTTCTTCACCCAAATCGCTTTAATAATTCTTTACCATATTTAAACCATTTTTGGAGTTGGAAGTCTGCATCTAGAACCAACGGTTGCGAAAAAAAAAGGTTGGCCAGGTTATATTAACACTCCGGTTATATGGACACTCTGTATATATATATATATACATATAAATATGTATAATTAGAGGTCTATTAAATATATAAAAATCTATTGGAAAAAATAAAGAAGTTGTTTAATCGTGTTTTGTATGAAAAAAAGTCATTTATAATGAAAAACAGTTATGAACATTTAAAACACTTAAATTTTTTTTTTAAATATTACTAGTTTATACACTTATGACTTCGAGGATCTATACAACAGTATTGATTTAATAGATTTAAAGAACAAATTAATGGTGTTTTATGAGAAATACAATGTACATGATACAGATATCGATCATTTTACCAATCTGTTTAATTTTGCCGTTTTTGAAAACTACCTTTTTGAGGCAAAAATGTTTATAAACAGATTAGAGTAATACCTATGAAGGTAGTTGCAGTTCTATATTGTCGGATATTTATCTGCATGTATGGAGATGGATTACAGATAAATAAAGATTTATATTTTTACAGATATATAGATGATATTTTATACGTTGAAACAAATAACATTCAAAACGAATGTGTTTATGATTTTTATCCTAATTCATTTATTTTAAAATATATTTCTAATAGTCATCAAAAAGTGAATTATTTAGATACCTTTTTGGAAATTAATAGAGAGGGTCTTGTTACAGATGTATATGATAAAAGGCATAGATTCAGCATTGATGTTTGAAAATTTTGAATTTTCAAAATAATGTGCACGTATCTATTTTCAGAAACATCTTTGTAAATGGCTTAAATCGCATAGAGAAATTGACTTCAAGTTCGGATTGATTGGTTGGTCAAATGCTCGAATATTACAGTATCGCCAGTTCGCAGGTTTATCCTCTGAGATTTATTAATGGTTTAGTTTATGATTTTAGCAAATGTAAGCGTTATCGATTTGAGTTGTATTCACTGTTTGATTCTAGAGGTGTGTCGATTGGACATGTTGGAAATTAAGTATTTGGTTTACATTTCATCTCTTTTCTGTTTTGAAGTTAGTCTTTCTGGTTCTGACAAATTAGGAGGAACGTAGTACACGTAAATTAGATTAACCCCGCAGTGCTCGTCGTAAGCCAAGCCGCCTGTCTCCTTTTTTTGTTTTAGTTGGTTGTATAAATTTCCCTTTCGTTTATGTTTTCTGTTGTTTCATTTGGTAATGGTGTGCTTTTAGTTTATTTATATGTTTGGTGTTAAATTTAAGGAATTTAGGGTTGTCTTTGTTTTCATACTTTATATATAGGGGAGACTAGGGAGGGTTGACCCACTTTTTACAAAATGATTTTTTATTTTTTAAATATTGAACGTAGAATAAAGATTTATATATCATTTTATCCGTTATACAATCAGTTATCAAAATAAAATTACTACATAAGTGTAATATATAAGAAATTTGAAAAATTATTGATATTATTCATGACAAAATAATGGGTCAAGGCTCCCCACATACGGGAGCGTTGACCCACCATATGGGAGGCTTGACCCACTTTGATTTATATTGAAATATTTGAGAAGATAAATAAAATCCGATAAAAAAAAGCAAAATAACATTATGCTACATGCTTTAATTATAAAATATATATATATTTTTTGAAAATATGACGCTTAAACAAACCTGTTTTGACGCAATCGCAAGTCATAGGAGAAAACATTTGTTTTAAACATGATTTTGTCTGAGCATGTGTAATTGTACAGCAGGGAAAATGAAATTTAAACATTTAAGACAGTATTCCGTTAGAGACAGATTCCGTTTTCATAGGATTTCATGTCCTGATTCAGAAGACGCTGTCCCGCCTTCTTTTGTCTCCTTGTACTACTTTTTGAGACCCTTGACCTGACAACTCTAGTTGTCACATAGTTTGGCTTCATCTAACTGTATTCATCCTGGTGAAATTTGTCTACATGCCTTCCTAAAGTTTTTCGATCAATGCTATTTTCTTTTGCAGCCGCATTGAACACTTAAATTATTATTAACATCGTTTAGTCCTTTCAGGGGCAAAGTACTTTCAGTACTAAAATGTTGAAATAAATGACTGGCACCGGAATTTACGAACAAATTCATTTGAAAGTAAGAAAAAAGGCTATATATCACATACATATTAAATGGAAAAGATTTTAGCAAAATTCTGGTGTCATTATGGCGTTTGGGAATTAAAATTCAGTGGTTTCATAAACATGCCACTGTCTCTGAAAGAGTTAATACAGCTGTTTTCATACTTTCTAGTCTTTTCCACTGTTTCTATTTACCTGTTAGGTAATATTTAGATGGAGAAAAGTTCCTATCAACTTTCCCATTTATATTTCATTAAGTATTTTCTTGCAGTGGATACTACAGCAATTTTTCACATCTTTCTCTAAGCAGTTTCAAACATTTTCTTTTCCATCATCCGATTTTACAGTAGGTTTACAGAATAAATATACATTCTTTTTTATATATAACCCTTTTCATTATGCACAGTGTATAATAAACAGATTTCCAAAACCACTTAATTAAGAGAGCCTTGAGCATCTGGCCAACCCACCCTCACATTGACTGGGTCAAGCCTCCCCACATACCACTTTTCTAAAGAATAGCACATTGTTATGTTAAGCCTAACTTACTGTACAATCTTTATGCCTGGAATGAAAGCTCGATATTTCTGCATTACTTTAAACCTACTTACTTAAATTTCTATGGTATATTTTATCTGAAAAAAGTTTACAAAATATTTCTAAAAAACGCACATTTTAGGTTGAAAACGCTTCACAATTGATTTTTCCACACCCATTTCGCTTAGCTCTATTAAACAAAGACTGTTGTTTGAGCATTCCAGTAGCTTTGGTTGACACCTATTGATAAAACTCTGAAATTATTTTAAATATGAAAACTGATGGGTGGGTCAAGCCTCCCTAATCTCCCCTATATAATATTTATTCCGGGTAATACAGCGCACTTTCAATTCAAGAAAATTCATTAACATTCAATTAAATTTGCAGATTACATGGTACAATTACAGGTAATGTCAGCTATAAAAATGAGATATTAAAAATTAAGCAAACATAAGCATAAGAATTCACATTTCTAAAATAATAAACTGCGTATGTGTAGTAAGGTCTTACTTCAGTATGACCTTCGCTTTTCTTACGTTCGTACTATTGATTATAGTATTTATTTTCTTCATTGTATTTTTATTCTACATATCTCATGAGAGTTACTTCAGAAAAAAGTGGGTTCGCGTAATCAACGGCCTCCTAGATAAGGGAGAAACCCAAGATACGCTTTGTTTTGATGTCACGAGAAATACGGACTCATGGTGAGAACTAGGTCCATATAACGGTAGCCATTTTTTAAGAACCCCAACATACAGATGTGGTGAAGGGGGTAATTGGGATTATTAATTGGGGGAAATAATTAGTACTCTTTAAAAGATACAGGTACAAAAATGAAACTAATAATACAAACATAAGAAGAGAGGGGGAGAGTCAACAAATACCCAATTCCCAAAACCCCGGAGTAATAAGGCTATCACAGTCCATAGTGTTAATTGGAAAAAATCAAACTAAAAATTTGTGATCGTTTAAAACGGTCCTGGCCAGCTTATGGGATAATTGATACATAATTATCCAAAGATAGGGGAGAGAACATGTCTCCAAAAAACATCCCCAATTGCGTTGTGTACTTTTTCGTGAAATAAGTAGCGGTTAGACCCAGTAATTAACCCAATTACATTTGTAATATTCACGCATCTAATGAACATTAAGTTTTCGAATTAAACCTGAAACAAAAGCTGATATTAAATTGAATTAACAGACTCATGGTGTATGAAAGATATAAACCAAAGCTTAACAATTAACAGTATTTTTACTTACACAAAACTATTTACAAGTTAAGAATATTGTGTCATACGACACACATGATTTAGATAATAAAACAAAACCCATCATATTAATTTCCTTTTAATTTAAACTTATTCATTATTTAAATACTTAAATCCTTGAGTACCAATTGATACAATATATTCCCTCATCATAAAATTCACAATAAAAATATGGGAACAAATATATAATAACCCATACCTCTTTCATCAAAAATCGCTGACATCACTCTGGAACAGTCGCAGATGAATACATCAGGATGTACGAACACTTAAATCCTTTAGGCAATAACAAGTCTCTAGATTGTCGTTGAATTAAGTACCCTAGCACGGGTAAATGAAATCCGGTGAAAACCAGATTACGATAAATGTATGGGAGCATAATATGAGCTGTCTGTAAGCAGCGCTCCAATTCATACTTCAGTTTTTAAAGACTTAGAGAGTGACATAAACATTTTATGTTACTACGAGAACTGAACTCCATGAAAGCGAGTCGCTTTGCTCCTGTCGAAAACTTAACAAGAGGTGATCATTATGAAAAACTTAAGGAGAACTCATCATCTCGAGAGCTTAAGAAGAAGTAGTGATACTCGCGAGAGCTCTAGGGGAAGTCATTATTACATGAGAGCTCAAGAAGCCAAGATGCTTACATTACGAACTCAAGAAGCAGAAGTTCACTCCATGAAAACTAGAGAAGGAATAATGATACAATATAGTTTTCTCTCTTACGTAAGAGACACAGTTGTCACAATGGGGGGGGCCGGACCTGAAGCTTCTCGTTCAATCCGTGGACAGCAGCAACCCCAAGTACAGCTTGATTAATACTTGGACCATATGGGATGGGACGCGCCCCGCCCTTGGCCAGGGGCGCACGGAGAGGGAGAACTCCTTTCCCCATACCCTGGGTGGCCACTTTTATAACCCCTCATAAAATAACCATGAGACTGTTGTAAATATCATTTTGACTGTAGTGTCAAACGTATTGTTAAACTATAGACATTCTGGCGCTGGGTAAAAGATCCCCCTTTAAGATAACTTCATCTGTCTGTACCTTCCTCGTAAACACTATATATTGCTTACATGAATATATATATGAAATCACATATTTTTTTATTATACAGATTCAAACACATATAAATAATAATAATAATAATAATTCTAAATAAATTCAGTATAAATATAGTTATATTTTATGCACTAAAATATATATTTTTAACCTGCTGAAACGATAATTGTGTTAAGATGATATCGTTGCCAGCATACCCCCTCCTACACAAAATGAAAAAAAAAGACCCTGGTCTTTTTATTTCAGGTATCAAAACGTCAGTCTGGTGTGGGATACTAACAGTCTGTTGCTATGAGAATGTCTTGTAAACTTCGACTGATTCGTCGGTGGGCGTCCTCTGTATGAGAAACTGAAAGACAATCCAGTATATACCAACTGTACCTACGCCTGCTGCGCCGCTGGCTATCTAAGGTCCTATGTAAACATTGTCCATACACTGTAGAGGTTGTAATTCATTGTATCGGGCAGACACACAATGTCCTTGTCTACCATCACCATTCCAAACTAAAATTCTTGAAATGTTTATAAAAACTCATTCCAGTAAGTAGCAGCGTGAACTGTCTCTTTGCAACTACTTATACTCTGGGTGTGTAGTCCTCTACATCCACCGATTTGGCACATATTTCACTTGAGTCAATACCTTTTGTTCCCAAAGAATTTTGCCTACCAATTTTACCGCCAAAGCAACAAAGCAATGATAATTTTGAAAAAAAATTCATAATTCCAAAAATGTTACTGACTAAATGCACAACCATGTTTCTGACTTATTTTCTTACAGATAAACAGTATGGCTGTAACATATACCAGGGGTATGCCCAGACTTTTCTCTCAGGGTCCTGTTTTTATGAAATAGTGAACAGTTTTTTTACATTTGTGAAAAATCTAGTCCTAATTTTGTGAATTTGAAATGATCGTTATGTTCAGGTTCTTTTTTATATATATTTTAAAAGATATATCTATGTAAAATACATATGTTTTCTTTATATATGTAAAAATGACAGGTCGCATTTTACTTTTAAATGATTAAATTTGTGAAAGGTATAGTTTAGAGCTGGAAAAATTTTGTAAAAGGCCTTTTTTTAAGGCAAAGAATTTTGTGAAGGGTTCTTTTTTAAGGTGGGAAGTTTTGTGAAAGGTTCTGTTTTCAGTTGAAAAATTTTGTGAAGGGTCCTGTTTTGAGAGGAAAAATTTTGTGAAGGGTCCTTTAAAGGACCTTATTTCTCCCTAAACATATCCCTGTATACTTATTACTTAAATACACTTTTGAACTATAATCATTACTACAATATAATACCAATAAATGTTACATATACCTTTCACTATGTAACCTGTAATATACATTTTCATTTTACAAAATTCTAACACCTTTCAATTGTACATTATTTATATATTTTATATTTCTTTTTGTAGTTATTAATAATATATAACTTTTATAACACCAATTTCCAATTTCTTCCTCATAATAAAAACAATGTATTATTTTATACTATATCTTATACCATATATATATCTAAATGACAAAGCTTATTTAACACAAAACAAATGTACATGCAATTTATTAACTCCACTCAATTCCTACTGTAATACTCTTATCCCCTCGTGTGTGAAAGAAACAAAATGAAACTCATAAAGATTTAGAATATCTGACTCCAATATCAGACGCGAATGCAACATTTTTTTTTCTTTGCATCTAAAAGGTCAACAGCGTCAGAAAACGGTAGGCGGAAAAAAGCGCTCCGGAAAAAAGAGCACGGAAAAAATGGCCCCGGAAAAAAGCGCACCTTTCTGAACGATCATTTTTTCATGGAACGAAATTTATTCCCATAGGCTCAATACTAATTTTACCTCCATTCAGAGACCATCCCAGTTGAACTCCCTCCATGATGGACCAATTTTTTTTAAAGAAAATGACACAGATTTTGTAAGGTACGCAGAATCAGAATATAAACATCAGGTACTTATATATACAGTGAAACCTCCCTGTGTGACCACCTCCCTGAACGACCATTTTTTCATGGAACAAAATTTATTCCCATAGGCTCAATACTAATTTTACCTCCATTCAGAGACCATCCCAGTTGAACTCCCTCCATGAGCGACAATTTTTTTAAAAAGAAAATGAAACAAATTCCGTTTTTTCCAGGTCTCTTGAAGAAGGTTTTATTAAGAAAATAATTCCGGAGAGCGCATTATTCATCAAACTGCTAAACTAAGTTTAGATTTTTTAAAATTCCTTTAAGTGTTTAAACACCTTTGTGCCTTTTTAGGCAATGAATTTAACTCTGATGACAAATTAGGAATGACAGTCTATAAACTCCCTTGTTCTATTCTGTCAGGAAACTCTCAAAGAAATAGATAAATTAATGATATTGTTATTATTTGTTTCCGTCCAAAAAAATTGCATTTATTTACTGAACTTCGAAAAGAAATAAAAGTTATAAAATATAAAACCGTAAAATCAAAGCAAAGGTCAATGTATTCATTTTTTTAACTCTACAGTAATTAACTTATGTAATTAACTTTTGTTTTGATACTTAAAGTTTTATATTTTTTCCTAATGTGAAAAATAAATTTAGTAACGTAAGTTGTTACATTTTTCAACAATTAAAATCTATATTTAAACAGGACCTCCATTAAGAGGCCACCTCTCGGAGCGACCAATTTTTACTGGAACGGAACGTGCTCGCTTTAGGGAGGTTTTACTGTATATATATATATATATTTATATTTAGTCTCCCTTATCCTTCTGGAGTACGGCTGTTTGTGTGTAGGGGGGGGGGAATCTACAAAATCCGAATCTATTACGGCTTTAGACGGTAAAATTTTGGATCAGGATAAAATCAGGATGTTTTCTAAGTATATAAACATCAAATTGGATTTGTTTCTTTTTATTTGACCCTTTACCTCCTCCTTGGCGGGGGGGGGGGTTACAAAAATCTACGATTACCTTCTTCATAAAACTGTACAGGAGTCCATTATCATTTTATATAACTGCCCCCCCCCCACACACACACACACACTAAATTTTATTTAAAAAAATGAATATAAGACCCGAGAATTTTAAATTGTTATAACTTGTGATCAAATTTGTCACAACGGTTTGTTCTTTTAACGGTGTTCTCAAATCCAAAGGGGCAACTTTCTGACATAAATTTTAATTTATTTTTGTTCGAAAATGCATAAAACTGGCTGGTGTTGTTGTTCAGAAACTATGTAATTGAACTGTTTTTTCCATTTTTTTTGCAAATACAATAGATCTTTCAGAAAATAATGTCAAAGTGGGCGTTTGAAACCGAATTTCCAAGGAAGGAAGAAAGAGCTTCAAGAGCGGGAGAAAAACGGGTTTGTCACGCGATAGAAATCCCGTATAACTCAATAGGTAATTGATTGATCTAAATTCTAAATTTCTTAAATTAATTCTAAATTTTTAAAACGGTATAAAAAAGCATTGAAATCTAAGATGAAGATAATTTGTAAAGTTTCTATGGATATTTTGTCTGATGAATAAACGAAACATGCTTTAAATACGTATTTACATAAGCTTAAATGATAATGTTTGTTAAAAAATAAGTACAACCAGTTTGTAAAAAGCAAATTCTTATAGGGCATAAAATGCATTCGATTTAAAAAAGATATTTCAATCTAATGCTGCTATTTTATGAATTTCAAATATAACTTCAGATATAACTGGTCATTCTCATGTTATTTTGTATGCACAAATTAATGGTTCTAAACCATTTCCATAATTTGTTTTAATTAGCATGAACATACAGGCGTGTAAGTTTTGATTTATGGTATTAACAGTAATTTTTACACACATAAGTTGAAATGCAAAAAATCTTGCCATGATATTTGTTTGATATGTTATTTGTGTTAACTCAACTGATGAAATTACTTATTTGCAATTAATATTATTTTTTTATTATATTATTTACAATTTTATTAATCAAAACATAAAATGATAATATTCTAACTAGAGAGTTAATTTTTTAATAACTATCAATTTAAACAGTATTAACAATTTAATATTAAATGCAGTTATTAATAATTTTAAAATATGTAAATGTCTGCACCCGCACACACACACACTGTGCCTTATTAGATAAAAAGCTTTAAAAATGGCTATTTAAGGTGGCTGACGTTTTTTCATTTTTAGATAGTTGAACTGCATATTAGGGTGGGTCGAAAAAACCGAAATATTTATAGTCGAAACTTAATAGCGCGGAAAAATGGCCTTTTGTAAAAAAGATAAAATACGTAAAATATTACACCGATTGGTTAATATCTTTTACCGCCGCAAGGGTTCCAAATTTGGAAAAAATTGCAAAAAACATATTTTTAGCAATTTTTTTTTTTTTAATTATCCAAACATACTTATTCAATTTCTAATAGAACGGAATAGCTACGCCAAGATATTAGTAATGTAACATTAACATTTCATTTTTGTGACATCGTTGCTTTTACCGCCACAAAAGGGCCAAAATTTCTAAAAAATGTTAAAAATTAAAGTTTTTCATTTTTTCAATTTTCATAACTTTTGTAATGTTTTCAGATTTTTTACATTTCTAATAGGCTGGGAAAGGCATTTTATGTTGTTAATTACTTGCACATTGTTAACCATGATCACTGTAATTCTATAAAAAAAAAAAAAAATTGCTCAATGATAGAAACACCTGCAGCTGCCTGCACGTAAAATTAATTTCTCGCTGCTAGAGGGCCACGTTTCACTTTGTTCGTTTTTTTTTTTTTTTTTTTTTTTTTTTTTTTTTTTTTTTTTTTTCTTTTTGTAATGTGCTCCTCTTACTCTATACTTTAATGGCTCTAAAGATAGAAATATCTGCCAGGTTAAAGAGATGGCAAAGTTTCATCTTTGAGAAGTCAAGGAGGAACATATCTCTTTGTACTAGAAGCAGGTCTGAATTATTTTCCTCATTTAACCCCATCGTCTGGCAAGGCGACTTCAATATGCAATGACTTGATAGATTTTTTGAAGAAAAATGAAATCCCGACTGGAATAATAATTGCAGTTGAATTTCGCGGAACTGTCTTCAAAACGGGATGCAAAGGTGGTGTTATAGTAGGATTAGTTGAGAACAACTTTTAAAAAACCACTTTATTGGCTTCCTTGACCTCACTTCAATGAGCTTCCACTGAGACATCTTTTCAAACATCTTGATGACAAAAAACAGGTTGTCTATGATATTGTGGCCCAATTGGTTGATCACTTGCGATTTACGAATTATTACCAATTACAAAATTTAAGCCAATTTAATCTGATGACCTAGCTGTTGATAAAGATGATTTGTCAACTAACCAGAAGTATATGTCTGAAATATTGCAAGCTCTTTCAACACGCGTGTATACAATTGACCTTTTATTCTGGGTCCCTGGACAAATATTTCACGCAAGGTGGATGATTACTGCTATTCGAATTTTGAGACTCTACGTTGGAACAAAGAAACCCTCTTCTTAACTTGTCATACTCTTTGAGTACATCCTGAAAATGTACTGCATCAGTTGGTTCACAATTAAAATGAATCACTCATGTTTTTCAGAATCTGTGCACTATAGGTAGTGACTTACGTTACTTGACAGATAATCTACGAAAGAATATAGTTCCTGTATTTTCACGAAATGACTATTTCGCAAATCATACAAATAGCCTCTTTGGAATGATAGCATATGAAGAGGAGAACATCGGGGCCCCAGCCATGAAGAAAATTGCAAAAGCACGAAGTTCTGTGGAATAGAATAGTGCCATCCTTCACTTTATCATAGCACACTTCAACACTGAAGCTTAAAATTGTATGGCTTTAGTCTACTGACAAAACAGAAAACTAACGGAACCACCTGTTATGGTTTCTTTATCGACTAAAAACGCTGGTGAGTTTAAAATGTTCGATTAAAGATACCAGCTATTATAACTTTCCTTGTTCTACTCAATAACTAGAAAGATACGTGAAATTATTCATTGAAGCACTGATAAAGTTTGTTTACTAGAACAGAGGGAGGATCACATCTGATCAGTTTTGGCCTCTCGAGAAATAATGGCTTCATCTGAAAGCAAGTTATATTATAAAATTCATTTACTTTAAATTCTTCTTCATTTTAAGTTTATTTAACCCGTTTCGGTTAAACATCTCTATATTTTAATTAAGAAAATACTAAAACATTTTGCTCATTTTATATAATTTTTGTGGCATGAATTGGCTGTTATGAAGTAAAACATCAGTAGATGAAGCGATCGTCAAGAAAAATGAATGATTAACTTTATTTTCAAGTCTATTACAAATAGTTATAAAAAATTGTGATATATTAATAGATATAAAGTAAAATTATTTATTTCTAGACATATTATAGAAATTATAAAAATTTAGAAAAAAAAATTAAAAATTGAAATTTTTGAAATTTTTGAAATTTTTACAAAAAATATGGTCTTTTTGCGGCAAATAAAGATATGATTTCATCATAATGAACATTTACCGGGACATTTCTCATATCTTCATGTAGCTATTGCGTTGTATTAAAAATTGTACTGAAATGTTTGGATAATTTAAAAAAAAATGATAAAAAAACATGTTTTTTGCGATTTTTTGAAATTTTGGTCCCCTTGCGGCGGTAAAATATATTAACCGATCGATGGAATATTTTAGAAATTTATTCTGTATTACAGAAGGCAACTTTTCCGCGCTTTTACATTTCGATTATAAAAATTTCGGTTTTTTCGACCCACCCTACTGCATATTGAGTTAAAAGCGATTGTTGTTGAAAGACGGCAGTTTGTTTTCACTTTCCTCGAATAATATATGGTTCAAAGCACTAACTTTCAATGCATTTTCTGAAAAACTGCCTTTACCGAAAAATCCAACTGAATTACACAGTTTCTGCATGAGAGAACTTGACAATTTTTGTGAATAAAATAAAGTGAAAAATATATTAGAAAGCAGGTAGTTTGGATTTGAAAACTCACTTAAAAGCAAATTTGAATTTTAATACATAAATTTGGAAACTTTTAATAACATTTGTTTCAGAGTGACATCATTTTTATCTATTTTAAGTCACATCTATTTCGGGATTAAAACTTATGAAATATAGAATATTTCTAATGTGAAAAAAATGACAAAATAATAATATAAATAAACTTAACGGCAGTTTTTCATATAAAATAAATAAATTAAAAAAATAGAAAGGAAATTTTTTTATGGAAAAATAATAAGTTTAAAATTAAAGCAAATTTTGTACATTCCTATGAAAAGTAAGAATATGTCACTTTCAGTTGTAAAAATATGGCTGTTTTTTTTATTACTCTTTTATAAAGTTATGACTAAATTAAAAAAATTCCTATTTTTTTCTTTGTAAAAAAGTATAGTTTATTACAAGGGAAGTTCCTATGGGATAGATAAATTTTATTCACTAACGGGAATCATTTCACATATTTTATATATTTCTTTATATAAATTTAGGAAAATATCTGCAATTTCGAAAATCTGGGAGGAGTAAAAAAAAAATATTAAATTTTCCTTTAAATTCTTTCTCTGTATTTCCTTATAAAAATGTGAGTAAATCCTCTTGGTTTGGTCATTATCATCCGCTGCATCAAACCTCCCACCACCCTCCCGAGTTCTTGGAACCTATATTATCAGAGGAGGGAAGGCCCCTTCTTTGTATGTTCAGGAAATGGCAACGCATCTTATCTAAGGTTTGTAATATGATCGTATTGAACACGTCGCCTTCCCGGAAACTATGTCCACTGCAAAAAGAAATAAAGAAAAAAAAAAACACGTGGAGAGTAGTTTGTCTTGTATCCACGTAAACAACCCCCGTAAACAACGAATTTAGCGGAAGAAAACTACCTATGCAAAACATTATACGATAAAAAATTCTTTAAATTATTATAAATTCTAAAATTTAAGATTTTTTTTTATATCAGTTGAAGACAAAAAGTACAGCCCATCTTGTACAGTTTTATGAGGAAGGCAGTCATACATTTTTGACCCCCTCCCCGCCAGAGAGGTGGAAAAATTGCAAATTAAAAGAAACTCATCCGATCTGATGTTTATATACTTAGAAAACATCCTGCCAAAATTTTATCGTCTAAAGGCGTAATAGTTCGGATTTTGTTGACCCCCCCCCCCACGCACCCCAGAAGAACAAGGGTGACTAAACATATATATATATAGTACCTGATGTATATATTCTGATTCTCCGTCCCTTACAAAATTTTATCATTGAGACAATGCAGGTTTTGAGATAACCCCCCCCCCCCTCCGTCCCGAGAGAGCAAGGATGCCAGATTTCAAAAAATCATTTCAATCTGGTGTTTATATTCTGAGGTTAAAAATGTGTATTATTATCAGACTTATTTAATATGTGATTTGTAAATGTGTGCGCTTTTTTCCGTGATTCTCAGAAAAACTTTAATCCACATGGGATTAAAGTCTTCTGGGATTAAAGGGTGGGGGATTCATGGGATTAAAGTGTGTGGATTAAAGTCTTCTTACGAACGTCTGCATGTTGATGAACTACAAGTAGAAACTGAGGTGATATGGAAAGAAATTTACGATTATAAAGATAACGGAAGGACAAGTCTTAATGACGCTGGTCTATCATGGATTATGGCCTTGCTTGCAACTCCTGCTGCTGGAAAAGGTGGAGCGTAGTGGATATTTTAAAGGTAGCAAGTTTTTTTCAGGTCTTCACGGGTAAAGGTGGGGGTATGGCCTTCTCACATGTTCAATGCTTTTAATTGCTTAATCATTTAGTTATATAAGAATTTTTATTAATTTTTATTTACGTTTTATAAGTTAAATTGGTTTTTTTGATTTTGAATTGGTTGGTTGTTTATGTTTTTAAAGTAGTTTTGATTCGTTAATATTTTTTAAAGTAGTTTTGTTCTGTTGTGTTTTTGAAAGTTTAAGTCTATTTGCTGATTTTTATACTTTTGGAGTATGTGGGTTGGCCATATCTTGCGAAACCTGTGAGGATCCAATTTCTGTTTTTGGTACCTGCTTTTTTCACTCCTCCCACTTTCAGATGAGCAGGGAGTGGTTTGTTTATTCTTTTTTAGTTATAAATTTTCATGGATTTTTATTGTTGTTTTGCACCCTCTTTTTCATAATTTTCATAAATTATTTACTTTTGATATAGCTATATTCACTTAGTGCATAAAGAAGCTGCGTTGCGCCTGATGCACTGAGTTGTTTGTTTTTTAATTTTTTTAAAAGCATTATATATATATATATATATACATAGTACATACATGTATGTACATAGTACATACCAATGTCTCGACTGAGTTCGTTGGCCAGCTTCATCCGACGTTTTGTTTCAAAATGGCGGCCATTTAAAATTTTTTAAAAAAAATTAAAACTTGAAATGTGGTACCAAAAAATTGATAATGGAAAAATATTTTTTTCTTATGCATTTGACCTTTATACAAAGATTTCGGAGCAGTTTTTGTTTCGTCTATATCTTAAGAAATGGCTGAGTTATAGGATTTTGAATTTCTAGCGTGGCTGACATTTTGAAACGTCCTGATTTTTGTCACGTAATAACAGTCGTATTTATGAACCGATTTGGATGTACCTTGGTGTGTACATAGTACATACAAATATCTCGACCGAGTTCGTTGGCCAGATTCATCCGCCATCTTGTTTCAAAACGGCGGCCATTTAAAAATAAAATAAAATAAAATAAAATGAGATACCAAAAAATTGGAAAATGAAAAAGATTTTTTTGTATGTGTTTGACCTTAATACAAAGATTCCGGAACAGTTTTTGTTTCGTCTATATCTAAAACAATGGCTGAGTAATAGCATTTTGAATTTCTATTGTGGCTGACATTTTAAAAGGACCTGATTTTTGTCACGCGATAACAGGCGTATTTATGAACCGATTTGGATGTAACTTGGTTTGTACATAGTACATACCAATGGCTCGACCGAGTTCGTTGGCCAGCTTCATTCGCCATCTTGTTTCAAAAGGGTTGCCATTTAAAAAAATTAAATTTAAAATTTAAAATGAGGTATTAAAAAATTGGAAAATGGAAATATTTTTTTTTATGTGTTTGGCCTTGATACAAAGATTCCGGAGCAGTTTTTGTTTCTAAAAATTTGTTCTTTTGTTTCTATCTTAAAAAATGGTTGAATTATAGCACTTTGAATTTCTAGCATGGCTAGCATTTTGAAACGATCTTGTACATTTTTTGTCATTCGATAACACACGTATTCACCAAATTCGATGTAAGAAGGCATGTGCTAGTATACATCAATACCTCGACCAAGTTCGCTGTCCAGATTCATCAGGCATCTTGTTTCAAAGTGGCGGCCATTAAATTAAAAAAAAAATATATATATATTTAAAGTGAGGTGCAAAAAAATTAGAAATTGAGAAAGGTTTCTTTCTTAAGCATTTGACCTTGATATAAGGATCCAGGAGCGCATTTTTTGTTTGTCTTTACCTTAAAAAATGGCTCAGATATAGCAGTTTCAATTTCTATTGTGGGTGACATTTTGAAAAATCTGATATTTTGCATGCGACAGCACTCGTATATATCAACCGATTCCGATGTGAGTGAGCATGTGCACAGCAATTACTAAGGTCTCGACCAAGTTCACTGGTTAGCCTCATCCACCATGTTGTTTTAAAATGGGAGGCACTTTAAAAAATCGCCGAATTTGGCAGCCAAATATAAGTTACTTTAAAGAAAAGCAGCTTGGATAAAGCTGACTAATTTCGCGAAATTCTCATTCATTATATTGATAAAAATTAGTATTCAATCTCCTATATTCGGTTTCCACTAAATTGAGCTTTGTGTGTTTGAATGATATAAGTTGGCTTTTTTTAAATAAGGAATATGAAAGGTACCTCTTCCTCCCGGCACTGGCCGGAAGGACTTTTTTACAATAATTCCGATGCTAGACACACACTTGTACGATGTACCGTGTTATATATATATATAAAAAAACAACACTTTGTCGATAGTGAATTTTCATAACCCATGCTATACACAAATACCTGTTAGCCGCTGGCTAAAATAACTCCTTATTTATTTATTTCATTCACAAATAAGCATCAATTTTACTTATAAGATACGATGAATTTTATTTATATATACAAATTTTTTTATTGCATGCTGTTACTCTTAATGCACGCATTGCATGTTTATGTACATATATATATATATATATTTTAATTCCTACAAACGCATGCTCTCAAACCATTTACAATGCATACTGTGTTTTCAGCTTCAAGAAGAAAAATATATTTATTGTAAACTCGTTACGAGTCTCCCAAGAAGAATACTATATCTTATACTATAATGCGAGCAAAAATTGTGTGTGTATGTATGTGTGTGTGTATGTGTGTGTGTGTGTATGTGTGTGTGTGTATGTAAATTTTATCTTAAAAACGGCTCTAACGATTTCTACGAAATTTTGTATTTTACCATTTTCGGGCATGATAAGACCATTGGGCTAGGTTACGTGTTCTAGAAAATTCGATTAGTGGGTTATTTTGGGTCATAATGTGCATTGTCAAGCTAATTGTATCTAAAAAACGGCTCAATGGGTTTTGACTAAATTTTATATCCAACAGTTTTTCGGCACGAGGAAACTATTGAGCAGGGTCACATGTGGGTGGGTCTCGTGTTCGAGAAATTTCGATTAGTGGGTCATTTTTGGGTCACTATGGGTCAAGCCAATTTTATCTAAAAAACGGCTCTAACGATTTTGACTAAATTTTGTATTCTGTCGTTTTGGATTACGAGAAGACCAATGGGGTAAGTCACATATTAGAGAAAATTCGATTAGTGGGTCATTTTACGGTCATTGTGGGTCAAGCAAAGTTTATTTAAAAAACAGCTCTAACGATTTTGAAGAAATTTTGTATTTTACCATTTTCGGGCACGCGAATACCATTGGACTAGGTTACGTGTTCGAGAAAATTCGATTAGTGGGTCATTTTGGGTCATAATGGGTCAAGGTGCAGCTAATTATATCTAAAAAAATGGCTCAATCGATTTTGACTAAATTTTATATCCAACCGTGTTTCGGCACGAGAAAACTGTTAGGCTAGGTCACATGTTCGAGAAATTTCGATTAGTGAGTCATTTTTAGGTCACTATTTCAAGCCAATTTTATCAAAAAAACGGCTCTAATGATTTTGACTAAATTTTGCATCTTGTCGTTTTCGATTACCAAAAGACCAATGGGATAAGTCACATATCAGAGAAAATTCGATTAGTGGGTCATTTTTGGGTCATTGTGGGTCAAGCAAAGTTTATTTAGAAAACGGCTCTAACGATTTTGACAAAATTTTGTATTTTACCATTTTCGGACACGAGAATACCGTTGGGCTAGGTCACGTGTTCGAGAAAATTCGATTTGTGGTTCATTTTGGGTCATAATGTGTCAAGGCGGTTAATTATATCTAAAAGACGGCTGAATGGATTTTGACTAAATTTTGTATTTTATCGTTTTCGATTACGAGAAGACCAATGGGATAAGTCACATATTAGAAAAAATTCGATTAGTCGGTCATTTTTGGGTCAAGCAAAGTTTATCTAGAAAACGGCTCAAACGATTTTGACGAAAACTTGTATTCTATCGTTTTCGGGCAAGAGAATACCATTGGGCTTGATCGCATGTACAAGAAAATTCAATTAGTGGGACATTTTGGATCAGAATGGGTCAGGGTCAAGTTAATTGAATACAAAAAAGGCCTAAGACATTTCGACAAAATTTTCTAATATACCGTTTCCGGGCATAAGATGACCATTGGACTAAGTCACACGTACGAGAAAAATCGATTAGTGGGTCATTTTGGGTCAAATGGGTCAAGGTCAAGCTAATTATATCTAAAAAACGGCTCAATCGATTTTCACTATCCATTTTCATTTTATTCATATTCATTTTCACTATTCTATATTCATTTTACATCCAACCGTTTTTCGGCACGAGAAAACTATTGGGCTAGATCACATTTTCGAGAAATTTCGATTAGGGAGACATTTTTGGGTCCCTATGGGTCAAGCCAATTTTATCTAAAAAACGGCTCTAACGATTTTGACTAAATTTTATTTTATAGTTTTCCGGCCCGAGAATACCATTGGGCTTGATCGCATGTTCAAGAAAATTTGATTAGTGGGTCATTTTGGGTCACAATGGGTCAGGGTCAAGCTAATTGATTCTAAAAAAAGGCCCAAAACATTTTGACAAAATTCTTTAATGTACCATTTCCGGGCATGAGATGACCATTGGGCTAAGTCACAAGTTCGAGAAAAATCGATTAGTGGGTCATTTTTTGGGTCACTGTGGGCCAAGCTATTTGTATCTAAAAAACGACTCAAAAGATTTTGTCAAAATTTTGTATTATACGGTTTCTGGGCATGAGAAGACCATTGAGCTAAGTCACATGTTCGAGAAAATTCAATTAGTAGGTGATTTTTGGGTTACTGTGGGTCAAGCTAAAAGTATCTTTAAAAAAGGCTCAAACGATTTTGAGAAAATTTTGTATTATACTGTTTCCGGGCACGAGAAGATCATTGGGTTAGGTCACATGTTCGAGAACATTCGATAAATGGTTCATTTTTGGGTCACTGTGGGTCAAGTTAATTTTATCTAGAAAACAGCTTTAATGATTTTGATTAAATTTTGTTTTCTATCGTTTTCGGATTCATGAAGAACATTGGTCTAGGTCGCATGCTCAAGAAAATTCGATTAACCAGTCATTTTGGGTCACTATGGGTCACTTTAGCTAATTTTATCTAAAAAATGGCTCAAATGACAAAAGTTCTTATTACACCGTTTCCTAGCACAAGAAGACCATTGGGGTAGGTCAGATGTTCGATAAATTTAGATTAGTAGGTTTTTTTCAAGTTATCGTGGGTCAAGCTAATTTTATCTATAAAATGACTTTAGCGATTTTAACTAAATTTTGTATGCTATCGTTTTCGGGTTCGAGAAGAACATTGGTTAGGTCGTGTGCTCGATAAAATTCGGTTAGTGGGTCCCTATGGCTTAGGATCATACCAATGTTATCTAAACAGCAAGAATTGTACAGTGAGAATGAAATATCGAATTAAACTCAAGGCTAATTTTGACCGAGCTTAGCTCGGTCATACCCGCTAGTAATTATTTATTTAACCTGTAAAAAAAAAAAATATTTAATATGCTCATTTTATAGAATATATATGTATGATTTCTAATGTTACCAAAACCGCGTGCTATTAAGTTTATAAGATTTTTGCCCAGATATAGCACTCTGAATTTTCTTCTTACACCTCTCTAAAACGTAGAGAGTGTTCTAAAAGTTTAATGAAAATTCAATTTACTTTTTTTTTTATTTATTTATATTTTTTTGAAAAAAACTGTAACTGAAGATTCTAACTACCAAAAAATCTCCTAACAATGACATAATTTTATAGATTATTGCTATAAAGTCAATATTTACCAAGTGACTACAAATCCTTAACAAATATGCGGATCCCTCCAGTACCGGTTCCCCCTGGATACCGAAACTAAAACCTTTAACTCATAAGACATGTTTCTTACAAACCCTTCATTCACTGAGCTTTCCCAACACCCACTTGACATAGCTGACATAGGAGCTGTCTGTAAGCAGCGCTCCAATTCATACTTCAGTCCTTAAAGACTTAGAGAGCGACATAAACATTTTATGTTACTAGGAGAACTGAACTCCATGAAAGCGAGTCGCTTTGCTCCTGTCGAAAACTTAAGAAGAGGTGATCATTATGAAAAACTTAAGGAGAACTCATCATCTCGAGAGCTTAAGAAGAAGTAGTGATACTCGCGAGAGCTCTAGGAGAAGTCATTATTACATGAGAGCTCAAGAAGTCAAGATACTTACATTACGAACTCTAGAAGCAGAAGTTCACTCCATGAAAACTAGAGAAGGAATAATGATACAATATCTTTTTCTCTCTTACGTAAGAGACACAGTTGTCACAATGGGGGGCCGGATCTGAAGCTTCTCGTTCAATCCGTGGACAGCAGCAACCCCAAGTACAGCCTGATTCGTACTTGTACTATATGGGATGGGACGCGCCCGCCCTTGGCCAGGGGCGCACGGAGAGGGAGAACTCCTTACCCCATACCCTGGGTGGCCACTTTTATAACCCCTCATAAAATAACCATGAGACTGTTGTAAATATCATTTTGACTGTAGTGTCAAACGTATTGTTAAACTATAGACATTCTGGCGTTGGGTAAAGATCCCCTTTTGAGATAACTTCATATGTCTGTACCTTCCTCTTAAACACTATATCTTGCTTACATGAATATATATATATATGAAATCACATATTTTTTTATTATACAGATTCAAACACATATAAATAATAATAATAATAATAATAATAATAATAATAATTCTAAATAAATACAGTATAAATATAGTTATATTTTATGCACTAAAAAATATATATATAACCTGCTGAAACGATAATTGTGTTAAGATGATATCGTTGCCAGCACGGACGATAGTGAACGTTCGAACAGCTTGCATGTTTTGGTTTCGTTGGCACCTGGAATTATTGATTATTATCAGTGTTTATATTGATTTAATCTGAAATATTTGTACATCAAATATGTGCAGTCGTGGAAAAAAAAAGTAAACACCCCCTACTAAATCCTCAACAAATTATCGTAGACGAAAGTTAGTGGTACGGAACGATTTAAAGTAAAGTCTACTTTTAAATGGTGTGTATAAAATTTGCTTAGGCGGCCATATACATATTAAAACGAATTCAAACTTCCTTTTTTTCAATGGCAGTACGCAAATTTAACGAGATATTTCAAAACTTCGGTTCAAAATATGCCTAGAAACCAAATTTCAAGTCATTCGAATGATAAGTTTTTGAATTATAGACATTCAAAATTTAGTACTTCTAATGTTAAATTACATTTTCATATTTTTTTTTATATCTCCTGAAATTATGCTCCTAATGAGCTAATTTTTTGTGTAGCAATAATACTAATATACCCAAACATAAATACGTTGAATTTGCAATTTTTATAATGTTATGATATGAATTATGAAATTAATATTGGAAAAAATTATGAATTGCAACATACAAATTTTTTGATGGATTTAGATATTTTAAGTCCTGCTTTATGGAAATCCCAAATTTCACATTTTTCTTCCAAGTAGTTTTCAAATTATGCTTAAAAAACGGCAAAATGATGGTTTAAGGGGCCGTCTATGATAGAAGTGGGTAAATTTTTGAAATTTATTCTGCTATCCTGTAATCAAACAGGTTTCATTGACGCTTAAACGTGCCTTGATGAAGAAGGCGACTCTCTCGGTTAACAATCGAGTTCGGAACTTCAATTTGGTTACAGCCCTTACAATACGCTCGTTTTAAAATAATTAATTTCTCGGAAACTTATGGCACGAATTGCATAAAAATTTGTTTATAGGCTAATTGGAATGTGTAGAGTTCATTTATGCTGTCAGAATTGTGTATTGCTATTAAAAAAAACAAAGTTATGGTTCGTTTTAATATGTAGATGGCCCCTTAAACAAATTTTATATACATCAATTAAAAGTAGACTTTATGTCCAGTCGTTCGGTACCAGTAACTTTCTTCTACGATAATTTGTTGAGAAGTTAGTAGAGGGTGTTTACTTTTTTTTTTCCACGACTGTACTTACTCTTGTTGCTCTATAAATACTTTTGTTGCATCCCATTGTGGTACGACCATTTTCCAGTACTACCAAAAATATGTTATTATCGATGAAAAATTATTTATAAGCAAAATTAATAAATTAGAAAAGTTATTCCTTTATACAGGGTCTCCGGTCTCAACGGTGTCCAATGGCTAATTCCTAAACCGTTAGTCATAGACATATAGTTCCAATTACAAAAATGTTTTAAATCACGTAAAGAAACATTTTAAAAGCGATTTGTGTCAATAAAAACATTTCTTAAAAAATTACGAAATTTAAATTTTTATACGGTCCCCCGGTCCTATAAGTTATATTTAGTAATTTTTTCCTATTACACTGACAAGTAAGACAAGAAATGTCCCATTCATATAACGCTAAAATTGTGCGAGTTATGAAACTTTAAAAATGCATGACTTATGCCACTTTTCTACTCTGAAAACAAATGAGTTCGGCTTGGCTTTGAGGGATCATATACTAAGTGTTAAAAGTATTCGAAGATCTTACTTCATGTGTATCTGCGCTTTGAAAAAAAAATCCTACAAGTATTATGATTAAGTCTCAAATTGGCTAAAATAACATATGTTTTATTTTGTCAGGATTTGAGACTGTTTCTCTTATGATTTCTTTTAACAAAAATTATGTTTTTTTTATAAGTTTTTATGTTACTTCAACAATCGTATGTATGTTTTTCCAGTTCAAAATTTGTACTCGAACTTTAACCCACTTTTAAATATCGATCGAGATTGCATTTTACATACTGACGCAAATCCGATAACAATCTAATATTATTAAGATTTTCGGTGGTTAGTATTTATACTTATTTTACAGGATAACACAAAATATTTCGGATAGATTTCTGCCAAGGAGTTTAAAGAAAAAGTTTTAGATTAGATAATACAAGACTACGATTGTTGGGTTTTTTAACTTTTATGTATTTTTTAGCACTGAATCCGAAAATTACCTTAATTTTTAACCATCATGTCAGGATATTTCGCAAATCATAAATTTTCAAATTTAAAGAATAATAAAAATCGAATACTATAAAGTAGAGGAGATGGTTGTGTTTTTTAACTTTTGATTATTTATATTTACGCACCTTTTAGCACTGAATTTGAAAATGACCTTCATTTTTAACCATCACGTTAGAATTTTTTTGCAAATCTCAAATGTGTAAGTTAAAATATATCGAAAATCTCATACTATAAAACATATGTAAAACATTTTTTATTTTATTTTATTTTATTTTATTTAAAAAAACATATTCGATATTTTTGCTTATCCTGGGATTCTTACAGCTAAACAGCTGAGCGCTCCGATGAGATGGGGAGGAAATTCAATTTTAACATTGAACTTCTTAACTTTGAAATTCGCAATTTGCAAAAAATCCTGATATGATAGTTAAAAATGAAGGTCAATTTCGGATTCAGCGGTACAGAATATATAAGAATCAATTATCAAAAGCTAAAAAACATGACATAACCCAACTTTTGCAAGCTTGTGCAGTCTAATAATATTTTAAAATACCTATCATTTTGTAAAGAATTGAGGCTGTTAATTTAGAATAATTTTATTTAACAAAAATTCTGTTTTTTCTTTCTTCTTAAATGTTTATTACAAATCGTATATTTTGCATTAATATGTCAGAATGATTAAAGTTTTCAAATTTATATTGCAATGTCAATTTTACTCCCAAACATTTTTTAATACATCTGACGAAATCATATTTCGACTAAATTTGTGAATGACCCCCAATTTGCAGCAAAAAATATGCTCCAACTTTAAACAGCTATTACTCGGTCAATTTAAATCGTAGAATAACGGGACTTTTTGTGTATTACTTGCCAGTGTAAAAGGAAAATTTCACTAAATATAACTTATAGGACCGGGGGACCGTATAAAAATTTAAATTCCATAATTTTTTAAGAAATGTTTTTATTGACCCAAATCGCTTTTAAAATATTTCTTTACCTGATTTAAAACATTTTTGTAATTGGAACTATATGTCTATCACTAACGGTTTAGGAATTAGCCATTGGACACCGTTGAGACCGGACACCCTGTATAGTTTAAAATTAAATTAAAAGTGTTTCAAAATAAATAATTTCAATTTACGAATCTGCGAGATAATTTGTTTAACTGATACTGTGGAAGAAAGTTTGAATCCAAAACAATTGGATGTTCATTAATTGCATGCCATAAATTTCGTGCATTAAAATGGTTAATTTACATGAAAAAAAACTTAATATTTCGAATTTAATTTGTGTTATTCAACTTTTAATTCAATGTATATAGTTTTTGTGAAATCACATGTAGTTAAAATATGCTACAACGGAATTGCAAGAAAATGCAGAAGAATTCCTGTTTATATGATTTCTGCTTTGACCGGTCGGGACCATGAAATTGTTCCCTTTTTACAAATTTCAATGTATTTTTCTTACAGTTAGACAATAAGAATTTCATCTAAAAATATAAATGAATATTTACATATTTTTATTGTTTTAATATTATATTCTTGTATATGTGTATTTGTGAACTTTCTACAACGCAGTTTAAATAAGCAAAAGTAACCAATTTATAATATACTTTCGGTGATCCTTTAACGTAAAAAATGCATCTACATAACATGCACGATACATAATTTTCTCAATTCAAATTATTATGAAATGTATTGAGTCTCTAGCTATTGTAAATGTTGTTACTTCCATTATACTTACAAAAACTTTCACCGCTACCACCTGCATGTTAAAATAATTCCATAAATGAAAATATTTTAAAAAAATTATTAAAAAATACATGACATATATTTCCAGATAAGCAATATTCTTGTGAAATAAGAACAATAATATACAATAAATTTCAGTTTTAAGTATGGTGAAACAAATGCAAAAACATACGTAAAACTATTAGTACAAATACGTATATACGAAAGCTAATTTTCAGTCCGAATTAAAGTCACATATTTAGACACTGGACTGGTGCATAAATTGACATCACTATTTTAACCCTGTTCCAAAGCGGTTTAAATTTGTCTACAAAATCGATTACATAAAAAATTTGCCAGCATTTCGAAATGGCTGCTTCAAAACCATTTTTAAATACGTAACGTGTGGCTTTTCTGATTATTTAATTATCACTCACTACAGCTTCTTCAGTAAAACCCTTTTTTTTTTACTTTTCTAAGATTATTATACAATTTTAGATAAAGCTGAAATTCAATAGCTTTGACACCTTGTACTGTAATTATTTTTAAAAGGTGTTGTATATGTAGAAAAAAGAATCTGTACTTGCAGAATTAATACATATGAATAGTTATAGCATTTGGTTGCTATTGCTTGCTTATAAAAACTTTTTTCACAGATAATAACATATTTTTGGGAATACTGGAAAATGATTATGGATATAAATACAATAATGCGTAAAAAATGGTATTGGTAAAAAAAAGAAAAAAAAATATTTTTGTTTCTCATATTTATTTCAAAATTTTCATTTATTTTTATTTATTTTCATCCGTATGTCCTTTCAATAGTAATTAATTTATTTTTCTATTAGTAATAACTTTGATTACTCATTCGTATATATGTTTTAGTGATAACTTTCATATCAATTCATATATCTAATCTATCTATCTATATATGTATATTATAATGACGTAATTGCATTAAATAATATATGTAATTAAGTAATTTAATTTAATTAATCTTATCAGCAGAAACAATCAGTAAGAAGTAACAATACAAGAAAATAGTAATAATTTTAATTCAGCTCATCTGACATTTCCCTTATATGTTATCAGAGGTCCCTACTTTGGATTATGTCATAATTACGTGTCTAGGCTTTCTCTCTTGATCAGGGGTCGCGTCGTTGGCGTAATACAGTGAATGTACCTAAAAATAGAAAAAGTAGTCCGGATTTATGGTTGCACGTTGTACACCCCGCAACTATATCGATACACCTGAGCGCGTTATACGCTGTACATTAGAGTGGAGCGAAAAATATGAAATTTTTTTAATCAAAAACGGGTAGGTGCCAAAAGTTGACTTTATACTAGTACATCATCTGCGTGCAATATTACCGCTGAAAAAAAAATGGCTTGAGTCTTCGCTTCTGGTCCAAAAGTCGAAATTTTTTGTAAAATTTGACATTTTTTCAAAAAAATTAGAAAATTCCTATAGAGTTGGCTATTATTTAAAAGTGTTATTTAAACCTTTGTTATTAATGACTTAACATATTTAAACGATATAACAATATCTTTGTTCTGTATAACGGTAGAAAAACTGACTACTTTTGGTAAAAGAAAGGCGTTTCTACTCTGTTGTGTCATACAACTAGTTGTTTGGAATACAGCTCTTACGTAGTTTCTTTCAAATCTACCCAGGAGGTATCACGTGGATGTGGCTGCATTTCATGACACAACAGTGCATAGCTCCACCAATCTTCCATCTGAGCGCAATGTTTTATTTATATATTGAATTGCGATATTTTATCAAAGATTGGCATAAGTTTTCTATGTACCAAACTAGTACATCTCATCTCTGTATCCACAGACGTTGGGTGATGCTGCTGTGACACTTCTTCACGTATATTTCTACTGCTTGTGTATGATAAGATAAGTAGAATAATGCAGTGGGATTAATGGAATCTATTCAGCCCTCTAGTATCTTCACCAAAATTGCATCCATTTACTGCATAGTGATTGGGAGTTCTGTTCCGACAATATTTTACAACATTTAAGTATTTCATCTTTGAGTATACCATAATTTACTCTACCTCTTGCATTTTTTATATGCTGATAAGCTTGTTGTTTAATGTGATGGCGATCGTCATCAAAATTGCAATAAGAATTTACTCTCGATGTGAAAAGCTACCATTGACCTAAATAATTTTTTAGTACTTGTTTTTTGCCGTTTTCTGTGATATCTAGTAGCCGAGTAATTTACCAAAAGTTTTTAGATCGATTTTTTAGATGTGTATTGTATTTGGTGAAAACCATCCTTCGGCATAAACTTGGATTACATACTTTGTGAGTGAACCAGACTCTGATGACCAATCAGTACTTACTTAAAGGCGAATAATTTTATGCGCCACTGGAATAATTTTTTTATGAGCCATCTTACGTAGGACAGATTTCTTGGGTTTCAATTCGCTAGTTCTTCTGAGCAATATTTTGATGAAATAACTTTGCAAATGTCTAGCAGGTATTTCTGGTATGTGCAGAGTGCCCTTTTCTCTAATTCAAGAAATAATGTTTGAAAATTACTCTCTATGGCATCAAAAATTTAAATAAGAAGGGGATAAGCACGTGGACAAAGATTTTCTTATTGGTGCGGCGAATCCTTGTGGGTTAGAATATAATTTTTGCCAACGATCTTCTCCAATAAATGATGCAGAGGAAATTCACTGGACTTGGAGGTGGCACATGATCAATTATAATGGTTCATTCTAAACATGTCCATCGCAAAATGGATGACAACGACTAACAGAATTATCCGCCTTCGATGGGAACTCACTGCCCATCACAGTCTCTACGTTCACTCAAAAAGTACTATGTTATGCAAGTTTGGCCCCAGGATAGTTTATAATCAAATGTAATCCACAGCTAAGGACGGGATCTAAAAACTCATAGGAAATTACCCGGCTACTAAACAACACACAAAACGGAATAAAACAAATACTAAAAAAAGGTTATTTAGGACAATGGTTGCTTTGCATACGAAGAGGAAATTTTTATTTCAATGCTCTCTGACGATTGCCATCATATTAAACAGCTAGCTGCTCAGCACATAATAGTTGAAAGCTGGAAGTAAATTATGTCATACGTAAATCTGAAATATCGACAATCAACTTTGAAGCGGATAATTATATAAATCTAATCCATTGGAAATGTGTTGTGGTAACAGAACCTCTAATCAATATGCATTTATCGGGTGCAATCTTGGTGAAGATAATATACGGCTGAATAGATTAAATTAATATCATCCGCACTGCATTGCACTGTTTGTCTTCTCTTACAGAAACAGTAGAAAAATACGTAAAGGAGATCACAGCAGCAGCATCCAAAGTCTGTGGATCCAAAAAAAATTTACTAGGTTGATACATAGAAAACTCATGCCCGTCATTGACAAAAAATCAAAATTCAATGTATAAATAGAACATTGAGTTCAGATGGTAAGGTGGCCGAGCTATGCACTGTTGTGACACGAAATTCAGTTACCTCCACGTGGTACTTCCTGGGTAGTTTTGAAAGCAACTAGGTAAAAGCTGCATTCTAAACAACAATTAGTTGTATGACACAACATAGTGGCAACGCCTTTTTTTCACCAATAGTTGTCAGTTTTGTTCCAGTTATACAGAACAAAGATATCGTTTTATCGTTTAAATATGTTAAGTCATTAATAATAAAGGTTTAAATAACACTTTTAACTAATAACCATCTCTATAGAATTTTGTTTTAATTTTTTGAAAAAATGTCAAATTTCCCCCAAAATTTCGACTTTTGGAGCTCAAGCCATTTTCTTTCAGCGGTAATATTGCACGCAGATGATGTACTAGTATAAAGGCAACATATGGCACCTACCCGTTTTTTATTTTAAAAAATTAATTTTTTTCGCTCCACCATACTGTACATATCTATCAATCTGTCTATCTGTATATTAGATAAAAATACAAATAAATAAACTATACATTTTTAGAGAAGATTCTCTATAGACATTAACAAAATTTTATTAAGTATGATTCTTCAAAGGTTGTTATAAATTAATCCTAATAACATAAATAAAACAAATTATTAAATAATTCTTTTTTAAAAAAACTCGAGAAAACTTCATTACATATTTCATAAAATTTAAAATTGTTTTTCTCGAATACCAAAATCATTAATGATTTAGAGAAGTTTTCTAGTATGTATTTATTATTCCGGATGCAAAGCAAAGAAAGTGAAATCAGTTTGATTTATTTCATTTTTACAATAGATTGTATGCAACAATGCTAGTCCAAAGAATACATTTGTATTCATTTTTTGCGTTATTTATTCATATGAAAATGTCGCTATTTCATAAATCATATTTTTTTATCTTTAAATTAATTACTAATTGTAAATTAAAACACTGCCAATTTTTTTTTTTTCGAAATTTAATAACGATTCGATAGAATAATAAATCTATTCAAAATCGTTAAACTTTTGAAAGGCTTAAAGCATTATATTTGTTAAGTCCATTTCGAGTTCAATTTTGAGGTTTCATAGTTTATGTACTTGAAAAAAAAAAGAAAAAACATACGTCACGCAGAGATTATAAAACACTTTCCAACTATTCTAGAACACTGTAAAGAAAATATTTAATAAAGTAATAGAACATCCTTAAATAAATAATTTAGAAAACGCATAACACAGCTAAACAGTCCTATCTATGATATATATATATATATTTCTATACACTACAGGTGGCTTGCGAAAACTTAATTCAGCTATAAAATATAAAACATATTTGAAAATCTATTAGGTAGCTTTCTTTACAAAAAGCTACCCATTGCAGCCGTTCGGAGGAAAGCGATTTCAAAAAATTTTGGTATATTTTCATCGATCATGACCCCGAGACCCCGAAACCACCCTCCGTTCAAAATTGATATATATATATATATATCGATATATATATATTTCATAAACATCTATTTAAAAATACGACAATTGAGATCCTTCAAATTCTAAAAAATAAATCAGAACGTCTTTATATGGAATCATCATATATGAAATATTATAACACAATTTATCATTATGGACTTAATAGTGAAGTATTTAACAGACCTGTCAAAGTCTTCACATCTATAAATAACAATATTGATTATTCTCCAATTTATCCTACTCTTAATCATAATTTATATGATAAAACAACACGTAATAAACGCGGAAAGGGTTCATCATCAGTTGTAGTTTCCAAAAAATCTATCACAAAGCAAATTAATGATCTTCAAGGAAATTACTTAGAGAATTATAACTGGTTGTTAATTCGAAAAAACATCTTTGCTATTAAAAAGAAACAGCTTGTACAACATTTAAATGTCTTTCTAAGTAAATCTTTCTCTAAACATTTCTCTGATATTTACTTTGACCTTATTATGAGTAGGGTTAATCTTTTAAATATTAATTTACAAAAAAAAAACACAAAATTCAGAACATGAATACTCAAATGATAATTACTTTTTCAAATCACATATTTAATAAAATTAATATCAATTCTATAATTATGATAAAAATTGTTTTTTTCCTATCAATAATCTTCATATATCAAAAACCTTTAAATATCCGAATACAATTGGGAGAAAGATTTTTAACTACAGTACATTTTCAAAAAATACATCTGCTGCAAGTAATTTTCCGTGTAACTGCAACTTCCCCACTCTAAAAAAATACATAAACAATGATCATGGACATATAATCACTGGAAATCTTGATATTGTTCATGATTTTAAATTGAAACAACTAATGGGTTATGGTACTAAATATAGACTTCCATCTAAATTTAATGTTAAATCTATTATCAAACAGTTTACATATGATATTGATATTTTTATTTATAAAATTTCTATCTCTTATAATAAGCCTATTGAATATTTTAATCAATGGAAGATATTAGTAATTGAAAAATTAACTATGGCTTTAAAAAATAATATTGCTGATTTGGTTTCTATTAATACAAAGCATTATTTCCAACAAATTACTAAATTATAAAAAAACTACGTTATTACATATGTAGACAAATCTCCTAACAATTATGCTATTATATGTAAATCATATTATCACCAACTTCTTACAAATTCTATTTCTTCTAATAAGTCATTTCAAAAAACTAATGAAACTGTAATTGTAAATAATCGTAAAATTCGAGGTTATTATAAACTATTAAATATTTTATCTACTAATTTTAATTATCCATATTTAGTTCTTATTCCCAAATTTCATAAAACTCCTATTAAATTTAGGACTGTTACTATTGGTTGTAATACATATAATAATAAAGCCAATACACTTCTCTTAAAAATTCTTAATCAATTATATGTACATACTACAAATAATGATAATACACAATGTATCAAAAATAGCTATCAACTTGTTAATATTTTAAAAAATCTTCATTGTGTTTATAATATAACGACATGTGACTTCAAAGATCTTTTTAATAATATAGACCTATTAGATTTACATAAAATTATAAATGCATTATTTAAAAAATATTATAAAAAACTGGAATTACCATCTAATATAGATATTGCATATTTTAAATCTTTAACTAACTTCATTATCTATAATAATTATATATTGCAAGATAATACTTTATATTTACAGCATGTCGGTATACCACAAGGCGGTTGTACTTCCAGTTTACTCTCTGACTTATACTTATATCATTATGAACGTAATTTTACTAATAATAATCTACATTTATATCGTTATATTGATGACATCATTTTAACTGATACTGATCAATCTGCAATTACTCGATTTCCAGTTGATTATATCCCACTAATTTGGAATTAACGGAAAACCTTTTATCTAACAATACAATTAACTTCTTAGATCTTAAAATTACAATCAAAGACAATAAAACAATCACAGATTTATATGACAAGCGTAAAGAATTTAAATTCAAAGTTAATACATTTACAAATTTTAAATCTTGTCTACATCATTCTGTATTGCGGAATATAATACTTAATCATTTATATAGAATAAAATGTTTATGTTCTTCTCCTCTAATTAACAATAATTAAAAAACTAATTTATGATGCATTAAATCATGGTTTTCCAAAAAAATTCATATATTCATTAATATACAATTAGTACTTTTCTTACATGATCTATTAAAACAAATTAACACATGCGTAAACAAAATTACAAAAAAAATTATAAAATAAAAAAAATATCTATAAAAAATTAAAAATTGTAAAATAATATAAAAAAAATATTATAGGTTGGTTGGGTGGGTAGATGTTAGAGTACGGAGGAGGGTGGTGTTGTCTGGATAATACGCAATGGTTAATTATATATAAAAAAAAAGAAAAAAAAGGGGGGGGGGCTCTTGTATTATTACTATATTTTTGTTACGTATTTTATATGGAGGTTGATTTGATATTTTATATATAATTGGAGAATTTCATTAATATTATAATTAGCCTAATTATTGATTAATCTAATTTACAATTATTTGTTATTAAATTTTAAATTTACTAAGGACAATATCATATTAATTACTAATAGTATGCCATTCTTATAGTGAATAATATATATATAAGTATGTATAATATAAATATAGTTATACTGTATGCATTAAAATTGGGTAATTATTTTTATTATTATTACTCTATTCTTTTTAGGTGCGTTCGTAATTATATAAATACGTAGCACCTATAGTCGTCGTTCAGTCCGTCCGTCCGTCTGTCCGTCCGTCTGTCCGTCTGTCCGTCCGTCCGTCTGTCCGCATGTAACAGAGCAAAAACTACCCAACCGAATGGTCTGAAATTTCAAATATATGATTGTTGCAAAATTTTGTCGAGCCATTTCAAATTTTATGAAAATCGGATGTATAGTTTAATTACAGGGACAGTCAAAAGTTTTTCTTTACATTACGGCCAAAGGGAAAAATTATTGAAAGTGCATTTTAATGATATTAGAGCCTTCCGAATGATCTGAAATTTTAAAGATATAACTGTTGCAAAATTTTGTCGAGCCATTTCAAATTTTAGGAAAATCGGATGTATAGTTTAATTACAGGGACAGTCAAAAGTTTTTCTTTACATTACGGCCAATGGGAAAAATTATTGCAAGTGCATTTTAATGATATTAGAGCCTTCCGAATGATCTGAAATTTTAAAGATATAACTGTTGCAAAATTTTGTCGAGGCATTTCAAATTTTAGGAAAATCGGATGCATAGTTTAATTACAGGGACAGTCAAAAGTTTTTCTTTACATTACGGCCAATGGGAAAAATTATTGCAAGTGCATTTTAATGATATTACAGCCTTCCGAATGGTGTGAAATTTTAAAGATATAATTGTTGCAAAGTTTTGTTGAGCTATTTCAAATTTTAGGAAAATCGGATGTATAGTTTAATTACAGGGACAGTCGAAAGTGTTCCGTTACATTACGGGGAATGGGAAAAATTATTGCAAGTGCATTTTAATGATATTACAACCTTCCGAATGGTCTGAAATTTTAAAGATATAATTGTTGCAAAGTTTTGTTGAGCTATTTCAAATTTTAGGAAAATCGGATGTATAGTTTAATTACAGGGACAGTCGAAAGTGTTCCGTTACATTACGGGGAATGGGAAAAATTATTGCAAGTGCACTTTAATGATATTACAGCCTTCCGAATGGTCTGAAATTTTAAAGATATAATTGTTGCAAAGCTTTGTTGAGCTATTTCAAATTTTAGGAAAATCGGATGTATAGTTTAATTACAGGGACAGTCAAAAGTGTTCCGTTACATTACGGGGAATGGGAAAAAATTATTGGAAGTGCATTTTAATGATGTATCAGACTATGCGCTTTATGAAGTGCAAAAAAGTATACATTCAGTACAATATGGGGTGCAAAAAATAATTATAAAACTAGTTATAGTACGAACGCACCTCATTTGCCACGTTTGACGAGCAATTTCCAACTTGTTAATATTTATTATCGGTTTAATGTTTATGAATGTCCCACATTCATACTTTATGGTTTTTTATGGATGTCTGAAGATAATCCACACTCTATATTTGTGCTTTTTAAGTAATGGGTATTTAAGTATCATTTAACCTTCTATTTATTTCCACATGTTTTTTTATTTCCTGTTCATTTTATAAATATCTGATATATAATTCATAAAAAATAATTTTTATAATTAATAATTATTTATATTAATTATTAGTGAATTTTATTTTGTTTTATAGCATATAGCTATATGCTATATATTATCAATGTTCTAGAATTATTTATTTCTTAGTTTAGTTTAAATAAGTTAGCTTATAGAATATATTGTATGCTTTTAAATTTTATTTACAATAGTTTTTAAATACATTGTGTGGTTTATATTCGGTTTATAATTCTCTATATATAAGGATATGTTTGGTTTTGCTGTTTATACAGTTATTTACATTCAAATGCTTACAATTATTTATACAGTTATTTACATTCAAATGCTTACAAATATTTATCTTGCGTTAGTTGTTTAATAGAATTAATACTAGATGGCAGCACTAAATTTGTCTCTTTGAGATAGCTCTAATTGTTAATTTTTCTAGCTCCATTTCAGTTATAATTTAATACACCAGGGTGTATTTTTAGCTAAATTTTGACGATATTGTTAAATTGTTATTAATTAATTTAATAGTGCATTTTAAATAATGTAATTAATATCTATTTATTTTATATTAGATTAAATGTGTTTAACAAGGTATTTCAAATTTTATTTCAAAATGTATTAACTGCATCCTTTGGTATCATTTACTGTGATATCTTAACTGTTTTATTCACCTTAATCTTTTTGATATACTGGCAGCCATGTGCGCTCGGATTTTTGTAAAATACTGAAATATTAATCGGTATGGTGTTTATTATTTATATTTTATATCCTATAAATATTTAAATACGTTTTATTGATTCTTCAATTTCATATTATTTATTTCTATTCTGCTTTCATTTTTAATCAATTCACTTGATTTTATGGTTGTTTGGGCACAGGGGAAAATAACTTTTAGCTTTAGCTTATTTTTCCCACAGAAAACAACCATTTTGCTTATATCATTGAATTCTGTGCCCTTGATAACGTAATTCAATGTATAAGCTTTTCAATTTTTGTCGGTGTCCACTTTTTTCTTTTTCTTCCATAATAATTCTTATACTAATTTTTTTTAATACTTACAGCTTTAATTCATAATATTTGACGGTGGAAGGTTATGTTTAATTAATGGTTATATATATATATATATATATATATATATATATATATATATATATATATATATATATATATATATATATATATATATGTATATATATATATATATATGTATATATATATACATATATATATATATATACATATATATATATATATATATATATATATATATATATATATATATATATATATATATATACATATATATATCTGACCTATGTCACACTGTAACTCTCGTAGTTGTGAACCGATTTGGATGTAATTCGGTGTGTACATAGTACATACCAATGTCTCGACCGAGTTCGTTGGCCAGCTTCATACGCCATTTTGAAACAAAATGGCGGCCATTTAAATTTTTTTTTAATTTAAAATTTGAAATGTGGTACCAAAAAATTGAAAATGGAAAAATATTTTTTTCTTATGTATTTGACCTTTATACAAAGACTCCGTAGCAGTTTTTGTTTCGTCTATATCTTAAAAAATGGCTGAGTTATAGCATTTTGAATTTCTAGCGAAGCTGACATTTTGAAACGTCCTGAATTTTGTCACGCGATAAAAGGCGTATTTATGAACCGATTTGGATGTAACTTCGTTTATTCATAGTACAGACCAATGTCTCGAACGAGTTCGTTGGCCAGTTTCATCCGCCATCTTGTTTAAAAATGGCGGCCATTTAAAATTTTAAGAAAAATTTAAATTTGAAATGTGGTAGCAAAAAATTGAAAATTGAAAAAATAGTTTTTTCTTATGTGTTTGACCTTGATAAAAAGATTCGGGAGCAGTTTTTGTTTCATCTATATCTTAAAAAATGGCTGAGTTATAGCATTTTGAATTTCTAGCGTGGCTGACATTTTGAAACGTCCTGATTTTTGTCACGTGATAACAGACGTATTTATGAACCGATTTGGATGTACCTTGGTGTGTACATAGTACATACAAATAACTCAACCGAGTTCGTTGACCAGCTTCATTCGCCATTTTGTTTCAAAATGGTGGCCATTTAAAAAAATTTAAAAAAAATAAATTTAAAATGAGATACCAAAAAATTGGAAAATGAAAAAGATTTTTTTTGTATGTGTTTGACCTTAATACAAAAATTCCGGAACAGGTTTTGTTTCGTCTACATCTAAAAAAATGGCTGAGTTATAATATTTTGAATTTCTATTGTGGCTGACATTTTAAAACGACCTGATATTTGTCACACGATAACAGGCGTATTTATGAACCGATTTGAATGTAACTTGGTCTGTACATAGTACATACCAATGTGTCGACCGAGTTCGTTGGCCAGCTTCATTCGCCAACTTGTTTCAAAAGGGTTGCCGTTTTTTAAAAAAAAATGTAATTTAAAATTTAAAATGAGGTATTAAAAAATTGGAAAATGAAAAAGATTTTTTTTATGTGTTTGGCCTTGATACAAAGATTCTGGAGCAGTTTTTGTTTCTGAAAATTTGTTCTTTTGTTTATATCTTAAAAAGTGGTTGAATTATAGCACTTTGAATTTCTATCATGGCTAACACTTTGAAACGATCTTGTATTTTTCACGCGATACCACACTTATTCGCCTATTTCGATGGAAGAAGGCATGTGGATAGTATACATCAATATCTCGACCAAGTTCGCTGGCCAGCTTCATCAGCCATCTTGTTTCAAAATGGCGGCCATTAAATTAAAAAAAAAATTATATTTAAAGTGAGGTGCAAAAAAATTAGAAATTGAAAAAGGTTTCTTTCTTAAGTATTTGACCTTGATATAAGGATTCAGGAGCATTTTTGTTTGTCTTTATCTTTAAAAATGGCTCAGATATAGCAGTTTCAATTTCTAAAGTGGGTGACATTTTGAAAAATCTGATTTTTTGCCTGCGACAGCACTCGTATATATCAACCGATTCCGATATGAGTGAGCATGTGCACAGCAATTACTAAAGTCTCGACCAAGTTCACTGGTTAGCCTCATCGACCTTGTTGTCTTAAAATGGCTGGCACTTTAAGAAATCGCCGAATTTGGCAGCCAAATATAAGTGACTTTAAATAAAAGCAGCTTGGATAAAGTGACTAATTTCGCGAAATTCTCATTCATAATGATTTAGTATTGATAAAAATTAGTATTGAATCTCCTACATTCGATTTCCACTTAATTGAGCTTCGTGTGTTTGAATAATATAAGTTGGCTTTTTAAAAATAAGGAATATGAAAGCTACCTCTTCCTCCCGGCACTGGCCGGAAGGACTTTTTTCAGTACTTACCGTCCATATAGGTTAACTTGAAATTATTTTGTGCAGCCCTGTCTATTATTTACAGATCTTTATACACAACACATATTAGGGTAAAATTTAATTCAGACAAGAAACGCATAACTTAAATCGCATTTACAGAAACTGCCATTCATAGACGGCAATATATTCCGTTTTTCGCTTAGCCTTGTAGATGATTTTATTTATATAAAACATATATTAGTTTACAGTGTGTCCACGTATAACCTGGCAGAATCTTTATTTTCGCAACCGTTGAACCTAGATGCATACTTCCAATTTCAAAAATGGTTTAAATAAGGTAAAGAATTATTTTTAAAGCGATTTGGGTTAATAAATACATTTATTAATAAATTACGAAATTTAAATTTTTATGCGGTCCCCCGGTCCTATAAGTGATAATTAGTAAAACTTAACTGAGATACTAACAAGTAAGACAAAAAAAAAAGTCCCATTCAGCTAACATTAAAATTGACCGAGTAATGAAACTTTGAAATTCATGACTTATACTAATTTTTTGCATATCAAAACAGATCACGGTATCTAAGCTTTGAAAGAAATCGTAGAACTATTACGATTGAGTTAACTTAAGTTTCGGATTAGTCAAAATAATTGTATTTTAACATATGTTTTATTTTGTAAGGATTTGACGATATGGTTTATTTTAACAAAAATTATATTATTTTCATAAGGTTTTATTTAAGTTTCAACGATCGTCTTTCCAGTTTAAAATTTGTACTCGAACTTTAACTGACGTTAAAATGTCCGATCGAAGTTCAATTTTGCATACTGAATGAAATCCAATGACAATGTAATATTATTATGATTTTCGACACTTACCATCTTATACATACTTAAATTAGAGGATAACACAAAAAAAAAATTCGGAAAGATTACCGTCACCAAGTTTAAGAAAGAGATATAGATTACATCACATAAACCTGGGATGGTTGTGTTTTTTAACTTTTATAATTACGTTTTATGTATTTTTTAACGCTGAATAAAAATTTACCTTCGCTTTTAACCATCATGTCAGGATTTTTCTCAAATCGTAAATTTCAAGGTTAAAAAATAGCGAAAAATCTGATACTATAAAATAGATGTAAGACTTTTTTATTCAGTTTAATTTTATTTAATTCAATAATTTCTTCAATTGTTTGGCTTATACTGGGTTACTTACAGCTAAACAGCTCAGGGGTCCGATGAGGTCGGGAGGAGAGGGGGGTCAATTTTATCTTTGAGCTTTTTAACTTTGTAATTTGCGATTTGAGAAAAATCCTAACGTGATGGTTTAAAATGAAGGTCATTTTGGGATTCAGCGCTAAAAAGTCCATAAGAATCAAATTTCTAAAGCTAAAAAACATGGCGCAACCGAAAATTTGAAAGACAGTGTAATCTAACAGCATTTAAAAATATGCATATTTTGTAAAAAATTGAGGCTGTTGTTTCTCATCCTTTTATTTAACAAATTTTCTGTTATTTTTATCCTCTTATACTTTCAGTACAAATTGTTTATTTTGCAGTAATGTGTAAGAATGATTAAAGATTTCAAATTTATATTGCTATGCTAATTTCACTCTCAACCATTTCTTTAATATATCTGACGAAATTATATATCTAGTAAATTTATGAATGACCCCTAATTTGCTGAAAAATACGCTCCAACTTTAAATAGCTATTACTCGGTCAATTTTAATCGTAGAATAACGAGAATTTCTTTGACCTAGTTGTCAGTGTAACAGGAAAATTTTACTGAATATAACTTATAGGACTGGGGGACCGTTTAAAAATTTAGATTCTGTAATTCTTCACTAAATAGTTTTTTCGCTTCAAACTTTTTTATCTTAACTCTGCACCTAATTTTGACCACTATTGTAATTGGGTGTATCCTTCTAGGACCGACGGTTACGAAAATAAAGGTCGGTCAGGTTGTACGTGGACACCCTGTATATTATCTAAAGGCAGTTAAACTGGAAAACGCATAACCCAATTACAAAACACCTGCAAGCAATTTACGGCCATAGACAGGAATGGTTACTATGTTTTTCGAATCCCTGTTCATGAGATATAGAATTTATAAAACCGACATAATGTATAAAAATTTAGTTGAGTTTTATAACGCATATCCCATCGGGAAACACACTTCCAGTGATTCTCACTCAAAAGGAATACTGTAACCGAATTCGTTTTTGTGTCCCCCTTAACGAGAAAATAAATGCTATGCACTCCATATTAGGTAGCTTTCTTTACAAAAAAGCTACCTATTGCAGCCGTTCGGAGGAAAGCGATTTCAAAAAATTTTGGTATATTTTCATCGATCATGACCCCCAGACCCCGAAACCACCCTCCGTTCAAAATTGATATATATATATATATATATATATATATATATATATAACCAATAATTAAACATAACCTACCACCATCAAAAACCGTAATATTATGAATTAAAGCTGTAAGTATATATAAAAAAAGATAAATTATTTATAAAATACAGATAAAATCATAACTAGAAAATTAAATAACATAAAATAAAGCAATGCTATGATAGGAATGAAAAAATTAATGGAATCCTTAAAAAAGGTATCAGATAACTACATAGTAGAAATCATATTGATAATACACATAGACAGTGCGCTATTGCAGCAATTATCTAAGCGTATAATATTTAAAAGATTGCTAAATCATTTAGCGACCTGGGAATATATATGAATATATATAAGATACCATAAGGAAAAAATACTTCAAAATGAATTATTGACATTCAAAATGAAAAGAAATTTAAAAACATCGTAAAAAGCATACATTCATAATTACTTGCGCAAATGCATCATAGTAATTTGAATGCTAATGTATAACCAATAATTAAACATAACCTACCACCATCAAAAACCGTAATATTATGAATTAAAGCTGTAAGTATATATAAAAAAAATATTAAATTATTTATAAAATACAGATAAAATCATAACTAGAAAATTAAATAACATTAAATAAAGCAATGCAATGATAGGAATGAAAAAAATAATGGAATCCTTAAAAAAGGCATCAGATAACTACATAGTAGAAATCATATTGATAATACACATAGACAGTGCGCTATTGCAGCAATTATCTAAGCGTATAATATTTAAAAGATTGCTAAATCATTTAGCGACCTGGGAATATATATGAATATATATAAGATACCATAAGGAAAAAATACTTCAAAATGAATTATTGACATTCAAAATGAAAAGATATTTAAAAACATCGTAAAAAGCATACATTCATAATTACTTGCGCAAATGCATCATAGTAATTTGAATGCTAATATATAACCAATAATTAAACATAACCTACCACCATCAAAAACCGTAATATTATGAATTAAAGCTGTAAGTATATATAAAAAAAGATTAAATTATTTATAAAATACAGATAAAATCATAACTAGAAAATTAAATAACATTAAATAAAGCAATGCAATGATAGGAATGAAAAAATTAATGGAATCCTTAAAAAAGGTATCAGATAACTACATAGTAGAAATCATATTGATAATACACATAGACAGTGCGCTATTGCAGCAATTATCTAAGCGTATAATATTTAAAAGATTGCTAAATCATTTAGCGACCTGGGAATATATATGAATATATATAAGATACCATAAGGAAAAAATACTTCAAAATGAATTATTGACATTCAAAATGAAAAGATATTTAAAAACATCGTAAAAAGCATACATTCATAATTACTTGCGCAAATGCATCATAGTAATTTGAATGCTAATATATAACCAATAATTAAACATAACCTACCACCATCAAAAACCGTAATATTATGAATTAAAGCTGTAAGTATATATAAAAAAGATTAAATTATTTATAAAATACAGATAAAATCATAACTAGAAAATTAAATAACATTAAATAAAGCAATGCAATGATAGGAATGAAAAAATTAACGGAATCCTTAAAAAAGGTATCAGATAACTACATAGTAGAAATCATATTGATAATACACATAGACAGTGCGCTATTGCAGCAATTATCTAAGCGTATAATATTTAAAAGATTGCTAAATCATTTAGCGACCTGGGAATATATATGAATATATATAAGATACCATAAGGAAAAAATACTTCAAAATGAATTATTGACATTCAAAATGAAAAGATATTTAAAAACATCGTAAAAAGCATACATTCATAATTACTTGCGCAAATGCATCATAGTAATTTGAATGCTAATATATAACCAATAATTAAACATAACCTACCACCATCAAAAACCGTAATATTATGAATTAAAGCTGTAAGTATATATAAAAAGATTAAATTATTTATAAAATACAGATAAAATCATAACTAGAAAATTAAATAACATTAAATAAAGCAATGCAATGATAAGAATGAAAAAATTAATGGAATCCTTAAAAAAGGTATCAGATAACTACATAGTAGAAATCATATTGATAATACACATAGACAGTGCGCTATTGCAGCAATTATCTAAGCGTATAATATTTAAAAGATTGCTAAATCATTTAGCGACCTGGGAATATATATGAATATATATAAGATACAATAAGGAAAAAATACTTCAAAATGAATTATTGACATTCAAAATGAAAAGATATTTAAAAACATCGTAAAAAGCATACATTCATAATTACTTGTGCAAATGCACCATAGTAATTGGAATGCTAAAATATAACCAATAATTAAACATAACCTACCACCATCAAAAACCGTAATATTATGAATTAACCCTAGATCTACCGGGAATTTTATTCAAGTTTTAATAAAACGTTCTACACCAGAATTTTTATTTAAAACTATTTAACTTATTTATTTACCTTATTTTTGTCTGGTTTATATACTTAGTTTATTTTAAAGAAATTTCTGGTTTGAATGAATATTTTGTATGTACCTGTCGGGTCCAATGGACCCGTCTGGTAGACGGAGGGTTAAAGCTGTAAGTATATATAAAAAAAAGATTAAATTATTTATAAAATACAGATAAAATCATAACTAGAAAATTAAATAACATTAAATAAAGCAATGCAATGATAGGAATGAAAAAATTAATGGAATCCTTAAAAAAGGTATCAGATAACTACATAGTAGAAATCATATTGATAATACACATAGACAGTGCGCTATTGCAGCAATTATCTAAGCGTATAATATTTAAAAGATTGCTAAATCATTTAGCGACCTGGGAATATATATGAATATATATAAGATACCATAAGGAAAAAATACTTCAAAATGAATTATTGACATTCAAAATGAAAAGATATTTAAAAACATCGTAAAAAGCATACATTCATAATTACTTGCGCAAATGCATCATAGTAATTTGAATGCTAATATATAACCAATAATTAAACATAACCTACCACCATCAAAAACCGTAATATTATGAATTAAAGCTGTAAGTATATATAAAAAAAAGATTAAATTATTTATAAAATACAGATAAAATCATAACTAGAAAATTAAATAACATTAAATAAAGCAATGCAATGATAGGAATGAAAAAATTAATGGAATCCTTAAAAAAGGTATCAGATAACTACATAGTAGAAATCATATTGATAATACACATAGACAGTGCGCTATTGCAGCAATTATCTAAGCGTATAATATTTAAAAGATTGCTAAATCATTTAGCGACCTGGGAATATATATGAATATATATAAGATACCACAAGGAAAAAATACTTCAAAATGAATTATTGACATTCAAAATGAAAAGATATTTCAAAACATCGTAAAAAGCATACATTCATAATTACTTGCGCAAATGCATCATAGTAATTTGAATGCTAATATATAACCAATAATTAAACATAACCTACCACCATCAAAAACCGTAATATTATGAATTAAAGCTGTAAGTATATAAAAAAAAATAAATTATTTATAAAATACAGATAAAATCATAACTAGAAAATTAAATAACATTAAATAAAGCAATGCAATGATAGGAATGAAAAAAATAATGGAATCCTTAAAAAAGGTATCAGATAACTACATAGTAGAAATCATATTGATAGTACACATAGACAGTGCGCTATTGCAGCAATTATCTAAGCGTATAATATTTAAAAGATTGCTAAATCATTTAGCGACCTGGGAATATATATGAATATATATAAGATACCATATGGAAAAAATACTTCAAAATGAATTATTGACATACAAAATGAAAAGATATTTAAAAACATCGTAAAAAGCATACATTCATAATTACTTGCGCAAATGCATCATAGTAATTTGAATGCTAATATATAACCAATAATTAAACATAACCTACCACCATCAAAAACCGTAATATTATGAATTAAAGCTGTAAGTATATATAAAAAAGATTAAATTATTTTTAAAATACAGATAAAATCATAACTAGAAAATTAAATAACATTAAATAAAGCAATGCAATGATAGGAATGAAAAAATTAATGGAATCCTTAAAAAAGGTATCAGATAACTACATAGTAGAAATCATATTGATAATACACATAGACAGTGCGCTATTGCAGCAATTATCTAAGCGTATAATATTTAAAAGATTGCTAAATCATTTATATATATATATATATATATATATATGACCTATGTCACACTGCAACTACCGTAATTATGAACCGATTTCGATGTAATTCGGTGTGTACATAGTACATACCAATGTCTCGACCGAGTTCGTTGGCCAGCTTCATCCGCCGTTTTGTTTCAAAATGGCGGCAATTTAAAAATTTAAAAAAAAAAATAAAACTTGAAATGTGGTACCAAAAAATTAAAAATGGAAAAATATTTTTTTCTTATGTATTTGACCTTTATACAAAGATTCCGAAGCAGTTTTTGTTTTGTCTATATCTTAAAAAATGGCTGAGTTATAGCATTTTGAATTTCTAGCGTGGCTGACATTTTGAAACGTCCTGAATTTTGTCACGCGATAAAAGGCGTATTTATGAACCGATTTGGGTGTAATTCGGTGTGTACATAGTACATACCAATCTCTCGACCGAGTTCGTTGGCCAGCTTCATCCGCCATTTTGTTTCAAAATGGCGGCCATTTAAATTTTTTTTAAAAATTTAAAATTTGAAATGTGGCACCAAAAAATTGAAAATGGAAAAATATTTTTTTCTTATGTATTTTACCTTTATACAAAAATTTCGGAGCAGTTTTTGTTTCGTCTATATCTTAAAAAATGGCTGAGTTATAGCATTTTGAATTTCTAGCGTGGCTGACATTTTGAAACGTCCTGAATTTTGTCACGCTATAAAATGCGTATTTATGAACCGATTTGGATGTAACTTCGTTTATACATAGTACATACCAATGTCTCGACCGGGTTCGTTGGCCAGCTTCACCCGCCATCTTGTTTAAAAATGGCGGCCATTTAATTTTTTAAGAAAAATTTAAATTTGAAATGTGGTACCAAAAATTGAAAATTGAAAAAATATTTTCTTCTTATGTGTTTGACCTTGATAAAAAGATTCGGGAGCAGTTTCTGTTTCGTCTATATCTTAAGAAATGGCTGAGTTATAGCATTTTGAATTTCTAGCGTGGCTGACATTTTGAAACGTCCTGATTTTTCTCACGTAATAACAGGCGTATTTATGAACCGAGTTGGGTGTACCTTGGTGTGTACATAGTACATACAAATATCTCGACCGAGTTGGTTGGCCAGCTTCATCCACCATCTTGTTTCAAAATGGCGGCCATTTAAAAAAATAAAAAAATAAAATAAATAAAATGAGATACCAAAATATTGGAAAATGAAAAAGATTTTTTTTGTATGTGTTTGACCTTAATACAAAGATTCCGGAACAGTTTTTCTTTCGTCTATATCTAAAAAAAAATGGCTGAGTAATAGCATTTTGAATTTCTCTTGTGGATGACATTTTAAAACGACCTGATTTTTGTCACGCGATAACAGGCGTATTTATGAACCTATTTGGATGTAACTTGGTCTGTACAGAGTACATACCAATGTCTCGACCGAGATCGTTAGCCAGCTTCACTCGCCATCTTGTTTCAAAAGGGTTGCCATTTAGAAAAATTAAATTTAAAATTCAAAATGAGGTATTAAAAAATTGGAAAATGAAAAAGATTTTTTTTATGTGTTTGGCCTTGATACAAAGATACCGGAGCAGTTTTTGTTTCTGAAAATTTGTTCTTTTGTTGATATCTTAAAAAATGGTTGATTTATAGCACTTTGAGTTTCTAGCATGGCTAACATTTTGAAACGATCTTGTATTTGTCACGCGATAACACACGTATTCGCCTATTTCGATGTAAGAAGGCATGTGGATAGTATACATCAACACCTCGACCAAGTTCGCTGGCCAGATTCATCAGCCATCTTGTTTCAAAATGGCGGCCATTAAATTAAAAAAATATATATATATATTTAAAGTGAGGTGCAAAAGAATTAGAAATTGAAAAAGGTTTCTTTCTTAAGTATTTGATCTTGATATAAGGATTCAGGAGCATTTTTTGTTTGTCTTTACCTTAAAAAATGGCTCAGATATAGCAGTTTCATTTTGTATTTTGGGTGACATTTTGAAAAATCTGATTTTTTGCATGCGACAGCACTCCTATATATTAACCGATTCCGACGTGAGTGAGCATGTGCACAGCAATTACTAAGGTCTGGACCAAGTTCACTGCTTAGCCTCATCCACCATGTTGTCTTAAAATGACAGGCACTTTAAGAAATTGCCGAATTTGGCAGCCAAATATAAGTTACTTTAAAGAAAAGCAGCTTGGATAAAGCTGACTAATTTCGCGAAATTCTCATTCATTATATTGATAAAAATTAGTATTGAATCTCCTATATTCGGTTTCCACTAAATTGAGCTTCGTGTGTTTGCATGATATAAGTTGGCTTTTTTTAAATAAGGATTATGAAAGCTACCTCTTCCTCCCGGCACTGGCCGGAAGGACTTTTTTACAGTACATCCTTTAGTGCAGCTCAGCAATACAAATCAATTTCCTTATGTTTGAAATAGTATAACATTTAGAAAAAAACTTACTGCAAAGGATTTCTCCACAGGCCATAATATAATAGATCTATTTTATTTGACCTTGTAAATTGATGATAAATCCCATGCACCCCTACAGGAAAAATGTTGCATATGCATTTCCGTACATTTTAAATAGCTTAGATTTATTAAAATATTCTGAAAACTATTTTTCCTTATGACCAAAATGTAACGGAATTATTTTCCGTGTCCCTGTAAATGACCAACAAATGCTACAAATCCCAATTTCAATGGGGAATGTTCACAATAACATATACAATTATCATGGCATTCCTAGTACTTTTATGCTTGATAGAACACGGCCGGACAGATTGATAGGAGGCCATACAGACCGAAAGACTATCAAACCAACAGACGGCCTAAGAAACCTAAATCATATATCTTTTTCATTTATCTTTGAAAGCGTTAAAAGAAAGTATACAATTCATTTAATTTACATTTTAATATATTGTTTAATATAAAGTTTCAAGTGATAAAAAATCTAAAAATATTTAAGGGTTATTCTTTTAATGAATAGTTTCATAATATTTCCAGGAAGTCAGTAAGTTGCTTAACGTTATGTTTGCATTATCAGTGATTGAAAAGTTTTTTTATGATCATTTATTTTTAAGTGCGTTTTAAGCAAATGATACCATTTAAAATTTGTTGAACATTTTAAATCCTTTTCACAGTGTAGTATTCTGTGAATATATAATAATTACGGTAATGTCCGTTATATTACTTTCCTGGATTAGCTAAACTTCTGTAATAAAAATAACTAAAAACCATGAAACTGAGACGTTATTAAATTAAATGTTACGATCTAAATTTTTATAGTAAAAAAAAAAAAATGTTTTTTTGCAGTAAAAATCCAATTAATATTTCGAAAAAGTAAGGATTTTGGTTTTATCTTTATGGTTAGAAAATAAATATTAATAGAAGTAGGGGATAAATGTAAAAATATAACACTGAAAAGTCCGTCATTAGTCTCGTAAAATTTAGTAAAGTATAAATAGTTCTAATATAATTTTCTTAAAATACAGAAATAGAAACAAAAAGAAAATATTGGGCTATTAGTAATAAAAGTTTGATGTGTACATTTACAATTCTACTAATCTTCGGTTTTTGAAAAAAAAATTACTAGGTTTTATTTCTAAGAAATTACTGTTGATAATTATAATAAAAGGAAGAAATTTCAAAAAGGGTATTTCCTTTTAAGCCCGTGTGATACAAACACGGTGTAACACGGTGATTCAAAATGAATGGGACAAAAAGAAAACATACTCGTGACCACTGTAACGGTTTATTTTTTAAATACAAATTTAACGTGAAACTATGACTATACAAGTTTCTAAAGATGTTCGATATGGGATGTTCCCGTGGCACGACAAATATCTATGTGGTAATCCAATTGCTCCAACACTTTTGGTAGCATATCCATCCGGTGTTATTGACTCCATCACGTCACTTATCTTCTGCTTTAATTGCTGAAAGTCCTGAGGAATTGGGGGAACGAATACTTTGTCCTTCAGATAGCCCCAAAGGAAAAAAAAATTTTTGAACATCTAAACGGCAGCCAATGAAGTTTTTGCGTATTACACATAATAAGCATTCTCTTGCTTAGATGTCGCCATTTCGAATAGCAGCGCCTGAAGAGACGATTTCGATAATAGCAGACTATTCGTTGTTGCAATAAAAGACTTGTAGAGTTGTACTTACACGCTATATTTTTATTTTTGCATCAAATACATTACAGCAACTTAACATTTCTAACCTTTTTTTTCTCATTCATTTTGAATCACACTGTATTTTCAGCATTTTAAAGTTTTGCAAGTCTAATACCTCTGAACAAAATGACGTTGATAAATTTATCTAAAAAAACAAAAACAAAACAAAAATATGACTAAATTTGTTTCGTGTAACTGCCGTGGTTATCATAATAAATGTGACGAAATCAGTAATATTTTCAATGACTACCAACCATTGTGTTTATCTCTACAGGAAACTCATCTAAAGCCCTTTGACAAAGCGAAATTACGCACCTATGCAACCTATAGGAAAAACTTTAGAGGTGATGGGAGGGCCACTGGTGGAGTGACTCTTTCTTTTCTCACAGTTTACCATACTCTCATGACTCGTTAAATACAAACGTACAAGCTGTTGCAGTTAGTGCATATATAAAGCAATTTATATAAATATATACCATCTATTTACCCCGAAATCCAAATATTCAACCAGCACATTAGCGTAATCTCCTTCTCCTACTCCCTACTCCTTACTCCATTGTTGGAGATTTCAATGCAACTGTGATTCTAATAAACGTGATGATATTATAGAAAAAAATATTTCTGACAACGCCTTATGGCTGCTCAATAATGGTGATCGTATCTATTTTTATCAGTCAATACGAATTTTGAAAGCAGTATATGTTACAATCTGCACCCATCAACCCATCTTTCTTGAAACTTCTGGGTTTCAAATGACCATCACAAAAGCAACCACTTTCAAACCTTTATTTCAAAGACTTCTCCTGATAGGTATTGTAATAACTATCCCAAACGCTATACATGCGACAAGAGCCAACTGTCCAACTTTTACAGAACTTGCAAATATTACAACTAGCATGATAAAGGGGAATATTGAAGCATTTGTTAATATAACTCAATGTGTCATTTATGCCGCTGATGAAATGCTGCATTCCAAAAACATCATCTACACATAAGCACAGGAAACCATGGTGGAATAATGACTATCAAATAGCAAATAAAAATAAGAGACGCCTTGGGACCCATTTGGGAGGTATCAAAATAATACTAACTATACCGCATATAAAAGAGCAATGACTGAAGCTAGAAAAATGCGCCATAAAATCCAACGTGAAGCGAAAATAAATGTATGGACCTGAACTCTGAAAATCATATCTCTATTTTAAAACACAACAGTTTAACCATCACACATCTTAAAAAGTCCTTCCGGCCAGTGCCGGAAGGAAGAGGTAGCTTTCATATTCCTTATTTTAAAAAAGCCAACTTATATCATTCAAACACACGAAGCTCAATTTAGTGGAAACCGAATATAGGAGATTCAATACTAATTTTTATCAATATAATGAATGAGAATTTCGCGAAATTAGTCAGCTTTAGCCAAGCTGCTTTTCTTTAAAGTAACTTATATTTCGCTGCCAAATTCGGCGATTTATTAAAGTGCCTGCTATTTTAAGACAACATGGTAGATGAGGCTAACCAGTGAACTTGGTCGAGACCTTAGTAATTGCTGTGCACATGCTTACATCGGAATCGGTTGATATATACGAGTGCTGTCGCATGCAAAAAATCAGATTTTTCAAAATGTCATACACAATAGAAATTGAAACTGCTATATCTGAGCCATTTTTTAAGGTAAAGACAAACAAAAAATGCTCCTGAATCCTCATATCAATGTCAAATACTTAAGAAAGAAACCTTTTTCAATTTCTAATTTTTTTGCACCTCACTTTAAATATATATATATTTTTTAATTTAGTGGCCGCCATTTTGAAACAAGATGGCTCATGAATCTGGCCAGCGAACTTGGTCGAGGTATTGATGTATACTATCCACATGCCTTCTTACATCGAAATAGGCGAATACGTGTGTTATCGGGTGACAAATACAAGATCATTTTAAAATATTAGCCATGCTAGAAATTCAAAGTGCTATAATTCAACAATTTTTTAAGATATAAACAAAACAACAAATTTTCAGAAACAAAAACTGCTCCGGAATCTTTGTATCAAAGCCAAACACATAAAAAAAATCTTTTTCATTTTCCAATTTTTTTATACCTCATTTTAAATGTTAAATTTAATTTTTTTTTAAAAATAGCAACCCTTTTCAAACAAGATGGCGAATGAAGCTGGCCAACGAACTCGGTCGAGACATTGTTATGTACTATGTACAGACCAAGTAACGTCCAAATCGGTTCATAAATACGCCTGTTATCGCGTGACAAAAATCAGGACGTTTCAAAATGTCAGCACGCTAGAAATTCAAAATGCTATAACTCAGCCATTTCTTAACCCATTAAGCGCCGCTATATTAAGCACGTTAAATAAATAAAGTTTATTTATATATTTTATATATATAAGATGCCCCTATGATAAAGCAGTTGAAATTTTTTTAATAACGGTAACCGTTTAGAATGTATAACATGTTCCCGTAGCGGGAGCGTTGGCGTCTAATGGGGGTTGAACCTTCCTCTGAACTGCAAAGAAACGCGCGTTATTTTCTCCTGCCATAATGCAATTGCGATTAGAAAATTTAATAAAACTTCATTTTTAGGCATGATGCAAACAAATAAACAAATATATAAACAATTACTAAAAATATATGGATTAAAAATTTAATATTAATATTCATAAATCACTTTCACTCAAATTTTTTAACGAATATTCAAAGTATTTGAAATATAACGTCACTCTTTCTTTTTTATTATTTCCCTACACATTGTCTATGCAACTTGAAAGGAATAACTCAGATATAACATTATGTTGTAATAAACACTACACGCACATATGTATAATTTTTTTTTACACCTAGATTTCTGGCATATACTTACATTAGAATATAGTTGTTTTCATCGACACGTAACTGATATATATAACTCTATATATTCCTAAATGATGTTTTGAATTTTCTTTATTACCTGTTTCAAATAAAGTAGCTGTTTTACAAATGAAAATTGAGACATCACTTATTTCAATATAATAAATGCTTTTCCCGTTACTATTACCAAACATCGATTTTCAAATTATTTAAAAATATATATATATTATCTCTTTAATAAGATGCCTGCATATATTTAAAAATCGATCTACAAAAGTTTCACCGTTAGTACAATTAATATAACATGAAACAATTTAAAAATTTTGTAATCCTTCTTTTTCTTTTTTTATATTGTATATGAATCTACCTATGGATTTAAGTTTCAAAAGTAGCTGCCAACTACTACTGTATTATATCTTAATTTATGGTCAACTTTACTGTTACAAGAAATTACCAAAATTCTTTTTTAATGTTTCAGTAATAACTTACTTCCATGCAAAACTCAATCTTTTATTTTTGCATCTTGCATTTTAATTGTAATTTAAAGATTGTTTTTTTCTGCGGATGAACATCATAAATGTAAATTTTAAGGGGTTTTTTGTTCACAATGGTTCTGTTTTTCCGTATAATATTACGAATCCACATTCAAGCGAACTGACATACACTGCTTTTCATGGTTGGTTGGTTGGTTGGTTGGTTGGTTGGTTGATTTGTGACGGCCGATTATCTACACTAGGGATATAGACCCGAGGGGGAGTGCCCTTTGTGGGGGTCTTTCTAAGGGAACCTAACCCGTATTAACGCATTGAAATCCATGGCTCGAAGAAAACCACGAAAACTCCGAACGATTAGGCCGACGGGCGCGATTGGATCGAACCCAGCACTTCCCGTCTACCAGTTTCGAGAGCAGAACCTCTCAGCCACTGATGGGGCACTGCTTTTCATGAAAAATCAATATAAAATGTTCCTCTCTTTATGGAAGCGCGCTTGCAGACAAAGGGATGGGAATGTAACCACCAGCTGCCAACGCTCCCGTTGTGGGAACATACGAAAGAAACCTTTCTAATATTGCTTTAAATTAATATATTTACTTCGTATTAGGAATTTATTATTAGATGATCTGTTGGCTTTAAATATTCACTGCACTTGTAAAAACTAAAGAATTTACTTTTTTCTTTTTACTAATTTTACTTGAGGAAGTCTAAAAACCAAAAATTCTCTTTTTTAAAAAATCTGCAAAAAATAGTAAATATATATACATCATTCTGAAAAAATATGTATACTACACGCCATACTATTAACTTTTCGGCACAAAATGTATTTTTTAAATAATTCAAAAATATGTTGAGGGGAAAAATAACAAATTGTTGTTCCCGCAACGGGAGCGTTGGCGTTTAATGGGTTTTAAGATATAGACGAAACAAAAACTGCTCCCGAATCTTTTTATCAAGGTCAAACACATAAGAAGAAAATATTTTTTTCAATTTTAAATTTTTTGGTACCGCATTTCAAATTTAATTTTTCTTAAAAATTTAAATGGCCGCCATTTTTAAAGAAGATGGCTGATGAAGCTGGCCAACGAGCCCGGTCGAGACATTTGTATGTACTATGTATAAACGAAGTTACATCCAAATCGGTTCATAAATACGTCTTTTATCGCGTGACAAAATTCAGGACGTCTCAAAATGTCAGCCACTCTAGAAATTCAAAATGCTGCAACTGAGCCATTTTTTAAGATATAGACGAAACAAAAACTGCTCCGAAATCTTTGTATAAAGGTCAAATACATAAGAAAAAAATATTTTTCCATTTTCAATTTTTTGTTACCACATTTCAAATGTAAAATTTTTTTAAAGTTTTCAATGGCCGCCATTTTGAAACAAAATGGCGGATGAAGCTGGCCAACGAACTCGGTCGAGACATTGGTATGTACTATGTACACACCGAATTACATCGAAATCGGTTCATAAATACGCCTTTTATCGCGTGACAAAATTGAGGACGTTTCAAAATGTCAGCAACGCTTGAAATTCAAAATGCTATAACTCAGCCATTTTTTAAGATATAGTCGAAACAAAAACTGCTCCGGAATCTTTGTATAAAGAACAAATACATAAGAAAAAAATATTTTTCCATTTTAAATTTTTTGGTACCTTATTTCAAATTTTAAATTTTTTTAAAAATTTTAAATGGCCGCCATTTTGAAACAAAACGGCGGATGAAGCTGGCCAACGAACTCGGTCGAGACATTGGTAAGTACTATGTACACACCGAATTACATCGAAATCTGTTCATATTTACGAGAGTTACAGTGTGACATATGTCATATATATATATATATATCAATTTTGAACGGAGGGTGGTTTCGGGGTCTGGGGGTCATGATCGATGAAAATATACCAAAATTTTTTGAAATCGCTTTCCTCCGAACGGCTGCAATAGGTAGCTTTTTGTAATAAAAGCTACCTAAAACATAACAGAGGCAATAAAAAGTACCTAGCACCTATTTCAGTCTCCGACACATATACGGAACTCTTTTTAGAAAAGACAAACTGAAATAACCAGAATCGGTTTTAATTCATCTATCTCATTTGTATGCAATCAATACTTTATTATCTTGGAGCTGATAAAGTGTTAGTGTGATAGTCACGACGGCATTATTTACATGCTCAAGCACCTATCCTTACTCTCTTTGAATATTCTCCTCAATTTTTTCACTAGAATATGGGGGAAGCAGAATATTTACCGTGTTTGGTAGAGAGCTATCGTTATTCGTTTCTTAAACCAGGAAAGGATTCTAGCAACTACAATAATTACAGACCGATCGCAATTTCTAGGAACCTCTCTAAACTTCTGGAAAAAATGCTCAATATCTGTGTTATGCCTGTTTTGGAAAGTAACAACTACCTTGAAGCATTTCACAGTGGTTTGCGACGTAGTAGGTCTATTATCGATAACATTATCCATCTAAAAAAGCGTATACGAACAGCCTGTCTGAATCCCAATGACTTGGCATTGTTTTTTTTTTTTTTTTTTTTTTTTTTTTTTTTACATGGCTAAAGCTTATGATAAAACATTGCGTTAAGGGTTCCTTCGCGATCTTTTTAACCTGGGCTTTCGTGAGAACCTCCCAATTTTTATTAAAAACTTCCTTGCGATTTGGCTTTTTCAAATTACAATTGGGGAGATACTCTCCATTTTATATGTAAAAGAATAAGGTATACCCCCGGGTAGTGTTCTGAGTGTGACTGTTTGCAATCAAGATCAACGATATACTTAACGCTAAAACTACCGATGTTAAATATATACCTAGTTTTACCGCACCCGTCAAATTGACGGATTTTTAATCATGGCTTTCATTGTAACTTTTGACTTAGTTTATGTAAATAAAAGAATATAATTTAACAAAAACAACATTTAATATATTAATTCATTAATTATTAAAAAAACAGATCATATTTGCTTTTATTGTATAGCATATTTGATAAGCCACGCCTTCTGGTGTTCCGACGGATTGTAGGGTTCCTCTATTAGTGAGTGATATCGGCTGTCGGAAATCAAGCTGTGCATGACTTGACCCTTTCAGGGGCAAGGCAGTTCTATTAGTAAAATACTGAAATGAATGAATGACACCGGAATTTAAAAAACGAATTTATTTGAAAATAAGTAAAAGCTTTTCTTCACGTACTTATGAAAACGAAATTTTTCAAACCAAATTTCTGGTGTCAATGTCCCATATTGGGATTAAAATTAGGTGGTCCAAAAATGAACCACCGCCCTTGAAGGAGTAAATGGAAAGCAATTAACCTTCCTGCAATACTATTTTCCGAGATTTGACTTTTTACAGATTGCACTTTTGACCAACAACTTTATCATGTTAGAAGTAAAACTGATAATGATTGCATCCTGATTACATTTACCAGTCAGACCGTTCATTTCTAAACTGAATCGTAATCAGAGCAAAATAGATCCCGTTATAACGGCTGCCGAACACTTTGGATCATTCAATTTGAAATTGTCAAAACAGGGCTGCACAGGCGACTATTTTTCTATTCTATTCGCACCACTATTTTAAGAAAATAAATTTTGTTGTATATTTCTCTTGCAAATGTTTTCCAACGGTATATCAAAGGTTTTTGTTTTGAAAAGTTGGTGTGTGGTAGAATTAAAAAATATTCGCCTGTGGTAGCCCTGCCAAAGCCGTCATTTTGACGGGTCTTGATATAAATAGGTATAGGTGATACTGATTATGGAAATGGATGAGTGGAAATTGAATAGGAATATTTAACTATTCTTATATTTCTTTAAAAGTTGTATTATAAAATTCTAGAACAATACATAAATTATACAAAATTTTTAAGCATGAAATTTGAAAACCGTCAAAATGACGGTCTTAGCAGTTTTAGTGTTAATCAACTACCACTATCTGTAAAAGTAGATTTACACATTAACGACTTCCGTATTATGTGTATTGGCAGGATATTTGCTTTATTGTGAGAAATTTACAATTGTAATTATATATATTCATAATTGGACAAAGAAAAATGGTTTTTATAATTTCTCATGACAAAACTTCTTTATGCATTTCTGCAGATGTAAGTGTCTGTATCCAGATCCTGAAATCTTGATTGGATAAACTCCAATTCCAGTTGTATTTCGTTTTACGTTTATATGCTGACTGTAATGAACCGGTGCTACAGTTTATCTAAAAAACCTCTCTTTAGATCTACACTGTTCAAAAAAATTAAGGGAGCAAGCAAAAGAGTGAAGAGAACAGTGCGAGACAGTCCCGCATGGGCATAAAATTCAGAGTAAAATGAGTATCAATGTGCAATACAGAAGAAAAGACGTAAAAAATTTGCAAGAGAGATTTGATTCTTTGAAATGATGGATATAAAGTGAAAAGATGGTTTAGGGCAACAATTTGGTTTCATGTAAATGACGAAACATAAGTGCTTTTTAGAAATGATGCAAGTTATGTAATATGCCGTGTGGTCCCTTCGAATAGATAAAACTGTCGCATACCTGCTTTCTATGGTTTCGATGGCATTATCGATACGTTTTCTGGCAGTACAGTTCCGCTCCTCAAGAATTGCAATCTCAAAGCCCCGGACAAAGGATTCCCCAGTCTCTCTGCAATGCATCGTTCGAGTGTGTCTCAAACATGCTGGATCGGATTCAGGTCAGGAGAGCATGTTAGCTGTATCATACTGTATTGTTTCAACTTTAAGCACGTTACCCACAAGACGAGCTGAATGCCGTCTGGCATTATCATGCATGAAATTAAAGGAATCACCAATTGCTGCAATGTAAAATACGACTTAAGGCATCACTGTCTCGTCTGTGTAACTTCGGGCCGTCATAGTCAATGGTATTCAGGCCCTTACGTCCACCTATTCTGATCCCAGCCATAGCATCGACCCACCTCGTCAGTACTGTGGTCTTTCACGAATGAATGTGGGATTATTTTGAGTGCCCTTTCCTCTCCATTCAAAAGCACATCGGATGTTACATACAGACTGAATCGGAACTCTTCTGTAAACAGAATTTGACTCCAACAATGTTGCTTCCAAATTCGATGAATGAATTTCTATGATATTCCAAATAAATTCCATAAATTTGCCACCTTCTTTAAGAGGCACAGTTACTTGAGGGCAACAGAATACAGACCACTGGCTTCCGTACATAGAGACCACCCCGATGAAGCCTATTTCGGACTGTTTGGCTGGACACCCTTCGTCCTTTGGCCAAGAACAACTGTGTTTGCAGCTGAGTAGCATTACCTATTCCGTCTCGACGAGCTGTCAACAAGATATATCGGTCATCCATTTATGTGGTAGCATATGGTTGACCTTACCTTTGTCGATGTCTACCATTCCATTTGTCTTGGAATCGATTCCAGAGCCTTACATTGACACTTCTTGTGTCTTCAACAGCGTCCGCTACACTTCGTTGTGTTTCCCAAGATTCAACTGTCTCGATAATACGCCAAGCCATGGATTCCGGTAAATCACATTCGTGTGACATTGTCAAGTCAACTTTTCTCAAAACACAAACTTGGCAAATGAATTTTACAAATGAGACAGTGAAATAGACGTTTCTGCAAAATCTCGATTTCTGCACTTATCACTTTTTTCTAGTTTGTGACGTCATAACTTTGATTTGCATGTGAAGTTTTATTCATATGTTTTCTAATACGCTTTAAATTATGGATGTTTTGTTTTACGTTGATTATCGGTGTAAATATTTACGTAATTTTGTTAAAAATATGTGCTCCCTTAATTTTTTTTAGCACTGTATATTACCGGATCCTTTCACATCATGGCCATCCACTTCATACCTTGATTTTAAATACGGTCAATGGCATCCTTTATCAACATCGACCTTCTGGGGTATCGTCTTTTGGCGTTAGAATCATGAATCTTATTGAGAATATTCCTGTGTGTACTATTGAGGTGCGCTCATGTCACTTGATCCCTCCGCGGAAACCTCCTAATACTGCCTGCCTTTATCCTTTTAATGGACTTGATAAGAACAACTTGGCTTCCATTGTCTTCCAACAAATGTTTCCAGCATATCGGGCAAATTACAGTAGCTATGTTGATATCTACACAGACGGTTATAACAGTGGGGACAATGAGCTTTTTGGGGTTTATTGTGACAATAAATGTTTTAATTGCCGTTTGCACTCCTCCATTTGAGTCTTTACGACTAAATTGATTGCTATAGAGAGAGCCATGTTGCACATATCTCACCATCATATATACAGACTTAAATAGTTCTATTGATGTAGCACAATTATTTCAAAACCATCCTTCTATCTCAGCCATCATAAATTTTCATAATGAGCTTACAATTCGTGTTTATAACATTTTATTTCGATGGGTTCCAGGACACGTCGGTATTCTTGGGAAAGAGAAAGCAGGCGAGACGGCGAAACTTGGTTTAAATTAATTGCAAAATAAAATTCCATTTTCAGATGTTAAAATACTAATAAAGCATTTTATTCGAAATAAGTGACAAGAAATTTGCGATTTAGAGTATACTAATAAATTCCATCCTATTAAACCAACAATCATGGCCTGACCTCCAATTTATACTAATTTTCTATTAACTCGCCTGAAAATTGGACATTATAGAATCACACATAAAGATTTGGGACATATGCTTTCATGTGTCCTCACTGTCACTTTGATCTCTGTTAACCAAATTATACGTCATTACCCACATTGACAAACCTCATTGGGGAAACACTTCATGGGGAATCTTCTTTTTTTCTTAAGCATGCTGGTTTTTATATTGAAATATAATTACTTATATGATTTAAGAATTAATTCGCTATAAATGTTTGACTACATCTAGATGGGAACCGTATTTAGATAGCATTTCTCTTTGAAGTATAGTTACATTTACGCTTTACTGTTAATAATTAATAATATTCGTTATTTAAATTTGTATAACTGGAAGGGCTACCCTTTTCAGATAGCATTTCACACTAAGCTTTACTTTTAAGTCCATTTTTTAGAATCCTTTAGCATAAGTTTTTGCATGTGTCTTCATGTTTTCTTTTACTTCCTGTTGTATCGCAGCATATCCGTAAAGCGGTTTTGCGCCATTAAGCCCTATGCAACTGACAAACCAACACCGTTTATGTATTTTTATTTTCTAGAAGTAATTAAATCTGCTACTATTTAATGTTCTATACTTTCGAAAGTGATTTGATTATATTTTCATTGATCATTCATTATTTTCAATCTTAAAAAAATACTTCAATTTCTCTACTACCGTCCTAATGTTAACTAGGATTTTTATGTTAACATTTGTAAACTGAATTTTATCCATTTTATGAAATAAGCCTTGGGGATATAGTTTTGAATTATTTTTACATAACTTTGTTCACTGTTTTTTCATCGAATTAATCAATTTTGAATTTATTTTTAAAATTGTATAATATTAATACATTATAATTTTATTTTGCTAATGATCATTTACTGCATGCTGTTGGGAAATTATTGTATAATTGTAAATATTTAAAAGTGGTATGAAAGCTTATTTTATTATTTTAGTTGATATGAAATATTTTATTTTGTTGATTGATATACATTTAGGTTTTAGTGGCTGTTCTTTCGCTTAAGCAATCAGCATGAAATGACAATGATATCTAGTGAAGAGATTATTTAAAAACATATTATTTAAATGTACTATTTAAAAATCAAATACACCAAAATAACTTATTTATAGTATCATATAACTTGATAAAAATAGATAGATGGCTTCAGCATACATTTTTATTTTAGTATTTAAATCCTAAGTAAGTTCACGTTTCCAGAAATTATTGATAAATATGAAATAAATTCATATTAAATATCACTAATTAACGTAATCAATTTTCTTAATTTTTAGATAAATAATGATAATAAAAAAATCTATTATAATTAATGAATACATTTCATGATATATGCATTTTTTTATTTTGTTACTAAAGATTTTTATTGAAAAATAATATACTTTTATATTGAAAAATAAAAACTCTTTATCATCTATTCCAATTTATAATTCTTTTGTTTTCCATAATCCTAGTAGTAAATGGATTTCTTAAATATTTTATTGTTATTTAACCGAATGATAACCAAAAATTATACGTAGACTTATGTGATTCTTCAGTTATAACAATGGTTGTAACTGGGACAGGACTGTGATGCTGGAGAAACTTTACTTCAATGAACAGAAATCCCCTAATAAGTTACAGATTTTATCTATTAGAAAACGTTATTTTCTTAATGAGAAATGCTTTTACGGTTACGTGTCTTTGCCTCCCGATAGTTTTCTTTGCCAATATTTTTTGTGCACAGAAATTATCTGATAACGTATTCGCCTCGAAATTTTCTATTCTTTTACAGGTATGCATTTCACTGTGTACGAATGCATGGGAAATAAAATTATGTTCATAATTGAAAAGAATATTTTTCTCAGTTGAATAGATTTTTTATAGTGTTTTACGTTATATATATTATGAATGATTGGATAAAAACTTGTAGTTCTCTTTCCTTTATTAATCATCTTGTCAAGAGATTTCCAATTTTATCAGCCTTGACGAAACCGAGTTTCTTTCTTGCATAATCTTTATGCATGACTCTTCGGAAGAAATGAGTGTCTCAAAAGTTGAGCCTGATGCAAATTTCGAAAAAAAGGAAAAAAAAATCGGTGTCGAAATTTTTTATCTAAAACATTTCTGAACGAGTTAAGCTTCTTAATTTTTATGCGGTTTGCGGCGTTCAAAAGTGAAAAGTGCGAAATTTTAGAATAAGTTTTTAAATTGTTCGTATTTTTAAAGGTTCAGTCGGTGCGCATTCAGAAAGACAGGATGAAAATAAAAGCAGTGGGGCCTTTGCATTCTTTCCTGTAATGAGATTTCCGGAAGCGTCTTAATTGCGCAGGGGTGCGCGCACTCTAAAATATGAAAAATCTTAGCTTCAGGTGCATTTGGACTTGCCTTGGGCTATCCAAATTTTCATCCCTCTATTTTCATTAGATTTTCCTTGCCTTCGCCGACACACACACACAAACACATTTTTTATTAGTTTAGATAAGTGGCTTAGTGGAGTTTTTTGGGAAAAGAAATTCACTGTCGTGAAACATCACTTTTGACATCAAATCAACTGAATAGTGGATCGGAAAATTTAAAACGAAACGGCGAGTGCTAGTCCTTAAAATAATTTTAATAATCTGAGGCTTTTAAAGACGTACGTCTTTAAAAGAAACATTAACCCACAACATCCTCATTTCTCGAAACAAAAGGGAATGAGTGAATTTTTTTGTTCCGGTAAATCCCATGAAAATGAAAACTGCCCTTTAAATGCTGCTAAAAGGAGAAAGGTTTAATAACAAAAGGTCGTTATTTTCTGCGTTTGGCCCGTAAGCATTTGGTAAAAAGTTGTTTGAAAAAAATAATAACACAAAATCTGTAGTTTACTCCATAATAGGCTGATCCACTCAGGAAAAGGAATTGATTAAAACTATAAAACAGGTTTTGTTGGGTGAATTTTGGTTGTTTTAAGCAAAATATTCAGTGGAAGTATAAAATGAGTTTTGTTGCTTGGGCTACAAAATATTTTTAACACTTTTACAAAATTTTAACAAAATTTCATCAATTTTATTTGAATTAAAAGAATCTGTTTTTTTTTTAATTTTACAATAATTTCGCAATTTAAAGTTGCAATTCCAGCAAAATTTTGTTCTTCTTGCAAAATTTAAGTTGTGTAGTAGCCATATCTCTCTCACGTAATGTGGTTTATTTCATTTATGTAGCTATATAATTAAAGGATTAGCATAATTTTTGGTTAATTAATTTTTTTTTAAATTGGGACAGACCAAGGTAGGTTTAAAAATCCTCCTCTACCATTTAATTTTCTTGATTTTATTTGAAATTGAGCAATTAGATTTTAAATAGTTCACAGTATTTAGCAGGTAAATTACATCAAAATAATGTGTAATGTACATGGTTAATTCTTTGTTGAAGTCTTAATTTTAAGAATAAGAAAAAATAATACAAGACAAAGACAATTTTTTAGGAAATAAAATGTTTGTCGTATAAAAAAAAAAATTCTGAATTCTTACTGGACGGATTTTATTTATATACTAGCCTGGATTCGCCCGTCTAGACCGGAGTCGCCGCTGCCTTCGTCTGTGTGTTTCCCTGCCACCTTCAAAGAAATCACTTCATATTTATAAACTCCTCTTAAATTTCCTTCCCATTCCGTAATATAGTTCTCAAGAAACAAATTAATCGCCAAGAATCACGAAATGTTCGTGGAAAACTGAAAAAATTCTTAAATCTCCGGTTTTTGCGAGATATTTTATTAATTTATGTGAGCATTTTCTTTTCGACTCGTAGTTTTTTCTGAAAAAATTAATAGGGAATTTTTAATTTCCGGAATAAAAAAATATTTTCCGGATTTCGCGGGGATTTTTTTTTCGAAAATTGCGAATAAGATTTTTCGAAGCAGACATGTCATTCCTTAATCTACTCCTAATAATCGTGTCCTACATCATGATTTCTTCCCGTAACTCGATGACGTAGTCATTTGTGTCGCCGCCGTCCGGTCTAATATAATCGAGTAAATAGATTATACACTTTTCTGTATTCAGTATTATACCATCTGCATGGTCCGCGTATTTTCATGAAGGCATTTCCTTGTGTTTCTTTAAGTTATCGTTTGCTTACCATCGGAAATGGAGTTTTTAAATCAATCTTGGGAAAATAAATAATAGTTTATAATAACTGAGCTTCTTTGAAGAACTTCTTTGGAAATATTTTTCCAATACATGTTTAAACATTTCATTGTTTTTAAGATTACTTATGCTGCCAGTTTGTTTATGCAAGATGGTGGCTGTTGGCTGAAATAGAAATTTTTATTCTTCAAATTTTAGATGTGGAAAATGGTTCTGTAGTCGTTGAAAATACGTTAGACTGAAAACGCAATATTACGAGCAATAAAAATTAAATTTCTGAATTGCTCATTCTGAATTTCTGATTAAATTTCTGAATTGCTCAGTTAAAAATATTGCTTAATAAAGAATATTTTTCGACGAATATAAAACAACGTAATCAATTTTCAACAGTATAGATTTATTTTCAACAGTATAGACTTATTTTCAACGATGTAACAACTGCATGTGTTACCCGGGTATACTTTTGTTTAGAGGGATACACAAATTCAAAAACATGCAAAATGTTTCATCACGATAATGTTTGAAACATTCAAACAATTCTATTTTAATTGGGACAGTGCCTTGAAAGTATGTAAGATGAGTTCGTTAATCAAGTTAATTAATCTCTTTTAGTTCATTCACTCGAAAACAGAGAAGCAAAACATGTAAATCCTTTAATCACGATAACGTTGGAGATACTGAATCTATTTTAATGAAATTGTAACAGTGCTTTGTTTTTAAAAAATCTTGAATAAATCCATTAATCAAGTATGTTGCTCTTATAGTTCAATTACAGGGCCACATAAATTTTTTAATGACATTAATTGAAAGGATTCGTTTATATTACATTCTACAGAAGATTTTTAAATTGATTTTAACATTTTGAGGCAATTGACTCAAATCCATTCAATTACATTTCGATAGTGTAATCTAAAAAGTCCCAGCAGATTACCTTTTTTTACCAAAATAGAGTAATCAAAGAAATGAGAACAATCTGCTTGATTTGTATGTGATGGTTAATTTAACTCCTTGAAGGGCACCGGTATATTATATATACCACTTAAATTTAATTCCAAATTCCACATTGGCACCAGTTTTAAATAATTAAATTTTACTTTTTATAATGTCCGAGAAGAAAAACTTTTAGTTATTTTCATATAAATCTGTTCATAAATTGCTGTGTCATTCAATTATTTTAACATTTAAGTAACAGAAGTACTTTGCCCTTGAAAGGGTTAATATGATTCACGTAACTTAAAATAAAATAGTAAATAGATAAACCTACTCTTCCGACTGAGTTGAAGGACTTGTTTCATATTGCGAGCAACATTACTTTTTAGTAAGTTACTTTCTAACAGGTTGTTGCGACAAAGTTTTGTTTTTGCGAAAAGGTAGGACTCAATTTTGTTGTTGTTTCTCTTTTAATTCACTGAACTCGTTGCAGCCTCACTGGTGGTATCTTGTGAACTTAAGATACTATTACATCTAAAACGTTCATAGACCGTATTCGCTCAGTGATAAGTATGTACTTCAACTTTTACTATAATTGAATGATGTGCAATATATAATTATGATGAAGTACGAATATTGAAAATAAAAGAAGTACATAAATGTTAGGTATTTTAAGAAAGTTTGCGCTTTCAATCGGAACGTATACAGCTAGGTTTGCTAACCGTAATTTATTTTGTGTGGTCACAGTAATTTCAGTGTAAAATTCCCAAATCAGGTTTTCTTCATTTGATAATGGACTGAAAAGGTGTATTTAGTTTAACACCAACCATTGTGACAACTTTCATTATGTTTTCTCGATTGGGATTTTCACAAGAGAGATTCGAGAAAAGTGTAATTTTAACACCGAAAAAAGTTTAAAGTATTTCTTTGCACAAATTTTGCTCTTGATTAGATTTTAGCAAATAGTAGCATTCATTTCTTCTCGTAAATGCTTTTCAAGAGATTCAAACAAATTGTATGACTTTAGTTCTAATTATTATAAAATTTAAGTATAATTTATTATATTATTGTAAAAGTAGCTTTGAAATTAGAAGTAAGGGTTTATAATGATAATAAATTTATTTTTCTAGAGTAGGGAAGATGGAACATAGTCAGCAAATTTGGCAACGCCTTCAAATTTTGTTCACATCGTTTAACTTTATATTAGCACTCATAAAAGATAATATAGTAATGAATATTTTCAACCTTAATAACATGTCTAAATCAGATTTCTTCATTGTAGAAGTTTATTGTTTTCAGCTACAAAAGTAAAAATTTGCTTCTTTAGAATTTTAGATTGTTGGCTAAAAAAGATTAGAAGTTTAGAAGAAACAACAATTGAAATTTAAGGATAAAACATTATTTTATTGATAAATCAATGTATAATTGGTAAATTTATATCAATAAAAAATTTCCAAACTTTTTTTATTCCATATCTACATAGAGTACAATAAAACACCTCAAAAAGGAGCTCATTTCACACTGAAATTTTCAACTATAAAACTTAAACAGTTACAAATATGTTTCTTCTTTTCATTCAAAATTTAAATTGCAGTTAAGAAATATTTGCTGTTTTACTTTTGTGTTCTGCTCAATTTTAATATATCGGAGGATATGGGCAACTAATCCATTGTAAAATGAGAAAAAAAATATTTAGAATGGTTATTTTCTTTCTTTTCATTTTCTGTTTCGTTTGATTTTTTGATCATAAAAATCATACAATTTAAATCATAAATAGCAATTCAAATCATATAAGTTTAATTGTGTACTTTTAATTTGCTGTACCTGAAGTGATCAGTATGTTGCACAAAAAATTATTCTTAAAATCATCTTATTTACATAATGTTTAACACATACTAAATAATTTTCACTTGAAAATAAATGACTAAATAAAACTTTGAGAGATATTTTTATGCATATAATGCAATTTTGCACAAAAAATCTTACCTAGGTAAAGTTAATCAATCCCTTTGTTCTGGGAATTTAAAAATATGGCTAAATATTTTTAATAAAGTACTTTACTCTTCAAATATATATTCTTTTTTTATTTACGTTTCCTTATGCATAGGTGACTATGCAAAACTGTGTTCGACAATGTTTTAAGCCTGAAAAATTATTTTTTCTTTAAATAAAAAATGGTCAACTACGAGTACTACTCGCGCTCAGAGGGTTCCGTACAATAAATATATGAATTAGTAATTGTATTATTTAAAAAAATCGTTGCTAAAAAAATAATAAGATTTTGTAAAATGTATACAACGTAGGGTTGGGTATACCTGTATATACTAGAAAAGTATACATGGGTATACCACAAAAGTTCAAAGAGATATGAAGCCAAAATGATATCAAATATTGCTATTGTGAATAACTGTTTTTTTCATTTTATCCTAATCTGTTTATGATTCACTTAATTCGAAATTGAGAATAAAAGTAATGCATATTTAAACTTGATTTGACAGTTCATAAATAAAATTCTGCGTGGTAATAATATATATATATATATATTTTTTTTTTTACAGTGTACCTAAAACCCTTGTTCAAAGTTTAAACTTGGCATTGTGCTAAGCGCGCTCCGAAAGGAAGTCGCAAATTGCAACGCCACTTTGGTCCGTGCAGCGTTTTTCCAGGTAGGTTTATAATTAACTTTTAAAGTCATAGCAGGCGTATTGAGAGAGCCACTCCATGCAGACTAGTCACGAATCCCATAGTATTTATGTGATTAATTCTAAATAAACTAGTCTTTTTTTGACGTTTATTGTTTTTATGCTGCTACTGGGCATTACAATATACAACTATATCATTATAAGTTGTTATCTAGGCTTTAAAAGCCGGTGGTACATAGCATGCGAAGCCCTGTCATTAAGTATGTCCCAATCATCCGTGTCTTTAAGGGTTAAAATCTCGGCTAATTACCGATGATTTTTCTAAACGATTTTTCCGACGATTTTTATCTAAAATCATTATCAACAATCCCTTTTTACTTCAGCTACGATAGGTTCCTCCAGAGCTACTCAACACATTTGCTGAATGCCTGCAAATCGAAATTTGTGTGTAGCGGAAAATGTGCGTTTCTCTTAAACTAAGGTTATCGCTATAGTTTTCCTGCGAGGTTTAAGTTAACATTAACTATCTCTAATTTTTTCATAATTTTTGTTTCAGTAGATTCGGATATAGAGGGGACGGGCATATTTTTGCACTGCATTTTCGACGATAAATCTGATAACATAATACCTAAAATTAAAAGAAATAGTGGAGACTAGGGAGGGTTGACCCACTTTTTACAAAATGGTTTTTTATTTTTTAAATATTGAAAGTAGAATAAAGTTTTATATATCATTTTATTAGTTATACAATCAGTTATCAAAATAAAATTGCTACATAAGTGTAATATATAAGAAATTTGAAAAAAATATTGATTTTAATCGTGAGAATAAATGGGTCAAGGCCCCCACATATGGGAGGCTTGACCCACTTTCTTTTATATATTGAAATATTTGTGGCGATACATAAAATCAGTTACAAAAAAGTTAAATAACTGTATGCTACATGCTTTAATTATTATAAAAAATATTTTTGAAAATATGATGCTTAAAGAAACCTCTTTAGACGCAATCGCAAGTCAGAGGAGAAAGTTTTTTTTTAAAACAGGATTTTGTCTAAGCAGGTATAATTGTACAGCTAGAAAAATTAAACTTTAACAATTAAGACAGTATTCCGCTAGAGACAGGTTCCGTTTTCATAGGGTTTCATGCATTATTATGTCCGGATTTAGTAGCCACAGTTCCACTTTTTTTGTCTCCTTGTCTATTTTTTGTAACATTCAATCTGACAACTCTAGTTGTCACATAGTTTGGCTTCATCTCACTCTATTCATCATGCTGAAATTTCTCTACATACCTTCCTAAAGTTTTTCGATCAATGGTATGTTATTTTCCAGCCGCATGTGTATTTAACTTATCATTAATTTTTAACCCTTTCAGGGGCAAAGTACTTTCAGTACTAAAATATTGAAATAAATGACTAGCACCGGAATATACCATGTATGAACAGATTTATTTAGAAATATAAAAATGGCTATATTTCCCATACATATTAAATGGAAAAGATTTTAGCAAAATTCTGGCGTCATTGTGGCGTTTGGTAATTGAAATTATGTGGTTTCATAAACATACTACTGCCCCTGAGACCTTTAAGACAGCTTCTTTCATACTTTCTCGTCTTTTAGGTAGCTTTCATTACAAAAAGCTACCTATTGCAGACGTTCGGAGGAAAGCGATTTAAAAAAAAATTGGTATATTTTCATCGATCATGACCCCCAGACCCCGAAACAACCCTCCGTTAAAAATTTATATATATATATATATATATATATATATGACCTATGTCACCTGACCTGTAACTATCGTAATTATGAACCGATTTCGATGTAATTCGGTGTGTACATAGTACATACCAATGTCTCGACCAAGTTCGTTGGCCATCTTCATCCGCCGCTTTGTTTCAAAATGGCGGCCATTTACAATTTATAACAAAATTTAAAATTTGAAATGTGGTACCAAAAAATTAAAAATGGGAAAATATTTTTTTCTTATGTATTTGACCTTTATGCAAAGATTCCGGAGCAGTTTTTGTTTTGTCTATATCTTAAAAAATGGCTGAGTTATAGCATTTTGAATTTCTAGCGTGGCTGACATTTTGAAACGTCCTGAATTTTGTGACGCGATAAAAGGCGTATTTATGAACCGATTTCGATGTAATTCGGTGTGTACATAGTACATACCAATGTCCCGACCGAGTTCGTTGTCCAGCTTCATCCGCCATTTTGTTTAAAAATGGCGGCCATTTAAATTTTTAAGAAAAATTTAAATTTGAAATGTGGTACCAAAAAATTGAAAATTGAAAAAAATATTTTCTTCTTATGTGTTTGACGTTGATAAAAAGATTCGGGAGCAGTGTTTGTTTCGTCTATATCTTAAGAAATGGCTTAGTTATAGCATTTTGAATTTCTAGCGTGGCTGACATTTTGAAACGTCCTGAATTTTGTGACGCGATAAAAGGCGTATTTATGAACTGATTTCGATGTAATTCAGTGTGTACATAGTACATACCAATGTCTCGACCGAGGTTTTTGGCCAGCTTCATCCGCCGTTTTGTTTCAAAATGGCGGCCATTTAAATTTTTAAGAAAAATTTTTTTTGAAATGTGGTACCAAAAAATTAAAAATGGGAAAATATTTTTTTCTTATGTATTTGACCTTTTATACAAAGATTCCGGAGCAGTTTTTGTTTCGTCTATATCTTAAGAAATGGCTGAGTTATAGCATTTTGAATTTCTAGCGTGGCTTGACATTTTGAAACGTCCTGATTTTTGTCACGTAATAACAGGCGTATTAATGAACCGATTTAGATGTACCTAGGTTTGTACATAGTACATATACATATCTCGACCGAGTTCGTTGGCCAGCTTCATCCACCATCTTGTTTCAAAATGGCGACCATTTAAAAAAAATAAAAAAATAAAAAAAATAAAATGAGATACCAAAAAATTAGAAAATGAAAAAGATTTTTTTCGTATGTGTTTGACCTTAATACAAAGATTTCGGAACAGTTTTTGTTTCGTCTGTATCTAAAAAAAATGGCTGAGTAAAAGCATTTTGAATTTATATTGTGGCTGACATTTTAAAACGACCTGATTTTTGTCACGCGATAACAGGCGTATTTATAAACCTTTTTGGATGTAACTTGGTCTGTACATAGTACATACCAATGTGTCGACCGAGTTCGTTGGCCAGCTTCATTCGCCATCTTGTTTCAAAAGGGTTGCCATTTAAAAAAAATTAAATTTAAAATTTAAAATGAGGTTTTAAAAAATTGGAAAATGAAAAAGATTTTTTTTATGTGTTTGGCCTTGATACAAAGATTGCGGATCAGTTTCTGTTTCTGAAAATTTGTTCTTTTGTTTATATCTTAAAAAATTGTTCAATTATAGCACTTTGAATTTCTAGCATATCTAATATTTTGAAACGATCTTGTATTTGTCACGCGATAACACACGTATTCCGCCTATTTCGATGTAAGAAGGCATGTGGATAGTATACATCAATACCTCGACCAAGTTCGCTGGCCAGATTCATCAGCCATCTTGTTTCAAAATGGCGGCCATTAAATAAAAATATATATATATATTTAAAGTGAGGTGCAAAAAAAGTAGAAATTGAAAAAGGTTTCTTTCTTAAGTATTTGACCTTGATATATCGATTCAGGATCATTTTTTGTTTGTCTTTACCTTAAAAAATGGCTCAGATATAGCAATTTCAATTCCTGTTGTGGGTGACATTTTGAAAAATCTGATTTTTTGCATGCGACAGCACTCGTACATGTCAACCGATTCCGATGTGAGTGAGCATGTGCACAGCAATTACTATGGTCTCGACCAAGTTCACTGGTTATCCTCATTCACCATGTTGTCTTAAAATGGCAGGCACTTTAAGAAATCGCCGAATTTGGCAGCGAAATATAAGTTACTTTAAAGAAAAGCAGCTTGGATAAAGCTGACTAATTTCGCGAAATTCTCATTCATTATATTGATAAAAATTAGTATTTAATCTCCTATATTCGGTTTCCGCTAAATTGAGCTTCGTGTGTTTGAATGATATAAGTTGGCTTTTTAAAAATAAGGAATATGAAAGCTACCTCTTCCTCCCGGCACTGGCCGGAAGGACTTTTTCACTGTTTATTTTACCTATTGAAAGTAATATTTAAATGGAAAAAAATTCCTATCAGCTTTCCCATTTATATTTCATTTATTTTTCGTGCAGTGGATACTATAGCATCTTTTCACATCTTTCTTTAATCAGTTTTAAACGTTTCCTTTTCCATCGTCATTTTACTGACAGAATTAATTTACATTCCTTTTTATATATAACCATTAATCTTTCATTATGCATAGTGTATAATAAAAGATTTCCAAACCCCCTTAACCCCTTAAGGACGAGTGTCTTTTACAGATTTTTTTTAAATCTTTAATCACCGTTCTTTTTAAACAGAAATTTTTGCCTAATTGAATCGGGAAAATGCTCGGATTAAATAAGGCAATATTTACAATAAAAATTTGCTGTTGAGAATAAGCCTCGATTTTGAGAATCTTACGCGACAGGAATACCGTTCTCTCGTGCCAAAGGGGTTAATTAACACATTGCCGACAGGCAATTTTTAACAAATCTGAATTTTAAAACAGTGGAAGCTCCTCCCTGTTCTGAAAGTCTTTTGTAAGTTGGTGTTCTAAATAGGTTTCCCAAGTTTATATATCGGATAATATCTTCCAATGTACGAATTTAATATAAAATGTCTTACAATCTAAAAAAATATGGGCAACATGATATAAATGCATTTTCTGTAAGGTAGAAGCCACGCCCTTAGTCAATGATGTTTTCTGAATGAAAACGAGAATTTTCGTTTCCCGTCGCGAATGTGTTACGTGAGCCTTGAACATCTGGTCAACCCTCCCTCACATTGACTGGGTCAAGCCTCCCCACATAGTCCTTTTCTGAAGAATAGCACGTTATCTTAAGCCTAACTTACTGTATAATATTTATGCCTATAATGAAAGCTCGGTATTTCTGCATTACTTCAAACATACTTACTTAAATTTCTATGATATATTTTATCTGAAAAAAAAGCTTCCAAATTTTAAAAAACAACTTTTAGGTTAAAAACTCTTCACAATTAAATTTTTACACACCTATTTCGATTATCAGTATGAAATAGAGACTGTTGCTTGAGCATTCCAGTATCTTTAGTTAACACCTCTTGATAAAACTCTGAGATTCTTTTAAATATGAAAAGTGTCGGGTGGGTCAAGCCTCCCGTTGGTCAAACCCCCCTAGTCTCCCCTATATTTTTGAGTTCAGCGTTACGAAAGCTATCATACGATACTCCACACGCTATGCAAAGAAAATATTCTTTTTTTTGTCAAGCAATTTAATTAGACCCTCAACATTTTTTCTAAATATATTTCTGATTGTTTAATGATTTGTAAATATGTAGTCAACAGTCTGTGTTATTTCCCCCAATTTAAAATTTTCACGTTCCATTGTTTTCGTAAAAAATGGTTGTGGCAGACACAGGAGTGATCTTATAATGGTTCCGTTTTTACTTTTTAAGTACGGAACTCTAGACTAATTCTTTGAAAATTTTAAGTATGAAGATATGGGATTAAGTTATATTTAAGAATTTTTTTTTCAAGTAGATTCATCTATAAATTTTAAAAGAAGAAAATAAACATTTAAAAATATTCCACTGGGCTCCATCCCTCCCTAACTTTTAAATATAATAAAAATAGTAATATCAGACATAAAATGATTGACAACTAGATAACCAAAAAAAACGAATTTGCTTAGTCCGAATAACAATTATTAATATAAAGAAACCCCGATTCAAGGTTAGGCGACCAATCTCCATCTGTCATAACGTTGCTATATTTTCCTTAGTTTTGTATATGTATATATATATTACTGCCAATGTTACTTTTCATTGTATTTAACACTGCCAGTTGTACCAAACAAAGATTTATTATTACATCACGTGTTGACAGACTAAAAATAACTTTCTTTAAAATTATTTAAAATTCATAGAAAATTAGTAATTTAATTGGCAGTTTTTATTCAAATTTTGAATGTGTATTTTTGTATTCAATCTCATGGAATAAAGATTCAAAATATGCGATGTTTAGAAAAAATATACCGGATAAATACAAAAGTGTTATCTCATGTCACGCCGTTTGATGCTCTTTTTGAGTTCATCAATAATTGACACGTTTGGGATTAACGTTTTATATACCCTTGCTTAAGTTTATTCTGTAGGAGTTAGATTGTAGATCAGAGATGCTCTTTTATACAAAACTCTAAATTTGGTAATTATGCTTGGAGCGTCCTTAACGTGTGTTATAAGTTTGGCATAAGTAGAGTATTCTTCAAATTTCCGCTATCTTTTTGTGCTACTTCTAATTTTCCAATTTTTGCTATGTGCCAAATTGTATTTCAGTAACAGAGGCTATTCAGTAACGTATTACTGCATTAATACGTTTCCATTCAGTATTAATCTTGTTATTCCAATTACATTAAATAACGTACACCTCTACTAAATTTTTGAATCATCGGAAGATCAATATTAAAAACAGCTGTTAAAAATAAATCCTTAATGCTTAAGCAGTCACGAAATTTAAATTAAGACAATGGTGTACAAATCTGTAAATAGAACATCGTTATTAGCATTTTTATCACCACATACTGCTTTGTCTGAAGTATAGTGACGTTTAACGAAAGTTTCACAAAGTAAGAAAGTAGAAGGGGCATGCTGAGATTTCAAGATTTTAACAATATAAATTTCCACAATACAGAATTTTGGCCATAATCGCTTGGATGACTTATGCAATTATGTATGTTGATCTTGGCAGGTTCTCCAAGTCCAAAATAATGGAAAGTTTTCGCCTAAATTCCTCTCAAAAATGTAAAGTATACTGCCTATATTTTCCCATTCATTTCCAAAGGCTATTTAGTCTAAAGTTTCTAACAACTTCTAACTTTTACGTTCAAATCAAAATGTTTACATGTATGTTTTTAAGTACATTTTCTGGCTTTTGAGTTTCCAGATTTTCAGCTTTTATGCACAATTAATTTAGGCATTGCAAACGCAACTTAATATCATCTTTTGATAAATTTAACAAACACTGACTCTATAATCTATATAGTTCTCGTATAAAATCTTTTAATTTCAGTGTTTAAGATACATTTTCTGCTGAAAAGAAATGACTAAAATAAAAATTCTTCAAAAATTTTGTTTCTAATAACAATAATAATTAAGAACAAATTGTCATTTATATCGACTTACACATTGCTGATGCCATCAAACTTATGTACGTCTATCTCTGATTGAATAAAAATTTAAATTTATTTTTATTAAATTTAATTAAGGAAAATGTACGATCATAGATCACAAATTACTTGACAAAATAATTCGACAGCACAAAAGAATATGCAAAAACATAAATCTTGTTTATATTATACACTTTTTGCAATATATGTATTATATAAATCATATTTTAATAAATAGAACTCTAGTTTTACACTCGTTTGCTTCTAGAAAGAGACGCTTCACAAATATAACTTGCATAACCTTGCAAATACGGATTTTCTTTCAACTGAATATTTTTTTGTTTCATTTTAAAATAATATTTGACATAAACTAAATATTGCATTTCATTGAGATAATTACAAGCTATAGCAAAACAAAATAAATGCATAAAAAGTTTTAACTTATACTCTGCTATAGAGCAAATTAGACAATAGCTCTGAAATGATACAAATCAAAGAAAAAGAAAGAAATGTAACTAGCGTTCCAAAAGAAAGAAATATTTTTATTTATTGGTGTTATATTTAAAATTCAAATAAGCAATTACGAAAAGGCTGATTTTTTGAAGTTCAAACACTTGTAAGGAAATTGCTGCTCTATTTTCTGTAACAATAAGAGCAATAAATATCATCATTATAGTTTACTTTAACTGTTATGACTTTACTTAGTTCATTTAATATTTTACTTACTTTACTGAATATCATTTATTTTATATTATTAAAATGAGAATTTATATTATTGAAAAAAGTAAATTGCCATTATTTAACTTTTAATAAAGAGTCATTTGTCCATTTCGAAATGTGCATAATATTCAAGAAATTATGACAAAGTAGAGAGAGTTATTGAAAATGAATATATTTGCATCTCAAAATATAATTTTTCATTTTAGTTTTTAGCTAAAATGTATCAAAAAATAAATCTGCTTATGTATGGTTAAGTTTTGCTTTAGAACAAACAAAAATCTGATTTTATTTAAAAATCTTAAATCAAAAGTTGAGAATTTTAATTTAAACATCAAAATCCTATTCCAGCATTATTACGCATTCAGTTAAATCAACAAATCATTTAACAATCTTCAACTAAACGTGTAAATGCACCTGTAAAGACGACTATTTTGTTGATTTCATAATAAATGCTGTACTTGCAAAAGCTTTCACATATATAGCCTTATTTGTATTCAAATGTGCTTATCTGAATTATCAGTTAATGGGAGCTTTACATTTGAACCATTTTCTGTGATTACTGCTGAACCATGTTTAAGAAGATTAGGTGAAAACATTTTCGAAAATTAATTCATACGATCAAGAAAATACATGTAACATCACTTACAATTAATTAACCCCCATAGTTCAGTTTTTATTTAAATACCATTTAATTCCTTAAAGAATAATGGTATAACAGATTTGAAAACATGTGATAGTAAATGATTTATTTAATTAGTTATATTCTGCGCTCATTCAAAACTGTACAGAATAATTCCCTATAAAAATCATAGACAAGAGTAAACTCTTTTTTTTTTATTTAAGGGATTGCGGACAAGAGGTATAGTAACCCATCTGGCATTTAAGGGGCACCACCGATTTGGCTGGTTAAAAAAATCGGATTTGGTTTTCAACGATTGAAGTACTTTATACACCCAAAAATTCCACTTTATAAGCTAGTAGACGATATTGAAAACAAGTGGGTAAGTGTGATCACAGATCGCACAGAGGGTTTCGTTTAATATTCCTTTCAAAACACTTTATCCTTTTGAAAAATCTATTAGTTCCATATTTCAAAACCAGGGGGCGCACTTGATTCTAAACAAACCTCTATCCGAACGAAAATGCGTTTTACATACTAACCGTAGATATATTAATCGAGGAGATTGGGCCCATAGCACCCGAGATAAGTAGGCGCACCTGGCGGGAAAAAATTGAAGTAAAATATGTAAGGCTATGGTGCATAATATGAAAGAATGACCAAAGGGGTGTCGGCAAAAGTTGGAAAAGTGTTCCCTGGGTTAAAAGGGCGCAGATTAGAAAAATTGCTTAAAATACACAAGTTAGAGCCCAGAGGGGTAAATAATAAAATACTTTTTCAAAATTTTATGATTTGTCGTGTGGTCTGAGGCATTCAGCTATACGTATGCAAAATTTCATGTCACCAACTTAATTAGGGGCTCTCTTAGGAAGAATTGCTTCAAATACATATGTGGTAGCTCAAAGGGTTAAACGTAAGACTTTTTCAAGATTTTATGATTTCTCGCCTGGCATCAGGTGTTCTGCAATAAGTATGCAAAATTTCAAATCTCCAATTTAATTAGGGGCTCAGTTAGAAAGAATGGCTTAAAATACACAAGCTGGAGTTGAAAGGGTTAAACATAAAACTTTTTCAAAATTTATTATTTGACGTGAGATCTGAGGTGTTGAGTTATAAGTATGCAAAATTTCAACCTAAATAGGGGCTCACTTAGAAAGAATTGTTTAAAATGCACATGTGGGAGCACAAAGGGTTAAATGTACGACTTTTTCAAAATTTTTATGATTTGTCGTTTGATGTGAGGTATTCAGCTATAAGTATGCAAAATTTCACGTCTCCAAACTAATTAGGAAGCTCACTTAGAAAGAATTGTTTAAAATACACATGCGCGACTCCAAAGGGTTAAATATACGACTTTTCCAAAATTTTATCATTTGTCGTATGATGTGAGGTGTTCAGCTATAAGTACCCAAAATTTCATGTCTCCAATATAATTAGGGGCTCACTTAGAAAGAATTGTTTAAAATACACGTGTGGAACCCCAAAGGGTTAAATGCACGACTTTTTCAAAATTTTATCATTTGTTGTTGGATGTGAGGTGTTCAGATATAAGTATGCAAAATTTCACACCTCCAACCTAATTAGGGGCTCACTTAGAAAGAATTGTTTAAAATACACATGTGGGACCCCAAAGGGTTAAATGTACGACTTTTTCAAAATTTTATGATTTGTCGTTTGATGTGAGGTATTCAGCTATAAGTATGCAAAATTTCACGTCTCCAAACTAATTAGGAAGCTCACTTAGAAAGAATTGTTTAAAATACACATGCGCGACTCCAAAGGGTTAAATGTACGACTTTTCCAAAATTTTATCATTTGTCGTATGATGTGAGGTGTTCAGCTATAAGTACCCAAAATTTCATGTCTCCAACATAATTAGGGGCTCACTTAGAAAGAATTGTTTAAAATACACGTGTGGGACCCCAAAGGATTAAATGCCAAAGAATGAATGAAATGAAAGCCCAAAGGGTTAAATGTACGACTTTTTCAAAATTTTATGATTTGTCGTTTGATGTGAGGTGTTCAGCTATAAGTATGCAAATTTTCACGTCTCCAAACTAATTAGGAGCTCACTTAGAAATAATTGTTTAAAATACACATGCGGGAGCCCAAACGGTTAAATGTACGACTTTTCCAAAATTTTATCATTTGTCGTATGATGTGAGGTGTTCAGCTATAAGTACACAAAATTTCATGTCTCCAACATAATTAGGGGCTCACTTAGAAAGAATTGTTTAAAATACACGTGTGGGACCCCAAAGGGTTAAATGCACGACTTTTTCAAAATTTTATCATTTGCTGTTGGATGTGAGCTGTTCAGATATAAGTATGCAAAATTTCACACCTCCAACCTAATTAGGGGCTCACTTAGAAAGAATTGTTTAAAATACACATGTGGGACCCCAAAGGGTTAAATGTACGACTTTTTCAAAAATTTTACGATTTGTTGTTTGATGTGAGGTATTCAGCTATAAGTATGCAAAATTTCACGTCTCCAAACTAATTAGGAAACTCACTTAGAAAGAATTGTTTAAAATACACATGCGCGACTCCAAAAGGTTAAATGTACGACTTTTCCAAAATTTTATCATTTGTCGTATGATGTGAGGTGTTCAGCTATAAGTACCCAAAATTTCATGTCTCCAACATAATTAGGGGCTCACTTAGAAAGAATTGTTTAAAATACACATGTGGGACCCCAAAGGGTTAAATGCACGACTTTTTCAAAATTTTATGATTTGTTGTAGGATGTGAGGTGTTCAGATATAAGTATGCAAAATTTCACACCTCCAACCTAATTAGGGGCTCACTTAGAAAGTATTGTTTAAAATACACATGTGGGACCCCAAAGGGTTAAAGTACGACATTTTCAAAATTTTATGATTTGTCGTTTGATGTGAGGTGTTCAGCTATAAGTATGCAAATTTTCACGTCTCCAAACTAATTAGGAGCTCACTTAGAAATAATTGTTTAAAATACACATGCGGGAGCCCAAAGGGTTAAATGTACGACTTTTTCAAAATTTTATCATTTGTCGTATGATTTGAGGTGTTCAGCTATAAGTACCCAAAATTTCATGTCTCCAACATAATTAGGAGCTCACTTACAAAGTATTGTTTAAAATACACATGCGGGAGCCCAAAGGGTTAATTGTACGACTTTTTCAAAATTTTATGATTTGTCGTATGATGTGAGGTGCTCAGCTATAAGTACCCAAAATTTCATGTCTCCAACATGTATAGTTTCTGAGAACGGGCTCTGTGACTGACAGACAGACGGACAGACAGACAGACAGAGTAGCGACACGAATAGGGTTTCGTCAGATGAACGAAACCCTAATGAAAGGGCAATTTTGGAACATTATGAAGTAAATGCGCCAGTAGTGAATTAGCAGTAATAAAAACTTCATACGTGTCTATTTTTTAGATAAGCATTTTCAAAATGGTGGGAACTTAAACTCCGTCAACTTTCAATCAACTTGGTCTTTTTCAAAAATAATTGTCACACATTTTTAAATAAAATATGTAGGATTTTTTGAAAATATTGATATCGCGCTTTTCTGCTTAACTTTAAGTAGAGATTTTTTTGGTTGAAAAATTAAATTCTACTTTGAATTGATGCCATTTTACTAAAAATATACATTTTTGGAAGCAGCTACTTATCTCACTTCCTTTGTATTTTAAGTCTTTGGTATATTATCATGTCGACCGCTTGACCCTCTTTTTTCAAATATTTTTAACACGTTGAGTGGCACGGTGACTGACACTGAAGCTGAAAAATTTACAATGATTTAAGTAATTTTTAAGAAAGTATAATCGTGTAATAAATAAAAGATAAGTAAATTTTAAATAAATTTTCAGTAATTACTTAAAACAATATATATACATTTAGTTTAAATCATACTTTAGAGTGTTAGTCATCGGTGAATGACGCGTTCTAAACGGAAAGTTCAGAGTCAGTCCCCGGTGACTGACGCTGCGCTTAACGTGTTAAGCCGTCCATTTTCATCTTACCTATATCGTTCCAACGCCATTTATGTTTTTTTTAATGCATTATGTTTCTTATGAATCTGCACAGGAAAAAACAGTTTGTGTTGACATTCGAAAATATCGAAATTTTTTCACTGTAACGGTACCCGTGAGAGCACTATTATTTTAAATCACAACAATCTAGAGCGCATAGCTTTAAATAATAATATATGAAATTTCCTTTCCATTGATTGAGTGGTTAGGCTGCTAAGTTTTCATATATCGGGGAAGTTTTTTTATGACCACCATGCATATAATAATTATATGCAGGTATATACAAATTTTTATGAAAACTACGTATTTCCTAAAACAATTACTGAAAATTCTTAAATTTCAGGGTGTTAAAGATGTGTCACCCCTTATGATACCAGCTGTAATCAAGTTTTATAAAAATATTCGATTAGCTGTTACTGGTAATTAGAATTTCTGTAATGTAAATCATTACCAATGTTTATTTAATAAACAATTAAATAATAATAATAAAAAAAAAAAACAAAAAAAAAACAGACTACGTAAAAAGCGAACTAATTAATTATTTCTCACCAATGTGAAACTATTTTTTTTTTTAATTCCTACTATTAGCTCATACTCTCGCTATAGGGGAGACCGGGGCTAGTAGGCGCAGTTTTTAGTTATTGATTTTTATTATTTTTTTGTTTAAGTTTTTTAACAAATTTTAACTGCACTTTTAAAGAACAGGCATTTGGCTATAAATACCAGGAGTTTTGAGTTTGTAGCTTTTGTAGTTTATGTTTAGCGGAAGCCTAAATTAAAAAGAAAATTGTGCGCCAACCTACCCCGTCACGGGGCTAGTTGCCTATACCTATGGGGTAAGTTGGAACGCGCTTTATAAAAATTTAAATGAAACTCAAATAAGACACGCAGTTAAGAGAAATCAGTTTCATTATTACCAGTAAGCTTAAACAAAGGCGTTATCGCCGTACAATGTGAATTCTAAATTATACAGACATAAAAATAATGAATAAAACATTAACATTGCGTAACGTCTATCCTACTCGATATCATCATCAGAGTTACAGTTATCACGAATAAAAAATCGAGTGTGTCCATTTGGGCAAGCCTAATGTGCCCAAAATCTTACATTGCAACCATTTTCTTTTTGTTTGCTGTATTTCAAGCTACCAGCACACACCAGACACCGAGCCAACTTGCCCCGTGTTCAATGTGCCTACTAGCCCCATAATAAATTTCTTCACAAAAGGGAGACGTAACCTTCTAAACATAAATAATCCAACTAAATCGCATATGGGGTAGGTACGGATAATCATACACTAAGAAAAACTGCACAAGTTAAATCGCAATTATTAAGATAAGTATTAGAAATTAGAAAAAGAATGAAGCAACAAAAAATTACTTATGAGTGCAAAAAACAGAAAAATCGTAATAAATGTCCACTGCACGTAGGTAATGGTGCAAAACTGCAATGAAGATTGTAAAAAGCAAGTAGAAAGGTACTCTGTGACTTGTTGCGCAATCTATACACTAACAGGCGATTTATGAGGACTGCTCCTATAGCCAACTAGACCCGGTCTCCCCTATATATCTTGTTCAAATTTTCAATTGTTAATAAAATACTTATTATTCATCCAATAAAGCTCAAATAAATTTTTTTTAACTTGTAGTGGATGACACTTGATGTTAATCCAGTTGTTTTAAATATTAATTAATTAATTAAATTAAATTAATTAATTTTCAATCGAGAGAGCCCTCTTCTTGATCAAGGTATTTTAAGATCGAGAGAGCCCTCTTCTTGAACATGGCATTTTAAGCGCCATTCAAGAAGAAAGAAGAATGGGAGAAAAATAATTCTCTTATTGACCTAAGTAGGAATTGACTTAAAATATTTTTTTATATTAGTTGTTTATATTAGTTACCTAATTTTTTTCATTTACTTGTATTGATGACTTTTAAGTTGTGTTTAATTGTTAGTTCCTATCTATAAACACTGTTTTGATGAGGTCTATAGATGTCTATGATGGTTAGAGTTGCAGTAAAGCTAGAGATCCTACCTACACAACTTCCAGGTTGTATAATATTTTAACGGAGTTTCTGACTGTAAAATAGTCAATGAAACATCGTCTTCATTTTGAAAGACCTATTCAATGATATGCCACTCAATAGGGTGCGTAAAAAGTTTTTTTCGTTTCTACCGCCATTTTGTATTTTACGGCCGCCATTTTGAATTTATAAAAACAAAACCTAGCCTATAACCATCAGGCCGATAAGACAAATCGATAGAGACCCCCTTCATTAAAATCCATCCAGCCGTTGGGATGTTTTGAGGGTATAAAGAAATCCACATACACAGATACGCGTGAAACACATAATCCTTCTTTTCAGTCGGGTAAAAACTTATTTAGCTATTACTTGTGGCTGCAATTCCCTTAACTTAAATTCTTATCACTATCACCTCACAATTCTTGGCCTTTACCCATAGTCTATATGACAAAGTAGGTCTCCGTAAAGGGAGTCCTATAGAGGGTCCTATATGTATATTGTTAATACTACAAGAATCTAAATGTTCAGAGGCTGTTTTCATATCTTCAGCTCGGATTTGAAGATAGAGGAACTATTAACTGACGTAGGGGTTTTGTGCCCAGAGAAGTGTTGAGGAAAAAGCACTTCCGTAGAGCAGAGCTTTTGCAGATAACTCATGTCAGCTAAATGTGTTCATTCGCGTTCTTCGAAAAGCATAATGTCTTTCGAAAAACATGCGAATCACGAGTTCTTCCAGCGATTGAACAAATCGCCAACAGAATCATTGCACAAATTGTATCAGGTGAAGAAAATATAAGTAACGCGAATGTGTTTTCAAAAGACACCATTTCAAGAGTGCACGCAACATTTAGAAATCTGCAATGACTGCACTAAAAACCATCTTGTCTAAAGGTTCCCAGGAATATTGTATAGCAATAGTATTTGCGCTTGCAGAGAGTATTGGAATAATTGAAACAGTCTACACTATGGAAAACAAATCAATACTGAGCATTTTATTTAATTAAATTTTAATATTTCTCATAGTGTTTTCTACCTTTTATTAAAATGTTTTTTATAGTTTATTTAATGAGTTTTTACAATAATAAATAAAAGGCAAGAAAAGTTTTCACTTGCCTTATTTTCTTTGATTATGAAGTAGTACTTCATTAGGATTAATCCAAAAATACCTAAGTTAGTTATTTCCAAAGTTGGTTGTATACAAGGACACACTTTAATCCATGTAGGGGGTATTTATATTCATTTATATATTTTATCTGGTGCTATGTCATTTTATTCATATAAACTTTCTACCTTAAAATATATTTACTTATTATTCAATTTTATAGAAAAATACACTTAGATTAATTCAACATTAGAACGGAGACTGAAACCTCGTCACGGCATATAGTTACTTAACCCATTCCCTGCTTCTATAACTTTATATTAATCTTTTTGTACCATACTGACAAATTACGATAATTTGGTCATATTAATGTCAAAACTGCAAAGAAAAAAAATAGTTTTATTAATTCGATACTTATAAAATGGTGCGAAAACGCACTATCAGTAGAAACCATTAAAAAAGTAGAAGCAACCAGTTATTGATAAGAGAGGAAACAAATGTATCACTTACATGAATTCTTTCTAACCTGAATAAAAGTTTATGAAAATTCAAATTTTAATTATTTATGAAATATTTGAAAGCACTTAGCATGTACAGGTACGTTCCATTTTTAGCAAAGAGTCAGAGTATGGCTATGACACTTTTTGTATCTTGGGCTAGAATCTGAAGGATTTCGTACTCTACTTTATATTTATTCACACTTTTCAAAATCTGTTCTTGAAATGTGGATGGGCGCCGAGTGTTGCTAGCAGAAAGTTGGGAATCTTATTCAGTGGTGACATGTATAGGCGTTTGTAGAAGGTAAGTTGCCAGAATTCTTTGGAACTCTAATAAACTCATATCCATCCGGTTCGTTTTTTGATACAATTTCCAAGCATTCACTTCCAGAAAATTGACAAATGGGGGCCACCACCATTTTTTCCCTTTGATTTGTGTTCTGTACATAGATATAAAATTACCTAACAAGTCAACACCCCCATGTATTTGTCATAGTTTACTATTAGCTTCGGTTGAACAATGTCAATTTTTATGCTCCTTTCTACTGAAGTGCTTTATACTTATAAATGGCTCAACTTGATCCCAGTTTGTTGCTAAAGACACCACTGAATTGTCATTCCACTTTACAACAGTTATTTTATTCTGGCTGTCAAATATATAGTCATATGAACTCTAGGGTTGGTTTTCAAATCATTTAAAGTTATTAGAGGTGATACACTTTTATTCACTGTTCGATAATATTTTACAGTGCCTGTAGAAAAAAAAGAATTTCTCTGTGAAAATTTTTATCAAGGTATATGAAATGAAAATTTATCAAAATAAATAAGATGATTTGAGTAATTTTCAACAGCATATAAAGTTGAATAACAACTTGGCCACCAAGACCTAGATCATTCGAAGTCATACGGGCGAACTTTTGCCAGTTTATCGCATTTGTCCAGCTTCGTATTATCAACTAAATGAAGGATTTTTTTTAATCAATAATGTTGACCTAGACATAGCTTTTCGCACTAATGTAATATTTAAATTTTCTGCCAACGACCAATACATTTGTTCTTGTGGAAGACTATGATAACCAGTGGACAAAAGGAAGCCAATAAATCGCTTCAACATATTTAGTGAAAGTGCAAAATTTTGTCTGTTATTTTGACATGCATATAAAATAGACTGTCCGACTATATGTAAACAAAATTTATCTGTAAACATCTTTGAAAATATTTCCAAGGGACTGAGTCCATTCAAATCCGAAGATCAACTGATCAAAGCATCTTTCTCAACATTTCTTGGAGATTTATCATATATAGTTAATTTAGGTGACGAAGAAGGAGAAATTCTTTTCTTACCTTTTGCATTTTTATTTATTTTACGCTTTGGAGTAATTTTTACATTTTCAGATGATTTTTGAATTTAAATCTCACCAGCTATATCAACAGGTATATCCCTTGAAGCACACAATTCGTTTTCATTTATGTCTTCACTGCCTGTTAGCACATCAACTTTCGGAAGAGTTATAACCATATCTATTTCTGTTTTGTTAGGTTTATCAGATAAAATATCTTCACAATCACTAAACAGCTTATTTAGCATTTCAATTGCCTCCGCAATAGTCAGAACACATTTTCCAGTCGCATAGCGTTTATTGATTTCTAGAGAAAAAAAAAATATCTAAATGTAAATATTATCGTTTTTATGCTGGCGGTTCGCACCATTAATTTCAAATAATAAAAACTATAATAAAAATTTAGAATAAAACTTACCGCATGCAGTCATTTTGTTGATCTATTATTCTAATAAAAAATAACAACAACAATTTTTGTGTAGCGAGTAGTGCCATCTATCGGAGTGTATAAAAATTAACATAAGACTCAAACAAGAAAAACCCATTAATTCACGATTTTTTTTACACAATAAAATAATGTGACTGATGATGGGAAAAAATCAGTTAATACAAACGTTAGAGTTTAAAGGAAAGATATTTTTGTTGATCAAACTTTTAATTTTCATAGCAGAAAAAAATACTGAAGGAAATGTTGCGTTTTCGCTTCATCAGCAGGGAATGCGTTTTAAAGTGAGAAAGAACACACATAGAGAGAAACACAAGGCTAAATTCGTATTTATAGTATCATTTAAAAATCTATAATTATGTGGAAATTTTGATTAAAGTTAATACCAGCCTATCAACATTTCATTTAAAAAGTCATAATTATTTTATAATGATCCCTTTTATTTTATAGCACAAGAGTTGAATGTTCTACAAGTTATATAATTTTTTTCCGCTTAAAAATACGTTATTTCTTAATTATATTTTAATCGCAACTTAAATGAGAGCTCATTTAGTTTTTTCTCTAATGATAATTTATTGTAGAGTACTGACAGATATTTAATGGATCACTTGCAATTACTTGTAGTTGATTGACCCTTTCACAAATTTAAGAGTTATGAAATCACTTTATTTATAATATTTCCAACACCCCTGCTTGATTTCTTAATCTTGTGTTTATGAGTTTTAGATAATTTTTATGTTTCGTAAATTGAAGTTTGGGAAGTAGTTTCATTAGATTGTCTGCTGTCATGTCTTTAGTTGGCAGTACTCTATGTCTGTTGTATCTTCTACCCTCCGGCATTTGATTCTGTAGTACTTAATGTTCACATGTTTTGTTCTAGAATGTTACTTTTGGCTTTGAGCCATCTTAATCCAGGACTAATTATCATAATAGAGAATTATTGAAAGTTTTTATTGTAGGTCTAGATCTTTTAGGAGTTTTATTATCCAAACTGTTTTTTGTGCAAAAATGGCTGCTGAGATGTATTCACCCTCAGGGAATGGTAATGTCACTGAATTTTGTTTCTTTGCAGACCATTTATTTCCACCCTGTGGATTTTCGATTTACTCTATCTCCTTCGATTCCTCCAGTTCAAAAATTCTGTTTGTTTTAGCTATATATCGAAGTATGTCAGGTGGAACACCTTTATTTGTTCTTTGCGATCTTCTATGCTCATTTACGATTATTTCTTCACTGTATGATTGTTTATCTTCCTGCATGTTTATAAAAATTTCAGAAGATTCTTGCCCTGCATTCGTGGGTTGTTTCTGAATGTTGGTTGCATTAGAAGTTTAAAGATCATGCTTTGATTTGTGTTGTTTGAATTACAGTTTTCAATGAATTTAATCGGTTGTTTCTAGTATTATCTTATTATTTCCAAAGTAGATTCTGTAATCCATTGATCTATAATCGTAATCGATAAAGGTTCCTGCTATAGCCTTACCGTCTAATTCTCCCGTTTGGGATTTGTAGAGATAGGCGTAAGCTTTGCAGCCAAATATTCTAATTTGTCCTAAATATGGTATATCATTCGTCCATAACTGGTATAGTGTTGATTTTTGCGATTTTGTGGGGAGCCTATTAAGGAGATACAGAGCTGTGTGTAAAGCTTCTTACCCAAAATTTCTGAGGTAGGATAGCTTCCGATAACAGACAACATGTTTTTTCGACTAGTGCTCTGTTCTTCCTGACACGCAGCGCCGATCTGAGGAGGAACAATGTAAGGCGGCGAACTGGTGAAGTATTCCTGCTCGGATAAAAAAAAAAAAAATTATTTCTTGAATTTTGTATTCGCCACCGTTGTCCGTTCGGAGTATTTTAATTGCTCGACCGAATTTATTTTTTGTGATAGCAACGAATTCTTTTAATTTTGTAATTACCTCACTTTTCTTTTATAAGACTAAGACCATCGTAATCGTTTCTTTTATAAGACCATCGAAAGTCTACTAAAATTGTTGGTGAATGTGAGGAAGTATGTCATTCCTCCTATGCTCTCCGTTGGCATCGGCCCGCATCCATCCGAATGTACGAGGTCCAGGAGCTACTGAGCTATGTTTGTTCTTTGTTTTGGTTACGGTGCATCCGTTAATTTACATCTTATGCAGTTTTTGTGTATTACATCATGTTCGCTGTTTTGAATTTTTAAACCTGTAGCTAGATTGTTTGACAAAAGTTGTCTAATTTAATTTATATTCTTATGAATTAGTCTCTTATGCCGAAGGTCAATGCAGTTTTTTCTGGCATTGATGAGCTAAATTACACAGTTTTCATTCTTAGGAATGTACAGATCTATTTCATAGAGGTTGTTTTTAATTTTTCCTTGAATGTTTTTCCACGGTGCACAGTGGGATGATTTGATGGTCTAGGTGGACAAAATCCATTTTTCCGATTACCTCGAAATTTGGCAAAACCGCATGTACTGGTAGTTGAATGTCTGTATTTTCGATATCCGGACGAGTTTTGGAGTACAAATTCAGCGGTGTCGATTAATGGAGGATATTCCATCTACGTTTTGATCACGTGGTCAAGGTAAAAACTTCTAGCGTAAAGGAGGGAAGGCTCCGTAGATGTGTAATGCAAATCCCCGCTAGCAAATGAAACAGTTCATGAGGCAAAACAGTAGTAGCTTCCCTTCTTATCAGTTACAAGTTCCTTGGGTAAATTAGCGGTATCACGTGACTTTTTTTTGCCTCGAACCCATATTTGGAATATCCTCCATTGTGACCATAAAGTAGCAATTTGTGCAGTTGGTTTGAGGGAGTTTCAAAAGTTGTACTACCTTCATCTAAGTTTGAAAGCACGTCGTGACTATTCTGTTTTATTTGAAAGCACGAGTTTGCTGATCTAATGTCACAGCTTTGTCAAGGTCAGATTTAACCCATTTTTGTTTGAAAATAAGCGATATTAAAGCCGCTTTACCGCATTTCTCAAAGGTTGAAATTCTGGATGATCCTTGATGTTGTTTACAAATTTCATCTTGACTTATAAGAAATTATTCAGCATTATTCAGCAATACGCATTTTTTAAATAAAAGTGCCATTCCTAAAGTATTGAAAAATTGAACAAACTCCTGCTGATGCCTGCAGATCAGTAAGTTTTTATTAATAAAAAAGCATCATATTAACTTCCAGTGCATGTATGTATGTTTAGTTCAAATCTTGCAAGCCAAATTTAAATCAGTTTTAATTATCCTATTGAGCCGAAACACTGAATACATGTGCAATTTGAATGACAATACAATATTATTATGATTTAAAGAACGTAGAAGTTTGCTTAGAATACTGTTTCTACTGAGCTTCACAAAAATTTAGACTAAAATTTGCAAGTTAATTTTAAACCAATTTCAATAATCTGATTGAACTAAAACTTTGCTCAGGATATTTAATGCTGATGACAGTGCAATATTATTATAATTTATGGAACTTAGCAGTTACTATTTATTTACAGGGCCACATAAAAGATTAGTTCAAATCTTGCAAGACAATTTTAAACCAATTTCAATTACCTGATTGAGCAGAAACTTTGCCTACATGTGTTTTTCCGATGTCAAATCTATTAACTTATAATTTGACGAACGTAGAAATTATGCATTTTTTACAGGGACACACAAAAATCGCGGACTGATTCTTGCTAAAAATATTTCTACAAAATTACTATAGGTTATTGAGATACGCAATAGCATTTTTTAAATTGGAAACAAAATGCGTAGCAGTTGTATTTTTTTTACAGGGATGCATAAAAACTTCGAATATATTACGTCTATATGCAGAAATTTTGTTTCAAATTGAATAAAATTTATATAGGTTATTTATTCACACAACAGCATTTTTTCAAGGGAAAATAATTTTGGCAGCATTTATATGTTACAGTGTACCACAAAACATTAAAGTTTTTTAAATATGATTTTATTTAAAAAATTTTATTTTTCAGGATGACTACACAAATTTTTGGAGAAATTCCGAGTAGACAAAAATACAAAAAAGAAATTAGTGTTAACTTGCATGTGTACATTAAATTGTTCTTTTTCTTAATTGTAAAATAAGTATGTTTAACACATTATTTGTAATGCATTATGCTGGGTGCCCACAAAAGTCCTTCCAATGGTCTTAATTGCCGAACGGTTACAGCTATACTCATAAAAGTGGTGTCTAAGTATAGGCGATGCTCTACCAGATGACACCGCTTCCAGCGTCACCTGGTGCAAAACAGCTGAGTTAGTATTCCTATCTCGAAAAAAAGATTCATGCTCAGAACGAGATTCATTTATCATTCATGTCCACAAGGTGTCCTTCCGAACGAAATCGATATTGCTCTACAAATTTGTCATTCACTTGTATCCCATATTTCTAACCGCTTTCTCTATAGGAACGCTAATGCCACCCTTTTGCGCCAGGTAGCGCTGTAAGCGGTCTCATCTAGTAGCGCATAGCCTCTTTACTATACATAGAAACCACGTTTATGAATATAGATGCAGCCGTTCGGCCAGTTAAGAGGGTGGGAACGAACTTTAGTGGGCTCCCTGTATTTTTATTTTAAGACGTTGTTAAATAACCAAATATTTATCACTCTTTGAGTATTTTATTAGTGATGCATTAAAAAAACAGCAAAAACTAATTAAACTTCAATGATATAATTCTGGTCACCTAGATCGTCAAAATTATATATAATATATAGGTATTATTTTCAAAAGTGAGTTTGTAGCTGTTTTGAGTTGCTTTTGTTACTGACCTGAGATTTGACTCTATGTCTTGTACGTATAAACATCATTCAGTGCGATTATGGAATTCCTATATTTATAATATTTCCAACAGAGGGTGAGGGGTACTTTCAAGATGGTTCTATGTAACACATAATGTCAATAAATCATATACGTTAGGAAATCCAGTCTCTGAACTTTTTAATCCTTCTTGTATATAATCAGTATTGAAATACGTATACATAAGCCAAAAAATTGAAATTTTTTATTCGTATATAGACTAGCCCTTCGCGTGATTTTGCGAGCATAAACTGTTTAGTCTCTCGCGTTTCATATTTGAAACGATTGTTTTTTCTCTCCTCGACAGTGTTTTTTAGAAAAACACTGAAAGTGTGGTTATCTGAGACTACACTACAATGCCTAATATAATGTAATGCAGCGAGCCCGCAAAAAATATATTAAATTTCAGAACTATTTCAAAGATATTTCACATATAATATTGCAAATATATATAGAGAGAGAGTGCAAATAAATACGTTCTAACCCACATTGCAATGTTGTTTCACAGCAACGTCACAGTGATAGTGCGACCGAGTATGTGACGTCACGAGATGCGAATGTTAAGTCATTCGGGATGTTTTTGATCTCTCGAGGGACGGCACACTGTGACCACTTCGTACAATTTCAGTGTGATACTTTTAAGAAATTAAATGTGGTACATCTGTGAAGAATGTGACATTCGTGACTAATCTGGATAGAGTAGGATGCAGAGTAGTAGGACCAGACTGTACCTAAATCAACCCGACATGATCTACTAAGGTAACATTATTTTACGCGAAATCGACACGACTTGATTGAGGTCGGTTGTAATTTATTTACTGCAGATAAGTTTCAAATTTGAAACTTTCATGGGGATGGGTAGCCCGACTTTACCAGAATCCGACGTGAACTTTGTCCGGAAGTTTCTAATTTAATTTTACTGCACGTCGAGTTCAGTTTAGAATCCTACATATGGTCTGAATAACCATAAAGTTTACAAGATCCTGATAGGAGAAACGTTGGGTCAGATATATGTTTTACTTGCTGCAAATGGCCTTACCGCAAATCACACTGATATTTGAATCTTGCATTTGACTGGGAAATCAGGTGAAATAGCTTCAAAAAAGTAAAACTTTAAATGTAAAGAGCACATATTCAGTATAAAAAGATAGATAAGTATGCAATGAAAAGGATAATAAAAGGAAAATTTTCAAAAACACCAAAATCGTTTATGGAAAGGTAATTCAAAATGTATGCAGAGATTTAATTTTCCTCCTACTTCCTCCCTTTTTGTTTCGCTTGTATACATTAACAAACAGAAATGTTTTTACGTTAAAAGTAAATATATATTATACTATTTTCTTATTAAGTTTTTATGCTTTGAAAGGTAAGCCTTATATAATTTTCCAATTGATTTTAGATGTGTCTGAATTATTTAATGAAAATATAAGCATACATTTTAAAATATGTGTAGTGCAAGATTTACATTAGGAGTCTAAATTACATACACCACCAATCACTCGCTATCTCGGTAACCTGTAGAATTTCGAAAAACTGTAAAACATGTGTACAATCAGTTTGAGAGTGACCGCATTGGGTAAAAAAGCTTTCAGGTTGGATGTGTAGGGTTTCCGGGGGTCAAACATTAAAATTGTCAATACTAACGCCTACTTTTTATATCATATTTGGCTTCTGTTTTTATATTGTACCTTAGGATATTGAAAGGGAAGTAACTCGGTCAAGTAATGTAGAATTAATATCAAAGCCCTAATTTTAAATTAATTTTAAATCATTCAAAAAGAGATTGCAATGCGGGCAGTCCTTCAAGCGTAACTAAAAAAATAAAATAAAATAAAATAAATACACCTTGTGAATGACCTGTAATTTTGGATTTGCATATTTGAAGCATCGATAAATCGATTTGTGTTAAAATTTAATCTTTTACTATTTCTTTTCGAAATTTAAGTAAACAAATATATATATTGGATTTTTGCCTAAATATACAAATAAATATACACATCAAACATTTATTTCCCGAAAAATATTGAAATAGTTTAAAACTAAACAAAAACATAAATCCTTACATCATGAACTGTTTCACTGGAGATGTATAAACTAACAAGCATATCGATAGAGAGTGCACCTTTCCTTTTCTATAGAGTTCCTTTTATATAAAGTATAAAATAGAACTAACTAAGAACAACATGGGTCATTCTCCAAAAAGTGTAATATTCCAGTCACAAAGCCTTTTTCAGTATTGGACATGAGCATTTTTGAATTAATTTATGTTTTCTATTGAAAGTGAAAGAAGACTAAATGTGTTGTATGCAAACATTTTTTATAATTAATTTATATTTTTTATTTCTTAGTACACAGTATGTGAACTAAACAAAAACATAAATCCTTACATCATGAACTGTTTCACTGGAGATGTATAAACTAACAAGCATATCGATAGAGAGTGCACCTTTCCTTTTCTATAGAGTTCCTTTTATATAAAGTATAAAATAGAACTAACTAAGAACAACATGGGTCATTCTCCAAAAAGTGTAATATTCCAGTCACAAAGCCTTTTTCAGTATTGGACATGAGCATTTTTGAATTAATTTATGTTTTCTATTGAAAGTGAAAGAAGACTAAATGTGTTGTATGCAAACATTTTTTATAATTAATTTATATTTTTTATTTCTTAGTACACAGTATGTGAGATGTCACGTCCATGTCATGTCACACACCCAATATTACTAAGGAAAATGATCGATTACTTATTTAATTTAAAATAAAATAGTTAAATAATTATTATTCTAGCTACTACTATCTCAAGAGCAAAGTAACGTAGCATAGTTAATTACTTTCTTTGTATTTTTGTTTGTTTTCAGAGTACGAAAAGGAGTGTCACACAATAATTTCTCACCTCCATGAACCAAACATTAAGTTGCATTTTCATGTTAAGAAATGGCAAAATTATCATCAGATTTTGTTTCCCATGATGCTAAAGTTAGCCAGTATTCGAGGATGGAGTAGCACAGTTGACGTTTATTCCAACAGAGCGAAAAATGTCCTGACCAGGAATCGAACCTGGATACTTGGCGTGCCGTGCCAATGGCTTACCTGTTTGGCTATCCGGACGATAACTGGCTGACATAATTCACTCTTATTTGTTGGACTCGGCTGCAAACTGCAGCGCTAGTTTCATTCATCCGAGCTATAACTATAGCATTTACATGATGAAAGTGTGTTTTAACACTGAAACTCCTGTATACCATGTATTAGGTCATATTGAAGGGGACGAATATTTTTTCCAACTGGATTAAATCATATTCGAGGATGGAGTAGCACAGTTGACGTTTATTCCAACAGAGCGAAAAATGTCCAGACCAGAATTCGAACCTGGATACTTGGCGTGCCGTGCCAATGCCTTACCTGTTAGGCTATCCGGACGATAACTGGCTGACATAAATAAACGTCAACTGTGCTACTCCATCCTCGAACATGATTTAATCCAGTTGGAAAAAATATTCGTCCCCTTCAATATGACCTAATACATGGTATACAGGAGTTTCAGTGTTAAAACACACTTTCATCATGTAAATGCTATAGTTATAGCTCGGATGAATGAAACTAGCGCTGCAGTTTGCAGCCGAGTCCAACAAATAAGAGTGAATTATGTCAGCCAGTTATCGTCCGGATAGCCAAACAAGTAAGCCATTGGCACGGCACGCCAAGTATCCAGGTTCGATTCCTGGTCTGGACATTTTTCGATCTGTTGGAATAAACGTCAACTGTGCTACTCTATCTTCGAATATGGTTTAATCCAGTTGGAAAAAATATTCGTCCCCTTCGTTAGCCAGTATGTTTGCTGTTGTTAAATTATAAGTCAGAAATTTGTTTTTATACTCAGGTATTAGTATTTGTTATAAAAAAAAAAACAACGATTTTTATTGGAGATTCTTACATCCGTGAACTGTTATTTAAGGGGACTAAATCAACACTAAGATATTTGCTTATATATTGCTTATGTAATATTATCAACTGATGTTGATTTAAAGAACAAAAAAAATTCTGAAAAAAATGAATATGTAGGTTAATATTTAGAACATGTTCCTCATCTCCGTGAATCTCTTAAATTTGAAAATGTACATTTTCGAGAAAAAAAGCTTAACAAAAATTTACAATGACTGTAAATCAAAAAAGAGTGTTTTAAAACTTTAAAAGAAAAGAATTGAACAACATATAAAAGATGGGTGATGAAAAGAAGCTCCAGATAGGAGATGAAATTTTTTGTGTTTTTTTTTTTTTGTGTTTTTTTTTTTTTTTATTCATTCCAAATAAATTCATTATGTATTCTTATATAGACTTGCTCCTTAGTTATATATCTAACAGAATAAATAGTTTTTATGCTTTGTCACACTACACAAACATAACTGTAGCATAAAGTTCACCTCCGTGAATGATGTTAACCCTTTATCGGGCAATGGTAATATACTTACCACTTAATTTTTATCGAAAACTGGTCCATTCGCACAGAAAGTTTTAGTAAAGTATTTTGTTTTTATAACTCTTCTGATAAAAAAAAAGCCGAATTTTATTTTCAAATAAATCTGTATGTAGATTCTGGTGGCAGTGAATCTTTTCAACATTTCAGCCATAAATAAAGGGTTAATTAAAAAAATTGTGTTTCTGAAGAAAATAAATATAAAGTAGCTGGGCCATTGCTGATTTTTACTTGCAGTAAGTGATAAGTTTCTAAAAATGATAACATTTGTCTTGAAAAACAAAATTTTTTTTTACGAGAAAAATTAGAATTGAAAATGTACACTTTTGGGAGAATGACCCACATAATAAAATTTGTATATGAACAAAATAGAAAATTGTAAAAACAGAATTATAGATTGAAAATTCAAATGTAAAATAACTTTATTTTTTTCCTTATATTAAAAAATGCAGACGGTTATTAATAAACTGAAGCATCATTAAATAATTTGTCTCATAATGCTTTTATAAATTTATTAATCACTGATATTGAAGTTAATTTTATTTTATTTAATAATATGAAATATTTTCATTGGTTTTGAAAAAAAAAGTTGTCTTTATTTAAATGAACTAAATACAATTATTACAAACTTCATAGTAACTTTATAACAATACGAATTGAATATTTCGAACTGAGCGAAAAAATGCCCAATCAGGGACTTGAACCCAGATTCTTGGCTTACATTGCCGATGCTCTAACGTTTAAGCTACCTAAGCTGACGACCGACGAGCATATTTTGCTCAGAAAACCTTATTGGTAGTGACATCTCGTCTGTCATCAAGACAGCTCGACAGAGTAAACTTAAATTAAAATAACTCCACATAAACGATGGGTACGTAGATATACTATTATTTTTAACACAATCAATGATTGTGTTAAAAATAATAGTAACTTTATAACACTTCGTGGTAATTACCGTGTGTCCCAAAAAGGAGGACAAACTTTTCATTATTAAATAATTTGTAAAATATAGAAAAGAATAGATAAGATTTAAAAGCCCGTTTTTGCATCTTTATTAGAAAACAACAAATTTAACCATACGATTTCATAATCAATTTTAAATTTTGCGAATAGGTGAAGCTATAACTTGAAAAATAGATGATAATATTCGCCAAATTTGAATCCTTATGATTTTTTTTTTTTTTTTTTTTTTTTTTTGTGGGGACATTTAAAAGACAAAGTTTACCTATAAAACCCGCAAAGTTAATATATGTCAGGTTTGGAACATTACATCTGTATGACACGTGAGATCATTCCTGGTGAGACATATGCATGGGTATAGGCTAGTTTTATTGTGAGACAACGTTATGTTACTGCTGCAAAAGTCGGATATTTGAAAAATATTGTCATTTAGTTTTTTTTCAGCTTACAGAGCCACCGATTGGTAAAATTTTAAACTAATTTTGAAATCGAGTGATTAAACTTTTACTGTATTTCTAATAAAGTTGTAACGAATGGGGAATTTCTATCGTTAACCGCCTTGAAATTATTTAATTTTAAAAAGGGTCATCCTTTTGGGACACCCGGTATGTTTCTTTAATATTTTAGCTTAGTCTAAATAACAACAAACTGCGAATAAAATTTAATTCATTTCCATACAGATTTACACTAATACATTACAATTTAACAATGAACATTCCATTTATAAAAAATTCAAAAAAATATTTATGTGTGTTGGGGAACATTAATTTATTTAGGAAATATATAAACATTTAAACAAAAATTAAAAACTATTATTGTGCCATTAAAAAAACTTAATATTCTTAAAGCGCATTTACGTGGTTTTAATCTACAAAATTTGTTAAAACGACAAAGTATCTTACCATCCAACATGCCCGCAGAATGATATGAAGTATAATTTGCTTTAGATGCAAGATCTGTGAGCAACTTCCGTGGAGGAGGTGACACAACAGAGCAGATGTTTCGCGCGTGCTATTCGAAACGTGAATATAACAACGAATTTCTAGTGCACAATAAGAAAAACATTCAGTTCTGGCATTTTAAATGCTTTGCAGTATATATATCCAGTGATGAAATCGGACATTTTGCCTCCAGGGGGAACTTTTCAGCTCCAGATGGGACATTATGGAATTCTGACGGTGAAATGGCACATTTAAACCATTACAAGACAAAAAATCCTAAATCATTCGTTCCGGAAGGGGCATTTTGATGCTGGGAAAGTATGCCCCCTGGAAAATATGAATCCCCTGTACCCATTACTGTATTTAATCAGCCCATTAACTTTGAAATATATTTTAATATTCTTATGTTTAGATGACAGAATTCCTCATTTAATACATTTCCTGAAAATTTGTTTTAAATAGGAATAATTTCTTATTAGCCCCCGGTATGCTATTTCTTTTTCCTAGCTATTAAAGTGTCGTCTCCAAAAAATAACGTTCCGTTGTATATGCCAGCCGTAAAAGAAAGCAGATGTATCATTGTACTGTTAAACAGCAATTTTTTTAACTTCTAAGAATCGCACATTTTTAATTTTATACTGTCATACTGGGAAAAAAATGCTTTTTAATGAAATTTGTTTGAAAACTGCATCTCAATTTATATTTGAAATATTAATTTATTTTTTTTTTGTAGCTTTTAGCGTCGTTTGTTTAATTTTGGCAACTCAAGCACTCCATTTCTGTGGAAAATAAAGAAAAAATAGTTGGAAAATAGTATTTATATCTTTTTGCTGCCATATTCCCATAACTACTGAAAAATAGATGTAATAAAAATACGTGATGATTTGAAAAAAAATATAAATGAATGATTTCAGATAAAACATGGAGCTATTATAAACTATATTTAATTTAATTATCTATATTAGAAACAAATGAATGCATATGAATCATTAGATAGCCGATTTTTTTGTCGAGTTTCTTGAGTGACGATATCTGTTTTTATTATTATTATTATTTGTGTATTATTCAAGTACTATTCAAGTCTTAAAACTGAAATATGTTTTGTATTATCTATATTTATATACATATATATTTTGTTTTCATCGGGGGGTGACACTAAATTCTGAAAAAGCAGAATTCCTGTTTTCTAGTTATAACTTATAATTTCTCGCATACTGTTTACCAGGCTTCTCATGAAACAGTTCTAAAATTATTGAATAACTCCTTGTTTAAAATGTATACTTAGATAACATAGCAATACTCTTCCGAGAAAAAAACTGAAGAAAACATGTTGAAGTATACTCGCGTACACTCATTCTGGATATACTTTTGAATACTGTTCTCTACTCTGATTTAAGAGCGAACATAAGAAACTACGGTGTTGCACCTGGTAGTTTTCGAAAATTTCTTGCACTTCTCTTACTGGCGCATGGATCATTTTAACTCCCACTATTACTATGTTATAAATAAGCATTTTACAATATTTTATGTATAAACTCGTAGTAATGCCTGCTTGAAGTTTACATATATCCGTACATATTTTTTCATTTAAACAATCAAAGTGTAATTTTTTTAAAACTTTAGACTCCATACTTACCATGAGTTAAAAAAAAAATATATGAAAATGATATGAAATAGTCTTTCTTTAACATTTTCAAAGGTTTTTGGCTAAAAAATTAACAAATAAGCGCATTTAGAAATCCTCTGTGGATATTTATAAACATTTATAATTTTAAATTTTAAATATTAGCAGAAATTTAAATATGAAAATACTCTGTTAATTTTATTTTACAAAGAAAAATATATTTTTCAAAATTTCAAAGATTGTGCTGGACGTATATTTAAAGAACATTCATATAGTCATAATAAATTACACGTAGTTTATGGAGGGCAACAAAAACTGACATTTTGTGGCCGGTTGTGTGGTTAATGTGTGTTGTGATATTTTACGGGTCGATAAATTTCTTTTAGTCGGTCTAAAAATAGATCCAATTCAGATAGCAGTTCATCTATTCGACTAAAAGAGAACTCATTACACATGAAACACAAAACCCTTTGGCAGAAGAGTTTGCGAATTATGTTTTTTGGATAATATTAATTTTTGTCGACTAGATAAATAAAGATTTCTTCATATAGTATTTTTATATAACAAAAAGTAGCGAAATATTTCTTTATTAGCTTATCTTTTTCGTATATACCTAAAAAAAATTATTATTTTAAATTTTAAATATTTGCAGAAATTTAAATATAAAGATATTATGTTAATTTTATTTTACAAAGGAAAATATATTTTTCAAAATTTCAAAGATTTTGCTTATTGTATATTTCAAGAACATTCGTATAGTTATATTAAATTACATGTAGTTTATGGAGGGAACAAAAACTGAAATTTTGTGGCCGGTTGTATGGTTAATGTGTATTGTGAAATTTTACTGGTCGATAAATTTCTTTTAGTCCATCTAAAAATAGATCCAATGCAGATAGCAGTTAATCTATTCGACTAGAAGAGAACTCATTACACATGAAACACAAAACCCTTCGGAAGGAGAGTTATCTAATTATGGTTTTTTTTTTTATATATAATATTAATTTTCCTCGACTAGATCTATAAAGATTTCTTTAATAGTACTTTTATATAACAAAAAGTAGCAAAATATTTCTATATTAGCTTACCTTTTTCGTATATATCTAAAAATAATTTTCCTTTATACTACAAAAATACCATTTTGTTAATTAAAACAATAATCGCAGAATCGCGTACAGCCATGTTCCTTTTATTCTCTTTTTTAGGGTTTCGTTCATCTGACGAAACCCTATTTGTCTCACTCCTTTGTGTGTCTGTCTGTCTGTCTGTCCGTCACAGAGCCGGTTCTCAGAAACTATACATGTTGGAGACTTGAAATTTTGGGTACTTATAGCTGAACACGTCACATGAAACGACAAATCCTAAAATTTTGAAAATGTCTTAAATTTAACCCTTTGGGCTCCCACATGTGTATTTCAAACAATTCTTTCTAAGTCAGCCCCTAATAAAGTTGGAGCCATGAAATTCCTCATACTTATAGCTGAATACCTGAGACAGCAAGACAAAACATAAAATTCTGAAAAAAGTTTTATATTTAACCCTTTGGGCTCCAACATGTGGATTTTAAGCAATTTTTTCTAACAGGGCCCCTAATTAAGTTAGGACATGGAATTTTGAATTGTTATAGTTAAACACATGAGCCCACACAACAAATCATAAAACTTTGAAAAAGTGTTATATTTAACCCTTTGGGTTCCAATTTGTGTATTTTCAGCAATCCTTTATAACAGAATTCCTAATCAAATTGGAGGCATGCAATTTTGTATTCTGATAGCTAAACACCTCAGATCACACGACAAATAATAAATTTCGAAAAAGTTTTATGTTTAACCCTTTGCAGTCCAGCTTGTGTATTTTAAGCAATTCATTTTAACAGAGTCCCTAAGTGAATTGGGGACTTGGAATTTTGCATACTTATAGCTGAACGCCTCAGATCACACGCCAAATAATAAATTTCGAAAAAGTTTAATATTTAATCCTTTGGACTCCAGCTTGTGTATTTTAAGCAATTCTTTCTAACTGAGCCCATAATTAAATTGGAGATTTGAAATTTTGCATACTTATAGCAGAACACCTGAGGCCAGGCGGCAGATCATAAAATCTTGAAAAAGTCTTACACTTAACCCTTTGGGCTCCCACATATATATTTTAAGAAATTCTTTTTAAATGAGCCCCATAATTAAGTTGGATACATGTAATTTTGCATACTTATAGCTGAACACTTCAGATCACACGACAAATAATAAACTTCGAAAAACATTTTATATTTAACCCTTTGGACTCCAGCTTGTGTATTTTAAGCAATCCATTCTAACTGAGACCATATTTAAATTTGAGATTTGAAATTTTCATACTTCTAGCAGAACACCTGAGGCCAGGCGACAAATTATAAAATCTTGAAAAAATCTTACATTTAACCCTTTGAGCTGTCATATATATATTTTAAGGAATTCTTTCTAAATGAGACCCATAATTAAGTTGGAGACATGAAATTTTGCATACTTACAGCAGAACACCTGAGACCACACGACAAATATTTTATTTCGAAAAAGTTTTATATTTAACCGTTTGGACTCCAGCTTGTGTTTTTTAATCAATTCTTTCTAACTGAGCTCCTAATTAAATTGGAGACATGAAATTTTGCATACTTATAGCTGAACGCGTCAGACCATAAGACAAAATATGAATTTTTGAAAAAGTCTTATAATTAACCCTTTGGACTTCAACTTCTGTATTATAGGCAATTATTTCTAACTGAGCCCTAATTAAGCTGGGGATATGAAATTTTGCATACTTATAGCTGAACACTTGTGATCACACGGCAAATGATAAATTTTTCAAAAAGTCATATTATTGACTCCTCTGGGCTCTAACTTGTGTTTTTTAAGCAATTTTTCTAACTTAGCCGCTAGTTAAGCTACAGCGAGCAAGTTTCACTTGAAGGCTCCGGGAAGGGGGGGTAAATTTTTCCCCAAACTCCTCATCTGATATATCATTTGACGACCCTCGGCCACTCTTTCATTTTATGCACACTAGCCTTTCACATTTTATTTCCACTTGGCCAGGAGGGCTTTCCTATCTTAAGTTTTATAGGTCCAATTTCCTGGAATAACATAAGTGCGAATAGGTATTAAAACAGAGTTTTGTCGGGCAGACATTTGTTTAGAACAGAGTGCACTCCCTAGTTGCGAATTGTGGAGCTAACAGATTTTGCAAAAGGATAGTTTTTTAAAAGAAATATTAAACGAAACCCTCTGTGCGATCTATGATCACACTTACCCACTTGTTTTTTCGTCGTTCTTAACAGTAGGATATTTAATAAGATATTTTGTACGTAAACTGCGTTATGGGCTGCAGAATTATTTCACAGTTGCCTTTAAACATTTTCGTAGCCAAATGCATTATGTAAACTGATATGTATTTTGGAATGAAAATGAATATAAAAAAATAAACAAATATCAAATCCTAAGCGTTAAATATATGTTTGTATCGAATCAAAAATCATTTTCTTTAAGCACCAAATAAACTTAAACAAAATTGATTTTATATATATTTTAAATAGATCTCGACAATAAGCTCTGCACCGGTCAAATTTATGTTTTGAAAGAATATTTCACATATTGGGATTTTTGCACATGTAGTACATTGATGTGAAACAGCATAGTTAAAATTTTTAAAAGTATGGATTTTTCTGTGTTTTCTCTTATTTTTCTCCTTTACATTCTAAAAATAAAAATAAATTTTTAAATAAATTTCAAAATCAATGGAAATAATTCACATTATATAGTCAAACAAATAACCTTAACAGCAGTTATTCTTCAGTTATGGAATAAGCATAAAATTAAATAATTCTTTGAAGTTTAGCAAACTATTCACATTTTTATGAAACCACCAGAATTCGCGAATTTTGAAATAAAATTATCAAGACTTGCGAAACTATGCTGTAGTTGCCCCGAAATACAAAAATAAACATATGAAACTTCTTTTTACAAGATAAAACTATTTACAATATATAAATATTATTCCTAATTGTTTAATTGCTTAATATAAGACTTAATATAAGAATAAACATATACATATGAAGACTTCTTTTTACCATAGAAAAATATTCAGGATGAGTAAAAAAAAAAATAAAAAACGCCTGTTTTTACGACTTGATCTTTTTTGCTGAAGAAGAAATGAGATTAACATGTCGACATAAAAATATTTTTCTAGAAAAAAAAATGAAATTGCTTAAAGGCGATCCTCCTATTACAATATGAAGAAATTATGAAATTTCAAAAAATAACATTTATGTTTGATATTTAAAATAAAAACAAATTAATTTATTTAAGTTACAAAGTTTAGATAATTAGTAAAGGATGATCAAACAACATTGATTAGTTTATTTCATAATACTCTTACAAAGTGCTTAACGAATTGTTTTATGGTTATTTAAACATAATTATAGTATATAACATGAATAATTTTATTGCTTGAGAAGTTTGAAAAATAGCGTGCATTTGAAGACAACTACCGCAAACTTTACATTTAACGGTTAATTGCATTAACCGTTTACAGAGTATTTTATCTTAGTTTAAGTAACAACAAAGTATGAATAAATAACTAATTAATTTATAGCTAGATTAAAAAAAATAATAAGTAGCACTTTAATTCATTTTAACATTTCAAAAAAATAACTGCACGTTTTTCGGTTACAATGTGGAAAAGCTATTTATTTAAGAAATATATAGCAATTTAGAAACATTTAAAAGCAATACAGTGGTTTTTAAAAAAATCTTTAAAACATTTAAAATGTACTTACATGGTATTAACCTACAAACATTTATTAGAAGAAATTTTGTTTCATTGTAAATTAGTTATAAAATTGTTTATTTCTAAATTTTAATATTATTTTCCTGAGTTTTTTCCTTTTTGTTTCGTTGTAAATTATATTCATAAACTTTTTTTCTTATTTCCCCCCCCCCACCCCCACCCCTTGTAATTGATTGTGTTTGCGTGCTTTCTTAATTTTCATCAAAATAATGTAAAGCTAATTAAGAACATATTAAACTATTTTAGAAGGGTTTGCTTAAAAATAAGCAATAATTTGTTCTAAAAAAATCATCAGTCATTTCGTTTTTTGGTATTTCAGATTTCGAGTATATGAAATACTAATAAATTTAGCCTTTAGGATTTAGTTAAGGACTTAGGCTGGTGTTTCATCAAAGATGTAGAATATATTCCGGTTTGTCAAACACATAAACTTTATAAAATTAGCGAATAAAGCCTTTGTGCATTTTTAAACGTTGGTTTTTCTGCTTTTTAACATAAACTTTAATTGAAGCAAAGACACATGGTAAAGAAAAAAAGGCTGCTTTGTGAAAACAAAGTAGATATTTTCTATTTCTTAAAATCTGTAACTGATACAAAAGTATTACTAAATTGAAAATCATTTTTTCTTTTAGGATTCAAAACTTTCAAAATATTCAAGATATAAATAAATTGATTCAACATTAAGGAATAAGTTATAAATGTGTTTCAGTAAAAAATCAAAGTATGTTTAGTTTGTCAAAAATAAAAAATAAACACTGTAAGTCCGTATTAAAAGTATATTCAGTTTTATTAGAAATAAAAAAAACTTAATACTTACGTAGTCATACTTATTGAATGTATACGTATTTTGGTTTGTCATTTTCTGTATGGGGGGGAAAAGATCCAATTTTAGAAAAAAAATGACGTGTCTTTAGTCAAATTTTCAAGGCTTATAAGTTTTACAAATACATTTTTACGCCAAACAAGTTATTTAATTTTGCAGTTTTTCTATTTTTTAAACAAGATAAATTCATATATACTTTTTACAGAAAGGAAAAAAAATATTTTTATGTTAAGGAAATGAAAAATGTGTATACTATCTGAATATTTCTATGATCAGTAAATTCAAAAAGAATATATTCATGAGGTAAGTAAAGCATTATTTTTGGGTTACAAAGTATTTTTAAGTACAGAAAATAATTAAAAAAAATATTTATAGGCTCAGTAAAATGAAAAAGAAATCTGCAGGAAATAAATATTTATAGGATTAGTGTGTAAGAAATTGTTCTATGTTCAGTAAACTTTCAAAGTAAGTCAGAATGTCAGGAAAAGATATTTGTATGTTTAGTTAAATGAAAAATATAATTGCAACCAGAATATCAGAAAAAGATACTTCTATGGAAAAAAGAATTTCTATGTTTAGGAAAAAAGTATTTTTATGTTCAAGAAATAAAAATAGTTTCTCGTTCTGTAAAATGAAAAAGATAGTTTTATGTTCAGTAAATGGACAAAACAATGTTCACTTGTTCGATAAATTGAAAATAATATAATATTTAGAAAAAATATCGATTGGATCAGAATGTCAGAGAAAGATATTTCTATGTTCAGTAAATTGAAAGCAATTATTCACATGTTCAGTAAATTGAAAATAATATAATATTTAGAAAAAAAAGTATTGATAGGATCAGAATGTCAGAAAAAGATATTTCAATTTTCAGAAAATGAAAAAAAAATATAATTGTAATCAGAATATCCGAAAAAGATATTTCTATGTTTAGTTAAATGAAATAAAAATATATAATTGCAATCAGAATATCAGAAAAATGAAAGAGATATTTTAAATGTTCAAGAAATACAATTTATTAATCGGATCAGAATATGAAAAATATATTTTTATGTTCAGAGAAAAGAGAAATAGATTTTAAATATTCAGTAAAAAATTTCAAAGTGTTCTGTTTGTCAAAATAAAGATGTTTAAGGAAGGATGAAAAGATATTCTTTTTTTACCAAAAAAAAAAAAAACTTTAATTAAGAGTTGAAAAAAGGCTGTTTTAAAACAAGAAAGTGGATATTAAATGTTAAATTACGTACAAATTATTCCTAAGAAAAATCTAAGTGCCGATAAAAGTCACAGTGTTCAAATTGAGTCACAGTTAAAGTCACGTTTGCGCTCAAATACCTTTTAACTTTCAAATAAATGAAAGTCATTTGTAAAAGTATTCCAAAAGCGCAAATAAGTCTTTGTAAAGATATTCTAAAAACTATAGCTGAAGTACTGTTCAAAAATGCCTGGGCACGCATTCCTTTGTGTTGTTCCCCCACAGGCAGTCAGACAGGTGTTTCTTAAAGAATAGGATATACTCCCAATTTAAAATTCTGACCATTCTAAAAAATAAATAAGTAAATAATTTCGTTAAAATGAAAACAGAGTTTCCAATTTAAAAATAATCAATGTAAAGTAAATCAATTAACAAATAAATAATAAATCTAAAATAATCAATTAAAAAATAAAACTGAAAACTAAATTAAAAATGCCTTTCATGAAATTAAATTGAAATCCACTGGTTACGTCATATTTTAACAACGAACACCTCCAGAAACGGAAATTCAAATCCACCCCCTCATCTACATCCAGCAAAAAACAACTCAACCTTCTTTATCCTATACGATAAAGTAATGTGACATCCCCCACTTTCTCCCCCCTCCTAAAAAACTGCCCGTGCCTTCTACAGGCGAGAAAAATTTACCCCTCATCTTATAGTTCATGTTCGGATCGCCTCCCTTTTTGATTGACAGGTGGACCCCCCGTTCAACAGTTCGAAAAATCACCCGTCACTTCCGTCACCCAAACGGAGGGGCTTACTACTAATTGCTAACTTACTACTAACAATCCTATTTGAACGACTGCAGAATGAAATAAATTATCGTTTGCTTTAAATGTATTCTGTGCAGTTAAGTGCAGCTTCTTACATGGAGGAAAGAGATAGATGGAGTTGCAGTATGCCTTAAAAAAGGTTTGCAATATGAAACCATTTATCGCTCAAATTTAAACGTCCAAGAAAGCCCAAACAAAACAAGCACGTGGAAGGGATTTTGTATTAATAAGACAAATTCAAAGAGATGATTCACAGCTGAAGTATATTTTAAGAAAAAAAATGGTATATTTTTTAAAAGGCCTTTGTTGTGTTATTATTTATTAAAATAATTGGAATTGTAAAATTAGCAATAAATAAATGTCAAAATAAGATTAAATAAAATATTGAAAACATCTGATAAAAACTAAAAATTGTATTATTAAAAGTTTTCTTTCTTTAACCCTTTCCAACATAGATGAAAAATGTTTGTCTTCGGTTTGTATGGTCTTCTGGCAGAGCTCTAACTCTTGTAAATATACTGGCGTCACCCTACATTTTTTATATGTTATTGACGCTTACTATAGCGCGATCGCTGTTGAAAAAAAAAGTGTGGCACATAGTTCATTTGCATGGGCGGTTAAAATTATTTTGTTACATTACGCTCAATGGGAAAAAACGTTTCAAGTGCATTTTAATGATGCTAGATAATTTAAAACATAAAGAAATTGATATGCATTTATAAAGTGCAGTAAAATAGGCATTTCGTAGAATATGGGGTTTGCATAGCATTTATTATTCATTTACAGGGCACACAAAAGAATTCCGTTATATAATGATATATGGGGGGGGGGGGGGCTGTTTACAGCGATATTATGTTACTGAAATATAATGGAATAGACATAAATTACTCAGATTTACTACAATGTACTTGCGGTGAAATATGATGTGCATAGCATTTATCGTTCATTTTCAAGGACACACAAAAGATTCGGATACACTACTGTATCTAAAGTACTTGTCAGTATGTCACACAAACTTTGTGGGTGCTCTATCACAAGAACTATTGCACAGAATTTAAAAATTTATATTCATGTAGTCCCTAATATAAATTGGTGCTGATTAGTTTTTAGTGTAAATCACCCAACAGCTGGCGCTGCTATGCTGCATTTTTCGCGATTTCAGCAGTACTTATATCTCAAGAACTAATACACGGATTTTCATCAAACTTCAGTTTCAGTTGGTCCTTAACACTAGAACGGCGGTAGGGGTCATTTTGACACCTGAGTACTTTCGTCCGTTGATTACTTTTGTTTGCTTGGGCGAAATCGTTTGAAATTTTCTGACTTTTCCTAAATAGATAACATATATTTCTAAAAAAAATTCAGCTTTCTAGATTTGTTAGTTTTCGAAATATGGGCTTGTATTCCTAGAACGGCGGACGGGGGTCATTTTGACCCCTTTAGTAAAATACTCTTTGTACTCGAAGCTGCTTTTGTTGCTATACTATATGTTCGAGGAGCAATAAAAAAATGGGTTTAGATTTATATTCATTGTCATCCAAGGCATTAGGAATACTGTTTTGCAAATAAGCTATCTCAAGAGATAGATTCCAAGAAAGAAAAATATTTATTAGGTTTGATGAAAAGACAACAAGACCTAGCAGACTACAGACTGATAAATTTGCTCTTTCATCTAAAATGTGGAATAAATTTATTGAAAATTGCAAAACATGCTACCGACCAGGACAAAATATTACAGTTGATGAACAATTGTTACGCAATATATGCCAAATAAATCGGATAAATATGGAATAAAATTTTGGTGATCTGTTGACGTTGATACTAAATACCTCTTGAATGAATTTATTTATCTAGAAAAGGATGAAACAGCCAATCCTTAAGTACGTTTTTTTTTTGTTTGTATTGGAAAATGTTGTCATGAAATTAACAGATCCCCATCTAAACGACGGGAGGAATATTACGACAGTTGGCTATTTTACTAACATCATATTAGCAGAAATGTTAAAAGCTAAAAATACAACTTTGGTTGCACAATGAAAAAGACAGAAGAGAAATACCTATATCATTGAAAAATATGAGCAGTACTCTTTATTCATCGAAGGTAGGGGAATTTGATAATATGATACTTACCATTTATCAAGCCAAAAGAAAAAAAGTGTTTTTCTACTGAGCTCATTACATTCTACTGTAAAAACTGAAGACGGTCTCAAGAAGTTGCCCAATTCAATAGAATATTACAACTCAACGAAGTTGGTGTGGATATCCATGATCAGATGTGCCGAAAATATTCCGTGAAATCGGATTCTAGAAGATGGCCTGTACATATCTTTTTCAATATTTTGGATCATGCAACTTTAAACACCTGGATAATTTATAAAAGTGTAACAGGCAAGCCTATCAGTAGAAGAGATTTTCTATTAAATTTAGGAGATGTGTTCAGAATGGATCTTATGGTTTCAAATCTCCCAAAGATCTTTCCTGAGTCTTCAGAAAAAAAAAAAAAAAACACGAAAATAAAATAGATATCAAGAGAAAAAATGTCAAGTACAGACATGAAATGGAAACAAATCTCAAGAATTTTGCGCGCCATATTTCAAAGTTGTGTACGGAAAATGTACTGGAAAAATTGCTTTTTTTTTTTTTTTTTTTGTTACAACTGAATTAATTCCTAATACGTGTGTATAATTTGGAGTACCATAAGCATTAAATAAAATTGAAACAGAATGCTTAACATATTAACCATTCAGCTACACTTATAATGAAATAACGGAAACAACAGAACATATTTCTCATTTATGGATTTAGCGAGTGAATCATTCGGCGAGTATAGCAGATGAAAATATAAATATATATTATTTTATAAATTGTGTTTTATTTTAGTTAACATTAGTTTTAATTTGTGAAAACATTAATTTTAAATCGATTTTTATATCAAATTAATGAGTTTTTTGAGTAGTCGTAGTATGGTCCAATTAATCGCCCTGTAGGCGTTACATATGCAGTACTTTAAAAATTCAATAAATTATCGAGTAATATTAAATATAAATTATGAAATACACGTAAATTACATATTTTTGCCAATGTATGGCATTTAAATTTGTTTTAGCGTTGTTATTTCAGTAGTTTCATCGAGGGGTCAAAATGACCCCTTCCCGCCGTTCCAGAAGGTAAAATTTTCCCGCCGTTCTAGTGTTAATATGAGTTGGTGCTGATTACGTTTTGGTGTAAATCGCCCAACAGGTGGCGCTCCTATGCTGCATTTTCTGGGATTTACACGATTTTCGCAATAGCTCTATTTCAAGAACTGATGTACGGATTTTCCTCAAACTTCAGATTCAGTTAGTCCTTGATATGACTTGGTGCTTATTGCGTGTTGGTATAAATTGCCCATCAGGTGGCGTTGCTGTGCTGCATTTTTCACGATTTCCGCAATAGCTCTATCAAGAACTAATGCACCAATTTTCCTCTAACTTCAGAGTTATATGTTAACACAAGTTGTTGCTGACTAGAATTTGGTGTTAATCGTCCAATAGGTGGTGCTGCTACGCTAGAATTTTCATGATTTTCGCAATGGCTCTATCTCAAAAACTAATGCACGGATTCTCCCCAAACTTCAGATTCAGTTTAACGTTGACATATGTTGTTGTTTGGTGGTTTTGGTGTATCATAGTTTTTGGTGTAAAGCACCAAATAGGTGGTGCTGCTAGGCTGCAGTTTGCTGGATTTACACGATTATAGCGATAGTCGTATTTCAAGAACTAATGCACGGAATTTCGTATCTTTAGAATCCTCATGATGGGTATAGACTGCCATTTAATTTTGGCAGTGTGCTAGCGAATTTTGTAGTACTAACATGTATGAGATACAAGAAAGTTTTGGAATTGGTATAGATAGAAGGTTTGTGTGTGTGTGTGTGTGTCAATTTTCTGAAAAGAAAAAGTTATTCTTGAGAAATGCATAACAATTTTGTGAAAAATAAAACTTTGAATCGGAAGGTCAAGTCCAATTACACAAATGCGAGCTAAGCATTTATTGATAATAATTTCATTTTTACAGCTAAAATTTTCCTATCAGCTGAACTTATTTTTTTGCAAATAATAATGTTTCAAAACGCAAGTAATTCAAACTAATTAACCCCTTAATCGTCGCGTAGTTTTGGGAAAATCCCTTCAAAAAACGTCGATTTTTTTTTATTGCCCGATTTTATTATTCATAAAATTCTGAGTTCATTAGTAAAAAAAACAGGATATTTTCTTAATATTTAACCCTTTTAAGGGTGGTTTGAAGTATATGAAATCCCTTAATTTGAATACTCAAAAGTCTAATAATCACAGAAATTTTATACAAAAATGTTTCTTTAGTAAATTTGTGAAATTTGGCTCTTTTTTATTTCTAAAAAAAATCTGTTCATAAATTCTGATGTCAATCTCTTATTTCGACATTTAAGCAGTGAGGGTGCTTTGTTTCTGAAAGTGTTCAGGATGGATAAAATTTTTAAAACTTACAATTTTATTTATCTTTTACTTAATTGTATTGCACACACATGACGTGCAGAGAAACTTCCATGCAATGCTGCAAGCTGCGGTTTCATTTTAAGTAAAGGTAAAGACATATATAAATCAAATAATTTTTTATGTTACTACGAAGACGATAATTTCATTCAAATTTAATTTGAAAATTGTCATTCAATATATTTTTCAAAATTTAGTAAATTTTCAATGTAAGGAAAACTTTGAAACATGACATGCATATTCCTAAATTACAGTCCTTGCATTCATATTTGGTTTATTTTATAATTTTGTTTCCATATTTATTCTCATGGGAAGAACAAATTTTTCTTTGTGTGTAAGGTTGGCCGTAGGGGTCATAACATCTAGAAAATGGTGTTCACATAAACGACTTGATGTTGATAATTGTTCTTTACAAATCATTCAGAAGCGCACAAACAGTCGAAGGTTTGTACAGTTTCGGATTAGGTGAATTTTGAGGATCCTGAGCTTCATTATTCCAAAAATGTAATTTTTTTTTAAAATTCGCTGTACCTATTGTACGTCATAATATCGCGAATAAATTGGGTTTTAACGAATAAAGTGTAGTCCAAAATATATTTTCTTTCACTTTTACATTTAACAATTATTTTACAATTTTTTCGACAGTAGTAAGAGCAAGAAACAACAGCATTTTATTTTAAGAAATAAGCTGCCATTCCAATCTGCCTTCCTCGCCAAAACATTTCCCCATTTCTCATCATAGCGATCAGTTTCGATTAGAATATTATCCGCCAATTCATCTTTTATAAAATGTTCATAGTACTGCAGAATACCCGAAATAGCTTCAAACGAAACGTTAATCTTAGGCTTCGATTTGAATTGCAAGTAGAGGTGTGCTTAATGGGTCATCATCACCATCTTCTGTTTCCGATTTTTCAGAGTCAAAAGCATCTGAAAAAATGTAATCTTCTGATTCCTTTCCAGATATCTCAACACTAAAATCTTTTTCTTCACTTGAGCTACTCAACATAGAAATTTATATAACGGTAACCCAGATGTATTCAGATTTGAAACAAGTAAAACATGTGTTTCAACTCGTACAATTCCTTAAATTAACCATTACGATCTTAAAAACAAACTTGTCATTTCAGAGTTTCCCATCTTTTAACCCGTTCGGGACCATGGGTGCATATATGAACCGTCAAAAAGAGCATAGAGAATTTGTTTTTAGGTACCAGTAAAAAAGAAAAGTAATATTTAGTTTCTTTAATTAGAGCATTTTCGCGATTGTTTAAGTAAACGTAACTTTAAAAAAAGTGGTGCCAACCGAATAAAATTCATGTAAAAGCCGCCGGTCCTGAAGGGGTTAAGCTTTTATGACTTCCTTAACGGACCGATGCTGCAATATTGACATGATATAATTTATTTCCTGAGCACCACTATTTGTTTAAAGAACAATATTACCCTATTTTCGAGAAGAAGTGCAAGAGAAATTTACTAAAAACTATACTTTAAAAATATAGTGGTGCTAAGAGAATATAAAAATATAATCACGTATATAAGGCTTAAAAATATTTTCGTGAAAGAAAAATGCAAATTTGATACCAGAAAAAATTAGCTAAAGTCATTTGACGTCCAGCCCGTGAGTGTCACGGGTGCGACGAAATTTGTTCATATGGGTTTGCCCGTGAATGTCTCGGGCGCTACGATTAAGGGGTTAATGGAGTTTCTTTGATGGAATGAAATTTTATAATTGCGCTTCAAATAGGCCACCATTTTTGACTGAATCAATCGCTGCTAATTTAATTAAACGTCTTTATTTGTTTTTAACAGCATATTAATAATTGCATGTAAATAGATAAAATATAATGATGAAAGCATTCTTTTAAAATTATATATGAAAACTTAAATTACAAATACTAATCGAAAATCTAGATTTTCGAGTGCAAACGATTTTAGGACAATAAACGAAAGAATGTTACCCTTTCAAGTAAAATCTTAAAAGACGCTTCTGATATTTATATTTGAAATACATATGATAAAATAATCAAATAATTCTGTGAAGTGATATATTAGTATCTTTGATACATTCTGATCTAGTACTACATCCTATAACAGCGCATAAGTCATTTTTTATCGAAATTTTAATCGTATCTTGAATAACAATTTCCGACGGTAAAAAATGAAAGCAAAGAAATACAGGTTTAAACCGGTTTGAATTGATAGTCGTGTCAAAGCATGTGGTTTTGTTTGGGCTTTCTGTAGCGGATTTTAGGGTTACTTTTTTGGCGTCACCTCCAACCACCTTACTGCACCTCAATCTATCTCATTCCTCCATGAGCTTCTTATGAGCAGACATGCATACGCAGGTGTTTTTAACTGTTTTTCACAAGTAACATAATTCGAAAAGAACTTAAATCATGACACTCTAAATGCCGTGTAATTTATATGATCGGAAAATTAACTTCTAATGATGCCATTTTATTCTAATTTTATGTCAGAATTCGGTATTCAACAGTAATTTCAATTAATATTTTTTAGAAATAACGTATAAATCTTATTTTTATATATTTCTTAATTAACTACAGTTACTCATGATCAGTCCAAATTAAACAGAAATTTTAAACAAAGAATTGATTTAATAGCATTTATAAAGTAATTTCCATAGAAATATTCGTACTTTTTTATAATTCAATTTACTAAATATAAGTATATTTAAACTTCATTAAAAAAGCAATATATTTAATGGTGATAAGGGGAAGGGGTGTTTTAAGCATCGACTAGTTTTAGTCAAATTTCTATAGAAATATGAATTCAGGGAGACCTTTTGAAAAGAACGTGACCCAAATATTCGTTCTTATACAAGAAAAATCCTGAAAGCCTTGCACAATCACGTCGTTCTTACTGCGCTGGTATCAAACCCGCAAACATCAGTCCATTCCCCTCATTTTGTTGTCAGCAGGCTAACCAGTGGGCTGAGTGGAACCACCAATATCAATAGTTAAATTGAAGATTTTTTAAGAAATAATTTTCTTAATTTAAAATTATTAGATTTCGCGGAATGCCGCAGTGAGAAATAATAAAAAGTATTGTGTTTAAAATGCTAACAAACATTTATATTGCTGACAATTTTAATAATCTGGGGGCTTTAACTTGTCTATTCTAAGTTTGTATCTAAGAATTTTCACATCTCACGCATATTCTCTGCATAATCTAGTTCTACGTTTTATAAGATTTAAAAAAAAAATCTCAAAATTTCTTTGGTTTAAAACGAGCGAGACAGTTTACCTACGCACTCATATCTCTGCAATGCCACTTTTTCCTAACACAGTCAGTATGCGAATGAGTAAAAGAGGTTGGTATTGCTGTTTAAAGCTCTTAGTAAATCACGAACTCTCTGTGTGTAATTTACTCACTATGTTTATACGTAAAGAATTTGTGCTCGTCCAATAAAAGTATTTTGTCTCAAGATCTACGATATTGTGTGGATATTAGTAATTATAAACGCTAGTAAAACTACAAATGGAAATAGACCGTGGTTTTGAACGTCCCTATTTGTAATCGAAACGAAAGTTACTAAATAAAACAATGGCTAAATTAAATGTACCGGAATTAACTGGGACTAATTACTTCGTTTGTAGCTAGAAAAAAAGCAGCTTTAACCTTAAAAAGACTGCACTCAGTCATACCCAAAGTAAATGTTGAAGACCTATATGCAAACGTTTTGAAATAATGTTATAAAAAATAACTGAGATGCCGTTGCTTACATGAAATTATCTTTGTCAGACAAACAGGCGTTACATTTCGCCGCTGAGAAAAATGCGAAAACTGTCTGGGAGAAAATAAAATAAAGTTTTACATGTCAAGCAGAGGATCAAATGTTTGATTCCGGAAATTGGTTAAAAAATTTAGAAATAAAATCGAATGAATCAGCAAATGTCTATGTTGCCAGAAAACGGGGAATATCTACAAAATGCCAAGCTCTTGGATTAAACACAACAGAACGAGAATTAGTATTTTATACTGTTCGAGGACTGAAAGGGAAATTTTCTAAAGTACGTGATATATTAAAGACTCAACGTGATAAAGGTACTGAAGAAGTCCTACAAATAGTACGAGAGGAAGAATAAAGAAACATCGCGCGTTCTGAAAGGACCACCGCTGAAGTGTTCATATCTAGAAAATACAAAATGCGTAACATTTTCCGACGGCCAAATCACAAAGCCAAGGTCTGTTTTCATATGCATAATAAGACCTGAGGAGATTTGGTAGAAAGTAAAAGTCTTGGTTTTTAGCACTAATTAATAGGATCACATTTCATTAAAAAAAAATTATATATGTGGGAATATAAGATAAGACTCAAGGGTTAAATGAAACGTGATATCTGAAGCGAGACTCATAAAACGTGAACTCAAATTGGCAGAGCGAGAGGTGGTTGCTATATAGATATTCAGCAATGGAGTTGGTTGATGATTGTTAACGCAAGGCTCGGGGAAGCTTTTGGGAGTTGTACGATATTATTTTGAATGTTAAGCTGTATGTTTCGTGATGTATTAAACCTTTTTACACCTATTCACAGTTTGAAGAGCATCAGTTTCGATTAAGGAACACATTACTCACATTAAAACCCACAGTTTTGAGGACTCGGGCCGAGATTTGGACTATTTGGATGATTTGAATTTGAATAACGAAGCTATTTTGTACTTGAATAAAAAAAAGAAAAGTATTTTTCTGAACTGAAATCTATAATACGAAAAAATGAACTATTCATCTGATGAATAATGATTAGAGATGATCCGTAATCAAGCCTACGAGAGAGTGTAATATTTTGTTCTGTTGAAGTGTCAACAAATTGAATAATGTCCGTCCTGAATAAAGCTAGAAAAGCAGATTTGTTTACATTGTGTGATGACCTAGGTATAGTTGCGCCTCATAGTTCAAGAATTATTGACTTGGTAAAGTTGGTAATTGAATCAAATTATTATGAAGAAAATTTTGTTAAAGTTCGACTTGAAGTCATTTCTGCTGAGAGAGAAGAAATGAAACAGCTAGAAGCAGAAAAGAAAGAAAGAAGGCTAGAAGTAGAAAAGGAAGAAAGAAGGCTAGAAGCAGAAAGAACATTAGAGGAAAAGAAATTAGCGATAGAGTCAGAAAGAGAAGTAAATTAATTGCAAATGGAATACGAATTAAGAAAAATTGAGCTTCAAGGCAATATGACAAGTATAGGTGACGGTTCGGCAGTAATTGGTTCAGGTAAGCAACCAGATTTATTCAAATTAATGCCACATTTTGACGGGAAGGATGATATTAATATCTATTTAGCTTTATTTGAGAGACAAATTTCTAGGATGAATATAGTAAAAGAAAATTGGGTAATGCATGTATTAAACTTAATTCCGTTAGAAATTGCTAATGTTATAGCTAGAGAACCAGAAATATTAACAAATGACTACGATTACGTAAAAAACTTGCTTCTTAAATGATTCAAAATGACGCCAGAAGAGTTTAGGCAAAAATTAATGTCGCATAAGAAAGAATATTCAGCCACTTGGAAGATCTAGCATTTGAGTTAAGAAATTACTTGGAAAAATGGATAGGCGGTCTTGATGTATGTAATTTTGAAGCATTGAAAGACTTAATAGTAGTAGATCAAATTCAGCGAAGATTATCTATAGAGATGAAAGGACATTTTATCGATGATCTTCCAAAAATTAAAAAAGCTGAAGTATTAGTAAATAAATAAATTAGACGATTATAAAACAGCAAGACGTAATGTTAAAACCATGAATAGAAATTCACACCAATTTGAAGATTGGAAGTCAAAAATTCGTGAAAATAGTAATGCAAAACCATGGTTACCAGCTCAAAGTTACCATAATTTAAGAAAACAACAATTTATAAATAATAGCAGCCAAAACCCGCGATTATCCAATTACAAAGAAGTGAATTGCACAGTAATCAAAGGAAAAAACAGCGCCAAGCCGGATCGCATAATAGGTATTGATATTAACGGGGAAAATGCAAATGTCTTAATTGATACTGGAAGTAATATCAGTTTGGTGAGTTATGAATAGTATACAAAAATAGGATCACCAAAATTATATTCAAGTAATATATCTTTGTCCGGCATAGATGAAGTTGTTGTTTACCCTAAAGGATACTTTTTATGAATTTTAGTATTGATGGTTTTCTAATCGCAGGAAATTTGTATGTATTAAAATTTCTTGCATATGATATGTTATTGGAACATGATGTGATTAGTAAATTAAATTTGGCAATAGACGAGAACGGAATTAAAATCGTTGGCAAACGCAAACATGTTCAAGTAGGTTACATTGAAGTTATGAAGAATTCTATTTTAAAATTGAATCAGGCTGCCGGAAATAATAAAATGAAAGCGTCATCGTTAGATAATTCACGTGATGAAAATATTATAGCTGCAAATGATAATAATGCACGAGATAATTTCTTGATTACTTTAGCAAGCGTCATTGATGATGATGAAATTGATTTTAATCACGTGAGAAATTTGAAAATAAGAAAAGAAACAAATAAATTAGTAAAGGAATTGAAACAAAATAAATCAAAAGGTACAGGATTACGAATGAGCATAATTTCATCTGATGAAATTGATAGTTCTGCACATGATAGAAAAGGCTATGTAAAAGATTGCAGTATGAATTTCGATCAGAGGGGGGAAAACATAAATTTTAATAGACCAATTGATAACAGAAGCAATAATAGATATGTACAAAAATATGTTAAACAGTGATTTAAACATGGAAGTTACAATAAATATAGATATGGGAAACAGAGTTCAGAGAATTCTTACCAAGATGAATCGGAGATTTCCCAATATTTTGATATTAAAGAATCTTTTATACCTCAAGATATGACAGAAAGTGAAGGCTTGGTGAATAGGGATATGGTACCATTGGATATGGTTGAATTTAATGATGCATCCGAAACGCTAGAAAGTGCTTCACTTACTTCAAAAGCAAAGTATAATCTAAATTTTTCTCCTACGTACAAAAATAGAGGCTACTATCATGGTCTAAATAATTATAATTATGATGGTCGACGATCAGGTAGAGGTAGCTAGAATGAGCAAAGAAATTCCCAACCATCAAACACATATAGTGCACAGCGAGCTGAAGACTCGTCTAGCAAATTTGAAAAGAGATATGAAAATGATCTTAGAACTCATGATCATGATAATTACAAATCTGATTATAGGTCTGGAAGTTACAGACATGATAAAGGATACTATGTAAAACAAAGGTATAATGATGGTGGAAATAATTCTCATCATGGATTTAAAAGAGCTTATAGTGGAAGAGATGCTTATTCCAATTCTTATAACTCTAGAGGTAATAGGTATACAGCTTCTAAAGATAGAAATCAATATACAGAAAGAAATTACAGGGAAAATAGGTATGTTGATTCTAAAGATAGAGATCAATATACAGAATATATGAAGCTGTGGGTTGATGCATCTGCATGACATGATAAGTTTTCATTTTATGTTTATCTGTTTATTTGTCTAAAATTATGTGTCTAAATTTTTATCAGAAGTAACTGACGAGGTCGCCAGAAACGTCAGGATGACCGAAAATGTGGGAATAAAAGTTAAGACTCAAGGGTTAAATTAAACGTGATATCTCAAGCGAGATTCGTAAAAAGTGAACACAAAATTGCAAAGCGAGAGGTGATTGTTCTATAGATATTCAGCAATGGAGTTGGTTGATGATTGTTAACGCAAGGCTCAGGGAAGCTTTTGAGAGTTGTGGGATGATATTTTGAATGTTAAGCTGTATGTTTCGTGATATTAAACCTTTTTATACCTATTCACAGTTTCAAGAGCATCAGTTTCGATTAAGCAATACATTACTCGCATTAAAACCCACATTTATATTTTTTTAAATTTCCGATATTTGGTTACGTCAAGAGAGCATCCACACAATTGTGTGACACAGGCTCGGCTTTAAACCTCTGAAAAAGAGAAAATTGTTTTTTTCTTTTTCCTTAGGATCACTTACACAATTGTATAGGTCAGGTCTTAAAGGACTATACATTTTTATGTAGTAAATCTGAACAGTGTCATAATAAGATCATTGTATGAAAATGAAACACGATCCCCCATTGTTTTTCGCATTTAAGGTATATTTGACATTTTATTAAATAAATATAAATTTTATTAAGCAGAAAATGATTGAATTGACTGTGCCTTTACATGAAAAGGAAAATAGTCTATAGAAATTGAATCATTATCTCTAATATAAGCAAATATTATGCGATCAAATTAAATATTAAAACTTTGTATTAATCACTATGAAACAAAAGAAATTTTAACAGCCCGTCACCAGTCAATGTAAACACATGTCCGTAAGTGGACAATGTCTACAAAACAATAAGTAATAAAACGATAAACATCAATAATCGAAAAAAAGTTATGGATGAAATTTATATTTAAAAATAAATTATTGATATAGAAATACATATAATATATAACTTTAAAATATCAGAAAAAATAATTAATAAAAAATTAATAATTAAAATAAATATATATGCAAGATTATTTATTAAAGATCAGAAATAAAATAATTAATAAATAATTATAACTTATATTTAAATATTAATAAAAAGTGTAATTGATTTTAAGAATTAAATTATTACATGAAATATTAAATTCAATTTTCAAATTCAATTTATTTCATTACATTTTAATGACATTTTATAAATAAAACACACCTAAATAATGGGAAATAATGAAAACTTATACTAATAATTAAAGTTTAAACGATAGTCTAATGTGCTTTGAAAACAAAATAAATCGAACAATTAATAATATAAACTTAACTAATTAAAATATCCAATAAATCTTTTTTGAAAAAAATTATCAAGTTATTTTTAAGTCATAAACAATCATGAGATGACGCCAACACCAGTACTTTCTAGGTACTTTTTTAAGAATATTATCTCAGGAGATTGCTTTATAAAAATTCCCTGGAGTCCTGGAGTTCAATGCTGAGAAAATTATTAAAGTATCTTCGTCACATATGCTTTATAGTGTCATTTTAGTATCAGAAGGAATTTAGGATGACTTGGAGCTCCTGAGGAGGTTTTCAGGAGCTTTGGTTATAGCGTCTAGAATATATAGTGTGGAAATGAGATATCCTAGTAATACTTAAAAAATGCTAAAATATTGCTAAAATTAAAAAAAAAAAAAAAAAAAAAAATTAAAAAATGCTAAAATATAAGAGTCGATTGCAGCGACATCTGCGGGATATTTTCTAACACTCCAAGATGATTTGGTTTAAACGCTGTAATAATACGATGTTTACATTGAAATTTGAAAATAAACGTCAGATATCGCTGCGAACGGCTCTTTGGAATTCAGCATCGTTGCACATTTAAGGGATACAACATCGTTGCACATTTAAGGGATACAACATTTTAGCACTGTTTGAATAGCTGATTTCCAGACTATATATTATAGACGCTATACTTTGGTGCTACATGGGATATTGGAACCATTTAACAGTTGATAGAAAATAATTTTTGAATAACCATATAACAACTTCAAGATAAATTTTATTCCAAAAACGAGAAACAAGCAGGCAGAAATTTTCCCGGGATTAGCGAAATTTTTTTTGACGTTTCGGTTTAGCGTATTCATGAACGAGGGGGGTGAAGGTAATAAGTACGTAACGAAAAAGGGTAATGAAATGAAATAAATAATCAACTGGTTTATTTTTTCTTTCATAGGGCAGAATGCGTTTTGGTTTTGTTTTTTGCGTAAAGTAGCATCTCTGAAAGTAGTATTTTCTCGTATCTTTTGTTTTTGTGATAGTAGAATTTTTTTTTGACGTTTTCTTTTAGGGTTGGTATAAGCTAGAAAAAAAACATTTTGCCATTTTAGTTTCATCGCAATATAAAGTTTGGACTTCTAAAATATTTTTATTTTTGTTGCATTTTTACAGTCTTTGCCAGTGAAATGGATAACTCATTCCAAAATTAATAGCGAGTTTTTGATAATCTATTACTGAGAAACAAACTTCAAAGCAATAACAGTGTTATTTTTACTAATATGTTAAATAACGCCCACCTTAAATACGTTCCTCGGATACGATATACAAAAAACATTTGTGTACATTTCCTGAAATTATTTTAATATAAGCCTATGGCAGAGATTACATTTCAAAAAATTGTACGAATAGACTAACAAAAGACTGGGATGTATATGCTCTGACCGGTAATCAAAGGGTTAATAGTTGATTTATGACTTTGAAAAAATCTGAAAAAAAATCGATATATTGGTAGGAAACGTGGCAAAGCAGAAATTATAGCGATAAACTGAACTGTCATCAGCCAAGTCATTAGTGGGAATATCTCGTCTTAAAGTACTTATTTAATTCTTCTCTCTAGATTTGTAATTTTTTTTTTATAGCGGCGTGGGCCTTTGGATCGAAATAGTATTCTGGAACAACACACCAATTGAATAGGAAAATACCTTATATTTTAAATAAATTTTAAAGATAAGTGATTTCAATATATAAAAGAACTTTCAGAACTGCAATCAGGTAAGATTATTGAATAATCCAGTGATCACAATGTCTTTATTCTTGGATTAAATAAATACACGCCTAACATACTAATAACCGTCTAGTGCATACTGTTGCCAATTGGCAACAAATTAAATTTTCTTTCCTTATCGTTTATTTACCGTTGCCTCTTGATAACTTTGTGCTTTGCATATTCATTTTGACCCTATACTTAGGTTTAGTTCATTAAAAATACCATAGGTGATAATAGTTGTTTATCAGTTACAAATAAAAAGGAACTTTTGAAGCCTTCCATTTTCTTAGCCATAGATGGATTTCTAAGAAGAATAAAAAATATTTAAAATGCAAAATTTTATTTGAAAAAAATCTTTTCCAAAAGAATATGCTTTTAAATGTTATTTTAAGTAATTTTCAGTAAGGTTTTCTGCCAAAAATATTGTATGCATGCAAATACACGTTTGTTGCCATTTGGCAACACCATGAATTGAGTTCCGCTTTTATTTCCATTTTTAGTATTATGTTTAATGAATTTGTTGATTGATTCATCTTCCTTTTTGTCTACTTTTTCATCAAAAAATTTGTTCTGACAAAGCCTCATCACGTTCAACATAAATTTTAAAGCAAAGACACTACAAAAATTATTAACAGAAGAAATAAGGATTGTATTGTCAAGTGAAAGTGATATTTCTTACAATGACAGCGATGACGATCCACCTTTTGATCCAAACCTTCTGTTCAAAAAAGGTTCAGACACTTATGATGAGGCTTATAGGGATTTATAAGCAGACAAATCAGCCAATGAAATTGACTAGAATGCTGATGCAAACGATGGGGTAGTGAATATTCCATCTACATCAAAACAAAAGCAGTCAGGTAAACATAACCAGAAAAAAATTAAAGCTTCAAACTCTTCAGCCACATCCTTCTTAGATAAAGATTGTTGGAGATGTTTCTCTTCCTGAAAGTGTTTTATCATTAAAAACACCAAATAAATATATTTTGTATTTTTCCATCCAGTACTTTTTGAGCATATCTGTGAGAAAACAAGCCTGTATTGCGTTCTAAAACATATTCAAAAGCCACGTAATATCTGCTCAACACATATAAAAAAATATCTAAGAATTTGTATCTTGAGTAGCGTGGAAAACTTTAAAATCATAAGATTGTTTGAGAACCTTCTCAAAGGTGTACCACCAGGTAGTCACACAATGATCTTGAATACATTTGAAAGTATACGAACATTTTTTTCATCTGAACGATAATACATTGTCTAAAGGGGAAGGTAAGTTATTCAACTTGAGAACAATAGTCAGTACCCAGGATGGAAATTCATATTTATTCCCATGGAAGACTCATGCGTGACAAAGGCTCGTCACCATATGAAGCAGTATATTCACCCCCCCCCCCCCACAAAAAATTCGCATAAATATGGTTTTAAATTGTTATTTTTCATTATTGTTATTATTTATTTTTCATTATTTATTATTGTTAGGAGTATCAAGATTTGCGTACAGTTTTAATATTTACTGCGAAAAAAATATGTGGACATAACCTGGAAGTTAGTGAGTCATCCAGTTGACAATGTAAATCATGAACTGTATTTTGATAACTATTAAACATCAGTGAACCTAATGACACTTTTAAAATAAAAAATAATTTTGTTCCTTGGAATAATAAGAAGAGATAGAATCCCGTGCTGCAAAATGCCACCCGACAATTAATGGAAAAATGGGCAGAGAAGTATCGTAGAATATGCTTAGAATACGCTTAATGCAAGGTGTTTCCATTTGGTAACCATTTAAAAAAATCCAAAATACGGAAAAATGTAAGATTGATAATTTTTTCCGTATTTTTCCTTTAATGTTTGCTCATTAAGGAATCAAATATATTTTTTTTAAAGGAAAAATAAAAAATCATACAGTAGAGGGTTAATACGCTATATATTTGATTTAAAATTTTAAAGATATGTATTTTGCTATTTTAATCCTTTAAAACACATATTTAATTATCTGATCAAATAAAAATACTATTGTATGCTGATGTGGGATTTCCTGATTTTTGAACTCAATAAAGCTTCATTAACACCATTTTTTTTTATTTTAAACATAATTTTAATAGAATATATTCAAATACTACATAAACGTGCCTCAGTAATCTCCTAAAAGACTTTCTGCATTCAAGGAATTTATTTCGTCGTTAATAGATGTCTCAACAAACACGTAGCAGCTTTAACTATTTCTACATGACTATATTTTAGAATCTCGCCATCAGCCCTGTTGTTTCAAAATGACGGCCATGTAAAAAACATTAAAATTTAGAAAGATGTGCAAAAAAATTAGAAATTGAAAAAAGACTCTTTTCCTAAGATTTGACTCTGATACAATGTTTCGAGAGCATTTTTTGTTTTACCTTTATCTTAAATAAACGGTCAAGTGCGAGTATTACTCGCATACAGAGGGTTCCGTACAATAAATATATAAATTTTTTACTTGCAGTATTAAAAATACCGTTGCTAAAAGAATAATAAGACTTTGTAAAAATCTATACAACGCATGATCGAATAAAGCTGTATATAATAGAAAAGTAGGAATGGGTATAATATAAAAGATCAAAGAGATATGAAGCCTAAATAATATCAAATATTGCAATTCTGTATAAGTCTTTTTCGAATCTTATCATAATCTGGCTATGATAAATTTAATTCGGTACTGACAATAAAACTAGTGCATATTTAAACTTCATTTGTCATTTCAAAAGCTAAATTCAGCGTAGTAATAATCTTTTATTTTTACAATGTAGTTAAAAAACCCCTTGTTTAAAGTTTAAACTTGGCATTGTGCTAAGCGTGCTTTGAAAGCACGTCGCAAAGTTGCAACGCCTCCTTGGTCCGTTCCGCGTTTTTCCAGATAAATTTTTAATTAACTTTTAAAGACGCTGGAGGCGTATTGAGAGAGCCATTCAACGCAAAATAGTCGCAAATCCCATAGTGCTTATGTGATTAATTCTAATTAAATTAGTTTGTTTTAAACAATTTCACGTTTATTACTGTTATACTGCTACTGGTAATTGTATTACACAAATATATCGCTAAAAGTAGTTATCTGGGATTTGAAAGACGATGGTATATGTAGTACACTACCTCTGTCATTATGTATGTCCAAACCGATCGTGTATTTAAGGGTTAATATCTAGGCTAATTACCGGCGATTTTTTCGAAAATTATTATCAACAATACTTTTACACTTCTGCTACAATAGGTACCTCAGGCGCTCCTCAACACCTTTGCTGAATGCCCGCAAATCAAATTTTGTGTGTAACGGAAAATGCGCTTTTCTCAAAAACTATGTGATATAGGATAATCACTGTAGTTTTCCTGCAAGGTTTAAATTAATGACTACTACCTCTAAATTTTCATAATTTCATTTTCAGTAGATTCGTAAATAGAGGGAGGGGGCATATTTTTGCACTACATTTTCGACGATATCTGTGATAATATAATACCTAAAATTAAAAGAAATGTATTTTTGAGTTCAGCATTACGGAAGCTCGATACCCCACACGATATAGAAATAAAGGATTTTTTTTACAAGCAACTTAATTAGCCCCTCTACATTTTTCCTAAATATATTTGTGAATGTCTAATAATCGGTAAAACTGTCAATCATTAGACTTTATTACTTCCCCCCAATTTGAACTTTGCACGTCCCATAGTTTACGATTAAAGTTCCTGTGACAGACCGACAGACACAGGACTGATATTACAATGGTTCCATCTTTACTTCTTAAATACATAACCCTAAAAATGGCTGAGGTATGGCAGTTTGAATTTCTAGGTGGATGACATTTCGAAACAATCTGATTTTTTCCTCATGTGATAGAACGCGTATTTATTAACCGATTTAGACGTGACTAAGCATCTGTACTGGACATATTAATGTCTCGGTTTAATTATATATATAAGGTTAGTTGGGGCAACTGGGACATCATTTTACAATGTGACTCTGGAGCTTCTGACAATTCAGCTTCAAAAAGCTAATGTTCATTTCAATTAAAGTCTGAACTTCTGTAAATGTGTTCAGTTAGGTTACCTCTATCAGACAGAAATGCTCAAAATTACATTTTAATATTTAAAAATATAAAAATATGCATATTTCAACTTTCTTTCCTCATGCGTTAAGTTGCCCCCAAAAATGGGGTAACTGGACCAGGGGGGGGTCTATGTTCCACACGCGTTTACATTTTTTCATATCGGATATCAGGTCAAGTTTGAGAAAGTGTAAACAACTTAAAAAATTTAAACCAGGCAGATCATGTAAATTATATGTCAATAAACAGCGTTGTAAGGGAAACCTTTGCTGTCAGTGTGCCTAAAAAAGCACTAAAACTGAAAATATTAGATTTATTTATACCAAAAATATAAAACTTAAGTAAGTAATTATGTACTTTAGTATAGATAATGAAATAAAAGTCACATGGGTATTTTAAGGAAAAAATAGCAAGGTAAATATCTGAACAAAAGGCTACGTAAGTACTTAAGTACTTTATATTTATTCAGGGGTCACATTATATAGGGAAAATTTTATTGTTCCTTAAAGAAAGGTGCGATGACGATATTATTTTCAAAATAGTGGTAGGAACGATAAAAGATTCCCTATAGCATAGCTGTCAACATTTACGCTTTCCTCTTACCACTAAAATATTATAGTAAATGTTGTTTTATTTAATCGTCGAAATCTTATGATTAAACAAGACCAAAATCTCTATTAAATTTTAGTGGTAGCAAGAACGCGTAAAAATTGGCAGCTATGCCTATAGAATGCGACCGCTGTGTATAGTACAATTTCAAGGTCTGGCTATCTGGCTTTCAGGGGCAAGGTACTTGCATTCATAAAATGTTGAAATAATTTCATGACACCAATATTTACAAGGGAATCTATCTGAAAACATGTAAAAGTATATTTTCGTGTACTTAATAAAGGTTAAATTTTAATTATAAAATTCAGGTGCCAATGTGGCAATTAGGAATTAAAATATGTTATGCCATAACGGCATCACCGCCTCTCAAGGGGTCAATAAATTTGGTTTGATACCACTCAATATGCTTTTTAAAAAATTTCATTACGTTATTTTAATAAGGTATTCTATCATTTTCTTTATTGTGAGCAAAAACCAATGGAGAAATTTACTTCCCGTAGTAAGAGAAACACAAAATAAATTATTTATAACTATTGGGGTAACTGGATCCAGCATGGATCAGTTACCCCGGATACATGTCCCAGTTACCCCATTCTTGAAACATTTATGGGGTAACTGGGACACCGGGCTTACATTTAACACATGAACTAAATATGTATAGATACCTAATAATATAAATTTAGTTATATGTCTAATCTTTAAAAAAAAAAGATTGTTTAATAAATGTACTTACAGTATTTTAATAAAAATCCGAGGAAGTTCAACCATATTGAAGTGTTTTTTTAAAAAAGAAACGTAAATTTTTGACAACCTATGACAGCAAAGTGAGAGTTATGATTGAGTTGATACACGTTGTTTTAGGAAGTAGAGATAAAGGGGTATTGCTCACAAAAGCTAAAACTTAAAAAACACCAAAATGTTTTTATAAAGTAGCCTATATATTGCCTAGTTACCTCGTGGTTCCAGTAACCCCAACAAATGTATAGCTGATTTTTGTCATGCTGTAACTCTCGTATTTATGAACCGATTTTGATGAGACTTAGTATGTGCAAACAAATTATATTACAAACAAATGTCTCGACCGAGTTCGTTGGCCAGCTTCATCCGCCATGTTGTTTCAAAATGACGGTCATTTAAAAAAAGTTGAAATTTTAAAATTAAAAAAGATTTGCAAAATTATTTGATTATTTGTTTATTTTTTTCAACCATTTAAAAAAAGTTTCAATTTTAAAACTTAAAAAGAGGTACAAAAAAAAATAGAAGTTGAAAAAGCTTTTCCTTTTAAGTGTACCAAATACAAGGATTCCAGAACATTTTTTCCCCTTCTTTATCTTAAAAAATAGCTGAGATACAGCAGTTTGAATTTATAGCGTGTCTGGCAATTTGAAACAGTCTGATTTTTGTCAAACGACGTCACTTGTATACATTAACCGATTTCGATGTGAATGACCATGCGTAAAGAATCTACCAAGGTCTCCACCAAGTTCATTGGTAGCTTATTCCACCATGTTGTTTCAAAATGGCGGGCACTTCAATATATCGGCAAATTCGGCGACCAATAATAAATCGCTCTAAATGAAGCTAACTTGATATAGCTCACTAATGTGGGGAAATTCTCACTTGTATTCAGTATTAGTGAAAATTGGTATTGAATCTTCTATGATCGGGTTCTACTATTTCTAGCTTCGTTTGCTTGAGTAAAATTAGCTGGGTTTTTAAAAAGAAGGAATATGAAAGCTACCTTTACCTGCCAACACAGGCCGGAAAGATTTTCATAATTTGATATGTGTAATTTTGTATGTATATGTTAGAAATATTAAAAGAATGGAAAATATATAAGGTATCTCTACCCAATATGGACAGGGACACCCTAAGGAAAACTGATTTTTTTCACCCCCGTGTACACGTCATAGGACTCCAAAAATATATGACCACTATCCCTGGACTGTTGACTATCATTATTAAAATTAGCAATTAGCAAACTTGTAATTATTCTGGTTTAATTTTAATGATAAAAACAAAAAATGTTTTCAAGTGTCCATATAAGGAACCACCTGTCCCTATTATGTACAGGTGGCTCCTTATTGACCTACTACACAGTGTGCATGGAAGAGCCACTCTTCCAAGGAATTTTAGAGGAGAGGGCATAAAATAAATATATCTTAAAGTATTGTGGGGGGGAGAGGGCACAGTAAATATCTTCAGAACATGCACTTTAGCAGGGGGGGGGGGTCATTTTTGCTTGTGACTCTTCGAAGACCCGTGTAAAGCACCTCAGTTACTATAAAATATTGCGAAATAATATAGTTGGTTTTGCTTAGCTGTACTGCATCTGTCTGCAAAATTTACATCTGTTATTACTCGGTCCTCACAAAATGGACAAATAAAAACTTCGTCATTGGCGGTAAGTCCCATGATGAAGAAGTCCTCATGGACATATCTGCTGCATGCGATGCATAGCCGTATGTCTGCAACAGCTTCAATGTTGCATAAGAAGCTGTACCAGCTCTCCTTTGTTGTGAAAGTCATACGCCTGGTTCCTGCGATTTCGCCAACAGATACCCTACTGAGGGGAGGCTTTTTTTTATTTTTCTGCAAGGGCTTCTTGGAGGAGGTTTCTTGGAGGATTGTTCAGATGACATTAAATAGATATTTTACAAATTTGTGAATCTGAAGATCCACTTGCTGTATTTCCAATGTGGACATAAGTTGTCAATATTGGGAATCGGCATAGTTTTACTAAATCTTGCAATAAATAAACAAAGAAAACATTTTTAAGCAATATATGCAATAGCAATCAAAAATATGTTTTATCAGCTTTCTAAAACATTCCACTTTTCAATATTTAAAGAATTTTACCATATCTAATAAGAATTTTAACTTTCCTGTAATTACGATCAGCACACCACGAAACAACAAGTTTCCTTCCGAATGGAGAACAGCGTGCTTTATTGCACTTTCCAGGCTTAATTACCTTTTCAACTGCTTTTCTTCACGGACATGTAGCGCCATCTCTCGATCAAAATTGTTATTTTTAAAGATATTAGGGTTGTTCATATTGAGAGCACTGTCCATATTGGGTACAAGTACCTTATCTTTCGCAGGAGGGGGTGAGTTTTCTGGGTTTTAAGAGAGCGAGACATTTGTATGCGCACTCATACTTGCGGCCCGCTTTTCATAGCACAGTCAGTCTGCCATCGAACGTAATGAAGATTTGCATTGCTGAGTGAGTCTTCGAGAGTTAAAAAAACTATCCGTGTGTAATTTACTTGTTATGTGTATATCTCAAGTATTTATGCTAGTCCAATAAAAGTATTTTGTTTCAAGATCTACGATTCTCATTGAATAGTAACTATATACGAACTGATATATAGCAGAACTATAGTAACTATAGTAACTATAGTAACTATATAGCAGAACTACAAAATTGAATATTGATTATTTGTTTTACTTTTTGTTCTAATACATATTTTTTTCACAAATTCACTTTTTGGTCACAGAGTGTTGGCAGTGTGGTCAGAATGGTGACTTGGATTATTCGACTTGCCGTGACGTAACAGCAACGTCACAAAAATTAAAAAGTTCTCATGAAGTATTTTATTCGTCTCATTATATGTTTAAAATTTCCTTTTATGTTTTCTTGAGATCTCAAAGGAGTTCATATTTTTGTGACAGTGAGACGTCACAGAGTTTTGACTTTTGGTTACAGTGTGACGTAACAGAGTTTTGTACTTTTGGTCACAGCTGTGACATGACATAAGTGACTTGTAGTGACGTCATGGCAATGTTACCATGACTATTTTGCGATACGCGTTAGGGTCTTAGAAAGTACCCCAGCAAAGAAAATTATATACTGAAATTACTGCGTTAAAAAACACTGTTTTTTTTATAAAAATGTACCCGAGTCCCTCCAAAACCTCCATTAAATGTAAAATTCGGAGCTTCTGTCAGGATAATTGGAAACATAATTTTAAATTTCTGTGATTCTCGTCTTAGCAGAACTGCATCTATCAAAAATGCTCTTTTCTCACAGCAAAATGTTATTCCTTGAAATTTTATTATCTTTAACAGAAATTTTATCGCTGTTTTTTGATGAAATTTATTTCCTGTTTTTAATTTTTCTATTTATATTACCAATTACCCCACAATATTCGGGCAATTTCAAGTATTATTCTTGGCAACAGTAACAATTAGCACCAAGATAATATTAGTTTGTATAAACATTTGGTCCAATGCCCTTTTTATCATGCTTTCGCATTTTTAGGTGCAGTTCAAAATTACCCCATAGTGATGTTTATTATCATTCCAACAGTATCTTTTCATAGACGTTTTCTGAGTTAAAATTGACGTCACACAATTCAAAGAATTATTTTTTTTGAAAAGCAAATGAGCAAGAAAATAATCTGCACGAAAACACTGCTGCAACCAGAAGTCTCAAATATACAAAAGAACTCAACACACTGTTGCCTTAAACATTGCTGTATTGAAATTAAAATCACTTTTCTGCATTTTTTCTAACCCAAAACAAATAAACAAGTTTCGTTCTTTCGTTCTCCAGCATGGGATTAGAAAGAATAACATTGATTTGGGTTTTTTGACATCGATAGTCGATACATCGATAGATAGAATTTCATCATTGTCAACCATAACAAATTTTGATTTAGCAAAATTGAGTCTTGAACCCTGTACTTCTAAATCATTATATTTACACTTCATAGATCTGTTTATCGTAACCGTAATGCTGTTTCAACTTTGTGCCTTCAATATAGTAAACTATCAAAAACTTCTTATCTTTTAAGGGCTCATTCACGCTGATGCTCAGAACGGGAAAATCGTCCTAACTTCCGTTGACTCGCCACACTCTCACATACGACGTCAAAAGAATTTTTGGCGATTTTATATTTTTGAGCACGGGTATGTATGAGCCCTTCACTATCAAATGCGTGTTCCTGGTAAGTGAATTCTTCCGTACCCTGAGCATCAATTAGTCCAGTAAAATTGCCAGAAAATAAGGCCGATAGATGCAAAAATTCTGATAGAAGATTTTATATTTTTAAAGTGTTTATAGGGATGCTAAGAACAGGAATTAATTGTTTTCCAACAAAATATCTCGAGGCTAAACCTTGTAAAGCCAAAAAACCGCGAAATTTTCGGACTTTTTTCAGTTTTTTGCCTATAACTTGAAAATTATAAAGTTTTTGTTTACCATATTTAATTACAAAAAGAAAGAACATTAAATTCTCTACAAATTTCATAATAAAAACGTTTTTCTATACCCAATACTAAGTGCGCTACGGCTTTTTAAAAGCAACACTTTTTTTAAACTTCACAGAAAGTGAACTATTTTTCTCCTCCCATCCCAAAAAAAATTCTTTTCATCACTAATAGTCCAGGCAATAGAGACCGTATAGGGGCTCTACCTAGCAAAATTCATGGTAGTTCTGGAAATAGGCTTAAAATATGGTTTTTGGGTCGCTGAATCCGAATTTTTAATTTCCCTCCAAAATTTCCCCCGGCAACACCCCCCACCAAATTTTGGTAAAATGCCCCCCTCTCCCCAAAAAAAGGTTTTTATTAAAAACACTTTTTATTTCAGCTTCACAGAAAGTAACCTATTTTTCACCTCCTATCCAAAAAGAATTTCTTTTCATCACTAACTGTGGAAATGAAATGTACCTATTGACGAGTAAGGAGCGACAGATAATTAAGGAGGGAAATTTTCAAGAAGGGTGGGTAGAAGGTAGGGTTGCCAAATTGTACATATTTCTCGTAAGTTGTACGATTTTTAGGGCTATTTAAGTCTATAGTACTTTTTAGGTATTAGGTGTACGTTTAAATGTGTCCGTATGACGATTTCTTCCGTTTTTGTACCACATCTTACTTTTGATAGTTTAAAAAGAAATCTTTTCCAGATTTCTTTAAAATTTCACCTTTTGCCGAAAGTATGTTATACACATACGCATCAAGCGTAAAAACGGCTTGTTTCAGATCGGTAATACAAAAATCATGGGAAAGTTGTGTAATATTAACTGCGCATTTTCTGTAGCATTAGATGATGTGAAATTGACCTTATTATAGAATACAAATATACACATTATTAAATTTTAAATTTAGTATAACTGTATCTTAAGTTTAGACATTTTGTTTGATGTATTATCACCCTTTATGCTTAACCCCTAATCGTCGAGCCCGATACAATTGCACGCAATTTGTCCGTGAATGTATCGGGCGCGACGATCACAGGGTTAAATAAAAATATTTATTTTTGTAGGGTGTCCATTGCTAAAATTTCCATGATCATCATTGAATTGTAGGATGGTCTTATTTATCTTTATTCTTACAAATCGATTAATTTTTCATTCATAATCGGATTCGACTGCAAAATTAGTTAAAAAATGTTAGCAGAATAATGTAATGCAAATATAGTTGGATAATAATGATTAAATAGATTAATTAATAGTAACCACTTTTTAAAAAAATCGTTAACGAAAACATTACTGACACATTCAACATAGTTTAGCATAGTACGAAAAAGGACGACAGTGCGATAAAATAAAAACTAACTATTTGAATCAAAATCTTCCGTCACGACAAATTTCTAGCCAAAGAAAGAAACAGAAATCGCTTCATTTAACTTCTTAAAACATAGTTTCAAAATAACAGAATTCAAACTGACCAGGCAGAAGAAGACACTGATGTCATGTTTGTTACATCAGCCATTTCAAGAGCCGAAGCCTCTGAAAGAGTAGTATTGTCGGAGAAGACATTGGTTTTCTCGTAATCATGACGAGCTTGAGATATCAACTCAAAAATCTGTTTTTCCAAAATCCAGGCAGAGGTAACAACGAAACCAAGTGGTTTTCAACCATGTAATACAAATACAATTACAACTATGTTCTTTTCACTCATGTAGTCAGAGGATTCGATACAACATCCGCTCTTTTTGTGCAAGGAAAGTCAAAGTTTTGTAACACTTTGAAAAAACACGATCACCTTAAGGAAATAGCCTGTGCGTTCAATAAACCAGAGTCAACCCATCAAGAAATCATCAAGGCTGGAGAAAAATTCACCATTGCACTATACAGCGGATGCATAGACACCACCAGGCGTTGAACACCTTGATGTTCCCGTTATTTGCTAAATCTGCCACTAAAAGCAAACTTCATATTGCAAGGCTACCACCAACGAAAGAGGCTGCGCAGCATCATTTCCTCCAATCGTATTGTCAGGTATAAGCTTGGCTAGGAAACAACATCACCTGATGAATGGGGTTGGGTTTGCAGGTCTCTTTCAGCCAGTTTAAATGTGCCAAAATCCAGCACCTGAATCCTTGCAGCATGTTGTCTCATGTAGCTGTATAAAAGGGTGTAGCAAGGAATGTTCTTGCCAAAAATCAGGACTCAAATATTCTGCAATTTGCAAAAACTGTAACGGGGTCAACTGCGAAAATGTGGACGACATTATTTACCCAGAAGAAGAGGATGATGAAGCTGATGCTTCGGAAACCATCGACCAAACCAGTAATAACGATGACTTTGACAACAAGGTTGATGATGTCGCAATAAGCTCAAATAAGATCAAAGCTGTTGAAAAACAAGCAAACTGCTCGTTTTCTCCACAAACTGAGGTTGAAGGACCAAACCCATCAACCCACAAGCACTCCAGAAGTTACTAAATACATTAAAAATCTTTTCATCACTAACTGTGGAAATGAATTGTACCTATTGAATAGTAAGGAGTGACGAGATAACTAAGGAGGGCAATTTTGAAGAAGGGTGGGGTAGAAGGTAGGTTTGCCAAATTGTACATTTTTCTCGTAAGTTGTACGAGTTTTAGTGCTTTTTAGGTCTATAGCTCTTTTTAGGTGTTAGGTGCATGTTTAAATGTGTCCGTATGACGATTTCTTTCTTTTTTATACCACATCTTACTTTTGATAGTTTAAAAAGAAATCTTTTCTAGTTTGCTTTAAAATTTCACCTTTTGCCCAAAAAAAGTTATACACATGCTCATTAAAAGGAAAAAATGGCTTGTTTCAGATCGGTAATAAAAAAATTTTGGAAAAGTTGTGTAATATTAACGGCGCATTTGCTGTAGCATTAGATCATGTAAACTTGAGCTTATTATAGATTATAAATATATACAAATTTTTAATTTAGAATAACTGTATCTTAAGTTTAGATATTTTATTTGATGTATTATCAGCCTTTATGCTTAACCTCTAATCGTCGAGCCCAGGGCAATTTCTCTATGATTGCATCGGGCGCGACGATCACAGGGTTAAATAAAAATATTTATTTTTGTAGGGTGTCCATTGCTAAAATTTTCATGATCATCATTGAATTGTAGGATTGTCTGATTTATCTTTATTCTTACAATTCAATTAATTTTTCATTCTCAATGGGATATGACTGCAAAATTATTTAAAAAATGTTATGAGAATAATGTAATACAAATATAGTTGGATAATAATGATTAAATCGATTAATTAATTGTAACCGCATTAAAAAAATCGTTTTCGAAAACATTACTGGCATATTCAACATAGTTTAGTATTCAACATAGTACAAAAAAGGACGATAGCACAATTAAACAAAAACTAGTGTCGATCAAAATCTTCTGTCACGACAAATTTCTAGCCAAAGAAAGAAACAGGAATTGCTTCATTTCACTTCTGAAAATAGAGTTTCAAAATAACAGAATTCAATCTGACCTGGCAGAAGAAGACGCTGATGTCATGATTGTTATCTCAGCCATTTCAAGAGCCGAAGCCTTTGAAAGTGTAGTATTGTCGGATAAAACATTGGTTTTCTCGTGATCATGACGAGCTTGGGATATCAACACAAAAATATCTTTTTCCAAAATCCAGTCAGAGGTAACATCAAAACCAAGTGGTTTTCAACCATGTCATACAAATACAATAACAACAATGTTCTTTTCACTCATGCAATCAGAAGATGCGATACATCATATGCTCGTTTTGTGCAAGGAAAGTCAAAGTTTTTTAACACTTTGAAAAAACATGATCAGCTTAAGGAAATAGCCTGAGTGTTCAATAAACCAGAGTCAACCAGTCAAGAAATCATCAAGGCTGAAGAAAAATTCAATACTACACTATACAGCGGAACATAGACACCACAAAGGCACTGAACACCTCGCTGCTCCCGTTATTTTGTAAATCTGCCACTAAAAGCAAACTTCATCTTGCAAGGCTACCACCAACGCAAGATTCTGAGCAGCATCATTTCCTCCAATATTATTATCAGATACAAGCTTGGCAAGGAAACAACATCCGCCTGAAAAATGGGATTGGGTTCGCAGGTCTGACGATCTCTTTCAGCCAGTTTAAATGTGCCAAAACCCAGCACCTGAATCCTTGCTGCATGTTGTCTCATGTACCTGTATAAAAGGGTGCAGCACGGCATGTTCTTGCCAAAAATCAGGACTCAATTATTCAGCAATTTGCAAAAACTGTAACGGGGTCAACTGCGAAAATGTGGAAGACATTATTTACCCAGAAGATGAGGATGATGAAGCTGATGCTTCGGAAACCATCGACCAAACCAGTAATGACGATGACTTTGACAACAAGGTTGATGATGTCGCAACAAGCTCAAATAAGATCAAAGCTGTTGAAAAACAAGCAAACTGCTCGTTTTATCCACAAACTGAGGTTGACGGACCAAACCCATCAACCCGCAAGCACTCCAGAAGTTACTAAATACATTAAAAATCTTACCGTAACTCTTACTTACATTCATGCAAATACCAACTATTAATGTTCTCCACTTAATTTCTAAATGAAAAAAGACAATGTTGTCAAATTTTATTTCAATGTTACCGATGTAATTTACCGTTATTGCTATCATGCAAAAACCTGTAATATAAACAAGTTACATTAAAGAGAATAAAATGAATATAACATGGTGTCAAATGTTGGATTTTGAGAATTTCCACAAAGTTGGAAAAAAAGGTCTTTTTCAGAAAGCCATAGCGATCTTAGTAATGAGTTTAGAAAAACGTTTTATTATGAAATTTGAAGAGAATTTAATGTTCTTTCTTTTTGTGATTAAGTATGGTGTACAAAAACTTTATAATTTTCAAGTTATAGGCAAAAAACTGAAAAAAGTCCGAAAATTTCACGATTTTTTGGCTCCACAAAGTTTAGGCTCGAGATATTTTGTTGGAAAACAATTAATTCCTGTTATTAGCATCCCCATAAACACTTTAAAAACATAAAATCTTCTAGCAGAATTTTAGCATCTATTTTTGACAATTTGACTGGTCTAAATCTCTTTCATGTTGCTTTCAAAATCCACAGACTTACACCTGGTCTGCAATTCCATTTTGACCTTTAGTAAACTTTCTGTAACTTCTTCTTCAATGACATATAGCTTTTCTCTATGACTACTTTTCTTCGCAGGTATTCTTCGCTTCTTGCAGTTGACTGAAAATTCGCATTGCCTCTTTTTAAAATTACATCTGTGCATTATCATTGATACTTCGACTTCTGCACTGTAAAAAAAAATTGTAAAGTTACTAAAGTTTTTCTAGGAAACTGGGATTCCAAGAACTTTTCATGTAACGGCAACAACAAAAATTCCTGTAACAGCGTCTGTTACAGGAATTTTTGTTGTTGCCGTTACATAAAAAGTTCTTGGAATCCCAGTTTCCTAGAAAAAATTTAGTAACTTTACAGATTTTTTTTTACAGTGTGAATTGACGAATTCATCTTGTTGTCTCTCAGCTTTTTCTACCAGTGCATGGTTATTCTGTTTCATTCACTCTTTCCTCTCATTCATAGTTTTCTTTGGGCGCTTCCACGATTTTTGACTTGATTGGTAGATTCACCCCTTTTCTTTTCAGTTCCTTTATTACCTTTCGGTTTACAAAAAAAATTTGATCAATTATAAAAATCATGTTTAGTGGCTCTAGCGAAGTTTTTCTGCAAGGCAACTTCAAGTACACTTTTAAAAGGTAAATGCTTCTGAAAATTGTAACAAAAAATAAATTGTTAATGATGTCAAAGATTGATACAATAAATACCTTTAAACCAATTTTAATCTATCTCAACCGTTTTCTAAAAATATATATAAAAATCACTGACTTTTTTAGTGTTCGTGAATTATTGATACATAAAACTTCATACCATATTAATTCCAAAATTCATTCATGTCATGCAAACTAAATTCATGTAACTATACTTTATTTAAAGATATCTTCTCGTGGATGTACCGATATTGTATTTAAAATACAATGTTTCTTTGTTGCTATAATTATCATTTACGTTAATTGTAAGAAAATAATACACAATTTCTAATGTTCAACTCAAATTCCATATAAAAATATTTGACACTAATGTAGACACACTTAAATGTTTACCTATCTTATTGAAATTAAACTAAACAGTTAAAAGTATATATTTAGCAGCAGAAAATTATTTCCATAAATATTCAATTGCTGGCACTTTAAAAAATAATAAACAAATTTTGACACGAACGGTATAATAAATTAATCTAAAAAAACGCATACTTATCAGAATTCCATATTTATTCATGAGATACAAATACAGAAAACGTATCACGTATCGCAAGAACAATCTGTATTTTAATTAAATTAGCTTCGAGTATTTTCCACAATTATTATTAAAACATCTTTCTGCGTCATTAAATCCTGACTGAATTGTCCTTATAATTATTGTAAAAACATTATGACATGGAATGTTGACCCAACACTCGAAAAATAATATAATTTAATTACGCTTACATTAAATTGAGGATAAGAAATGGTAAAATGCATTAATATATTTCAATAAGCATTTGATTTAATAAAACATATAATAAATTCCAATTATTTTTTAGGAAGAGTTGTGAGTATTGGTTGAAGAACTTTATTCTAAATTGTCTTTTAAGTACATATTTTAATTAAAGTGATAGAAAGGCAAAATAATTAGTTACTTTTTTCCATTTAATTCCCGCACTTTTAATGCATAGATGAGATTTTTATGATATAGAGGAGACTAGGGACGTTTTACCATACGGGAGGCTTGACCCACCCATCAGTTTTCATATTTAAAAGAATTTCAGAGTTTTATCAATAGGTGTCAACTAAAGCTACTGGAATGCTCAAACAACAGTCTTCGTTTCATACAGATAATCGAAACAGGTGTGGAAAAAATCAAGTGCAAGGCGTTTTCAGTCTAAAAATTGTGTTATTTAGAAATATTTTGTAAACTTTTTTGAAATAAATTGTATCATAGAAATTTAAGTAGGTAGGTTTAAAGTAATTCAGAAATGTCGAGCTTTCATTCCAGGCATAAAGATTGTACAGTAAGTTAGGCTTAACATAACAATGTGCTATTCTTTAGAAAAGGTTTATGTAGTCAGGCTTGACCCAGTCAATGTGAGGGAGGGTTGACCAGATGCTCAAGGTCCCCTTAATTAAGTGGTTTTTGAAATCATTTTATTATACACTGTGCATAACGAAAAGTTAATGGTTATATATATGTTACCGTTAAAGTGTATAATTCAGTTATTTCATAGAATACCTAGTTATTTTATGAAATAACTAACCTAGTCCGTTAAAGTGTATAATACTATTGGATTCTACGCTTTAACTAGTTATTTTATAGAATAACGATTGCCACACCGTTAAAGTTTAAATAAACAATTTGACAATAAAACAAATCCGTTGTTTTATAAATTAACTGATTATAAATAGTTAAAGTCACCCGAAAAATACATTTCATATTACTGATAGATTAATTGATAAATAATAAATAGAAACATAATATATTATATAATTTTATTTTTTATGTTTTTTAAATAGTAATAAAAAAATAACAGAATGTAGTGAGGAAATATTTGTATTTAAATGTTTACAACTTATAATCACACTAGCGGGCATGACCGAGCTAAGCTCGGTCAAAATTTGCCTTGTATTCAATTCGATATTTCATTCCCTTGAATAAATTTTGCTGTTTAGATAAATTTGGCATATTCCTAAGCCACAGGGACCCACTAATGGAAATTTTTCGAACACACGACCTAACCAAGGCTCTTCTCGAACCCGAAAACGATAGAATACAAAATTTAGTCAAAATCGCTAAAGTCATTTTATAGATAAAATTAGCTTGACCCACTGTAACCCAAAAAGGGCCTACTAATCTAAATTTATCAATCATCTGACCTATCCCAATAGCCTTCTCGTGCTAGGAAACGATGTAATAAAAAATTTTGTCAAAATCGTTTGGGCCATTTTTTAGATAAAATTAGCTAAACCTTGACCCAAAGTGACCCAAAATGACTGGTTAATCGAATTTTCTTGAGCATGCGACCTTGACCAATGGTATTCTGGAACCCGTAAACGATAGAAAACAAAATTTAATCAAAATCGTTAAAGCAGTTTTCTAGATAAAATTAACTTGACCCACAGTGACACAAAAATGACCCATTAATCAAATTTTCTCAAACATGTGACCTAACCCAATGATCTTCTAGTGTCCGGAAACAGTATAATACAAAATTTTGTCAAAATCGTTTGAGCCTTTTAAAAAATACAATTAGCTTGACCCACAGTGACCCAAAATGACCCACTAATCGAATTTTCCCGAACATGTGACTTAGCCCAACGGTCTTCTCATGCCCCAAAACTGTATAATACAAAATTTTGACAAAATCGTTTGAGTCGTTTTTTTAGTTACAAATAGCCTGGCCCACAGTGACCCAAATATGACCCACTAATCGATTTTTCTCGAACATGTGACTTAGCCCAATGGTCATCTCATACCCGGAAACGGTATATTGCAGAATTTTGTCAAAATGTTTTGGGCCTTTTTTTAGATTCCATTAGTTTGACCAGGACACATTGTGACCCAAAATGACCCGCTAATAAAATTTTCTTGAACATGCGACCAAGCCCAATGGTATTCTTGCGCCCGATAACGATAAAATGCAAAATTTCGTCAAAATCGCTAGAGCCGTTTTCTAGATAAACTTTGCTTGACCCACAGTGACCCAAAAAATGACCCACTAATCGAATTTTCTCTAATGTGTGACTTAGCCCATTGGTCTTCTCGTAATCCAAAACGACAAAGTACAAAATTTAGTCAAAATCGTTAGAAACATTTTTTAGATAAAAATGGCTTGACCCAGAGGGACCCAAAATCGATTGAGCCGTTTTCTAGATATAATTAGCTTGACCTTGACCCATTTGACCCAAAATGACCCACTAATCCATTTTTCTCGTACATATGTGACTTAGTCCAATGGTCATCTCATGCCCGGAAACGGTATATTACAAAATTTTGTCGAAAGGTTTTGGGCCTTTTTTGGATTCAATTAACTTGACCCTAACCCATTGTGACCCAAAATGACCCAATAATCGAATTTTCTTGGACATGCGATCAAGCCCAATGGTATTCTCGTGCCCCAAAACAATAGAATACAAAATTTCGTCAAAATCGTTAGATCCGTTTTCTTGATAAACTTTGACCCACAGTGACCCAAAAATGACTCCCTAATCAAATTTTCTCTAATATGTGACCAATCCCATTGGTCTTCTCGTAATGGAAAACGATAAAATGCAAAATTTAGTCAAAATCGTTAGAGCCGTTCTTTAGATAAAATTGACTTGACCCGTAGTGACTCAAAAATGACCCACTAATCGACATTTCTCGAACAAATGACCTAGCCCAATAGTTTTCTCGTGCCGAAAAACGGTTGGATATAAATTTTTGTCAAAATCGATTGAGCCGTTTTTGAGATATAATTATCTTTACCTTGACCCATTATGACCCAAAATAACCCACTAATCGAATTTTCTCGATTACATGACCTAGCCCAATGGTATTCTCGTGCCCGAAACTGGTAAAATACAAAATTTCTTCAAAATCGTTTGAGCCGTTTTCTAGATAACCTTTGCTTGACCCACAGTGACCCAAAAATGACCCACTAATCGAATTTTCTCTAATATGTGACTTAGCCTATTAGTCTTCTCGTAATCCAAAACGACAGAATACAAAATTTAGTCAAAATCGTTAGAGCCGTTTTTTAGATAAAATTGGCTTGACCCATAGTGACCCCAAAAGGACCCACTAATCAAAATTTCTCGAACATGTGACCTATCCCAATTGTTTCCTCGTGCCGAAAAACGGTTAAATATAAAATTTAGTCAAAATCGATTGAGCCGTTTTTTAGATATAATTAGCTTGACCTGGACCCATTACGAGCCAAAATGACCCACTAATCGAATTTTCTTGAACACGTGACCTAGCCCAATGGTCTTATCATGCCCGAAAATGGTAAAATACAAAATTTCGTCAAAATCGTTAGAGCCGTTTTTAAGATAAAATTTACATACACACACACACATACACACACACATACACACACAATTTTTGCTCGCATTATAGTATAAGATAAATTATTAGGCTGCTTAGTCCTATTCGCAAAAAATGTTAAGCTGTTTAAAAATAATTACAATTTTTTTTATCCAAAACTCAAAATGCAAATAATACTTACAAAAGAAATAATAATAATAATGTTGAATATTGTTCAAAAATTACATGCTCGAGAGAACAATTATGCTATTTAATAACAAGTTGGAAATTGTCGTCAAACGTGGCAAATGAGGTGCGTTCGTACTATAGCTAGTTTTATAAATATTTTTTGCATCCCATATTGTACTGAATGCATATTTTTTTGCACTTCATAAGTGCATAGTCTGTAACATCATTAAGATGCACTGCAATAATTTTTTTCCCATTCCCCGTAATGAAACGGAAAAATTTTGATTGTCCCTGTAATTAAACTATACATCCGATTTTCATAAAATTTGAAATGGCTCGACAAAATTTTGCAACAATGATATATTTAAAATTTCAGACCATTCGGAAGTCTGTAACATCATTAAAATGCACTTGCAATAATTTTCCCCATTGGCCGTAATGTAAAGAAAAACTTTTGACTGTCCCTGTAATTAAACTATACATCCGATTTTCATAAAATTTGAAATGGCTCGACAAAATTTTGCAACAATCATATATTTAAAATTTCAGACCATTCGGTTGGGTAGTTTTTGCTCTGTTATATGCGGACGGACGGACGGACGGACGGACGGACTGAACGACGACTATAGGTGCTACGTATTTATATAATTACGAACGCCCCTAAAAACATAAATATTTAATAATTCATCATTTTTTCCCAGAAGGGGGCAAGTGTGTGTAAATACTACAATGTGTTAATACTATTAGCAATCAGACAAATATTAACAATCACATTAGGACTTTATGATTGGTATCTGGGCAAGTCCATGGAGAAGTCAATGGTGCTAGATTTCAGCAGAACTGACCACAGAAAAAGGAGAGCTCAGTTTACCTCAGCAGTATTTGTCTTTAAGTTAGTTAAAATTTGTAGTCTGTAAGTAATAAATTGTGGGCTGAGAAACAAAATGAACAATATATAATAAATTATAATATATAATAACAATATATAACTCTAATAAATAATGGAAAATAAAATGAAGGTATTTCATAAATTTTTAAATTAATATGATGTTACATTATTGTTTTGAAAAAAAAAAAAGATGAATTATTAAATATTTATGTTTTTATTAAATAACATAATTGTTCCCTCGAGCATGTCATTTTTTAACAATATTCAACATTATTATTACCATTTCTTTTGTAAGTATTATTTATATTTTGAGTTTTGGATAAACAAATTTTTTAATTTTTATAAATTGCTTAGTCCTATATAAAAATGTTAGCTGTTTAAAAAATATTAAAAAATGTGTTTATCCAAAAATCAAAATATAAATAATACTTACAAAAGAAATAGTAATAATAATGTTAAATATTGTTAAAAAAATGACATGCTCGAGGGAACAATTATGATATTTATTAAAAACATAAATATTTAATAATTCATCATTTTTTTTTCAAAACAATAATGTAACATCATATTAATTTAAAAATTTATGAAATACCTTCATTTTATTTTTCATTATTTATTAGAACAAGGACTGCTGTGATGACACTTAGAATTACATTGCATATTATTTTTAAAACAAGCACACTTTTTACTATCACGCAGTGTTTTACACGAACACTTTTTAAATCATTGCCCAGTGCTGCAACTTTGAGCTGTTGCAATAGATCGCAGAGTTGTCTCAACATTTGGAACTTCTTCAATGGAAATTAATTCTTGATCGCATATACTGAACTGAGACCTAGAGTACAGCTGCTTTATTTTACCATTCCCTGATCCTAATCGAAAAAATCCATCGCTAGTTTTTTCCATTATGACACCTAAAACCGACCTAGCATCTCCTCTTCCTCTATCCACTTCAGGAACTGGAATACGGCCAGTAATGCCTATAGATGCCTCAGAATAAGATTTGTCAGACATTAATTTCATTTTCGTAGCTTGAATTTCTAAACACTCTTTAGCTCCTTGTCTTTCTTTCTCGATATTTATTTTATTTAGACACAACCTGCAGACTTTCTGTACCATTTTGTCTTCTGTGTAACAGACTTCTAGGCATAAAGCATGGATAGGTTGATCACATTTACAGCAAAATAGGCCGTCTTCGCAATTTTCGGAACACACAACACACAATTTTACAGTTTCATTCGAAGGTGTATCTTCGATGGAAACAACATTATCATAACGCTCGGAGGACACTTTTCCAGTTTGATTCAAAGGTATTTCTTTGTCGGTGCCATGACCACGTTCAAAAGATGCACTTAGATCATTTAATGCATTTTCAAATTGTTGTTCATCTTGAATCAAACACTTCTCTTGGAATAGGAGTTGTTAACAGTCCAACTCTAGGAGCACAGCCAAACATAGCCTCGTAAGGTGTTCTCTTTATACCAGAATGAAGTGCTCTGTTTTTCATGAATTGGATAAATTTAACCTTCCGTCTACCAGACGGGTCCATTGGACCCGACAGCAATATTTAATGTAAATTTTTCTCATGAAAAATAGCATTCAAAGTTTCGCGATTACATGACTTTTCCTGCAATTGTCTCCTCTATGTATATGCAATTGCGATTAAAATTTTGTTCGAAATTTTTTACCTATTTTTAATTTGTTTCATTGTTTACCACGCGGGTCCATTGGACCCAACATTAAAACAAACGTAATATACTGTTGCTTTCTTTTTCTAGGGTTGCCATAAATCATGAGGAGGAACAGGGTTACCATAATTGGCTGTTTATCGCCCATTTGGCGATGGATTTTTAGCGCCAATCTCGCCAAATTTGGCGACTTTATAATGAAGTTTTGAGAACATTCTAGACTGATCTAGTAAACTTCGTGCTCTATATATAAAAGGTTACTTCTGGTTCAGAGAGTCATTTATCAACAGACACAGTTAGTGAGCGAATGGTGTCTATTGATGTTTTTGAGTCTTTTCATTGAAAATAGGACTTGATATTTGAAGACAAGTAATAAGTGTAGTTTGTACGTGCTTTGTTATTTTACAAATATTCATCATTTTCTTATTTCCTAACTTATTTTTTGTTAAAAACTGAATTGAAGATGAACAGAAAAAAAGTATTGACTCAAGAGGGAATTCAAAAAATTATGGAAAATCCGGACGATATAGAATTCGACACCGATGATGAAAATCTGTCGTCTGATGAAGGTGAAGTAGATTATGTTGAAATACATAATGAAATTTCTGATTCCTACTCAGAATCTGATAATGATTCCAATGAAGTAAATGTAGCAACCACAAGTACTTCAAATTCTACTTTTGTTTCCAAAAATAATTCACAGATCTGGTATAAGAATGAAGTTGCCAGACCACAAGGAAGACGTACTGAAATCAATATTTTACGTGAAAAATCTGGACCTTCAAGATTTGCAAATCGTGAAGTGGATTCCATATCATCCTCATTTCTTATCTATTTCCGAAAAAGACTTTTGGAAATTATAGTAAAATGGACAAACGCGGAAGGCAATAGAGTATTCGATAAAGAGTGGAAACCTATAGATATTATAGAACTTAAAAAATTCATCGGACTTTTATTACTTATTGGAGTATATAAATCGAAAAATGAAACAGTAAGCGAACTTTGGAGCATAAAAAATGGAAGACAAATATTTCGGGACATTATGAGTCGCAATAGATTCACAAGTATATTACGTGTCATAAGATTTGATGATGCTGCTGAGAGGCGTAAAAGAAGATCAACTGATAAATTAGAGCCAATAAGAGAATGCTTTGAATTGTGGAATAGCTATTTACAAGACCCTTATATTCCTAATTGGTCTATGACTGTCGATGAGCAATTAGTTTCTTTTCGTGGAAAATGTCCTTTCCGTCAGTATATGCCATCTAAACCTGGAAAGTATGGATTGAAGTTCTGGGTTATTTGTGACAGCGTAACATCGTATGCTTGGAAACTGGAACTATATACAGGCAAAAATGAAGTAAGAGAATCTCATCAGGGAGAAAATGTAGTTAAAAGATTGACGAAGGAAATTGAAAATTCTGGTCGTAATATTACATGTGATAACTTTTTTACGTCATATGCATTAGCAACACATCTTACTTCAAAAAAATTATCTCTTATTGGAACAATTCGAAAAAATAAACCTGAATTACCCGCTGTGTTCACAAATCCAAAACATCGTTCTGTATATTCTACTTTATTTGGGTTTCAAGAGAAGGCGACCATCATCTCTTACTGTCCCAGAAAAGGTAGAATTGTTACTTTGCTAAGCACAATGCATAACACTTATGATACTGACAACAGCTTAGAAAAAAAGCCACAAATAATCCTAGATTATAATAAAACCAAAGGCGGAGTAGATACGATGGACAAAATGGTAAGAGCATATAGTGTGAAACGCATGACACGTCGGTGGCCTTTGATTGTATTTTATAATATGATCGATATAAGTGCGATGAATGCATACATAATATGGTTGTCACTGAATGCTGAATGTGATCCGAAAATGAAAAAAAGGCGGAATTTCATTATTCAACTTGCAGAAGAATTAGTAGGTGAAGGAGGTATCGCCGTCTCAACATCTACTTCAGAACAACTTTACGCAAATAGTTTTGAACCGCCACGAAAAAAATCAAGATGTCATATTTGTCCCTCTAAAAAAGATCGAAAAACACGAACATTATGCAAGAAGTGTACGAAAAATGTTTGCGGAGAACATTCCGTCGTTATTTGTACTTCATGTACAGAATAATTTTATTATGATGAAAAACGTTTTGTAGTCATTATAATATACTATATATATTACTTTCTTACTGTATGTGTTACTTTCTTACTCTATTACTATATATATCACTTTTATATATTGTATAAGGTGCATTAATAACAAATATATTCATTGTAGATAAATGGGTGTTTTGTATATTTTGAAATCCTATATATTTTACACATGGGTCCAATGGACCCGAATGGTAGTTCTTGCATATACTTTTTTTTGGTAGTCTGAAGGTTAAGCCCGTGACTTCACGAGGTAGATTGGTTGTCTTGCATCCAAGTTGTCAACATATTTTCGATGTCTTGTTTGGCCCTCTCAACGCTACCTTGATACTGACTATGTCTGGGTTTACCATGTACGATCTTAAATTCTGGCCAAGTTATTTTCAAGTCTTCAATTATTTTGTTGCAGAATTCTTTGCCGTTGTCGGATTGCAGAATACATGGAGCACCAAATAATAGAAATATATCGAGCAATTGCGTGGCGACTTCTTGTGCTCTCTTTGTTTGAAGAGGTCTTAAAATCACAAACTTCGTCAAATGATCTTGGTAAACTAAAATAAATTTATAGCTTCCATCAGGTTGAGACTGGAAATCTATAAGATCTACTTGACATCTTGAATTGAGATGAGAGAACACCATGGGTTTCACCACAATTCCTTTCTTTCCCGTATTCCTTTTTTATTGACAATGTTCACAAACACTCAAAAAAAATGTTTATGTCATTCTGAGTGATGTTTTTATATCGCCGATTCAGTTCTTTTATCATACGGTCTCTACCACCATGTCCAATAGATATATGAGTTTCATATAAAATATCGAAAAGCATATCACTTGAGCAATAAAATATAACGTCTGGTTTCACATCTGTTACTGGCACAATTAACTTTTCTACGTCCTGAAATTCAAGGACATCATAATGCTGAATTAACCAATAGTCACGTGGTAGTTTTTTCTGTGCTGTTTTAGCCTTTTTTACTTCTGCTATCAAATTTAATAATTTTCTTTGAGTAAGTATAACACTGTTTTCCTTTGTATCACGCTTATTTAACAAAGATTCAAACCGCTCTCGCATTAAGTCTATCTTATTTACCATTTGATCTTTCATTTCTGTAGAACTCATCGTTAAAAAAAAGATTGGAAAAATATTCGTTAATAATCCCAAATGAAAAACTCTAACTTAAATACACCGCTTACAAATTATGCAAGTTCAATACACATTCGACAAAACATGAACTGTGAATGACAAATGAAGAAATGCAGAATGCACACTGATTGCAAACCAGCTATAACCGATTCAAAACTGACTAAAACCAGCTATAACCGATTCAAAACTGACTAAAACCTGCTATAACCGGTTCAAACAGCTTTCGTCTGCCGTCTTTAATACTTTAACGGTTAGGCAATCGTTATTTTATAAAATAACTAGTTAAAGTGTAGAATCCAATAATATTACACACTTTAACGGACTAGGTTAGTTATTTCATAAAATAACTAGGTATTCTATGAAGTAACGGATTATACACTTTAACGGTAACATATATAAAAGAATGTAAATTTATTCTGCAAAGCTTCAGTAAAATGGGTTGATGGAAATGAAAATGTTTAAAACTAACAAAAGAAAGATGTGAAAAATTGCTAGAAAATGGGAAAGTTCACAGGAACTTTTTTCCATTTAAATATTACTTACAATAGGTAAATAGAAATGGTGGGGAAGACTAGAAAGGATGAAAGCAGCAGACTTAACACTTTCAAGGGCAGGGGTATGTTTACAAAACCACTTAATTTTAATTCCGAAACGCCACGATGGTACCAGAACTTTTCTAAGATCTTTTCCATTGAATATGTATGTGAAATAAAGCCATTTTCTTATTTCCAAATAAATTCGTTCTTAAATTCCGGTGCCAGTCATTTGTTTCAACATTTTAGTACTGAAAGTACTTTGCCTCTTAAAGGTTTAAATCATGTTAATGATAAGTTAAGTTCTCATGCGGCTGCAAAAGAACATAGGATCGATCGAAAAAAATTAGGAAGGTATGTAGACAAATTTCACCAGGGTGAATACAGTGAAATGAAGCCAAACTATGTGACAACTAGAGTTGTCAAATCGAGTGTCACAAAAGAAAACCAAGGAGACAAAAAAAGCGGGACAGTGGCTCCTAAATCCGGACATAATAACGTGAAACACTATGAAAACCGAACCCGAATCTAACAGAATACTACCCTAAATGATAAAATTTCATTTTTCCTGCTGCACAATTATACCTGCTGAGTTAAGATCCTGTTTAAAACAAAAAGTTTCTCCTCTGGCTTGCGATTGCGTCTCAACAGGTTTGTTTAAGCATCATATTTAAAAAAAAATATTTTTTTATAATAATTAAAGCATGTAGCATAAAGCTTTTTTTAAAGTTATTTTATTTCTCTTCACAAATATTGCAATATAAAACAAAGTGGGTCATGCCTCCCATATAGTGGGTCAAACCTCCCATAGGTGGGGAGCCTTGACCCATTATTTTTTTCATGATTAAAATCAATCGTTTTTCAAATTTCTTATATGTTACACTAATGTAGCAATTTTATTTTGATAACTGATTGTATAACGAATAAAATGATATATAAAACTTTATTCTAGGTTCAATTTTTAAAAAAATAAAAAATCATTTTATAAAAAGTGGGTCAACACTCCCTATTCTCCCCTAGTCCATTCATGAAATTAATCGATATGGCCTTTTTAAACACTTTTAAATCCTAAAGATTTAAATCTAGTCCTAAAGATGAATACGTTTTAGATATATAAGTGTTTTATTTTTCTATATTTACTGATAAACGCCTAACACACATTCTTTTAATACTCTGTGAATTTTTAAGAATTATAATAATGTTTTAAAATTTTTATGAAAAGAATTTTTACCGAAACATTGCAGAAAAAAGAATGATTTTGCTGGCTAATTTGATCGAAGGAGATCAAAGGAGGGAACAAAAGTGGGTGTTACCATTTAAAAAAAGAAATTTGGTATAATGAAATGGTATGTGCACGACCTATAAGTCATTTATTCATAGTATTTAATAGTATACATTATTTCCGCTAGATTAGCTTCTATAACGATTATTTATTACTATACGATTATTGGCAGAAGGCTTAGTAGGGGGGATGTTTTGTTTCCTAGGACAGGAAATACAATAATATTGGCAAGCCATTGAAAATTAAATTTTCATAATCTTATTACAAGAAATACTTTTTTTAATTCATTTTTCTAAGTATATTTGATCAATTGTTTGTAAATGAACTTAATTAATAAAAATAATTAATATAATTCGATTATTTTTGTATAGTTCTGCAAAACCATGGATGAAATGTATTTTATACAATATTTCTAAAACGAAATTTAAATAACGGACTTTTCTAATGATTAATGTTAAATATATCTTTACCAATGATGAATACTTAGCTCGCTTGATACTGTAATAATTGCTACTTTTTTATATTAACAATATTAAGTGTGCACATAATTAATGTCGCTCTGAAGCGCATTATTTAAAAGGGTATTTTTCATATTTTCTTAAACTTCGTTTAAAACTTAATAAATCGACGTGGGGAGTCGTAGGAACCTGGCGTGATTTAGATGAATACATGCTGTTCTGAAACAATGCATTAAACATACATTTAACGAAAAAAATTAATTATTTAAGAAAATTAAATTTTCATAATCTTATTACAAGAAATAGTTGTTTTAATTCATTTTTCTAAGTATATTTGATCAATTGTTTGTAAATGAACTTAATTAATAAAAATAATTAATATAATTCGATTATTTTGGTATAGTTCTGCAAAATCATGGATGAAATGTATTTTATACAATATTTCTAAAACGAAATTTAAATAACGGACTTTTCTAATGATTAATGTTAAATATATCTTTACCAATGATTTATACTTAGCTCGCTTGATACTGTAATAATTGCTACTTTTTTCTATTAACAATATTAAGTGTGCACATAATTAATGTCGCTCTGAAACGCATTATTTAAAAGGTATTTTTCATATTTTCTTAAACTTCGTTTAAAACTTAATAAATCGACATGGGGAGTCGTAGGAACCTGGCGTGACTTAGATGATTACATGCTGTTCTGAAATAATGCATTAAACATACATTTAACGAAAAAAATTAATTATTTTTACCCCTAATAAATAAGGCGCAACTTAATGAGCATTTGTTATTTAAAAGACTGCAAAAAGAATATTTTAATTTTCTGGTATATGACGTAAAAAAATAAAATTTGTACCAGAAATGTGTTACACTTTTGAAATTTTTAGTACCCCACACTTGAAAAAGAATTTATTGAATAAAAGTAAAAATAAAAAATAAAAGCTATCCATAGAATTAAAAAAAAATGTTTTATTTTTTTCTAGAGCTGAAAATTTTTGTATAAAAAAACTTTAAAAGATTAACCACGTTATCTCTGACAGAAAATAAAATGAAAATATGTAAAATTGAAAACAAAATATGTTTTAGATGTCGTAAATTGTTTATTTTTTTGAAGGGTTTTTTTACGTTTCTTTTTTAAGCTTCTAAGTGATTCCTTTATATCAGACTAATTGGAAAATAATTGTTTTTTTATTTAAATATTATTTACTTTTAATTTGTATATTTAACTAGGAGAATTTTCCTATGCATCTTATGAGCTTCAGTGGATGAAGTTAAAACATATTGTTTTGTATAATGTTATATCGATTTAACTTTCTTTAAATAAATAGTTTATTATATTGTGAGTAAAAATGAGAACATTTCTTAAGTCTTTAGACAATAGTGTGACGTTCCTATAAATTATTGACTGATCAACAGAAACCAATGTAAATATTGCTGTAACGAATGTCTCATATATAATGATTATTACACTAGGTGGCATCACTAGCCGATATTCCCTAATTTCCATTCATTTCCTGCGATTATTATTTCCCTCCAGAGTTCTTCTACGATACGCAGGTTGAAGTGGTTGTGAAATGTAAGCGTGTGGATTTTTCCTCGGAGAGTTTTTCATGGGACTCCCGAAGATTGAGGTGGTGAAGACGTATGCGTATGAATATTTTCCCAGAGAGGATTTCTTCTGTCATTTCTAAATTTGTGCATATGTAATATAATTGTACATAGAGTTGTTCAATGAGTCAACCTTGTATCTTTATCATACTTTATTAAAAGTTTTCTACTTAATCTTAGAGTGGAGTGTCCTTTTGAAGTCACGAGCCCATTATTAAATCTTGGTGCCTACTTAGGGAAAGTAAGCTGCTATACTGCTGTGTTTAAATGTTCGTTTATCAAATATTGAAGATTTCATAACCAGATTAGTGTGATCCAATCATACTTTCATCATAGAATAAATAACTTCTCTTTTTTCGTGTTGAAATAAGCTAGCATTTTCAGAATAATCTAAAATTTAGCACGGTAATTTTATTCCCGATAAAAAAAATATCTAAGAAAATTAAAATTTTATAAAAACTTCACTAAAAGAAAATCTTTACGGAAGGACTTCTTTTTTAAATTGTGTTCTAATATTTTAGAACAGTTTAATAGTTTTTTAATATATAGTTTTGAAACTATATATTTTACATGAAATCTGTCAGACTACAGATTCGATGTTTGACTTCGAACTTGGCCAGGGGTAACTCAATCTCTCATCCATGCGAAGTTGATAAAATTGAGACAAAATATATTTATAAGTTAAACACAGGAGGTTTCGCGTCCGTCTGACCGCTTGATTGTGATATAGCTACGCTATATACACCAAAGAGCCAAAACATTAAGACCTTCCCTACATTTTGAAATTAGCTCGTCTGGATGATACGGAGGGAACATTATTAGGTAGAAATGGTATTTAATTGTTGCTGGAGATTCTGAGGAATCATTCTTGCGCTAGGCTGCTGAAGGATGCGAAATGCTAGGATGCGAAAGGCTGCTGATTTAAGCGACTTTGATAGAGAGCAGATTGAAATGTCCCGAAGGCTTGAAACGAGTATCTCCGAAATTGCACTACCTGTGGGTTGTTCGCGAACTTCTGATGTCAGTACTTATGAAAAGACGATGAATGACAGTGAAACCAGCAGTAGGCGTCGTGGCGTTGGACGTCTACGCGTTATCAAAGAAAAAGGACGTCCGAGACTGTCCCGCTTGGTGAAGCAAATTCTAGAACAGAGAGTGGCTCAGCTGACAGCCCAATACAATTCAGGTCGATGTAGAATTGTTTCGTAGCACACAGCTCAGCGGATACTGCTGGATATGGGACTACGAAGCAGACGCCTTACTCACGTACCTCTGTTGAGAAAGTATCATCGCTAACTACGTCTACACTGGACCCAGAAACATCGTGACTGCAGCATGGATCAGTAGGAAAGAGTTGCCTGGTTGGATGAATTACAATTTTTCATTCATCATGTCGATAGTCATGCCAGGATGAGCCGTATTCCAGGTGAACAGTTACTCCCCTAATATACAGCAGATCATACAAAGGTCGGTGGCTACGGTTTTCAGATTTGGTGGACGTTAGGTGGACGTTTGGGACGGTCTTTGGAACCCGTGGTTGTGGCACAACATACCTTGATAGAAACGGACAATCTAAACATCATTGCGGACAAGTTGTACCTTTACACAGAGTTTGTGTTCCCAACTTGAATAGAGTCTTCCAGCTGGACAACTCCCGATGTCACAATGCTTGAACTGTGCCCGAGTGGTTCCCAGGACTTTAATTGTGCCCGAGTGGCTTCCTAGGCTTGAATTCTGCCCGAGTGGTTTCAGGAACATTATGCTGAATTCCAGTTAATGGCCTGGCGACCTAACTCACCGGATCACATTAGTGGTGTCATGGAACGACAGCTCAGATCTCCAAAACCACCATGTCAATTTATCCCGGATTTGCAAGACCGCTTCTTGAGCATCTGGTACAATCTGTCTCTATGACATCTACCACAGACTTGTGATAGCCATGCCAAGGCAGGTTGCAGATGTTTTTGGGGAAAAAGGGGGGCCAACGCGTTATTAGGTAGGTGGTCATAATGTTTTGGCTCTTCAGTGTATAGTACATCTAGACCCGAGGTCAAGAATGTGATATTGGTCAATGCAGGCCATGATTTTTCTCGGATAGTTGAGAGGTGGAATTCAGTTTTTAGACGTTTAGCAATGGTGAGTGAACTTGTTTTAAATATTACGAGATATTGAATCCGAAGTTCTTTCAGGAAGAACCAATATATTTGTTTTATCAGAAAACAAGAGTTTAGTTAATTTTTTATTAAAAATTTTTCTTTGAAAACATTTCTTCTACATTAACTATTATAAACAAATATTTCACTGAGAAGTCTCCCCTTCTGAGCATTTACACATATAGTACTTATAATATGTATTAAAGAAGAATAACCAATACATATAGATATAAAAGCCTTTATTTCAGGAAAACTAGAAAATAGCACACACCTTTATTAAGGAATTTTTTTAGAAAACATATTATATATTCATTACTACCAAAAATACCTTTCTTACTAAAATTTTTACCAAAAATTTCTGATCTGCATATTTAACCATACAATAATAAGTATATTATAGTTAAAGTACTTAAAATTTTTTTACTGCAAATTAATCTGCAAAGTAGCCAATCAAAAGGTCTATTTGATTTGCAATTGCGTTTAAAAATACCTATTTGTCACATACACAGTAAAAAAATGAAAAATACGTTCATTTATTGGCATTTATTTCCATGTTTTTTTCTTTTAATATAATAGTAATATTTATATCTGCAATAAAAAAAAGAGAGAAATTCTATTGCAAATAAATAAAGCATTCTGAACCTGCATTTAAGGAAAAGTCTGAATTTTTCAAGCGTCAGGTTTACACCAAGATAAAATTTTATTCAAAATACTTCCAATTAAGTCCTTTATGAAGAAAACAACTTTTGAGAAGCACTGTAATCTAAAGGGTTTCAAAATTTAATTTAAATACTCAACAATTAGTCTGCAGTACTGTGCGAATTAATGTGAACACAAGTAATTTTTAAGCGTTTGCATTTTTCGCAGTGTTTTCAACATGTTTATGTCAAAAGAAGCGGCCATTTTGTTTTACTGACGTGACATTTAGTGAGTAACAACTAACTGCTAGTTACAGATGTGTTTATCTTTTATATTATTAAGAATTATCGGGTCTTTTAATTTTTTTACTATAAGACTGCATCTGGACTTTGTTCCCTTCTTATTTTAGAAGATAGATATTTCTCCCAAGAAGCGAACAAAGATTCCTACTTTAAGTGAGCACACATTAATGAATCAAAGAGATACAGTCCTCAGCAGAAGTTTAGACACTGGTGTTATTTAACCTTTAAATAAAAAATACGAACACTTGGGTTATACCAATGGCTGTACTCATTTTTAAATATATTTTAAACGTTTTAGGGCAGAAATAACGGTTTTATTGTTGTATATTATTTAACTGAAGAAAGTGAAATTTGTATATTACAAAAGTTTAGATACTTTCGTGATTTTTGGCAATTGTTCACGGAATAACGCAAATTTCAAACTTATGACGTCACATGCATGAAGTATTTAAGTGCACCTCGCGATAGTATCTGTTAGTGGAGATGCCGCGAGCTAGAAATTTTCAGTCAGATGAAGTAATTTAATCATGGAAGCTGAAATCGAAAGGGCAGACTTTTGCAGAAATTTCAGCTACTTTGAATAGTTCATAGAAGTCTGCCTGTCAAGTACTGTCTAAGGGTGACTCTTTCAAAGCAAAACATAGATCTGGAAGGACTCGTGTGGCCAGAAAACGAGATGGTAGAAGGATCCATAAACTGACACCTAGACAAATGATAATTGCTAGTCGCATTTAAATTGAATCAGAACTTTTTGTGTCAACGGATACTTTCGTAGATGAATTAAAGAAATATGTAAATTAGTTTACATGAAAATGATAAAACAACCAGCCTTGAAATCTCTCAACAAATTGACGAGAATGCAGGATCTTTAACCCTTTCCGTCGCGGAGTAATTTTTTTTTACAAACTGTTGAAATAATGGACTGACACCACAATTTATAAACGAATTTATTAGAAAATATGAATTTGTTTATTTTCATGTACATTATAAAAGGAAAATTTTAATTCAATATTCTTGGTGTCATTTGTAACTTTTGGAATTAAAATTAGGTGTTCTTTTTTAAGGACGCCGCAGTCGAAAGGCTTAATGATTTGGGCCTCATTTGTTTTAATGCTCAAGTACCTCTGGTGTTGCTTAGTGGTCGCCAATCAGCGTAAGACTACATACATAGACTGAAAAACAATTTACAGCCATTTGGTGAACTTTTAGCTCTTCAAAAGTATGTATTTGAGAAAGATAATGCGTCCATTCATGTTGCATATAAATAAAAAAATTGGTTTAATTCTCAAAATATTACTGTTCTCGACTGGCCAGTGTGTAGCCCTGATCTGAACCCAGTCGTAAACATTTGTGGCATCATATCTCATACGGTTTATGGAATTTTTTGAAAATACTTTTCAGTAAATGAACTTTGATCTGCTGTTGAACGAGTTTGGCACGAAATAGACCCCCAAGTGATGCAGGATTTAGTTTCTTCGATGGAAAGTCATATACTTGCACTAACAGCAAACAATGTAGGTGCAGTTCGTTTTTAATTTATGGATTTTTTTTTTTTTTTTTTTTTTTTTTTTTTTTTTTTTTTGTAAATAGACAGATTGTCGATACTTTGGTCACAATGTTAATTTTTTTTGTCATTATATATTATATAAAGTGTATAAATTAAAGTTATTGTTTGTGAATATAGGTTAAGTCCCCAGTAATATATGACAGTTGAGTTACAACAATTCGTTACATACTTCTCAGTACAGAAGCACAATCGATCATTGTCTAAACTTTTGCTGCGCACTGTATTACCAATGAGTTTGGTGTGAGTTTAGGAGTTGTAAAAATTATTTTAAAGCAAAAGAAAGGACACTGGAAACATTGAGCTGAATAGAAAAGCGAAATGTGGAAGGATGAGGAATACAACAAGAAGATGTGAAGCTTTTCAATATGGGAATGTAAATTAAATCCCAGAAAAACAAGCCAAGTAAGACAGCAAGATTTAGCACAAGCTAGAGTTATTGTTCAAGACTCCACCGTTCGAAAAAGACTTATCGAAGGAGGAAGAAAAAAAATTTAACCCCAGGAAAAACAATTATTGACCACTGCCATGAAGAAAAAGATATTTGGGCAAAAAAAAAAAAAAAATATGTGAGAAGTAGTTTGGAGAAACGTGTTGTTTTTTGGTACAAGAACAGAGATCTCGTTTTATTAGAAAAGGGACAACTAAAAACTTACGGCAGCTCATATTGATCAAACGGTTAAACACCCGTTAAATTAGATGTTTTGGGGTTGATTTTAGTATAAAGATACCGAATTTCTTATGCCGGTAGAAGGCAAGATGAACTCTCAAAAATACGAAAACTTGAGGCTGAACAAAGAAAAATTTATGCCAATGATCGAGCAGTTTTCGAACAAGATTCGGCTCCTTGTGAAGTCTCGAAGGTCATGAACAAATATTTCAAGAACAAAAAGATTTCATGCATTGATTGGCCAAGGAACTCATCCGATCTAAATCCTTAGAAAATTTGTGAAGTACTATAAAAGCTAGACTTCGTAAAATGGATTTTACAACAAAACAAAACTAAATGACGTTGTAATCCAGATATGGTTTCAAGACCTGAAAAATCAAAAAACTGCTAAACCCTTGGGGACGAGTGAACGGTATACGTGCCGCGTAAGGTGCTCAGAATCCGTGATTATTCTCACCTGTAAACTTTTATTGTAAAATTTGCCTTATTTAATCCGAGCATTTTTCCGATTCAATCAGGCAAAAATTTCTATTTTGAAAAACCGGTAATAAAAGATTTAAAATTCTGTAGAATACGCTCGTCCCGAAGGGGTTAAAACCTTGTTGTCTCAACGCCAAAACGTGTTGAAAACGTTATAAAGTCAAAAGAGGACATCTTTCCTGTGAAAAAATATGTAAACATTATCCTTTTGTATTTCTTTAAGTTATTGTAACTAGTAAATGATTTATTTAAATTATCACCTGTGTTCACATTAATTCGCACAATACTGTACCTTGCAAATCAAAAACAGTTCATTTATACAATTAATTCTAATTATTAATGCCCAGCCTCCAACAGTAATAATTATTACAGAAAGGAGAAGCGATTTTGATAATAAGAAGTGTAATATTTACAATTATTATTACAGAAAAAATTATATCAATATATTTATAATTTTCATTTAAGATTTCGTTTTCTTGGAACAGGTAAAATTAGCTAAAATGAGATAACATCATCTATTGAATGTATTGAGCTTTGTTTACAATTGGAACACACATAGAACGCATTTTAGCCAATACTTTGATAGTTCGTAAATTTTTCGTGGTTCTAACAGCTTGTTGTTGCGAAATAATAGCTTCATTATTTCATTTTTTTTCAAAATTCTGATCAAAGCCTCAAGAAAGTTATCCTTACAAATCATAAGGTTTTCTTTAACTTAAAAAAAAATTCTTCATTACACTACTAAAATCAAATCTGCACGTACATTTCGATAGAAATATTATATTGTGTTGAATGATAATTTTATTTGATTTCCTATAAATAGCCTCTCTGTCGTATGGAATAAAAATTCTTAAGTAAGTTAATCTTATACAGATGTTTTGAACCTCTGGTAGATTTCAAAATTTTCTATAGGACACCTAGGTGAAGAAAATTATAGAAAAAACAATATTTTTCGGTAAGGATTTTAATGAGTTTGTAAGCAATTTATTTTTGCTCTCATCATATAAAAGAATTAGTTTAATGGAACTGCTAGTCGTCACGTAAATATAATTTGTATATAATGCACTTTTAGAAAAAAGTTTTTACAACTCCATTGACATTATTATTTTACACATGTTTTATTAATTTTACAAAATGAAAGTTCACAAACGTCAGACATCATTACAATAGCAAATAATGTCGCTATTCAAACATAAAATGAATGAGATAAGAAAGTCCACATCATTTTTAGTGTAAACACTCATTCTCCATTACTCCATCTTGTAAAGGCCAATATAGCAAATCATAACATCACCTTATTGGCCGAATCTGGAAGCAGCATTTCGTTGTGCTCAGAAAAATTATTTAATAAACTTAAGCCTACATTAAAATACAAGAGGCTATCACCAGCCATGTGCATCAAAACTGTCAATTCAGATGTTTCTTTTTCTTCGCGTATTACAGAATCCATTAAGTTAAAACACAATTCCTTCTCGCACCACTTTTACATAGTCGATATTCCACAATCCTCCAGTTTTGAAGGCTTTCTCGGTTTCAACTTCATTAAATTTAATATAATCATTGACACTTTCAATAAATGCATTCACATCAACAACAGCTTGACAATTCCATTAGACACCTCTGTCACTACTTCAAAAGTCGGTAAAGGTGATCAATACAACTCTCTATGTGATGTTATGACAAATCAGGAAGTTTTCTTAACTCGTAAAATCATTTTAGAACCCCAAGAGCAAACATGGTGCTCTGTTTACACTAAAAACAACAACAAAGATGTCATAAATTATTTATTTGAATATTTAGCACAAAAGAAAGAACTCATAGGACTTGATGCCATTGTTCAAATAAATAAAAAGTCAAAACATAAAAAGAAAACGTCGCAATTACATCACTTCTTTTCTATTTCTCTTAAAAATAATTCTGACAGTACCATTCATTTTCCTAAACACACAAAAATTGGTCATTGGTCTGAGGTCAAGGAAATTCTTAAGTCCCCCCTGATAATTTTGACAAGCATCATAACTCAGAACATCAATTCCTAAATGTTTTCCAGGCATCTAATTAAATGTTTAAAAAGGAAAGGGGATTTATCAGCTAATGATTTTAATTTTGCTCATTTAAATTCCAATGAAGCAAATACATTGGCTAAATTATTACTTAATAATTACTACGCCTTTTCAAAATCGTTAGATGCACTTGGACATACTGATAAAATTGTACCAGATTTGAAGTTTATTAATGATTGCCCTATAAAAACACTTCTCTTCCCCCTTCTTCAATCATTGCAAAAAGATGCTTCGGAACAGATTAAACAATTACTTGAAGTCAAAATTATTGAACGTCACTGTTCATAGAATGGACTTGCCCCATGCTACTTGTCAAAAAGGTACCAAATAGTACTGGTATGTAAAATTCAGACTTGCATTAGATCACAGAATGGTAAACACTGTCATTCAAGGCTCTTCTTAACCCCTTCCAAAAATTCAAACTATCATTTCAAATCTTTCTCAATACCGCTATTTTACTTCTCTCGACTTTCATCAAACGTATCATGAAATTGATTTGCCAGCAAAATATCAAAATCAGTTAACTTTTACCACTATGTTCGGTTCTTTCAGATACAAGAGATTAGTTTTCCGATTAAAAAATAGCGCTTCTATTTTTCAAGCTGTAATGGACTCTTTGATTGATTTATTGCAATTAGAAGGTGTTTATGCATATCAGGATGCCTTTGTTGTAGGTGCAAATTCTTTTAATGAAATGTGTAATAAATTAGATGAAATTCTTTCTATCTTAGTGAGGTATAACTTAAGGCTGTCCCCTAATATCCACTAATAAAAATCCACTTTTCATAAAACTAGCATTGACTATTTAGGATTTCATGTTGAAAATCAGTCTGTTTCTCGGATTCAGTCAAATATCATGAAAATATCATCTTTTCCCACGCCTACAAATAAACGTCAATTAAAGAGACTTATGGTACAGCGTCTAGAAAATATAGTGTGGAAATCGGCTATCCCAGTAATGCTTAAAAAAGTGCTAAAATATTGGATCCCTTATATATAAAACGATGCTGAAATCCAATGAGCCTATCACAGCGACATCTGCAGGATATTTTCTAAAACTCCAAGACGATTTGGTCTAGACAGACGCTTTAATAATATGATGTTTAGTTTGGAATTTGAAAATATATCACAGATGTCGCTGCGATCGGCTCCATGGATTTCAGCACGTTTTTCACAGTGCCTCATAACGGATAACAGTGCCTCGCACGGATTTCAACAGTGCCTCATAATCCCTGTCTCCATGATTTTCAAAGGATGGATCGGTATGATCTGAAAACATACATTTTTCGTTGATCCATATTTTTTAAATGAACAGAATTAGTCCAGTTATAGCAGTATTTAGCCGCTGTTAAAAATCCTCAAAATTGAAACCTTGAACTGTAGATCTCTAACTTCTGGTGAAAAATATTGACCAAAGTACCATCAGAGTAATGATGCTTACAAGGAGTGTGCCCGAGGTTGGTGTCAGCGAATGCGATGTACATTTATGTTTCGCTAGAGCATAGTTATTATATAAATATATGGTCGTCATAAAGTGAAACCCCCAGGGCGTCTTGAGAAAATAAGTCTCAAAGTTTAAGCTACAGTTTATAATCAGATAAATTTCTTTCTTTGGCAAGCGGCTCTGTGGCACAGTCAGCGGCATGCTGGATTTGAGTTTTTTCTACACGGGTGCAAACCCGGCTCGGACCTGTTTTTCGGAACGGAAATTTTTATTAATCATTTTCGAACCGCAATTGAAAAAACATGGATAATAATTGAAATTTACGAAAAATATGAATTAAATGTATGCTTTGTAGTATGTAAGTGCTTTTTTAACTACGAAATTTTGCATCTTTTAATATATAATGAAAAAAAATAAAAATATACGCATATTTATACGTCTATAGGCCAGAAATTTTTTGTTGTTTTTTAAAATTATTTACAGTTATTTCAATGAATAATCTACTATTATTTACAGAGAAATAAATTAAAACACGTGATATAAATGCGTGAATAGTTATATTATTTTAATTCTGTTTCTATTTGAAAGTATTTCGAATATTTGATGGTTTTTTTAATACCCTTTTTAAATTTTTCAGAAGTTCAATATATTTTTAGAAATTATTTTTAAGCACAAATACAGTTATTGTAACTATAATCATAAGAATCCAAGATTAAAAAAATTCAAATATTAAAAATCTAGTTGGTAAATAACGACATATTTATTTCATTGTGAAAAAAAGTAGCTTATTTATGTAAACAACAGTAAATAAATTTTAAAATTAGCTCAATTTTATAGTCTATAAAAGTTCCGATTGACTTTATTTTAGTTTGTTATTATTATTATTTATTTAATTTACTTTACTTTTCATTAATTACATATGCATGAAAAGATTCGAACTTAAAATTGTATTTATATAATTAAACTGCATTATATAAAAATATTAAACAAGACCCAGGTCGAAATCTATGCTGGTATTTGTTTGCTGGGCAAGCATTAAATGCTGTATCCCAGAAAAGTAAACTAGCATAAACTACCATAACACATTTGCTCGTTCCACCATAATTACCAGCAAGTCATGGTGTGTATTGGAACACTTTACTGCTTGGCCAGCATACATATTCCAGCTTGTGTTGCTTGAATACGTTGCTGGCCAAGCAGAAATCAAGATCACCACTTGCTTGTAATTTCTGCTATTCTAGCAGTAATTCACAAGCAACACATGTTTTTTTTGTTACTATTCTATCATTAGATTTCTACCATCATTTGCTATTAATTTTTGCTAGGCTGGCATTACATTTCTAGCATCACATTCTTTTGATATTTGCTATGTTAACATTAATTTTCTAGTATCTCTTGCTTTTATTTTTTTCTATTCTCCCAGTTAGAAAAACAAGTGGGTAAGTGTGATCACAGATCGCACAGAGGGTTTCGTTTAATATTCATTTCAAAACACTTTACCCTTTTGAAAAACCTGTTAGTTCCACATTTCGCAACCAGGGGCGCACTCTATACTAAACAAATCTCTATCCGAACGAAACTCCGTTTTACATACTATCCGTATATATATTAGTCGAAGGGATTGGGCCCATAGCACACGAGATAAGTAGGCGCCCCTGGCGGTAAAAAGTGGAACTCAAATATATAAGGTTATGGTGCATAATATGAAAGAATGGTCAAAGGGGTGTCGGCAAAAGTTGGAAAAGTGCTCCCCGGGTGAAAAGGTCGGAGGTTAGAAAAATTGCTTAAAATATACGTTAGAGCACGTAGGAGTAAATAATATAAGACTTTTTGAAAATTTTATGATTTGTCGTGTGGTCTGAGGTATTCAGCTATACGTATGCAAAAATTCATGTCTCCAACTTAATTAGGGGCTCTTTTAGAAATAATTGCTTAAAATACATATGTGGTAGCTGAAAGGGTTAAACGTAAGACTTTTTCAAGATTTTATTATTTGTCGCCTGGTCTCAGGTGTTCTGCTATAATAAGCATGCAAAATTTCAAATCTACAATTTAATAAATTGCTCAGTTAGGAAGAATTGCTTAAAACACGCATGTGGGAGACCAAAGGGTTAAATGTACGACTTTTTAAAATTTTTATGATTTGTCGCATGATGGTGTTCAGCTAGTATGCAAAATTTCACGCCTCCAACCTAAATAGAGTGTCACTTAGAAGGAATTGTTTAAAATCCACATGTAGGAACCCAAAAGCTTAAATGTACGACTTTTTCAAAATTTTATGATTTGCCGTTTGATGTGTGATGCTCAGCTATAAATATGCAGAATTTCACTCCTCCAACCTAATTAGGGGCTCACTTAGAAAGAATTGTTTAAAATACACATGTTGGAGATCAAAGGGTTAAATGTACGACTTTTTGAAAATTTTATAATTTTTCATTTGATGCGAGGTGCACAGCTATAAGTATGCAAAATTTCACGCCTCCAACCTAATTAGGGGCTCACTTAGAAAGAATTGTTTAAAATACACATGTGGGAGCCCAATGGGTTAAATGTACGACTTTTCAAAATTTTATGGTTTGTCATTTGATGTGAGGTGTTCAGCTATAAGTATGCAAAATTTCACACCTCCAACTTAAATAGGTTGTCCCTTAGAAAGAATTGTTTAAAGTACACATGTGGGAGCCCAAAAGGTTAAATGTACGACTTTTTGAAAAATTTATGGTTTGTCATTTGATGTGAGGTGTTCAGCTATATTTATGCAAAATTTCACACCTCCAACCTAAATAGGGGCTCACTTAAAAAGAATTGTTTAAAATACAGTTGTGGGAGCCCAAAGGGTTAAATGTACGACTTTTTGAAAATTTATGATTTGTCGTTTGATGTGAGGTATTCAAGTATAAGTATGCAAAATTTCGCGCCTCCAACCTAATTAGGGTTCACTTACAAAGAATTGTTTAAAATACATATGTGGGAGCCCAAATGGTTAAATGTACGACTTTTTCAAAATTTTATGATTTGTCGTTTGATGTGGGGTATTCAGCTATTATTATGCCAAATTTCACTCCTCCAACCTAAATAGGGGCTCACTTAAAAAGAATTGTTTAGAATACACATGTGGGAGCCCAAAGGGTTAAATATACAACTTTTTGAAAATTTTATGATTTGTCGTTTGATGTGAGGTATTCAGCTATAAGTATGCAATATTTCACTCCTCCAACCTAATTAGGGTTCACTTAGAAAGAATTGTTTAAAATACACATGTGGGAGCCCAAAGGGGTAAATGTATGACTCTTTCGAAATTTTATGAATTGTTGTTTAATCTCAGGTGTCAATCTATAAGTATGCATAATTTCATGCCTGCAACCTAATTAGGGACGCACTTAGAAAGATTTGTTTAAAATACACATGCTGGAGCCCAAAGGGTAAAATGTATGACTTTTTCAAAATTTAATGATTTGTCGTTTGATTTGAGGTGTCCATCTATAAGTACGCAAAATTTCACATCTCTAACCTAAATACGGGCTCACTTAAAAAGAATTGTTTAAAATACACTTGTGAGAGCCCAAAGGGTTAAATGTTCGACTTTTTGAAAATTTATGATTTGTCGTTTGATGTGAGGTATTCAACTATAAGTATGCAAAATTTCACGCCTCCAAACTAATTAGGGTTCACTTAGAAAGAATTGTTTAAAATACATATGTGGGAGCCCAAAGGGTTAAATGTACGACATTTTCAAAATTTTATGATTTGTCGTTTGATGTGGGGTATTCAGCTATAATTATGCAAAATTTCACACCTCCAACCTAAATAGGGGTTCACTTAAAAAGAATTGTTTAAAATACACATGTGGGAGCCCAAAGGGTTAAATGTACGACTTTTTCAAATTTTATAGTTTGTCGTTTGATGTGAGGTGTCCATGTATAAGTACGCAAAATTTCACACCTCCAACCTAAATAGGGGCTCACTTAAAAAGAATTGTTTAAAATACATATGTGGGAGCCCAAAGGGTTAAATGTACGACTTTTTCAAATTTTATAGTTTGTCGTTTGATGTGAGGTGTCCATCTATAAGTACGCAAAATTTCACACCTCCAAACTAATTAGGGTTCACTTAGAAAGAATTGTTTAAAATACATATGTGGGAGCCCAAAGGGTTAAATATACAACTTTTTGAAATTTTTATGATTTGTTGTTTGATGTGAGGTATTCAGCTATAAGTATGCAATTTTTCACTCCTCCAACCTAATTATGGTTCACTTAGAAAGAAATGTTTAAAATACACATATGGGAGCCCAAAGGGGTAAATGTATGACTTTTTCGAAATTTTTTGAATTGTTGTTTAATCTCAGGTGTCAATCTATAAGTATGCATAATTTCATGCCTGCAACCTAATTAGGGTTCACTTAGAAAGAATTGTTTAAAATACATATGTGGCAGCCCAAAGGGTTAAATGTACGACTTTTTCAAAATTTTATAATTTGTCCTTTGATATGAGGTATTCAGCTATAAATATGCAAATTTTGACGCCTCCAATGTAATTAGAGGTTCACATAGAAAGAATTGTTTAAAATACACATGCTGGAGGCCAAAGGGTAAAATGTATGACTTTTTCAAATTTTAATGATTTGCCGTTTGATTTGAGGTGTCCCTCTATAAGTACGCAAAATTTCATGCCTGCAACCTAATTAGGGGCTCACTTAAAAAGAATTGTTTAGAATACACATGTGGGAGCCCAAAGGGTTAAATATACAACTTTTTGAAAATTTTATGATTTGTTGTTTGATGTGAGGTATTCAGCTATAAGTATGCAATATTTCACTCCTCCAACCTAATTAGGGTTCACTTAGAAAGAATTGTTTAAAATACACATGTGGAAGCCCATAGGGTTAAAGGTACGACTTTTTAAAAATTTATAGTTTGTCGTTTGATGTGAGGTGTTCAGCTATAAGTTTGTAAAATTTCACGCCTCCAACCTAATTAGAGTCTCACATAGAAAGAATTGTTTGAAATACACATGGGGGAGCCCAAAGGGTTAAATGTACGACTTTTTCATAATTTTATAGTTTGTCGTTCGATGTGAGGTGTTCAGCTAAAAGTTTGTAAAATTTCACGCCTCAAACCTAAATAGAGGTTCACATAGAAAGAATTGTTTGAAATACACATGGGTATATGTACGACTTTTTCAAAATTTTATGATTTGTCGTTTATGTGAGGTATTCAGCTATAAGTATGCAAATATCACTCCTCCAACCTAATTAGGGTTCACTTAGAAAGAATTGTTTAAAATACACATGTGGAAGCCCATAGGGCTAAAGGTACGACTTTTTAAAAATTTATAGTTTGTCGTTTCAAGTGAGGTGTTCAGCTATAAGTTTGTAAAATTTCACGCCTCCAACCTAATTAGAGGCTCACATAGAAAGTATTGTTTGAAATACACATGTGGAAGCCCATAGGGTTAAAGGTACGACTTTTTAAAAATTTATAGTTTGTCGTTTGATGTGAGGTGTTCAGCTATAAGTTTGTAAAATTTCACGCCTACAACCTAATTAGGGTTCACTTAGAAAGAATTGTTTAAAATACACATGTGGGAGCCCAAAGGGTTAAAGGTACGACTTTTTAAAAATTTATAGTTTGTCGTTTCAAGTGAGGTGTTCAGCTATAAGTTTGTAAAATTTCACGCCTCCAACCTAATTAGAGGCTCACATAGAAAGTATTGTTTGAAATACACATGTGGAAGCCCATAGGGCTAAAGGTACGACTTTTTAAAAATTTATAGTTTGTCGTTTGATGTGAGGTATTCAGCTATAAGTATGCAAATTTCACTCCTCCAACCTAATTAGTGTTCCCTTAGAATGAATTGTTTAAAATACACACGTGGGAGTCCAAAAGGTTAAATGTACGACTTCTTCAAAATTTTGTAATTTGTCCTTTGATGTGAGGTATTCAGCTATAAATATGCAAATTTTCACGCCTCCAATGTAATTAGAGGTTCACATAGAAAGAATTGTTTAAAATACACATGCTGGACCCCAAAGGGTAAAATGTATGACTTTTTCAAAATTTAATGATTTGTCGTTTGATTTGAGGTGTCCATCTATAAGTACGCAAAATTTCATGCCTGCAACCTAATTAGGGGCTCACTTAAAAAGAATTGTTTAGAATACACATGTGGGAGCCCAAAGGTTTAAATATACAACTTTTTGAAAATTTTATGATTTGTCGGTTGATGTGAGGTATTCAGCTATAAGTATGCAATATTTAACTCCTCCAACCTAATTAGAGGTTCACATAGAAAGAATTGTTTAAAATACACATGTGGGAGCCCAAAGGGTTAAATATACAACTTTTTGAAAATTTTATGTTTTGTCCTTTGATGCGAGGTATTCAGCTATAAGTATGCAAAATTTCACGCCTCCAATCTAATTAGAGGTTCACATAGAAAGAATTGTTTAAAATACACATGTGGGAGCCCAAAGGGTTAAATGTACGACTTTTTCAAAATTTGTGATTTGTCGTTTGATGTGATGTATTCAGCTATAAGTATGCAAAAAGTCACACCTCCAATCTAATTAGAGGTTCACATAGAAAGAATTCTTTAAAATACACATGTGGGAGCCCAAAGGGGTAAATGTATGACTTTTTCGAAATTTTATGAATTGTTGTTTAATCTCAGGTGTCAATCTATAAGTATGCATAATTTCATGCCTGCAACCTAATTAGGGATGCACTTAGAAAGATTTGTTTAAAATACACATGCTGGAGCCCAAAGGGTAAAATGTATGACTTTTTCAAAATTTAATGATTTGTCGTTTGATTTGAGGTGTCCATCTATAAGTACGCAAAATTTCACACCTCCAACCTAAATACGGGTTCACTTAAAAAGAATTGTTTAAAATACACTTGTGGGAGCCCAAAGGGTTAAATGTACGACTTTTTGAAAATTTATGATTTGTCGTTTGATGTGAGGTATTCAAATATAAGTATGCAAAATTTCACGCCTCCAACCTAATTAGGGTTCACTTAGAAAGAATTGTTTAAAATACATATGTGGGAGCCCAAAGGGTTAAATGTACGACTTTTTCAAAATTTTATGATTTGTCGTTTGATGTGGGGTATTCAGCTATAATTATGCAAAATTTCATACCTCCAACCTAAATAGGGGCTCACTTAAAAAGAATTGTTTAAAATACACATGTGGGAGCCCAAAGGGTTAAAAGTACGACTTTTTCAAATTTTATAGTTTGTCGTTTGATGTGAGGTGTCCATCTATAAGTACGCAAAATTTCACACCTCCAACCTAAATAGGGGCTCACTTAAAAAGAATTGTTTAAAATACACTTGTGGGAGCCCAAAGGGTTAAATGTACGACTTTTTGAAAATTTATGATTTGTCGTTTGATGTGAGGTATTCAACTATAAGTATGCAAAATTTCACGCCTCCAACCTAATTAGGGTTCACTTAGAAAGAATTGTTTAAAATACACATGTGGGAGCAAAAAGGGTTAAATATACAACTTTTTGAAATTTTTATGATTTGTCGTTTGATGTGAGGTATTCAGCTATAAGTATGCAATTTTTCACTCCTCCAACCTAATTATGGTTCTCTTAGAAAGAATTGTCTAAATACACATATGGGAGCCCAAAGGGTTAAATGTACGACTTTTTCAAAATTTTGTGATTTGTCGTTTGATGTGATGTATTCAGCTATAAGTATGCAAAAATTTCACACCTCCAATCTAATTAGAGGTTCAAATAGAAAGAATTGTTTAAAATACACATGTGGGAGCCCAAAGGGGTAAATGTATGACTTTTTCGAAATTTTTTGAATTGTTGTTTAATCTCAGGTGTCAATCTATAAGTATGCATAATTTCATGCTTGCAACCTAATTAGTGTTCACTTAGAAAGAATTGTTTAAAATACACACGTGGGAGTCCAAAGGGTTAAATGTACGACTTTTTCAAAATTTTATGGTTTGTCCTTTGATATGAGGTATTCAGCTATAAATATGCAAATTTTCACGCCTCCAATGTAATTAGAGGTTCACATAGAAAGAATTGTTTAAAATACACATGCTGCAGGCCAAAGGGTAAAATGTATGACTTTTTCAAATTTTAATGATTTGCCGTTTGATTTGAGGTGTCCCTCTATAAGTACGCAAAATTTCATGCCTGCAACCTAATTAGGGGCTCACTTAAAAAGAATTGTTTGAAATACACAAGGGGGAGCCCACAGGGTTATATGTACGACTTTTTCAAAATTTTATGATTTGTCGTTTATGTGAGGTATTCAGCTATAAGTATGCAAATTTCACTCCTCCAACCTAATTAGGGATCACTTAGAAAGAATTGTTTAAAATACACATGTGGAAGCCCATAGGGTTAAAGGTACGACTTTTTAAAAATTTATAGTTTTTCGTTTGGTGTGAGGTGTTCAGCTATAATTTTGTAAAATTTCACGCCTCCAACCTAATTAGAGGCTCACATAGAAAGTATTGTTTGAAATACACATGTGGAAGCCCATAGGGTTAAATGTACGACTTTTTAAAAATTTATAGTTTGTCGTTTGATGTGAGGTGTTCAGCTATAAGTTTGTAAAATTTCACGCCTACAACCTAATTAGGGTTCACTTAGAAAGAATTGTTTAAAATACACATGTGGGAGCCCAAAGGGTTAAAGGTACGACTTTTTAAAAATTTATAGTTTGTCGTTTCAAGTGAGGTGTTCAGCTACAAGTTTGTAAAATTTCACGCCTCCAACCTAATTAGAGGCTCACATAGAAAGTATTGTTTGAAATACACATGTGGAAGCCCATAGGGCTAAAGGTACGACTTTTTAAAAATTTATAGTTTGTCGTTTGATGTGAGGTATTCAGCTATAAGTATGCAAATTTCACTCCTCCAACCTAATTAGTGTTCCCTTAGAAAGAATTGTTTAAAATACACACGTGGGAGTCCAAAAGGTTAAATGTACGACTTCTTCAAAATTTTGTAATTTGTCCTTTGATGTGAGGTATTCAGCTATAAATATGCAAATTTTCACGCCTCCAATGTAATTAGAGGTTCACATAGAAAGAATTGTTTAAAATACACGTGCTGGACCCCAAAGGGTAAAATGTATGACTTTTTCAAAATTTAATGATTTGTCGTTTGATTTGAGGTGTCCATCTATAAGTACGCAAAATTTCATGCCTGCAACCTAATTAGGGGCTCACTTAAAAAGAATTGTTTAGAATACACATGTGGGAGCCCAAAGGGTTAAATATACAACTTTTTGAAAATTTTATGATTTGTCGGTTGATGTGAGGTATTCAGCTATAAGTATGCAATATTTAACTCCTCCAACCTAATTAGAGGTTCACTTAGAAAGAATTGTTTAAAATACACATGTGGGAGCAAAAAGGGTTAAATATACAACTTTTTGAAATTTTTATGATTTGTCGTTTGATGTGAGGTATTCAGCTATAAGTATGCAATTTTTCACTCCTCCAACCTAATTATGGTTCTCTTAGAAAGAATTGTCTAAATACACATATGGGAGCCCAAAGGGTTAAATGTACGACTTTTTCAAAATTTTGTGATTTGTCGTTTGATGTGATGTATTCAGCTATAAGTATGCAAAAATTTCACACCTCCAATCTAATTAGAGGTTCAAATAGAAAGAATTGTTTAAAATACACATGTGGGAGCCCAAAGGGGTAAATGTATGACTTTTTCGAAATTTTTTGAATTGTTGTTTAATCTCAGGTGTCAATCTATAAGTATGCATAATTTCATGCTTGCAACCTAATTAGTGTTCACTTAGAAAGAATTGTTTAAAATACACACGTGGGAGTCCAAAGGGTTAAATGTACGACTTTTTCAAAATTTTATGGTTTGTCCTTTGATATGAGGTATTCAGCTATAAATATGCAAATTTTCACGCCTCCAATGTAATTAGAGGTTCACATAGAAAGAATTGTTTAAAATACACATGCTGCAGGCCAAAGGGTAAAATGTATGACTTTTTCAAATTTTAATGATTTGCCGTTTGATTTGAGGTGTCCCTCTATAAGTACGCAAAATTTCATGCCTGCAACCTAATTAGGGGCTCACTTAAAAAGAATTGTTTAGAATACACATGTGGGAGCCCAAAGGGTTAAATATACGACTTTTTGAAAATTTTATGATTTGTTGTTTGATGTGAGGTATTCAGCAATAAGTATGCAATATTTCACTCCTCCAACCTAATTAGGGTTCACTTAGAAAGAATTGTTTAAAATACACATGTGGAAGCCAATAGGGTTAAAGGTACGACTTTTTAAAAATTTATAGTTTGTCGTTTGATGTGAGGTGTTCAGCTAAAAGTTTGTAAAATTTCACGCCTCCAACCTAAATAGAGATTCACATAGATAGAATTGTTTGAAATACACAAGGGGGAGCCCACAGGGTTATATGTACGACTTTTTCAAAATTATATGATTTGTCGTTTATGTGAGGTATTCAGCTATAAGTATGCAAATTTCACTCCTCCAACCTAATTAGGGATCACTTAGAAAGAATTGTTTAAAATACACATGTGGAAGCCCATAGGGTTAAAGGTACGACTTTTTAAAAATTTATAGTTTTTCGTTTGGTGTGAGGTGTTCAGCTATAATTTTGTAAAATTTCACGCCTCCAACCAATTTTGAAATTGAACTAACTAAATTCTCTTTTTGAAAAGAACGGATTTTTTTTTTTTTTTTTTTTTTTTTTTTTTTTTTTTAATGAAAATAATTAAACACTAAGAAAATGAACAGCTAAGATTTTTAAGATGGGGAAGTGGAGGGGAGGCGCTTTTTCGCAAAAATCCTTCATGGAAATTAATTTTCCGTTTTTTTTTATATTTATGTGTTAAAATTTTATCTAAACCGGGGGTGGTGGGCACTTTTCCCTATAAATCCTTTATAGAAATTAATTTTCAGGTTTTTTTAGATTTTATCTAAAACGGGTGGACGAAGGCAGTACTGAATTTACGTTGTATTGGTTCGAAAAGGAAATCTACCGCCCCTGAATTTTGAAATTTATCAAACTAATATTTTTTTCTCTGATTTTAATAAACACAGTAAATTTAATCTTTTCTAGAAACTTAAAAGAATTAAATACTAAGAGAAAGTGCAGCTATGAATTTTCTTCCAATTCGGGGGGAGGGGGGGGTGTCTTTTTTCCTTTAAGTCTAACATGGAAATTGTTTGTTAATTTTTTTAAGTTTATGGGTTAAAAAATTATCTCAAACGTGTTCAAGGGGCAGTGTTTAATTCAGGTGGGGGTGACACAGCCCTCTCCCCTCCTCATTCCCAGATTTTTAAATTTAATGAATAAAATTTTATTTTTCTCCCATTTTTAAAGATATAGAAAATTTATAATTTACAGGTAACCTAAAATAATTTAACTGTAAGAGGAAGATCAGTTTAAAATTTTCCGTTGGGGGGGGGGGGGGGGTTACTCTTCTATATCCGCTTTGGAAATTAATTATTAGTACTGTTTCTTTTGATATTTAGATGTTAAAAACTAATCTCAAATGTTCGGTTTAAGACAGTATTGAATTCAGGAGAGGGCCAGCCCGGATTTCAGATTTTAATGAACAATTTTTTTCTCCGTTTTTTTAAGACATACTGAATTTTTTTCGAGTAAATTAGAATATTTAAATTCTAAGAAACAGAAGAAAAAAGTTCCGTTATGGGCGGGTGGGGGGGGGGGGGGTAGGGCTCCCCTAGAAGACTCTCATAGAAGTTAAATCCCTCACAGAAATTAACACACCCCCATAGAAGTTAATTAAAAAAAATAGAAGCTATATTTTACATCTTGCAAAATTGCATTGTACAGTGAAACCTCCGTAACGCAAACTCCTGAATATTCCGTTAAGGGAAGAGGGCTTAGGTGATCCATTAAGCCTCCCTTGAGTTGTAAATTTAACAAATTTTTTTCTCCGATTTTGAAAAACAAATTGAAATTTAATCTTTTCTCTTAGCTTAAAATAAAAGAGAAAGTAAGACTTTTCTGTTGGGGAGGGGAACGGAGGTGGAAGAAAGCTATTGTTTTTCCCCGGATTTGAAAAATTAATTTAATTTATAATTAAAATTTCCTTTTCTTTTATTTTCAAAAAACATTGTCAAATATATATTTTTCGAGTAACTAAAAAATAAAATAAAAAAATAAACATTTGATGCTGGCAAGCATTAACAAGAACACAATGTTTAAGTACCTACCTCATCATTACTGGGAAGAGACTTGTGTAGCAAATTAGCATATGTTACTGACACATAGTACGTCATGCTGTTTTATATCAAAGCTGGTTGCATAGCATATTATGCTGGCAAGCATAAAAAAGCATATAATAGCATGTAAAAGTACCTACCTCTCCATGCTTTAACAGAAGATTAAACAGCAAATAAGCACATAAAATGCTTGTACATAGTTTGTCATGCTATTTCTCACTGAGCTGGCTGCATAGCATATTATGCTGGTAAGCATGAAAAAGCATATAATAGCACGTTAAGGTACCTACCTCTCCATGCTTTGAAAGAAACTTAAACAGATACGAGCATAACATGCTTGTACATAGCTGGTCATGCTATTTCCCAATAAGCTGGCTACACAGTATAATATACTGCCAAGCATAAAAAAGCATATAATAGCATGTAAAAGTACCTACATCTCCATGCTTTGACAGAAGATTAAACAGCAAATAAGCACATAAAATGCTTGTACATAGCTTGTCATGCTATTTCTTCCTAAGCTGGCTGCATAGCATATTATGCTGGCAAGCATAAAAAAGCATATATTAGCACGTTAAGGTACCTACCTCTCCATGCTTTGGAAAAAGCTTAAACAGCAAACAAGCATAAAAAGCTTGTACATAGCTTGTCATGCTATTTCTACCTAAGCTGGCTGCATAGCCTATTATGTTGGCAAACATAAAAAAGCATATAATAGCACGTTAAGGTACCTACCTCTCCATGCTTTGTAAGAAGCTTAAACAACAAACAAGCATGAAATGCTTGTACATAGCTTGCCATGCTATTTCTCCCTAAGCTGGCTGCATAGCATATTATGCTGGCAAGCATAAAAAAGCATATAATAGCACGGTAAGGTACCTACCTCTCCCTCCATGTTTTGGAAGAAGTTTAAACCGCAAACAAGCATAAAATGTTTGTATATAGCTTGTCATGCTATTGCTGTGTAAGCTAGCTATATAGCATGTGATGCTGGCTAGTATTGTAAAGCATATACTAGCAAGAAAATCTAGCAGACAAAGCAATACATAGCAATAACTAGCATAATTTTTATGCTGGAACTAGCAAGAATTTTGTCCGGGGGAAAAAAATGATTTTCGAAAGAAATTACTATGTAGGCACTTATTCTAAGTAAAAATCAAGAATCCCAGACTTAAAAAAAAAACATTAAAATAGTAAAAGCATATTTTTAATAAACCATGAAATATTTGAAGTATTTGAATGAGGAAATAAAATGAAAATAATGTATTTGTTCACTTATTTTATTTTATTTATCTGTTAAAAATTGTAGATATTCATTTTAAATAACTCTAAATAATTTTAACTAGCAACAAAAAATTTCTGGTCTATAGACATATAAATATCAGGTTTTTTTCTTTATTTTCATTACATATTTAAACATGTAAAATCTCGTAGTAAAAAAATCACTTATATGGTGCAAAACATACATTTAATTCATATTTTTCATAAATGTCGATTTTTATACATTTTTTTTAAATTGCGGTTCGAAAATGATTGATAAAAATTATCATTCCGAAAAACAAGTCTGAGCCGGGTTTGAACACGTTAGAAAAACCTCAAATTCAGCCTGCTGCCAACCATGCCACGGAGCCGCTTGACAAAGAGAGAAATTTATCCTAGTATAATCTGTAGCTCAAACTTTGCGACTTATTTTCTCAAGACCCCATGGAGGTTGCGCTTTATGGCGCTCAGATATTTATATACTAACTATACTCTATCAATACACAAATTTTCATCGCATTCGGTAACACCAACCTCGGACCTTCTACTCACTGTAAAAAAAATTCCACAACGTTCCTGGGAAAAAATGGGCAGCTGAGTTGCCCATTATTTTCAAGAAACATTTCTTGAAAATGACTGGAACTTTACTGTATAACTTTAAAACTTTCCACAGAAATGCCAGTAAGCTTCCTGCGAAATACCAGGAATGTTTCTGTTAAAAACAAAACATTACCGATATTTCACAAAAAGCTTACCTTATTTTCTATGGAACGTTTCAGAAGTGTTCAATAAAGTCTGTTCAATATTGTCAGAAGTGACAATAAAATCAATATTTATGGCTGTTACAATAGTAAAAATTTTACTTAAAAAAATGAAACCATTATTTATTTCTCACAAAATATAAATGAATAAATATTATTAAATTTTATTTTTTATAAGCAAATAAACTGCGTAAAAAAGAAGAGCTTACTGAGCAACACAAATAAAACTGTACAACTGCTTGTTATATAGATAGAGTGAAAATGAAAAAAAAAAACAACAACAGAAAACAATAGCGTAAATATAGATTAATATTAATTTTAAATCTTAGGCATAAATGTATAATTCGTAAACGGAAACTCATTAAAACATAAATAATATTAATACACATATTTCTTAGAACAAAATTTGTTCTAAAAATAATATAGCATACTAAAAATATCAGCGGAACAAGATAAAATATTATATTTATAGCCACTTACTCTTTTGCGATTATCCTTTTCTTTTAATTTATAATCCTTTAAGGGGGAGGGGGACTTCTTATGTCCAACAAGGATGTTCTAGGTAATTGATTAATTTCTTTTTTCATTTAAATTTAACAAGCTATCATAGAATCCCCAGTTAGATTGAAGTTTTAGAATGAATATGCAATCTTAATGGAAATTCAAATACTAGGCGTATATTTCTACTTGTGCTGCTGGCTAAACATTCCACAGACAGGTACGGCGCATAATATCTTACAAGGAGAGGGTCCGAGGTTGGTCTCACCGAATACGGTGATCATTTGTGTTTCGATAGAGTATAGTTAGTATATGAATATATGACCGCTATAAAGTGCAATCCCCAGGGGGTCTTGAGAAAATAAGTCGCAAAGTTTAAGCTATAATAGTTTATAATTGGGTAAATTTCCTTCTTTTGCAAGCAGCTCCGTGGCATGTTCGGTAGTATGCTGGATTTGAGTTTTTTCTACCTGGGATCAAACCCGGCTCGGACTTGCTTTTCTGAACGAAAATTTTTATCAATCATTTTCGAGCCGCAATTGAAAAATGTGTATTATAATTGAAATTTACGAAAAATATGAATTAAATGTATGTTTTGCAGCAAATAAGTGCTTTTTAACTACGATATTTTGCATGCTTAAACATATAATGAAAAAAAAACCCGCATATTTAATGTCTATAGACCAGAAAATTTTTGTTGTTATTTAAAATTATTTACAGTTATTTCAATGAATAATCTATTTTTCACAGAGAAATAAATTAAAACACATGATATAAATGCGTGAATAATTATATTACTTTAATTTTGTTTTTATATGAAAGTATTTCGAATATTTCATGATTTTTTTTTAATACCCTTTTTAAAATTCTTAATTTGACTTTTTTTATTTCGGATATTTGGTTTTGTAATTATTACCAACGTAATAACAATTTTCAGCTGCTCAATATCTTTTTAGAACTTATTTTTAAGCAAAAAGACTTATTCTAACTATAATCAGAAGAATCCAAGATTTAAAAAAATCAAAAGTTAAAAAGCTAGTTGGTAAAAAATGATACATTTATTTCACTGTGAAAAGTAGTAACTTATTTATGTAAATAACAGTAAATAAATTTTAAAATTAGCTTAATTTTATGGTCTATAAAAGTTCTAATTGTCTTATTTTTAGTTTATTATTATTATTTATTTATGTTATCTTTACTTTTCATTAAATATATAAACATGTAAAGATTCACACTTAAAATTGTATTTATATAATTAAACTGCATTATATAAAGATATTAAACAAGAAAAAATATATATTTCCGAAAGAAATTACTACGTAGACACTTATTCTAATTAAAAATCAAGAATCCCAGAATTTAAAAAATCATATTAAAAATATAAAAGCATATTTTTCAAACAATGAAATGTTTGAAGTATTTGAATGAGGAAACAAAATGAAAATAATATACTTTTTCACTTATTTTTATTTATTTCTCTGTTAAAAAGTCCTTCCGGCCAGTGCCGGGAGGAAGAGGTAGCTTTCATAATCCTTATTTTAAAAAAGCCAACTTAAATCATGCAAACACACGAAGCTCAATTTAGTGGAAACCGAATATAGGAGATTCAATACTAATTTTTATCAATATAATGAATGAGAATTTCGCGAAATTAGTCAGCTTTATCCAAGATGCTTTTCTTTAAAGTAACTTATATTTGGCTGCCAAATTCGGCAATTTCTTAAAGTGCCTGTCATTTTAAGACAACATGGTGGATGAGGCTAAGCAGTGAACTTGGTCGAGACCTTAGTAATTGCTGTGCACATGCTTACTCACATCGGAATCGGTTAATATATAGGAGTGCTGTCGCATGCAAAAAATCAGATTTTTAAAAATGTCACCCACAATAGAAATTGAAACTGCTATATCTGAGCCATTTTTTAAGGTAAAGACAAACAAAAAATGCTCCTGAATCCTTATATCAAGATCAAATACTTAAGAAAGAAACCTTTTTCAATTTCTAATTTTTTTGTAGCTCACTTTAAATGTATATATATTTTTTTTAATTTAATGGCCGCCATTTTGAAACAAGATGGCTGATGAATCTGGCCAGCGAACTTGGTCGAGGTGTTGATGTATACTATCCACATGCCTTCTTACATCGAAATAGGCGAATATGTGTGTTATCACGTGACAAATACAAGATCGTTTCAAAATGTTAGCCATGCTAGAAATTCAAAGTGCTATAAATCAAACACTTTTTAAGGGGTCTTGTACCTTTTAAACGCGTCGAAAATTAACGAAACACTTCAAAGTTTGAATTAGTCTATCTTCAAAGCCTTTTTATGTATAAACTTGAAATTTTGGATACTGATTAAACAGATTATGCTTTGTAATATGCTACCATTAGAAATTTATTAACCCTTTACAGAATTTGTGTATTGTTGAAATCAAAATAGCTCTTTTTTTACCCCATAAGTCATTGCGCGCATGATATCTTGAGAAAGTATGTATGGATTGGCATGAAATTCGGTAAAGATACTAAACATATATGTGTGTTTAAAATGATCTACTCTTAGGCTAAAATTATTTCATTAACTATATAAAAAAAATATTTTCGTAAAAAAAAATAAAAAATTTGTATTTTTAATGAATAAAAATAGTCATAACTAAAAATATTACCATTGTAATTACTTAAAAGTAGATCATTTTAAACACACATATTTGTTTAGTATATTTACCAAATTTCATGACAATCCATACATACTTTCTGAAGATATCATGCGCGCAATGACTTATGGGGTAAAAAAAGAGGTATTTTGATTTCAACAATACACAAATTCTGTAAAGGGTTAATAAATTTCTGTTGGTAGTATATTACAAAGCACAATCTGTTTAATCAATATCCAAAATTTCACGTTTATACATAAAAAAATTTTGAAGATAGACTAATTCAAACTTTGAAGTTTATCGTTAATTTTCGACGCGTTTAAAAGGTACAAGACCCCTTAAGATATCAACAAAAGAACAAATTTTCAGAAACAAAAACTGCTCCGGAATCTTTGTATCAAGGCCAAACACATAAAAAAAATCTTTTTCATTTTCCAATTTTTTAATACCTCATTTTGAATTTTAAATTTAATATTTTTAAATGGCAACCCTTTTGAAACAAAATGGCGAATGAAGCTGGCCAACGAACTCGGTCGAGACATTGGTATGTACTATGTACAGACCAAGTTACATCCAAATAGGTTCATAAATACGCCTGTTATCGCGTGACAAAAATCAGGTCGTTTTAAAATGTCAGCCACAAGAGAAATTCAAAATGCTATTACTCAGCCATTTTTTTTTAGATATAGACGAAAGAAAAACTGTTCCGGAATCTTTGTATTAAGGTCAAACACATACAAAAAAAATCTTTTTCATTTTCCAATTTTTTGGTATCTCATTTAAATTTTTTTATTTTTTAATTTTTTTAAATGGCCGCCATTTTGAAACAAGATGGCGGATGAAGCTGGCCAACGAACTCGGTCGAGATATTTGTATGTACTATGTACACATCAAGTTACATCCAAGTCGGTTCATAAATACGCCTGTTATTACGTGAGAAAAATCAGGACGTTTCAAAATGTCAGCCACGCTAGAAATTCAAAATGCTATAACTCAGCAATTTCTTAAGATATAGACGAAACAAAAACTGCTCCCGAATCTTTTTATCAAGGTCAAACACATAAGAAGAAAATATTTTTTCAATTTTCAATTTTTGGTACCACATTTCAAATTAAAATTTTTCTTAAAATTTTAAATGGCCGCCATTTTTAAACAAGATGGCGGGTGAAGCTGGCTAACGAACCCGGTCGAGACATTGGTATGTACTATGCATAAACGAAGTTACATCCAAATCGGTTCATAAATACGCCTTTTATCGCGTGACAAACTTCAGGACGTTTCAAAATGTCAGCCATGCTAGAAATTCAAAATGCTATAACTCAGCCATTTTTTAAGATATAGACGAAACAAAAACTGCTCCGATATCTTTGTATAAAGGTCAAATACATAAGAAAAAAATATTTTTCCATTTTCAATTTTTTGGTACCACATTTCAAATTTTAAATTTAAAAAAAAATTTTAATGGCCGCCATTTTGAAACAAAATGGCGGATGAAGCTGGCCAACGAACTCGGTCGAGAGATTGGTATGTACTATGTACACACAGAATTACATCCAAATCGGTTCATAAATACGCCTTTTATCGCGTGACAAAATTCAGGACGTTTCAAAATGTCAGCCACGCTAGAAATTCAAAATGCTATAACTCAGCCATTTTTTAAGATATAGACGAAACAAAAACTGCTTCGGAATCTTTGTATAAAGGTCAAATACATAAGAAAAAAATATTTTTCCATTTTTAATTTTTTGGTACCACATTTCAAGTTTTAAATTTTTTTTTAAATTTTAAATGGCCGCCATTTTGAAACAAAACGGCGGATGAAGCTGGCCAACGAACTCGGTCGAGACATTGGTATGTACTATGTACACATCGAATTACTTCGAAATCGGTTCATAATTACGGGAGTTACAGTGTGACATAGATCAGATATATATATATATATATATATATATATATCAATTTTGAACGGAGGGTGGTTTCGGGGTCTGGGGGTCATGATCGATGAAAATATACCAAAATTTTTTGAAATGGCTTTCCTCCGAACGGCTGCAATAGGTAGCTTTTTTGTAAAGAAAGCTACCTAAAATTGTAGATATTCATTGAAATAACTGTAAATAATTTTCAATAACAACAAAAATATTCTGGTCTATAGACATTAAATATGCGTTTTTTTTTTTCATTATATATTTAAACATGCAAAATTTCGTAGGTAAAAAAGCACTTATATGATACAATAGATACATTTAATTCGTATTTTTCGTTATATTTCAATTATTATACACATTTTTTCGATTGCGGTTCGAAAATGATTGATAAAAAATTTCGTTCCAAAAAACAAGTCCGAGCCGGGTTTGATCCCGGGTAGAAAAAACTCAAATCCAGTATGCTGCCAAACATGCCATGGAGCCGCTTACGGAAGACTGAAATTTATCCGGTTATAAACTACAGCTTAAATTTGCGACTTATTTTCTCAAGACCCTCTCTGTGTGTTGCGCTTTAAGCCAGTCATATATTTATATACTAACTATACTCTATCGAAATACAAATGTTCATCGCATTCGGTGAGACCAACCTCGGACCCTCTCCTTGTTAGCGATGTCACAGAGGTATTGCATTTTCATCTGAAAGACCTTCACAATAGAGACGGAAATGATTATATCCTCTATTCATTTATTTGCTTTCCACAATGATTTTTTGACATTCGTATAAGGAATTCGTTTTCGACAGTCAAACACGAGCGGCGGACAACAACAAAATAATAAAATGGCGGCCGCAGCTTTTTGATGTTGACAAAATTTGTTCAGGAACGTTTCAGATATGAAAACCAGAATTTCACAGGAAAGAGCTAAATTATTCTGAAAACCTGAGAAAAGCGAAACGTTCCTGGAATTTACGTGGAAAGTTACCACTTTTTCTTACAGTGCTTGTTAGAACGTAAGGACTTTTTAATTGTAGAAGACTCACGGGACTTTTCTTTTATGAGATGTATTAATGTAAAGAACACTTCTCTATGTCTTATACAAATTGTTTAACTTATCTTTTAAGATATGTAAAGCAGTGTGTCTGAAATTCGTGCAATAAATGATAACACGTTTTTTCACGGAACATAGGTAATCTGGGGAATAAAAAACAATTAATTTTAATTGTATTAGAGGGATAACTGACATTTCCCGTATTTTATAAAATGATTGCTTATATTTTATCCATCGTACCCATCTATCTTAAAACACTGGAGTCAAATTCAATCTGAAATAAGAATATGGTATTTCCAAAATTCGATATAATAAATAAATGTCAGTGCAGAAATCTTAAGGTCAGTGCAGAAACAGTTTACTACGACAAAAATAAGTACATTTACATTTAAAATGTCAAATCTTTTGTTCCCTGTAAAATTCCTATAAAATTTTATCTTTCTTCCTTTAATAAATCGCATATTTATATATTTTTAAAATACATTTTGAAAATGTTATTTTCATTGCAGTCTTGTCTATTTAAAATTCTACTAATTTTCTTTAAGCTATCGAACTGTACTTGAGTTCAACGCCAAGGATCATTTATTATGAGAAGGAAAACTAAGTTATCCAGAGTAACTTATCATTATCTCCAAAACTTACTAGGTAATATCTATAATCAGAAATAGGAAATGATAATGATACGGTTTTATCAAACGAAAACTGAAATCTGCCTACTTTGATACAATTTCATGTTGGCAACATTAGATGCGGGTTAGTTTATCTGTGACAGTTAAAACATTTTTTCTATCATATAAGAAAAATACAAGCTTATATAAAGTACTCAACGTCTAACCCATATTCTTGATTGCTGTAAAAAATAAATGATATACATATTTCGCATTATTAATATTCATGACCTGGTGAAAGCACGAGCTAATTGGGCAGGTGCCAAAGAGCTCTCTGATTTTGGAGACCACGAAATTTGTTAAGCAATTTTCATAAAGTTGATATATTAAACTTATTTTAACCTAGTATTGATTATAATATATTATTTCTTATGTCAAGATTTTTCTCTGCGCATATACAAAACACACCACGAGAAACGGTAAGTATTATACGAGCGTTTTAGGTAGCTTTCTTTACAAAAAGCTACCTATTGCAGCCGTTCGGAGGAAAGCGATTTAAAAAAATTTTGGTATATTTTCATCGATCGTGACTCCCAGACCCCGAAACCACCCTCCGTCCAAAATTGATATATATATATATATATATATATATATATATATATATATATATATATCAATATATATATATATATATATATATATGACCTATGTCACACTGTAACTCTCGTATTTATGAACCGATTTGGATGTAATTCTGTGTGTACATAGTATATACCAATGTCTCGACCGAGTTCGTTGGCCAGCTTCATCCGCCATTTTGTTTCAAAATGGCGGCCATTTAAAAAATTTAAAAAAATTTAAAATTTGAAATGTGGTACCAAAAAACTGAAAATGGAAAAATATTTTTTTCTTATGTATTTGACCTTTATACAAAGACTCCGTAGCAGTTTTTGTTTCGTCTATATCTTAAAAAATGGCTGAGTTATAGCATTTTGAATTTCTAGCGAAGCTGACATTTTCAAACGTCCTGCCTTTTGTAAGGCGATAAAAGGCGTATTTATGAACCGATTTGGATGTAACTTCGTTTACACATAGTACAGACCAATGTCTCGACCGAGTTCGTTGGCCAGCTTCATCCGCCATTTTGTTTAAAAATGGCGGCCATTTAAAATTTTAAGAAACATTTTAATTTGAAATGTGGTACCAAAACATTGAAAATTGAAAAAAATATTTTTTTCTTATGTGTTTGACCTTGATAAAAAGATTCGGGAGCAGTTTTTGTTTCGTCTATATCTTAAAAAATGGCTGAGTTATAGCATTTTGAATTTCTAGCGTGGCTGACATTTTGAAACGTCCTGATTTTTGCCACGTGATAACAGACGTATTTATGAACCGATTTGGATGTACCTTGGTGTGTACATAGTACGTACAAATAACTCAACCGAATTCGTTGGCCAGCTTCATCCGCCATCTTGTTACAAAATGGCGGCCATTTAAAAATTTAAATTTAAAATTTTAAAATGAGATACTAAAAAATTGGAAAATGAAAAAGATTTTTTTCTTATGTGTTTGACCTTAATACAAAGATTCCGGAACAGGTTTTGTTTCGTCTATATCTAAAAAAATGGCTGAGTTATAACATTTTGAATTTCTATTGTGGCTGACATTTTAAAACGACCTGATTTTTGTCACGCGATAACAGGCGTATTTATGAACCGATTTGAGTGTAACTTTGTCTGTACATAGTACATACGAATGTCTCGACCGAGTTCGTTGGCCAGTTTCATTCGCCATCTTGCTTCAAAAGGGTTGCCATTTTTTTAAAAAAAGGCAATTTAAAATTTAAAAATGAGGTATTAAAAAATTGGAAAATAAAAAAGATTTTTTTTATGTGTTTGGCCTTGATACAAAGATTCTAGAGCAGTTTTTGTTTCTGAAAATTTGTTCTTTTGTTTATATCTTAAAAAGTGGTTGAATTATAGCACTTTGAATTTCTATCATGGCTAACACTTTGAAACGATCTTGTATTTGTCACGCGATATCACACGTATTCGCCTATTTCGATGGAAGAAGGCATGTGGATAGTATATATCAATATCTCGACCAAGTTCGCTGGCCAGCTTCATCAGCCATCTTGTTTCAAAATGGCGGCCATTAAAAAAAATATATATATATTTAAAGTGAGATGCAAAAAAATTAGAAATTGAAAAGGTTTCTTTCTTAAGTATTTGACCTTGATATAAGGATTCAGGAGCATTTTTTGTTTGTCTTTATCTTAAAAAATGGCTCAGATATAGCAGTTTCAATTTCTAACGTGGGTGACATTTTGAAAAATCTGATTTTTTGCCTGCGACAGCACTCGTATATATCAACCGATTCCGATGTGAGTGATCATGTGCACAGCAATTACTAAGGTCTCGTCCAAGTTCACTGGTTAGCCTCATCCACCATGTTGTCTTAAAATGGCAGGCACTTTAAGAAATCGCCGAATTTGGCAGCCAAATATAAGTTACTTTAAATAAAAGCAGCTTGGATACAGCTGACTAATTTCGCGAAATTCTCATTCATAATGATTTAGTATTGATAAAAATTAGTATTGAATCTCCTACATTCGGTTTCCACTTAATTGAGCTTCGTGTGTTTGAATAATATAAGTTGGCTTTTTTAAAATAAGGAATATGAAAGCTACCTCTTCCTCCCGGCACTGGCCGGAAGGACTTTTTGAACATGTGTTTGACATAGTACACGAATATTTCGTTAAAATGTGTTATCTGATTAAAAATTGCAGTTAACTAACACTATTAAAAAACACAGCAAATAATGTCAACTTTCTAGTGCAAAATTTTCGAACGGATCAAATGATAATCAATATTTGGTGCTCTTAGAGTTAGGTGAGTTTAAAGATAAAACATATACCGACAAAATAGGTAACGACAAAATAGGTCCACGGAAAAGTGGACACCTGACGGAAAAATCGAAATCGACCCAAACAATCTGAATTAATTAAACTCGTAAAAGTGCAAATTTAAATAATTTGTAAAAAAATAAGTGAAATGTGTTTATTAAAATTCATGTTTTCACTTGCAAATTTATGATATGTCCTTGAAAATATATTCGTCTCAATTCTATGAGATTTCATTTTAGGTAGCTTTCTTTACAAAAAGCTACCTATTGCAGCCGTTCGGAGGAAAGCGATTTCAAAAAATTTTGGTATATTTTCATCGATCATGACCCCCAGACCCCGAAACCACCCTCTGTTCAAAATTGATATATATATATATATATATATATATATCTGACATAAGTCACACTGTAACTCTCGTATTTATGAACCGATTTGGGTGTAATTCGGTGTGTACATAGTACACACCAATGTCTCGACCGAGTTCGTTGGCCAGCTTCATCCGCCATTTTGTTTCAAAATGGCGGCCATTTAAAAATTTTAAAAAAATTTAAAATTTGAAATGTGGTACCAAAAAATTGAAAATGGAAAAATATTTTTTTCTTATCTATTTGACCTTTATACAAAGACTCCGTAGCAGTTTTTCTTTTGTCTATATCTTAAAAAATGGCTGAGTTATAGCATTTTGAATTTCTAGCGAAGCTGACATTTTGAAACGTCCTGCATTTTGTCACGCGATAAAAGGCGTATTTATGAACCAATTTGGATGTAACTTCTTTTATACATAGTACAGACCAATGTCTCGACCGAGTTCGTTGGCCAGCTTCATCCGCCATTTTGTTTAAAAATGGCGGCCATTTAAATTTTTAAGAAAAATTTAAATTTGAAATGTGGTACCAAAAAATTTAAAATTGAAAAAATATTTTTTCCTTATGTGTTTCAGCTCGATAAAAAGATTCGGGAGCAGTTTTTGTTTCGTCTCTATCTTAAAAAATGGCTGAGTTATAGCATTTTGAATTTCTAGTGTGGCTGACATTTTGAAACGCCCTGATTTTTGCCACGTGATAACAGACGTATTTATGAACCGATTTGGATGTACCTTGGTGTGTACATAGTACATACAAATAACTCAACCGAGTTCGTTGGCCAGCTTCATCCGCCATCTTGTTTCAAAATGGCGGCCATTTAAAAAAAATTAAAAAAAATTAAATTTAAAATGAGATACCAAACAATTGTAAAATGAAAAAGTCCTTCCGGCCAGTGCCGGGAGGAAGAGGTAGCTTTCATAATCCTTATTTTAAAAAAGCCAACTTATATCATGCAAACACACGAAGCTCAATTTAGTGGAAACCGAATATAGGAGATTCAATTCTAATTTTTATCAATATAATGAATAAGAATTTCGCGAAATTAGTCAGCTTTATCCAAGCTGCTTTTCTTTAAAGTAACTTATATTTGGCTGCCAAATTCGGCAATTTCTTAAAGTGCCTGTCATTTTAAGACAACAAGGTGGATGAGGCTAAGCAGTGAACTTGGTCGAGACCTTAGTAATTGCTGTGCACATGCTCACTCACATCGGAATCGGTTAATATATAGGAGTGCTGTCGCATGCAAAAAATCAGATTTTTCAAAATGTCACCCACAATAGAAATTGAAACTGCTATATCTGAGCCATTTTTTAAGGTAAAGACAAACAAAAAATGCTCCTGAATCCTTATATCAAGATCAAATACTTAAGAAAGAAACCTTTTTCAATTTCTAATTTTTTTTTGCACCTCACTTTAAATATATATATATTTTTTAATTTAATGGCCGCCATTTTGAAACAAGATGGCTGATGAATCTGGCCAGCGAACTTGGTCGAGGTGTTGATGTATACTATCCACATGCCTTCTTACATCGAAATAGGCGCATACGTGTGTTATCGCGCGACAAATACAAGATCGTTTCAAAATGTTAGCCATGCTAGAAATTCAAAGTGCTATAAATCAACCATTTTTTAAGATATCAACAAAAGAACAAATTTTCAGAAACAAAAACTGCTCCGGAATCTTTGTATCAAGGGCAAACACATAAAAAAAATCTTTTTCATTTTCCAATTTTTTAATACCTCATTTTGAATTTTAAATTAAATTTTTTTTAAATGGCAACCCTTTTGAAACAAGATGGCGAATGAAGCTGGCCAACGAAATCGGTCGAGACATTGGTATGTACTATGTACAGACCAAGTTACATCCAAATAGGTTCATAAATACGCCTGTTATCGCGTGACAAAAATCAGGTCGTTTTAAAATGTCAGCCACAAGAGAAATTCAAAATGCTATTACTCAGCCATTTTTTTTTAGATATAGACGAAAGAAAAACTGTTCCGGAATCTTTGTATTAAGGTCAAACACATGCAGAAAAAATCTTTTTCATTTTCCAATTTTTTGGTATCTCATGTAAATTTTTTTATTTTTTAATTTTTTTAAATGGCCGCCATTTTGAAACAAGATGGCGGATGAAGCTGGGCAACGAACTCGGTCGAGATATTTGTATGTACTATGTACACACCAAGGTACATCCAAGTCGGTTCATAAATACGCCTGTTATTACGTGAGAAAAATCAGGACGTTTCAAAATGTCAGCCACGCTAGAAATTCAAAATGCTATAACTCAGCCATTTCTTAAGATATAGACGAAAGAAAAACTGCTCCCGAATCTTTTTATCAAGGTCAAACACATAAGAAGAAAATATTTTTTCAATTTTCAATTTTTGGTACCACATTTCAAATTTAAATTTTTCTTAAAAATTTAAATGGCCGCCATTTTTAAACAAGATGGCGGGTGAAGCTGGCCAACGAACCCGGTCGAGACATTGATATGTACTATGTATAAACGAAGTTACATCCAAATCGGTTCATAAATACGCCTTTTATTGCGTGACAAAATTCAGGACGTTTCAAAATGTCAGCCACGCTAGAAATTCAAAATGCTATAACTCAGCCATTTTTTAAGATATAGACGAAACAAAAACTGCTCCGAAATCTTTGTATAAAGGTCAAATACATAAGAAAAAAATATTTTTCCATTTTAAATTTTTTGGTACCACATTTCAAATTTTAAATTTTTAAAAAAAATTTAAATGGCCGCCATTTTGAAACAAAATGGCGGATGAAACTGGCCAACGAACTCGGTCGAGAGATTGGTATGTACTATGTACACACCGAATTACATCCAAATCGGTTCATAAATACGCCTTTTATCGCGTGACAAAATTCAGGACGTTTCAAAATGTCAGCCACGCTAGAAATTCAAAATGCTATAACTCAGCCATTTTTTAAGATATAGACGAAACAAAAACTGCTCCGGAATCTTTGTATAAAGGTCAAATACATAAGAAAAAAATATTTTTCCATTTTTAATTTTTTGGTACCACATTTCAAGTTTTAAATTTTTTAAAAAATTTTAAATGGCCGCCATTTTGAAACAAAATGGCGGATGAAACTGGCCAACGAACTCGGTCGAGAGATTGGTATGTACTATGTACACACCGAATTACATCCAAATCGGTTCATAAATACGCCTTTTATCGCGTGACAAAATTCAGGACGTTTCAAAATGTCAGCCACGCTAGAAATTCAAAATGCTATAACTCAGCCATTTTTTAAGATATAGACGAAACAAAAACTGCTCCGGAATCTTTGTATAAAGGTCAAATACATAAGAAAAAAATATTTTTCCATTTTTAATTTTTTGGTACCACATTTCAAGTTTTAAATTTTTTAAAAAATTTTAAATGGCCGCCATTTTGAAACAAAACGGCGGATGAAGCTGGCCAACGAACTCGGTCGAGACATTGGTATGTACTATGTACACACCGAATTACATCGAAATCGGTTCATAATTACGGTAGTTACAGTGTGACATAGGTCAGATATATATATATATATATATATATCAATTTTGAACGGAGGGTGGTTTCGGGGTCTGGGGGTCATGATCGATGAAAATATACCAAAATTTTTTGAAATCGCTTTCCTCCGAACGGCTGCAATAGGTAGCTTTTTTGTAAAGAAAGCTACCTAAAAGTGTTTTTTGTATGTGTTTGACTTTAATACAAAGATTCCGGAACAGGTTTTGTTTCGTCTATATCTAAAACAATAGCTGAGTTATAACATTTTGAATTTCCATTGTGGCTGATATTTTAAAACGACCTGATTTTTGTCACGCGATAACAGGCGTATTTATGAACCGATTTGAATGTAACTTGGTCTGTACATAGTACATACCAATGTCTCGACCGAGTTCGTTGGCCAGCTTCATTCGCCATCTTGTTTCAAAAGGGTTGCCATTTAAAAAAATGTAATTTAAAATTTAAAATGAGGTATTAAAAAATTGGAAAATGAAAAAGATTTTTTTTATGTGTTTGGCCTTGATACAAAGATTCTGGAGCAGTTTTTGTTTCTGAAAATTTGTTCTTTTGTTTATATCTTAAAGAGTGGTTGAATTATAGCACTTTGAATTTCTATCATGGTTAACACTTTGAAACGATCTTGTATTTGTCTCGCGATACCACACGTATTCGCCTATTTCGATGGAAGAAGACATGTGGATAGTATACATCAATATCTCGACCAAGATCGCTGGCCAGCTTCATCAGCCATCTTGTTTCAAAATGGCGGCCATTAAATTAAAAAATATATATATTTAAAGTGAGGTGCAAAAAAATTAGAAATTGAAAAAGGTTTCTTTCTTAAGTATTTGACCTTGATATAAGGATTCAGGAGCATTTTTTGTTTGTCTTTATCTTAAAAAATGGCTCAGATATAGCAGTTTCAATTTCTAACGTGGGTGACATTTTGAAAAATCTGATTTTTCGCCTGCGACAGCACTCGTATATATCAACCGATCCCGATGTGAGTGAGCATGTGCACAGCAATTACTAAGGTCTCGACTAAGTTCACTGGTTAGCCTCATCCACCATGTTGTCTTAAAATGGCAGGCACTTTAAGAAATCGCCGAATTTGGCAGCCAAATATAAGTTACTTTAAATAAAAGCAGCTTGGATAAAACTGACTAATTTCGCGAAATTCTCATTCATAATGATTTAGTATTGATAAAAATTAGTATTGAATCTCCTACATTCGGTTTCCACTTAATTGAGCTTCGTGTGTTTGAATAATATAAGTCGGCTTTTTTAAAATAAGGAATATGAAAGCTACCTCTTCCTCCCGGCACTGGCCGGAAGGACTTTTTAGTATAGATTAGCTACAGATTCAATGTTATGAAGTTACAATTTTGCATAGATAATCTGTTATTATTACATTATTAAAGAAACGTTCTTATGGAGAAAGTTTAATTGTATCCCATTAGCAAATGTAAGCATTTTAGGTAGCTTTCTTTACAAAAAGGTACCTATTGCAGCCGTTCGGAGGAAAGCGATTTCAAAACAATTTGGTATATTTTCATCGGTCATGACCCCCAGACCCCGAAACAACCCTCCGTTCAATATATATATATATATATATATATATCAACATATATATATATATCAACATATATATATATATATATATATATATATATATATATATATATATATATATATATCTGACCTATGTCATACTGTAACTCTCGTATTTATGAACCGATTTGGATGTAATTCGGTGTGTACATAGTACATACCAATGTCTCAACCGAGTTCGTTGGCCAGCTTCATCCGCCATTTTGTTTCAAAATGGCAGCCATTTAAAATATTTTTAAAAATTTAAAATTTGAAATGTGGTACCAAAAAATTGAAAATGGAAAAATACTTTGTTCTTATGTATTTGACCTTTATACAAAGACTCCGTAGCAGTTTTTGTTTCGTCTATATCTTAAAAAATGGCTGAGTTATAGCATTTTGAATTTCTAGCGAAGCTGACATTTTGAAACGTCCTGAATTTTGTCACGCGATAAAAGGCGTATTTATGAACCGATTTGGATGTAACTTCTTTTATACATAGTACAGACCAATGTCTCGACCGAATTCGTTGGCCAGCTTCATCCGCCATTTTGTTTAAAAATGGCGGCCATTTAAAATTTTAAGAACAATTTAAATTGGAAATGTGGTACCAAAAAATTTAAAATTGAAACAATATTTTTTTCTTATGTGTTTGACCTTGATAAAAAGATTCGGGAGCAGTTTTTGTTTCGTTTATATCTTAAAAAATGGCTGAGTTATAGCATTTTGAATTTCTAGCGTGGCTGACATTTTGAAACGCCCTGATTTTTGCCACGTGATAACAGACGTATTTATGAACCGATTTGGCTGTACAGTCGTGGAAAAAAAAAGTAAACACCCCCTACTAACTCTTCGACAAATTATCGTAGACGGAAGTTACTGGTACCGAATGATTGGAAATAAACTCTACTTTTAAATGATGTATATAAAATTTGCTTAGGGGGCCATCTACATATTAAAACGAACCCAAACCTCATTTTTTTCAATGGCAATACCCAATTTTAACGGGATATTTCAAATCTTCGGTTCAAACTATGCTCAGACACCAAATTTCAAGTCATTTGAATGATAAGTTTTGGAATTATAAACATTCAAAATTTAGTGCTTCTAATGTTAAATTAAATTTTCATATATTTATTTATATCTCCTGAAATTATACTCCTAATGTGTTAAATTTTTGTGTAGCAATACTACTAATGTGTTCAAACATAAATACGCTGAATTTGCAATTTTTATAATTTTGATATGAATTATGAAATTAATATTCAAAAAAATTATGAATTGCAACCTACAATTTTTTTGATGTATTTAGATTTATTAAGTCCTGCTTTATGAAAATCCGAAATTTCACATTTTTCTTCCAAATAGTTTTCAAATTATGCTTTAAAAACGGCAAAATGATGGTTTAAGGGGCCGTCTATGATAGAAGTGAGTAGATATTTTGAAATTTCTTCTGCTGTCCCGTTGTCTAACAGGCTTCATTGACTTCTTAAGGTGCCTTGATCAGGAAGGAGGCTCTCTCGGATAACAATCGACTACGGAACTTCAATTTGGATAAAGCCCTTAAAATATGCCCGTTTTATAATAATTAATTTCTCGGAAACTTATGGTACGAATTGCATAAAAATTGGTTTTGAGGCTAATTGAAAGGTGTAGAGTTCATTTATGCTGTCAGAATTGGGTATTGCTATTGAAAAAAATGAATTTATGGTTTATTTTAATATGTAGATGGCCCCCTAAGCAAAATTTATATACACCATTTAAAAGTAGACTTTATTTCCAATCGTTCGGTACCGGTAACTTTCTTCTACGATAATTTGTTGAGGAGTTAGTAGGGGGTGTTTACATTTTTTATTCCACGACTGTACCTTGGTGTGTACATAGTACATACAAATAACTCAACCGAGTTCGTTGGCCAGCTTCATCCGCCATCTTGTTTCAAAATGGCGGCCATTAAAAACATTTTTAAAAAATTTAAATTTAAAATGAGATGCCAAAAAATTGGAAAATGAAAAAGATTTTTTCGTATGTGTTTCACCTTAATACAAAGATTCCGGAACAGGTTTTGTTTCGTCTATATCTAAAAAAATGGCTGAGTTATAACATTTTGAATTTCTATTGTGGCTGACATTTTAAAACGACCTGATTTTTGTCTTTCGATAACAGGCGTATTTATGAACCGATTTGGATATTACTTGGTCTGTACATAGTGCATACCAATGTCTCGACCGAGTTTGTTGGCCAGCCTCATTCGCGATCTTGTTTCAAAAGGGTTGCGATTTCTTTTTTAAATGTATTTTAAAATTTAAAATGAGGTATTAAAAAATTGAAAAATGAAAAAGATTTTTTTTATATGTTTGGCCTTGATACAAAGATTCGGAGCAGTTTTTGTTTCTGAAAATTTGTTCTTTTGTTTATATCTTAAAAAGTGGTTGAATTATAGCACTTTGAATTCCTATCATTGCTAACACTTTGAAACGATCTTGTATTTGTCACGCGATACTGCACGTATTCGCCTATTTCGATGGAAGAAGGCATGTGGATAGTATACATCAATATCTCGACCAAGTTCGCTGGCCAGCTTCATCAGCCATCTTCTTTCAAAATGGCGGCCATTAAATTAAAAAAACATATTTAAAGTGAGGTGCAAAAAATATATATATATATAGAAATTGAAAAAGGTTTCTTTCTTAAGTATTTGACCTTGATATAAGGATTCAGGAGCATTTTTTGTTTGTCTTTATCTTAAAAAATGGCTCAGATATAGCAATCTCAATATCTAACGCGGGCGACATTTTGAAAAATCTGATTTTCTGCCTGCGAAAGCAATCGTATATATCAATCGATTCCGCTGTGTGTGAGCATTTGCACAGCAATTACTAAGGTCTCGACCAAGTTCACTGGTTAGCCTCATCCACCATGTTGTCTTAAAATGGCAGGCACCTTAAGAAATCGCCGAATTTGGCAGTCAAATATAAGTTATTTTAATTAAAAGCAGCTTGGATAAAGCTGACTAATTTCGCGAAATTCTCATTCATAATGATTTAGTATTGATAAAAAATTAGTATTGAATCTCCTACATTCGGTTTCCACTTAATTGAGCTTCGTGTGTTTGAATAATATAAGTTGGCTTTTTTAAAATAAGGAGTATGAAAGCTACCTCTTCCTCCCGGCACTGGCCGGAATTACTTTTTAATTTCTATTAAATATATCACACCCGCAAAAGGAAAATTATATTTATTTTTTTCACCAGCGAAAGGCTGAACGATTAAGATGATACTTATGATCTAAAAATAGTGTAGTAAGAAGTATTCATTGGCGCCAACAGTTTTTTTATACATCTTTGAATCTTATTATTCTGCGTTGGCTGTGTGACATGCATTTGTAACTGGATAAAGTTCTGTTAAATTTCTGTCTCCAATAAAAAAATATAGCTCAGGAAATATTTCAGATAAATGTTAATTTTTCTTTGTTCAGTACCTAAATTTCAGTTTGTTTCTCTAGTTAGTATGATTATGTTAATACTAGAGGGCTCTGCCCCCTGCAAGCTACGCTTTCCATCCCCCGTTTAGACACCGCAGAATCTAAAAACACGCTAATCTGATGGGTTTTAAAAATATTAGAGAAGATTGAATTATACTGAAAAAAGCTGTGCAATTCTGCCTGTAAACGGGTTCCCATCCAATTCCCTTTGATTGCAAAAATTTAAGGGCGAATCAGTTGCTGTTAAGACATCCAATGGTTGTTTTCGTTTTTGATTAAAGAGGATCAATTAAACATTTGAAAAGAAACTAAAATAAAATAAATTAAGTATAAGAGTCTTTGCCTCCCGGTATTTTAAAACAATCTCTATAACAATAGCCTAAGTCATGTGACTATCAACAACAGTTCTAGGCGGAGCACTTCGCTTTTTATACTCTAGGTGCCATTTTGGTACTTTAATGTTAGCCAGGCACAGGTGATAATTCGTCAAATATTATTCTATCGCCATCATTTCATCTATATTAAAACAGTTCAAGTCATCAACTGCCATAAACAATTACGGTCTGATCCCTTCGCCGTTCATATGAAAGTTTGGCAAAAATGTCATATACGTCCCATATTGGCGTGATTTTTAACGACGCTAATTTGGGGAATGCATCAACAGCATAAACAGCAACATCTGGCTTACCATATTAAGCAAAGTAACGATACTTTGGCGCCAGTTATGTGCCCGTTCCGTATATGACATGGGAGTCAGAAAAAAAAATCGCGCCAATATGGGACCGTAAGTTTTCCATTTTGTTTCAAAAATCAAAATTATTTTTCGAATAAAACTACATAAAAGTTGTCATGGTCGCAAAGAATTCTAGGTACTGTTACGCTAGCAGGATGCAAATCTCGCCAATACCATTTTTTCAACTCGCCAGATAGCATTATTTTTTCGAATGGTAATATTTGGCCAGATACGCACCGCAGGTTTGGCGGGATTTTTATTTTTTTACGAAAATTTGGCGAAAACCTCCTTTTCAAATACCAGTTACATATGCATTTTTGATATTCCTTAGATATCCCGACGACCAAAAATCTATCGCCAAACTATAAGATTAAATGCCAATAATGGTTGATCGTACATGTCACATTCACTTGACTTTAAGCAAGTTACACGTATTTACGTCATCAAGTGAATTTTATTTTCGACCTTTTTTTCGTATATTTATTAATGTTATACAAACTTATTTATTCTTTCGTTATTTAAAATAAAAATTATGGCAATTTGTATAATTTTGCGAATGTTTTGGCGATTTATATAATTTGGCGAAATTGGTCGACGGAAGAACTAAGTAGTACTGAATTTCTTAATTATTTTCTATTATTTTCTAAAGGAAATATTAAAAAATAATTAACAATCATAGAACAAAATAATTTATATAATTTGCAAAAAGAAATAAAAGTAAATAAATGTTTATTATCAAATAAACAACAGTAACCGGGTTACCATGTCAACCTTTTCTGAAAAAAAAATATATATATAGATATCTGTTTGATTAAAATTTGAGTTGCCATCATTAGAAAAATGTATATAAAATTAGAAAAAAATAATATTTTGAAAACTAATTCGAATTTAAAAATTCTAATACCAGCTTTGAAATCTGCGGATCAATATTGATTTTTGGCGTTAATTTCATCGCAAAGTATTCCATATTTTAGGAGAAATCGTCGTGAAACATAATCAGATGTTTAATCAGTCGTTTCATACTTCCGTTTCATACTTCCATTTCATAAATTCGTTTCATTAGGATTTTATATATATAGGGTAGATATTGGTGCAGGGTGATTACAAACTTACACTTGCAGGGTGCCCATAAAGTTACCCTTGCAGGGTGCTCACACAGTTATCCTAACAGGGTGTCGCATACTTGAAATGTTTTTTGAGACCTCAGGTATGAAGTCACGCGTGTATTGAGCTTCTGCACTGTGGACCAACATTGTTGCCAGCGGTGTTACCACTCATGACATATTGAAGATAGATGCTAGCGGTTTTTTTATGCAGTTCAGCAATATTTAAAATTTGAACACAATCACTCACAACACTTAGCATACGCGTTTGATTTCCCGCGTGATATCTAGGCATTATTAAATAAATACATAAACACCTTCGTGGAATTAGCCTTATCATCGTAATTTAAACTACTGTGCATGCAAACAAAAATTTCGATACTGAGCGCGATCCACAAAGTAATGGCCATTTGTTTGTAAAACCTTTAGAAACAAAACTTTATTAAAAAATATTTCCCTACATAAGTGAATCTCACTTTACTTCTCCACATAATCACTCCTGGGTCAATCCATTCCAAATCACCAAGGTGGTGTCGCTCGGCATTTTTAATTTTCCTACTCTTTTAACCAAGTGTTCGCCATAGTTTCCTGAGATAAAAAACATGGTTAAAATTTTTTTGATCATATAGTTTCTTGGAGGTGGCCAATTTTAACAAGCTACATAGCCATTTTTGGGCGAGAAACGTGTTTTACGAAAAATGCTGTAATTGCTTTATTTTTCTACCTATCAAGATGAATCAAAGATCAAAATGTTCAACATAAAATTGTCAACATTTTACGTAATTAAAAAATTTCATTAGACTTAAGGATCTAGGCTAAAAGAATGCTTGAAAACCGGAGAAAAAAAAGACCAAACACCACATTTTGTTGCCATTATTTTTTATGAAGGAGATCCGACTCACCTCAAATATTTTTTTCTTACACAGACCTGTTATAGGACTATTTATTTTTACAAATTTCAATCCTGAAAACATTTTCATTTTTTTGTATAACTCATCAAAAACTGTGTTAAGTCTGTTTTTGGCAATTTTCATTACTTAATGTCTAAAAGGGACTGACTAAAAACGGAGGATAATATACATCTTTGTAATATAAAGTTAAATAATAAGCTTCATGTTTGAGCCTTGACTGGTTTTTAAATAACAGTTCACAAAAATGTACCCCCCCCCCTCATTTTTCTTTTTGTTTTGTTCCAGATGCATAGCATTACAGGTACATTTTGCTTAGTTGCGTTCAAATTTACTATAAAGACACATTTTACGCATTATTGTTTAGTTAAATAGGGCAGTGACACCTTTTAAAAACTTTCTTTAAAGGGGGGGGGGAGTATTTTGATTTTATTGTGCACAGCTGAGGAGCATTTGATACAGTTTTATTCTGAGATTTTGTTGAAATTAGCCTAAGTACTCGCTAAGAGGTTACTTCACTTACGCGAAAGCGAAAACACCCACTTGCTAATGAAATTTTATAAAATATCATGTTTGCATACTCCACTGCCCCTTGCCTTTTACGAGATATTTTATAAAATTTCTTTAACGAACGGGTGTTTTCGCTTTCGCGTAACCTCTTAGCGAGTTCTTAGGCTAATTTCAACATGAAAAAAATTGCCAAAAACAGACTTTTCACAGTTTTTGATAAGGTGCACAAAAAAATGAAAAGGTTTTCAGGACTGAAATTTGTAAAAATAAATAATCCTATACCAGGTCTGTGTAAGAAAAAAATATTTAAGGTGAGTCGGGTCTTCTTCATAAAAAATAATGGCAGCGAAAGGTGGTGTTTGGCCTTTTTTTTACTCCGGCTTTTAAGGATATATTTGGCATAGATTCTTAAGTCTAAAAAAGTTTTATAACTACATAAAATATTGACAATTTTATGCTGAACATTTTGGTTTTTGATTCATCTTGATAGCTAGAAAAATAAAGTAGTCACAGCATTTTCTGTAAAACACGTTTTTCGCCCAAAAATGGCTAGGTAGCTTGTTAAAATTGGCCGCATCCAAAAAACTGCATGATAAAAAAAAAAAAAAAAAAAAAAAAAAAATGTTAACCATGTTTTTAAAGTCAGGAAACTATGAAGAACACTTGGTTAAAAGATTAGGAAAATTAGAAATGTTGAGCGACAACACCTTGGTGATTTGGAATGGATTGCCCCTCCCTGCATTTAAACATTTGTCATACCTGTTCAGAAGCCTTACAACGTCCATGTTGTGCTCAGCTACCACCAGTCCCGTATTAAAGCAATTGTTCACTTCAGTTTTCAACTCATCATCACTTTCCATCATGCACAAATTTTGTTGTAGCGAAGATGGTCTGTCACAATTGCACCAAACAAAGAACGGGAAATGTGTGGAAAAGCGATCTGTAACTCGTCGAAGCCGCATAACACTAGTCGAGGCCATTACCATAGTCCTTAACCGTCGGGGGTTATGCACTATGGCTGAGCGTACAATTTTTTTCTCGAAATTCTTTGCGGAAAATTGTGGAATGGCCTTAGAAATATATGCACAAAATTTCAAAATAATCAATAAATAGCTTCCGGTTTCACTTTACGATCTAAATATGGAATTTTAGTCGAAAATGCTGTAATTTTTTACATTTCAGTAATATTTTTAATTTCCGACTTTTTTCCCCGCTAGCGTGGAAACGTTGAAAGACTATATAAGGAACATAAATGAAAAATTTTAGAGAAGTTAATAAATATTTTCCGGTTCCACTTTGGAGTCTAAATATGAGAAATTAGGCAAAAGTGTAGAAATTTTGGGTGTAGAAATATAGAAAGGAATGGGAATATTTTGCATAAAAAATTATTTTTGGAAGCTTCAAACATTTCCTTTACCAAAATTAGATATTCGTAAATAATAATTATTAACATTAAACAATAAATCTTATTATTCACGCAATGCACAAACTTTATATAACTAAATGTATTTGTAGTTTTAGAAGTTGCAAATTTATATTAAGCGTATTTCATTCAGTTGTTTCCATATTTTCCATTCTATACTGGTTTTTGATTTCAAATGATGGCATGACACACCTTGACTCCATTCTGGATCTGGTGTAACCATCACGCTTGTTCTCTCCTTTTACTGTAATGGATTTTTTTACTTGCTTTCAAAATCCTGCGTAGTGGAAATTCTCGCACATTCTGGTTTGGGTCAACAAGCATTGAAAGGATTATTGCTTCAGGATGACCATAGTAACAATTTTATTGGATGACGCGATTTACAACTAGCTTCAGATCGTCTGTAATATAACGTGAAGCTTGAAATGTTTTCCAAAGATTTCGTGGCATGCGATATGATTGTGAACCTTTCGGGTACACTGGTAAAACTGGACACTTAAAAATAAGCAAAATGTACTCATTTTTTAGTACTTTCCTATCTTATAATAGCTCCGAATACGTAACTCTTAAATTTGAGAAATGCATGTACCCTTTTTTTACATTCAATGTTCGTGTAAAAATCTATCAGGCTCCACTCTTTTGATTTCGTTTTCAAGAAATCCATGGCGGTATTTTTCTGCAAGAACAGTCGAATGTGTTGATGAGAATGAATACAGTCATTCAGGGTAACTTTGAACCATGGGGTGTAACTCTGCACCACCTCCTAATTTTCAATATTTTTCACTCCAAAAGACTAAATAAGCTCCAGAACTGTGCTCTGTTGACAAAGTTCTAAACTGGTATTTCTACTCTTTATTTTAGAAAACAAATTAGCAACATTATGCGCAATTAATTGCATCATCTAACAATTTTTGTGAAGTACTGTTTCAAGGTAATTTTGAATGCTGTATTGAAGTTGTTGTAATCCAATTCAATTTTCATAGTAAGTAACAATATACTCATTTATCTGACATTATTGTCTAAATGTTGTAAATGTGATAATATTTTGTGATTATTTATTTATTAATAGTGAATAAAATGTAAAATAAGAAGGCACTAACACTTAACCACATTTTCAGGGTAACTTTGAGCCGGCTCAAAGTTATACTGATGTTTATAATTTACTAATTATAGGTGCTACTGTCAAAAATTTCCCATATTTGCACGTATATTTTATATAAATGCCGAAAATGAACATTAGATATAACATGTAAATGTTTTTACAAATATGTGTAAAATGCATACATTTCATTTAAAGGCGTTTTTCGGGGCGGAGCTACTCAAATTTGAAATTTCATGCATTCGGCATTTTTTATTCTTGTTTGAATAATACTAGTACTAGTATGTTTTACTCTAACTATGGATATATTATTGAGATAAAAAATTGAAAATTCTTTTCCACTGCATTTTTATGTTTTATATGAACAATAAACAGGTTTTTTTCATTTCTAAATGTCCATGGTTCTCTTCATTCACTTTTCCTATGACTGATATTTGTTGTAATATCATAAATTATACAAATCTTGTGATGTTGGGAAAAGTAAATTCGGAGTCTTTACATATCTGAAAACATTTTTTGGGGTTCAAAGTTGTCCTAACTATAATACTTTTTTTTATAATGAATTATTTTAGAAAATATTTATCAAATGGTGCAAAGTTACTCTAAATGGCTGGGAAACTTTGAACCAGAATTAAAAATTCATTTTTTATAGATTTATCATTATTATTCCTTAATTTTTAATAGTCATACAATAATTCAGGATCATTTCTTCTCTTTTATGCCCCTAGTTGCAAAAATAGTCTTAAAATAAGAGTGTGGCATATGAAAATAGAGAAAATGCGGATCAAAGTTACCCTGAATGACTGTACGTATGTACTCAATTGCGTATGAGTACGTCTGTACTCCGCGCTATATAAGACATTTTTTCAGGATGTAGTTCGTAAAGTTAAAGTGCGCAACTTAAATATACTTCGCTCTATATCGTTCATTATAGCCTACACGTTCACTAAATGATTTCTTTAATATGCGGATAGAGTAACAAGAGATTATATCATATATATATATATATATTCAGAAGCTTACTTTTCAGTCCGAACTGTCACTCATATTTGAAAATATCATGTACCCGTTTCTGGAGCATTATACTTAAAGAAAAAATGAGTACGTAGAAGTTCTCATTTTTAAGTAGATTATTTTTAACAGCGTGCGTAAATTTATGATAAACTCATTCAAAGCTTGTAGTTCATTGGAGAGATCCTGTGTATACAGGGTGTATCTGAAAAAGGGGGTAAAACTTTACGGGGTGATAGAACGAAGCTATATGAGCAAATTTGTCATAGAATGTATGATCGGAACGCAAGCGTTGAGAAGTTAAAGGTAGTTTTCCACTTTCACAGTTAAAGAATTAACACAAGATGGAGAGGAGATACTTCAGAAAACATTTTATTAACAGGAATGTAATTAACGTACATACCTAAAGAAATTGCTTAAAAGATCTTCCGCCAGCTGTAATGCACGCTTTACACCTGCAGTATAGAGACTGCTGCACATTTCCAAAGACACTATGCATTTTCCGAATATCGCCGGTAACAACCATAATCCTCGCGATTAAATCAACATCGGTTTAAATGGGGCTCTCGTAGATTAGGCTTTTCATGTGATCCCACAGGAAAAAATGCAAACACGAGAGATCTGGCGATCTTGGTAGCCAAGCTATGGGACCACCTTGACCAATCCATCGCCCTGGCACAGTGGAAAACTAACTTTTAACTTGTCACCGCTTGCGTTCCGACATATATGTTCTATAACGAAATTTGCTCGTATAGCTGCGTTCTATCACACCGTAAAATTTTGTCCACATTTTCAGATACTCCCTGTATAAACACACAAGATTCAATTAGCCATTGCCAACCAGCGGGTATGGTAAAATTTTCCAAGATTTTTGTGAGAGAAATTCTCAGTACAAAATTCATTTGTCACTGCAGTGCAGATATCGTGCAGGTATCTCTGTTATATGCTCAGATCAATTTTCTCTGCAGAAAGAACTGCGGTGTTAGTTTTCTTATTGTCCACAACCGGTAAATGTTCGCAATTCTGAAGCTGTTTTCCAATTGGGCCACAGTAAGTTTCGCCCATTGTATCGTCATCCACGTGCTGCATTAGATTTCTGAGCTCGTTACCAAGAAGCTAGCACACGAACCAATGTAAGGATTTCTTACAAAATAGTGCTATGCGGCGAAAAACACCAACCTTATTTCCCGTATTAATTGCAGTCCTATCATCTGCTAATGCCAACAGGTAGTGAAATCAATGACGCTGTGTGCCATATTTCGTAATACTTTGAATAATGTCTTTAGCAGAAGACGTTATTTATGACACATTCCCTATGTAATTGCAGCCAGGTTCTTCTATTAGAGTCACGTGTTCTTCAAGCACTCTTAATTTGATGCAGCGTTCCCTTAATGGTCATCTGAGTTAAGTTTGATCTTTTAGACTGTGAAAATATAGCCCTTTCAAGTTATTGATGCCAATGAAACTGAAATTTTGGATTTGTCGTCCCATACAGTAATTTTTCTTTCTCTTTTTATCTTATGCCTGTGTACAACATTGGGCATGTCGTCATGTGTCACCATTCCTAACTCTTCACGAAGTGTACTTACTAATGACGCCGCAGCTCTGTCGGACACATTCATTCTGTCGCACGCTCTAGCTAGGGCTGAAAAGCGGGTTGACGTTATTTGTCTTCCGACTTTTCCGTGCCAGCGGGAAGAGAAATTCGGAAATAAAAAAAACCAAAATGTGAATATTTACATAATGTTTGGCCATTTTGGCATTTTTAGACCCCAAAGTGGAAGCAGGAGATATTTATTGATGACTAAAATTTTGCACTTATGATTTTTGTATATTCTTACAATTTTTCTGTTCTAGCAAAAATGAAAAACAGAAAATTAAAAAAATTACTAAGATGTGAAAATTTGCTTCATTTTCGGCTAATTTTCCACATTTAGATCCCAAAGTGGAACCGGAAGCTATTTATTGATTATTTTGAAATTTTGTGCGTGTATTTCTGAGACTTTTCCTCGCTGACGCAAAAAGAATTTCGATTTTATTTCGCTCTGCCCTATTATGCACCCTCTACGAGATGCGCATCGCATCGCTTTCCCACTCACTTCACGTTCTTTGTTTGAGGGAATTTATCAGAACATCTTTGCTACAGGAAAAATTGTGTACGATGAAAAGTGATGATGAGTTGAAGAATGCAGTGAATAACTGGCGTAATACGGGACTGGCGGCAGCCGAGTACAACGTGGAGATTGTAAATCTCCTCATAAAGTTTGAAAAATGTCTAAATACAGAGACTGATTATTAGGAGAAGTAAAGTAAGCTATTCTTATGTTGGGAAATAATTTTTTTAAAGAAATGTTTGCTTTTAAAGTTTTTACAGCTAAACGGACGCTACTTTGTGGATCATCCTCGTAGTAAGTTGGTTATTATAATTTTTATAATTTTTATAATTTGCATAATTAATGTTAGAATTATATAGAATATGTTGTTATAATTTCTGTTATAATTTGTAAAATTATTATTATAATGATATTACATATAAAGTTTGTTATAATTAATGTAATAAAATGTATTTTTATATTTTTGATAATTTAAAAATTGTTTTATACCGAAATGAGTTCTTTGAATCTATTTTTTAGATATATGCATCCTGACAAAGAACACCTTCAACAAAACTGTGACACCTGCACGATGAATTTGACATTTATAAATTTTACTCATTTCATGGGGAAATTAAATGGTCTTTCGAAAATATGTTGCATCTTATAGTTTAATTACAAATGCATTAACAAAATGTTCATAATGCGCAGATATTTGGAATTCTGCATTACAAACTTACAAACTGCTTGACGTTTTTATGTCACATTCACAAAAATGTCTCATAAAAAGCAAATCAGGTTAGTTGGGGTAACTGGACCCACGATGTAACTGGGCCATAGGCTATTTTATAAAAAACCGTTGATGTATTTTAAGTTTTAGATTTTGTGAACAATGCCCCTTAACCTCTACTTCCTAAAACAACGTGTGTAAACTCAATCATAATTTTATGTTATGATTGAGTTGTCATTTCGGTATAAAACAATTTTTAAATTGTCAAAAATATAAAAATACATTTTATAATTTAAACTCTTTGCTGTGCTAGGTTGTCGAAAATTTACGTTTCTTTTTTTTAAAAAAACAATGTCAATTTGGTTGAAACTCCTCGACTTTTTATTAAAATACTGTAAGTACTTTTATTAAACAATCATTTTTTTAAAGATTAGGCATATCGTTAACGCATAACGTTAATCGCATAACGTTAATATTATTAGGTTTCTATACATATTTACTTCATGTTTCAAATGTAAGCCCGTTGTCCCAGTTACCCCATAAATCTTTCAAGAATGGGGTAACTGGGACATGTATCCGGGGTAACTGGACCATGCTGGATGCAGTTACTCCAATGGTCATAGATAATGTTTTTGAGTTTCTCTTACAACGGGAAGTAAATTTCTCCATTTTTTTAAAATCTCACAATAAAGAAAATTATAGAATACCTTATTAAAATTACGTAATAAAATTAATAAAAAAGCATATTGGGTAACATCAAACCAAATTTCTTGACCCCTTGAGAGGCGGTGATGCCGCTATGGCATCACATAATTTTAATTCCTAATTGCCACATTGTCACTGGAATTTTATAATGATTTTCTTTAAAATATGTTAAATAAAATTATCATGAAGGTAACTCATTAAGGGTTCTGGTTGGAACAATAAAAATTTCCCTATATAATGTGACCCCTGGATACATATGAAGTACTTAAGTACTTATGTAGCCATTTGTTCATAGATTTACCTTGCTATTTTTTTCCCTCAAAATACCCATGTGACTTTTATACTTATTATCTATACTAAAGTATATAAGTACGTACTTAATTTTTACATTTCTGGTATAAATAAATCTGATATTTTCACTTTTAGTGGGTTTTTTTAGGCACATTCACAGCAAAGGTTTCCCTTACAACGCTCTTTATTGACATATAATTTACATGATCTTCCTGCTTTAAATTTTTTTGAGTTGTTTACACTTTTTCAAACAGGACCTGATATCCCACATGAAAAAAAATAAAAGCGTGTGGAACATAGACCTTCATGGTTCACTTACCCCATTTTTATGGGGCAACTGGACCCATGAGGAAAGAAAGATGAAATATGCAAATTTTTATATTTTTAAATAATAAAATGTAATTCTGAGCATTTTTGTCTGACAGAGGGAACCTAACTGAACATATTTACAGAAGTTCAGGCTTTAATTCAAATGAATATTAGCTTTTTGAAGCTGAATTGTCAGATGCTCCAGAGTCATATTGTAAAATCATGGCCCAGTTGCCCCAACTAACCTTACCTTTTTTCAGAGAAAAAGGCATTTTTTTAAAATTGTGCTGTGTGTTTAGACAGAAAAAAGGTTCTTCTATCTAACAATGTCAATTTTTTTGTGCAAATATAAGGGCTTGAAATCCTTTACATAGAGAAATAATTTTGATGCATCAGTGTCACACCCGCAAAGAAGGATTGAGCAATAGTTACTTATTTATATGTTTTTATGTTCATGTATGCATGTATTCTAAGATATCGAAAGCGTTTAAATTTTTTTGACAATATAGGAATGGGGGGAGGGGTATGATTACCAAACCCTGGTCATATCTTTGGTTTGGTGATGCCGTATTTATATTATAAGAATATGAATGTTTATTAATTTATAACAGATGTTGCAGAAAATTTATTTATATTATTATTTTTATTTTACCTTATAAATTACTTTAGTCGAGAGGAATTGAATTTGCAATTTGTATTCTCTTGCAAGAAATTAAATATATTTTCTAATTTTTTGAAAAATCGTAACAAGTTTTCACGGCAGAATTTTTCATAATGTAGTCGTAAGTTTGACCAAAAATGTTTGCATTTATGCATACGTGGAAGTTTACAAGTAAGAAAAGAAAAAAAAAAAAAAAAAAAAAAAAAAAAAAAATTGTGCATATTTTGTAAGAGTACGTGAAAGTTTGAATGATGGCGTTTCATAGACCGTGCAATTTTAGAATATTTTTATTTATTTGTTTTAAAAATGACTCGGGTAGAGTCGAAGTATGCAAACAGTTAAATAAACCTAATTTTACTGTTTTTAAAGTTTTAATTTACACCTTTCGGCAATTAAAATAAGTATATTAGTGTGGATAAATTGGTTTAACACATTTATATTGTCTTTTAGCGAAGGAAAAATTAAATTGAGAAATTTGTTTTCTAACATATTGCAATTGCCGAAATAGTAATTTATTTTAATTGCAACTTTTACTTATTTTAACACAAGAAGCGTTTGAAATTTATTTGTCATAAAATTATATGTAAAAAAAATATATAAGTATCATTCTTAAAATCAAAGAGTCCTTTTCCTTTTCTTTTAACTAATGTGTAGTCAGACTATTATATCTAGTTAATATTTATGTTGCAGATCAAAATTCTAAGGCAATTCCAAAACACACGCTAATCTACATGAAAGGGTATGATTAATTCAGATTCAGACTGAATATCAGATAGAAGCCTCTGAGATTTGTATGTCTAATTTATAATATCTTGTCAATAAACTGGATAAAATTACAATTTTAAATAAATAATTCCACATTTCTATTGATAAAATATTTGCAACAATTCTTTATTTCAAACATAATTATTACCCAACTCTCATTGCAATCTGAACCCGGATTTTTGGGTATAACTTTTACAACAAAGAATATATTTTAATGAAATTTTCAACAGACATACATTGCGTTGCGTGAAACGAGATGTTATTACGAAAAATTCTGGAAGAGCACAGTAAGAGACACCGTATGTAGTGAGAATTATATTCTCAAATCTGGTATGTCTGTTTCAGCGCATTTTTGAATATACAAATGTTGGTCACTTTTAACTCTGCTTATGATATCATTATGCTTTACACAAAGGAAGCAGCGAATTTAGTCGAAATATCTTCATTATTTTTAAAGTTATGTAAAAAATACAATTTAGAACCAAGGTGGAGAGGCGCTATATTTTGACAGAATTATTTCTGACTTTAGTGTGATCTAGCTTACCTCGAAGTTCGTTAAAGGAGTTCCTGGACACTCTGTATAAACTGAAGACAATGTTTATACGTTTAGATGTTCTGTTGTTTCTCAATTACTTTATGAATTTAAAATTCTTTAGAAAACACTTTCTTATTTTAAATACCGCCATTACGTCTGCAGCCCTTTCTGTTTGAACTTTATTTTCAAATGTTTAAAAAAATATCAGCTAATAAAAATTTGATTTAAAAATTATTCAATACTTTACTTTAGATATAAAAAGAATTAAAATAACTTGAACATTAATGGACGCTTGAATATGTTTAACTACCGAAAAAAAATCTATTTTATATATAACAAATTTATATGGTTTTTTGGCTAGGTATTTGCAAATAAAATCTTGGCTTACAAAATATATGTTCTTATACGTAGATGAAAGATAAATATCATCCAAATATCATTGAGAAATAGAAGTTTATTTTTGTTGTTGTCGGTTCAATCGTGTTACTCATTTCATAAAACTGACATTTATCTTCTTACAGTAATGTTTAGATTGTAATACTCTATTTCGAAAGTAATCTTTATATTCCTTGTTTATAGATGAGCGATAATCGGAAAATATCATCTTGCCTTTAATACTCCAGGTCAATATTTTTCTGGCACTTATCAGCTTTTTTAGAAAATCACTTTCCTACGGATTAAAACTGGAACATTTATTTAAACGAAAACGATTATTGTATAATCGCAATCTAGTTCATTATTTTGTACAAAAATTAGAATAAATACGCGGCCTCATATTCGTAAGTGTGCAAATATAAGTAATATTAACTTTTAATAATTCATTTGTGAATTATTAATTAATTTGTATTTCTGTATAATATTTATTTAAAATTATCTATTCTAATAAAACAAAGTTTCGCTCTGTCTGTCTGTGTGTTTGGGATGGCTTGCAAAATCTGCGGCACGTACGAGGCTAAAAATTTTTGCGAAGATAATTTCTAACAATTAGCTTAGTTATTAATTAAAACCTTAATTAAAAGAATAGGAAACATTCATAATTCAACTAAAGCATAGGTTTTAATCAAACCGCAGTAAATTTCTTCCAACAAGTCAAAAAGAGACCGAGGGTTTGCTGGAATGAAGGGTTGGTAAGGGCGATAAATTTACTGAGCCTTTTTAAAGAGAGCCGTATTTTAATATCTACCGGGCCTAAAAACTTAAAAATTTCGCAGACAGACGCAAAAAAATTCGGCTTTCGGAGATAAAAAAAACATATATTCCGATACTCCGTTTTAAAGTTTTAATTTTTCATTACTACCACATACAATTTTCCAAACATTTTGAAAAAATTAACGTAACAAATCACAACAGTTAGCAGCTTCACCACTATTTTCATACAGTGAGCGGGCACGTATTTCAGAAAAATTGGAATTAAAGATATAGAATAATACAAATTTAAGGTTCATTTAAGAATATTGTCTGTAATGTATAGATTAAAATTTTATTTAAGAGAGCCTGTACGTTTCAAATGATACATTTAATAAAATATTTATAATGAATAAAAATTTTGCAATTGAGTTATTATCGTTGTCACGAAGTACCAACGATGGCAATTCTACGTTCACCTATGTTTATTGTATTGAACAAGGTAAAAGTACATATTATCTAATTTATGGTTATTTTTCTTGGTGGTTCATTTACCGTTGGTAATAATTTGAAAGACCTGAGAAAATTAATCGGTGTTATCAGATGGTACAATAGAAGTTAACAAGTCGGTAACTGTATGTCAAACGTAGCAAATGAGGTGCGTTCGTAATATAGCTAGTTTTAGAAATATTCAGATCTTGGTGTAAAAATGCATGAATACAAAATTTAGAACGATTATATGTATTAAATTTAGTGATACATAAATAATATGACTCCATATTAAATAAAACGCAATCACCATGGCAACCTAGAATCATTACATATCATGGGATATCATTCAATTAATTACTTATGATAGGATATAACAGGATGAAGAAAACTTTTATTACTATCTTTTTAAGCTTTTATTCGATTTTTATACTATTTGAAATGACTCGGCAAAATTCTGCAACGATTATTATTAAATTTTAAACCATTCGGTTGAGTAGTTTTTGCGTTGTTGTATGCGGGCAGATGGACGGATAAGACGACGACTACAGGCTCTAAGTATTTATATAATTACGAACGCATCTAAAAAAAGCAGGTACAGCAACACACGTATTCTAGCTGCATATCGGACTTTTTAGTTACCCCGATAAGCATCGTGTTATTGTTTGCTGTCCGAAATGTATATGTAGATATTTTCTAAGTGCCGATCTATCGTCAAAAAGTTTATTTTAAACTACTTATGTCATTTTTAAAAATAAAATAATGTTCTTATTCAAATATTTCTCTTTATAAAACCGTCTATTTTTTGTTACATCGATTAGAAATAGTGATAATAGCATTTCAAATAATTCTGTCTGCTATCTTTTTACAATAACTTTACACTTTAAATGCATTTTCTCAATATTAAGTTTTTCTAAAGAAATCCGCATGATTATGATAATATCTGTAGTAATAGTTAAGGTAATTTAATGAAACGCTAAGAGAATGTTTAATATGTTAGTGTCAATTGTATAAATTTGATGTAGATGGGATATTTTCCTTTTTATGAATATGTTTGTATAAAAAAAGTAAGGGAAAAAAAATAAAAATAGATGTGATAATAAATGTTAGTGAATATAATCAGCTGCTTTATCTTTCTATTTTAAACATTTACTTAAGATTTTAATACCTTTTGATAGATGCTATCGTATGTATTCTGTATTTTATGGAAATGGAAAATGAATGCATTATAGAGTACTTGCCGTTTTCGTTAAATTTTGATAAAATTTACTTGCAATCACACAATTTTTCAAAAAGTATGGTAATTAGAATTAACTTTTTATGAGTTTTTACCTCTAATTTAGAACTTTATTTTAAAACCTTTAACAGAATTAAAATATACATTTTGGTAAAAAAAAAGACCCCGAATGCAAGCAGTCACCGTAAATTGTATGACGTTGTTTAAACAATATATTTTATACGCTTATATATTTAACACCAGTTTCTGGGGCTTTATACTTGAAAGTTTTTCTAAGGGGTTTTGATGTAAAAATAATTAATGATCGAGATATTCCTTACTGATTAAAGTTTTTACGAAATAAGTATCATTACAAAAAGTAAATAAAAAATTAAAAAGGTGCTCCAAAATTGTGTAAAAATAATAAATGTGTTTTGTTTTAATAAGTTAATTAACTTTCTATGCATATTTCATAACATCATTTACGAACTTCGTTATTTAAATAAATCATTAACCTTCAGTGACAATTAACATAATCAAACTTCTAAATGCTTTCAAATTTATTTTAGATACTAGAGTTAATAAAAATGTCTTGGCTATTATTTTATGTATTAAAATAATGCAGGTATAAGTTTAAGAATGTTAGTCCAGGTATTTTTTATAAAAAATGAATGAGATGATATTGAAAATTAAATGTACATCGAAAACACTCATACATTGGAAGTATCAACAATAATTATCATATAACATTTACATATTACTTACTGATAGTAACTTATAAATGCGAGATTCAATGTTTAAAAGTTCTTATTAATAATTTGAGAATATTTTCAGATACATTTAAGGGGTTAAAAACAACTTTATTAGTTTAAAATATGTAAATAAATGTAATGTCCGTCACAGACGTTAAATTTGTAATCGGAAAAGCTTATATATGAGCAGAAAGTCCGTATAAATTTTAAAAATTCGTAAAAATTAAGCACTTCATGATACGGAAGTGAGATTTGGAATAAAAGAATTGTCAGTGTCGTATTATGTGATATACTTAAAATGTGGAAGAAGTTCATTGTAGTCATCACAAAGCACTGTACGAAAAATTAAAAACACAAGAAGTTGTGAATTTTCTGAATAATATAAACATCAGTCTCTTAAAAATATGAACGATTTTATAATGCATCCGGAAAAGCTCTCTAATAAATGTATTTATCATCACCCGTCGCAACACTTCTGTGGAAATTTCCAGTCTGCCATCAATAGAGTTAAATTTAACTAGCTTGTATGCAGCTTGTAAATGCTATCAATATTACTAAAGTCAAGTTCTTTTTATGAGAAACATACAATGTATACAGTCGTGGAAAAAAAAGGGAAACACCCCTTACTAACTCCTCAACAAATTATCGTAGAAGAAAGTTACTGGTACCGAACAATTGGAAATAAAGTCTACTTTTAAATGATGTATATAAAATTTGCTTAGGGGGCCATCTACATATTAAAACGAACCATAACTTTCTTTTTTCAATAGCAGTACCCAATTCTGACAGCATAAATGAACTCTACACCCTTCAATTAGCCTAAAAACGAATTTTTATGCAATTCGTACCATAAGTTTCTGAGAAATTAATTATTTTAAAACGAGCTTATTTTAAGGGCTGTATCCAAATTGAAGTTCCGTACTGGATTGTTCACCGAGAGAGCCCTTCCTTGATCAAGGCACCTTATGCGCCACTCAAGGAGTCAATGAAGCGTGTTAGATTACAGTACAGCAGAATAAATTTCAAAATGTCTACTCACTTCCATCATAGACGGCCCCTTAAACCATCATTTTGCCGTCTTTTAAGCATAATTTGAAAACTACTTGGAATAAAAATGTGAAATTTTTGAATTTCCATAAAGCAGGACTTAATAAATCTAAATACATCAAAAAAATTTTAGGTTGCAATTCATAATTTTTTCGAATATTAATTTCATAATTCATAATTCATATCATAAAATTATAAAAATTGCAAATTCAGCTTATTTATGTTTGGGTATGTTAGTATTATTACTACAAAAAAAATTAGCACATTAGGAGCATAATTTCGGGAGATATAAATAAAAATATGAAAATGTAATTTAACACTAAAAGCACTAAATTTTGAATGTTTATAATTCAAAAAACTTATCATTCAAATGACTTGAAATTTGGTGTCTAGGCATAGTTTGAATGGAAGATTTGAAATATCTCGTTAAAATTGGGCATTGCCATTGAAAAAAATGAAGTTTGGATTCGTTTTAATATGTAGATGACCCCTAAGAAAATTTTATATACATCATTTAAAAGTAGACTTTATTTCCAATCGTTCGGTACCAGTAACTTTCTTCTACGATGATTTGCTGAGGAGTTAGTAGGGGGTGTTTACTTTTTTTTCCACGACTGTACTTTAAACAACTTCAAAGTTGTAATGAAACTCACACTGTTTTATACTTTAGCTTATTGTTTGCCTTTTCGTCAAATATATTGATGAACAAATTTCAGCTTCAAAGTGACCAGGTACCTGTTTAATTTTAAAGGCTCTTTCTAGGGAATTGAATAATATATTCTGGCCTTCGGAATTCGAGGGAACTTGAATCATCAGCGTTTTTACGATTTTTATGATTGAAGCGTTAGATAAAACTTTTCTACGTGCATCATTTGATGTATCCTGTATGTTTCCGGAAAGAAATTTAAGCTTGTCCTATTCTAATTCAAACTGTCTTCCTATTCATAAGTTTTAAGTTCGTTTTCGATTCTTATTTTTTTTATCTAATTTTATTTTATTTATTCCTTCTACTTTATTTTTTTTTATTTCTGCTTTGCTTTCATGAATAATCGAGTTTAAGATATCCTCGAAAAAAATCTTTCTGGTTTTTCCAACATATATTTGCTGAATAATTTTTGCGTCTGGAGAAAACACCGAATTGAGATATTCTAGCAACTTTTGGAAGTTTTCTTTGTTTGCGCATTTCAAAAAATTTCCCCTCTCCATCGTTTTTAATTTACCCAAACATGAAATGAAACTAACCCACCATATCCGAAGAGTATGCCAAACTAATCTGTTCTGTTGACCGCGCCACTGTTGCGTAGTTCCATAATATGAAATATGGCTGGAATTGCAGTCTTCTAAAATTATATATTAGGTCAAAAAACTGTACGAAAAATTAAAAACAATGATGACAAAAGTAAAAGGAACTATGTGACGTTTTCACATTATTTATAAACTTTTCGGTAAACCAGAACAGCAAACGAGACACCCGGATAGGTTGTCATTTTGCTCTCTTTTCCGTCTTTCAACCCTGAGAGCAAATGATGACACCGACAATGCTCTTTCTCGACAAAGCTATAGGGAGAACGTCAATTTTGACTCTACAGTCTGGATATAGTATGGTTTTAAAGGAGTTGGTCAGTCGAATCTCACATTTAACTCGCAAACGTTAAACCTATGAGAGTTCCTTGAGTTTTTATTTTAATAATATCTCCTTAAGTAATTGATATATTTGACTTCTTTTTTGTGTGTAGTTTTCTTAAAAAATGTGTATTTTTCTTCTTAGTTGTAAAAAAAAATGCTTATCCCTTAAATTCCTAATTTTTCAAAAATCATTGTAATAATGATTTTCGGCTTTCATTTCTTAAATAAATCATGGGACAAATACTTAAAAAAATCATATTTTGTTTTAAGTATAGTTTACGGCTAAAACACAGTTTGCTACTAATCGGCAATACTGGTGTTTAATTGAAAAAATAATTTCCCTTGATAAAAGTCTATAATATTAAACACACAAGAATTTTAGGAACTATAATAAGAAATAAATTTTACTTGCTCACTGCAGGTCGAAATAGGGTATTTCGCAAGCTCCCAAACAAACAACAACAACAAAAAAAAACAAGTAGCAACAATTGAAAAAATAATATCTTTATTCTTAAACAGCGCAAGTGTTGTTATCTACATGTTGAAAATCGATTTAATAATATTTTCAGAATGTATTTTATTGGCATCATTAGGCATTATAGCTTCAATATTATTCTAATAGTATTTTAGAGCCTAAATTGGGTATGTTGCCGAAAAGCAACACCAGGCATTTAAGGGTTAATTTTATCTGAATTGTTCAAACCTTACTCACAGCTCATGCAATTTTAACACATAAAATATTAAATTCTGGATATATTTTAGAAATATTTTGATAGCTAAGAAAAAAAGAAACATCAATTTTGAAGAGCGCACAGGAAATGGAAATCAACAATATTAATTCCGTTATAAGTAATTTAAAAATAAGAATTCTTTCCACTCCCAGAGGTTTAACGTTAGCGAGGAGAATTAGATGAATAACAAACGCCCGTAACAGCAAAGCAAGTTTGTAGCTCTATCAAGGCACCTTTATGTTGTGGTAACACAAATGCATCTTCTGGAAATATTCAGATATGAATGATTAATAAAGAACAGAATACTTGGTGAATAATCGATTTAATTATAAATTAAGTGTGTAGAATACGTTATTGCACGAATAATATCCATGACAGATATATCTGTGTTAGCTTAGCCGTTGTCGGAAACGGAGAAGAAGAATAAAAATGAACATACTCTGAAAATGGCACTGGCCAAGCACTGCATTTGATGACTGCATCGAAAAAAGGGTATACCGAGTAACCATTTTTTCTATAAGTGTTATCATTTGCATACTTACAGAAGATTCATTGACGATACCAGTTTTTATCTGTGATTGTTTAAATTACGAATATTGTTTATGTTAAAATCAATCCTGCTGCCTGCAATGCCTTTAGAGCAAACAGCGCTTCTGTAACATTCCTTGTATGCATTTTTGAATTATCAAATTTTCATATAGACTTTCTGCCCAACCTGTACACATATCACATAATTTACACATCTAATACCCTCAAAACATTTATCGAATTAATGATAATCAAATATTTCAATTTGTATATGCAATGCATATTATTAATAGACAGTAGATTTGCAGTAAGCTAGTAAAAAATGTAAGGTAAGACATTCGAAATTTGCGATAATGTGGTTGTATGCATAAAATGCCTGTTTTTCCAAAGATTCCTCTTTTGGTTTAATTTCGTGATTTCTTGAGGAATTTTGAATTCAAAGTAATAACGTCAAACTGGAGATAAAGAATGCTTACTAAAATAGGTATATTCTTACACTGATTTTTACAAAGAAATTTATAGGAGAAAATTTTGACATTGAGAAAATGACTGGAATTTTCTGTCAAGTGTCGTCAATGTCGTCAATTGTCGCAATGTCTTCATAAGCATTTAATAAGGTTTGTTTTTAATAAGTAAGAGAATCATAAAATATTTATCTTAAAATTGCAGAATTAAAACCTATGTGAAAAGCGATCTCTTGCTAGTTAGTGAGATTTAACATACTAAGGATAGAAAACTCAGTTTTATTATTTTTCAGATTATTGGAATCTTGTTACAACTTTTATTGCTGTACAAATTAAAATATTTGTAACATTCACATTTGGAATATCGAAGCTAAACAGAATAGTAGAATGCTCGCGAATGAAATCTGAACATCAAGATTATGCGTAAATTTAAAAACAAATCAGATTTATATAAGAAATTTTGTGGACAAATATACAGGTGAATTTCATTATTTGGAATTTAATTGATAATAATGACGTTTCAAATGTTCATTGATAATGTTAAATATACAAGTTAGACATTTTTCAATGAACGAAATTAAAACATTTCTTGCGCTTCAATAGCGCGAATTCCGTATATTATTTTCGTGCATTATGGGGAAATTGAAATTTCTCCTTCATTCACTTTTAAAAAGTGTAAAATTTTCTAAACTGTTCTTTTCTAGTATACCGTGATAATGTTTGAAGAAGAATATTATTTCTGAATCTTATAAGAAAAACTAGAAAGTAAACTTCTTAAATAATAGTGGTCTTTCTTTTTAATAAATTAATTCTCTATAAATTAATAAAATTAAGAAAGTTAAAGGGAAATTTCTCAAAATCCAAATACAGCTAATAATAAGAAAGTAATAATAATGGGTTTTATGTTCACCGAGGAAATACACTGGTACAATATAAATCTAAAGTCTTCACTAAACTAATTTAATGAGCTTAACAATACACCGTACATCACAAGCATGAACACAGGTCATTTTAACATTTTTTATGTATGTATAATATGCTATTCACATTACAACGTTCTTGATTTTAATCAGTCTTAAAAAGCCCTTGAATGATTTTTTCACATTCTATTATGAAATACATCTGCGCATTTTATTAGGGAGGTAGGGGAGGTTTGATACATAGGCGGGGGGGGGGGGATTGATACATTGGCAATTTTTCTCAACAAATAACATGGACAGCCATTGTACACATGTAAAGGCTCCTTTTATTTGCAGAAGTCATCATTAGTTGGATTTAAAAGTGAAGAACTGACAAATTTGCTTTTCTTTTAATTTAGATGATTTTTGGAATGTCAATGTAAAATTTTCCAAATAAAGATTTTCTTTCATAATTCTCATTATTGCGAAGATAATATTTTGTAATTTTTTTTATTTATAAAACACATTGCTGGGGTTATTTTAACTATAAAGTAGATTGCCATTTCGAAACTGCATTTATACGAAGTGATTGAAAATCCAATAACGCATGATAGGTAGAAATGATACATTAATACTCGGGAGAAACGATACACTTGTATATTTGAAATTTAATATCTTTTTGAAGTTGCAGACTAATATGTAACTGTACTATTCATTATTGTTTTACAGCAAGAGTTACTGAAATTGGTAAGGAGGATTAATTGTAAAGATTTTATGAAATCATTTACTCAAACAAATATTTTATCTTATCCCAAGAAACCAGCTTCATGTGGAAAACGTAACTAAAATTTTCAATATTGATAGATACGCCTGTCAAAAAAAAAGCTTGATGAATGATTTAAAGATAGATATAAAATACGAAGAACATTGGAAGTAGTGAAGAAGTAGAATTTTTATCAGATACTTCTGATAATGATGATGCTGATTTATAAAATCCAATTATTGCCAATTCATGGATTATCGTGGCCTTTTCTACTAAAAGAAAATTCGACATTATGTAGGTAACATAAAAAAGCAGTGAAATGATAGATGGTTAGTTTGCTTTGCGCATCTTGTGGAAGGAAAGAAGTTCAGTAAGTTTGTATAATTGAAGAAGAGAAAGTTGAAAACACATTAAATACAAACGAATTTACTTATCAATATGGCAGAATTATTAGTTTTTCTTTTAAAGAAAGCTTAAACGTGCCAAATTTATGTTAAATTATTTGAAAATCAGCAATAATCACTTTATTTTTTCTTTGCAGCAAAATCTCTATGGTTTTTTAATTATTTATTTTCTAAAAAGTGTGTTAATAGGACTGTTTCAAATTTTTTGCAAATAAAATTACTGAAACAAAAACATGTCAATGTCATTTCCCTTTAAATTTTACTAAAATATTTCAACATTTATAAAAAAAAAAAGTATGACACAAATTGAATTGTCTGCATTTAATTTCATCAATTTACATAACAATGTATTAAATCTCCCTTGCAAGTGTATTAATCCTCGCCAGTAATGGGGAGATTTGATACAATAGTTACTATTCAAATTAATTGGGATATATTTTTTGAATGATTGTTTTTTAAACTCACTATATTTTTAAAAAAATAATAAAAGATCACTTTGTAAGAAACCACGAAACATTTGTTTAAAAAAAGCTTTCTAAGGGTTATAAAAATTTCTTTTAAAAAAGGTTTATCATATCTGGGTTAGGGTAGATACCCTACCTCTCCTATTGATCATTTCTTCACTTAAACTTAAAAAAATCGAGAAAATCGCAAAAAAATTGCTATCACAGCGCCCCGTTCCAGTGGAATATCCCCATTTTCAACTGCTAAGTGAAGTCCATTCTCAAAAACATAAAAATGGCACCTAAATTCGTTATTACAGCGCCACCTTCAGGTAGATTTTCTCCAAAATTTTATGCAAACCTGGGCTTTTGACATTACATCTAAATATAAAATTTTGTCGAAAAATATTCACAAACTCTTCCCTTAAACTGCAAAAATCCCGAGAAAGTCGCACAAAAATCGCTATCACATCGCCCTCTTCAGGGGAAAATCACCAATTTCATCTGGGACTAGCTGGCTATATCTAAAAAGGTATATATGAAGTTTGGTTCAATTCTATGCATAATTTCCTACACTTTTGATGATAGAAGGACACACAGACACACCGACAGTCAGACATTTTTAAAAACCTGTTTTCTGGGATCAATCACAATGAAACTTGTAAATCTGTCGAAAACCAGATATTGAAAAAAATTTGATTAGAATGCGTTTTACTGTTACAGATACAATAAAGTAAAAATTATTCTTCTTGAAAGGAATTTTTTTTTGTAATTAGCAAAGTTTTGTTTAATGGTACCGTATAAATATTCAAAAAGTTAACTTTTTGAAAATTAATGATTGCGACACGAATAGTAGGTTCGTTTGAATAACCAGTCTGCTAAATGGTATAAACCCGGAGAATAACCAATAAAAAGAAAATGGTTCCATTATTGTTTAGCTATTATAGATCCGTTTGGGTTTAAAACCGCCGTTGCCGATAACAGAATTTTTTAATAAATTTAATCTACAGAAATAAAAGAAGCGAGTTTCTCCATGTGCGAATGTGTAGGATGGCTAGGGATATCTACCGTAAGTAGCGTTCTGAAAATTTTTATGAAGATCACCCAAGGCAAGTCCAAATGCAGCCGATGCTCAGTTATTTTCTTTTTTATAATTAGCCTAGGTATTTATTGAAAACCACAACTATCTCTCATCAAAAATACACCTGCTTTCTCAAAATGGTCTGTATTTCCGCAACTGGCAAGTATTAAAAAAACCCTTCCATTTTTTTACATATGCCTTTTTGTGTTTCTCTCCCCGTTTTTTTAGGTAGGTTTCGTAAGAAATACTACCTATTGCATTCTCCACTCTACTGGAATTTCTGAAAAATTTGTGCAGATATACTCCGATCATGACCCCTAGAACTCACCCCCCCCACACACACTTCAAATCTTTATCTATCTATGTATATATATATATATATGTATATATATATATATATATATATATATATATATATATATATATATATATATATATATATATATATATATATATAATACCAAAAACCACACACTACACATCCAATCCAAAAACTACTGAACTACAGAGAAAATTAACAAAATAACCATGGAAAAAACTTACTAACTAAATCATGAACGAAAAGAAAACAACCAATGGAGACAGACCGCAAGGCTAAAGACTTGCATGCTGGGTTTTACCGGCAATTACTCATGAAACTTCCCCCATATCTGTCAAGACCATACTGGCCAAAGAAAACTTTAAAACTGGCCATCCAAAGCAGTAACCGAATTCGAAAAGAACACTTTAAAACCGTCCATCCAAAGCAGCAACCCAATTCAAAAAGAACGACGCATCCAGACAGAGCTCCTTATAAAGCCTACGATTATTTGGCGATGTTTTTAATCGCCAAAAGTAAAGCGTCGCAGTAATCTTTATCCTTGACGAAATTGTTTACCAAACTATTTAACAAACCAATAGGAAAATTCTGATCCAATGCATCTTGATAGAGATTTATAATGTCATTTATTATACTATTATGATTAGAATTTAACTTTACTATCCTTATTAAACTATTGATAATGATATTTCTGAAAATGGAAATATGTACATTGGAATTAAAATTTAATATCTTAATAGTTTCAAAGTTGTAATCCTTTCTCTTATCATAAATGCTAGTCCGTAATCCACCCCTCTCAATGTCGATAGTGAGATCCAAATAATTTACGTGCTTTTCGTCATATGAAGTTTTTTTTAATATCAAACCTTGGGGATAGTAGTCTAAATTTAAATCGCTATTGGAATCGTTAATCCTTACTAACAATACATCATCAATATATCTGAAACTTAAAAATTCCTTATCCGTTGTCTCTTTAACCTCGTATAAAAATAAATAAATATCTGCAAGTACCGAACTGCAACTACCCCCCATAGGTATACCCCTTATCTGCTGAAACACATGCTTACCATCGAATAAATAATTTTCATTAACTACGAAATTAAATAAATTTGTCAAATGATCCAAATTTTTACCCAAAATATTGTACCTCTTAAAAAATTCGAATATTTTATTTTTAAGATCATTTAAATCAATACTGTTATATAAATCTTCAAAATCATAAACATATAAACATTTAATATTACTCAAACCTTTCAATCTATTAAGTAACTCAAAACTATTTTTTATAATACATGTGTAATTTTGTTTTAATGCCGCTTCAAATAAACTCTGCAAAATATCCAAAAACTTTTTATTAGCTACTTCCAAATAAGTGCCAAAACCACATGTAATTGTACGAAAGGCAATGGGGTTCTTATGAAATTTAGGAATCAAAACCATATAAGGCAATTCCTTACTACGTTGTGTGTATTTTAACCTTTTATAAAAAGCAGCAATTCTACTTTCTATCTCTTTTACACTGGTATTTAACAACCTATAATTATGTGTATTGTTATAACATTGTCTTAATTGATTACAGTATAGCTCTTTACAAATAATAGCAAAATTTGTATTTGCCTTATCAATATATGTTATAACGAAATTACTCTGTAAATCCTTGATAGAATCTTTTAATACTTTATATTCTTCCAACGAAATCCCCCCTGTTTTACCACAGTAAATTGAACTCAAAACCTTTAATATATTGTGTTTCCATTCCAGAAAAGTTATTTCTGGTAAGCAAAATTTGTTCATTAGTTTATGTATAAACATATCCACGTTGATTTTTAATCGTTTTTTTATAAAATCCTTAGTGTTTAATCTTTTTAAACGAAATTTTGTACCAAACCGCATATAATCTCTCAATGTTCTGTCCTTGACAATGTCTAAATTACCGGTCAATACATGACCGTGATCCACATCGACATAATCACGATAAACCGGATCATGACAATGACATAAATTATTATCGTTGTTTCTACCAATTTCTTTTGAAAAATTATTATAATTAAAAACCATACGACCTAAAGGTTTATCGTATCTATAAACCTTGACAATCTCCATGTTCTTATCTGGAAGCAAATCATTGTATTTATTTAATACCTTGCCCATATTTATACCATGTTTTTTAATTTCTATGTAATCCATTACAAAATACATTCTATTAACTATTTTGTTGTTATTGTTGTTACTTCTGCCCAGATTTTCCTTCAAATGTTGTGAACTAATTCTATACCTCAAAATGTCCAAAGCCAAATCTATATTATAGTTACTCTTATGTGAATACAATAAGTTTAACAAATCACCTATAAAACGTTTTTTCACGTTAAATATAATAAATTTTATATTTCTTACTATTCCCACGAAATCACTCTTGAGAATTGAACTTTTAATTTCATTAATATTGTCATATTTCTTTGCTATTATCTTGTGGTCCATCTCCTTATTGAATTTATAATTCATGGGATGTTCAATACGTTCGTATATTGAAACTTCTAATAAACTGTTTCTTAATTTTTTCATAACGTTAGTTCCATTGAACATAACATTTAACCCGTATGGGTAAACCGTACCACATTTAATCATCATGTCACTTTCACATAACAATCTTTCTTTTTTGTTAGGGACAATCTTTAAAATCGTTAATTCCATGTTTTCAATACCATGCATGTTGAAATGTCTAATTTCAATCTCTTGTTCTTCTTTATTAGTTTTGCAATGTCTGATATCAGACTTATGGTTATTGAAACGCTTATTAATCGGGTCAGAAGTTTGACCTATATAAGACATTCCACATATCTTGCAGCTAAGTTTATAAACACTGTTGTAAACCTTACATACTTTTAAATACCTAATGTCCCCGATAGTGTTATACTCTGAGCCCACACTCGGGCATACTTTACAACGTTTATCACTACATTTTCTTAATTTGAGATTATTGAAAATCATCTCCCTTTTTAAGTTTGAATTATAAAACGTTCTAGTTTTATATTTAACACCGTTATCTCTACCTTCACCGCCATCGTAATTCTGATTAATTAAATGACTATTATAAATATATCTGGTATTATACCTGATCGATTTCCTTTTCCGTACATCATCAACTTCCCCTCTTTCCAAAAAAATATCAAACTCACAATTTTTTACATAATTTTTTCCACAAATTTTATAATTTTTATACATTTTTTTATTTTTCTCAAAAACTAAACCTTGCATACTCTTTTTGCAAAAGCTATCGTCAACTCCTTTACTTCCGTAGCCAACCAAATCCACTTGTAAATCATGGTTACTTTCTAACGATCCATTCCCTACCATGCTATCAGGAACCTAAAAATTATGTAAAAAATTGTGAGTTTGATATTTTTTTGGAAAGAGGGGAAGTTGATGATGTACGGAAAAGGAAATCGATCAGGTATAATACCAGATATATTTATAATAGTCATTTAATTAATCAGAATTACGATGGCGGTGAAGGTAGAGATAACGGTGTTAAATATAAAACTAGAACGTTTTATAATTCAAACTTAAAAAGGGAGATGATTTTCAATAATCTCAAATTAAGAAAATGTAGTGATAAACGTTGTAAAGTATGCCCGAGTGTGGGCTCAGAGTATAACACTATCGGGGACATTAGGTATTTAAAAGTATGTAAGGTTTACAACAGTGTTTATAAACTTAGCTGCAAGATATGTGGAATGTCTTATATAGGTCAAACTTCTGACCCGATTAATAAGCGTTTCAATAACCATAAGTCTGATATCAGACATTGCAAAACTAATAAAGAAGAACAAGAGATTGAAATTAGACATTTCAACATGCATGGTATTGAAAACATGGAATTAACGATTTTAAAGATTGTCCCTAACAAAAAAGAAAGATTGTTATGTGAAAGTGACATGATGATTAAATGTGGTACGGTTTACCCATACGGGTTAAATGTTATGTTCAATGGAACTAACGTTATGAAAAAATTAAGAAACAGTTTATTAGAAGTTTCAATATACGAACGTATTGAACATCCCATGAATTATAAATTCAATAAGGAGATGGACCACAAGATAATAGCAAAGAAATATGACAATATTAATGAAATTAAAAGTTCAATTCTCAAGAGTGATTTCGTGGGAATAGTAAGAAATATAAAATTTATTATATTTAACGTGAAAAAACGTTTTATAGGTGATTTGTTAAACTTATTGTATTCACATAAGAGTAACTATAATATAGATTTGGCTTTGGACATTTTGAGGTATAGAATTAGTTCACAACATTTGAAGGAAAATCTGGGCAGAAGTAACAACAATAACAACAAAATAGTTAATAGAATGTATTTTGTAATGGATTACATAGAAATTAAAAAACATGGTATAAATATGGGCAAGGTATTAAATAAATACAATGATTTGCTTCCAGATAAGAACATGGAGATTGTCAAGGTTTATAGATACGATAAACCTTTAGGTCGTATGGTTTTTAATTATAATAATTTTTCAAAAGAAATTGGTAGAAACAACGATAATAATTTATGTCATTGTCATGATCCGGTTTATCGTGATTATGTCGATGTGGATCACGGTCATGTATTGACCGGTAATTTAGACATTGTCAAGGACAGAACATTGAGAGATTATATGCGGTTTGGTACAAAATTTCGTTTAAAAAGATTAAACACTAAGGATTTTATAAAAAAACGATTAAAAATCAACGTGGATATGTTTATACATAAACTAATGAACAAATTTTGCTTACCAGAAATAACTTTTCTGGAATGGAAACACAATATATTAAAGGTTTTGAGTTCAATTTACTGTGGTAAAACAGGGGGGATTTCGTTGGAAGAATATAAAGTATTAAAAGATTCTATCAAGGATTTACAGAGTAATTTCGTTATAACATATATTGATAAGGCAAATACAAATTTTGCTATTATTTGTAAAGAGCTATACTGTAATCAATTAAGACAATGTTATAACAATACACATAATTATAGGTTGTTAAATACCAGTGTAAAAGAGATAGAAAGTAGAATTGCTGCTTTTTATAAAAGGTTAAAATACACACAACGTAGTAAGGAATTGCCTTATATGGTTTTGATTCCTAAATTTCATAAGAACCCCATTGCCTTTCGTACAATTACATGTGGTTTTGGCACTTATTTGGAAGTAGCTAATAAAAAGTTTTTGGATATTTTGCAGAGTTTATTTGAAGCGGCATTAAAACAAAATTACACATGTATTATAAAAAATAGTTTTGAGTTACTTAATAGATTGAAAGGTTTGAGTAATATTAAATGTTTATATGTTTATGATTTTGAAGATTTATATAACAGTATTGATTTAAATGATCTTAAAAATAAAATATTCGAATTTTTTAAGAGGTACAATATTTTGGGTAAAAATTTGGATCATTTGACAAATTTATTTAATTTCGTAGTTAATGAAAATTATTTATTCGATGGTAAGCATGTGTTTCAGCAGATAAGGGGTATACCTATGGGGGGTAGTTGCAGTTCGGTACTTGCAGATATTTATTTATTTTTATACGAGGTTAAAGAGACAACGGATAAGGAATTTTTAAGTTTCAGATATATTGATGATGTATTGTTAGTAAGGATTAACGATTCCAATAGCGATTTAAATTTAGACTACTATCCCCAAGGTTTGATATTAAAAAAAACTTCATATGACGAAAAGCACGTAAATTATTTGGATCTCACTATCGACATTGAGAGGGGTGGATTACGGACTAGCATTTATGATAAGAGAAAGGATTACAACTTTGAAACTATTAAGATATTAAATTTTAATTCCAATGTACATATTTCCATTTTCAGAAATATCATTATCAATAGTTTAATAAGGATAGTAAAGTTAAATTCTAATCATAATAGTATAATAAATGACATTATAAATCTCTATCAAGATGCATTGGATCAGAATTTTCCTATTGGTTTGTTAAATAGTTTGGTAAACAATTTCGTCAAGGATAAAGATTACTGCGACGCTTTACTTTTGGCGATTAAAAACATCGCCAAATAATCGTAGGCTTTATAAGGAGCTCTGTCTGGATGCGTCGTTCTTTTTGAATTGGGTTGCTGCTTTGGATGGACGGTTTTAAAGTGTTCTTTTCGAATTCGGTTACTGCTTTGGATGGCCAGTTTTAAAGTTTTCTTTGGCCAGTATGGTCTTGACAGATATGGGGGAAGTTTCATGAGTAATTGCCGGTAAAACCCAGCATGCAAGTCTTTAGCCTTGCGGTCTGTCTCCATTGGTTGTTTTCTTTTCGTTCATGATTTAGTTAGTAAGTTTTTTCCATGGTTATTTTGTTAATTTTCTCTGTAGTTCAGTAGTTTTTGGATTGGATGTGTAGTGTGTGGTTTTTGGTATTATATTAACCTTTGAAGTTCGATGGCATGGCTACGTCTTCAAGTGGTTCAGTTTGAGTATGGTTTATGTTTTTATGAATTGATTATATATATATATATATATATATATATATATATATATATATATATATATATATATATATATATATATATATATATATACATATATATATATATATATATATATATATATATATATATATATATGATTTTTTTATGGACATGATAACTTCCATAATTCTGCACAAATCTCTTCCAAACTTACACATAAAATCAAGGGGCTGAAAATCTCGGCCAAGTTCGTTAATGGGCAAAATCGGACTAAGGGGGTGGAAATAGGGATGGATTTCGCGAAAACCAAAAAAATCCCATAACGTCTTAATTATAACACATATAAAATAAGTGTAAAGTTATTATTACTTCTAAGAAAAGGGGCAAACATTTATGATCACAGATTTTTGATTAAATAAAAAATGGGCTCAAGGAGCGAAAAAAGTATGGTTTTAGGGAGAAAGAAATTCATAACTTCATCAATTCTGAAGATATCAAATTCACTTAAACTTATTATAAAACTTCTTAATACTATATGCAACTTTTAGACTGACAAGTTTTGATAAGACCAACTCTTACCGCAAAAAAATTAAAAAAAAAGGGGGGGGGGGGGTTCGAAGCAGAATAAAATTCATAACTTCGGCATTTCACAAGATATCTAATCCGCTTAAATTTACTGCTCATCTTTTTAATATTATCTACAACTTTCGTAATGACAAATTTTTGATAGGACCAACCCTTTCAGCAGAAACAAATTAAACAAAAATAGGGGTTGAGGAAAAAATTATCTTATTATTATCTTATTATCTTATTAAATTATCTTATTATCTTATTACTCAATTCCAAACTGCTTATTTTCTGACTCATTTTTAAATTATCACCCAGTCCCCTTTTTCTTAACTTATTAGTTACGTTAGAAAGAAAAATTGGAATGTTTTACGAATTACGAACTTCGAGGTCGAAAATTAAAGTTTAAAAAAGAAATCACTGTCTAGGACGAAAGCGTGTTATCGTCATTTGCTAGATACACCGAGAGCTATCAGGTAATTTTGAGTAAGTAGTACTTGATAAAAACTGAACGTTAATACCATAGTACTTCTACCTTACTGTTAAAGATTTTGGCCAATGTATAGTACAATATTTGGCCGGAAAGACTTTGCATTAAGTGCATTAAGTTTGCACTAAAATGCATTAAGTGTAGAAAAAAATGACATAGATGATTGGCTGAGAATTAACTAAAACGCGCCAACAATGAAGAATTTAATGGACAGCGAGATGACTGAGGCTATGCTAAATAGAACAGCCGATAAAGCTTGTAGAAGCTTAGAGGACGAGGCACCGGCAGAAGAAAAGTTGTCACTGGGAAAATGCATAAATTTAACTGGAGAATTAATATATGCTTTAGAGAAAGAAGACTGTATATCCGAAATAGTTATTCTTCACGCGTATAAAATACAAGAAAAACATCTTAAAGAACAGCCCAAAATTGAAGCAATTAAAATTGATATCGATGTTTAGGAAATTACATAAACAGAAATTACTTCATTGTTTATCAGAAATTTTTTTGTAACACAGAAAATATCAATTAAAGTATGTTTTTTTTATTGATATTTCTTTTTGTATCACACAATTATCACTTGGTTATGAATTAAATTATGACTAAAAGAGCCATTAAGAATATAGGAAGTACTTTTGGTATTTTTTCAGAAATTTGGAATTTTCAAAAATCCGTCTTTGGTCCGGGAAATACCGGATTTTCGCGATTATACTGTATTACGAAAAGTCATTACTAAAATAATAGTAAGAGTTTGTAAAAAATTATGCAACGTAGGGTTGAATATAGCTATATATACTAAAAAAGTATGGATGAATATATCACGAATGTTCAGAGAGATATGAAGCCTAAATAGTATAAAAAATGTCATTCTGCATAACTTTTTAAAAATCGTATCAAAATCTGTTTATGATGACTAAAATATGAAAGAATAACTTTAAATTGCACGGGAGTATTAGTGAATACATTATTAATATTTGTGGTTTCCCTGGTAGTAGATTCTTGAATAAATGGAGTTAGACCAGGAGTTAAAAAAATTCCCGACAGTTCATATTTAGTTTTGTTTCTGAAGTTGAAATTTAAATCACCTACAATAATTAAATTTTGCCATAATGTTTTTTGACCTATGCTTTTACCGGGGGTCCCAAAAATGACTGATGGATTTTAAAATTCAATAACTTGCAAACGGCGACAGATATTTAAAAATTTCTTGCAGGACGGTTATGTAAGATGGCAGAAGTTTTTTTACTGTGATTCTTGATTTTAGTACGAATTTCAAACAATAGATGGCGCTGACAGCGATTGACGCTCAGTCGACGCCGAAACTGACGTCAATCCACATTGATGCGAAGGAAGGAGATTATGGGTGTGGGGTGGGTCTCATTCACCAGTAGAATCTTACACTTAGGGCCCAATTCTGAACTCATTCGATACGATTTCAATGGAATGCGTTGTTGCCATGGAAACAACAAATTCTTCGATAGTGGAAATACACCGTAAAGAACTGAGCATGAATTTAAGAAGTGTTATTCGAGTTTGCAAGCAATTTTACATTGATGGAGTTTTATTTTCCCGGATTAAATTACTTTTTATGGTCTGATTTAAGGAATATTTTATGCATCGTATTTTAAAATAAAGTGAAGAGATTTAGCATTTTTTCTTGTTGTTAAAAATTTCATAACTTTTGTTACATTCTAATAAATTTTAGATCTTTTAAGGGGTGTCAGGACAGGACTCTTAAAATTGGAAAAATGAAAAAAACAGAACATTTTCAACATTTAATATTTTAAAATGCATATGATTTAAAAACACAAATTTAATTGGGAAGAAAGATATAAGTATGTTCTTTCCTTTCATGTATTTAAAAAAATTCATGTTGCAGAATTAGTATTTATAGGGGACTCCAAACTGTCAGATATTTGTCGAGCAGAAAATTGGTATGACAGCTTACGTGCAGGATTACAAAATACATTTTGTCACAAAAATTACTTTTTTTGTGCCTAATTATACTTTAAATTACATTATTACCCTGAATCTAAATAAATTTGTATTTAAAGCATTTTTATATTTTTAATACAAAGTTGTATTTAGTTAATGCAAAATTTTGAAAATTTCAACAGTATAATCACCTAAAAAAATACTTTTTTGAACAACAAAAAGAAAATTTTAAGTTCAGTTTATGCAGATTGAAACTTATTTTTTTTAATTTTCATGAAAAAATATTCATAAGTTTTTGAGATATCCTGCGCGTTATGCCCAAAAACGTCATTTGGAGAAAAACGAGTTCAAATCTTCGGAAATGCCGCTTCAGCTATGGCGCGTGTATAATTCTAAAAATCCCTGCCGGCCCGGACTACAGGCGGAGGTAGATTTCGAAGTTAAGTATACTAATTTCACCAAAAAAAAAAACTAAATCATAATTAGAGATAAACCCACTTTAACAATTTTATCTGGTCGCTTTTGACGAGTTTTTATTTCATTTTTATATAATAGCTGGTTTTATGAGAATCATGTTAAGGCGGTATTAAAAAAAATATACTTTTCCATGCTCAACAACTTTAAATTTTCTGGCACATTTTCAGATTAATTTTTTATAGAAAAAACATGAAAATTGCTGACGTGATTTTTGAAGAGATTTATAAGCGACCTCTGTTTTTATTTTTCGTTCAATTAATTAAAACTTGATTTAAACAATTATTTTCTCAGTGGGACAATATTTTTCATTTTTAACACAATCGCTTAGGGAAATTTTGTTCAAAATGCCCACTTTGACATCATTTTTTGAAATATATTCTGCCTCTATCAAAAAATCGATCATTATGATACATTATATTGTTTCAGAGTAAGAGAATCTACCAATTGTATGCGTCTGAGAGCAAAAATGAATTTAAAAATAAGTAAGAAAATAAGCAGTTTGGATTTGAATACACCCTTAATAAGATGATTTTTTTCTTCAACCGCTATGTAACTTTAATTTATTTTTGCTGTAAGAATTGGTCCTATCAAAAACTTGTCTGTATAAATGTTGCAGACAATATTAAGAAGATATATGATAAAATCATGGGTATTTTATATCTTGTGAATTGACGCATTTATGAATTATTTTCTTCTTCAACCCCCCTTTTTTGTTTTCGTTTTTATTTTATTTTTTTTTTTGTGGTACGAATTGGTCCTATCAAAAACTTGTGAATATAGAAGTTGTAGATAATATTAAGGAGATTTATAATAAAATTAATTGGATTATATATCTGGAGAATTGACGAAGCTGTGAATTTTTTTCTCCCAAAAACTCTATTTCCTGCGCCCTTTGAGCCCATTTTTAATTTTATCATAAATCTATGATACATAAATTTTTGATCTTATTTTTAGAAGAAATAAAAACTTTAAACAGATTTGATATGTACAAAAAATAAGAAGTTATGGGTTTTTTTCGGTTTTAACAAAACCCCTTCCTATTTCTATCCCCTTGGTCCGATTTTGTCCATTAACGAACTTGACCGAGATTTTATGCCCCTTGATTTTATGTATCAGTTTGGAAGAGATTTGTGAAGAATTGTGAAAGTTATCGTGTCCAGATGCCAAATGGTAATATGTATATATTTTTAATAACAAAAATATCAATGATATATAATGTAATAAACTAAGTTCAAATTAAATTTGACAATTGCCTAAAACTTAGTACTTAAATTATTGAAAGCCACAAACAAATTTTTATTGAAATTTTTATCTTGATATAAATTAAGACCGTATTTCTAATAGCACATTTGTTGGAATGCAATTGTAATTTTAAAGCTCTTTAGTTTATATATATATATTAAAACAATCATGAATCGTAATAATCAGGGCTTGGCAAATGCGATCACCACTTGCAACCAATATTTTTTACTCGACGACCAAGATTTTTAATCTGGCGGTTTTTGTAGTGTTAACGAAAGAAAAAAGTGCAAACGGCATTTTCCATGTCATAAACAGAAAACGACATCCTCTGCTGCTCTAGCTAGCATGTTATGTCATGTGATTAGAATGTGGGGAGATGGGGTTCGTTCTTATGGGTTGATACAACAATCAAAGTACTGATTTAATACAAAAATCTAATGATTAATTTAATACAAAAATCTACGGATTGATTTAATACAACAATCTAAGGATTGATTTAATACAATAATGAAATCGATAAGGATAAGTACCTCCCCCCCTCCAAAAATGTCCTCTGATTTTCAGTGGAATTTTTACCCATTTACTATGGATGATAATTTAAGCACTAAACACGTATAATTATAGAATATTCTTCATTAAATAAAGTTATTATTCTAATATTTAAAATTCTCTCTCAATCCCCTCCCCCCCCGTGGGCCACTACTACCAAATTTCTCTGAAAAACTGTAAACAGAACCCTCTTGCAAAAAACTGTGGTAAACAACCCGTAAGAACTACCTACCCTCTCCCCACATTCTAATCAAATGACATGACATACTAGCTGGCTAAAGAATGTCGTTTTCTCTGCATGATATGAAAAATGCAGTTTACACTTTGTTCTTCCGTTAACACTACAAAAACTGACAGATTAAAAATCCTGGTCTTCGAGTAAAAAACATTGGTTTCAAGTGACGACCGCATTTGCCAAGCCTTGATTATTACGATTCATGATTTTTTTAAAAATATATATAAACTAAAAGTTTTAAAATTACAATTGCATTCCAACAAAATGTGCTATTAGAAGCACGGTCTTAATTTATATAAAGATAAAAATTTCAATAAAAAATTGTTTGTGGCCTTCAATAATTTAAGTACTACTTTTAATTTGAACTTAGTTTATCACATTAGATATCATTGATATCTTTATTATTAAAAATTATATGCATATTAGCATTTGTGTGTAGAAAGAGTTGCCAAACCGTAAAAATTCTAACTCCAAGAATTCTTTTAACACATTTTTACACTTTAAATAGTAGATGTAGATAAAACATATTTACTAGCTTTATTTTATCAAACATCAAGATGAAGCTGCATGTAGTACAATATATTAATATCAAATTGTCAAACAAAATTTTTAATTAACTAGCATTCATTTTATTTTTTTAATTTTAATGCAACGATATAATACCCCTATTCAAAAGGTTAAACAAGGTAAATTCTAATATTCGTTTTTAAGTAGTTATTTTGAACAACAATATACTATTAACCATTTTCACGATATTATCCAACATTCATAAAAACCTACTGATGAACTTCCTTAAAAGATCTAAAATTTATTAGAATGTAATAAAAGTTATGAAATTTTTAACAACAGAAAGTTCTAATTCTCTTCACCTAGTTTTAAAATACGATGCATAAAATATTTCTTTAATCAGACCATAAAAAGTAATTTAATCCGGGAAAATAAAACTTCATCAATGAAAAATTGCCTGCAAACTCGAATAGTACTTCTTAAATTCATTCCCAGTTCTTAACGCTGTATTCTACTATCGAAGAATTTGTTGTTTCTATCGCAAAAACGCACTCCATTGAAATCATATCGAATGAGTTCAGAATCGGGCCCTAAGAGCAAGATTGTGCTGGCGAATGAGAACCACTCCATAGCCTTAATCTCCTTCCTTCGCATCAATTCGGAGTGACGTCAGTTTAGGCTTCGTCTGAGCTTCAATCGCTGTCCGCGCAATCTATTGTTTGGAATTAGAACTAAAATTAAGAATCACGGTAAAAAAAACTCCTGGCATCATACATTACCCTCCTGCAAGAATTTTTTTAATATTTGTCACTGTTTTCAAGTTATTGAATTTTAAAATCCATCAGACATTTTTGGCACACCCGGATTATACATTCAATGGCGATGTTTATGAAGCATCTAGGTGATCTATACAATTCAGTGTGGTAATACACTTTTCTTTTTACAATGTACTTAAAACAAAGATCTTGTTCAAAGTTTAAATTTGGCATTGTGCTAAGTGCGCTTTAAAAGGAGGTCGCAAAGCTGCAACGGCGTCTTGGTCCGTGTCGCGTTTTTCCATTCAAGTTTTTAATTAGCTTTTAAAGGCATGGGTTGCGTATGGAAAGCGCCACTCAGTGCAAACTAGTCACGAATCCTAAAGTAATTACGTGATTAATTCTAATTAAATTAGTCTGTTTTTAACAATTTAGTTATTATCTAGGCTTTAAAAGCCGATAGCGCATTTAGTACACTGTCCGTGTCTTTATGTACGTCGAAACCGTCCGTGTCCTTCAATGTGTAATTCATTAGAAAACGCCCTCTGGTGGTGAAATCCTGTTTTTTTTTTTTTTTAAACAAATTTCTATCCCTTTATTTATGTCGTTCACAGAATTTCAAAACTTTATGAATAGTACTTTCGTCTATAGATAACTTTAAAGTTAGGTCGTTTAATTATAGACACCCTATTCATATATAAATCAATTTATATGTATAATCTGTATGAGGACGTGAGTTTCAAATCTCGAAAACTAATCTAGAAAATTAAATTTTGGGTAATTGCAAATAACCTTTGATTCCGTCCATTGGTTTTCATTGGAAACCAAGATTTAACAGTGTCAAAAACACAGGATAAAACTAGATTTTTTCCATATTGTAGAGTATATTCGGTGCAGGTTTACCAATAGAATAGATTAATAGAAAAACACGATTTTTTTAATTTTCCGATAAGGCGAGTTTGAAACTCACGTCCTTATATGCATATATAATAATAATAATAATAATAATAATAATAATAATAATAATATACGTTTCATACATAGATATATAACGAGAATAACTCCAAATCTGACAGTTAAATTGTTCCATAACATACGAATTTTGTATGGGAGTCGTATTTAAAATTAAAATAGTTTTCCTTGCTAAAACAGGCTATTTTTCTATTTTGCGATTCTCCCAAGCTTTTTTTCACCTTAATTTGATAAAAATTTTTACCCTTTCTGAAAGTTAATAGCCTGAATTCGCGCATTTTCCATTTCAGATAATAACCCGTATTCTATAACGCTTGCCAAAAGTACGGAATCAGCATCTACGAGTACTTTTAAAAATGCTAAATGAAATGTGAGAAATGTTATATAAAGATTGTTATATAAACACAAACTAAAAATAATTACAAAATGACTTTTTAATTATTTTAGATAATTTTATTTCTTCAAATGCTGGAAAATTATATATGGAATTACGTCCTATTTGATAAAGTTTTTTGGAATACTTGATGAAAATACATGGTTAATACCTTGTATTTCCACCCTTTTCCTTGATGATTGATTTACTTTTACCAGTCATAGATTTGGCAAAGTCTTTGGATCGATGGCTGCCGATACTGTTTGTGTGAAGCAATTTAATTTCTGTGTTGATATTAAAAAATGTAGCTTAAATACCCTGTCTTAAAAAATATACCATATATTTTTGATAGAATCGATATCTGAACTACATGCTGGCCAGTCCATTTGAGGAACATTATTTTCAAAACGAAACTTTTCCACTAATTGTTTAAGTTATAGCATAGTTTAATTCTAGGGTATACAATTTCATGGCAATTCATCTTTTAATTCACTGGCCTCCAGACTTTAAGGGACAGTGACCGGATGCTTTCTATTGTACATGGATTGGCGAATATCTATACTTATATGTACTTATATAAAAAGTCCAGTCAAATATCGCGAACATTCAAAAAGACAGGGCGAGTTTCTAAAAGTAGCTTTATAAGAAGGGATTTTCCACAATTTGTCAACCAGCTCACTGTATTTTTTTCAGTTTCCACAATATTTGTCTGGAATTTTATATGAATTGCCTTAAATCAGAGTTGGGCAAATTCGCAATATGATTAATTTGTAATCTCATTACAATGTAATGGCATGTAAGGGATTATAATTTCAATTACATGTTAATTATAATCTGAATTTGTCATTCAATTAGCATTGCAATCGTATCTAGAAAATGCTATGATTATCATTATATAATTGTAATTATAATTGAGAAAAATATAATTAAGATTATGTGTATATATAATCTGAATTTAAATTTAAATTAGCATTGTAATCGTAACTATAAATGATATGATTATCGTTATATAATTGTAATTATAATTGAGGAAACTATAATTACGATTAAATTTAATTTTAATCTGAATTTGAAATTCAATTAGCATTGTAATCGTAATTATAAATGAGAAAATTATAATTACGATTACGTGTAATTTTAATCTCAATTTGAAATTCAATTAGCATTGAAATCATAACTATAAATGCTAAGATTATCATTGTATAATTGTAAATATAATTGAGAACTTATAATTACAATTACGTGTAATTTCAATGGCAATTCTTTTATTAAGATATGATTGTAACTGTAATGCAGAAGGTTATGATTTTCATTACAGTGCGGTAATGCTGTAACTGTAAAATTTTAGTTACAATTACGTGTAATGTGAATGGTAAATTTAGATTACTCATTTGATTTCAAATGTATTTGAGATGATTATAATTATCATTACGTTGCTGTAATGGTAACTAAGAAATTTTAGTTACAATTACGTGTAATGGAAAAAGTAAAATTTCTAATTAGATTTTATTCCAACTGTACTTGAGATTGTACTTATTTATGATTATATTATTTTGATGAAAATTAAGAAATTTCAGTTACAATGATATTATAATGAGGATGATATTTGATGTTATACATTACAATTATTATTTTAAGGCTAACGGAGAATTTTCAAACTAGGATAAATTACCAATTTTTTACTGAAGCACCCCCCCCCCCCAAATATTTTAGTGTATCATAAATAAAAGGAGCTTGTAACTTAAAATACTTATAACTCAAACTGTAAATATCGTAAGACACTCATATTTTATGGTAAAAGCAGAGTTGGGCAAATTCGCAATCTGATTAATTTGTAATCTTATTACAATGTAATTGGCATGTAAGGGATTATAACTTCAATTACATGTTAATTAAAATTTGAATTGGAGATTCAATTAGCATTGTAATCATAACTATAAATACCATGATTGATTATCTTTATTTAATTGTAATTATAATTGAGAAAATTATAATTAAGATTATGTGTAATTATAATCTGAATTTAAAGTTCAATTAGCATTGTAACCGTAACTATAAATGCTATGATTACCATTATATAATTGCAATTATAATTGATAAAACTATAATTACGATTACAAGTAATTATAATCTGAATTGTAAATTCAATTAGCATTATAATCGTAACAATAAATGCTATAATTATCACTATATAATTGTAATTACAATTGAGAAAAATATAATTAAGATTATGTGTACTTATAATTTAAATTTGAAATTGAATTAGCATTTTGTAATCGTAACTATAAATGCTATGATTATTATTATATAATTGTAATTATAATTGATAACTTATAATTACAATTACGTGTAATTTCAATGGCAATTTTTTTATTAAGATATAATTGTAACTGTAATGCAGAAGGTTATAATTTTCATTACGGTGCGGTAGTGCTATAACTGTAAAATTTTAGTTACAATTACTTGTAATGTGAATGGTAAATTTAGATTATTGATTTGTTTTCAAATGTACTTGAGATGATTATAATTACCATTACGTTGTTGTAATGGTAACCAATAAATTTTAGTTACAATTACGTGTAATGGAAAAAGTAAAATTTCCAATTAGATTTTATTCCAACTGTATTTGATACTGTACTTATTAATGATTATATATTCTTTTGATGAGAATTAAAAAATTTGAATTACAGTGACATTATAATAACGGTGAAATTCGAAGTTATACATTACAGTTAGTATTTTAATAGTAACGGAAAATTTTCAAACTTGGATAATATACCAATTTTTTACTGAAGCCCCCTCCCCACCCAATATTTTAGTGTGTCATAAATAAAAGGGGTGGTAACTTAAAACACTTATAACTCAAACTGTATTTATCGTAGGACACTCATATTTTGCATTGTAAAAGTAATCATTATGAAGAGGGGGGGGGTGCATTTTTTTTACCGGAGGTTAGTAAATTTTAGAATAGCGCAAACATAAGGGCCTAATAACCAAAAGATCTTGTAACTCTGATATAAATTGTCGTAATCTAGACAAAATCGGTATGATAAACGCGTAAACGGTAGTAGTTTTAAAGGGTAGGGGCTTTGTCGATTTTTTACAGAAGCCAACTATATTTTAGTATATTATAAATATAAGTTACTGGCAACTTAAAACAGTTATAACTCGAACTGTAATCGTCGTAGAACACTTATATTTTGTAAACTAAATCTTTATAAAGGGGGAACAGTGTGGGCGTTTGTAACCCCAGATTTCGAAATCTTTGTATAGCGCGAATATTAGGTCTCGATAACGACAAATACGTGTAACTCGAATTCAAAATTCAACTTGTCACATCGCATCTCACACAAATTTCGTTTAATTTCTTAATCGTTTTAAGAGGGGCGGGGGTTATTTTCTATAGCCGTTCTTCCATATTTTAGTGCATGAAGTGCTGACAGCATAACACAGTTATAACTGGAGCTGTAGTTATTGTAGAGCACTCATATTTTGTAAGGTAAACGTAATCTTTAGAAAGGGGAGACATTATCTTTATTATTATTATTTCTCAGTTTAAAGTTCATTGTCGGTTTAAAGTTTAATACTAGTGCATTTTCCTGATGAAAAATTAATTTTTCCCATGTCTGGGTAATGCTTATAGTTTCTTTTATTTTCTAATATTCTGTAATTAGTACCCTTTAAAGTACAGTCATGTAGTCTATCAGGTATTCTGATAATGCCGCAAATACCATAGATTTTTTTTTTTTTTTTTTTTTTTTTTTTTTTTTTTTTTGTCCTTTTTGCAATTGCCATTATTTCTCTGAAATTGATTAGCAATTACGATTGAAAGTTGATAAGAAAAGTAAAGTTTAATACATAAAATCAAAATTCATCGAAATTTTGTTTATATGCTAATGCATTTCTTTATGAAAATTTATATTTTATGTGTTTTGGTAATATTTGAATATTTTTCTATTGTTTTTATTATTCTGTAAGACAAATTTTATATTTTACTCGCAATCGTTTTAAAGGAGGAGGAAGGTTTTTTTTCTTTTTTTTGTGTGTGTGTGGTGGGTTTCTGTTTGCAATATTTTGTATGGTAAACGTAATTTTTATAAAGGGGAAAGGGACATTGTCGGTGTTTTTAACAGAAGGCCCAAACTCTTAGTATAAGGCAAATATAAGGGCTCAATGAATATAAACGCTTATAACTCGGATCCAATTTGTTGCAGAACATGTACTTTTTTGTGTCCTGTTGGCAATGACGATTGCTTACTGAAATTGACTTAGTGTTTATGGGTAAAATAAAATTTTGATATTTAAAATACTGATTCATCGAATTTCAGTTCATATTTTTATGCATTCATTTAATGTAAAATTAGCTTTTCGCATATTCGGGTAATATTTGAATGTATATGTTTTATTTTATATTATTATGTAATTAATTAAAAATACTTTAAATCAAAGTTCTTCATTGAGTTCGGTAGCCCGATTTTGTCAGTGGAATCGACATGTCTATGTTAATGGAAACTCATCCATGAAATTTTTTCGCAAATCTGCAATCTCTCTCTCTCTCTCTCTCTTTTTTTTTTTTTTTTTTTTTTTTTTTTTTTCCAAATCATTAAAAATTGAATATATCTTATTACTAATCCTACAGGTTGTAACGTGTCTCTATAAATTCATGAATTTCATATTATTGAGTGCTCCGAGGCTTATATTTTAATCCTGTTCCATGCACTGACAGCATTTTTGTTAAACAAAACTTATTATAATCTAAAATGTAAAATGAAATAAAACTGCAAAATATTGCTATTGAATATTCCTTAATTTGGTAAACAAATGGTTAAACACTTCTGTATTACCGCAACAACTTTTAGGTAGCTTTCTTTACAAAAAAGCTACCTATTGCAGCCGTTCGGAGGAAAGCGATTTCAAAAAATTTTGGTATATTTTCATCGATCATGACCCCCAGACACCGAAACCACACTCCGTTCAAAATTGATATATATATATATATATATATATATATATATATATATATATATATATATATATATCTGACCTATGTCACACTGTAACTCCCGTAATTATGAACCGATTTCGATGAAATTTGGTGTGTACATAGTACATACCAATGTCTCGACCGAGTTCGTTGGCCAGCTTCATCCGCCATTTTGTTTCAAAATGGCGGCCATTTAAAATTTTTAAAAAAATTTAAAACTTGAAATGTGGTACCAAAAAATTAAAAATGGAAAAATATTTTTTTCTTATGTATTTGACCTTTATACAAAGATTCCGAAGCAGTTTTTGTTTCGTCTATATCTTAAAAAATGGCTGAGTTATAGCATTTTGAATTTCTAGCGTGGCTGACATTTTGAAACGTCCTGAAATTTGTCACGCGATAAAAGGCGTATTTATGAACCGATTTGGATGTAATTCAGTGTGTACATAGTACATACCAATCTCTCGACCGAGTTCGTTGGCCAGCTTCATCCGCCATTTTGTTTCAAAATGGCGGCCATTTAAAATTTTTTTAAAAATTTAAAAATTGAAGTGTGGTACCAAAAAATTGAAAATGGACAAATATTTTTTCTTATGTATTTGACCTTTATACAAAGATTTCGGAGCAGTTTTTGTTTCGTCTATATCTTAAAAAATGGCTGAGTTATAGCATTTTGAATTTCTAGCGTGGCTGGCATTTTGAAACGTCCTGAATTTTGTCACGCGATAAAAGGCGTATTTATGAACCGATTTGGATGTAACTTCGTTTATACATAGTACATACCAATGTCTCGACCGGGTTCGTTGGTCAGCTTCATCTGCCATCTTGTTTAAAAATGGTGGCCATTTAAATTTTTAAGAAAACTTTAAATTTGAAATGTGGTACCGAAAAATTAAAAATTGAAAAAATATTTTCTTTTTATGTGTTTGACCTTGATAAAAAGATTCGGGAGCAGTTTTTGTTTCGTCTATATCTTAAGAAATGGCTGAGTTATAGCATTTTGAATTTCTAGCGTGGCTGACATTTTGAAACGTCCTGATTTTTCTGACGTAATAACAGGCGTATTTATGAACCGACTTGGATGTACCTTGGTGTGTACATAGTACATACAAATATCTCGACCGAGTTCGTCGGCCGGCTTAATCCGCCATCTTGTTTCAAAATGGCGGCCATTAAAAAAATTAAAAAAATAAAAAATTTAAATGAGATACCAAAAAAATTGGAAAGTGAAAAAGATTTTTAGGTAGCTTTCTTTACAAAAAAGCTACCTATTGCAGCCGTTCGGAGGAAAGCGATTTCAAAAAATTTTGGTATATTTTCATCGATCATGACCCTCAGACCCCGAAACCACCCTCCGTTCAAAATTTATATATATATATATATATATATATATATATATATCTGACCTATGTCACACTGTAACTCCCGTAATTATGAACCGATTTCGATGTAATTCGGTGTGTACATAGCACATACCAATGTCTCGACCGAGTTCGTTGGCCAGCTTCATCCGCCGTTTTGTTTCAAAATGGCGGCCATTTAAAATTTTTAAAAAAATTTTAAACTTGAAATGTGGTACCAAAAAATTAAAAATGGAAAAATATTTTTTTCTTATGTATTGGACCTTTATACAAAGATTCCGGAGCAGTTTTTGTTTCGTCTATATCTTAAAAAATGGCTGAGTTATAGCATTTGGAATTTCTAGCGTGGCTGACATTTTGAAACGTCCTGAATTTTGTCACGCGAATACATAAAAGGCGTATTTATGAACCGATTTGGATGTAACTTCGTTTATACATAGTACATACCAATGTCTCGACCGGGTTCGCTGACCAGCTTCACCCGCCATCTTGTTTAAAAATGGCGGCCATTAAAATTTTTAAGAAAAATTTAAATTTGAAATGTGGTACCAAAAATTGAAAATTGAAAAAATATTTTCTTCTTATGTGTTTGACCTTGATAAAAAGATTCGGGAGCAGTTTTTGTTTCGTCTATATCTTAAAAAATGGCTGAGTTATAGCATTTTGAATTTCTAGCGTGGCTGACATTTTGAAACGTCCTGAATTTTGTCACGCGATAAAAGGCGTATTTATGAACCGATTTGGATGTACCGTGGTGTGTACATAGTACATACCAATCTCTCGACCGAGTTCGTTGGCCAGCTTCATCCGTCATTTTGTTTCAAAATGGCGGCCATTTAAAATTTTTTTAAAAACTTAAATTTGAAATGTGGTACCAAAAAATTGAAAATGGAAAAATATTTTTTTATTATGTATTTGACCTTTATACAAAGATTTCGGAGCAGTTTTTGTTTCGTCTATATCTTAAAAAATGGCTGAGTTATAGCATTTTGAATTTCTAGCGTGGCTGACATTTTGAAACGTCCTGAATTTTGTCACGCGAATACATAAAAGGCGTATTTATGAACCGATTTGGATGTAACTTCGTTTATACATAGTACATACCAATGTCTCGACCGGGTTCGCTGACCAGCTTCACCCGCCATCTTGTTTAAAAATGGCGGCCATTTAAATTTTTAAGAAAAATTTAAATTTGAAATGTGGTACCAAAAATTGAAAATTGAAAAAATATTTTCTTCTTATGTGTTTGACCTTGATAAAAAGATTCGGGAGCAGTTTTTGTTTCGTCTATATCTTAAGAAATGGCTGAGTTATAGCATTTTCAATTTCTAGCGTGGCTGACATTTTGAAACGTCCTGATTTTTCTCACGTAATAACAGGCGTATTTATGAACCGACTTGGATGTACCTTGGTGTGTACATAGTACATACAAATATCTCGACCGAGTTCGTTGGCCAGCTTCATCCGCCATCTTGTTTCAAAATGGCGGCCATTTAAAAAAAAAGAAAATAAAAAAATTAAATGAGATACCAAAAAATTGGAAAATGAAAAAGATTTTTTTTTGTATGTGTTTGAACTTAATACAAAGATTCCGGAACAGTTTTTCTTTCGTCTATATCTAAAAAAAAAATGGCTGAGTAATAGCATTTTGAATTTCTCTTGTGGCTGACATTTTAGAACGACCTGATTTTTGTCACGCGATAACAGGCGTATTTATGAACCTATTTGGATGTAACTTGGTCTGTACATAGTACATACCAATGTCTCGACCGAGTTCGTTGGCCATCTTCATTCGCCATCTTGTTTCAAAAGGGTTGCCATTTAAAAAAAATTAAATTTAAGATTCAAAATGAGGTATTAAAAAATTGGAAAATGAAAAAGATTTTTTTTATGTGTTTGGCCTTGATACAAATATTCCGGAGCAGTTTTTGTTTCTGAAAATTTGTTCTTTTGTTTACATCTTAAAAAATGGTTGAATTATAGCACTTTGAATTTCTAGCATGGCTAACCTTTTGAAACGATCTTGTATTTGTCACGCGATAACACACGTATTCGCCTATTTCGATGTAAGAAGGCATGTGGATAGTATACATCAACGCCTCGACCAAGTTCGCTGGCCAGATTCATCAGCCATCTTGTTTCAAAATGGCGGCCGTTAAATTAAAAAAAAAATATATATATTTAAAGTGAGGTGCAAAAAAATTAGAAATTGAAAAAGGTTTCTTTCTTAAGTATTTGATCTTGATATAAGGATTCAGGAGCATTTTTTGTTTGTCTTTACCTTAAAAAATGGCTCAGATATAGCAGTTTCAATTTCTATTGTGGGTGACATTTTGAAAAATCTGATTTTTTGCATGCGACAGCACTCCTATATATTAACCGATTCCGATGTGAGTGAGCATGTGCACAGCAATTACTAAGGTCTCGACCAAGTTCGCTGCTTAGCCTCATCCACCATGTTGTCTTAAAATGACAGGCACTTTAAGAAATTGCCGAATTTGGCAGCCAAATATAAGTTACTTTAAAGAAAAGCAGCTTGGATAAAGCTGACTAATTTCGCGAAATTCTCATTCATTATATTGATAAAAATTAGTATTGAATCTCCTATATTCGGTTTCCACTAAATTGAGCTTCGTGTGTTTGCATGATATAAGTTGGCTTTTAGGTAGCTTTCATTACAAAAAGCTACCTATTGCAGCCGTTCGGAGGAAAGCGATTTAAAAAAATTTTGGTATATTTTCATCGATCATGACCCCCAGACCCCGAAACCACCCTCCGTTCAAAATTGATATATATATATATATATATATATATATCTATATATATATATCTGACCTATGTCACACTGTAACTCTCGTATTTATGAACCGATTTGGATGTAATTCGGTGTGTACATAGTACATACCAATGTCTCAACCGAGTTCGTTGGCCAGCTTCATCAGCCATTTTGTTTCAAAATGGCGGCCATTTAAAATTTAAAAAAAAATTTAAAATTTGAAATGTGGTACCAAAAAATTACAAATGGAAAAATATTTTTTTCTTATGTATTTGACCTTTATACAAAGATTCCGGAGAGGTTTTTGTTTCGTCTATATCTTAAAAAATGGCTGAGTTATAGCATATTTAATTTCTAGCGTGGCTGGCATTTTGAAACGTCCTGAATTTTGTCACGCGATAAAAGGCGTATTTATGAACCTATTTCGATGTAATTTCGTTTATACATAGCACATGCCAATGTGTCGACCGAGTTCGTTGGCCAGCTTCAACCGCCATCTTGTTTAAAAATGGCGGCCATTTAAATTTTTAAGAAAAATTTAAATTTGAAATGTGGTACCAAAAAATTGAAAATTGAAAAAATATTTTTTTCTTATGTATTTGACCTTGATAAAAAGATTCGGGAGCAGTTATTATTTCGTCTATATCTTAAAATATGGCTTAGTTATAGCATTTTGAATTTCTAGCGTGTCTGACATTTTGAAACGTCCTGATTTTTGTCACGTGATAACAGACGTATTTATGAACCGATTTGGATGTACCTTGGTGTGTACATAGTACATACAAATATCTCGACCGAGTTCGTTGGCCAGCTTCCTCCGCCATCTTGTTTCAAAATGGCGGCCATTTAAAAAAATTTTAAAAATTTTAAATTTAAAATGAGATACCAAAAAATTGGAAAATGAAAAAGATTTTTTTCATATGTGTTTGACCTTAATACAAAGATTCCGGAACAGGTTTTGTTTCGTCTATATCTAAAAAAATGGCTCAGTTATAGCATTTTGAATTTCTATTGTGGCTGACATTTTAAAACGACCTGATTTTTGTCACGCGATAACAGGCGTATTTATGAACCGATTTGGATGTAACTTGGTCTGTACGTAGTACATACCAATGTCTCGACCGAGTTCGTTGGCCAGCTTCATTCGCCATCTTGTTTCAAAAGGGTTGCCATTTAAACAAAAATGTAATTTAAAATTTAAAATGAGGTAATAAAAAATTGGAAAATGAAAAAGATTTTTTTTATGTGTTTGGCCTTGATACAAAGATTCTGGAGCAGTTTTTGTTTCTGAAAATTTGTTCTTTTGTTTATATCTTAAAAAATGGTTGAATTATAGCACTTTGAATTTCTAGCATGGCTAACACTTTGAAACGATCTTGTATTTGTCACGCGATAACACACGTATTCGCCTATTTCGATGGAAGAAGGCATGTGGATAGTATACATCAATATCTTGACCAAGTTTGCTGGCCAGCTTCATCAGCCATCTTGCTTCAAAATGGCGACCATTAAATTAAAACAAATTATATTTAAAGTGACGTGCAAAAAAATTAGAAATTGAAAAAAGTTTCTTTCTTAAGTATTTGACCTTGATATAAGGATTCAGGAGCATTTTTTGTTTGTCTTTATCTTAAAGAAAGGCTCAGATATAGCAGTTTCAATTTCTAATGTGGGTGACATTTTGAAAAATCGGATTTTTTGCCTGCGACAGCACTCGTATATATCAACAGATTCCGATGTGAGTGAGCATGTGCACAGCAATTACTAAGATCTCGACCAAGTTCACTGGTTAGCCTCATCAACCATGTTGTCTTAAAATGGCAGGAAATTTAAGAAATCGCCGAATTTGGCAGCCAAATATAAGTTACTTTAAATAAAAGCAGCTTGGATAAAGCTGACTAATTTCGCGAAATTCTCATTCATAATGATTTAATATTGATAAAAATTAGTATTGAATCTCCTATATTCGGTTTCCCCTAAATTGAGCTTCGTGTGTTTGAATAATATAAGTTGGCTTTTTTAAAATAGGGAATATGAAAGCTACCTCTTCCTCCCGGCACTGGCCGGAAGGACTTTTGAACTCTGTGTGACTTAAAAGAAGTTTTTATATGTTGTTAGCACAGGGGTGCAATTTAAGAGGGCTAGGAGAACCTCCCCTTCTTTAAAGAATTCAGATTATAGAGACCATCAGAAGTAATACAAAATTAAATCCTCTTGGTTTATATATTTCTTAAAGAATAAATTTATCAAATTTATTTAAAAATTCCACTAATCTTTAACATTGAAGCATTTGAATGTCTTTGAGCTTTTTTACTTTTTTATGCGTAAAATTTGCCTCCTTTGAAAGTTATTTTTAAAATTTAAAATTATGTATTCCCTACAATACAGAAGGTACGGGGGGGGGCTGCAATGGCGGATCCAAGGGGAGGTCACGGGGGGTCATGGCCCCACTCTGAACACCAACAAACTTATTTTAAAGATCATTTAAAAAATGAAATATACAGTAGAGTCCCAATTAACCGAGTTTCCACTTTAACCGAGTTACTTTCTTCTGATAGACTGATGGCTTCCATTATTAATTATGAAACAGCCGTTATAAGTGGAGTGTTAGATGAAGATGAATGAGCTGTCGTAAAAAGTTAGAAGCCTGATTTTCGGAGTTTTTTGAAAAAAAAAAATATGGCGATTTTTTTTTCCTATTCTGACCAGAAAATCAAATACGACTGCTCTTCCATCTACACCTAACACTTCATTTATAACGGCTGTTTCATAATAATGGAAGCCATTATTCCATCAGAAGAAAATGATCCATTCCAAAGGTGCAAGTTCGATTGAAAAAAACTATTTAATACTTTGAGCTGAAAGAAGAGGCTACACCTGCAATTTTCATGACACTAATAGAATCACATAGCTGCCAATAACTATATGATGCCTCGCTGTCCGGTGGGCCAGTAGGACACCGTATGTGATTAAATAGTGTTTTCCATTTTTCAATAAAAACAATGAATCTTACAAAAAATTTTGTAAAATTTGATTTTTTTAAACTGAATTTCCGGAAGTGGCTGCCAATTTTTCCTTTTGACGACATTTCTGCGGCTGTCAACTCGTAAAACGTGGCTAAAAATGTTAACTTTGACAACATTTTCTAAATGAATCTTTGCCTTTGTAAGAAAATGGGAAACTCTTTAATTTCTAGGTATCTGAACAATATCGGTACATTTTGTATTTTTACGAATATTAATGCTAATGTTTTTGTATTTACGAATGAAAATGACTTCGCGAAAGTATAAGAAAAGTAGTTAGTTTGGATTTGGGAATAGATTTCAATATAAAAAAATTTCATAAAGAGATGTGATACACCCCTACCCCATAAAAGGACATTCATGACCCCTGAAACGGGATCTGGCTAAATTTTATTTATTTACAAATTGAAAAATGAAAAAAAAAAACTATTGCTAGTTGAAAAACAGAAATGTAAAGTGTGTTTTTAAAGGCATTTTATAATCAGCTAAAAATCAAATTGAAAGAGATTGAATTACTATTAGCCGGATATAAAGAGAAATATTCCATCTGATTCTGAAGACTTGGCACTATCAATCTTAACATAAAGAAGTGAGGAATGTCCCTTGTTTAGCCTTTGTTTCTGTTTGAAGTCTTTCTTTTGAATTACTGGAAATATTGAACTCGTGTCTTTTTGTCATTGATGAATAATATTTTAAAAAAACTAGGGGATCATACCCGGGCTTCCCGGGTTAAAGAATGTAGGTGAAATTTTTTTTTTCAATTGAAAAGTAATAATATTTTATATGCAATAATTTTTTTAGATTACCCATTTACATTAAAAAAACATTTTTCATATGAAAAATACTAATTATACAATCCAATAAATTTTTGAAATTTATCAAAAGCTACATTTTCTTATTAGTCGTAAGCTAAGAGTTATTTGACCAAGATTTTGCTACTTACGTAATCCTTTTATGTTCTGATAATTTCAGAGCTTATACATGTCTGTTAAATTTGTGTTTTATTTATATTATTTTATTTATTTATTCTTAGGAAAGTTTTTTAAATGGATATTAGCCATAAGAAAATGATAAACTCCTTAGTTTGTTTTAAGGGCAAACGGATTAATCTTTCGTAATCGAGCTCCGCGCGATATATATAAATTAAAAAAAATTTCATGCTTTAAAATGGTTTTTAAAATTACAGACAATCAGTAAACTGAGATGAACTATGCAAACAAATTCCATTTGAAAAAAAAATCCTATTTGGTGATCTAAAAATTTAAATTGTGCGATTACAAATATGTTAGATTTGTGTTTTTTCAATATTATTATTTTATTTGTTTATAAAAAAAGTATTAATTTCGTTAATTTGTCTTCCACAAATATGTTAGATTGGTGTTTTTTTTAATATTATTCTTTTATTTGTTTATAAAGGAGGTATTAATTTCGTTATGTAAAAATAGTCAGAAACAAAAGCTGAACAATGTTTGTTGCTTTATGTCGCAAAATGTTTATTATTATTAGGTATTAAAACCTGCACGTGATAAGCTAAACTTAAAAAAAATCATGCTTAAAAATTATTTTAGAAAATATAATACATCAGTCAATTAAGGTACAGTTTTTAAACAAATTGCATTTGAAAGTAAATTTTTTCCCTATGCGACGAAAATTGAAAATGTACGAATGTCAGAAGATTAAAAAATTGCAGTAGCGAAAATTTCAAGACCGAAATTTGATCGTGAAATGTTGCCATTTGCAAAATGACGTCAGCGTTACGCACATATACGTTTGTTCTTTATAATATAGATACTTAATCAGTAAAATATAATAAATATCAGTTATTAGGATGTGGTTATCAATTGAGGCTCTTATTTTTGGTATTCCGGAATGAAAAATAGCAATTTTTACCTTCTCAAAATTTGCATACGCACTTCTCATATCCATATTCATCATTTTTTTTTAAAATTGTATTTTGTTTGATCATTTAAAAATCATTTTAACTCAAAACTTGAAGTCACGTTTGTCAGCAACATCTTTGATGTGAACAGACGCACTCTTTACTTGAGATTCTAATCTCAATTCCGGAGAGTAAAAATTTCCGTAATTTATGTTTTTTAGACGCATTTGTGTTAAAAATTTTAGTATCTAAGAAAATGACCGTTTTCTTTTAAATATGACTTCATTTTCACTTAAATAAGCATTTCGCCTAGTCTCTGAAACTTAGTATCAGTACACATGCAGAAGGGGAAAAAAATATAGAAAATTTATGAGGAAAAATACGTGTTTTCAAAAGCAGTATGCCATTTTCCGTTATTATGCCCCTAATATAATATTATGCTCCTAATGGGATTTTGCACCACTAAATCCTATACGACAATTTTTCTCAACAATTTTGAATTTTTATCAGAAAATAGCATGAATAAAGATAAAAATACCTCATTATTTCTTTTTTGTCTGCAATAATGAAAGCTATCTAATTTTCACCATTTTTAAGATATTTCATAAAATGCTTTTAAAATTAAAATATGGGGATAGTAAACAACAGATAGTGCGATCACATCTACAAATGAACAGTTTCGAGTTTAAAAAAAATCCTTCTATATATAAAAAAAAGTAACGCTTTGGAAATGGACCTATAAAAATCTGTGTAGATACCGTGAAACGCATCTTATTGGTCAGAGCTTTCTGATGCTATAAAGGGGGTTACCAAGGGAGGGTTCCCGGCTCTGTCGCCAAACATTGGCAAGTTTGTCGCCAACTTGGCTATATATCGCCAAATTTGGCAACCAAAGTTAGTCGCCAAAAGTGACGCCAACGTGGCGCTATTTCCAGTATTTCGCCAAATTTCCATAGACTCCCATTGAAATCCAATAGAGTTTACTTGCTTGCAGAAAATCAACAAATAGAGATATTTCAATGCAACAAAAAGCTAATGAATAGAACTTAATTGAAATATTTATAGTATTTTTAAACACAAACACTAACTATTTACACTATATATATATAATTTTTATTTAATTTGTAATTATTCAAATAAATTATAAATTTTACCTTTTTTTTAATGATTTTACATTTAATAATTCTTTTAATTATGAAACTCTGTAAGCTCTAATGATTACCCACTTGGAGATAAGGAAATAAAATCGTCAGGAGTTGGGGAGGAACGCGTTTATACCAAGTGGAATTTAAAAATTGAATGCATAGAAAATGAGGAATCACGAAGCGATCCAGAATGGAAGCGCGAAACAATTTCTTCTGGAGTTGGCTAGAAAATAGGGATTGCTTGGCGATACCGAACGCGAAGCGATTACGCGGGCGGTTGGGGAGAGTAGCGAGCAGGGGGGCGGAACCCTCCTAGTATTAGTAAAATTGGTTCAGCAGAAAGATCAGGGCAGATGACTAAAAAACTTGTGTTTTAAATATATAGATTATATAAAATTAGGAAAAATTAAATTAAGCAAATTATGTTATTTTGATAAAATTATAGTAGAATGTCCTAAAGAATAGCATTAAAATTTTATTATTCGAGAGAATTTTGGACAAAAGCTTCAGGAACATGATATTATTTTAAACCTCGAATTATTTGTTTGCTTGTCTAACTCTGCGAAGCAAATCCATCCAGGCGAGAATCATCAATTTATGTAATATAAATCGCTATTATTTGCATGTCACCTCTCTTTTATAAAGACACTCTAAATTTTTGTAAAACATTGCGTTTTATCAGTGTGTGATTTCGATTACATTTTTTTCAAAAGTGAAGCATGTGAAGCACCTGTGAAGAATTTCAAAGCAGCTGGGCTGTGAAAATGACGCACTTCTGCAAAACATAATTCAGGTTTAAGAATTATAATACACGCTTTTTTATAAAATGACGTCATTTGCATCCGCTAAAGCAATCGAATTTTACAATCCAGTCTTAAACTTCGTCTATAGAAAAGTATGCATATGACGTCATTGTCACGGAATAACAGATAATATTCTTGACATAGCCCATATTTTAATTTCAATTTTTTGTTTCAGGTTTTATGAGAAAATGGCAACAAAAAGATACAGTATTTCCTATTTTTGACTATTTTCCGTTTACTTTCAATAGAAATAGAGTACTTTTGTTGCCACGATTAGAAAAAGGGTATTAAAAACTACAAAAAAATTAATATCTCAAAAATAAATCGAGATACAGCTTTCAAACAAATTGCATTTAAAAGAGCATTTTTTTCCTTATACGACGGTGAACAAATTTTAAATGTGCAATGTTTAGAAGTTTAAAAAATTGTAGTAGAAAAAATTGCAAAACCAAAAATTTATTTCAAATTTCAAAGTGTTGCAATTCGCAAAATGACGTATGCGTTACGCACAGATATGTTTGTCCTTTATAATATAGATAAGAAGAGTTACTTTTCATATTTCTGTCGTTGGTGGGGTATAAATATCCAATTTTCTAAATTTTAAACAGAGTTTCAGGGACGTGAAAATTATGAAACATCATTAGGGGCAACTTTTTAGAATTATTACTTACTTTTATACAATAAGATACCTTTAAATCAGAAAATTACTCTTGAAACAATTTTTAAATATTATTAATTTATATCGCGTACTTTCTTTATCCAGTTCGGTTTCTGATGACACAAAATTTTTCAGGCTCGAATTTGAAATCGATGGTCTCTGAATTCGAATAAAAGGTCCCGAACATATCTAGTCACAGACGCAGAAGATGGTTAAATAAGGTGAAGATAGGAGGCGGCGAAATAAAATCGTTCATAGGGCGTATGTGCGCATAATCGTGCATATGTGTGTTTAAAAACGATTTATAGCTGAAGATTGCATAAAGCTACTGAAGTTTTTTTTTTTTTTTTTTTTTTTTTTATGTGAAACTAGTTGGATGTGCCAATCTCAAAACTTTCTTCTATCTAATACATCTTAATATTTCAAAATATAGTTACAAATGTCAATAAAATAATATTATTAGTTCAATATTATACCAACTTTGACTTTCATCTTAAATTTCTGTTTTAGTCAATTAATCGGAGTACAAACGAGTTCATCTCGATCATGATATTTATTAAAACCAATAGTTTTCCGGTATTCTGTTGTACATTCGCTGTTCGCGAATAGCCGGCTTATCATGATGCGAAGCTCCCGTCGCTTTACGAGCCGCCGCTGTACAACAGAACTACGAAAAATCAAGAAAATTATACAAAAATCGCTATTACAGTGCCCCCTTTCGGCGGAATATTTCCAACTTCAAGGAAGACCGTGGCATAGTCAAAAACATGCACAAAAATTTTGGTTCAATTTTATGCATAACGTCATACATTTTTCGATGGTACAATAATCAAAATAGCACAAAAATCGTTATTGAAGCGCCCCTTTCGTCGGGAATTTTCCAAATTAAGTGATGACCAGCTTGCCATAACTAAAAACTAAAAAAAAATTGGTTCAATTCTATGCATAACTTCATACACTTCTTGATGCTACAATGGCGACATACGGATAAACGGACATAGGGACACACGGACAGACAGACATTCACAATAAACATGTTTTTTGGGACCTCTGACCCCTAAAACGTGTACATCCGTCAAAAACCGGAAGTCGAAAAAAAAATTGATTACAATACTTTCTTCTGCTGAAGATATAAGAAAGTAAAAACATTACGTCTTTCTGTCTGTGTTATACCTCGCATAAATATACTCGATAACTTATATATATTACTAAACTTTGTCATGGCATGTTCGGATTGAAAATAAAGAGTATAGTTCGTTTACTTGGGCACTTAAAATAATACCATTAAATTATGGTATATGGAGAGAATATCTTGCAGTGTATTTTATTGATGTTGCAGTATTTTTTAAAAATTTAAATTTATATGCATCCCTGACGTTTACTGAAAGATGCTTGCTACAGAATATCTTGTTCATTTACATTTCATTTACAGGAACACAGAAATGAATTCGGTTACAACACTGATTAAGAACAATAATTATTCGAAGTGCGTTTTGAGTTGTGGTATGCGTTTTTGTATTTAACTGATTTTATGCATATTATACCTGGTGTGTAAAAATTTTATAGATTATATACAGGGATACACAAATAGTTCGAGTGCAATTCCGCACATTGACGGAAATTGCTGAAGGGAGATTTCAACTGTGTGATGCGTTTGCTAATTTAACTGAAATTTCTGCATATTATGTAGCGTATATACAAATCGAATACAGTGTTGTGCAAAAGAATTTGCATATTTTTCCAACTACAGGTGACAATTCCTGAAAATGAGTTTACAAATGCCATATGCGTTTTCCATATTGTTTTCATTATCTTTTACAAATGGCGTATCTAAGGGGGGGGGAGAAGGGAACATTCTCCCCTTGAGCCAATAAAGGGTTTCTAAAACGACATTAGAGATCATGGAGTGAAAAGACTTAGGAGGCAATTCAAGCACGGCACCCGAGCCGCGACAGTTTTAATTCACGAGACTCGGACTCTCTCCGATCTTTTCTCTTTCAGAGCTGCGTCGGGTTCGGGTGTTAAATTTTTCTGATGATTCGAGCCGTGCCAGACTTGTTTAAACGTTCTGTTCGTGTCCAACCTAGCCAGTATGAAAAGCGTTATTGACCCGACCCATGCAATCCTCTAAATTCTTCCTCCCGAGTCCACGTTGGGCTTGTTATCTTGCTTATTTATTTTGGTAAAAATGATGTTAATGTTTGCTTAGCGAAATCTTAAAAAAATTAATTTGGTTTAATAAATTCTAGAGATGTCTTTTTTAAAATAATTTTTTTTTCTTTGTAGAGCTTTAAAATTTTGTTTTTCTTTAACCATCCATTTCTTTCATTCTAAATTACGTTGATTTTGTTACCTGATTTTTTTTTATGTAATTGTCTATTTCTCACGTGGTGTTTATGTACATAATGAGTCTAAGTCTAAGTAGTCATCGATATTGTTATTTTTCTCTATTCATGAATTTCGAACATATTCTGAATGTAGAATGTGTACAAAATGAAAGTAAGTGTGCTTCATGAATAATTTTAATTGTAGTATCCAGGCCGAAATTTTTGCTTTTATATCTGACCGAGTCAATTAATTTTTTGGCCCGGGACAAAGTGTCAACTTTTATACCGGGGCGAGACAATAATTCTTTTGGTTATTGGACCTGCGCTTGGGTCGGGAAATTTTAGCCCGTGTAAATCTCTAATTGGTATATATAAGCCAGCTTCAATTTTTTTTTTAAATGCATCTTTCAGCCAGCATCCCGTAGCTACTGAATATATATTTCTTTAATAAGTTTCAAAATATTCTTTACTGAATTATAACTGAACTTAGAGTATCTCCTTTAAAAAAGATCTTGTATGAATGCTTTGTATATTTTTCGTCTTGTGCCTGTGTAAGGTAGTTGTAAGAAAAATCGGAGCGACATTTTTACTTTTATTGTATTGTGCTAATGCTCTTCCCTACGGCTTTATTTCCGAAGTGTTCGTTATTCTTTTGGACATTTTATTACAACGTACATTGAATCGTAGGTGATGTTACAGAGATGAGAGCTCACTCTACCTCATGAATGTACGATTAAATTATGCACTAATGCTGCACCTATCTCTATCTCTGTCTGATTGGGGACATCTTTAAAGTTCACATCCCTTACTATTATCTTAACTAACTTTCACTCCCACACCCAATAGTTTACTTGGGGTGAGAGTAAGGAAAATCAAGTAATATGCAATTGCCTACATGTGCAGTGCGCTAAATAACAGGTATTTGCAGTTAAACTTTAAGGCGTTTGTTATGAAAAGCAAGAAAAACTGGCGACTGAGAGGAAAAATGGAAGGAAAAAACAAAAATATTTATATTTTTTCTTTTCCTAAAAATTTTAGCATTGAATACAATACCTAAAAAATCAAGTGTTAAGGAATCGAATAATTTTTTTTAAATTTTAATTTGCATCTTAAATTACAATTGATTATTATCTCATAACTACCTTTTGCAGAAATATGAAATATTACCAATGTTTAATTTTAATTTCATTAAAGAATGCATAGTCAGAATTAAAACGCACAGGTTCTGGCGCATTTGGAAACTTGGTCCATGCAAACGTTCTCCATTCCTGTTGCGAGTTATCTGGAGAAGAACGACACTAATATCATACAAATGTGATATGAAGAAGGAGGACAATGCGTATGGAAAATTTTGCCTCGATTAATTCATACAAGTGGCTGATCCAGGTGTGCAACTGTGAATTGCGGTAGGAACCTATCGGAAGATGTTAACCTTTAACCGGTCTCACAGACCGCTGCTTTTTTCAATTTTTATAGTTTAACTTGTAACTTTCAGTTTAAGTACAGACACTACCAAAATTCTCTTTCGTTTGGAACTTTTATACTATCACCAGACACTGTTGAATATGTGAATTTTAATTATAATAGCCCTGTACAAAACGTCAAGTACAAAAACACCATCCTACGAATTAATCGCGCCTTTTATTCATCTTTCCATGGTACGGTCTGACAGACCACTTCACAGTAGTTACATGACAATTTCTGTCCCATTAGTCAAAGATTAACTTTCACTAATAGGGAAAAGGCTTTGATATGCATTTTATTTATGGACTTGCAAATGGAAGTCTCATAGGCTCAACGATTGTAAGAAGACATGTCACTAAACTTGCTTTTGTTAGTTTATCATTCTTTGTGTGTTTTTGCCTCGTATAACAACATCATGTTCGGCACCCTCTAGCACCTTAGCGTTTTAATTCCTACCATGCATTCTTTGTTGAATGTTGTTTGTTTGGATTTGTACTATAAACTCTTGAAGTTTTGCACATCTTTTATGAAACATCCTGTATATATATAAATGAAATCTTTTTCTCCACTAAACAACACGCGACTTTCCGACACGTTTATGGATTCCTTTTTATAAAAGTACAAAAATTCCTGCCGGCCCGGCCTACAGGCGCAGGTAAATTTCTAAGTTAAGTGCTAATTTCAAGAAAAAAAACTAAATCATTATTAGAGATAAAGCCACTTTAACAGTTTTAGTTGGCCGCTTTTGACGAGTTTTTATTTCATTTTTATATAACAGATGGTTTTATCAGAATCATGTTAAGGCGGTATTAAAAAAATGTTTTTCCATGCTCAACAACTCGAAATTTTTTGGCACATTTTCAGATTCATTTTTAAAAGAAAAAATATGAAACTTGTTGACGTGGTTTTTGAAGAGATTTATAAGCGACCTGTGTTTTTATATTTTGTTCAATTAATTAAAACTTGATTTATATACAATTATTTTCTCAGTAGGAATATATTTTTCATTTTCAACACAATCGCTTCGGGAAATTCGGTTCAAAATGCCCACTTTGACATAATTTTAGGTAGCTTTCTTTACAAAAAAGCTACCTATTGCAGCCGTTCGGAGGAAAGCGATTTCAAAAAGTCCTTCCGGCCAGTGCCGGGAGGAAGAGGTAGCTTTCATAATCCTTATTTTAAAAAAGTCAACTTATATCATGCAAACACACGAAGCTCAATTTAGTGGAAACCGAATATAGGAGATTCAATACTAATTTTTATCAATATAATGAATGAGAATTTCGCGAAATTAGTCAGCTTTATCCAAGCTGCTTTTCTTTAAAGTAACTTATATTTGGCTGCCAAATTCGGCAATTTCTTAAAGTGCCTGTCATTTTAAGACAACATGGTGGATGAGGCTAAGCAGTGAACTTGGTCGAGACCTTAGTAATTGCTGTGCACATGCTCACTCACATCGGAATCGGTTAATATATAGGAGTGCTGTCGCATGCAAAAAATCAGATTTTTCAAAATGTCACCCACAATAGAAATTGAAACTGCTATATCTGAGCCATTTTTTAAGGTAAAGACAAACAAAAAATGCTCCTGAATCCTTATATCAAGATCAAATACTTAAGAAAGAAACCTTTTTCAATTTCTATTTTTTTTTTTGCACCTCACTTTAAATATATATATTTTTTTTAATTTAATGGCCGCCATTTTCAAACAAGATGGCTGATGAATCTGGCCAGCGAACTTGGTCGAGGTGTTGATGTATACTATCCACATGCCTTCTTACATCGAAATAGGCGAATGCGTGTGTTATCGCGTGACAAATACAAGATCGTTTCAAAATGTTAGCCATGCTAGAAATTCAAAGTGCTATAAATCAACCATTTTTTAAGATATCAACAAAAGAACAAATTTTCAGACACAAAAACTGCTCCGGAATCTTTGTATCAAGGCCAAACACATAAAAAAAATCTTTTTCATTTTCCAATTTTTTAATACCTCATTTTTAATTTTAAATTTAATTTTTTTAAATGGCAACCCTTTTGAAAAAAGATGGCGAATGAAGCTGGCCAATGAACTCGGTCGAGACATTGGTATGTACTATGTACAGACCAAGTTACATCCAAATAGGTTCATAAATACGCCTGTTATCGCGTGACAAAAATCAGGTCGTTTTAAAATGTCAGCCACAAGAGAAATTCAAAATGCTATTACTCAGCCATTTTTTTTTAGATATAGACGAAAGAAAAACTGTTCCGGAATCTTTGTATTAAGGTCAAACACATACAAAAAAAATCTTTTTCATTTTCCAATTTTTTGGTATCTCATTTAATTTTTTTTATTTTTTTAAATGGCCGCCATTTTGAAACAAGATGGCGGATGAAGCTGGCCAACGAACTCGGTCGAGATATTTGTATGTACTATGTAGACACCAAGGTACATCCAAGTCGGTTCATAAATACGCCTGTTATTACGTGAGAAAAATCAGGACGTTTCAAAATGTCAGCCACGCTAGAAATTCAAAATGCTATAACTCAGCGCCATTTCTTAAGATATAGACGAAACAAAAACTGCTCCCGAATCTTTTTATCAAGGTCAAACACATAAGAAGAAAATATTTTTTCAATTTTCAATTTTTGGTACCACATTTCAAATTTAAATTTTTCTTAAAAATTTAAATGGCCGCCATTTTTAAACAAGATGGCGGGTGAAGCTGGCCAACGAACCCGGTCGAGACATTGGTATGTACTATGTATAAACGAAGTTACATCCAAATCGGTTCATAAATTCGCCTTTTATCGCGTGATAAAATTCAGGACGTTTCAAAATGTCAGCCACGCTAGAAATTCAAAATGCTATAACTCAGCCATTTTTTAAGATATAGACGAAACAAAAACTGCTCCGAAATCTTTGTATAAAGGTCAAATACATAAAAAAAAAATATTTTTCCATTTTCAATTTTTTGGTACCAAATTTCAAATTTTAAGTTTTTAAAAAATGTTTAAATGGCCGCCATTTTGAAACAAAATGGCGGATGAAGCTGGCCAACGAACTCGGTCGAGAGATTAGTATGTACTATGTACACACCGAATTACATCAAAATCAGTTCATAAATACGCCTTTTATCGCGTGACAAAATTCAGGACGTTTCAAAATGTCAGCCACGCTAGAAATTCAAAATGCTATAACTCAGCCATTTTTTAAGATATAGACGAAACAAAAACTGCTCCGAAATCTTTGTATAAAGGTCAAATACACAAGAAAAAAATATTTTTCCATTTTCAATTTTTTGGTACCAAATTTCAAATTTTAAGTTTTTAAAAAAATTTTAAATGGCCGCCATTTTGAAACAAAATGGCGGATGAAGCTGGCCAACGAACTCGGTCGAGACATTGGTATGTACTATGCACACACCGAATTACATCGAAATCGGTTCATAATTACGGGAGTTACAGTGTGACATATGTCAGATATATATATATATATATATATATATATGTATATATATATATATCAATTTTGAACGGAGGGTGGTTTCGGGGTCTGGGGGTCATGATCGATGAAAATATACCAAAATTTTTTGAAATCGCTTTCCTCCGAACGGCTGCAATAGGTAGCTTTTTTGTAAAGAAAGCTACCTAAAAATTTTGGTATATTTTCATCGATCATGACCCCCAGACCCCGAAACCACCCTCCGTTCAAAATTATATATATATATATATATATATATATATATATATATATATATATATATATATATATATATATATATATATATATATATACATATATATATATATATATATATCTGACATATGTCACACTGTAACTCCCGTAATTATGAACCGATTTCGACGTAAATCGGTGTGTACATAGTACATACCAATGTCTCGACCGAGTTCGTTGGCCAGCTTCATCCGCCGTTTTGTTTCAAAATGGCGGCCATTTAAAGTTTTTTTTTTAATTTAAAATTTGAAATGTGGTACCAAAAAATTGAAAATGGAAAAATATTTTTTTCTTATGTATTTGACCTTTATACAAAGATATCGGAGCAGTTTTTGTTTCGTCTGTATCTTAAAAAATGGCTGAGTTATAGCATTTTGAATTTCTAGCATGGCTGACATTTTGAAACGTCCTGAATTTTGTCACGCGATAAAAGGCGTATTTATGAACCGATTTGGATGTAATTCGGTGTGTACATAGTACATACCAATCTCTCGACCGAGTTCGTTGGCCAGCTTCATCCGCCATTTTGTTTCAAAATGGCGGCCATTTAAAGTTTTTTTTTTAATTTAAAATTTGAAATGTGGTACCAAAAAATTGAAAATGGAAAAATATTTTTTTCTTATGTATTTGACCTTTATACAAAGATATCGGAGCAGTTTTTGTTTCGTCTGTATCTTAAAAAATGGCTGAGTTATAGCATTTTGAATTTCTAGCATGGCTGACATTTTGAAACGTCCTGAATTTTGTCACGCGATAAACGGCGTATTTATGAACCGATTTGGATGTAACTTCGTTTATGCATAGTACATACCAATGTCTCGACCGGGTTCGTTAGCCAGCTTCACCCGCCATCTTGTTTAAAAATGGCGGCCATTTAAATTTTTAAGAAAAATTTAAATTTGAAATGTGGTACCAAAAATTGAAAATTGAAAAAAATATTTTCTTCTTATGTGTTTGACCTTGATAAAAAGATTCGGGAGCACTTTTTGTTTCGTCTATATCTTAAGAAATTGCTGAGTTATAGCATTTTGAATTTCTAGCGTGTCTGACATTTTGAAACGTCCTGATTTTTCTCACGTAATAACAGGCGTATTTATGAACCGACTTGGATGTAACTTGGTGTGTACATAGTACATACAAATATCTCGACCGAGTTCGTTGGCCAGCTTCATCCGCCATCTCGTTTCAAAATGGCGGCCATTTAAAAAAATTAAAAAATAAAAAAATTTAAATGAGATACCAAAAAATTGGAAAATGAAAAAGATTTTTTTTGTATGTGTTTGACCTTAATACAAAGATTCCGGATCAGTTTTTCTTTCGTCTATATCTAAAAAAAATGGCTGAGTAATAGCATTTTGAATTTCTCTTGTGGCTGACATTTTAAAACGACCTGATTTTTGTCACGCGATAACAGGCGTATTCATGAACCTATTTGGATGTAACTTGGTCTGTACATAGTACATACCAATGTCTCGACCGAGTTCGTTGGCCAGCTTCATTCGCCATCTTGTTTCAAAAGGGTTGCCATTTAAAAAAAATTAAATTTAAAATTCAAAATGAGGTATTAAAAAATTGGAAAATGAAAAAGATTTTTTTTATGTGTTTGGCCTTGATACAAAGATTCCGGAGCAGTTTTTGTTTCTGAAAATTTGTTCTTTTGTTGATATCTTAAAAAATGTTTGATTTATAGCACTTTGAATTTCTAGCATGGCTAACATTTTGAAACGATCTTGTATTTGTCACGTGATAACACACATATTCGCCTATTTCGATGTAAGAAGGCATGTGGATAGTATACATCAACACCTCGACCAAGTTCGCTGGCCAGATTCATCAGCCATCTTGTTTCAAAATGGCGGCCATTAAATTAAAAAATATATATATATACATTTAAAGTGAGCTGCAAAAAAATTAGAAATTCAAAAAGGTTTCTTTCTTAAGTATTTGATCTTGATATAAGGATTCAGGAGCATTTTTTGTTTGTCTTTACCTTAAAAAATGGCTCAGATATAGCAGTTTCAATTTCTATTGTGGGTGACATTTTGAAAAATCTGATTTTTTGCATGAGACAGCACTCCTATATATTAACCGATTCCGATGTGAGTAAGCATGTGCACAGCAATTACTAAGGTCTCGACCAAGTTCACTGCTTATCCTCATCCACCATGTTGTCTTAAAATGACAGGCACTTTAAGAAATTGCCGAATTTGGCAGCCAAATATAAGTTACTTTAAAGAAAAGCATCTTGGATAAAGCTGACTAATTTCGCGAAATTCTCATTCATTATATTGATAAAAATTAGTATTGAATCTCCTATATTCGGTTTCCACTAAATTGAGCTTCGTGTGTTTGCATGATTTAAGTTGGCTTTTTTAAAATAAGGATTATGAAAGCTACCTCTTCCTCCCGGCACTGGCCGGAAGGACTTTTTTGAAATATATTCTGCCTCTATCAAAAAGTCGACCATTACGGTACATTATAGAGTTTCTGAATAAGAGAATCTACCAATTGGATGCGTTTGAGAGAAAAAATAAATTTAAAAATGAGTCAAAAATAAGCAGTTTGTATTTGAATACGCCCTTAATACTATGACTTTTTTCTTCAACCGCTATGTATTTTTAATTTGTTTTTGCTGTAAGAATTGGTCCTACTTGTCAATATAAATGTTGTAGATATATTAAGAAGATATATGATAAATTCATTGGGATTTTATATCTTGTGAATTTACGAAGTTATGGATTTTTTTCTTCTTCCACCTACACCCCCCCCCCTTTTTTTTTTTTTTTTTTTTTTTAATTTTCTTTGCGCTACGAATTGGTCTTATCAAAAACTTGTCAATATAAAAGTTGTATATAATATTCAAGGAGATTTATAATAAAATTAATTGTATTTGATATCTTGAGAATTGACGAAGTTATGAATTTTTTTCTCCCAAAAATCCTATTTTTTGCGCCCCTTGGCCCCATTTTTAATTTTATCAAAAATATGTCATACATAAATTTTTGGTCCTATTTTTAGAAGTAATAAAAGTTTTAAACTGATTTGATATGTACAAAAATTAAGAAGTTATGGGGTTTTTTCGGTTTTTACAAAACCCCTCCCTATTTCCATCCCCTTGGTCCGATTTTGCCCATTAACGAGCTTGACCGAGATTTTATGCCCCTTGATTTTATGTATCAGTTTGGCAGAGATTTGGGAAGAATTACGGAAGTTATCGTGTCTATAAAAAAGTGATTATATGTATATATACAGGGTGGTTATTAATTAACGTTAGGTGTTCAAAGCCCTCTAGCGAGTAAAGTTTTCGACGAAACATAACCAAATTTAATGAGCATGCATAATAGACCATGGGATTTCGAATTCTAGAAAAAAGCTCCAAAATTCGCCACTAGGGGCAATTTTGGCCCTCCAAAAGAGTATTAGTGTAAATATTGAATGATTAAATGCCAAACAATACAGTACACATCAATTTTATTTACAATAAATGTTTTTTACTTACAAATGAAGTTCAATATGAGCACCATTGATTTATTCCAAAAACTGCAAACGATGCACGACGTTTTCTACTGCCGCTCTCAGCGTATCAGAGTTGATTTGCCTCACTTGTAACGTTATTCGATCTTTCAACGTTGCGATATCGGAGTCATGTCCTTGATAAACAACACCTTTAAGAAATCCCCACAACCAAATATCACAAGGACTGAGATCAGGCAACCTCGGTAGCCATACCGTAGGAAATGCACGACTAATGATTCTGCTGTCAGAAAAATGTTGCCGCAACTCACGCTGTACCCTAAGTCCAATGTGGGGTGGTGCACCATCCTGAATGAATATGGTCGAATCGAAACATCCTCGCTGCTGTAGTTTTGTGGAATCTGTGGCATATCTGCATACCTGACAGCAGTAACGGTACAGGTCACTGATCCACTTGCTCCATTTTCCTCACAAAAGTAAGGACCGATGATAAAGGATGCTGTAAAGCCACACCACACTGTGACGTTTGGCGAGTGGAGGGGCTCTTGCACACAAGCGTGCGGATTATTCGCAACAAGTACTGCCGCAACCCAAGTGCGGCAGTTTCGGGTGTTAATGCCACCGTTCAAATGAAAGTGCGCTTCATCAGTGCATAAAATCTGCAACGGGCAAGTAACATGAACTTGCATGTGTGCTAAAAATATCAATGAAAAATCCAATTAGGTGGCCACATCTCCTGGAAGCAGTTCTTGAATAGAAGACATTCTGTACGGATAAAACTGCAACAATTGATGCAGGATCTTTCTCACCATTGGGATCTGCGTGTGCCCAGATACTGCCCGAGCGCTGCTGGTACCCTTTATTTTACATATCCTGTTCGACAATAGTAGTTTCAACTTGGTCAACTTGTTGCTGACTAGACACTTTGCGTCCTTGGCCTGGTTGCCGTGCTAGAGTCCATGTTTTTTCAAATCGTTGAATCATCTTTCATAAATTTGTTATGCTCATCGGTCCTTTTCGCAATTTCAATTCTCGTTCCGTTGATAATACAGCTTGAATGGCAAAGCTCGGTCCCGTAAGGTAAGAGCCATCGCAAAGCAGTTGCTCTCAGAATGATGAGAAGTCTCCCAGCCTTTCCTTTTATATTCATGATCGCTACACAGAACGTATTTTATGCAAATTAATGCATTTTAGTCGGTAAACAGCGCCAAAATTGCACCTGGTGGCGAATTTTATTATTTTTTTAGAATTCAAAATCGCATAGTCTACTATACATGCTCATCAAATTTGGTTATGTTTCGTCCAACACTTTACGCGCAGGAGGGCTCTGAATACCTCACGTTAATTAATAACCACCCTGTATATGATTTTTACTGAGGGTGGTTTTGCGTTCAAGGGGTCGTAATCGGTGTAGATCTGCAAAACTTTTTCAGAAATTCCAACATAGGGGAAAATGTAATAGGTAGTATTTCATACGAAATCTACCTAAAAATAACTTTTGACGTGATTTGGAAACGAATGGATTTTTTTTTTATTTCGATAGCTTTTTCTGTGTTTTCCTTATACTTTAGAATTTTCAAAAAATTCTAGTTCATTATTGTCATCTAGCAAGCTGCTACAGTTTCGGCATGTATTAAAACAAAAGTTTTGCCTTCACTTTTCAAACATCCCGCCAAGTTTTGTTTTACCCCACTTAGTGTCCTAAACAGGCAAGGATGTAGTTGAGGGTATATGGGGGTATACGCAGTATACCTTCTGGATTTTTTTAAGGAACGCCGTATACCCTCTGTTTCTCAAGAAAGCTATAGTATATACACTCTAGGATATACGCTCTGTCTTGAGCGTATACCCCCTGTTTTTTGTACGACTACACCACTGTAAACAGGTAGGGTTGTCCAGACACGAACCCGAAAAGTCCATTAAAAGTCAAACTGAAATCCGGCCACAAAAGTTTCGTCGACCCGAAACCAAAATGAAGGAAAAATAATTCATATTATAATGGTATTATAAAATGAAGTCTACATTTACATCTTTAACATAAATTTTAACTTTTATATAGGAAAATAAACCTCTAGTATATACTCGTTGGTATTAAAATACACTAGAACCTCTAAACAAGGGTCACCGCTGAACAGGACTCTCGAATTTGTCACTTATTCGGACGTGTGCGCTATTCAGAGACAAATATTTGTGTTGGGAATTGAAAAGTTACGCTAAATAGAGGTGCCCACTATTCGGGAGCGTCCGTATGGAGATTTTACTGTATGTGCTATTAATTGTGAATAACGGACATATTTCACGATTCGGAGGCGTCCACTCTCTATAGGTTTTACTTTGCAAAATATTAACAATTATTCCTTAAATAATTTTTTGGGAGTGTTTGCTGACTATAGTTTACATCGGAAAAAATATTTAGACTTCCTTTTGAAAAATCGGGTCAAACCGAACCCTTCTCGCAAGAGTGAAAACCCAATTTGACACCAAACCGAGCCCTAAATAAAGTAAGTCAATCTGACCCGAACCCAAAGTGCAGCAAAAAAGTCAACCCGACCAAACGCGGATCGCAGCAAAAAAGGAGAAGTTAATCCGGCCAACAGTAAAAAGTAGAAGTCAACTGACCCAAACCCGATCCAAACTAAAAAGTAGAAATTAACCTGACCTACAATGAAAACAAACTAGCTTCCGAACAGTGGGTCAAATTGGAACATGCAAACATGCAAAACAGTTCCCCCCCACCCACCCCCTTAATATACGGTAAAGTTTTGTTACAGTATTCTGAATGTGTTGGAAAGCGTTAAAAGGTATCTGTCTCAGAGACCATTTACAGCAGTTAAAGATTAACATTTAATTGCTGTGAGCAGTCTCATAGACCGCTGCTTTTTTGAATTTTTAGCTTGTAATTTTCAGTTTAACTACAGATACTAGTGAAACTTTGTTTCATTTGGAGCCTTAGGAATATCGCTAGAGTCTTCTGAATAGGGGAATTTTAATTATATTTGTCTTGACAATAAAGTTTAGTACAGAAACAGCATCCTATGAGTTAAAGGACCTCTTTATTCATCCTTCGATTTAGCAGTCTCACAGACCGCCTCACAGCAGATATGCGACAACTTTTGTCACAGCAGTTAAGGGTTAATATGCCAAACTATTCAAACATCTTTTTACAGCTGTATATTTATAATTCAATAAAGGAAATATACCACGATAAAAAATAAAATAATAAAAGGAATAAACAAACCATTATCTTCAAAATATAAGGTTAGTTTCAATGAAATCAAATAAAGTTGGATACTTTTCTTTCAATTAAATCATTTAACTTCAACTTCAACAAGAATTTGCCATTAACTAAATCTACAACTTTAGATTAATCTTTAACTGATGTCACAGAAATTGTCACATAACTAGTGTGAAGCGGTCTGTGACACCGCTCCATCGAAAGATGAATAAAAGCCGAGATTAACTCATAAGATGTTTTTGTACTAAACTTTTTGTACAGGAGTGTTATAATTAAAATTCACCTATTCAAAAGTCTCTGGTGTTAGTACTAAAGTTCCAAAAGAAACAAAATTTTAGTAGTATTTGTAGATAAACTGAAATTTGCAAGTTAAACTATGAAAATTGAAAAAAGCACCGGTCTGTCAGACCGGTAACAGGTTAATTTGCATTGCAAATACTTTTAAAAAACGATTTATCATAGTTACTAATTTGATAACATTTTCTCTTTTTCTATAATAAATAAATACGTTTTATTTATTAAAGAGTTTTATTTTGAAGCTTATTTGCACAGCTAGACCCTTAAATTTCTTCACTTGTGAATATCTGAAAATCATAACCCACAAAATAGACTCGTGCAAGCAGCATTGGAAAGTATATTTAATTTTATCTCCTTTAACGCCTTTTTTTTATGTCAAATGACACCTTTTAAAAGATTTCGATTTATGGTTTTTCATTTGTAATTTTAGATTGACGAATTACAAATCATTTTCAATACATTGAAGACATTTTTATGCTTATTGCATTCAAAAACTACGAGCAAAATAAACAGAAATCAAAACTTTGAAAAGGTGTCATTTGACACCGGTAAAAATAGTGTTAAAGTAAACACTCTTTGTTTTAAAATGCAATTAAAATAAATTAAGGATTTTTCCCGTTCTTAAAAGTTTGTATTTAAAAATTTAATAGAAATAAATTATTTGCATGAAAAGATTAAATATATAGGAGAGTGCTCCAAAGATAGCTAGTTGACTTAGCCCAATCATACCCCCCCCCCCCCCCCCCCACGTCCTCCTCCCTTTTTTCTAGTCAGGTTAGTTTTTACGAGCACATGTAGGATTCTATTTCTATTTAAATTATAGTTACCATAATAAAACCATGAAAATTTAAATTTCAGAGACATTGATATTTTAGTTACAATTACATTTATTTAATAAAATTATAAAATTTCTTTCTGAAATTAGACATAATTAAACCATATAAAAAATTAAACAAATTTACAAAATTAGAAAATGAAGCAGTAACATACTTTGTTATTAAAAAATGAAGTAAAGTCAAGAAAGAAAATATACGCTGAAAAGGTACGATTATTACTTTTTAACATTGAAGAAAACATTTTTCCTTTTGGCATTAAAATGTTTTTCAAATTTTTATAAGCATTCTTCGTTATATTTAAGATTGGCTTTTAAAACAACACGTTTTTCAAACATTTCGTCAGAAAGCCTATTAGCTTTACAATAATTTGTAATAGTTTCAAAAGAAAATAATCTTTCTACAGATGCCGACGAGGGCAGCGGTGTGTTATTTTTAATGAAGATTTTTTTAATCTCTTTATAAGAATTCAATACACTTAGATCTTTGTTTTCCTCCAAAAAGAAATGCGTGTGCAATAGTTCTGCTTTCCTTTTAGGGTCTTGTTTTGCTTCTTCATGATCAGAATCAATAAAGAAAAAGTAAAGTGTCAGAATCACACTCTGTACTCCATGAATTGTATTGCGCATCTAAATCACCAGCATCTTCTAAAATACCGTAATTTACAGTGTATAGCCTGCGGATCAAAAAATCGTGTTTCATTCCAGAAATTTTTTTAAATAAAATGTAACTTTTTAGATCGCGGTAAATATTGGTCTTCAAATACTGAATAAAATTCCTGGGTCCAAACTAAATTGTTTGATCTGCGGGCTATACATCGGAAATTACGGTACATTTTTCTTCAATTCCAAAAATTTTAAATGCTTTCACAAAATTACCATTATCAGTAATCGCAGTTATTACTTTCGCAGAATTCAATTCAACCTTTTTGTAGATGTTCATAAGATGGTCATAAATTTTGTCGTAACTATGAGTTCCTTTGAATCTTTGACAAGCTATAGCTCTAGAAATCCGTTTTAATGTCTCCGGATGAATCCAGTGAGCTGTCACTCCTAAGAAACTTCTTCGTCCCCCTGACCACATGTCTGTGGTTACACAAACGAACTCGATATCTTCCAACTCACGTTTAATATTTGCTACTTTCATCGTAATATATTGCAATTTTTCGCCCGAGGGCCCTACGACTCATTATGTTAAAAGATTTTGAACAAGAATTAATGTTTTTAATTATATTGTGGAAATAAATATTATCAATGCTTCTTAGCGAAATCATTGAATCAATAAAATAATTTACTACATCTTTGTCAAAATGATCTTGCAAATATACGTTTCGACTTGATTGCCCAGAAATACTTGATGATTTTCGTTGTTTTTTTTACTCCTTTAAATAGGCACGATATTCTTCCAAATAATTGATTCCATGCTTCCTTTTAAGGTTGGTTACAAGATTGGAAGTGCAATTATTTGAGGCTTTTACCTCACTGTTACACTTGGTGCATTTTGCTGCAATTCTACCACCTGAAGACTTATTCTTAATTTTTTCGAAAAAATTTCCATCTAGTATTGTAGGTTTATTTTTACATGTAGAGTCAGAAATATCAGAATGAAAAGCAGTTTGTAAATCACTACTGCATAATGGAAATGAACTAATGGCTTGCATAATATTTTTCGAAGAAATAAATTCTCATTCAATTTTTTAAAATTCTATAAAGAATTTAAAAATGTGCATTCACATGAAACAAAATTATAAAGGCATTGTAATATAATTTGGTTCATCAAAACACTCGCGTACCTAACATTCGACAAAAATAATTTTTATAACGTGACAGCAGTAAATTGCATGTGAATCAACGTGATTTTAAAATCAGCACTTTATTTGCATAAGGTGACAAGTTGAAAGGTGTTTTTCTACAGATTATGCATCTTCTTTACTTGATTTCAAGCAGTTAGAACATTTGGTGTTTTATTTTGTTCCATTTTGCACATTGCTTGCTAACATAATTAATTAGATTATGTACATGATTTTTTGTTGATAATATTTATTTTAATTGTTTAAAAAAGGGGAAAGTAAAAAAAGGAAGATATGGGATATTTGCAAATGACGTCACAAATCAACTGTTGGAGGTAAAACAATGTTTGAGAAAAGTTTTGTTTGGCGGTAGCCGTTAGGATTGTGGCTGTTATGGAAGTCAACTGCGCAGTTTTGATTGGCGGATGAGAAGGTTATCATTTGAAAGAAACCTTCCTATTAATCTGACAAAAGTGAGCCGACGAGCAAATGGTCAAAAAACAACCTGTCATTTATAGATTATACATTACATGATAGAGTTACAGACAGGAAAAGGATAACAACAGTTTGTTTGGAACAATAAAATATATTGTAAATTTTGGAGTTCATAAAATCCATGACCCCTTACCCAATGTCTCGAAGTATGATGTTTTGCCATCCGCGTATCGGTCAATATACCTTCCCCTACGTTCCCAAAACTCCGACTGTAATTCTAAACCTGCCATATACAGTGTGGCTCAACATCATAAAGGGCCATTATCGGTAACTCAAAAGGTTTTTTTATGGAACTATCTAAATTTTATATAAAAAAATGAATTAAGGGCACTAAAAAGTTAAACTCTCTTAATACACGTTAAATTGTAGCAGTACGTTCAAACTGTGCTTTTACAAACTGGCGAAATGTAATCGAGGACTTTATCCGTTTTTTAAATTGGAGCCTCCAAAATTTTAGTGCAGTGCGAATATAAGGGCCTGATAATCACAAACACTTATAAATTCGGATAGAAATTGTCGTGGCCTGCTCAAATTTTGTATGGTAAATGTTACAGTTTTAGCGGGGGGCGGGAGTTGATTTTTTTTTTCTATCTAAGCCTCAGTATTTTAGTACGCCATAAATATAAGATATTTACAACTTAAAGCACTTATAAGTCGAAATGATTTTGTCGTAGCGCGTTCATATTTTGTATGGTAAACGCAATCTTTATAAAAGGCGATGAGAGATTTTTTTTTTTTTCAGCGAAGCTCCTTAAATTTTAGTGTAGCGCGAAAATAAGGACTCGATAACAAAAAATCACTTATAACTCGAAACCAGACTGTAGCAGATCACGCAAATCTCGCATGGTAAAGTGATTCAATTAGAGGTGGAGGGGGGGGGGGAGGTGTCTCTGTCTATGTTTTATTGAAGCCAACAATGTTTTTGTATATACAAAAAAGATTCTTACAATTGGAAATACTTATAATTTATAATACTTATACTTATTTAATTCTCACAGCACATAAGTTTTACAAAGGGATGCTGATGAGGGGGTCATGCCATTTCGTTTCCTTCCTATAACTCAGGCTGTAATTGTCGTAAGACCACTAAACGTTGTTATGATTAATATCATGAGTGTATATTTTCAGGATCCTTTATCTTTTTTTTATCAACAGCTAAATTTTATAAAATTGTGAATATAAAAGTCTGAGAAAATTAAACTCTTATAACTCGTGAACAAATTGACACAGCGCGCAGAAATTTTGTGTGCTTGATCAATGGGACATAATTTAATATTAGACATTATCGGAGTTTTAACCACAGCCTACTAAATTTCAGTATAGAACCCGATAATCATATACACTTTTAAATCAGATCCAAGTAGTAGCACATCGCACAAATTTCTTATATTACACGTAATCATTTAGAGGTGGTGGCTCTATTGATAGCCTTATTAAAGCCTCCAAATTATAGTACATGATAAATATAAGAAGCCATGAAAATTATAACTTGGTTTGTATATGTCGTAGCACTCTCATAATTTGTATGGTAAACGTGATCTTTATAAAAAGGGAGGGAACTTTGTTGGCATTTTTAAAACCCGAGTTACAGGATTTTAAGTTGCGAGCATGTTTTGTTTTCATCTACAAAAATACATGGTGCAATCATAAAAAAAATCAACAGAGCCTAACTTCCTTAAAATGTTTACGTTTATCATAAGAAATTTGTGTAGGCTGCGAAAATTTGCATTCAAGATAAAAGTGTTTGTAGTTATCATGGCCTTAAAATACTGCTATATTAAAATTTAGGGTCTCCCGTTCAAAAAAAGACATAGCTCCGGCTTTATAAAGATTACACTTCCCATACAAAATATGAGTATTCTACAATAATTACAGCTCGAGTTTTAAGTGTTTGAAGTTGCCAGCATCTTATTTAGGTTGGTTGATTTTTGACGGCCAATTATCTACACGAGGGATATAGGCCCGGGGGGAGCGCCCTCCGTGGGGGTCTTTCTAAGGGAACCTAATCCGTATTAACGCATGGAAGATCCACGGCTCGAAGAAAACCACGAAAACTCCGAACGATTAGGCCGACGGGCGCGATTGGGATCGAACCCAGCACTTCCCGTCTACCAGCTTCGAGAGCAGAACCTCTCGGCCACTGGTGGGGCGCATCTTATTTAGGAATGGATGCTGTAGAAATTTCTTAAGTCGATTTATCATTTATGTAATATCGCGATTTTTTAATCATAAATACATTTAACAGTGACGTTACCTTTAGAATAGGGAACCCATTTTTTAATTTATAGTGATCAAATAAGGTCTTTAATCATCATCCCGCCCCTCCTGTATTATATAGTATAGTGAGTAGTTTTTAATTTTCCAAGTATCTTTGATAAAATATATATTTTAAGCTTAAAAGTTCGTATGACCTCGGGATTCAGCACTTAAACAATAAATCAATTAAATTTCAAAAATCAAAATACCCGACTGCGTAAAAAGCGAACTAATTAATTATTTCTATCAATGTGAAACTATTTTTTATATTACTTACATATATTTTTTTATTTATTTGTATTGGTGACTTTTAAATTGCGTTTAATTGTTAGTTCCTATCTATAAACACTGTTTTGATGAGGACTATAGATGTCTATGATGGTTAGAGTTGCAGTAAAGCTAGAAATCCTACATACACAACTTCCAGGTTGTGTAATATTTAAGCGGAGCTTCTGACTGTAAAATAGTCAATGAAACATCGCCTTCATTTTGAAAGACCTATCCAAAGAATGCCACTCAATAGGGTGCGCATTTTTTTTTCCGTCTCTACCGCCATTTTGTATTTTACGGCCTCCATTTTGAATTTATAAAAACAAAACCTAGCCTATAACCATTGGACGGTTAAGACGGATCGATAAAGACCTCATTCATTAAAATCCATCCAGCCGTTGGGATGTTTCGAGGGTATAAAGAAATCCACATACCCAGGTACGCGTGAAACACATAACCCTTCTTTTCAGTCGGGTAATTAATGAGCTATTTTGAAAATTTTGATTGGTTTAGTAAAGAAATAATATAAAAGAAAAGGATTGAGTTTTTTCCAACTTCTGATGGCTGCTGAAATCTAAATTAAATAGTCTGTAGGGGGGGGGGGGGGCTCCCATAGTCTTCTTAACTTGCACTCCAGTTCTAAAAACATACAAAAACATTTTTTATTCTTTTTAATGAAAAATGGTTAAAAAGATGTTCAGGAAAAACAGAAACATATTCAATGAATCTAATACTGAATTTAACCAATAACCTTCCGTGATGAGAAATAAAGTTAAATAAAAAGATAAAACAAAGATGTGTAAATCATACGCCGCAGTTTTATTTCCTTTTAGGTTTTAGATTATAATAAAATGTGTTTAACATAAATGCTGACATTCATGTAGTTGATGGAGAAGGCTTGAAAGTAGGAGCCTTGGAGCACCCGGCTGCTGAAATTCATGAAGTGTTTGTGACGGTTTGCTCCTGTAGGATAACAATAAAATATATCTAATTTTCAATGATCAGAAAATGACAAAAAAAAAAAAAAAAAAAAAAAAAAAAACTGAAAATTTCAGATAACCGGAAAAACTCATAAATGTGTCCTCACCCCTCTCACTTTCTTTCCTTTTGCAAGAAATTGGGTTATCAATTCAAAACTATGATTTAAAGTATTTTTTTTTATTAATTTCAAAAGAATCTATTATATATATAAAATCCAAACGGAAATTTTGTTCCGAACATCTATATTTCGAGTTCTACTGCATGGATTTTGACGGAACTTATACTGTTAGATAGGTATCGTTTCAAGGAAGGTTTGAAGCTATAACACATTGTTCTACTTAGATTAGTTATAGAATTATGACGGAAAGTTCTGTTATTTTGGACGATAAGGTTACTATTTTATTTCTTGGCGAAATTTATCGTTGATAAAAAATTGAAACGGCTATTACACCTCGAAAAATAAAAAACTGTTACTAATTTTATTTAAAAGAAAAAAAAAGAAGAAAAACATCCGTTTTAATGAGTGATAATATTAAAAAACGAAAATATTTATTTAAACATGAAAGAGAATCTTCGCAAAGCTTAAAAAATTAGTTAAAATATTGCAATTGAAATAAGATTTGGCTATTTATCTTTTGAGTCAGGTTAAGGAAAATGCATCTGAAAAATTGATAGGATGATAATCAATGAACTTTCCATAAGTGCATGCTCAGAAATATTTGAAAAAATTATATAATATTCTTCTCATGAGGAATAAATAGAATTTTCTTCTCATGACATATAATATGTTTCTAAAAAAATCGACATAACCTCGATTTAGCGTTCGTAAAAAAATAATGAAAATTTAATTTTTTTGGTGATTTAATGCTGGCTGGCAACAGAAGAAAATTTTGAATGATACTTTTTTTTATGATATATAATTTTTAAGTAAAACCTTTTTCTACTGTTCATACGAAGTTAGTTAGATTATGTTTAACTTAAATAAATACATTTTTATTACTACAGTTTTGTCATATACTTTTATATATGTATATATTAAAATTTTACAATCGTAACTATACGGTTTAAAACAAAATTTAAGTTTATTAAATTTGTTCCAAACTCAAGATTAATGTCCGATTCTGAACATTGGCAATTTGACTTCGATATTGTTAGTGTCAGAAACAAGAACTGAAGCTTATTGTTGCCATGGAAACAACTACTTAATATAAAAATGTTTAATGATAGCATTTTTAATTAGCCAGCTACTTTTAAAACAAACATAAAACCGTACTACTTGATTATCCCATCGACAAAGAAAGAAAGAAAAAAAAACGATCGCCAAACTATAAGATTAAATATCAATAATGGCTGATCATATATTTTACATTCACTTGACACTAAACACGGTACACATGTTTATTGCGTCATCAAGTGATTTTTAATTTGACTTCTATTTGTAATTTTATTAATGTTTACAAATTTATTTATTCTTTCGTTGTATAAAATACAAATTTTGTCAATTAGTATAATTTGGCGAGTAGTTTGGCAGTTTATCTAATTTGGCGAAATTGGTCGACAGGATAATCAAATAGTACCCTTAAAACTTTTCCAGCCTGTGTAGTCATGTAAAATTAAATAACTACTGCAACACACAATTTGTATATTTATTTATTGTACAACAAACATACGACTTATGTGCTTGACATGAGAGCCCGATTATAAGTCGGAGATAAGATAGCACAAGGAAATATTACAACACAAGAGAAATACACCCAGGAAGTTCCCCACAAAGAGTGTGTGCAATGGAACCAGCGGGGATCGAACCCACAATCTGTTACGCACAAGCGATTAGCTGACTGGTGCTATGACCATTCAGCCACAGAGACTCCAATTTGTATATATTGTATACGCTTACAGATAAAAAATAATACGCTAATCATTCGTTTAGGTTTAAATTCATTGAGGTTTAGGCATTAAAATACTTATTTAACAAGCAATTTACAAATGCATTTAAATATCTTGCACTTGGAAAAGAAATGTGTTGGCTAGCCAAATAGCGTGGAACGTTTATCTTTTTTGCGCGAAATACTCGAATATATTTCTTTTTTCAGATTTTTACTGAGATTCCGCCGCCAAATTTTGACTGATGTTTTACTACATACATGAGTAGTTTTAAAAGCTGTTTTTTCAAAATAATTTGAGTATGCTCTTTAATGAGACCTTCCCTGTGAGTAACAATTTTGTTTTTGATTTGTTCTTTTTTATTTCTAACTCCTCCATTATGTGACTTACAGACGATAGCAGATGTAATTTTAAAAATGATGGTACTTATGATTTACATGTTATATGTTTATTTAACTATAAGATTAAATGTTAGTAATGGTTGATCGTAAATGTCACATTCACTTGACTTTAAGCAAGTTACACGTGTTTACGTCATCAAGGGATTTTTATTTCAATGTTTTATTTGTATTTTTATTAATATTATACTAATTTATTTGTTTTCCGTTATTTAAAATAAAAATTATGTCAATTTGTACAATTTGGCGCGTGGTTTGGCGATTTGTATAATTTGGCGAAATTGGTCGACGGGATAACTAAGTAGTACCAAAATTTCTCACCATACTTTACTGCGAAAACATGTAGGTTTGTTATCCCCAAATTTGTAAATTTTATAACCTCGAAGCCAGATTAGCTAATATTGTCCACTCTTTTGTTAATAAAAAACATATCTCCAATTTCCCTTATAGAAACGTTCAATGCTTGCAATATTAAGTAGAAAGATTATTCTTAAGAAAATGAAAGCAATTATGCGTTATTACTATCACGAAAGAAAACATTTTGCAATATAGATTGCTTTCTGAAATCACTTTTCGATATTCTATTTAATTCGTCATTTTTTTCCATATCCTCCCTTCTTTTAGAAATGTTATTAAAAGATATTGGTTGAATATTCCATAATCAACCACCCTACAATTGGCGAATTTACTATATAATGTTGGAAATTTAGTTTATATTTGAAAGGGACCGTCGACGGCAAAAACGATTTCAGAAGATTACGCGAAATTTGTACTTAGCGATTAGTAAATTTATGTGTTTTTTTAATTATGGATCAAACGGACAAAAGAATATTCACTATTATATATCTTTCACCTCATATTATTTTACTATCACTAAAAAATCATCTCTTTGAATGTACAAGAGAAAAACTTTCAGATGCCAAACGTGGCCAATGGAACAATATCTGTTCATTTAGCCTAGGTTTTAAAAAAATGTATCTTAGATTCAAGTGAAATTTCAATCATTAGAAAGCAATTTTGGCTGATGCACAGCCCGAGCAGCTAATCGTAGTCACAAATTAACGTTTTTAGTTTTATTTAGACAACAGTTTGATGAATAATGACGTCTTGAAAATAAAAAGCATGTTTATTTCTCCGTCTTATTACACTCATTAGAGAAATGCAAAAAAAATCTTCGGTTTGCCAAAAAGATCATTACTAAAAATTTTGCATAATTAACTTTATTCGCAAAGAGTTTTGATAGTGAAAGACCTAAAATTCAATCAACAGCAAATTGACATTATTTAATGGAATGCAGTTTGGCGCATAACTAACTCTGTTTTGTAGCTAACTCTGGTACATTTGTAGCCATACCGTTACGAAAATTTCTAACATTTCACATCAAACTTGGTTGTGGATCCGATTACGGATGATTGGGAAGATTTTATTGAATGAAAACTAGTGGTTCAGTTTTCTATTTGAATCAGTTATCGAGGTTATTTTATTAGGTTAATAGTTGCACGATTAAAACTGGCATATAAAAAGAAACGGCAGTTAAAATGACATTGTTTTAACTTTATTCACACGATTCAGTTTTAAATATCCACTTTTACATTATTCACATTTTTTTAAAATATAAAAGTTAAATACTGTTTTGACTGTATTTACTTTACTGGAATTCGAAGATAAGAAACTGTAGATAACCGGCCAAAAGAAGACGTATATTACCAAATATAATGTAACGTAGAGAGAGATTGTATTTATGTTATCTGATCCACACATAGCACCAAGCTGAGAAGCCCGGAGTAAAAGAACTAACAAACGAAAGCGAATAACCCGAACGTTCTCTAAGTTAAATGGTCAGTCTCTGCAATCATTGTAATTCTCTCTTTTTTAGTAGTGTGGTGATTAGAGAACATTTTAATTTCTGATGATCATAATGGCCGCATTTCCCTCCCAAACTCTACAGTATGTACTAAAGAGTTGCTTCTGAATAGCCCGAATTTCGTCTAACGCATAAGATAATATAATAGCGCAATGGCGTCCGATGCGTATTCAGAAAATGCGGAAGGACTTTTCAGGTGAAGGTCCATATTAATTTAAAATACAGGGTCGAATTCTCCATTTGGTTTGATTGAAGGTTTTTTTGAAAAATGGACCAGCGCAGCGGGCTCAGCCTATTAGTAATTTATTAAAACTAAAATATTCAAATATTTCCCAAGCATATGAAAATAAATTTTTAAGGTAAAGAATGTATAAAAGTACAAACAGAAATTCGATGTATTTGTATCTTAACCGGAAACCGCTGTTAGCGGTCTCAGAGACTGCTGTATTTTTCAATTTTCACAAATTTTCCGTTTAACTATAGATACTGGTTAAATTTTGTTTTATTTGGAGTCCCTTTATCTTCACTACTCACTTTTGAATAGCTGAATTTTAAAAATAATAGCCGTGTACATGAAGTTTAGTAGATAAATAGTATTTTGAGAGTTAATGTAGCATTTTATTCATATTTAGATTAAGAGGTCTCACAGACCACTCACGGCAGTTATGCAACAACATTTGTCACTCCGGTTACAGGTTAACCGGTCTGACAGATCGCTCACGGTAGATATGCGACAATATTTGTTACTTCGGTTACGGGTTAAATATAAAATTTTAATCTTTTCAACAAAAATACTGAATAAATTTAGGAATGTATTCGTAATTGTAAAAAATTTAAAATCAAAAATGCGTTAAAAAAATCGTCGTCGACACCGCCTAAATACGATGCCCGACCCGATACATGATTCTACTTCAATGTATTTTAATTAATTAGAAAATAATAATAAAAAAAATCCGTATACATTCCAATATTACCCAAGCATGCGAAAAATTAATTTTCCTTAAACTAATGCATGAAAAGGTAAACTGAAATTCGATGAATTTGTATTTTAAATATATAATTTTTACTTTCTTCTATCTTTACAAGAAGAAAGTATTGGTTTCATGAAAATTTTCGAATTCCAGTTTTCGGCGGATTTACACGTTTTATGAGTCAGAGATTCCAAAAAAACATGTTTTTACAAAATGTCTGTCTGTGAGTCTGTCTGTCTGTCTGTCTGTCCGTCCGTCTGTCTGTCCGTCTGTCTGTCTGTATGAGACACAAATTTTGTGGGCGCTCTATCTCAAAAACTAATGCACGGAATTTCACAAAACTTCATATTTAGTTAGACCGTGATATAAACTGGAACTGATTAGTTTTTGGTGAAAATTGCCCAACAGGTGGCGCTGCTATGCGGCATTTTTAACGATTTCTGCAATAACTGTATCTCAAGAACTACTGCACGGATTTTCATAAAACTTCAGATTCCGTTATTCCAGGATATAGTTTGGTGCTGATTACTTTTTTGTGAAAATCGCCCAACAGGTGGCGCTGGTATGCTGCATTGTTCATGATTATCGCAATAGCTCTAACTCGAGAAAAAATGCACGAATTTTCATCAAACTTCAGATTCAGTTAGTCCCTGATATAAATTAGTGCTGCTTAATTTTTGGTGCAAATCGCCCAACAGGTGGCGTTGCTGTGCTGCATTTTTCACGATTTCCACAAGAGCTGTATCTCAAGAACTATTGCACGGATTTTCATCAAACTTCAGATTTAGTTAGTCCTTGACATGAATTGATGTATAAATTAGTGCTGTTTATTTTTTGGTGTAAATCGCTCAACAGGTGGCGCTGCTATGCTACATTTTTTTCAGAATTTCCGCTATAGCTCTATCTCAAGAACTAATGCACGAATTTTCATCAAACTTCAAATTCAGATATACTTTGATATGAATTGGTGCTAAATCGTTGTTATTTCATGTACTATTTAAATGATTTAATTGACGTGATTTATATAGAAGAAAGTTTTGTGATGGCCACAACATACTAGTTTGTTTTGTTTTTATAACTATAAAAACGGAATCAATTTCAAGAAAAGATTCTCAATCGCAAACAGGACCAAAAAATGTCTTTCTCCATTTCATAGAATGTAACTTAGATTTAGTTATATTACATTACACGCTAACCAAATTTCATTCTGAGCAAACATAACTGAGATTAACTTGTAATACATAAGAATTTAATCTAAATTATATTTTAAAAACTGCAATTAGAATTAGTTCATAATTCATTGCAATTTAATTTAAATACATTTCATAGAATGTAATTTAGATTAAGTTGTATTATATTACACGTTAACCAAACTGAATTCTGAATAAACGTAATTGACACTAACTTGTAATACATTAGAATTTAATCTAAGTTATATTTTTAAAGATGCAATTAGAATTGATCTATAATCCATTACAAGTTAACAGGATTGTATAATTAAAAAGTAATCGATTACAGGTTAATTGGGTTATATAATTAAAATCGAATATGAATCATCTTGTAATATAGATTACATGTTAATTGAATTATACAATTAAAAATATAATCTGAATCATCTTGCAATCCATTATAAATTAATCTAATTAAAATTTAAAAGAAAAAATGAGAATTGGTTTGTAATCTATTACATGATAATCATATTATGTATTTCAAAAGAGTACATGAAATTACTTTGTAATGCCTTACATGTTAATCGATTGCAGTGTGAGGGGATTATAATGTATTTTAATCTATAATTTGATTACTTTGTAATCAGATTCTGCCCAACACTGAGTAAAAGCAATCTTTATGAAGGGAGGTGCATTTTTTTACCGGAGGTCAGTAAATTTTAGTATAGCGCAAAAATAAGGGCCAAACCAAAAGCTCTTGTAATTCTGATATAAATTGTCGTAACTTAGACAAATTCGGTACGGTAAAGGAAATCATTTTAAAGGGTAAGTGGTCTGTCAATTTTTTTATAGAAGCCACCCTATTTAGTATGTTATAAATGCAAATTGGTGTGAACTTAACACAGTTATAACTCGAACTATTAATATTGTGGAACACTCATATTTTGTAAAGTAAACTTAATCTTTATAAAGGGGGAATATTGTTGGCGTTTCTAATGCCAGATTTCTAAATTTTAGTACAGCGCGAATATTGGGTCTCGATAACGACAACTACGCATAACTCGAATTTAACTTGTCACATCCCATCTCACATAAAATTATTATGCCATCTTAACCGTTTTAAGAGGGGGTTTATTTTTTATAGCACTTCCTGCGTATTTTAGTGTATAAGGTGCTGACAACGTAAAGCAGTTATAACAGGAGCTGTAATTATTGTAGAGCACTCATATTTTGTAAGGTAAACGTAATCTTTAGAAAGAGGAGACATTATCTTTGTTATTATTTCTCAGTTTAATGTTCATTGTCGGTTTAAAGTTTAATATTTAAAATTCAAATTTATCGAATTTCAATTTATATGCTAATACGTTGTTCTGATGAAAAAATATTTTTCCATGTAATTAATCCATAAAAAGGTAAACTGAAATTCAATGAATTTGGATTTTAAATATAAATTTTTTGTTTTGTTCTCGCAACTATAAAAACGGAATCAATTTCAAGAAAAGATTCTCGATTGCAAACAGGACCAAAAAAAGACTCCCTCTTTCTCTTTAATATAATTGCTTTTATCATATGAAATTTGTATGTTCTGTGACAATTTGGATCTGAGTTATCAAAGTATAAGTGATTTAGGATAATTATAGCTCGAGTTATAATTATTTTAATTTGCCAGCCTCTTATATTTTTGATATACTAAAATATGGGAAGGCTTTTATAAAAAATCTATAGAGCCTTCCTCCCCCCCCCCTCCTTTAAAACTGTTACTTTATCATATGAAACTTGTGTCGACAATTTAGATTTGAGTTACATGTGATTGTGGATATCGGGACCTTATATTCCCGCTGTAGTAATATTCATGTGATTTTGGTTAAAAAAACAAAAAAAAAACAATATCTTCTGTATAATTATGTCACTTTGTTGGACCGAAATAACTAGGAACAGAAATGGCACCGGGATCGAAGCACTGTGACCTAAACAGAAGAAACAGTCTCAGAACCGAAATGTACTCATGGATGGTTAAATTTGAGTTCCTTCATTTTCAACATTGCGTTCTCAATCGTCAGATTATCTACAAAATTTTAAATACCTTATATATAATTACTTATACCATACTGGTATTCAAGATCTATAGGTTAAAAATAACGTGAAATTGTCCTTTCGAGAGCGATAAACAGTTTTTTACATTTCACAATAATTTAAACCTTATCTACTGACTTTTTTCTGGGTATAAAATTTATTTAAAAAAATCCAACTTATTGTTTTGTAAAATTATGATGTATGCACAATAACGAGCACGTTAAAATCAGTGCATCAGACTCTACATACCGCGTTTTTCGAGTCTAAATTGATAAAAGAAAAAAAAGCATATTTCTACAAAACTAGTAATTACGTGAAAATAACTAGATAATTAGTAAATATGCAATTATATTTAAAAAATTCCATTATGTTTTTATAACATTATAAATTAATACTTACTGACATATAATTAGTTATTTATAATTTAGTTACATTCTTATAAACGTAACTGGGATTAACTTGCAATGAATTACAAGTAATTTTCATATCAATTTTAAAAAGGCAATTCGAATTAGCTCGTAATTTATTGCAATTTAATTTAAATACATTTCATAGAATGTAATTTATATTAAGTTGTATTACATTACACGCTGACCAAATTGGATTCTGAATGAACGTAATTGACATTAACATGTAATATATTAGAATTTAATCTAAATTAAATTTTTAAAGATGGAATTAGAATTGACCTATGATCCATTACAAGGTAACTGGATTCTATAATTGAAAAAGTAATCAGAATCAACTTGCAAATAGATTACAGGTTAATTGGATTATATAATTAAAAATCGAATCTGAATCATCATGTAATCGATTACAGGTTAATTGAGTTATACAATTAAAAATGTAATCTGAATCATCTTGTAATCCATTACAAATTAATCTAATTAAGTTTTAAAAGATAAAATGAGAATTGATTTGTAATCTATTACATAATAATCAGATTATACATTTCAAAGCTTAATTGAAATGACTTTTTAATGCATTACATGTTAATCAATTATAATGTATTTTAATCTGTAATTTCATTACTTTGTAATCAGATTCTGTCCAACACTGCCCCAAACAGCTCACTACAAAATTATGAAAAAGAAATTTGGAATTTTTCATGAACGCGGAGTTCAAAATTATTTCGTACAAATTCCCATATCTCATCAAATAGCCAATATAGTCATGTTTTAATTGCAATAATGTTTCTACTGTTCTTTTTCATATTTTCGGAAAGTTGTGTTAAATTTGTTTGAAAACTCTGTCAAGAAACATTTGAATTTTTCACAGAAACGTTAACACCTTTAAGAATATGGGTGCTATGCTTACACAAGTGCACGTGACCATTAAAAAGGACCCACATAGTCATTTTCTACAGTGACAGAACATTTTGAAAATTTTTTGTTACATGGATGATCTCAAAAATAATTTTATTATTAAATTTATTGCTGGCCGCAATTCTTACCGCGACTAAATCTTCACTGAAAAATATGAAATCATACGTCTTTTTTAGATCCTCGAATTTCAAGGACAATCAAGAACTGTGGTAGTTATTCGACAAACCGTGTACAATCGAAAGCAACCGGTCACTGTTCCTTATCTTTTGGAATCAGTGTACTAATAAATTGAAATTAATAGACTTTTTAAAAATTCCATAATCAGAAACAAATATTTATGTTAAATTATGCAATTATTGTTAAATTTTATAAAAATTAGTTTTTATTTTTATGACGATATTTTAAAACAAATACCTTTAAATTTACTTGCTATCTTCATTCCACATTAAACTTTACAACAAACAAACAATTAAAATAAGAAAAATGAAACGATCTTCTGCGAGCTTTTGGGTTGATTGTAAACAAGTCATTAATATAATGACGACATTGACGTACGTTTTTTATTTTCGTTATCACTTTATCTTCCCTATAGTAATTATCTATTGCACAAATTCCTACTAAAAAGTATACTTTCTTAAGCATAAAAGCTCAAATGGCAGCAAATTTTATCAAAAATATTTATTTCAAAATATCACAAACTTGTGCTTCGGACTTTACATAATACTTCCCATTTAAATTGCCTATTATTACATATTATAAAATTACACAGCATAACCTGTCCAAAACAGAATTCTTTCTTAAAGGAGAACAATTTATGGTTATCAAGCAAAGGAAGGGATACCATGTTTAAAACTGAAGCCTGTTCAAAATACAATTTGTTTCCGGCCTCGAGGGAATCTGTTTTCATAAATTGTCCTGTATAAATCATAAGTGAAACGCAATTATTAGAATTTTTATACAACTTTGTTTGAAAGATATATCTTTTTAGGTGTTGGTGGGAATTTAGTTAAAAAAAAAAATTCGTAAATAATTTTATATGAAAAATATTTTCTTCTTTTGTTTATTGCATCCTTTCGTCACTTGCCAGGCATATTATGTAATCGTTTCATATCTGAATTCTCTGCTGAAAGTAAAGGGATTCATTATCATTACTAATTCTAAATGTGATGAATTGCTCAATTTAACCTTTAATATAAATAACTGCAAGAGCTTATTCTGTCCTCATTGCCAGAAGAGGTTTGTAGCACTGAGAAATTGAAATCAATTTATAGTCAATTTATCAATGTGGATTTGATTAAAATGAGGGATAATAATGTATAACGAAAAACAAATAATCTAAAACTCTTAACTAAATAGACACATATTAAAATATTCCTAATCATCATGCCATTACCAATCAAAGAAAAAAAATGCAATTTAACAAATTACAACGACCATTTGGAAAATGATTTTTTCAAAGACTAAAATTTAAGAAATAAAAAATCGCACGGAGTTGATCATACATTACGTACGCCATGAATTAAACATTAATAGTGTTGTTACACGTAAAAATTCCAAGCGACAAAAATCGCATGCGACTCGTACATATTAGCCACCTGAAACTTATGTATTATCCAAGCATTTCATTGGCTGTTCGGGAAAAGGCCATCGTCATATTTCCAAGAAATCTGACGGCCAATTTTAAATGAAATTTCATTCTTAAACTTCTAAATATCCCACAATATTACTTTTTACACTGTCGTATAGAGAAAAAAATGTACTTCTAAATGCAATTTGTTTGAAAGCTGTATCTCAATTTGTTTCTGAGTTATTAATTTTTTTGTAGTTTTTATTACTTTTTTGTCACAGTGGCGACAGAAGGTATCCATCTCTGTTGAAAGTAAAGGAAAAACATATTACTGTATACACCAATCAGAAAACGAATAAAATGATGATTAAACCAATAAAAACCTTCAGATATGCTTTTGATTTCCTACCCGGACGAGGACAATAACCATTTTTCCAAATGGTTAATAAATATAAACATATATTATCTAAATAAAAAAAACACTTATACCACATTCACATTCGCCATTTTCACCATTTCCTGCAAAATAGGTATTTTCTGAGAATTACAGCTCCGATTCAAATATAACAGAATGTTAATTGGGAAATAAGGATTTGGCAGTGTGCATTTTAAATATACAAACATTTTTTCACAAACACAATAACATTTTCACGAATATGAGTACTATGCTTACTAGGGCTGGACTATTTATCAATATATCGCCAAATATTGATATTTTTAATTATCGCAATAACAATATCCAAGCTCTAACTCTGACGATATATCCCAATACCGATATACAGTGTGTCCACGTATAAACTGACCGACCTTTATTTTCCCAACCGTTGATCCTAGATGCATACTTCCAATTACAAAAATGGTTTAAATAAGGTAAAGAATTATTTTTAAAGCGATTTGGGTCAAGAAAAACATTTATTGCAAAATTAGGAAATTTAAATAATTTTTATACGGTCCCCCGGTGCTATAAGTAATATTTACTAAAAATTTACTGTGACACTAACAAGTAAGACATAAAAAGTCCCATTAATATAACATTAAAATTGACCGAGTTATGAAACTTTGAAATGCATGACTTTACCACTTTTTTGCATATCAAAACAAATGATTTCGACCATGCCTTCGAGGGTCGTGTATAAAGTACTTAAACTTATTTCAAGGTATCTGCGCTTTGGAAAAAATCGTACAAATATTACGATTAACTTTTATTAGCTAAGTTTCAGATTAGTTAAAATAATTGTATTTTAACATATGTTTTATTTTGTAAGGATTTTAGGCTATGATTTCTTTTAACTAAAACTATGTTATTTTCATAAGGTTTTATCTAACTTGCAATGATCGTTTTTCCAGTTTAAAATTTGTAATCGAACTTTAACTTACTTTCAAATGTCCGATCGAAATTAAATTTTACATACTGACTTAAATCCGATGACAATGCAATATTATTATGATTTTCGACTCTTACCATCTTATATATACTAACATTAGAGGATAACACAAAGAAATTCGGATAGATTACCGTCAAGAAGTTTAAAAAAGAGTTTTAGATTAGATAACAAACCTGCGATTGTTGTGTTTTTTAAATTTTATAATTACATTTTATGTATTTTTTAACGCTAAATCAAAAAATTATATTCACTTTTAACCATCATGTCAAGATTTTTCGCAAATCGTAAATTTCAAAGTTAATAAATAGCGAAAAATCTGATAGTATAAAATTGATGTAAGCCTTTTAATTTAGTTTACTTTTATTTAATTCAATAATTTATTAGAATTTTTGGCTTATACTGGGTTTCTTACAGCTAAACAGCTCGGGGGTCCGATGACGTTAGGAGGGGAGGGGGGCTGTCAATTTTAACTTTTAGCTTTTAACTTTTAAATTTGCGATTCGAGAAAATTCCAGACATGATGGTTTAAAATTGTCATTTTCGGATTCAGTGCTAAAAAATACATAAGAATCAATTTTCAAAAGCTAAAAAACATGCCACAACCCAAAATTTGAAAGACAGTGTAATCTAACAGCATTTAAAGATGTATCATTTTGTAAAGAATTGAGGCTGTTGTTTTTCATCTTTTATTTAACAAAAAATCTGTTATTTTTATCCTCTTATAATGTTCAGTACAAATTGTACATTTTGCAATAATGTGTCATAATGATTAAAGATATTCCAGATTTATATTGCAATGCTAATTTTACTCTCAACCATTTCTTTAATATATCTGACGAAATTATATTATATTTCTACTAAATTTGTGAATGACCCCTAATATGCAGCAAAATATATACTCCAACTTTAAACAGCTATTACTCGGTCAATTTTAATCGTAGAATAACGGGACTTTTTTTGCCTTACTTGCCAGCGTAACAAGGAAATTTTACTAAATATAACTTATAGGACCGGGGGACCGTATAAAAATTTAGATTCTGTAATTCTTCACTAAATTGTTTTTTCGCTTCAAACCTTTTCTATCTTAACTCTGCACTTAATTTTAACCATTTTTGTAATTGGAAGTATACATCTAGGACCAACGGTTTTGAAAATAAAGGTCGGTCAGGTTATACGTGGACACACTGTATAAACTCTGACTCTACCGATATATCCCAAGAGCATTTTTTCACCGCATCGCGACTTCACCCTCCCCCCCAAAAAAGTGCAGAATATTCAGTACCAATATTGCAATATCTTTTCCAATTCTTTCTTTCGCGAATGCATTTATTCGATGCCCCGCTTCATTTAAACCAAAATATCCCCTCCAGCGATTTCCATTGCTTTGTTCATATCCCAATACATTGTCTACATTTCTTGTTATTTCATTGTCCATTCGTTACTGAATAATGCTGTTATCGTCTGTGTCTAATTCTGCCGCTGCTATTGGTCTAGACATATTGCAATATATCAAGGCTTTTGTTATATCATGAGCTAAAATATGTGCTATTTATTGTGGAGTCAAGATCTTAGCAGCTGGAAAACTTGACTCAGAAGCAACCAATCAGAGAACCCAAATGGTAAAATTTCGCTGTTTGCTTTTCATCACATTGGCTAAGCCTCTCTGCTTGTTAATTGGTTGCTTTTGAGCTGAGCTTCCTAGTCATGAATGTTTAGAAATTTCCTTTGCCTGTAAATAATTTCTATGATCTTTATTTTTCTGTTTTAGGTAGAATGGATGTTTCCTGAGTGAATTTAATGCATCCTGTCTTAATATTTTAGCTTAAAATGAATATTTCTCCTTAAAAAAATAGTATAAAACTATTTCCAAATGTGATTAGAATAGATATATATCAAAAAAGGTTTCAATGTTGTATTCATGTAAACAGTTAGAAAGGCATAAATAGACATTTTTTTTTCATTTTTGAATTAAGAATGCATTGATATCTTAGAGAAATACTGAGAAACAACATTGTTGCTGCATCTGTCATACATTGAAATATATTTAATTACAAGTATATTAGCATGACATGTGGAATTAAATCAATTTCAGTTCTTGCTTCTGCTTTACACTTATTTTAGTTATATTGAAATCAGCAATGTCCTAAATTTAAGAATAATTTAATTTTTTTATAATATTCTCAGTTATATACGAGGAAATTAAATAGTTAAAATGTTACAAATGAATAATGCATAACATAGGAACAATAGGTAAGATAAATTTTTTAAAGAAAAACTCTATGGTATAAATTGAAATAGGAATCGAACGTTGGTTCCCTTTTATAAAATATTTCTATTTTGTATAAATATATACATTTAAAGGATACTGTGTGAGCAAATAGGTATAAAAAAATTGATTATCAGCTTTTTACAACTGTTTGTACTTAAATTGCTGCTACGTACCAATTATCTTTCAAAATATTATTTTCTCTATATCCACACACTTTAAAGTAGTTATCGCAATATATCACCAATATCAGTATTAATTCGCTGATATACTGCGATATTAAATTTCTGATATCGTCCAGATCTAATGCTTACACAAATACGCACAAATGTTGAACAGGACACAAATAGTCATTTAACACAGTGAGAAATCATTTCCAGCATTTTCTGTTACATAGGTGATCGCAAATATTATTTTATTATTAAATTTATTATTAGCCCCCTAATTGTCTCCCTTACTAAAGCTTCACCTAGAAATATGAAATCAATCATGTTCTTTACATCCCAGATGTTCAAAAATAATTCGCCAATAATGTTGGTAGATGTTCTAGAAACCGCCCTCATAGCATGCATGGTCACGGTGACGTCGTTGTGACGTCACTGTAAGTCACTGTGGTCACGTCACATCTGTGACCAAAATGCCACCACTCAGTGATGTCACATTGTGACTGAGATGTGAACTTCTTAGAAAACTTTAAAAAATTACGAAAATTCTTCAAAACATGTTATTTACTGTAAAATTATGTTTTTCTGGCAATTAAAAAAAAATTATGAGATCACTGTTATGTCACTACTATGTAACGTACGTCACGTCACATATGTGACAAAAAAACCACCATATTGTAAGTCACAGTGTGACAAAAATATGAACTTCAAAAATCTTTGAAAATGAAGAGAAATATTTTAAACAGTCACGAGTTACATGGCATAAGGAATAAAGTATATTAGTGGATAGCAAATGGTAAATTCTGCCACTAAAGGGGAGGGGGGGGGCATAATAAATAAAGTGCACGATACAAGCATTAATAAACTAAATTTTCAGGCTATATTTTATCAATTTGATGTCTAAGATAGTGAATGTATACTTTTTCATGATTTCAATTTTATCTAGCATTTGGATAATATATTTAGAATTAGGAATATTAAATTTATACACTTTACATATTTAGTTTGCTGGGAGGAAATTTATTTATTTGTTTCTTTTTTTACCGACCAGGATTATTCGAAACACTTCTGTGGTTTCAAACTAAAAAATTTCAATTACAGTTAAATCTGCACCTTTTAATGAGCACGTAGAAAGAGTCTTCAGAGTTTAGTCATCTGTCCATTTCTTGCTTTAGAATATTTTTATAATTTGTATTCAAGTCATAAATTCTACTTCTTTTTAAAATTCTACTTCTTTTCTCGACTTTTTAAATAAAATTAGCATTTTCCGAAAATAAAAGAAATATACAAAATTTGTGCAAAACAAACTTTACTTTTTAAAAAAAAAGAAAAATAAAGGGGGGGCTCGTTATTACCATTAAATTTATTTTTACACATTTTGAAAATTTAAACAATGGTATATCTAATAAACTCTAATTATGAATATTATTATTATAATTATTTAGAAAAAAGTAACTTTACAATACATTTTAACTTGTATTATTTGGTACGGATAAAAAGAAAAGGTTAAATACATTGGACATTTCTTCAAATACAAAATTTTAATTAACCATACTTTCAGAAAATTACTGCGCATTCAAGTTTCATATCTCTTGCATGCAAAAACAAATAATCTGTACCAGACCATCTGCTTGAAAATCGTCTGCCCACAAAAAAATAAACATGAAAAGACGCGGGAAATAAATAGTTCACTGTTTTTAAAACATCACCTTCACCACGTCTACAACACTTTAAGATAAGGAAATGACCATTTTAGGATACACGGATATTAATAGAACGTATATGTAAGTTTTATTTAATTTAAATATTTTGTTCCTGATTTGTGTATTATGAGTTAAATAGTTTTATGTTATATTTGTAAGAGACTGATCTTTAACTGTCAGAAGCTATATTTTCAAATTCCATAACTGTAAAGAAAAATATCTTAATCTGCCATCGCTTGAAAAAAAAAAAAAAAAACTGCGCAGAGACTGTGCATGCCTACATTCATACTGGAATTAATATAAACATTAATTTACTCTTACTTGAGATTGTAAATGATGGAACGACAATGAATTGGAATTATTTTATCGGCTTCTTATATTTTTTGATTACTAACACTTATAGTTATTATTATTTTGGGGTTAAATATGAAGTTCGATTATCATGAGATTACGAAATTGTTTCAGACTAGAAATTACCATTATACTGGGAAAATGTATTTTTATATATTACAGTAGTGAAACATTTGAAAGAATTTTCTTTTAGTGCTAATAATATTTTAAATTATCTTTCAAAATCCTAAATCTTCAAACCAATTTTTTCAGATTTAACATTTGCCGAAATTATAAAATAATAGGAATTCCTTATACCATATGGAAATATTTTTGAGATATTGTTAAATCTAATAATGCATTTAATTTATCTATTGAGTTTGCTGTTGTTTAATAGTACAATTATAAATACTAATTATTATTTTTAGTGTTTTTCAAATTGGTATATTTATTTTTTTAAATTGTATGTAAGCATTTTTTCTGTTTGTGATTTTAATCAAACATTTAATTATAGACATTCTGAATCGGTTATTAAATTTTCTTCAATTGTAAATTCATTTTCTACGTTTATGATACGCGTAACTATTGGCACTAAAAAGTAAAATATGATATTTAAGCATTGAAACAAAGTGTTTTTCATGCCTGATGGGAAGTTATAGATTAAACTGCTTTAGTATATATTTTTTAAAAGTTCATATAATACAGGATACATAATATAGGACACAAGTTGAAAAGTGCTTATGACTTCGGTTTGTCTCTCCGTCTGTCCGTCTAGCAGTCTGTCCGCACTCTAACTCTCGAAAATATACTCGGATTGCCCTGAAATATTTGGATGTTATTGACGTTTACCATAGCACGGTACCTATTTGTAATGAAGTTTGTAGCATGCTTTGTTCATTTACAGGGACAGCCAAAAGTTTTCCGTTACATTACAGCCTATGGGAAAAAAATAGCTTCAAATGATTTTTTATGATTTTACGCACGCTTTCAAACAGAATAAAATTTATATGCATTTATGAAGTGCACTAAAATATGCATTCTGTTGACTATGCGATGCAAAGAATAGTTATTGTTCATTTACAGGGCTAAAAAAAGAATTCAAATACATAATGATATAGGGGTGGAGGGAATTGTTTGCGGCATACTTTAATTATGTTAATCTATTTCATATATAATGAAATTGATATATGTCGCTGAGGTTTACATACTATAAATTATTTCATGTATAATACGAATAATACGTATATAGCATTTACAGGGACACACAAAATATTTCAGATACTATGTTGTATCCGAAGTACTGTTCATTAGCGATGATTGCTGGAAATGTATTTTTAATTATGATATGCGCTTTTATGATTCACTATATTTATGCATAGTATATGGTGTATATAAATGCTATAATTCCTATACAAGGCTACACAAAAGTATTCGTAAGGATTACTGGGTATGGGCGCAAATTGCTTAAAGGTTGTTTTTAAATGAGTTATGCTTTTTTTTGCTGAACTGCATTTAATTTACCAAGAAATGTTTGTAGAATATAGATAAAATGATATACAGGGTCAAGTAAAGAATTGGATACATGGCCTCTATAAATTATAATTTCTGGAAATGTGATTTCAGCAGTTTTAAGAGTGTCTTAGTTTGAATTACATTTTAACTAAATAGTGGCGTGTAATAAAGATTCTAGGTAAACTACAGGCTTGTACAAAAGTATTCAAGTATGTTTCCATACATTAGTATAAATTGCTGAAAAAGAATTTCAACCTGTTAGGCGTTTTCTTGCTAAACTAGATTTTCCCATTATATAGTATATATACACTTAAAAAAATGGGAAGTCAAAATTGAGTAAAAAGTACTCAATTTTAAATGCGTCACATACTCAAAATATCTCCGATCCAAATGTACTCAAAGTTGAGAAACACATGTACTCATTTTTTATTCATTGGTTGTGATCAAATAGGAATCGTTATGTACTGCCCCCCCCCCCCCCAACAAAAACGAAAAACCTAAAATTTAAAGTAAAAATGTACTGACATTTATTTCCCGTTCAAAGTTCTTAACAAGAAATGTTTAATTGATTATTTATTAAGAAAAATAGCAAAATTCTTAACAAGATACTCAAATCGAATATTTTTATGACAAGAGCATTATTTCCAAGCACTTTTAAATTATTTTTAAAATGCTGTGCATAATTTAATTTTTACATTAATAAACATCATTTATGCCGCCATAAATGAAATGAACCATTACAGGGTACAAAACTATTCGTTTGTTTGGGTTTGATAACATGTGATGTTTCAAAATAGAGAAAGCATGGGTTCATTTTTGATCCAAAAATATTCAATTCGATATGAGTACGTCGGTTTACTTATTTTTGAGTACTTCATTTTTCTCAGTGTATCAACCTACAGATCAAATACAGGGCTGTTCAAAAGAATTGGAAAAATTATTTGGCTATGGACGGTAACTGCTGAAATCAATTTTTCAAATGTTTTATGAATTTTCTAAAATGTTTACTTAGTTATCTTATTTACGCCATTTCCCTAAATTACGATGTCTTGTTAAAGCATTCAGAAAGTGTTGGAAAGTATTTTATAATCTATGATTAACGCATGATTTTACTTACTCGTTTTTTTTTTCTGTTTCCCAGATCAGTCTTTTCCTATAAAACATACCAAATCTATTTAGCTCATATTCACAAAATACAATATACACGGGAATAAAAAATTTAAATAAATATCGCTTATCATGCCGCTCTATAAATAATAGTTGTATTAATATCCGTTAGTCTCCATGTTCGTATTTAATAAAACAATGACAAATCACAACAAATTAAAAAATTTACACATTCTAAATATCAAGCTTGAACTCAATATCAAGCATAGAACTTAATATCAAGCATAGAACTGAATAAAAAAATATGTCAGTTGATAAGCATTGTTTTTTAAGTGGAAAAAATTAAAAATGTTTTAGAAGAATAGGACTCCAAAATAGCGATATTTTGCTAAAAAGTACGGTAAAAAGATAAGATTTTATATTTACAGCAAAAGGTTATTTCAAAATTCATCGCTGCATTAATACTTAGAAATTTTTCCAGAGAGAATCCTTCGCCTTATATACAATATTTCAAATGAAAATCAAATATCAAATTAATTGCTTAAAAGGCGCAAAGGCCAACATAGTGAAAAAGATTCCATGTCGGGACTCGAACCCGAGCCATCAGTATAGCACACTGACATTCTACCGACTAAACCACATGGAACGACGCCCAGTCTGTAAAATTTCTCACTATTACAGATTGGCGAGGCTACAAACGCAGCACAAGATGGAATATTTATCGTGAGCCACCGACATGGGGTAAACACGAAACTTAATGAAATCCAGCATCGATTGAAACTATATTAATAATTGGAAATTTTTCCAGGGAGAAACATTCGCCTTGCATACAACATTTCAAATTAAAATTGCCCTTTAAGCAATTAACTTGAAATTTGATTTTCATTTGAAATATTGTATGCAAGGCGAATGGTTCTCTCTGAAAAAATTTCCAAGTATTAATATAATTTCAATCGATGCTGGATTTAATTAAGTTTCGTGTTTGCATCATGTTGGTGGCTCACGCTAAATATTCCATCTTGTGCTGAGTTTGTAGCCTCGCCATCATGTAATAGTGAGAAATTTTCCAGCCTGGGTATCGTTCCATGTGATTTAGTCGGTAGAATGTCAGTGCGCTGTACTAAGGGCCCGGGTTCGAGTCCCAGCATGGAATCTTTTTCACTATTTGCGTCTTTTAAGCAATTAATTTGAAATTTGATTTTCATTTGAAATCACAGTGTTTATGACAAGTTCGTCACAAATGATACATATTTCACAAATTGGTCACAGTGTGACTTCAAAGCATTGTCGCTTTCGTCACAGGTTCGTCACAAAGTTAATGCCAAAATAGTCACAAATGACACACTTTTCACAAATTTGTCACACCGTGACTTCACAGAGTGGTCACAATGTGACGTCACAAACGACCTCTAAAACGGCCATAACGACCTCGCATTCTAGTCACTATGACGTCACATCGACGTCACGTGACGTCACATCGACGGTCACAAAATCACAGTGTGACTTCACAACGACGTCGCCGTGACGTCACCATGCCTTACGGGCGTGCACAATCGAAAACATCCAATCCCTGTACCTTAACTTTTGCAGACCAGTGTATAATCGTTTTCACATGTAAACATTACTGTCAAGGGAAAGAGATTTTTCCTTACAGATATATAAGAGTTTCGTGTATAGACTGTGTCATAGGATCATAATTTTCATCAACTTTTATTTAAACTGAATGCGTAAATACAGTAAACTGCTTGTCGTATAGAACTGAAACATATACCTAATTTAAGTATTAAATTATTAGAACTTGAAGACCGGTTAACTTATTAATTCTTTCTCTTAAAATTATTTAGTCTTGATTTAAATTACAAAATATGTGAGACTTAGAAACTTGAATTGACATAACGACAGAAACCCTTAAAAAATATACACATTGCAACCGAAAATTCAGCAAAATTTTAGCTGATAATAGTTGATCTTTTTCTTTAATTGAAACATAAGACTCTGGAAAATATGAAATGAATATTTACATACAGATAATCTAATATGAATAGAAAAGGAGTCAAAAATAATGAAATACACTTTTAAAAACAAATATTTTTACATATTGCAATTTATCCGTTACAAACCATAAATAAAAAACATTCATTACATCTTTATTCTTAAAATTGTCAAATATTTTAAGCATTCTTTTTAACTCAATGAATTCCTTACTAAAATATATGTTTCAATTATAATATTAAAAGCAGTCATTTTACATTGTACAATTTCTAAGTAAATATATGAAAAGAAATTTCTGATATTTACTCATAAAACGTTTACATTTTTTTTTCAAAACATTTCGCATCCGAATTTAAATTACTTTTAAAAATATGGTAGAGTTTTTCTTTGTATATTGTCTGAATGTCGTTTAAAAGCCCAGCCAATGGTTAGATTTTTTTTCTTCGAGACATTTTTTTATCTGTTGACTTTCCTTTTCATACATATTAAGTTTAAAGACATACTTTTAAAATTCACATACATGACATTTATGTAAACGAAGTCCTTGAAATTATTTTCAATGCACATTCTTTTGACGAAAACTTTTATCAATCACCCTATTGAATATTTTATGAAAATATTTTGATAAAAATAAATTTTTAAATCGATTATGTTTTTAACATTCATAAATTTTATTTGCCGTTCATTTATTGTGCGATTTAAATAATCTCTATATAAAATTTAAAATAACTATACAATATTTAAATTTTTTTCAACCACATAAACACTTTATGTCAAAGAATATTTTCAAAAATATATAGGGAGAATACATTATCCTTTAAGATTCCACATATTGGAAAAGTTTGGAAGTTTTTATTTTCTATTTCTAAATTAAAATGCCATGGTAGTGATCTTAATATTTTATAGCATTTGCTCAGAATTCTTTGAAATTTTTAAAAGTGTTGGGATAAAAAATCCTATTTAAGCTCACAAAATTCATAAAAACTTGAAACCCTTTATGAGGGTCAATCCATTTCAAGTGGTTTAGCACTGGTTGCTCGGCCATTTTAAAAAATCTGAAATTTTTTGTGCAGCAGCCCTAACATGATGGAAGTTAAAAATGACAATTATTTTAATTTTATGAACCATAAACCTACGATTTACTTTTAACAGCTCCACGTTTTGGCAAATCCATAGCTACCACTAAAATTTAATAGAGATTTTGGCCTTGTTTAATCATGGAATTTCGACGATTAAATTAAACTATATTTACAGTGAAATTTTAGTGGTAAGAAGAATTTACATTTGGCTCGATCATCGTACGCGGGCTATGCCTGTCATTGTAGGTTAAGGGGTTAATTTTTGTTTGTGCACGGCGGCCATCTTTGCAGCAATTTTCTCACATGAAGAGTTTACGGATTTGTAAATAATTCATAGTTTATTTCTCCAATTCAAGTACGGATTAAAGCAATTTGTACAGAATACATTGGGCTAAAAATTTGGTAATAGTTTCCGAAACTAACTGCTTATATGTGAAATTTAAGCATAAAGTTTCATTTTTTTCCAAAATTTATCCGTTTACAAGAGGAAATTTTTCTAGCAAGGAAAACTGTGAACATGACATAATTTTTTTTTACTAATAGGCCGAAAGTGCTTGTACTCACACGACAAGTTCCAGATCTGGGACTTGCTTTGTCTTCGCTAAAAACAAAATCCCATTTTTTTTCAAAAATGTCAAAAATCGCACTTTTGAGGCTTTGATATCTCTGGTGGGGCACGAGATAAAAATCTGAAGTTCTGATTTTTGAGAGTATTGCATGGTAATGTTATGCACAAGAAATTTCAGATTTGACTACAAGCTGAGATATGGCAAGAGCAACATGTCAAAACAATACTGCCAAACTATTGTTTTGTTGTAGTCACATTCACAGGTAAGTATTTCTCTCAGAGTGTCATTTAAATTTAATTTTTTGATTATCTTTAAATAATAGTAACAGAAAATAAAGCCTTTTGCAAAGCTTAGCAATTAATTAAAAAAATAATTATGCCCAAGGCCTACATTTATGGTTATGTATGGTTTCAATAATTTTTGTTGTAATTTTAGTAACTAAAAGAAACCTCAGCACTCTTACATAAAGAAAAAAAAATATTTTTATACAAGACCTGAGACAAAAACGAAATTGGGAAAGATAAAAGCTGTTAATGGTGGCATACTTGTTGAGATACGATCAAACGTGTTAAAACACATTCCTGCTTGTTGGTTTAAAAACCTGAATTTTAATGCTGCTTGCCAGTCCCTGAAACTTGTCCCTACCATAAGTATGTTCCTGTAAATGAAACATTTTACGATGTTACCATGCATCAGCCTCAAGTAATTTTCAGAAAGTAAAGATATCTAAAGCCCTTTCAAAATTCATGCTGCAGAAAAATGACATCTTTGCATAAGAAGTAAGGTAGGAATTTTTAATGAAGTGAGACATGCACATAGTGATTTCAAAGTTTATTTCTGTGATCCAGCAGGGCCAAGATATTCAATAAAGTTATCAATAGGTGACAAGACTTGGTTCCTACAAATAAAATATTGTGAAAGATCAAAATTGTTGTTTTTAAACCAACAAGCAAGAATGCGTTTTGACGCGTTTGTTTATGTCTCGACAAGTATCACAACATTAACAGCTTTTCTCTTTCCCTATTCTGTTTTTGTCTCAGGTCTTGTATAAAAGCATTTTTTTCTTTGTGCAAAAGTGCTGAGGTTTCTTTTAGTTACTAAAATTACTTACAAGAGAAATTTCTGAAACCATACAAAATATATGGCCTTAGGCATAATTATTTTTTAAATTAATTGCTGTGCTTTTCAAAGGGATTTATTTTCTGTTACTATTATTTAATGATAATCAAAAACATAAATTTAAGTGACACTCTGAGACAACCACTTAGCTTTGACTACTACAAAACAATAGTTTGGCAGTATTATTTTGACATGTTGCCCTTGCCATATCTTAGTTTGTAGTCAAATCTCCATCCTGAAATATCTTGTGCATAACACTACCATGCAATACTCTCAGAAACCAGAACTTCATATTTTTATCTCGCGCCCCACCAGAGATATCAAATCCTCAAAAGTGCTATTTTTGACATTTTTTAAAATTATGGGATTTTTTTAGCTAAGAGAAAGCAAGTCCCAGATCTGGAACTTGGCGTGTGAGTACAAGCAATTTTGCCCTATTTGTAAAAAGAATTATGTCTTGTTCACAGTTTTCCTTGCTAGAAAATTTCCTTTTGTAAACTGACAAATTTTGGTAAAAAACTCAAAGTTTATGCTTAAATTTCACTAATAAGGATTTATTTTCGGAAACCACCCTGTTACCGAATTTTCAGCCCAATGTACTCTGTACAAATTGCTTTAATTCGCACTTGAATTGAAGAAATAAACGATGAATTATTTACAATTCCGTAAACCTTTCTTATGAGAAAATTGCGCAGACGATGGGACAAAGATGGCCGCCATGCACAAACAAAAATTAATAAAATTAAAATAATTGTCATTTTAAACTTCCATCATCTTAGGGTTGTTGTGCGAAAATTCAGATTTTTTAAAAATGGTCAAGCAACGAATAAATGATTTTCTGGACCACTTGACATGGATTGACCCATGAACAAAATTAATGTGGTGTGCCTACTCCAAAAATTGTCAGAACGGGTATTCTTATTATAAAAAAAAATAGTTCCAAGAAGCACTGACAGAAAGAGATTGCAAACTATGAACAAAACAGTGGATATTCAAATAATTTTCTTTGTGTTCAATTAGCCATTAATGACTAGATTATTTTAAATTTTCAATTTAACAAGATTTTTCTTCTTAGAATATGCTTACAACGCTATGAAATAAAAATATTTGAAGTTTTTTTCTGATTTCTATCAGCACGATTTCAGAAGAGTGAGTACGAAGCTTTACCTTGGAATCGCAAGGAAATAACTGACAAATTCGTCTTTAAAGATCTACTGAGTATCTTTAGTCATCTCTAATATTTCAGCTAACATAAAATGAATTTAACACCTATTTTCAAAAGTTAGCAATGTTCTAACTACAGTCTTAACTCTATAGAAAATAAAGTTTCATACCTTTTTTCTCAAAAAGCGTAGCCGATGGAGTTAGAACCTTGCTTTAATTGCATTGTCATTAAAAGAGTATGGGACGTTGGAATACACACACCTGCGCAATAGAATAAACACACACTTTAACTGTGCTAGTCTGAAGCTTACCTATTTAGAGTCCTCCGTGTATTACCATTTTGAAGATGAAATTGTTCAATAGGGCTATTTCCGCAGGTTAGAACTCAATTCAAACTTCTGATAAAATATCTAGATGGGAAGATATTGTTTTTGCCGTTCAGTATAATAGAAGTCTGCCGCCTAGGAATGGAGGTAGCTTTTCACAGTTATAAACCCACGTTTCACACACATAATGATCCTGTTCAGGTACTCATTGCTCTCATCGTGTTATCGCTGCAGGAAAGTGTAGAAAAGATCGGCGATGCGTAAAATCATCACGAAACACCTGTTAATCCATAAATTGTGCACCAGGTGGTTGCTGAAGAAACTTACACCCCAACCCAAAAACAAATGCATGGGAGCAGCATTGATTTTTCTGTAAAGATATCTCGATGAGGGCACCAAGTACTTCAACAAGATCGTTACGGATGATGAGACGTGGGTTGACAACAGAGACAAGTTGACTTTATTTCATAGTGGCAGACTTCTTTTATAATGAACTACAAAAACTTATCCCACGCTATGATAAGTTTTACAACTGCGGTGGTTCTCAAGTTGAGCAGTAACTGAAACATTGCTGTATCTTTTGCAATAAATCTTCCCAGGTGATTCGTTTTTTCTCATTTTTACGGGTCATGGAAAACTTACTTTTGAATGATTCTCGTATATTATGTTTAACAGCCTCTTTCAGTTCAGATTTTCTGCTGAATTCTTGAAAAATACACCTTAAGTAAGTACCCTCACAACCAGAAATTGGTCAGCGTCAGATTTGGACATCAAAGCGACAGGTCATGAATATTTTACTAATTTTTCAGTTTTTACCTTTTGTTAAAGAGGAATGTTTTAGGAGCACTTAAAATACGAAAATGTGCCTATATTTTATAAACGTTACAGTAGAGAATGCATTTCTTTCAAAAAAATGATACCAGATAATTTTCTAGAGAAATTAAATAAACTCAGCATTAATCATACAGTTTTTTCTGTTAACGAGAAATGAGTATAAAATAAAGGATAAAAAAGAATGATTTTGTAAAGTGTATCCTCTCAAAATCTCCTTCAGTTTTGGTGTTTGAAAATTTCTGCAAATATTCCCAAAGATTGGAAGTAGCTAACATCCTGCAGTTTTGTGTATTGGTACATCCTTGGAACGTAATGTGTGATTTATATATCCACAACACACTAATAGTATAGAGTTGAGGATACATAGGCTTGACGAGTAATGTGTCAGTAATTGCGTTGAACATAATAGTTTCAAAATCATTATTTACTCTCTTATATATCATACCCTGAAATAAACAGTTGGACCAGAAAGAATGTTAAAGTATGAGAATAGAAGAAGGCCGGTCAGGTAAGTGATTGTTGCAAGTACACTTCATTAAAAATATGGTTGAAGGCTTACATACAAATCTAAAAATAACTTTAATGCAAATGTTTAAAACAAAAATTTCTTAATACATTATTAGAACACACAAAACAAACCATAAGTAATATATATTTATTACAACACCCTTACCCATTCAAGCCTGAAACAAACTTTGGAAAACAAAGTATAAAATAGAAAATGTTAATGTCAAAGTTATTATTACTTACTGGAGTAATTCGAACAAGGCATAAACAATAGATATTATTTATCCTTAAGAATTTTTGAAGCAAAGCAGATCTCTGAAAGTCTAGTAATATTTTGAGCGAAAGGTAAACTGATTATAAAGGCAACTCTCAAAATATGGGAATTTATATATATTGTATATATATATATATATATATATATATATATATATAGGGGAGGTAGAGGAGATATGATACACTATTTTAAACAATTTTCATAACCCTTAGAAAGCTTTTTTTAAACAAATGTTTCGTGGTTTCTTACGAAGTGACTATTTATGTATTTATTAAAAATATAGTAAATTAAAAAAATAATCATTCAAGAAATATACACCAATTAATTTGAATAGTTACTTTAGTATCAAATCTCTCCATTACTGTGGAGAATTGATACACTTGCAAGGAAGATTTGATACATTATTATGTAAATTGAAAAAATAAATGCAGACAGTTCAATTTGTGTCATACAATTTTTTATGGTAATTGTTGAAATATTTTAGTAAAATTTAAAGACATTTTTGTTTCGGTAATGTTTTTTACAAAAAATTTGAAACAATCGTATTAACACACGTTCTACAAAATAAATACTGTGAAAATACTGTGAAATAAATACTGAAGAGAAAAAATAAAGTGACCATTGCTGATTTTAAAATAATTTAACATAAATTTTGCGCATTTAAGCTTTCATTAAAAGAAAAACGAATAATTCTGTAATATTGATAAGTTAAGTCGGGTGGATGTAAAATGTTTTCAATTTGCTCTTCGTTAATTTTAGAAACTTCCATTTCAGGCCATTTAAACTTTTTCCCTCCCACACGACGCGAAAAGCAAACTAACCACCTATCATTGCATTGCTTTTCAATGTAACCTACATAATGTCGAATGGTCTTTTTAGTAGAAAAGGTTACGATAATCCATGAATTAGCCCTAATTGGATTTTATAAATTCAGCATCATCATCATCATCAGAAGTATCTGATAAAAATTCTACTTCTTCACTGCTTGCAATGTTCTTCGTATTTTATCTCTAACTTTAAATTATTCATCAAGCTTTTTTTTTACAGGCATATCTATCAATATTGAAAATTTTAGATTACGTTTTACACCTTTTGTGATTGAAGCTTTTTTCTTGGGATAAGGTCTAATATCCTCGGGAGATTTGTAAACTTGGTATGACAGACTTGCATTTTCATCTACAGATTTTTTAGGTTTCGTGTTAGAGATAACTGATGCAATTTAACTCACTGGTTTCGTGCAGATAATTACAAGATGATGTTGAGAGTAAAAAAATAAGTATCGTTCAAACAATTAAGATCAAAAAGATAAATTTCAATCTTTTTAAATCCAGATCAAATAAAATATTTGTTTCAGTAAATGATTTTACGAAAACTGAACTAATTGACCCTCCTTGCCAATTTCAGTAGCTCTTGCTGTAAAATAATGAATATTACAGTCCCATATTAGTTTGCAACTTTAAAAAAATTTTCAATTTCAAATATACATAATAATGTATAATTTCTCCCTATCATGCGTTATTGAATTTTCATGCACTTTGTATGAATGCAGTTGCAAAATGGCAATGTACATTATAGTAAAACTAACCCAGACAATGTTCTTTATAATTAAAAAAAATTACAAGATATTATCTTGACAATAATGTGAGTTTGAAAGAAAAAGAGTATTTGGAAAAATTTACATTGACATTCCAAATATCTTTTAAATTAAAAGAAAAGCAAAGTTGTGAGTTCTTCACTTTTAAATCGGGATAATGATGAGTTAATGATGACCGGCAAATAAAAGAAGCCTTTACATGTCTTACAATGGCTGTCAGTGTTATTTGTTGAGAAAAATTGACAATGTTTCAATCCTCCCTATGTATGAATCCTCCCCTATCTCCTCTCTCTATATACACTGCTGGCCACACAAAATGCAACACCCGGAAGGAAGTATGCAACTCATGTGAAATTTACATCATGCGTTTGCGGCGATGAAATATGCAAATCATTAGCATTGCAGCGCAGACGCACATTATAGACGACCGTAGCGCCACTCGAAAGCGCTATATAAGGGGAGAACAGATTGGCGATTTGAAGTACGGTAATTGTTTTCTCGTGCGTTTTTTTTTGCGTAAGCTGTTTACCTATGCCTCGTGGAAGACATCGAGCGTCTTTTGACCAAGTTTCGGAATTCGACAGAGGAAGAATAGTAGCCTATAGGGATTGCGGATTATCCTTCAGAGAAATCGGTCAACGTGTTGGACGAAACCAAGCAACTGTGATGCGGATCTGTAATCGTTGGATGCAGGAGGGAACGACGGACCGACTGGGCCAATCGCACCCATCTCATTGCACCACTGCCCGTGATGATAGGCGGATTGTGCGCATGGCAGTGATGGATCGCGCAGCCACATCACGAACCATAGCACAACAGATTCAGTCTGCTACGTATCATTCGGTGTCCGCTCGTACCATTCGACGCCGTTTGCAGCAGAGTGGAATGTCCGAAAGGCGTCCATTGCTTCATTTACCCCTGACTGGAAACCACAGGCGTTTGCGCCGTGAATGGTGCGAGGAACGGCGGACATGGACAACGGAATGGAACGACATTGTGTTTACTGACGAATCCCGCTTCTGCCTGCAACATCACGATGGTCGGATTCGAGTTTGGAGGCACCGTGGTGAGAGGCTGCTGAACTGTTGCGTTATGCATCGCCACACTGGTCCTGCACCCGGTATCATGGTTTGGGGTGGTATCGGATTTTACTGCCGCACACCTCTAGTACGTATTGCCGGTACACTGAACAGCCAGCGCTACATCTCTGAGGTGTTGTAGCCCGTGGTCCTCCCATACATTCAGCGATTGCCATCAGCCATATTCCAACAGGATAATGCGCGACCACACGTGGCACGCAATGTTCAAGGGTTCTTCTTTGCCCATCAGATTGAATTGCTTCCATGGCCTGCTTGTTCTCCCGATCTATCGCCAATCGAAAACGTGTGGTCCATGCTTGCGCAACGACTGTCCCGGGATACACCACCCGCTGCTACACCAGATCAACTTTGACAATATGTGGAAGCCGCATGGACTGCTGTACCCCAAGGAGACATCCAAAGCCTCTTTGATTATATGCCGAGGAGTGTGGCCGCGGTTATAGCCAACAATGGCGGCTACTCTAATTACTGATTTTGTCATCATCCACGCGTCACAAGAGGCTGTAATTTTGATCGTTTGATCTTTGTACAGCATGTTATCTGCCAAATAAATTTCGCTGTGATATCTCTGTTCCTTCTTGGTGTTGCATTTTGTGTGGCCAGCAGTGTATATATAAATAATAAAGGATGTTATTTTTAAAAGTTACCAATCATGTATGTCGCTTGGTACAGATCACGAGAGAATTGATAATTATTCTTTATGTATACAGAGATACTACATAAATAATGCGAAAAGAAAAACAAATGCGAAATTCTAATAAAGTTTGTCCGCACAAGAAAAAAATAGTAGATGGTTTTTGCAAGCTGAAATTCAAATAGAACTTATAGTCTAAGTTCATTGTATTAAACTGCGTATAACATTCTTTTTAATTATTAATATGAAAACGAAATGGTGGGGAATTTGTTTATAAAATCGTATTTTCTTGTCTTTGTTGGTTAAAAAAACCACTAAAAGTTATTTCGTTGTCTAAGTGTAATCTTTTAATTCTTTCATAAATTATACAGAGTTACAGTATACGTGAATAATTCTGTTATTACAGTATATACATTTTAAATAAAACACCTACAAATACCTTATTTTATTATATGCAAGAATGAACCAACATGCAAATCTATCCCATTATTTATACTAATGAAGTATTGGTCTGTCTGTGTGTCTTTCTGTCTGCAATGGCTACGATGGCAACTGCAAATGCAAGTGTGCATCGGCGAAACCGTTTCAGTCACGGAAATTCGTACCACATATCTTAAATTTCGTACTTTTATGTTTAAAAGACGCAATCCGATCGAAAATCTGCTAATATTAACAATTTAATAAAACAAAAAAAGTTCTATTTCACCATTTTGTTTTCTACTTTTTGCCGACTCTCGCTATGGGCTCACATTCAGACATAGAGAACAAGTAAAATGCATTTTTAAAGCGTAGACCTTCGGCTCTACAACGGCATAACTCTTTTTTTAAATACGAATTTTAATCATTTCAAAAAAATTTGGGACTGCTGATAATTTGAATCATTGATCAATTTAAGTGACTGCTGGTCACTTTTAAAATAGTGCCTCCAATAGACACTATTTTTTCTGTGTTTAAAGTAACTGAACGTCGGCATTTCGACACAATCTTTTTACACGTTCTATGTACACCAGATTTACATCAGCTATATAAATCACAAAACGATTGGATGAATAGAAGTATTTAAAGTAATCGGTCAAGTGCGAGTATTACTCCCGCAGAGAGATTTCCGTACAATAAAAACGGGGTGTTTATAAATGAATATCTCAACTTTAAAGGGCTATGAAAAGAAAACAAGAAAAAGTATAACCTTGTTGATCATTGGAAATCCAAAATAACATTTGAAGTTTAAGTTCAACACATTTATAAGTGTTCAATATGATCCCTCCAGAAACACGAACGAAATCGAGGTGGTACGGTAACTCATCCCACACTTTTCTCAGCATGATTTTTTTTTTTTTTTTTTTTTTTTTTTTTTTTTGCGAAACCTTACTAAAGATTATGTGTTTAATTCGACCGCTACTAACTGTCGTTGACGAACTTAGGATACGCATATCTCAAAGCGTCACACCGGACATGCAGGAAAAAAGTGTGGGATGAGTTATCGTACCACTTCGATATCATTCGTGTTTCTGGATATGCTCACATTGAACACTTATAACTGTGTTGAATTTAATATTGCAACTGTTATTTTTCATTTCCAATTAACAACATGGTTTCACTTTTTTTCCTTTTTTATTTCAATAGCCCCGTAACGTTCGGATATTCATTTATAAACACTCTATACTAATTAGTAACTGTAATATTCCAAAAAATCTTTTCTAAAAGACTAATAAGACGCTGTAGAAAACTATAAAATGTAGGGTTGGGTATAACTATACACTATATTTCCATTAATGCCCGGCAATTTTGAATTTTAGACATTTTGTCGAATATTTAGAAATATACTTGACAGATTCTTCTGGAATTTCAGGATTGAAAAGAACAGGTATGACCTCATATTTAGCAAGTCGATTTGATAAGGGGGGGGGGGGATTAGGGGGCCAACAAAAAATCTAAGAAAAAAAATAATACTTGGGATCACCCTGTAAAATAAAATGCACGAAATGATCTATTGCTACCGAATATAAATAAACAGACATTGTGCAATATGTGTATTCTTTTGTGTAAGAATAGTACTAAGAGAGATATAGCGATTTATTTAAAAAAATTAAAAAAATCTTGCATGTTTTTTGCTTATAACATGCAGGGTTTTCAGCCAAATTTAACTCCGTTTTCAAAAAATTGACAATATACTGGAAACAATATAGTGCAATTGGAATATAGCTATATTAAATATTTCAGGAAATATGAGCAGTGTTATGAGATAATTTTTATCTGCGCATGCGCGAACGATAACAAGAATCATTTTACATAATTTAATAGTCAACTCTATGGAGAAACTTATTTTAAAGAATCTAGTCAAATATCGGCGTTAGAGTGAGCAAATTTTTAGTTGTTCTCTAAAAGTAGCTGAATGATACGGATTTTCCACAAATTGTCATTTTTAATTTTTTATTTTTTTAATTTTCATTTTTTATTGATGCTTTAGATCTTCATGGATAACCACCAGAACGAGCCTATAATATGATCAAAAGAAGTATCAAAATTGAAACATTTTTTCCAAATCTACTCGTTGATACTCACTAAATACTAACTTTTTCTGAAAGTCAGTTAATAAAAAAAATGACAATTTGTGTAAAATCCCTTATCATTCAAGCTGCTTTTAGAGAACAACTAAAAATTTGCTCACTTTAACGCCGATATCTTTCTAAATTTTTACGATATTTGACTACATTTCTTTAATAAGTTGCTCCATAGAGTTGACTATTAAAGTATGTAAAATGATCCTTGTTATTGTTCGCGCATGCGCAGATAAAATTATTTCATACAACTGCTCATATTTCCTAATATATTTGATATATTTATATTCCAATTTCACTATATTGTTTCTACTATATTTTGTCAATTTTTCTGAAACCGGCGTTAAATTTGGTTGAAAACCCTGCATGTTATAAGCAGAAAACATGCAAGAATTTTTATATGTTTTTTAATAAATCAGTATATCTCTATTAATATACGTGCTATTCTTACACAAAAGAACACACATATTGCACAATGTCTGTTTATTTATATTCGGCAGCGGTAGATCATTCTGTGCATTTTATTTTATAGGGTGATGCCAAGTATTATTTTTTTCTTTGATTTTTTGTTGCCCCCCCCCTAATTGCCCCCCTTAACAAATCGACATTGCTAAAAATGAGGTCATACCTGTTCTTCTTAATCTTGAAATTCCAGAAGAATTTGTCAAGTATATTTCTAAATATTTGGCAAAATATCTAAAATTGAAAGTTGCCGGTCATTAATGGCCATATAGTGAATATACTAGAAAAGTATATAGGGGAGACTAGGGAGGGTTGACCCACTTTTTACAAAATGATTTTTTATTTTTTAAATATTGAACGTAGAATAAAGCTTTATATATCATTTTATTCGTTATACAATCAGTTATCAAAATAAAATTGCTACATAAGTGTAATATATAAGAAATTTGAAAAAATGAATGATTTTATTCATGACAAAATAATGGGTCAAGGCTCCCCACATACGGGAGAGTTGACCCACTATATGGGAGGCTTGACCCACTTTGTATTATATTGAAATATTTGAGAAGAGAATAAAACCAGTTTATAAAAAACAGAATAACTTTATGCTACATGCTTTAATTATTAAAAAAACATTTTTGAAAACATGACGCTTAAAAAAACCTGTTTTGATGCAATCACAAGTCATAGGAGAAAACATTTGTTTTAAACATGATTTTGTCTGAGCATATATAATTGTACAGCAGGGAAAATGAAATTTTAACATTTAAGACAATATTCCGGTAGAGACAGGTTCCGTTTTCATAGGGTTTCATGTATGAATATGTCTGGATTTAGGAAACACTGCCTCGCCTTTTTTTTGTCTCCTTGTCCTACTTTTTGTGACACTCGACCTAACAACATAGTTGTCACATAGTTTGGCTTCATCTAACTTTATTCATCCTGGTGAAATTTGTCTACATGCCTTCCTGAAGTTTTTCGATCAATGCTATTTTCTTTTGCAGCCGCATTGGGCACTTAACTTATTATTAACATCGTTTAGGCCTTTCGGGAGCAAAGTACTTTCAGTACTAAAATGTAGAAATAAATGACTGGCACCGGAATTTACGAACAAATTTATATGGAAATAAGAAAAAGGCTATATTTCACATACATATTAAATGGAAAACATTTTAGTAAAATTCTGGTGTCATACTGGCGTTTGGGAATTAAAATTAAGTGGTTTCATAAACATGCCACTGTCCCTGAAATGGTTAAGACTGCTGTTTTCATACTTTCTATTCTTTTACACTGTTTCTATTTACCTATTTTAAGTAATATTTAGATGGAGAAAAGCTTATATCAACTTTCCCATTTATATTACATTAAGTATTTTCTTGCAGTGGATACTACAGCAATTTTTTACATCTTTCTTTAAGCAGTTTCAAACAATTTCTTTTCCATCACCCCATTTTACAGTAGCTTTACAGGATAAATATATATTCTTTTTTATATATAACCCTTTTCATTAAGCACAGTGTATAATAAACAGATTGCCAAAACCACTTAATTAAGGGAGCCTTGAGCATCTGGCCAACCCACCCTCACATTGACTGGGTCAAACCTCCCCACATACCACTTTTCTAAATAATAGCATATTGTTATGTTAAGCCTAACTTAGGGTACAATCTTTATGCCTGGAATGAAAGCTCGTTATTTCTGCATTACTTTAAAACTACTTACTTAAATTTGTATGATATATTTTATCTGAAAAAAGCTTACAAATTATTTATAAAAACGCACTTTTTAGGTTGAAAACGCTCCCCATTTGATTTCTCCACACCAATTTCGATTAGCTGTATGAAACAAAGACTGTTGTTTGAGCATTCCAATAGCTTTGGTTGACACCTATTGGTAAAACTCTGATATTATTTTAAATATGAAAACTGATGGGTGGGTCAAGCCTCCCGTATGGTCAACCCTCCCTAGTCTACCCTATGCATAACATTTTTTTTTTAAACTTATCCATAATCTGTTTATGATGACTAGAAAATTAGTGAATACCGCCACATTGCACGGGAATGTTTGTGAATACATTGTTAATAATTGTGTTTTCCCTGGTAATAGAGTCTTGAATGAATGGACTTAAAACAGGCTTTAAAATATATTCCTGCAGTTCATTTCTAGCATTGATTAAAGTTGACATTGAAATCACCTGCAATAATTAAATTTTGACATAATCTTTCTTGACCTATGCTTTTAAATATGACATTATATATGCATTCAATGGCAGTGTTTATTAAGCATCTTGGTGATCGATAAATTAAGCGTAGTAATACTCTTTTATTTTTAGACCAATGTCAGACGGGCGTCTTTTTTGTTGCTTTTTTGCTTGCGTGTTATCCATTCACAATGCTATAGCATTGTGAATGGATAATACATAAGCAAAAAAGCAGCAAAAAAGACGCCCGTCTGACATTGGTCTTATAGTGCACCTAAGACAAAGATCTTGTTTAAAGTTTAAACTTGGCATTTTGCTAAGTGGGTTTCAAAAGCAGGTCACAAAGTGGCAACGCCCCATTGGTATCATGCTACGTTTTTTCAGATTGGTTTTTAATTAACTTTTAAAGACACGTCTGGTGTTTTGATAGAGCCACTGAATACTAGTCGCGAATCCTAAAGTAATAACGGGATTATTTCTAATTAAAATTATCTTTTTTTAACGCTTTGACGTTTATTACTTTTATGCTACTTCTGGGCATTGCATTACACAAATATACCATTAAAAGTTGTTATCTAGGCTTTATATGCCGATGGCGCATAGAATACGCCAACCGTGACTTTATGTATGCCCAAACCGTCCATGTTTTTAAAGGTTAATACCTTGTCTAATTACTGACAAATATTTTCGAAAATCACTGTCAACAATCTACTTATACTTGCTCAACGATAGTTATCTTGAGCGCCCCTCAACTCCCTTGCTGAGTGCCCGCAAAACGAAATTTTTGTATAATGGAAATAAGCGATTTTCACCAAATCCGAAATCTGCGCTTTTAAGGGCTTTAACGTTATTTGGATAAATATACTTTTTGTTGTTAATCTTGTTCCACTCTAAATGTTCAAAGTATTCATTAGAATCAGTGAAATGTCAAAAGAGATTTATAATTTCATCTTTAAAAAATTGCATACAAATTCTACCCCCACCCCAAAAGTATAATAATAAATAAAAAATAAAGTGAAAATTCATAGCATTTAAAATTTAGATATTTTAAAATTTATACTGTCACGTGGGTGATTTTTTATATAGATCACATGATAATCACAAGAGCTAATCAACAATAAATAAATAAATATTTTATTTTAATAATTTTCAGAAAAAATTACTTGTAATTTCGAAACATCTTTAGTCTTAAATATACATTTTAACATCTTAACAACTAATTGTCATTTTTGTATTTTTCATGTAAGTGCATATAAGTAAAGTTAAAAAAACAGCAATATTAAACGCCAATTCTAGTTATGTAAGTAAATATATAAAATTCTAGCTTTTTTCCTAATACCCACTTTAAAATTCAAATTATTTTTCTGCTAAGAATAATCTAAAAATCAATATTAAAATTGATTTCAAATCAAATGTATATATATATCTTTACTGGCATTTTAAAAGTTAGAATAACAAGATGTAATTACATGAATCTAAGAATATATATTTCTAGAATTAGCGGTAATTTTAAAAATAGATTCTAAACTAAATTACATTTCATGCAATATTTTATGTAGTACTATAAACAAAATGTAAACAAAACGATCACAATTACATGAAACTCTCTTGCAATCAATATCGAGAAGTCACCGATTTGAAATTTAAAAAACTGTCATAGTGAATAAGAGGGAGAAATACTTAGATCTTTTTAAAAGAAAATTCCTTCATATATCCTGCTAGTTATGTTAAAATAATGAAAATTTTCTATTCTCAAAACATAACCTAGGGGACTGGTTTCTAGTTCTGGGTGCTAGTTCTGCTTTACCAAGCTTTGACGAGACGAATAACACTGTATTATTGATGTAAAGTAATACGAATTAACACTAAATCGATATCTGTTGCGCACTCTTTGTGTAGTACCTGGATGTAATCTTCAAGTGTTTCTAGCCCGTCCTTATATCGACGACGGCTTATAAGCCTGGATTTGGCATCAATATCACAAGTGGTATGTATGTTGTCAATAAATAAATAAATAAAGTAGATACGAATTAACACACGCAGAATTTTTACATCTAGCGGAAAATGAATGAAGTCAAAATAAATTATTGATGAAAATGTATGCCTACATAAAAGCATTCAGTTTGAATTACAAGGGGTGTAAAGTTCAAACGAAAGTAACTCATAGTGCATGACCAACTGAGAGTGCCCCCTGTGTGGTTATTACGTCACGGAGTAACAAAATGCCTTGAATTAAAACGTTTGAAGTAACGAAATGTCTTAAATTAAGATATTTTCTGATTTTTGAAACATTTTTCTTAGTTCGCTTATACCATGATCATAGTAAGACACTTTTGTGTCTTAAATTAAAACATCCATCCTGTCTTAATTTTGACATTCAGACACTTAAATGTCTGAAAGTCTTTTTCAGCGACATACGTGTATAAATTAAAAAGGCGCCTATTTCCATTGCGTGTACCATGACTCAAGAAATAACCGGCTTTTCTAGGTACTGAAATTTAATCTATTGATCCTAGTACTCGCATCGTTAATCTCTCTTTCCAAAGGTGCATTCCGTTTAAACAAATAAAAAAATAACCCGCTGAAAATATCCGTTTCAGAGGACCTTTGTAGAAATAGATCATTGGACCTTTGTTTGCAGATGGTTCGTATGTTAACGGTACGGCAAGGCGGTTATTTCTTACTGTTGGCAAATCGTAGAATCTACAATTAACAAACGTTGGCCAAACCATTTTGTGCTACTTGTGATATTTTGAAGTTAATCCATACGATCCATCGACTTTGTTGTTGTAGAGTATTAACACTACGACGGCCTCGTTTTCAATATACCTACAACGGCCGTGAGCGGTCATTTTGACCGCTCTTTCGAAAAAACTAAAAAATGTAATTTTAACTAAAATAACATTAAAAACTCCTTTCCAGGAAACAAGTTTCATGACAAACTACAAAAAATACTTACATTAAAAAAATATTTTTCACGAAAATAAAACATTTTGCATTGTTTTACTCTTCCTAGGCAATCTTAATGATATGGAATCCTGAAATTAGATAGTGTAAGTGTTATATATTTTTTTTAATTATAAACGTAATATATGTTTTCAATTTTTTTTTTAAGTCAGCAATTTTATTAATAGATTATAAAAAACATCATACTGAAAAATGTAACATACTTCAATTTATTTCACAAACAAAGCAGACGCATACTATCTTTCTTCTTCATGCATGGCCCGCAAACGTGTTTTTGGCATCTTGAACCCTGTTTGGAATTTTTATTTCCTTTACAGTTTGAGTATTTGACACTGGTTTCGTTTTCTGTTTTGAATTCCGGGAAGTTTGAAAAAGGCGCCAAGCACATCTTGCATTATGAAAGCTAATTTTTCTTTTAGCGTAAGATGGGGTGGCGCAGCGTTTTCGCGCAAAACATTATGCATTGGCTGTCTTCCGGAAATATTTTGCGATATGTTCTTCCATACGATTCCATCTGCGGCTATTACTTCTACAGAATTATTTTCATCACTATTAGTTTGTTGATTTTTTCTTCTTACACGACTATTTTTCCGTCAACGACTACGTCCTTGAATAATTTCTTCATCTGTTTCATTATCAGAACTAGTATTATGCAGAAGTATTATGCGGATTTTCTATTTCATGTATTTTGAAATCAAAACCCGAAACAGATTCGATATCATCGCACTCGATATCACATTTGATATCGTTTTCATCCTCATTTTCAGAAGCGGAATTTTCGGATTATAAATCTTGCATTGACTGCACAATTGCTTCCACAGTCAGAAAGTTCTTTCCGACAGTTCAACGAGACAGTATTAGAATAATAATAATTATTATTATTTAACTGAAAATATCATATCATTTTGAAACGGAAGTAACGAATCAAGTATTGCTTCACTAATAAAGCGATCACTTATTCAAACATTTTTCTCGGCATCTCTGCCGTATGGTTCTGGGTATCTCTGCACGGAAGCAACAGAGACAGGTGTCTTTCGATGAAACCGGAATAAACCAGCTGTTTAGCACCCTTCTCCCCACACTTCTATACGTTCTTTGTATAAAAACCTCTTTTACAAATTAAAAATGATGATTTTATCTGACAAGTTTTGAATTCAGGGGATGAAAATAATGATTGCTCCGGGGGGACATTTCCCCCCGGAGATGTGAGATGTTCCCATGGAAGATTTGGGATTTTCCGATTTCAATGGTCAAAAAGTGCCATTTACCCTCCTGGAACTCTATAATGTCCCCCTCGGAGCCACAGAAACCCCTCCCGGAAAAAAAAAGTTTGAATTCAACACTGCATCAGGAGCCGGTCATTTTGACCGTTTTTGGCCGTTCTAGGTATATAAGTTTTTTTTTTCAAAAACTAACAACAATATTTGAATGAAATTTTTTTTTATATATTTCCAACGAATATTTAGGAAAAGTCAAAAATTGTCGCAGCAATAGGTGAAAGCAAAACAGAGATATGTAAGATTAAAATGCGTTTACAGTCAAAATGACCGCCTTGGCCGTTCTAGTGTTAATATTTGTTAAAATGTGATCAAGCCAATAAATTACGATCATTTCTTATGTTAAAAATTTTCGGCAGCGATGTTCATAAATTGATCGGTATACTTGGTTGCTCCGGTATCAGTTTTAGACGAAACTCTGCCAAGAATTTTTAACCACGCAAAAAAGCAGCTATATTTTAATGACCATCCACTTTTGTATTAGATGCTTATGGGTGAAACTGTTGAAACCCGAATTGCTTGCTTTCAAGATCTTCATAATAATATTATTTTTCATTCTGAATAATTTACTTACATACTCCATTGCTTCAATGAAGTAAAATGAGAATTCACAATACTTTGAAGCTGATTCCAAGTATTCCTATGTATACATATGTTTAGATAATGTGCTTTTTACATGCCTTTGTTTATTTCCTTTGCAGTCGATTTTGAGCACTTCGTCGAACCGTTTTTCCTCGAATGTTGCACACAACTTCATTGTAGTTGACAATTGAGAATTTAAGCACTTTCAGGGACATACCTCATCACGAGCAGGATCCATGACCAAGGATAAAAGACAAAAAAAAGTGGTGCTGTCCCCCAATTATTCTAAAATTTTAAAGTAAAATCATAAAAATAAAACTTGAAATTGCTTGCAATGTTTTATCCATTTTTCCACAATAGAGGTATATACTACAATACTGCCCATAAGTTGTCTACATACGGAACTATTGTTCAGAAAGCTGTGAAATTTTTAGGAGAACATAATGAAGGGATGTAATTTGTTTGAGGAAAAAAAATAGTTCAAGTCTTAAACAAAAAATAGTTCAAATCTTAAAGAAAAATGCAAGTAAATGTTTCTTCAATTCATACAACACCTGTTATAAAACATAGTAACTATCGCGGAGATTTTCTTTTCATTGTGCTTCCTATTTTTAGTCAGAATGTCGTTACGTTTACCAGGTCGCGCTTTGTTGGTAAAATTATTTTACCAAACCTCTAATTCCGCAGTACTTGCTTTACGGAAATTTCAGACTTTGAAGTTGGTGTGAAAAGTTCATTGACTGTTAAAAATGTTCTGTTAATGATAGCCCAAATTTGAAGAAACAGGATTGCTGAATGTTTGTTCTGGAAGAGGAAGAACACCTGTTTCCGCAGAAACAATAGAGAAGGTTGCGGCTTCAGGTGGAAGAGGACAAATGGAAAGTGAAACTGAAGTTATTCGGAAGACTAAATACTATTTTGGAAAAATGAAACCACAGATTCTTTAAATTATGTATTCAGCAAAAAATATTTTATTTGAAATTGAAAAATTACTCAAGCATTTTTGCATATTCATTTAATATGTTTTATGAATAAGAGGAGAGATTTTTAAAAAATGACGACATTCGGTGTACATATATAATAATGTTACACTGGACTCTAAATGTTAAAGCAAAATCTATGTTTTTGACAAGAATGAAATTTTTTTATTTACATTTTTTACAATAAACAAGTGGGTAAGTGTGATCACAGACCGCACAGAGGGTTTCGATTAATATTCCTTTCAAAACACTTTATCCTTTTGCGAAATCTGTTAGTTCCACATTTCGCCACCAGGGGGCGCACTCTATTCTACACAAACCTCTATCCGAACGAAACTCCGTTTTACAACCTATCCGTAGGTAAATAATTATTAAGATGCTTCTTGGCGCAGAATGATATAAATTTAAAAAGCAACGTTAGAAACGCCAGAATAAGCACACATTCCGCAGACGAGTTTCGGTAGCGTTTAGCGTACCGTCCTCAGTGCAAAGAATAAAGGAAACTTGCTCATTTATATAGAGGAGAAGAGAATTCAACTGAGAAGTTAATTAACCAATGGGGAAACAGGAAAACATCAATAGCGAAATATCTAACCACAATTTTTCTCCTCTTCTGTCCACAAATACACATACGGTAAAGAGTTTTATCACCTTTGCTAAAACTATTCAGAATTTACGCTCTACCAACCTAATTATGGTATCTTTTGATGTTAAATCGTTATTCACGAATGTTCCGACATGTGGCGCCCTCTCGTGTCTTGAAATGAGACTTCATGAATTCCATTATTCGTCTTTCGAAATTAGTGAGCTATTATCTCTTACTCAAACTTGTCTCTCACAAACAAATTTTTCATTTCAGGGCAATTACTACAGACAATCTGACGGGTTAGCCATGGGTCCCCCCTTGTCACCTATTCACGTAGACATCTACAAGCATTATTTTGAATGCTCAATTTTTAATCAGTTCTCGTTCCCGTTCTGGACTCGCTATGTTGATGATACTTTCACTTTAATTGACACCTCTCTTCACAATATTGATAATATCGTTAACATTATGAACTCAATTGATAACAATATACACTTCACTTATGAAACCGAAAATAACGGTTCTCTCCTGTTTCTGGATACCCTTGTCACACATACTGTGGACGGTTTCTCTACATCGGTCTATCGAAAAAGGTTTGCAGTTTGTCTACCCCCCACCATGCTCGCTTTTGTCACCCTCCCAGCCAGAAAATGGCAGCCTTTTTTACTTTCATAAATCGTGCCATTCATCTTTGTTCTGATTGTCACTTACTTAATAGGAAAATTCAATATCTTAGAGCCATTGCGATTGACAGAGGTTACAGCCCTTCTATTATCGATACTGCTTTACGTAAACTACAGCAACCACGTCCCGCTAACACAAATCAGTCCTCTTCTCTCTCCAGAAGCAGCATTGTGTTAACTTTCTTTCCTAAATCCAGCTTTCCTACTGCCAAAATTCTGAGACACCATGACTTCAGAATGTTTTTACCCCTACGAATAAGCTTACCCTCTCGAAAAATCCCTCTTAAAAAATCCTGTTGAGTTATATAACTCATGGGGTATATATAGTATTAATTGCCAGTGCGGCCTTTCCTGCATTGGACAGACCAAACGGGGTTTTAAATTTCGTATTAAAGAACACCAACAATATATTCAAAAACAGGAAACCAATAAATCTTCAATTGCTAAACATGGAAATGAATCACTCTTTTGATTTTAATTCAACCAAAATCATCTCTAAACCCACTTCTGTAAACCGAACTTAACTTTCTTGAAGAATTTCATATCTACAGAAATTATGATAATATTGTTAATAGTGAATTTGCTATCCCCCCTTTATCAGATTGCTGGAAATATTTCATAAAATCCTCTTTTGCTTAATCAATACCTTTTTTCACATTTCTGGTGTCATTACATTTACTATTCTCCCATTGGCTGGTACGCAGGTGTTCCTGTTTCCCCATTGGTTAATGAACTTCTCAGTTGAATCTGCTTCTCCTATATATAAATGAGCAAGTTTCCTATATTCTTTGCACTGAGGACGCTACGCTAAACTCTACCGAAACTAGTCTGCGGAATTTTTGCTTATTCTGGCGTTTCTAACATTGCTTTTTAAATTTATACTAGCCATAGGTATATTAGTCGAGGGGATCGGGTCTATAGCACCCGAGATAGGTAGGCGCCCCCTGACGGTAAAAAGTGGAACTAAATTTGTAAGGCTATGTGCATAATATGGACGAGTGTTCAAAGTGATGTCGGCAAAAGTTAGAAAAGTACCCACCGGGTGCAATGGGGTGGAGGTTAGAAAAATTGCTTAAAATACACAAGTTAGAGCCGGGTAGGTAAATAATATAAGACCTTTTGAAAATTTTATGATTTTTCGTGTGATCGAAAGTGTTCTGCTATACGTATGCAAAATTTTAAGTCTTCAACTTAAATAGGGGCCCAGTTAGAAAAAAAAGCTTAAAATACACAAGTTAGAGCCCAGAGGGTTAATATAAGACTTTTTCAAAATTTTATGATTTGTCGTTTGATGTTAGGTGTTCAGCTATAAGTATGCAAAATTTCAAGTCTTCAACTTAATTAGGGGCTCAGTTAGAATAAAAAGATTAAAATACACTAGTTAGAACCCAGAGGGTTAAATATAAGACTTTTTGAAAATTTTATGATTTGTCGTTTGATGTGATGTGTTTAGCTATAAGTATACAAAAATTTAAGCCTTCAACTTAATTAAGGGCTCAGTTAGAACAAAAAGATTAAAATACACAAGTTGAAGCCCAGAGGGTTAAATATAAGACTTTTTCAAAATTTTAGGATTTGTCGTTTGATGTGATGTGTTCAGCTATAAGTATGCAAAATGTCAAGTCTCCAACATATATAGTTTATGAGAACGGGCTCTGTGACGGACAGAGGGACAAGCAGACAGACAGAGGAGCGAGACGAATAGGGTTTCGTCAGATGAACGAAACCCTAAACAATGAAAACAATGATAAGAAATTGACTTATATAACCAACAAAAAAAAACATTGAAAATCAGAAGCAAAAACTAGACCCACCTCTTCTTTTTAAGAACTAATAAATTATACACAAAAATCTCAGATAATTATGAATATAATACTTTCATAATTGGTTTGTGTTTTTATCCATGCCTGTTGATATTCAATTTTTGATATGATGGAATTACTGCTTGAGTCAAGGATAAATCATTTACATAATTCGCTAAGATTCAGTACGAATAGCTGGCTTAAAGGACATATTTTTTCAATTCAATTCCACACTAAAAATTCATTTTCAGGCTATATGGTAAAACAGATTCTGAAGATAGCTTTCTAGCTTTTTCTGACCGAATAAGGACTAATATTACTGCGTCAGTCGTAGCCCGGAGGTGATTATTGTGTTCTTACAATGATACAAATACCTATTACTACTATGAGAAAAGTCTTCATAATCCAGATCTACACTGTAAAAAAAATCTTTAAACACAAAGAAAATTCTTGTTGAATTTCCGACGTTAAAAATACGTTAATAGATTTAATATATTATTTCAAATTTATACCGATATTTTTCTGACAAAAACCCCAGGAATAAATTCTTTTGCAACTGATCTGTTTTTCACCAGGAAATATTCGTTGAGAGACAGAAAAATAAGAAATTATGCCCGATAATTTAGACCTTAGAAACACTAAAATAGGGAGAAGGGAACTTGCTCTCAGACGGCGGTTCGCGGGGACTTTCGGACAAGTAATTTTCGATCTTTCTCATTGAACTAGCCTTAGAGCCATCAGAAAGAACGTTTATTTAGCATTTTAACAAGCATTGAAAGATCATTATTTGGAGTTTGTGATACAACACGAAGAAACAAATCATTATTACCAATTTAAAAGAAATCGTTAGAAATAAAACAGAAAAAAGTTCGAAAAATTTATAAAAAAACAAGGAAAAACGCAAAGAGAGTGCCAGTGGAAGAACCTCTAAGAAAATAGAAAATAGATGTCAACAAAGAAAAGGAAAATCATTCTATATTTATTTCCGCTAAGAGTAGCAATGAATGCTTATAATTATACAAACTGAGACTTTGCGTTTTAAATTCATTTTGTTATCAAGATAAAAACACGTAGTAGTTATCTGCTTTAGTAATTGCTCTGATTTGTATAATGTCTGGAAACGTTATTTTCACTTATTATTAGTCTGAATGTCATTTTTTACTAATCGCTGGACTTTCATATATTTTGATTTTGTAGAATTTATCAAATTGGCTCTTATTAACTATTTATATAATTTGGAGCAATTGATATTTTAAATAATCATTCAGTGTGTAGATTTTGAAGAAATAGTACATGTATTTCTAATACCGTCATTGTACTAACTGTAGTGATTAAGTTAAAATTTGTAAAAGTTTTTTACTCCATTGGAAATTACTTTCGATGCTAGAGTTTTCAATTATTTTGAAAATCATTTCAAAATTTATCCACTCTTTAGATAGAATCAAATTTAAACTTGTTTGATAATGTATATAACATAAACACATTTTTATTTAAATGATGATCATTTATTAAGAAAAAACAATGTTAAATATAAAATTGAAGCAAGAAAACTCACTTTATTATTTTAGTTGAAATCAAATATTTGGTTTAATTGTTGATATTCATTTATATATTAATGGTTCTTGTTTTATGTTTTAAAATTTTTCTAGCTCCATTGCGAGGGGGGGGGGGGGTTAGCACTTTCAAACAATTAATAAATAGAAAACCACTCTACGAGTTCGTCACCTATTTACGAGATGGTGAAACTGAATAATTTGGATTTAAAGAAAAAATGAATAAGTACTGAGTATTCCCGGGCATGAAAACATTTTGATATAAAAGTAAGAAGCTAAGGAGTATTAGCAGCGGGCATGTGATACCATATTTTCTTTATTAAAAACTGATTATTTAAATGAAAAATCAGAAAAACAAATGCACCAAAATGTGAAAAACCCGTTCAAATGTTGTAGATGACTCAAAAGATTTTTCTTCCATTGTAGCATTTGATTTCTAAGTAAGAAAACATTTCTATACATTATTGCTAAATAAGAAATAAAAGCATCTAAAACATCACTATTTTAACATAATTAATTTTCTTAAAATTTAAATAAATAAAAAAAAACATTTTTTTCTTACAAAATGCATTACTTGATATAGGCATGTTTACTTTATTAATAAACATTTCAATGAAAAAAAACACTACTTCATCTCGTTATTATTTCTCATCATGCTTTATATTATATAAAATATTCTTTTTTTTAATTCTTTTTCTTCCCAATTATTACAGTTTATAATAAAATTTGCTGTTATTTTTTTAAAACTGCGAACGCCTCTGTTTAAATATTTTATATATATAATCTCGGTTTATGGCGTCAAATGTCGCCATCCAAAAAAATCTACAGTAGTCTATTCTAGTTTATCCGGTCAAGGGTACATTTCTCCTCCAGACCTCTATCCGTCATCGCCTTTTCAATGTCATCCATCCAGTTCTTTCGTGGTCTTCCCCGTTTCCCTTTTCAGCTTGCAAGCTATCAAAGCCTGAAACGTGATAACTCTTAATAGAAATTGCCGATTTATTTCAATTTTTTTCTTGGTTCATTCTGAAAACGTACTTTCCTGATTCGTTTTAGGGGTTCATTATTTAAGTACAAAGAAGCGGAATGCGGCTACTACCCTTTAATTTAGATAAATGAGATTTTCATGCAGAATTATCCGATTTGCTTCAAATTTGATATACCGGTTTATTCTGATAAGGCGATTGCATGATTAAATTTGGAGGTTCATGGGTTAAGCATAAAGGGAGGGGAACCGGGAATCCTCCCCCTTTATTTAGATAAATGCGTTTTTCACGCAGAATTATCCGATTTGTTTCAAATTTGGTATACCTGTTTATTTGGATATTTAATGATTAAGTATAAAAGGAAGAAACGGGGTGCTAATCCCTCCTCACTTTATTTTTTGAGAGCACTCTTCTTTGAAATAAGAGTATAATAATTAATGTGAATAGCCTGTGAGCTCAATGTCATCAGTTTAACTGGGCACTTTTTTTTATTTATCTTACAGACTATCAAATCCTGAGAGCTAATGTGCCCGCCGGTACTGTATGTACGTATATGTACGTAACGCGATAAATCTTGACAGAAATATCCGATTTGCTTCACATTTTGTAAATATGCTCATTCTGGTAAGGCGCTTCCCTGATTAGTTTTAGGGGTTCATTGGTTACGTATAAAGGGGAAACGGGGGTATAATCCTCTTAAATTTGGTAAATGGGTTTTTCATGCAGAATTATTTGATTTGCTTCAAATTTGGTATCCCTATTTATTCTGATAAGATACTTCCCTAATTAGATTTGAAGGTTCATTAGTTAAGTATAAAGGGGGAAATGGGGCTAATCCCCCTCTTAATTCAGATAAATGTGTTTTTCAAGCGGAATTATCCGATTTGCTTCAAATTTGGCATACCGGTTTATTCTGATAAACTGATTAACTGATTCCTTGATTATTTAGCGTTTTGCTCAAAAAGAGCTAGTTCTATTTTAGGAATAATAGACATAAATAAAAGTATAATGCACAATTGGTGTGAATATCAATTGCCTGTGATCTAAATGCCATCAGTTTAACTGGGCGATTTTCTTTTTCTTTTTTTGTTTTATAATTAAATGCGATCTTAGGTAGGCTTTCATCACTCATTCTTTTAGCAAAACCATACCAGATTAATTCCCTTTTTTATTGTATCTCATATGGATCCCTTTATTTCCATCATTCCCTTTATTCTTTCATTTCTTTGTATTCTTGATATCCTGCATGTTCTTCTTGGGGAATCCATTTATACTGATGCTAATTTCTTTCTTTCTGTCTCCATAATTCTCAATCCTTCTGCTCCATATAACAATATGTTCTTTACAATACAATTGTATATATTATATTTTCTTTTCCTAGAGATCTCCTTACTTAACCAAATTGATTCAATAGCTTTACAAAATTTTCTACCCCGACACATTCTGTATTTAATTTCCTATGCGACTTTTATTTAAATTAACCGTGTAAAAATTTGGGAGAGAACTACTTACAAAAATAAATATCTACAATTATAAATTTAAGCAATTCAATTGATAACCTGAAATTATCTGTAGGCTTGCTCGATCTTCTGTTAAATGACATTTTTTGCAAGATCTGCAGGCCTTTATCTGTTGAGAAACATTTATTTTCGTCAACAGAAATCCCTTGTAAGCTACATGATTTGCCTGATGTGAAATTTACCTTTCTAAACAGTAATGGATGGTATGAATACGAGTTTCTACCGTCCAATAACGCACTTTTCTTGTCAACTGATGTTTACTGTATAAAGATATTATCTGGCAGGTGGCCATTTCAAGTGGTCCAGCACTGGTTGCTCGACCATTTTTAAAAAATCTAAAATTTTTTGCGCAACAACCCTAATATGATGGAAGTACAAAAGGACTTATTTTAATTTTATTAATTTTTGTTTGTGCATGGCGGAAATCTTTGTTTCATCGTCTGCAGCAATTTTCTCACATGAAGAGATTACGAATTTGTAAATAATCCATCGTTTATTTCTCCAATTCAAGTGCGGATTAAAGCAATTTGTGCAGAATACATTAGGCTAAAAATTTGGTAATAGAGTAGTTTCCGAAACTAAATGTTTATTTGTGAAATTTAAGCATAAAGTTTCACATGTTTTCTACATTTATTTTTGAAAATACTTGTACAAACACGCGAAGTTCCAGATCTGGGACTTGCTTTCTCTTCGCTAAAAAAAATCCGAAATTTTTCAAAAATTTCAAAAATAGCACATTTGAGGCTTTGATATCTCTGGTGGGGCACGAGATAAAAATCTGAAGTTCTGGTTTATGAGAGTATTGTATGGTAGAGTTATGCACAAGAAATTTCAGGATGGAGATTTGATTACAAGCTGAGATATGGCAAGGGCAACATGTCAAAACAATACTGCCAAACTATTGTTTTGTTGTACCCACAGGTAAGTATTTATCTCAGACTGCCATTTAAAATTATTTTTTTTTATTATCTTTAAATAATAGTAACAGAAAATAAAGCTTTTTGCAAAGCTTAGCAATTAAAAAAAATAATTATGCCTAAGGCCTACATTTTGTATGGTTTCAGTAATTTTTGTTGTAATTTTAGTAACTAAAAGAAACCTCAGCACTATTACATACAGAAAAAAATACTTTTATACAAGACCTGAGAAAAAAGAGAATAGGGAAAGAGAAAAGCTGTTAATGTTGGCATACACGTTGAGATGTGATCAAACGTGTCAAAACACATTCCTGCTTGTTGGTTTAAAAACCTCAATTTTAATGCTGCTTGCCAGTCCCTGACACTTGTTCCTACCATAAGTATGTTCCTGTAAATGAAACATTATACGATGTTAACATGCATCAGCCTCAAGTAGTTTTCAGAAAGTAAAGATATCCAAAGCCCTTTCAAAATTATACTGCAGAAAAATGACATATTTGCATAAGAAGTAAGCTAGGAATTAGTGATGAAGCGAGACAAAACATTACAGCTTTTCTCTTTCCCTATTCTGTTTTTGTCTCAGGTCTTGTATAAAAGCATTTTTTTTTTCTTTATGTAAAATTTCTGAGGTTTCTTTTAGTTACTAAAATTACTTACAACAAAATTACTGAAACCATACAAAATGTATGGCCTTAGGCATAATTATTTTTTAATTAATTTCTAAAGTTTGAAAAGGGCTTTATTTTCTGTTACTATTATTTAAAGATAATAAAAAAATAATTTTAAATGACACTCTGAGATAAATACTTACATGCGAATGTGACAATAGTTTGGCAATATGGTTTTGACATGTTGCCCTTGACATATCTCAGCTTGTAGTCAAATCTCCATCCTGAAATTGCTTGTGCATAACACTACCATACAATACTCTCAGAAATCAGAACTTCAGATTATTATCTCGTGCTCCACCAGAGATATCAAAGCCTCAAAAGTGCGATTTTTGACATTTTTGAAAAATTTGGGATTTTTTTTAGCGAAGAGAAAGCAAGTCCCAGATCTGTAACTTGGCGTGTGAGTATAAGTACTTTCGGCTTATTTGCAAAAAAGAATTATGTCATGTTCACAGTTTTTTTTTTTTTTTTTTTTTTTTGCTAGAAAAATTTCCTTTTGTAAACGGACAAATTTTGGAGAAAAAACTCAAACTTTATGCTTAAATTTCACCAATAAGGATTTATTTTTAGAAACTACCATATTACCAAATTTTTAGCCCAATGTATTCTGTACAAATTGCTTTAATTCGCACTTGAATTGGAAAAATAAACGCTGAGAAATTTCTGAAACCATACAAAATATATGGCCTTAGGCATAATTATTTTTTAAATTAATTGCTGTGCTTTTCAAAGGGATTTATTTTCTGTTACTATTATTTAATAATAATCAAAAACATAAATTTAAGTGACACTCTGAGACAACCACTTAGTTTGACTACTACAAAACAATAGTTTGGCAGTATTATTTTGACATGTTGCCCTTGCCATATCTTAGCTTGTAGTCAAATCTCCATCCTGAAATATCTTGTGCATAACACTACCATGCAATACTCTCAGAAACCAGAACTTCATATTTTTATCTCGCGCCCCACCAGAGATATCAAATCCTCAAAAGTGCTATTTTTGACATTTTTTAAAATTATGGGATTTTTTTAGCGAAGAGAAAGCAAGTCCCAGATCTGGAACTTGGCGTGTGAGTACAAGTAATATTGCCCTATTTGTAAAAAGAATTATGTCTTGTTCACAGTTTTCCTTGCTAGAAAAATTTCCTTTTGTAAACTGACAAATTTTGGTAAAAAACTCAAAGTTTATGCTTAAATTTCACTAATAAGGATTTATTTTCGGAAACCACCCTGTTACCGAATTTTCAGCCCAATGTATTCTGTACAAATTGCTTTAATTCGCACTTGAATTGAAGAAATAAACGATGAATTATTTACAATTCCGTAAACCTTTCTTATGAGAAAATTGCTGCAGACGATGAAACAAAGATGGCCGGCATGCACAAACAAAAATTAATAAAATTAAAATAATTGTCATTTTGAACTTCCATCATGTTAGGGTTGTTGCACAAAAGATTTCAGATTTTTTAAAAATTTTCAAGCAACGAATAAGTGATTTTCTGGACCACTTGAAATGGATTGACCCGACAACTTTTTGTTACCAGAAACTTTCTTTTATTTAACATTATTTTTTTTTTACAGTATGTATAAAAGTATACTATATACGTGCTTCTTTATATGTGCTTCAGAAATTACCCCAGTTACGCTAGGAACATTCATATTTGAAAAAACTGGTCCATGTCCCCCCCGCCCTTTTTTTCTTGCGGTTTAGGACGTCTAGGGGGGGGGGGGGGAAATGCCAGATATTACCAATTTAACTTTACTGAAGGATACATTCATAAGGGAGGCGGATGTATGATTTGGACTAGTGCTTGCGATTATACGTACAATACGTATAAAACATACTATACCGATTCGGAATTTTCCATATGTATTATACTGTTAAAGCGGTTCTCTACGTATACGTTTTATACGTATTATACGTATAATCGGAAGCACTAATTTGGGAAGGGATCGCATATCATGTTCATATTGACCTCTATGTCTCCATGGCGGAACTCTGGTTTCTGAGGGATATCAGAACTAAGAACCTTCATTCATATATGAGACCCTAATATTGGACTATATGATACATTTTAATGGATGTGTCTCATGCTCGATTTCCTTGCACTGCGCTTATCGACGTCTATTTTGAGACTAATTGTATAAAACAAGTGGACTGGACCATTCGGTCTCTGGACCTTATTTTTTCCAAAGGTGTTTTACACTTTATGGAAACGATTTTCATAGTTACTTTCTATGCATACATTGCGCATTTCTTGAAATTTTTTTACTGTATTGGACAGAATGGACTTACTGTTTTAGCTGTGTTTCAAAATTTCTATGATAGTATATTTATTCTATAAACAGTCGTGAATAAAAAAAAAAGTAATTTGCAAAAATAACATTTTAACTAGCAGGAATGACCGAGCTAAGCTCGGTCAAAATTAGCTTTGTGTTTATCTCGATATATTATTCCCACTAAATCATTCTTGCTGTTTTAGATACAATTAGATTGACCCTGAGACATAGTGACCCAAAATGACCAACTAATCGAATTTTTCGAACATGCGACCTAACACAATGCTCTTCTTGGGCCTGAAAACGATGTAATACAAAATTTTGTGAAAATCGTTAGTCGTTTTTTAGATAAAATAAGTTTGACCCACGTTGATTCAAAAACCCACTAACCGAAATTTATCGAACATGTGAGCTATTTCAATGGTCTTTTTGTACTGTGAAACGGTATAACAATAAAAAATTGTCAAAATTGTCTGAACATTTTTGAGATGCCGTTAGCTTAACCCCGAGCCATTATCACCAAAATGAACACCTAATAGGATTTTCTTGAATATGCGACCCAGCCCAATGGTTTTATCTTGTCCAGAAAAGGTGTAGTACAAAGTTTTGTCAAAATCTTTTGAGCCGTTTTTAGATAAAGTTAGCTTGATCCTGATCCATTAGGACCCAAAATGACCCATTGATTGAATTTTCTTGAACAGGCGACCCTGCCCAATGGTCATGCCCGGGAACGGTATTATACAAAATTTTGTCAAAATGTTTTGAAGCGCTTTTTAAATACAATTAGCTTGAACCTGACCCATTGTGACCTAAAATGACCCACTAATTCAATTTTCTTGAACATGCGACCTAGCCCAATGGTCTTCTCGAGCCCGAAAATGATAGAATACAAAATTTAGTCAAAATCGTTTAAGCCGTTTTTTAGATACAGTTAGCTGGACCCTGACCCATTGTGACCCAAAATGACCCACTAATCGAATTTTCTCGAACATGTGACTTAGACCAATTCTCTTCTCATTCCCAGACACGGTATAATATAAAATTTGGTCAAAATGTTTTGAGCATGTTTTTAGATTCAATTAGCTTGACCCTGGCCCATTGTGACCCAAAATGACCCACTAATTGACTTTTCTCGAAGATGTGACTTAGCCCAATGGTCATCTCATGACCAGAAACGGCCGTATATTAAAAAAATTTGTGAAAATGTCTTGAGCCGTTTTTAGATATAATTAGCTTGACACTGTCTCATAATGACCCACTAATCGAATTTTCTCGAACACGTGACCCATCCCAATGGTCTTTTCGTGTCCGAAAATGATTAGATACAAAATTTAGTCAAAATCGATTGAGCCGTTCTCTAGATATAATTAGCTTGACTCTGACCTATTATGACCCAAAGTGACCCACTAATCGAATTATCTCGACCACGGGACCCATCCCAATGGTCTTTTCGTGTCCGAAAACAGTAGGGTGCAAAATTTCGTCAAAATCGTTAGAGCCGTTATCTAGATAAACTTAGCTTGACCCACGGTGACCCAAAAATGACCCACTAATTGAATTTTCTCGAACATGTGACTTAGCCCGATGGTCTTCTCGCAATCCAAAACTGTAGAATATAGAGTTTAGTGAAAATCGTTAGAGCCGTTGTTTAGATAAAAATAGCTTGACCCACAGTGACCCAAAAAATGACCCACTAATCGAATTTTCTCGAACACGTGACCCATCCCAATGGTCTTTTCGTACCCGAAAATGGTTAGATACAAATTTTAGTCAAAATCGATTGAGCCGTTGTTTAGATATAATTAGCTTCACCCTGACCCATTATGACCCAAAATGGCCCACTAGTCAAATTTTCTCGAACACGAGACCCATCCCAATGGTCTTTTCGGGCGTGCAAAATTTAATGAAAATCGTTAGAGTCATTTTTAAGATAAAATTTACATACACACACACACAATTTTTGCTCACATTATAGTATAAGATCTGATAGACGAATGCCTTAATGATTCAAAATAAAGAAAAAATGGTCAGCAGCGAAAAATGTTATTTAACTGATGTTTAAGTTAAACTTGCGAGTTTAATTTTCCTTACCATTTTACCACTAAAACTTTTAATTTTCTTCTAAATTTTTACTTATAATGAATTTGCGTAGTACCCACAGGACATTCAAATAAGAAATAATAACAATGTAATATTTTTAGTACAAAATTTTGGTATAACATTGTTTTCAAGGGCTTTAAAAAATGGACGGTAAGGTAAAAAAATGGGAAGGAATAGGAAAAAAGGGACGTAAGGAAAAAAAAGTGATGGTAAGGATGGGACGGTACCACCTATTTTTAGACAAATCATGTTAAGACTAAGTGATAGCCACAATGTTCATTGATTTCTAGAAACAGTTATTTACATTGAATTAAATAAAAAAAAAATTTATTTACCTCGAAAAGTGCAGGAATAAACCTTCGGAGCCGTAAGACTACCAATAAAGCCACGATGCTTGAAATTGATATTTAATTCTGATTTAAATTCTGGAGTAAATTTCATGTCAAAAAATTTTAGACATTCTTTCTCTAGCATATTTCTGCATGAGAAAAAAATGTCAAAAAATTTTAGACATTCTTTCTCTAGCATACTTCTGCATGAGAAAAAACTTGAAAAAAAAATCTGTGGCTGCATCTGAAGTTATTTTTTGTATAATTTTAGAAGAGGGACAGTAAGGAATCTAAAACACAGGGACAGAGTTTAAAAAATAATAACAACCCTAAAAATGTGTGCAGGTTAATTTTTTGCTACATATTTATATAAAACTATTGTCCCAGTTTAAGAAAAAAATTACATCGAATTACTTTTATTGAAACTAATTTTATACAGACAGCTCCAAACTTAAAAATCAGCATCAGGGACACGGGACAGTATAGGGGTTTTCCTGGTATTTGTACCCACAACATCATCCAAAACTCATGTATCTCGTTAATATTGTTATGCAGTCATGCAATGGGATGTTCACTAGTATGCGAAAATTAAAAAAAAACCCCACAAGATTATGTACTAAAATAAAAATTATTATTAAGGGACTTAAAAGTCAAAAGATTGTGAGAATTCGCTATTACTGATGGACTTCGGATGGATGGAAAGGTAAATTAAAGCTCAATAATGTATACAGTAACGCTAAAACAAATTCACTCTAGTAACAATGAAATGTTTTAGAACACATTTTCGAAGAATTTGCAGTTTCATGTAGAAAGGATATAAATAAAATCTATCTTTATATAGAGAGCCTTCTGTCACATTCATAAATCAACTGTTACATATGACGCGAAAGTTTATTCAGAAAGGAAAATAAATCATATCCCATTTGGAAAAAAAAAATGGAAATTCACTTGACTATTCTTGCATTTAGCTACACCGCGAATTTGAGGAGGACGCGCAGCACGCACGTCGGTGGTCCTTACAATCTTTCAGGTACTTTGCCGGACAGAAAAAAAATAAAAAAGATGTCACCGAACGAATTTAAAAGGTAAATTCATTAAATTATAGACAACGAAAAGCAGGAAGGGGAGAGGCCAAAGCGATATAAGTAAGCGTACAAACTTAATACTGGAATCGGTCGTAAATTAACACAGTTGCTCCATCTTGTGGACGGGGTGATAAACACACACGCAAGCTGTTAGTGTGACGTCATGTATGACAATATATCTACCATCTGCGCATATTTTTTTAAAAATTTAGTCACTCATGGAACTGAATTTTGTTTAGCATATTTATCGCAAAATAATGGCGTAGCGAGACACTTTTCAGCTATTAATCAAGGTGAAAAAAAATTTATCATTTAAGTGCTTTGAATTAAAAAAAACAGTTAGGCATCTTCCTGTAGTTTAATACCGTCCGCTACGTGGCGTGCGACCTTGATTGATGTGACCTCACCTTTAATCTTGCGCTTACCTCTCCCATTTAAGATGGGACCCTAACTTATATCGCTTTGGGAGAGGCTCGGGCTGTGAATACGTCGTGCGAAAGCTGCAGCTTCGAGCTTAATATTCGCATCAGCGACGTTCGGGGGGTGGGTGGGCTGCGAGACCTCAGTGAATTCGCGAGAAGGTGGCCCACGCACGTCGGAGGTCCCTATACAATTAAGATACTGGACCGAAACAGAAAAAAAATTAAAAAGATGTCACTGGACAAAATTAAAGGACATCACAAAACAAAAGACATCACAAAAGCGTAAAGGGTAGGGCCCGGGGCTCTGAATACCTCTGACGAGCTTATTATTCTTTTCAGTGGCGGTCGAGGGCAAGTGGGCTGCGAGACCTCCTCGAATTCGCGGAGAATGCGGCGCGCGCACGTCGGAGGTCACTCAACCCTTTCCGGACACTTGATCAAATTGGGAAAAAAAATAAAAAGATGTCACTGGACAAATTTAAATTCTAAATTATTTGTTAAATTAAAGGCATCGAAAAGCGGAAAGTGTAGAACCCGGGGATGTGAATACGTCGGACAACATCTTTCGAGTTTATTATTCATCATTATCATTTCACTGGGCATATCACTTGATTATTTTGAATTTTGCTTGTTAAAGAAAGCGTTATAGACTTTAAGAAGAAAAACCATCCAAGAAGTGCGGAATAAAATTCACACTGCTGTACTAAAGATATATATAAAGATAATATATATACCATCCTAAAAGTTTTTAACCAGCTATATAGCCTCAGATGAGTCATTGCTATCCAATAAAGTTAAACACTTAAAACAATTGAGAAACATATTAATAGAAATTAACTGTGGCAATCTTGTCCATAAACAGAAAACGAGCTTCTGTATCGGAGACATTTTGACTACCATGAATGGCATTTGATTGCTTTAAGATCTCTCCCAAATATTCAATGAACTTGTACAATATTTTCACCTTTTATGGTTTTATGAAGTAGTATAGGAATGTGCAGGTTGCAATTTTATAACCTATAATGCGGATTACATTTGTAATCGTTGCAAAAACGATTGCATCTGGAAGCATAACTCAAAAATGTCGCGTAGGAATGAGCTGTAATTTTGGATTTAAATATTTGAAGTTTCTATAAATCGATATTTTTTTTTAAACTCACAGGTTTCATTTCATGTTTTTCTCGAATATTTATTTATTTAAATTGTGAGCGATAAAATTTTTAACAGAAATCGTTTTCAAAATCTTTTTATATGCTGAACCTCATTCCGTTATTTAGATTTTAAAATTAATTTAACATTAGAAACTCTTAATTTAAACGTGTTTAATTGCAAAACTACTTGGCTGAGCGATTTCCTTTTTTTTTTTGTATCCGAAATAAATACTACCAAAGAATCCAAATATTATGTCAAAATTAGGTATTAATATTTTAAATTTTGAAGTCTGATACAAATTCTGTATGTAGGCGTCCCCCTATGTAAAATTTAACCATGGTAGTAATTCGTAGACGTTATTACTAATCGATTGATACCAGTCACTTTTTTGTATACTAATTTGTAGCACTGGGTATGAGAGCATAATTTAATTTTCCACAACTGAAAATGGAAAAACACGTATCAATTCCAAATTCTGTATTCAATATTTTATTAAGTTAACCAAAAGTAAACATTACAAACACTATCTTGGACATTTCGTAAACATCCCGAATTGTAATGTGTCTGGAGGAATATATAAATTTCATTAAATATTCTTTCCATATGTTCCGCAAAATATATGAATCGAAATAACATATGGAGAGAAATAATATCTTCAGAATTTACTAGAAAGACACGAAAGAAAAGTCATTTAGCAAGTCACAGAGAAAAAAATTATTGGTGGCAAAATATATTATGTAAAAGATCATAATGAATTCTATATCGCCATGAGTCTTCTGGAGACTTATTTATACGTATTTATATAAAATTCGTATGTAAGTTTGAGAATAGTGTTTGTGTTACGCATAAAATCTGTCCGCATTGCAATCTGTTTTGCAGCTATTGCGAGTGAATTTAACATTAGCAATTTCAAACTTTAAGCGTTCACAATTCCTTAACTATTTGACAGAATGACTTACAATTTGGTATTCTAAAATAAAAATTACCGAAAAAGTCAAATATGATGTCACAATAAGGTGTTTTTACTAATTTTGTACAATTTACGAATAACTACCATCACAAAGCTTATTTTGTCGCAGAAAATTAAAAAAAAACATAACATCGGGTCGAATGGCTGTTTTCGTTTTTTACTGAGACAATTTCAAGAATTAAAATGCAGACAGTGTTTCTTTTTTATGGCGACTTTATCTTTATTTTCTTTTCTCTCTTCTTTTCTTCTGTTTTTTTTCTTTTTCTTTTTTTTTTTTTTGCTTATCTCATAGTCTAATATTTAATAAACATAAAACGAACTATTATGAAAAACAACACAGATTCATACTTGTCATTTTTTTTCTTAATTAATAAAGAATTAAGATGTAGAAGGATGTAATTTATAACAATTTTTCAAACAGTTCAAAGGTACGGTAGACTAAAAAGAATATTTCTCATTGCATACTTTATTCCAACAATAACTAATTCAAAGAATTGTTCTTAACCATAAAGAAATTAAATATTCGAAAACATAATGCATCTATTTACTGAAAATTTAAAATTTTCTAAATTTATTAATTAGTTTTTAAAAAATAATGTGAAATGGTCCATGAGTTCTGACTTTTAAAATATTTCTCTATTTTGTTTTAATTCAAAAGTACTTCAGCAAAAATCTGCATCCATTTTTTAATCGGAAAAAAACTTCAACTAAACTGATTTTTTTTTATATTGCCCCGTACACAGATGTGATGGGACCACTATTAAGTGATGTCACTGCGACTATGCCTATGATAACGAATCAAACTGGCTGCTGAAGCTCGCTAAACGTGTCTCTTTTTTTCCATAACGCTTGAGTCACGCGATGTTTGAATGTACGGATGCATGTGCACGAAAAGAGCATCACGTGACTCTAGTGGTCCAATGGAAAAGTAGTGTTGCAGCCTGTTTTTTTCGTTACCTTTGCACTATACTTGCCACACGTCTAATTTTACCTTACAATTTATTCATTTTAATTCTGAAACCGAAATAATCAGATTCAAAAGCTAGTATTCCGTAATCGTATTAACAGCCAAAATAATCTTCAATGATAAGCAAGAAAATAATCACCTAGAATACTCTCAGTGCATGAAAATAGGCCGTGGTGTTCCGATTGTGTTATTAAACACACCACATTCTTGAAATAAAAAATCTTTTAACAACATGGGCAGGAGAAATATACTACAAAATTTATTTTTTAAAAATAGTGGTGCAAATGAAATATAAAAATAGTCGTTAGTCGAGCCCTGCCAGCTACTTTCTTTAAACAACTCACCTTATCGCCAGAATCTTTCTGAATTTTTGCAATATTTGACTGAATTTTTTATATAAACTAGTTGGCTAATGAATTATGAATAAAAAAACTGTTATCATTTGTACACGAGCAAAAAAAATTATTTCATACAAATGCCCATACTTTATTAATTATTTAATAAATTCATTTTCTAATTGCACTATAACGTTTTCTTATATGGGGGACTCAAAACCATAGTAGACTTAGTCTATTTAAAAAAAAATGAGATGGACCATGTAGAAGGTGCAGTAAACTATGTTTTATCTACTGCCATGGTGCACAAAGTCTAGTTTCGCATATTTTCTCTTAGATTGCATCTGTGTCCAGAGTTGGTGAGGTAATACAAGAAACCTTCTCAAACATACTGAATCAAGTCTATTCATGGGTGTACTACTCTTTCATCTGTAGTTGCTTCTTGCCTAAATCTTGTCTCATTGCTATCAAAAAACGTTGTAGCTTAAATAAGTAGCCATTTCAAAACTTCTGATGAAAAATAAATGCTCGTGTATCATTAGATGGATAAATTATGAATGAAAAGCAATATTAATTTTGATTACCCTCCACCCCTCCTCTCGGTAAACAAACGATAAACATTCCGACAACGTTTTTCTTAAAAAATCACTACAAGGAAATAAAACTCTAATCACATAGTTCAATATTCGGCTTAGAGAGGAATGTACGATAAAGAATAAGACATCCGTGAAAGAGAAATTCTATTGCAAAGTCATTAGCACAAAGTTAATTTACACATCAAGCCGCCAAGTACAAATGCATGTAAATTATGTGATAACATATCAATCAAGATTTCGATAGAAAATGATGAAAACACCAGAAAGGATTTGAAACCGAACGAGAGCTCTGCTTGCGGAAAGCTAATGAGGCTAGAGAGAAAATGAAAACTGATAAAATTAAAGCCTCAGATGAAACTTACTGCTGTACATTCCATTGCAAAAGCTCTTCACTTTCCTATGCTTTCAACATCCATAGCTTATTATAAATGTAATCTATATATTTATAACTTTGGGGTGCATTCCTTTAATAATAATGTGGGATACATGTACAGTCGTGAAAAAAAAGTAAACACCCCCTGCTAACTCTGCAACAAATTATTGTAGACGAAAGTTACAGGTACCGAATAATTGGAAATAAAGCCTACTTTTAAATGATGTATATACAGTTTTCTTGGAGGGTCCATTTACATATCAAAACGAACCCAAACTTTGTTTATTTCAATAGCCATACCCAAGTTTGACACCATATATGAATTTTACACCTTTCAGTTAGCCTAAATCTAAATTTGCATCATTAGTTTCGAATATCATTCGATTCATACGATTAGTTTCCGAGAAATTAATTATTTTAAAATGAGCATATTTTAGGGGCTGTATCCAAATTGAAGTTTGGTAATCGATTGATGAAATGCTACAGAATGACTATGACACTTCTATTGGTATATTGTTTTTTGCCAATATGACCATTTCACTCGTTTTATTTGTTTAGACTGCTGATAGCCCAAATATTTCAATAAAACGCGTAAAATATATTTTTTACAAATTATACTTTCCTGCATATTATAGACGACCCCTTAAACCATTATTTTGATGTTTTTTAATGATAATGCGAAAACTACTTGAAAGAAAATTTTGTAATTGAGACTTTAGATAAAACAGGACATGATAAATATAAATCTATCAAAAACAATTGTTTGTTGCATTTCATATTTTTTTCTAATATTAATTTCATAATTCATATTATAAAATTTTTAAAATTACAAATTCAATGTATTTATGTTTGGGTTTTATAATATTAAAACCGCACACAAAATTATTACATTGGGATTATAATTTCAGGAGATATTAATAAAAATATGAAAATGCGATTTAACATTAGAAGATTTAGATTTTGAATGTTTATAATTCAAAAACTTATGATTCAAATTAATAGAAATTTCGTTTCTAGGCACTGTTTGAACCGGAGATTTAAAATATATTCTCAAAATTGTGTGCTAACATTAAAAAAACAAAGTTAAATATGGTTTTGATTTGTAGATGTGCCCGTAAGCAAATTTTATATACATCATTTAAAAGTAGACTTTATTTCCAATTAATTGTTACTACACTGTAAAAAAAAAAAAAAAAATCTGTACAGTTACTAAAGTTTTTCTCGGAAACTGGAATTCCTAGAACTCCTTATGTAACTACAACAAGTAAAATTCCTGTAACAGGCGCTGTTACGGGAATTTTTTTTGTTGTCGTTCTTCGGTAGGTTGTGTTGTTCACAAAAGCATTGGAGAAAAACAGCTTTCTCAGATTCGGGAATTTTTAAATTCATAATTCATACCAGAAATTGTACGTAGCATTTTTGGTTACGCAAATAAAAGATACATCTAGATTTTAACTCGAAACGCTGGAGAAGACAGACCTGCAGTAATTGGATCTTTCATTGCCATCACTGGAGTATGCAACGCTTTACAAACACCGAGCTGGCAGATATGCACCTGATTTACAGATTGGCACAGGGAAGTGCACGAGAAGCAGAAAGATTATATCGCGAAAGGTACTCACAGAGAGATGCACCGAACCGCAAGATCTTTATGAATTTGCATCACAATTTGTGTGAATATGGATCCTTACGAGGTAATAGGCATAGAGTGGGCAGACCACGCTTGACTCGAACTCCTAGCATAGAGCAAAATGTGATAGATATTGTTCAACGAAATCGAAGTACCAGCGTACGAGCCGTCGCTTCTGCCGTAGGAGGATCTCGGTGTACTGTTCATCGTATTTTACAACGTGAAGGCTTACACCCATACCGTCTGCAAAGAGTACAGTCACTGCTCCCCAGAGATTATCCTGCGCCTGTGCGTTTTGCACAGTGGTACCTCGACCAATATCGCCAATACCCGCATTTCTCATCCTACGTTTTATTTACAGATGAGGCGTACTTCACGCAAGATGGTGTGTTCAACCACCACAATGTTCATTTATGGGCTAGCGAGAATCCCCATGGTGTGAGATCACATGCTGCCCAACATCGTTTTTCAGTGAATGTTTGGGCCGGTGTGGTCGGCGACCTCGTATTCGGGCCTTACTTGCTGCCAGCACCTCTAACATCTGAAGATTTTGCAAGAGGTGCTACCAAGCTTACATGACAATGTACTACAACATGTCAGACACCATATGTGGTTTCAACATGATGGGGCAACTACCCATTATAGCAGACGTGTTCGTGAACATTTGAATCGGGTGTTTGGTCACCAATGGATTGGCCGTGGAGGACCGGTTCCCTGGCCACCACGCTCTCGTGATTTAAGAAGCATCGATTTCTTTCTTTGGGGTGCACTGAAAACGCTGTGTACGCAACGTCTGTGGAATTTGAAATGGATCTGGTTGCAAGACTCATCTGTGCTACTGTGGATATCCAGCAAAATCCAGGTGTATTTGAGCGAGTCCGCCAATCCATGGCTCGACGGTGTAATGCATGCATCGCTAGAAATAGTGGAAACTTTGAACATCTTTTGTAATATTTTCACATATTACCTGCCACAGTAATTGTAATATCGTTGACCAATAAATTATTTCAGATGATCTCAGTCTTGTGTCTCTTCGTCCCTTGTACCTGTGATACTACCTTCCCATGACGTTTCCGACCATGGGTTGCTATGCAATTCTGAATCCTTGTGATGTCCCCTACCTCCCCTTAAAGTTTGTCCCATTACTTCTGGGACACCCTCTCAATATATATATATATATACAGGGTGTATCTTAAATGCTTCAACAAACATAAGATGATGATAGTACTCATCAAGACGAAAAAAAAATGCAAAGGAACATGGGGTCGCAAATGACATTTAAAGGGTGAAAATCGCAAAACTAATAAAAATATCGAAATCTCGCATGCTGCTTTTCTGAAGAACTGGCTAGTATCACGAAGCTGGGTTTTCTTTTCACTTTGTGAATATTCGGTCAAAAAGAGATAACAAAATCTTGGAAGAAAGCCAAACAAATCTGTGAGCAGGAATCCATCTATGCAAATTTGAGTGTGTCCGCCAGTCGTTCCTCCGTAGATGTCCTCTGTGAAATAACGTCCGCCGTCGACACTTTGTACGGTTGTTGTAAAATATTTGTTTTCTCTGGACATCACGAGCTGTGTTGCACCTATTCTGTTCAATAAATAATTTTCTGGAGAGTTTCTTGTCTCAGTTTGTCCATTTCCAGCCGCATTTTCCCAATTTTCATCCTTTAAACGTCATTTGCGACCCCATGCTCCATTGCATTTTTTGTTCATCTTGATGAGAGTAATATCATCACTCTAAGTTTGTTGAAACATATATACATATGTGTGTGTGTAGATCTAAATAAACATAGATAAATAGAAGGTAGTGAAGTTATCAAAACATTATTTAAAACCTTTTATCTTTAAGTTTTTCACGAGAAAACTTTCACCGATAAAAGCTCTTGCAAAAAAATATCAGTTTTCACCATGTGCAATATGAGCTTGCTGTAGCCTAATCTTTTAACACGTTTTGATTTCACGCAGTTCTTTGAGTATCATTAATAGCCAAAGTACGTGACAATTATAAGTGAATGGATGCAGCACGACATTATATGTGTTTTTTTTTATCCTCAAAGAAACAAAAATTTACTTCAAGTAATTTTTCTATCTACATATTATAGTTTCAACCCTAATAAAATGTGCGTAGCACGTAGGATATTTTTTATTTAAGTTCATTTACTGCAATACTGCTAATAAATATTTTTAAATTTTCAGCATTACCATTTTGCGTTGTTTTAGATTAATACATGTAAATATTTATCTTGAAAACTTATTTTAGAAAGAATACAGAATTAAAATTTTATCTATCATGTATTAGAAAATGATTTGTTAATTTAAATAAGTTTCTTCGTGCAATACTTATATAAAGTCATGAAATGAAACTAATATATGTTGTAAAAATGAAAATTTAATAACAGGTGTTTTTATCCTATAATAGTTTCAATGTTCAATGGTCATCCACCTATTACATACTTAGTTGCGTACAGAAACCCTGAATTTTAAATAAATGTTACAAACAATCGTACGAAAAAACCATTTGATGCAATAGAGTTAGAGTTTTTATACCAGGGATGGTGTAATTTTTATATTTAGAAAAAAAGCATTAAAAATATATATTGACATATATGAGAATTGTTTGTAATATATTTGCACTGTAGGATTATAGCGAAATCTAAATGCGCATAGGCTGTTAAGTATCAGCCGATTTCGATCATGTTTGAATTGGAAAGTCGCCTACAAATTCACATTAGTGAATCAGAAACAAAATTCTTTATCAAAAACTTTCTTTTGTATACCAACATTCAGTATTTCGATAACGCTGCAATCTTTAATGCGGGCTGTTTCAAGGAGCAGTCTTTGTACGGTATGATTTAATTGCGCTCCACATCCAAGTTTGGGAATACTATGTTATTGATGATAGTGCAGTAGAATCTAAAGCTTTTTCAATACTTTGTTTAATGTCAATAGTAGTGAAGTATGACGGAATCACTGATGTCAACATGAGATATTTTCAAATATTTTCGGGCAAAAATTTCAAATTCATTTTAAGAGATTTTTTATATTCGTCTTAAAGCATATTTCGCACGTGCTGATGTGTGTGTTTCTAAGCTAATCAAAATTCTCTTCAGAATTACCAAATTTTGTGAGAATTGTGTAGTCATGTTGCGTTTCGGATGCAATATGACAAAAGAGCCTACAGTTGTATGCTGTACGAAGGCCTAATATGAACACATCTTTTAAAATGTTCGTTTGACGAAGTTTCTTTCAGTTGTTATTAAACATATATATACAGAGTGTTTCAAAAATGACCGACATATTTGAAAAATCTATAAAAACTAAACGGGCAGCGATAGAAATACACCGTTTGTTGCAATATGCTTGGGACAACAGTAAATTTTCAGGCAGACAAACTTTCGAAATTAGTTACAATTTTCAACAACAGATGGCGCTGCAGTCTGGAAAAATCTAAACCACGATATTTTCCACATATCCACCATGCGCAGCAATAATATGGCGTAGTCTCTAAAAGAAATTACCAGAACACCTTTGTAAACGTGTCAGGCAGGATGGTTTCACATGCAGAAGAGATGTACTGCTTCAGTTGTTCAATTGTATCTGGATTGTGGCGGTACACCTGGTCTTTCAAGTGTCCCCACAGAAACAAGTCACAGGGGTTCATGTCTGGCGAATAGGGAGGCCAATCCACGCCGCTTCCTGTATGTGTGGGATAGCCCAAAGCAATCACACGATCATAGAAATGTTCATTCAGGAAATTAAAGACGTCGGCCGTGCGATGTGGCCGGGCGCCATCTTGTATAAACCACGAGGTGTTCGCAGTGTCCTCTAAGGCATTTTGTACCGCCACAAATTCACGAAGAATGTCCAGATAGCGTGGTGCAGTAATCGTTTTGGATCTGAAAAATGGGCCAATGAGTCCTTTGGGAAGAAATGGCGGCCCAAACCAATACCTCTGGAGGATACAGAGACGATGGAACTGCAACATATGGGTTTTCGGTTCCCCATATGCGGCAGTTCTGTTTATTGACGAAGCCGTTCAAGTAAAAATAAGCTTCGTCAGTAAACCAAATTCTGCCCACATGGATATCGCCGTCATCAATCCTTTGCACCATATCGTTAGCGAAGGTCTCTCATGCATCAATGGAAGCAGCGCTGAGGGGTTGCCGAGCTTGAATTTTGTATGGATAGACGTGTAAACTCTGGCGCATGAGACGGTACGTGGACGTTGGCTTTATTTGGACCGCAGCTGCAACACGGCGAATGGAATGCCGAGGCCGCTGTTGGATCACCTGCTGCACAAGCTGAGCATTACCCTCTGTGGTTGCCGTTCGCGGTCGGCCTACCTTTCCAGCACATTCATCCTTCACGCTCCCAGTCCGTTGAAATATTTCAAACAGATCCTTTATTGTATCGTTTTCGGTTCTTTGGTTACATTAAACTTTCGTTGAAAATTTCGTCTTGTTGCAACAACACTGAGTTCTAGGCGGTGGAATTCCAACACCAGAAAAATCCTCTGTTCTAAGGAATAAACGATTTTTTCACAACACTGTAAACAGCACACGCTTACAGCAGAAAGACGACTTACAGAATGGCGAACTGACAGACTGCGTTTTCTTCTATATCTTTCAAATCGTCTGTAGCGCCATCTGTTGTTCAAAATTGTAACTAACTTCGAAAGTTTGTCTGCCTGAAAATTTACTGTTGTCCCAAGCATATTGCAACAAACGGTGTATTTCTATCGCTGCCCGTTTAGTTTTTATTGATTTTTCAAATATACCGGTCATTTTTAAACACCCTCTATATATATATCCTATTTTCATAAATTGGACGTTTTTTCTGATAGAAAAAATATCACAAAATGGGTTTTGGTGAGTGCGGGAAATGAGAAATATCCCTTTCTATCCCTTGTATTCCTCATTCATCAGCTTAAATTTTAGAATACTTTTAGCAATCTTAGAAATAAATGACAGTACTAAATAATAGCAAAAGTAAAACATTTGTTATAACCGGAAGAATATTGTTTCATCAAAACAATTATAGTAGTGGAGAGTAGGTTAAACCGCATGGATAGAAAAGTATGTTGAAAACTTGATATCTTAGTTTGAGAAGCTCTCTAACGTCTAATGTTTCAGATAATTAGGTTTAGGCAAGAAGCAGACATTATGGAAGCTCTGTACTAGCATATGGGTAGTTTCTTTGTTGGAAAGTTTATTTATCATTTGTTGTTTTAATGTTTGCTAGTTTTCAAAATTCTTAAATAAAAACAAATGTACAGTTATTGAACCTTCTTCATTACTGTGTGTAGCGCAACCGGATAACTGTGTGGGTTAAAACAATACTTGAAGAACCCGTAAAAATATTTGAACATATCGCATATTTAAAATTATTTAATTCTACAAGGATAAGTGTCCGGGGATTTCTGTCCATATAGTGTAAAGTCCATAGCGAAGCATGTACAATTATACCAGAATATGTGGTCCTACTGTCACGAAGACTCCTTGGTGGTTCAATAGTTTAAACGCATATTTTCAATGTGCACACGTGTAAAGTACAGTTTTGCTTTTCGATTGACATTTGTACAGATAACTAGCTTGTATAGAACTTTAAACGTCTAATCATTATAAACTTATGCGATATTAATGTGTTTTTAGTTTTATTAAAAAAATATTAAATTACTTTTTAATTTCATATTAATTTTTGTTTGAAATCCTGGCTTCAAGAAGCGATTAATAATTAATCTATGCGATTTTACCATGCTTTCTCTCAGAAATGAGCTATGAAATATTTTAAATGACGTAATTCATGATATATTCACAGAAACAGTGCAAAACTATATGTCGCTTATTTCTTTCTTTATAAGATTTACATTAATTTTGGCCTATAATAAATGATAATTTACATGCATTGTAATATCCTATTTTTTAAATATTAAATACTATAATATTTTATTTGTTCCTTGAAATAGCTAAACATGATGTAACTGAAAGATAAAAAGCATTTGGTACTTTAACAACTTTGATTTTAACAAAGAGAGTTATGTAAGTATTTTACAGTTGTTTATCTGAATGAGTAGAAAAGCTTGTTTGAAGCTTAGAAAGGATTTTTAGATTTTTTAGTCAAGAAAATTATTTTAAATAATCAATCAATGCTTATAGTTTCGCTTTTTCAAAAATCAAACGCATTTTTCAATTTTTCAATTCAATTTGATTTTATCATTCTAATAATTCATAGTACATCTATTCATATTTTCTTACTTATTATATAGAATATAACTCATGAATTTTTCCCGTTAAACAGGAAAATTTAGATCATAAAAAGAATAACTGCATTTTTAAAAGAATGCACATAGTGTCCAAAAGTTAAATATTACTGCTGTTTAGGTGTATTTACATGTGAATCTAGGTGTTTAGGATATCTAAATCTGAATGGAAGGTAGTGTAGTATGTATGTTAAATAGGATTATAAAGAAACAAATCCTTGAAAATAAAGCATATAAAGCATATTTTTTATTCTCGTTCTGAGGTCCTGTAGTCAGGGATAATGTCTTTAAGACGAACGATTGTTTTGATGATTTTTTACTTGAACGAGTTATAGCGAGGGATTTAGTTGTGTATATACGCTTGTATGCGCGATGTACCTTCTGGACTTTTTAAGTGAACTTCGTATACCTCCTATTTAGGAATTAATCTACAGCGTATACTCTTTAGAGAAATATACCCACTATCTATAGCGTATACACTCTGTTTTTTCAAAGAGTACACCAATAGCTATAACGAGATAAAGTTTGTCTCAAATAAGGGAGAGGAAAGAAGAATGGTAGTTAAAAATATTTCTTTATGAAAAAAATACCAATATATATTATATTGATAAAAATATTTTTTCATAAAAATATTTTTTAAGCAAATGTTTGCTGGGGCAATGTTTTTTCTTTTTTTTAAATTAGAAATACCATGATCACCTACTTTAAAAATTTACATTTATTGCTCAGAAAATTTAAATAAATACAAAGGACTTATTTAAACATTGTTGAAAAAATACTATTAAGACTATTCATATAAATAAACAAAAACGAAAAATCGTTCATCAGGCATATTTTATGAAAAACTTTCCAACACATCCAAAAAACTGGAACTAAACTTCGCCGTTAAATAAGCTGAAAGAAGAGATGTAAGAAAACAGTTTAAGGAATCATATAACACATTTAAAAATCCAGTTTAATATTTTCCTTCCACAGTCAAAAAAATAGTCGATTTATTTTGTGCAGCCCTATATTACTTATTTTAACTTGCATACATATATATTACTTATTTTTATCTGCACATATATAACATAGCATGTAAAATTTAGTTCAGTTAGAAAAGTTTCTTTTAGCAATTTTCACTAACAAATGGAAATACACTCTAATACTTTTGTACAGACCTACATATTATCCAAAGACTTTTGTACACATCACATATTAAACTAAAATTTAATTCTGGTAAAAACCGCACTTTCAGGAATTGACAACCATAAATGGCAATGCATCTTGTTCTCCCCGTTCCTCTGTACATGAATTTATTTATATTCCAAAAACTCCTATTAATATACTAAATATAGTTCAGCAGGAATATGACTAAAACAATTTAAATTATGCTTATGGCCTTAATCAATTTATTTCCAGTGTCAATCAACTTACGAATTCCTTCGTGTTGCCATTTATATGATTAACGGAATTTATACACGCCACGTACTATGCAAAGAGTTTAGTTAAACTTAAAAACGCAAACTAAAGTTGAAAACGCATTTCCATCAATTATCGCGCATAGACAGTACTTAAACCAAATTCTTTTGTGTGCCCCTGTAAACGAATGATAAATACAATGCAGACAGTGCTTTTAAATAAGCCACTTATTGTGCAATTCAGTAATGCATATAAATTTCATTACGTTTGAAATACTGTAAAATCATTAAAATTCACTGCAAACAATTTTTCCACGTAGACATTATGTAACAGAATCTATTTCTGTAATCATGTAAAAGATCAATGAATGCTTTGCACCTCATATTCTATAGAAATAATTTTTTAGTGCACTTCATAAATGCATATCAATTTCATTATGTTTGAAATGCCGTAACATCATTAAAATATACATGAAACAGTTTTTTTTCCATTGACCATAATGTAACAGAAGTTTGGCTGTTCCTGGAAAAGAACTATAAATTCTATACACTTAATATTCAAAAGAGTTCATGCTGTAGTAATCGTGAATAACATATGAAAGTTACAGGCAATCCGAGTATAATTACCAGAGTTAAAGCACGGAGAGATAAACCGAAGTCATAAACACTTTTCAACAATTTTGTAAATTGTTAAAATGAAAGTTAATTTGACATTTTCTCAAAATTGTAATATTTTGTATTAACACCGATATTTCTTTATTTAAATATTTCAACGGTGTAAATTATTTTTTTATTTTTCATAAAGGGCATTTTATATATTAAATACTACCGACATTTATAAAAGAAATTTGAGTTTTAAATATTTGTAGATAGACTGGCGCATGCTTCCATTTATTAAATGCATATAAAATACTTCCAATTGTGCATAAATACTTTTAAATCCCCATCTTTAAAGCTAGAAATTAGTAAATGTTTTAAACTTGTATGGAAAATGCTTTTAGTTTTACTCTAAAAAGATATAAGCAACACATTATTTTTGCAATTTTAAGAATCTTTAAAAAGGAGTGATAAACGTAAAAAAAGAGAAATAATCCATCCATTACAAACATATGAAGCTATAATGGTTATGACAGATTTATTTACTTGTGGAAAATTGCTTTTACTTTCTTGGAAAATATGAGCTTAAGCTGTTAAAATCATATGCTATAAAAGCAATATATTTGATCCATGACGTTTGCTTCATGTTGTTGCACATCTTTAGGAAGATTTAAGTTAAAAATATTTGGAAGAATACGAAATGAGATGTGTTATCATAATTTCGGAGAAAAATTTAAATTGCAGGAAAATCTAAGCGCAGAACAAAACAAGAAAATTAAAATTTCTTTTATTTTTTTACGCTAACTGAGCTTCACGTAACCATATTTTTTATATCATTCAAGAATTCCTAGTTCCATGTTTTACTTAGTATATCATACTCTTGTATATGTATGTGTTATTGGAGGAATATAAATTAATAAAATTAAATAGAAACACCCTCGCACTTAAGGAATCGATTTGGCAGGCATTTATTTTCACGTTTGACGCCCTTATTATTAACGTCATTACAAAATAAACTCTGTAAACAGTAATACGGAAGGAAAAGATATTGAAAATCTAAAAAAAAAAAAAAAAAAAAGTATAAAGAATGTCACACATGAAATATAACATAAAATGAGAAAAATCCTTATTTTTAAAAAAATAATTTAAAATATGATACCTCATTATTAGTTACTTTTTGAAACCAGAATTTTCTTCATAATTTTATACAACTTTGCGTAAATACACTGAAGTTATCATTATACAATAATATCATTAAAAAAATATGATTTTTTTCGCCACAAGTTAGACAAAACCGTGTGGTTATTTAAAATTGACAGGTAATGAAAAAGTTTGGATTTTTCTTTTCAATAAAGCAGCAAAATATTTTATTTTACAATTTAAATTAGGTAACTCTGCTAACAATATTTGCTTTATCAGTCTAATTATTTCACATTTAAAGACAAAATGATAATTATATTCATAAAAATTTTATAAATTCCACAACAGAAGTTCACTTCTTTACAAGAATTAGAAAACTTTAAACCACATTTGCACTTCCAGTTTCCGCAGTATCTTCTGGAAACATTGTGTACCAGCTTTTCAACCAATTTTTTCTAATAACAAGTTTATAAGTTTTATCCCACGTAAGATATGTTGTCTTATCCCGAGAGAGTGAAAATCTGAATGAAAATCGTAACAATGCTCAAGTAAACGGCAATTACTTAATTGTCGGATTTTTTTTTAAATTAATATTGTACACAAAATAATATACACTGTTTCAGTAAATTTGAATGTATTCATATTTAGGAATTTTGAAACTTCCCAAACATTAACACAAAAAATCAACAACATAAAATAAGATTTCTCCCATAGACACTACAAAAATACTAATATGGAGATACCGACATGACAGCGTCTTCTCATCACCTAGAGCTAAGCATTTCCACCAATTCCGTTTACAAATCAGCTAAAATTGTGTCAAAACGTTTTTCATGCAACAGTACGCTTTTACCCAATTTTCCGTTTTCTTAAGTTTAGGAATTTGGAAACAAATTTAATGATTCAACAGGAAAAAGGTAGTTTTCTAAATGAGAAAGAAACTCTATGCTATTTTTTAAACTTTTATGAATTTCTTTTGTGATAAATATATTTCCCTCTCAAACATATGACATATTTGTCGTTATTGGATTCACACAAAGAGAATTTGATTCAAGCAGTTGTTCTCTTCAATCAGATAATTCTAACGTACACTCAAAAAATGTTTGCGGAACATTTTTCGCGATATAATAAACAGAATTACGAAATTTCAATGTAACTTCGCAGTTGTCCGCGATACCGGAAATCGTTTTTTTCAGAAATCTGTTTGAAAAGACCCAATAGAGAATCTCAGCAAAACAAATATATTTCCAATATGTACGGATAGGTTTCGAAAACAAAAGTATCCGATAAAGACACGTAAATTTTGATAGAGACACATCTGTTAAATAAGAAACAAGTAAGAAAAATCATGCATTAAGCATAGATTATGAAACACTTTCCAACACTTCCTGAATGCTTTAACAAAACGTCATTATTTAGGGAAATAAGGTATGTAAGATAATTAAGTAAACATTTTAGAAAACGCATGAAGCATTTGAAAAACTGATTTCAGCAGTCCCCGTCCATAGCCAAATATATATTAAGATTCTTTTGAACAGCCCTGTATTTGATCTGTAGGTCGATATATGTACTATATAATGAAAAAATTTAGTGTAGCAAAAAGAAAAAAAAAAAAAAAAGAAAGAAAAAATCCCCATAACAGGTTGAAATTTATTTTTCCGCAATTTATACTAATAAATCAAAACTTTCTTGTATACATTTGTACAATCCTTTAGTTAACCTAGTAACTTTATTACACGCCACTAATTAGCTAAAGTTTAATTCAAAGTAAAGTACTCTTAAAACTACTGAAATCACATTTTCAGAAATTATCATTAATAGACGGTCATGTATCCAATTCTTTGCGTGGTCCTGTATATCCTTGTATCTATGTTCTACAAACATTTGTTAGTAAACCAAATGCAGTTCCGTGTAAAAATGCATAACTCATTTAAAAACCACCTTTAAGTAATTTCCAATCATACCCAGTAACCATTACGAATTATTTTGTGTAGACCTGTACATGAATTACAGCATTTATACACACCATTTAGGAATAATATAGGCATAAATATATTGAAACAAAAGAACATAACATAATTAAAAATGCATTTCCAGCAGTCATCACAACTGCACAGTACTTCGGATAGAATATAGTATCTGGAATCTTTTGTATGGAACTGTAAATGCTATGCACTGCATATTATACATGAAGTAAGTAAAAGTAAACCTCAAAGACGTGTATCAATTTCATTATACATGAAATAATTTAACGTAATTAAAATACGCCGCAAACAATTGCATCCACTCCTATATCGTTATGTAACGGAATTCTTTTGTATGGCCCAGTAAATGAATAATAACTGTTCTTTGCACCGCATATTCTACAGAATGCATCACTAACTACTTGCAAGTTTAGCCTTCTTTACCCTTTCAGAGGCAGGAGAATTTTGTTCGTAAAATTATGAAATAATTGTCTGACACCAGAATATTCAAACGAATTTCTTAGAAAATAAGAACCCGATATTTTTCACTTTCATTACAAAAACAAAATTTTATTAAAATATTCTTGATGCCATTTGTCAGTTTTGGAATTAAAATTAGGTCGGCTAGACTTCTAATTGGATTTTTATTTGTCAGTGTAACCTAAATCGGTGTTGAAATCAGATATTTTCACCTCTGAAGGAGGAGGGATTTCACTTCTAAACCATTAAAAATCGTTGTCTTAAATTCTATTGAGGGATTTCAATGTACAGGGCAGGGGGGGGGGAGATATTCCCATTAAGCCACTTTCTGAATTCATCACTGGCATACATTATCAAGGGAAGCTGAAATCGTCATATATTTTTAAGAATCTCTTAAAATAATCCCATTGTACTTTGAAAAGTGTTAAACGGGAACACTACTTTATTTTTAAAAAAAGATATATTTACTGTAATGAATCAAAATTTTATGCATTCAGTTCAAATTCTATTTTATTTTATCATTTAATTTATTTTTTTTTAAATTTTAAAACACATATTTGTTTTGATTCAGTAAAATAATTCATGAAAATCTATAATTTTCAAGTGATCATTTTCAAAACGTTATTTTTTTCCCTCAAAGTTTTTATGGGAATGCTTTAATTTGGACCCACCACCACCACTTTTACGAAACTGGCTTATTTTTACTTGGTAGGCAGTACATTAATTATTATTTAACACCTTATCTCATAGAGTTTACAAGGCAACAAAATGTCTTCATTTTTAAAAAAGTTACATGTTTACCTCAATGCTTAGAGACATTTATAGTTTCTTTCATGGTGTTTAAATAGTTTTATTTTATGGTACACTTTGATTTAAATATATATTTGTATTGGTTTAATAAAAGATTTCATAAAAGCATGATTTGTGAATGATCGTTTTAGGGACAATATTAATTTTTATCAAAAGGTTTATTTAATTGCAACTGTTACGCTTGGAGGCAATTGTGTGGATAAGTGTAAAGTACACGCCCCTTCCCCCTTCTGCATGTGGGAGGGTTTGAATTTTTGGTGTTTTTTTTTTTTTTTCAGATTGGGTTTATTTCCATTTAGAAAAGTGGGAATTTGATTTTTTAAATGATTTATTTAAATTTTTATTATAGCTACATTCTGGTGTTTTTATTCCAAAATGTATGTTAATGTGCATTTTTTTTCGACTTTGGCCATGCAAAATATTTCTATTCCAAACTATGCCAAACATTGTGAATCGTTACTTATCTCAGTCATTTAAAAAAATGATTCATTTATAATAGGGATGCACAACCTGTGGCCCCCGGGGCAAAAGTAGCCCGCGATGGGTTAACGTGCGGCCCGTGAATTTTGTCAATTTATAACTGGAAAAAATTGCAATTTTTGTCCATAGGTCGCAGGAAAAAATCCTGAAATTCGTCAATTTGCCTCGGGAAAAATTTCAAATTTCGTCAGTCAGTTAAGAATCATAAATTTTGTTGATCGGGCACGGAAAAATCGCGAATTTTGTTTATCGGGTGTGGAAAAATAGCAAAATTTCTCAATCGGCCCTGAAAAAATTGCAAATTTTCTCGGTCAGGCTCCGTAAATATCGAATTCTTTTAGTCAGGTGCAGAAAAATCGCGAATATTTATATCAAGTGTGGAAAAATCACGAATTCTGTTGGTCGGGCTTGGAAAAATCGCGAATTCTGTTGGTCAGGCACGAAAAAATCACAAATTTTGTTGGCCGGGCACGAAAAAATCGCAAATTTTGCCAATCAAGTGCAAAAAAATCGCCGATTTCATTGATCGTGCACGAAAAAATTCTAAATTTTGTTGATCGGCTGTGAAAAAATCATAAGTTTGTCAGTCGCGAGAAGAATTCGCGAGTTTCGACAATTTTGCGTGGGAAAAAATTGTGAATTTTATCGATTAGAAGCGGAAAATCTCAAATTTTGGGGATTGGCTGCGCAAAAATCGCATATTTTGTCTGTTTATCGCAAAATTCAGCAGTTTGGCTCGGGAAAATTCGCGAATTTAGTTGGTCCGGATTTTGTCGATCAGGCGTGGAAAAATCTGAGTTTCGTGAGTTTATCGCGAGAAAATCACGAATTTCGTCAATTTACTGCGGGAAAAAAATTGCAAATTTCGTCAGTGTCAGTTAGGAATTACGAATTTCGTTGATAGGGCGCAGAAAATCGCGAATTTCGTTGATCGGGCTCAGAAATATAGCGACTTTTGTGGACCTTTTTCGGAAAAATTGCATAGTTTGTCGATCAGGCACAAAAAAATCGCAAAAATTGTTGATCGGGTGCGGAAAAATCTCAAATTTCATTGATCCTCCTCTCTCCGTTCATAAAGTTCAGAATTTTTTTCGGCACTAGCACTTTCATGCCTATGTTTGTTTTTTAGCACTTTTAATAAAGCAAAATTTATTCCCCCGAATAAAGTCAAGAAATATTATCAGTCCTTCAAAATAATCGCTTCTATATATCTGTTATATATACAAACATAAACTGTTAATCTATCCTTGCCAACTGAATTGGATATGTTGACTGGATAGGGGAACCTAGAGATGTAAAACTTTACCCTCCCCCCCTCCTCTGAAACCATATTTTTTACCTGATTATAGGCCACAATTTACCTCCCCGAAATAGAATTTTCATCGTGTTACTGATGTGGCCCTCGACAACCCAAACATTTTTGTAAGTGGCCTTCTCCTTAAAAGGTTGTGCACCCCTAGTTTATAATCACAAAAAAAAAAAAAAAAAAACGTGCTTAACACAGCACAGGAAAATCATGCACAATTTTTGGTATGTGATTTAGGTACATGGAAAATTGTATTCATATAAACTATGCCCTGTTTCACCTAACGAATCAATGATGTTATTGGCAAGCATAATTGTTCAGATTTTTAAATTCGCATTTAAACAATTCCTAATTGGGTTTTTGCTATGAATTATTCTATAAAAAATTTAAATATTTTAAACTGTCATGAACATTTTTTATATGATACCACCAAGTTATTTGCCGCCAAGTTTTGACGGGTTCCAACTAGTAGATATGAATTTAAAAATACACAAAATGTTTTAATTTTTTCACTGCAATTACTAAAGCCAAACATGTAGAAAAATACTGGCTTGGCACTGACAGGAGTTCCACAAAGTAAAATAAGATTTTGAAATATAAATTGCACATTATCAGGTGCAATATTTTATCATGGTAAATTTACATCAAGGGGTCATTACACAGCTGTAGTTCGAAAAGACAAACATTGGTTTAAAGCAGATGATACTGAAATCTATCAGTGTTCATGGCCAAGGTACAGTAAAGATATTTACATTTTATTTTATAAAAAAACCTAATCATTTTTAGTACTTTTTTAGTATTTGACTCCCTCAAATCCGCAACCCTAAAATCCACACATCTTTACATATGACAAACAATGCAACTTTCAGATGTAAGGTCACAATTACAGAATTTATTAGTTTTATTTCACCCTGTATACATTTTAATATGTAATTCTTAATAGCATGATTGAACTCATGTTTTTCATGAAAGGAGTATAAATTTATTATTTTTTTTAAATCAAGATATTGTTGATACCACTTGTGACAGCGTTTCTGTCCCATACCAATAATTTTTATTCAAAATTAATTTAAAACATAATTTTTACTTTTAAAATCACATTATCCCCCCCCCCTCTTTCTTATGCTGAAATATGTAATTAAATTCATTTCTCAAAACCATCCAGCTTTTATTAAAAGGTTTTCTTTCTAAAAACATCTTTATTTCTAGCCGCAAAGATTCATTTCTTTCTCCCTTTTCCTTATCTGTCAGCTACCGCTCCCAGTGCAAAGAAATAAATAAAAATTAGAATCGCAGCTGCTGGTTTCATGGCCTTCATTAATTTCATCGGATGTTCGCCCAGCGCAGTCAGAAACAAGTTTTATCTCTGCTAACATTTGACCGTTGAAATTACTGTAACAACAAAAATAAAAAAAGTAAACATGAATAGATCTTATGGGAAGCATGTATTTATCGTGTCTTGTGGTCGAGCTAAAAGCCAGATGCCTGTGATTTCCAACATTTTTCTCAGGCAGCGGTCTTCTTTGTAAGATCTGTTGTATAAACAAGTTTCGCTTTTCTGACACATTTCTCATCGTATTAGAATCGCTTGCTTGCAATCCCGGCCTCCCCCGTCCGATTGTATCACCACATTTTTGCGGTAATGTTTATCGCCAGGACCCTTTGTTCATTTTCGCGCAGTCACCAAAAGTTGTAAATTGGCGATTCTGTGCAACGCCAAGATTTCTTGACTTCTTGCAAAAACTACACTTCTGTTTCAGCTTTCGAGATGTAAAGTTGTCAAAAAGAAAGGGCGCTTCGGCGTCCCATGTATTTATGGGGGTCTCTCTCTCCCATTGTTCTTTAACTGAACCACCTAACGATGCTTTTAAATAAAGAGTAAGTCCAGTAAATTTTATAGTTGGAGTTTTTTTTTTAGCATTTAGAACCCGGTCTTCAAATCGATACTATATAATTGTTGGTGCATCGCCTATATTTTTTCTCCAACTTAGTTAAAAAAAAAAAAAAAAAAAAAAAAAAAAAAAAATGTACGTTAGAGAGAGAAATTCACCCCCCCCCCCCTTAAAATCATTCAATTACCCCATTCAAGTACTCTTGCAATAATTTTCTTCAAATGCTTGGACTGGATATTTTTCAACCATGCCGGACAGTGTGCTTTCCTGGTGTGCCGTCATATCCTGCACTCATAACATCCTGCGCTTGATGGATGGATGCGATTTTCTCCGTCGGACAGTGATGGAACCCATTCTAGTGTCTCTTCGCTCACCAGCTGGACATCTTCGAGCCGCTCTTGTTTCACCTGTATGCCTTCTCCTCCCCCCCTCTGATGTTGGTGCGGTTGTTTCTTCGTGCCTGCTCACCATCACCTCCCCCAGATGATCGGATTTATCCGGCGAATTGATCTTGTATTGTCACTAATCATAAAAAAAAAGTGACTTCAGCGGTTCGCCTTGTGTGTGTTTGTGTCGCCGTTTTGCTTTCTCCTTTCGACAGAATATTGTGACCTAGTGTGTTTTCACTTGTGTGCGTATGCATTCAACGGTGCCTGCAGATTTATCGTGTGGAATGTGACAAAGTAAAAAGTTCGCGTGCATTGTGGCAAAGTTGTACGTTAAATCTTATGCTACGATTTTTTTAGGAAAGTGCCTTCAAAAGTTTTCTTTTTTACAAGTGTTGCGTCGGTGATTGGCATGTGTTACGTCATGTATGTGTTGTCTTCAGGTGTTTAAAAAAAAAAAAAAAAATCTGTCTTGACAGATGTCACATAAGCGCTCTAATCAGATGAATTTTTTTTTTTTTTGTAAAGGAAAACAAAGTGCATCTTAACAGAATTAGTGCGTCCTAAAATATTTCAAATTATGTGAACAATTTTCTTTTAATCTGTGCTTCGCTTCTTGTGCATAAATGATATAAAAAAAGATTTGCTTCACTTTTCATCAGCAACTTTGCATCAGATTGATTTTTGTTTGTTGCTGGTTTCTGCCATCTTTGCTTGTAAAAAAAATCAGTGCCAATATGTTCGCAATAATAAAAGTGGTACACCTGATAAAAAAGGAAAACGTGAAGTTATAAAAAAAAATGCAAAAACGTACAGAAATGTACCATCGTATGTCTGCGAATAATACAACAAAAAATTCTACGGCTAGGAATAGAAATTAAATAATAAAAGTGTCTAGTTTTCACTGCATAAGCATGAACACGGAAAATTCAAGTGTTTCTTTTAAACTTTAATTGTAGTAAATACAGTAAATTAGTTATTATTATTTTGCTTTATTTTTATCTGTAGGTATGCGTTATGATTTATCAATTTCCCTTTTCATGCTGTTTGGGTAAAAAAAAAAATATATATAGATATAAAATGATGACGTCTTACTATTCAGTATATTTGTTAGCATGAACAGAGAAGCTTACGAAATTTAAGCATTATATTTTAAATATTTTATTTGGCACTTATAATTTTTGTCTTCTCTTTTCTTGCTTTATTTTGAAAGGTAAGTTTTTTTAAATTCAGTATTGCAGTGCATATTTATTTTATATTGATATTTAGGTGATTAATTATTTTCCATACAGAAAATAAAATGTCATTTAGTTAAAATGTGTTTGTGATAGGCTAGGCATATTAACATTTATTGCCCTCGTTTCCAAAGGTGCCTTATAAAATTTTCTTGGCTATTATTTGATAGTTTTTTATTTATTTTTTTGCTTGTACTCAGCATTTACAAGTGAATATTATTTTTGCATGCATATTATGGAAAGATGTTGCAGTGATTTTCTGCTGTTTTCTATATAATATCTGAGGGTGTATAAATTTTTCTTACTGTATGAATATTTCAGATACTGCATACTTTTAAAATAGACAGAAATTTTTTTTGAGAACTCCCATTTTTTTTTTTCTTCTCTTTTAATCTGCTCATTCAAAAAAGAGAAAGGGAGAGAAAACATTTGTTTTAAATTCTTTTTCTTGCTGTTTTGCTCTAATACAGTAACTGAATTTTAAATTATTGTGCCATCTTTTATACTTTTTAAAATTCTTCTTTGGCTACTTTTTCCAACATTTTTGAAAAATGTCACAGACCGATAGCCATCCAGAATTAGAAGTATCTACGGCTGAATTAAAATGTTCTCTGCCGTACATGTTTGAGGAAGCACTTAACAGATTTGCGGAAAGGGTAAACACAGAATTCCCTATAATACAGGAACAAATTGGTAGTAAAAACAATGGCATTTTAGTTGAAAATATATCTTCTATGCATAAGAAATTTTTATGGGAATTTCAAATGTTGGGTAATTTTTTTCAGGTTATAAAAGATGATTATGTTAGGTTGCAGAATAAGAACAAATGTTTACAAATTGTTAATACAAAAATTTTGGAAGGATTGCACGCACTCACAGTGAAAGAGAAACATAAAGTTGAAATTAATGAGACGTTTTATCAAAGCACATCCGAGGCATACAGCGAAATACTATCACCTAAGCGGATTGAAACAACACAAATAGATAATTGTGAAATCAACAGTCTGACTGAAAATTCCTTGCAGCATAACTCAAATATTATTTCTGATTTGAAATGCCCACAACAAGATGTTACCACTTCTCTTATAAATAGTAACTTTTCGTCCCCTTTTAGGCATGATTTGAAGCCAATTTCAGTTATAATTTGTCAGTTGCCAGAAAATTTTAATATTCCGGATATTCTTTTGGCAATTTCTGACTTAACTGGTATATCCACACCTTCTATTCAATTTCAACAAAAATATAAGATGAAATATGTTGAGTTATTTAATTGGATATTTCTAATGCCCCCAAAGATAGCTAAAAGATTAATTATTCAAGGCGAAATCAAAATTCAGTCTACTGGTTACCCTGTAAAAAGATACGTTTCGGTAAAAAGATGTTTTACATGTCAAAATCTTCTTCATCAGGCAAAATCATGCACAGATAAAATTAGGTGTCCTGTATGTGCCTTATCACATAAAGATCCTCATTGTTCAAACAGCCCAAAATGCATTAATTGCATTAGATGTAATGAGGTAAACAACACAAAATTTAACGTTTTCCATACAGCTTTCTCACATAGATGTCCTACTGTAAAGAGATATATAAAAGAGCAACGAGAAACCTTAGACAATTGCAATTCATTTCATTAAACACATTTTTTTTATATAGATATAAAAAAAAAGACCTGTTTACAAGATAAATTATTATTTTTTTCTCTTGCTGCATTTTGTATTGTGAAGGATTCTTTAAAATGAAAGTTCGTTAAAAAAAAAAAAAAAAATTCACTGTGTTAGACAGTTATGTACATCTTAATAATTCACCATATGGCATTAGTGATATTTTATTTCTCAGTTAACACTTTACTGCAAATTTAAATACATTTTTTTTTAGAAATTATGTGTGTACTGTTAGGTATACTTTTTTATCATTTGATTATTACTGCAGGACTGGTCGGATGATTAAAAGATTGTATGGGAGAGTAAAATACATTGATGCAGGTCATCAGTTTTTTTTATTTTCGCTTGTAAAGATTTTGGTAGTACAGGTGTACACACAAACACTGTACAGATGTGTCTTCTTTTTTTTTTTGCACCAGTTACACTTAAATGATTTTAGATATTTTTTCTATTTTGGTAATTTGATAGATACAAGTGATGGAAACATCACATTGCACTCTTTACATTCAGTTTTGGTTTTGGAATTTACATTTTCACAATATAATTTAATAACATTTTCTATTTTGTCTCTTACTTAACATTTATTTTAAAAATTGACGGTACATTTTTTTATTTTTTTTTGACAACATTAGTTCATGTGCTGCACTTAAGTTTTATATAGATACACAATTAGTTCATGTGAAATCACACATTAGTTCATGAGATTATTTACACAATTAGTTCATGTGGAATCACACATTAGTTCATGAGATTATTTACACAATTAGTTCATGTGAAATCACACATTAGTTCATGAGATTAGTTACACAATTTAGTTCATGTGAAAACACACATTAGTTCATGAGAATAGTTACACAATTTTGTTCATGTGAGTTTACATTTAGTTCATGTGAGTTTATTTTAGTTCATGGGTATATTTACACAATTTTAGTTCATGTGAGAATACACTTTGTTCATTAAGATATTATCATACATTGTTCATGAGTTTGTCACACTTTGTTCATTGAGATAATCTAAAACTTTCACACTTTGTTCATATGTTTATACACTTAGTTCATGGTGTCAAGCAAAACTCTATATCATTATATAATCTAGTGATATTAATTCATTAATTATGTAATTGAAATCACATTCACATTCACAAGAATGATTTTGGAGTTTTGTGTTTGTACACACGTACCGTTATTTTTTTACTTCTACATCTTATGTCAGGTTTTCGTTTTACACTACAGATTTTTTTTTCTCTCTTACCCTCTATATACTAATTTTTTTTCAGTTTGGGTAATGTCATAACTTACTAATGATACCATCACTTTCTTAATTACACAGATTTTATTTTTAGAGTTACATGAAATTATCCTTCACATGACATTTTTACTTGACACATTCATTTTGCGGAAATTAACCTGTAACAATTTTTTTTAACACTTTTGTTATAGACTCCTTGCTTGTAAGTGGCATATAAAGTAAGGTCTCTTTTTACACTACACACAGTAAAATACAGTTTTTAATTTTTTTAATATACTTGGTAGGATGTTTTTGGTTGATGTGTTTAAAAGTTTTGCAGAAATTATGACACAATTTAACTATTGTACATTGTTTGCACATACATCTTAAATTTTTATACAGCAGATAATTAATTGGCTGTACATTTTTACACAGACAGTTAATCTACTGTTTAATTTCATTGTTTACGCAAAGCTGGTGACTTGTTACCATTTTTATTTATAACATAGGGTAATTTTATTTTATCTGACATGACATTTGATATCCTTACATGTTGTTTTTTTTTTCTCGAAAAATTTAGTCAAAGGCCTAATGCTAGCTGTTATGTACACTTTAGTTTTTTTTTTAACGCTATTCAAATAGAGTCATTAAACTAAATCTTTGGCATTTTCTCACATTTGAAATTTTTTTTAATTAATGAATGAAAGTCTCACGTTGTCTTGTGACGGATACATACACTCATATGACATTAAGAATATAACTTTTTTTTTCTATGCATTTTTACTTTCTCTTTCATTCTTTTACTTGGAACATGTTTGGTTTGGCATAACTTCTACATTTTCAGCGTAGAATTATGCAATCTACTGGGCACTTCTGCATTTTATACACACTTTTGTTACCTTAATACAGTAATAACTTGCGCAGATACAACTTTATTTTAATTTTACCCCTTAGTTAACCATTAAGTCATTCTTACAAGCAGTTCATGTGTTGCATATTTGTTTAAGTTGCACAACATTTGCTTATTTTGAATACATTTTTTGCATCCATATACATACATTACACTAGTTCATGTGTTGAATTACATATTTTGTTCATTTGCTTTTACACATTGTTCTTTGCTAACGATTTATTCGGCAGTATTTCTTTTTGTTTTTTTTTTCTTACAAGTAGTTCATTGAGTAATACACACTGGCTGGTTTAGAGTTTAACCAGGGTTTTCACACACATTACAAGTAGTTCATTTGTTTTTTTTAACCCTTATTCACTACATTTTGATGATAACTCATTAATTATGTAATTGAATCTCACTCGTTGTAAGTGTCTTGGGTTATTACACATATACTGTCTGTTTATTTTGTTGGCAATTACATTACAATTTTAGTTCATTGAGACATTAATACATAGAGTTCATGTGATATTATACAATTTGTTCATGTGTTTACTTACACGTTGTGTATGCTTGCGTACACTTTTGTTCATGCGTTGCATTACAAGTAGTTCATGAGTTTGGGAGTTTTTTTTTCTACCCCGCTCTCCACACACATACAGTTTCTCCTTTACTTTCCTATCTTTTAAATTTTACACCATGTTTCAATATTAAAATACTTTTTAACAGTTTTTTTTTTTTTTTTGTGTTTGCATAATGTCATAATATATCAATAACAACATCACTTTGTCTATGTGCAAAGATTTTAAAGTTACAAGGAGTTATCCGTCACATGACATACTAAACTACACATACATTTCGAATTTGTTTATTTTAAACATGTTACATTTTAACACTTTGCTTAGATACTTCTTACTTGAAAGTGGCAGATCGAGTAAGGTATCTTGTTACATTATATAACATTTAGATACATTTTTCTTACCTTTTTTTTCATATTCTGGCCAAGTGTAAGAGAAAATAACTCTAGTGAGTACACAGGCACTTCATATCATGCAGAATCTTGAACACAAGATGGGAAATTTTAATTAATATACAGAAATACAGGACGACAGTGTGTAAATTTATCAAATGCTAACTTATATTATACTTTGACTTCTTGTTACAGCGGGAACTTAGTTAGAGTGCAGGTATCTAAAAAAATATATACCCTTATTATCTAAGGCAGAAGCCCTAAGCTGACGCCATAATACTTGTGGTCTCCACAAGATTTAGGGCTACACCTGTTTGCCAGCGTGCTACATGCACCCCTTTTTGGTAGTCCTCTGCCTTGTGCACAAATTTTTCTTTTCATATACGATTCATAATTTGTGTAATACAGTACATTTTAATTTTTATTTTATATATATACATACAATACTTTTCTGTGTTCCAATTTTTTTTTTAAAAAAGTTCTTATTGGTGTGTTTTGTTTTAATTTGCTTGCATTTCGTATGAAATTATGATCTCATTGTAAGATCACATTGTGACAAGTTATAAAATATGTCTAATGTAAATACTTCTCTTTGGAATCATGACACAACAAAAAGCTGGTACCAGCGCCACAAATATAGAGCCACATAAAAAGCATAGGATCCTAACTCTTCGTCAAATGTGGCACTTTTTTTTTCTCTTGTGGCATATTGAATTGATAAATAAGATTTGTTTTAAATATGAGCGCTCAGTCATGAATAAATATTATAAGTTTGAATTATTTGGAAGCGAGCAAATATGTTTATATACTACCTTTCTATTTTATTACTTAAATTACTGGAAATGATGCTCTAATAGCATTTTAGAGAAACAGGTTCAAACATTTTTCTGTTATTGGATACAAAATTTTTTTATATTTCTATGTAGATTGTATACTCTGTATGTGCGAAGGTGGACAAAGGATTTTAAGTAGATATAAAGCTGCAACGTACACGTTTCAGCTTTCTTCTGTGGTCGGGGTGAGTTATGTGACAGCGTTTCTGTCCCATACCAATAATTTTTATTCAAAATTAATTTAAAACATAATTTTTACTTTTAAAATCACATTATCCCCCCCCCCCTCTTTCTTATGCTGAAATATGTAATTAAATTCATTTCTCAAAACCATCCAGCTTTTATTAAAAGGTTTTCTTTCTAAAAACATCTTTATTTCTAGCCGCAAAGATTCATTTCTTTCTCCCTTTTCCTTATCTGTCAGCTACCGCTCCCAGTGCAAAGAAATAAATAAAAATTAGAATCGCAGCTGCTGGTTTCATGGCCTTCATTAATTTCATCGGATGTTCGCCCAGCGCAGTCAGAAACAAGTTTTATCTCTGCTAACATTTGACCGTTGAAATTACTGTAACAACAAAAATAAAAAAAGTAAACATGAATAGATCTTATGGGAAGCATGTATTTATCGTGTCTTGTGGTCGAGCTAAAAGCCAGATGCCTGTGATTTCCAACATTTTTCTCAGGCAGCGGTCTTCTTTGTAAGATCTGTTGTATAAACAAGTTTCGCTTTTCTGACACATTTCTCATCGTATTAGAATCGCTTGCTTGCAATCCCGGCCTCCCCCGTCCGATTGTATCACCACATTTTTGCGGTAATGTTTATCGCCAGGACCCTTTGTTCATTTTCGCGCAGTCACCAAAAGTTGTAAATTGGCGATTCTGTGCAACGCCAAGATTTCTTGACTTCTTGCAAAAACTACACTTCTGTTTCAGCTTTCGAGATGTAAAGTTGTCAAAAAGAAAGGGCGCTTCGGCGTCCCATGTATTTATGGGGGTCTCTCTCTCCCATTGTTCTTTAACTGAACCACCTAACGATGCTTTTAAATAAAGAGTAAGTCCAGTAAATTTTATAGTTGGAGTTTTTTTTTTAGCATTTAGAACCCGGTCTTCAAATCCATGCTATATAATTGTAAATGAATTTAATTACATATTTCACCATAAGAAAGAGGGGGGGGGGATAATGTGATTTTAAAAGTAAAAATTGTTTTAAATTAATTTTGAATAAAAATTATTGGTATGGGACAGAAACGCTGTCACACCACTGGTAATCACAATCTTTTTACCAAATATATTTATGTATTAATCTAGCATTTTTAGTTCTTATTATGATGATTTTGATGTGAATTAATGGAAAATGCGTCTCATTATTTTTATGCATATTCAAATATGCATTATTAATTATTTACTTAACCTTTACTTTTAATATTTTATTCAGTTTTTAAATTATCTTTTTATCCTTTTAGTTTATTACTTTGCTTAATTATTTTAATATTTTACTTTATTACAAACATTCATTATAATTTTTATTGCATTATTGCTTCAATTTACTATTTAAAAATGTAAACGAAGCAATGACCAGAAATCCGCAAAATTCTAAAATCTGCACAACCTCTGGTTCCAAGCTCTGCGGATTTGAGGGAGTCTACACTATAACAGACTCAAAATGTTATATATAAGGAATACACATCTTGTACAAAATGACAAAGATGGGAGTGCGAGTTAAAATTGTTTGCCAACTATGTTATATATGCATTGTTAATTTTCATAAATATTTATAATTTTTTAATATTTTATTCCTGAACGAAGTGGGCAACATTGAGCCGTCCCATTGGTGATGGTGATATCCCCACCTTGTTTTGAAGATAATAGGAAGATAATATATTCTTTATATATATACAGGATGTCTACATAATCTGGAAATCAAGAAAATCAGGGAGGTTTATCAATCTGCAAAGATAATTTTGTTAAATTACTCAAAAATCAGAGAAATTTTGTCTATAGGCAATAATATTAGCATTTTCGTCTTGCCAACGAAACTCATTCATCTATTTTATGTACCACATTTTTTCCTATGTTGATTAGTCGTTTCCAATAATTTTTAAATATAGGGGAGAGCGGGGTACAGTGGTACCCTGGTACGGGGTACAGGGGAGAGCGGGGTACCCAAGTACACTGTGGACCACCCCTTATATTTTACTTATTTTAAAATTTTTAGAGCTTTTCTTTTAGGCCAATTGATAACAGCACTGGATTGATTACTTATAGCCTTCAGAACACATCGTTAGCTCAGAATAAACCCTTTTATTCTGACTGGTTGTTTTGAGCTCCTAAAAGTAAAATTTTTCATCATCATACTTTTCTTTATTGAGTAATTAAAGGTTATGGATAAATAAGATAAAACAACTTTTTTGAAATGGAAAGACACTGTTCTTTCTTTAATTTAAAAGTTTATATGCTTTAAAAAACCCTTTAAATAATATTTTTATGAGTATGCATTGAACTTCAACATGAGGTACAGTGGTCCGCAATGAATATTGCTCCTGTAATGAAGGATTTTCAAAATATTTAATAATTGCTTATTCTCTGTAAAGAAATATTGTTTTAAAATAGTTATTTAACTATAAAATAAAGTAAACAAGGAAAAATGGCAATTTATTTAACCCTACAATTCATAGAGTAGCTATTTGGCTCACTTTAAATTTCATGTTATATGTTGTTCAGATTATAATGTAGCCATCTGACACTTTAGTTTTCTCCTAAATTATGGATCACAGTTCACGTATGATTTTTAAAATAAGTTTTCTTGTTCAATATAGATTTTTTTTTTGGGGGGGGGGAGGGAAATGAAAATAATGCATTGTAGAGTTAACATATTAAAGAAATATTTTGTTTTGTATTTACTGCCTTTGACAAATATAACTGTAGCCTAATAAGTAATAGATGACCTCAATGAACTATTTTATCCTGACTATTTTGAGCTTCTAGTAAATTTTTCATCATCGTATTAGTCTTTATGTTTGCTGATAGTTTTTTACTTAATTAATGAATTATTTGCAATCCCTCCTGCATCTTATATTGTTATTTTCAAAATATAATATATTTCTTGATAATTCTTTAATTTTATGTTTTTTGTTACAAAATGCTATTTGCAAATTTGTATTATTATATTATTTTGGAGGTAAAGGGGAAATAAAAAAGAATTAGATTAATTATAAATAGATTTATATTGTATTTTAGACTTAGATTCATTATAAATAGATTTATACTGTATTTTAGACAATAAGTAATAGTGGACCACTGTGCCCCCGTTGGGTGGACCAGTGTACCTCGCTTCCAGGGCACACTGGCCCACTTTACGGGTGTATATGAAATTTTTTTAATGTATTGGGAACTATGTTCTATGAAAATTATAAGGCATGTAGAAAGTTTTAAAGAATATTCAAAAATATTTTCAGGTAGATTGGTCTCTCTGTTAAAGAGAAAAAAAAATGTTAACTGCAAAAGTGGACCACTGTACCCCGGTCTCCCCTATGTATGTCCGTGGTAGGATTTTTTGATATTTAACACAAATTAAGGTCATCATATGCCCTCATTTCCTGTGGATAGTACTTATATAGAAGATGATTTACCCAATTTGGAAAATTTTTAATGATATACATGGATGCAAGACTTTCAATCTCAGTCCTGATTCCAGTCTAAAATATTTTAAACCTATATTTAATTCTGCTCTTCATACTTAAAATAGCTATTTACTATCGAGCTTTTAATTGTTGTATTGTAAAATGTCATTTTTTTGTCATAATGCAAGCCATGGAAGACATTTCCTTATTTATATTTGCTTATGCTTGCTAATACTCAGAAATTTTGTCAGTCTTGACTTGGTTGAACTTCTTTCACCATGATGATATATTAGAAAAGTTTGACCAGGTGGACAGCTTAATAAAATTTACTATGTCGTCAAATGTACAGTCGTGGAAAAAAATAGTAAACACCCCTACTAACTCCTCAACAAATTATCGTAGAAGAAAGTTACTGGTACAGAACGATTGGAAATAAAGTCTACTTTTAAATGATGTATATAAAATTTGATTAGGGGGCCATCTACATATTAAAAAAAATCCAAACTTCATTTTTCTGAATGACAATACCCAATTTTAACGAGATATTTCAAATCTTCGGTTCAAACTATGCCTAGACACCGAATTTCAAATTATTTGAACGACACTTTTTTGAATTATAAACATTCAAAATTTAGTGCTTCTAATGTTAAATTACGTTTTCACATTTTTATTTATATCTCTAGAAATTATGCTCCTAATGTTCTAATTTTTTGGGTAGCAATAACACTAATATAGAGTAAACGCACCGGTAGTGGGCCAATTAAGAACATTTATCTTATTATTATTAAAGTATTTATGAATTCTAAATGATATATATATTTTTAGCGTAGTCCTGACCTCCATGTATCGGAATAAACATTCAAAGTTTCAAAATATATTATTTGGAATAAATCGAAAATAAAAAAAGTTACCTTCCTCGATGCTCCAGTAGTGGGCATAGTAAATTTTTGATGCACCAGTAGTGGGCCCCCCAGAAGTGGGCCACTCCAGTTTTGAGTTTAGTGTGAAAATACTGAAGTTATACTTTTTTTTTACAGTTCTAGAATAGGATGTTCACAATAATGAAATCATACATAGAAGTTTAGATGATTACGTAAAATAATCTCACTAGTAAATCCGCAGATCAGGGGCCTCAACTTCAGTTCTGTAAATCAATTTTAATTTTATCTCACTTTACATACAAGCTAATGTCCTACAAGCTGCAAAGTAATTTTTTTAAATTATATACAGGGTGTCCTTTCGCATCGTTTAAATATAGCTAATTCCCAAGAAGCTTAGTTTTAGAGGTATAATTTTAATTGCTGAACTATTTCACATGTTTTTCATCATGTGAAAATCCATTTCCATCAAAATAGTTGTACTTTCTTAATGTTACGAAATTTAATTTTTGTACAGTTTTTGTGATCTATAAGTTATATTTAGAAAATCTGCTTATATGCTTTCACTTGTTAAACAGTAAATATTCCTATATTCTGTGATCAAGACTTTCTGAATTGTGCTACAATGAATTTTATGAATTTTCAGCGATTTCTGACATTAAAATTCATTTTCTGTGTTTTGTATCAGAATTATACAAATGGTAGAAAAAAGATTCAGTTTTTATCCACAATAATAGTAGACAATTTAGCAACTTTTTAAAAAATCAAAATGGATAGTTTTTGTTTTCTCCAAATAACAGTCTGCTGTATTTTGTAACTTAAAAAAAATCTGCCCAATTGTTATTTCGCAGTGGTGATAAATAAGACAAATATAATAAACGGGATAATTAAAAGCTGAAATAACTGCAAAGCAAAATGATTTATCCAAAAACGAAAAAGATCCCAAAAATGCGAGAGAGGATTATAGTCAATTTATTACAAAGAGTACTTTAGGTTTAAACTTACAATGAAAGAAAGGCATCAGACTGGGACGATAATTTCCTGACTCTCCATTTTTCCCATCGGCTAATTTTTCTTTTTTCTCTTTCAGTTTTTATTTCTGCATCTATAGCATTTTTAAGGCCTTCTCTATTCTTATAATATTGAAGCATTTAGGGACAAGCCACAACTGCAGGAATTTTCTCTCTTTTTCTTTGTGTTATCTCCCCCTTCTGGCCAAAATAGAACTCTTTTGAAGGGAGATGGTACATTTCTAGATTGCCCACCATTTGAAAGCACTGAATGGCTCCAAGTGTCAGTTGATCCTTCTTGAATGAAAAGGGTCACCTCAGCATCTTCAACAATTGCTCTTTGCTTCTGATCAATAGTTTCATTATCAACAGTGTCAATAGGCTATTCCGTGTATGTCGCCTCAACAGATATGACTGGTGTACCCTATAACAAGTAAAATGTAAAATTGGAATAAATAATAGTAAAAAACATATACTCAAGTGTTTTATACCCAAATTGTTTTGTGATAGATTACCTGATAAATTGGTTCCATGTTCAAAGTCTCCTTCATCTCCAACCATAAGTAGTAAAGATCTGTTTGCTCCACAGAACCTTTCAATTTTCTTTTATTTTCTGACAAAGATTTTAATTTTCTTCTCCAATTTTATCTTCAAGAACTTTCAAGAAAGAAGCCATTTCTGTCTTCTTTATTGGTGATATTATCACATTCTTTGATGTTAGTGTGGATTCAACTTTTACTTTCTTTAGATCCCATGGAACTAGTCCACTTGCTTTGAATACATTCACAATGGTTGCAGGAGTTAAACGATCTAGTGCTGATTTTAGGACTGGTGGAGACTCATGTTTCTGCATCTGTTTGCCTTCATGAGTTATTCTGAAGTTCACTACTTCCTCTTTCTAAGCACTTTTAAGAGTATGGAAAACAAATGTTCATTGATTGCATTAGGTATGTGGAATATGGGAACAAAGCTACCATTTCAACTCCATGAACTGAACAGAAGATTCTTAGATTCAAAGACATGTGAGAAATATGTCCATCCATAAATAACACTACAGATTTTTCTATGCAATGTTTATTTAAATATGGCTCAAAAAGTTGAACCTTTTTTTAGTATTGAACCTTTGAAGCATAAATTATTTTAGATATTAATTTCTTTTAATAATCATATGTCTAATAGCTTAGTGAAGTTGTATTTTCGCTGCTCCAGAAGTGGGCCACTTGTGCACCAGTAGTGGGGCCCTGGTCCACTACTGGTTCTGATGAACAAAATACTAAATAAATTACATACAAAGTCTTAGAACCTCAAAAAATAATTAAAATAATTTAAACATAAAAAAATTTTTTGGCATGTGCTCCAGTAGTGGGCCACTATGCCCACTATTGGTACAATTTAACAAATTGTGATCCAGAAGTGGGCCACCCCTTAAAATCAATATAATTTTCAATTTTTAAGTTTTAAGTTTTCAGCTAATCTAACAAATTATTTACAATGTAATCGAGTATGTCAACGGCAATTTAATTCAAAATAAAACATAATATTAAAGAAACAACGCTTTAGATAAAATCATATCTCTTAATGAAATCACTAAGAATTTGCCAAAAAATCTGTGTTTGAAGACATTCCAGAAGATAAACAAATATATCTACAGGAAAATAACAATTATTTCAAACTGTTTAGGAAAGTTAACATTTAAGGACTTTAACTAATCAGATTTCTTTCAGTCGTTTTTCTGAAATGGATTGTGATCTTGTTTTTAAACTTTGAAATTTAGTGGCCCACTACAGGTACGTGGTCCACTACCGGTGCGTTTACCCTACCCAAACATAAATACGCTGAATTTGCATTTTTTATAATTTTATGATATGATTTATGAAATTAATATTCGAAAAAATTATGAATTGCAACCTACAATTTTTTTGATGGATTTAGATTTATTAAGTCCTGCTTTATGGAAATCCAAAATTTCACATTTAAATCCAAGTAGTTTTCAAATTATGCTTAAAAAACGTCAAAATGATGGTTTAAGGGGCCGTCTATAATAGAAGTGACTAGATATTTTGAAATTTCTTCTGCTGTAGTGTAATCTAACAGGCTTCATTGACTTCTTAAGGTGCCTTGATCAAGATGGGGGCTCTCTCGGTTAACAATCGAGTTCCGAACTTCAATTTAGATACAGCCCTTAAAATACGCTCGTTTTAAAATAATTAATTTCTCAGAAACTTATGATACGAATTGCATACAAATTTGTTTTTAGGCTAATTGATGGGTGTAGAGTTCATTTATGCTATCAGAATTGTGTACGGCTATTGAGAAAAACAGAGTTATGGTTCGTTTTAATATGTAGATGGCCCCCTTAGCAAATTTTATCTACATCATTTAAAAGGAGACTATTTTCAATCGTTCGGTACCAGTAACTTTTTTCTACGATAATTTGTTGAGGCGTTAGTAGGGGGCGTTTACTTTTTTTTTTCCACGACTGTACCTATGTCTCAGGATTGAACATTCTTCAGAAAAAGAGGAATGTTTTTCATCAACATATACCCATTAACCACTATATGAAGTTGTTGGACTAAATTTTGAGTTCAGATTTATAAATCTGTCAACCAATATTTTATGAATATTAGGCAGTTTTTATATTTTTCTCTTGTAAATAAATAAAAAAGAAATTATAATGCTTATTTAATTTTAATATTTACTTGTTATGTATTTTGACATTTTTCTTATAAATGTGTGTCAATTAAAAGTATTGTATATTTTAATTAGCTTTTTTTCCTAATATGTTTTTGTAAGGTTGTGTGTTTTTGTTCCTGAAAAATGTATTCTATTTTTCATGCACTTTTTGTAAAATTTTGATATTTCGTTAAGTTTATTTTGTTTCTAGGAAAATTTAATCCAATTTTATCCATGAAGGTGTACTTTTTTAATCTTTTGATTCTAAACCTAAAAAAAGTAATGATATCAATACAAAAATCCTTAACGGGTTAAAAGTTTGACGCAGCACTTTACTTTATGGCTATACAAATCTGAAATATGGGATTTAAAAATTCGGATATCAAATTTTGAGCGACGCTGTGCTATTAAAATGAATTTATATATAGTTTTTCTTTTTTGTTTTATTTATTTTTAATCAATGTTTTTTCATTCAAATTATGAGTTTTAAAAGATAAGATATCAAATTCAAGTGACGCTGTGATCTGACTTAAACTTTTGTTAAAAAATTACTTTACACATACTTATGTTTTGTCTTCAGAAATATATTTAGACATTGAAACATTTTTTAATACACTATCAAATATGTCATACTTTTCTCAGCTGATGCTATGTATTAAATGTATTTAATTCAATAAATTCATTTATCTTTTGCGTCACGATATCCAGAACCATCGGTAAAATTTGTGTAAATGTTTTCTTTGCATTACACTGTCTATTTACTTACAATTTACTTAATTTGATACTATGACGCAAAATAAACGTTTATATAAATTTTACGGAAGGTTCTCGATATTGTGACGCAAAAGATAAATGAATTTATTGAATTAAATACATTTAATACATAACATCAGCGGAGAAAAAGTATGACATATTTGATAGTGTATTAAAAATGTTTCAATGTCTAAATATATTTCTGAAGACAAAACATAAGTATGTGTAAAGTAATTTTTTAACAAATCTTTAAGTCAGATCACAGCGTCACTTGAATTTTGATATCATATCTTTTAAAAATCATATTTTGAATGAAAAAGCATCACTGATTACAAATAAAAACAACAAAATCGAAAAATTAAATATATATATATATATATATATATATATATATATATATATACAACAACTTCATTTTAATAGCACAGCGTCACTCAAAATTTGATATCAGAATTTTTAAGACCCATATTTCAGATTTGTGTAGCCATAAAGTAAAGCGTTGCGTCAAGCTTTTAACCCGTTAAGCGTTTTTGTATTGATAAAATTTACAGGACACATGGGCCATATAAAAATTGAATTCTGCAAATTTTACAAAAAAAAAGATCAAATTGCATAAATTGTTGTTAATCTTATGTGAACAACATTTGAAAATTTCTGAAACTGGAAGTTCACCTGTAAAACTAACGGTTTAGGAATTAGCTATTGATGAACAATAAGAGCGAGCACCCTCTATGACTGTTTTAACCCATCACTGCAGGACTTTTTCTATTTGCATGAAAAAAATTATTTGAAATCTATATATCGGTCTAATAATTGGAAAAATACTAAAAAAATTTAAATTTCAAATTTTCAGCTAAAATTCTATATTTTATGGCGCGTACCCTATGTACACAGTTAGGGTTTTAAAACATTGTATTGCTATATTTTACAACTAAATGAGCTTAAATTAATAAATTTTATCTGCTTAACACTCTGCAATTTTTTTTATATAAATATTTTTAAGTATTCAGAAAAAATAATGAAAGTAAATTTTACCTTAATAGCTTAATCGAATTTTTTTTTTTTTTTTTTTTTTGCTTCTGAAGAACAAATTCTAATTTTTTGTCAAATGCAGCCATCTAACATGGACAAAATAAGTGTTACTCCATTCGTTGGACTGTTCTTGATCAGTTATAGAGATCATATTGGCCAAATTCATGGCACATAATAAAAATTACAGTGTTTTTAGGTATGTGCCAGATGTGCCACGTCGTGCAGTGAAGGGTTAAAGTAAGGCACATTAAGACTTGGTGTGCATCTATACACCATTTGTTTATTTTTTTTTTCATTAAACAAGTTTTAAGTGTTTAATCATTTTTAATTCCTTTACTTTGGGCATTTTATTAACACTCTTGCGTACATATGAAGCCCCCAACTTAAATAATAAAATGCTATTTTTTAAATTAGTTTTCGAATAAATTTTATTTTGAAAATACTTCTTAAACCTTCAATCCTCGCATGTATAACGGATATATATATATATATAACACAATCATGAATAGCATTTTAATTATGCCAATTCAAAGGATGATTCGCGAAAAAGAAATTGGGAGCATAGAGGATTAACTGTGCATGTGTAATTTGAGGATTTTTAAATATCTGAACCCACTCCATTACTCACGTACCTGGGGTGACTCATAATCCAAAGTAAAAATAAGAAATGGTAGCATATCTCATAGCAAATACTTTTTTTATAAAAAAGAATGATCGAAGTTCGCTTGTTCAATTAAAAATACTCCTCGCCGAATCATAACCTTTCTTCAAAATTTTAACAAGAATGAGGATATTTTATCTAGTAGAACAACTTGCCTTTGTGCGAAATGTGATAAAATCATGGTAAGTTATGGAAGTAAACTTTCTTCGATCTGTGATACCGCATGTACTAATGCCATCTGCATGCATTGTGGCAGCAAGCTCCATGTAGTTTGGATGTAAATTGTAAAAACTTGCACCGTTTCTCATGATTTGACCACATAGATCAAAGAACCGTTTAGAATACGTTACAATAAATTCATTATTATTAAATTAAATATACGGACTAAAATCTGAACTAAAATTCGGATTCGGTTTGAGTGAGACAAATACTATTTTTAACTGAATAAATAATTTGTGACGCGATTTTCTGTTCAGAAAATGTTTGGTATACCCTATAGGATCTAAGTGTTCTGTCTATGATTTCTGAATAAATACCTTAACTTTCCAATGAATATAAACACAGCCATTTAACGTAAGATCAAGGCTCATGAATTTGCTAAAGGCATCATTTCACCCCTGCATTCAGTCCGTCCTTTCCATCTAACCAACTTTCCTAAACAGTTGTATTATTTCGCGCAATTATGAACTCATTGGCAATTATAAAATCCATAATTATCATGTAAAACTACTAAATGTGAAAAACTTTTGTTTTTGAAGCTAAATGTCATTTTCAAATTAATGCGGATCTATTTTATGTAATTTGACAAAATAGTTTAAAGATTTCCAGACAAATGTTCAAGTACAAAACGGAAGCTGCTTGCTAAAATACAGTTTTAAATTAACGCAAAGGAAAAAAAAACAAAAAAAAAACGTACTTGCTATATTCAATATTTTGACATTGATGAAATCAGTCAAAAAATTAGCGTTAACAAATATCTAAATAACACATGATTTAACATCTAGCATCTTAATTTGCAAAAATGAAGAAAAATATTATGTTATGAGCTAGAAAAATCTGATTACGATTGAGTATTAAAAAGTAATATATTCAGAATATTTCAGTAAAAAAAAAAAAAGAAAAAAAAAAAAACCTAAGCACTGTAGTGAAATTAACCTCAGAGGAAATGCATGTGTTTTCTTTTATGCATTTCTACAGGCGTGAATTCACCATTTGACATTTATAATCTGATCAAAAGGAATGCCGGTTCATACATAAAAATATTTCCACAGGGAAATCCAAGAAGATATATTTCTTTACTTTAGATATTGTGCTGTAATAAAAGCATAACATCTAAAGTAAAAATCATGGCATCAGAACAAAATACAGTGTTTTTTTATTGTTAAGAAATGATTTATTCTAGTCAGAGTATTTTTATTTGTGTGTGAACGTAAAAATTGTTGGAGGAATACATCTAAATTTTATTTTTATGAAATCAGATCGATCTGAAACATTGACAGAATTCACGGTAAAGGAAACGTTTGTTTTAGGTGTAAATAAATTCGTAACAGTTTAAACATTTGAAATGGTAGCTCTGTAAAATTATCGAATAAAGTAAAAATATAATACTATGAAATATAAATCACATTCTGGTTCTTTGGCCTTAAATATTCAAAAAGAAATTTTCTATAATGATTGCTTTAAAAAGAAATTCTCGTTGTTTTAAAGATCTGACAAACATTATTTCACAATAAATATTTGTTGTTCTATTATATATTTATTTGTGGCAAAAATAAATAATAAAAAATAAAAAATAAAATAAAAAAATCACAAAATTACATATATTTAAACAAATCGTGCATACGAAATTCAAGAAATTTGAATTATTATGAGACAGTTTGAAAATAAATTTGGATAGAAAAATTTCAACATGTCTAGATTCAAAGTAAAACCGAATTATCTCTAGTAGTAATTTCTGCATCTAGAAAACAAATTGTCTTGTAAAAAGCAGTTTTCTTACTTCAAAATTTTATTCATATATCTTTTGAGGTTTCATCGTTAACTAATTAACTGTTTTTTTTTTTTGGCATTTGGAAAAATTATATTTTTTCAATAAGCGCAGCATGGCATAAGATATTCTACCGCTAATTTTCCAAAATTTTGTATGTTACAGGTTTTATTGTAATAAAATAAATGGTAAATAATTATCTCGTGTTCGTTCTTTTCACTTATACACTATTAACAATTTCGTGCTATATTTTATCACATTTTTTTTTGTTCTAGTGCCTGGAAACAGAATATGGTGAAAAATGTTAGCATTATGGTACTTTACATGAACCATGATTTGGTACAATATTGAACCACAATTTTGTTTTCTATTAAACTGCAAGCCTGTATAGGTTTAACAACTGCCTGGTAAAATGTGGAATCTTGAACTGTTAAAATTTTGAAGAATAAACTCTTCAAATATTGAACCATAAAGTATCTACTGTTATTCTTTGCAGAAGAGGCATACTTAGAAAGCCAAGATCTAATGGTTCTAATTATCTTATAATCTATTTTTGGTGATCTAGTTGCACATTTCGAATTTAACACGTTGATTGCCAATCACGTGATATCGGGTGATGAGAGTTCACCCCCAAACGGCCGATCACGCGTTATCGCATATACATAATTTTTTTGATATCGATGATATAAATTATCAATTTTTTGATAGTGAAAGTGACTCCGAATTCGAAGAACTTAATAAAAAATAAAACAAATTTGACCACGACACAAAATTTCAATTTTCAGCTTGGTAATGAACGTATTAAATTTTAAAGAAGATTAAAAAAATAATAAAGAGTACAATATTGGTTTAATTTAAGTATTTGTCTCCATCGATTGATTTAAATTAGAAATATACTTTTTTAACAATTTACTAAGATTGTTACTTTCATTGCTTTCCTAATTCTGCAGAATGCTTTTGTTTTATAACAAGAATTGTCAGCAACAACCATGGTTTCCTTATAAAATAATTGTTTTTTTTATGTCACTTTGAAAAATCCTTCAATGGCAGCGTGATAAAAAATACGTCATTTTCAAAATTACCTAAAATTAGTCGTTTCACAAAAGCAATCTAGGCTCTGAAGGTTTTAACGAATTTAAATCATTAACTTTAATTAAACAACTAACATTTAAGCTCACTAGGATTTACTAGCACTAAAATGTAAATAACACTACAATGTTTTTCTCTGTGCTCGTATGGTGTCCTTATATATGTTTATAAATATCGAATGAGTATTTGGAACATCTCACATCTAAAACGTTAACTAAAATTAAACTTAGAACGGGAATAAGTAGGTTGTGTTAAAGATACGCACTTTCCATAAATCTTTATTTTTAACGAACACGTTGGTATAAACTTATGTGACGACTGATTAAAACGTTACACTAGAATCTTAGGTAAGTACCACCATCAACCGACATTCCATCAAATTCTAATTTCGTGAGCAATTTCAATTTACTAAAAACATTGGTTTGCGTATCTTTGGTTGGGATAAAAACACACAGTGGTGGGGCAAAGATACGCAGTGCGTATTTTTTCCCATTACTGCTAGTTTTTGCCCCATTTACACTAAAACGATTGAGTTATGTAAAAGCATTAGTAAATTTCACTAGTATCCATAGTTAAACTAAAAATTACAAGTTAATCCGTGAAGAAAAAGAAACAGCGGTCTGCGAGACCACAAATTGCAGTTATCCCGTAACTGCTGTGACAAAAATTGTTGCATAAATACTGTGAGCGGTCTCAGAGACCACTTGATCGCAGAATCAATAAAAGGGTCAACTTCTCAGAAGATACTGTTTCTGTACTAAACTTTATGTAAAGGTCTCTTATAGTAATAAAAAAATTCCTTATTCAGAAGACTAGCGATACTACTAAGTTTCCAAAGGAGTCAAAATTAACTAACATCATTAGTTAAACTGAAAATTACAAGTTAAATTGTGCAAACTGAATATAGCAGTGGTCTTTGAGGCCATTAAAAGGAGTTAAGGGTTAAGGCTTAAAACAAAATCGTTTCATGAAAAAGGAATATTGATTTTTAAAAGTAGGTAGGTAGATACCTACGTTCTATACCGTAAAAAAAATTAACTAGAAAAGGAAAAGTTATTTAGAGTGTCTGTGTGGTGTTAAAACAAGCATGGAGAAGCGGACAAGGATCGCCCAAGATGCTCATCATTTGTATACTTTGACTCAGAATACAATTGGTCTTTGTTCCTTTGATGATAGAAGGTACCTTTCAGAAGATGGCATCACCAGATTTGCATATGGACACTAATATTAGTCGAGATTGTTATGAGCAAGAAAATGCTGATTTGTATTAATGAAGAAGACTTAGCATACTGTGTTGCAAATTTAACTTTCTTGTAAATTGATTTTTTAAATAAAAAAAATCTTCCTTATTTCTGTGTATTTATTTAAAAACTATTATTCACACACATACACATACACAGATACACACATATACACATATACACATATACGTAGAGAGAGACATGCATAAATCCGATTGTTTAACTTAAAAATAATACAAACTTGAATATTTCTATTTATTACAATTAGAATAGATCTTTTCAATGTGAAACATATAAAGTTTTTATATAGTTTATATTTTAATTTGGATTAAAATATAAAGTTTTTATATAGTTTATATTTTAATTTGAATTAAAATAACCTAATTGATTTAAGGGTAGGAAAAACAAGTTCGTTTTTTAGCTAAACTTATAGGAAACAAACTTCGTTTTAAAATTTCTGAAATATATTTAGTAATGTACAAATAATTTTAAACTTGTAAACCAATTTGATCTTATGTTTCATGTATTATACATAGTATTTTATATTTTTATAGATGTGTAGATATATCGTGCTAGATTGTTAGCATGCTTAGAAAACTTTAATAATCATTTTAAAACTTTTTTTTTAAATTTCTAAATCTTTTTTTCTTATTTCGCGTAAATTTTGTTTTTAAACTTTCTTTGAATTGTTATTCTCGTAAAATATCGTTAATAATATGCAATTGATTAGGTAAATATGGATATTTAGCGCAATGTAGTATGTAATACATTATATTTACTACGTATATATTTATATAGATGTATCCTGTTAGCATGTAAACATGTTAGCATGCTCCGAAATCTTCTGTAACACTTTAAAAAAAAAAAAAAAATGTAAACATTTTAAAGTTTTTTCTAGAAAATTTTTGTAAAACTTTGTTTTTTGCAGAACTTTTCTGTAAAACTTTTTTTTTTTTTTTTTGGAAAATGTTTTTTAAAACTTTTTTTTTCAGAATACATTTGTAATTTTTTTTAAACATTTGTAAAACTTTCTTTTCTTAAATTATAAGTGTTTAAACGTTTTAAAATATATAAATATTGTATTTAATCACACACATCTATATATTTAGACATATATGCAAACTGATTACATACATACGTATAAACAGATACACATGTATATATTTTTACGCATTTATACAAATACATATACAGTGTTTCCACGTATAACCTGACCGACCTTTTTTTCGAAACCGTTGGTCCTAGATGCAAACTTCCAATTACAAATATGGTTTAAATAAGGTAAAGAATTATTTTTAAGCGATTTGTGTTAATAAAAAAATAAAAAAATTACGAAATTTAAATTTTTATACGGTCCTCCAGTCCTATAAGTGATATTTAGTAAAAATTGACTGTGACACTAACAATTAAGACAAAAAAAGTCCCATTCATCTAACATTAAAATTGACCGAGTTATGAAAGTTTGAAATTCATGACTTATACCACTTTTTTGCATATGAAAACAGATTACTTCAGCCATGCTTTCAGTGGTCGTATATAAAGTACTTAATCTTATTTCAGGGTATCTGCGCTTTGAAAGAAATCTTACAACTATTACGATTGAGTTAACTTCAGTTTCAGATTAGTTAAAATAATTGTATTTTAACATATGTTTTATTTTGTAAGGATTTGAGGCTATGATTTCTTTTAACAAAAATTGTTATTTTCATAAGGTTTTATTTAACTTGTAACGATCGTCTTTCCAGCTTAAAATTTGTACTCGATGTCCGATCGAAGTTAAATTTTACTCACTGACTATCCGATGACAAAGTAATATTATGATTTTTGACGCTTACTCTCTTATACATACTTATATTAGAGGATAATACAAAAAAATTCGGATAGATTACCGTTAACAAGTTTAGGAAAGAGTTTTAGATTAGATAACATAAACCTGCGATGGTTATGTTTTTTAACTTTTATAATTACGTTTTATGTATTTTTTAGCGCTGAAAAAAATTACCTTCGGTTTTAACCATAATGTCAGGATTTTTCGCAAATCGTAAATTTCAAGGTTAAAAAATAGCGAAAAATCCGATACTATAAAATAGATGCAAGACATTTTTATTCAGTTTAATTTTATTTAATACAAAAAATTATTCGATTTTTTGCCTTATACTGGGTTTCTTACAGCTAAACAGCTCAGGGGTCCGATGAGGTTGGGAGGGGAGGGGGATCAATTTTAATTTTGAGCTTTTTAACTTTGAAATTTGCCATTTGAGAAAAATCCTGACGTGATGGTTTAAAATGAATGTCATTTTCGGATTCAGCGCTAAAAATATATATAAGAATCAATTTTCAAAAGCTAAAAAACATGGCACAACCCAACATTTGAAAGACAGTGTAATGTAATATCAGTTAGAAATATGAATATTTTGTAAAGAATTGAGGCTGTTTTAGGTAGATTTCGTAAGAAATACTACCTATTGCAGTCGTTACCATGGTGCGACTTTTGAAAAATTCCTTCATAACTTTTCATTACATGACCCCAGGAACCCAAAACCACCCCCATCTAAAAAGTTTATATATATATATATAAACTTGTATGTATGTACTAAATTTTGTCCGCACGATAAAAGTAGCAATTATGCACGGAACGTCTTCAAACTCGCCAACAACTTTAAGATGGCTAATTTCTCGGCGGGGATTGAAAATGAGCAAAATCGGTCCAAGGGAATGGAAATGGGGAAGGTTTAAAATTTTGAATACCGTCTTAACATGATTCTGATAAAACCAGCTTTTACACAAAAATGGCAGGAAAAAATGAATATTTTTCGTTATAGCTGTTGCCAACAATTAAAAAAAAAGCAATAAAATTCTCACCACAACAATTGTTTTTCTAATGCAATGTTTTCACGTAAAAAATTAAATTAGATAAACAGTTTGACGAATTGAAAACAAATTGAATATTACGTCATAAGTTTTCTAGAGCAAGATTTCTGCATGAAAATTCAAAATGAAATAAATAGTTTGACGAATTGAAAACAAATTGAATATTACGTCATAAGTTTTCTAGAGCAAGATTTCTGCATGAAAATTCAAAATGAAATAAATAGTTTGACGAATTGAAAACAAATTGAATATTACGTCATAAGTTTTCTAGACCAAGATTTCTGCATGAAAATTCAAAATTAAATAAATAGTTTGACGAATTAAAAAAAAAAACAACAAAATGTTGCGTCATATTGAAAATGTAATGGACCACAGCAGGTGAATATGTAACGTCATTGAGTTTGAAGAAACGTATTAAAACATGATAAAAACCCGAGTATGGAAATATTAACATATTTTAACACTTTGAGGTTCTCTGAATTTAATTTAGCCATTTTAAAACCTACTCCATATACATGTGTGCGTGTATATCAGGATTTTCACAAAATGCTTAGCTCCCTAGAGCTCATTCTTAGCAAAGGAACTGGGTTTATCTTTAATCTTGATTTAAGTTTTGTTGGTGAATTTAGTACTTAACTTCGAAATCTACCTCCGCCTGTAGGCCCGAGCCGGCAGGGATTTTTTCATTCTTTTATTTAACAAAAATTCTGTTATTTTTATCCTCTTATATGTTCAGTACAAATTGTGCATTTTGCAGTAATATGTCAGAATGATTAAAAATTTCAAATTTATATTGCAATGCTAATTTTACTCTTAACCATTTCTTTAATGTATCTGACGAAATTGTGTTTCTAGTAAATTTATGAATGACCCCTAATTTGCAGCAAAAAATATGCTCCAACTTTAAACATCTATTACTCTGTCAATTTTAATCGTGGAATTTTAATCCAAGTAAGAACTTTTGTCTTACTTGGACCGGGGGGCCGTATAAAAATTTAGATTCTGTAATTCTTCACTAAATTCTTTTTTCGCTTCAAACTTTTTTCTATCTTAACTCTGCACCTAATTCTGACCACTTTTGTAATTGGAAGTATGCATCTAGTACCAACGGTTGCGCAAATAATGGTCAGTCAGATTATATGTGGATACCCTGTATACAAGAAATCATTTTGATAACGTTATTCTAGACCTAACAACGAATATAAATCTTATTCTAATAGAAAGAGGTTTCATCCTGAACATTTGAGTATTGCTTTCACACTATTCAAGCTTAAAAATATTCTATCTAATCACATCCATTAATATTCTTTCATTTAGAGCCAATTCTATATTCTGATCCACACATACACATGTATAAACTGATGCACACGAATATATATACACGAAACGTATTTAATTACATTATCCTACACATAAAAACTAAATATACATCTTTCCTAATGAAGATAAGTTAAATTCTGAACATTTGAGTGTTGCTTTCACACTTTTTAAACTGATAAATATTCTATTTAATCACACCTATTAATAAAATTAGAGATATTTATATCGATAGACACGTGCACCAGACGTATATTTCTATTCATAAAGCATATATTCAAAGACATATAAACGAAACCGTTTACATAATGTAATATCAGACATAACAACAAAATGAAATATAAAACTTATGCGATTTAGAGATGTTTGAGTTTTAACCCCTATATTGAATCGATTTAAATTTCATGTAAGATTGTGAAACTTCACCATTTCACATTGTACGGATACTCCTGCCGTAGGTGACCCCCCCCCCCCCCATCATCTACTTATGTCCCTTGGGTTCTACTACACGTTAGTTATAATTAGAAAAAAATCATTCATTCTCTCAAAAATAAAAGTTAAAATTACATTGTCGCACGCAACCGAGTTGAGTTTTATAAATTTTTAGCGTTTTTAGGCAATAATGCTTTTTTTCGTTTGGAATACCAGTAACACATGTAGAAAAACATTTGAAACACTACCAGTTTTGTATTTAGCTATTACGAAGCTTGAAAATAGTGATGAGGTTATGATTAATAACAGAAATTAATTTACAGGTACTAAATGATTGCATATTGTAGCATATTTTAATTTTTAAACATATCAATTTTTTAAAAAAATATATTTAATAAAATTATCTAATTTTTATCAATTAATATAAATTTGATTAATTAATTTTCTCCGTCCGAAGATTACTGCTATATTGAAAGCTAAATAAAAGTTTTTTTTTTTTTGTCTTTTGTTTTTATATGTATGCCTTTTGCCTTTTTATATAATTTTCGTAATATTAGGCATTAAATGTGAAATATTGCGGAAGGGTGTTTACAAATTTGTATGCATTAACAAAAAAAATGCATTTTAATATATATTTTCAGAAAGAAAACATCCATATTTATTTCAGATTACGAAAAACAATCTATATGCAAATTTGTAGTACATCGTCAACCAGATTTATAATGTAATGAAAATTAATAGAATACACTACAAAGACTGTGCCAAAAATTCCAAAGTCTTCATTTTTTAATCTGTTAAACATCTTTAACAACACTAATTTTTCATATCTTGTTTTATAATATACGATATCAATTCAATCATTCTTCATATATGTATATACATATCTGATTGTCATGCTGTAACTGTCGTATTTACAAACTGGTTTGGATGTAATTTGGTATGTGCATAGTACATATCAAAGTCTCAACCGAGTTCGTTGACCAGCTTCATACTCCGTTTTGTTTCTAAAGACTTTTTTATTAAGTGATTGACATTAATACAAGCATTCCCGAAAAAATATTTGTTATGTCTTCATCTTAAAAAATGGCTGAGATATAGCAGTTTTAATTTTAGAGTGGCAAACATTTTGGAACAATCTAATTTTTGCCATGCGATCGCACGCGTGTTTATCAAACGATTTCGATGTGACTAAGTATGTGTACAGGACATACCAATGTCTCTACCGATTTCATTAGACAGCTTAATGCGACATCTTGTTTCAAAATGGTCACCATTTAAAATAATTTAAATTTTAAAATCCAAAACGAGCTACAAAAAAATTAGAAATTCAAAAAACTTATTCTTTTACTTGTACCTGATACAAGTATTCCAGAGCATTTTTATCGTCTTTATCTTAATAAGTAACTCAGATACAGAAATTAAGATACAAGGGTATCTGACATTTTGAAACAATTTTATTTTTATCGCACGGCAGCACTTGTATATATCGAAGGATTTCGATTTGATTGAATATTCGTACAGAACTTACCAAGGTCTCGACAAAGTTCATTAGTTAGCTTCATCCACAATGTCGTTTTAAAATGGTGGGCACTTCAAGATATCGCAATATTTGGCGACGAAACATAAATCGCTCTAAGTATAGCTTTTGGATATATATGACTAATTTGGCGAAAATCTGATTCATATTAAATATTGAAGAAAACTGGTATTAAATCTTCTATAATCGGGTTTCACAAATTTTAGCTTAATATGTTTGAGTAAAATAAGCTGGACTTAAAAGAAGAAAGGAATATGAAAGCCACCTTTTCCTCCCGACACAGGCCAAAAGGACTTTTCCTATCTTGAAATAAAACAATAATTGAAATTGTTCACTCTTTATTCTTATTTTACAATAAATTTTTTAATGATAATGCTGACGCAGCATTTTACTTTTTAGACAAATTTAGGCTCAAAGTAGCTAAATAGAAAGCTATCATTGTGTTTAATTTTATTGTTCTTTTAGGTTATTTTTGAAAATGTGTGGGATCAGGCAAATTGAAATATTCAGTGTTGTGCATGGATCATAATGAGTGGGATAGCTACAGTGAATTATTTTCATGTATATATTTTTTAAAATAATATCTATAGGTATTAGAATTAGAATGTAAATGATTGTTATATGGAATGTCTGCATTTTTCTAATAAAACATATTGAAGATCTTCAATTCAATAAAAAAAATTTGTAACTTATGTGTTGCTTTTGAAGGAATCCTACTTTTGTCAGAAACATTGTTAAATTAGTAATATTATTATTATGTAAAATATTCTCAGAGTAATTTATAAAGTGATAACCAGAATAAATTTGTAATATAAAACTAAGAAGCTTTTTACAGCAATGGGTACATTGCTTTTTTAATTGATTTCGAAACAATAAGGCATTTAATTCATTTACGAATTTTCTAAATATTAAAAAATATATATTTCTAGTGATTTTTAGATACATCTAGAACATATACACAACGATGCAAAAGTTTGGGCAATGATCATATTTTTTTCCAAATTAATGAAACAAATTATGTTACAACAAATGTACAATTCGTACTTTAGAAGATGTCTGCATCGAGGTAAAGCATAAATGTCTTTAAATAAACCTAAAATATTCCACTTTTGCACTTAAAGACAAATTGATCATAACGAAAAATTTTCGACACAATCTTGAATTGTTGAGACTGATCGCGAAAATATTCACATTAGAAGGAAATTGTGTGCTATACTTTGTAAATATTTAAGTTTGCCTTTTGACAGCTTCAGTTATTCAAGGCTATGCTTTATAAGGAATTTCAGCCGGAGAGCTAACTGGGATATGGACGTTAACAATCAGAAGGTCGGTGTGTTCCAGAAATTGCTGTAATTTAACTTGTTCATAGAGAGCGATAATACGTATGTATTAAAACACGTAATTGGAGGAGATCACGTCATTAGTAAACGGGACGATACAAGTACTCAGGGGTTACAATCTACGCTAAAGTTGACCGTGATACAAATTCTGAATGTATCTGGGCTCTTGATATCAAAAGATAAAATTTGTACACGTACATGAATAAAAGAAACCGGTGCCATCGTTCAACGGAAACTGGTGAGGCACCATGTGAGGATACCTAAGCGCAAGTTTTAGAGAATGAACAGGGACGTATGGATAAATGTGATATTCGGTAATATTCAGCAACGAAAATAAAGGGAATATACACGCTCTCGATGACTGGTTCAACTATTGTCATAATTGAGACAAAGCATCACGCAGCATTTTTAGTCGAGTTCCAGGCGAAAGTTCAGTAATGGTTTGAGCTGCAGATTGATTCAAGAGCAGATTCTCTCACCTTTCTCTATAAACTCTAAACAGCCCAAGCATATGTACAGACGATTGTAGGATATTTTATTACCTTTTGTAGAACTTTTAGCTGATCGACAAAAATTATTAAGCAAGTTCTTATACATATAAGGCTCGCATTACAAAACACTGGTTTAATTCGTAGCAGTTAGTTCCAATTTGCCATTTTGTAACCCTCATTTAAACCCAAATGAGAGCATAGGGTATTATTAGTCTCTACGGAAATAATTGGCAATATTCTTCTCGGCCGAACTTAAATCTTCAATAGAGAAAGCTTGGTACAAAAACGAAACAAAAGTGTCGCAAAACCTTTTTTTTTCCAATGGTAACTCGCATATTTTATCTAATTACAATAAATGGAAAACCCATTAGATTTTGAATTTTGTTGATTTCTGTTAAATTAAGACATTTTATATAAATGTTTTAAATGTGCCGTTCTTTTGTTATTAAAATATAATTTACTACATAAATGAGAAATTCAACTTTCTCAGTGTAAAGTCTAAAGAATAGATAATATATGTGAGTATTTATTTGACATTTCAAACAGTATTTACTCTGAATCTGCGGGAATTAATTTGTCGTCTAGACGTTTGCATCTGGGTTTATATATTCATACATCATTCATTCATCATATCATATTCATATCATCGGGGCTTATGCCCTGATACCTATACACAAACATAATACATATATACATACATATGTTTATATATACGTATATCAAGTAGTAAAATTTAAATTCGACTGAATCTTTCCGGATTATAATACTTTGAATGTTATGAATTCTTATCCTTTACTGGTACAAAAATTAGAAAAAAACGCGTATTTAGTGCCAGAAAACGATGAAAGTTCTTAAAATTCAATTCAATTAATTTTTATGAACAAATGCTACGATAAAAATTAAGCTATGAAGATTTTAAATTACTTTTATGAAAATATTTACTCTGTACTTTTAAAATTGCATTCATTGGATTCTCTTTTGCAACGATTAAAATTGAAATAAACATTAGGAATGACAAAGATTAAAACTGCGTAACCTCTTCGTTACTGAACAAATATATTTTTTGAAAAAATGTTGTATTTTTTAGCTATTTCAGTTTAAAATATGATAATTGAAAAAAATAAAGATTGATGCACCAGGGTGCTATTAAATGGAGGTCCACATATGTGGACCTTGGGGCACAATTGCGTAAAAAGTTCGACATTTTGAAAAATCACTGTAAATATTTGCGTAAAAAATGCGAAAATAGATTTTCTTTTATATAACATTATTAAATATTATATTTATTGCTTTAAACGTATTAAATTAATGAAAATCGTAAATCTCAAAATTTTTAAATATCTTTTGCCTTGAACTATTGTTAAATAACGACTACAAAATTTAAAATTGTATTAGATTATTTTTTACTTAGTGTGAAAATATTCAAATCAATTGTTTTTCAAAATGCATAAATAGACTTTACACTTTATACACACAACTCTTCTTTTGTATTTGAATTCTTCCAAATAACACTTAGACGTATTTTTGATGCCTATAAGTCTTGGCAAATGTTCTACATTGTCAAGACAGATTTGCTTTGAGGGTGCGTTAATTTTTCTTTGCTTCTTTGTCATCAGTGTTGTAGTCATAAAAAAGCAGAGAGTATACGGGTAAAGACAGATGGTATACGCTGATGTCATGAATGTTCATAGCTAGGGTATACGCTCAAGCTTTTTTTGAGAAACAGGTGGTATACGGAGCTTCTTAAAAAATCCAGAAGGTATACGGCTTATACCTCCGTATACACTCGACTACATCCCTGTTTGTTATTTCTTCTTTCAGGACTTTATTGGTGGCCTACGTCTACAGGGAGTTATGTCATTTCTTTCTTCACACTTGATCAGAAGTGAGGCAATACAAATCCTATAATCTATTAATGACAGGTATTTTCATCTTCATCGCTTTATTATCTCTTACGTAATGTTTCCAGCAAGTAGAAATCGCTAGGTATACAAAGTGATTAATTGCACGCGTTGGCCATTTGTTTGTTTTTGCTGCACAGTGATAATATGCTAGGTACCACTAACAAATCTGTACCACCTGTAGATATGTTTTACATCTTTGCTGCAACTGGCTGGCTACTTTTAATTTTTCCTTATCCTCTTTCGACTATCTCAAACATGTATAAATTACTTCATTTTCAAAATATGTTGAAAGAACTGATTCGTTATATTTCCACTTTAAAACGGAAATATCATCTCTAAGAACCTCATCCCACTCTATTTTTTTCTGTTATTTATTTTGTTCTCCATTTTTGTGTAGCTGAATCGATTCTATTTGACGTAATAGTTCTTGAAAAAAATTTCAAAAGGTATTCTGCACATTTCAAGCTAGTAAAAAATCTGTCTGTATAAATTACATGGTTAAAATATTAGAGCACACTTTAACACAATAATTTAACAATACCCCCACCTAAACGAAAATCTAGACTATCGCCTGAGGAAATACTGCCATTGCTAACATGTGTATATACAAAAATATAATACCAGTCCATCTCTAACAGACAGGACAAATATAAAAAACCTAGAGGATTTGGTTTTGAAGGTTCATATTATGGAAAATCGCACTGCCTAGAAAAGGACCCTTTTTAGTCAAAAGAAATATGTTTAGGTCGAGGTAAGCTTAAACATTTTTTCTCTTGTAAAATCTAAAAAGAGTGGCAGAATTAATAAAATACAGATAATTCCTAAGTTTAAAGAATCTATTTTTTGCCATTGTCTAGACAAATTGCTGGAATGACATGTCCGAACAATATAATTTGGCATGGGGAAGATTCGATGTACCCATGAGAATATTCCGGCCCGTAAGTTTCATCATATCATAAACTGTAGTATCCACTCACCTGTGCTCTCGATTTTTCAGTGAATGTAAATTTCTTTGTGCAGCTAGTTTTTCGAAAAGCTCAACATTCATAACTGTGGTTAAATTTTAGTTTGAAGAAAACTATTAATTTTAACAGGCAAATTGTTTGTGCACTTAAAAATAATCAGTTATTGGATTTTCATCGCGTAGTTTAAAATTAATATATAAGAAGAGAAAATACATATGTATTAGTATTAATAGAATTGTGTTTAAAATTTTTTTAAAAGTTGACCTAAAGAAATCTTTTAATATTTTATTATTATGTATTATTTACGCGAGATAATCATTTACAAATAAAACTATATGTATAAAAATAGTCATCTTTATTTTGAGTAAAAAATACATTATGTATGGTCTCCAATGTACGGTCGTGGAAAAAAAAGTAAACACCCCCTACTAACTCCTCAACAAATTATCGTAGACGAAAGTTACTGGTGCCGAACGATTGGAAATAAAATCTACTTTTAAATGACGTATATAAAATTTGCTTAGGGGACATCTACATATTAAAACGAATCCAAACTTCATTTTCTTCCATGGCAATACCCAATTTTAACGAGATATTTCAAATCTTTGATTCAAACTATTAATAGACAACCAATTTCAAGTCATTTGAATGATAAGTTTTTGAATTATAAACATTCGAAATTGAGTGCTTCTAATGTTAAATTACATTTTCATATTTTTATTTATATCTCCTGAAATTATGATACTAATGTTTTAATTTTTTGTGTAGCAATAATACTAATATACCCAAACATAAATACGTTGAATTTGCAATTTTAATAATTTTCTGATCTGAATTATGAAATTAATATTTAAAAAAATTATGAATTGTAACCTACAATTTTTTTTGATGGATTCAAATTGATTAAGTCCTGCTTTATGGAAATCCAAAATTTCACATTTTTCTTACAAGTAGTTTTCAAATTAAGAAAAGAAACAACGTATAAAGGCACAAATAAAATGTGTTTAAAAGCATACAGCTGTTTCAAAACCTCTAAGGTTTCCTCATCAGTGCTTAAAATAAAAGTTAAATTAAAACTAAAACATTGTGTAAAAAGGGCGGGGGAGAGGTGGACAGAGTCAGAAAAGCGTACCTTTCAGCTCTACTGCCAACGGTGAAATGCGACATACGGCTGACAATCAGTTACGGAGTTGATCTCACGCGCATATTCAGGGAGACCAATCAAAATACCCAATTGCTCTGGAAGAGTCCAATGGAATGAGTTTGTTAATAAGCTTCGTAGCTTCAGTGGTACTCAAAACAATAGTATGGTTTCATTCGACGTTAAATCACTATTTACTAACGTACCGGTTCAAGGTGCTTTAAATTGTCTTAAATTACGCCTACAAGAATTTCATTATTCATATTACGAAATTGATGAGCTTATACATCTTACTAGCATTTGTTTATCGCAAAACACATTCATTTTTAATGGTAATTTTTATTGCATGACTGATGGTTTGTCCATGGGCTCCCCCCTCAGCCCCATCCTCAGTGATATTTACATGCACTATTACGAATCAAACCTTTTCAAGATATTATCCTTTCCATTTTACATCCGCTATGTCGATGACTGCTTTGCATTATTGAACTCTGATGATCTTAATCTTACTAATATTCTCGATATTATGAATTCTGTAGATGAACATATTCAGTTCACTTTCGAACTCGAAGATAACAGTCGTTTGCCCTTTCTTGATGTTATGGTTTTCCGCGAAAATAATTTGTTTCACACTACTGTTTACCGTAAACCCTTCGCAGTATCCTTACCCCCACATCGCCTTTCATCCCATCCACCTAATCAAAAGTTAGCTGCCTTTAACAGTTATGTTTACAGGGCTTTAAATTTTTGTTCTTCCGACAGTTTACTAAAAACAGAATTAGACTACATTAAATCTATTGCCATTGATCGAGGTTTTACAGCTGAAATCGTCGATTCCACTCATAACAAACTAAGTAAACGTACAAAATCCAGGGCTAATACTGTCGGTAATGAAAATTTAATTATACTCCCATATTTTCCGAAAATAAGCCATCAAATTTCTAAAATCTTGTCAAAATTTGACTTTAAAGTAGTTTATACTCTTTTTAATAAAATTCAATTCACAAATCTGAAACATCCAATTGACAGTTTTTCAAATTGGGGTATTTACAGGATATCTTGCGAATGCAACAAAATGTACATTGGTCAAACGAAGCGTGCCTTTAAGATCCGTTTGGGGGAGCATAAAACTTGCATTAAAAATTGTGATATTAAACGTTCCACTATTGCCAACCACTGCTGGCCCAACAACCATAATTTTAAATTTTCCGAAGCCTCCATAATACAGAAATGTACTTCAATCTATGATCTGGACTTCTGGGAGGCTTACCACATATGGAAAAATTCAAACAGTTTAGTTAATGATTTATCCAGTACGCCTAATTTTTCAAAGGTATGGTTTAATTTTCTATAATTCTCTCCATTCCCTCCCCACATTTTCCTCCTTCTAAGTTTGGACTCTTCCAGAGCAATTGGGTATTTTGATTGGTCTCCCTGAATATGCGCGTGAGATCAACTCCGTAACTGTTTGTCAGCCGTATGTCGCATTTCACCGTTGGCAGTAGAGCTGAAAGGTACGCTTTTCTGACTCTGTCCACCTCCCCCCCCCTTTTTTTTTACACAATGTTTTAGTTTTAATTTAACTTTTATTTTAAGCACTGATGAGGAAACCTTAGAGGTTTTGAAACAGCTGTATGCTTTTAAACACATTTTATTTGTGCCTTTATACGTTGTTTCTTTTTCTTAATATATTGGCACAAAGTACAATCCTTCCCCACTTTTTATGAGTTTTCAAATTATGCTTAAAAAACGGCAAAATGATGGTTTAAGGGGCCGTCTATGATAGAAGTTACTAAATATTTTGAAATTTCTTATGCTATCCTGTAATCTAACAGGCTTAATTGATTGCTTAAGGTGCCTTGATCAAGAAGGGGGCTTTCTCGGCTAACAATCAAGTTCCGAACATCAATTTGGATACAGCCCTTAAAATACGCTCGTTTTAAAATAATTAATTTCTCGGAAACTTATGATACTAATTGCATAAAATTTTGTTTTTAAACTAATGGAAGGGTTTAGAGTTCATTTATGCTGCCAGAATTGTGTACTGCTACTGAAAGAAACAAAGTTATGGCTCGTTTTAATATGTAGATGGCCCCCTAAGCAGATTTTATATACCTCATTTAAAAGTAGACTTTATTTCCAATCTTTCGGTACCAGTAACATTCTTCTACGATAATTTGTTGAGGAGTTATGGGGGGGGGGGGTTGTTTACTTTTTTATCCACGACTGTACCTGTGCATTTTCAATAAAATTGCAGAATTTAATCAGCAATAAGTATTTAGTCAAACAAATATACAAAATCCACTTAAGCTAGCTTAAATTGCATATTCTGTTTAAAAAAACGCATATTTTAAGATAATTAAATATACTGAAACTTTATTATTATTTCTAAACACGATAACAGTATTCCTTGTGTTTAAGCCTATTTATAGTAAATGAGTACTGCGGTCCACGTGTGTGGACCTCAATAAAATGATACTTTTAAAATCAAAAATTTCACAAAACAAACAAAAGGGAGTTATTTACAGAACATTCATAATGCTTTTAGCAATAAAAAAAAAATGACATCTTAATTAAAATTTTAATATAGATAAATATTACTTACTTTTACGCAATCGCTGAATTGACGACATTTTTCAAAACCTCGTTTGCAACTAACGGTTTAGACATGGAAATAAGTCAAGTGTTCAAATCTGTTGGATTCATTTTGAAGTTTAAACTGTCATAAATGTGAATTCATAATCAAAATTTAGATATTTTTATTGGTTTTATTACTGTGGGCTAAGATCGAAGGTCCACGTGTGTACACCTCAGTAGCGAAGAGGATAATTCCGGAACTACTTAGCGGAATGACCGTCAGTTTGGAATCCAAACATACAGTGTGTCCGCTCTCAATGGTGTCCAATGAATTCCTAAACCGTTAGTCATACACATAGTTCCAAATACAAAAATGTTTTAAATCAGTTAAAGAAATATTTAAAAAGCGATTTGGGTTAATAAAAACATTTCTTAAAAAATTACGAAATTAAAATTTTTATACGGTCCCTCGGTCTTATAAGTTACATTTAGTAAAATATTCCTATTACACTGATGTATGATTTCCTTAGGAACACAGAGACTTTAATATTAAAAAGTGACTGTAGATGGCAGCACTAAAAATTTGAAAAGGACTGTTTTTTCTGAACTGAGCGATTTACCGCTTTAAAAATTAAGACTTTAAATAATTCAAAATCCTATTATTTTAACTTTTTTTTTATTTTAAAATTCTTATTTTCATTTTTAAGTATTGTGTATATTAATATTGTCTTGTTTTTATTTTTATTAGATAACTTTCTTCTGAATTTTCGGGCTTTTGTGCGAGCCTGTGATAGAAGCTCAGAATGTTATGTTTTGATTCGTGATGTGTGTGGTTAAAATCTAAATCTAATTCTGTTCAATTAAAAATATGAAAGACCAGTTAATTCGTAATTCTTTGAGTGAAATCTTTATTCTTTAAGTATGCTTTAGCCTCACCAATGCAAATTTGACAGTTTCTTGTTTATTTAATTCATGCACTTCAAAAGTCGCCTTCTTGGAATAAAATTCTTGGATGACGAAGTTCAAACGCCACTGGAGTCCGCATCAAGAAATCAGAGGTACTTTTTTTTCATTCAAATTTATTCAGTTTCAATAAAGAGAAATCTATTCTATTCATTTTAAAACTACACATAAAAACTCCTGGTCCGTCGATATTCGGAGAAAATTAGCGATTATCTTATTTAATATATGATATTAATGTATGATGGCGAAAACTAAAGCAGAAATTGCTTCTGAATCTAAATTCCGTTTCACTGTAAAAGAGATAAAGATGTTTAGTGCTCAGGTTACTGAGGCAATTGAAAATAAAAATTTAAAATTAATTGAGAAGCTAAAGGCTGAATTGATAAGTTTAGAGAATGATTTAAAAAAATCTTATTTTGGTGTAGCTGAAGAAAGTGTAAATAATTTATATGATAACTTTACTGAAGCTAAGGATATTGTTGTAGAGGATTTGGTTAAAATTGAACAGTTTTTGGAAAATCAAGGAATAAAATCACAAGAAAATGAAAGTGCAGCTAATAATAACTCAAATATAGGAGTTAATAATAATGCTCTAAAGCTGCCAAAGTTCGAGTTACCCATTTTTTATGATGATATCACTCAATGGATAACATACAAACAGACATTTTTAACTGCGATAGATAATAATGAATCTCTTTCAGATCAATTGAAATTTTCTTATTTAATAGCCAGTGTTAAGAATTATCCTTCTAAATTAATTTCCGGGTTTTCAATTTCTGGTGAGAATTATAAAGAAGCTTGGGAAACGTTAGTTAATCTATATAATAATCATAAGCATTTGGCATATTCATTGCTGTCTAAATTTGTTAATGCCAAACCATTGAAATCGCCCGCGCAGAAAACTATTTTAGAGCTTTTGGATACGTGTAATGAAGTAATTCGAAATTTAAAATCTATGAAATTTGAATTTAGTGAATTTGTTGATTTGATATTAGTGTATATTGTACAGGCGAAATTTGATGAATCCTTAAAAAAGCAATGGGAATTATCCTTGAATAATGATTCGTTTCCAACTTATGAAATGTTGATGACATTTCTCGAAAAACAGGCTCGTAGTTTGCAGAGTTGTAATACTGAATTTTTTAAAGGTGAATCGAAATCTAATTTAAAATTTGAAAATAAGTCTCAACATTTTTCAAAAAAAAAATCTGTCGTCAATGCAGCCGTGACGAATAATATAAATAAATCTCCAAATCTTTCATGTGCACAGTGTAACGAATCTCATCCACTGTATAAGTGTCCAGAAATTTCTAAATTATCTGTCGATCAACGTTGGAATTTAGTTAAATCTAAAAGGCTTTGTACCAATTGTTTACGATCAAATCATTTCGTAGCCGATTGTCTTATTAGTACTACTTGCAAGCATTGTAACTGTAAACATCATACACTTCTTCATCGTGATCAGTCTATCCCTGCATCACAGAATTCTTTCAGGCAACAAGACCGTATTACAACACCAAATGCTGTTGTTAATACTGAGTCAAATTGTTTCACTTCTCAATCCATCAAAGAAAATTCTCAAACATTGTTGGCTGCTGCCATTATAAAGGTTAAATCTAAATCGGGAAAATTCATACCTTGCAGAGCTATTATTGATTTATAGTGCTTCTCAAAAAACTTTACTGTCAAAAGCTTGTTGTAAAAAACTAGGTCTTCCATCAAGGGCTACAAATCATAAAATCTCGGGAATAAATAACTTAGTTCGCAGAAACGGCTCTTCAGGAAGTTTCCTTTACATTCTCTCCACATTTCAATAATGAAACTTTTCACTTACATGCATTAGTTGTTAATCAGATTACAACTAAATATTGGCCACACATTTAAGGATTGAATCCTGCGGATCCTAATTTTCATTTGTCCAGTCCTATTGATATACTTATAGGCGCAGATTTATATGCTAACATCATAATAGGGGAATGAATTCTCGGACCTAAAGGATCACCGAGTGCTGTTAATTCTAGACTGGGTTGGATTCTTTTGGGGATAATTTATTCGAATGAATCAAATCAAAATTCATCTGTTAGTTGTCATGTTACTACACAGATAAGTTCTCAACTACAAAAATTTTGGGAACTTGAATCAGTTCCTACTTCGGATCCAATTTATCTAGTTGAAGATAACTACGCGAAAACAGTTTCACGTTCCTAATCTGGAAGATATATTGTAAATCTACCTTTTAAATCTAAACCTGTTCTAGGGAACTCTAAATCTTAAGCCTTAAAACGTTTCAACTTCTTGGAGAAAAAACTTCAAGAAAACCCCTTGCTTAAAGAGTAGTATTTATCCTTCATGCGCGAGTATATCAATTTTGGGCACATGGAACTTGTACCAGATTCAGACATTTTAAATCCTAATAATTTTTATCTCCCACATCACGGGGTGTTAAAAGAAGATAGTTCTACAATTTGGCTTAGAGTTGTATTTGACGCATATGCTGTTGGTTCAGAAGGCCGTGTTGTGTTTTGGAGGTAGGAGGTGATAGAATAATATTGTAAAGTTATTTTGGATATTGAAATTCCAAATCATTTTTTAGAATCGATCGTATAGTGTTATAACATTTTTGTTGTGGCCACAAAAGACCACTTTGACATAACAGTCATTAATTAAAAATATATCTGAATTTACTTATCATACATTTGGTAATTTGGAATAAAAAAGTAAAAGGTAAAAGCATTACCTGCATTGACCCGAAAGAACAGAAAATGATGGAGACATTTGCAGAAAGGAAATAAACAGAAGACAAATCTTCCTTGAAAATTTTTTATTTATGAAGCAATTTTTCTTGCAGAACATAGCGCATTATCATAGAGTACATCTCTTATTCTTTTACATGTACTTTTTTTTATGATGGACACATACAATCTACGTTCATTCTACGTTCTTACTAAAGAAAATAAAATAATTTTTTTACTTTGGGGAGTATGGAGGCACAGGCATTTAGATGATTTTTTTTAGCATCACAATTCTACGACTCCAAATAAAAGTATCATTTGAATAAAAATAATAATAATGACGTCAACAAAATTTTTATCCATATCTTACTGAAGAATCAGAAGTAACTGATCAAAGAATCTCGCCAAACAACAACAAAAAAAGACGAAACTATGCAGCCGATTACACATTCATAAAGAAATATTCTTGCACTTTTAATATTTCTTACTGTAGATATGAAAATCCATTTTTTTTTTTTTTGTAGAAGGGAAAGAGGCATCCACCCATTCTCTGCGTTCGTTGACAGAGCACGCATGCAGGCGTGGACATAATTATTGACAGAACGGCAAAAGGGCAGCCATTCTGTATTGGAATCCCAACTCAACTGCACTGAATGCGCACGAGCTCTCCGAGAAGAGGAGTAAAGGGAGTTGCTATGATCCTTGAAACACGCCAACTTTGGCGGAACGAACATACAGGCGCCCTGCATTGGCATAAAATGCAATTTCTAAAGAATATAAAAAACTGCTTTAAAAAAGGAAATTTGATAGATTTTACTGAGATAAGATGCCAAACAGTAGTAAAGAGTTACAAATTTTGAAATTACGAATTAAACTGATTTAAATATTATTGGCTAAGTGGTGGAGCTTCAAAAGGATATGACTTCACAAATAGAAAGATATGGAACTTTCCAGATAATTCTTTTGCCGGAAGTACAGAATTCAAAACGACGTTTATGATTTTAAAATGAATGAAATGCTATGACAGAAAGAAAAACTTACAGGGAAAGTTTGAAAAAAAGGAATTAAAATAATTTTGGAATGCGAATATTAAAATTAAATGAATACAAGATTAATAAAAATATTTTCTAAATGAAATTAAATAAAATATGGCAGTGGTTCTAAGTAACCACAACATATTACTCCGGCCTCCCCAAAAGAAAATATTTGTAAGATGGAGAAATTTAATAATTTTGACATTGAGCCAATATTTTCTAAACTATATACATATACAACATGCATATAACTTCAAATAATGAGAAAAATAATAATCGGTTACATTCTTCTGACAAAAGGTACACAAAGTCTTTCAAAATGAAGTTGCTAAAAGTTCATTAACTGGTATGTGAATTAGCAAATATAATATTGTAAAGTAAAATCAGTGTATATTAAAAGAGTGGGGGAAAAATTGTAATAATGTACATATAAACAAATAATATTATATGATACAAATTGACATGCATATTAATGATGACTTTGCATCATTCAGTATAATACAACATTAGTAATAAAACCTTTCTATTTTTAAAGAAAAAGAAAATAGCAATAGTTTAAAGTAGTACCTTTAAATCACAATTCTATTTCAAGTCACAGTCTATGAACTACATTTCAATTTTTTTTTTATCAATTCTTCAATAAATTACTCATCCGAGAATTTTCCATAACAAAAATTCAAAATGTAAGTATATAGTCAAGAGAGAATACTTACACTCTCATTAAAAAATATATATACATATACCATTTTTTTAAAGAAATGTACTTTTCTTAGTTGAATAATTCTAATATGGTGTTATTCTACAATCACAATAATAATACTTTCAAAGAAAATAAATGCAAAAAGAGGATTTTAAGCTCTCATAAATGTAGTACCACATAACTTTAATAACATTTGTCTTACAAAAAATTATCACACAAAATATTTATACTACATATTCTGAAATGCTTATTGAATTATGTTAATTCAAACAACTGTAAGAATAGATATGTGACTATTTCTTTGTCATGTAAAATACATGAGTATTTTCTTTTTGCAAAGACTTAAAATAATCTTTAAGTATAAACATGTTACAACATTTTTTCGTGTAAAATACATAAGTATTCTTTTTGTAAAGACTTAAAATAATCTTTGTAGAGTATATTTGGATCCAATGTACAAAATTTTCATGTGCACAAATATATATATTTTTTCAATTTGTGAACTTTCAAACACTTAAAAAAGTTTAATGTATTTTCAACCACTTTACATAATACATCAATAATAATAGTAGAAGTATTAGCATGCATAACTTTCACTATTATTTTTTTTAGATGTTAGAAAGAGGTTAGTTGTTAGAACATGCATGAATTATAATTAAGATGAAAGTAACATTTTGAATTACTCTAAAAGTCACAATAGGGAAAGTGATGATATATGTACTCATATTTTATATCAATAACAATTTACTTTTTTATGATAAATACCATATCAAAATAAAGCAGTCAATGACATTTCATTTGCAACTAAAATAATGAATTATAAAAAATTTGATTTGATTTTTCTAAGAATCTGTCTTAATATTTAAATCTAATACTAAAATTAAAAATTCAGAGTTATCAGCACATTTTTTTTTTTTTTTTACAATCCATATAAATTCTAAAAGATGAATAAGGTTTTGAAGAAAATATTTCAATGAGCAACATAATAAACAAAAACAAGATTTACATACTTTTGCAGGATGACAATTCCAGAGTGTCAAGGCGAAGGCGACTTAAAAAAAATATAAAAAATACACAAATGCTGCCTGCAGCTTTGGTAGAAGTAAAAAAATAAAATAAACAGTCAGTCTTCGTATTTGACAATCCAATCTAGCTAGCATAGATGAGATTTTTTACAATGGTAAAGGCATCCTAAATAAAACTGATGATTAGTTTATATTTTATAGTGTTTATGACTGCGAGGACGAAGATAATAATGTTTTTTACTTTGAGTAGATTTATTTAGAACTGTAGTGGAAGTTTTACTACCAGATGTTTGAGATTGCACTGTACTATGTGAATGCGAAGATGTTTGTTGGCATTTCGAAGTGGTGTGAATTTGAGGAGAATCACAATTAGTAGTATGAGTAGGCATATGTCGTTTCACAGGAGAAGAAGATGCATTATCAACAGTCGTTTGATCATGTGTTGCACTTCTAGATGAATCAGAAGGATGAAGCAATGCTTCATTTCTTTTCTGGAGTTTCAAGATTCTGTTAGTATGAATTAACACAGGTGATGCTTGATTATTATTGCAATCTTGAATTTGAATAAGTACAGGTGAAATTATTTTCTTTACCATATAAGGTCCTTGTACTTTTTTTGTTAAATACACTGGGAAATTTTACATAAACAATACCATCAACTTTGATATTAGCAAATTTTAATTTTTCAATTGATTTTTGATACACTTTTTGTCTAGAAGACTCGTTATTTTTGTAAGCTTGGTAGTATACTTTTTCAATTACATCCATTAATTTGTGGATTTCATATGCAGTGTTAAGGATTTTCCAGTAAAAATGGGTTTTATAATTGGCCTAAATATCATTCACCTCCCTTCCAAAATGAAGAAGATTTGGAGTAAATTTTGTGGCTGGATGAGGTGTAGCGTTGTATATGGACTGGTAAATTTTTAAAGCAGTTGGAACATCAAATCCTTGGGAAGCCATTGTATTGACAGATGACTTTATTTGAGTGTTACATCTCTCACTCAATCCATTAGCCTGTGGATGCGCTACTGTACTGTGCTCTAGCTTTATGCCAAGTTTTTTGTTGAAATAAGAAAACAAATTACTAGTGAACTGGGAACCATGATCTGTAAGAGTTAACTCGGGTTTTCCATGAGTGGAAATGTAATTCAACAGAGCTTTAGTCACCGACTCAGCATGAATGCTATTCAAGGAATATAATTCAAGATGACGAGAAAAATGGTCGATTACAGTCATAACAAACTGGTGATTTCTCAAAGGACCAAGTAAATCCATCGAAACTTTTTGATTGGGAGCTGTAGGAATAGGTGCTGGCAGATATGGAGCAGTGTTTTTCTTACGATTTTTATTTACTAAACAAATTTCACAAGAGTTGACATAATTAATTGTATCAAAAATTAGTTTTCCAAGTGAATCTTTTCTTTAAATTAACAATGGTTTTATGAATACCAGTATGAGTAATATGAGCCATTCTTAAAGCTTTAGCTGTAAGTGAAGATGGTAAAACAGCTCTATGTAATTCAATGTCTTCTGAAGAGAAGTGTCCATTATAACAAAGCAACTCATTACTTGGATTAATGTAATAACCATTTAAACTTTTAGATTTTTTATTAGATTTAATATCTTCATAAATATCCTTAATTTGAGGATCTTTTTGTTGTTCAGAAACGATGGTTTGATCAAAAATTTCTAACAATGGGTCTTCATTACTAACATTATTTATAGATGGAGGGTCACATTGAAGATGGCAGTTATGATGTTTTTTACCAATTAATCCACATGGATATTGAGCAATTTCATTATGTAGGTCATTTTGATCATCAACAATAGCCAGTACTTCTTGTTCAAAAATGAGATCAGGGTTAGTATGGAGATCTTCAGTAGGAATATGAGGTGTCCTACTTAGAAAATCTGCTAACACATTATCTCTGCCTGGAACATGCTGGAATGTGTAAGAGTATTCAGATAGTTCTAACATCCAACGTGTACTGATGTCAGCAGGAGATGTTGAATTTTTGTAATTATTGAGAGGTTTAGCATCAGACAAAAGAATGAAGGGTCGGTCAAAAATGAAATATTTAAAAGCCGTTATACCTTTATAAATGGCATAAAGTTCCAGTTTAATGGCGGGGTACTGTTTTTCAGATTGAGATAAAGTTTTGGAGTAATAAGAAATGGGGCGAAGTTCATCTTGAATTTTTTGCATAAGAATAGCTGAAATTGCTGTCTTTGAGGCATCTGTATTAACATAGAAGGTCTCATTCCAATTTGGAAGATTGAGCATGGGTTTATGGAAAAAAATTTCTTGCAATTTATTAAATGCATTTTCTTGTTCAGATTTCCAACAGAATTTAGTTTTAGGTTTGGTGATTTCAATAAGAGGAGTAATTAATTTACCAAAATGAGGTATGATTGACCTGTAAAATGAACATAAGCCAATAAAACTCTTTGTCTGCCTCTTAGTTTTTGGCTTTTGAAAAGAAGTAATTTTCAAAATATTGCTTGTAAATTGAAGAATTTTATGATCAGTGAGGCGGAAGCCTAAAAAGTTAATGCTAGTTTGCATAAAAGAACATTTTTCAGGTGAAAGAGTAATGTTCTTGGCAATAAGAGTATCCAAGAGTTTGAGTTTTGCAACCATTTCTTCAAACGAATTAGCGCCAACAACTATGTCGTCCTGGTATGCGTAACAAGAGTCAATTTCGGATAATTGAATAACTGAATCAATTAATTGTTGAAAAGTACTTGCAGCTGTCTTCAAGCCAAAAACAAGACGAAGGTAGGTAAACATTCCCCATGGAGTGGTAAAACTGAGCTTATCTTGCATCTCTTTAGGTACCGCAATCTGCCAGTACGCAGAGGGTAAGTCGAGTGTACTGTAGAATTTAAATTTTGACAATTGTACTAATAGGTTTTGAATGCGAGGTTGAGGATATGAAGAAGGAATAATAATAGAATTTAATAATCGTAGATCTAAATCTAAACGATATTTTTGAGGTTTTGACATGTCAGTTCTTTTCTTTTTAACTAACAGCATGGGGCAAGCCCAACAAGAATTTGATCTTTCTGTAATGCCTGCATTTAGCATTTGATTGATCTGGTCAAGAGCTTCTTGCTCTAGTGCCTGTGGCACAGGAAAAGGTAGGGTTTTCACCGGATGAGAATTCATCATCGAAAATTGAGGATCAACTAGGTCTGTATGACCCAAAGTGTCTAAGGATATTTATAAAATGCTTGAGCTTTATTGCACAATAATTTTAGTAAACAGTCACTTTCATGTGGGGACAAGTGCTTTAAGTCAAAATCATTTGGTGACAGTTCTTGTATTCGTTTTCTTTTAATTTCCTCAGATGGTAAAATTACATTACAATATTCATTTTCTAAATCTGAATCAAAGGAATATTTTTCAATATCATTCTCATCTACATTAATGCACTCACCAAGAATTGTTTAAATGAACATCCATTTTGGATATATTCTGACATACAACTAAGAATAAATCTTTTTGAATTGAAGATTTAGAATGCAATGATTCATGAAAATAAGAGCTTTACTTTTCAAAGCAGGCTTAACAATAAAATATTCTGATGGGGAATTCGAGTATTTTACATGTAAATAAACAGAAGAATTCGGGGGGAATCAATTCTCTATTTACAGTTTGTACCATGTTAGAACTGAATAATTTTTCATTACCATTTTCAAATTGGTGTACTTTTTACCAACATAACTAATGTCATTGTCATTTTCAGATATGACATTTTTGTCATCAGAGGTAATTTTGGTATTGGTATTAGAAATATTATTTATAACATTAGGATAATCAAAGTTTGTATGAGTGGGAAAATAATTAGGAAACTGAGTAAAAACTTGAGCATGACCTTCTAAATTTCTGATATTGAGATTAGCATTCATAAAAGAATTATCATAATTCATAGCAGTATTACCAACACTATTTATAAACAAACCATTGTTTGGAAAACTGTAATTGTAAGGATAGTTTTCATAATTATTTACCAAATGCATCACCAAAATTTCCATTCATATTATCAAAATAAGCACCATTATTTGTGTTAACTGACATAGAGTTTTCATAAATAGGCACATTGTTTTCATCAAAAGAATATGGTACTGCTGTATTGTTATTATTATTATACTGAGAATTCAAATAAAAACTGCTAGGAGACTCTTTTTGAATGTTAAAAGGTATATGTTTATCTTTAATTAATATAGATTTAAAAGTTGGAGAGATGGTTATAGAATGCTTGTTTATAAACTCAAATCCAAGTATGGCTTCAAAATTAACATTCTTTATATCAGTAAGGTAAAAGACATGATGAAAAAAGAATTTGTCTATTTTGAATGCAATCTCGATATATCCTTTAAAGAAAACTTTATAGTTTATAGTTGATACAGAAACATTTCTAGATAAATGTTTATAGTGGATTTTGGATTTAATGCTGTTAAAGCATTTATGATCCAACAAACTTAATGTTGAGCCTGAATCAATGAGAGTTGATATCTCATTATGTTGAACATTCATAATTATACATGGAAGTGAATAAGTGTTGTAAAAAGAGCTGCAAATTACGTGTCTTTGTTGTACACAATCCTCAATTTGAGAAGAATTCTTTGATGACAAAGAATTTTCAGAACAGCAAGGTCTGTTCATTTTTTGCACCATTGGTTGTGTCTGTGTAACAGCGCTTGAAAGGGAAGTAGTTGAAGGAGAATTTTTGTCAATCTGACATTCGCTTGAATTTTCACAGGAGTGTACTGACCCTAACGAGTAAGATTGGGAGGGATGGTGGTCAGTTGGACCAATCTCCCTTACTTGTTTAAATGATAATTTTTATCATCATTTTTATTTTTAGAAAAGAAGTAAAGTTTTTCTTTCTTTGAGAAGAATTGGAAGAAAAATGGGAGTCTTGAGTGTGATTGGCATTTTGCCTAGAAGAGTCAAGTAGATTTCTGAACTTGTAACATGACTCCATAAGATGGTTAAAACGACCACAAAAGGCACATTGGATAATATTTTGTTTGCGAAAATACTCTGAAGAGGTTTTCTTGTGAGAAAACTTGTCAAACTTTGGCCGAAAGAAAGATCGTTTCTGATCTGGCTTATGCTGAATAAAGATTGTTTTATTTCTAGAAGCCACGTTATGTCTAACTGGTGAGGGAGAGTAAGATACACGCTTTTTTAACAACAGTTCTATATCTAGGAGAATGTTCATTATGAAATTCAGATGGCGAGAATGCTATTTGCGAATTTCTATAGACTCTGTCCTTTTTATGTCTGATAGGAGCTTGTTCAACAAAACTATCAGAAAATTTTGAATTTTCACCATTATTTTCATTATTCAGAGAATAAACTTGGTCATAATGTTGATTAGATTTTTGAGTAGGTGGTGAATCATAGATATCTTGTAAAAATTGTGCTCGTTCAAGAGCTAACTCAAAAGTGGAAAAGTTTTCTTCTAGAATTTTCCTTTTAATTTGCTTAGGTAAAGCTTGAATAAAATGAGTAAATTTCAAAGAATCTAGAGCAGCTGGATCTAATTTAGGATACGCAAGTCGAAGCTGTTTAGCCAAACGATATGAAAATTTTTAACTGACTCATTAGAATCCAATTTTAGATTTTGAAGAGACTTCCAAGTGTCAGATTTTTTACTTGGCAGAAAATAGTTAATAAATTCTTTGCGAATGGTTTCAAGGTTAGAACTTTTGAATTGAAATTATCTTTCGAGAAAGAAATGTAATGCAGTACCCTGTAATTTTGACTTGAAAAGAGCAAAAAGTTCTTTTTCGGAGTAATTATATAATTCCTTCAAATCTGATAACTGGCCGAAGAAAAATTCGACCGTCTGAGGATTTCCATCAAATGGTTGAATACAAAGGTTTAAATTTGCTTTTGGAGGCATGGTGATAAAATAATATTGTAAAGTTATTTTGGATATTGAAATTCCAAATCATTTTTTAGAATCGATCGTATAGTGTTATAAAATTTTTGTTGTGGCCACAAAAGACCACTTTGACATAACAGTCATTAATTAAAAAATATCTGAATTTACTTATCATACATTTGGTAATTGGGAATAAAAAAGTAAAAGGTAAAAGCATTACCTGCATTGACCCGAAAGAACAGAAAATGATGGAGACATTTGCAGAAAGGAAATAAACAGGAGACAAATCTTCCTTGAAAATTTTTTATTTATGAAGCAATTTTTCTTGCAGAACATAGCGCATTAAAATAGAGTACATCTCTTATTCTTTTACATGTACTTTTTTTTATGATGGACACATACAATCTACGTCCATTCTACGTTCTTACTAAAGAAAATAAAATAATTTCTTTCCTTTGCGGAGTATGGAGGCATAGGCATTTAGATGATTTTTTTTAGCATCACAATTCTACGACTCCAAATAAAAGCACCATTTGAATAAAAATAATAATAATGCCGTCAACAAAATTTTTATCCATATCTTACTGAAGAATCAGAAGTAACTGATCAAAGAATCTCGCCAAACAAAAAAAAAGACGAAACTATGCAGCCGATTACACATTCATAAAGAAATATTCTTGCACTTTTAATATATCTTACTGTAGATATGAAAATCCATTTATTATTTTTTTGTAGAAGGGAAAGAGGCATCCACCCATTCTCTGCGTTCGTTGACAGAGCACTCATGCAGGCGTGGACATAATTCTTGACAGAACGGCAAAAGGGCAGCCATTCTGTATTGGAATCCCAACTCAACTGCACTGAATGCGCATGAGCTCTGCGAGAAGAGGAGTAAAGGGAGTTGCTATAATCCTTGAAACACGCCAACTTTGGCGGAACGAACATACAGGCGCCCTGCATTGGCATAAAATGCAATGCTAAAGAATATAAAAAAAATTCTTTAATAAAGGAAATTTGATAGATTTCACTGAGATAAGATGCCAAACAGTAGTAAAGAGTTACAAATTTTGAAATTACGAATTAAACTGATTTATATATTATTGGCTAAGGGGTGGATCTTCAAAAGGATATGACTTCACAAATAGAAAGATATGGAACTTTCCAGATAATTCTTTTACCGGAAGTACAGAATTCAAAACGACGTTTATGATTTTAAAATGAATGAAATGCTATGCCAGAAAGAAAAACTTACACGGCAAGGTTGAAAAAAAGGGAATTGAAATAATTTTGGAATGCGAATATTAAAATTAAATGAATACAAGATTAATAAAAATATTTTCTAAATGAAATTAAATAAAATATGGCAGTGGTTCTAAGCAACCACAACAGGCCACTCCTTGAATGATTATCTAGAGATAGGTCCAATATTGCAACCAGAAATCTTTCCTCTACTGTTAAGGTTCAGAATGCATCCAATCGCCTTTAGTTCTGTTATCGAGAAAATGTTCAGGCAAATCCTCGTCAACCAAAATCATGTAGACTCTCAACGCATTTTTTGGAGATTCAATTCAGATGAAATTATTAAAACATACAGGCTGTTGACAGTTACGTACGGTACTTCTTGCGCTCCATTTTTGGCCACACCATTAGGACATTACACCAATTGGCAAATGACAATGAGCAAAATCATAAAGAAACCTCTGAGATAATTCAAAAAAGTGCGTACGTAGATGATCTACTTTCTGGTTCGGATTCAACAGAAAATGCCCAAAATTTGGTAACTGAGTCAATCGAAGTTATGAAAAGCGGAGGTTTTAATCTACGTAAATGGGCCTGTAATGATCCAGAAGTAATAGCTCATTTACAAGATGAAATGAAGGTTTCATCGCAAAAAGTAATTCAGGAAGATGAAACCGTTAAATTCCTCGGACTACTTTGGGATTCTTCCAAAGATGTTTTACAAATTCGTTTCAATGATTTTAAAGAAGTAAAAACAAAAAGAGATTTGTTATCAGTAGTGGCTACAATGTTTGACCCCTTGGGTTTCCTAGATCCTACTACAATAAGATTAAAGATCATGCTGCAAGATCTTTGGAAAGATAAGATTTCGTGGGATGAAGAAATCCCAGACTCCATACTACAAGTTTGGAATGAGTTTTTATCAGAAATTCATTTGTTAAGGTCAATTGAAATACACAGATATATTAATGCTTACAATCCAAATTATGTCCAAATTCAGTTACATGGTTTTTGTGATGGCTCAGGTAAAGCTTATGCTGCTGTTACTTATTTACGTGTTGTTACTCCTGACGAAGTATTTGTAAATTTGATTGCAGCTAAAACTAAAGTAAATCCTATAAAACCTCAAACACTGCTACGTATTGAACTTTGTTCTGCTCTTTTATTAGCCAAGTTATGCTCAGCCATTATCGATACTTTGCCAATAAACTTTGACAATATTTATCTATGGTCAGATTCGCAAATTGTTCTCAGCTGGTTAAAATCACCTCCTTTAAAAGGAAAGCAATTCGTTCTAAGTCGAGTGTGTCAAATCCATTCATTAATGTCTTCATGCGAGTAGAATCATATTCCAGGTATTCTAAATCCTGCAGATTCAGCTTCTAGGGGTATTCCACCACGAAAGCTTCATCATTCGCTATGGTGGCATGGGCCTCCATGGCTGCTATCAAATGAACCAATCCCAATACCTTTGTATAATCCTCCAATATCTGAGTTAAATCCAGTAATTCACCCTGTCAGCAACGTAACTCAAGTAATTGCCCTTCCAGACTTTATTCTTAAGTTCTCCAAATTCTATAAGTTATCAAGAGTCACAGCGTGGTGTCTTAGATTTATCTATAATGCTAGGCATAGTGCTACAAAAAAATCTGGAAATCTGAGTGCACAAGAAATCTCTGATTCTATTCAATGTATTGTGAAATTAGTACAAATTTCTGAATTCTACACCGAGCTTAAATTATTAAAAGAAAGAAAACCCTTACCAAGCAATATTAAATTATTATCATTAAATATGTTTTTAGATTCGAGTGATATTATTCGAGTTGGTGGTCGTTTGTCACAACATCAGACATTAAGATTTGATAGAAAGTATCCTATGCTACTTCCGAAAAATCATATTATTACTAAGTTATTGATAAAGGATGTCCATGAACAACATCTACATGCAAGTACACAGCTAGTACTTTCTATATTACGCCAACAGCACTGGTTTGTGAATGGGCGTTCTACTGTACGACAAGAGCTCCACAAATGTGTGCTTTGCAAACGCCTTAAATCTCAAGCTTGTCAACAAATGATGGGAGACCTTCCCATTGACAGAATCACCCCAATCCGTCCATTTTCCAAGGTGGGTTTAGATTTTGCAGGACCCTGCCTAACTAAACCAAATTTGCCAAGAAGTAAGATCAAAATTAAATCTTATATAGCAGTATTCGTCTGCATGTGCACTAAGGCGGTACACCTTGAGTTGGTATCAGACTTGTCTGTGCAAGCCCTACTAGCAGCCTTGAAGCGATTTATCGCGCGTAGAGGCCTACCGTCCGATGTATATTCAGACAACGGAAAGAACTTCACAGGTATGGCTAATCAGTTAAAGCAGCTATTTCAATATTTGAGGGAAAATGAAGTTCAAGAATTTCTTTCGAGCCAGAAAATCAATTGGAATTTAATCCCTCCATATGCACCACACTTTGGTGGGCTATGTGAGGCAGCTGTAAAGCTTACTAAAAATCACATTCTAAGAGCATGTAAATCTAGTGTATTGAATTTTGAAGAATTAACTACTTTGCTATGTCAAATTGAAATTTGTATAAATTCAAGACCTTTAACTCCTATGTCTTCGGATCCATCAGATCCACGTGCATTAACTCCAGGTCACTTTCTAATAGGAGCACCCCTCCTTGATATTCTAGAATCTTCAAATTCCAGAATTCTAACATTAAATGCTCGGTGGCGCTTGATAGAAAAGGCAAAGAATCAATTTTGGTGTAGATGGTCACGTGAATATCTTCAACATCTCCAACAGCGTCCAAAATGGACTACTCCACGAACTAATCTACAAGAAGGAGACTTGGTGATTGTTCATGATCGATTTCAGCCCATGAGATGGAAGTTGGGCCGCATTCTAAAGATTTTTCCTGGACCGGACAATCTTGTACAAGTTGTTTTGATTAAAACAGCTGGCGGTGACATCAAGCGTCCCATTTCAAAGGTGTCCCCTCTCCTGCCGGAGGCGGAGGATGTATGATTTCCTTAGGAACACAGAGACTTTAATATTAAAAAGTGACTGTAGATGGCAGCACTAAAAATTTGAAAAGGACTGTTTTTTTCTGAACTGAGCGATTTGCTGCTTTAAAAATTAAGACTTTAAATAATTCAAAATCATATTATTTTACCATTTTTTTATTTTTAAAATTCTTATTTTCATTTTTAAGTGTTGTGTATATTAATACTGTCTTGTTTTTATTTTTATTTGATAACTTTCTTCTGAATTTTCGGGCTTTTTGTGCGAGCCTGTGATAGAAGCTCAGAATGTTATGATTTGATTCATGATGTGTGGGGTTAAATTCTAAATCTAATTCTGTTCAATTAAAAATATGAAAGACCAGTTAATTCGCAATTCTTTGAGTGAAATCTTTGTTCTTTAAGTATGCTTTATCCTCACCAATGCAAATTCGACAGTTTCTTGTTCATTTAATTAATGCACTTCAAAAGTCGCCTGCTTGGAATAAAATTCTTCGATGACGAAGTTCAAACACCACTGGAGTCTGCATCAAGAAATCAAAGGTACTTTTATTTTATTCAAATTTATTCTATTCATTGAAATAAAGTTCTATATTCTACATTATTAAAACTATACAACTGACAAGTAAGACAAAAAACAAGTTATGGAAGTATGAAAATGCATGACTTATGCCACTTTTTTGCTCTGAAAACAAACAAGTTGGCTTTGAGGGGTCACTTGCCAAGTGCTTAAAGTTTTCGAAGACCTTATTTCATGTGTCTCTTCGCTTTGAAAAAAATCATACAAGTATTTCGATTAAGTTAACATTTATTAAGTTTCGGATTGTCTAAAATAACATGTTTTATTTTGTCAGGATTTGAGACTCTTTTATGATTTCTTCCAACAAAAATTCTTATTTTTATAAGTTTTTATGTTACTTAAACGATCGTAAGTATGTTTTTTCCAGTTCAAAATTTATACTCGAACCTTAACTCACTTTCAAATATCCGATCGCGATTACATTTTACATACTGGCGCAAATCCGATAACAATCTAATATTATGATTTTCGGTGTCTACCATTTATACTTATTTTACAGGATAACACAAAACATTTCGGATAGATTACTGCCAAGAAATTTAAGAAAAAATTTTAGATTAGATAATACAAGACTGCGATTTTTGGTTTTTTAACTTGTATGTATTTTTTAGCACTGAATCCAAAAATTACCTTAATTTTTAACCATCATGTCAGGATATTTCACAAATCATAAATTGTTAGTTAAAGATTAACCACTTCACCGGCTGCCCCGAGATAAGTCGGGGGTAAAAGCATTGTTTCCCCATACCTGTCGCCGGTGAAGTGGATAACAAAAATCAGATACGATAAAGCAGAGGAGATGGCTGTGTTTTTTAACTTTTGATGATTGATTTTTACGTTCTTTTTAGAACTGAATCTGAAAGTGACCTTCATTTTTAAACATCACGTTAGAATTTTTTTGCATATCGTAAATGTGGAAGTTAAAATATAGCTTAAATCTCATACTATAAAACATATGTAAAACTTTTTTTATTTTATTTTATTCAATAATTTATTCAATATTTCTGCTTATCCTGGGATTGTAACAGCTGAACAGCTGTGTGGTCCGATGAGACAGGTGAGGACCTTCAATATTAACTTTGAACTTTTTAACTTTGAAATTTGAAATTTGCAAAAAATCCTGATGTGATGGTTAAAAAATGAACATCATTTTCGGATTCAGCGGTAAAAAATACATAAAAAACAATCATTAAAAGTTAAAAACAAAACAATCACATCTATTTTATAGTATCAAATTTTTGCAATTTTTCTTTTTTTAACTTTTAAAATTTACGTGAAAATCTTTATATGATGGTGAAAAATGAAGGTCAATTTCGGATTCTGTGGTACAGAATACATAAGAATCAATTATCAAAAGCCAAAAACATGACACAACCCAACTTTTGCAGGCTAGTGTAATATAATAATATTTTAAAATACGTATCATTTTGTAAAGAATTAAGGCTGTTAATTTAACATAATTTTATTTAACAAAAATTCTGTTTTTCTTTCTTCTTAAATGTTTATTACAAATTGTGTATTTTGCATTAACATGTCAGAATGATTAAAGATTTCAAATTTATATTGCGATGTTAATTTTACTCTCAACCATCTTTAATATATCTGCAAAATTATATTTCGACTAAATTTGTGAATGACCCCCAATTTGCAGCAAAAAATAAGCTCCCACTTTAAACAGCTATTACTCCGTCAATTTTAATCGTAAAATAACGGGACTTTTTTTGTATTACTTGTCAGTGTAAAAGGAAAATTTTACTAAATAGGAGGATACCATAGGAAGATTTATCACATATGAGGGGCTCACAACCATAGTAGGCCAAGTTCATTTTGAAAAAAAAAAAAAGAGAGTCCATTTAGAAGATGAATGAAATCTGTTTAACCACTCCCACAGTAATCCAAGTCTTTAAACAGATGACATATAAGAGAAAGTGTGTGAAAACAGACTTGGTTCACTGCGGGAGTGGATAAATCCGAATTTATGTATCTTCTAAATGGACGGTCTCATTTTTTTTCAAAATGGGCTTGGTCTACTATGGTTTTGAGCCTCTCATATATAATAATGAACATGTACAAAAACGTTTAAATCTCTACCTCCAAAAAAAATGTCTTAGCATTTTTTAAACATGAAAATGAAGAAAACGCCATTTAAAGTTTAAATTTGTGTGAGTAAATACGGTAAGTGTATTAACAAAATTCACAATATCTCGCGATATAATTGACTTATGGGTAAAATTGGGGTGTCAAAATATTCACAAGTAAACAGGTTTTCATTTAATATTTAAAAACGAAAATCGATTTTTTACCTATTTCGAGGTAAACTGTACAGTTAAAGATAAAGAACCTTTTTCGGAATCGAGTGTAACTCCGTAGAGGTTATTGTATATTTTCTTTTGTGGTTGTGTTATATTTTCCTGGATTACGAAGCAATTGTCTTTTTCAGTGTATACTTCTCCATTTGACCGTTAAATGTAATAATTACATCGCAATAATTATGCAAAATTGATGCACAGAATTTTAGCAGGTTATGATATATGTTAACTATTTCCTCCGCCTACGAAAGTATAAAAGTTTAATAAATGCCATTAGAAGGTACATTCATTGGGTTCCAATGTACTTGTTACTCAGAAAAGTATAAAAACATTACAAGAAAATCTCTTTAAAAGTGTTAATAATTTTTTGAAATTAATATTTACAATTACTTGTAATAGTGTATTTTATTAATAGTTAATTTATACTATTATAAATAATATCACATTTCATTAATAGAACTCATTTTTCAGGGAATTTATTACATACTCTAAGTTAAGAATGACTGTTAAAAATCTTATATTTATTCTAAAATTTTTATTTTTACGGCAACAATGTTTAGAAACTTCGAAATATAGGATCTTAAACCATAAAAAAAAGCAAAAACAGGCTTTGCAATTTTATCAGACAGCAGCTGTAAAAGATAATTTCAAAGATTATGTTTCAGGAGAATTTTATTTATAATTTTTATTTCACTTCAAGTAAAAAGATATGAGAAACATTTTAAAAAATATATAACATCTATGACATACATATAAGATTCTGTCAAAATAATATTTGTTATCTTTTGACATATATTTAATTTTTATATCATTATTTATTTCCTAACATTGAAGCTTTAGAATGTTTTCTACAACATTTTGACTGAGAACATCCGGATATTATTCATTTACTGTATTCTAAAAAATATTGGAAATGGTCGATATTAGTAATAGATAGGTGCGTAATTTGTGGGCTTTTTTTCTTAGGAAACAAAAAGTTAATGAGTTCCAATAGAACTAAAACTGTGCTTTTTGTATCAAGTAAAAATGTTTAGTCAGTTTTTCTTGTAAAATATTTAAAGAAATGAAAAGTGCTTATAAATAAAATAATTATAAAGAATTTTATTGTTTGCGTTTAATATAAATTGTAAAAATTACTAAATAATTTTGATTGAAAAATTTGAAATTCCAGATGACATCAGACCATTTTGTTTTAATATTTAAAAAATCTTAGAAGTTGTGGGCAATCAAAAAAAATCCCTGCCGGCCCGGCCTACAGGCAGAGGAAGATTTCGAAGTTAAGTATACTAATTTCACCAACAAAAACAAAATCATTATTAGATATAAATCCACTTTAACATCTGTCTGCTTTTGACGAGTTTTTATTTACTTTTTAGAAAATAGCTGGTTTTATCAGAATCATGTTAAGGCGATATTAAAAAAAATATTTTTCCATACTCAACAACTCGAAATTTTCTGGCACATTTTCAGATTCATTTTTAATTTTAAAAAAAAAATATGAAACATGCTGACGTGATTTTTGAAAAGATTTATAAGCGACCTGTGTTTTTATTTTTCTTTCAATTAATTAAAACTTGATTAATAAACAATTATTTTCTCAGTAGGGCAATATTTTTCGTTTCTAACAATCGCTTCTCGAAATTCTGTTCAAAATGCCCACTTTGACATCCTTTTATGAAATATATTCTGCCTCTATCAAAAAATCGATCATTACTGTACATTATATAGTTTCTGAATAAGAGAATCTAGCAATTGGATGCGTTTGAGAGCAAAAATGAATTTAAAAATGAGTAAGAAAATAGACAGTTTTGATTTGAATGCACCCTTAATAAGATGATTTTTTCCTTCAATCGCTATGTATTTTTAATTTGTTTTTGCTGTAAGAATTGGCCCAATCAAAAACTTCTCTCTATATATATATTGAAGACAATATTAAGAAGATATATGATAAATTCATGGAGATTTTATATCTTATGAATTGACGCAGTTATTAAAATTTTTCTTCTTCAACCCCCCTTTTATGTTTTCGTTTTTAATTTTTTTTCGGTACGAATTGGTCCTATTAAAAACTTGTGAATATAAAAGTTGTAGATAATATTAAGGAGATGTATAATAAAATTATTGGATTTGATATCTTGAGAATTGACGAAGTAAGGAATTTTTTTCTCCCCAAAACCCTATTTTTTGCGCTCCTTGAGCCTATTTTAAATTTTATCAAAAATCTGTGATGCATGAATTTTTGGCGCTATTTTTAGAAGTAATAAAAACTTTAAACTGATTTGATATGTACAAAAATTAAGAAGTTATGGGGTTTTTTCGGTTCTCACATAACCCCTCCCTATTTCCATCCCCTTTGTCCGCTTTTGCCCATTAACGAACTTGAGCGAGATTTTATGTCCCTTGATTTTATGTATCAGTTTGAAAGAGATTTGTACAGAATTGGGGAAGTTATTGTGTCCAGAAGAAAGTGATAACACAATTGCTTCGGGAAATTCCGTTCAAAATGCCAATTTTGACATCATTTTTTGAAATATATTCTGCCTCTATCAAAAAATCGATCATTACTTTACATTATATAGTTTCTGAATAAGAGAATCTAGCAATTGGATGCGTTTGAGAGCAAAAATGAATTTAAAAATGAGTAACAAAATGAGCAGTTTGGATTTGAGTGCATCCTTAATGCAATGATTTTTCCAACACAATCCGCTTCGGGAAATTCGGTTCAAAATGCCCACTTTAACAGCACTTTTTTAAATATATTCTGCCTCTATCAAAAAATCGACCATTTCGGTACATTATATTGTTTCTGAGTAAGAAAACGTAACAATTGGAAGCCTTTGAGGGCAAAAATGAATTGTAAAATGAGTCAGAAAATAAGCAGTTTGGATTTGAATACACCCTTACTTAGATGATTTTTTTCTTCAACCGCTATGTATTTTTAATGTTTTTTTTCTGTAAGAATTGATCCTATCCAAAACTTGTCTATGCAGATGTTGTAGACAATATTAAGAAGATATATGATAAATTCATGGGGATTTTATATCTTTTGAATTGACGGAGTTAAGGATTTTTTACTTCTTCAAACCCCCTTTTTGTTTTCGTTTTTATTTTTTTTGCGGTACGAATTGGTCCTATCAAAAACTTGTGAATATAAAAGTTGTAGATAATATTAAGGCGATTTATAATAAAATTAATTGGAATTGATATCTTAAGAATTGACGAAGTTATGAATTTTTTTCTCTCAAAAACCCTATTTTTGCGACCCTTGAGCCCATTTTTAACTTTATCAAAAATCTGTGAGACATAAAATTTTGGCCCTATTTTTAGAAGTAATAAAAACATTAAACTGATTTGATATGTATAAAAATTAAGAAGTTATGGTGGGTTTTCGGTTTTCGCAAAACCCCTCCCTATTTCCATCCCCTTGGTCCGATTTTGCCCATTAACGAACTTGACCGAGATTTTATGCCCATTGATTTTATGTATTAGTTTGGAAGAGATTGGTGCAGAATTACGAAAGTTATCGTGTCCAGAAAAAAGTGATATATATATATATATATAGATAGATAGATAGATAAAGTTTTTTACTGAGGGTGGTTTTGGGTTCTAGGGGTCATGATCGGTGTAGATCTGCAAAAATTTTTCAGAAATTCCAACATGGGAACGATCCCAATAGGTAGTATTTCATACGAAATCTACCTAAAAATTATAAGAGTTAAAGCAGTATTTTTATACTGATTATAAAATAACTGTAAAATTCTTCTTTTAGAAATGGTTTTGGCTTGATTTAATATTTCATAATGTACATGTATCACATACATTTCAGAGGGATATTTAAATACTAAGAATAAAATGTAACGAATTCACTTTCGTTATATACATTGATCTTTGCTTGCCGCTTGCAGAGAAAGTCTGTGGAATCTCTCTACAGCATCAGTCTAAATCAAAACCTAATAATGCAGACATCTGTCTTCCGGAAAACCAGCTGTCAAATCAAAATCTAACAATGGATTATTCAATCTTGTTTTATGAGACTGTTCCACGGTAGAAGTAACATAGTGTGATCAATATTAACATTTATATCGAGATGGGAACATTTCCTACGAAACTCGCAGGTATTTAAATGTAAAAACTTATGTCTGAGCATTAACCCAATCAGGCACGGATTGTTGGCCCAATGTTGGCAGTTTGCAGAAAACGTTCGGAAATGGTAAGGTTGAGAATAGCAGTGTTGTGAAATGGATGGGAAATGCTATGTGCGTAGAACTCTAATTTCGAGCGACCTGAGCAGGATTCTGAATAGCTAACAGTCGTATCAGTGTTAGGCCTTTGTTGGTAAAGGGTTCTTCAGTCATTGATACGGGAAGGTGGACATTTCGGAGTGTGGGGCAACATCGGACAGCAATCGGCCATAATATAGCCAACGTTGGCATAATCATTTTGTGCTAATTGAGAATTGCTATGAAATTTGTATTAATTACGTTTAAGTTGTGCAGGATGTGTACGACGCGTCATTTCGCTCTTATACACTTTTAAAAATCTTCAATCACTCCACTGCTTTTAGAGAAAACGGTTACTTGAATATATTATGGAGCATTCTCATATATGGAGCATTCTCATTCTATAAAAGCGGTGGAGTGACTATGCAGCTAGATTTGCAGATTTTTAACAGTATAGACGCTGTAATAATATGAAGTTGAATTGAAATTTTAAAATATGCCGCATATGTCGCTGCGATCGACTCTTTGGATTTCAGCATTCTTGCACACTTAAGGAATTATAATTTTAACACTTTTTGGATTGCAGATTTCTACTCTATGCTAGACACTGTAACTTGGGTAAACAATGTAATGAAATACTCGGAACTTCTTTGTGGATTTAACAATGTTTACTCTGTAATAACCCTCTTTAAATCATTCAAATGACGGGATGATTTTATTTGAAAGCTCGCGAGAAATTAGAGTTTGAACTATCTGATGTCTACTCTGGTGTACAAGGGCACTTTAAAAGCACGAAATGACGCAACATTTCCGAGGCTAATGAAAAAGACAGACTACCGCAGTGCATGCCACACTGTTAAATATATAGTGAAAAATTACCTCTGTTTTCCAAGGCTATCTATTTTCTGACCAATGAGAACGCTTCATATGTGTTTACGTAGGGTTCTCATTGGTCAGAAAATAGAGAGCCTTTAAAAAGAGGTAATTTTTCACGATATTTTTAACAGTGCACGTATCTTTTTTTAGACCGATAGAGTGACGTAATGCTCTTTTCGTACTACTGCATTGGTGTATTCGAGCATCACGTCACTCCAGCGGTCTGTCAAAAAAGATACGCGTAAAGCACCACGGTAGCCTTTCTTTTTTGTTAACCTCGCACATTTCTCATTGAATTTATATTGTAAAATATGTGTTTTTGCTTTATTTTCATTGTTTTTGTAAAAGATATATATTTTTGTGCTTTTCAATAGGTCGTTATTTATAAGTAGTGTATTTTCCATGATTTAAATTTGTCGACGCATTAGAATACAGTAGTTTGGCGTGGACTAAAAAAGCGCGCCAATCAAAAAGTCGCCAAACACCCGTGCAATGTCGAAGCACATCTCTACAATATAACTTAACATGTTCATCCACTCAGCTCTTATATTCACAAATAATTTTTCTGCATTAGTTACAAGAACAACGCTGAACATAAAGGTTAACATCCGGTGATAATGAAAAGTAAATTATTTTACAACTATGTTTTAATATACATTTGAAAACAATGAAAAAAAAATACTGAAATTTAAAAAATGTAATTCACTATAGTGACGCAACACAGTAATGTTAAAAAAAAACAATGTTAAAAAGGATTACTGCAAACGAATCGCACTTTGTGAAGAATACCAATTTTGCTAGGACACATTGTAAATTAGTTTAAATATTGTTTAAATGTTTAATTTGTCTTTTAATTTGTGAATTAATGTTTTGAAAACAATTATTTTTATTTGTACAAAACTGTTTTAAGTTATTTTAAGTACTGTTTTAAGTCTTTAATATTTTTTTTACTGTAATAACTGATCATTTTCTGTATTAAGTCTTATTTTCAGTGGAATAACGGAAAATTTCCTAATCAAATTATTAAAAAGTCTTCAATATTAGCTGCGCTTACATGAAATGATACGTGATTTTAAAAAACTGTACAGCCAGTAGTTTTACCTTGATTTTGACGTAACTTCTGCTTACCTGTTTTCCAACAAACATAAAAATCTTCAATCTATGATTAAGCGGACTCTAAAATCTGCTGTCTAATCTGCGTACTGAAGTAATTTGCTATTTTTTAGAATTTTCTAAGAGTCTGGTAAACGCTATCATTTAAAGAAAAATCAGTAATGTGCAATCTATCCTTTTAAATGGCGGTGACACACATTTATTGCACACAGCGGTGAGGTTGTAAAAGTCAGAAAAATGTGTGTAAATTCTTCCAATATACTTTTACGAAATCATTTCTGTCAATTTTGATATTTACCATTATCTGTTAATAAAAGTCCGTTTTAAGTGTTTAAAATTCTTTTTGAAAAAATAGTATTTTTAACCAGAATTATTTTTAATTAGTATTAACAAGCGGTGATTACACTTAATTGTTAACAATTGTGGTCATATGTTGTTTATTAATCATTTCGAGTAAAACTTAATTGTGAAGATTTGTTCACGGAAGATGTATTTTTCCTCAATATTTTCTCTTTTTCCACGTACCAGAGTCTTCTAATTGGATCATACGTTAGAAGCCTGGATAGTGATTTAACCGGTATTTCAACTTTTAATTTTAGACGTGAAATAATTGTTACAGTGCCTATCTTTTCAATGTTTATAAAAGTATTTTATTAACACGACAAACCTCTGAATATATCAAAATTTTATCTACATGCTGATTATTTTTATTTTTCAGGATAAATTGATGAATATTACAACTTTATCAGTAGTTAATTTAAAACCGATAATTTAAAAAATATAATGCAACAAAAAGAATGCTAATTTATTACATTAATCTAATGTAAATTATATATGAAGAATCATACATTTTAAAACTTGAATATATTAATAAATTAACTATACTGATTAACTATAACACTACTAAATAACTATATTAATTATACTAATTCTATAATAATTTTTACTAAAGCTCTATCATAAAAATATATTTAATGTAAATTCAGAAAAACTTCTTTTGAGTCCTTTCAATTTATTCAGTTTATTTTTAAATAACTCATAAGTGATATTAACGAAGAAGTATTATTTATGAATATATTTATGATATGAAATAATATATTTATGAATAAGCATAAACTGAATAAATTTCATTTAAAAACATTTTTCGCTTAAATATTAAAACAATCTTAAACATATTATATTATTCCATTTTCATTAAAAAATACAGAGCAACGGATAATTTATATGCATATTTTAGAGAAGAATCACACTTAATTTTAAAAAGTAAATGCCTTATTAATTTAATTCTTCTAATTAAATATTTTAATGTTACTACATTAATACATAAACTATTTTTAAAGGAATTTTATTCTATTTTATTATTGCATGTATATATTATGGTTCATTTTAAACATCACAACATAGCTCTTAGGCAGCGGTCAGAAAAAACGATTCTATTTTTCTAGCGAACTACAACTATTTTATCGAAAAAAAGTTAACTACAACTACAGCTTTTGTTTTAAAAAATGGTTAAAACAAACTACTATTCAAAATTAGTCGCTACTTTGCTATTTTAGATACTGTCGAAGAATCTACACTTAAAATAAATTGAGGATATTGATTGACCCTTTCCGACGCAGTGGTCCCGGGTCGGGATACCTAATTTTAATTCCAAACTTACAAACGGTACTAAGATTATTTTAATAAAATTTTGCTTTTACAATGAAAGCATAAAGTAACAAGTTTTTAATTTCTAATAAAATCGTATATAAATTCCGGTGTCAGTCGATCATTTCATCGTTTTGCGACAAAATATTTCTGTGCCGGAAAGGGTTAAAAAATATAGTGGCTCCTCGTTATATCGCGCTTGCCAGTATACAATCAAATGCTATAAAACCGAGGGCATTAAAAAATTAAGAAATGTAACATACAAAGATATAGTTTGTATTATTCTCTAAAAGGTTAGTGTAAGCGTACATCTGGTTATCAACTAGAGCAATTCAATATTCTTTTCATAATATCAAAAATAATAAATCTATAAATAAAGCCACTACAAGATTAAACGTGACATTAAAACATGAATATATAATATCAAGAAAGTATGATTTTTTTTTTGTTTGTTTTTTCCACTTCATTTAACCAGCAAGTTTCAATGAAAAAAACCATGACGTGATACGATGCGTTGCTAAAGCTGAAGCCAAATTTCTGATATATGCAAATAGTTACACTGAATAAAATTTGCTAAAAAGATGCAAGTTACGATCACGTGACTAATAAAATTGCACATTCTTGCCTGAAATAGCATTAAAAGTAGTTTGTAGCGCCAGTGTTCACTACTAACTACTTTTAAAGTATTTTTTGTATCGCGTTACTTACAAAATTACATTTTTCAAAATATAGCACAGTACACTAAAATTTCTCGAAAAAGTCGTGACTATTGTAGTTTCATTACTTCCGACAATAACACTTAGATTATATGAACTATTAAAACTTGGTTTCATTAACAATTTTTAATAAAAATATTCAAAGTAACTGGCAATAAATTAATGAATATAGCAACAAAAGTCTTAAAGTAACTCACGTGTGACACAACCTGCATATTTTGTTAAAAGACCATTATTCTGACCACTGCGCCACATTGCTCACCAAAACGGTATAAGTCAATGTGATTATTCTGCAAGATGATTTCCATAATTGTATTTATTGAAAAGCGCCTACCACATAAAAGCAGAACACTGCTTTCTAACTTATTTTGTATGTACTGGTTAAATCGGAGCCAGACTCTTAACATACGATTCAATGGAAATGCTTTGGTACGTGGAATACTGTGCACTCTCAAAAAACTATCGTGTAAAAACGTAAAACGTTCTGACAACACAGTTGCCGTAATACCGCCCGTGATTTAAAAAAAAAAAAATTCTGTTATTTGAAGAAATTTCTGTCTTCTGATTACATGATTTAAAGATATTTTTAACTTTAATTCGCTAGTTTTCGGTGATTTGAGGAATAAAGGACATGCATAAAAATCCCGTCTCTAAATCTAAAAAGTGCTGGTAGCACAGTTACAGAGATAACGCAGTGATTTCACAAAAATACAGCTTAAATTTGAAGATTTCGCCTAATTTTTACGTTAGATCGGTGAAGTTTTGGAATTTTGAGGAAAGATGCGTCAATCCATGTACCAATTTTTCCATTTTATCAAAAAAAGTGCAATGGGATAAAACTTCCGGATTTTTTTTTTTTTTTTTTTAGAGTATCACGATTTCCGGCTTGTATGATTCATGCATTTTGTTAATTTTAAAATATAATATTGAGTTGGATGGTATTGTAGTGAAATCTAATTTATTTACAAATTGCGGAAATTTTTCGGCAATAAAAACTTAGTAAATTTTAAGTAACCTTAGAAGGTGACGAGTATAGCTCGTAATTTTATCGTTTATCAGGAAACTCTTACAACGAGCTACGTTCGTCATTTAATCGCAACGGTTTAATATTCTTATGAATATCGCATTATATTTATGTATTGTATTCCTGAAATAAAATATTTCTTTGAAGTTAAACGATATTGCTCTTTACAAACAAGGGTTCAAACAATATTGCTCTTTACGTTTAAGGATTGTCAGTTCCTGATTAGGACGGGGGGATTTGACTCACGATGCAAAAGTCGCAGCAAATTAAAACAAGTATAATGATAAGTGAATTAATAATGTATCAGAGTGTTGATCTGTGTAGGACATTGTGTGTGCCATATGTATGGGATTTTAACAACACACTGATCAGAATATGGTCTACAGGTTAATTAAAAAATGCACAAACATTTGTCGATAGACAGCGATGTATATCGTCTGAAATGTGATTTGTATGAAAAAAAAAACTCAGCGAAACGTCCTATTTAAATTAAAAATATAATAAACATTCACTGCCCAGTGAGAGTTTGAAATACACTGATGAATAAAATCAGAAAAGAAATGTAAATATCTAGTTGTCTTTTCTTCTAGAATGTAAAGACCGGCTGATGCTACAACTATAGAAATCCTTACGAATAAAAATTCACGCAGAACATTTTTTGTAATACATATTGTAATAAGTCGAGCAGTGAATTTAAATTGTTAGTTGCGCAAATAATATTTCATAATAACACGTGAAACATACAGTACAGCGCTGTGAGTTTAGAAGAATTTACTACTACTACCATTGTTTATAATGGTTTACCGTTGTCGTTCTAGAAAATAAGCGTATATACTCCGGTCCAACAAGTTTGTAAATCTCTATTTAAATAAGTTTTATTAATATTAAATGCAATTCCTCCAATTCAGTTTATAAACCCAATATATAAAGTATTAATCCGAGACATTACTATAATAAATGTTATTAAATGACAGTAGTAACCGAAATGGTTTAATAAAAGGTAGAAATAGAAGCGGTTAAAAACTTCTAGAAGATTCTTACAACCTGTCTCTGATGAAAGTTAGAGTTCACAATCTCACACTCGTAAATGCTACGATTTGTCTTTTCACTAAATATGTACTAATAAATATTTCCACATTCTGAATCTAATCAAAAATTTCTATTCTGTACTTAACATTTTTTTTGTCAATTCTTGATTAATTCTATTACTGAGATAAGTCATACAGATTTTGAAATAAGGTGACTATAATAAAAACTGCAAGAACGCATAAAATATTTTTTGTGTAATTGTTTTTTCCTTAAAACTTTTCAACAGTAAAGTTACAAACTCAGTTAGTTCCTGATAGCCATTATGTAATGCCTAGAAATAGCCTGTTTAAGTCAATTCCATTAAAACTATGTTATTTTAGAAATACTCCTTTTGCGTGAAAAATGTCCATTAGTATGAAAGATATTTTTATCTTTGTTATAAACTTTTCAAGAAATATATTTCTTCCTGTAAGAATAAACTAGGCTGCTTTAGACTTTTCTTTTTAAATTACTTGCGTTTTAAACTAATCAAAAGCTTTTGGCATTGATTTCTTTGTATATTTTATAAAATGTATTTTTTTCAATAAAGATAAACAATGCAAATTAAAAAATCGTAAATACTTGTTTTGCATTTTTTTTCATATTTCATACATTTTGTAAAAATACATCTATATTAGTAAAAGAAATGATCACTCTGTGTGTGTATGTGTGTTTGCCTGTCTGTTGGCGATAGCTAGCGAAATCTGCTGCGCACAGACATCTGAAATTTTGTATTAGTACAGGGCATGTCTTGATGCACCTGAGGCTCAGATTTTTAATTTTTGATAATTAAGGGAGATATTAAAAACTCATAAAAAAGTCTATTTTTTTTTCGCAAAAGCGCGCGCACATCTGGACCTGATTTCACAACGAAAATGAAATATATTAAAAATTTTCTATAATCAGTGATAATTTAAAAACAAACTAATTTAGATATAGATTTGAAAATGTCAGAGTACAAGTAGAAAAATGTTTTACATCGGCGTATAAAATTTTGAAAAAGTGATAGGTAATTTTTTTAAATTTTAGCAAATAACTAACGGCGACAGACTTCTTTTTTAATACAAATATCGAAGAAAGAATCTAAAAGGGATGCGACATTCATTAGAAACTGCACACAAAGGATAACTGTTCAAGCCGTCCCCTTTAATTTTCAAAAAGATAAACAATTAAAAAATTCTACTAATAAAATAAAATTAAGAAAAATAATTAAGATATTGATTTGAAAATTCGAAAGCACAAGTTGAAAAATATTTTAGAGAGGTGTATACATTTTCGTAAAAATACGACTGTAATTTTTCTTAATTTTACCGAAAAAACCAATGGCGGCAGATATATTTACTTAAAAAAGCCATAAAAGCTAAATGTGAAAAATTTTAATGTCAGATATACATTCTGCATTTTGTATAAAACAAAAGTGGGATATGGGAACCAGAATGAGAATGAAAAGGAATTAATAAAGAAATTTTAATGGCACGGACCATTTATTAAACGAAAATTTCATATATTAAAGTTTTCCCTAAAATTGTCAAAATAATGCATTATTTCCTATTGTCATAAAGTGTTCTTTAACCCTTTTTCGAAAACGGGGAAAGAAAGAAACGGGGACCTATCCCACCGGTTCAATTTGAGAGATTAGTTTTTGAAAATTTGAATATTGAAAAATGTTGAACAGCAGTTAATGCACGTATATTATTTTAAGGTCATTATCATGAGCCCGGGCAACACGTCGGTTGGGTAAGCTAGTGGGTAAAAAAAGAGTAACTATTAATGATGAAAAAATCTAGATGCTGTGATGTTATATTTTCGTTTTAGGTAAGAACCTCAAAAGAGCCGAAATTCATTCCTAAAATATGGCAGAAATTACTAAAATTTAATAATATGAACTTTTAAGGAATATTCGTAACCCTGTGGATACAAATTATCAAAATATTTTTATATATTTTTCGCTTTAGAAAATGATACTACGCTGTGAAAACAAATCGGTCGATACACTAAACTTTTTAGTCGATTTTATTTCGTTAGAATATGAAAATTCCCTCTTTCATTTTCTCATTAACCGCTAAATAGAGAAAAATCCAAAACATAACGTAAAGAATTACCTTAAAACCCTAAATCTAAAACTGCTTTTTTGTGAAACCTCATGGGTGCTCCGGCAACCATACTTTGTAGTACTTTTTTCGTATTAGAAATAGATACATTACGTATGTACTTTTCTCCTCAAAATTAAAATAAATTGCCAATTTAAGCTTAAAATTATCTAAAATTGTCCAGCCAAAGGAAGGGAAATTTTTCAAGTAACGGAAAGATATCTTCTTATCATAAGGGTGTTACTGCAGCTATCTGTATGTAAGTTTAAAATCGTTTGACGAAATTTTTTTGAGAGTGTGCGCCTATTTGAAAGATTGTGTACAACATTTCAGACTTTGAGAGATTTGAGCTATATTGAGTAGGGTAAGGGGGGTAATGCGGAGCTTAATTTTTTTTTAATTAAAAAAAAGGTCTTTAAAAAGAGTGGAACGTACAAGGCAAAACATACGTTTTTCAGGGACAAATTCTTAAAAGAAAGAAGGAATTTTGGTCAGTACTTAGTAAGTTACATCTATTTAAAAAAAAAACGTAAAGAAAATCAAATTACCTCTCAAGGGGTAATTTGGTGTCACGTTTGTAACCACTGCAACACCACAATCGTATAATTTGGGGTAAGGTGCATGTCATTTTTATTCTTTCACAATGTGCTGTTCAGAACACTGGTAAATTTTAATATCGGATAATATTTCAGAGCACTGTGAATTTTTCTTTGCGAGCATCTGTTTTTAAAGGGTCAATTAGAACTAGCAATTACATGAAAAAATTTGAAAACTTTGTTGAAATTCATAATGTTTTATGCTCTTTTAAAAATGCTCTTTGAAACTAAATTAACCATAAAATATTAATACAACATGGTTACTTGAAACAAGTTTTAATACACACGTTTTTTATGCATCAGTAAAAGCATAAACTATAGTTAGAAAGATTTAATACCTAGCGCAATAATATATAGGAAGTCATTTTAGAATGGATGTTATTATATTATAGATAGGATACCTTCTGAATAATAATAAAAAAAAAACTTTATCAAACAATTTCTATTAAAATAGCTATCAACATTGTTGCGGACTATACTTGTTCAAAAATTACAAAAAGCTACGAAATGAATCCTACTCAATGATATATGCCAGAGTGAAACATTTAAAAATGAAAATAATGATATTTTAGTTATTATACAGACTTCTGAACAATAAGGCTATATAAAAAAATAACTTTTTAACAGTTTCTTAATAACTGAACATGTCATAGCGTAAACATTTTTAAACACAGGTTAGGTCTTACGCTTTTCAAGTAGCTTAATTCCTAAGTTCATACATCTTCATTTTGGTCTCAGTAGATTTTAAGTCTTCTGCCTCATAACCATGAAACCGTGAGGTATTGGTGCTTTTACCGTTGCCAAAAAGGCAATAGTCACGTGATTATCCACATGTTCCCACATATTTATTCCCAGAAAAATGGTATTGACAATTAGCAAACATTATAAAACTTCAGTAAAATTAATGAATTTATAAGTAAAATTTAGCCGCACCGAATTACTCCGCTATCTTCTTTTTTTTGGGGGGGGGGGCAATTTGGTACTTGCCTTGCCCCAATATTATTTTTTTGGGGCTATTTTCAAAGATGCAGAAAGAAAGAAAGGCAATACGTGTTAGAGTGATTTCAACATGCCAGTACAATTTTTTACTCAACCGTACCTCATCTCGCTTTTCCTGTGGCTTCATGTAACAAGAGATATATTTAAACTTCGGAAGTTGGCTATTTTGAACAGTTTCTAACAGATTACAGAAAGTATTTTTTCTTCCTGAAAATATGCTACTTGCATAACAGGGATATACACTGGTGAATAAAACATAAGGACAGATGTTTCCGTGAGCGATTGTAGGCGCAGAATCAAGCACAGCAGATTGTGAGAATTCGTATAAAAGGGTGATGCAATGCAAACCAAAGTAGCTGTGGATTTTTTTTATTGCTGCACATGTGGGTCATGTGACGGCGCACAGGCCGGCTTGCACGCATTCGTCCAGTCAGTGTGTGTTGGACAATCCATTTGAATAAGTATGAAGAACGTTGCGCTTTTAAAAGTGAGGTTATGTCTATCCGATATTTTTTAGAGGATTCTACAAGCGGTCGGGTAATTGAAAAGGGGGAGGTAGAGGGAAAAATTAGATGTTATTAAGGTATTCGAAATTACCACAGTTTTGTTCCCAGACTGTTTGCAGCGTATCAAACAAAGGACAACGTAGCAGGCGCAAGCTAGAAGGCCATCCATACAGTAAGGTGGCAAAAGATTATCGGTACACCGTTCTAACAGCAAAAAGGACCGGCGCAGTACAGATAGTCAAATAGCAAGTTAATTCTTTGCAACCACAGGAACTCGGATATCTCGGAAAACTTTTGCAGGGTAATTGGAACTGACAGAACTATACGCCTGAAGACCTATTGTGTTTCTCTCACTTGCCAGAATTCAACGCAGCACCTGTTTACAATGGTTTGTTCAACATCAGCATTGAACCGAGGAAGACTGGAAAATATCCTCTTCGCAGATGGGAGCCAGTTCAAACTTTCCTCTGATAATATACTGAAATTGACGTGGCGTGACGTTGGTAGTGCTTGTGTTCCAGAAAATGTCCAGGAAAACGACCAGTGTAATATTTGTAGCATCATGGTTATGGACAGGCTTCTTGCACAATAGCCTCAACCCACTACATGTGCTTGAAACAAGGGCGATGACCGCAACACGCTACAATATCAAAGATCTGCTGCACTGTACATTGCGAAGTTCTTTTGTCACCTCGCCAACGCTGTTCAGGACTGTCTGCAAGGATATTCATCATATCATGTATCCAGCGCGTCTACCTTATCTTAATTCAATAGAAAATGTATGGGATGCCTTGGGCGATGCAACATCCTTCTGTTCGCCCATATCATCCGAGAAACAAGCCGTCCCTGATCCGTGCAGTGAAAGAGGCATAGGACGAGTTGCTCCAAAACGTCACAGATCACGTCATTCAAAGCCTACCCACCGCCCCCTGAATACTAGGCCTGAGCGCTCACATAAAAATGACACAAAAATGGCGGCTGCTGAAGGCGGATTTTTTTTAGCGTAGGTACGGTCCCTTAAATGTAGACACCAGTATTTTATAAAAGATTTCCCTACCTTGTTTATTCTCAGAAAAATGAAGCGGAAAAAACTTAAAAAAATTATTGGTAGGAATATTTAAGGGACCGTACACACGCTGAAAAAAATCCGCCTTCGGTAGCCGCCATTTTTGGTCCAGCGCTCAGGCCTAGTATTCAGACGGCTGTGGCCTACCACAACGAGTGGGAATTTCAATTGTACTGCATGGTGAACATATCCTTAACTCATGTCTCTCCAGTTCGCTTGTCGTGCATTCGTTGTATCGTTCTGTTTTCAGATCAATATGTAACTTTCCCTGAAATAACCTGTTTTTACACTTTTAGAACTTCTTTTCTCACAAAAAGTTGCGTTATATCACGTCAGAAATGGTGGGATAAACAGGTAATGACAGATGGTAAATCTGTCATTACCTATTTAGCCCACCGTTTCTGTGATTTTTTTCAAACATGGGAACTTTTTCCCGTCCATAGGTTTTGTGCACCAGTGCTTAATCCACAGTACACATGCGAAATACTTGTAAAAGATTTTTCAAGATTAAAATCATACAATATAATCATGATAATAACAATTGAAAATGAGGCACCAATTTACCCCGACGTACACTATATGTGCTGATTTGGGTTAATTTGATTATACTATAGTTACTTTCAAATGTTCAAAAGGCGTCGGTTCGCATTTTCAAAAGAAGGTTTTCGTATTTTTGCATACAGAGTTAAAATGTTTATATTTTTAAAATCTTGATTAAAATATTAACAAACATAATGACAGCATTTTTAGATAAAGCAATTCAAATATCTTGTATATTTAATCAACTTTAAAAACAGGAAGTTTCCATGGACATTTATCATATAATGAGTAATATATATAATATATATATATATTTAAAAATGGATATAATTTTAGACGGTCCTTTTTTATAACATACATTTGAAATGTAAATAGTGGAAAATTATTCAAAATTCGCTTATTAATATTTCTTTGCATGTGAAAATCGGTTAAAACATGAATACATAAAACATAGTTATAAATATATTTTTACATAAATATTAAATATACTACATACACACATGCATACGTTTAGTAAAAGAAAATATCTTTGTTTTATAATTGATAACAAAAATTTTAGGATACTTTTTGAAGTTCCCTAATTAGTAATTAGAATACATCACGCTTTCAAAAAATAAAATGTTTGTATTAACAGAATTCTAATTATTCATCTTTTTAAATCTCGCCTATTTTTATTATGTAATTTCTGCATAATATGATAACTTCTAGTTCACGATTGAAATATTTTCATCATAACATTCTGAAATAATATTCGATAACTTCAAATGAAACGCAACAAAAATTTCAGGAAGTATTCTTATCCGAAACATCTGTCTTTAACTTCAAGCGTCGAAAACTTTGGAAAATTTCTTAGATGTTTAAGGTTCAATCAACATATAGCTTTACATTAATTTAAATTTTTGGTCAATTAAAAAATAAAACTTCGCATAATTGTAAATATTAACGTTCACTGTGTTTACCTTCAAATTATTGTGAAATTTCATTAAAAATACTAAAATTTTATATAAATAATCTGAAATTTTTAAAGAGAGTATATGTTAATTTAGTGATTGTTGACGTTCTTTTGAATCGGGCAAATTTTCAAGTCAGCATAAAAAATATTATGCGAACAAGCTCTATTTTTAAGTGGCTTCTAACAAATAAAGTCCAGTGCCGCAGTTGTTAGCACCTGTGCCTGGCACGCTACAGGTCGAGAGTTCGACTCCCGGTTGGACAAGGTTCACTCAACCTTTCATCCCTTTGGGTTCGATAAAATGAGCACTAAGCCAGCTTGGGAACTAAATACCGAGTATTCCGCGTTAGGCTGACAACGATGACGACCAATATATCATCTCGGCAGGGTCAAGTAAACAGGGTTTGGCACTGTAGGCCGTGATCCTTCATGAATCGAACAGCCACAGTTTTAATTTTCAAACAAATAAGGTTCTATATTTCATTCGTAGGTTTTTTAATGATTTTTACGCACAAATGTTTAGCAGGTGATTTTTTAGCTCCGATTTTCATAATTCTAGTATTTTATGGAAAGGGCTCGTTATCGTGGAATTCCCGTCCTATGTTGACAAATCTGGTAGATTTGGTATTCAGAAATTCTGAATCTATACGAGGAAGTTTGAATAGTTATTTTTACTTTATAGAATGGTGAACATTCCGTGAATAGGATGAAAGAGAATTACTGTTCAAATTTTTCTGGCATAAATTCGGAATGTCTGAGTAAAAAATTCCCCAGATTTGGTAACACTAAGCTCGTTTCAATGTGATACAAAGTTCGATACACACACGATACGATTGTTTTTCTTAACTGTTTTATTGATTTTTTACATTTTATGGGCAAAAAACTATTTCGTAAAAAATGTTCAATCTCCACAAATTTTGCATATGCTGTTAACCTCTAAACTGGTTTGTCCGTGCACCGTATGTTTAATTGCTCCATTACTTCTTAAATGTTTTCGAATACCAGTAATTTTTTACAGTGATTTTTGTTTTACTTATTGACAAAAATTCTTCGATTTCAATAAGATTAATATCATTATACGAAAATGCTGGAATTTGGCGTCAAATTATTTTATGATTTAAAGAAAAGGAAACTATAAACGGGTTAACGTACGCAGTACTAAGCTTTTAAAACTGATATTGTATCATTTCGATTTTTGGTTTGACAGGTCACGTCAAACATTTAAATATATCGTTGTCCACTGTCCATCAACATGAGCAATATCGGTAACGATGGATTTAAAATGAATGGAGACAATAATAATGGGGATTGCCACAAAGTCATTCTTTTGTGCCAAACCTCTCTAACATACGCCATTTCTCCAATTAAAACAACTTAGGTAAGCTTCGAAACTCGATGCATCGGAAATAAAGCACGAACTTTTGCAATCGCCCATTATATATATATATATATATATATATATATATATATATATACATATCTGATATTTGCCACGTTGTCTTTCGTATTTATGAACCGATATGCATCTGATTTAGTATGTGTATAGTGCATAACAAAGTCTCGATTGAGTTCGTTGGCCAGATTCAAGCGCCATTTTGTTAAAAAATGGCAGCCATTTAAAATATTATTAAAGTTCTAAAATTTAAAAAGTCCTTGCGGGCAGTACCGGGAGGAAGAGGAAGCTTTCATATCCCTTATTTTTTAAAAGTTAGCTTATGTTATTCAAACACACGAAGCTCAATTTAGTGGAAACCGATTATAGGAAATTCAATACTAATTTTTATCAATACTAAATCATTATCAATGAGAATTTCGCGAAATTAGTCAGCTTTATCAAAGCTGCTTTTATTTAAAGTAACTTAAATTTGGTTGCCAAATTCGGCGATATCTTAAAGTGCCTGGCATTTTAGGACAGCATGGTGGATGAAGCTAACCAGTGAACTTAGGCGAGAACTAATAAATTCCTGTGCACATGCTCACTCACATGGGAATTGTTTGATATATACGAGTGCTATCGCAGGCAATAAACCAGATTTTTCAAAATGTCACACACAAAGAAATTCAAACTGCTATATCTGAGCCATTTTTTAAGATAAAGTCAAAACAAAAAATGCTCCGGAATCCTTATGTCAATGTCAAATACTTAAGAAACTTTTTTCAATTTCTAATTTTTTTGCACCTCACTTTAAATATAACTTTTTTTTTAATTTAATGGCCGCTATTTTGAAACAATATGGCGGGTGAAGCTGGCCAGCGAACTTGGTCGAGACATTGCTATATACTGTTCACATGCCTTCTTACATCCAAATAGGTTAATAAATACGTGTGTTATAGCGTGACAAATATCAGATCGTTTCAAAATGCCAGCCATGCTAGAAATTCAAAGTGCTATAACTCAACCATTTTTAAGATACAGACGAAACAAAAACTGCTCCGGAATCTTTGTTTCAAGTTCAAACACATAAAATAAAAAAAAATCTTTTTCATTTTCCAATTTTTCATACCTCATTTTAAATAAAAAATTTTAAATGTTCCCTTTTGAAACAAGATGGCGAATGAAGCTGGCCAACGAATTCGGTAGAGAAATTGGTATGTACTATGTACACACAAAGTTACATCCAAATCGCTTCACAAATACGCCTGTTAACGAGTGACAAATATCAGGTCTTTTCAAAATGTCAGTCACAATAGAAATTCAATTTGCCATAATTCAGCAATTTTTTTAGATATAGACGACACAAAAAATTTTCACAATCTTTGTATTAAGGTAAAACACATAAGAAAAAATCTGATTTTCTAATTTTTTGGTACCTTATTTTAAATTTTAATTTTTTATATTTTTTTAAATGCCGCCAATTTGAAACCAGATGGCGGATGAAGCCCGCTAACGAACTCGGTCGAGACATTGGTGTGTACTATGTACACACCGAGGTACATCCATGTCGGTTCATAAATACGCCTCTTATCACGTGAAAAAAATCGGGACTTTTCAAAATATCAGCCACGCTAGAAATTCAAAGCGCTATAACTCAACCATTTTTTTAAGATATTGACGAAACAAAAACTGCTCCGGAATCTTTGTATCAAGGTCAAACACAAAAAAATCTTTTTGATTTTTCAATTTTTTGATACCTCATTTTAAATTTAAAATAAAAAAAAATTAAATGTTCCCTTTTGAAACAAGATGGCGAATGAAGCTGGCGAACAAATTTGGTTGAGACATTGGTATGTACTATGTGCACACCAAATTACATCCAAATTGGTTCATAAATACGCCTGTTATCGCGTGACAGATATCAGGTCGTTTCAAAATGTCAGCCACAATAGAAATTCAAAATGCTATAACTGAACCATTTTTTTAGATATAGACGAAATAAAAATTTCGGAATCTTTGTATTAAGGTAAAACACATAAGAAATTTTTTTTCGAATTTTTTGGTACCTTATTTTAAATTTTTTAAATTTTTTTAAATGGCCGCCATTTTGAAACAAGATGGCGAATTAAGCTGGACAACGAACTCGGTCGAGATATTTGTATGTACTATGTGCACACCAAGGTACATCCAAATCGGTTCATAAATACGCCCGTTATCACGTGACAAATATCAGGACGTTTCAAAATGTCAGCCACGCTAGAAATTCAAAGTGGTATAACTCAGCCATTTTGTAAGGTATAGACGAAAAAAAAACTGCTCCGGAATCTTTGTATCAAGGTCAAACACATAAGAAAAAAATATTTTTTCATTTTGTATTTCTTGGCACCACATTTCAAATTTTAAATTTTTAAATGGCCGCCATTTTGAAACAAGATGGCGGATGAAGCTGGCCAACAAACTCGTTTGAGACATTGGTATGTACTATGTACACACCGAGTTACATCCAAATCGGTTCTTAAATACGAGAGTTACAGTGTGACAAAAATCAGATATACAGGGTGATTCATAAAAGATGGGCAGAACTTTAAGGGGTTATAGTACACTTAAAGACAAATAATATTAAATAGGAGACTAAGGGTCCCAGACGTATTCCCAAGGAGATAGGGGGCATTAAAGTTTAGGGTCCGAAATTTCAAATGATTATAAAACATGGAAAAATTGGTCGATTCGTTTGCGGTTTTTGCAAAAAATTTTCTTTATGCCAGTATTTTCTTGAAATAAAATTTTAAAGTTCAATTTCAAAAAATGCCGATAGGGGCGCTTTAGACTTTGGAGTAACAAACAACTATTTTTTTAACGTTATTTTTTGTATTTCTTTAAATGATTTCGAAAGCTTAGACTTAAACTTAAATTTTGATCTAAAAATCTGAGTCCTAACGAGTAGTTAAGTAGCGTAAACTGAAATTTGAAATTTGAAACCCTTCTCCCCCCAGAACAAAAATCAGTTATTTCCGATCTTTGTGTCGTAGATTAGGCTCTAACTACTGCCGCGTTTTGCTAAAATTATTCTTTATGTCAGTATTTTCTTGAAAATAAATTTTAAAGAAAATTTTCAAAAAATTCCGATAGAGGGCGCTTTAGACTTTGGAGTAACGAACAACTATTTTATACCGTTATTTTTTGTGTCTCATTAAATGCTTTCTAAAGCTTAGACTTAAACTTAAATTTTCAGCCCAATATCTGAATCGTTAGACGTGGTTAAGTTTCTGGGGAGAGGGGTTTGAAATTTCTACTCCTGAGCACAGTTCAGTTTACCATGTCCACACATTGTGTGCTGTGATACGAGGTAAAAAGACACAAATTAGGATTATGTTACCAAAGCGTATTTATTAACATGTATTTACAATAAATGTTCAAAATTGTGACCACCAGAGGTTATGCACGCAGAACAACGGCGAAGAATGGAACGGCGAACATTCGCGAAAACATCAGGCTTTTCGAGCACTTCCCCTACAGCGGCGGAAAGTCTGGCGACCAGTTCCTCGGGGGATTCAATGGGTGTCTCATACATAAGAGCCTTCAATCGTCCCCAAAAAAAGAAATCGAGGGGTGAAAGATCTGGCGAGCGAGCAGGCCAAGCAACAGGACCACCTCGACCAATCCATCTGTTCGGAAATGCGATGTCCAGATAGTTGCGGACGTCTCGTACGTAATGGGCTGGCACTCCATCGTGCTGAAACCACATGACCCGCCGGATGCGTGGAGGAACAACGTTTAACAGGTCTGGCAGTTTATGTTGCAGAAATGTGAGGTATGTTTTACCGTTGAGGCGTTCAGGAAGAAGGTACGGTCCGATTAGGTGGTCTCCGAGGATTCCTGCCCAATCATTGATGGAAAAGCGTCTCTGATGAGCATGTGGATACGTAGCATGTGGATTGACATCCGCCCATACATGTGCATTGTGTGTGTTAAATGTACCTTCACGTGTGAAGGTACATTCATCGGTGAAAAGCACAGTTCGTCCAAAATGTGGATTTAGCGCGTTCTGCTGCAGAAACCAGCGGGCGAATTCAATACGATTTGGATAATCCCCTGGAGACAGTTTCTGGACTCGTTGCACATGAAACGGGAGCAAATGTTCATCCTTCAGTACCCTCCAAGTCATGGACTGTGAGGTATCCACCTGCCTAGCCACTGTTCATGTACTTGTACTTGGCTGCGCCGCTACTACATCCAGAATGGCTTCTGCAACAACTACTGATTCGTCCTTTTTTGCACGACCTGCATTCGACCGGGAAGCGAGAAATGATCCCGTCTCACACAACTGTCTGTGCAAGCGCTTGAAAGTTTTGCGGTTAGGCAACCGCCTGTTGGGAAATCGCTCTCCGTACATTCGTTGTGCCTCTGCACCATTTCCATCTGCCGCTCCGTAAATTAAATGCATCTCAGCCTTTTCCTTATTCGTGAAGGGCACCACCTTCCGATTCATTACTACAGCGACTTACACTTGACTCACCGTTCAGTGGTTTTTATGCCTGAATCGTGTCGAAATTTTGCATACGTGTTCTTCTTCTTCCCCATTTGACATTTGCATACTTTCTGTTTCCTTCTTCACCCGGTGACTAGCGTCAGGAATGGAGCTTTAACGTTTGCATGAGCGACGTTTCCAACTGTGCCAGTGCCTTTATGAGTGAATTCCGACTATGCAGTCCTTGACGAAAGTTGTATTTTTGCCTCGTATCACAGCACAGAATCGTTGGGCATGGTTAAGTAGTGCAAACTGAACTATGTTCAGAAGTTGAAATTTGAACCCCCTCCCCTCGCTACTGAACCACGCTCAGCGATTCAGATTTTGAGCTGAAAATTTAAGTTTAAGTCTAAGCTTTAGAAAGCATTTAATGAGACACAAAAAATAACGGTATAAAATAGTTGTTCGTTACTCCAAAGTCTAAAGCGCCCTCTATCGGAATTTTTTGAAAATTTTCTTTAAAATTTATTTTCAAGAAAATACTGACATAAAGAATAATTTTAGCAAAACGCGGCAGTAGTTAGAGCCTAATCTACGACACAAAGATCGGGAATAACTGATTTTTGTTCTGGAGGGAGAAGGGTTTCAAATTTCAAATTTCAGTTTATGCTACTTAACTACTCGTTAGGACTCAGATTTTTAGATCAAAATTTAAGTTTAAGTCTAAGCTTTCGAAATCATTTAAAGAAATACAAAAAATAACGTTAAAAAATAGTTGTTTGTTATTCCAAAGTCTAAAGCGCCCCCTATCGGCATTTTTTGAAATTGAACTTTAAAATTTTATTTCAAGAAAATACTGGCATAAAGAAAATTTTTTGCAAAAACCGCAAACGAATCGACCAATTTTTCCATGTTTTATAATCATTTGAAATTTCGGACCCTAAACTTTAATGCCCCCTATCTCCTTGGGAATACGTCTGGGACCCTTAGTCTCCTATTTAATATTATTTGTCTTTAAGTGTACTATAACCCCTTAAAGTTCTGCCCATCTTTTATGAATCACCCTGTATATATTTGGGTATATATATCAACATTTGAACGGAGGGTAGTTTCAAGGTCTGTGGGTCATGATCGATGAAAATATATCAAATTTTTTGAAATCGCTTTCCTCCGAACGGCTGCAATAGGTAGCTTTTTGTAATGAAAGCTACCTAAAAGCGGTACATAAAAAGGGGCAATGAAAAGATTTATTTCTTAAGTGTTTGACTTTTTTACAAGGATTCTGGAACATTTTTAGTTTTGTCTTTATCTGAAAAAGAGGCGAGTCGATAGCAGTTTGAAATTCTGAAACTTTTGACCATTTTGAAACTACCTGTATTTGTCATGCGAATTTATTATTTTATTTGGATGTGACTAAGCATGTGTATGGGACAAACAAAGGTCTCCAACGAAGTCGTTAGCCAGCTTCACCCGTCATCTTATTTCAAAATAGCAGATATTAAAAAAATTTAAAAATAATTACAAAAGATTAATTGAAAAAGATGTTTTCCTAGGTGTTTTTCCTTGATAGAAGGATTCTGGAGCATTTTTGGTTTCGTCTTTATCTTAAAAATGGCTGAGATATGGAAGTTTGAATTTTCTTGTGTGTCTAGCATATTGAAACAATCTGATTTTTATCATGCGATAGCACGCATTTTTATAAACCAATTTGGATGTGATTAAGCATGCATACAGGACATACCAAGGTCTCGACCGAGATCGTTCGCCAGTTTCATCCGCAGTCTTATTTCAAAATGGCGGTCATTTAAAAATGTGTTCAATTTAAAAGTTAAAAAAGCTACAAAAAATTAGAAATTGAAAAGAAAAATAAAGTGTGACTCTGACACAAGGACCCTCCGAGCATATTTTTTGTCTTTATCATAAAAAATTGCTAATTTATAACAGTTTAAAATTCAAGGGTGTCTGACTTTTGAAACAATCTTATTTTTGTCATGTGGCAACTTTCGCATATATTAACTGATTTGGTGTGACTGAGCATGCGTACAGAACTTACTATTGTCTCGACCAAATTCATTGGTTACCTTCATCCGCGATGTTATTTTAAAATTGCGGGCACTTCAAGATCTCACCAAATTTGGCAACAAAACATACGTGTACATTGCATAGTTCTAAATGAAGCCAACTTGGATATAGCTGAATAATTTAATAAAATTCTCATTCATGTACAGTTTTGAAGAAAACTGGTATTAAATCTTCTGTAATTGGGTTCAAATAATTTTAGCTTCGTGTGTTTGAGTAAAAGAAGCTGGATTTTAAAAAATAAGGAGTATGAAAGCCATACTTTTCTTCCAGCACAAATTATTTGTAATGTGTTGCCATGGTAACTATTCGTAATATTTTTGTACACAAAATGCTTTAATAACAAAACTTTTACATGAAAACAGATAAAAAATATTAAACTTTTGCTGATAAATAATGCTGAATATTTTTCGTTTAAAAAATTCCACCCTTTCAAGGGTCTCCTGTTTAATACCACTATTTAGAAACAACAAATTTCAAAATTAATTTTATTTGCAATGTTTTAAAAATCTACCACGAAGATTTTTATTTCAAATATTGGTATTAAAAGGGGGAATTTCGCGCCATATTTTCCACTAAAAACTTTAAACTCTACTAATAAATGCTTTAATCTATGTTATTACATAACTCTTAAACGTAATAAATCGTCTTACGCTAAAAATACATTTAAAACAATGAGTATCTACCAATAACGCTAAAAACTATTTTAATTACGTAATCATTTTGTTAAAACTGAAAAATATTTATTATATTCCAAACAGGGAAGAAATTGATAATGAAATGTTTAAAGTGTCTTCAAAGCCATGCAAAATCATTGTTGATGGTTGTTTATTACAATTTTTTTAACGCAATTTTATTTATTGCTTGAAATAAAAGGAAAAGTGGTTCTCAAAATTTTTCATTTTACTTAAAAATAAAATGCTTTAGGACTGTTTCTGATTATAGCATATATGAAGCTTGTTACAAAATGAAAATTACTTAAAATTAAGCACCCATCTTAATTTCGACCACTGTTTACAGAAGAAGTGTGAAAAATTATATAAACTTTTCCCGTCATAGCACAGCAGCTTCTCTACTTCTTATGGCACTGACTACAGGATAGAAGATGCAGGGTTCGAATTCCGACTCATGTATGGATGTTTGTAGTGGGTGAGATTCCACTTTAAACGGAGGTCCACGTCTGGTTAACCATTATGTAGCGCCTGCAACAAACCACATTTTTTAGTGAGATTACATTTTTCTTTTCATAATCTTTAAAGTGTTCCCGTTCGATGATATTTTATATCATCTGAATAAAGCAATATAGAATTACTTGTGACTATAGGGAAAAACATAATTTTAAAACTTTCAAAAATTAGATTTATTTTCATATCTGAGATTGAATTATGCAATTCCGAAGCAAAGTAAACCGCATGAAAATAATGAAATTCTAATTGAGTCAAGTTAAATTAACAAGAAATAAAAATCATGCGTCAAGCATAGATTATGAAAAACTTTCCAACACTACCCGAATGTTTTAAAAAAACTTCGTTATTTAGGGAAATAAGGTAAATAAGGTAACTAAGTAAACATTTTTGAAAACACATGAAACTTTTGAAAAAGCGATTTCAGCAATTACCGTCCGTAGCCAAATATGTGTTCCAATTCTTTTGAATAGCGCTTATTTGATGTGTAGGTTGATATATACTATATAATGGAAAAATTTAGTTTAGCAAGAAAACGCATAGCAGGTGGAAATTTTTCTTTCAGTAATTTATACTAATAGATGGAAACATACTTGAATACTTTTGTATAACCCTTATTATACGCCGCTATTTAGCTAAAATTTAATTCAAACTAAAACACTCGTAAAACTACTGAAATCACATTTCCAGAAATTACCATTTATAGACGGCCATGTATCCAATTCTTTGCGTGACCCTGTATTTCATGTTATCTATATTCTACAAACATTTCTTAGTAAACGAAATGCAGTTCAGCGTAAAAATGCATAACTCAGTTAAAAACAACCTTTAAGCAATTTGAGCTCATACCAAGTAACCCTTACGAATTGTTTTGTATAGCCCTGTATATGAATTATAGCATTTATACACACAATATAGTATGCATAAATACTCGTATAGTGAAACATAAAAGCGTATATCATGATTAAAAATGCATTTTCAGCAACCATCGCTAATGTACAGTACTTCGGATACAATATAGTATCTGAAATATTTTGTGTCTCCCTGTAAATGCTATGCACTTCGTATTATACATGAAATAAGGTATAGTAAACCTCAGCGACGTATATCAATCTCATTATATATGAAAAAGTTTAACCTAATTAAAATACGCCGCAAACAATTCCCACCAACCCTATGTCATTATGGAACGGAATTCTTTTGTGTGGCCCTGTAAATGAATAACAACTGTTCTTTGCACCGCATATTATACACAATACATATTTTAGTGCAATTCATAAATGCATATCAGTTTTATTGAGCTTGAAAGCGTGTAACATCATTAAAAGTCATTTGAAACGATTATTTCCCATTGGCCGTAATGTAACAGAATGCTTTTGACTGTTCCTGTAAATGAACTAAACATGCTACATACTTCATTTGAAATAGGGAACGTGCTATGGTAAATGTCAATCATCCAAAAATTTCAGGGCAATCGGAGTATATTTACGGGAGTTAGAGCGTGGACAGACGTAAAGACAAAATAATCATAAACACTTTTCAACTTTGTTTGAAAGTGTTAAAAAGGGTTACTTTAACACAAATTCCAACTGGTTGTTATCTTTGCATGCACTTTTATGAGAACTCTGTAATTTCTACTTGCGCGCAAAAACAATAATGATAATCGCTCACAGCCAGATCATATTTTTCACAGATATATATATAAAATTAACGTACCTACAAACTCTAGCTACTACTTTGTTAATTAAACTACACAAATTTTACTTGCTGTGATTAAAATCCGTTTTTCAAAGTGTATCATATTTTAATAGCAACACATAAAATGTGCTTCCTTTAATTGGCAAAAGCGTTGGCCGAATTTTTTGGTTTGATAACTGTATACATAGCTGTGCAAAATAAATGATCTGTCTGCAGGCGATTTCTGTACAGTGCAAGTAAGTTGCGAAAATACAGTTTTGAGAAAGCGCATGCACAGTTAAAAATTAATATGGGGACTGTGTTCCAGTGGACATCTTCAGTTTAAATTTGATTAGGTTTTATTTTCAGTATTTCAATGCGGTTCTTTTGTTTTCAAGCAAATTGTTGACTTCCCATCTCTTAAGGGTTAAAGGGGAATAAAAGTGTTTGACAGTAATTCAAATCTGGTTAATGTACATGATGTAAAAATGCTACTAATTTTATTTTAAATAATGATGTTAGAACTGCTCTAGAAAAATGTGCTACTCATCTGTTTTTGTTGAAATAAAAGCCTTTTCTTTGGCAGTAACTGCTGGACCCCTCTTCTTTTCAAGACGATGACTGAGGCTACATACCAGATTGAAAGGATTATAAATATTTCTACGATTATGAAATAGTAACGCAATGTTACTAGGTGTTAGATTTGTTAAAATACAGTTCTACACTCACTGTTAGCCTACGCCTTACATAACAGGACAATGGAAAGTCCATGATTTTACAAAATATCCAGTTACAGTATATGTTGAATTGATTTTATCATTTGAAAATTTGAAACAAATGCCAACATAGATCTCATTCGCACGTAAATGTCAGAATTAAGGGTCCTACGACAGCAAGCAAAATCTCAAACTCATTTGACCGTTAGAGTAACCTTATAAAAGAGTAGCTAGACCCTTGAAAACATCCTTATTAAAACGTACCTTACATCACTAACAAAATCACTCTCTATGAAAATTGTATGGTTGTTTACCGCATTAGATTTAAAGTTATTTCTATTTTTAACGTGATTAACCTCTTAAAATGCACCAGTATATTACATGTAACGCTTAATTTCAATTCCCAAATGCCACATCGTTTTCAGGAATTAAATTTTGCTTTGTCCTGGTATGTACGCGAAGAAAATATTTTACTTACTTTCATATAAATTTGTTCATAAATCCAGCTGTCATTCAGTCATTTTAGCATATATGAACAGAAGTACGTTGCCCCTGAAAGGGTTAAAGGGCTTTTTCAGAAATGCATGTTAAAAAGTGACAGATGTTTTTTCAGCCTCCGATTTAGTGCTTTTAAGCGGTTTCAAAAGATTTTATTTTTAGCCGTAATGTATGTATGAAAACATGTATGTGTGTAATTTTGTCGACGACCAATAAACGAATTTGAATATAACATTTTGGAATACGATTCTAGTACTCCAGGGAAGCTATAAATATTTATCGTATTATGTATAGTTTTTGTTTTACTGGTACACTTTAAAATTTGTAAGGTAGGATTGTCTAACGCTTGTCAAATGTAGAGTTGCAAAGGTTGAAAAAAAAGACGTCCAAGTCAGAAAATAGTTCAAGAATTTCCTAAATCTACTCAAACAAGAGTGCTGCTAGAAATTAGTGTTTTTCAAAAAAAAAAAAAAAAAAAGAAAGAAAATGGCGGGATCCAGCAAATAGTTTTTCATTGGCGAAGAGGATTTTGGCGTAACTTGACGAGTGTGCGTTTATCGACATGCAAATGTTTGTTGACTTGTGTCTCTCGTCTCATCGAATTTGTAGAGGCGAATATTGTCACGTTCTGGTATGTGGGTTACAGTTGTTTGGACAAAAACGTCCAATTTGAGCATGTATTCTTTGCGTATGTCACTAATCTTTTATTATAAAGAATCTCTACTGGCAACAACGTAAATTAAGAACAATGTGGATAACATTAAAGGGTTATGACAAAAAACATACTGTTGTACGAAACCACTCTCGCTAGAACACGTCAACTGTCGGAGAAAATGCAAATAGAAAAAATAGTCATAGTTATGATGGATTTTTTGCAATCTGAAAGCAAGTTGTGGATTAACAAGGAGTTGCTTGAACTTGCTTTCATTTTTCGTGTAAATATCACTTGTGTAAGTTAAAAATATTCATTCCTGCAAACAATTTTCAACCTTAACTATGTTTTTATTGCTGTATAGTGATTTTTATAACTTTATAACGAAGAAAATGTTATTCTTACAATAAAATTCACCCCCCCCCCATTAATATATTTTTTAAGCTTGAAACCAGTCCTTGTTCAGTTCTATAATATAGCTTGAATGTAAATAAAGCACTTCTGTTATTCATGAACATTATTCCTTTTTAAAAGTATTTTTGAACTGGATTTAGAAAGTTACATTTCATCCAGAACTCGAAATTAATTATAAGCGTATGTGGATATGACTGCTTTCTTTTTTAACTCTTCAAAATTTCTAACTATTGTTACATTTACTTTTTGACCGGGGGCTAGCAGCACACACAATCACCTCACGAGATAACGGCTGATATTCTAGGATTAGTTAAATCTTGATTGGCATATTAAAATGCAATCTCTCTGCCAAGTCCTATCTTGATGGAAAATAACTTTGCGACTGACTCGTAGGTTTACCATTGTGTTTTCCTGCACCAAAAGTTATGAAAACATGGAGAACTGGAAGCAGGAAAACACAATGATAAACCTACGAGTCAGACGCTAAAATTGGGTTTTCAGGTGTTTTCCCCAAAGATAGGACTTGGCAGACTGAATGCATTTTAATATGCGAATCAAGATTTAACTAATCCTACAATTTCAGCCGTGAACGCGATGAGGTGATTGTCTGTGCTGCCGGCTCCCGGTCTATTTGTGTATGACATGCGGCACATAACCACTTCAAAATTTGCCTGGTAACGTTAGAAAAAGGTGTGTATTTCGATGCCCTATTTGAGGACCACCACCAATCACCTGTGAAATATAACTTCATAAATATACATTTCCACTGAAAAATCCAAAAAATAAATGCTACAATTGTGTCAAAAAAGATGTAATTTTTATTAATTTTCTCATGGCTGTTTGTGTCTAGAGCATCTGATATAATCAGTCATTGGCAATATGTTTTATTCAATGTCAGAAATGACAAGTTCTTTTGCTAATTCGTCTAGCTTTTTCTTTGGACCAAAGCATATATAATCATATACTATGACAATATTAATATTCATTTTACAGAAATATTGTAGTCATTATTTTTTATTAATGATTCTTTAAATTTTAAAACGGTTATCCTTCATTTATACACTGCAAAAAGAGGCGTCTTAAATTCAGACACGTATGTGACTGAAAAAGTAATTCAACACTTAAGTGTCTTACTATAATCATAGTATAAATCACTGTAAACTTAAATGTCTGAAATTCAGACACATAAGTGTCTGAAAATGGAGTGTTCACTTTTCAGACATTTTAAAGTTTCTTAATTTTTAAGACACGTGTATGCATCTGAATTTAAGGCATTTCAAACGTCTGAATTGCATCCACCTTTGATCGACCTGCATGTTCGGCAATAGGTAGCCGTTTTTTCACTTTTTTGTAAGCTTTATACACTGCAAAAAATATCCGTTAAAATATGGAAATTGTACTGCCTATTCAGACACCCATTTACGTATTTTAATATATTTTTTTCCCTAAATTCCAGTAAAATTTCATTTTTTTTGCATATTTCTGTGTTTAAAAAGTTCCATTTAAAAGATAAAATATAATCTTTCAATTACAAACCCATATAATTCAATCCCCACTTTCGAAAATCACGTATATTAGAGAGGATTTATTTATTTATATTCAAACCAGTGGCATATCCAAGGGGTGGGCTGGTGCCCCTTCCAAAATTTATAGAAAATGTTAAACTTAATTACGAAAGTATAGCAAAAGGCATGTTTTAATCTTAGAAAGTGTGTTATTTCGAAGAAATCATGAATTTTTTCATTTCAGCGAAGTTTCCGTTATACAGAGGTTTACTTGAGTGTTTTTACTGTTTATTGAGTTACATTTAGAGGTTTAAAATAATCCGTTTAACAGTAGTCAGTTTAAAAATATACGGTATGGTATAATCATGCTGAAAGCGAAATTTTGCCCAGTCTCATAAGATTCTCTCTTAAAAAGTTTGATTGCATAATAGGTGTGTGACCTACTGCTATAAAAACCTGTTTAATTAGCTCCGCTAATAATTCGATGGGTAATTTATTCATCAAAAAATAGACTCATTTCGACCACATAGTTTCTGAATAACATCACCTGCCAATTTCTTGCGTTTAAGAACAAAAATTAATTAAAATTTATACATTTCCAAAACATCAAACGTCTGAGAAGATTTTTTTCTTTGGAGTCGAAATTAAACCTTCAACTTTTAAGAATGAATAGTGGTGCCATCTAGTGTAGTCAAAGTAGTCTGTCTGTAAATAAAGTTCTTTCTTTGCAGGTAAAAAAGAAAGTGATTTTCTAATTATGTGCTGCGTTCTAGAAGTCAACAAATTAAGCCCTGTAAACTACTTAATTCGTAACCTCTATAATCTCTACTTAAATTTTTAAAAATATATTGCAGTCCACTTTTCTTTTGGGGTTCAAAGACAACAGTTCAAAGACCACTATGAAACAAACAACAGTTTCATATTTTAAATTAGTAAATTACTATTGATGTTCAACTTAGAACCCAGTTTACTTAAAATCTTAATTTTATGACGTGCATCCAATGGCTTCTGGCGGGGGGTGGGGGGGGAGGGAGGTCCTCATTTGTACTCTAAAATTTCCTCTGGTAGAAAAAAATGCTCAACTTAAAATCCCACATATTCAAATTTCTTGAAAGAAAATGTGTAACAGGGTTGGAGGGTATGCGGAGATATACGCCGTATACATTCAGGAATTAAAAATAATACTCCGTATACACTGTTTCTCAAATAAAACTACATCGAAAACTCCATACATGACGTTAATGACTTTAGAGTATACCCTCTGCCTCTAACGTGTACCCTCTGTTTTTTTACGACTACAACACTGTGTGTAAAATGTTCAGAATTATACTAAATTGGAAAAAACTTACCGCTAGTTAAGGGTACCGGGAAAGCAAAGTTCAACTAAAAAATCGATTTTTACTTTTTTATATCATTAAATATTTTAAACTTCTATCTTTACAACGATGTGTCACGCATGGTTATACATAAAAAAATAAGTGTTGAAATTATTCATTCTTTTCTAAGAGTACTTCAAAGCTTATAGTCCAAGAGCCGACAGCACAAAAACCTATGTTATCCAGCACAAGAAGCAAAACTTTATTTTATGGGAGAGTAGAAGTAGGGAAATCTAATTATCCATGTCTTCCGGAAGTGAAGTGGTGCATAAGCCCAAAATTAATAACACCAGTGGTTGACTCGTAGATTTATCATTATGCTTGTCCTACAAACAAAGATATGAAAACATGGAGGACTGGGAGCAGGAAAACACAAGGATAAACCTACGAGTCAACCACTGGTGGTATTAATTTTTGGCTTATGCACCACTTCACTTCCAGCAGACATGGATCATTAGATTCCCCTACTTCTATTCTTCCATAAAATAAAGGTTTTTTTCTTGTACTTGATAACATAGTTTTTTGTGCTCCCGGCTCTTGGACTATTAATGGTCATTTAAATCTTTAATTGACTTTCCCTCAAAACTTGGATTTTCCATGTTTATGTTCTTTTTTTCAATATCTATTAAACTTAAGAACTCAGATTTTTTTAATACTTATATTATATTGTATTGTTTAATACTTATGTTATATTGTATAGTTCAACACACGGATTTAATGATTTGTTGAGATATATTTTAGGCAGTGAAATCTTACCAAAAATGCTAATTTAAAAATGACTTTCAATAAATAATTAATAATTAATTTTGAGTTTCACTTAGAAAGAAAATAGTCTGTTAAAATACGTAAATCATGTTATTCTAAGTACTCTAAAAAATCTAGTCCTCTCTCTTTCACCATTTCTGAGAAAAAAAGTACATAAATTTGGTGAATTTAACATGGCGGAGATAGATCTTTCTCGGTCCCCTTAAAAAACATTGCTTGTGCTTCATAAATAACGTTATTTCAAAGACTGGCCAATGAACGCGTGGGTGAATGGTTAGAGCAGTCGTCCCCTGAGCAACAAGTCCTTGGATCGAATCCCCCCCTCGGGTAAGTGTTAAAAGTTTACAGAAGTTTGAACTGAATATATAAATCAGATCTAACATGTGGCTTTGGGAAGTGGCTGTTGAAATATGGGGATAAGTCCTTGAAAAATTATATTTTTATCTTTTAAATGGAAATTTTTAAATACAGAAATATGCAAATTAAATGGATTTTTCTCTGGAATTTACATCAGAAAATTTCCATTAAAATACGTTAATTATACTGGTATCTCGAGTGGCTACAATTTCCATATTTTTAGGGATATTTTTTCTTTTCTATGGCGTATAATGCTTACGAAAAAAAAAAAAAAAAAAAAGAGGTGAAAAATGTTTGTCGAAGTGGTCAAACATGGATGCAATTCAGACATTTGAAGTGTCTGAAATTCAGGCGCATACAAGTGTCTTAAAAATTAAGGCACTTTAAAACGTCTTAAAATTTAATACTCCGTTTCAAACACTTAAATGTCGGAATTAAGACATTTCAGTTTACAGTGTAACTTTTTCTTTCTTCAAATAACTACCGACCTCAGCACATTTTCCTGGTAAATTGATTCAATTCAATTTTATTACGTTTCGGATAAGTACGGTAGTTTTTTTAAACTCAAATGTATTGACTGAAAAGATAAAATTTACTTTCCATTAGATCACTAGGTAACTAAACTTCTACTTTATTAAGAAATTTACCCTTTATTATTTCGATCTATTTCCTTTAAACATTTTGTAAGTTTAAGGAAAATATCTACCTAATAGGCAAAAATATCTACATGAGATTTCTTCTGTACATATTGTTTCCTTTATGGGAAGATTTAAACATTAAAATATTTTATTTATGCTGAAATTTTTATTTGAAATATAGATTAAAAAAATTGGCGTTGAGTCCTTCATAAAGACGTTTCCCTACAAACAGCCGCTTTCACTAGAAGAACTTACATTTATTTTTTATGTTATTTTCTTTTGGATTACATTACTAAGGTTTTGTCAAAGGATTTTAAAATTGATAGTTATCAGATAATACAAATTATGCGTGCATTAAAAATTTTTTTTAAATAAAATGATGTATGAAATTGCAATGTTCTACATTATTAATAGATAAAGGTGACAATTAAAGTGGGTAAAAGTGTGAATTAACCACTCTTCTGTAAATTTTTTTACTCGCACGTATAAATTCAAGAATATCTCTTTCAGAGAAATTAGCATAATTTCTGGTTATATGGGAAAACAACAAAATATCACACTCCACATTCCCATTTGAATCACGAGTGTTTAAAACATTCAAAACTCAGCTTAGAAATTTTGAATTCCAGTAGCAGATGATCAAGCTGTAATTAAGGTTGCGTGAAAACTCATTAAAATTTAAAATAGCATTAATTAGTCGCAAAACTTTTATTTATACTTTAACAGAACATTATAGAATTATAATTTTGAGCGAGACCATTAAAATATTTAACTTTTAGCAGCTAAATTTATGCAGCTTGTGCCTTTTAATCATGAATATATAATTTTAGCATGTTTTTACTTAATTGATGACAGGACAAATAAGATGGATACTTTCACCCTCTTTAAAATACCTCAAAAGGTTTTAATTGGATTTTTCATAAGTCGGCGAATTTTTTTTATATATATGTAGTGCCATATAGCGGCTTTTTTATTCAGACATCTATCGCTATCTCCGAACAATATACATCTTATTTAAGTCAGGTTTAATGTGCTATTCTAAAATAATGATACGTATTTTTTTTTTCAAAAATACCAGAAATGGCAACGCTGTATGCATTACAATTTAATTACACTTATAAAAATGAATTTTCTTCTTGGAAAATGTTAACAGATTTAAGTAACGATACCCTTGCGAATTTAGGAAATATTCACAAAAAGGTGAAGTTGGTTTCCGTTTCAGAGATATCTGTGTTTAAATGTATCTTATTATGTTATTTTATTGCCTTATAAAGTACTTTGTTTCTACAGTCTAATGACCCTGAAATTGAACAAATATCTGCTACTTATAATTCAATAAGAAGAAACATTTTTTAATAAAATGTTTCATCTTCTATCTCATACATGTTAACACTACAGAATTCACTGTCAGAGTGCCAGCATTAAATGGCAATCTATGCCCATCATGTGGATTCTAAAGATATGAAAATCCGTGCATTAATTCTTGATATATGATTATTGCTAATATAGTGTAAATCCCACAAAATTCAGGATAGAAGCGCCACCTGTTGGGGGGAATTACATTAAAATTTAATCAGCAACAACTTCTGTTAACGTATGACTGAATCTGAAGCTTGATGAAAATCCGTGCATTAGTTTTTGAGATAGAGCTGTGGTGTACTTATAAGGTAAGGAGTTCATGAGGAGTCTTATATGCTTTAAATATAGAGCTTTTATTCAACAAAGGGCAAAGGGTTGGCAGACGAGATCTCATAAATTTCGCCCTCACTCCGTGATAGCAATAAAACAATATTAATTAAATATAAAGTCAAAAGTTAACTCACGTAACTTCATTTCTCCGGAACGTGCTTAAGGTGCGACGGCGGGGTTAATTTCAAATCCACATCTAGATTGCATCTCACTCTAAATCTGTTCTTTTTCCCAGGCTAAGCTACAGCCATGCAAGCTGTTTCTCCACACCAAAACTACTTACGCCAACTCACACTCTTTCCAACGTCTAACAAACCAACGATTTACTTTTTAACCAACTAACCGCTTAACATATTTCCGCTCCCCTATTTATAGTCTGGCAGACTGAGCAAATAAATTTGCATACGGTTACCGCTATCTCGCGGGACAATTAGAGTGCCTCTATATTAGAGTTACGTCTTACACCATGTTCATCTTCAAACCACTAGAGAGCCTCTGTAAAAAAGTTACTGGTTCCTTACAACCCCTCTCCTCACCCGGCAAACTACAAAGAAAAAGTGTTGGACTAAATGCATGTCCTAAGCTTTTTCTTGAAATAAATTTAGAGCCGCAAAAACAAATCCTGGGTTACTATAAAATTTCCATGTCCAAAAAATAATTTACAATCTACTTAAACTTTTAACCCACCGTACACATCGTAAAAAAATAAACTTGTTGTGCTTGGTTCAATAAATAAATGTAAAAAATGTACAACACAATAATTCTCCATCTGTACATCCTATCAGATAACATAAATATTATCTTTCCCTGGAATGAAAAGTAAACATCTAAAGTTCAGAATAACTTCATATTCAACTATAACCATCAGGACTATCGAACTTGCGAAGAAAAACAAAAATCTGTGTCAAAAGTTCAAATATTAGGGCTAAACAAAATAGCAAAATCTATCTGGTTTCTTCTCATTCTTACCATCATAAATGCACTTGCATTTAAAAAAAACAATAAAGTCGAAAAAGAACGTCATCAACTGATTTATAGAGTTGACTCCGAGCTTGCTGGCTACATGATGAATGAAGACTATCTATCTTTATTCCAGAATCCTTGGACAAATGCTCGTTCCTCGTCGGATCTGAAAGGTCGGAGCAAAGAGGTGAAGTCTTTGTCGATTGCTTGACCTGAAGACGTGTTCGGTATCGATGTCGGGGAACCACCGTAAAGTCCGAACGACGACTAGATCTAGGCCGGTTAGAAGTATCGTATCAAGGAGTAAGCTCCTGACTCATGTGTGTCGTATCGTTTCTCCGTTTTCTAGGCAATCCGGATGTCGTAGATGAGGGCAAGCCACGTTTCTTTCCTGTTTTTTGCCTTTTCTTAGCTGTGGGGAAATCACTATTATAATTAGTTTTTACACGTTTATATTTAATGCGTGTGCTGTGAAAAGATTTGTTATTTGTGGGATTCGATAGTACGATGTGGAATTGTCTGAGCCCTTATAGCACTTAGGCGAACATTCACTTGTAATTCTAGGTTTCTTTTCACATAAATGGTCTGATTCTGAATCTAATGACTTACGTTCCCGTCATTTGACTTTTTGTCCATATTGGCCGGGATCCAGATAGATTTTGCGCTGTTAGCGAAATGAGACTGACCAATCAGAAGCCTGCATTTTTGCGAACATTTCGCTATTTTAAGAAAGCAAAATTTCTGATTGGTCAATCTCGTTTCGCTAACAGCGCAAAATCTATCTGGGTCCTGGCCAATGTCTTGTCGTTGTATTATGAGTACTTTGGTTCTTATTTTCCCTTCTTGAATTTTTTATGGGTTTGGATAGTATCGCTGTCGAATTGTCCGAGCACTCACATCTCTTAGAACGTTTACTTTTAATTCTGGGTTTCTTTTCACATAAATGGTCCGATTCTGAACCTAATGATTTACGATATCGTCGTTTGACATTTTGTCCATATTGTCTTGTCGTTGTATTAGGAGCACTTTGGTTCTTAGTTCTATTTCCCTGTAATTTACCATGAGGCTTTGACTTATTGTTAGGCTCAGATAACTGGGAATCACTGGATTCATTTGATTGGGAGTTTTGCAAAACACCACTCGATCAGTGAGAACCATCACTACAATTTTCCTAAACTTATACACTCTCACCTGATCGAGGTTTACCGTCATCCTTTCTCCATCCATCCTTATCACCAGATTATTGTTTCGCACTTCCAATACTTCAAACCAGCCAACAAACTTAGGACCAAATTTAGCTACTCTTTTCTGTCGCCTAGAACTCAAATAATGCTTTTCCAACAAAACTAAATCACGAACTTTAACTTCTAATTCCCTCCTACGCATATTATAATATAGTGCTTGTTTTTTCTGAACTTTTCCCATATGAATTTGTGTCTTCTTCACCAACTTATCAATGTCCTTACACATGAACTGACGTTCAGCACCAGACACCATTACTAATCTTTGAAACGGAGTTATAATTTTTTTACCAAAAAACAAATCAGCAGGCGTTTTCCCAATTGATTCATGAACTTCTGTGCATAGTGCATAAGCGAAGTATTGCAGAAATCTGTCCCAATTTGAATGGTGAGTACCAACATACGACTATACCATTTGTATTAACCTTTAACTGATGTCACGCGGTCTCCCAGACCCCGCGACTCCCAGCTGCATACACTTTTACAGCTTTTTACTTTTCTGTACTGAAGTTAAATAATATGAATAAAATACTTTTTTCATGCAATTTAATTCACATGCTCCCAAGAGAAGTACAACGATGTTGTTAGGACAAAATTTAAGTAAATTCAACCATTTGAGTTATTTTTATTATTCATTTTATTCGAGGGGTCTGATAGACCGGATCACATCAGTTGTGTGACAAATTTTAGTCACATCAGTTAAAGGTTAAAGTTCTATTAATACTTTCCGTCATGTTAGCTACCTGTGTTAACCCTGGTTTATCTGAAAATACTTCACCAAACTCCCACAAAAATTACTTAAACTCCTCCCTTTTCTCTTTCATTAACTGCTCTCTCGTTAACGCTGGATTAACTGACAATACTTCCCCACATTCAACCAAAGATTGCTTAAACGCCTGCTTTTGCTCTTTTATTGACTGCTCTCTCGTTAATCCTGGTTTAACTGAAAATACTTCACCACACTCAACCAAAGATTGCTTAAACTTCTCCTTTTCGTCTTTTATAAACTGCTGTCTCGAACTTACTACCAAAGAGGATAAACCACAAAGTTCTACTTTTTCCACTACTTCAACACACTTCTGCGGGTTTTGCGACAACACATCTGCTACCACGTTTCTCTTGCCTGCTCTATGTTCAATATCTATATTATCTTCAGACGCATCTTTTACAACTTTATCCACAATATTTATCAACCGCTACTGCTATCGACTTTTCCTTGCATTCATTTTCCTCATTATTTACAACCAAAGATTGCTTAAAGAAATCTAAACTAATTCCCCTATCTCTCATATAATCTATTCCCACTATGCAATGCGTGTTTAAACCACCAAGAACACAAAACTGCCAACATGACTTTACTGAACGAATCTCTACTTCTAATTCTACCATACCTTTATTAATACAAACCGACCCTTGAGCAGAATGAACAACTAAGTTTGAAAACTTTAATTTTTTAAATTGAAAATACTTTCTATAGAGATCATAAGTGATATAACAGCGCTCTGCTCCTGTATCCAATAAACGTTTCACCACAATACCATTTAATATAATTAACAACTCGGGTAGCTCTACCGGGTTAATTGTAACACTACTTAGACTAACCGAAGGTTTTCCATGCTTAACTCGTGATTGTATACCTTTTACATTACAAACACCCCTCTTTGAACAAAACTACTATTCCTCCCTAAATTCCTATTCCTACCATCATTTCTAGAATTTACATTCACTCTATTAACTGCATTAGACATATTACGACTATAACTGTTATTTGCCTGATTCTGAACACCGCCACTTCTATAAGTATTATGTATTGCACGCTCCCCCCCCCCTCCTTTGAAATTACGACCAACATTCTCATTCTGAAATGTGTTATTGCGATAGGTTATCGAGGGGTACGCACTCCCCAATCGTCCGAGCCGTGATGAGATTCATATTTCAATAAAACTGATATAATTCTGCTGAACAGTTTAGGAGCTCTCAATTCAATATAGTCTTGAATCTGCACAGTAAAAAGGGGCACGATAATGTCTAACAGTTCATCAAATGATATGTCCAGTCCTAATCTATTCTTTAAATCTATATGCAAATAGAATTTAAATGCACTTTCAAAATTATCTTGCTGGTGATAATAAAACTCACATTGTAGCGCACTTTTGTCGTTAACCTCCCGAAACGCTTTTTGGAGCTCAAATACAGTTTCCTCATATCGTTTGGTATCATCTTTCACTAAAAATCTACCTATATTTTTTAACCATAAAAGAACTTCATTCTTAAGTGAACTTTTCAGTACTAGATATTTGTTTTTACTAGGTATATTATTATAACTTATCTAATCCTCTAGCTGCTGTACAAAGTCCTGAACATTTTCCTCGCCCGTAAAATATACTCGAGACACAATCTCAACAGACTTAGCAAACTGGTCATAGAAAGTGTCATTTTGTTCAAAATCGTGGCTATCTGCAGCTTCAATATAATATAGACGTGGTATGAAATCTCGTTAAGTGCTATTTGTGCCGTTAGCATAAAATGTTCGTGGTCGGGGTTCGAACCCGAGTTGGGCGCCATTTGTGGCGTACTTATAAGGGTAGGAGTTCATGAGGAGTCTTATATGCTTTAAATATAGAGCTTTTATTCAACAACGGGCAAAGGGTTGGCAGACGAGCTCTCATAAATTTCACCCTTACTCCGTGATAGCAATAAAACAATCTTAATTAAATTTAAAGTCAAAAGTTAACTCACGTAACTTCATTTCTTTGGGGTGTACATATCTGAAACGGCGGGGCTCATTTCAAATCCACATCTAGATTTCATCTCACTCTAAATCTGTTCTAGTTTCCAGGCTAATCTACAGCCATACAGGGCGTTTATCCACACCAAAGTTACTTACGCCAACTCGCACTCTCTCCAACATCTAACTAACCAACTATCTACTGACTAACCAACTAACCGCTTAACATATTTTCGCTCCCCTATTTAAACTCTGGCAGACTGAGCAAATAAATTTACATACGGTTACCGCTAACTCGCGGAACAGTGAACTCCTAATTAATAATGCACCGCGGACAATTAGAGTGCATCTATATTAGAGTTACGTCTTACACCATGTTCATCTTCAAACCCCTAGAGAGCCTCTGTAAAAAAGTTACTGGTTCCTTACAGAGCTATTGAGAAAATCGAAAAAATGCGCACAGCAACGCCATCTAATTGGCGATTAACACCAAAACCTTATCAGGAACAAATTTTGTGAACGTCTAACTGAATCAGAAGTTTGATGAAAATTCATGCAATTGTTCTTGAGACTGCGGAAATCATGAAAAATTCAGCATAGCAGCATCATCTGTTTAGTGATTTACACCAAAACGTAATCAGCCCCTATACTTTTCAAGATATACCTGAATCTGAAGTTTGATGGCTTTCATTCAAGGATGTTGGGCATAAATTCTCAGGGAATAACAAAGTTACAAATTACAACCGTACAGTTCAATATATGGTAAACAATTTTAAAAAGCTAAATTGTCACACATCATTAAAGCTTAATTTCTTGAACTCTGACATTTTTCCCAAGTAATATGGGAACAATTAGCGACAAGCTTTGTGAACGATTTCACCAACAAATTTCTGCTATGGAGTCTCGTTATAGATCACAATTAAATGCAGCAATGCTCCCCGATTACTGTTGGTTCACCAAGGAATAAGATGCTGAATATAAATGTAAACGCAAAAATAGGTACTAATATACTCAAATAAATACACTCAAATTGTGTCCCGCTTCTTAAAATGTGTGTAAAATATGTAGAAAATGTGTGTAAACAGTTTACAATTATACTGCTGGTAAATTTAACATTTATGTATTATTATTATGCATTATTGTACGATCTCCTAAATTGTGATATATCGAAATAACCAATAAATACATATCCTTTGTTTACATAAAAAAAAAGAACCAAGTAAAAATTCCTAATATCATTTTTATTTACTCAAGCGTGTATATAACTGGAATATTAGCTTTAAATTTAAGAAAAAAATAAAAAGTCAATTTTTGTTTATCAGTGTTATCAATAAAAAATATTACAAATAAATTATATTTAATTTTGCATCCTAAACACGTAGCGACAGTATGCGTTATTATTTTAAAGCCACAACATGAGCAGTGAAAACATTTCTGAAATTAAATTGCAAAATTTTGCATGGTTTTGAACTCATGAAAGATTTCTGTATAATAATCTCATCTAAATATTTTTAAAATATAAAAAACGATTGGGTAATAACATAGGGGAGACCGGGGCTAGTAGGCGCAGTTTTTAGTTATTAATTTTTATTAATTTTTTGTTTAAGTTTTTTATGAAACTTTAACTGCACTTTTAAAGAACAAGCATTGGGCTATAAATACCCGGAGGTTTGAGTTTGTAGCTTTTGTAGTTTATATTTAGCGGAAGCCTAAATTAAAAGGTATATTGTGCGCCAACCTCCCCCGGTCACGGGGCAAGTTGCCTATACCTATGGAGTAAGTTGTCACACGCTTTATAAAAATTTAAATGAAGCTCAAATAAGACACGCAGTTAAGCGAAATCAATTTCATTATTACCAGTAAGTTTAAATAAAGGCGTTATAGCCGTACAATGTAAATTCTAAATTATACAGACATAAAAATAATGAATAAAATATTACAATTGAATAACTTCTATTCTATTCTATATCATCATCATTGTTACAGTTGTCACAAATAAAAAATCGAGTGTCTCCAATTTGGCAAGCCTCGTATGCCCCAAATCTTGCATTGTAACCACTTTTCTCGTTGTTTGTTGTTTTTTAAGCTACCAGCACACACCAAACACCGAGCCAACTTGCCCCGTGTTCAATGCGCCTACTAGCCCCATAATAAATTCCTTCATAAAAGGGACACGTAATTCACTAAGCATAAATAATCCAAGTAAATCACATATGTGGGGGGTACAGTTAATCATACACTAAGAAAAACTGCACAAGTTAAATCGCAATTATTAAGATAAGTATTAGAAATTAGAAAAAGAATGAAACAACAAAAAATTACTTATGAGCGCAAAAAACAGAAAAATCGTAATAAATGTCCACTGCACGTAGGTAAAGCTACAAAACTACAATGAGGATTGTAAAAAGCAATAAGAAAGGTACTCTGTAACTGGTTGCGCAATCTATCCACAAACAGGCGATTTATGAGGACTGCGCCTATTTACCCCTGTAGCCAACTAGCCCGGTCTCTCCTATTGACAAAGATTTGCAAATAGTACAGAATATTCCTCTAGAAACTACATGTTTATTTTAAAATAAATAAAACGCAATTTAAATAACCTACATAAAATACATATACATCACATAGTGTTATTCCTGATTAAAGATGCACTAAAATGTGTATCAGCAATTTCAAATCAGCTAGAATTATTTAAACGACAATTCTCGAGATAATAATGATAAATTTTCAAAATTATATCCCAGTTAATTTGTCGTGAAGTATGACATTTACATCGTAACTTTGATATACGTAAAGCATTTTGAACTGAGGAAAGAATAAAATATTCATATCAAATACGTTTTAATCATTCATAAAATACGACTCCGTGGTAAAGTTAATCAAATCATAAAAATATTGATGAGTAGATCTTCTTAATATTTTAAGTGCTAATTTTTTAACTTGTACTTATGCATATTACTCATTTTGGATGAAAATATTGTTAAATAATTTTAATACATATTTACATTATAAAAAGTGTTTAAAAGTGTTCTTAATAATATCATTAACCATTATTTTTATTCTTTTGGTTTCCGGTATTTTATTGGGGAAACTCTGAAAATTCCTTAATATATCACATTTAATAAGAAATAATTTCTGATATATATGAAATGACAATGAACTGCGTCCAAAAGAGGACTATTAAATTCCTACATATAGAAATGTAAAGTTAACCGGCGAAATAATTTAAAAAGTAAGCAGTATTAGCTGCATGAGATGTTGCACGCATGTTGCCTTCGTGTTGTGTCACGAAGGCAACATGCAGCCTTCGTGAAATGACCTGTCACGAAGGCAACAGGTCATTTCTTGGTGTCATGGTTCAACTAAAAGTAAAAACGCACTTATGGAAAATGCTCAACCACTTCAGAATGTTCTGTAGCAAGATAATTTTGTGATGATTCATTAGATGTGATGATTCTATTAATAAATTATAATTAAAATTTCCTTATTTTTTAAAATTAAATAAACTTTTTTCAAATAGCTAATTTTTTACATATAAAGGTGTATACTAATCGGAAAAATTATTGTTATGTGGAATTGACGGTTGGTAAAAAACAAAACAATGATTATATAGCGGAATGAATGACACTGTTTATATCCATTAACTCTTGAAATATGGAATTCGATGACCATGTGAGGATCCTGTTAATTTCCACAATAAATAGGTTAACTCGGAAAAATAAACTGAACAGTCTCGTAGAATATGGCAAATTCTATCATAAGGTTCGTATCAAAAGTTTAAGCAGAAGCATAAGATATCGATTTTTAAAGAATAATAAAAAGTTTGAATAAATAAATTGTTTTAATCCGCGGATTTCGCAACTTCATTTAAATAATTGATATAAAAAGTAGGAAAAAAATTACATAATTGTAAAAAATATAATTTAAAAAATATAATTTAAAATATTCTCAACCAAACTGTCTCAAAAGTTTATGTACAATGGCAAAAACAACTACATATATCATTTATACAAAACTGTTGCATACAAATGAATTTTCCGTGATTTCGGATAAATTAAAATAAACGTGTCCAGTTTTGTAGGTTTTCTGGAGACAAAGTGTTCCATGTGTTTTCAGTGGCCTCTGGGAGTTCTACCTGAGAGTCACACTGTTTTCCATTGCTGTAAAAATACACGACTTCTCAAAAATGCACAAAATTCGCTTAAGAAGCGACCATTAACGCATGTATACCGCTCGTTAAATGAACAACAACAACAAAAAAAAAAACCTTGATACAGGAACATCGTTTAGTAGCAACTCAAACATGTACAAAAATGCAAGCAAAAATCTATGGTCAAATACTTTAAAAGAATTTTGCGTTTAACAGTGTCACTATTCTTGTACAAGGGCTTGTAAACTTTGTAAATTAGTATTTTTAAAATTATTCAGAATTATCATTAATATAACAAAATATTATTTATTAAATAAATACATTAATGTATTATTCCTGCTAATTAGATATTTTCAAGTCACTAAATTTTACTTTAAGTTACTAAAGTTATACCATATTTCTTGTGTAATTTAATGAATTTAAAAATATATTTATTTAATTTACTGTAATTTGTCTTTATTGAATTTAAATATATATTTCATATTAAGTATTAAACTATAGCTCTTAGGTAATATTAATTATGAAAACTTAGTTTATTAACAAATACCGAGTAAAAAAAATCCGAGTGCTTGATAATGTTTTAAAAAGATAATTCTTAAAAATAGTAAAAAACAACTTGGATACAAACCGCAATCTTGGGTTGAACGACCGGAATTCTAATCACTACGCCACCCCCAGTCTTGAATAAAATAGTATAAGCAAATGTTTCCGTTTTTGCAAAATGGTTGCCATAATTTCGTTGATTGAACAGCACCATGTCTCCAAACGTACACGCTCGGGTAAGTGAAATAAGGTAGCCCCTACAGGCTTATTTCAATTACAGCATTTTCCTGATTATATACATAAAGGGTAACTGTTAAAAAAAATTGTTGCCAACCGAATAAAATTTGTGTATGAGACGCAGGTACCGAAGGGTAAGGACGCCATGTTGTAAAGTTCTGTTCTAATGCGTATTGAAATCATTGGTAATTGCTTTTAGAAGCTGTGAGAGCTTCTGCACAGAACTAGAAGTAGCACTTTAGCCGCCAGCAGGCAAGCCTCCAACAATTTCACTGTATTGTATAACGCTTTCAAGGAAGAAGTAATCATGTTGCTAAAGTATCAAAATGATTCACTTCCCCAGAGTTTAAAGACAAATATATTTCACATTTAACAAATGTTTTTCTTTGCGTGCATTATGAAGGAAATTTTATAAAAAAAAATTCTGATTCAATTTAGGCAGTTTAAGGTTAAAATTAAGGCTACGCAGTATCCTTTTTCAAAAAAAAAATTTGGAGACAGTTACATTAAAAATAATTAATGACTTTGTTTGAGATTATAAAACTAAACTGATTCTGGTAAAAAAAAAAAAAAAAAATTAACAATCACCGTTTTTTTTTAAATTTAAAAATTTTTGAAAAATTTGAAGTTTTTAAAAACTTTTTTTAACGTTTTTAATTTTTAATATTTTTTAGAGTGACTTATGTTCATTGGATTATTGGGAACAAAAGTTAGTATGGAATTAAAGATGCAATTTCTATTTAAAGTTTTATTTACTTTTTAGCGCGAAACCTGAAAGAAAACACGAAAATTTTGGAACTATTAACTTTGACATTTAAAAAAAAATAACTGTAACCCTCAGACCTAAATACATACTAATTATTGTAGCACATATACATGTAAGTGTCTTCAAAAAATTTCAAGACTATATCTGCAACAGAAAAAAAACCTTATGGATTTGCAAACACTAACATCAACAAAAATAAAAGTCTGAGAAAATGCATTTAAAGTTTGTAAAGGAACACTTAGAACATTCTGAGAACACCCAAAAAAGTTCAAATATCTATAAAACTATTTGGATTTCACATCTACAATTTGGAGTCATGATTCCCAACCGTATGGACCACTGAAAAATTCCATAAAAAATATTCGATATTTTTATCATTTTTAGGTTACTGCGTAGCCTTAAGTGGTACAAATAAGATATCCCACCCCCTTCAATTTCTTACGTTTGATGAATCTTAACTTGAAACCCTCAGCGTCTGAGGGCTTCCATTTTTATAATAAGACAGAAAAATAATTCACCAGGAACAGATTATAAAAAAACTTTCCAACACTACCAGAGTATTGTTAAGAAATTTTAATTTATCATACATTGAAATGGGACATTATAAATAAATAATTAAAAAAAACTTATCTGAGTAAAAATCCTTTATCAGCAATTGCAGTATCAGGTAATGTAATCATAGCGGGTAAAAAAGAAGCGATTACAGAATTATGGATTTTGTCAGTCCTGTAATGAATTTTTTGCGTCTCTGTAGATAAATAGCAAATGCTATACATGCCGTATTCTATAGAAAAAATGTTGTAGTGCAGCTCAATCTTGTATATGAATTTCATCATATTGTATCTTAACACCATTAAAAATCCCCGAAAAAGATTTTTTCTCATAGACCACAGTGTAACGGAATATTTTATGTGTATTTGTAAACGAACTATAAATGCTGCAAATATAATTTCCTATTAAAAAAACATCTATAATAAACTGCAATAGAGCAATCGGTCATGTCAATTTTGGAGTGTTGGTGCACGGTCAGACGTACGCATAAATAAAAGAGACAAAATGTTTTCAACTATATTGGAAAGTGTTAAAAAGTTCAGAAAATTGAGTTTAACATAAATTTCTTTTCGTTGTTCGGTACTACACTGTTAAAAATTTGCAGCAAACTTACCATAATTTAAATCGATAAAGATTGTTGTGATTACAAATCCTCCATCAAATGGTCAAGTAACCGTTATTTAAAATAACGATTGAATGGCTGGAGATTTTGAGCAGATTTTTAACAGTGTATAACACATTCGATATATCTTCTTCTTAGCAAAAATATGCTTAAAATAATGTCTAAAAGGATTTTTTTTACAGACAATTTTAGTTGTTTTAAGTAGATGAAAAATCTCCAACATGGCGCTCAGTGGGTTACTAACTTCAATAGAGGTTAATTCGCGATAATAAAATTTTAATTATACTGTTGTCATGTTAACAATAATGAACAATTTATTATCTAAATTCAAATTCCTTAACACATTTTCATCATTTTTTCAGATATTCGTCCATCTCAGAAATTTCTTTTTTATTCACAAAAATGTCATTAAATAACGCAAACATTTTTATATAGAATTTCTGGTATCGATTCGCAATTTCTGAATACAAAAGAAATTCCTGAAATGCACGCTTTGGATGCAAATGAATCAATGCAGACTGCAGAAAGAAAATAAGCAGATAAGGTCTATCGCAACAATTATTTTATAAATGCGATTGGAAAACCTTTTTAAAATAAAAACAATATAGTGTATATATATCATTTCTGTAATGCTTTACGAAATAAAATCATCTATATTCAAAACATATTCCAAATAAAAATATTTTTCTGCCAAAATCTGCTTATTTCGAATTCCAAATGGATAGTTTTAAAACAAAAAAAGGAAATTTATAAAAATATGGAGACTAATGTAAATTCGTTATGCATTTTATTTTTGACCAATTTGAAAATATTCTAAAATAAAGTTTAAAAAGCCCAAATTCAATTTTATACGTTAAATAAATTGAAAATAGTCTCTTGATTCCAGATAATCATTTTAAATTTCTGTTTTGAATTTTCGTTTTAAGTATATTTTGTAAATAAGGACAAGAAAAAATTTATTAACATTATGAAATACACAAGAACTAGTCAAAATTTCTCGAACTGAAAACTAGAAAAGGAATGAAATCTAAAATCTGTAATAAGACTGAAAGTTTCTTCATAATCTATTGATAATTAAAAAAAAAGCATTTCTAATAACAAACACGCCCGAAGAAAATTTGTTTTGCCTTATTCTGTACATAAACAGTAAGCTTTCGTTTTTTAAATAGACAATATTTTGATAGGTATTGTTTTATAAATTTATAAAGAAAATAGGGTACAATTACACATATACGCGCGCGCACATGCATCCATAGATGCAAAGATACACCTGTATACACACATAGTATCCTTATTCATATTATAAATGCGAAAGTGCGTGTAAATGTTTGACTGAAGTCAACATCAAAACGGATGAATTGAAGTTTCTTTGTCTTTGCATATAAATGGTTTATAATCCGGAAATGAACATGGGCTATGTTTTATTTATTTTATTCAAATTTGTTTTCGTAATAATTCAAAATTTCATTATTTTTCATAGATAATCAATAGACATTTCTCCTGTAGAATGCAACAACCGTTCTTCTTTCGTTGCCAAAAAATGAAAACCCGGAATAATAATTTATCCACAATAATTAACTTTCAATTGAAAGATTTTCACTTGAAAAAGGAAAATGAAAACAAAAATTAATAATTAAAGAAACATATGAATATGACGTCATATTGGCCATAAAACGGGAAATTTTTAAGCGTTTCTTAATAATATAAGGTTCATAATGTGAGTAAGTAATATGGAAAGAACTTGAATATGACGTCATATATGAAACTGGCCATATCTCAGTAGCCGTTTAAGGTAGGAGCGTGAAATTCTAGAAAATAAATCTACTCAAAAACTAGTTAAACATGTATTTCAGCGATTTCTTTTTAATTCCCCACTGAGAGGTTAAAGGGGTCGAAAATTTTAAGCATTTGGCCCTACCTCAGCAGCCGTTTTAGGTAGGAGAGTGAAATTCACGATAAAAACCTATTAAAAAATATTTAAACATGTATTTCATCGATTTTAGAAATTCCCTTCCCCACCCACAGAGGATTAAAGAAGGGTAGAAACTTTTAGTTGATTTCGCCATATCTCAGCAGCAATTTTTGGATAGAGTCATGAATTTCATGATAACTAAACTACTAAAACACACTTAAACATGTATTTTATCGATTTTAGAAATTCCCACCTTACGTGGTTTAATGGAGTAGTCGCAAGTTTTAGGACATTTCGCCCTATCTAAGCAGCAGTTTTAGGTAGAAGCGAGAAATTCAGGATAACAAACCCATTAAAAAAATTGAACACATATTTCAGAGATATTAGAAATCCCCCTCCCCCCTAAAAAGGCTAAAGTGGTTGTTGAAAACTTTAAAACATTTCACCTTATCTCAGCAGCAGTTTCAGGTAGAAGCAGGAAATTCAAGATAATAAACCTATTAAAAAAATAATTAAGCATAGGAACATCAGTGATTTTAGAGATATTTTATCTATTATGTCGCAAATATCGACTTTGAACTGGATAATGTAAGATTATACGAATAAGACAACAATTATGGATATTTGGTTAGATATCAAGAAAAGGCTGGCAGCTAGTATACAATAAATTAATAAATATATTATTTAGCTATTAAAGACACAATAAACAATTTTTTTTAAGTTGCAACAATATTAGAAAAATAAAAGGTAATCATATATATTTTTTTTTTTCTAAAATTGCTTTAAAAAATCAGACACAATTAAATCAAAATACACGTATATTTATTAACTTTACGGTTTTAATTAAATGACTCGATAAAACTGAACGAAATGCATAAGTGATATATTACATGAATGTACTAAGAAATAATTTATGGCAGATATTTCCATGTAGAGTATGCATGATGGAAAACATATTCGTTATGCAGACATTTATTTTATTACCATACATAGCTAAAATTAAAACACTTGATTATACTACAATAGTTATTTAAAGTGTGGTACACAATGCTCTTGTAGAGCCTTTTCGAGCTCTTTCAGAATCAGTAGCGACAAAATGCGCAACTTAATGTCAGAAACTACTGCAGATATGGGGAAAAAGAAAATCAAAATGTTGTTCATTGCGATTTATTTCGTATGTAAATAAGTCAATTCAATACATGAATATCCGGAAGAGAAAACGAAACGTGCTAATGTGAGCCTATTCGGTTGACAAGGTGCTAATATGAGTCTATTCGTTTGACGAACTGCTAATATTAAATTTTGCTCTAGTTGTTGCATTACAGACTGCAATGCGGGAGGTTTTCTAAACATAACTCAAGAACTACTGGGCGGAATGAGCTGCAATTTTCGGTTTGCATAATTGAAGATTCTAGAAATAGGTTTTGGTTAAGTAATTCATAGATTACCAATATAATATATTAACAGATATAGATATACATATATTGAAAATAATTTTCGAACAAAAAATAAATAGTAACTTATGATTTTTAAAAAATCGAACGGGAAGCTTTGAATATGTGAATTCGAAATTACAGGTCTTTCTGTTAAGGAATACTTGAGTTATGGTTAAACTACGCGCAGTTCTATTTGTTTTATAACGATTACAAATTAATTTAAAATTAGGAGTTTCCAATTTTAGACATTAACAACTCCTAAATTACTTGACCGAATCACTTCTCGTTTGCTTTATTAAGGTAGCATTTCCCTAAAAAGCAAATGTGATGTCAGAATTAGGTGTTCGCAATGAAAATTTTATTGTTTGGAAAACTTTCAATATGAAAAACATACCATACACTTTTTTTTAGTTAGCTTTCATTAGAAAAATCTACCTATTGCAGCCGTTCGAATGAAAGCTGTTCCGAAAAATTTTGGTATATTTTCACCGATCATGACCCCTTACACACCGAAACCACCCTCCGTTCAAATGTTGATATACTATACAGTACTGACCAAAAAAATAGGTATTTTATTTTATTTGAGAATTTTTTAAAGAAATATATACAAAAATCGGCGAAAATGCTAACTAGGCTTTATTAGTAGTGCACAGAAGTGTTTCTAAACATTGTAAGCACACATATGCACATTCAATATTTAGTTGGACTCATTTTGGCTGTAATAAGAACCTTCAGACGAACTGGCAGTCCGGAAATGTACTTCTTAGAAAATTCTTAAATACGAGGATTGTTGTGCCAGACTTCTATAATTCCTTCAATTACAGCAACTTTTGTTGTACAAACAATATCCAAAAGACTGTGCTTCATATAATTTCAAAGTGACTCAAATGGGTTCAAGTCTGGAGTGTTCTCCGGCCAGTAAACACCTTCCAGATGCCGAGAATCTCAAAACTCCTTAATTGTATTTCTTCGGTGGCAAGGTGCACTGCCGAGCATGAATATAACATCATTATTGGGGAACTATTGACTTATCTGAGGTAACAGGCGACTTTGTAGCACTTACTTATATTGATATTGGTTCATATTTTCTTGAACAACACGAAGTCTATCGTTTCGATATGTCGAGATGACGCTCCATATCATAACCTTTGTTGAGTGCTTCACAGTGTGCTTGAGGCATTCGGGCAAAAACTTTTAACCCGGTTTTCTAATAATGAAGAGGGACCTGCCGCTCATTATCTCCACTATCGACTCGTCAGAAAAACACACCTGAAATCAGAAATTACAGGCTCTAAATACTGATTTTTATTTACTAAACGTGAAGTGTATAATGTGACAAATTAATGTACTTTTTTGCACAATAATAAAAGCAAAGCCTTTGCCCAATCTCCTGCTGTCCAGTGATTTATGTGCGTCTGACCAAGCGAGTCTCTTTTTGCACATGGCTAGATTTGTTTTTTTTTTTTCACAGGACGATAAGTCGTGTAGCCGTATTCAAAGAGCATTATTCTTACTGTTTTTGAGCTGGCATTGATACTAGCATCTTTTGAACTTGATAACAGTTGCATTGAAATCATTTTCCAATAGCTTGAACTATTTCAAATCAAATTTTTGTCATCACGGTTTGTGGTTGCTCGTTTACTCCCGCACTTTGACCGATCACTTATGTTCACAGATAGTGTCATGGCAAGCGTACGTCCTTCGAATTCAACCTACACTTTGCGGCGAAACATGCACATCAGATGATATTTCACATGCTTTCTTATTAGTATACTGAAGTAGAGCTGAAATTACACTTTCCTTTTGCGGAGCAAGGTCCTGTTTTTTCACAATTCTTAAACCAATAGCTAATTTCTTTGAAAAATTGAAACGGAAATCTTAAACAGTGCACTGGCATTCAGACAAATTATGAACGTTCAATATATAAACGAAAAAGTGACATACAATTGCTAAAACTATTTTTAAATTATCAATAGTAGGCGAATATACGTGTTTTTTAAAAAATCCTATTATTTTGGTCAGGACTGTATATATATATATATATATATATATATATATATATATATATATATATATATATATGATATTTGTCACACTATAACTCTTGTATTTATGAACCGATTAGGATGTAACTTGGTGTGTACATAGTAGGTCATCAGATACTGTAAACACGTGTCCGAAAGGGTTGTTCCCTTTCGGAGACGTGTTTACAGTAGCTGATGAAGGGTTGTTAACTTTCAAGCTCGAAACGCGTCCTATGCATTGTTTTGATTTTATGGTGATTTTTGCAAAGTTCTATTACTTTAATCAATATACTTTAGTCTACATAAATGAAAGTCGATTGGTCAACCATCTAAATAAGTCCTGTTTTATTATTCTGCTAATTCGTATAATAATTCTTCTGCCTTTTATAAAAAGTCAAAAAGGCCATTTTCTGCTTATCACAGTGTACACAAACATCTATTTTTTTTAAATTATATACCAAAAGCAGTTTTGAGATTCACAAGATTGGTGGATATCACCTATTTAATATAGTCAAAATCAAAAGTGGTGAGGTGCGGCTGTTGTTGGGACAAGTTATATAAAAAAATAAGAATTTTATTAATATTAACACTTTCTGTATAATTTTGTAGGATTATATCAGGAACAAAATCAGGATCATATGATGTTCACAAAAGTAGGATTGCCACCGGCTTTTATATTTATATTCTAGTTTTACCACTATTAAAAAAATTCTTTGTGGTAGATTTCTATTATAGTTGTTGTAGAAGCCTATACCAAGGCTTAACATTTTCAAAAGTTGGTACGAAACTTCTGAAATAGAATGTAGGAAATTTCGCCTGTGGCTACTCTGGAAAAGTATCACTCACCTTACTTTCTATATGATGAAATAATTTCTCATAAATCTTTCCCTTATATAAAATATTAAAACAAAGCTTAAGCAATAAAATATGCGAAAGTTTTATTAAAAATATAAAGCGTTAAAATACACATTATTTAAATTTTAAGTAGTAAGATTATGAAACTAGGTGTGATGAAATTTGTAAATTCAGAGTTAAATATCTACTAGTATATTTTTAAATATTAGGAAGACTCATTACTCTTAAATTAGAAAATCGTGCGATTCGGAAAGATTTATGATTGCTAAAGTTTTTTCAAATAAAAGTCCCATCCATCTTTATACCAGAAAAACACAATTAAAGTCTTAAAAATAAAATATTTATTTCCAAAATTAACTCCATTCGAACGACTATTTCAGAGTTAATGGCTTATTCACTTTCTGGGCTTTTAAATAGATTTATTTATAGAAGCATTAGATTCTGAATACGACTGCTAATGATGGAATCGGTGGCCGTAATAAGGTGATTGGCTGATATTGTGATTTGTCAGAAAATTAAAAATTAGTTTACGCTGTTACTTTTATTGGTTTAAAATAATTACATTAGCAATGCATGCTATGTTTCGAATTTTGAAATAAAGCACGTTTTTTTTTGTTTTTTTTTTTAAATACTGCCAATTTCTTTTAACCTGCTTAGAAATGTTTCAAATGACGAAAATTGACTATCGTTTGATTGTAAATTGAACATTCTAATAACCTATTCAGACTATTAATTTTTAAATTTATTTATTTGTGTTTTATAGAAATTAAAGTATTTGTTAAATAAAAAAAAAAAAAAAAAAAAAAAAAAAACATTAAGAAAGGCATTACTGTTGAACGACATAGGTTCTATATTTTTGATTCACTATTTCATGCTTATACAGATTATTACGTTGTCTCTCGATTATATCCGCAAAATTAACTAAAATAAAAAAAATTATAAATAAATTATAAAAGTTCAAAATACATAAATATTGAATATATGTATATACAGAACTGCCAAGTCTGTAGCTTTTAGAATACCAGTACTTTAGAACAAAAAATGTCGTTTTATGTAATCGGAACATTCTGCGATTTAAAAGAACAATATTTTCTCTCAGATAATACCAGTACGCAAAAATGCAGAGACTTGGAAAATCTGTATGTATATGTGTATTACTTTTCAGCTATCGTTTGTATAGATATTAATTTACTTAGAAAAAGAAAAACACGTAAATCCGTTAACATTTTTCAAACATTATCGTGGCAAAACCACTGACAAAGTCGAGGTAATTTAATTTAAAGTTTCGCCTTTGCAGTTTTCGCTTATATGTAATTAAAATTTGTAAGTAACTTTATAAGTAAATAAATATCTTTATGTTTATTTCTGACTCTTTTTGAAGTTTATATTTTAAAATTTGATATATTTGTGATTAATTCATTCAAAATAATATTCATGTAAATTTTTTAATATTGTTTTTTATTTAGTAAGTTATCTTGCAATTTTTATCGAAATTGAAGTGCTGATGCGTATCATGGTAAAGAAAAAATTTCTTATGATCATATTATAATAATATTGGCGCATACAGCTAGCATCTGGTTTTAAACTAAAAAAATGAGGACCTAAAGTTGTCTTTAATAACTTTTTTTCACGTTATTATTTGCATTTTCATTAGCTTAAGCACATAGGGTTTTTTTTTTTTTTTTTTTTTTTTTTTTTTTTTTTTTTTTTTTTTTTTTTTTTTACATTTGCTCCGCGGAGAAATACGCTAGAATATACGGTTGTTGAAAATAATAATGAATAAAAGTTGATTTTAAAATATAGATGAATATGCGGATGAAGATGATTGAAATTAGTGAAACTGCTCATAGATATCTTTTTAAAATTAATTCCAAATATGTTTCAATAAAGAATTTTTTAATCTTTTAAGATAATGCTTGTCTATCTTACTTTCTATTCATTTCTTAGTCACTTAATTAAATACTTAACTAAGGTACTTAAAATTTTTATCCATAAAAAGATGGTAAACCTTTGACAAAAAAATAAGTACGCATATCATATATTTGGCCACATTTTGTTAAAATGTAAGAAAGTTTTTATTGTAACATTTACTGACGCATAAATTAAAATATATATGTATTTGGGCAATAAACGTAACCAAAGTTTTCAGACGAAGCTTGTTTCAAATTCAAATTTTAAATTAAATTGTCACTCAATTGAACAGCTGAGTGGATGAACATGTTGTAATGAATATTTGAAAAGCGGGTTCTTGGAAGCACAGAAAAAGTAATAAAAACTCCAACTATTTAATTTGCTGGAACAATGATTTTATTTAAAGCATTTCAGAGGGGGGGTGGTCCAGCTAGTAAAATGGGAGAGAGATACCCCAATGACAGACCGGGACGGCAAAGAGCACTTCCTTTATAGCTCGACCATTATTCACGATAACGTACATGATTCCCATAAGATACTTTCTTTTACTTTTGTTGTTAATACATTTTCAACGGTCAAAAATTAGCAAAGATTAAGAATTGCTTATCTATGCGGTGGGCAAAAGCTTATGCAATTAAATGAAGACATATTGGTACCAGCAGCTGCCTTTATAAATTATTCATTTTTTTTTTCACTGGAAAAAGTAACGGACAGATAACTGCTAAAATGAGAAAGGGAAAAGTAACTGAATATTTAAGCGCACTGAATTAAAGATGTTTTAGGAAGGACAAAAACACTTTAATAAATATCCGTATGGTTTTAAGAAATGGATTTAATTACATATTTCAGTTTGAAAAAAAGGGGGGGAGTATAACATGTTTTAAAAGAAATAAAGTTATGTTTTACATTAATTTTGAATAAAAAGAGAAATATGTGACAAAAAATTTGTCACATAACTCACACCGACAACTGAAGAAAGCTGTAACGTGTACGTTGCAACTTTATATCTACTTAAAATCCTTTGTCCACCTTCGCACATACAGAACATACAATATGCACAGAAATTAAAAAAAAATAAGTATGCAATAAAAAGAAAAAAATATGTTTGAACCTGTGTCACTAAAATGTTGTTGGAACATCATTTTCAGTAATTTAAGTAATAGAATAGAAAGGTAGTACATAAGCATATTTGCTTGCTTTCAAATAATTCAGAATAATTATAATTTCTTCATGACTGGGCGCTCTTATTGTCTAAAACAAATCTTATTTTATAAATTCAATAATCCACAAGAAAAAAAATGTGCTAAATTTGATGAAGATTTAGGATCCTTTGCTTTGTATGTGGCGCTGGTACCCGCTTTCTCTTTTTTTTTTTTTGGTCATGATTCAAAAGAGAAGTAATCACATTAAATATATTTATAACTTCTCACAATGTGATCTTACAGCGATCATAATTTCATAAAATGCAAGCAAATAAAACAAAACACACTAATAAGATTTTTTTTTAATGAAACAAAGACAAATATTGTATGTATATTTATAAAATAAAAGTTAATATGTGCTATATTGCACTAAAGGGAAATCGTATATGAAAAAAAAATGTGCACAAGGCACAGGACTACCAAAAAGAGGTGGATGTAGCACACTCGCAAACAGGTGTAGCCCTAATTTTCTGGAGACCACAAGTATTATGGCGTCAGATTGGGGCTTTGGCCTTAAGTGTGGAGGGAGTATTGAGATTCACACAGCGATGCATATATGAGTCCCTGCTCCCCAAAGATCTCATTGATCTTCAAAGGAGCACACTTCGACTTATCTAAAAAAACAATGTTATTTTTTTTTAATAAATTGGAAAAGCAATTTACTAGGGGAAGATATCTCTCAGCACACTGAAGTTTGAAAATTTAGGGCGACTTTTGAACGGTTCACAACGTCTGAGGTATAATTTAAAAACAAAAAAATGCGATATATATGTCATATATGAAATTGACGAAAATACAGTCCGTGGGTGGCGAGACACAAATTGTCATTATCAGGTAAAGGAGACAACTGCATTCATTCAAAAGTAAACTACTATTTCAAATATAAAAATTTCAAAGACATCTTAAGTTTAGGTGTAGTAAATAAAAATAGCAACTGTTGTGTTCAAAACACTGTTTCACATGGTGTAATTGTAGTTTTTTTTTTAAGAGTACAATGCATTTCTTTAAAATTAACTCCTACCAAGTATATTAAAAAAAATTACAAACTGTATATTATTTCGTGTAATGTAAAAAAAGACCTTACTTAATATGCCACTTACAAGCAAGGACTCTATAATAAAGGTGTATAAAAAATGTGAACTGTTACAAGTTAATTGCTGCAAAATGAATATGTTGAGTAAAAATGACATGTGAAGGATAATTTCATGTAATTCTAAAATCTTTGTAATTAATCAAAGTGATGGTGTGATTAGTAACTTATGACATTACACAAACTAAACCAAAAAAAAAAAAATGTTACAATTTAAAGGCTGAGAAAAAAAAACTATAGTGTAAAACGAAAACCTTATATAAAATGTAGAAATATATAAAAAAACAACGGTACGTGTTTACAAACACAAAACTCGAAAATCATTCTTAGTAAGTAGTTTACTTTTGAATGACTGAGATTCCAATTATATAATTAATTAATTAATATTATTAGATTATACAAAGTGTACTAGGAAAGCTTTGCAATACGGATTTATTTGTCAAACTTTTTCAAAGTAATTTCCGTTACAAGCAATACAGTTCCCCAAACGCCAAAACCAGTCATTAAACCAGCTCTGCCAAGTTTCACTTGGGAGTAAGGAACACTCATTATCCCAAGCCTTCAGAAGTGCCTCATCACTGGAAACCCGAATCCCTTTCTGCTTCAGTTTCAAATGTGGGGGCAGTACGAAGTCACAGGTGGCAAGATCTGGACTGTAAGGAGGGTGTTCAAGAAGTTTCAGTCCTGTAGTGGCCAAATATTCAGTGCAGGCTTTGGTCCGGTGAGCCGGAGTTTTGTCCTGATGGAGGAACCATTTGTTCTTTCTTGACTTTGGTCACAGGTTCTTCTTAGATTCTATGACTTTAGGTAGGCACTGTTCATTGTACCACTTAGCAGTATCTGTCTTCTGTGCGTCCAAAACGATACACTCAAAAATCCCACTCGATTTGAAAAATACAGCTATCATTTTCTTTTTGACAGATCGAGATTTTCTGAAAGCTAGCAGTGTGTCCTCATCATCAAAGACCCAAATTTTGTTTTGAGACTTAGTCGGCATATTTTAATGGTATAGCCAGGTTTTGTCACCTGTCACAATGCTGTTCACATACCGAGATTATCCTTTACCAAACATTTTTATCATCTCCCAGCACCAAGTCACATTTCGTGTCATCTGCTCCTCAGTCAGTCTATGTGTTACCCAGAGACAACACAGTTTCTTGATGAGCAAATGATCATGCATAATTGAATGAATTGCATGTGTATTTAGTCCCAAGGTATCCTCTACATGCTTGTAAGTTATTCGTCTGTCTTCGTCAAGCATTTTCCTCACAGCAGTAATGTTTTCCCCCGTAATTGACGTTCGAGGCCTTCCCCCTCTTTCAATGTTCTCCAAAGAGAAATTTCCACTTTGGAATTCTCTGTACCATCTGCGTATAGTCATACGATGTGAACAATCATCACCAAGTGCAAGAGTCATTTCTTCTAAGCATTGGTTTATGTTTAAACCACGCGCGAAGTTACACCACAAAACTGCCCTTATCTCACTTCGTGACCAGGACACCACTGGAAGAACTTCACACGATCACAGCTAATGAATAACTGAGCCTACAGACAAGTTGTTACGTGCAGTTGCATAAGTATGAACCTATTTCAACACGCAACCACAAGCAGCCACCTGCGACTTTTTGTTTCTTCATATTGCAAAACTTTCCTAGTACCCTTTGTATAATGATACAGAGTTTAGCGTGACACCATGAACTAAGGGTAAACATATGAACAAAGTGTGAAAGTTTTAGATTATCTCAATGAACACAATGTGACAAACTCATGAACAATGTATGTTAATGTCTTAATGAACTAAGCGTAATCTCACATGAACCAAAAATGTGTAAGTATACTCATGAACAAATGTGTACCAACTCACATGAACTTATTGTAATCTCCCATGAACAAAATTGTGTAGTTATACTCATGAACTAATGTGTAAAAACTCACATGAACTACTTGTATTTCCACATAAACTAATTGTGTATATATCCAAAACATAAGTGTAGCACATGAACTAATGTTGTGAAAAAGTAAAAAAAAAAAGCACCATCAATTTTAAAATTTAATGATAAGTAAAAAGAAAGAAAATGTTATTAAATTATATTGTGAAAATGTAAATTCCAAAACCAAAACTAAATGTAAAGAGTGTGATGTGATGTTTCAATCACATGTGTATACCAAGTTACAAAAGTAGAAAACTATCAAAAATCGTTTAAGTGTAACCTGTGAAAAAATATATATATACCGTGTTTGTGTGTACACCTCTACAACCAAAACCTTTACAAGTGAGAATAAAAAAAATCTGACGACCCGTATCAGTGTATTTTCACTCTACCATACTATCTTTTAATCATCCGACAAATCCTGCAGTAATAATCGAATGAGAAAAAATATACCTAACAGTACACACATAATTACAAAAAGCATTTAAATTTACAGCTATGTGTTAAATGTGAATTAATTTATCATTAATGCCATATGGTGAAGCATTAAAATGTACATAAGTGTCTAACAAAGTAAAATGTTTTGCTTTTTTTGTGGAAAAAAAAGTAATTTATTTTTAAAGAATCCTTCACCATACAAAACGCAGCAAGAAAAAAAGTCCCTTGTTACTAGTTTTTTTTAAAAGGAAAATAAAATAAGTGTTCAATGAAACAAATTGCAGTTGTCTGAGGTTACTCGTTCGTCCTGTATAAACTTCTTTAGAGTAGGACATCTATGTGAAAAAGCTGTATGGAAAACGTTAAAATTTGTGTTGTTTACCTCATTACATCTAACGCAATTAATGCATTTTGGGCTGTTTGAACAGTGAGGATCTTTATGTGATAAGGCACATACAGGACACCTAAATTTATCTGTGCATGATTTTGCCTGATGAAGAAGGTTCTGACAGATAAAATATCTTTTTACTGAAACATATCTTTTTACAGGGTAACCTGTAGACTGAATTTTGATTTCGCCATGAATAATTAACATTTTAGCTATCTTTGGGGGCATTAAAAATATCCAATTAAATAACTTAACATATTTTATCTTATATTTTTGTTGAAATTGGATAGAAGGTGTGGATATACCAGTTAAATCAAAAATTGCCAAAAGAATATGAGGAATATTAAAATTTTCTGGCAACTGACAAATTATAACTGAAAATGGTTTCAAATCATGTTTAAAAGAAGAAGAGAAGTTACTATTTTTAGGAGAAATGGTAACTTCTGTAGTGCTTTTACTCTGTTGAGAACATTTCAAATCATCAATATTTGACTTATGCTGAAAAGATTTTCCAGTGAGACTGATGTTTTCACAAATATCTTTTTGTGTTTTTTTATTCAGGTTAGGTGATAATACCTTGCTGTATGCCTTGGATGTGCTTTGATTTTGAGAAAAAGTCTCATTAATTTCAACTTTATTTTTATCTTTTACTGTGAGTGCGTGCAAACTTTCCAAAATTTTTGTGTTTACAATTTGTAAATTTTTGTTCTTATTCTGCAGCCTAACATAATCATTTTTTATTACCTGAAAAAAAATCACTCAATATTCGAAATTCCCATAAAACTTTCTTATAAACAGAAGATATACTTTCAACTAAAGTGTACTTTAGTAAATTTTTACTACCCAATTTGTTTCTGCAGTAGAGGGAATTCTGTGTTGACATTTTCTACAAATCTCTTAAGTGCTTCCCCAAATATGTAAGGTAAAGAATATTTTTATTCAGCCATAGACAATTCCAAGTCTGGCTGGCTATCGGTCTGTGACATTTACAAAAATGTTGAAAAAAAATGTAGCCGAAGAAAAATTAAAACGTATTAAAGATGGCACAATAAGTTAAAATTAAGTTACTGTATTTGAGCATAACAGAAAGAAAAAGAAAAAAAATTCAAACCAAATATATTTTTTTTTTACAGAGTGAGCAGATAAAAAAAAAAAAAAAAAATGGGAGAGCTTTTAGAATATTAACTCTGTATGTTTTAAAAGAAAGCACTGTAGTAAATATTCATACAGTAAGAAAAATTTTAAACCCTCAGATATTATATAGAAATCAGCAAAAATCACTGCAACATCTTCCAATAATATGCATGCAAAAATGATATACAATTGGAAATACTGGGTAAAAGCAAAAAAAAATATATATATCAAATGATTGCTGAGATAAAATTTTACAAGGCTCTTTTGGAAACTGCGACTAGGACTGTCAATATGCCTAGCCTATCATAAACAAATATTAACTAAACGAAATTTCATTTTCTGTATGGAAAATAATGAATCATCTAAATATGAATATAAAATAAATATGTACTGAAATACTGAAATTAAAAAAAAAAACTTACCTTTCAAAATAAAGCAAGAAAAGAGAAGACAATAATTATAAGTGCCCAAATAAAAATATTAAAATATAATGTTTCAATTTAGTATATCCTCTCTGTTCATGCTAACAAATGTAATAAACAGTAAAAATAAGCATTTTTTTTTTAACACACAAAATGAAACGGGAAATATTTATAGATCATATCCTGTAAGGAAAAAACAACAAAATTGTAAAAGGTAATATACTGCAATTAAGAAATTAAAGTTTAAAAAATAATCTAAATTAAATTTTTCCGTTGTATGCATTTTTTGACTGCATTATATTTTTTCAATTTTTGTAGACCATTTAAAAAAATTATATGGTCATATTTCATGTAATTATAACACTGCAAGATGCTCGTGCACACACCTGCTCATTTGTTGAAATTTTTTTTTCACATGTGCGATCGACGCACAAAATCATTTCTATCACCTACGGGAGGGGGTCTCTCTTTCCGTTTATGCATTTTTTAAAATACAAGTTGGAGAAAAATATCGGCGATGCGCCAAATATTATGTAATGAATATCTGAAAAGCGGGGTCTTGGAGGCACAGAAAAAGTAATAAAAAACCCCAACTATTTAATTTGCTGGAACAATGATTTTATTTAAAGCATTTCGGAGGGGGTGGTTCAACTAGTAAAATGGGAGAGATAGTCCCCAATGACAGACCGGGGCGGCAAAGCGCCCTTCTGTTTAGAACCATCACATCTCGAAGGCCAGAGGAGAAGTGAGAGTTTTTTTGCTAGAAGTCTAGAAAACTTCTCCAATTTCACACAGTATCTCCAATTTACAAACTTTTGGTGATTGTACGTAGGTAGGCAAAGGTTTTTGGCGAAATACACTACAGCGAATTATCTGGTGTTCCAACCAGATGGGTGACGCCTAGGTTGCGAATAATAGCTTCTAATTACGATGAGAGATGCAGCAGAAATTCAGAAATTGTTTATATTACAGACAGGCGTTCGCTTTAATAACTGTTACTTAAAATTCCACAATGCAGGCTGCTGCATGGGAAAAATGACGAGAATCAAGGGCATCTCGTTTATAGCTCGACCATTATTCACGATAACGTACATGATTCCCATAAGATACTTTCTTTTACTTTTGTTGTTAATACATTTTCAACGGTCATAAATTAGCAGAGATTAAGAATTGCTAATCTATGCGGTGGGCAAAAGCCGATGCAATTAAATGAAGACATATTGATACCAGCAGCTGCCTTTATAATTTTTTTTTTATTTTTTTGCACTGGAAACAGTAACGGACAGATAACTGATAAAATGAGAAAGGGAAAAGTAACTGAATATTTAAGCACACTGAATTAAAGATGTTTTAGGAAGGACAAAAATACTTTAATAAAAATCTGTATGGTTTTAAGAAATGAATTTAATTACATATTTCAGTATGGAAAAGGGAGGGGGGGGGGATAACATGTTTAAAAGAAATAAAGTTATGTTTTACATTAATTTTGAATAAAAAGAGAAATATGTGACAGGAAATCTGTCACACATGTTATGCTACATTTTCTTTTTAAAAAAATTATCTTTTGGATGAAAGCGGTATGAGGTATCCTATCACATGGTGAAGCTAAAATACTAAGATTCTATTTAGTCTTGAAGATTTAAGACATTATTCATTAATATTTAATATTTTAATATTTAATAATGTCAATAATATTAATAATTTTTAATGTTTCAAAATTAAATATGAATAAGTTTTTCTGAGAGAGTTTAATACCATACCTGTTAATATTTTAAACACATGGTATCAAAGAGAAAATAAATCATTAAAATTTACAACAAAAACTTTCACTTCAAATTTCTTCAAATATAACTTTTGTTACTTAACATATTCTTCCACTTAGCTCTTCAATTTTGTGTTAAGAAATACAGTAGAACACCACTTTTACACTTTTCAAGGTAGGTAACATAAAAAGTGTAAATTGCAGAAAATCACAGCTTTTACGCCACAAGGGCAAATTCAACGAGTATTTTATTCAAGAAATTTTCTCTGTATTTAATGTCAAAAATTCTATATTTAAATGAGGTAAAACTTTCTATACTAAATAACTTGTGGGTTATACCCTTGCTGTCATCTGAACCTGTTTCTAAATTTCAAGAGAGGTAAAAATATTGTAAATTGCGAAAAAACGACAATTCCGGGAACTTAAAGACTTTTTATATTCTATAAAAGAAAATCCAGAAATTATATTGCATTTTTAGGACAATGGAATATGAATTAAATCAAATAAAACAAACGAAATCAGAAAAAAAAGATTTATAATTTATAATTTAGTTTTTTTTTTTTTTTTAGATTGAGGTGTTTCTTCTATACATGTTCATCTATACAATAGATAGATATAGAAAACTGGATTTTCAAAATTTTTGATAAGGCGAGTTTTGAATCTCACGTACTCATATAGTCTCCTGTGAAACATAAAACACTAAACTGCTACACATTCAAAGTTCAAAATCAAATGAATGTTGCAATATAGTAATCTATATACGTTTCTGTATTTATTTTGAAAAAATAATTTTGTTTTTTAATAAAAAAAATAAATTGTCCTTTTGTTATACCAATAAACGGAACATAATTCTTCGAAATTTATTTTTAAATATATTTTATATTTCACAATAAAATGAGAATAAAATCATTTAGCACTAATATTCATATTAATTTTCAACCGTAAAAAATTTAGCTTATTAGCATTTACACTAGAACATTCTCCTTAACCTTCTCCTTTCAGCTCAGATGGCAGAGCACTGGCGGCTTCAGCCAGGAGGTCCCGGGTTCGAATCCTGGTCCGGACATTTTTCGCCCAGTTGGAAATTTACATCTAATATTATGAGCATTTACCCTAGACAAATTCTTTTTAAATTAATAACAATAACAAATATTAAGTTATACATTTAAAAAAATGTATTTAAATTCAATGAAAATATATTTTGTTATATTGATCGTTTCGGGAAGAAATATAACCTTCTCCTTTCAGCAGGTGAAAACGCAGGCATCCACAACTTGTTTGTAGACAAACATGCAATAGCAGAGGTACAGCGTCTAGAATACCTAGTGTGGAAATATGCTATCCAAACAACGCTAAAAATTTGCATCCCTTAAATGTGCGACGATACTGCTAAAATCCCAAGTGCCGATCGCAGCGACATCTGCGAGATTTTCGTATTACCTTGTATAGACTAGCAATATCTTACAGTTGTAGAAAATATCCTGCAGATGTTGCTGCGATCTGTGTATTTCAGCAGCACCGTTGCACATTTAAGGGATACAATATTTTAGCACTTTTTTAAGTATTACACGCATAGCCAATTTCCACACTATATACTAGGGTGTATCGATTTTTAACTTTTTTTTGTTTCCAAATTCCAAGTTGATAAAAAGTTGCTACTAGACACCACAACTTACCACAAAAAATTTTGGATTTTAAAAAAAATGTTTAGGTCTCCCGCACAAGGTCTAAAGTTTAGAAATTTTACTTAAAAAGTAAATTTTTCAAAAATTAAAAAAAAACCTAAAACACTTTTTTTCTAAATTGCAAGTTAAAATTCCACTAACAATAAGCACAAAAAGCGATAGAAAGTGTATTTCAAAAACTTAGAACAACATTTAGGTCTCCCGCACAAGGCCTAAAAGTCGTAAATTTCAGCCAATTTTTGAACATTTTACAGTGCTTTGATATTTGTGTTGTTGCTGGTTTAAAAATTAAATGTAACTAAAGCCTCGTTAGGCTTGATTGTAATTGTTGAAATAAGTGGAATAATAAATCACATTTCAATACGTCAAGCGTCAACTTGAAGCAATGTGGTGGGGGAAGGCCAGACTGTTGCGCCACGGTGACGCGACACCTATGAATCACCGCGCAGACTTGTCAGTAGTCGTCTGCCCGCGAGCGAGCATTACGGTTGTGTTTTAGTGCGATAGTCTTGTTGTAAGAATCAATTGAGTGAGTGTTGTTGTTGTTCATTATGAGTAAAAAACCGCATCTAACATAGACAAACTACCGAGAGGCCGGTTATCGGGCAACCTATTGATGTGAGTGAGTTTAATGTTCTGCCAACCAAGATGGATGTTTTGAAGTATTTTGAGTGGGTACGCATTGAAATGAAACAAGAGGGAATACATCAGCCTGCAAAGAAGGTAATTGCGTTAAGAGTTGCTTTAAAACTTGAGGAAATATGGAAAAGAGCTTCAATTCCTGTTTGTGGCACCAAAAACACAATATTTATGGTTTTAAAACTGCATGAGCAGCTTGAGAAAATTAAAAAGTGTTCAGGGCTTAAAAGGAAGTATCCTAAGTCCTACAAAGATGCAGTAACTAGCTTTCAGTCAAAAACTGAAACTGCATTGTTTGATATTTGTACTTGCAAATGTGACCTCAGCAACTGTATTTGCTCTATTGACAAAAAAGTCCCGGCACTAGAACACGAGTTTTTGCTCGACCAACGTGGTCCTAGATTGATGTCGATTGCAGAGTGTGACAAAAACGAGACTAAAAAGCTTAAAAAGCGATTAGAAAGAAAATCTAGGTCACAAGCTTTAATGCAGGTAGTTGTAAAAAAGACTGAGGGTGAAAACTTAAAATCTGTTGATAACATTGATTCTGGTGATAGTACAGATGATTCAATGTCTCACACATCATGTAAAGATAGTGATTTTGAAATAAATGTACTTGATACGAGTCAAAAAAGTGTTTCAAGTGTAGAAGTAAAACAAGAACTGCCACAACGCTTGTCTTTGTTTTCACGAGCTTGTGACCGCAGGAGCATTTCTAGTAGAGCTGGAGCTCAGTTAGCTACTGCCTTTTTGCGAGACTTAAATGTCGTTACTGCGGAGAACCAAGAAGCACTAATCGACAAATCAAAAGTAGCACGTGAAAGACTTAAGTCTCGTAAAGAAGTAAGCTCAACTCGAACCTCCGATCTGTTGGCCATTTACTTTGATGGTCGTAAAGATGAAACCATGACAAAAGAAATTGTAGCTGGTAAAAGTGTCCGAAAATCTTTAATCGAAGAACACATATCTATTGTTGAAGAACCTGGATCCAAGTATTTCGGTCATGTAACTCCCATAAATGGAACAGGAAAGGAAATAGTTACATCACTTGTAAAGTATTGTGAAGAAAAAACTGTCGATCTTAAAAAACTAAAAGCTATTGGTTGTGATGGTACGGCAGCAAACACAGGCACTTCAAATGGAGTTATCACCTTATTTGAAAATAAAATACAACAGCCACTGTAGGCAGTTGTGTGTCTACTACATTTGAATGAATTACCATTTAGAAAAATTATGGTTGCTCTTGATGGGCCAACTTCTGGACCAAACACATTTAGCGGGCCTATTGGTAAACAACTTCTAAGCTGCCAAAATCTGGATGTTATCAATTTTGTTGCAATTGAAAGCGATATACCAGAAGTTCATCTTAAAGAATTGAGCACAGACGAAAAGTTTCTGTACGAAATATCCAAACTCGTATCAATAGGTACATGTACAGAAGAGTTGGCCAGATGAAACCCCGGAAACATCTCGTACGCCAGGTAGCTTACCCTGGCAAATCGAATCCTTCGTTTGTATGTAGCCATGTATGATCCGACCCCTGAGCTGAGAATGCTTGCAGAGTTCATAATGAAAGTCTACATACCACCATGGTTCTCAATTAAGTGGAATCCCAAAATCCCACAGGGTTCCATTAATTTTTTTTAAATGATTCATTTCAGAAATTACTTGGAAGACGAGCTAAAACATGTCGTCCATGCAACGTTACAGAGAAACGCATTTATAGCTCACCCAGAGTATGTTTTAATAGCTATGTTGTTTGATGAACGAAACATATTAGAGTCTTGGCTTATAAGAGAATCCAGAAAGCTCGTGAAACAGAAAAGAAATGGGTAAGGATATTTAAACCCCCTCAGATCAATTTTAATGCTAAAGACTATATAGATATGATTGACTGGCAAATCTCTTGAGTAGAACCTCCTCTTGTTACCGATATGAGCCTAGAAGAGTTACAGTTAATTGCGGAAACGGGAAAAAGTGGAAGGGTTGAATTTACAATTCCTTCTCACACTCAAGCTGTGGAACGAATTGTGAAAGAAGTCACAGAAGCTTCAAAGCGAGTGTGTGGGATGATCGAAGTGTGTGGGATGGTTTCATTCGTGCCAGACTGGAAGACCGTAAAGAGCTACCTACGTTCGAGACCAAGAGCCAGTACAAAACATCAGTGAAGGATTAAAATGTAAATAAGTGTTTTTTGTACTACTTTGATTTCTAATGTTTTTAAATAACATCTTTATCTTACTGTCTTCATATAATATTTGAAATTCATTGGGGATCATTTCTATAATTTTGTAAAAATCTGTAGGCCTACGTAAGTACTGTATATAACTTTCGTTTCAGGTTTTGAAGACAAGATGAAAGGACGAATATTTAAAACAAGTCAGTTAATTTGAAATAGAACAATAAAATTGCGCTCATGTTCTATGAAAATACATCAGCAACATTTTGTACTTATATACTACATTTTATTCAACGTTATAATATTTTATACATTTGTAATAAACAATAGTAATCACAAATAACGATAGAGTTTATTTGAACACCTTTATCAAACAATTTACATCGTTAAACTATCTTTTTTAAGGTATACAACATTTATATATTATTTATGTAGTATGTATATATATATATATATATATATATATATATATATATATATTTATATTGTGTCATTTTATGCCTCCTGTAACAAAAATACACTTAAGTCTGGTGTTTTTAATGAAAAAAAATGGTTCACTTACACTAAAAATTACGAAAATTTCGTCAAAATTAACAAACTTTAGGCCTTGTGCGGGAGACCTAAATGTTGTGCTAAGTTTTTGAAATACATTTGCTATCGTTTTTTGTGCTTATTGTTAGTGGAATTTTAACTTGCAATTTAGAAAAAAAGTGTTTTAGGTTTTTTTAACATTTTTTGTAAAAATTTACTTTTTAAGTAAAATTTCTAAACTTTAGGCCTTGTGCGGGAGACCTAAACATTTTTTTAAAAATCCAAAATTTTTTGTGGTAAGTTGTGGTGTCTAGTAGCAACTTTTTATCAACTTGGAATTTGGAAACAAAAAAAAAGTTAAAAATCGATACACCCTACTATATACTCTAGGCGCTATAGCAGAGGTATAGTGCCTAAAAGATATAGAGTGGCAATAGACAAATCAAAAGATCCTGACATTTGAATCTCATAAATGTTGAATGATGCTAAAGGATAAATGACGATTGCAGCAACATCTGGAAATACGAACGCGAACGTTGTATAAGGATTCAATTGAGAAAGCGTTTTTGTCGTTCAGCATCAGCAACATTTATGGGATTCAATTTTTTAGTAGTTTTTAAAGGTTTACTGGAACAGCCGGTGCCACACCATATCATCTAGATACTATAGTCTAGGTAAATAAAAAGATAACTGTGAAGAAATATAGCCGCCAAAAATGCTTAAAAAGAAAAAGAAGAGTAAAGCGCAGCATATAGTACAAGATTAAAACAGAAAACTAAAATGGAGAGGAGATTAAGAAGAATCAAAAAAGAAAAAAAAAACTGCGAAATAAATTTATATAATTAATTACTGAATTAAAAAAGAAAAGAAAAAGAAAAACGGTTAATTTTAAACTCGACAAATTTGTTCTAGTATGTGGACAAACTTAAACTCATTACTTTCTCAAATTTTGATATGCTATCTTTTACATGTCAAATATATTTCTATTATGTCCATATTTTTCTTATGGGTCAATATCTGAAAAATGTACAATTTGCGTCCACAGACAATAACATTTCATTAATTATACTAAACCCAAAAACTGAAAGATGTAATATATTGAAAAAAGTTTTATAAAAAATTACCAATGATAAATAAAAATATAATGATGTATAAATAATTAGTTTTAAGCTTTAAACAAGCGAAATCATCATTTCAGTCCCTGTCCCCAGGTACAAATATCCAATATTAAATGTATGCTGTAAACAATTCTGTAAATATTAACTTTTGCTATTACAGATTTATACCTATATATATATATATATATATATATCAAGCAGGACGGTCGTTCTGCCAAGCCAAGCTGAAAAAAAATGCTAACCCCGCCAAACAAACAAACGCCAAGAATAAGGCAAGACACCGTAACTGCTTATTATACTGATGACAACTTCTCCATGTTAAATGAACGAAATATGCCAGCGTAAAATTTCCCATATCAAAAGAAGCAATCATCGCAGAAAAATAAAACCAACACTAGAAGGAACTAATAAAGAAGATCTTCAATTTGAGATCAAATGCATCCTCATAAATTAATTATAAACAGAGATATAGATTTTTTAAAATATCGTCGAGATACTGAAAATGACCGATTTATTTTTTTCGTCACAACTTATGTTTCAATCGAGGTAAAGACTTAAATAATGGACAGAAAAAGGTAAGGATTGAATTTTTGGATAGATATTTACTCAATCTACGTGCTTTTATAAAATCCAGCTTTAAAAACATTAATTTTCTATTCATAATTAGCGAAAAACTGTTAATTAGTTCTAAAGTTTACAAATTATGCCAAATAGCGATAAACCCGCCAAAACATTTTAGAAATCTTATACTTTTCTTTTATATTATCCTTTTGCATTGATTTCATCGAAGATAACTATGGCTGAGATTCAGATAGATTTTTCGCTGTTAGCGAAATGAGTTTGACCAATCAGAAGCCTGCATGTTTGAGAATATTTGCTGTTTGTGGATCCCGGCCTATGTCATGAAAGTTTTGAGTCATTTTTTTACTGCCGTGGATGAAGTGCAATGTTTGTAGAAATGTAGGCTAGGATCCAGATAGATTTTTCGCTATTAGCGAAACGAGAATCGCCAATCAACAGCCTGCATTTCTGCAAACAGCGAAAAGTTCACAAAAATGCAGGCTTCTGATTAATGAATCTCGTTTCTCTGACAGCCAAAAATCTATCTAGATTGCGCACAATGGAGGATATTCCAAATATGGGTTCGAGGCTGAAAAAGTCACGTGATACCGGTAATTTATCCAAGGAACTTCTATCTGATAAGAAGGGAAGATACTACTGCTTTGCCTCATGAACCGTTTCATTGGCTAGCGGGGATTTACATTACACGTCTACGGAGACTTCCCTTCTTTACGATAGAAGTTTTTACCTTGACCACGTGATCAAAATGTAGATGGAATATCCTCCATTATGTTGCACACAATTTTGCATTTCCACATCCAGGTAGGGTATTAATTGTCATAGCAACAATACATATTCGAAACTATTTAAGGCACTGATTCTGAACTCATTTGCTATACCTTTCAATATTAATGCAGAAGTTGTTGTTTCCATAGTAACAGTACTTTTCTGTATTGCTTTCTCTAAAACACAAATATAGAAATTTAACAAAGAGCGCTCAGAATCAACACCATAACACAGAGCCTTCATACATAAGATTGGTGATATATGCACAGGAAGCATGCTCATTTCAAGTTTTTGCCGAAAGTAAGGCTACAGCGTCTAGAATAACTTGTGTGGAAATATGCTATCCAAAAAACGCTAAAAATTTGTATCCCTTAAATGTGCGACGATACTGCTAAAATCCCAAGTATCGATCACAGCAACATCTGCGGGATTTAGTATTACATTGTATAGACTAGCAATATCTTGCAGTTTGAGAAAATATCCTGCAGATGTTGCTGTGATCTATATATTTCAGCAGCATCATTGCACAGTTAAGGGATACAATATTTTAGCAATTTTTAAAGTATTACAGGGATAGCCAATTTCCACACTATATATACAGCGCCTAGAAGATACAGTGTGGAAAACGGCTAAAAAATAGTGCTAAAAAATTGAATCCCATAAATGTATAACGATGCTGAATAACAAGATGACGATAGTAGCGCCATCGTAGTGATTTAAAAACGATAGTCATTCTAAAAGAGACTCTTTAACATATTTCACGTCATTCCTTAACTAAATTAGCTTATAACAGACCAAAATATCTTATATTTATAGTTTCCGATATTTAACATTCTATAATTTTTGAAAACTCAGTGTTTATATTGAAAAGAGTTACGAGATGGCGCTCGTATCAGCATATTGCCGCTGAGCATTGTCGGAGATTTATGGGATACAAGTTTTTAGCACTTTTTAAAGCATTATAGGAATAGCCGTTTTCCACACTGTATCTTCTAGGCGCTGTACTATAGCTCCGTTATAGGCCTAGATTATATGTTGTAGAAATCGACTACCCCAGCAATACATAAAAAAGCGCGGAAATAGTGAATCCCTTAAATGTACAACGATGTTGAATTCCAAACTGCCATTTACAGCGACATCTGCAGGACATTTTTTAAAGAAGAAAGAGACACGTGTAATGCACCGCTATAGCGTCTAGAATACATACTGTGGAATTTTGCTATCCAAGCAGCGCTAAAAAGTTGTACCCTTAAATGTGCACTGACGCTGAAATCCAGGGAACTTATCGCAGCGACATCTGTGATAAACTTTCAAAGTAAACATCGTCTTATTACAGCGGGCTTGACGCCAAGCACACAGGTCAGATGTATGTTAATAAAATGTAAAAAAAAAAAAATCGCTACAGCGTCTAGACCAAATTATAGCGCCTAGAATATATAGTGTGGAAATTGGCTATCCCTGTAATACTTAAAAAAGTGGTAAAATATTGTATCCTTAAAGGTGCAACGATGCTGCTGAAATACATAATCGCAGCGACATCTGCAGGATATTTTCTATAACTGAAAGATATTGCTAGTCTATACAATGTAATACGAAAATCCCGTAGATTTCGCTGCGATCGACACTTGGAATTTTAGCAGTATCATCGATCATTTACGGGATACAAATTTTTAGCGTTGTTTAATAAAATATTTCCACACTAGGTATTCTAGACGCTGTTACCAAATCGTCATGATGTTTTAGGAAATATCCTGCAGATATCGCTGTGATCGACTCATTGGATTTCAGCATCATGTGAAATTTAAGAGATCCAATATATTAGCACTTTTTAAAGTATTACTGGGATAGCCGATTTCTACACTATATATTCTAGGCGCTCTAGCAACGCGGTAGCCTGTCTTTTTCGTTTACCTCGGAGTAGATATAGATGAAGTCATTTGTAGCTGTTCCTAAACTGTGGCCAACAACATATAAGGCCAGTTCATAACGTCACACGGAGTTGATTATCTGTACACGGCAATGGACGCAAAAAAAATCGGCTCACAGCTTTGTACTAATCATCGTGTAAAGATGATCCAACTCTGAGACTAACGAAAAAGACAGGCTAAAGCGGTGGGACTGATTCTTCTTTTTTTACAGACCGCTGGAGTCACGTGATGCTCGAATGCACCAAAGAAGGTGCGTGAAAAGAGCATCACATGACTCCAGCGGTTTGTAAAAAAAGAAGAATTGGACCCACCGCGATAGCCTGTCTTTTTCGTTAGCCTCGATCCAACTGCGTGTGACTTTTAAACATCATGAACTGGTCTATTATGTCATTGGTCGCGCTAACACCCCCCCCCCTCCTGCGTCCACCGTATATAGCGGCATCTTGTACTGGAGACTGCTAAATGGGCTGCTATCGGTCAAAATCAAGAGAGAAAAGGGCAGAAGAGAGGGAAATAACTCGTGTTTTTTTGGTAACTAGTTTTTCACACGGGAAGACTGACATGTCTGTTCCTCTCTTTTCATAACTTCATGGTGGTGAAATACGCCAAAGCATCCTAAATATCTGAGAAAGTCTTGACTCGCGTCACGAAAACATCACACAAAGCAGGCAAAGCAAAGAAACAAAATCATTCATCGGCTCGTGAATAAGAACGAGCCAATGAATGATTTTTCTTCTTTGTTTTGCCTGCTTTGTGTGATGTTTTTCTGACACGTGTCAAGGCTTTCTCCAATATTTAAAGGGCGTTGAATAGGCCGTGATCAAGATAGATATTTCGCTATTAGCGGGATGGGATTGATGAATCAGACGTCTGCCTTTTTCCGAACTTTTTGATGTTTGCAGTAAACACCGAAAAGCCTGCAAGGATAAAGGCTACTGATTGGTCAATGTAATTTTACTAACAGAGAAAAATTTATCTGGATCCCGGAAATTAACTTTGGTTGGTTAAAACAATTTTGAATAAAATCAAATCAGGAAGCCAATGTTTGTTAACTTTTCTGGTTAGTTTAATTGAAATCTTCCTCGTCTATTACTGAAAACTGAGTTACCGTACTTTGGGCAAAATATTGAATATGAGTACACGACTTATGCATATGTCACCACTCTAACACAGTGTTGCCAGATGGGCTACTTTTTTTAACTCAGATACGTGATTGGCATCACTTTTTTGAAATTGTAAAATGTGCCTTATTTAATGACATATTAATTAAGGTGAAAACAATGGGAATTTTACCGTTTATAATAAGTGCTGGCAATCAAGAAATCTGAATTAAAAAAAAGTAGCCCACTGGCAACACTGCTCTAACATATAAATGTTCTGTGTTATGACCATGATTCTAAGTGCAGTTGGTTAAATTTGAGTATCCGGGCATTAGAGAAAGCAATGGTGGCCCACTGTGGCTGAGTGGATAAGACACAATGCCGCTAATCGCTTGAGAGCGTAGGTGGAAGCAGATTCGAATCCCGCCGTGATCCGCATGTGATATGATGTATGTGTTCAATAAATCAAACAAACAAACAAGCAAGCAATAGTGAAAGGTACAGTTGGCATGGAAACAACGACTTCTTTAATTCGTATAGAAAATTAATGAATAGTAGTAAATGACTCAAGTTTAAAATGTAGGCAAATGGTCTGGAAATATCAATGGCTCCCATCTAGTATTTCACAAAATTAATTTAATAGATTCACATGATGTATAACTTGATGCAACTCTTAACTAATGAAAATTCTGCAACAAGACTTATGTTGGTAGATCTTTTGAATGAATAATTCAGAATTCTGAGAACAAAACGAAGTTCTTAAGGCTCTTCCACACACCTCCCTCAAAAAAGGAAATACGATAGAAAGATATAAGAATTTGGATAGCTTCAATATGTCTGTGATTTTTTGTCAGAGTTCAGAAAAAGAGTCTGGGCATAAAAAAAAACAAATTTAACGAACGATAAGACTATAGATTTCAGGCAATTTTTAACCGAAAAATATTTAATTCTAATGTATATGCGGCTTTAATAATAGACTATTAAAGATAATCAATTTAGGGGAAATTTTATAGTAAATTAATATCCTCACATTTATGCAAATAGGTATGGATAAACAGACTTGAGTAAAATTACATATTTATTCTTTCTTCTCTATAACACGATCTAAATGAAGATGAAGTTATATGTACAGTTTATATCTTTAAATTTTTAGATTTTTTTTAATCAAAAATGTTCCTTTATTATGTCTAGAATTGCTAGATTTACAGATCTTCGATTCTTTAGATGCCTGCGTGTTTTCATTCTCGGATTAACCGTAGGTATTTGTAAAGGTAAATTTATTTTGCAAAACCGTCAGCAAAAAAAGTTAGAAAAAACAATTAACTGACAGACTAACTGTAAATATATATTTTATTTCGACTCTGTTTTTTTACTAAATTTTCATCTTTCGTAGAAAATTTTAAGGAGATATAAATTGAGAAAGACTGATACTTTGAAAGAAGAAATGGACTTTCCTTACTTTTAAATTATTAATCACTATATAAAATGAATGATGGGTAAACGAAATGTATAATATTGTTTTTTCTCCCTGCTTATAAAGGCTATACAAGGACTAATTTTAATTTGAGATAGTAGAATTATTTCAGTTATATATCATTTGTTTTAAAAAAAGAACTGATATCTACTAAAAAACAACTTTTCAAAAGTAAGAAATAAGCCAAGAAAAAAAAAAAAAAAAAAAAAAAAAAAAAAAAAAAAAAAGGTGAAAGTTGTGGCTAAAAAATAGTGTGATATCAAATTTCCAAGCTTATATTGCGGTACTTATTTAACATTTTTCGATAAAAATTTACCATATGTAAGTCGAATACTTAAGTATGCGTTGATAGAAAGCCTTTTCTCCTTTACTAAATACATCATAACGTGTTTCTGAAAATTAATTTTTTTTAATTATGCATGATGGGCTTGGCGGCCATCTTTCCATATTTTACACAAATTTCTAAGCACTCAAGCTCGTAACATATTTGCATTATTAAGAATTTCGAACTTATAGTTTTAGCTACAAACAGATAAATTAAGAAAGTTTTTTATTTTGAAAAAACAAATTGATTTTTACTGCTTTAACTAATTAATTAACCCCCCTCCGAAAAAAGAGAATCATAAGATGAAACCTGAAGTTACTTCAGCTTTATTTTTAGACACAAATTTTTAGGCACTCATTTCCATAAATTAAAAGAATAAAATGTTTGCTTTAGTAACAATTTCGAACTTCCAATCTTAACAATGAACTTGTGTGCTTAGAAATTTGTGTAAAATATGGAAAGATGGCCGCCAAGCCCATCATGCATAATTTAAAAAAAAATTAATTTTCAGAAACATGTTATGATGTATTTAGTAAAGGAGAAAAGGCTTTCTATCAACGCATACTTAAGTACTCCACTTACATATGGTAAATTTTTATCGAAAAATGTTAAATAAGTACCGCAATATAAGCTTGGAAATTTGATATCACACTATTTTTTAGCCACAACTTTCACCTTTTTTTTTTTTTTTTGCTTGGCTTATTTCTTACTTTTGAAAAGTTGTTTTTTAGTAGATATATATATACACAGTATGGAAGAATATAATTATCTTTTATTAGTATAGAATGTATAGTAAAATATTGTAGTAAATATATTTGTCCCCGAGGTTGACCGTCATCTCAGTCCCTCTAAACACGCATTTAAGTTAACAGATACGCAATAGCACTAAAGTTGAACTAGCCACCATGGATGAAGGTAAGTTGTTTTTCTCTTTGTTTCATATTTAGAAATATTTAGTTTTTGTTCTGAATAGGGATGAGTATATTTTTATAGCATCATTCACGCCCCCATATTTAACTTTTTATTTATAAACAAAAAGTTTATTGCAACTTTATTTACGTAACATACAAATGTCACATGGCATATTTAATAATTTAGATGTGGGCAAATTGATTCAACGAAATGGCTGGGCAGCTTTTAAAACCAAAACATCACCTCAGTCCCCATCATCTCAGTCCCAATTATTAAACACTGATTATGATGTTAACATACTAAGATACTTTTTTCTATAACAGTATATCCTACGCATGAAATATACATCCTTGATCTCAAAACACTACAGCATTTAAATGACAAAACATGTATCATAGTAATTAATGGTATGTGTAATGGTATGTGCATGCATCTGAAAAAATAAAAAATTTGGAACAAAATTTTTATTTTTTCAGATATTGACCCTTATATATTTCTGTCCAAGAGGCTTTGAATTGTTTAGAGAAAAGATTGCGTTAATTTCATTATTCTGCTATTGAAATTAACTAATTGAAAATGATTTCACATGTAAAATCAGTCTAATGAATTAAACACAAGCTGAGATATCTACGTCTTGAACATTTTCCTGTAGAAACAACTGCGCAACGCCCTTACGTTAGAGAAGAATCTAAAAAACGCAAACAAAATTCCCGTGCGAATTGATGAATTTTCAATAAAAACTATGTGGTAAGTATATTACCACGGCCCGTTAAAGGGTTAAATAATATCCTTGTCATTTCCATTTAACAAAATAAATCATTTCTTTGTCTTTTTATAGTTTCCCAAAATTTCCATTTCTCAATCTGCACTAGGAATACGCATTAGTAGCTCACTGTAAGAAAGGCAACAGTTTCTTAATCTACAAAAATGTAATATAACTACGTTTCGAAAATATACAATAACCCTTTTCGAGTAACAAACGCTTCTTAAAAGCGTTCTTTATCTTTAGAAACTTTAGAGATCAATATGTTTCCAAGATTTAAAAGAGCATTAATAAAAACAGAATTTCTTTTGTTGCCATTAATTGTTGGAAACGCTTCCGAGTACTTTTGTAGTATATTAATCAGTTTTCTTAAACCAGATTATCTGTTATCAAGATACTATCAGTTCTCAGTAACCATGTTTAGCTGTGTAGCTGGATTCAATAGTAAAAGAAAAGTATTAATATTGATGTTAAGGTTAATATTGTTAATTTATCATGCTTGCCTGTAAAACATGTTTGTTGAATAAGAAAATGTTTACTTGAGAATTCGTAGCATCCGAAAAAACCTACATACCAGATTGACAAAACTAGTTAGTACTATAAAAAGTTAGTACTAGTTGGCTATAAAAACTACCTGGAAAAGATTGTAAAAATAAGTGCAAAATAAACATTGTTTTTATAAATCATATTTTATTCTTTAAATCTCGAAAATCTATTTGTTTCTGAAGTTTCCAATGGTAAAGAAGGCGTTTTGGAATCGTGGCTATCTCGGAAGAGGTTATAGTACATTTATGGTTTTGGTTATATTTTATTTTCCTACATTGAGAAACATTTGTACTTTTAAAGCACTGGAGACATCCAATTTTTTGTATATTATGGGTAATCTGTTTTGGATTCAAAAGGAAAACGGAGCCAAAAGAAAAATATATTATTCTGTTTATGACAGAGACATGAATTTGTAAATTTCCACTATTTGTTTTATTAGAAGGTTGGATCTATTTTTATTGCTACCTAAAGTTTTGCCAGAAACGCATCATCTTTACAGTCTTTTGGCAACCTCTTTAGAAAAGCGTTCACTATTTTGCAGCAACGTTATAAAGCATTGTATAAAATAAATCAGATAAAATGTAAGGATACGGTAAAAAATTAAATGCCATTCTTCAAATTTAGGATTTTTAAATTCATATCTCCTGTATAATTGAAACGATATCATTTGACTACAACTAAATTTGATTTAAGAATTATAAAATCTCTTGCGATTAACAGAAATAGGTTGCTATTAGGTAATATTGATCTAGGAAACAAAATTCAGAGGGAGGAGAGGATTCCATACTTTGTAATCGCTAAATTCGCGCAAAAAATTGAAAGTTGCCTTGAGAATTACATTTTCATTAAATAAATTTTACAAAGTTTCGGTGGCCGAATCCATATAGAAAATTGGATAAATTTCAAGCCTTTCTAAATAAACATCTAAATTTGACAGGAAATCCAAATTTAGACACAACCAAAATATGCTTTTACGAAATTTCTAACATTATTTTGGAAAATATTGAATGTTAAAAAGCAGTCTATTTCTAGGCGGAGTTTGAAAATTAATCCTTTTAAACAGAACATACGGTGTTAAAAGTACGAATGAATCCAATTTAATTGAAGGTTGTACATCTTTGTGTCAAAATTTTCGATTTTTATTTTATTTTTAATTCTTTAAGTGCATAGATCATTTTCCTAAAGTGGTTTCGCGATATTCTAATTTCTTACAAGCTGTTTGCTTGTTGAATCCAAAGCCAACAGTTGAACATAATATTATAGTAAGAGTTTAAACTTATTTTTCTCAAAACGATGCTTTTCAAACTGGTCGACCCGTATTCACGAGAACTATTTGACCGATTTTCTTCATTTTTTTTTTAAAGAGAAAGATTATCATTTTTGCTGTAGCTTATACCACCAAAAAGTATAATTTTCATTGATTAATTATTTTCTCGAGCTCGTAAACAGTAAAAAAAAGCAAAAAAAAAATATTTTGTGTTCAAATGACGACAATCTTCAAAAATAGACTTTTTAAACTAAATGTTGGTATCAGCTAAAAATATTTAATGCAGTTTCATATTAAGATACTTGTGACAAACACTACCTGGTTGGAAAATCATTGTGCTAAAAATATAAATATATAAGTTGCATGGCAATAAATATAATGCAAAAAGTACAAAGATGAAGGAAAGTATACTGTCTTCTTTATACAGAAAGAAATCTTAAAATGCAGAAGAATTTTAAACTAAATATGTAGAACCTCCCCTAAAATCTATTACAATATAACTGAGGCTGGTATAATATTTATTAACATTTTAAAAGAAATTAATCAGTTTTGGAATTCATGTATGGTCTTTTGAACTGCAGTGCTGGTGTTTCATTTTAACAAAACTGGAAAAAATACATTGCAGAATGCTCAAGTTTTATATTCACTTTTTAGAAACTACTGGAAATTGTGCTTAGTTAAAAGGTTTAAAAACTTGGAATTTTTAATGTTTTAATATTAATTTCATAATTAATAATTTGTACAGAAAAATTATAAAAATTATCCTGAACAGCAAATACTTATGTTTGCTACATTTAACACTCATCCCACAGAAAAAAAGAACACCAAAAAATAGTTATTACAGAAAATATTAATGAAAGCATTTAAAACTAGTTTAAGATTAGGTGATCAACAATCTTGTTCTATACAGGGTATCCGTTCTTTTCGTTGACCAATAGGTAATTCCTAAATTGTTTGTTTTAGAGTCATAGATCGAACAGCAAAAATGTTTAAAACTCTTTTCTTCATTTTAAGAAATTTTACGAATTTGTAGCATTTCCTTGCACTACAACGACGAAACCTGGCACTTTTGAATTTATAAAAAACGTGCTCGTGAATCAAACTTATTCTAACATTTTAAAAAAACTGTTTTTTCTATAGAAATTTATAAAATTCAGAGTACTATAAGTAAGTTTTGATTGTAGATGAAGGAAATTTGTAATGTTTTAATTTTGTTCAGGAAGCTTTTCTCAGAATAAATACACGGTCTATGAACAGTATAAAAATTGTTATTGCATAACATTTTTTAATAACTATTTTGACATATATGGATTTAAATATGACGCAGAACAACAATAGAAAAATTTTTGCAAATGAAATTATAACTCTTAAAATAATGGTTTAGGAATTTCCCACTTGTCGATGACTAGAAATTGAGTTAGTTGAATTAAACTCTGTATAATTCCTAAATTACCTCCTCTTCATATTCTAAACTTCTATAGATAACTTTAAATTTGTCATGGTAAGCTAAACATTACTTTCTTATCGAAAAGGGAGATGTCATTTGCCATTGAAATTTTTAAATTACCTTATTATTTCAATTTTTTGAGGAATCTAATATTTTTCCCGTAGGTAATTATAGAAATACAATTCTCAATCAATTTAAATCTTTTGTAATTAAAATGTGTAAAGGGCTTTTTTGTTGTTGTTTTGGCTGATGGTACGTATTTTAAATTATTAATTATTTGCGCAATTTTTTAAGTTTAAACTTAAATATGTCGCTTTGTTGCTACACTGTAAAAAAAAAAAAAAAAAAAAAAAAAAAAAAAAAAAAAAAAAAAAAAAAAAAAAAAAAAAAAACGGACTAAGAAATCGGAAGTACTACTGGCAATCTAGATAATCAACACTACTGGCGCCTAGATTGCCAGTAGTATTTCCGTTTTTTAGTCCGTTTTTTCTACAGTGTAAGTTATATATAATATTAATTAAAGAGGACTATTCATATTTTTTGAGAAATTATAAAGTTTAAATATCATTTTTGATTGTCATCCATCTTAATTCAAAAGGCGGAGTTTTAAAGAATTCTAGTGGAGAAACAATTTTTTTAAATTGTTAAATTTGACAATGAAATTGTTTTTTTTTTTCACACTTTTAAACATTTGAATTCGGTTTGTCTGTCTGCTCCTCTGCAAACTCCCGCAAACATACACGAATTGCCATTAATTGATATATGAGTCGTTCAGAACCACAGTAGACCAACCTCGCGAGCTGCGATTTCGAGAAAAATGCTTTCCAAAATCTGAAACGAATTTTTGTCAAACTCTTTTAAGCCAAATGTGAAAGTGGCCAGAGGAGACAAAGCTCCTTCAAGAATGACATGGTGATATGGTTGGCAGTGTCAGAGTAATCAAGCCACTTGATACACTCTTGTAGTGTCAACTAGATAGCTAATAGTCGTTGGACCATCGATTAAACTGGCTATATCACTTGAATGGTTTTGATATTAATAAAATTCATTATACAGCCAATATATGACATGGCATACAATGCTTTGACGCTTCAAACTCATTTTTCAGAAAAATTTGCGATAGTCCACTTTGGTTCTCAACGCCTCATATGTTATTGTGATTTACCATGCCATGTTCGGTATTGAAAATTAAGTATGTAGCATTTATAATTCGGTTACAGGCATAATCAAAATTTTCCGCTACATTACAGTCAATGGGGAAAATATTTTTCAGTGCATTTTAATAATGTTACACTATTTGAAACATGATATGGTTGATATGCATAATTGAGGTGGACAACAACATGTTTTCAGTAAAGTGTAGAATAAATAGCAAATATAGTTAGTTTATAGGGTCTCTCAAAAGTATTCTGTAACATTACGGTAAAGGGAGGAAAATCGCATTCTCGATGCATTTAAATGATGTTACACTGATTTTAACATGATAAAGTTGATTAGCATTACTGAGGATGGCAACCCATATAGCACTTTTAATTTGCCAAAAAACTGCAGCTGTCTTGCTTTGAAAACCTGCAAAGTTGCAGCAAGATCAGCATGCCAAGAGTGAAAGTTCATAACAAGAGTGCAGCAAGATAACGCAAACGCCGAAGTCACCACACTTTGAACTTGCAGTTAACTTGTCATGCAAGTTAAATTCATGTTGTATCAAATATATTGCAAATAAACGGCAAACAAGTAACAAAAGATACTGCAAATTTACTGCAAATTATTAATGTTTCCATGCCCTACTATCTGTTTACAACTGTAACACTATAAGTCTAAACCCTTCGGAGGGGACCATAGACCCGATCAGGTCTATTGATGCGAACACACCGTCAGAAGGTGCATGCATCGTTTTCATCACCATAAACAAATTAAGGTAATATTTGTTCTTTTCAATTCGAGCCTTTGTTGGTATTTGATAAGTATAGCATTTAGAAAGAGCCGAATAAAATTTCTGCAATTTCTGCGTATTTGCTGATTGTCTATTCTCTCAACAGAGGGATTTTTTGCTTTCGTCCCTTTCGTGAATTAAAGACAGTCTTGCCATCAGTTTCACAACAAACTACTCATGAAAGTTGGGGATGGTATACCTTGCGGGAAATTTTCTGCTAATTTCTCAATTCAAATTTGTCACGGCAAGATAATGTCAGAAAGAATCAAACTTGCTGCTAATGTTCATGCTATCTGGGAACATGCTTTCTAATGAGTAAAGAGTATAGAGTAATTAGCAATTACAGTTCGTTTACAGAGACACGCACAGAAGAATTCTATTACAGGATGATCAAAAATAGTTTAGAATGTATTTTAATGTTGTTACGCTGTTGCAATGAAATCGGCATATATTACGTATGTACACTACACCATGATTTCTTCAGATTATTGAGAACGTAGAATTTATCTTTTACTTACAGAGACACTCTAACGAAAAGCAAGGAGATTTCGCGCGGTAGGAGAGATTGCGTACATGCAGATTCGACGGGAATGAGTAGAGTGCGCGCCCAGCGACTCAAGGTAGTTGTAAAGCAGCATTAGTGCAGTGTCTACATGAATGTGCATATTGATTGTTCCAAGCGTCTTGGATAAAGCAGTGCTACTTTGTTTTGTTTTTCCAAAATAAGTGCTTGAATTTTCATAACTGTTTGTCATAATTTTTATAGAACTTCAGTAATACAAAATATTTTGAACTTAAACGATTTCTTATAAACTACTAACCTGGACTAAGTATGCGAACAACAAAAATTCACTTTAAAAGTGGTCATATTTAAATAAAAGGCCGCGCAGTCTCTCCTACCAAAATAGGAGAGTTTTCTCATCTGCTACTTAGGAGAGATGGCGCATTTCCCCATAAGTTTAAGTGCTAGGAGAGATTACACAGCTTATTGATACATTTGTATGAATTGCAAATTACGTGTAAAACACATGAATGAATCAATTTTGAAATAATTTCGGAAAAACACATAATTATCAAAACTAAATTTGGCAAAAAATTAATTTGCAAAAAAATACTTTTGCAGATAAAAAATTTTATTAATAAATTAATAATACAGTTGTTATTAAATAAATTTTATGTAATTATTTTGTTAATAAATTAATAATATATTTGTTAATAACTTAATTAAATATTTATATATAGGGCAAATGCACCAGTAGTCGGCCACCCCCAGTAGTCGGCCACTTTGAGATAGAATACGTTATAAATAGCTTATTTTTGGTTTCAAATGAAATATTAAAATCCCCTAGATGTAACCATCCTTTATACGTCATAAGCCATCAGAAAATAATTGTGGGTATTTTTATTGCATTAGTAATCAGCCATTTTTTATTTGGTTGGAGTGAAATAACCGTTTTTGCTATTCTTTCGTTAACCGATGACAAAATTTTTAAAAGACTAGTAATAATTTATTTATTTTTTATTATTTTCCCAAATTATAAGATTGTACTATTAAAAAACTTAAAAAAACTAATATTTTTCAGTATCAAAATTAAATAAGTGTGCTTGTATTAATTAATTTTAATGTGGCCGGGTATTGAGTATTATATTTACTTACATGTTCAGTAATCGACCACCACGGTTGACTACTGGCTAAAAGACTATTTCACTTTATTGAGTGTATTTTTAATAATTTGATTTCTTTCGTAATTTGATTTTCGCAATTTGAGATTTATATAACCTTTTGCTTGCATTTTATTTTATGCACACTATATATAAGGTGTTCTGAGGTAATAACACCGCGTTAAGGTTCTGAGAATTTTTACGGCTTAGTTTTAGATTTTATTCCCCAAACAAATAAGATTAGTTGGGGCAACTGGGACATGATTTTACAATGTGACTCTGGAGCTTCTGACAATTCAGCTTCAAAAAACTAATGTTCATTTGAATTAAAGTCTGAACTTCTATAAATGTGTTCAGTTGGGTTCCCTCTATCAGAAAGAAATGCTCAAAATTACATTTTAATATTTAAAAATATAAAAAAAGCATATTTCATCTTTCTTTCCTCATGGGTCCAGTTGCCCAAAAAAATGGGGTAACTGGACCAGGGGGGTCTATGTTCCACACGCGTTCATATTTTTTTCATATCGGATATCAGGTCCTGTTTGAAAAAGTGTAAACAACTTTAAAAAAATTAAATCAGGCAGATCATGTAAATTATATGTCAATAAACAGCGTTGTAAGGGAAACCTTTGCTACCACTGTGTCTAAAAGAGCACTAAAAGTGAAAATATTAGATTTATTTATACCAAAAACATAAAACTTAAGGAAGTAATTATGTACTTTAGTATAGATAATAAGCATAAAAGTCACATGGGTATTTTAATGGAAAAAAATAGCTATGAACAAACGGCTACGTAAGTACTTAAGTACTTTATCCAGGGGTCGCATTATATAGGGAAAATTTTATTGTTCCTACCAGAACCCTTACAGAAAGGTGCGATGAAGATATTATTTTCAAAATAGTGGTAGGAACGATAAAAGTTTCCCTATAGAATGCGACCCCTGTGTATAGTACAATTTTAAGGTCTGGCTATCTCGCTTTCAGAGGCAAGGTACTTGCATTCGTGAAATGTTGAAATAATTTAATGACAGCAATATTTACAAGAGAATCTATCTGAAAACAAGTAAAAGTATATTTTCGCGTACTTAATAAAGGTGAAATGTTCATTATAAAATTCAGTTGCCAATGTGGCAATTAGGAATTAAAATTAAGTGATGCCATAACGGCATTGTTTTAGGAAGTAGAGATTAAGGGGCATTGTTCACAAAAGCTAAAACTTAAAAAACACCAACAGTTTTTTTATAAAAAAGCCTATGGCCCAGTTACCACAACTAACCTTATAGGATTTGATACAGCAACTTATTGATTATGCATACAAGAAAGACTATTTTAGCAGATATCTATTCATAAAATGTAGTGGCGTGATTTCTTGACAAATGCTATTAGGCGTTATTACCCACATGGTGGGTAATAACACCATGCAAACAAAACTATAAAATAAGATGGAATAATGGCATGTAAATTGTTTAATTCTAAAGATACAAACTCCACACCTTTAGAAATTGACAAATTTCTTTTACTGACCATTTATTGCGATATCAGTATGCAGTAATAATCATATGATATTTCATCCTTCTGACATGAAACAATTAGCAGCATTTAGGACATAGAAATTTCTCTTTATCTTTTTTAGTTTTCAACAATGACAATAATGGTCTCTCCTGTATAAAATAAAAAATAAATAAAACTAAAAAATGTAGTTCTGCCACTGAAAAAATCAATCTGAGTAATAACACTAGTGGATGGCGTTTTACCCCGGTATGCATTTTGCGCAATATATTTTAAACTACAAGATACCTCGCGAGTACATCCAAAAGCTCAAACAACTCTTTGAAAGTACATGAAATACACTACATATTTATGTAATAAGCCAAGTATTTCCTAACAAATATATCGCTCTCCCGCAAGAAATGTGACACATCTCGACAAAAGTAAATTTCACAGGAGAGGGAAAAGAAAATTTGCATGATTTTACTGTAACATGAAATTGTAGTACATGAAATTGTAACTCTGCATGCAGGAATAAAAACGTGCATAAATGTATAAAACCCGTAAGAATGAAGACGTAGGATAAGGTTTGGAGGGTTGCGTAATTTTACCTCTCCGAACAATCCACATCTCTTCTGTGGTCACAAATGGACATATAGTGTAATAATTTGATTTTTCGTATAACTGCACTTATGAAATTTTTAATGTAGCTAGATGCACCTACGACAGACATATTAGTGGAATAAAACGTAAAATGAATTTTTGCGAGATGTGTCACTTTTCTTACGGATGAGCGATATAGACTTCACATCACAGAAATTAACTAGCAAAATTTAGATCGGACATTGACTCTTACAAGCTCATTCCAGCGATAAGGTCTATAAATGTAACAAATTAACTTTCAGCTGCTGTTTGTAATTCAGATGACTCAGAGCTTTTGAGTGCAGCCATTTTTCCGGATTCCTTCATAACTACGCCTAATATTAGCACCTTGGCGTTATTACCCACCCTGGCGTTTATACCCCAGACACCTGATATAAAATGCAAATGGGAATTTCGTTCCGATCACTTATAACTTTAGTTTTTCTGAATAGATTTCGATGGAACTTGCATCGTATTTCAATAAAGGTTTTCGTTTATTGTACATCATTTACGTTGCTTACTTATATCATCACGGAAGAAAGTTATATAATCAGATGAACTCGATTATGAACTATTAGCATTTAAATAAATACTAGACGATTTTGATGAGATTTTCATTGTTAATTAGATAATGTTTTAATATATTGCATTATATCGTTCTACCGTTATTTACTAATCCTACTGTAAATGATCAACTCAATGATTGTTCAATGATTCTTATCAGCGAACATTTTGTTGGACAAATTAAACTTATAATAGTGCAATTGTATTCGTATAGTTTACTTCAATTCGTAGTGATATTTCAGGCAAAGAGTCATTTTGCTTTAAAACTTGTAATAATGGCTATACAAAATATGCAAACAGTGAATTTAAACTTGTATTTACAAAGTTAAATTCACCGATATATTTCGTTTGGGAAAATCGACCAGCATGAAGCCTGAATAAACGTTTGTTTTTTCTATTGTAGGAGGAAATCTTTAAAACTGACGAATCACTTTTTAAATTAAAAGTTAAAGAATGATGGTGACAGCCTCTGCAAAAGCAAAACGCGTTCTAAAATATCCCTTTTTGTGATATTGAAGGTGTTACATATTTAAAACTTGTCATGGTGATTTTTAAAGAGATAAATGCCCACTGAAAATGGTTTCTAAAACAAAAGCGAAATATAAAAGGCTGAAATGAGTAGAATAGGTTCTAAAAACGTTGAAAATTATTATTAATATCAAAATCTTAAGGATAAAGCCTTGAAATATTAAATGACAGTTATTTATGAAACGTAAATGTTTGCGCCTAATAGTTATGATAAATTTGAAATTTAAAAAGTTAAATTAATGAAAAAACGTTATACTTATTAGGGATAGAAGTAAAAGTAAGTAATTTAAATATTGGATTGTAACTCGACATAACTCTTGCTTACTCACGCAGAAGAGGTTTTTTCAATGTGGAAAATATAAAGTGTGAAATGTGCGGAAATCATACTTAAAACGATGATTTATTTGGGAATTGCAAGGGCTATTGCTAGAAACTTGAAATTTTACATGGATTTTACTTTTAAGACATAAATGCTCTCACAAAGTAGGTTATAAGTTATTCGAAATTTAAGGGGTAAAATTTTTCTTACAATCATCTAACGGGTATATTAGGATGAAATTTCAACAAATTGCGTTTTAATTAATAATATTTAAACTTTCTGAGGAAATATAACTTCTTCCTGATTTGAATAGGCACACAAATATAATTTATCCCTAATATTAATAAGTACACAAATATCATTTGCAATATTTCAATAACCACAAAGGCACGGATTGTGATAACTTTTCAATAATATAAAATAAAACTTATTATCTGGTTGATTAACTCAATAGTCAGCAATAATATTAATTAGAGGCTAACTATTCGGTTTTAAAATACCATCTTCTGTTTCTATAGAACTTACATTTTAAAATCTGAAGTTAACATTATTCATTTTCAATGGAACTTGCACTTTAAAATATACATTACACAGAATAGCAATAATCGATGTCTATGACATGTTAAAATTTCACATCGAAACTCGACCTGTTAGTACCGCCAGAATGACGAATTGACGCCCTATTCTGATCGTATCGTACCAAAATATCACGAAGCAGATAGTAATATTTTTACTGTACTATTCTAAATATGCAGCATATTAACATTTCCTTCCGAAATTCGATGATGCGATAGTGCAACTAAAAGGAAGAATTGGCGCCACAATTTTCTCATATCTTATAAAGATATCCAGAAACAGACTGAAGCATTTGTATTATACAAATCTGTAACTTTAATCATTAACATTTTATGCTCAAAATTTAAAACGAAATAGTACAGCCAAAACAATGAGTTGGCGACCAGTTATGTTTCTATAGTACTCAGATACCACAAACAGACTGAAATACTTAAATCGTATTAATCGAAAGAGACATATTAAAATTTCATTTCGAAATTCGATGACCAGATAGTACCGCCAAAATAAGAATTGGCGCTTCATTCTGCTCACATCGTTCAAAGATATTACGAGGCAGACTATAATATTTGTAATGTACTATTGGAGATGTGCAACTTATTAAATTTACATTTCGAAACTCGATGACGAGATAGCACCGAGAAAATCAAGAATTGGCGCCGCGTTCTGCTCATATCTAACAACAAAATCCCAAGACAAACTGTAATATTTGCATTGTACTTGTCGAGCTATGTAACATATTAAAAAGTTCATCCCGAAACTCGATGACAGGATGGTAACTCTAAAATGACGATTTGGCGCTCCCTGCTACTACTATCAGTATCAATGCATACAAGATATGCATCGAATGATCAGTCATTTATGTTCTGTTAATAACTTTGTCCTAAAACATAAGTTCATTTTGAAACAAGATGACGCAATAATGTTTTCTCTGCCCGCCGTACAGTGGGACGTTTGGACGATCTAGTTGGGCAAAATTATTTCGTTGAAATTTAATTAGTTTTTGTTGATTTTTCGAAAGTATTCCTAATAAAATAGCTCAAACAGTGAGAAATAATTGCTTTATTTAACAATAATGTATCAAAATAAAAATATAATGAATTACAAAGAATGCGTTAAACATATTTATTTTACTATTAAGTAAAAACAATTTAATTCACACATGCGAGTTAACATACATTTCTTATTTTATTTTTGTCTACTCGGATTTGCCCTAGAAATTTGTGTAGTCATCCAGAAAAATAAAATTTTAGAATAAAATCAAATTAAAAAAACTTTACTGTTTTGTGTTACCCTGTAAAACATATAAATGCTGCCTAAATTATTTTCGGTTGAAAAAATGCTGTTGTGCGAATAAATAAACTATTCAATTTGACATAAAATTTCTACATATAGCCGGTAATGTATCCGAAATTTTTATGTGTCCCTGTAAAAGTAATATAACAGCTAGGCACTTTATTTTTAATTTAAAAAAATCTATTGTGTATCTTAATATCCTATAGTCATCTTGTTGAAATTTAATTAAATAATTTGTTGAATTTTAATTAATTTGAAATTTTTGTTAATATTTCTGCTTTTTAGAAACTATCTTTCAGCGATCTTTTCTGTGTCCCTGTAAAAAATGCATAATTTTTACGTTCGTCAAATTATAATTTAATAGCATTGTCAAAAACACATGTAGGCAAAGCCTCAGCTCAATTAGATAATTGACAGTGGTTTAAAATTGTCTTGCAAGATTTGAACTAGTTTTTATGAGGCCCTGTAAAAAAAGCGTAACTGCCACGTTCCATAAACTATAATAATATTGCATTGCCATCAGGACTACATATTCTGGGCAAAGTTTTAACTAAATCAGATTATTGAAATTGGTTTAAATTTAACTTTCAAGTATTAATCTATATTTTGTGAATACCTGTAGAAACAGTATCCTAAGCAAACTTCTACGTTCTTTAAATTACCATAATATTGTATTGCCATTCAAATTAGACATGTATTCATTGTTTTGGCTCAATTGGATTATTAAAGTTGGTTTAAATTTGACTTGCAAGATTTGAACTAAACATACATACATGCACTGCAAGTTAATATGATGCTTGTTTATTAATAAAAACTTAATGATCTACAGCTATCTGCAGGAGATTTTTTAATTTTTCTAAACTTTAGGGATGGCACTTTGATTTAAAATAATGCTTATTGCTGAATAATGCTGAATAATTTGTTAAAAGTCAAGATGATTTCTTGGTTTTATTACTGCTGTTATATTAAATTACAGTATAGCAACAAAATAACAATGGAAATGCATAAAAAAACAAATGAAGTCAAAATTATTCATGCATAGTTTAGCAAAATATTAATATTTAGATTTTTAATTATTATTCTTTTGAAATGTGCGCAGACACTCCTCGCTTTACGTTATAGATATAGGTTACAGGACTGACGATGTGCCGTAATTGCTGGATGTGTATTTTCAAAGGTGATATGCATTTAAAAAATTTAGTGGTTTACGAGTTATGAACATCATATATAGGACTATACAATAGAATTCGCACACATTACCGACAATGGACAGCAATTGCTTAAAAAAGAATTTTTATTGCGATGTGTGTTTTTTTATGTTTAGTTGGATACATGATAGTTCGTTCTGATTAAAATAGAAGAGTTTTTTGTGATTTGAATGATATTATTAAGCCGCCTGTATATTATGATTATAACATTATTTCCTTGCATTTCATAAAAAGACTCATAAAAGCCCTTTTTAAAACTCCCTCAAAAGTCACAGGCATCAGAGGAGATTATCGTTTTTCACCACGTTGCCTTTGATTATCTAGCTCTCTCTTGTATTCACATTCAGAATAAAAGGGATCCCGTTTTGGCATTTCATTTTTATACAATAGAGGTTTTCATACAATACAGATATGAATACTATATCCAATCCCCCAAGATAAGAAAATACGTTTTCCTAAGCCAAGTGCGTAGATAGTGGTATAAAAATAAACGCATTACATAAATAAATAATAAAATTAATTAACAGTAATTTTGATTAGGCATACGTTCATTAAAGCCGAAGACCTGACAATGTAATAGTAAAAAAATAATCTTGCACATTTTTTCTCATTTATCTAGCGAAATATTTCAACGTGTCTTTAAAATTTTGTAATTGTCTTTTATCATAATAAATGTTTTTAATTACTTTTCTGTTTTACATTTAAAAATTGCAAATAAAATTTTTACATTTAAGCAGATCCTTTATTTATCTTTTTATCCTTTTAATCACTTTTTGAGTATGTTAAAATATTTTAAAGCGAGTAAACGTTATATTGCCCTCTCTAAAAATCTAGGAAATTTATAAGAGCAATTTATTAATCAATATGGCAGCAAAATTGTACAGAACTGTAACTAATTTACCTACGGTAAATTTTAAACGAAATATATGATTTTTCAATTCCTAGAAAATAATATATATAATCTATTGCTTAGATCTGAAACGAATTAGATTTATAATCTGAAGTTAAACTTCTAAGGTAACGACTAGGTGAATATTAATGATAAATATGTAATGGAAATTTTCATTACAGCACACTCTAATCATAGTGATTCTAAGAAAGGAAATTCATTATGTCAAACATTCCCAAATTAAACTGTCAAAGATAATAACATAACAACAAAAAATATTGTAAAATAATAATAATCTAACTTCAATCGATTCTGGTCAAAAATAAAATGATAAATTATTTTCAAAATAAATTCCGAATTAATTGAAATTATCGACATTTATTTTATGCGAAATTTCTGCAATTTTCACCCCATATCTTTTGCTCTAATTGCCTCTGTTTGATGCAAGAGATAATACGTGAAAAGTAAATATTCTCTTATTAAAATTTATAATTTAGTGAAATAATTTTTACGTTAAGTTTTTCGTAAAAATAGCTTCTGCATAAGTGTCAAAATACAATAAAACTTGTAAAAATAGAATCCGTTTTTAAAGGAAACCTGCTTTATAAGGGAAAAAATCTTGTGGCACTGTAGAACAGAATATAAAGCCTCCGCATGTTACTTAGAAAGATGGAAATCTGTCTAAAATGCAATTTCTCCCTTTTACTTTGCGATTCCGTCTTGGCTGGTTTTACTGTACACAGGCTTTCTTTTTTTATATCACATATTATGTCTAAAGAATACTTTTTATTTAAATACTAATATTGATTGGATTCGGATATATGTCCCGGAATATCTCACGCGATAAAAATGCAGGACGAAGAAGAAAATGAATGTTTGTCTTTATTTCTTTTATAAATGCATTTTTTATATTACTAAGTACATCATCTTGAGCCTTGTAGCTATTATGAGCATTGTAGCACCTATCATTGTGTTGATTCAACTTAGTTATACAAACATTGTTTTCTTATTGAAATGGAAACTCTAAAAGTCCTTAATATGTGTTCAAAAGTAGGCTGTACCAAATACTCAAGAATGCAGGGAATTAGGTCACTGAATTTTAGTTCTTAAAAGCTGCTCTATTATCAAGTTAATTAAGAGGACAGGGTATTACAGAAAAATAAATTTAATGCTCTCAAAACATTTTAGCACATTTTTGGCTATCTATCATAAACACATGTAACCATAATAATGTTGACTTTTTTTTAAAGATTTTACAATCGTAGAAAAAGACAAATACCATAAACAGATTCAACTGGTCCAACTGTAAATCTCACATCGTCAACAGCTCTCACAACATATTCATTCTACAAAGATTATCGGATCGTCAATGAAAACATATCCTAAATATTATTAGAGATAACATTAGCTGTTTATTGTCCCAGATACATCTAGTAAAGAACCGTTTATCTTGAATATATCCTACGGCCATGAGGCAGGATCTTATTATGATCACGTGCAACATTTCAAAATTTACATCAATCTTCAATAATAGTAATTTCCGCCGTATTTATTATTTATGGAGAATATTACTATTCTGGAATTCTGGTGGACGTTTTCACATTTTTTAAATATTTAGAAAATGGACCTTATACGAAGTAGGTACGAAAAAAATTACACATTTTCTCCTTATCTTAAATGTTTCATTAAAACAACTTTGATTTTTTAGACTGATCTCTTTTGCACTGCTTTTTGAACCTAAAACAGCTGTTTTATGAACCAATTAACTTAAGTTATTATCGGAAATGATCTCCGGTTAACTTAGCTGTTAAATTTCTTATCAAATATTAACCGATGAAATCTATTCCGAAGAAAGAACGTATGTTGACATGAGTTCTAATCAGCAGAAATCTTCTAAAGTGTTGCACTTTCAAAAGTACTCATTGTGAGCAATTGGGGAATTTCTAAACTGGCCTTCAACGAAAGAATCAATATCACATTTATTTCTTCTTGGTCATAGATCAATTAAACAAAATCATATTTAAACTACCTACATCTTTTACATATATTTTCTGATTTCTCATACTCGTCGCACTCAAATGGATACAGAGTGGGTTGTCATACCGCTTTGTCGGAATGGATATAATACAGAACGAGTCTGTTGCCAGCGTATCACGTGTTGAAATACCCTTACCTTTCATTTTCTATAATTTTATAAATTAAAGGCTCACAAAGTATGAAACAGGACTAAATATAATTATTACAAAATATGAAACAAGGTTAAAGATTACATATTATGTGAAGTACAAAACATGCCTGACAATAATTTAGATTTAAGAACACGTAGTGCATTCCTTTTTATAATAACTTTCAACTTTTATCTTTTCCACGTATTGACACCTTCCAGTATATATCATGCGTAATGTTTAACATAAAAAATAGCCAGCATGAAAGTTACTAAATAATTGAAAATTGAAAACCAACAAGGAATAACAAAATAAATTGAGCATGAAAAGCAAATCAATTTTTTTTTAAATAAAAGGAAATTAAAGTGGAAGTGTCAGCATAGAGTGTAATATTTTTTAACTAAAAAATGTTGAAAGTTTTGACGGAACCTGAAGAAACTTCAACGAGAGAAACTGGAATGGAAAAAAAAAGTAGGAAAGTTTTCTTGCCTCATATAAATGACTTAATTTCCTGCCATTAAAAAAACAAAACCATAAAAGTGATTATATATTTACTTTTTAATAAATATGCTTTAAAATGCTTGCAATTTAAAATATGATCGTATTTTTTTATAAATACATTTTAAAATGCTTGCAATTGAGGCTTCGTAAAATATTTTTAGCAAGTTAATTTTATAAAATCTTACATCACATAACTTTATAAAAATTATTGAAATGAAAACGGATTAAAAAATTAAGACATTATGTTATAATTTTAAAAGATTGCTTACATAATATTCGGAATTGTACAATTTATGTTCAGTACAGTTTTTTTTAAGTCATGCTTAATTTCATTTGTATTTTTTAAAATAGTCGAAGTCAGAAATAATGGGTAATTAATGTTGGGCTTTTCATAAGACAGATATGCGAAAATGTAGAAGACAATGCAAAATTAGCAAAACAATACTGCATTTCGTCATGTATGAATTACTTTTTAATAAGTTCATAGTCCTTAAATTTATTGTAATTTAATGAGGTATGAGGTTTTTTAATTACATTTCCAATTGCAATGTATTTACAATATACTTGCAATATATTTCGGTTAAATTTTTGCTGTGCATTTTTTATTGTGTCACTATAATAACATGACAATTAACCATCATTTTCATCATGATCATTTCCCTATCAATGATTATGTTGAAAGGAAGGAGGAAAAAATAAAATTTCTCCCATACACATTTCAAATCACCTTAAAAATAATTTAAAATATACCCTTCAGAAAAAGATAAAAATAAAGAAAATATGTTGGCTAGTGTTTTAACCTTTTTAAGGACGGTCATACTGCATGGTTATACCATTTAAACTTAGTTCCTAACTGCCAAACATGTTTCAGGAGTTTATGGAAAACATTGTTTTTATAACTCACACGAAGAAAAATATATATTTTCATATCACTTTGTTCAAAACTTTTCATGACAGTCAAACATTTCAACCTTTTAAGAACAATTTTTTTTGAAGTAAAGGTTTTAACTTATGTCTATACGACACATAAAATTATGATCCAAAATATTAGAAAACATCTTTTTGTTAAACAATGCATCATACAAGAGTAATGCCTATATGCGTTACTTTCTACTAAAAACATGAAATCATGCCGTCGCGAAAGTGATAAGTTACAATTTGTTCTATCAATATCAATAGAACAAATAGTCAAATGAACTACTGATATTTACAAACATTCTTATGAAGATGATTATGAATGAAACTTCGGAAAGTGTCGGCACATTCATAATGATTAGTTTAATTCATAACTGAACTATTTCATAATGATCTATAAATGTGTATGACGAACATACACACATTCATAGTTACTGTATTTTCATTGCTGAGGCGGATTTCTCTATGACTGTACTAAACCGTGTTGTCCAATTTTGTCCCGCGGAACTGTTTCAACAAAGTAACTAATAGTTACGGATTGTAAAATGCTAAACTTTCTCCTACGGCATAATTTAGAAATTAGTTGTCAGTTGCCAAGTACAATTTTTTACCTCCGATGGAAGTAGAATGATCTTCAATATGACTGTTATGTTAATCGATTCCACTCCAAGTCTCCTATATTAATATGTAGAGTTAAAGGTATGTTATTTATACAATTAAAAAAAGTCAGATGTTTCTTAGTGTAGAAAAAATGTAATATAACCATAAACAAAAATATGTGGTAAGACCTTTCGAGTTACTAACAGTTCGAAAAAAGCTCTTTATCGTTAGAAACGTCAGAAACCAAAATATTTTCGATATTTAAGAAGGGGGGGGGGGGGTGAGACTCTAGAACACCGAAAAAAGTGTGTTTTTAGTATTTTTATCTGGAATAGGAATAAAGATTTTAGCTTCGAGTTTTTTGCATGTTATTTATTATCATTTGAAAAACATTACTAATTTTTTTAAATAAAAAATTGAAGATGTGACTTGAGTTACGTGGGTGGATGTCCAAGTATCCGATAGGTCGTAGGAACCTTTTGCAAACAATTTTCGTTAAAGATTATGAAAGTAGATAATATTGTCTGGAGCTTCAAGCACTTTGGGGTAAAAAAATTGAAAATCAACTAAGTTTGATAAAAAGCTCTATTTCAGAGCCATTTTTTAGCACTTTCGAGGGCTTCTAAAATATTTATTTTTTTATAAAAATGTCAGAAAGTGTTCCATGCTGAAACAAATTACATTGCCTTTAATAAAAAAAAATCATGATCGGTTTAATAATTTTTTCGTTTTGATGCCGCCTAGTTTGAAAAAAGGGTATTTTGCATCAAATGTATTTATAGTGCTCTAAAACAGTATAAGCCTACGGACACGTTGCGCTAAAGCTCTAAATAACTATGAAAGAACTTCGAATTCAACCAAATTGTTTACAGGGATAATCTACAGACTATAGGGGATAGAAAAATGTAAAAAAAAAAAAAGGATTATTTCACTCTAAAAAAGCAACTCCGCTTTAAAGAATCATTTACAGACACAAAAAGTTCATTTTCTGCCACCAATTTTCGGAAACCTTCTGAGTAGTTTTCTAGTGTAGAATCAGTCGTCTCAACCCGGAATATAGGTTTTTCACATGCTATCAAAATCTAAGTAAATATTTTCATGTTCCACAACTATATCGTACGAACATGCTAAATTAGCAGCATTAACATTAACATTAAAATTAATATTAGTTTGTCACTATTGCATACATAAAATAAAATACGCAACTAATAATGTTTAATTGGGAAATAATAACATCCTAATCGTCAATATTCCTGTTTGAAAAAAATGAAGGTTTTCGCTTGCAACTACACCGTGAAATCTATTCGAAAAACGATTAAGAAAATCAATGGCAGCAAAAGAAACTTTATTTTTATAAATTGCACTTTTAAATTTAAAATATATATTGATTTCTGAGATTTCTAATGATTAAAAACGCTTTTTGGAATCATGAGTAACACCGAAAATATTACTAATATTTTCATCCTTGGTTATTTTACATTACTTACTAATTTTTTGTACATTAAGAAATAATTGTCTTTTTTTACTAATGTACTAACATGAATAAATAGACAAAAAAGCTACGGATTCGACCGTTGTACTGTTTTAGAGACACATGGTTAGAACTCCAAAATCCTTGTAATCGATTTTTTTTAATATTTTTATTTATTGAAAAAACATGTACTGTAGCCTCCCGCTTAACCGGCTTAAGCGTGACCGAGGGTTAGCCGGTTAAGGGAAAAACCGGTTAAACGGAGAAACAAAAAAATTTAAATAGGTAACTGCATATTTAATTAATTAAATGCGTAGGATGCATTTAGTCTTTTAATTTGTGTAGTTTTAAATAAGTACATATTTTTTATATTTTGTGAAATATATACCAGTTGTAATAAACTGGATTGAAATTAAATTATCACTAATAACAAGTAATGAATAATATTTAATACAAACTAAATTGTCGAAAATCGTGTGACATATCTTTATAAGAAGTTGAAATTATTCTACATTATGTAAATTTGAGTTAATTAACCATAAAGAAATGAGAACCGAAATTTTCCTTTCTGAATTTTGCCTGATTTTGAGAATAAAAGTTGGCCGGTTAAAGCGGAGTTCCGGTTAAGAGGAGGCCGGTTAAGAGTAAGGCTGCTGTATATCTTTCAAAAAAAGTTTCATATTAAATAACTTAAACAAAATATAACTTTTTTAAATGTCACCCTATTTCCATTTTTTTAAATAGAGTTCAGTAGTCCATTTGATTTCACTTGCGTGGCACAAAGCATTCTATTTTAGAAATGTTATGAAATATTTTGCCTAAATTCTTTTTGTTATTTTTTCACCCGTTTGTTCAGAGAATTATTTTATATATTTTTTAATTCAAATCACAGGGCTGCTACCACTTTTTAAAAATAATATTCTTCTTTTTTAATAGGGTAAATGTTACTATTTCAAAAAAATTGTAGCAATCTGAATTAAAAAAAAAAACTACGCCCGTCTGACAGCTCGGCTTGACAGGAAATTCTGCTATTTGAATAATAAAACAAAATTAAAGAATAATTAAAGAAGTTTAATGTATCTGTTTTATTTATATAGGACAGTGTTCGAAAATGATTAATGCTTATAGATGATTAGCAACTTTCTTATAAAGGGAGTTTATTTTTTGTAGTTATTACGTTCTGTCGGTATTAACCTGTGTGCGTTAAACTGACACCTATCCTTCGTTTTACTTTCATTTTCAGCACTATGTTTGTGACTCTGTGAATCTGTGGTTAGTGGTATTATTCGCTGTAGTGTTATGCAAATTAGGTTACGGTGGACAGTCTGCATAGAGTATAAAAGTGGGATTGAGAGTGGATATCGGTGGATCATGGGTCGAGACCTGCGTTCAAAAGGATTGGAAGTAAAAGTTTTTTGGAATTAAAGTGTGCCAGGTACTCTGAGTGATCGAAAGTGTAGATTTTAGCTGAGTAGAAGTAGTCAGTTTTGGTAAGACAGAACTTTAGTTGTCGTTCAATAAAAGTTATCGGCAACCTTAGGTTGCTAGTTTTAGTGATGTTTATACAGTTTCTTGGAATTGTAAGCTAATAGATTATTTGCAGTGGTAGTTGTTCCCGATCTCGAAGCTATTTGTTAAAATATTTGAGTAACCGTTCTTCTGTACGCAAATTAGTTTTATAAATTAGTAACCTTGAATTTTTTGTATTGCTGAATGTGATTGACTGTCTACATTATCGTTAATTGCAGACTATTATAGACTAAATTAGCCCCTACAAGGGCACCGGTATATTATATATACCACTTAATTTTAATTCATAAATTCCATATTGGCACCAGAATTTAGGAATTAAATTCTGCATAAATATTTTTAGTAAATAATTTCTCTTTCGTGATCCGGATTTGTTAATTCATTACTGGTGACTTTCATTGTCATACATCAACGCTAAATCCTTCTTAATACAATAATGTATCTCAACAATGTAAATATGTTTACGAATTCTGCAACATTCATCAATGTGCTAAACAGTGCAGTAATAAAAATTTTTGGAAATACATTCTTTGCATTTGTGAACTATATTTAAAATAATGAGATTGAATTTTCCCATAAAAATATCAGTAGGATAGTTCATTCATAAAACTGATATAGAAACAAATGCCATTTATTGATAACACGGATATTTTATAGTACTCCAAAAGAGACGCTAAGTCATATATTAACTTTTCAGAAGAAACAGTTTAATAATGGGTATGTAGCATGCTAAAAAGACAATTTTAAGTACCACTGTGATCAGAATTTGCTAAGCCAGTTTTTAAAATTATTTGTACATTTAGTACATTTTCAAAATTTATTATTTGTCTATGCAAAATTCTAAAAACATGCATCAGCATGTGGAATTAGTTGCAGAAATGAATATTGCTTTCATTTTTTTTTTTTTTTTTTGCTAATCCATGTATTATAGGCAATTACTTTTTAATACTTATTTAAGGCATGTGCCTATCCTCAAATCGCTGTTTTTGCGAATTTTTTTGATTTTTTTTTATTATTTTAAAGTTCAAACATTTAGGATTCCAAAAATTCCTTACTTTTGTTTCAGCGATAATTAGAAGTAAAGATATAGCCCAAAATATAGACCGGAAATGAACTTTCTGAAACCGGAAGTGGCCGTTTAAAGAGCCACGGAAAGGTAATCAATACATTTAATACCCAAATATATAATATATACACAAATATATAAACACCTACAAATATGGTGCATTTTAAAATTGTAAACTTTCTACATAATTTTTTGTACTATATCAAAATCTTAATTTGCGTTCTCTGGAAAACTGCTCTTTTCATTGAATACGTTTACGAGAAACATCATCTCTTAAAAAGCTTTTAAAATATTGAAATAAAATTTTGTGACAAGGTTCTGCTCATCTATTGGTATGTTATGAAGGAAAATATAGCTTGAAAATTTGTATACAGGGTGATTCAGCTCGTCGGTGACAAACTTTAAGGATCGATAGAGCACACCTAGTCGAACATTTTTGAATAGGGAATGTAGGGTCCCTGACGCGATGGTAAGGCGCTAGGCGCTTTCGAAAATTTGGGTGCCGAAATTCGAAACGTCATAAAAACTAGGGAAATGGTTAGATTTTCTTGCTTGTTGCGTCGAAATGATTCTGTTTGTTTAGAATTTCTTCAGTACCAATTTGATAAGCGTATCTCTTAAAACATGGATAGGGGGCGCTGCAGACTTTGGAGAGCTAGACAACAACTTTAAGCCCGTTATTTTGATAATTTAACACATGCTCGCCAAAGTTTATACTCTAACTTAAAGTTTGAACCCAAAAGTAGAGCCCTGCAAAAAGCGTAAGAGCCGGAATAAAATGTCAAAGTACAGGGTGGTCGAAACTCGAAGGCTCCTAAGAGATAAACAAACCGATTTCTTGACTTATGGCATGCATTTTCATGATTCTGTTTGCTGGGGCTCTCTGAAACTCAGTTGAACGGTACAAAAAGAAACATCGATAGGGGGCGCTTTGGGCAAAAAACATAATTCGTTGACATTTCGGACGCTAACTGGAAACGGGGCGCTACGATCAGTTAGTAATAATGAAAACACATTTTCTACCTCTGCTCAACACTTCTGAATAAATTTAGACCAAAAACATCAATGATACTGGAAATTTATTTACAAAAAATAACACTACAGAAGATGCTCGAAATTTCGACCTTGGGCCATGATGCAGGCTTCGCACCTCCGTCGCATTGAGGAGTGTGTGTTTCCAACAATGCCAGGAGTATCTCTGATCTGCCCTGCAGCTGCCACAATGCGCGCCACAAGTTCTTCAGCACTGCTGACAGGTGTATGGTATACCTCGGCCTTCAGGTAACCCCAAAGGAAGAAATCCAAGCAGGTGAGGTCTGGTGATCGGGCAGGCCAGTGAACTGGACCCCCACGCCCGATCCACCGCTGGCCATACCTTGCGTTTAGATGGAGACGCACGTCGTTCGTGTAATGGGCCGGAGCTCCATCGTGCTGGAACCACATCTGGCGACGCGAACCTTCGGGTACGTGCGCCTCATCCAGAAGCTGCGGCAGCACTTGATCCAGGAAAATCAGGTAATTTCCACCTGTCAGCCGTTCAGGTAACAAATAAGGGCCAATGAGGCAATCCCCCAGAATGCCGGCCCACACATTTACTGAGAAACGCTCCTGGGCTGCTCGGCTTCTGGTTTCATGTGGATTTTCATCACACCACACATGACTGTTGTGGGCGTTCCACATTCCTTCCCGGCTGAAGGTGGACTCGTCCGTAAACAAAATGCTGTTTACAAAACGGGGATCCCTGGATCTCATCGCCAAGTACCATCTTGAGAATTCCACTCGAGGGCCAAAATCCTGCTCTCTGAGCAACTGCACCCGCTGGATGTGGTAGGGGTGCAGATTCCGGGAACGTAAGATGCGCCACGCAGTTGCTTGCGAAATGCCAACATGTCTGGCGATATCTCTCGTGCTAAGACCTGGGTTGTCCTCAACCAGGTTAAGCACAGCCTCTTCGTTGTCGGGGGTGCTCACTGATCGCTCCCGTTCAGGCCTGCCTCCGTCGAAAGATCCCGTTGTGGACAACCTCTGGTGTACTCGAGCGAAGAAGGCATGGCAGGGGATTTGCCTGTTGGGGTAACGCTCGGCGTACAACCGCTGAGCGGCTCGTCCATTACAACCAGCAGCGCCATACGCCAAATGCATGTCAGCCAATTCAGAGTTTGTGTACCGTTCCATCCTACTACCGATCTGCAGACAAGTAACCCGAAGCTTAAGTAGGTACCGCACGTTCAAAAGACGTGTCTGCGCATACAACTACGTCATCTCGCGTTGTCGTCTACGCATTACGTATCTTTTGCATATCGATATGGTACGATATCTTTTGCATAAATCAGCAAAAAGCACCTTATGTAAATTTTATTGCGCGCATTGTGCATGATTGAAACCAGCTATGTTTGTTAAAAAAAACAAACAAACTGCAGTTTTAATAGCTTCTTATGATAAGTAAATTACTCTCTTGTTTTGTTTCTAACTGATCGTAGCGCCCCGTTTCCAGTTAGCGTCCGAAATGTCAACGAATTATGTTTTTTGCCCAAAGCGCCCCCTATCGATGTTTCTTTTTGTACCGTTCAACTGAGTTTCAGAGAGCCCCAGCAAACAGAATCATGAAAATGCATGCCATAAGTCAAGAAATCTGTTTGTTTATCTCCTAGGAGCCTTCGAGTTTCGACCACCCTGTACTTTGACATTTTATTCCGGCTCTTACGCTTTTTGCAGGGCTCTACTTTTGGGTTCAAACTTTAAGTTAGAGTATAAACTTTGGCGAGCATGTGTTAAATTATCAAAATAACGGGCTTAAAGTTGTTGTCTAGCTCTCCAAAGTCTGCAGCGCCCCCTATCCATGTTTTAAGAGATACGCTTATCAAATTGGTACTGAAGAAAGTCTAAACAAACAGAATCATTTCGATGCAACAAGCAAGAAAATCTAACCATTTCCCTAGTTTTTATGACGTTTCGAATTTCGGCACCCAAATTTTCGAAAGCGCCTAGCGCCTTACCATCGCGTCAGGGACCCTACATTCCCTATTCAAAAATGTTCGTCTAGGTGTGCTCTATCGATCCTTAAAGTTTGTCACCGACGAGCTGAATCACCCTGTATATTAATTTAAGAGCTATTTTTCTTGAAAAATACACATTTTTTAAAGCAAAATCCTGTTTTGTATACAAAATTTGGTATATCTTTGTAAATTTAAGAGGTATTGCAGATCTTTTGCTTCATAACACAGGTAAGTGTTTTGCTAATATATATAGTTGGAAAAAAAGTGAAATATATTGAATAGATTTCGTTATATAAGGTTTGGCATGAACATAATTCTTTACTAAAATTTCACTAAATATTGCCTAAATTTGAAACGTTATTTAAAATTCTAATAAAAAATTATATGAATTCCTAGTTTTATACCTTGTTTTAACTACAAACACAAGTGTTTGATAAAAATTTCTTTTTTTTTTTCAAAAAAAGTGCCCCGAAGTTAGGCACATACCTTAAAGCAATGTAGACAGATTTATACATATGGGGAACCAGTATTTCTTTAAAGAAATTTTTGCCTTATTTAATAGCAGAATTTTGACGATTAAATAAAGCATTTTTTGTTTGAAAATTTTAGTTTTACGGGGACCGCAGTTAGTCCACATTAAGTTAAGCAATTAAGCTACATGTAACGTTAATTGAACGATAAATTAAATTAAACAAAATATAGAATTTACAAGTATCATTAATCAAAATATGTCCAATGTTGTATTGCGAATGTAGGAAATATTTTTATTCAGATATATACCATAATTTTCTAATAGTAATATACACCGAAGATCCATTACATTATGAGCAACCTCCATCTATAACAATGAGCTTGCACAGAGGCAAAACCACGGCGCGTGCGCGGCTTATGTCGGAGTATATAAAGTGTCCATGCATTGTATTTCAAAACATAGCATGATTAGAGACATAATGGAAAAAACAGAAGATTTATCGGACTTTGATAAAGGTCAAATCGTTATGGCTCGGCGACTGGAAACGTCGATATCGGAAACGGCGCGTTTGGTGATCTGTTCACGTGCAGTTTATGTAAACACGTATCAAAAGTTGTGTATGCATTATGAAACGACAAGTCTCTGTCCAGCGGTGTGTCGCCCGCGGCGCATTGATTCCAGAGGAAAGAGGAAATTGTTACGCATTATTCGTTTTAACTGGAGAGTGAAACAGTCTAAATCACCAACAACTACAACAGTGGCGGACCAGACAGTGTTTACCAACACACAGTGCCACTTGCACTATTGTGTTTGGGCCTAAGCAGCCGGCGGCCAAAGTATGTTCTTGTGCTGCCGTCTTGTGATGCCGTCTTGTGCTGCCGTATCTTTTCATCGCCAGCAATGCCCGCAACGGACCCATGAACATCTGAATAGGACCATAGAAGAATGAAAGAAAGTTGCATGGTCCCACGAATCACGTCTTTTGGTCCATCACATTGACGGGAGCATGCAAATACGCCGAATTCCAACAGAAACCCTGGCTCCCGGAGGTACAGTTTATCAGAGACAAGCCTGTAGTGGCTATATTATACTTGCCGATGTTTTTATGGAGCACATTAGAACTCATAATCCCCGTAGAACAATCTCCGATGTCTGTGCACTACCTGAACATCGTTGCAGACCAGGTGCACCCATTCATGACAACAGTGTTTCCGGCGGAATATTGCATTTACCAATAGGATAATGCACCATGTCATACGGATCAAATCATCAGGGATTGGTTCGAGAAGCGATATAGTGAGTTTCAAATGTTGTTCTGGCCTCCAAATTTACCTGATATGAATCCAATAGAACATTTGTGGTTTGACCTGGAAATCCCAATTCGTGCTGCCACATTACCACCTCTCAATATGCAAGAATTGTGGGACCATTTGGTGAGTGCTTGGTACCAAATACCTCAAACTACCTATAAGAACTTTGTCGAGTTGATATCGCGTCGGGTGTTGGCAGTTTTGAGGGGAAAATGTGGTCCTACGCCGTATTAAACAAGTGGTCATAATGTAATGGCTCTTCGGTGTATATCTTAGCATATTAATAATGGCAAATTAAAGACGGCTAAGTATTAAAAAATTTTGGTATAAAGCTCAATAAAATTATCTGCTGAACTGGCAAATTTTCTCCTAAGGTGCCACCTTTTTGTATTTTATATTAGTTTCGTGCAGCATTAGAAAAAAGTGATAAACTCCTGCTAAGCAAGCTACAATATATCGTACAATCAAGAGGGACTACTATATATTACTAAATACTATGCATAATTTAAGATTTCATGTATGTATACATTTTAAAAAGTATACCTACTTTCATTTTCCAAATGGTAACCCACAGTTTTGATGATTAATTTTAGATCCGTAAATCATATCAGCCCGGAAAGTTATATAGTTTATGCATATTTTTCTAATTTTCATAGAGATATAAGAAAATGCTTTAGGAATTTCATGAGAATTTATAATTCTTGATATATATATATATATTATGTATATCCAGATAATATGATATATTTTTCTGATATTATAATATATTTTTCTGAAATTTTTAAACTAACATTTCTGTTGACGATAATTCGAACTAATTTATGTCTAGATCTATCGTCTTTTAAAACAAGCTATTAATTTTTCATTTAAGTACATATTCAGTGCGTTAAGAAATTATAAGACCATTTTGATTTTTAAAATTATGATGTAAATAAAGGCTCTAATTATAGTTTAAACAAATGAGATATCAAAATAAAACATATCTATTAAAATTAGTTTGCAATAATTTTGAATAATGCAATAAATAAGGATGTAATAATAAGGATGCAATAAATAAAATGTAAGCAATGATTGAAAAATACACTATTAACAAATTATAAGACCACTTGTCTGAAAAAAACAAAAAGAACATGTAAATTAGTACGATATTAGTCCTCCATTTTTACTTATAACCTCAAGCGCTCTGTTTTCCATAGAAGTGACCAGAGGATTAAGTACAGGTTCAGAAATATTGTGTCATTCCTTTACAATGGCTACTTCAAGTTCATTGGAAGATAAAAATTGTTTATTAGATTGAACTTTGCGACTTAATACGCCCGAAAGATTTTCTATAGAGTTCAAGTCTGCACTTCGACTTGGCCATGACAAAACATGATTTTTTTTTCTTTTTTAAACCATTTCTGGGTGGATTTAGACACGTGGCAAGAAGCATTGTCCTGCTGAAACATCCAGTTTGCACCAACTAAAAAAGGTCCAAACAGTATCAAATGATTATGTAACATAGCCTGATATTGCGCAGAGTTCAAACGTCCCGAAATTAGGGTTAAATCGCATAATCCATCATGACTAAAAGCTTCCCAAACCATTACTTATCCTCCTCCCATTTGTCTACAGAATCATTGTTTCGGTTCCTCCCTCAAATCATGCCAATAGTTTTTATAACCATCGGGACCGTCAAGATTATTTTTTTTCATCTGAAAATATCACTTGCTTCCATTTCTTGTCCCATGACATGATATTTTTAGCCCATTTCAGTCTTTCTTCTTTATGATGTTTAATTAACCTTGGAGTTTTCAACAGTTTCATACATTTATATGCATTAATATTTGATTTCAGACTCTTCCAAACAGTTACGTGTGAGGTTCTTTTGCTGAAATGGTTCGAAATTTCCGGAGTTGAAAGATCTTTTTGAGTTAATTATCGAAATATTTAACGATCATCCCGTACAGGCAAAATCATTTTTCTTCCAGATCGTTTAATTTTATTTGAATCATTTTTTGTAATTATTTCATTGTGAATGACAGTTTTAGAAAGCTTCATTAACCTAGCTATTTCTTGTTCAGATTTACCAGCACCCTTATAAAACCAAATTTTTCTTACTTCGATCGCAGACAACTCTTTAGCCTGCGGCATCATCAAATATATCGAAAATAACACTATCTAAACCTGCACATTTGCTTCTCAAGAATATATTCACGATATACAAACGCGTACGTTTTATAATGATTCTGATGTGACGTATAATATGCTAATTTCCTCAGGTGGTCTTATAATTTCTTATCAGTCGCCTTATTTACTTTTTTTTTTTTTTTTTTTTTTTTTTTTTTTAATAGAATTATAACAGAAAACGTCGTGGAAAAAAGAAAAAAAATGTGGGAAAAAAAGTAAACACCCCTACTAACTCCTCAACAAATTATCGCAGACGAAAGTTACTGGAACAGAACGATTGGAAATAAAGTCTACTTTTAAATGATGTATACAAAATTTGCTTAGGTGGGGGGGGGGGGGGCATATACATTATAAAACGAATCCAAACTTCATTTTTTTCAATGGCAATGCTCAATTTTAACGAGATATTTCAAATCTTCGGTTCAAAGTATGCCCAGACACAAATTTCAAGTCTTTTGAATTATAAACATTCAAAATTTAGTGCTTCAAATGTTAAATTACATTTTCATATTTTTATTTATATCTCATAAAATTATGCTCCTTATGTGCAATTTTTTTGTGTGGCAATAATACTAATTTACCCAAACATAAATACTAGGGTGGGTCGAAAAAACCGAAATATTTATAATTGAAATGTAATAGAGCGGAAAAGTTGCCTTTTGTAATAAAGAATAAATTCGGAAAATATTACACCTATCGGTTAATATCTTTTACCGCCGCAACGGGGCCAAAATTTCCAAAAATCGCAAAAAACATGTTTTTTTCAGTATTTTTTTTTAAATTATACAAACGTACTAATACAATTTCTAATAGGACGCGATAGCTACATGAAGATATAAGAAATGTTCTGGTAAATGTTCATTATGATAAAGTAATATCTTTTACTGCCGCAAAAGGACCATATTTTTTAAAAAAATTGTAAAAATTTCAAATTTTTATTATTTTTTTTAATTTTTATAATTTCTATAATATCTGGAAATAAATAAATTTACTTCATATCTATTAATATTGTCGTAAATTTTGTTAACTATTTGTTATAGACTGGGAAAAAAAAACGGTAATCATTCATTATTTTTGACGATCGCTTTATGTACTACTGTTTTACTGCATATCAGCAGTTTATATACCACAAATCACAAAAATGATATAAAATGAACAAAATATTTTAGTATTTTATTAATTAAAATACAGAAATGTTTAACCGAAAAAGATTAAATAAACATAAAATGAAGAAGTATTTAAAATAATTGAATTTTATAATATGACTTTCTTTCAAATAAAGCCATTGTTCCTCGAGAGGCCAAAATTTATCATATGTGATCCTCTGTCTGTTCTGGTCCACAAACTTTACCAGCACTATAATTTCACGTATCTTTCTATTGATTGAGTGGGAAAGGAAAATTATAATAGCTGGTATGTTTAATCGAACATTCTAAATTCACCAGCGTCGTTAGATCGTCAGTTCATAGACAAACCGTAACAGGTGGTTTCGTTAGTTTACAGTTTTGCCACTCGACTAAATCCATACAATTTTAAGCTTCAAAGTTCAATTCTGAAATGACGAAGTGACGAAAGGCACTATTCGTGCCCACAGAACTTCGTTCTTTGGCAATTTTCTTTATGGCTGGGGTTCAGATGTCCTCTCCTTCATATGCTATCATTCCAATGAGGCTATTTTCATGATTTGCGAAACAGGCATTTCGTGAAATTACAGGAACTATAATATTTTGTAGATGATATGGCAAGTAACTAGGCTTACTAATTATAGCCCACAAAATCTGAAAAACACGATAGATTCATTTTAATTGTGAACCAACTGATGCAGTACACTTTCAGGATGTACTCATTGAGTACATCCTGATCAGCCGATTGCCAAAATTAAAAATTGCCAAAGCACGAAGTTCTGTGGACACGAATAGCGCCATCCGTCATTTCGTCATTCCAGACTTGAACTTAAAGCTTAAAATTGTATGGCTTTAGTCGAAAGGTAAAACTGTAAACTAACGAAACCACCTGTTACGGTTTGTCTATCAATTGACGATCTAACAACGCTGGTGAGTTTAGAATGTTCAATTAAAGATGCTATTATAACTTTCCTTGTACCACTCAATCAGTAGAAAGATGCGTGAAATTAGTCGCTGAAGTGCTGGTAAAGTTTGTGGACCAGAACAGAGGGAGGATCACATATGATCAATTTCAGCCTCTCGAGGAACAATGGCTTTATTTGAAAGCAAGTCATATTATAAAATTCATTTACTTTAAATACTTCTTCATTTTAAGTTTATTTAATCCGTTTCGGTTAAGCATTTCTGTATTTTAATTAATAAAATACTAAAATATTTTGTTCATTTTATATCATTTTTGTAATTTGTGGTATATGAACTGCTGATATGCAGTAAAACAGCAGTAGATGAAGCGATCGTAAAGAACAATGAATGATTACTTTTTTTATTTTCCAGTCTATGACAAATAGTTAACAAAATTTATGGCATATTAATAGATATAAAGTAAATTTATTTACTTCTAGGCATATTATTAAAATTATAAAAATACAGAAAAAATGAAAATTTTTACAATTCGTTTCTTAAATATGGTCCGTTTGCGGCAGTAAAAGATATTATTTTATCATAATGACTGTGTGACATTTCTTATATCTTCATGTAGCCATAGCGTCCCATTAGAAATTGTATTCGTATTTTTGGATAATTAAAAAAAATATATTGAAAAAAAAAACAAGTTGTTTTGCGATTTTTTGAAACTTTGGCCCTCTTGCGGCGGTAAAAGATATTATCCGATCGATATAATATTTCACGAATTTATTCTTTATTACAAAATGCAACTTTTCCGCTCTATTACATTTCGATTGTAAATATTTCGGTTTTTTCGACCCACCCTAATAAATACGTTGAATTTGCAATTTTTATAATTTTATGATATGAATTATGAATTATAAAATTAATATTCGAAAACATTATGAATTGTAACCTACAATTTTTTTGATGGATTTAGATCTGTTAAGTCCTGCTTTATGGAAATCCAAAATTTCACATTTTTCTTCCAAGTAGTTTTCAAAATATGCTTAAAGAACGGCAAAATGAAGGTTTAAGAGGCCGTCTATGATAGAAGTGACTAGATATTTTGAAATTTCTTACGCTGTCCTGTAAGCTAGCAGACTTCATTGACTGCTTGAGTGACGCTTAAGGTGCCTTAATCAAGAAGAGGGCTCTCTCGGTTAACAACCGTGTACCGAACTTCAATTTGGATACAGCCCTTAAAATATGCTCGTTTTAAAATAATTAATTTCTCGGAAACTTATGGTACGAATTGCATAAAAATTTCTTTTTAGGCTAATTAAATGGTGTAGAATTCATTTATGCTGTCAGAATTGTGCACTGCTGTTGGAAGAAAAACAAAGTTATGGTTCGTTTTAATATGTAGATGGCCCCCTAAGGAAATTTTATATACCTCATTTAAAAGTAGACTTTATTTCCAATCGTTCGGTACCAATAACATTCTTCCATGATAATTTGTTGAGGAGTTAGTAGGGGGTGTTTTCCTTTTTTTCCACGACTGTGCATAATTGTGTATTCTTCGTCTGAGGTGCACCCATTCGTTAGTGGTCTTATAATGTCTTAACGCACTGTATACGATATGGCCATTAATCGCAGAACACTTTCAATTTTAGGCATTTTGTCGAATATTTAAAGATATACTTGTCGGATTCTTCTGAAACTGCAAGATTATAAAGACTATGTTTGAACTCATATTTATCAATGTCGATTTGAGAAGGAAGACAATTGTGGAGCAAACATTCAAACCGTGTTTTCTCACAAAAAAAATAAAAAATGAGTTATTGTTATTTTTATGAACTCTGTGTTAAATTGCGCAGAAATAAATGGTATTTTTTACTAAAAAATTTTTTTCTCCGATTATAAATCAATTTTAAAACTTGACGTTTCAATCAAAGAGTTTTTCCTCCAAATCCTGCATTCAATCAGGCAGTGATTTCTCCAGTCTGCCAATCACAGTTGTCACTTAATGTGAACTTTCGAAACCTACCACACATATCACAATTGAAACGGATTGTTTTAGAAAAAATAAGAGAACTGTTAAAGTTAAAGGCTTCCAGAATTATAGATTTCAAGATCTAAATGAAGAATATGATGTAAATCTTCTTAAAAAGGGAGTTACTGTTGCCTTGTTCAAAGGGTTGTTTTAGAATATCTTCCTCTTAGCCACGCCATACCAGTTAAAAAGAACAAAGATGTTAAAAAACTTTTGAAGGTAATGCATAGTGAACAGTGGCAAAATCAACCTGATGATATATTCAAATGATACAACCACATTATCCATGATTGATAAGCCTGCGATAAAAAAAAGAGGGAGATGTGTATAACTGTCTAGATGAAGATATTGGTTTTAAAATTTGAAGTGGATTTCTGGCAAACGAGTATTTATTTAGTAAATATTTAATGAATACTACTAGGCACCATAATCTGTCATTTTATTTTAACAATAATCAACTGAAATTCGGTATTTATTCAAATAAAATAATGCTATTGTATTATTTGTGAGTTAGAACTTCTTTCATTAAAAAAGCGTTTTATCCACTTGTCAAACAATCAAAACATGTTTCCTCCTCTGAATTCGGTCAAAACGTGTTTTCTCCAAATATTAAATGCATTTTATTAATTTGTTTTATGTTTAATATCTTAGGTATGCTTGCAATTCTTTCTAATAAACAGTAATAAAAATACACAATAAAAATGAAAATTAAATACAAGTTATTTTCTTATTTATCAGTTTTTTGTGTTTTTTGAAAATTTGTATCTAAAGGAGAAAGCATGGTTTGCATGTTTGCTTCACAATTAGGGGATCAACAAAAAATAAAAGAAATACAATACTATTTGGGATCGCCCTCTAAAATAAAATTCATTCTACAGCATAGAATATGTGGATATTGTAGAATATATGTATTCATTTTTCTAAGAACTGCAAGTATATTAATGGAGATATAGAGAGTTTTTTTAAGTTCAAAAAATTCTTGCATGTTGCATGTTTTTTTTTTTTTTTGCTTATATCATGCAGGGTTTTCAACCAAATTTAACGCCATCTTCTGAAAAATTGGCAAAAGTATAGTAGAAACAATATAGTGTAATTGAAATATAAATATGTTAAACTTTTGATGAAATATGAGCTGTTGTATCAAATATTTTTTATCTGCGCATGCGCGAATAATATACCAAATACTTTTCTACATTATTTAATAGTCCACTCTGTGGAAAAACACATAAAAAATCAGTCAAATATCGTGACAATTCAGACGGATATCGGTGGTAGAGTGAGCTGATTTTTAGTTGCTGTATAAAAGCAACTGAATGATACGGGATTTTCTAAAAATTTTCATTTTTAATAACTGATTTTCAGCAAAGGAGTTCATCAACCAGTAGGTTTGGAACAAATGCATCTATTTTGATACTTCTTTTTTTTCTTGGAATCGGCTCGTTCTGGTGGTTTTCCAAGTAAAAGTAAAGCATCAATAAAAAATGATATATATATATATATATATAAATGGCAATTTATGGAAAATCACTTATCATTCAGCTGCTTTTAAAGAGCAACTAAAAATCAGCTAACTCCATCGCCGATATCTTTCTGAATTTTGACGGTATTTGACTGCAGTTTTTATACGAGTTGCTCCAATGAGTTGACTTATAAATCAAGACAAAAATCTGTAATAGTTTGCGCATGCACAAATAAAAAATATACAGCTTAAAAAATACAACTGCTTATATTACATCAGTTATTTAATATATTTATATTCTAATTGCACTATATTGTTTCCACAACATCTTGCCAAATTTTTTGAAACTGGTGTTAAATTTGGTTGTAAACCGTGCATGATATAAGCAAAAGACATAAAAGAATTTTTTCAACCTTTTATAAAAATCGCTATATCTTCATAAATACTAGTGATATTCTTACACAAATGAATACACTTAAGTACAATATCCACATATGTGTATGCTGTAGAGGTAAATCGTTTCGTGCATTTCATTTTATAGCGTGATCCCAAATATTATTATTTTTTTTATATTTTGTACGCCCGCTCCCAATTGTCTTCCTTATGAAATCGACATTGATAAATGTTAGGCGAAACATAGTCGTTATAATCCTGAAGTTCCAGAAGAACACGACAATTATATTTTTAAATATTCGACAAAAACTTTAAAATTAAAGGTGTCCGGTTATTAATGGCCATAAAGTATATATATATAGATAGATAGATAGATAATATATCTATCACAGTTATGAAATAATGGATAATATTTATTTTGCAATTTCTATTTATAAAAAATATTTAATTGACTAGGAAAAAGTTATCAAAATAATAGAAGAAATCCTTTCACCAGAATAATTAGGAATATGGTCCCTATAACACACTCTAAAATCATCGAAATCTGTGTGCACCATGTTTGGTCTTCTTCTAGTTAGTATGAGGCGAACATTGTAAGTAGACCCTAGTGAGTATCACCATAGAACCCTGTAATGTATTTGGGTTTTTAATAAAACTGATATGTCTTGATATTATACAATTGTTCAGATACATTTAATTACGGCCATCTTTTCGTACAATCAAAAATAAATGCTAAATGTATCTTCAAAATAGACGAAAAATAGAAATATCATTCTCAGTTTAAAGTACTTTTTAAAAAAGGCAATAATAAAGATTAATACTTTCGTAAAGGCCATAATTTTTTTTGAATTATCACTTCAGAAAATCGTTGTATTGTAAAGTTAAACAAAGAAAAATCATCCGTCGCGCATAGGTTATGAAACAATTTCCAAAACATCAAGAATACTGTAAAAATAACTTTGCCACTTAATAAATTTAAAGAATATATTTAAGTAAACAATTTAGAAAACGCATAACACAGTTGGAGATCCAATTTTAGCAATTAGAGGCCATATACGGTAGGACATTAAAATTATTTTGAGCTTTATGTGATCTATAGATTTGTACAAGTACTTCAATGGTTTGTTAACATTTAATTCAGTAAGAAAACGGATCACGTATTTGAAAATTTATTTTCAACAATTAACCGCCAAGAAGATAACTTGGAAGTAGTTTTGCAGCCCTGCGTACGATTTATAATTTTTTTACGCATAACACATTAAGCTAAACTTAAGTTAGACAATGAAATGCATTTACAGAAATTACCACTCATGCAGTATATCTATATTCTTGGAAAGCCCTGTATATATTAAATTTTTATAATTCAGAAATATTTCTTGGTATACAAAATATAGTGAAACATAGAAATACAGAACACCCTTAAAAACACCTCTAAGGAATTCACGCCCATGGACAGCATTGCTTAAGAATTCCTTTCTTCTGTCCAGTATATGAGCTATGCAATTTATGCACATCATGTAATGTACTACAATTTCGTTAAGCGTAAAAACACATGCGGAATTTGAAAACGCACTTCCAGCTGTTATCATTTACATACTGTATAGTAACCAAATTTTTTTCTGCATCTGTAAATGAACAAATAAATGCTATTCACTGTTAATGCACTATATAAACGGCTTGCATTGCCCTCTGTAATGCACATCAATTTCATTATTTTTAAAAAAGTGAACCATCCTTAAAATACTCTAAAGCCATTTTTTCCCATAGACTATAAGTAACTAAATTCTTTTGCGCGTTTTCTGTAAACGAATTATACATGCTACACAATCTATTTTCAAAAGGGAATGTCGTAATCCTTAATAACATATTCTAAGCTCATGAGAAACATTTTCACGCAAACGTTCAGACGGACAGATGACCAGACAGACGGACAGATAGCGGACAAACTGAATTCATAAACGCTTTTCAACTGTGTTTTAAGGTGTTAAAAAAATAAAGTATTTTCAAAACTCTTCTATTAGGTATGGAAATGAGATGTAAACTTTGATCGATCAATTAACAACGGATTAAATGTAACATAAAAAAATATACTGCAAAACACTAAAAAGATATTTCGTAGGATATGCTGGTAATAGATAGTTGTAGGTTAATACTTGTTCACACAGAAATTTACAATGTTTTATGTGAAACATCCGTGAGATGTACTCTAAATAACTTTTTAATCTTACTTTCCTAACAGAATATCCTTGAACAAAACCGTCTCCTGAAAAAAAAAATTAATAAAAAGTCAAATTAAACGTCACTCGCTTTTCCTAACAATATGTCACACTGTATTTTTCTTAGCATTATCCTATTAAATTGGTGTTCTCGCTTTAAAAAAATGACAAATAAAAAAACCATTTTGGAAGTACACACGTGCTTGAGAAGTTATAGAAATTTTAGTGGTAAAAGTTGAATGGAAATACCGAACGGAAAATAACATTTTTTCTATTTGTCCATTAAAATTTGAGTAAATAAAAAACAAGTTACAATTAAATATTCTATAAAACTTAATTTTAATCTCGACAATTATGATATTGATAGTTTAAAGTTTAGACTAGTCTTTAGCAAAGCAAAATATTTTTCCACTAATAACACTGGTCAGCAAAAAGAGTACAAATTTTGCTCCTTGCATAAAAAATATTTGAACTGTCGAGATATAATATTCATAAATCTAAATATGACATCCAAATTGCTCCAGCAAATATTGTTTTTCAAATAAACAATTTTATAGAAGTAACAAATAGTGAATGAATATGATATTAATTTTTAGTGGTAGATAAAATTGAAAGCATGAAAAAGTAATTTCAATGTCTAAGTTTATCAATAAATAAAGAACATCCTGAATATCTAGTATGTTGAATTTAGTAACGTGCAGTGTTTTTTCGAATATCTCCGGTCCTTTTTGTTTTCAGTAGCATCACGTAACATATTTTTATTACTTTTATCATTGTATCTCTGGTAATGTTTATTAGAATTTATTTATAGGTAATTTAACTATAATTATATACCTTTTATTATTTACACAATTTATACTTGTGTTTTTTTTTCTTTTTTATGGCATAGAATATGTTTATTTTAAAAGCAATCCCCGGATCTAAAAATCGTGTGCGGTGCAATAATTATATTACAATATTTTGATTTAGTAACGAGAAATCTACAAGATACATTCGTTATTTTTAAAAGGAAGATTTTTAGGCCAACCAGCGTAATTAATTACTTACAGAAGAATTTTAATACTGTAAAACTTTGGTGGTTACTCTATGCAATACAGAACTTCATACAACTAAATTTTACAACACTTTCCTTTGAATGAATAATGAATTTGCTGGTTTTGCTTATGGTTTAAAAAATGTTTGGGTTGAAAAGAATGACTCATATTACTAATAAACAAAATTTTACATCTAGTCGTAATGTTGTCGTTAGAAAAACTCAAACAGCATCTCAGTATATGAAATATGAATGGCCGACGTTTTGATAATAACTGTGTTCCTTTGCGGAATTTTGCAAAATCAATTCGTGATATTCTTCAAATGATGGTGGAAAAGAGTCGTGAATTTCGTCAAAGATCCAGGAAAAAAATAGAGATTTTCTTCAACTGGTCGCTGAAAAAAAAATCGCAAATTGCAATAATCGTTTGCGGAAAAAATCACGATTTTCGTTAAATGATCGCGCAAAATATCCCAAATTTTGTCAATCGGTTCCTGTAACAAATTTCTATAAACGATCAAGGGAGAATGTCGCAAAATTTGAGGAAATAAATTTTATAAGTTGATCACGGAAAAATATTGCGAATTTTGTCAATTTGTCACGAAAAACATCAATTTAATCAATAGATTTTTTTTAAGTGCAAATTTCGTCAAACGATCATGGCACACAATCCTAAATCTCGTGAAAGGAATCGCATCCTGTCAGATAAGCCGAATTTTTCCTGGATCATGTTTCTTTTTTTCATAAGTACGTTTGTGATCATCTTAGCTTCAATTTAGAATTATCCTTGAATTGAATAAAAATGTTTAAAAAGTAAAGTCCTGCAACGATTCGAGTAAATAGATTTTACTCAGGGTCTTTTTTGTTTCAGGGTGTGGAGTTCTGTACGTTTTTGCAATATTGTAAAAGCGTTTGCAATATTTTTTAGGTAAAGGAGGCGGGTTGATAAGGGCCATTTTTCGCCCATCTGCCCCTTGATGTGACATACATTTTTTTCATTAGTATACCTCAAAACAAATAAGAAAAAATACTATTTTGAATGAAAGTTCTATAATAGGTGGGGAAATATAATATAAAATTATGTAAATATTGTCTACATTAATGAACATAAACATTATTGTCATTCGTTTTAATCCGTATACTCAATAGTAAATACAACACTAAATGCAAAATTAAGATGGATGGAGTTTATTACGACTATTATTTCAATATATGAAATATCGAAAATAATCAATAACGGAAAATAAGTACAGTTACAGGCACTTTCAGCAATGTGTTTCAGATTACTCTTCCTCCTTGCTTTCTTCACCCAAATCATTTCTGTAACATCCAGCGTCGGCGTCTTGTAGTGTATGAGCATATTCAAGACTTGTTTTTTTAACTTCTGTTGTGACGGCCAATGAGCCAGAATCCATGATACGAAAGCAATACGCGCACAGCATTCTACGACCATTACTCCTACTTTACATTGACAGTACCATGTGTGATGTTGCTTCACTCTGTTTTTATATAATACTTTTTCGCATTTGTGTGTCGTGATCGTAACAGAACTCGAAGGACAGAATCATCTTCACGATGTATGTAAAGAGAGCAAAGACCTTCTTAATTTAAGTGCTCTTGGATGTAAGATTGGCTTTGTTTAAGTTGGTATATTCCAGAAAATCTTGAAGATCTGTATCAGTTTAATCCAGATCTCCTTCTGCGTGCACATTGCACAGCAGATGTTATTAATCTTTTACTTACATTGAATTATGTGGAGAGAACATCATTAGAGAGACCAGTTCTAAGCTTTACAAGTAAAACTGCCAAACAAGTCGAGATGACCTCTTTTTCCAGGAACGCATTTTGCACTTTATAAATTCAAAAATGTAGTTAAAATCACAGATCCATATATCCATGAAAGTATAGAAATCGGACTGTTCCGGTGTGTCAAAATCGAGAATTCTCTTCTTTGCTACTATTCAGATATTGTATAAAAGTCTTTCAATATTTTTTTCATACAATGATGTATTCTCGCTTACACAGCGTAAAGCTTCCAGAGCCAATACACTGACTACCAATCCGTAATATGCGTTTTATAGCATCGTTTTCCCGACGAAATATAGATTCCATTTTCTATAAAAGCTTGAGTTTGAGCTGCTTTAGGTACGGTCATGTGGAAGTTCTTACACTTACATATTATAAAATATGTGTTAGAGTTGTGGCAAAGAGGTAGTGATAAATTTATATTAGGTTGCTTATATGTGGTGTCGTCGGCAGTAGTCGTTGACGCACGTTCTCTTGTTATTACCACAGAAGAAGAAATAGGAGAATTTCGAGCCCGAAGCATACGAAATGCATATGATCTGCAATTAGAGCACAAATTAGAACCATTCTGTAGATCGCAGTTTTTTGAGCTTTTAAGTATCGAGATAACTTTTGTGTTAGAAAAGATACGAAAATCACTATTTGTTTTTCGCCACGTTTTGCAACTATCGCACTGACTTCCAGGAATTATCATTAAAATTTTCAATAAATATTTACAATAATAGTGTTAGAACACAACATTGACAACTGAACAATGTAAATACATTTTGAGTGCAGCAAAACAAATATGAGCACGCTCCGATAGCAGTGCAACTGGCACTCGCCTTGAGAAGTCTATGATACTCGCACGAAATATATTTTTCTCTAATAGGTAGAAACGCACACAGAACCAAAATAAAATAATGCTCATATGAAAGCTTATAAAGAGTATTATCAGTAAAAGTCAAAATTAATTTGCTTCATGGAACGCTTCTTAAAGAAAAAATAATTCAAAGAGGAAAAAAATGAAAAAAATGTATGAAAAGTCGAAACACTCTATTTTCGGGCAATAATTTCTAGGACTTACTATTTTATTTAGCACGTAAATCTTATATTATAACAAAATACATATCTTTAAGTAAATAAAAACATTGAAAAAATTTCGGAAACAGAAACTTTTTTTTTCGCGTGTATGATGGGCGAAAAATAGCTCTTATCAACCCACCTCTTTGTTTATCAAAATTATTTTTTAGTATTATTTATGCTGTTTTTCCTTTAATGAACTTTTTTATGTCTCATGATGCTCTTTTTTTTCTACTCCGTGCTCTTTAAATTCCCCCGGCGTCCTGCCTTTTTTTAAAAATAAATGCTAATTTAATATAATCGAAACAGATGCTTACCACATGAAGGGTGGAGGTATGTTATATTTACTACTTAATTGTAATTCCTAAAGGCCAGATTGGCACCAGAATTTTGGAATTAAGTTTGCTTTTTATAATGTACGCGAAGAAAAGCTTTTACTAACATTCATATCAGTTTGTTCGCCAATCCCGGTGTCATTCAATAATTTTAATATTTTAGTACTTTGCATATGAAAGGGTTATATGAAAGACAAAAACGAGTTGCAAAATATCCCCCCCCCCCAAAAAAAAAAAAAAAAAAAAAAAGATTTTTGTTGTAAACCACTCTTCTGAACATTATGCTAAAGCAAAAATGTTTGATCTTGTACAGACTGTACAAGGAAGAATGGGACATTCCATTGTATCTAAACAAAAACAAAATGTTTTCTGAAATACCATTTACTACAATTTATGTGTACAGGATTCCACAATATGTAAGAAGATAAAAAACATTATCTTTTTCTAAGAAATTGTGCATACAATTATTTAATATGTTTTTTCTAGCAACCGAACCATTTTCTTGAATACAAGTATAATTCTACCTATTGGCATGGTGTAGCCAATTGGCACACTTTATAATTTTCTTACATTTCAGTCAACAAACAACCTGATAATTTTTTTAATGATTTTACTGTTCTAAATACAGTTATTAGAATCACAATAATTTTGTGAAAAAAAAAAAAAAACTCGCATCATAGTCTTACTTAAATGTCATAAATGTGTGAATGCGTCTAAAAAAATCTTAAAATATCCTAAAATAGTCTTCTTATAAATCCTGAGAAATGTACAAACCATTTTATGACTTTAATAAAATTCAATTTAAAACAATAAATATTTTTATCGTTTATACCCGTTACTCGTACAATTTGTAGTGTAATTTTCTCACACATTGACATTTGTAAGAATGTCCGTCTTGCATAGAATGCGTTTGGCTGTTTTTTAAAATTAAATTTTATGAATTTCAATTTAATATTTCATTAAAATAATGTCATAAGTATAAGTCAATAAATCAGAATCAGAAATACAAGAAACAGTCAATATTTAAGGCACTAGAAAGCAAACATTGCGAGTGTGAAATTGTTTTTAAGAAATTTTAATGTAAATAAATATGGAAATTTGTGACTGAGTTGAGTCTTTATGAAATTTACGTTTATCCTAATTGAGCATGGGGTTATTGATTCATGTTTAGTAAAATGCCTTTCTGAAAGTGCGTTAAAACTTTCTCCAGTAAATTATTAACGTTTCCATTTATATTACTTGTTCTGATTGCTTCATTTATCTACAGTGCATGACAATCATTTTTAAAATGGTAAGGACTACAATGAGAGTGTATTTAGATAACAGTAATTACATAAAATTAGCTATAATTTCTTTTTATAATTAAAAAATATACATATTATTTATTCTGGAATCTAATTCACAAATTTATGTTAAATATTTACATAAATGCATACCTTTTAACTTCTTTTACAAGTGAATGTGCTTCAAGTTTTATATTGCTCCGACGACATATATCCAAAATAACGAGAACATCGTAGTTGCTTAAACGTATATAAAATATACATTTTTAGCATATAAGCGTTAAAATAAATATCAGAATATTTAAAGATGCATTTGTAAAAAGAATAAATATATTGCGCTAATAAATATGAGAATACTTTTAAAATGCTGCTGAATGAACTTCGAGCAAAATATACTTTCATAAAAACAACTCACATCACAATTTCTTTTTTATCGAAAATGATTACTGTTTTGCCTATTTACTCAGTAAATTATTTATTCAGTAGAGTATTTACGTTTTGATTGCTTCATTTATCTACAGTGCATGTCAATCATTTTTAAAATGAGAACGCATCAGAAAACACAACAGATCTCCACTCCGTCCTCCAATGAGCTCTGTCCTGACACCAAGGACGTCGCAAACGGCAATGGCTTGGAGTCAGTAGAATGCACGCTACAGGGAGCCTGGCTCGGAACTGTCCTTGAAGTAATCGATTTCTAACAGTTCGTTGTGTCACTGTGGTACCAACTGCAGCTCGAATTTCTGCCGCAGACGAAGTACGATGCGCCACAGTCGTACGCCGAATACGGCGATCTTCCCTCTCAGGAGTGCCACGTGGCCGCCTGGAACCTGGTCTTCTTGAGGTAGTACCATCCCTTGACCACTGCTTCTAACAATCATGCACAGTGGATAAATTCCAGCCAAGTCTTTCTGCAATATCGCGGAAAGAAAATCCAGCTTCTCGTAGCCCGAATGTGCGACCTCGTTCCAACTCGGTGAGCTGTTGACAGTGGCTTCTTCGTCTCGTTAAAGACATTCTTGGCTAACATAAACTCAATACGCCACATTTCGAAGCTAAATAATGCCTACGAACTTTACAGCACGCATTTAAAGTAAACCTAATCTGCAAGTTCTGAGTGGCGCTAGTAGCGCCACACTTATGCGCGAAGCGCGAAATTTCAATCGATGTCATCTTTCATATGTATAAATACGCCTACCAAATTTCGTTTATCTAACATAAGTCTTTCTTGGTGTTGGGATTTTTTTTCCGCCAGTGTATTTTGTTTGTTTAAACAATTATTCCTACATTTCGTCTATTAACCCATTTAGGACTTGCAACATTCAATGATATTTTACTTTTTAATATAAATAGTTTCGTAACGCATTCTTTGCTTTATTTAATCCAGAAATTCGACGATAACACAAGACAAAAATTACGATTTAAAAAATCTGGTACACATAAATAAAAACCGTAGGCCACCTATATGAAACGTATACCTCCTGAAGTGTGTAAAGGTTGAGCAAAGAATAAACCTGAAACTTTCCATCACCTAATTATTGCTAATTTAGAAATACAATTATTTTTGTCACCTATATGATGCATTGGTTTCAATAGAAAATAGTTTTATACTGGTTTGAAGAACAGTTATGTGTAAGCAAACAAAAATTTAAGAAAAGTACGCTAAGTATCTGAATATTTATACTGGGATTTAAATATGTGTACCATCACATACTTAAGTTATGTAAATGTTAACTGTTCAGTTGTAATATTATTTTTCTATTAAAAAAGTCTTGGTTTCAGTAAAAATGACTTAGATTTTGAAGTCTATGGTATTTGAACAATATCAATAATTGTAAATTTAAGTAAGCAGAGATTACAAAAAAATGAAGTAAAATTTTAATTAGAATTTATCATGAGTATTTTATAAAACATAATTTAATGGTATAACATTTAATGATGTTTATATGCTGATAATAAAAAACGAAGGATAGTTTTATCTCCTAAGAGTTTCGAAGCCTTTTTCTAGAAAAAACAGGAAGAAGACTAGCGCACATTTTCCCTGTCGCATTATAAAGACTTCTAACGAAGTGCTATAAAATATATAAATATAAGGACAATATAACAAGATTATTGAAGAAATAAAATATCAGTGAACTGATAGCTTATTTTGAGTAAAAAATAAATCTTAGGCAAAGTATATAATCCTAATAGGAATAAATAAATAAAAACAAAAAATGCTTTAGTGTATTATGAGACGTTCACAAAAAATGAGATGAAAATTCCAACAATCCAGAAATGAAATTTCAGCAGAGAAATCTATTTTTATAACTATAATTTGATCTGTTTTGAACATAAACAATCACTTACAGTGTTAAAAGATTTGTTCAGAAGTAAATCAATGCTAATCTAGTTCACAAAAAATGGTGTTTTTAATTTTTTTAAACTTGGGATACTTTGACTGGGCATAGTCTTCCTACGATAACTCGAACGATGACCATGGAAATGTTTGTGGTGCTACAGGGAAAGAAGATACTGGCAAACAGATAGAAATAATACAAGGAGTGATTTATTAAGAAATGTATCCTGTTAGATTCTCGTGGTGAATATTAAATTATTAATGAATAAATTAAGCCTAAATTTGCATTAATGATCGACCATGGGGAGGCTATACATGAGCCATTTGACAGAAATATTGCATGAATGATAAAATTCGAAACACTTAGAACAGAAGTTCTGTCGTTTGTGTGATCTTAAGACATTGTAGTCTTTACCAAACTCCTTCCAGTTAATGTATTTTCGTATAAGCAGTAAAAGATATCATAATTTATGCGTAAAATAGGATTATTCTGCAATCTGTTCGATTCTTAATTTTTAAAATATTGTTTACTCTAATTTTAACAGAGCTTTTCTATTATTGTTGTTCCTCCGATAATAGTTACAATTTTTTAACACTTTCCAACAAAGTTGAAAAGTGTTTATGACTTCGGTTTGTCTGGCCGTCTGGCTGTCTGTCCGTCTGTCCGCGCTCTAACTCTCGTAAATATACTCGGATCGTTCTGAAATTTTCGGATGTTAATGATCTCTACCATAGCACGATCCATATTTCAAATGAAGTTTGTAGCATGTTTAGTTCATTTACAGGGACAGTCAAAATTTTTCCGTTCCATTACAGTCAATAGGAAAAAATCACTTCAAATGATTTTTAATGGTGTTACACTCTTTCAAACATAATAAAATTGATACCCATTAATAAAGTCCACTAAAATATGCATACTGTAGAATATGCGGTACAAAGTATAGTTATTATTTATTTACAGGGCCACACAAAAGAATTCCGCTAGATAACGGTATAGGGGTGGAATTGTTTGCGGCGTATTTGAATTAGGTGAAACTATTTCAAATATATTGAAATTCATATACATCTCTGAGCTATAGAATAAGTTACTTCGTGTATAATATAGGTGAATAGCATTTACAGGGACACACCAAAGATTTCAGATACTATATTGTATCCGAATTACTGTACATTAGCGATGATTGCTGGAAATTCAATTTTAGTTAGGATATGGTCTTTTATGTTTCACTATATTTATGCATACTATATGGTGTGTATAAATGCTATAATTAATATACAGGACTACACAAACGAATTCGTAAGGTTTACTGGGTATGAGCTCAAATAACTTAAAGGTGGTTTTTAAATAGGCTATACATTTGTAAGCTGGACTGCATTTAGTTTACTAAGAAATGGTTTTAGAATATAGATGAAATGATATAGAGGGTCACGGAAAGAATTGGATACATGGCCGTTTATAAATGATAATTTCTGGAAATGTGATTTCAGTAGTTTTAAAAGTGTTTTAGTTTGAATTAAAATTTAGCTAAATAGTGGCGTGTAATAAAGGTTCTATGTAAACTACAGGTTTGTACAGAAGTATTCAAGTATGTTTCTATGTGTTAGTATAAATTGCTGGCAGAGAAATTTCAGTTTGTTATACGTTTTCTTGCTAAACTAAATTTTCCCTTTATATAGTATAGATATCAACCTACAGAACCAATACAGGGCTCTTCAAAAGGATTGGAATACATATTTGAATATAGACGGTAACTGATGAAATCAGTTTTTCCAATGTTTTATACGTTTTCTAAAATGTTTACTTGGTTATCTAATTTACCTTATTTCCCTAAATAAGCAACGAAGTTTTTTGAAGCATTCAATAAGTGTTGGAAAGTGTTTCATAATCTATGCTTAACGCATGATTTTTTTTTCCTGTTTATATTATTAACCCGTATTGGACCACTCATAAAACGAGTTGTTTGGAAACAGGGGTGATGCTTGACAACAGCTCATACAGTGAAAATGTTGCCACGCTCAATCTAATTCTAAAAGTTCAATACTAGGGATATATAATCACAACTTCCAGCCTTCGTTATATTTATCAAATATAATAAATTTATTTTAAACGAGAAGTTTTACCTAATGATGAAATCAATTACGTACAATATAGAAATCAGACATGTATTATTAAATAAATATTCTGATTCAAAACAACTTTATTTGACATAAACAAAATTCCGGACGATTGGGATTGTGCATATTATTCCATGTTATTTTTAAGGAATGTAAGCTAAGAGTGTACATGTATTAAAAAAATGTAGATTTGGCCGTTGCATATTCTGTTTTAAATACACAGCTGAAAATTACACTAGTCAACAAAATTCAACTTTTTATATGTACCTGGCTTGTAAATGGTTGCATTTAACTAATTTTAGGATGCTGAATTTGGTGGAGTAATCCAATTATCGCAATCACATTTATTAGATACACAAAAGTTACGTAAACTCAACAGTGAAACATTTGACCAAAATTGACCGTTTGAAATACAAAGAAAACATTACATTCATTAGTAAAAATGTTTTCATGATAACGTAACAAAAAACTATAAACGTTATATAAAACTGTATAAAACTATAAAAAAAAGTAAAAACTATGAACTAGCACGAGCGCGAAACTGTTGAACAATAACCCATAATATTAATATTAACAATGTTATTTTCCAAAATGTGGTGAGATATTACGTGATGATAGTGTTCTTCATTTGTAAGATGTCGGATCATTCTCCCTAAACAGAAACCGACAGTAGTCGCCATTCATTGCAGGGTCCCAGCGCCCTCGATTTTTAAGTTCGACAGTTAGAATGTCTTTGTGAAAACGTTCACCCTGTTCATCACTCACTTCACCCAAGATATCTGGTAAAAAATGTAGGGGAGAGTGCAAAAAAGTAATTTTTAGTTGCATTTTAAAAGCTTCTTATTGTTGTATATTCTTATAGTTGTTTAGTAGACCACTCCCTATACAAGCAAATCCATCGTATTTTTTGTCATCCAAAAAACCGTGAACAATGTGTCTGAAAGATCTCTAAGCAACTAACTCCAGATTCTTAAGCTTATCATTGAACGTTTGGTCTTTTAACAATTTTCTGATTTGCGTACCAACAAATATACCCCTCTCTACCTTTGCTTCATTTAATTTGGTAAACAGTTCCTGCAAATGCTTAAAGCCGTGGCCATTTTTCTCAAGACCTTTCACAAAGTTTCGATCAATCCCAACTTTATATGAAGGCTCAATTATTTCCCTCATTTTCCATTGTTTGTCTTTGTAGTGGTTCTTTATATCTTGGCTGTCACATAGACACAAAAAAGCAGAATTTAGTAAATCCACCCTGTAGATGTGCAGATTCTGACTCACTTTCTTCTGATGACAATCCTGCATTAGCTATTTTCATGTGAGTGTCAGGAACACGTAACCCTTCCCCACGAGGCACAGGTTTTAGTGCTAAAGGCACGTCGGGATAATTCATACTATGCTTATTTTTAATTGAATACCCAACATTATTAGTAAGGAAAAAGTAATCTGTTAAATGAGTCTTTGTTAACGCCAAACCATTGGAGCACCAAACGGCATGGATTCACGTTTCCTTTCAACCATTATATTAGTGTATTTGTAGTGTATGCAAGAAATATGAGGCCCCAAAAGTTTATTCTGATCACCAAGAGGGCCAGCAAAATACAGTTTATATGCCTTCTTATTTAAGGTAGTTATTACTTTCTTTGAGTCTTTGGAGTGAGCTTGCATCGCACGTAACAAAAGCTATCTGAGTTGTTTGCACAGCCACAAGGCTTAGTAATTCGCAATCTGGTACTTATATTTTACTTACTGAGACAACTACATGCAAAAATATGTTTATTAATACACATGTGAAAATAAATTAATAGCACAAAAGATTGCAAATTTTGAAAAAATAGAAAACTAGCAATCAGACAGTTTTGTTGTACTTAAAACATCTCAAAGATTGAGCATAAAAAACACATGGAGTACACATTCAAAGCTTATTAACGTAATTCACCATGTTGACTTTCAGCGAACATTAAATTATGTGATGCAATTCATCAAAAATGAACTTAAAAACTTAACTTGTACTTAAAAAATCTCAAAGAATGAGCATAAAAAATACATGGCATACACATTCAAAGCTTATTACGTAATTCACCATGTTGACATTCAGCGAACATTAAATTATGGGATGTAGTTCATCGCAAACGAACTTCACCTCCTATGAATACAAACGCTATGCTACACGAGGCGTGTCAGTGCCACAAATATCTCGCACAGCTACAAATAATTTTTTGAACCCACTTTCTCATTATTTGACCACAAACTTTGAGTTATAATTTAAATTTCACCACGTATTTTACCATATATGTAAAAATTACATTATAAAATTTTGCAAAACTCTTACGTGATATCAAATTTCTGATAGAAGAATCGGATTTTACATGCAAAAATACAATACAAAATGTTTATTAAGGTACTTGTACCCAATATGGACAGCGCTTTCAATATGGACACCCTTAATATCTTTGAAAGTAACAATTTTGATCGAGAGATAGCGCTGCATGTCAGTGAAAAAAGCAGTTGAAAAGATAATTAAGCCTGGAAAGTGCAAAAAAGCGCGCTGTTCGCCATTTGGAAGGAAACTTGTTGATTCGTGGTGTGCTGATCGTAATTACAGGTAAGTTTAAATTCTCATTAGACATGGTAAAATTTCTTTAAATATTGAAAAGTGGAGTGTTTTAGAAAGCTGATAAAACATATTTTCGATTGCTATTGCAAATATTGCTTTAAAATGTTTTCTTTGTTTATTTATTACAAGATTTAGTAAAACTACGCCCGATTCCCAATATGAACACCTTATGCCCACATTGGAAATACAGCAAGTGAATCTTCAGATTCACTTGCTGTATCCTCCAATCCTCCAAGAAACCTCCTCCAAGAAAAAAATCCTCCAAAAAGCCCTTGCAGAAAAATCAAAAGAAGCCTCCCCTCAGCGGTATGACTTCCTGAACAAAGGAGATCTGGAACTGCTTCTTATGTAGTATTGATGCTGTTGCAGACATGCGTCAGATATGTCCATGAGGACTGTGTGGGACTTACCGCCCATTATGAAGAAGTTTTTATTTGTCCATCCTGTGAGGACCGAGTAATGACAGATGCAAATTCTGCAGACAGATGCAATAAAGCTAAGCAAAACCAACTATATTATTTCATAATATTTTGTAGTAACTGAGGTGCTTTGCATGGGTCTTCGAAGAGTCACAACCGAAAATGACCCCCCCCCTTCTAAAGTGCATGTTTTGAAGATATATACTGTGCCCCCCTCTTCCGCAATACTTAAATATATATTTCTTTTATCCCCTCTCCTCTAAAATCCCTTGGGAGAGTGGTTCTTCCATACACCCTGTGTGGTCGATAAGGAGTCACCTGTCCCTAATATGGACATGCATGTCCATAATAGGGACAGGTCGTTCAATATATGAACACTTTTAAACATTTTTTTATCATTAAAATTAAACCAATATAATTACAAGGTCGCTAATTTTAATAATGATAGTCAACGATCCAGGGATAGTGGGGATATATTTTTGGAGTTCTGTGACGTGTACACGGGAAAAAAGTCAATTTTCCTTAGGGTGTCCATATTGGGTACAGATACCTTACTAATAAGATACAAAATGGCTGTTAACTAGTATTACCTGTAAAAGATTTTTCTATGAATATTTTTGAGGGACAATTAGTTCTATCTCTCTTCTATAAAAAAGTGTATGCATTTGTTTTTTAGAAAAGTTTGATATTAAGTAAAAATTAAAATTATACTTTTAAAATGTCATTTTATTACAATTTTTAAAATTAAATTACATCTGACAGTTAATTTTTTTCGCTTGTACATTTAACGTATGTCTGTCTATTTGAAATAATTTATGTATCACTAAATTGCTTATGTTATTTTCATTTTAATGACTTTAATATAGCTGTGCTATTTAGAGGACTCCGTCTAATATGTGTTAAACACCAGCATCGATTACGTCGATTTTATGAAAATTCAAGAGTTGTATTGTTTAAAATGCACTGTATTTTATGAAATACTGGCATTTAATTTTTCTGGTACGTGAAACAAAAGAGAAGTAAAGCCATAGCTAGAAGAATGCCCTTGGCTTTACGGGATGGAACATCAGCAAACTTTGCGCCACTTTGACTCAAACATTATTTTTCTTAATTAAGCATAACATCATTTTAACCATCGTAAAATTTATTTGTGTGTTTCTCGTATTCATATTAACAATTTTTTAAATATTTTTACACGCAACAGGTTATTAATAAATATTTTTTAGAACTTGAGCTCACATTTTCCAGCTACAATTTTGCACGTGAACATTAGCATTCTTGAATTAAGGTTCTATTCTCAGTACCAGCGGGTTAGAGTTCAGAAATGTGTATGTTCTAGACGCATTCGTTGCAAAATATCTTGATTTATCACACAAAATATTTATTAAATATGATGTCATTTTCACTTACTGAAACATTTTGACTCCATCTGACTGATATTAGTATCTGAAACTCAATATCAATTGAATGAAAAAAAATTAAAATAAAACAGATTTATCTGTGTAAATGTGTGTTTTTTAAACGTGACTGCATTTTCTGTTACTTTTTATAAAAAAAAAAACTTTTTTTATTTGTAATGAGAAAATGACATTAGTCAAGCTATAGTTATTCGCATTATTTCCTTTTTGAGAAATAGCTAGTGCGGACGCATCTAGAAATGGGCAGCTTATAATCAAAAATATAATTATTAGAACTAGTTCAATAGAAAGCCCAGGGAAGATGACGAAATAAATCTGGAATTTAAACCGTGATTCAATCTATAGATTATGAATTCAATACATAAAAAAGCAATTATTGCATTTGAATAAGAAAGATAAATTCGTAGGAAGGAAATAGAATCTCAGTCACAGCCTATATATCAATGGAGTGCTGGTCTAGACATCCAATAAAGTTTTATTTACTCCTTGGTAAGTACAAGATAGCGTACGCGAATAGTCCATATTTCGTGTATTTTTCCATAGATTTTCGCTAATTTATCAAACTTATATTTACAAAGATTTTTGTTTTTTTAGTTGTTCAGATTTTTTTCTTCAATGTAATTTTGGTTTTACAATAATAAAGTCTCCTTTGTTAATATTTAATTAATAATGAAGCCGTAGATATCAATTTATATATTTACCAGAATATAATATAATACATATAATGTATATATATATAACGTAACATAAGAAAAGACCATATTCAATGTTTGTTTTATTTGGTCGAGATTTATATAATTCAAAATATATTTATATAAATTTTGTTTTCTTTTAAATTCCTTAATTATTCTCGAGCAGTAGTAAAGTGGTTTTAGTTCACATTATATGAAACTCTTACTGTAAAAAAAAAAAAAAAAAAAAAAAAAAAAAAAAAAAAAAAAATCCGTTTAAAAACGGAAAATGCACTGGCTGTAAACTCAACGTTTTTCATGAAAATCCTCTTTTGGTAGTCTCCCGTTTTCAGGAAAGGAAATTTCTGCTTTTACAAATAAATATGACTATATATAAAATATTAACAAACACATTAAAAATAATATATAATATTAAAAAAATTAATATTACAAAATATTTATAAAACTATGTCCCTTTAAAATCCGCTCACCCACAAGCCCGTGTTAATACGTTCACTAAGCTTCAGGTTTCCTGCAATACAAGCAGTATTTAAAGTAATATAATTCTATAGATTTAATATGTTTTCAATATATTGAACAATAATTAATATTTCCAAAGATTGCATTCATATTTGTTATAATGTTTTCTTTTTTTTTATATAAAATATTGAAAGAATGATATTTTCTTAACATTTAAAACAAAATGCTTTACAAAAGTTTTTACTCTGCACAATAACAACTATTCAACGATGTAATAATTTTTATAATGCTTTTAAGAGTTTTCAGAATTAATAATTACTACCTTATAAAGATAGAGAAAAAACGGCAGTTGAGCACATTGCAAGCAGTATCAACAAAAGGTGTTATAACCTATCGTGATAAAAAATTAGAACAAAAACAGACTTCAGGACATTAAATGCCCCCCAGGGGGATACCTTCTTTAGGTATTCACGGGCTTCGCAACCCCGGGTTCCTGAGCGATCTTTCTCTTTTCTTTTTCCTCTTTTTTCTCTTGCCTTTCTTTCCTCTTTGTTTCACTCTCATTGTGGTTTCCTCTTAGGAGGTGAGGGCAATTCTGCATGAGCCGATATCATCCTGTATATCGACTCATGGGGAATTGTAAACCACCCACGTGTTTGCCGTGAGTGGCACCCCGTGTCCCTGGAAAGGGGGATCCTGGCAGTTGAGGGAAACCAACACACTGCTTTGGCCTCTGCTTCAGGTAGACGGGAGGTGCATATTGGTCCCGTATGCATCAATCGGCTGGTCAGCTGACTTGTCACTGGCTGGGGATCAAGTGAGCGAGCATTTACTAGCCATCTTGTTAAGGGTGGAGACTGGCATAGGAATGTCTTGTGACCGTATGGGCCCTGGTTAGCACTGGTGCACAATTGTGCATCCCCTTGTTGGGCTCGGTAGTGGGTGGTGCGGCCGGGGTCTGAATCATTATTTTTTTCTAACATGGATGGAAAAAACTCATTTCCTTCTAACACTCTCCCATGTGGAGAGCAGCAAAATGAACCGAATTCTTCATTCACTCGTTTTTTTGTAATTAAACGCACTGATAGCCTCTCTGATAGTTCTTTTAAGAGAACTTCACCTTTTCTTATTGCAAAAACATTTCATTCTGTATTTGGTGACAACTGTTCACTTAAAAAACTGCATTCTGGAGATTTGCTTGTTGAGGTCTCTTCAGCCAGCCAATCTCAGCTTCTTTCAAACTCTAATACAATAGGACCTTTCTATGTTTCTGTTACAGCGCATCAAACTCTGAACACTTGCCGTGGTGTAATATCGGAACCTGACCTTTTACTGTCTAAAAGAAGAACTTTTAGAAAATTTAAAAGACCAAAATGTCATCGATGTACGCCGTATAACAATTCGTCGGAATGAGAAAGTGCTTCCCACAAAGCACATCATTCTGACTTTCAATAGTCCAAATTTACCTACTAGAATTAAAGCAGCCTACCTAAGCTGTTCTGTCCAGCCTTATATTCCAAATCCTCTCCGTTGTTTCAAATGTCAACGATATGGTCATACCAACACTACTTGTCGTGGTACTGTTACCTGCCCTCGTTGTGCAGAAGTAGGCCACGACGGTAAATCTTGTAAAAAATCCGAACGCTGCATAAATTGTAAGGGTGATCATCCAGCATACTCCCGTTCTTGTCCTAACTGGATCCGTGAAAAAGAAATAATTGCTATTAAAATAACTGAAAAAATTTCCTATCCCGAAGCTCGTAAACTTGTTGAGTCTAGAACCCCGACTATCGGGGTTTCTTACTCTAGTATACTCAAACAACAATCAAAATCTATAAGGCACATAAGCACCCAGACAGACTCTTGTTTTCCACCAATGACACAATCAACGAGTACTTCAAATAGAGAAACCAGAGATGCATCTTGTGGTAGTAAATGCTATGCTACCCCATTATTAGAACGTTGGCTACCATCCTCAGAACCTGTTACAATAGAATATCGTCTTACTGAGTCACAGAAATCTCCAGCTGGATCCAAAAAATCATCTAATCATCAGACTGAAACTAAGGCTGCTTCATCTCCAGTTCTACCATTACAGAAACCTAATTCTCCCCGAACATCATCAGTTCAATCAAAAATATCCGCCGAACATAAGACTAAACAAACGCCAGCTCCAGATAAAAGCAAATCTGTGAAACCTATTGTTCGTCCAACTCCGAAAGCAAATGAAAAAACTTGTGCGCAAAAAGAAAGAAAGAAACCTCCAACTCAAATCTCTTCACAGTGGAAAACTGTGAAGAGAAAAGGCAATAAATCATGTCTTAGCCCAGCAATAACTAATATTAAAGATCACAAACAGCTGCTCAACTATGCAGAAGAGGCTATGGACTCTTGTAGTTATGACTCTGATAACGATGACAATAATACAGTTTTTGAAGTTATTCATCCTACGTAGCTTTATATCGTTTTAAAATTTTGAATTATAACTTCGTTCTTAAAGCAGTATTATATAACATTTTATGCTTTATTTCTTGAACATATAACTTTTCATAACTTTAGAGCTTTTAGAATTTTTTAATTTAAATATTCTTGTCTTTTAACTATGTTTTAACTTTTAAAACCTTGTGTATTGTCGCTTTCCTTGTGCATTATTTTAATACATGTATTATCACATTGCTTTCTTCATTTTACTTTGTTTTTCACTTTTATATTTCTGACAGTATTTTGCTGTAACTTTTAATTTTTAACTATGTTTTGCTCAACTTTTTCTTGGCGCAGCATGTCCCTACAGGGAGTTTGTGCCATAAAACTCCAACCAACCAACCAACCAGGACATTAAATGCATGTTATCACACGTCAGTAACACATAAAAGTTCTTCAAACGACCTATAAAAAGTGTCAAATGTCAAAAAAAAAAAAAAAAAAAAAAAAACATGTAACTCTTGAATTACATTATGCGTTTAAGGGTAAATGTAATTATATATACTGATTCAGATTTATACAGAACATGCATTTGTATTGCATATTAACACACTCGCTTTTTTAAAGATTTATTTTGCTCGGGAATCGAATCATCGCACGGTGGGTGATATACCGATTCTAGCTGGCCAAAAGTCAATTTTTATAAGTTTATTCTAGCGTAATTTATTTTTTGTCTGTTATAGCTCAATAGTTAGGGCATTGTACCCTGCTATTGGTTTTGATATAAATGTAATTGTATAGTCCTTAGACTAGCGCAAAGTTAGTGCTTCTTAGTTGGGAATGTATCAATCAATTTGAGTATTGTTCATTAATCTATTACTTGAAGCGGAATAAAATATACTGCTAGATTATGGATGCTTCCAAACAAAATATGGACTTTATTTTATCAGATTTATGTACATAAAGTTTGCACATATCAGCTGTTATTTCATATTTAATGTTGCAAAAAACTCTGTATTTATTTTTACAGTTTTTCAGTTTCAATATAGAAAAAGTTATTTGATGAAGCACGATTAAGCTCAATTTTTGATATCATTAAATACTTTAGATTATCACCTTTACGTTCCAATTTAATTTGTCTGCCCCTAGGTACACCCCCCCCCCCCCAGTTTTTAGAACTGTTTTTAGCTTATTAACTCTAAATATTTTTTTGACATTTTAGTTCAAGTACTTTTTTTTTTTTTTTTTTTTTTTTTTTTTTTTTTTTTTTTTATCAAAGACAGCAGAATTTAAGCTAGTCACATAAATAAACTTTTGCACCATTATGCAACGGCAGCAAGATATAAAATTTAACGAAAATGTGAATTTGGTTGAAAATATTTTGTTTATAGAGGAAAATTACAATAAAGAGCACATGAAGTTTTGCAAGAGCGAAATGTTTAAATTTATGACCAAATTTGAACAAAAATTGCGAGTTGTATGTAGATATATCAGGACAAAATTATTTAAAATATATTACATGACTGCAAAGTTTGAGTGGTTACAAAACTGATCCAGACAAACTCTCTAAATTAAGATTTGATAGAATGCAAAACATAATGTAGGCATTTTCTCATGATATCTTATGATTCCCATTCTTTACATAAGGTTCCTCTGCGCAGAGATAAATATAAGTTTACAACGGAATATGCAACACCGCAATTTCATTAAAGCTGTCGAATGTTTGACTCGTACCTGAAATTTTAGTAAAAGAAATTTTAGGATTTGTTATAATAATACAAAAATAGTTTTATCACTTTAACTTCCATTAAAATTATCAAGAAGAACATAAAATCATGTGTGAATCAGATTATAGAATACTTTTGAAAGCATTCGGACTACTATAATAAAACTTCTTAGTTTAATAACTTGAAAAATGATGCCTAAGTAATAATTTGTAAAACATATATGAAGTTTGAAACACGATTTCAACCAAAATCGAAAAAATAGCTGAAAATTTTGTACATCCCTTTATACGAACTATAGATTTATCATATAAATCACAATATGATAAAATTTAGAACAGTTGGTGAACGCATAGCAGAGTTGAAAATTCCTCGTTCGTAATTTCCGACAATAAGCGGGAATATACTTTAGACGTTTTGTGCAGCCCTGTATATGATTTATAGAATTTATACGCACTAAATAGTATGCAATTTTTATAATTTAAAAAGGTGTTCCACAACTGAAGACGCACTTCCATCAATCATTGTTCATACAGAGAAAAATACATCTGATTTATTTTGTGTGGCTCTGTATATGAAAAATGAAAGGCACATCATATTCAATAGTAAGCATCTCATAGAGCACCTCGGAGATATATATCAATTTAAATACTTTTGAAAAAGTGTAACATTAACAAAATACACCAAAAATAATTTTTCTCCATAGACCATAATGTAACATAATTCTTTTTAGTGTCCCTGTAAATGATCGATAAATACTACCCATACCATATTCTATAGCAGTCATTTTGTAGTGCACTTCATAGATATGTATATAAATTTCAAAGTGTTTGAAATTATGAAACATCATTAAAAACCACCACAAACGATTTTTCCCCATAGGCCGTAATTTAATGAAATACTTTTGAATGTCCCTGTAACGAAATTATGACTACTACACGCTACATTTTACAATACCTAACATTCAACAGTGAATATCAATAGCATTTTTCTATTTCATGGCGATGCCAGTATATTGACGCCAAAAATAATTTTGGCCAGCTAGAATCGGTAAATCACCCACCGTGTATCGCCAAATACTTTGTTTTCTACACCACCTGAACGCACCTAAAGACTTACATAACGGCCAAAACATCAATTGCGAAAATTTAACTGTATAATGACTTTTACCCATCACATTTTCAATACGTTTTTTTCTGTGTCTGTATGTACGTTTGAATTAAAATTCTTTATTTATATTTAATATATTTTTTAATTTTCTATCTTATTAACTTGGATGATTTTAATTATTTTAAATATGTTTTTTATAGTTTAAAATACCTTATATTTAACAAAGCCTAGTTCATTTCTATAGGATGTAACATATTTCTACACCAGCCTTGTATAAACAAATTCTGACAAAGGCAGGATAAATTTTTTTACTAAAGGCAGGTGTTTTCGAATCTGTTAATCAAATTATTATTAATCTGCTGTTTCTCATAATAGAAGAGTGATATATTTTTCCTTTTGCTGCAAAAGAAAATAATAGATGAATTTCAAGTAACTAATTATGCTGCAAGACCGTCATGACTACTTCTCAGAGAAAAGAGAATCTTGTGTATGCCAGAAATAAGGAAAGGTAAAGCCGCAGGCACAGGTCCAGAAACAATTGAACTAATTGAAAAGTTTTATAATTGTAATGAATATTGAAGAATCAGGACTGGGAAAATGTAGTTAGCATTGCTAAGAATCTACTATGCACAAAAGCGATTGATATTATGTGTATCTACATGAATTGTATTCTCTTTTTAAACAGGAATTTCCGGAAAACTTGAGGATTATAACTCTAGGTATTCAATCCAGTATTAGCAGCACTGTTCCTTTAAATGGATTTGTCATTAGCTAAACAAAAAATATTTGGAAAATGTTATTCCACTTTTTTAGATCGAAAGCTAAATCTAATTTCCTAAAAGAAACTAAAGCAAACTTTGGCCCGCCAAAAGCTATCGTTTTGTAGGATTTCAGCAAAAATTTTACTTTTCTTATTCAAGGTGAGGCTTAAAGTAACCATTGGATCAAAGAAGCTGCACTCTTGATCCAATTGTTATGTACACTCAATCTCTCAGTATTAGATTATCAGCAAGCAATATACACATTTTATCTTATGATATGCAACATGATGTCACTCTTGTATGTCTAACACAGAAGGAAGTGATATCATTTGTAAAAGAGATGTTTCCCGATGTAAAGAAAGTCTTTGACTTTTGTCATTGGTGCTCTGGCAATATAAAAATTGCAAATTTTCATAAACCTTTGCCAAAATGAAGAGAATTTCCCCTTAAGATATTTAATTTTTTGGGGGGTGGGGGGGGGGAGAGGAGGGGATGTAGCCACCGATTTAGTGTTTTAGATACTAAATCACGAAGATCTTCTAATATACCGATATTTTATTATGTTATTATGTTTGGAGTTGCAGTAAGGCAGGAAAATTGAAATATATATTAGAAGGTTCTCAATGTTGCTTATTCATAATAAATGTAAATTTTAAATTGCACAAAGAATGAATGTTGCAAAATAAGTCTAAGTGATACTGCAAAAGTACGTCATTTATTTTTATATTTATATTTAGCTCAGTTATATTTTTGAATTTCAATCCTTTAAATATATTATTTCTTCTGATTTTTTAGCTTTAAAAATTTGCATATAATTTAACAAATTCTTTATTTGTTACATAAAAAAATTACAACAATCTAAATCTTTAAAATATTTATAAGCAATTTTATTTAATGTATTAGATTTAATTAATGATTATTTCAATTCTAATAAAAATAAATTCTTTCTCCTAGCTCATGTAAAAATTTTGCCCTGTTTCGGGAAGTTGCACCATTGAAGAAAAAAAAAATCTCTAATATGTCTAATTTAAATTGTGGTACCTAAATAATCACTGTGGTTCCTATGACTTGTTGAAATTATTTAAGTGCTTCTTTCTTTATTTACAAAGTAAAGATTTTGCTTTGTCTTTTCTGAGTAAAATGAAGAAAAAAATCTGTGATTTCAATATCCACACCCCCCTCCATGATATATTGTACATATTCTTTACATGCTACCTTTGTGAAAGTATTTATAGAAATACTATACCACTGAATCCAATGATAGATGTACATTTATGAGACAAATATATGCGATAAGATTGAGAACAACACAATTTCAGATAATGTGTGATATGTACCAATACTATACAAATTTTCTACTGTTATAAAAATAAATAAAGCAGTCTGATTTTAAGGGTTCATTTTAGAAAATAAATCAAAATGATTAATAAATTTAAATTTAAAATGTGCAGCAATTATTTAGGTACCACGAGCAAAGTCAAACACATTTATCTCTTGATAGGCACAGCATCCCAAAATAATTCAAAAATGTTGCATAAGCCATGAGAAAGACATCATTTTTATTTCATAAATAGAAAGCCCAAAGTGTAAACTTTTATTTAAAAGAAAAAGAAATTGGAAATTTCATTTACCTTTTTATGTAGAGCCTTTTTCGTAAAGTCACAAAAATTTGGAAAAAATAACCACAACTTTCAACTTTGGTTTAACTTTTTGGCCCTAAATATTTAAAATTAAATTTTTAATTATTTTTTTATTAAAATCTGCGTCTTTTGATGTACTTGCGGTGATTTTTTTAAGATGATTCGAATTTTAAATCCAGATAAACATTTTTTTTGAAAATGGAACTGCAGTCTAAAAATACAGACTCAGAAATGTGCGATTTGAGAAAAATCCAAAAATTGGACCCCGATATCTCACAAAGTATGAGGTCTAGGAAGGAAAATTTTCTGATGTATTCATATCATGATAGAATTAGTACATACACCGAGTTTCATCAAATCCCTGTCGGTCGGGTTACAAGGTCTGGTTGAATTGACAGGAATGTCTCTAGTGTCATTCCATGTCAATTCAACCAATTTTTTTATGGTTTGTAACCCGACCGACAGGGATTTGAATGAAATTCGGTGTATGTACTAATTCTATCATGATATGAATACATCAGAAAATTTTCCTTCCTAGATCTCATAGTTTGTGAGATATGGGGGGGTCCAATTTTTGGATTTTTTTCAAATCGCACATTTCTGAGTCTGTATTTTTAGACTGCAGTTCCATTTTCAAAAAATTGTTTCTCTGGATCTAAAATGCGAATCATCTTTAAAAAAAAATCACCGGAAGTACATCAAAAGATGCAGATTTTAATTAAAAAAATATTTTAAATATTAATTATTAATATTTAGGGCCAAAAAATTAAACCAAATTTGAAAGTTGTGGTTATTTTTCCAAATTTTTGTGACTTTACGAAAAAGGCTCTACACAAAAAGGCAAATGAAATTTCCAAATTCTTTTTGTTTTAAATAAAAATATACACTTTGGGCTTTTTATTTATGAAATAAAAATGATGTCTTTCTCATGACTTACGCAAAATTTTGCCTTGTTTTAGAAAACTGCACCAATTAAAAAAAAAAATTATCTGCCTAATTTTAGCTGTGGTATATAAATAACAACTGTGGTTACTATGACTTGTTGAATATATTATTCAATGTTTCTTTTTTCCTTTCTTTTGCGAAGTAAAGTTTTTGCTTTTTTTTTTCTTCTGAGTAAAAGGGGGGGAAAAGTCTATGACTGCAGTCTATCTTCCCTCCACTAAAATTTGTGCATAATCCTTATGTTTCCTTTATTTATTCATTCATATATTTTCTTTTATTATAAGCATTTTTAAAAATTTAAACTATCCCTTAATTTTGTTTTTACAATATAACTGTAAACAAAAATCTTTTGTTGATATAGAATAAGAAATTGTATGTTTCCCGTTTTCTCTCAATCGAAAATAATTATTTCTGTTTGTCTGGTCCTGGAAGAAACAATTTTGATTTTAACATTCAACAAGTAAAGAAACAAATTCCTGTTTATTCCGGGAAAATGTTATATTTCCACTCAAAACAAAAGGTTTCTGTTAAAAGACAGAAATTTCACATAAAATCACCAGTATATACAGTTTGTCATACAGTAACCTGACCGACCTTTATTAACGCAAACGTTGGTCCTAGATGCATACTTCCAATTTTAAAAATGGTTTAAATATGGTAAAGAATTATTTTTAAAGCGATTTTGGTCAAGAAATCATTTATTAAAAAATTACGAAATTTAAATTTTTATACGGCCCCCCTGTCCTATAAGTGATATATCGTAAAAAAATATTGTGACACGAATACAAAAAACTCCCATTCAACTAACAATAAAATTGACCAAGTTATGAAACTTTGAAATGCATGACTTATACAACTTTTTTGCATTTAAAAATAGATGATTTCGGCCATGCTTTAAGGGATCGTGTATAAAGAACTTAAACTTATTTCAAGGTATCTGCGCTTTGAAAGAAATCGTATAAATATTACGATTGAGTTAACTTTTATTAGTTAAGTTTCAGATTAGTTAAAATAATTGTATTTTAGCATATGTTTTAATTTGTAAGGATTTGAGGCTATGATTTCTTTTAACAAAAATTATACTATTTTCATAAGGTTTTATTTAACTTGCAACGATCGTCTTTCCAGTTTAAAATTTGTAATCGAACTTTAACTCACTTTCAAAAGTCAGATCGAAGTTAAATTTTACATACTGACATAAATCCGATGACAATGTATTTCGACGCTTACACAACAACGATAACACAAAAAAATTCGGATAGATTACCGTCAAAAAGTTTAAGAAAGAGTTTTAGGTTAGATAACATAAACCTGCGATGGTTGTGCTTTTGTACTTTAAAATTACGTTTTATGTGATTTTTAACACTGAATGAAAAAATTACCTTCACTTTTGATCATCATGTCATGATTTTTCGCAAATCGCAAATTTCATGGTTTAAAAAAAATTAAATTTAAAAAAATCAAAAAACCCGACTGCGTAAAAAGCGAACTAATTAATTATTTCTCATCAATGTGAAACTATTTTTTATATTACTTAACTATTTTTTTATTTATTTGTATTGATGGCTTTTAAGTTGTGTTTAATTGTTAGTTCCTATCTATAAACACTGTTTTTATCAGGCCAATAGATGTCTATGAAGGCTAGAGTTGCAGTTAACCTAGAGATCCTACCTACATGACTTCCAGGTTGTGTAATATTTGAACGGAGCTTCTGACTGTAACATAGTCAATGAAATATAATCTTCGCTTTGAAATACCTATCCTATGATATGCCACTCAATAGGATGCGTAATTTGTTTTCGTCTCTACCGCAATTTTTAATTCATAAAAACAAAACCTAGCGTATAACCATTGGACGGGTTATACGAATCCATCATTACACCATCATTACGACCATCATCACCTCATTCATTAAAATCTATCCAACCGCTGGTATGTTCCGAAGGTATAAAGAAATCCACATACCCAGATACGCGTGGAACACATAACCATTCTTTGCAGTCTGGTAAAAAATAGCGAAAAACCTGGTACTATAAAATAGATTTAAGACTTTTTTCATTATTTAATTCATGATTTTATTTGATGATTTGATGATTTTATTTAATTCAATAATTTATTCAATTTTTTAGCTTACACTGGGTTTCTTATAGCTAAACAGCTCAGAGATCCGATGAGGTTGAAGGGAAGGGGGGATCAATCTTAACTTTGAGCTTTTTAACTTTGAAATTTGCGATTTGAGAAAAATCCTGACGTGATGGTTTAAAATGAAGATCATTTTCATATTCAGTGCTAAAAAATACATAAGAATCAATTTTCAAAACCTAAAAACACAACCATCACATCTATTTTATAATATCAAATTTTCGGCATTTTTTTATATTTTTAGACTTACGATTTGCAAAAAATCTTTACGTAATGGCAAACAATAAAGGTTAATTTCGGATTCAGTGGTACAGAATACATAGAATCAATTATCAAAAGCTAAAAAAATCCATACAGGCTCGTCCTACAGACGCAGGTAGATTTCGAAATTAATGCTAATTGCAACAACAAAAACTAAATAATGATTAGAGATAAAACCATTTTAAGAATTTTATCTGGCCGCTTTTGAAGAGTTTTTATTTCATTTTTATATAAGAGCTGGCTTTATAAGAATCATGTTAAAGCGGTATTAAAAAATTTACTTTTTCATGCTCAAGAACTCGAAATTTTCTGGCGCATTTTCAGATTCATTTTTAAACGAAAAAATATGAAACTTGCTGACATGATTTTTGAAGAGATTTATAAGCGACCTGTGTTTTTATTATTCGTTCAATTATATAAACTTGATTTATAAACAATTATTTTCTCAGTAGGAAAATACTTTTCGTTTCCAACACAATCGCTTCGGGAAATTCAGTTCTTTGACATCATTTTACGAAATATATTTTACCAAAAAAATGACCATTACTGTTTTTTCTGCAACCACAATGTATTTTTAATTTGTTTTTGCTGTAAGAATTGGTCCTATTAAAATCGTGTCAGTATAAATGTTGTAGATAATATTAAGAGATATATAATAAATTCATGTGGATTTTATATCTTGTGAATTGACGAAGTTATGGATTTCTTTCTTCTTCAACCAACCCCACCCCCCCCCCTTTTTTATTTTTTTGCGGTACGAATTGGTCCTATCAAAAACTTGTCAATATAAAAGTTGTAGTTATTAAGAAGATTTATAATAAATTTAATTGGATTTGATATCTTGAGAACTGACGAAGGTATGAACTTTTTTCTCCCTGAAAACCTATTTTTGAGTCCCTTAAGCCCATTTTTAGGTGCGTTCGTAATTATATAAATACGTAGCACCTATAGTCGTCGTTCAGTCCGTCTGTCTGTCTGTCCGTCCGTCCGCATATAACAGAGCAAAAACTACCCGACCGAATGATCTGAAATTTTTAATATATAATTGCTGCAAAATTTTGTCGAGCCATTTCCAATCTTATGAAAATCGGATGTATAGTTTAATTACAGGGACAGTCAAAAGTTTTTCTTTACATTACGGCCAATGGGAAAAATTATTGCAAGTGAATTTTAATGATGTTACAGACTTCCGAATGGTCTGAAATTTTTAATATATAATTGCTGCAAAATTTTGTCGAGCCATTTCCAATTTTATGAAAATCGGATGTATAGTTTAATTACAGGGACACCCAAATTTTTTCCGTTACATTACGGCCAATGAGACAAAATTATTGCAAATGCATTTTAATGATTTTACAGCCTTCCGAATGGTCTGAAATTTTTAATATATAATTGCTGCAAAATTTTGTTGAGCCATTTCCAATTTTATGAAAATCGGATGTATAGTTTAATTACAGGGACACCCAAAAGTTTTCCGTTACATTACGGGGAATGGGGAAAAAATTATTGTAAGTGCATTTCAATGATGTTACACACTATGCACTTTTGAAGCGCAAAAAAATATACATTCAGTACAATATGAGGTGCAAAAAATAATTATAAAACTAGTTATAGTACGAACGCACCTCATTTGCCACGTTTGACGAGCAATTTCCAACTTGTTAATTTTATCAAAAATATGTGATACATAAATTTTTGGCCCTATTTCTAGAAGTAATAAAAACTTAAAACTGATTTGATATGTGCAAAATTAAGAAGTTATGGGCTTTTTTTCGGTTTTCACAAACCCCCTTCCTATTTCCATCCCTTTGGTCCGAATTTGCCCATTAGCGAACTTGACTGAGTTGTTTTGCCCCTTGATTATATGTATCAGTTTGGAAGAGATTTGTGCAGAATTACGGAAGTTATCATGTCCTTAAAAAAGTTATATATATATTGTAATAAGGTCACTGCAATTCTTTTGATGGGTATGTGTTAAACTTAAATGTTTCTAATTATTCATGTTTTTCACTTTTACGGATCTTGCATTGATTAATAATTTGTTTAATTCAATTTATCTGGCATGGTAAATTTATGCTTTTTGGTGTGTGGTCGATTGGGTACATATGGAATTCAAATTTTAGGTTAATGCTGGATTCTATTAGAGAAATCGACTACGCTTTTGCTTATATTAGTATTTCATGTACCCTTGAAAAAGTGAAATGCTATATAAGCTTCTGGCTACATCCATCCATTTGATCTATTAATTGTTTACGATACGTCTTTTAATGGTTCAACATTATTTTGCTAGTTATTTGTTTTGTTTTTTCTTTAATAGGTTATTTTTTCAAAATTTGGTGTTTATTCATATATTTTATATGGATTAATCGTACACAACGTGCTAGTGAATTAGTGCATTTTGCTTAATTTTTTTATTTGTTTTACTTGTTAAGTGTTCCATCTTTATTTTGTATAATGTCACAGTTATGATTTGTTGCTAAATTTATTAATTTATTGATTTAATTATAGTAATTGCAATTAGATGAGGATTAGTAATTATATAATGGTTTTATATATATATATATATATATATAATTTTACCATTTGTTCATATATTTGTGATTTCATCTTTATTATATATATATCCAGGCTGATTCATAAATATCGAAACAATAGGCTATCTTCTTAAATATTGCCCCTAGGCACATACTTCCAATTTAAAAATTTCATAAAAAGAGGTGCAAAATTTGATGAGATAAGTTTCAACTGCATGAGAAAATACTATATGAGAAAATACAAAAATTAATTTTTATACGGGTCCCATAGAGTAAAATTCCCAATTAGGAAATTTTTCCTTATCTCTTCCTGAATTAAACACAAAAAAATTCATCTCGATATTTTTAAAATTCGCAGAGATATCAAAATCCAAAATTCGTGACTTACACCATTTATCCATGCCTGTGAGAGACAAGTTTTTCACTCATTTTGAATGCAAGATATGGATCAGTTACAAATTGTACATTATTAAAAATCGATATAAGACAGTGCCTCTTCTTTGGACATAAAATAGGCAGCGTATAGATTTTACGTTAAACTTGTTTTCAAAGTATGCTGGTGGTCTGCACGGGCCCAAAATATCTAGGTCCGGTCCCGAACCAACCCATATGAAAAAAAGTTCTGCCCTGCCTGCAAAAAAGCTCAAATCGTAGCCTGGCCCGACCTGACTGAATTTCTACATAGTTTTTTACATCGATATGGTTAAATGTTGTTTCGTATGGAGGAGTTCTGACCAAAAATACTTATTATATCTTTTCTTTTTTCATGTTTGTATTTATTATTTTTAAAGAAGTGCCAAAAGCTGTGATTATTTGTTTTATTAATGAATCTCTATTTATATGTAAATGATTCACTTCTCCTTTAAAAACGTTAATCCATATTCCATGTGTTAGAGACAATGAAAAATGCTATAAAGTAAATTCTTTTATGATGGAATCACATAGGGAAGGAAAAAAAAAGCGTTATAGACAAGTTCCCTTCTTAGGAGTTGTAAATGTAGTCTATTTTTTCTCAGATATTATTATATTCATTTTCCATGAATCAACAGATTTTTCCGTTTAAGAAAGGATTCCGCCATAGGCAGATTTTTTTCACTAGTTTTACTGTATTTTAAATTTTTTGCCTTAAAATCTACCATCCTTTAAAAATATGAATTTTAAAATTTTATTATAAAATAATGGCCATTTAAAAATATATGCATTTGTTGTAAAGGTTTTTGGGGTGAGCCAAATTTTAGTTATTTTTGCACTGGTTAGGTCAGTCAGAGATAATGATTTTAATATGGGTTGTTTCGAGACCGGGACTGAAAATTTCGCCCTGGGGAGACCTAGGAATAAGTAAGCCAGTCCCGGTTTGGTATAACCAGTGGCCGAGAGGTTCTGCTCTCATGCTGGGTTCGAACCCAATCGTGTCCTTCGGCGCAATCGTTCGAAGTTTTCAGTGGTTTTCTTCGAACCTTGGATATCCTTGCGTAAATACGGGTTAGGTTCCCTTAGAAAGACCTCCACGGAAGGCACCCTCCGTTTCGGTCCCACATCCCTCGTATAGATAATTGGCCGTCATAAATCACACCAACACCCGCTTCGGTATGAAAAAATACGATCGGCCCGGCCTGGCCGAGTCGCCTATCCCGGGTCTGGCCCGGCTCCAGTATACAGACTTTTTTATCGGCCTCGCCGGGGCGATAAAAAGCCTTAAATTATAAGGGCTAAAATTATGAAAAAATCTTAATCGGCATGTTTGAAAAAGCATTGTTTCAAATTCTACATTAAACATTTATTTATGGACATTTAAGTGGTACAAAAAGGTGGTGGAAACGGCAAAAGTTAAACTGAATCGGAAGTTTAAGCTACCGAAAGAAGTGACATTTTCAGGCGCAATTTTTTAAAAGGCATTTAAATATTTTATTAGGAGCCAATCAATGTTTAAAATTTTAAATGCGTTTTTCTGCATGATGCTTTTTTAATTGTAAATTAAAAAGGTGCAAACTTGGAACATGTCTTTTTTGAATATTTTACATTAATTTTGTTTCGGCAAATTGAAAAAAAATTTACTTTTGAAAATAAGATTTTTTTAAAAATAATTTACATATTTTTTTAAGCAAATATTTTAAATATTTTTATTAAAATTAAAAAAATCCTAAAACAAAACTAAAATTATACTTTCCTCTTTAACTAAATGAAAAAAATTTGAAATCCGATGAATAATATTTCGAGTTATAAAGATTTTAAATTAAATCCGCTTAAAAAAATACTAAACATTTAAATTTTTAAAAAACTTTATGCGAAATATTAGGATGTGATTTTGTTTGCAAATTATACGGTTAACCATCACAAAAAAAGAAAAAAAAATCAAAATTCTAGCTCAACAAATATATTTTTTACATGTTTCCTTGAACTCTTAAACTAACATTGTTTCTTCGATTGCACGCATTTCAATTTGTGTCTAATCCCTTAAAACCTGATGAATTATTTAAACGGCCATAACTCGGCGAGTTTTTCAGATATAAAGATGCAATTTTTTGTGCTTAATTCAGGAATGGATAAGGAAAGTTTTCTTGATTGGAATTTTTACACTACGGGGGCCATATAAAAATTTAATTTTCGTATTTTCTCAAATAGACCCCCTATGGAGTTGCAACTTATGTCATTAAATTTTGCTCCTTTTTTATGAAACTTTGCAATTGGAAGTATGGGTCTAGGGACAATATTTAAGGAAATAACCTATTGTTTCGATATTTATGAATCACCCTGTATATAGATAGATAGATAGGTATAAAGTTTTTTACTGAGAGTGGTTTTGGGTTCTAGGGGTCATAATCGGTGTAGATCTGCAAACATTTTTCTGAAATTCCAACATAGGGGTGAATGTAATAGGTAGTATTTCATTCGAAATCTACCTAAAAACATGACATAACCCACCTTTTGGAAGCTAGTGTAATCTAATAACCAGAGTTGGGAAAATTCTTAATAGCAATTATCTTCAACCAAATTACAATTTAATTGCATGCAATTAATTATGATTAGAATTACATGCCGTAAAAAAAAGAAAAAAAAATCAGCACTGTAGTCGGAACAGCCCCCATTCCATTATGTGACGAAATTTCTGCGTTTGAATGTGTCTAACTATAAAAAATTACATGCAATTAACTTGTAATTTCAATGTGGATGAATGAGATTACAAATTTTCCCAACTCTGCTAATAACATTCTAAAATATGCATCATTTTTTAAAGATTTAGGCTGTTAATTTTCATCACTTTATTTAACAAAAATTCTGTTTTTTTTTTCTTATTATATGTTTATTGCAAATTGTATATTTTGCATTAATATGTCAGAATGATTAAAGATTTCAAATTGATATTGCAATGTTAATTTTACTCTGAACCACTTTTTTCATATATCTGAAGAAATTATATTACTACTAGATTTGTGAATAACCCTAAATTTGTAGCAAAAAATATGCTCCAACGTTAAACAGCTATTACTCGGTCAATTTTAATAGTAAAATAACGGGATTTTTTTTGTCTTACATGTCAGTGTAACAGGAAAATTTTATCAAATAATACTTATAGGACCGGGGACCGTATAAAAATTTAAATTTCGCAATTTTTAGCTCACAGGCTATCAAAACCTGAGAGATAATGTGCCCGCCCGTTCTGTATGTATGTATGTATGTACGTACGTACGTAATGCGATAACTCTTTATAGAAACATCCGATTTCCTTCAATTTTTTTTCTAATTTCATTGTGATAAGGCGCTTCAATGATTAGTTTTGGGAGTTCATTGGTTAAGGATAAAGGGGGGAAAGGGGGTTAGTCCACCCCCCTTAATTTAGATAAACGGGTTTTTCATGCAGAATTATTCGATTTGCTCCGAATTTGGTATACTGGTTTATTATGTTAAGGAATTTCCCTGATTAGTTTTGGGGGTTCATTGTTTAAGGATAAAGGGGGGAAAGGGGGTTAGTCCCCCCCCCCCTTATACGATTTTGCATCTTTTCCTTTATTAAAAATGTAAACTTTTCAGATAATCTTCACTAATTTTTTGAAAAGTGTAAATCTGAAATATGTTTGTTTCAAAATTTTATAGTACAACAATGTAAAAACTTCAGTATTTTGAAAAAGTTCGTCTGGTAGGAACTTACAGCATAAATGAATGTTTTTTTTTTTTTTTTTTTTTTTTTTTGGAAAATTTTGCTAAGCGTTTCAAAATTAAAAAAAATAGCATTTCTGAAATCACATTTAAAATAAAGTATTCTTAGAAGTTAAACATTAGGTAGTATTCGATAAATTTGGCATAAACCGCTTAAACTTTTCTTTCTTAATATATTTCCTTTTGTGTGCGTTTGGAAGTTTCATTTTAAATATGAATGCTACAGAAAAATTCGGAAAGCGAAATGCAGTATTGACAAAATATATCTTACATTTGATTGAAAATTCAAAGGTTTCATCCATTTTTTACGCGAAATCTTTTGTATCAGCTTGAGACTTCAATGAAATTTAGAATGTCATCCAATTTTAATGCCGTTTTTTTAATCTTTATCTGTTAAAGTTTTAATCATTTTATAAAGAAATACAAAATGCATTTTAAATATAAACCCTGTTTCTTCTGATATGAGAAATTGAACATAACATAAAAGTAAATTCCATGAAACGTTAGTGCTTTTGGAATACGAGGTAATTTTTCTAATAATTAAAAATATATTTAATAAATATATGTTGAATGAACGAAGTAAATTATTTTCATTTAGCAATTGCTATCTAATATGTGAATTTATTATTTAGGATAACCAGTTACTCGAAATATGTTTAACACTCGAAATAAGACAATGTATTTTCGAAATACCATCTGAAGAATAATTCGTTTTACAAAATTTTTACTTTTTCTAAGAAATTTGAAAATCTAAATATTCTTTAAGAAAGAAAAATCGGTAATTGACACTCAAAAATTAAATAAATTGTTATTGTATGATGTATAATGATAAAAATTAAACAAGAAAAATCATGCGTCAAGCATAGGTTAAAAAACACTTTTCAACACATTCAGAATACTGTAACAAAACTTCATCTTTTATAGGTGATGTTGAAGTAAACAATTTGGAAAACGTATAACACCTTTGAGAATGTAATTTCATCCATTTCCATCTGTAGTCGAAAAATTATCCAAATTCTTTTGTGGAGTGCTGTATATAACCTATGTATATGGGGCATTCTCACAATATTTTGACTTTCATGTCCCTGAATAATACTTTATTATTTAATACACTGTGTTTTTTTTAAATTTCATATACTGGGGAACATCCCATTGCATGATCGCATAACAATATTAACGAGATAAATAAGTTTTGGACGATGGTGGGGGTCCAAATACCACGAAAACTCATCTACCGTCCCGTGTTCCTGATGCTGATTTTTAAGTTTGGAGCTGTCTGTATAAAATTGTTTAAAAAAAATAATTCGATGTAATTTTTTTCTGAAACTGGAACTATTGTTTTATATAAATATGAAGCTAAAAATTAACCTGCACACATTTTTTGGGTTGTTATTATATTTTAAACTCTGTCCCTGGGTTTTAGATTCCTTACCATCCCTCTTCTAAAATTATTCAGAAAATCACTTCAGATGCAGCCACAGAATTTTTTTCAAGTTTTTTCTCATGCAGAAGTATGCTAGAGAAATAATGTCTAAAATTCTTTGGCAGGTAATTTACTGTAGAATTTAAATCAGCATTTAAATATCAATTTCACGCATCGTGGCTTTGTTGGTAGTCTCACCGTCCCCAAGGTTTATTCCTGCACTTTTCGAGGTAAATTTAAAAAAAAATTAATTTAATCCAATGTTAAGAACTGTTTCTAAAAATCAATGAACATTGTGGCTATCATTTAGTCTGATCATGATTTTCCTAAAAACAGGTGGTAATTTTCCTTATCTTTCCATCCTTACCGTCCCTTTTTTACCATTTCGTCTCTTTTTTCTAATACCATCCCCTTTTTTTACCTTGCCGTCCCTTCTTTAACATCCCTTTAAGACAATGTTTTACAAAAATTCTGTATTAAAAGTACTACATTGTTATTATTTCTTATTTCAATGTCCTGTAAGTAAGTAAGTAAGTAAGTAAGCACCCACCCTGGGAACCCGCTTTTGGCTTATGGTTGGGTGTAACCCCCAAGCCCAGGGTAGGGAAAAGTTTTACTACCTGCGGAACCCTTTGGAAACAAATAAGTTTTAAGATTAATTATAACTATTCTAAATATTGTTATGTACAAACGAGGGTTTATATATTACCCACAACTTTTTAAAGTTAAGTGTTCATATAAGTTCATGTATAAGTTCATACACCTTGTAGTTATAACTAGTCCCATCAAAACCAGCCACCACCACCAAGGCCACTAGTGCCTGGACTGGAAATGTCATTCCTGTATTTAATCTGATTCATAAAGGTGGGGCATTGTGTTGAGTTCGCTGTGTGTTTATAATAATTTGGTAAGTTTATACAATTTGCACAGTTTCTGAGATCCTGTTTGTTTATATTCGTGCAACTAGTGGTCTGATGACCCATCGCACAGAATGCGCATATTGAATTTCTCCTGCAGTTACTTTCGGAGTGTCCGTACAATTGACAGTTCGCACACCTGATGATTGGCCTGTAAGGATGAATCCTGCAGTTTCGTAATCCCACATTTATAAGTTCCATGCTCAAAAGTGTGTCTGAAGTTGTCTTGTCTACCTCGAGGAGCAGTTGATAATATCTTGACGAAGTTTTTTGTATTACTTTTTGAATCTGGATGTATGAACTTTTCTTTATGTTTGGATGTTGCTTTATTTGATTTATACTATGCAAATTCATTATAAGTAAAAATTCAGAAGAAAATAAAAAGTTATAGGGGTAAAACGGTAAGGAAAATTAAACTCGCAAGTTCAACTTAAACCTCAGTTAAATAAAAAAATTTTCGATGCTGACCATTGTTTCTTTATTTTGAATCATTAAGGTATTCGTCTATCAGATTAAAATGTTATTTTAGCAAGTTTAATTTCGCCAGATTTTTTTCCCCAAAAGTCAAAAGATTGTGACAATGCCCCATATTTTTATATATACTACAGCGTATGCCGGTAAGGGTTAAAAATGTTTATTCCTGGAATTCACTTTTTCTTTTTTCCTCTAATTTTGGCGTAGGATTAACATTGCGCACACTTTTATTTAAAAAAAAAAAAAAAAAAAAAAAAAATACACTTAATACGATAGCTTTGAAATTTTAATACTATATAACCTTTTATCTAATGATCGAGTATCGATTTGGTTCGGGATAATCGGATTACTACAGCGTATGCAAAAGTTTAGATTAGTTAGGAAACCCATAACACATTTGAAAATTCCCCTTCAGCAGTTTCAGTCAGTAAGCACATATAAAAACAAATTATTTTGTGCAGCCCTGTACATGATCTATAGATTTTTTTTGTAGTAAAAATCATATTTCAGGTATTTAAGGGGACTAGATAAGTAAAATTTGGTAAAAAAAATCGATTTTTAAATTTTTATATCATTAAATAGTTTAAACTTTTATCTTTCCAACAATGTGTCACACATGTTTATTTATAAGAAAAAGCACTGTTGAAATTATTCATTCTTTCTAAGAGTACTTCACAGCTTAATGGTCATTTAAATCTTCAAGTGACTTTTCTGAAAAAATTGGAAATTTCATGTTTGTGTTCTTTTTTTTTCAATATCTATTAAACTTATGAACTCAGATTTTTTTTTAAATACTTATATTATATTATATAGTATACTTTAACACGGGTATTTAATGATTTGTTGAGAATTATTTATTTTAGGCAATGAAATCTTACAAAAATGCTAATTTAAAAATGACTTTTAATAAATAATTAATTATTCATTTTCAATTTCACTTAGAAATAAAATGGCCCGTAAAAATACGTAAAACATGTTATTCTAACTACTCTAAAAAATCAAGACCTCTATCTTTCACCATTTCTGAGAAAAGGGTACATAAAGTTGGTGAATTTAACATGGCGGAAATAGGGCTTTCCCGGTATTTTTAAAGCAATCGAAAAACCTGAGCTGAAGAGCTAAATAGCTGCTCCTCTAGTTATCAGAGTCAGTAAACTTGGGGTCTTTCCTTCACAAAGCACTGCATTTTTTCTGTCCCGGTGTTTAAACTTTTGAAATACTTATCCATTCAATATACTCTATACATGTACTAGAGCTCACGTCAAATTCTATTTAAGACATTGTATATTCACTTTGATAGTAAAACTGATATTTTTCGTTATTTTGATTTTTATATTTACACGAAAACTATCCAAAATAGGTTTTCAAATTATTCTTTTTTGCCTTTAAGAGTTTGAAAACAGAATATTTGGATATTATACTACATGTTATTCTATTGACGTTTGTAATCTAAATATATATTTCTTTAAATGTTTTACACTATTTTCAGATGTTCATTCTCATCATAATAAATGTATTTCTGCAAACTAAACCGATATGATTCGTGTAACATATAGACGGTTATAAATAGCTTTTGAACCGTTCATTTTTCATGAAAGAAGGAGGCAGTTATTAATAAGGTTTTTTCTAAATAAAAGCTCCTTTGATGGATGAATATGATGCACAGATGAATACGACTTTTATTGATAGGGTATTCTAAGCATAAAAATATCACCCAACATCAGCGTTGCGTAGTAAAATTAAAAAATGGGTTTAAGAGGTCGAATTTTCAAAATGTACAGAAAACTGAGGTGAATAAAAACTGCTTTAACAATACATTTTTTTTAATCCACGGTGTTTAAGGTAATAGACACATTTCACGTTTAAAAAAACATTGATTATTGAGGTATCATTACCTTTAATTAAATAAAGATTAACTCATTTATAGCTGAACTGAAAATTTCTAAAATTTAAATTGCAGCTTCAAATCATTTTATGTACATTTAAATGCTTTTTTTTTAATTATATTTTTTGGTATCTAAGGCCATTGTTATAGCAATAAACTAGATTTGAAGTTATTTCAATGAATTCTTTAATTCCATTCCGAATAAATATACAATTAAGATTTTTAGTCGCCAATGAAAATCATATAATTTAATTAAAATCTGTAAGCGAAGCATTTAAATACGTAATATAAATGCATAAGAGCTTTAAATATGAATTAGGAAAGGGATATATGATATGATTTGTTTATATATATATATATATATATATATATATTTATTTATTTATTTATTTAGGGAGCAATTTCAAAGGTAGCGGTTAACAAAAAAATACGTATATAAAGCTAAAATCTTCTTCTCTCCGAAGGTGTAAATAGTTTTCAGTAAAACTACCATTAACCCTTTAAACACATTCGAAACCACAGGTCACTTTGCGCCTTACGGAGACAATATGTTTTCAAAGGTAAAAAGGCCTAAACGTACCTATTTAGACAGAATCTTTCAGAGTTACTCTACAGACTAGATTTACATCAGTTATAGACATTTCGAAACGTTCGGATGAGTAGAAGTATTTTTTTACAAAATAAAATGTGCGAAAATGATGGCGAAATCGCGGTGTTTCGAAACATTTTCTCACGACTTCAGCTTAAGTTTTCACTACTGAATGTGCATTTTCATGACATTTTAAAGAAGGCTCGAATACAGCTATATTTATAACCCATTAAAATGTTAGAGAAATACGACAATAGGAACTTCTTTTTTTTTGCTATGCTAACAGAAGCGAGCCAAAAACAAGAAAATAATCCAGAAGGAAACATATTACTTTTTCACCTGGATATTGATAATTTTTTCATGAATTTTTTGTCACAAGGTCATTACCATCACATTTATAACTGCTTAAAATCTTAAATAGTTCGGACAAAAAGGAATATTTTTTAAAATACTGAAATAGACCAAATTAAAAAGAAGGTATTTTAACGAGCCATTTTACCACTAAATATCAATATTTTTTCTCGATCGTTTCACAAGCTAGGAGAACTTTATGTTTTTAACTCCTAAAAATTTCAAAGCATTTGGATGGTAATGACTATTTTTTTAAAGCATTTAAATTACCGGACAACCCTCGCTCCCACCTCCCCTTTTCCGGCATTTTTCAAAATTACGCATTGACATCAAAAATCAAAATACGCAAAAAAGAAAATACCAAATAGCACATTTACTTTCAATTCTCTTTGCAACACCGCTAATCATTTCAAAGAATACGAAAATTAACCCTTTAATCCTTACCGGCGCGGTGTCCTTAAAAAGGGACACCTAATTTTAATTCCAAAATTGACAAACGGCACCAAGAATATTTAACTATAAATTTGCTATTATAATGTATATGAAAATAAACAAGTTCTTATTTTCTAATAAATTCGTTTATCAATTCCGGTGTCAGTTCATTATTTCATCAGTTTATAAAAAGAATTATTCCACGCCTGTAAGGGTTAAAAATGTTTATTCCTGGAAGTCACTTTTTAGCTCACAGGCTATCAAAGCCTGAGAGCTAATGTGCCCGCCCGCTCTGTATGTATGTATGTATGTATGTGCGTACGTACGTATGTATGTATGTATGTACGTAACGCGATAACTCTTGATAGAAACATCCGATTTGCTTCAAAATTTTTTCCTAGGTTCATTGTGATAAGGAACTTCCCTGATTAGTTTTGGGAGCTCATTGGTTAAGGATAAAGGGGGAAAAACGGGTTTAGTCCACCCCCCTTAATTCAGATAAATGGGTTTTTCATGTAGAATCATTCGATTTGCTCCGTATTTGGTATACCGGTTTATTATGTTAAGGAACTTCCCTGATTTGTTTTGGGGGTTCATTGGTTAAGGATAAAGGGGGAAAAGGTTGGTTAGTCCACCCCTTTTTATTCAGATAAATGGGTTTTTCATTCAGAATGATTCGATATGCTCCGAATTTGGTATACCAGTTTATTAGGTTAAGGCGCTTCCCTGATTAGTTTTGGGAGTTAATTGGTTAAGGATAAAGGGGGAAAAACGGGGTTAGTCCAACCTCTTAATTCAGATAAATGGGTTTTTCATGCAGAATGATTCGATTTGCTCCGAAGTTGGTATACCGGTTTATTATGTTAAGGAACTTCCCTGATTAGTTTTGGAGGTTCATTGGTTAAGGATAAAGGGGGAAAAGAGGGGTTAGTCCACCACCTTAATTCAGATAATTGGGGTTTTTCAGGCAGAATCATTCGATTTGCCCCGAATTTGGTATACTGGTTTATTATGTTAAGGAACTTCCCTGATTAGTTTTGGGAGTTCATTGGTTAAGGATAAAGGGGGGAAAAACGGGGTTAGTCCACCCCCCTTAATTCAGATAAATGGGTTTTTCATACAGAATCATCCGATTTGCTCCGTATTTGGTATACCGGTTTATTATGTTAAGGAACTTCCCTGATTAGTTTGGGGGGTTCATTGGTTAAGAATAAAGGGGGGAAAGGGGGGCTAGTCCACCCCCTTAATTCAGATAAATGGGTTTTTAATGCAGAATGATTCGATTTGCTCCGAATTTGGTATACTGGTTTATTAGGTTAAGGAAATTCCCTGATCAGTTTTGGGGGTTCATTGGTTAAGGATAAAGGGGGAAAAGGGAGGTTAGCCCGCCCCTCTTAAATTAGATAAATGGGTTTTTCATGCAGAATGATTCGATTTGCTCCGAAGTTGGTATACCGGTTTATTATGTTAAGGAACTTCCCTGATTAGTTTTGTGGGTTCATTGGTTAAGGATAAAGGAGGAAGGGTGGCTAGTCCCCCCCCCCCTTAATTTATATAAACGGTTTTTTCATGCAGAATTATTTGCTTTGCTCCAAATTTGGTATACCTGTTTATTATGTTAAGGAGCTTGCCTGATTCGTTTTGGGGATTCATTGGTTAAGGATAAAGGGGGGGGGGGGGGGGTAGTCCACTCTCTTAATTTAGATAAATGTTTTTTTTTGCAGGATTATTCGATTTGCTCCAAATTTGGTATACCGGTTTATTATGATAAGGAGCTTCCCTGATTAGATTTGGAGGTTCACTGGTTAAGTATAAAGGGTGAAACGGGGGCTAATTCCCTTCACTTATTTTTTTGAGGGGCATTACTCTTTAAAATAAGAGTATGATATACAATTAGTGTGAATAGCCTGTGAGCTCAATGCCATCAGTTTAGCTGGGCATTTTTCTTTTTTATTGTTTTCTCCTCTCATTTTGGCGTAGGATTAACATTACGCACACTTTTATTTAAAAAAAAAATGCACTTGATACAATAGCTTTGAAATTTTAATACTATATAACCTTTTATCTAATGATCGAGTATCGATTTGGTTCGGGATAATCGAATTTAAGGGTGAAAAAAAAGATTGGACATAAACAAAAATCACTCAGGATTTCGATGTAAAATATATATATATATATAAAGGAAAATGCTTAAAATTTATGCTTAAAACAGTGATTTTTAAAACTAAATATTAGTATTTTAACACAGAAATTTCATACAATCGTCGGAAACATAGAGTAGACTGCGTGAAGGTGCCGTAGTTTTTGACATAATTGTTTTAAAAATTGCCTGTTCTTTTCATTTCTTATTTATTGACTAGCTGTTTAAACAGTTCTCCACAAGGGAGTTCATGAATTTAATTCTGAAACCAAAATAAAAAATAACTATTCGATTTAGAAAAATATTTTCCTACTACTATCATTTTTTTAATAAATTTAATTTTTCATGTTCCTATGGCAGCAGACGATAAAACGATATATTTTGAATAAGGAAATAAATAGAAAAAAAGTTTTGTTGATGTTTGTGATAAAATGTTTTCTTTATTTTTAAAAAATAGGTAATAATTAAAAGGTAAAAAATAATCTCTAATTATTTGCATGTGAGGTAAACGAATTATCGTAATATCCGCTACAGCTTCTTAACATTGCAGCGTGGTGTACGTAATACGGCGTATATCTCTCATTGCAGTAAACATTTAGTACTGGTTAGAACTTGTGTGATTACAGGTTGAACATAAAAAAGGCAAAAATTCGTCCAAAAAATCTATTTAAATTTTTTTAATTTTTTGCCATGGTCGTACATGGACCCCCTACTAGCAACACCTGTGCCAAATTTCGTAGTCCTGCGCCCGGTGGTTTCCCAGTTTTTGAGGTTACATAGATACGCACGCGGATTTTAATAGGGTAGATTTCTTGTTAAAGTTTGTACTCTCATGTATGATTTAAAAACTTATTTCATTTTTTAGATAATATAGAAAGCATCAAAAAATTTTATTTTTGTAAACGCTCACATTTCGGCATCTTACCCCAAGTTTGTTCCCCTTCTGGAGTTTTAATGTAAACAATATTTTTTTGTGAAGCAGTATAAGAGAAAATGGAGCGATTAAGCGCGACTTCAATATTTTAGTCATACTAAAGGTTTTAATTTACTCAATTTTAGGAAATTGCAAAAATATGAATGTAACAAACGTTGGTAAAATAATAAAAAACAAAGTAATATTTTAAAAAAAAAACGTTACGTTCTTCTTAATATTTAAAAGAATTATGGCTCTTAAGTATGCCTATTTTTAAAACATTATAACATGTTTAAATACGGCAAAGCCACTGTGGTAAAGTGCTTTAGAGTCCAGCTTTTTTGTTGATGTTTTTTATATGTCCCTTTGTTCTTTTCAGCAATACCTCAGGTCTGCCACAAACTGCTCATTTGTTTAGCAACTTTTATCAACTTTCATGTAACCAACAGTTTCACTTAATGGACTTCATTCAATCACATTTTTCCTAGGATTTTTTGTACTCTACTGAACACTCATTCTCATTCACTTTAAAAAAATCCTCATCTTCTGAACCTTGGTAAGAAATTTAATCATCGTCTCTAGAAGATTCTCTCTTTCTAGCTTTTGACTCCTTCTTATCTAATTCCTTTTTATGAAGGCCTCAGATACATAGAAATTCGCAGATGCTACCGTCAAACCGCTTTAGCTTGGCTTTTATAGGCCTTTACAATTATTTTTATGTGAATATTAAAATGAGAAACGAAACTTCCGAGAATATTACGTCATATTTAAAACGATATATTTAAAATGTCTTATTTAAAGTTAATTTCTTCCATTGTCTTTATAAAATTGTTTACTTATTTATAAAATTGTTTACCATTTTATGTAAGCTAATTTTGAATTGTTTCGTTGATCTTATTTAATCAATCACGAAAATAGCAATTAGCTGTCTCGACAGCAGTTGATACTACCTTAAAATCCCTCAGCCAAAGGGAAATGAATGGAAACCTGAATATAGGTGATCGCCACTAGTCGTTTAATTGCTATTTAAACTTCTGTAATCTTTTCTAAGTAGATTAAATTAGAGTGTTTTTAGAATCTGCGGTGTCTGGACGGATGTTGGCGAGCGTAGCTCGTAGGGGGCTGAGACTTCTAGTTATCTAAAACTATATTATATACTACAGATATTTAAATTTATTAAACTTATTTATAACTTCATTTAACATCACATTTTTAAAATTAATAATTATTAAACGATTATTTATAAGGCAAATAATGTTTATTTATAAGGCACAATACATGCAGAAACTTTTCAAATTATATTCACCTTAGATTTTAATATTTCTTTATGTCATTTTAAAGATTTAGAAAATATATGATATTAATCAAGGATTTCTTTTTTAATCAGTTGATTAAAATCACGATTTAATCACTGATTTAATTTATTTGACTAAAATCGTTGATAAGTTACCCAAGAAATTTTTAAAACAGTGAAGAAACAACCAGGCATGTGACCGCAACGGAAAATAACCGACATCTTATCCTAAGGGAGTAAAAAATCATTTTATTCCAAAAAATGTTCTTAGACCCCAAATTATTAGGCAAGATGCCGCCGGTCCACCAACTCACGTGAAAAAACGGGTACCGGCCGCCATTTATGCTTTGCAGAAAGCCCAGGTAACATTACTCTCTAAAAACATCAAATTCATTTATCTGGTGTTTAAAGTATGACTTATATAAGTAAATAAGGAAATTACTTAAAAGATTTTGGACTCTGACCAGAAGTGTTAAGAAGAAATAGCAATAAAATAGCACCACTTAAATAAAAAGAAAAAAAGAGAAACGCAAACGGAAATTCAAGTATGAGTAGGGGACCCTCTTCCTTACAACTGAGCGGCGTTTCCCTACAAGCCTGCACATATGAAAACTACACGGTACCTCACCCCAAGTTACTCTATTTATAACTCAGGAGCTTAGTTCAGAAAATATGAAATTTAGGAGGGAAATGAGTTTCAATTTCAATAATTTTGCCACATATTCCGTCCATCATAAAAAAAAAAGAAAAAGAAAAATAGCAGGAGATAACACTGCTTTTCACAACCAGGCATGTGACCGCAACGGAAAATAACCGGTATCTTACCCCAAGGGATAAAAGACATTTTATCCCAAATTATTAGATAAGTCGCCGGTCCACCAACTCACGTGAAAAAGCGGGAACCGGCCGCCATTTATGCTTTGCAAAAAGGCCAGGTAACATTACTCTCTAAAAACATCAAATTTATTTCTCTGGTTAAACACCAGAGAAAAAAATTATTTGCTTATATAAGTATGACTTATATAAGCAAATAAGGAAATTACTTAAGAGATTTTGGACACTGATTAGAAGTGTCAATAACAAAAAAATAAAAAAAAACAAAGAAAACAAAAAAAAAAAACGGAAATTAGAGTACGAGTAGGGGACTCTCTTCCTTACAACTGAGCGGCGTTTCCCTACAGCGCCTGCGCATATGAAAACTACACGGTACCTTACCCCAAGTTACCCTATTTATAACTCAGAAACTTGGTTCCCTTTTTCTGCTAAATATCAGGGTTTTTTAAGAGATTTTTCACACAGGCAGCGAACACGCATTTTACATAAACTATCTAAATCTTTGAGCATTTGGACAATTAAAGGTTGTGAAATTTATTACATTTTTGTGAAAAATAGCATTTTGTAACGAGAGGTGAAATCCTGATACTTAAATGAAAAAGGTCTCCTGACGAGCGCTTTTACCAATTAAAAAGAATATTTTTTCGCGATTTTTTTCATTTAAAAATATAAATTCAGACAAAATCGACTTAAAGATTTAAAATCATACAAATTAAGGGTTCATTTAATGTTATTATTACGAGCCCGGGTAACGTAGGGCGGTTCAGCTAGTAATATAAATAAAATATAAAACACACTGAAATAGATTTTTTTTTTAAGTTAAATAGTTCCAAATAAAAATATGATAAAAATAATTTTTTTTTCAAACTTGAGTAAAATCCCCGGCATGCGTAGTGTTAAAAATAATTTTATCGTATTGTATTTAAAAATATATTGTGAAAATAAGTACTATTATTCATTCAACTTCAAAGAGAAATCTTATAGCATATACATCGTTAAATTAAATGCTCTTATGTAATTAAAAGAAACTCCAAGTGAAATATTTCTTAATGAAAATTAGTGAAATGTAATAAACACATTATCGTTTCTCTGATTATACCACATAATTTATTCCATAAAAGATACTCGAGACAGCTTTATTCGTAACTGAATTATTCAGTATCTATAAATAGCAATGTTTTAATTTGTAGTAGAATGTTATAATGCATCTTAAAGATATATATTGATAAAAAGAATGCCGACAATTTTCAGCTTAGAAATTGTTGCTTACAAAGCAGAAAATGAAACTCAGTTTATAATTCTTTCATTTATCGATTTCCAGATGTCAGCCTCGATATATTGTTAATTAACCTCGATTGTTTTAAGAGCCTTTTATTTAGTTCATAAACTTTCAATGTTATTTTCGTTTTAATTTTAAAGGATCAAAGGTTTATTTAAAAAAAAAAATCATTGTAATAGTTATGATTGTTATCTTAATTACAAGATTGATACAGAATATTATTGATATTAAAAATAATGATTTTTTGAAAGAATATTTTTGAAATATCTGGTTTTTCAATGGACGATTTAATTTACTAAATATTGTTTAAGTTTTTGAAGATGCCGGAATTCCCGACTTTTATGAAAGTTTTATTTTTACTTTCTTCTATCTTCAATAGAAGAAAGTATTGTAATCGAAATATTTTTCGACTGCTGGTTTTCGACGGATTTACAAGTTTTAGTGGTCGGAGATCACAAAAAACATGTTTATACAAAATGTCTGTCTGTCAGTCCGTGTGTCCGTATGTCCGTGTATCGCCATTGTACCATCAAAAATGATATGAAGTTATACATAGAATTGAACCATTTTTTTTTTAAGTTTTTGGTTATGGCAAGCAGGTCCTTCATTAATTTGGAAAAAATCGGCCGGTAGGGGGAGCTGTAATAGCGATTTTTGTGCATTTTGAATATTGTACCATCGAAAAGGGTATAAAGTTATGCATAGAATTGAACCAAATTTTTTGTGTATGTTTGTGGCCATGGCAAGAAGGTCCTCCCTGACTTTGCAAAACATCCGACGGTAGGGGGCGCTATAATAGAGATTTTTGTGAAAATTTCAATATTGTACCATCGAAAAGTGTATGAAGTTATGCTTATTTCTAATGAGAATACTAATAAAACTAATTATAATGAAATATTGACATGAAATAGAAGAAAGTTTTGGGATTGGCACATCGAACTAATTTATTGTCTAAAGAATACATGGTTTGCTTAAATAGTAGAGCATTTCAATTACAGATTGTTTTCTTAAATATAAAAACAAAAATAGCCATATGACTGAGCTATGTGACAAATTGATCATTGATATAATGCTGCACTTGAGCGCAGTGTGTTGATTTCTGGAAAAATATGCATTTGTTTGTAAAACGAATTTAATAATAAAGAGTCAAGTGCGAGTATTACTTGCGCACAGAGGGCTCCGTACAATAAATATATGAATTAGTAACTGTATTATAAAAAAAAAATCGTTGCTAAAGGAATACTAAGACTTTGTAAAAAACTATGCAGGGTTGTAACTAAACTAAAGTAGTGTTGGGTATAACAGTATATACTAGAAATATATAAATGGATATAGCATGAAAGTTCAAAGAGATATGGAACCTAAATAATATCAAATATAGCTATTCTGTATAACTCATTTTTACTTTCTTCTGTCTTTATAAGAAGAAAGTATTAGATTCGTAAAAATTTTCGACGGATTTATACGTTTTAGGGGACAGAGATAATGAAAAACATGTTTTTACAAAATGTTTGTCTGTGAGTCTGTCTGCCTGTGTGTGACTCAAATATTGTGGGCGCTCTATCTTAAGAACTATTGAACGGAATTTAATAAAACATTATATTCAGTTAGTCCCTGACATAAATTGGTGCTAATTACTTTTTGGTGTAAATCGCCCAGCAGCTGGCGCTGCTACGCTGCATTATTCATGATTTCCACAATAGCTATATCTCTAGAAGTAAAGCACAGATTTTCAGAAAACTTCAGATTCAGTTAATCCTTGATATAATTCGGTGCTGATAACATTTCGCTGTAAATCGCCAATATATGGCGCTGTTATGCTGCATTATTCATGTTTATCGCAATAGCTCTATCTCAGGAACTAATGCCCGAATTTTCCTCAACCTTCAGATTCAGTTAGCCCCTGATATAAATTAGTGTTGTATAGATTTTGGTGTAAATCGCCCAACAGGTGGCGTTACTATGCTGTAATTATCACGATTCCCGCAATAGCTGTATCTCAAGAACTAATGCATGTATTTTCGTCAAACTTTAGATTCAGTTAGTCCCTGATATAAATTGTTCCTGATCAGTTTGTGGTGTAAAATGCCCAAGAGGTGCCACTGCTATGCAGAACTTTTCACGATTTCCGCAATAGCTCTATCTCATAAACTAATGCATGGATTTTCATCAAACTTCAAATTCAATTAGAAGTTCACTTAAGTTTTCCCTGATTAGATTTTGGTATAAATCACCGAACCAGTGGCGCTGCTGTGCAGCATTTATCAGGAAGTATTAACATGTATGAGATAGAAGAAAGTTTTGGGATGGAAACATCCGACTAGTTTAATATTATCTTAATCTGTTTATAATGAAGTAATTCGGTAATGACAATAGAAACAGTGCATATTTAAACTTCATTTCGCATTTCATAAAACTACATTCAGCATAGTAATAACCTTCCTTTCTACAGTGTAGCTAAAACAAAACATTCGTTCAAAGTTTACATTTGACATTGTGCTAAGCGCACTTCGAAAGGAGGTCACAAATTTGCAACGCCACCTTGGTCCTCGCGTTTTTCCAGATAGGTTTTTAATTAGCTTTTAAAGTCACGCAAGGCGTTTTGAATGATACATTCAATGCAAAATAATCGCGAATCCCATAGTATTTATGTAATTCATTCTAATAAAGGTTTCTCACGGGTCTTAAATTTGGAAAAAAGGAAAAAAAGAGACCATTTTCAACATTTAATATCTTAAAATGTATATGATTTTAAAGCACAATTTTTATTGAGATGAAAGATATAAGTACGTTCTTTCATTCCATGTATTTGAAAAATTACAAGATGCAGAATTTACAGGGTGCTCCAAACAGTCAGATGTTTGACAAGTAGAAAATTGGTATAACAGCTTACGTACGATTGCAACTAGAAAAAACTTTTGGTGCTTTCTTATACTTCAGATTGTAATAAATGCCCTGAACCTAAATAAATTTGTATTTAAAGCAATTTTATATTTTTAATACAAATTTGTATTTAGCTAATACAAAATTTTGAAAATTTTAACAATATAATCACTTGAAAAAATATTTTTTTTTGAAGAATAAAAGAGAAATTTTGCTTCAGTTTATACAGATTAACATGAAACGTATGTTTTGAAAATTTCATGAAAAAATATTCAAAAGTTTTTGAGATATCATGCGCGTTATGCCTAAAAAAAAAAAAAAAAAAAAAAAAAATGAATTAAAAGTTTCGAAAATGCCGTTTCAGTTATTGAGCGGGTATAACTCTAAAAGCCATAACTTCTGTTCTAATGAGAATTTGAAGGAAATAATTATATTAAAATGTTCATAAAAATAGAAGATTAACATCTAAAAAAATTAAAATTAAAAATTTTTTGAAGCTTTAAGAGTCCTGAGAACCCTTGAATTAGTCTGTTTTTAACAATCTGAAGTTTATTGCTTTTATACTGTTACTGACCATTGCATTACATATAGGGTAAAAGCACCAATAGTCGGCCACTTAAGCGCTTTCTTTTAGTATATAGCTCAAAGCGGATTTTAAAAAAGCAATACAACATTTTTAGCAGTGACACATGTTAATGTATACTTTTCTTTTACTGTTTCAGCAATTGTTTTTTTAAAAAACTGATTATAGTTTTTATTTATGAAAAGTTAAACTTAAAAGTAGCAAAGTCGCTAGTAGTCGGCCACTCAATTTTAGTGTTCGTCCATCACAGGACCAGTTGTCGGCCACTTAAATACTTTGTTATTGTAAATAACTTAAATATGATTTAAGTATAAATGAAGTATAATTTTTATAAACAGAACAACATTTTAACAATAAAATGTGTTAATTTATACTTTTCTTATAATGTTTCAGTAATAATTTAAAATATTATAATAGTTTTTTAAACTTTTCAACATAGTTTAAAAGTTTTTGTGAATTTGGATTGTCTCCAGTCTGTCCGAGCTCTAACACTCGTAAATATACTCGAATCTCCCTGCATTTTTTGTATGTTATTTACGTTAGCAATAGCACGATTGCTATTGAAAATAAAGTGTGTAGAATTTATAGTTCATCTACAGGGACAGTCAAAAATATTCCGATGCATTACGCTCAATGCGAAAAAGTTGCTTCATGTTTATTTTAATTATGTTGGTTATTTCAAACATAATGAAATTGATATGCATTTATGCCCTAAACTATGCATTCTGGGCAATATGGGGTCTAAAGTACTTATTATTCCTTTATAGGGCCCCGCAAAACAATTCCTTTACATAATAGTGTCAGGGAAAAACGGTTAGCAGCGTGATTTAGTTCTGTTACACTATATCAAATATAATGAAATTGATATACTACATTACTGAGGCTTACTACATTATACTTGTTGTATAATATGATATGCATAGCATTTATCGTTTGTTTGCAGAGATACACAAAAAATTCCGATACAGTACTGTATCTTTCTATTAGCGATAATTGTATGACGTGTGATTTCGTTTATGACATGCGTTTTTAAGTTTAAGTAAATCTTTGTTTAGTATGAGGTGTGCATAACTCATATAGATCATATACAAGGCTACATAAAAGGGTTTGTAAGCTTTGCGGAGTATCAGCTTGAATGGCTTAAAAGAGGTTTTTAAATGAGTTATGCTCTTTTAAGCTGAACAATATTTAGTATACTAAGACATGTTTGTATAATATAAATAAAATCATATACAGAGCCACGTAACGAACTGAATATATGACCTCCCAGGGATCATAATTTGTGGAAGTATAATTTAAGTGGTTTTATCCACGTTTAGCCTGAATTAAATTTTAGCTTAATATGTGCGGCATATAAAAGTCAGTTGGTAATATACAGGGCTGTACAAAATAATTCAATTTGCTGAAGGAAACTGCTGAAGGTGAATTTTCAATCTGTTAAGCATTTTCTTACTATACTAAGTTTTATCATACTATGTGCAGAAAAAAATATACAAATCTTTAGATTAAATACAGGAATGCACAAAAGAATTAACTACTTTTCCGGTTAGGGACCGTAATCTGGTTTTCAAAAGTATTATGCCTCTTCTAAAATGTTTACTTTTTACAGTATTAAGCAGCTAAATTTCGTTAAGGAATTCTGCAAATCATGGGAAGTGCTTTTGTAATCTATACTTGATGCATGATTTTTCATTCTTTTTTCTTATGGAAAGTAAAGTTAAAAGCACCAAATTATCTAATAGTCGGCCTTTCAAATTTTGTGTTTAGCCATCGTAGACTAGGCGACGGGCAGCGAAAAATTATTACGTCATCTTGTTTCAAAATGAAATTAGGATGTAGGACAAGATTATTAACAGATCATAAATGACTGATCTGTCGATGCATATCTTGGTATGATATTAGCAGCAGGGAGCACCAAATCGTCATTTTAGCGTTACTATCATGTCATCGAGTTTCCAGAAGAAATTTTAATATGCTGCATATCTCGACTAGTACAATGCAAATATTTCAGTTTGTCTTGGGATTTCGTGGTTAGATATGAGCAGAACACGACGCCCATTCTTCATTCTCGCGGTACTATCTCGTCATCGAGTTTCGAAATGTAATTTTAATAAGTTGCATATCTCGAATAGTACATTACAAATATTACATTCTGCCTCCTAACATCTTTGAACGATATGACCAGAATGAAGCGCCAATTCTTATTTTGGTGGTACTATCTGGTGATCTAATTTCGAAATACAATTTTAATATATCTATTTCGATTAATAAGATTTAAGTATTTCAGTCTGTTCGTGGTATCTGAGAACTATACAAGAATAACGGGTCGCCAACTCATTATTTTGGCGATACTATTTCGTTCAATTTTAAGCATAAAATGTTAATGATTAAAGTTACAGATTTGTGAAACACAAATGCTTCAGTCTGTTTCCTGATATCTGTATAAGGTGTGAGAAAAACGGGGCGCCAATTCTTCCTTTTAGTTGTACTATCGCATCATTGAATTTCGGAATGGAATTTTAATATGTTGCATATTTAGATTAGTACAGTAAAAGTATTACTATCTGATTCATGATATCTTGGAACGATACGATCTGAATAGGGCATTAATTCGTCATTTTGGCGGTACTAACAGATCGAGCTTCGATGTGAAATTTTAACATGTCATACACTGTAAAAAAAAAATCTGTGAAGTTACTAAAGTTTTTCTAGGAAACTTGGATTCCTAGAACTTTTCATGTAACGTCAACAACAAAATTTCCTGTAACAGACACACTTTTGCGCCGAAAATCAAAAAACCTGTAAGGTTACTAAGAATTTTTTTGGAAACTGGGATTCCGAGAACTTTTCATGTAACTGCAGCCAGGGTTACAAATAAAAATTTAGTAAGATTACTGAAATTTTAGCAGATTCATTTGTAAAGTTACAGATTTTTGTAGCTTTACAAAAACTAGTTTTGTAGATTTGCAGCTTTTTTCGTACAGTTACAGGTGAAAGTTTAGTAAGCATGTATTTTTACATCTGTAGAACTACAGATTTTTTTTTACAGTGTAGACATCTATTATTGATATTCTGCGTAATGTATATTTTAAAGTGCTAGTTCCTTTGAAAATGAAAAATATTAGCTTCATTTTTTAAAATTTAACTTCTATAGAAGCAGAAGATGGGATTTGAAAACACAGTAGTTAGCCTCTAATTAATATTATTGCTGACTGTTTAGTTAATTAACCAGATAATAAGTTTTTTTTTATATTATTGAAAAGATATCCCAATCCGTGGCTTTGTGGTTATTGAAATATTGCAAATTATATTTGTGTGCCTATTAAAATTAGGAAGAAGTTATATTTTCACAGAAAGTTTAAATATTATTAATTAAAACGCAATTTTTTGAAATTTCATCCTAATAACCTATTAGAGGACTGTGAAAAACATTTCACCCCTTTAAATTTCGAATATCTTATAACCTACTCTGTGAGAGCATTTATGTCTAGTTTCTAGCAATAGCCCTCGCAATTCCCAAATAAATCATCGTTTTAAGTATGCTTTCAGCATATTTCACAATTTAAAATTTTCATGTTGAAAACACCTGTTCTGTTCTAGTAAGCAACAGCTATGTAGAGTTTCAATCCAATATTTAAATTCGTACTTTTACTTGTATCCCTAACAAGTGTAACGTTTTTTGATTAATTTATCTTTTTAAATTTCAAATTTATCATAACTATTATGCGCAAATATTTACCTTTTATAAATAACTGTCATTTAATATTTAAAGTCTTCATCCTTAACATTTTGATATTAATCACAGATTTCAACGTTTTTAGAACCTCTGTAACAGTCTGTAATCTGTTACATGAATTTTTGTTGTTGCCGTTACATAAATAGTTCTAGGAATCCCAGTTTCCTAGAAAAATTTTAGTAATTTCACAGATTTTTTTTGCAGTGTACGGCTTTATTCTTAAGGTTTTTATGCATTTATGCACGTTTTTATTCCTCATGCAGAGCTAGTGCTATTATTTCATGTTACAGTAAAATTATGAAATTTTCTTTTGCCTCTCCTGTGAAATTTACTTTTGACGAGATGTGTCACTTTTCTTGCGGGTGAGCTATACATTTGTTAAGAAATACTTTGTTTATTACATAAATTTTTACTGTATATCATGTATTTACAGAATGTTGCGGGAGATTTTGGATGTATTCGCGAGGTAGCTTGTAATTTAAAATATACTGCGCAAACTGCATACCGGGGTAATAACGCTATCCGCTAGAGTTATTACCCGCGGTTGATTCTTTTCAGTGGCAGAACTATATATATATATATATATATTTTTTTTTTATACACTGTAAAAAAAATTCTGTAGTTCTACAGATGTAAATTTACATGCTTACTAAACTTTCATCTGCAACTGTACAAAAAAAGCTGCAAATTTACAAAACAAGTTTTTGTAAAGCTACAGAAATCTGTAACTTTACAAATGAATCTGCTAAAATTTCAGTAATCTTACTAAAATTTTATCTGTAACCCTGGTTGCAATTACATGAAAAGTCCTAGGCATCCCAGTTTCCTAAAAAATTCTTAGTAACCTTACAGATTTTTTTATATTCGGCGCAAAAGTGTGTCTGTTACATGCATTTTTGTTGTTGCCGTTACATAAAAAGTTCTAGGAATCCCAGTTTCCTAGAAAAACGTTAGTAATTTTACAAATTTTTTTTACAGTGTACACGAGAGACCATTATTGTCATTGTTGAAAACTAAAAAAGATAAAGAGAAATTTCTATGTCCTAAATGCTGCTAATTTTTCCATGTCAGAAGAATAAAATATCATATGATTATTACTGCACCCTGATATCGCAATTAATGGTAAGTAAAATCAATTTGTCAATTCCTAAAGGTGTAGATTTTGTATCTTTAGAATTGGACAATTTACATACCATTATTCCATCTTATTTTATAGTTTTGTTTGCATGGTGTTATTACCCACCATATGGGTAATAACGACTAATAGCATTGGTCAAGAAATCACTCCACTACATTTTATGAATAGATATCTGCTAAAATAGACTTTCTTGTATACATAATCAATAAGTTACTGTATCAAATCATATATTTGTTTGGGGAAAAAAAATCCAAATCTAAATCTAAGCCGTAAAAAATTGGTAGAACCTTAACGTGGCGTTATTACCCCCAGGACTCCATAAAATAAACATGCATAGAAAATGGAAGTAAAAGGTTATATAAATCTCAAATTGCGATAATCAAATTACGAAAAGAATCAATTTATTAAAAAATAGACAAAAAAAAGTGAAATGGCCTTTTAGCCAGTAGTCAACGGTAGTGGCCGATTACTGAACTTGTAAGTAAATATAATACCCAATAATCGGCCACATTAAAATTAATTAATACAAACACACTTATTTAAATTTGATACAGAAAAACATTAGTTTCTTAAACTTTTTAATAGTACAGTCTTATAATTTTGGAAAATAATAAAAATAAATTAATAATAGTCTTCTAAAAATTTTGCATCGGTTAACATAAAAATAGCAAAAACAGTTATTTGACCGCAACCAAATAAAAATCGGCTGATTACTAATGCAATAAAAATACCCACAATTCTTCGCTGATGGTTTATAACGTATAAAGGATGGCTACATATAGGGGATTGTAATATTTCATTTCAAGCCAAAAATAAGCTATTTATAACTTATTTTATCTCAAAGTGGCCGACTACTGGTGCATTTACCTTATACATTAGGGTGAGTCGAAAATATTTTTTTTTCCTTTTTCATTCGCTATACCACGGAAAACTTGTGTCTAGGGTAGCTTAGTAAAATTCAATAAAAAAATAAATAAATTTTTACCTTTGTCGGTAGCGCATCGAGCCTAAAATTTGAGAAAAAACACGATTTTGATAATTTTTCTCATAAATGGAAATATGTCAAATAACACCTATAACGCAGCTATAGACATATTTTAGTAGAAAAAAGTATAGGAATGATAAATAAATGAAAAAATAAATACATTTTGCGATACATTGGCAGTGTAGTATGTTTAAAAAAAAAAGCATTGTTTTTTTAAATGACAAATTTTCATTGAAATAAAAACTACTTTTCTGATTGTACTATTACCTGATCTGATTACCTTTATCTGATTATACCTGAGTGTAATTTCAATTTGTAATAAAATATAGTGCTTTACTTGTCCTTACTGTCGTTTGGCAGTTTGAAATAAGACTTGTTTGAAAAACTGCGCATTGAAGATCTCGAGAAAAGTGGCGTTCTTATAAAACCATCTCTGGAATTGGAGCCGAGGACTTTTTGTGACGCCACGGTTACCTTTCTTCACGCACCGTTCTACTATTTGGTTGTGACATGGGAATTGGTAAATGTTCCACTGGGCCGCTGTTTCATTTGATTCGAACACATCTCTTCCTTGGTGACTCTTCTCAGAAAAGGTGGTGGTGAAAGCGTAGTAGGGTTCCAGTGAATCATTTCAATGTAGTCTAGCTAGAAAATTGATTTTGGATGTTTGAAAACACCTGATTGACTTTCTTTTAGAAGCTAAGTTTCCAGCCTTTATAATTCTTCAGAAACATAACTCTCGTATATAATCCCTTTCAACTACTACCATACTCAAAAGCAAGTTTTCTGGATTGGCAAAAAATGCAATTCTCTGAACCATCGGGTCAATGACCTTCAGCAAGTCTTCAGAGAAGAATTTTGATGATTTTGTAACTTCCAATACACTTTCCGGTCCATTTGTGAAGTATTTACTTTTTTTAATACTTAACCATGCAGGTACATATGACTTTAGGAGAAAAGAATCTATAATCTTGTGTTCGTCTGTTGGAATTTCAATACTTAAATACAACTGGAGAATTCTGTACGCCGTCGTTAACCATCTTGAGTGAAAAGTGTGCCAGGCTCAGAACAGATAAATCTTCAGGACAGCTGCCTGCATTTATAGCACAACTAATGTCAAGTAGGTGCTGCTGATCTTTGCAAAAAATTTGCCGATCAGCTCTGGAAATTCACACTCAACACTGTCAAAATTTACCAATGGAAGTTTCTCACATTTCCTGACCTGTCTGCCAATCGGACTAATGATTTTGGCCCAGTCGTTTCACCATCTAAAGTTTTAAACAAATGCTGGAATGGCAATTCATTGAAATGTAAGAGGCATACACCCCCCCCCCCCCTCCACACACACACACACTGTAGTGGTCTTTTATCTTCTTCTTCAATTGTGTGAATAACACTGGTTTTCCACCACGTATTAGTAATGGTGAAATCACATATAATCACATTTTTTTCGTTTCCTTTATGTCCACACTTCCAATTTTACCAATACCGTGCATTTTTTAGAAGTATAAGAATTTCAGTTCAATGATGGTTATCTTTTTTGCTTTTTCACCGTTACAAATAATAGAGACAGGACACTCACAAACCTCAGGCACCATTTTACAATTGCAGTCTAATGTTATTTTGCACTTACGCGAAGAGACATCAAACAGTAACAAAGTTTTTTTTTCAACTCTCTTTTTGATCGTTTACTTTCCCTTATAATGCTTAAAGGTTGGTTGGTTGATTAGAGTTTTATGGCACAAAGTCCTCATAGGGACATGCTGCGCCACATAATGCTTAAAGGACTCCATAAAATTACGATAACTGTCATGATATGCATTTATTAACTGAACAATTCTATAAGGCGCTACTTCCAGTATTGGAGCTTTATCAAACACAGATTTAACTTGTGGTGTCACAATAATCGGAACGTGAGAAAAATTAACTGACCTGTTGATTGATTTAATGGCTAAGTTGTAATTTTCATGAAACAACACTTGAGAACGTCTTCATAAGTTGGAAGTTTATTCTTTTGGGTGGCCCAATAACGGGCATTTAAAGTCACTGTGAGTAATTTCCTTGGAAACAGCCATAACAAGTGGTTAATATAATCAATAAATCGAATCACTTATTAAGCGGTCACTAATTAAATCAGTCGTTAAGATCCGCGATTGCAACGCACAAAAACACACTGCTAATCATTGCCGGCAGAATTCCAGTGAACAACTCACAGAAACTTTGTGACATAATGCACACGCAAGCGTATCGCACAGTGCATTGTGAAACGTCAATACAAGTTGTATTGATGGGCTGCAATTCGCAGAAGGGCGCGTCGCGCTGGACTGCTGACAGAATAGAAGGACTAACAATACAACTTGAATTCATCAATTTAAGGATTTTTCAATCGCTTTGCGCTACCCTAAATGAAGTAATTTTGATTCTTTTTTCATTATAATGTGTTTTTTTTTTTTTTTAAATCTTCCTTTTAAAGCTTTATCGTCACAGCAGTTTTCTATCTTTTTCGTTTATAGCTTTAAAAAATCAAAAGAAAAATACTGCTTTTTCAATAAATTTCACATATTCAAGTGCATTGCGCTACCACCAAACGTAAAAAATTATTTAATTTGTTTTTGCATTTTACTAAGCTATCCTATAGCCAAGTTTTCCGCGGTATAGCGAATCAAAAAACCGAAAAAAAATTTTTTCGGCCCACCCTATTACACATATATCATAAAAAGTTGTTAACTAGGCTTTAAAAGCCGATGATACATAGAGTATGGCCACCCGTGCCATTATATATGTTCAAACCGTACATTTCTTTAAGGGTTAATATCTCGGTTAATTACTGCCGGTTTTTTCGAAAATCACGATCACCGATGCTTTTGTACTTCTGCTACGATAGGTACCTCCAGCGCTCCTCAACACCTTTGCTGAATGTCCCCAAATCTAAATTTGTGTGTAACGGAAAAATGCGATTTTCTCAAAAACTTTGTGACCTAGTGAGTAGGGTAGATGGGGGCACATGTGAACAGTTCGCATAAATATAGCTTTTTCTCTTAACAGGATTAGTTTCGATAAACAAAAACTACTTAATATAGTAAACAGAACTTTCTTTTACGCATGGTGATTTTTTTTAAATCACCTGCATAGCTCTTCTTACATTTTTTAATAGTTTTATAAATTCAAAAAAATGCTCACATGTGCTCCATCAGCGGGGTAGTTGTGAACACACGTGGGGCACATGTGAACATAAGGAAAAAAATATCCTTTAACGTGCTTTTTATTCTTTTATTCATTTGTCATAATAATCATTAATTATATTACCTTTTAAATTCACCATAAATAGAAAAAAATATATGTATATTTCTCTAGTTTCTGCTTGATATGTTTAAGCAAAAGATTATAAAATGAAAATAAGTAGATTTGGTGGGGAGAGGCTTAAATGATTCATTGAGTATTGTTGCAATAAAATAAAAAAATAAAGAAGCAATTTAAAAAAAGAAATTAAAACTTTTAAATTTTGGTTAAGGGTTTTTGTTTGGGGGAAATTTTAGGGAGGGGGCATTTACATACTATTTATCGGAAATCTGCCGAAATACGAAAGATTCTCACTCCTGTATTTGCCTTATTTTCTTGTAAATTATAGATGAAGAAGGGTTTTTTAATGCTTAAAAAAAAATCTGGACTATACGCCCCCCCAACCCAACTTCTTTTGCTTTTGAAAGAGGGGGGTAAAATCGGGATTTTACGGTAGTTATCAGTTTAAAAATTTTACTTTCTTAAATTATTTCTGGTATTTATGGATATGGTACTTTGAATGGATACCTCCATTCAAAGCATCATATACATAACTGTTTTACAGAGGGAAGTAAGCCATCATTGCAAGGTTAGAACAAATGTAAAAGAAAAATTTGCAAAGTTGTTCTAAGTAATTCTTTTGTATTAACAATGCATAAAAATATTGTTGTAAACCGTTTAGTAAAATAATATATAACACTTATTGTATTTTAGAAAACATTAAATTTATTTAAAGTACAATTGAACGTAAACGAGCCTGTTGTTCTTTATGTATTTGCTGAAAGATGTGTTTGTGGGAGTTTCAATACAAAATCAACTTTGTGTGAGAAAAATATCTTCTATTTCAGGAAAATTGTAGATAATGGAACTGACATTATCTCTCATTAAGTTAACGGAAAGAAACAGAATCACAGAATGATTATTGGAGTATTTATGAACTGTTCATATCTGCCCCAACTAGCCTGTTCACAAGTGCCCCACATTGCTGCTTCTGTTAAATTGATGAATCATTAACATTTGTCAAATTTAGAAGAAAAAGAATTTTATCAAAAATGTTTATTAGTATTCATAGTATATGGTAAAATACTCAAATTCAAATAAATGAATAAAGAAATAAATTTATTCGCTTATGAACTTGGAGCAATGATTTTACTTTTGAGATCTAAAAACAGTGTTTTGGCTACAGAGGACAAACAAAATGTCATAGAGCTTAAAAATTTTTTTACCATATGTCTACAGGTGCTATCATCTTTAGTAATTTTTTTCAAATAAAAAAGCTTATAATAACTATCGAAAAACTGCGATGTTCACATGTGCCCCGTGTTCACATGTTCCCCCATCTCCCCTAGATATAAATTGACAGTGGTGAGAGCGATATGACCTTGAACGACGTCTGCATGGTTTTTGAAGGTTATGCGGCGGCGTCTTACAAGACGATGATTACTTTTGAAAAATAAAATAATTAATGTGTAATTAAGAACTTTTAATTGGGGGACTTTAACTTTTTTCGGGATAATTTTTGAAGATTGAAATTTTAGGAGATAGATTTTTTTTCTCACCATTCTACAGTGCAAAGGTTTATTTTGAATTTGATTTTTTCATTAATGATAATTCAGAAATTTTATTTGGGGAACTTTAATTTTTAGAGGGTAATTTTTAAGATTGAAATTTTAGGAGATAGATTTTTTTTTCTTACTCTTGTAAAAGAAATTATTTTGAGATTGATTTTTTTTTTTTATTAATGATAACTAAGAAATTTTAATTGGGGGGACTTTTTTAGGGTAATTTTTCAGATAGAATTTTTAGGGGACATTGATTTTTCTTTTCGTCGTACTACAGTACGAGTGCATATTTTTACATTTCAAAAATACATTAATGATAATTAATTAAGAAATTTTAATTGGGAGACTTCAATTTTAGGGAGTAATTATATGACATAGTTTTTTTTTTTTTTTTTGGGGGGGGGGGGCATAAATTTTTTTAGCGCACTTGAGTTTTCGCTGTTAGTTTAACTTGTGAAAAAGAAATTAATTAATGGGAAAAAATAATTTAAAAATTTTAATGAGGAGACTTAAAATTTTTAGGGGCGCAATTTTGCGTTAGAGGTAAAATTTTCTGGTGTTAATTTTTAATTGGGAGGCGAGTAGTAGGAAAACAAGAGTACGGGGACAACAGGCGGTGCTGCGGTGCCGCACCGCCTTCCGTCCCCCCTCTGACACCGCCTCTGGTGCCCCCTCCGCCATCGCCCCCAAGCGGGGAAAATGGCGCACGGAAAGAACTGGTTTGTTATGATAACAAAAAAAAAATTGTTAACCCTTTGGACGAATGCTTTAGTTATATTAACTAATTTCTTGTTGCGACAAGCACAACTATTTTGTTGATTAATCAAATTAATTTTGTTAATCGTATTTTGCTGGAATTACAATAATTTGGTTAACTGCGATTCACTGACGGTTTGAAAGAGCGCGGCCCGCTGTTTCTGCAGTGCTTTTTCCTTCGATCCCTCCCCGCAAAGAAAGCAAGCTGTTGAATCTATCACCTTTGCTCCCCTTCCCCTTCAAGGTTGAAGGTCGATTTAAGATGGCGCCGCGCATGGGAGAGTAGTCAACGTGTTCTACTAACCAAGATATTATGGAATTTTCCACTTTTAAAGGTAAGTTCCACATAATTTTACTTGTTTTTATTGATCCGAAATAGCATTGATTTACTTTGAATTCGTTTTTGATATCCTAGCGAATCATAAGCGGCAGAAAATAGAGGAAATTTTATGTTTTTCTGTGACTAAAGCAAAACGTGTTTACGCTGCGCTTGTAGTTCCACAAGCGGTGCGTAATAACAGACATGTCAGAGTTATTATAAATGCGTATCAATCTCATTTTGAGAATCAGTTTAATTTTAAAAGTTACTTCTATCTAAATTCAGTAGAAACAAATGAAAATCCATCGCGATTTGTAAGCGGGAGTAATTTGTATGATTGGATGTTTTTCATTCAATCCCGATATTTCTTATAAACTTGTCCAAATGTACAATCCTAATAAATGGTGCATTTAACATTCTTTGAAAATTAGGCTTAGATGTGTTTTTGGTCTGCAAAATTTTCCTGAAAAAAAAAGTCGCCAAACCTGGCGATAAACCCACATTTCTGGTAACCATGCCAAAACTCGCGCCAAATCCCATTTCTGGTAACCCTAGGAGCAGCTTCCGCGGAGCGATGCTAGGGAGAAATATTTTTTGCGCCTCTGATGTCATCTTATTACGAACCTGCGCTGTTTGCGCTTTTTGACTTTTGCACAACTATTTGAAACTTGAATTTTCTAACGGAACTCTTCCCGCCTCTTCATTTCTCCGAGCGCCGACTGCAGTTCCTGACTTCCATCCAGACTTGTGAGTTTGTAGAATTTTACGACTGTTTTTTACGATTGTATCTTTTGATCATGGCATCTAATGCACCACCCAAAGCAAGAAAGGAGGAAAAAAAGCCTCCTATGGCCTATGTTTTCCAAGAATATAAGAAGGAGTTGATTCTTCGAGCGAAAGACGACGATCCTTTTAAGGAAAGGCTCGAACGCTCCTCTTTGCCTAAAAGCATGTAATAATTTTTTACATGCTTTTCGGGTTTCGGGTGCATGAACCTTTTTTTTAATTTTCTTAGTGATTCAGCCTTGCTTTGTAACGAAATGACTTGTCATGCCTGCGGTTCCGATATGCACATTATTAGCCGGAAACGACTTGTGGACCGCAGGCAGTGGTATTGCGGCGTTGATCGGGGAGCTGGGCGCTGCAATGCCGCTAAGTCAGGAGATTTAATTCTTTTTTTACCGGCAGCAAACTTCCAATCCCTGTTATTCTGCAGATGGTCTTCGAATTTTTCATGGGTTCTAGTGTTGAAACCATCAATCGAGACCTCTGTGTTTATGAACATGCCATGGCCGATTGGCGAAGGTATTGCACCGACGTATTAATCGAGTATATTGAGCTTAATACGGAAAAGATTGGGGGACCTGGTAAAATTGTCGAAGTTGACGAGTCCAAAATTGGGAAACGGAAATTTAACCGTGGTCATTGGGTTGAGGGGCAATGGGTTTTCGGCGGTATAGAGCGCGGATCGGGCCGCTGTTTCATTGTTGCTGTGCACGACAGGACAGCGGATACTCTTTTAGGTCTGATTAAAGAATGGATCAAGCCTGGAACCCAAGTCATTTCTGATTGCTGGAAGGGTTACGACCGGTTGTCAGAGGCTGATTATGATCATTTGAGGGTTAATCATTCTCTGTATTTCAAGGATCCAAAGACCGAGCAAAGAAGAGCAATGCTCTTCCTAAGGTCCATAAACCTACTCTTTCCTTTCGCCCTATCGTTTCCAATATTGGTACTGCTTCTTATAAACTTGCCAAGTTCCTTTCTAAGTTACTCGCTCCTTTATCTTCCACTAACTTTCATACCGTGAAAAACTCTTTTGACTTTGTTGATAAAATTAAACGCCTTTCTCCTTGCAATTATATAATGGTTTCCTTAGATGTTAAATCCCTTTTCACTAACGTGCCTGTTCAAGGGGCAATTGATTGTTTGGAAAGAAGGTTGCGCGAATTTCATTACTCTTCCATTGAGATTGATGAAATCCTGCATTTAGTTAGTATTTGTGTCAGGCAAACTGCTTTTCAGTTTAACAATTCTTTCTATTCTCAAACTGAGGGTCTGGCCATGGGTAATCCATTGTCTCCTCTTTTATGTGATATTTATATGCATTTTGTTGAAGAAAAACTCTTCAGTTTATATAAATTTCCTTTCTGGTTTAGGTATGTTGATGACACTTTCATTTTAATTCCATCTGACCTTGATCTTTCTAATCTCCTTTCTCTTGTTAATTCTGTTGATCCTTGTATTCAATTTACTCTCGAAGTCGAAGAGAACAATTCTCTTCCTTTCCTTGAAGTCTTGGTTTCAAAACTCCCAGATCGGTTCTCTACCTCCGTTTATAGAAAACCTTTCGCTGTCTCCCTTCCCCCTCATGCCCTTTCAAATCATCCTCCTCAACAAAAAGTGGCGTCCTTTTATACTTTTGTTTTTAGGGCGTTACGCATTTGTTCTGACTCTTCTGCTCTGAATAATGAAATTAATTATCTGAAATCTCTTGCCCTTGCTCGTGGTTATAATCCCTCTTTAATTGATAAAGCTTTGTATAAATTTAATAAGCCTAAACGTCCTTTTTCTGATTCAAATAATCCTCCTAATTTTAATTCTATAATAGTTCTGCCCTTTTATTCTCTTCTGTGTTTCAAAATTGCTAAAGTACTTTCTCGTTTTAACTTTAAAGTTATCTTCAAACCTATGAATAAAATTAAATTCTCTTCTCTAAAAGATCCTGTTCCTACTGAGAACCGCTGGGGTGTTTATTTCATTCCTTGCTCTTGCAATTTAGGTTATATTGGTCAAACAAAGAGAGCTTTAAAATTCAGATTAGGCGAGCATCAGAGATATATTGCAAATCAAGAAATCTCTAAATCTTCGATTGCTTCTCACTGTTGGTCTTCCAGGCATTGTTTCAATTTCTCCATGGCCAAAATTATTTCTTCCCCTGCCTCTCCCTCTCACTTGGATTTTCATGAAGCATATTTTATTTTTAAAAATTCTGCTAATCTTGTCAATGATCTCCCATCATCTCCTTTCCTATCTCCAGCGTGGAAATTAATTTTGTAATTCTTTTCCCTTTTCTCTTGTTTCTTTTCTTTTTATTTTGTAAAAAAAAAAAAAAAAAAAAAAAAAAATAATAATAATAATAATAATAATAATAATAATTTGGATTTTTTTCTTGTTCTTTTATAGTTCTTTATTTATTATTTTTATTTATATTTTTAAGTTACTTCTTTTATTTTTATTTTTTCTTTATTTCCATTTTTTCCATTTCGTTTTCTCTTCTATCTTTTTTCAACACATTTCCCTCTATCAGGTAGCGCCATCTGTCGCATTCTTCACAACATTCTTTTTCTTCAGTTCATTTTTGAACTTGTTCGTTTTCGGACACGTGTATGCTTAGCTGATGACGAGCTGTTATGTTTTTAGCTCGAAACGCGTCCTGTGTTTTGTTTTAATTTTATGGTGATTTTTTACAAAGTTTTATTATTTTAATTGCTTCATATCGCCAGTTTTCGGTGCTGTTTCGCTAAACATATTTATCTTTTAAAAGATTCTAGAAAACACGTTTTTCCTGGAGATTTGAAAGTGATCGCTGTATTTGAAAACTGGTTTTCCACGCAGTTTCAGTTTGGCGATCAATTTCAGAAACGGTATTTTGGCGCGAAAAAAAATCGCCAAATTTACTATGCAGACCACAGGCACATCTGTTCCGAAAATTATAAATATCTAGTGTCTGTCCAGGAATTTTTCTTGCAGTGTTGAATTCAGCGAACGGCCGGGAGGGGGGGACATTCCCTCCCGGAGGATTTGAGATTTTACGTTTTCAATGCTCAAAGTACAATTCCACCCCCCGGAGCCACAGAAATCCCTCCCGGAGAGAAGTACCTGAATTTAATACTGTTTTTCTTGGGGCCTATTTTGTGAAATTTAATATTTTTGTGAAAATTAACATTTTGTAATAAATGGTGAAATTCTGTTATTCTAATTCGGACCAAACATTTATTAACTCCTTCTGCTAAAGTTTTCCTTTCTAGTACCTTTATTTTGTTTGCAAATTACTATTTTAACACCTGACCAGTGGTGTATTCAGAGGGTGGGCTAATGGGGTTCCAGCTCCCTTACGAAATTTGTAGAAAATATCAATTTTGATTGTGAAGTGGCGCTGTTTTTTTAATGGATTTTTGTGAAGGGGCGCTGTTTTATTTAATGGATTTTTGTGAAGGGCGCTGTTTTATTTAATGGATTTTTGTGAAGGGGTGCTGTTTTATTTAATGGATTTTTGTGAAGGGCGCTGTTTTATTTAATGGATTTTTGTGAAGGGGCGCTGTTTTATTTAATGGATTTTTGTGAAGGGTCGCTGTTTTATTTAATGGATTTTTGTGAAGGGTCGCTGTTTTATTTAATGGATTTTTGTGAAGGGGCGCTGTTTTATTTAATGGATTTTTGTGAAGGGGCGCTGTTTTATTTAATGGATTTTTGCGAAGGGGCCCTGTTTTATTTAATGGATTTTTGCGAAGGGGCGCTGTTTTATTTAATGGATTTTTGTGAAGGGGCGCTGTTTTATTTAATGGATTTTTGCGAAGGGGCCCTGTTTTATTTAATGGATTTTTGCGAAGGGGCGCTGTTTTATTTAATGGATTTTTGTGAAGGGGCGCTGTTTTATTTAATGGATTTTTGTGAAGGGGCGCTGGTTTATTTAATGGATTTTTGTGAAGGGGCGCTGTTTTATTTAATGGATTTTTGTGAAGGGGCGCTGTTTTATTTAATGGATTTTTGTGAAGGGGCGCTGTTTTATTTAATGGATTTTTGTGAAGGGGCCCTGTTTTATTTAATGGATTTTTGCGAAGGGGCCCTGTTTTATTTAATGGATTTTTGTGAAGGGGCGCTGTTTTATTTAATGGATTTTTGTGAAGGGGCGCTGTTTTATTTAATGGATTTTTGTGAAGGGGCGCTGTTTTATTTAATGGATTTTTGTGAAGGGGCGCTGTTTTATTTAATGGATTTTTGTGAAGGGGCGCTGTTTTTAATGGATTTTTGCGAAGGGGCCCTGTTTTATTTAATGGATTTTTGCGAAGGGGCCCTGTTTTATTTAATGGATTTTTGTGAAGGGGCGCTGTTTTATTTAATGGATTTTTGTGAAGGGGCGCTGTTTTATTTAATGGATTTTTGTGAAGGGGCGCTGTTTTATTTAATGGATTTTTGTGAAGGGGCGCTGTTTTATTTAATGGATTTTTGTGAAGGGGCGCTGTTTTTAATGGATTTTTGCGAAGGGGCCCTGTTTTATTTAATGGATTTTTGCGAAGGGGCCCTGTTTTATTTAATGGATTTTTGCGAAAGGGCCCTGTTTTATTTAATGGATTTTTGCGAAGGAGCCCTGTTTTATTTAATGGATTTTTGTGAAGGGGCCCTGTTTTATTAAGTGGATTTTTGTGAAGGTGCCTAAAATGGGCTCTATATTTTGCCTTGATCTTGACCTGAATATTTTTAATGGACATTTCACAGACCTTGCACATGCCAGTAGTAATACTGATTAGATTTTGATTTATGTTTCATCAATAACCTATTTCTTTTGCTCAATGAAAAATCAGTTGAATTGATATTAAAATCATAGTTCAGAAAAACAATTTTTAATATTAATGTTTAAAATTCATTTTATTGTATTTGAAGTAAATTAACATAAGTGTCCCATAAGATAACCGATCATAAGTACCCCATGATGGGGCACGATTTACAAAAGAATATACCAAATTTCTGTACTAATAACTATTTTGTATATGCATTAACAAATGTTAGAGCATTATAAATATATTTTTATATTTTACAATTCCACTCTCCCCTAAGCATAAAGTTGAAAGGTGTATGTTTTGTTTTTATTATATTAATGTATCAAATTAATTTTTTTTAAATAAATTTATTAAAGTAAATAGTTTCAGAGCACTATATTGTTTTAATGTCAGATATTACACAAAAAATATTGTAAATTTATCACACAACGGTAAAATAATTACTTTTGATTGCTAAGTGTAACAGTTTCAGTTCATTACACCCATGTGTATCTTACATACATGAGAACAGATTAATGATTTTTAATCGGGAAATTTGTTGGTACCTTTCTGTTAGCCGGGCATCAGTGTTATATATACATATGTAGGTATAACACTGGCGCCCGGCTAACATAAAAATGCGATTTTTTTTTTTTTTTTTTTTTTTTTTTTTATTGCTAAATTTTGACAAACTTAACATTTTATAAAAAATAGATTAGTTAATGTACATTTCTCCATCATTTTGTTCATTTGGTGTTAGATTATGCTGAAAAATGATGTAAAAAGTTTAAAAAGTAATTTTATTACAGACTGTTAGAAATAATTTGTATGCTGGAGATAGGATAAAGTTAATTTTATTTTCACATACCTAAAAAAAAAACTGACAAATTTATGGGCAAGAATTACAGATATTTCCCTAACTATTTTAGTTAAATTATTGCTTTTCTGCTCCAGCATACCTATTAATTCAAATTAAAAAATATTCCCAAGACCCCCCCCCCCCAAAAAAAAAGAAAAGAAAAGAAAAGAAAAGAAAAAAATGTGTTTGGCTTCTTCAATAAAGTAATGTAGGGTAGATGTGCCAGTAATGGACACTGTTAAGGAATTTCTTAAAAATTTCTTTAACAATTAATAGTTATAATTCCATTTTTTTTCAATATTGTATTAATCTATCAACAATATTTAACCATTCTCATAGTTTCATTTCCCAATAAGTCAAAATTTAATTGTAAATAACAGAAATATATCAAAACACCTAAAATGCCAGTAATGGACACTAAGGATTGACCGAATAGTCAATTCAGTGATTCGGCTTCGGCTGAATAATAACAGATAAGTATTTTCTTAGAAATAGAATAATTCTCTTTTACTTAGAAGTAGAATAGGCTAAATGATGAATTTCAATATTATGTGCATGAGTTCATAGTTTAGCTGCACTACAAAAAAAAAACAAGTCAATGGCCATTTTTAATTAAAAAAAAAAAAAAAAAAAAAAAAAAACTTCTAAAATAGTCTACATAGGAGTTAAATCAAAACAACTGTCTACAAAATAGGGAAAAAAAAGGTAAGGAAGATGGGTCGTCTTTCCCTTATTTAATTGTAATTATTTCTAATTTTTTTTAATTTAAATTTATTTAATGTGTATTTTCTTTAATATTACACATTATATATGCCTATTCTATAGCTTTCATAACCATTAAGTTAAAATTGCTTACATTTTTTTTCTTCATCACCACAAAGTTAAATCATTAATCAAAAAATAAATATCAATAATTTGACAGAAAATAGTGAAAATGTACTACGTACATGACTATAAAATAAAACCGTGCACTGTAGGCCTACTAGTAGAAGCCATCTTAAACAAATCTCGAATATCAGTTTGTTTTTAAGTAGTATTCTGTCTTCTTTTTCTTTTTTTTTTTTTTTTTTTTTTTTTTTTAGGAAGTCATTTCATATGATGTGGAGTTTCACAAATTCCGCATCGTTGAACGAATGATGGACTCATCTGTCAAAATTTTCTCTGACATTGTGGTAAGTGTAATTTAAAAATTAATTTTGATTATTTATATTTTCAGTTAAGTCAAAATACTTTATGCACTATAAACATTACTGAAATTGTATTTTTAGCAATGTCTACACAGGGTGGTCATTACTGGCAAATGTTTAGTTAACCGTCCCAGTAATGGACACCCCTTTTAATTTTAAAGCCCCAAAAATAAATGAAATTTTATAAATGGCTATTAGTATATAAGATTCAAAGTTTTCTATAACTACTAAAGCAAAAAAATGCAAAATTTGCAAGAAAATATAGAATATATAAATTTATTAAATGAAGCATAAGCTCTTAGCATGTTCATTAAGATTTTCATTGAAAAACAGTGGAACTTAAAAACATTATTTTCTGCTAACTGATTGGTTTCATTAAGAGTGTCAACAATAATGCAAGATTATAAAATACACAAAGGAGAGTTATAAAAATTAATAAAAGCTAAGTTTTTATTGGTTATTTTTGTATAAACCAAAAACATTGTATGGTGCACATTACTGACACATCTACCCTATTTTTGCACATTTACTGCTTCATTAGAATAGAATGTATGTAAACAAATGCAGTATCATAGTTTTCCCAACTAAAGCTGCACAAGAAAACTTAAAAATTGAAAATTTCAAAAATTGCATACAATATATTTTAATAAAGAAGAAAAAAATTGTAATTTTCATTTAAATTTCTTCTCTTCTCTTAATAAATACTTGTAAGATGGTAATTCAAGACAATAAACACCACTTTTCATTTAACATAAGCTAAAATTGTGGGGAGGGGGGGGGGTCGTTTCACTCTATATGCATATAAACTCGACTGCGGTATATTATTCGGTCTGCGTTGAATTTAGAGTTTATATGTATACATGATGAAACTAGACACTTTTTTTTTCAATATCAGTTTGTAATAAATAATAATCGTTGTTTATTGTCAACAAATATGACTCTAGAGGCAATTAGTAAAAGGAAAGCAAAAATTTAATGAAAAGTTTAGATTTTGTTCGACATTTTCAAATATTTCATGCATATTTTGTAAATTTTCCAATTTTTAAGCTGATTAAGCAGTAGTATTTGACAGCACCATGCTTTTAAAGCATAATTTAACATATTTTTAGCAATTAGGTTTGTTTAAATGCAATCTAAAAAGAAATTAACATGTGAAGACTCAATTTTTAGGTTATGGCAGTCTGAGTTGAATTGGAATTCGAGTTTATATGTATACAGGGATGAAACTCGATAATTTTTTTCAATGACTTTGTAATAAATAAGTGTTGTTTATTGTCTGCAAATATGACTCTACTGGCATTTATTAAAATGAAAAAAAATAACTGAAAATTCTGATATTTGTTAGAAATTTTCACATATTTCATGCCATTTTTGAAAATTTGCCAATTTTTAAGGGATTTTTGAGGCAATAATTGTGAACAGCATTTATTTAAAACAGAATTTAACATATTTTTAGCAAGTAAGTTTGTTTAAATCAAATCTAATTAGAAATTAACATCTGAAAACTCAATTTTTAGGTTATGGCGGTCTGCATTGAATCTGAATTTGAGTTTATATGTATACAGGGATGAAACTCTATACTTTTTTTTCAATATGAGTTTGTAACAAATGGTAAGTGATGCTTATTGTCTGCAAATATGACTCTACAGGCATTTATTTAAATGAAAACAAAAATAACAGAAAATTCTGATTTTATTAGAAATTTTCATATTTCAGGCCATTTTTGAAAATTTGCCAATTTTTAAGTGATTTTTGTAGCAGTAATTGAGAACAGCATTTATTTAAAACAGAATTTAACATATTTTTAGCCAGTAGGTTTGTTTAAATCAAATCTAATTAGAAATTAACATGTGAAAATTCAATTTTTAGGTTACGGCGGTCTGCACTGAATCGGAATTCGAGTTTATATGTATACAGGGATGAAACTCGATACTTTTTTTTTCCATATGAGTTTGTAACAAATGAAAAGTGATGTTTATTGTCTAGAAATATGACTCTACAGGCATTTATTAAAATGAAAACAAAAAACAGCATTTTTAAAAATCAGAATTTAGCATATTTTTAACAATTGGGTTTGTTTAAATGCAATCTAATAAGAAATTAATATCTGAAAACTCAATTTTTAGGTTCTGGCGGTCTGCATTGAATCGGAATTTGAGTTTATATGTATACAAGGATGAAACTCTATACTTTTTTTTCAATATGAGTTTGTAACAAATGGTAAGTGATGTTTATTGTCTGCAAATATGACTCTAGAGGCATTTATTTAAATGAAAACAAAAATAACTGAAAATTCTGATATTTGTTAGAAATTTTCACATATTTCATGCCATTTTTGAAAATTTGCCAATTTTTAAGTGATTTTTGTAGCAGTAATGGAGAACAGCATTTTTTAAAAACAGAATTTAACATATTTTTAGCAATTAGGTTTATTTAAATCCAATCTATTTAGAAATTAACATGTGAAAACTCAATTTGTAGGTTATGGCGGTCTGCGTTGAATTGGAATTCGAGCGGCCCTCCGGTTTCTCAAGAACTAACAAGCGTTGTATAAAATCCGTTGAACCTGAGACTAAGGGGTCTATACCCTACAACATATATTAAAATAAACAAAATCTGTGATTAACAAGGTTGGCCCTTTCCTTGTTAGATTCATGAATTTATAGACAGAAAAGGACATGCGTAAAAAGTCCTTTTCTAATACGAAAAGAACTACAGAGCACGCTAGCAAAAACACACATGTGATTACAGAAAAGGCACATTAGAATAGTGTCTAAGGTAATTTAGATTGTTGAGTTTTACAGTATTTTGAGAGGGTAATGGCAAATAAAAACAGATTTTTTTCTGTTTTAATCAGGGCGTCGGAGTTGGACCCATTTTTGAACGAAAGAGTCTGAATCGGATCTGTTAAAATTCCCGGGGTCGGAGTTGTCCATTTTACAAGAAGTTCTGCGTAGTTTGAGTCGGATCTGTCAAAATTCCCGTAGTCAGAGTCGTCAATTTTTCCCACCGACTCCACAGCCCTGGTTTAAATCAAATGTAATCAACGGAAAAATTAGTTATATATGCAGAATATTTAAGAGTGTAGAATCTTTTGGGGTTCGGGTCGCACTTGACCTAAAAGTTTAGTAACCAGTTAACCTGACCTGACCAGCCCCAAATTATTAGTTTACCCGCAACTCTACAAGATCATTTTTGTCGAAACCAGGCAAAATTTCACCGATACACAACCCAGCCCGAAATTGACCAACTTTGACCCAAATCTCCCCCCCCCCCCCCAAAAAAAAAAAAAATCCATATTTAGTGTAACTATGGAAAAGTATTCTGCAATCATTTTTCATCTTAAAATATATTTTGAAGACTTTTTTGAGAGATCGGTTCAACCTGACCTGACACTAACTTGTAAGCGTCAAAACCGAACCTGAAACAATTAAAATAGCCATACTCTAATCTGACTGCAGTGAAAAATTAGAAGTGAACCCAACACGCAAAAAAAAATGAAAAATGCCAAACGGACCCTATTCACAGGTCATGTGGTGTCCCATTTGTGAGACAATGATGGACTCTAACCCAACCAGTGGCTAATGGGAAAAAATGTTCCTTCGCTTTCTGACCTGAACCAGGTATACTTTAATTCACGCTGACCTGCAAATCAGACCGCAATTTAATATAATTATGTTAAATTAGTATACAGTAAACGCCCTCAAAACTCTGCAATCCTAAAATCCGCTCATCGTCACATGTAAACAATGAAACTTTCAGTTTTATGTCATTCCGTAAGTATATTAATATGACTGAACTTGTCATTTCTCATGAAGGAAGTATAGTCCAGGCTTTAGGTGCTCAAAAAGGACAAATAGGGGAAAGTTTTGGTGTAGTTTTGATATTTGGTGTCTTTGTTTTGTGGGTCGCTGAACACGAATCTGAAGTTTGCCAACAAAATTTATCCCGGGAAACATGTTTTTTTGGCAAAAAAGAGGAAAAAAACGGGATTTTCATTGTTTTTTTCCAAATAACTTCAAAATTATACATTTTACGTAAAAGTCCTCAATACATAAATTAAAGAAGATAAAAGTTCCTACATTTTATGTATTAAAAGTTTTTTTCTCTGATCTATGGTTTTGCCGTGACAACGCCACAAAAATGGGAGTGAAAATCAAAAAATTCAGAGAAAACGGGAATTGCGCCGCTGTACGTAGATTTAACATGAAAACTGACCATTTTACACAAGCATTGACTATAAATTATACTGAAGATTATATGAATGACTACATTTTACAATGAAGTGGCTGATAATAAATAGGACGACTCATTATGAATCATTATTTAATTATAAATAAACATGTACATTAGTAAGTACATTTATTTAAAAAACAAAAAAAATATTTCCGCTTTCTTTTACTTGAGGGTCCCTGCTTTTCACCGACATCTACAGCATAGAAAATAGACGTATAGAATTAGTGGTTGTTTTTATTACTACCAACAGTATAAAATAAATGTTTTTTTAATAAAAAATATTTGATACCTTCTGGCATGACTTTTTCTTGACATTTTAGTTCAAGTACCATTTTTAAAAAAAAAATCAAAGACAGCAGAATTTAAGTTAGCCACATAAATAAACTTTTGCACCATTATGCAACGGCAACAAGAATTAAAATGTAATTTAAATGTGAATTTGATTCAAAATATTTTGTTTATAGAGAAAAATTACAATGAAGAGCACATGAAGTTTTGCAAGAGCGAAATGTTTAAATTTATGACCAAATTTGGACAAAAATTGCCAGTTGTATGTAGATATATCGGGACAAAATCATTTAAAATATATTACTTGGCTGCAAATTCTGAGTAGTTACAAAATTGATCCAGACAAGTTCTCCAAATTCAGATTTGATACAATGCAAAACATAATGTAGACATTTTCTCATGCTATATTAATCATGATATCTTATAATTCCCTATCTTTACATAAGGTTCCTGTTAGGTTTCCTGTAAGGTTTGTGCAGAAATAAACATGAATATACAACAGAATATGCAACACAGCAATTTTCATTAATGCTGTCGAATGCTTGTCTCGTACCTTAAATTTTAGAAAAAGAAATTTCAGAATCTGTTATAATAATACAAAAATAGTTTTATCATTTTAGCTTCCATACCGTTAAGAAAGTATCATTAAAATTATCAAGAAGAACGTAAAATCATGCGCCAATCAGATTATGGAACATTTTTGAAAGCATACTATAATAAAACTTCATAGTTTAATAACGTGAAAAACGGTGTCTAAGTAATAATTTGTGAAACATATAACACGTTTGAAAACAAAATTTCAACCAAAATCGAAAAAATAGCTGAAAATTTTGTAGATCCCTCTATATGAACTATAGATTTATCATATAATTCACAATATGCTAAAATTTAGAACTGTTAGTGAATGCATAGCACAGTTGAAAATTCCTCGTTAGCAATTTCCGGCAATAAGCGGGTATATAGATGTCTTATGCAGCCCTATATATGATTTATGGAATTTATATACGCTAAATAGTATGCAATTTTTAAAATTTAAAAAGTGTTCCACAACTGAAAATGCACTTCCATCAATTATTGTTCATACAGAGAAAAATACAACTGATTTATTATGTGTGCCCCTGTATATGAAAGATCAATGGCACATCATATTCAATAGTAAGCATCTTATAGAGCACCTTGGAGATATATATCAATTTAAATACTTTTGAAAAGGTGTAACATGAACAAAATACACCACAAACAATTTTTCTCCATAGGCCGTAATGTAACATAATTCTTTTTAGTGTCCCTGTAAATGATCGATAAATACTACCCATACCATATTCTATAAGAAATTATCTTGTAGTGCACTTCATAGATATGTATATAAATTTCAAAGTGTTTGAAATTATGAAACATTATTGAAAAAAAAAAACACAAACGATTTTCCCCCATAGGCCGTAATATAATGAAATACTTTTGAATAACCCTGTAACGAAATTATGTCTGCTACATGCAACATTTTACAATACCTAACATTCAATAGTGAATATCAATAACATTTTTCAATTTCATGGCGGTGCGACTATATTGACGCCAAAAATATTTTTTTTTATTTTCACACCCATTTTTGCGTCGTTGTCACAGCTAAACTATTGATCAGAGAAAAAAACTTTTAGTACGTAAAATGTAGGAACTTTTATCCTCTTTAATTTATGTATTGAAAACTTTTTCGTAAAATGCATAATTTTGAAGTTATTTTGAAAAAACAAAGAAAATCCCGTTTTTTTTCCAGTTTTTTGCCAAAAAAACATGTTTCCTGGGATAAATTTTGTTGGCAAACTTCAGATTCATATTCAGCGACCCAAAAAACATAAAGGCACCAAATATTAAAACTACACCAAAACTTTCCCCTATTTTCTACCAAATGACTGGACTAGTATAAATTTATGAAAAAAAAGTCGACTTGCAGAAATCACTGATAATTACAATTTTTTTTTTCTAATTATATTTATGTACTATAAATGAAACTTTTTTTGGTTATTTTTAAGACTGGCTAAATCTGAAATAAAACTTCCTTACACTATGATTTTGATGTGAATTTATAGGGTATCTTTGTGAGGAGAGTTTCATAGAATAACTCAAGGAAAATGCATCTCATCTTTATTAAACATATTTAATTATATATTAAATATTTACTTCACCTTTTGAACAATTAAATCATTTTTAAAATTGTTTGTTTATTACTTTGCTTAATTATTTTAATATTTTACTATATTGCAAGCATTTATTATAATTTTGATTTCATTATTATATTCAAAATACTGTTTAAAAAATGTAAACAAAGCAATGACCAAAGATCCACAAAATTCTAAAATCTGCACAACCTCTGGTCCCAAGCTGTGCGGATTTGAGAGAGTACTGTATAACATTGTCTCCAATATATATATATATATATATATATATATATATATATATATATATATAATATCTGTATATATTTTTGAAAAATCAGTTTAATCTGAACTGAGCCAGCAAGATTCAAAACTCAAAAACAATTATTTCAGTCAACTGACTTACAAAGAAAAGAAAAAGTTTTTTCCCTGACGACAATTAAGTTTTGGCCCTTGGGGGGGGGGGAGGGGGGTATGCCGAACAAGGGATATTTGCAGAGCCCAGACACCCTTCTAGCGCTGCACTTGCCTATATATATATAATTTTGACCTTTTTTTACTGTGTGAGATTTCTTTAATTAAAATATTATTTCTGAAACTAAAATTATGCCTGCACAAATAACAATTTTACATAATCTTAAAAATTTCTCCCTTTCATTATTAAAACAGGTGGATAAATGAACCAGATGCTTGGAGCAATTCCGTTTTGCCTTACTCGGAATCTAGATTCAAAGACTATGAAGCTTTTGAGAGTCCTGGATGTACGTATTTTTGCTGATCACTATTTGTCCAAGAAAGATGCTATTTTAATAAATATATACCTAATGTGTACTTTTAATAAACGGAGCGGCTTACCGCAAACCAACTGAATTGTGTTGCTATTTTATTCCTGTCTGTGACCATTTTATTTCAGCTAATGTAGGGCTGCCGTGTGAGACTATTTTTTTTCTTCTGCCACTTTAAGTATATATATATGTTATGTATATATTTATTTTCTTTGTTGTAGATATTTTTTGTTTAGAAATATTAAATTAAAATAAAAAGAATGGTCTGTGGCAGCCTTGCTAATAAATTAAACCTAACAGGGGTAAGTATTTAATATGTGATATTGAAAGTAATCTGTATTTTTAAATGTTTTGATATTTATGTAAAAAAAATAATTATCAGATTATCATCAAAATCTCTGTATTAACTGCATGCGAGGTGTACATAAGTCAAAGATGTTGCTACTTTTGGCTGACTTTTTTAAAATTCTGATTATTTCAAAGTTTATGTACATATTTGAATACATATCTGTTAAATGTGTTCAGTTTATTTATCTAGCTAGAAACAACTAGACTATTTTGCATTATTTTAAGTGCAAATGGGTTAATCTTCCATAATCGAGCTACAAGTGATAGATATTTGAGAGTCATGTTGGGAAATAATTTTGAAATCCCTGAAAAGTCATTAAGCATCAAACAGTAGACATACAGTTATCAAACAAATTGCACTCTCTAATTGAATATTTTAGCCCTATTTGACAGTGTAAAAGTGTGAAGTAATTAAATTTCAGGAAAAGTTGAAATGGAATGCTTAAGATTGTTAACAGTGTAGATATCTGTCAGTGTTACTCATGTGCATGTTTTTACTTTATAAATAAGAATGTAATATACTAGAAAAATTATATATATATATCTAGAATAAGGGGGAAAAGTTAGTTTTATTTAATGCTAATATAAAAATAAATGAACTCTTCAGAATTGGAGTTTTGAACAGGACATGTGAATTTTACTGTTCAAAAGTCTCTAAAATTGTACAAAACTTAAAGTACTGAAAAGATGCCCAACCATTGTACTTTTATTAACAATATAAAAAAAAAATTCTAATTTTTTTTTAAATATTTATTAAAATATTATTAATCTTCTGAAAGATAGGTAAAAATTTGACATGTACATGAAAATTATATACAAGATCTATAGAAATATAAGAAATTATCATTATTCAAAGGTGAGAGTAATAAAAAAAAATATATATATTTCAAGACTACTTACAGATCATAAATAAATGATATATGGGGGGGGGGGGGGCTTATCAACTAGTGCTTTAATTTGGAATTCTGTGTAAAAATTAACATTGCTTAAAAGAAACTGCATCTAAGTAATGTTTAATACAAATATATTCTTATTTCCTGGATATTAAATTAAAAAATATTAAACATAATATATATTTAAATATAGGAATTATATTTTTGTTATGAATGTTTGTTCATAAACAAACTGAAGCAATTGACTGAAAAGTATAGAGTAAAAAAAAAATTGTACTAACTAAATTATTTGATTAATAATTGTTGGAACGAAATTATTTGGATGCTATAGCCCCATCCAAAATTTCAATTGGACTGAACATTTTTTTTAGTTAGCTTGATATAGTTAACGCAACCAAATATATATGGTTATGATAACCAAATAGATGTGGATGCAATAAAGAAATTGATTTGGTTCTTGTAACCAAATTCATTTGGTAGCCACAGTTATTAACCTAGTATATTTGGTTATAAAAAACAAACCGATTTGGTTATTGCAACCAAATTTATTTGGTTACGATAGTTATTAACCAAATACATTTGGTTGCAAGAAATAAATTAACTTGGTTATTTCAACCAAATCCATTCGGTTACGAAAATATTTACTAAATAAATTTGGTTAAGAGAAACAAATTTGGTTACCATAATTATTAACCAAATAAATTTAGTTAAAATTAACAAATCGATTTGGTACTGGCAACCAAATGATATATATTAACCAAATAGATTTGGTTGTTGTACCCAAAATATTTAGTTACCATACCAAAATAAACGTTACAAAATAATTTGGTAAATCCAATCAAACGTTTAGCCGGGGAAATAGTACACGAAAAATTTGGTTGAAATAATTTTTGTTTGTTTTAACAAAATCGTTCTTTCCGTGCGTTTTTAGAATATTTTTCTGCTATAACATGAGAGTTGAACGTTAGATCGACTAGATTATCATACTATAAGATGAAGATTAAATTTAAATTTGAATTTTGAACAACCTTTACCTTAATGAGTATTATTAATTAAGCAAAATAATGGAAAATAACAATTTTAAAGGAAAAAAGCTGATTTCTGTAGATTTTCTTTCAACTGCAAGATCAGTTGAAAGAAATATCAACTTAAATGGAGAAAGTTAAACATATATTTTAATTTTGGATGATTAACATCTTAATGAGCATTATTAATTAAGCAAAACAGTGGAAAATATCAATTTCTTAGGAAAAAAGCTGATTTCTGTAGATTTTATTCAACTACAAGATCAGAATATCAACTTAAATGAAGAAAGTTAAACATATATTTGATTTTTGGGTGATTAACACCTTAATGAGCGTTATTAATTAAGCCAAATAACAAAAATTTCAATTTTTAATGGAAAAAAGATTAGAATTTCAACTTAAATGAGGAAAGTTAAACCTTTATTTGACTTTTGAATGAATAACATCGTAATGAGTATTATTAATTAAGCAAAACACTGAAAATATAAAATTTTAATGAAAAAAGCATATTCCTTTAGAGATTTTTTTTTCAACTATAAGATACAGATATCACCTTTAAAAAGAAAACTTAAACGTAGAATTTAGTTTTTGACCAACCATTACCTTAATGAATTTAGATAATTCAAGAAATAACAAAGTATAATATCGAATTTTTAAATAAAAAAGACTAATTTGATTAATCCAATAATGATTTTTACATCTTTATATGATACTTCGAACCCATTCAACGTTTTTATTCGTTATTGGCTTTAAATTTTATCCTTTTCATATAAAATTTCAAGTTTTCAAACCAATTACTTAATTTTACTACATTTTAAATGTAGATATTCCAGACAAATAACCAATTTTATCTTGCACTTAGTAATTTTACACTAACCTAATTGATTTTACCATGTTTAGACCACTATAGGATTAGAACTCAATACCGTACTTCCTTCTAAAAGTAAATACTATAACCAGTTTTTTCCCCTTACGTGAAATACATCTACCCTCTCTTCAAACTCATAAGAAAATCCTACGTTCCTCCCCACCTTGAAGGGTGACGAATACAATAGCGTTACGTCACTTGTTTACAATAATGTCGATATGTTGACGATCTGATCTTTTTTCCCATAAAAGAAAGTCAGTTTAATGAATAATTATTTATTTATTATTGGATACCCAATTTTATTAACAGATGAATTAACTATACCAGTGCTTATATTTCACAGACTTCGGCACACGTTAAGATATTTCAGTTCAATATGTAAATATTAAGTGTATTTTTAACATAACTCATGTTTTTCAACACTAGTTCCTACACGAGAATTTTATTTATTAAATAGTATGTATTCACTTTCAAATTGCTTTACTTGAAATTATATGAACCTTTGTAACAGAAAATTTGTTTATCCACAATACGAATTGTATTTAACACGTTCAACACCAATATCAATAATTAAACAAAACAATGGAAAACATCAATTTTTGAGAAGAAGAAAAAAAGAACAGATTTCTTTAGATTTTTTTTTTAACTACAAGATAAGAATAACTTAAATGAGAAACGGTAAACATATATTTGGGTTTTTGGACAACCATTACCTTAATGAATTTTAATAATTGAACAAATAAGAAAAGGAAATTATGATTTTTAATGAAAAAGACGAATTTAAAAGAATTTGATTAACTTTTCGACTAGTTTGAGATTTTATCATACTTTTAGATGCTAACTATGTAGTGTTCTTCGCTAACTACCCTTGAACGAAGTACACTTAAAGAAATACTCATTACTATACAAAAATAAATTAATTTTAATCTAATCAATAACTGAAAATTTCACATTTAAAAAATTTTCATGAATGTACATAAAAATACGAGTTTAGAAACTAATATCCTTATTTTTATTACATTTAACTAAAGTTTTCTACATTCAAGCTTAATTTTTATACACAAAGCATTATTTAATAAAATCCAGTACTTTCAGATTTAACGAAATTCAGCGATTTTTCACTTTTTAAACCAATCCTATGCGTTAAAAAAACAAGAGCACCTCCTATAATTTTATAGCTTTGGGTGAAACGATACGAATCAGCAGCACATTAAAACTTAAAAAAAAAAAAAAAAAAAAAAAAAAAAAAATACATTACATTGTGAATACATTGTGAATAATATCTACATTCATTCATGTTAATTAGAAGAATTACGGATAACAAAAATGTCTTTACATATAGTGTGTATGCCTTCCAAATTTTAATTTTGGGATATTGTAGTAAATCTTAAGCAATTAGGTTTGGTACATAGTCTAAATCTCTTCCTTGATTGTTAAATTCTTCAATCGTCTGATTATATTTTGAATATCTTCACAAAGTTTACATACAAGTGGTGATACACTATATGATGTAGTAGGCATTTCAGATTCATGTTTTCTTGAAAACGGTTTTTGGCAATCATCGCAAGTATAGGCTTTTTCATCTGTATTGATCTGTATATGTTCTTTTAAATTCCATTTAATTAAAAATTGTTTGTAACAAATAGAACACATCTGTAAGAGAAGTAAATGTAAACAATTAGAATTTTCTTCGTCAATATAGATAAAAAAAAAATTGTTAAAGTATAAACAACAAAATGTTTGATTTTAAATTTACTCTAATTACGTTTCATATATGAATTATAGTATTTCATTTATAAGTACTCACATATTTATTATTCTGTAACTCTTCATGTGCTAAGGGCGAATCATTCAGATCATTCATTTCTGATAAGGAGGTTTGCTGCTTTCTTGATTCATCTTGTTGCAACATCTGTGCAATAAAAGAAATATATTTATATACTTAGGAAAGGTTTAATACATAAATATTCAGTTATTCATTGTTTATTTTTATTATTATATATTGCAATGATATACTAAAACTTACTTTATTCACTAACAAAGAAATCGATTCCTCACTTCAATTAAAATCTGGAAATTTATCAGAGTTGTGCACTTAAAGTTACCTTCTTCCTCAAGCCTAACATTTGGAATAAGAAATGCTGCGCTGCTTTTCGAAAATTTATATTATTCTCAAACGTTTTGATCATGTAACAACTCACGCATGCGCTCAAATCAGTAGTATAATAAATGGTATCAAGAAATTTTGTTATAGCAAACCATAGATTATTATATTCTGAAAAGAGATAGTGGTAATGACATTCAAGGTAGGAGTTGAACTTGCAATTTTAAAAGATTTTATTAAATTAAATATTTCAATAACTTGTATTTTTTTCTAATTTACATATTTTTCATTCATCAATTGAAGTTTTATATGTAATAGATGGAATTTTATGTAATAATTAATTATTTTAATTGATTATTAGTATTTTCCTCTGTGATACTTTTCGTATGTGAGGTTATTTAATATATATATATATATATATGTATATATATTACATTTTCTTTACTTATTCATATGGTATTAATATTTCTGAGGAATACATATCTAATAATTATTACAAAAGTGTGAAGTATAAATCGTTCTGCGATGTTGATAAGCGTTGTAGTAAAAATTCATATAGATTGGTTTTGAAATGGGTTATTTGAAATATGAAAGTTAAAATTAAAGATTGCCTTCATGTATGCTATGCATCATTAGAACTATAAAGGTAGTATTAATATTTTAAACAACTTGATGGATGAAAATTCAGAAATCTTCGATGTGTAAGGTGAAACATATGATAATTTGATTAATAATATGGATAGAATAACTCAGACTGGTCATGTATACTTTGTATCATTGAACTATAAATACAGTATTTATATTTTCCACAACTTGATGGATGATAATTCGGAAATCTCCGAAATGCAAGGTGAAATATAAGACAATTTGATTAATAATATGAGAAGAATAACCTAGACTAGTCCAAATATTACTGAATCATAAAGTATAGAATTTGATTAAATAATGTTTTGTGTATAAAAATTAAGTTCGAATGTGATGAAATTATGGAAATTGGCTTGTAAACTCTTATTTTTATATGTACAATCAATATTTTGTGTATAAAAATTAAGTTCGAATGTGATAAATTTATGGAAATTGGTTTGTAAACTCTTATTTTTATATGTACAATCACTAAAATATATTTTTTTAAATGTGAAATTTCCAGTTATTGATAAGATTAATTTTTTTTGTTTAATTATGAATATTTCTTGAGGTGTATGTCATCAAAGTGTTAAAATCTTACAATTTCGATGTAAATTTGTTAAAATTATGTAATGTTAAATCATATAGGAGCAAGAATCGAGTTTGATCTAGATAAGTATTGCTGTAAAGGTCAATTCGTTGTTGAATTTCAAGATATTGTGTGAAAACAGGGTTTTCTATAAGGAGTTGATGTAATTTCGGTTGTAGTTCTTGGAAAATTAATTCAAAAGTAGTTATCTGCTATTTTTTAAAAGGTAATAGTAAAAAGACCTAAGTAATATTTGCTCTTACGTATGAAAATTTCAAATAGTTTGTTTTGAAATATAGATTATTTGAAATATGAAATGTTTGAAAATTAAAGTTTGTGTTTATGTATATTCTGTATCATTAAAAACTGTAAATATAGTATTAATATTTGAAAACTCTTGATGTGTGATTGTTCTGTGAGTTAATAATTTTCTGATAAATGGAAAAAAAACAGTTGTTAAAATTATGTAATGGTAAAATATATAGGGGCAAGAATCGAGTTTGATGTAGATAAGTATTGTAATAATTTAGAAATCTTCGATGCCCTTGTAGCGCAACTGGATAGCGCATATGGCTGTTAACCATAAGGTTGGCGGTTCGAATCCGTCCAAGGGCGAATTATTATTAATATTTTATTTATTTTTTTTTTACTTAGTAAGTTTGGAGATTTCAAGAATTCATTTGTTTTTTCATTTTGAGGGAAAATTACGCACTAAGCAATTATTTAATTTTTTTTTTTGTTTATGTTTAAGTTTTAATGTGCTGCTGATTCGTCTCGTTTCACCCAAAGATATAAAATTATAGGAGGTGCTCTTGTTTTTTAACGCATAGGATTGGTTTAAAAAGTGAACAATCGCTGAATTTCGTTAAATCTGAAAGTACTCGATTTGATTAAATAATGCTTTGTGTATAAAAATTAAGCTTGAATGTAGAAAACTTTAGTTAAATGTAATAAAAATAAGGATATTAGTTAGTAAACTCGTATTTTTATGTACATTCATTAAAATATTTTTAAAATGTGAAATTTTCAGTTATTGATTAGATTAAAATTAATTTATTTTTGTGTAGTAATGAGTATTTCTTTAAGTGTACTTCGTTCAAGGGTAGTTAGCGAAGAACACTACATAGTTAGCATCTAAAAGTATGATAAAATCTCAAACTAGTGGAAAAGTTAATCAAACTCTTTTAAATTCGTCTTTTTCATTAAAAATCATAATTTCCTTTTCTTATTTGTTCAATTATTAAAATTCACTAAGGTAATGGTTGTCCAAAAACCAAAATATATGTTTTCTGTTTCTCATTTAAGTTGTTATTTTTATCTTGTAGTTTAAACAAAAAATCTAAAGAAATCTGTTCTTTTTTTCTTCTTCTCAAAAATTGATGTTTTCCATTGTTTTGTTTAATTATTGATATTGGTGTTGAACGTGTTAAATACAATTCGTATTGTGGATAAACAAATTTTCTGTTACAAAGGTTCATATAATTTCAAGTAAAGCAATTTGAAAGTGAATACATACTATTTAATAAATAAAATTCTCGTGTAGGAACTAGTGTTGAAAAACATGAGTTATGTTAAAAATACACTAATATGTACATATTGAACTGAAATTTATTAACGTGTGCCGAAGTCTGTGAAATATAAGCACTGGTATAGTTAATTCATCTGTTAATAAAATTGGGTATCCAATAATAAATAAATAATTATTCATTAAACTGACTTTCTTTTATGGGAAAAAAATCAAATCGTCAACATATCGACATTATTGTAAAGAAGTGACATAACGCTATTGTGTTCGTCACCCTTCAAGGTTCCGAGGAACGTAGGATTTTCTTATGAGTTTGAAAAGAGGGTAGATGTATTTCACGAAAGGGAAAAAAAACTGGTTATAGTATTTACTTTTAGAAGGAAGTACGGTGTTGAGTTCTAATCCTATAGTGGTCTAAACATGGTAAAATCAATTAGGTTGTTGTAAAATTACTAAGTGCAAGATAAAATTGGTTATTTATCGGGAATATCCACATTTAAAATGTAGTAAAATTAAGTAATTGGTTCGAAAACTTGAAATTTTGTATGAAAAGGATAAAATTTAAAGCCAATAACGAATAAAAACGTTGAATGGGTTCAAAGTATCATATAAAGATGTAAAAATCAATATTGGATTAATCAAATTAGTCTTTTTTATTTAAAAATTCAATATTATTCGTTGTTATTTGTTCAATTATCTAAATTCATTAAGGTAATGGTTGGTCAAAAACTAAATTCTACGTTTAAATTTTCCTTTTAAGATGATATCTCTATCTTATAGTGAAAAAAAATCTCTAAAGGATTATGCTTTTTTCATTAAAATTTTATATTTTCAGTGTTTTGTTTAATTAATAATACTCATTACGACGTTGTTCATTCAAAATTCAAATAAAGGTTTAACTTTCCTCATTTAAGTTGATATTCTAATCTTTTTTCCATTAAAAATTGATATTTTTGTTATTTGGCATAATTAATAACTCTCATTAAGGTGTTAATCACCCAAAAATCAAATATATGTTTAACTTTCTTCATTTAAGTTGATATTCTGATCTTGTAGTTGAATAAAATCTACAGAAATCAGCTTTTTTCCTAAGAAATTGATATTTCCCACAGTTTTGCTTAATTAATAATGCTCAATAAGATGTTAATCAACCAAAATTCAAATATATGTTTAACTTTCTCCATTTAAGTTGATATTCTGATCTTGCAGTTGAAAGATAATCTACAGAAATCAGCTTTTTTCCTTTAAAATTGTTATTTTCCATTATTTTGCTTAATTAATAATACTCATTAAGGTAAAGGTTGTTCAAAATTCAAATGTAAATTTAATCTTCATCGTATAGTATGATAATCTAGTCGATCTAAACTTCAACTCTCATGTTATAGCCGAAAAATACTCTAAAAACGCAATTTTTCCCGCTAGGGGGCGATGGCGGAGAGCGCACCAGAGGCGTTGTCAGAGGGGGGACGGAAGGCGGTGTCGGTGGGGGTGCGGGCCCGAGGTGGGACGGAAGGCGGTGCACGGAAGGCGGTGCGGCGGTGCACGGAAAGCGGTGCTGCGGTGCACGGAAAGCGGTGCGGCACCGCAGCACCGCCTGCTGTTCCCATACTCTTGTTTTCCTACTACGGACGCGTTTTAATATTTTTTTTACGCCAATTTTAAGATGACAATGGAATCTTAAAGATAAATTTGATGAGAGGACTTTACGCGATTAAATTTAATTTAGTGACGTATGAACTCGAATTTTAGTATTAATTAAAAATATGAATGATGCCACATGTGACTTTTTATCATTTAGCGTTAGAATTTATTTCTGCGAATTTTAAAATAGTACTAGTTATTTCATATTAATTCCGTATTAAACTTTAGAATTTTTTCCTGAATTCGTGTTAGATCGGCGGGTATTTTTTCGCGGTTCTAGACATAAATAGAAATTGGTAAGCTGTTTATAAGGATCTCGGTTATGGTACAGGATTTGTTACGAAATGTTTAGGTATGTATGTATCGGTTTAATACTTCTAGCTTTTGTTAATCCATTTGAAAATAACGTATATTTTGAGAAAAAAAAAAAAAAAAAAAACATGAAATACCCTTTATAAAAGTATTAGGAAATTTGCACCCCCACTTTTTTTCCCCTAAATGAAATTGTATACACTGTTAATAATAAATTTATATGTATTTGAAAAATTCAGGGTTACCTATTAAATGGTTCGTTTGAATTTAGAATCGCCAATGTCCCTTAACCTAAAATTTTATTGACGCATGTTTTCGAAAATTTATATAATTTTAAACATGGAATTTTAAATAATCTAGATCCATTTTAAAAACTAGAAAATCGATTTTTTAAACGAAGCACTTTTTAAACACATATACTTTTTAAGCGTTTATATTAAAACACTTTGAATTATATATTTTTTAATAAGATTTTGGAAAAAAACGCACTTTTTGCAAATTTACGTTAATATTTTGAAAAAAAAAAATAATTGCGCTTTATAGAATAAAACTATTCAATATCTTATTTATATATTTAAACACTATTTAATGTTTCATATATTTTAAAAATATTTACCAAAAATAAAACAAACTTACTTTAATCTAAATGACTTAACATCACAGAGCCTTCAAAAAACGCTTGTTTCTGCACAATTTCCACTATACTGAATTGCGCTATCTTGCGCGCGTCTCATGAGTGTTTCACTTTATCTAGATAAGTAGATAAGGGTTTTTCCCCAACGTGTTACAAATTAATGTGTACAAATTCTGTCTTTTTTTCCAAAGAGTTTTAAATTAGAAACACTGTTAAAGATTGACTTTTCTGATTTCAACATAAATTTAAGATTGCCTCATAACAAATAAATGAAATGCATAATTACGATTTAATATTGCGTCACAATTTTTGAATGCTTTTATTAATATAGAATTTATATCAAATTGGGGGCTTTTTTCTCATAGATTCATTTTAAATAAAATTGGAATACTTATTAATACTTTATTAGCAAGATAATGAATGTGACACATTTATTTAGGATAAAATTTTAACTATTATAAAATTAGAACTTTTAAAACGGATGCTTTTTAAATTTATTCATTAACCGTGGAATACTTCAAACATGTCATGGATGAGTCATCACGCATAACTGAGTTTACACATGGAGTCAAGCGGAAGGTTTTAATAAATATATTGAGGTATATAAATAGTAATGTTAGTAACACTCTTTGAAATTTATTTCCTACTTGAAATAATCATTCCGCACAGTGATCTTTATACATGCATTTTGAAATATATATTATGTTCAAATTTTTGTTAAGTTGTCACGTTCAAATTTTTGTTAAGTTATCACGTTTTAGAATTTAAATATTTTTAGAAGAATGAAATAATTTACAATGGAATTATTATTTTAAAAATTTGTGATTGATATTACTTTTCCATTAATTAGAAATACAAGTGTTTTTTTTTTTTTTGGAAAACAATAGAGCAGATATGTTTTTTTTCACTGTAGGTAAATAAAAGTTGCAAAAAAGAAGATTAAAAATTAGGTAACTAGAAATTTTTGACTACCCGAAGAAAAAATAAATTGTAATTCCCAATTAACTTTTAATATAGTAAATATGTGAAGCCACAAAAAATTAAAATTTTTTCTTAATATAAACACTTTAATAATACGTTTTTTTAATTTTTAATTTTACTTTCTACATGGTTTTTTGTGTAATTTCGGCAGTTTAATACTATGTAATAATATATACATGTACTTAGTCTAAAGAGTCTTAGTCTTAATAAAAGATATTTAAGTATGATTTTTGCTTGATATTTTATTCGGATAAAATTTTAATCAGCGGAAAACAAATCTTTAAGTGTTTTCAAATAAAACAAGTATTTCAAGAATTTGTAAATTGTTAACTTGACACACGATATAAAATCATATTTGCTTAAATCAATCATTTTGTTAATTTTGGAAAAAACGTTAATTCACCTTTCACTTTATTTTTGTAAACATTAATAGTATAGATTATTCAAAGAATAGAAATTTTATAACTAGGAACATTTGACTACCCGAAGAAAAATAAATAAATAAATTGTAATTCCCATTAAACTTTTAATATAATAGTAAATATGCGTAGCCACACAAACTTCAAAAAAAATTTTCATTCATGAGTATTTTGCAACTGAACTTAATGAATTTAAAGCGGTCTCTTTTAAAAAATATTACATTTTTAGAAGATTAACATTAATATTAATTTAAAACCTCTTAACTCTTTTTTAAATGAGGTAGTGCGATAAAAAATGAATATATTCAACATAGTAAAGAAATTACTAATTCGCATTAATAATCATTTTAAGCATTATGTGAATAATTCTAGATATTTCATTTACAAATAATTTATAAAATGAAACATTTAGAAGTAAATTGACTTACTTTTATTAATATTTCATCTTAATCGAAATCCAAAAGTTTTTAAAAAAGGGAGCAACACTTTTCATGCAGTTTTGTGACAATATACGGGATTAATCAGAATTTTTAATCTCAAATATGCAATCTATGGGGTATTTCCCAGAATCGGACTCACGACATAAGTACAATGTCGTGTTCAAATTTGAATATAAGAACAGTGTTAATGAATTTGATTTACTTAATGTAGGATATATTTAATATAAGGCGTAATTAATAAGGGATTTAATGTAATGCGTAATTAAAAAGGGATTTAGTTAATTTGATACATCATTAATTAAAAGCTGAATTTAATACTGGCTTTTTCAGTCTTATTTATTAGAATAGGAATACTTTTCAAATTTGGCGAGTTTTTAGAAACACTTTTAAAGAATATTATTCTTAATGAATTTGTAATTAACATTTTATTTAATTAATTAATATGTAATTAAATGTTTCGAATGATTTTTCATAATTAAAATAAATATAAAATAGAACAGGAATTATCTTCAAATTTATTAAGAAACATGCAAGTTTTTAGGCAATATTTTAAATCATTGCAAACTTTAAACATGCTGAGTCATCACTAACATCTTAGTATTATTTACACACATAAGTGTCATTAAGTTCTTACATGTAATCAAGTGGAACGTTTTAATAAATATATTATTAATATCGAGGTATTTATATAGTAATGCTTGTTACAATCTTTGAAATATATATAGACATTCTCTAAAATAATCATTCTGCGCAGTGATCTTTGAAATTTTGATGTAGTTCAAATTTTTCTTACATAATATAGACCATGTGATTTTCACACCAATTACATTTAATTTCTTCCCAAACGCGTCTTGTGTGGAACGAAGCTAAATGTATATTAGTTTCAAATGTATGTTAGCTTCAAACTTTTATATGTTTGAATATAAAAGTTTGAACTTGTTATATATATATATAACAAGTCAGTATTAAAGATTTGAACAGCTGATAAAATACATTGAAAAACACGAAAAACTATTAAAAATGTTTCAGTAATATTTTAAAGTCAACAAATTTTAATACATAACTAATTACATACATGCATATAAGCTAAGTTTTGAAAAAAAAAATCGTAAATTTAAAAATGATTTCTTATTTAATTACGAATTAAATAAATATTTATGTTTTTATACATATGTTAACATAACAAATGTTTTAAATATTTCGATGCTATTTCCAAGTTAGTCAATTTATACTTTTTTGAATATGCGTATATATATATATATATATATTTGTAAATTTTAATGGTTTATGTTTTAACTGAATAGTGAACACATTAAACCTTTCAATTATTTATCCTAGCTATCGTTAATTACACAAAAAACCAACCAACCAACTACTTTTCAAAGACTATCTGATTATCATAACAACCCCAAACCTTTTATCTACACATTCGCAAACATTTTAATAAACTAGAGTCCACAATTTCAATCGAATAAACAATGCCTAATTAAATAGGTTATGTCCTAAATTGAATTAGAGCTTTTCTTCTATTTAATAATTTTAGACTGGAAAACTCATTTTGTACATAGTTAGAAGTTATTAGATAAGCTCTTGCCATTTACGTGAATATAGTACTTGTATTTTATCGAATATCTTAAAATTCAACATAGTTTTATGTAAAATTACGAAAATTAATAATTCACTATAGTGAAAACATTAGTTTTGTTAATTTTCCAAATTAGCTAGTAATGTCAAGTTATCTAGTTTAGTAATACCGTGTTAGTTAACTAGTTTAATGATGTCAAATACTAATGTATATTTCTGATAAATTAATTATTTTTAACATAAAACTATGTTGATTTTAAAGATATTCGGTAAAATACAAATACTATATTCACGTAAATGGCAAGAGCTTCTCCAATAACTTCTAACTATATACTAAATGAGTTTTCCAGTCTAAAATTTTAAATAGAAGAAAAGCTCTAATTCAAATTAAGATATAACCTATTTGATTAGACATTGTTTATTCGATTGAAAATGTGGACTCTAGATTATTAAAATGTTTGTGCATGTGTAGATAAAAGGTTTTGGGTTGTTATGATAATCAAATAGTTGTTTGTAAAGCAGTGCAGTTGGTTGGTTGGTTTTTTGTGCAAACAAACGATAGCTAGGATAAATAATTGAAAGGTATAATGTGTTCACTAGTCAGGTAAAACATAAAACAATAAAATTTACAAATATATATATATATATGCATATTCAAAAAAATATAAATTGACTAACAGGGAAATAGCATCGAAATATTTAAAATATTTGTTATGTTAACATATGTATAAAACATAAATATTTATTTAATTTGTAATTAAATAATAAATCATTTTTAAACTTACGATTTTTTTTTCAAAACATAGCTCATATGCATGTATGTTGTACATAGCTATGTATTAAAATTTCTTGACTTTAAAATATTAATGAAACATTTTTAATAATTTTTAATGTTTTTCAAAGCATTTTTATCCGTTGTTCAAATCTTTAATACTGTCTTGTAATATATATATATATATATATATATATATAAGTAGCATTTTGCTACCGACTTTCAGATATTTAGGCGACACCAGTACACCTCGACATAAAATATAGTAGAGCAATCAAAACCATCCATCCGTTATATTGAAAATACCGCATTGCAGTCAGGATGGCGAGAAAAAACAGGCTCGAAAGACATTGAGATAATTTCCCTTGCGTAATGAATATAGAGATTCATCGTCACTTTTTAAACTGGTTTTATTGACAAACATCATAGTAAAACACTTCCAGTAGTTATTCCATCCACTCTCAAAAATCGACCATCGCTTCATAAAACGTTAGATGTTATAAGAATAGGATCTACACATTAGAACGTTCACTCCAAGCGACACAACTTAATTAGACAACTAGAAAAACATAAAATCTTCTCTCCATCGCCGATGTAACGATATTTGTACTCCGAACAACAGCGCACGGACGGTTACAGAAAGGTAACAGACCAATGCTAGAAGAGAGGTGGGGGAGAATGGTATATAAAACAGATTGCGATTCGATGGGAAAGGATGACGTCGATAATGAACTTTTTTATACGGCGTCAGAATTAAAGTGCAAATAGCGCTGCAGGACGCATGTAATTGTGGGTATAGAACACGAAAGAATAAATGATATTAAAACATTCGAAAGAAAGAGAATTTAGTTTTAGAATAAAATGAAAAAGTAATTTAATGGGTATTATAAGATTAGGTGAATGGATTAAGGTTTTTTAGAATAATAAAAGAATACGCAACTTTAAATGCATGAAATAAAAGACAAAAGATATTAAGATATTATTAAAGATAGGTAAAAAAGGAAAAATATTAAGAATTTGAAATAGTTTTACTAAGAAAAAGAGGCGAAAATTTTTATTATTACATAACCCCACTCAAAAAGACTGGATGAACTGGTAGGTCCTAAGACCCACAAGTTCATAGAAAGGAAATGTTACATAGGCTTAGATTACAATTTCGCCTTTTGAAGTAAACCCTGAAGATTTAACTTTTTTTTTATCTTAATGCTATATTAATTAAAAATTTAGAACGCGAACTACTGGAATTGTTAATTAAATACAATAACAAGATATTAATCTTGTTTACAAATTACAAAGATGTAAAATAAAAAGTTACTATAAATATTGATAATAATTTTTTAACATACTTTTGTTATTTACATAATAAATTTACGGCCATTCATGGCTCATATTAATGTGCAAAGTATTCATGAATTCAGTTGTAAAGACTTGAACGTAGCATTTTATAATATTAGTGTGCTAATGGAATTCTGAAATATGTCTTCAAAATATAAGTTCAAAATTTGATTCGTAAATATGATGTTCATTTGAATCTACTTATCCTTACATTAGCAACTCAGTTTTTCCAATCTAAGTTCATTTTTAGTTCAATAAATGAAATTAATATATTACAATAAATAAATAATAATAAAATTCATAATAGCAATAATAATAACAAAATTTTTAAATAAACCTATTTACAGTATCTTTGAAGTTTATTGACACACATACATCGATGGTATTGATTGTCCATCTCTTTGCGGGTACCTTTTTACTATTTGTTATTATTTACTATTTACCACATGGTATTTACCTATTACAGTCATCATAGGTTTTTCAGAAACTTCTTTGGAATTCCTCTAAGTTGAAAAAATTTTAACTAAGATTTCTAACTGATAAATTAATTACTCATAATTAATAAACTCTCTAACTCATAACAATTAAACCATTTAAATCAGATATTCTCATAAATTAACAAAAACTCTTAAATCTAAAACTTCATAAGAACTTTTTTTGTGTTTTAATCTCATATTCTGTCCATTAATTAGTTACACGGTAACTATCTTCCAATTATCTAATAATAATTATATTATATCTTATAATATCGATTTCTAGGACTAACTTACAATCAGTAATTGAAATTCATACTAATCGGGTTATTACAACTCATAGCATAAATACTCTCTCATGTAAAAGTCTCCCATACTAAGTATTATCATCTCACTTATTATAGTAATCAATATTCATTACGATCTTTTTCTCTCAATATCAATAATGCATAGTATAATAAATAATAATAACAACTATATTCAACAACACAGTCAATAGTATTTAAAAGTATCAAATAAATTTCTTTAAATATTCCTTAAAGTATCTATTGATATCTCATCCATATACAGCGAATGAGGTATGACAATATTAGGCATAACATAAAGTAACAAAAATAAATAAGAAATGTTGTGAAATAACTATCAATTCAGCATGATTATGCAATGATCCTGTTTTCAATCAAACAAGAAACTACAGTTGCTGAATGAAAATGAAACTTTGTAGCATACTTAAGAAAGGTTGATAAAAGATCCAGATTATTGAATTATAGTAATTAACTTTAATCCTAGATTCAAATTCAATTTAAATTTAATTCTAATCCAGTTAATTTTATTTATTTAGTTAATTTAGTTTAAGTTATTAATTCAATTAATTTCGATACAAGAAATTCTCAACCTAAATCGACCAATTTACGCCAGCATAAATAGTTAACTCAAGTAAAAATATCTCAGCAGTAATATTTCTGTCGCGATTCAAGAACACACTGTTATATAGAAAATAATTGTTTACTAACTTATAAATGTATTTATTTAGTTTAGTTAAATTACTTATTATTATAAATTTAAGACGCGGCTATGGATTTAGCATTAGTTTGCTGGTGTTTTTCATGGGATAACTTTAATTGATCTGGAGAATAATATTTTCGTAATTTAGCTACATGGACAATCTCCGTATTTCAGTTTTGAATTTTCCTATCTATCTCAAAGTTAACATCAGATAATTTATTAAGGATTCTATATGGGAACAAGTTATTAGTGGCCCTTAAGAATAATTAAAATTGTATACTTTCTAGTGCAAGAACTTAAATTAAAAATAGTAAAATATTTTTCAGCAACAAAATAAAATTACAGATAATTCAATTTTCAGGTTAGACTTTTTGGAGTAGTAAACTTTAAACACAACACAACATAACAATACCTCAACAAAAACATTCAAGAAACCCAAGCTTGTTTATAATACAAGAACATTTTTGCATATTTATCATCAGGTATCATCAATCATCAAGGAAGGTTATTAAACTTGAGTAGGTGCAACAGATCTTAGCATTAGAAATTTTATCAAAACAACTTTTAAGTATATTTTAATTGTCAAAATCCCAGTAAAAGGTTCACTCAATCCCATCTTTTCTCACTGAATTTATTTAAATTATAAGAAACTGGGATAAACTAACCTTAACCAGAAATTCTATTCAATAAAAACATAGACAGTTAAATATCACAGTTATAATTTTTAAAGTTAGACTAATTTTTTTATAATTCATAAAAATTTTCAAAAATGTTAATTGCATGCTATCTTTTACTTAAATTTACAAAATTTAATGAAAATTTAAATTATAATTTATCTGACAAAATTCCAGCACAAGTCTGGCTAATTCCATTTTTTCTTACTGAATTATGTAAATTATAAGAAACCGGGAATAAACATTAACTGCAACCAGAAGTTCTATCAAACAAAAGTATAATTTGTTAATTTAGCTTCATATTTACCTTTTTATGAAAGTATTGTTCTAATTCATTTAAGTCATTTAACTTTAAAGCTGCAAATTCAGAAAATCTTGGAACATAAACACTAATAAATTTTTCTGTGAGAAGCGCAGAATTTTTTTCAAAACTAGTGCACTCCAGACAATCATTTATATAAACCTTCAATGCTTCTCCTTTCAAATATTTAGAAATATTATTTAATTTGCAATTTTCATCTTTTTTCTCGGTAATGCAAGATTTCTCAAAATGTATTAACCAAGGTTGTATTTTCATACCGGACTCTGGGTCAAAGGGAACAATATTTATTTCACTCATGGTGTTACTTGATTTTTTAACAATTCTAGATCTTAATTGTATATAGGAGGGATAACTCATTTATATAAAAATGCAATAGTATAAACATAATAAAAAAATATATAACTTTAAATTAAATAAACAATGTAAATATTTTTTTTAAATAAATAATAACAACTAAAGTATAATTCCTTTTCTAACAACAATAATAATAATAACAATATTGTAAATAAATAGAAAATGTACTAAAATACTATAATAAATAATATATTCTCACCCACAGAAAGGTTTTTTTCTCAACATAACTTCTGGCCGGAGAGCTAGAATTTTATTTAAAAAGAAAAATCGTACATTCAATTTAATGTGAGACCTATTTCCGCAACTTGGAGGTATCAGAAATTTTTAATCATTCTATTAAGTCGTTTAAACTTAGTGATATTCCACTGTCAGAGTTTTACTGACATTCGATCATGAAAAAAATCACTCATCGTAATTATACTTATTGATAGTCGATGATAATTATTCACATTGCATAGTCAGAACATTTCTGACATTCTGAAGTTTCGATGAGTTTCTCTACTGATCATTACTTTAGTAAAGCAAGTGATCATCCTGTGTGGCTTATGTAGCATTTTGCTACCGACTTTCAGATATTTAGGCGACACCAGTACACCTCGACATAAAATATAGTAGAGCAATCAAAACCATCCATCCGTTATATTGAAAATACCGGATTGCAGTCAGGGTGGCGAGAAAAAACAGGCTCGAAAAACATTGAGATAATTTCCCTTGCGTAATGAATATAGAGAGTCATCGTCACTTTTTAAACTGGTTTTATTGACAAAAAACATAGTAAAACACTTCCAGTAGTTATTCCATCCACTCTCAAAAATCGATCATCGCTTCATAAAACCTTAGATGTTATAAGAATAGGATCTACACATTAGAACGTGCACTCCAAGCGACGCAACTTAATTAGACAACCAGAAAAACGTAAAATCTTCTCTCCATCGCCCATGTAACGATATTTGTACTCCGAACAACAGCGCGCGGACGGTTACAGAAAGGTAACAGACCAATGCTAGAATAGAGGTGGGGGAGAATGGGACATAAAACAGATTGCGATTCGATGGGAAAGGATGACGTCGATAATGAACTCTTTTATACGGAGTCAGAATTAAAGTGCAAATACCGTTGCCGGACGCATGGAATTGTGGGTATAGAACACGAAAGAATAAATGATATTTAAACATTCGAAAGAAATAGAATTTAGTTTTAGAATAAAATGAAAAAGTAATTTAATGGGTTTTATAAGATTAGGTGAATGAATTAAGGTTTTTTAGAATAATAAAAGAATACACAACTTTAAATGCATGAAATAAAAGACAAAAGATATTAAGATATTATTAAAGATAGGTAAAAAAGGAAAAATATTAAGAATTTTAAATAATTTTACTAAGAAAAAGAGGCGAAATTTTTTATTATTACATATATTATATATATATATATATATATATTAATAATTTATTATTAACTTTTACTTTGCGCACCTTTTAAAATTTTCCCCATTTACAAATGCACACACACATATATAAGTTTGAATACATATATAAGAAACATACATATAAAAGATTAAAGCTAACACATTTGAATAATTTTTATTGAAAAAAATCTAAAAACCCTCTTCAAAAATATATTAGAAAATTTACCTGTTATGCATAGTTAAAATTCACTTCTATTAAGACATGTTGGTTTGATTAGGAGATGAGTCATTCAAAAAAGTCGATACTTGATTTCTTATCTCCCCACACAGGGTCACCTATTGCAAAAGACTTGATGGTGTTCTTGCATTGTTTTCCCCCAAAGGTGAAGATTTAATTATATATATATTAATAAATAATTATTTAATTTTGGATAAATTGGTAACGAATCTAAATTGTAAATGTTTCCGATTAAAATAAAGCTTGGATTTGTGTTTACTAAATCTCGATTACAAAACAGTTAAAACTTATTACGATTTTTCATTCTTTTAAAATTTGAGTTTGCACTATTTTGATTTATTTCCCATTCAAAAACTTCTTATTCTTCTATGGTAAAAGTTTACAATTAATCGCACGAAAAAAAGAGATTAAATTAAAAAAAAACCAATCAGACGATTTAATTAAAATATTTTTTTTTCATTAATGAAACAAATTTCTTTTTAAAATATTTCTTTTAATAAGTAACAAATTTTGTTTTCACATAGTTGATTTAGAGGTTGAAATATGAAATTCATATGAACGCGTATTATGTGCAGGAAAACTAATTTTGCAAAATGAAAGATACGTGTTTATTAAAAAGAGTTAATCAATTAAACGTTGTCATTCTCTAATTAAGGTTAACTCAAATTTACGATAAAGTATTCTAATTTGCTATTAATTAATTTTTAATTATAGATAATTATCTAATCCCTTTTTAGTTAGTTAATATACAGGGTGATTAAAAAAAGATGGGAGGGAAAAATTTTGAGAGGTGATAGTACACACCCAAACAAACATTTTGTATCAAAGAATGCTTGGTCGAAAACTAAACGTAAAAAAGTTAGAGGGCGCCAAAAGTTATGTTCTTATACGAGGCAAAAACACACAGTGAACGATTAAGTTAAGTTACAAAAACAAATTTAAGGGCATTTGATTACAATAAATGCTCAAAACATTGACCGTCAGCTGTTATGCACGCAGTACAACAGCGAAGAACAGATTGGCGAATTTTCTGAAACACACCAGGCATATCGCGAACATCCCCTACAGCAGCCGAAAGCTTGGCGACAAGTTCTTCTGCGGATTCAATGGGAGTCTCATACACAAGAGTCTTTAGCTGTCCGCACAAAAAAAATCGAGACATGAAAGATCTGGCGAGCGCGGTGGGGCCTGGTGTGTTTCAGAAAATTCACCAATCTGTTCTTCGCCGTTGTACTGCGTGCATAACAGCTGCCGGTCAATGTTTTGAGCACTTATTGTAATCAAATGCCATTAAATTTGTTTTCGTAACTTAACTTAATCGTTTATTGTGTGTTTTTGCCTCGTATAAGAACATAACTTTTGGCGCCCTCTAACTTTTTACGTTTAGTTTTCGACCATGCATTCTTTGATACAAAATGTTTATTTGGGTGTGTACTATCACCTCTTAAAAATTTTCCCATCTATTTTTAATCACCTTGTATATATATATATATATATATATATATATATATATATATAAATTTTGTAAGTCAGTTAATGTATAAATTATTTTAACGAAATTTTTTTAATTCAGGCCATTCATTTATTCACTTCTCTAACACTATATATTTAGCTTCTTTTACACAAGGCGCGTTTGGGAAGAAATTAAATGTAATTGGTGTGAAAGTCACGCTATCTATATTACGTAACAAAAATTTGAACTGCATCAAAATTTCAAAGATCACTGCGCAGAATGATTATTTTAGAGAATGTCTATATATATTTTAAAGAGTGTAACGAACATTACTATACAAATACCTCGATATTAATAATATATTTATTAAAACGTTCCACTTGACTACATGTAAGAACTTAATGACACTTATGTGTGTAAATAATACTAAGCTGTTAGTGATGACTCAGCATGTTTAAAGTTTGCAATGATTTAAAATATTGCCTAAAAACTTGCATGTTTCTTAATAAATTTGAAAAGAATTCCTGTTCTATTTTATATTTATTTTAATTATGAAAAATCATTCGAAACATTTAATTACATATTAATTAATTAAATAAAATGTTAATTACAAATTCATTAAGAATAATATTCTTTAAAAATGTTTCTAAAAAAAAAAAAAAAAACCTCTCCAAATTTGAAAAGTATTCCTATTCTAATAAATAAGACTGAAAAAGATAGTATTTTATTCAGGTTTTAATTAATGATGTATCAAATTAACTAAATCCCTTATTAATTACGCCTTATATTAAATATATCCTACATTAAGTAAATCAAATTCATTAACACTGTTCTCATATTCAAATTTGAACACGACATTGTACTTATGTCGTGAGTCCGATTCTGGGAAATACCCAATAGATTACATATTTGAGATTAAAAATTCTGATTAATTCCATATATTGTCACAAAACTGCATGAAAAGTGTTGCTCCCTTTTTTAAAAACTTTTGGATTTCGATTAAGATGAAATATTAATAAAAGTAAGTCAATTTACTTCTAAATGTTTTATTTTTAAAATTATTTGTAAATGAAATATCTCGAATTATTCACATAATGCTTAAAATGATTATTAATGCGAATTAGTAATTTCTTTACTATGTTGAATATGTTAATTTTCTATCGCACTACCTCATTTAAAAAAGAGTTAAGAGGTTTTAAATTAATATTAAGGTTAATCTTCTAAAAATGTAATATTTTTTAAAAGAGACCGCTTTAAATTCATTAAGTTCAGGAGTAAAATACTTATGAATGAAAAAAAATTGAAGTTTGTGTGGCTACGCATATTTACTAATATATTAAAAGTTTAATGGGAATTACAAGTTATTTATTTATTTTTCTTCGGGTAGTTAAAAATTCCTAGTTATTATGCGTGATGACTGAACCATGACATGTTTGAAGTATTCCGACGGTTGATGAATAAATTTAAAAAGTATCCGTTTTAAAAGGTCTAATTTTATAATAGTTTAAATTTTATCTCAAATAAGTGTGTCACATTCACTATATTGCTAATAAAGTATTAAAAAATATTCCAATTTTATTTTAAATAAACCTATGAGAGAAAAGCCCCAAATTTGATATAAATCCTATATTAATAAAATCATTCAAAAATTGTGACGCAATATGAAATCTTAATTATGCATTCCATTTATTTCTTATGAGTGAGGCAATCTTAAATTAATGTTGAAACCAAATTATTCAATTTTTAATAGTGTCTCTAATTTAAAACTCTTTCAAAAAAAAAAAAAGACCCAATTACGCTACACATTAATTTGTAACTCTCATTAGCTAATCTTAATTTTTTACTCTTATTAGTTAATCTTAATTAGAATCTAATACGTTTTCACTCACTGCGTTGGGGAAAAACCCTTATCTACTTATCAAGTCATTTAGATTAAAGTAAGTTTGTTTTCTTTTTGGTAAATATTTTTTAAAATTTATGAAACATTAAATAGTGTTTAAATATATAAATAAGATATTGAATAGTGTTATTCTATAAATAGTCCAGGCAATAGGGAATTTTACCTAGCAAAATTAATGGTAGTACTGGAAATCGGCTTTCTAGATGTTTTTTGGGTCGCTGAATCCAAATTTGTAACTTCCCACCAAAATTTCCCCCGGCAACCTCCACAAATTTTGGTAAAAAGACCCCCAAAAAGGTTTTTATTAAAAAAAATCAATTTTTTTTTATTGTTTTAGAGAAAAAGTATCTAAAAATTAAGAAAGTAGACAAAATTTCCAACAAATTAGATATATGACATTATGACTTAGGATGAAGGGGAAGGGGGGTTCTGCCTCGGAACATGCGCACGGTGCTGCGTAAACTAAGTTGCGCAATTCCACTTAACCACTCACACGTTTACATTCGCCCTCCCATCTCCCCTCTGAACTTTCTCTATAAGGTTTACTTTAAGATTTTTGGGTCGCTGAATCCGAATTTTCAACTTTCCCCCAAAAATCCCCCCCCCCCCGAAACCCCTCCAAATAGTTATTTGTAACCTAAATTTTTTATTGTTTTAGGTTAAAATCATTACGAAATTCACAAACAAGAAAAAAATTGCAACAAATAGGATATATGACATTATGAATTAGGATGAACGGGGAGGGTGAGGGATGCCTCTGAACATGCACTGCGGCTCTACGTGCACTAAATTATGAAGTTCAGGCAATTGGGGATTTTATCTGGCAAAATTAATACTAGTTCTGGATTTCGACTCACTTTATGTTTTTTGGGTCGCTGAATCCGAATTTGTAACTTCCCACCAAAATTTCACCCGGCAACTCCCCAAAAAATTGATTTTTTCAAAAAAATTTGGTTTTTGAGAAAAGCGCGCGGGGAATGTTCCGAGGCAGCCCCCTCTCTCCACGTTTATCCTACGTCATAATGTCATCTATCCTATTTGTTGCAAACTTTGTCTAGTTTCTGAATTTCGTAATGGTTTTCCCCTAAAACAATAAGAAATTTAAGTTAAAAACAACTATTTGGGGGTGGGGGTTTCGGGGAGGGGGAGGGGGGGAATTTTGCGGGTAAGTTAAAAATTCGGATTCAGCGACCCAAAAAACTCAAAGTAAACCTTATAGAGAAAGTTTGGAGAGAAGATGGGAGAGCTAATGTAAACGTGTGAGTGGTTAATTGGAATTGCGCAACTTAGTCCACGCAGCACTGCGGCGCATGTTCCGAGGCAGATCCCCCTTTCCCCTTCATCCTAAGTCATAATGTAATCTATCTAATTTGTTGCAAATTTTGTCTACTTTCTGAATATCTAGCTACTTTTAACCTAAAACAATAAAAAAATTGATTTTTTTAATAAAAACCTTTTTTGGGGGCATTTTACCAAAATTTGGGGGTGTTGCCGGGGGAAATTTTGGTGGGAAGTTACAAATTCGGATTCAGCAACCCAAAAAACATCTAGAAAGCCGATTTACAGTACTACCATTAATTTTGCTAGGTAGAGTCCCTATACGGTCTCTATTGCCTGGACTAAAAGCTCAATTACTTTTTTCAAAATATTAACGTGAATTTGCAAAAAGTGCGTTTTTTTCTAAAATCTTATTAAAAATATATAATTCAAAGTGTTTTAATATAAACGCTGAAAAAGTATATGTGTTTAAAGAGCGCTTCGTTTAAAAAATCGATTTTCTAGTTTTTAAAATAGATCCAGATTATTTAAAATTCCATGTTTAAAAATATATAAATTTTCGAAAACATGCGTCAATAAAATTTTAGGTTAAGGGACATTGGCGATTCTAAATTCAAACGAACCATTTAATAGTTAACCCTGAATTTCTCAAATATATATAAATTCATTATTAACAGTGTATACAATTTCATTTAGGAGGGAAAAAAGTGTATGTGGGGGGGGTAAATTTCCTAATACCTATATAAAGGGCATTTCATGGTTTTTTTTTTTTTTTTTTTTTTTTGAAAATATACGTTATTTTCAAATGTATTAACAAAAGCTGGAAGTATTAAACCGATACATACATACCTAAAAATTGCGTAACAAATCGTGTACCATAACCGAGAACCTTATAAATAGCTTACAAATTTCTATTTATGTCTAGAACCACGAAAAAATACCCGCCGATCTATCACGAATTCAGTAAAAAAATTCTAAAGTTTACTACGGAATTAATACGAAATCACTAGTACTATTTTAAAATTCGCAGAAATAAATTCTAACGCTAAATGACAAAAATTCACATGTGGCATCATTCATATTTTTAATTAATACTAAAATTCGAGCGCATACGTCACTAAATTAAATTTAATCGCGTAAAGTCCTCTCATCAAATTTATCTTTAAGATTCCATTGTCATCTTAAAATTGGCGTAAAAAAAAATATTAAAACATCTCCCAATTAAAAATTAGCACCAGAAAATTTTACCTCTAACGCAAAATTGCGCCGCTAAAAATTTTATTTCACCTCATTAAAATTTCTAAATTATTTTTTCCATTAATTTATTTCTTTTTCACAAGTTAAAATAACACCGAAAACTCAAGTGCACTAAAAATAATTATGTCCCCCCCCCAAAAAAAAAACATATAATCACTCATATAATCACTTTATAAAATTGAAGTCTCCCAATTAAAATTTCTTAATTAATTATCATTAATGTGTTTTTCAAATGTAAAAATATCCCCTCGTACTGTAGTACGACGAAAAGAAAAATCAATGTCCCCTAAAAATTCTATCTCAAAAATAACCTTAAAATAGTCCCTCAATTAATATTTCTTAGTTATCATTAATGAAAAAATCAAACTCAAAATAACCCCTTGTACTGTAGTACGACGAAAAAAAATTTATCTTCCTAAAATTTCAATCTCAAAAATTACATTTCTAAAAATTAAAGTCCCCGTATTACAATTTCTGAATTATCATTAATGAAAAAATCAAACTCAAAATAAACCCTTGTACTCTAGAACGGTGAAAAAAAAATTCTATCTCCCAAAATTTCAATCTTCAAAAATTATCCCGAAAAAAGTTAAAGTCCCCCAATAAAAGTTCTTAATTACACATTAATTATTTTATTTTTTTAAGTAAACATCGTCTTGTAAGACGGCGCCGCGTAACCTTCACCATTCACCGCCGTGCTGCATGCCCTTCACCTACGCCGCATAACCTTCAAACAGCATGCAGAGGTCGTTCAAGGTCACACTGCTCCCACCGCTGGCGTTGAACTGCCAATTTATATCTACTCTAGTGTAATCGATATTTTCATGCAAGGTTTAAATTAACGTCTACTACCTCTAATTTTTTCATAATTTTCGTTTCAGTAGATTCGTAATCAGATGGGGTGGGGGACAAATTGTTGCGCTACATTTTCGACGATATCTTTGAAAATGTAATACCTAAAATTAAAATATATGTATTTTTTAATTCAGCGTTACGAAAGCTGTCACACGATACCTTACTCGATATATAAAGAAAATACTATTTTTTCAAGTAAGTTAATTTGCCTTCCACATTTTTACTAAATATATTTATAAATGTATAATAATCTGAAAGTTTGTGGGTCAATAGTCTTTATTACTCCCCCCAATTTGAACTTTCCACGTTCCATAGTTTACGAGTAAAATGGCTGTGTTAGACAGACAGAGAGACACAGGAGTGATCTTATAATTGTTCCGTTTTTACTTATTAAGTACGGAACTCTAAAACTATTGTATATTTAATTTATTAAAAATGAAGATTCAGAAGAAAAGGGCTGTTTAATTTTGTAAAGATTTTTTACAAGCGGATCTAATTATTTTTAAGATAACAAGCAACCTTTGAACATTTCAAAGAAGTTTGACCCCGTGGCTGAAGTTTTATAAGATCAATATAGTAAATATATTACAAATTATATTAGACAATCATTTTTCTAAAAACAGAAGAAACAATTATGATATGGGCATTGAAAGTTTTCATTGGCAGAGACGAGACAGTTTGTTATTATATTGAACGTAACTTTAAGATAAATAATCTCGACTGAAAACATATTATGTGATTGCAATAATATATTAAATTTAAAAAATCAAAAAACCCGACTGTGTAAAAAGCGAACTAATTAATTATTTCTCATCAATATGAAACTATTTTTTATATTACTTAACTTTTTTTTTATTTACTTGTATTGATGACTTTTAAGTTGTGTTTAATTATTAGTTCCTATCTACAAACACTCTTTTGATGAGGCCTATAGATGTCTTTTATGAAGGTTAGAGTTACAGTAAAGGTAGCGATCCAAAGTACACAACTTCCAGGTTGTGTAATATTTAAACGGAGTTTCTGACTACAAAATGGTCAATGAAACAACGTCTTCATTTTGAAAGACCTATCCAATGATATGCCACTCAATAGAGTGCATAAATTGTTTTTTCGTTTCTTCCGCCATTTTGAATTTATGAAAACAAAACCTACCCTATAACCATCGGAAGATTAAGACAAATCGATAGAGACCTCATTCATAAAAACCCATCCAGCCGTTGGGATGTTTCGAGGGTATAAAGAAATCCCACACAAATACGCGTGAAACACATAACCCTTCTTCTCAGTCGGGTAAAAAGGCGAGATATGTTGTCCGTGGCAACTTTTGGATAACAAGGAATGAACAAATTATCCTGCGTTGAAAGGGTTAACTTATGAGCATTAATTGGATATAAAGAAAAATGACCTTGTCCATTATTTGAAAGAAAAAATCCATTTCTATATGAATTTTAATGTTGTCTTAGGGAATTCAGGATTTTAAATGCAGAATGGTTTAAGTCACATTTTCTTAATTGTTCACAAATAAGTAATTTTTGGGCTGGTACTGATATTCCTATGTATAGATATTTCTATATATGTGGATTCCTTCCATGTAATTAATCCATTTTTTCAAAATTAGTAATTAAACGGTCATAAGGTTGTAGGAAAGAATTATTTTCAGGACATTTAATCAATATATCATAATAGTCCCAGAGCCAGATACAAATTTAGTCAGTTATTTCCTCTCGGACGATAATTCGTAAAATGCTACAGAGTGTTGTATCATGAAGCTCCGTGAACGTCAGCTGCGGTTCCGTGGGTGGACTGAGCAGCGGTAGCTTCATACGCACGTAAAGAAACAAATTTTTTATTTCCTCTCGATAGAAAATTTGTCAAATTATAGCTAACCCAATACCTTTAAGAAAAAATCATCAGCTGATTATAAAGTGGTGGTTAATACGTCAGCTGGTCACATGAACATGAAATAAATATACGGGGTGCAAAGGAAAGTCCGTTTAACCTGAAAATACTGGCGAACGGATAGAGCTACAGATATGCAAGTGAGGTAACGGTATAGTAAAGCGACTACGCCTGACCTAACGTTAACGATAGAAAGGCCCCTAGTGGCGAAATATGGAAGATAGTTGTTGAAAATCGTAAATGAAAAGAGATGGATCAAAATTTCTAATTAGAAAGTTTTAGAGCATCAATTAATTACTAAGAAACGACATTAGTTTCACACAGATAAAATAAATCGTCGCATGTATATCCAAAAATGTCCGAAATCGATGAGTGACGATTCTACTTGACATATTCACATTTCGTAAATGTTGCAGTGCACAATTTCAGATTGTGACGTTGCACTGTGCTGTAATGTCTGTAAAAATTTAATTTCCAATGCATTTAAAATTTTAGATTATCTCTTTCAGAGGCAGAAGAATTTTGTTCGTAAACTGATTAAATAATTCACTGACACCAGAGCATTCAAACGAATTTCTTAGAAAATAAAAATAATTTTCACTTTTATTACGAAAAAAAAATTATTGCAATATTCATGCTGCCATTTGTCAGTTTTGGAATTAAAATTAGGTGGCTAGACCACCTTGCCATCGCCCTTGAAAGGGTTAAATCTATGTCGCCGTATTGAAGAGGCTTGCAATAGACGTCCCACGCTGAGAAACGTGCATGTAGATGTAGACTTACGAATAAAACGTGTATCGTGAGCAATGACGAAATTTTCGAACGTACTGAATATTAAATTTTTTATCACTGTGAGACAGTTTGTCTTTTTTGTTTTTTTGTGTGATGTTATCAAAATGTATTGAGATAAGCACGTATTTATGCCATAAATTGTGCTTATTTGTTCATACATCTAGATATTCCCTTCAAACGTTTACACGAAACGTATACAGGAACAGGTGGGTATACAGGTGCACAGGTGAGTATACAGGCGAAGATTTATCTTATCCATGTAAACCAAATGTATCTTCGTACTAATTAATTGATGATCTAACACTTTTTAATTGGAAATTTTGCTCTTACTCTTTTCGTTTACAATTTTAAATAGCTGTCTTCAAAAAATAGCCACTAGGGGCGCTGCTGTCGATTGCATTAGGTCGGGCGTAGTCATTTTACTATACCGTTACCTCATTTGCGTAGCTATAGCCCTCTCCGTTTGCAAGTATTTTCAGGTTAAAGGGACTTTCCTTTGCACCCTGTATATTAGTTAGCTTTCATTACAAAAAGCTACCTATTGCAGCCGTTCGGAGGAAAGCGATTTCAAAAAATTTTGGTATATTTTCATCGATCATGACACCCAGACCTCGAAACACCCCTCCGTTCAAAAGTTGATATATATATATTTGTTTGTTTACATCATTCTGTATTTCGAAATATAATACTTAATCATTTATATAGAATAAAATATTTATGTTCTTCTCCTCTAATTAACAATAATATTAAAAAACTAATTTATGATGCATTAAATCATGGTTTTCAAAAAAAATTCATATATTCATTAATATACAATTAGTACTTTTCTTACATGATCTTTTAAAACAAATTAACACATGCGTAAACAAAATTACAAAAAAATTATAAAATAAAAAAATATCTATAAAAAATTAAAAATTGTAAAATAATATAAAAAAATATTATTGGCTGGTTGGGTGGGTAGATTTTAGAGTACGGAGGAGGGTGGTGTTGTCTGGATAATACGCAATGGTTAATTATTTAAAAAAAATGGGGGCTTTTGTATTATTACTATATTTTTGATACGTATTTTATATGGATGTTGATTTGATATTTTATATGTAATTGGAGAATTTCATTAATATTATAATTAGCTTAATTATTGATTAATCTTATTTACAATCGTTTGTTATTAAATTTTAATTTACTAAGGACAATATCATATTAATTACTAATTGTATGTCATTTTTATAGTGATTAATATACATATAAGTATGTTTAATATAAATATAGTTACACTGTATGTATTAAAATTGGGTAATTATTTTTATTATTATTCCTCTATTCTTTTTAATATTTATCTATTTTCAATTTATTATCGGTTTAATGTTTTTGAATATCCCACATTCATACTTTTTGGATTTTTATGGATGTATGAAAATAATCCACACTCTATATTTGTGCTTTTTAAGTAATGGGAATTAAAGTATCATTTAACCTTCTATATAATTCCATATGTTTTTTATTTCCTGTTCATTTTATAAATATCTTATATATAATTGATTAAAAAATAATTTTTATATTATTTTTAATAATTATTTATATTAATTATTACTGAATTTATTTTGTTTTATAGCATATAGCTATATGCTATATATTATCAATGTTCTAGAATTATTTAAATTCTTAGTTTAGTTTAAATAAGTTAGCTAATAGAATATTTTGTATGCTTTTAAATTTTATTAACAATAGTTATTTTTTTAATACATTGTGTGGTTTATATTAGGTTTATAATTATCTATATATAAGGATATGTTTGGTTTTGCTGTTAAAAAAATTATTTACATTCAAATGCTTACAAATATTTATCTTGTGATAGTTGAATAATAAAAGTAATACTAGATGGCAGCACCAAAAATTTGTCTTTTGAAGATAGCTCTAAATTTAAATTTTTCTAGCTCCATTTCAGTTATAATTTACTACACCAGGGGGTATTTTTAGCTAAATTTTGACGATAATGTTAAACAGTTATTAATTAATTTAATAGTGCATTTTAAATAATGTAATTACTATCTATTTATTTTATATTATATTAAATGTATTTAACGAGGTATTTCAAAATTTATTTCAAAATGTATTAACTGCATCCTTTGGTATCAATTACTGTGATTTCTTAACTGTTTTATTCACCTTAATCTTTATGATAATCTGGTAGCCATGTGCGTGGATATTTGTAAAATACTGAAATATTAATCGGTATGGTGTTTATTATTTATATTTTATATCCTATAAATATTTAAATAGGTTTTATTGATTCTTCCATTTCATATTTGTTTTCTATTCTGTTTTCATTTTTAATCAATTCACTTGATTTTAATGGTTGTTTGGGCACAGGGGAAAATAATTTTTAGCTTTAGCTTATTTTTCTCACAGAAAACAACCATTTTGCTTATATCACTGAATTATGTGCCCTTGACAACGTAATTCAATGTATAAGCTTTTCCATTTTTTGTCGGTGTCCACTTTTTTCTTTTTCTTCCACAATAATTCTTATAATAAATTATTTTTTTTAATACTTACAGCTTTAATTCATAATATTTGATAGAGTTAGGTTATGTTTTATTAATGGTTATATATATAATTATATATATATGTAGCTGATCTTTGTCACATTGCAACTCTCGTACCGATTTTGATGAAATTTCGTGTATACATAGTGCATACCAATGTCTTGACCGAGTTTGTTGGTCAGCTTCATCCGCCATCTTGTATCAAAATGGCGGTCATTTAAATTTTAAAAAAAATTAAAATTTGAAATGTGGTACCAAAAAATTGAAAATTGAAAAATATTTTTTCCTTATATGTTTGACCTTGATACAAAGATTCCGGAGCAGTTTTTGTTTTGTCTATATCTTAAAAAATGGCTGAGTTATAGCACTTTGAATTTCTAGCGTGGCTGACATTTTGAAACGACCTAATTTTTGTCACGTGATAACAGGCGTATTTATGAACCGATTTGGATGTAACTTGGTGTATACATAATACGTATCAATGTCTCGACCAAGTTTGTTCGCCAGCTTCATCCGACATCTTGTTTCAAAATGGCGGTCATTTAATTTTTTTTTAATTTAAAATTTAAAATGAGGTACTAAAAATTTGGAAAATGAAAAATATTTTTTTATATTTGTTTGACCCTAATACAAAGATTCCGGAACAGTTTTTGTTTCGTCTATACCTAAAAAAATTGCTGCGTTATAACATTTTGGATTTCTATATGTGGCTCACAATTTGAAACGACCTGATTTTTGTCACGCGATAACAGGCGTATTTATGAACCGATTTGGATGTAACATGGTGTGTACATAGTGCATACCAATGTCTCGAACGAGTTCGTTGGCCAGCTTAATTCGCCACCTTGTTTCAAAAGGGCTGCCATTTAAATAAAATTAAATTTTAAATTTCAAATGAGTTATCAAAAATCTGAAAAATGAAAAAGATTTTTTTATGTGTTTGATCTTGATACAAAGATTCCGGAGCAGTTTTTGTTTCGTATATATCTTAGAAAAGGGTTGAATTATAGCACTTTGAATTTCTAGCATGGCTGACATTTTGAAACGATCTGATATTTGTTACGTGATAACACGCGTATTTATTAACCTATTTCGATGTAAGAAGACATGTGGATAATATATCGTAATGTCTCGACCAAGTTCGCTGGCCAGCTTCATCAGCCATCTTGTTTCAAAATGGAGGCCATTAAATAAAAAAAAATTATATTTAAAGTGAGGTGCCAATAAATTAGAAATTGAAAAATATTTCTTTCTTAAGTATTTGACCATGATATAAGGATTCCGGAGGATTGTTCGTGTTGTCTTTATCTTAAGAAATGGCTCAGATATAGCAGTTTGAATTTCTAATGTGGTTGACATTTTAAAAAATCTGATTTTTTGCCTTCGACAGCACTTGTATCAACCGATTCCGATCTGAGGGAGCATGTGCACAAGAATTACTAAGGTGTCGACAAAGTTCACTCGTTAGCCTCATCGACAATGTTGTCTTAAAATGGCAGGAACTTCATGATATCGCCGAAATTGGCAAACAAATATAAGTTTCTTTAAATAAAAGCAGCTTGGATAAAGCTGAATAATTTCGCGAAATTCTCTTTCATAATGATTTAGTATTGATAAAATTAAGCATTGAATCTCCTATAATCGGTTTCCACTAAATTGAGCTTCGTGTGTTTGAATAATATTATCTTGCTTTTTAAAAATAAGGAATATGAAAGGTACCTCTTCCTCCCGGCGCTGGCCTGAAGGACTTTTTTTTCATGTCCCTGTAAACCTCTGACGTATTAACCACCACTTTATAATCAGCTGACTTTTTTACCTTCAAGATATTGGGTTATTTGACAATTTTTCAATCGGTAGGAAATGACTATTTTTTTTACGTGCATGGGAGGCTACCGCTGCTCAACCCATCCACGAAACCGCAGCTGACGTTCACAGAGATTCATGAAACAACTCTCTGAAGCGTATTACAAATTATCGGCCTAGAGGAGCTAGGTCATCAAAATCTGTTGCTAGCTCACGGACTATAAAAACTCTTTTTGATTTCTGTATATTATATTTTAAAGAAAATAAATTGCTTTTTTTAATGAAGAAATAAAGTTGGGCGTCTATAGCAGACCCACTCTCTTGCGATTGTATTGTTCTGGTAGCCCTCCATGGTGATCACCGTAATTCTGACAAATGTTATCTCAAATTATAAAATCGGATTAGATAGGGTTCGGATTAGAGGTGTCAGGCGCGTTTTAGTAAGCTCTTCAAATATGCAAGGCTAAGGGCCGTTCATTGATCAGCGGTGCGGGGCCTCTTCGTCACTACGGTTGTGGGAATGTGTGAGCTGCATTTTAAGGTATGTTGCATGCTTCTAGGCCAATTATTAAAGAAGTTATGTTTGTAAACTTAATTCTCACTTCCCTGTCATAATGTATGCTAGCGATCACAAGTGCCATCTTTATTTCAAAGCAATTAACTTATTAATTATTCTGTGTACGTTTAAACATTTATTTAAATACTGTTCATTTATCTTAATACTTTATTTGTGCATCGCTGTTTCATTGGTTTTATTATTAATCATAACGCTTTTATTGTGTTTTTACGTCTCTGGATGTCTTCCGCTACGGTGTGATTCGAGGGATGACCTTGCTTTTTTTCCCCCTGCCTTCTTTCTGTTGGGGCATATATATTAGGATATGTATGTCTCTTCCGTATGCGTTTGTTGTCACCTAGCGTCCCTCGGATCACATGTTATAGCCTCTCTGCGCTAGCAAATATCTCAATAGTTCTTATCTTCACGTACATTTCACTGGCCCCGCCCCATACTCATTTTCAAAATTCAACAGCACCATTCGTTTGTGCTACATTTGTGCTGGTTTGTGCCGCAAAAATTTTCGTTTGTGCCACTTTCGTTCCCTCGTTATAACCAACCCAATGGGGCGGGGCCAGTGAAACGACAGCCCCGCCCCATCAATGAAATCAAAAATTTATTACTGCATTTGTTTGTGCTACGTTTGTGCTGGTTTGTGCCGCAAAAAGTTTCGTTTGTGCCACTTCTCGTTATGACGAATTTTTATAATTCAAGGTCAAATAAAGAAAAACACTTATAAAAATTGTAAATAACTACATGTCACGAAATGAAATACGTAAATCTTTAGTCCCATGTAAATGTCGGTTTATGCTGCAAAAAGTTTCGTTTGTGCCATTTTGGTTCCCTCGATATAACGAATTTTCCACTATTTCAACACAGAACGACCATTTCAGTGGCCCCGCCCCATCAACGAAATCTAAATTGTATTACGGCATTCGTTTGTGCTACGTTTGTGCTGGTTTGTGCCGCAAAAAGTTTCGTTTGTGCTACTTCCGTCCTCTCGTTATAACGAATTTTTATAATTCAAGGTCAAATAAAGAAAAACACTTATTAAAATTGTAAATAACTACATGTCACGAAATGAAATACGTAAATCTTTAGTCCCATGTAAATGTCGGTTTGTGCCGCAAAAAGTTTCGTTTGTGCCATTCTGGTTCCCTCGATATAACGAATTATCCACTATTTCAACACAGAACGACCATTTCAGTGGCCCCGCCCCATCAACGAAATCTAAATTGTATTACGGCATTCGTTTGTGCTATGTTTGTGCTGTTTTGTACCGCAAAAAGTTTCGTTTGTGCAACTTCCATTCTCTCGTTATAACGAATTTTTTTTCATCCAAGGACACATGCAGGAAGTCGCAAATGAAAAAAGGCATGGACGAAATGAAATACGTAAATCTTTAGTCCCATGCAAATGTCGGTTTGTGCCGCAAAAAAGTTTCGTTTGGGCCATTCTGATTCCCTCGATATAACGAATTTTCTACTATTTCAACACAGAACGACCATTTCAGTGGCCCCGCCCATCAACGAAATCTAAATTGTATTACGGCATTCGTTTGTGCTACGTTTGTGCTGGTTTGTGCCGCAAAAAGTTTTGTTTGTGCCACTTCCGTTCTCTCGTTATAACGAAGTTTTATAATTCAAGGTCAAATAAAGAAAATCACTTATAAAAATCGTAAATAATTACATGTCACGAAATGAAATACTTAAATCTTTATTCGCATGTAAATGTCGGTTTGTGCCGCAAAAAGTTTTGTTTGTGCCATTCTGGTTCCCTCGATATAACCAATTTTCCACTATTTTTACACAGAACGAACATTTCAGTGGCCCCGTCCCATCAACGAAATCTAAATTGTATTACGGCATTCGTTTGTGCTACGTTTGTGCTGGTTTGTGCCTCAAAAAGTTTCGTTTGTGCCACTTTCGTTCCCTCGTTATAACGAATTTTTATAATTAGAGGTCAAATAATGAAAATCACTTATAAAAATCGTAAATAACTACATGTCACGAAATGACGGCATAACCCTTTCAGGTGCGAAGCAATGCTATTGATGAAGTGTTGAAATTAATGACTGACACCGGAATTTTGGTTAAAAAAATTCGGTTTATTATGTGTGTGAAATATAGCTTTTTCTTATTTAAAAATAAATTTGTTTTAAAATTCCTGTGTCAATCATTAATTTCAGCACTTTAGCAATGGAATTGTTTTGCCCCTGAAAGCGTTATGCCGTTTTACAAATGCAACTCTAGCCTTCCTATTCTTAGTAGATAACAAACGTGTTTTTGCTGGTCTTCTACTATGTAAACCATAGAGGTTTATGCGTCGTTTGACTGATGAAACGTGTATGTCTATGCAGTAATTTTCTTTCAATTATTATTTTTATTACTACAGCGGATTTACGACAATCACTTTTAGATATCATTTTTATAATATAGTCAACATTTCAAGTTGTTTCTTTTTCGGATGGCCACTTTGAGGCTTATTTTTGAAGTATTTTTGTTGATTAAAAATTTTATTCCAGGTAATAACAAGTTGCCGAGACACGTTAAAAGAACGAGCTAGTTCTGCTTGCTGTCTACCTTTCTTAAGTGCATTTACAGCGGCTTTTCTAGAATCACTTCAATATTTTTTACATTTCTGAATTTAAAAATAATCACAATAAGTCGATATAAACACTAATCGCAGCTATAGCGCCACTGACACCTTCAACAATTAAATGCAAATTAATTGTCAAAATACTTTTGAGCTAAGGAGGAGTCATATTTCTTCGGTGGCGCCGATTGTAAACAAACAAGTTGAAACTTGATACATTTAAATAACTGCAGTCATCGTGTTCTCAATTATAGGGAATATATTTTCTTTTACATTTTTATATTAAATAAAATAAGAGAGAATATAAGGTTGTCAAAATACTTTTGAGCGCTACTGTATTACGGTATTCGTTTGTGCCACTTCCATTCTCTCGTTATAACGAATTTTTTTCATCCAAGGGCACATGCAGGAAATCTGAAATGAAAAAAGGCATGGAACGAAATGAAATACGTAAATCTTTAGTCCCATGCAAATGTCGGTTTGTGCCGCAAAAAAGTTTCGTTTGGGCCATTCTGATTCACTCGATATAACGAATTTTCTACTATTTCAACACTGGGCCACCATTTCACTTGACCCGCCACATCAACGAAATCTAAATTATATTACGGCATTCGTTTGTGCTACGTTTTTGCTGGTTTGTGCCGCAAAGTTCCGTTTGTGCCACTTCCTTTCTCCAGTTATAACGAATTTTTATAATTCAAGGTCACGTAAAGAAAATCACTTCTCAAAATCGTAAATAAATTTGTGTCACGAAATAAAATATGTAATTCTTCAGCGCTATGTAAATGTGCATGAACTTTTTTAAAACACGGCACTTGTAAATATTCGAAAAAAAATCGAAAAAGTAACCAAATTAAAAAAATGATTGAACTCTGCACTTTGCAATCTAACCAAGTATATGTGCATGCAAAAGCTGCTTAAATTGCTCTTTTTGATTAAATTAAACTTGTTGATCATATAAAGCTTATAGACTTATGATAACATATTTATGAAAAATATGACTTCTTGGTAATTCTTGAGAACTAAAGCTTCATTATGACACTTTTAAAACGTAACCTACAATGGCTTGATGCACACAGAAATTGCATCACATCAAAACAGAAATGTTACCATTGAAAAAAATGTGAGAAGGTTGAAAAATATTTTAAATAATTAAGTGAAAAGATTTTTTAAAGAGTTAATGAATTTTAATAATTAAACAACCTTAATGAATTTTAATAATTAAACAAATAACAAAGGAAAATATTGATTTTTTAATGAAACAAGAAGAAAAAATCGTGCGTTAAGCATAGATTATGAAACACTTTCCAACACTTCCTGAAGGCTTTAACAAAACTTCGTTATTTAGGGAAATAAGGTATATAAAATAACCAAGTAAACATTTTAGAAAACGTATAAAACATTTTAAAAACTGATTTCAGCAGTTACCGTCCATAGTCAAATATGTATTTCAATTCTTTTGAACAGCCATGTATTTGATCTGTAGGTTGATATATATTCTATATAATGGGGAAATTTAGTTTAGCAAGAAAACGCATAACAGGTTGAAATTTCAATTTCAGCAATTTGTACTCATAGATGGAAACATACTTGAATACTTTTGTACAACCCTGTAATTATAAATGCAGTTCATCGTAACAATGCATAACTCACATCAAAACCATCTTTAAGCAATTTGTGCTCACAGCCAGTAACCATTACGAATTTTTATGTGTGGACCTGTATATGAATTATATCCCTTATATACATCATATAGTATGTATAAATATAGTGAAACATAAAAGCGCATATCATAATTAAAAAAGCATTTCTAGCAATAATCGCTAATGTACAGTACTTCGGATACAATATTGTATCTGAAATCTTTTGTGTGTCCCTGTATATGCTATGCACTGCGTATTATACATGAAATAACTTATAGCAAACCTCGGCGACATATAACAATTTCATTATACATGAAATAATTTAACATAATTAAAATACGCCGCAAACAATTCCCTCCAATCCTATATCATTATGTAACGGAATTCTTTTGTATGTCCCTGTAAAGGAATAATAACTATTCTTTACACCGCATATTCTGCAGAATGCTACTTTAGTGCACTTCATTAATGCATATCAATTTTATTATGTTCTAAAGATGGTAATACCATTAAAAATAATTTTTAACGATTTTTCCACATAGGCCGTTGTAAATGAACTAAACATGCAACAAACTTATTTAAAATAGTGAACGTGCTATTATAAACGTCAATAACATTCATAAATTTCAGGGCAATCCGAGTATATTTACGGGAGTTAGAGCGCGGACAGACGGCCAGACAAACCGAAGTCATATACACTTTCCAACAAAGTTGAAAAGTCTTAAAAAGACTAATTCAAACGAATTTGATTAATTTTTATGCTAGTGTGACATTTTATCATATTTTTAGATGCTAGCTATCTAGAATTTTAACCCTTGAACGAGGTACACTTCAAGAAATACTCATTACTAAACAAAATAAATTAATTTTTAATCTAATCAATAACTGAAAAATCACATTTTAAAAATATTTTCACCAATGTAGATATAAAAATAAGAGTTTACAAACTAATTTTCTTAATTTTATCACATTGGAAAAGAATTTTCCACATTCGAACTCAATTTTTTATACATAAAGCGTTACTTAATCAAATTCTATACTTTCTGATTCAACGAAATTCAGTGATTTCTTCAGTTTTTAAACCAATTCTTAAATTTTATAATTATTAAAATTTCCCAACCTCTATTACAAAACGTTTGAAGAAAAACGGATCCCTTCATTAATGAGTATTTCTTGAAGAGTACTTCATTCAAGGGTTAAAATTCTACATAGTTAGCATCTAAAAGTAGGATAAAATCTCAAACTAGTGTAAAAGTTAATCAAATTCGTTTAAATTAGTCTTTTTTCATTAAAAAATCAATATTTTCCTTTGTTACTTGTTTAATTATTTAAATTCATTAAGGTAATGGTGTTTCAAAAACTAAAATATATGTTTCAGTTTCCCTTTTATGTTGAAATCCTCATAACTTTTCTCTTTTAAGTTGGTATTTTCATCTTATAGTTGAAAAAATCAAAAGGAATCAGTCTTTTGCCTTAAAAATGATATTTTCCATTGTTTTGCTTAATTATTGATGTTCGTTAAGGTGTTGTCCATTCAAAATTCAAATATATGTTTAGTTTTCATCATTTAAGTAGATATCCTTATATTATAGTTGAGTGGCCGCCCCTCCGGGTGGTTCCGATCCGACCCCTTGAGTGGGGGAGGTGACCGGAAGCCCGGCAGAGTTCGTTGTGTACGAATGCGAGGGGGCCGGATGGGGACGAATCGTCACCTCCTCGAGAGGCTCATCTCCGACAGGCGTTGAGTCCGGTGGCCACGGTTAACGGACGTTGTGCATGGGTGCGTAGACTCTTCGGGGTCCGCGTTCGAACGCACCCCCGGCAGCCAGGTTCTCTGGCCAAGCCGGGTAGAGACGCTCCAAGGTCGATCCCGGTGCTGGTCTAAGGGCCGGACGGTGTCGCCGGGCAAAGACTAGCTACGACGATAGGACCCCATCCACCATTTGACTAAGAGGGAGCCTGAGGTAGGAGTGAGGGCTTTGTAGTGGAAAGTCCTTGGTGCTCGCTAGTGACGACGGGGCTCGCGGGAACGCCATGCAGGGACTCCCGGGGCAACCGAAGGGCGAGGGTTTCGGACAGCGCCCAGGTTACTTTTTGACTTGGGTGGCTCATGCCTCCAAGGACCTCAGCTGAAGCAGTTGTGAGCCGACCCTTAGGGTGGTAGGGTTTGGCGGTGTCCCCGTTGACCAAGTAGCGGTCGCGTGGGGAGGCCAGTATGGCTCTGGTTGCTCCATGTCGTGCCGTGACCCTTGGGAGGGTGTCGGCCGGCAGGTCCACCATCGAACGCTGTCCCCGCGGGGAACCGAGCCGGAGGCTCGCCGGTAACGCGGCGGCTCATCGTGCCTCAGAGGAACTCTTGGTCCGATCCAGGTCCTCCGTGTCTATGTGGTACCAGAGTTTTCCTCCCCTGGTGATGAGGACCTAGAGGTGTCTCAACCTAACTTTCGAACGCATTAACAAAGGTAGCGGTCGGTCACTGCACGGGGTCAGGGGCCTTCGTGCCTGGGTACCCTCGACGGCCGTGTGGTAAGGTAGTGGTGGGCGGGATTCTGTCGGCCTGCGCTGGCTTCTCTGTCTTCGGACGGAGTCGAGTCGGCGGGGGCTGGCGGGACTCCGTTCCATCCAGCCCCCTAGCGAGGCGGAGTCTATCCCGTCTAGGTGGAGCTTTCCGTGCCCGCCTGGGGTCGCTAACGGCACCTAGTCTGGGCCAACTGGTTCCTGGCGTGATCCACAAGGGGTTCCGTCGGTTGAGCCGGGTGGCTTGGGCGAAAAGTCCGGAGCTGGGTCGCTTTACGGCCTGAGGTACTTTCCCCGCCCTCTAGGGTTTTCAAGCTAGGGGTCCTTCATAACTTTCTTATCGGCTGGCCCACATATATGTCTCTGCCGGAAAATGGTATCTGATCTTGGGGGCCTGCCGTAAATCAAATTCGGGTCGGGAAGCCTCGGTTCAGTTCGTGGGCCCAGCGTCTTTATAGGCGTCTGGTACCAGCAAGGCTTGCGGGGCCTACCGGCTCGAGTAACCAAGTTTAGGGACCACTTGGTTTTTCTAGCGGGGTGGTGAGGACTGTCGTAGCGGCCGTTCGTCTCTTCTTGGGAATAGCCGTCGCCGTGTGCGCTGAGCAGCGGCGTCGGCTTGGCCGAAGTGCAGGTGAGGCCCGGGGTCTCAGGGATCGCCTTGATGGGGCGTGTCTGGCGGCGACCTTCGGGACCCGTCGCGGGGCTTGTCTCGCGGACGGTCTCAGCCTGGACAAAAGGATCTGCAAGGATCTAGGACCGGAAGACGGTCCCATTTTTTGGGGGCGCCCACCATCTTATCTTATAGTTGAAAAAATCTAAAGAAATCATTTTATTTTTCTTAAAAACTGATATTGATATTTTCCATTTTTTTCCTTAATCAATAATACTCATTAAGGTAATGATTTTTCAAAAACTAAAATTTTCCTTTTTGGTTATATTATTATCACTATTTAAATATATAATTAAAGATTCAAGGAAATATACCCTAATCATATTTTTACTGAACAGTTCATAATCTGTATTCTTGAGACACGAAAATACTTCGATAAACCTGATATAACATTCTTTTATTCGCATCTCTGCTTGAGAAAGCAAGATTCGGGTTTGGCGAAGGTGTCAGTTTTCGAATATTTCACTCAAATGTTAAATGATGTGGTTCGTTTTTCTTCAAACGTTTTTTAACAGAGGTTGGGAAATTTTAATAATAATTTAAAAAATGTACGAATTGGTTTATGAACTTAAAAAATCATTGAATTTCGTTAAATCAGAAAGTATAGAAATTGATTAAATAATGCTGTATAAAAAATTAAATTCGAATGTGGAAAATTCTTTTACAATGGGATAAAATTAAGAAAATTAGTTTTAAACTCGTATTTTTATACGTACATTCGGGAAAATATTTTTAAAATGTGAAATTTTCAGCTATCCGCTAGATTAAAAATTAATTTATTTTGTTTAGTAATGAGTATTTCTTGAAGTGTACCTTGTTCAAGGGTTAAAATTCTACATAGCTACTAGCATCTGAAAGTATGATAAAATCTCAAACTAGTGTAAAAATCAAATTCGTGTAAATTACTCTATTTTTCTTAAAAAATCAATATTTTCCTTTGTTATTTGTTTAATTATTAAAATTTATTAAGGCAATGGTTGTTCAAAAACTGAAATATATGTTTAAGTTTCCCTTTTAAGTTAAAATCCTCATCTTATGGTTGAAAAAAAATTTAAAGAAATCATCTTTTTTCCTTTAACATTGATATTTTTCATTGTTTTGCTTAAGTAATAATACTCATTATGGTTACAGCTGTTCAAAAACTAAAATGGATGTTTAACTTTCTTCTTTTAAGTTTATATTCTGATCTTATAGTTGAAAAAAAAAATCTAAAGAAATCAGTTTTTTCCTTTGAAATTGATATTTTCCATTGTTTTGTTTAATTAATAATATTCATTAAGGTGTGGTTCATTTAAAATTCAAATATATGTTTAACTTTACTCATTTAAGTGGATATCCTTATCCTATAGTTAAAAAAATTCTAAAAAAATCAGCTTTTTTCCTTAAAAATGTTATTTTCCCATGTTTTGCTAATGTTAATAAAAACATTAAGGTAAATTTTGTTCAAAACTCAAATGTAAATTTAATCTTTATCTTACAGTATGATAATCTAGTCGATCTAACATTCACCCCTGATGTTATAGTAGAACAAACTCTAAAAACGTCATTTTTCCCTCTAGGGGGCGTTCGAATCGGGTTGCGGTGGGACCGGAGGGGATGCGGTGTGAGTGTGGTACGGTGGCGGGACGATGCGGTTCGGCACCGCAGCACCGTCTCCTGACCCAGAAGCCCCGTTTTCCTACTACTAATGATAAATAAAATAAATCTTTAAAAAAAAATTCTAACTACTAGTAAATAAAAAAATTATGTTCTCAAAATTTAAAACATTTCTCCTGTAAAGAACAAGCAAAATTTAAAATTCAATTCTTCTGAAAAAAAAATTTCTATCTTTTGGTATTTTTTAAAGAAAATAAATCCCCTGCTATATTTTTCTATCACCTAAAAAAAAAAAATAATGTCCCAAAATAAAAGTTTTTAATACGAAAAAAAAAATTTCAAAATAAATATTTGTAAAAGAAAAAAAAAATTCTAAAGAATTTTTCTATCACCTGAAAAAAAAAAATATTAAGTTCACAAAAAAAAAAAAAAAAAAAAAAAAAAAATCTTTTTTCTATAACTTCGAAAAAAATCTCAAAATAAAAATTTTCTATCTCCCACTAAATAAATAACATCCTACTATAAGACGCTTATCTATCCAATTCCGCTAAAATATTGTTATCTAACAACATTTCCGCTGTTATCTTTACGCATTTCCCTTCCAAAACGCTCTTATCAGCTTGGAACTCTGAGATAAAAAAGACTTCCGGTTGACCTTCCTTTGACCTTCAGTGAACGTCGGTGGTATAGAAATGTCATTCCCACACTGCATACAGTAATTTCGATTTGCGGGCGTTCAGGAAAGGTATTGAGGAGCTCTGGAGGTACCTATCGTCACAGATGTATAAAAGAATTGCTGATAATGATTTTCGAAGAACAATGCCGGTAATTAGCCAAGATATTAACCCTTAAAGACACGGACACTTTGGACATACATAAAGACACGGGCGGCGTACTCTATGCGCTATCGGCTTTATAGCCTAGATAACAACTTTTAATCATATGTTTATGTAATTTCAATGCCCAGTAGTCGTATGAAAGCAATAAACGTTGAACTGTTAAAAACAGATTAGTTTAATAAGAGTTAATCACATAATTACTATGAGATTCGCCGCTAGTTTGCATTGAATGGCTTTCTCAATACGCCACCCGAGTCTTTAAAGGTTAATTAAAAACCTATCTGGAAAACCGCGCCACGAGCCAGGGCGGTGTTGCATCTTTGCGACCTCCTTTCGAAGCGCGTTTAGCAAAATGCCATGTCTAAAGTTTGAACAAGGGTTTTTATTTTAGGTACACTGTAAAAAGAAAAGATTACTATTACGCTGAATTAGTGTTTATAAAATACCAAATGAAGTTAAATATGCACTATTTTTATTGTCCGCACCAAATTAAGTTCATCATAAACAGATTAGGATAAGATTAAAAAAAAAAAGAGTTATACAGATAGCAATATTTGATACGACTTAGGTTTCATATCTCTCTGAACTTTCGTGGTATGTCCATTTATACTTTTGTAGTATATACAGCTATACCCAACCGTACGTTGTATAGTTTTTTACAAAGCTTTATTGTTCTTTTAGAAACGATATTTTGTGCAGTATACTTACTAATTAATATATTTATTGAACGGAACCCTCTGAGCACGAGTAATACTCGCACTTAACCGTTTATTTATTTCATAAAATTACGCTCATCCATGCTGCTATGTCTCTAAAACGAGGAAAGAACAAACACTCTTACATTAACATTTTTTTTTTTTTTTTTAACAGGAAAAATAATTATTTGTTGAATTATTGTTTTTTATACATTTTTTTCTTTACTATATACTTTATTAAATGAAATTTGCAAATGCACTTTTCTATTTTCATGTATAGATAATGTGCACACATTTTGTACATATTATTAAACTGTGAATTATTTTTTATTTCATAAAATTACACTCTTCCATGCTTATGTCTATCTAAAACGAGGAAAGAGCAGTTTTACGTTAGTAATATAGAAAAGACAGTTCGAAAGCGGCGGAGGGAGGTGTGAGGTGGGTGGAAGTGAAAATCCTACTATAGTAGGAGAGGTTTAGAGAGAGTTAGGTTCTTATCAGCCGGAAATGAGATAAGAAATGATAATCTGATATGAGCATGTTATAGAGAGATGAGGATAAAGTATTGAAACTGAATGTCGAATATAGAGGTTAAGATCGTTTTAGAACGTAAGGAGTCGATTACCCTTGTAGATCATACTATAGTATGATGGGGTAGAAGGGGAGTAAATTTTTAGACGGGGCTTAATTTTTCGTATCTTCTTAAGGTTTGAATGAATGACCATATAAAGTAATGTTATACTATAACATAAAGGGTTAGGTCTTTTTGGGAGAAAGTGTGAGGAAGCTTATTTATTTATTTTTTTTGGAATCAACTTAAAGTTTGAACATGAAACGTAACTGAAAAATACTATGTGGCGCCCTCAATTGGTAGGAAATCGAATTATAAGTAATGCAATCAGGTTTTTTTCGTAAAAATTTCACTTGGAATCCAGCCTGTGACAAAATAGTATTTTGACTTGATAATTTGAAGTAGGTTTAACTGATCAAGCCAAGAAACTATACCTGTGATTCGAGATTTTAGATGCTTCAAGACAAAAAATTATGTTCCTCTCATTTATGTGCAAAGAGAGGTTGATTTATCGGTTACTTAAGATAAGTCAACAGTATCTGTTTTAACTACTACTACACTTTGAGAATTACTTTAATGTACACGATTTTTACTTTTAGTTTAACTGATTTTATCGATCTTGTATACGGGAGTATGGTCATTTTACCAAACCATAGTTTCGAACTCGCGAACTTCGTATCAAATTACATTTTTTTTTTTTTTTTTTTTTTTTGTAACTGATATGCTATCCAAGGATTGAGTATTACTTTAATATACACGATTTTTACTTTTAGCTTAACTGATTTTATTGATTCTGCGTACGAGAGTATGATCATTTTACCAAACAGTAGTTTCGAACTTCGTATGAAATTTCATTTTTTATAATTGATATGCTATCCACTGTTAGAAAATTACTTTTATTTAATACATGCTAAATACAGCTCAACTTGTGCAGAATATGTTTAAACACAAAACAATACAGCATATGTAGTGGCCAGCATACACTCATCATTTAAGGGGCACAGGACCTTTCAGTTTGTCGAAACAATAAAAAACATCGCCTTCTTCAAAGTACCAAAACACAAACAATACGCAATTAAGATCTTTTTCTCCTCTTTCTGCCTAAAGTATATATCCTTAAGTACATTATCCAGAAAAATAAATGTTGTATGTACAAAATTAATATTTAAATTTAATATTTAATAATTCATCTCCCTAATGCGTGATTAAGTGCTGCGCGCATGATAGGACTCTATATTATGCATATAGAAAATAATTTTAGAACAAAATAGAATCATGAAATACCTACTTATAACTTAAAACAAAGATATACGCAAAAAGTATTGTTTAAAATTTAATTTTAGCACAAAATAAAAAACAGTTCAAAAATCTCAATTTTTTTTCAAGTTTTTCAAGTGCAAAAAAATAAATAACCAAAATGTATGAATTTTTTTGTTTTACCCAGTAGACTTTAAAGAAACGCATATTTGGTAAAATTTTTCTAAGCTGTACCTTACATAGTTTAAAAGTAACAGTGCGCGCAAACTCCAAATTTACTAATCTGAGAAAATGCTTTTCAAAGTTTCAGTATCTACGGACCTTCTATTATTCTCATCATCTGAAAATGATTATAACTCAAGAAATAATGCAGATTTTTTGAATGCGGTTTTTTGCATATTGTTGGGAAATTTTAAGACATTCAGAATAAAGCAAAAATTGAAAACTGATTTTTTGAAAGTTTAAAGGTTCTGTGCCCCCTTAAATCCGATCAAGCAAAACACACTCTATTGCATGCCACTGTTGGCGTGTTCGTTACTTTGGTACTATATCAGATTATGAAGAGTTACTTCCTTAACTCTTATCGACAACCTCATTGCATCCGTGGAAAACATATATTGTACAATATTAACTATTCCGGGGGAGCACACACCATATAAAGCATAGTCCATTCTTTTCAAACATCATATATATGTCATTTAAAGTTTCTCAAATTGGTGCGGAGCGTTTGATTATGCTATTGACATCATTTCATACAGTTAAAATTCCAATATAACATAATTTAGTGTTTGATTTTCTATTTTACATTCAATATAATGCCTACTTTCAATTTTATATCCATGCATGGCTGTCTTGCAAGGTTTGCTTTCCCACTTTTTTAAACAGTGTATACGAATTTATATATAAGATTTTGTAATTCTATGATTCGTTTATTTTCATCATTTCAATTAATCACAGTATATGGACAATTAAAGATAACATCTCATTTTCTTTGCCTCCATATGTTATTATAAAATCTATGTTCTCAGCAATATCGCTCAGACTAATCCCTCTGAAAGAAGTCGTAGTCTAGTCAATAACTGAAAATTTCACATTTTAAAAATATTTTCCCGAATGTACATATAAAAATACGAGTTTAAAAACTAATTTTCTTAATTTTATCACATTGGAAAAGAAGTTTCCACATTCAAAATTAATTTTTTATACATAAAGCATTACTTAATCAAATTCTATACTTCCTGATTTAACGAAATTCAGTAATTTTTTAAGTTCATAAACCAATTCGTACATTTTTTAATTATTATTAAAATTTCCCAACCTCTGTTACAAAACGTTTGAAGAAAAACGCACCACTTCATTTAACATTTGAGTGAAATATTCGAAAAATGACACCTTCGCCAACCCCGAATCTTGCTTTCTCAAGCAGAGATGCGAAAGAAGAATGTAATTTCAGGTTTATCGAAGTATTTTCGTGTCTCAAGAATGCAGATTATGAACTGTTCACTAAACATATGATTAGGGTATATTTCCATGAATTTTTAATTATACATTTAAATAGTAATAATAATATAACCAAAAAGGAAAATTTTAGTTTTTGAACAATCATTAACTTAATGAGTATAAAATTAAGGAACAAAATGAAAAATATCAATATCAGTTTTTAAGGAAAAAGTTGATTTCTTTAGATTTTTTCAGCTATAAGATAAAGATATCTACTTAAATGATGAAAATTAAACATATATTTGAATTTTGAATTAACAACACCTTAATGAACATCAATAACTAAGCAAAACAATGAAAATATCATATTTTAAGGCAAAAGACTGATTCCTTTAGATTTTTTCAACTATAAAAGAAAAATATCAACTTAAAAGAGAAATGTTATGAGGATTTCAACTTAAAAGGGAAATTGAAACATATATTTTAGCTTTTGAACAACCATTACCTTAATGAATTTAAATAATTAAACAAGTAACAAAGGAAAATATTGATTTTTTAATAAAAAAAACTAATTTAAACGAATTTGATTAACTTTTACACTAGTTTGAGATTTTATCCTACTTTTAGATACTAGCTATGTAGAATTTTAACCCTTGAATGAAGTATTCTTCAAGAAATACTCAATAATGAACTGATCCGTTTTTCTTCAAAAGTTTTGTAATAGAGGTTGGGATATTTTAATAATTATAAAATTTAAGAATTGGTTTAAAAACTGAAGAAATCACTGAATTTCGTTGAATCAGAAAGTATAGAATTTGATTAAGTAACGCTTTATGTATAAAAAATTGAGTTCGAATGTGGAAAATTCTTTTCCAATGTGATAAAATTAAGAAAATTAGTTTGTAAACTCTTATTTTTATACATATCTACATTCATGAAAATATTTTTAAAATGTGAATTTTCAGTTATTGATTAGATTAAAAATTAATTTATTTTGCTTAGTAATGAGTATTTATTGAAGTGTACCTCGTTCAAGGGTTAAAATTCTAGATAGCTAGCATCTAAAAATATGATAAAATGTCAAACTAGCATAAAAATTAATCAAATTCGTTTGAATTAGTCTTTTTAAGACTTTTCAACTTTGTTGGAAAGTGTATATGACTTCGGTTTGTCTGGCCGTCTGTCCGTCTGTCCGCGCTCTAACTCCTGTAAATATACTCGGATTGCCCTAAAATTTATGAATGTTATTGACATTTATCAAAGCACGTTCACTATTTTAAATGAAGTTTGTTGCATGTTTAGTTCATTTACAACGGCCTATGTGGAAAAATCGTTAAAAATTATTTTTAATGGTGTTACAATCTTTAGAACATAATAAAATTGATATGCATTAATGAAGTGCTCTAAAGTATGCATTCTGCAGAATATGCGGTGTAAAGAATAGTTATTATTCCTTTACAGGGACATACAAAAGAATTCCGTTACATAATGATATAGGATTGGAGGGAATTGTTTGCGGCGTATTTTAATTATGTTAAATTATTTCATGTATAATGAAATTGTTATATGTCGCTGAGGTTTGCTATAAGTTATTTCATGTATAATATGGAGTGCATAGCATATACAGGGACACACAAAAGATTTCAGATACTATATTGTATCCGAAGTACTGTACATTAGCGATGATTGCTAGAAATGCATTTTTAATTATGATATGCGCTTTTATGTTTCACTATATTTATACATACTATATGATGTATATAAGGGATATAATTCATATACAGGTCCACACATAAAAATTCGTAATGGTCACTGGCTATGAGCACAAATTGCTTAAAGATGGTTTTGATGTGAGTTATGCATTGTTACGATGAACTGCATTTATAATTACAGGGTTGTACAAAAGTATTCAAGTATGTTTCCATCTATGAGTACAAATTGCTGAAATTGAAATTTCAACCTGTTATGCGTTTTCTTGCTAAACTAAATTTCCCCATTATATAGAATATATATCAACCTACAGATCAAATACATGGCTGTTCAAAAGAATTGAAATACATATTTGACTATGGACGGTAACTGCTGAAATCAGTTTTTAAAATGTTTTATACGTTTTCTAAAATGTTTACTTAGTTATTTTAAATACCTTATTTCCCTAAATAACGAAGTTTTGTTAAAGCATTCAGGAAGTGTTGGAAAGTGTTTCATAATCTATGCTTAACGCACGATTTTTTCTTCTTGTTTCATTAAAAAATCAATATTTTCCTTTGTTATTTGTTTAATTATTAAAATTCATTAAGGTTGTTTAATTATTAAAATTCATTAACTCTTTAAAAAATCTTTTCACTTAATTATTTAAAATATTTTTCAACCCTCTCACATTTTTTTCAATGGTAACATTTCTGTTTTGATTTGATGCAATTTCTGTGTGCATCAAGCCATTGTAGGTTACGTTTTAAAAGTGTCATAATGAAGCTTTAGTTCTCAAGAATTACCAAGAAGCCATATTTTTCATAAATATGTTATCATAAGTCTATAAGCTTTATATGGAGACCGGCTAACTGCGCCGATGCCGACCCTTCTTTGCCTCCCCCTGTATGAACTGCGCTCGGCGTCACGTTGGACCGGATATCATTGTCAACCCCCTCTCTTATACTTATGGGCACGAAGTGACAGCTTTTTTTGTTAGAAAGACTCTTTTCTGTTGGCGTTGATTTGCTAAATTGGGCGCTTTATGGATAATTTCGGCTATCAATAATGCTTTTCTTAAACTCGCAAAAAACTTATACACATATAATACATATATTTTATGTATGTGTATAATAATTTTTTTTTGTTGTTGTTGTTGTTAATAATAACTATTAAATTACAGAAAAATCGACACTATAAAAATGTATATTCCGTTAATATAATATGCACTAATTGAAAAAAAAAGGAAATAAATAAAAGTATGATGATAAAAAAATCCATATATAACCATTATAGAACATTACAAATCATCATCAATTTCAAATATTTACATAAGAAATTTAAACGTTGAAGAAGTTTTTTTAATTACTTTAGAAGAGAAAATTTTATGAAGAAATAAAACTTGTTACCTAATAATGCCATTTTTTCTCCAAGCATATTATTTTTCGTTCAATAATATAATATTTGACATGGGCCGATTATGTATGGAAACAAATATTTTCGTAAGGTTTAAACTAATATCTCATTCACTTTGCCTTAGATGTTTCATTCTAAGATTCTTCAAGAACCTTAAACATTATTAACATTTATATACAGATATTTACAGATATTTCATAATTCAATTAATATGCTAGAAATAAATTCACTTTAATATTATTCTCTGTAGTATTTTGAAAGAAAGATGCTGAGGAAAAAGAACAACATTCTAAATGGAAGAATATTCTTGCTGCTGAAATATTCCTATGAACGCTAATTTGTATTTCTTTTATTGCTCTTAATATTATTGTTTTTACTATTATTATTATTAACTTATTTAGAGTAAGTTTTATTTAGAATAACTTATTTAGTATGTAAATAATCATTTTTTATTTTCTTTCAAAACTTAATTTTTTCCAAGTTCTAAAGTAAATTTTAAAATTCCAAAGCGGTTGCACGATGTTTTATAAGTAAAACTTAAATATGTATTTCTTGATAAAGTTTAATTTTTACTGAATATATAATTCTTATAATCACGCACGATTCTCTTATGCACAGGCTAATAAATTAATAATAATAAGAAGAAGAGCAAAATTCTCATGAATTCAAAACTGAGAAGTGCATTATCATTTGAAAAATATGCATTCAAAAGTGGTGTAAAGAAACTTAATTCCTTAAGGGTGTTCTCAAATCCAAAAGGGCAACTTTCTGACATAATTTTTAATTTATTTTTGTTCGAAAATGCATGAAAATAGCTGGTGTTGTTGTTCAGAAACTATGTCATTGAGCTATTTTTTCCATTTTTTTTTGCAAACGCAATAGATCTTCCAGGAAAGAGTGTCCAAGTGGACGTTTGGAACCGAATTTCCTCGCGAAGGAGGAAAGAGCCCTCAAGAGCGGGCGAAAAATGTGTTTGTCACGTAATCAAATTCGCTTCTAACTCAATAAGTAATGGATGGATCAAAAAATGGAAAAAACAATTCCATTCCAAATCGCTTCCATGGCCAGGCTGTCCCGTTTTATACCTTTCCGCTAAAAATGAATTTGTAACTGTGTCAAAACGTTTTGCGCTTGTTGAGCAGAGCAGTTAAGAACAGCTTAAGGTGCTTCACAAATTCCCTGCTCGCAACACAAAATTTTGTTACACATTGTCTGATTCATTTTTATACTTAAAGAAATAAAATTAACAAGCCTAAGCGATTTTTAATTGAATATCGTATTCCATTTCCAGATAAATAAATTACATAAACAGTTATAACCCATTCTTGTTATGTGACGAGAAGTTTTTATACTTTCTCGCACTGCTGCCTCGTGAATTTGGTTCAAAACGCCAACTTTTACAGTATTTTCTGTAAAATTATCTGCTTTTTCCACAAAATGGAAAAGTCATTCGATTACATAGTTTCTTAATAAGAACATCTTCTAAGTTAATGTTATAGTGTTGATAAGTTAACCAGAAAATCTGAGTTCTAACCTTTTTACGGCTGCTCTTTCATCTTCACCTAACACTTCCTTTATGATGGCTGTTTCATAATAATGGAAGCCATCAGCCCATCAGAAGAAAATAACTCGGTTAAGGCGGAAACTTGGTTAAACGGGACTCGGATAATCGGGACTCTACTGTATATTTCATTTAAAAAATGGTCTTTAGAGTATTTTTGTTGGTGTTCAGAGGGGGTCATGACCCCCGTGACCTCCCCCTTGGACACGTCATTGTAGATTGCATAGTTCAGTATTGCATACACTGCAAATGGAGGCGTCTTAAATTCAGACACATATGTGACTGAAAAAGTAATTCAGACATTTAAGTGTCTAAATGTGAAATTTCAGACATCATAGATGTCTAAATTTAAGACACATAAGTGTCTAACTATGAGCATGTTATAAATGAACGGAGAAAAATGTCTGAATAATAGTGACATGTCTGAAATTAAGACATTTAGAAATTTAGACACTTAAGTGTCTGAATGCGATACAATTGTATCATATGAGTGATGACTGTACGTACAATTGTATTGCAATATGTATATCAGCGCTATCAGAAAATATTTCCGAATGGATGAAAGATACTTAAAATACTCTTTCATCCATTTAATTTAGTATTTATTTATAAATGAAGAAATCATGGGACATCTGAGAAAATTAGAAAAGTTCGCTTACTAAGGTTTGGAGCTAAGTTATTTTTGGCGCAATAATAATTAAATAATTGCTTTTCACAAAATATAAATTTTTCCAAAAATTACTTGTTATCATGATCGTATACAGAATCGCTCACCTAAATACTAAGAGTTATGAGTAGAGGGAGAAAGAAACGTACTTAGGAGCAAGATTTTAGAACATACAGTAAAACCTCCCTAAAGCGACCACGTTCGTTCCAATGTAAAGTGATCGCTCCGAGAGGTGGTCTCTTAATGGAGGTCATGTTTAAATCTAGATTTTAATTTTTGAAAAAAGGTAACAATTAATGTTACTAAAATTTATTTTTCACGTTAGTAAAAGAAATTATAAAAATTTAAGTATCAAAACAAAAGTTAATTATATAAATTAATTACTGCAGAGTTTAAAAAATGAATACATTGACGTTTGCTTTGACTTTACGGTGTTATATTTTATAACTTTTGTTTCCAAGTCTTTTCGAAGTCACGTCAATAAATGCGTTTTTTTTTTTTTTTTTTTTGACGGGAACAAATAAAGACGATTTGATTAAATTATGTATTTCTTTGAGAGTTTCCCGGCAAAATAGGGCAGGGGAATTTATCGACCGTCATTCTTAATTTGTCATCAGAGTTCAATTTATTACCTAAAAAGGCACAAAGGGGTTTAAATATTTAAAAGTTACCGGAATAAAAAAAAAATCTAAACTTAGTTTAGAAGTTTGATGAATAATGCGCACTCCGGAACTATTTTTCTAATAAAATCTTCTTCAAGCGACCAGGAAAAAACGGGATTTTTTTCATTTTCTTCAAAGAAATGGGTCACTCATGGAGGGAGTTCAACTGGGATGGTCTCTGAATGGAGGTATAATTAGTATTGAGCCTGTGGGAATAAATTTCGTTCCATGAAAAAAATGGTCGTTCAGAGAGGTGGTCGCTTACTGGAGGTGGTCGCTTAGTGGAGGTGGTCGCTTAATGGAGGTGGTCGCACAGAGAGATTTCACTGTATATGCCTGGGGTCCACAGCCCAGTCCGCTTTTGTAAAATGCAGAATATAAACATGAAGTAGGCTAAACTAAGAATTTATGCCAGAACTCCTCGTGTAAGACAATTTTTAAGAAATTTAAAAATTAAGAAATATTAATCGTTTAAAAATATGTTTCTAACGATATTTTTCACAATGGAGAACTGATTTCTTTTTCTCTCTCCTCTCTCTGTCTTTTTTTTTTTTTTTTTTTTTGAACTGCCCCTCCTCATTTAAGATAAATTTGATATATATGAACACTAACAGAAGAACAGAATTAAAATCGTCTTCTACGAGAAGTTAAGGTTGGGGGGGGGGGGGGGGCTCCTCTGGAGAAAAATTCTTAGCAGCATTTTCTCTTAGCGTTTAATTAATATATTGCTATTTGGAAGAGAAAAAAGTATTTTTTAAATAATCAAACGTATAGAAAATATAATTAATTAAATTTCAGGGATGGACAATTGCTCTCTTCATGACCACCGAAAATTCGATATGTTATTTTCTAGTTTTACAATAAAATCTTTATTTAAAGTATGTTTTCTATATGTCTAAAAATAAAAAAACTGCAAAAACTATACTCAAATAAATGTAACACATTAAGAAAAATACCTAATAAAGAAAATAAAACTTTTGTTATTTCTTCTTATTCAGTGATTTATTTCTCGCTGATAAAAAGTTCAAATGAAGCTCATCAAGCCTTTTATAACGGTTTATAAACAGTAGGCTGAGATCAGCGACCGCAGTGGTAATTAAAATGCTGATTTCGCCATTTTCTCTTTGTTCAAATTTCAAATACGTCCGTTGGCAACTGGCGCGTTAAAACGATTCTTTCAATGAGGTAGTAATCTGTTTAACAAAGTTGCCCGCAATTTTTTTATGTGTAACATTATTTATATTCTGTGACTGTGTCATATACATAGCTGGAACAGTTTTTTGGAATAATTCACTTATGGAATAATATATGCGATTATTATAAAAATGATACGTTGAGTAATGTGTGCCATCCACATAGATGTATATGCAACTTACTAATACACAGCTTATAAAGTGCATCTTTGGAATTTCAGTAATTGTTCTTGAGAGATTGGAGAATAAGAAAGTGCGTGTGAAATATGATTCGAAAAAGCGAATTGAATTAAATTCTGCTTTATATTAAATTATATCATTATGAAAAAAATATGTTGAATAATGAAAAGAAAAATGTCCTCGTTATATATTTTTCAATTATCAGCATTCATCTGAATATTTAGTGAAATATGTAAGGAGAAAGTGTCTATATTTTTGTGTTACCGTTTATATTACATGGATTTACTTTATTACATTTAAGGAAATACTAAAAAGGTAAGAATGTGATTATTTACAAAAATATAATTTTTATTTGGAAATAGAAATTTTCCTTGAACAATATTAATTATGTGATATTAATTATTTAAATCACTTTTTAAAGAATACATGTGTTTATCATATTTGTATCTTTCTATATAGAATAAATATTTTTCAGTATTACAGTGTTTTTTATTATTTTCGACTAAATTTATTTCATTTTCAGGATTAATTAACTAACTTGCTTGATAATTCTTAAAGCATTCGATTTATAAATAAATGTTTTTCATATAAAATAATATCATCATTGCTTAAATCATTGCTTAAGCATTAAAAGTTATTGCTTGTGTACATTGACACCCAAACTTGTCAACATTTTTAGTATTATATTTTTGTCCAAAAAAAAAAAAAAAAAAAGCAGTTGCAGCACTATATAGTTTTTGTTGTGGATACAAGCTATTAATCTGACTATAAAAATGTCAGTAAATATTAGCCATTTAATATAATGCCATTTTTTAATAGTTAATTTTATTAAAAATATTTTTCTATAATAGCTATATAATGATTTACAATAAAATAAGTAAGGAAATAAATCATTATTTACTTTGTTTAATTGCTTAAAATTATATTTAAGTTTTGTACAACTTCAGATATTGAAAAATTTATTAATATTGATTTATTGATTGTTAAAAAGAAATTACAGATTTAGAACGGAAAAAAGACTTTATTTTCATATTTTAGTGCATTTTTCACATGAAATTGGGGGGATTTTTTTTCAACGTTTGTTCATTTTTATAAAAGATACAGAAATAACAATTAAATATGTATTTTTAATGCAAAATAAGTTTTGAAATTAGATGTTATTTCTCTTGCATGTTATTAAAAATATATATATGTTTAACTTTTTAAAGATAGCTTAGTAGCTCTGGTGATTACCATATGTAAAAGAAATTGCCTACATGGCAAAATATAATTAAAAAGATCAAGTTATTAAATGATATTGTTATTAATAAACCCTTCCGTTGTAATTTCTAGTTACAGATAATATTAACATGATTTCGTATATGAATTTTTATGTTTAATGACAGATCATTTAATTCTTTTACATTTTCGAAATTAATGTTTTCATGTAACAAAATTAAATTTATGTATAGGAAATGCTATGAACATTTTTGCTTCAAGTGGAGGGCATAAAACTTGAAAAATAATTATAAAAGTATCAGAATTGGAGCTATCGTGAAATTTTTAATGTTTTATAAATACATTTTAAATTGTTCCTTTGTAAAGCTTTATTAAAAAGTTCGAAATTTCTACAGTATTTAATTGCACGATGAAAGAATTTTTTTTAGACTATGGAAACTTGTTCAAAGTAAAATAACTACATTTATATGTATTTCCTGTGTTTCATCTGTATAACATATTTAAATTTTAAGACACAGAAATTTTCTGACAACTTTCAACGTCAAAATTATTCTGATTTTTTATAGGATTATTTTTTATTATCACCGGAGAATGCATCCATTTGCGCAAAGCAATTTATTGTACTTATTATATATCATATTGCATACTTTTAGATTAGGATGAAGTTAATGACAAAGGATATATTTATCCAAACATATATTTACATGTTCATATATATATATATATATATTAAGTCATCAATGTGTTTAAATTTTTGTTGCTGTATATGTAGTAGGGGGAAGAGGGGGGGGGGTAATCAATGTAAGCCGCTGGTACTGGAACTTATTAGAACCACATTTCCTATACTGTCAAAAAAAAAAAAAAAAAAAAAAAAAAAAAAAAACATTTTCTAACTTTTTTAGAATATATTTATAACTGTATATATTAAATAAAACCTCTCAATAGCAGACACCCTAGGACCGTAGAATTTGCCCGCTATTTAGAGGTTTTATTTTCATATGTAAAAAAAGTCCAGAGTGTACAAATACCCAGCATACTGAGAACAAATTACACAAAATATGCTTCAATATATTATTAATCTGCTTTTCAATCCACGAATGTTGTGGATTGAAAAAAGTGATCGCTATATAGGTGTCTGCTATTCGAGAATGCCCGTTATTACTGTAGCATACAGTAAAACTTCTATAACCGGTCACTCCCGAATAGCGGACAGCTCTATTTAGAAAAATATAAAGCGGGGTAGTGTTTCTTCTAGAAGCAGGACCTGATTAAAACATGGAAACTGATCCGCGGCCCTGCCCCCTCACCTTCCCATCGATTTTTGTGGCCACAAATTTGGTATGCAATTTTACGAATTCAATTTTTTTATATATGTTTAGGTTTTTTAGTATTATAACCACATACAAAATTATCATATTAGGATTATAATTTCAGGAGATATTAATAAAAATATGAAAATGCAATTTAACATTAGAAGCTCGAAATTTTGAATGCTTATAATTCGAAAACTTATCATTCAAATGACTAGAAATTTCGTTTCAAGGCATAGTTTGAACCGAAGATTTAAAATATAGTGTCAAAATTGGGTGCATCCATTGGAAAAAAAAACAAAGTTTGGTCTAATTTTGATTTGTAGATGGCCCCTATGCAAATTTTAAATACATCATTTAAAAGTAGACTTTATTTCCAGACGATTGGTACCAGTAACTTTCTTCTATTATTGTTGTCTTCTAGTTGCAGAGTTAGTAGGAGGTGTTTATTTTTTTTTTCGACGACTGTTCCAATCATGTGGATAAGAAATCGCTTTTGCGACTGATACTGCTTGTGTGATCGCAAGCAACGTGGGGAGCAGAAATGAAGGGTACTCAAATCATAATGAAGGATTTCTGTGTCCATTGATATTTACTATATTATTTATCGTTTGAAAAGAGCCAAATAAACAAGAAGTCCATCCAGAATCTTATAACTACTGCTCGTCTCAGGCGCCGATGTGCGGTTGTCAAATGTTTAAGCATTTCTTGGTAATGATAAATAGCATAATAATAAAAACGAAGGGGGATAAAGAAAAGTAAGTGTTTCGTGCTCAAATTTTTTTTAATGTTCGGATCTCATATGCTGATAATTTTGTGAAATCTAGTGCTAGATTTTATTTAACACAGAAATAAAAATCCAAAAAATGCTTAAACTAATTGACTGGGAATATCTAATTTAAATAGAAAAAAATTGCACAAGAAAGAAGGGATGGAATTCTTTCCGAAGAAGTGAATCATTTTTTATAAATGGGAATAATTTGTTACCATAAAGCAGAGCTGATTGCAGCATGGACAAACTGGGCTTTTTCTAGGGGACGTTAGCTTTACGGGCCCACAAATTTGGTATGAAATTTCCATAAAGCTGATATTTTAAATTTTTTTTGATCTTATACTTATTTTAATAAATATTTTGTACTTTTAGAATATGATTAGGTTAAAGAAAAGGATATATTTATCGAAATATGTATTTGATGGCATCGAGCAGTCTTAATTTTTTTTTTGTAGCAATATATGAAGGTTGCGGTGGTGGGGGGGGGGGGAGGGGCGAATAAATACTAGGTCTTTGGGCTGGAATTAATTTAATAAGCATTTTTGATGCCGTAGGGCATATATGAAATCACATAAATACATATTTAGGTGAATATATTTATAGATATTATCCTATTCTAAAACTACAGAATACTGATTACGATCATAATAAAGTCAAAACTGATATAAAATATCAGCTTTATAAAAATTTTGTACCCAATTTGGGGTACCCTAAAATCAGGGGGCAGAGAAGCATCCTAGTTTTACCACGCTGCAATTAGCTCTGCTTTATGGCAACAAATTATTCTCATTTATAAAAAATGATTCAATGTGGTCAAATATGGCTGCGTATATGACTTAGAAAGAAAAGTGGTCAAAGATGGCTTCATATTGGCAAAAAAAAAGGCTCAAAGATGGCCGCAATTAAGACACTTGAAATGTCTGAAATTCAGACGCAAGAAGTGTCTAAAAATTTTAAGACACTTTAAAACGTCTGAAAATCGAACACTCCAGTTTCAGTCACTTATGTGTTTGAAATTCAGACGCAAGAAGTGTCTGAAAATTTTCAGACATTTTAAAACGTCTGAAAATTGAACGCTGCGTTTCAGACACTTAAGTGTCTGAATTTCAGACATTTCAGTTTACAGTGTATATTATGATTACATGTTTTAAATTTTAAAATAAGTCGGCTATTAGAAAATTAGTAAAATTCTCTTTGTAAATATACTTTCCGGAAGAGAGGGGGGGGGGCGGCAAAATCCATGTTTGCCCCGGGTGCAAAAAAGGCTAGTTTCGGTCCTGATTAAAAGGTGGCTTGATAAAGCAGCATTGAAACGATGCAAAGTTAAAAAACAAAAGAAAATCACAACATATTTTGTAAAAAAAGATGAAGTGTCGTACGTGTCTATCTAATAAAGTGCCCGAAATTACGCAATTGAAAAAAAAAGTAAGTTGACTCTGTTTATTATTTTCATAAAGAACATGCTTTTTTAACACTATTTCTACCCACATCCAATAACACCTTTCAAAGTTTTGATTTTTATTTATTTTCCTTTTAATTTTTAAAGGTAATAAGTATTAAAACAACTCTTCAATGTACTAAAAATGATTCGGAATTGTTTGATCTAAAACTTACAAATCAAATATTAATCATAAATCAAAATATGTTAAAAGTTGTCATTTGACATCGGTCAAAATAGTGTTGGCAATAAAATTTTTCACATTTAAAAAGGACTTTGAGGAATTTTTCGGATAACCGGGTTTCTACTGTATATATATATATATATATATAATGTTATTTTTAAAAGTTACAGAAATTTAATTTTTTTTACGGGATTTAAATACTATATATTTAGTAAAACTTTCTTCGAGTACTAATAATTAAACAATAAAAGTTTCATTTTTGTACAAATAAAACTTACCGAGTTTTGATAACTTCAATTTTATGTATTTTCAGCATTTTTTGTCATTGAAAAAGGAAAAACACTTTTTATCCAAATGTTACAAGTCAAAATAAAAATTTTCTTAACAATGGTGTGTTTTTTTTAAAATTAACATTAGATATTTCTTGAAATACCTTGAAAGAGCTAACAAAATTTGGGGCGGCAGTTTGCACCGCGCCATTTAAATGAGAAGTCCCCTTCTTTCGTAGTAAATATTAGTAAGTATCCTCTAGTAATATTTTATTTGTATTCATTACGTTGAATATCTCATAAGATATAATGCAATGCTAGATGAATACAGACCTTAAGTATTGTGATTATTGTCGCCAAGATTTACCATGGCCGGATTTGCATCCAGAAGACTTTTTTGGGAAAAAGAACTCTTTAAGGCAACCCTCAATAAAATGATGGATTGCTTATCTCACCCCTTCGAGCGCAGTTCATACAGAAGGGGCCGAAGCTGTAGGCGCAATTTATGATCTCCTCCCACCGTAGGCGCAATTGATGTACACCCCTTTATATGATCAACAAATTTAATTTAATCAAAAAGAGCAATTTAAGCAGCTTTTGCATGCACCTATACTTGGTTAGATTGCAAAGTGCAGAGTTCAATCATTTTTTTAATTTGGTTACTTTTTCGATTTTTTTTCGAATATTTACAAGTGCCGTGTTTTAAAAAAGTTCATGCACATTTACATAGCGCTAAAGAATTACATATTTTATTTCGTGACACAAATTTATTTACGATTTTGAGAAGTGATTTTCTTTACGTGACCTTGAATTATAAAAATTCGTTATAACTGGAGAAAGGAAGTGGCACAAACGGAACTTTGCGGCACAAACCAGCAAAAACGTAGCACAAACGAATGCCGTAATATAATTTAGATTTCGTTGATGTGGCGGGTCAAGTGAAATGGTGGCCCAGTGTTGAAATAGTAGAAAATTCGTTATATCGAGTGAATCAGAATGGCCCAAACGAAACTTTTTTGCGGCACAAACCGACATTTGCATGGGACTAAAGATTTACGTATTTCATTTCGTTCCATGCCTTTTTTCATTTCAGATTTCCTGCATGTGCCCTTGGATGAAAAAAATTCGTTATAACGAGAGAATGGAAGTGCCACAAACGAATACCGTAATACAGTCGCGCTCAAAAGTATTTTGACAACCTTATATTCTCTCTTATTTTATTTAATATAAAAATGTAAAAGAAAATATATTCCCTATAATTGAGAACACGATGACTGCAGTTATTTAAATGTATCAAGTTTCAACTTGTTTGTTTACAATTGGCGCCACCGAAGAAATATGACTCCTCCTTAGCTCAAAAGTATTTTGACAATTAATTTGCATTTAATTGTTGAAGGTGTCAGTGGCGCTATAGCTTCGATTAGTGTTTATATCGACTTATTGTGATTATTTTTAAATTCAGAAATGTAAAAAATATTGAAGTGATTCTAGAAAAGCCGCTGTAAATGCACTTAAGAAAGGTAGACAGCAAGCTGAACTAGCTCGTTCTTTTAACGTGTCCCGGCAACTTGTTATTACCTGGAATAAAGTTTTTAATAAACAAAAATACATCAAAAATAAGCCTCAAAGTGGGCATCCGAAAAAAACAACTTGAAATGTTGACTATATTATAAAATGATATCTACAAGTGATTGTCGTGAGTCCGCTGTAATAATAAAAATAATAATTGAAAGAAAATTACTGCATAGACATACACGTTACATCAGTGAAACGACGCATAAACCTCTATGGTTTACATGGTAGAAGACTCGCAAAAACACGTTTGTTATCTACTAAGAATAGGAAGGCTAGAGTTGCATTTGTAAAACGGCATAACGCTTTCAGGGAAAGCAATTCCATTGCTAAAGTATTGAAATTAATGATTGACACAGTAATTTTAAAACAAATTTATTTTTAAATAAGAAAAAGCTATATTTCACACACATAATTAACCGAATTTTTTTTTAACCAAAATTCCGTTGTCAGTCATTAATTTCAACACTTCATCAATAGCATTGCTTTGCACCTGAAAGGGTTATGTCGTCATTTCGTGACATGTAGTTATTTACGATTTTTATAAGTGATTTTCTTTATTTGACCTTGAATTTAAAAAATTCGTTATAACGAGAGAACGGAAGTGGCACAAACGAAACTTTTTGCGGCACAAACGCAGCACAAACAAATGCCGTAATACATTTAGATTTCGTTGACGGGGCGGGGACACTGAAATGGTCGTTCTGTGTTGAAATAGTGGAAAATTCGTTATATCGAGGGAACCAGAATGGCACAAACGAAACTTTCTGCGGCACAAACCGACATTTACATGGGACTAATGATTTACGTATTTCATTTCGTGACATGTAGTTATTTACGATTTTTATAAGTGATTTTCTTTATTTGACCTTGAATTATAAAAATTCGTTATAATGAGAGAACGGAAGTGGCACAAACGAAACTTTTTGCGGCACAAACCAGCACAAACGTAGCACAAACGAATGCCGTAATACAATTTAGATTTCGTTGATGGGGCGGGGCCACTGAAATGGTCGTTCTGTGTTGAAATAGTGGAAAATTCGTTATATCGAGGGAACCAGAATGGCACAAACGAAACTTTTTGCGGCACAAACCGACATTTACATGGGACTAAAGATTTATGTATTTCATTTCGTGACATGTAGTTATTTACGATTTTTATAAGTGATTTTCTTTATTTGACCTTGAATTATAGAAATTCGTTATAACGAGAGAACGGAAGTGGCACAAACGAAACTTTTTGCGGCACAAACCAGCACAAACGTAGCACAAACAAATGCAGTAATAAAATTTTGATTTCATTGATGGGGCGGGGCTGTCGTTTCACTGGCCCCGCCCCATTGTGTTCGTTATATCGAGGGAACGAAAGTGGCACAAACGAAAATTTTTGCGGCACAAACCAGCACAAATGTAGCACAAACGAATGCAGTAATAAAATTTCGATTTCTTTGATGGGGCGTGGCTGTCGTTTCACTGGCCCCGCCCCATTGTGTTCGTTATAACGAGAGAACGGAAGTGGCACAAACCAGCACAAACGTAGCACAAACAAATGCAGTAATAAAATTTTGATTTCATTGATGGGGCGGGGCTGTCGTTTCACTGGCCCCGCCCCATTGTGTTCGTTATATCGAGGGAACGAAAGTGGCACAAACGAAAATTTTTGCGGCACAAACCAGCACAAATGTAGCACAAACGAATGCAGTAATAAAATTTCGATTTCTTTGATGGGGCGTGGCTGTCGTTTCACTGGCCCCGCCCCATTGTGTTCGTTATAACGAGAGAACGGAAGTGGCACAAACGAAAATTTTTACGGCACAAACCAGCACAAACGTAGCACAAACGAATGGTGCTGTTGAATTTTGAAAATGAGTATGGGGCGGGGCCAGTGAAATGTACGTCTTATCTTCAACTTCTAGCTTGATGGGTGTGGGTGTAGCGTCGTAACCAGTTTCGGGGAGGGCTTTGTCCCCCCTTATGTGCTTGCTTACCTTTTGGCTTCTTCGTTCATTCTTGTTTTCATTGAACTTAACTGTGTTTTAGTGGAGTTTTTTTTTTCGGTGTTGTTGTTTTACATATCTCTGCGGTTTCCTGTACATTTCGTCCGTTCTTTTTATGTTTTTTTTTTTTTTTTTTTTTTTTTTAACATAAAACACTTTAACCCTTTAGCGGGTGGTGTCCACATATTGGAGACCTATCTTTAAGAATACTGACGCACAGTAATTTAATTAAAAATTTCCTTTTATATTGAATGGGAAATTTTTCAGGTTTTCTTTTCCTATTTAATTCGTTTGTAAATTCAGGTATTATTTCAGCATTTAACATAAAGAATTACATCGCGCCGGAAAGGATTTACAGTTATTTACCTTTCTTATCAGTACTTAGTGTATTTTGTTGCATCCTCCCCCCCCCCCCCGCGCCGCAATTTTTGTTTTATTCTTCTTTCCATCTTTGTGCTTTTTTTTTTCTTTGTTTCTTTCTTTCTCCGAGAATCTTTTGATAGTCACTTTTTTTTTGAAAGACATCGAATCTCTATTGTATAATAGTTCTTAACCTCTTATAAAAGTTTCCGACCCTTATTATTTTTAATTTTTTCTCCTCTTTTAAAGCCCCCCCCCCTTTTTTTTTCGATGTCCCATTTTAAATCTTGACGGGATTTTTCTGTTTTTTTTTTTTTTAATCTGCATTTTAACTGTAATTTATTTTTTTTCCTTATCCTCTCCAACCTAACCATGTTTTCTCCATGCATCCAAAATTTATTTTTACCAAAACATACAAATATATATTTATTATTCCCGTTTTTTTATGTTGTGGTTTTATCCTTTTGTTAATTATTTTTCTTTTATTTATCATCTCACTCATCATTTTGTTCTATATTAAATTAAATTTCTCCCAGCTCCTATTTTATTTCATAGCCCCTGTACAGATATCCAGGTTAAGTCCTCTGCAAGTTGTACGTTGTTAGGTGTTCAAATTCGGATTCAAAACTCCTGTTTTCATTTTCTTCTCGGTGTGTGGGATATTTTTTTCCTTCTCTCCCTCCCTTTAATTTGTTCATTTGTTTATTTATTTTTTGGTTTTGCCTTTTCTAAATTTTCCGTCGCATTCATTATAGCCCTTTATCTTTTGTTATTTTTTTTAAATTTTATTTTTAAATCTATTTTTATAATTATTTTTTAATGTCATTCTACGGAATTCATTTTTTTTTTCATTCTCACAATTCTTAGTAAAAAGGGAAAAAGAGAAAAAAATGGTGGAAAAAGGAAAGAAAATAAATAAAATAGAACGTAGTAAAATAAAATTATAAAAACATTTCACATTGTCTTTAGCAATGTTCTCCTAGCAAGAATTGCCTCCAAAGAGAAAAAAATGGTGGAAAAAGGAAAGAAAATAAATAAAATAGAACGTAGTAAAATAAAATTATAAAAACATTTCACATTGTCTTTAGCAATGTTCTCCTAGCAAGAATTGCCTCCCCTTTCCCTCTTTCTCGATTTTAATTCCATTAGTTTTAATCAACAGATTTTATTTTTTTCTCTCTCCGAGAATTTTTTGATAGTCACTTTTTTTGAAAGACACCGAATCTCTATTGTATAATAGTTCTTAACCTCTTATAAAAGTTTCCGACCCTTATTATTTTAAATTTTTTTCTCCTCTTTTAAAGCCCCCCCCCTTTTTTTTCGATGTCCCATTTTAAATCTTAACGAGTTTTTTCTTTTTTCTTTATTTGCATTTTAACTGCAATTTATTTTTATTCCTTATCCTCTCCAACCTAACCATGTTTTCTCCACGCATCCAAAATTTATTTTTACCGAAACATACAAATATATATTTATTATTCCAGTTTTTTTATGTTGTGGTTATATCCTTTTCTTACTTATTTTTCTTTTATTTATCATCTCACTCATCATTTTTTTCTATATTAAATTAAATCTCTCCCAGCTCCTATTTAATTTCATAGCCCCTGTACAGTTATCCAAGTTATCCAAGTCCTCTGCAAGTTGTACGTTGTTAGGTGTTCAAATTCGGATTCAAAACCCCTGTTTTCATTTTCTTCTCGGTGTGTGTGGGATATTTTTCCCCCTCCCCCTCTTTTTTTTTTTTTGTTCATTTGTTCATTTTATTTTATTTATTTATTTATTTTTTTTTGGTTTTGCGTTTTCTAAATTTTCCGTCGCATTCATTATAGCCCTTTTTCTTTTGTTATGTTTTTTATTTTATTTTTAAATCTATTTTTATAATTATTTTTTAATAACATTCTACGGAATTCATTTTTTTTCCATTCCTACAATTCTTAGTAAATAGGAAAAAGAGAAAAAATGGTGGAAAAGGGAAAGAAAATAATTAAAATAGAATGAATTAAAATAAAATATAAAACATTTGACATTGTCTTTAGCAAGGTTCTCCTAGCATGAATTACCTCCCCTTTCCCTCTTTCTCGAATATTATTCCATTAGTTTTATTCAACATCTTTTTTTTTTATCAGTGTATTTCTTATATAGTTTCTTTATCAATTTAAATTTTCCCAACATCTCCCATCTAATTTCACTTTCTCTGTGTTTCGTCCAGGAACATTTTCTGCTTCGTGTAATCCTTGTTTTCATTTTTTTTCTTTCTTTTTTATTTAATACTTTAACGTTTCTTTGCACACAAAATCATTTTTTCCCTTTTGTCATTGTTTTTTAATGCTTTTTCTTTTTCTTTCGTTCTTTCTTTTCTTTTTTTTTTCACTTTACAAACATAATTTTTCGTGCTTTCATTCTTCTTATTATTATTGTTGTTATTAGTATTATTAATAATTTAATAGAAATATTCAATTCACGTATTTTTTCCCTTATTTTCCCATTTTCAAATCTATTTTATAATAGTCTGTAGTTAGTTTTCCTTTCGAATTCTTATAGTTTGCGGTCCTTTTATTTCCCCTCCCTTTTTCTTTTAATATTTTCTACCACAAACGTACATCTTATTCTGATTAATTCCCGATCTGAGACTGTCGTGTGATGCAACGCTCACATTTATTATTCTTCACCATTCTTCTCTCAAATTTTCATATTATACACATTACAGAATTTTTTTTCTTTTTTTCAGTCCTCAAGTAGTCGTTATTTTAGTAATTTCCAAGCGAAATGTTTTTTTGTATTTCCAATTCAGACCCCCCTTTTTTGCTGTTTTTTTCTTTGTTAAATCGTTTAAAGATAAGTATCTCCGGCACATGTGACGGCTGGCATCCAAAATGGCACCAATTCTCCCCCTCATATTTCAAAATTCAGCATGCCTCATGCCTGCAGGGGACGTTCCCTACCGGTGACGGGGGTCTCGGTATCCAAATGTCGATTTCTTGCGTATTACATTCCACATTTATCTAGTTTCTCTGTACGTCTATAATGTCTGATGCTTCCTCGGACTCTGACTCTTCAGTCAAGATATCGCTGCCAGTGAGAGCTTCACTCAGACGCTGCATGAGCGTCAGCGCTGCATCTAGGATGACCGTCGAGACAAAGATTTTTGCTCTCGTGACAAAAGCCACAAAAATCCTTAACAAGATTAAAAATGATAAAGGTAGCTCACTCAGCACTGGAGCGCAAAACCATATAAAAGACTTACGAAAGACTCTACAAGAAATTCAAACTATAGAAGAACACCAACAGCAAGAGCTACATACACTACAGAAAAATTTAATACAAATGCAGGAAAGTAATGTCAAATATAAAGAGCAGCACGAGTCCTACAAAGCTCAAATAAGACACTGCTTGACCACCATCCCCAGCGCAAAAGCCATCGAAGATGCCATATCCAAGGCCTTGTCCGAACACTCAGAAATTCTTAAGCAAGTAGCCCATGCTGCTTTGGCACTCAGGAATGAGTACCATTCGCTCTCATCACCGAGTCACAGTACCACAGAAATCAATGGCCCCAGCATGTCGGCCAGGCATATTCATCAACACATACAGAACCTACGCGACCAACCTCACCACAAGCTTCAGCAGTGCACACTCAAGATTTTGACTGTACTACTCCTGAACACAGAAGGACTATCGTTGTCAACACATTTCATCAGGTGCTAACAGGATGTCGGGTATAGAAATTCAACGACGAATATCAGCAGCCCATACCTCCTGCCCAGCATCCATCATCTCCAAAACCACCCCCTTCAGGATGCATCTGGAGATCGAATGTACAACAGAGCGAAATAAGAACGTCCTCATTAGAGATCTCCAGCTTCACAGCGACCTGAACCGACATTTCACCTTTATCACAAAACCCATTGAGAAGCAGAAGATGATTCTACTTGGAGTTCCGTCTAATTATGGTAAAGAAAACATAACAGACTCAATTCTAGCCCGGTAAAATGCTCATGAATATGAGCTTTTATATATTAGAAACACTGCCGGCAGATCACCTGGTCTAGCCAACTGGTTAATAGTAATGCCTATCTCTCTAGCGCGCCTTATCAACTCGGACGGCGGTCTCCTGGTCGGTTTCAAGCACTGCCATCTTCGCCCGCACATCCACATACAACGTTGTAGGAAATGCCAGATTTTTAATCATAACGAGAATTGTTGCCCCAACAGTGCCTTCTGTGAGACGTGTGGGGAAGGGCATCCCTCTAATGAATGCCAGAACACACTCTGCTGCGTTAACTGTAAGCAATTTAACAGACGCCACCACACAAGGTTCAACATCAGACACAAGGCCTCTGACCCTGCCTGTGAGACCTTTAGACATGCCAATAGCATGGAGAGAGAAAGGTTGGACATCATATTCATGCCATCACGTAGAGAGCAACTACCGCCTTCGCAACAGCCCTACCCTGCACATAACTATGATCATACTCATCAATCAATGAATCACCTTAGAGGACCACCACCACATCCTCCGGGTGATTACCAACCTGAGTCTCAATGGCCCCAGGCTCCTCCTTGGAACCAAAGTCTTCCAGCCGATCCCCGGGATCTATGCCCAGATGACAACACAGCAGGTTTTTTTCATGGGACCACACCGTTCCTTCTTTCATGATAATGGCCCGCTCGCAGAACAGCCAGGTAGGCGATTTTAATATTTTTTTATTTAATATCCTCTCAGTTAGATTTGTCAATGTCTCATTCGCCCTTAACGATCCCTAAAAAGGATCATCCCTCTTTCGGCCACATCAAAATTCTTCAAGTTAACTTAAACCATTGCAAAGCAGCAAATGTAACCCTAAGAGACTATCTTATCAGTAAAAACATTGATATAGCTCTTTTGCATGATGCTTACTGTAACAAAGAGGGCACACTCACAGATATACCTACATCCTGGGCAGTCTTCCCTTCCACGTCTAAGAGTGCCCATCTCGTCATACAGAACACTAATCTTATTTATTCACATCTTTACACAGGCACACATTGCACCTTTGCCACAATTACTGGTAAGGAAGGTAAACTCATAATTGGCTCGACTTACGCAGCACCTAAGTCAGATTTCGAGGAAACCCTCGAGGAGTGGCAACACCTCATTACCCAGAGGGATTTCTTCATTTGTGGGGGTGATTTCAATGCTGCATCCCCACTCTGGGGCTATGATAACGAAAACGACCGTGGAGAATGCCTCATTGAACATCTAGTCGCTCAAACACTTGTCATTGCCATCATAGACAACACAATTCCTACTTTTCAGAAATTTAACAGCAAAGGAGAGAAACTAGCTGAGGGTTTCCCAGACCATACTCTGGTAAACCCCCCAACACTTCAGAAAATTTGGCAATGGCAAGTTTTAGATGTTCACAATGACTCAGACCATAATTACATAAGGTATTCTTTCGGAATAACACCACTTTACACATAACAAAGAAGGTTCAATACCACTAGAGGTAACCTTCGTGAATTCACACAAGTTATTAAAAAACACAGACCACTCCTAACTCAACACATAAAAGACGTAACAAATACCACACAACTAAACGACTTTACCATTAAATTAATAGAAACAATGAAAACAGCAGCGAAAGCGTCTTTTAGACTAAATAACACTCAGAGGCAGCAAACATTTTCGTTTTGGACCTCCGATCTTAAAATTAAACGTAATCACCTCACGGCACTGAGGAGAGAACTTAAAAAACTCAGGCAAACAGAAGATATTAACACGGGTTACTATCGCGACCTCAGTGCCAATTATCGACTTCTCTCCGCTAAATATAAGCGCAGTGTTCTGAATGCGAGAAACGCTGCGTGGCCTAAGTTCTGCACAAATCAAACAGACCCTTTTGGAACAGCTCAAAAAATTTTCACGGGTAAGTTTTTCACTCCTGATGAAATCAAGCTCGAACTACCACCCAGTCGATCATCCAGACAGGAAAACATGGAGCACCTCACCAAATGCCTTTTTGGTCCCTCCGTATATCCATCAGGAGATAACACTGATATTACTTTTGATGCACCTCCCGACAAACCCTTTTCAAAAGCTGAAGTAGCTACCGCGCTACGAACATTCAATGACAAGAAAGCCCCAGGTCCGGACAGTACAGACTTTAAAATTCTGAAATTAACTTTCCATCTAATTCTCAAAATTTTCACGCGTTGGGCTAATCTCTTCCTCACCCACCACTACTTCCCGCTCACTCTGAGTCACGGGGAAGTAGTATACTTCCTTAAGCAAGGGAATGTCGCCTCTGAACCCTCGTCTTACCACCCGATCTGCCTACTTCCATCCCTAGGTAAATTACTAGAAAAAATACTTGTATTTCGGCTTAACCACTTTCTTGAATCAAATAACTTACTTCATCACAGGCAATACGGCTTCAGAGAGGGCAGATCATGTGACAAGGCTTTGTTTTCAATCTTCACTTCCTGCACTCTTAGCATAGCAGAAGTAAATTCCACAACTCTTGTCTCCTTAGATATTAAAGGCACTTTCGACAATGTAGAGTGGCGAGACATCTTGTTAAAACTACGTGAAATTGGCTGCCCGAGCAACATAGCAGGAACCATTGCAACATACCTAAAATTTCGCACGATCCTTATCAACTGGGGATCAGGGACATCAGTGCACCCATTAGAAAAGGGTTGCCCTCAAGGTTCATGCCTGGGACCAATCCTCTGGCTACTTATTGCCAATGTCCTATTAAAAGCATTAGAGAAATTAGGTTTCATCCTTTATGACTTCGCGGATGATTTCAACTTTGTTTTCTCGGGCCGCCGTCGTCTGGATCTCGAGCTGCAGGTGGCGAGAGCTTTTCCGGCATTTTGCCAGCTATTGGCTCATCTTCATCTCCAGCTATCACCAGGAAAATCCCAAGCATTAACCTTCATTAAACCAAGAGAACTCAAACGTAAACCCGTTATGCGAGTCAATGGGGTTAGCGTTCATCATGTGCCAACTCTTAAATTATTAGGCATAACCATTGATGAACACCAGAGCTGGACTCCACATACCAAAGCACTTAAAATTAAACTTCTAAATTACTACCATAACTCCTGCAAATTAACATCGAAAACTTGGGGCATCAAGCCCAGCATGTTAAAAACTTGGTACCACACAATCATTGAACGCATCATTTTCTACTGTGTGGGCGTCTGGGGAGGTTCGCTAACCAAATTGGCTAAGCAAAAACTTTTCTCTATCCAGCGGATATTTCTTCTGGAGATGGTTAGAGGTTACAAAACTATCTCCACGGATGCACCCACAGTACTTACTGGTATTCCACCCATGCACTTAACACTCAATTACGAATACCAGAAAAACAGAATACTACATCTAGAACACGAACCAACACAGCCAGCACTCTTCTCAAACATACATTTACAAAGGAAAGTCTATAGCTGGACTATGCATCCGGCGGATGAGACATCCCATCTTCAAGTAAATATTAATAAGCATTCTTATACCCCTTCGAATAACCCAGCCATTTTCACCGATGGGTCGCGCACGGAGACGGGAGTGGCGTCAGCTTTCTGCGTCTTCAGTGAGCATGCAGGATTGGAGATGACAATTCAGTGTTCCAAGCTGAACTCTTTGCAATCCTCCGGGCTTTGGAATATATTGCTCTCTATCCTCAACCTATATACTTTCACCTTTATAGTGACAGCCTTTCCAGCCTGCAAGAAATCGTCGCCCATAGGAATAAACACCCCCTAGTACTCAAAATCAAATTAATTTTAAAAACTCTCGTCCATAGGGTCTCTCTCGGCCATGTCACCGCTTATATCGGCATAGCTGGCAATGAGCTGGCTTACACGCTGGCCAAGGAGGCCACCTCACGTCCAAACATAGATCTTTCCCTTCCTGTCCCCCCTTCTTATGTTCGCTGTTTCCTTAAAAGGAACCCCTCATAGCATGCATGGTCACAGTGACGTCGTTGTGACGTCACTGTGAGTCACTGTGGTCACGTCACATCTGTGACCGAAATGCCAACACTCAGTGATGTCACATTGTGACTGAGATGTGAACTTCTTAGAAAACTTTAAAAAATTACAAAAATTCTTCAAAACATGTTACTGTAAAATTTTATTTTTCTGGGAATAAAAAAGAATTGTTATGTCACTGCATGCAACGTACGTCACGTCACACTCACAAAAAAAATCCCCCCATATTGTAAGTCACAGTGTGAGAAAAATATGAACTTCAAAAATCTTTGAAAATGAAGAGAAATGTTTTAATAAGGCCCGAGTTACAGCGGCATAAGTAATGAAAATATATTAGTGGATAGCAAATAGTAAATTCAGACACGAAAATATGGTAGGGGGGGCATATAAAGGATCAACAAACTAGATTTTCATGCTATATTTTATCAATTTGATATCTAAGAGAGTGAAAGTATACTTTTTTCCTGATTTCAATTTTATCTAGTATTGCAATTTAATATAATAATCCTCCTCTTATTCTTATTATTATAAAAGTGTTTCTCAGAAAAATGGTATGTGCTGGAGCAATTTGGATAACATATTTAGAATTAGGAATATTAAATATATACACTTTACATATTTAGTTTGCAGGAAGGAAAATTTTTAATTTATTTTTACCGACTAATGGTATTCGAAACACTTTTGTGGGTTCAAACTAAAAAAATTATATTATAGTTAAGTCTGCAGCTTTTAATGAGCACGTAGAAAGAGTCTTCAGATTTTAGTCATACATACATTTCTTGCTTTATAATTTGCATTCAAGTCATATTTTTTCCTGTTAGTGTACCTATTTTAAGTAACTATTTTTTTTTTAATTCTACTTTTTTCAGACTTTTAAAATAAAATTAGCATTTTCCGAATAATAAAAAAAAAATACAAAATTTATGCAAAATCCATGATATAATTTATCATTCGTATTTCAAATTTGTGTTTTAGAGATATGACTAAAAAAAGTTATTTTACGAATTGTTTTATTCTACAGGAAATTAACATGAAAAGAATGACGATTGACAAAGAAAATTTTTTTATCCTCGATATTTATTTATATCTTATTACTTTTTAGGAAGATATTTTGTATTTATTATGTGTGAAACAATCTTTACTTAGAAAAAGGGAGGGGGGGGGGGTTAAAACTGATAAAAAGAAAAGGTAAAATACATTGGAAAATTCTTCATATACAAAAATTTAAATACAGACAGTCTCATAAAATGATTGCACATGTAAGTTCCAAATCTGTTTATATAAAAGCAAATAAACTAACACCTGCCCAAAATCGTCTGCCACGATACCGCAGGGTAAACAGAGAACTTTTTGTTCTAACAGATGCGGTAAGTTACTAGTCTAAAATGTAAGCTTTTGCGTGTGCTTTTTTTAACGGAAGAAAAAGACGTCGCCATTTTCGGATACACACGGATATTAATAATTAATTTATGGAGCTTAAAAAGTAGGTCTTATTTAATTTAAATTGTTTATTCCTGTTTTGTATATTTGGTGAGATGAGTTAAATAGTTTTATTTTATACCTATAGAAAGAGACTGATCTGGAATTGTTTTTCAGATTAGAAATTAACATTATACTGAATGGGAAATGTCGTTTTACATACTATAGTAGTGAAACTTTTGAAAGACTTTCTTTCTTTGCTAATAATATTTTAAATTATTATCTAAAATCCTAAATCTTCATATCAATGTTTTCAGATTTAACATTTGCCAAAATTATAAAATAATAGGAATTCCTTGTAACATATGGAAAGATTTTTGAGAAATTGTTAAATCTAATAATACATTTAATTCATCTATTGTACTTTGTTGTTGTTTAATAGTACAATTATAAATACTAATTATTTAGTGTTTATCAAATTGGTATATTTATTTTTTTAAATTGTATGTAAGCACGTTTTTACTGTTTGTGATTTTAATCAAACATTTAATTGTAGACATTCAGAATCAGTTATTAAATTTTTTTCGATTGTAAACTCATTTTCTACGTTTTCGATACACGTTCGATACTTCGCATTAAAAAATAAAATATGACATTTAAGCATTGAAATAAAGTATTTTTATGCCTGATAACAAGTTTATAGATTAAACTGCTTTATTATACTTTTTAAAATTTGATATTTATAATATTTATAAAAAAATATTTATAATTTATGATATTTATAAAAGTTGATATTGTACTGTTCATTAGCGATAATTGCTGGAAATGCATTTTTAATTATAATATGCGCTTTTATGATTCTCTATATTTATGCATAGTATATGGTGTATATAAAAGCTATAATTCATATACAGGGCTACACAAAAGTATACGTAAGAGTTAAGGGGTATGGGCGCAAATTGCTTAAAGGTGTTTTTTTAGATGAGTTATGGATTTTTATGTTGAACTGCATTTAATTTATTAAGAAATGTTTGTATAATATGGATAAAATGATACACAGGGTCACGCAAGGAAATGGATATATGGCCGTCTATAAATTATAATTTCTGGAAATGTGATTTCAGCAGTTTTAAGAGTGTTTTAATTTGAATTAAATTTTAACTAAATAGTGGCGTGTAATAAAGATTCTAGGTAAACTACAGGGTTGTACAAAATATTCAAGTATGTTTTCATATATTAGTATAAATTGCTGAATGAGAATTTCATCCTGTTATGCATTTTCTTGCTAAACTAAATTTTCACATTATATACTAGTATATGTCAACCTACAGAATGGCAATACAGGGCTATTCAAAAGAATTGGAAAACATATTTGGCTATGGATGGTAACTGCTGAAATCAGTTTTTCAAATGTTTTATGCGTTTTCTAAAATATTTACATAGTTATCATATTTACGTTATTACCTTAAATTACGATGTCTAGTTAAAGCATTCAGGAAGCTTACTTGTTTTTTCTATTTCCCAGATCAGTCATTTCCTATAAATCATACCAAATCTATTTAGCTCATATTAACAAAATACAATATACACGGGAATAAAAAATTTAAATAAATATGGCTTATCTTATTCTTCTTTAAATAGGAAATATATTAATATCCGTTAGACTCCATGTTCGTATTTAATAAAATAATAATAAATCACAACACATAAAAACTTACACATTCTTAATATAAAGCTTGCCCAGCAAGCACAAAACTGACAGATTGATAAAAGAAAGATAACTTTCGACAAACACCACAGGTAGTATTTTGATAACAGTCAATCTTAACATAACTGTGTCGATTCTGTCCTTTTGTCTTACATCTTTGGCGATACGTGAACGGGTTATCAATTTGTCGCCAGAAAATCGACACATCGCGATATAATCGATACGTATTCGATACAAATACGCATGAATTCGGATATTATAGGCACAAAAAAGGAAACAAAATGACGCAATATTTCTTATAGATCAGTTTCAACTGACGTCACACCCTAGCAACCAGCTTAGCAACCATTTGAGCGTTTTGTTTACCCTTCAAATTTGGCTACTTTTATCTATTTATATATATATATATTAATGGACTTCACTATCTAAAATTTTAAAGTTTTATGAATACAATCATAAAATCTATCTGTCCATATGTTGTTCTAGGGGAAAAAAAAAAACAATTCATGAAACACAAAAAGAACATTAAAATTTCTCCTCAGCTATTATTAATGCTGAAATTAGTATTATATATAAAAGTTATATATTTTACTTATTGCAGATTTTATTCTGTTTTTTTTCTCGTATGACATTTGCCTTTAATTCCATTTATGATTTTAAAAGTATATATATATGTTATTCCAAAGAAGCCAATTCTTCCGAGGGAAAAAAATCGTTTAACTTTTCTAATTCTGAAGCATAAAGAATATTCTAATTTTTGCTCAACTATTCAATTATCAACTTGTTTTTGACCATAAAGAATATATTTTCTTTTAACTTTCTAACTAATTGTGAATCATAAAAAGATATTCTAATTTCTACCCAATTCAATGGCTAACTTGCTTTTGACCATAAAATAGATTTAATGCTGAAATTTGCATTAAAAAAAAGTTGATAGTTTTACTTATTTGAGACTTTATTCCTTTTTTCATCTTATGGGATTTGCCTTGAAATCTATATATAATAAGAAAAAAAAACTTATTACTTACAAAATTAAATATTATCAGCTGTTAATACAGGCATTTTCCCCCTTGAATAATAAAAAAAGTTTTGGGATATAACATGTTTTGTTTTTGATATGCATAAACCATTTAAATAAACAAAAAGTATACCAATAAAATTGTGACAATTCAAATTTAGGATAAGGGGGGGGCTTAAGTGGAGTAACTCATACTTCATAAACTTTTATAGACACTTAACTACAACAAATTGAAAATTTTGTATCAAATAGAGTTAAATTCAAAATTTGCAAACTAACATGCCAACCAAAAATAACTCCATATTCATACACACACCAAATATAAACATTTTTGTTTAATTTTTAAAATATTCACACTAAACTTTACGTATCAAAATTGCAGTGCATTAAACTATGCACTGCTGTTTTGCATGAATTAAATTTTCTAATACTTGAGGCAATCATTGAGACTTCATGCAAAATCAAACATGAAAGTAAAAAAATAAAATATATAAATAAATCATGCCCCTCCCCTTTTGTGATAAACCTTGAAATGTGTCTTCCTTTTCAAACTGCACCTAGAATTAAGAGTTCTATGTAGCTATCCCAAGCTATTTGTATACAAGTTTAGGCAGTAATTTTATGTTTACACATGTCTACAAAAAGAGTCTGTAGCCTTAAAAAGAAAAAGAATGGTTTTAGTCATTTTCGGACATCATCTACTAAAGTAAGGTTTTTTCTTCTCTTTATGCTCCATCTGAAAATACCTACCGTCCTACGATAGCTGAAATAAATATACACAGACAATTTAAAGCAATGCTAGTGTTTTCATTGTGCTACTTTATTTCTTAAGCATAATTTCTGCTTACAAGTTATATATATATATATATATTACTTAATGATTAGATACAATTATATTACAATTTGAATTAAACAAGAAAAGCTAGAGCGTCAAGGCTACTTTTAAAATATGACTTTTCTTTTTGTAATATATTAATCGAAAGTTAACTTTTTTTTACTTTGTACAGAAAGTTTAGAACTTTATATATTTAAAGGATACATTTATATATATAAAAAAAATTATAAATAAAATTTTTCTAAAACATTTTTCATGTTTGGCTTGAATATACTAAAATTTTAAGTATCCTGTTCTGACTTTGTCCTCTGCAAATTCAAATCAATTAAAAATGAATAATTAAATAAAGTAAAATAATATTCCAACTATAGCACAAATTCTACTTAACTGTATAAATCGTTATATATCGCATAACATTTTAAATTGTATCTAATAAAAATAACTTTTGATAATAAGATTAAAAAATAACAATACAAATACATGGTAATTTCTTTATTAACATCATTCATATTCACATTAGAATTTTCAATTGCAACAATGTTATCAAATACAATGTTTTTTTCGAGATAACAATTTTCAATTTGATCTGTTGCGTATTGCAGCCTACTTGGCTATCCAGCTTTATATCACGTTGATTGCAGAATCTTCATGCATCTTATGTCATACAGATATAGAAGCTATAAAAATATAAGAAAAATACAACTTATTAAACTAATTAATATTACCAGTACAAGTTACAGTTTTGATACAGGGTTTAAAAAAGATTTTATTTCAGAAACTGATTGCTTTTCTTTTCATTGTAAAAAGTGCTCATGCATGCATTTACAATGAATGATGATAGCATATTTAACCCATTCTAGACAGGGTTGCAAAAAATCCACCTGGTACCTCCCCCCCCCCCCAAAAAAAAAAAAAAAACCGGGTGAGTTTTTTTGGGGGCTAAAACCCACTCTAAAAAACCCAATAAAACCCACGTCAAAGCGGGTTTTATTGGGTTTTTTAAAATCCATATTATTATTTAATATTCAGTAACTTTTATGTTAGTTTTTTAACCTTTTGTGTTTAAAGCATTACACTATCCTATTAAAACATATTTTGGGTGTACTACCAAATCCAAATGTGACAGTCAAAATGAAATAAGTGATTAAGTCTTTTAAAAGCCTATTAATATTAAGAAAAAAAAAGCCAAAATCAATATACACAGCTGATCATAAAAAAGGACTTTTTGCAAAAAAACCAAACAACCCGGGTTTTGTTTGTTTGTTTAAATCTGTTTTTTTTAGTATAATTTCCTATTACATACAGATGCATGTTTGTTGATAAAAATAAGCATTGTTGGATATTATATAAGTATTATAACTTTATTTCAAAATATTCAAATTATATAATTACAATCATTTATGTAGATAATTGGAATCATTTGTAATTTAAATATTTTTAGTAACATCTACGTTCAAAGAATAAACTGTTCTATACAGTGAACCATAGATATCTTGAAAATATTATCAAGCATTATTTGATTAATAAATAATAAAAGATTAAAGATTTGTTTCAAAAATGTGTTCTTAGTGGGAATACAGATAAAAAGTAATTATTAAAGTAACTCATATATGTGATATGTGGTTATTATATAATATTATATGATGTCAGAAGTAAAAGCTTTTTTACAGACTCTTACACTGTTTATTTGTGTTATTTCAATTCAAATTACTTGTACATTAAGTTAATCAATAAAAATATAATAAGATTTCTTAATTTAATACATATACTTAAAAAAAATAAGGGACTCCAACTGCCCTCACTTCTTAAAAAAACAAAAAAAAAAAACAAAAAACAATAAAACCCAGCCGGGTTGTTTTTTTTTTTAAAATAAAAAACCCGGGTTTTTTGCAACCCTGATTCTAGGGCAAAGTAATTCTGCTAATTAAAAATTAAAATGAGATGATCTCTTAGAAATGGTAATGCTAAGAAAAAAAGAATACCTAAGAAATTTAGGGGGAAAACTGCTTTTATAATAAAAAAAATTCCCATTGGAAAGAGAAATTTTTTTTACAAAATAGAATACTCGAGAACTTTTCCAAATTCAAAACTCAAAATTTCATTTAAAAAAACTATTTAAAATTTTATAACAGATACATTCTGATACTTTTCTTGACATTCTGTTTTATGTTCAATGCCTTACATGGAAAACATTAGAGAAAAAAAAAAAAGGGTGGGTACAAAGAAGTGAACATTTCAGGGTGAAGGTTGAGATATGAAATTCACTAGTTATACTAACTGTCAAATCAAAATAAATATTTCAGAAAAAATTCCAAGCAATGCAACAATGTGCTAATTTTTTTAAAAAGTGAATTGGGGGTGATAACAGTAGGAAGTGAAAATCTAGATGAAATTTCTGAAGAAAACTACACCTGGAGTAGGGTTTGCGAAAACAAATCACTTCGCTCACTTTTAAGGGGGCAAAGCTTTCAATTATTTTTCTAAATCACAATAAAATTTATTGAATTCCATAACATTTTTGGTTGATTACCAACGACTTTTCCAGGTACTGCAGTACTTTCTCGTAAAATATTATGACATTTGATATTTTGTAACACAGTATTTGTTACATACAATCTATACATATGATTTATGAACTTGACATCTTCAAATTCAAATAATCATTCAGATTAATAATTTTTACATTTTAATTAATATACAGTTAAGAATTTATTCATTGTGTAATGTGCCCGAAGGCTATTTTCAAAGTACTTTATATGCCCAGTGGTCCTTGGTGCTCTTTTTAACACATCCTTTCTTGCAAAATATGTTAATTAGGCATAAGGTAAAAAAATTATGAATTTCATGAATTGGCCGAGGAAAAATATTGAAATCTGTTGATTGATCAAGGAGAAGGTGAGATGTGCAAAATTTGCTAGTTGTTCAGGAAAATATCTCAAAATTTTACTGATTAAATTACTCTAAACAGCTACAACTGTACCCAGCAAAAAACGAAAAAAAAATTCTAGATGCCAGAACCCCCCCCCCCCCGCCCCCCAAACATACACTTCATTGTAAGTTCCCATGTTTTAAACTTAATCTTTAAAGATATGGGTGGTGCATCCTATGCAGCTTCAGTTTTTATATTCATAAATAACAACTTTTAATAATAGTCTTATTTAATGCAATGTGCACAGAAAATTATAAACATCCAATTATTATACATAATAAAACACTGACTTAACCATAATCAATATTATACACAACCATAATTAATATTACATGCATGGTTTTGTAGTAACATAAAGACACGGGTGACATACTCCATGCACCAATGCCTTTTAAAGCTTAAATATCAACTTTTGGTGCTGAAGAATAGTGCCTGATGTCCAGGGTTGCGGAGTCTGAGTAAAACCCAGTTTTACACAAGAGTCGGAGCGGCTAAAAAAAACAAGCAGACTCCGACTCCAGATTTTTTTGTTAGACATTTTAAAATGAAATGAATCAAATTATATGTAGCTTTAAATCTATAAAATGAATTATTATTGTTACTCATGGACTATACCAGGCTACTCAAGTTGAAGATTACCAATTTATTGCAGTGTACAAAGTAGATACAGAATAACTACACCATACTAACCATGTACAGAGTACACAAAAACTGTTTTAATTCATAACTTAGTAGATATTTTACATTTAGTAGGGGAGAACGGGGCAAGTTTTCCAACTTTTTACAATTTTATTTTTTCTGTTTTGATATCATTGTATTCCCTAGACCTTTCTGTACAAAGTGGCATAATTATTATTCAAAAAACTAAATATACTTTTTCACAAAAATTGGTTAAGTCTTCCAGCCTCCTAAAAATGGTCAGGGGCAAGTTTTCCAACTATACTTTAAAGTTTAAATGCTAATAAATCTTGCTTGTTAATTAATAAGTATTTTTTATTAAGAACTAAATGCACAGTAACATAAAAATCAGTTTTAATCCATTACACATTTCAAGACGAAGGTCCAAACAGCTCCCTGGCCGGGATTGGATTTTGCTTTTCTCGCCCCTTTTATCAGATTCCTTTTTTTCAGATGAATCTTTTTTTCCAATTTCAGTTGATGTTTAACAGGAGAATCAGTCAGTACAATACTTCCTATTTCTCTTTCCATGCTGTGTTTGCCTTTTTAGTGCACCTTCACAAAAGTCCTAACTTCTGGTGTAGGCAAAGTTTGTTTGGATGTAGATGGAATGCCTTTTTCATAAGCAATAGGGAAAGTTTGAGTAGAATTCAAGGAACGGCTTCTTTGGAAGTGCTAGCCTGCATTGGTGTAGAAGGATTTGATGCTTTCGGAGTTTGGGGTTTTTTTATGGGGGGGGGGGGGAGAGAGGACAATCGATTGTTGAGGAAAGTCTTTTCAGGATTGTTGGTGCTTTCAAGATTTGGTGCGGCAGGAGGTGGCCTGTCAGAATACTAGGATGGCATAAAAGCAGAGTCTGTAAATATTTCAGGATTCAGTGGGAAAATTCTCGAACTTTTAAATCCCGCCATAATATTGGCTGTGAATTAATGCCAGTGGAGCAGCTCTCAGCACGATTAATTTGCTTTTTGAGGGATCCATACACGGTGCGATCTCAGTGTTGTAGCTTATGACTATAAAGGCATAATTAACATAAAAAGGATTCATTAAATAAATGCATTTTTGAAAAAATTGATAATTTATTATATTTTTTAATTTATCTTGTTTTTTATATTGATAGTTTTACTAAAATGACTAAATGATCAAACGGGTTCATAAATATATATGGTTATTTGGCCAATTTTACTACACAATAAATACATTTTTGATACAATAAGACTAGCTGATTTAGGAGGGGGACGTTTTCCAATGAGAAACATATTGGAAAACATGCCCGGTATGTTGTTGGAAAACCTGCCCCGTCGCCATATTTGAACTTTTACACTACCTGGACGAATAGCGGTGTAAGTTATTTGCAAAACAAATGCATAGCTACCTGAAGAAAGAAAACCTTTTTTAGTACATCCAATGTCAAAAACATGTAAGTTTAACCCTAGTACATTTATTTTACATTTTAATAAAGACTTGAAATTTTACTCGCTGTTGAAAAAATGAAAAAAAAAACAGCTTTCCTGACAAATTGACAGCAGCTACTAAACTAACTTTTGTAGATAATGTGCAAGATGTTGCCACTTCAACCAGTTCACCAGCTAGCATCACCTAGCGGCTCATTTAAAAACTAAAGAGAGTTGGAAAACTCGTCCCTATGGAAAATGTGCCCCGGTCTCCCCTATATAAGTACTTCCCCTCATATTTTTGGGGTTTGCTGATAGAACCAGAGGACAAAGGTCTGAAAGGACCCAATGCCCGGAAAATGAAGGTAATTTTTCAAACAGCCCATGTAAGAAGAATTAAGAAAATGTATATTAATGGGCCGGATCAGACTGATAAAAAAATTGATCAAGCTGACAAACCCAATGTAACAAATTTGAAAGAATCAAACTACGCCTATAAAATAGGAACAATTTACAACGGGCATCATTGGGATGAGAATAAATACAAAGGCACGGCCGAACATTTTAGAGGACAGGCCTTAAAATTTCGGCTCATGCATATCTCTTACCAAAAATGCGAAAATTATAAATTTGTACTATTTTTGGAGGCAAAAGGGCTAAGAACCTGGTATAGCATTGTAATAGAAGTGATCTCCCCCCCCCCCCCCCAGTCAAATATTTCAGGTCTGTATAACCAAAACTCAAAATACCCTTCCTTTATTTATTTATTTTTGTTCACAAGAGTTAAAATAAGCTGAAATTGTAATTTTTTTTTCCTGAATCGGCGGTAACCAAAATAACGATAAAATAGTGAAATTTGTCTTTCATGGTTTGAATTTTAGATTTTTTACGTCCGCAGTTGAAATAAAGCCAAAATTTAAAATTAATTTTAAAAAATAACTTAATTTTTTCATTAGAATCCACAGAATCTGAATTATTTCCAAAATAATAAACATTTTATATTTATTTTGCCACCTTCCATAGAAATTTTTTGAGCCTGAGGACACAGCAAAATAATAACTAAATTGTAACATTTTTGCTTTTTCGACGCAGTATGCCGATCCAAAATACTGTATTTACTCATGTATAATGCGCACTTTTTTTCCAAAAAATTTAAGGCAAAAACACCAGGTGCGCGTTATACACAAGATAATTTTTTACTGTTAGATGTAATCACACAATATACATATGAATCAAGAAATGTATTCAAAGAAGAAATGAAAACAGGAAAAATTTTACTTAATAGACGTATTGCTGTATATTTATTTCACGCCTTGAACTTTTTTATACAACAGCGCTACTAACGTTATTTAAACATTAATTAGCAGTTCTCATTGTCGCTACTGCTGCTGTCCAAGTCAGCACTGGCACAGTCGATTTATCCTCGTAAATCATACCGTCTTCAGTTCCACCCATCTGATTGGAAATTACAAGCTTCACATATCCGCTCACATACAGCTGGGAGTGACGCACGCTTCATTCTGCCATTTGGAGAGAAGTTGTGATCTGTTGTTGTCATCCACCGATTGTAAGCATGCCGAAATGAAACCTCAAATGGTCGGTTGATGACAACATTTTGTTAAAATAAAATTCTACTTTTCCTTATTTCCCATAGATGGTGCTGTGCCGATGTATTTTTCTCACTGTGTTTACTTTTCGCAGTTACCGGCGAGACGATTGAGTAAATGCTCGAACTGTAATTTTGCTGTTAAAACGTAACTTAATAAATTCTTTCTTTTTTCACATTATATAATTTTTAAACACATTTAAGGGCTGCAGCACTTTCATCATCCGTCCTGGTATCACAATCAAATCACTTGAGCGACAAATTTTCGCTTTTACTCCAGACGCCGGCTGTGTGTCTACCACAGAAGCTGTCCAGTACCAGCATCGACGGCTGACGTAAAGCACATAGCCGATTTCCCCACACAACTTTAAACCAATCTTTCATGAGTTCATCCGTCATCCACCTGTTTTCCTGTCCTCTTACAATTATGCTAACTCGAAAAGATTCTTTAGGGATAGTTTTATGTTTAAAAATCACCGTGTGTGATCATACGGTGTATACTTGCGGCCGTCAGCCGTAATGGCGCATAGTTGCTTGTCTTCTCCTGTTGTGTACACTTCAATGCTTTATCTCCAATGGGATGAACGGTTGTAGCTTCCAGCATATCAAACCACAATGGAGTTTGATCTGCATTCACGATTTGCAACATCTGATATCCCTTTTGTTTTCGTAGCCTTATAACGTACTTGAAGAACTTTATACGCTGTTCTCCGTATTCTTCCGGTAGCTTCTGTGATAGCGTTGTTCTTCACCTGATACAGAGACTGCTACGGATCATAAAGCGTCGTACACATCCATAACTCCCCTTGAAATCTTCTCTCTGGATATTCATTTTCCTAGCTATTTTACAGGCCTCGAACACCAAAATTTAAGTCGAGACCTAGTACCCCGAAAGCCGCACACCCGTTCCTTGAATTAAAAACTGCCGCTCCATTTGCGGATATTTACACGATTTTCCCCAAAAAGCACGCTTATTGGATGGTGCTTTTTTTAGTTTTTCTTACATATTCCGTCACTCTCGCACACTTGACTCACCAACCCCAAACTTCCGACTTAAAGCACGGTCACCATTTTCTTTTAGATACTGAACTATTTTCAACTTAACCCTCCGTCTACCAGACGGGTCCATTGGACCCGACAGGTACATACAAAATATTCATTCAAACCAGAAATTTCTTTAAAATAAACTAAGTATATAAACCAGACAAAAATAAGGTAAATAAATAAGTTAAATAGTTTTAAATAAAAATTCTGGTGTAGAACGTTTTATTAAAACTTGAATAAAATTCCCGGTAGATCTAGGGTTAAATGTCGCAGTTTATCTACATAGATTCTCCATATCACTCGCATGTTGTCAAAAGACGCTCTCAAGTATTTCGTTTAGTGAGTGATGTCAACACAACATGATACGAGACTCATTCCTACCTTCGTCACTCACTCCTCCACACAATCCCATCCATTAACATAACATTATAATTTTCATTAAAAAAAAAAAAAAAAAAAAAATATCTTGATCGGTGAATGCTAAAATTCCAAATATTAATTGTTTATACCCTTAAATGATGTTGGATGAAAAGCGTCTGTTAGATAAATTATTCTATTGAGTAACCTATAGTGTGAAAAAGTAAAAGTTTTAAAAGATTTCTTAAACTGGATTTTAGTTAATTTTGTGTTTGAATAATGTTGGATACTGACAAACACTTTGTTTACATAGATGCTTATGACAGTTTCAGTGTTGTTTTATTTATAGTTTTTTACATGCACTTATGAGGAAGAAAAATAAGAATTCTTAAAGTACAAATTCTGATATTATCTCCAATTTCACATATTTGATAAAACGTTCGAAAAATTTTAAGACTTTTGGTTTATTACACAGTAATAGTTGACACCATTAAGGAATTGAAATACCTTTATAATAACTGTCTGTTTTTTCTTTTTTATAAAAAATTTTCATATTTGTTTGTATAAAGTTTGTGAAAATGAAACACCAATCTCATTCCGTCATTTTTTATGTGTGTTATATACTGGTATTTAAATATAATATTAAGATATTTATTACAGATAAAATTTACTTACTTGATTTATTGCAGTAAATTTTTATTATATAGTTTTTAATAACATGCAGGAAATGCTGCCCACCATGCCTTTTACTATACTTACATTTTTAGATACAGATCCGGCCTTAAAGGAAGCAAAATCAGGCAGCCCAACCAATGGCACTAAAAAATAAAGGACTGAATGAAATATATGCAAAATAAAATAGTAAAGAGGTTTTTTTTTTTTTTTTTTTTTTTTTTTTAAGAATATAACATTTGTAGAAGTGCAGAAAAGAATCTTGCGCATGGTGCCATGTTCTAGTACAGCTGCTCGTGCCTCTTATTTTTTGGAATTCCTGCGTGTGTTGCTGAACTATTTTTAAGGCAACAACTAAAAAATACCACCTCGTTCCTATTGTTGAAAAAAAAAATTTAATCCAGATTACACCTTTGGTGGGGGAGGGGGAGTGACTGTGGGGTATACTAAAAAAGGGGATGAAAAATATGCAAAGCAAAATACTTAATAAAATTTTTTTATAAGAATATATCATTTATAAGGCTATGGAAAAAATATCACACAAGTGCCATTTGCTAGTAAAGCCACCTCTCTTTATCCTCAAAAATTAAAATTATTATCCCCCCCCCCCAAACAAGAGATATTTTACTAGACTAATATTAACACAATTATTCTAATTGGTAAACAAATCATATTAGATGTAAATTTCCAACTGGGCGAAAAATGTCCGGACCAGGATACAAACCCGGGACCTCCTGGCTGAAGCCGCCAGTGCTCTGCCATCTGTTTACCAATTAGAATAATTGTGTTAATATTAGTCTAGTGTAATTTCATATCCAGCGATTTCTGGAGTTCCATTACCTGAGATTTATTCTGTTGAGCTGAACAAGGTTTCAGACCAGATGCTGTAATCATCAAGGTTAGCTGGGTGAAAAAGTTCGACCAGAATCGTCCGGGATAGCTCAGATGGCAGAGCACTGGCAGCTTCAGCCAGGAGGTCCCGGGTTCGTATCCTGGTCCGGACATTTTTCGCCCAGTTGGAAATTTACATCTAATACTAAAGAGATATTTTACTGAAGGAAATCCTGATTTTTGGATTTTTAAGAATTTACACTAGTTACGTTAGCTTACAAGCTAACGTTAAACCTATGGGAGCAATCTTCTCAAATGCTTTCATTTTAATATTTTTAAATTATCCCCCCCCCCAGGGTTGTATAATATAGACGCACACGCCGTGCGCGGAAAATTTTCCACAAAATTTGGAACTTTGCGGAAATTTTTTCAGAAAAAAAACGTATTTTTTGTTCTTGTACCTTTTTTTTTTTGCCTTAAATACCAAAAATAAAAATATCTCCCAATTTTATGTATGATCTATTTATTATTTGCCAGGGGTGATTCTGTTCCGAATTTTCCGAAAATTTTAAAAAATCGGCCATCAGTCCGAAAATTCAGACATAAAAAAAGTCACTGAAAAAATATAGCGAATTTCAACAAATGGTCGCCGGAAAAAAAAAACCGATTTCGTCAATCGTTCACAGAAAAAAATCACCCGTTTTGTTGAAGCATCGCGGAAAAAACGCAAATTTCTTCAAAGGACTGCGGAAAAACGTGAATTTCTTCAAAGAATTGTGAAAAAAAAAAAGATAATTTCGTCAAAGAATCGCAGAAAAAAACCAAATTTCATTAAAGGAGCACAGGAAAAAACAAATTTTGTCAAAGGGCTGCGGAAAAAGCAAGAATATGTCAAAAGATCACAGAAAGAAAGCGAATTTTGTCAAAGAATCGCAGAAAAAACGCGATTTTCGTCAAAAGATCGCAGATAAAAGGGATTTCGCCAAAGGATCGCGGAAAAAAACGGGAATTTCGTCAAATGATTGCAGAAGAAACGGGGATTTCATCAAAGGGCCACGGTAAAAACTCATCGGTCTCTTTAATGATGATACCTATGAATGGACCTCTCCCTATAAAATGTGATTAAGTTATTTCAGAAGCAATGCCTGTGAAAAAAAAAAATTTCTGAAATTCAGGGGGGATGGGTTACAAAATCCGCTCCCAGAACTGTGTTTTTTCCGCGCCTTTTTTACTACATTTGCGGTTTTTTGTGCTCTTTTGACGAAATTTGCTGTTTTTTCGCGTTCTTTTGATGAAATTTGCCATTTTTCGCAATCTTTTCACAAAATTTGCCGTTTTTTCGCGACCTTTTGACGAAGCCTTCTGTTTTTTCGCGACCTTTTGACGAAACTTGTGTTTTTTTGCGACCTTTTGACGAAACTTGTGTTTTTTCGCGACCTTTTGACGAAACTTGTGTTTTTTCGCGATCTGTCGACGAAATTTGTCGTTTTTTGCACAATCTTTTGACGAAACTTGCCGTTTTTCGCTATCTTCCGACGAAACTTGTCGTGTTTTCGCTATCTTCCGACGAAACTTGTCGTGTTTTCGCTATCTTCCGACGAAACTTGTCGTGTTTTCGCTATCTTCCAAGAAAACTTGTCGTGTTTTCGCTATAATTTGCCGTGTTTTTGCGATCTTTTGATGAAATTTGCCTTTTTTTGAGATATTTTAACGAAGTTTGCCGCTTTTTTGCGATCTTATGACACAACTACTCTTTTTTTTGCGATCCTTTGACAATTGCGGTACTTTATCAATCCTTTGACAAAATTTGCGTTTTTTTTCGCGATCTTCTGACAAAATTTCCGATATTCGTGATCTATTTTATGTCCGATTTTTCGGATTTATGACCGATTATTTTTTAACTTTTGAAAATGATTGCCTCAATTTTTCAGAAAATTCGGAACAATCACCCCCCTGGGAATATAGTGTAGTGACTGGCATTTTGTGCGAAGAGGTCTCAATATTAAGAATTGGGCTAATTCTAAATGCATCTTGGCAAAATAATTGATAAGAATTCATCCTTTCTTATCATGGATTTTTAGTTTTATTATTTTTTTTAACTAAAATAATTATTCTTTAATAAATATCAATTAATTTTTTATTTAAACGGTAATTATTTTAAAACTACTGTTTTTAATTCAAATTGTGAAAATAATTATAACACGTTATTTTATTAACCGTTAAGTTAATTTGCAGAAAGTTTTTGACCCAATATTTGTGTGCGCAGAAAGTTTTTTCTTTTATTCAAGTCTGCTCCCCCCCCCCCCCCTTAGCGTAATTGAGATTGATCTTTAATGTTGCTATTCTTTTACTTTTGTAACTAGTATACTAAAAAAACTATGACCAAAAAAAAAAAAAAAATACAAACTCACAAAAAAAGTTATACACATCAGGTACCTATTCCCCCCCCACCCCCCCCCAAAAAAAAAAATTAAAATGAGATTAAAAAAATCTGTAAACAACCCTCCCATAGTATTAACATTAGCTTGAGTGTTTCTTTCCCTGACTATTATAGGCTATTCAGAGTAGAGGTCTACATGGGCCGAAATTTCCAGGTCCGTCCTGATAAAAAAATTACTTTGGCCCGACACGTAAATATATATATATATTGACCCGGCTTAATAAAAAACTGTTTCGAATTTTCCGAAAATTTAACGCATTCGGTTCAGAAAATTAAAAAATTTCTTGAGTCAGAAAAGTAAAGACAAAAAAAAATCAGAAATTCTGACAAATAGTCGCCGAAAAAATGAATTACGTCAATCGTTCGTAGGAAAAAATCTCTAATTTCGTCAAAAGATCGTGGAAAAAATGAGAATTTCAGCAAAGGGCTGCAGAAAAAACGCGAATTTCTTCAAAGGATCGCAGAAAAAATGTAAATTTCCTCTAAAGATCGTGAAAAAAAAAAAAAAAAATTCGCAAAAGGGTCGTGAAAAATTGCGTCAAAGGGTCCAGAAAGAAATGCAAATTTCATCAAAGTGTCGCAAAAGAAATGTGAATTACATCAAATGATAGCGAAAAAACCTGAATATCGTTAAAGGATCGGGGGAAAAAAATCGAATTTCGTCAAAGCATCATGGAAGAAACGCAAATTCCGTCAAAGGGTCATGAAAAAAATATGGTGGCCTCTTTAGATAGTTTTGACTATAGAAAAAAAGGGCCGCCAGGCGGGAATTTTTCAAATAGGGAGCTATATTCTAAAAAAGGATACATTTTTCAAAAAGGGAACCCTATTCTTAAAAATAGGGGCTCAGTTAGAAAAAAAAAACTTAAAATACACAAGTTAGAGCCCAGAGAGTTAAATATAAGCCTTTTTCAAAATTTTATGATTTGTCGTTTGATGTGAGATGTTCAGCTATATGTATGCAAAATTTTAAGCCTTCAATTTAATTAGGGGCTCAGTTAGAAGAAAAAAGCTTAAAATACACAAGTTAGAGCCCAGAGGTTTAAATATAAGACTTTTTCAAAATTTTATGATTTGTCGTTTGATGTGAGGTGTTCAGCTATCAGTATGCAAAATTTCAAGTCAAACTTAATTAGGGGCTCAGTTAGAAAAAAAAAACTTAAAATACACAAGTTAGAGCCCAGAGGGTTAAATATAAGACTTTTTCAAAATCTTATGATTTGTCGTTTGATGTGAGGTGTCCAGCTATCAATCAGTATGCAAAATTTCAAGTCAAACTTAATTAGGGGCTCAGTTAGAAAGAAAAGCTTAAAATACACAAGTTAGAGACCAGAGGGTTAAATATAAAACTTTTTCAAAATTTTATGATTTGTCGTTTGGTGTGAGGTGTTCAGCTATAAGTATGCAAAATTTCAAGTCTCCAACATATATAGCTTCTGAGAGCGGGCTCTGTTACGGACAGACAGAGGAGCGAGACGAATAGGGTTTCGTCAGATGAACAAAACTCTGAAAAAGGGCACATTTGTACCTTGTTCACAAAAAATATTTTGAACTGGTTTGTTTAGAGACCCCTAGAATTTGCAACATTTTTCTGGGATCAATTCAATTGCCACGGGGTGCATAGGTAGTGTTAAAAAGGGCAGCCGGGTGCATCGGAAGGGTTTAAAAGAGGCGCCAGATGCAAAAAAGAAATAAAGTCCAAGCGCTGTGCCCTGCTAAAGCGGCTTAAAACCAACACTACTTTAGAAAACAGTACACGCGCAAAAATCTATGATTATTATTATAGGTATAGTTTTTGGTATAGGTATAATTTCGTCCAATGACAGAAAAAAAATGAAAAAAAAAACACGAATGTCATCGAAGGGCTGCGAAAGATAACAATATTCGACAAAGTACCGCAAAAAAACACAAATCTTGTCAAATTATTTTGGAAAAGACACACATTTTATCAAAGGGTAGAGGACAAAATATGGTGATCTGTTTAGAAGACAGCACACATACAAACATCTATGATTATTAATATAACCACTGTTTTTAATGTGAAATAATACACTGAACTAACTTTTGAAAAATCCTGTTAAACCGAACCAAACTTGGAGGAATCTATATACTCAGCCTGAAATCCACGCAACCAGAAAACAGTTAACTCTATGAGCAACAACAACAAAAAAAATTAGTGCTGCCCCCCCTCCTTCTGCTTGACTAGTCGTATCGTTTTTGTCTACGTAAATTATGTTTTAGGAAGTATTAAATACATCTACATGAATTTATAAAGCGTATTTATGATTTATGAAAAGAAAATAATTATTAAGGGTTGCTTGTACTTTTTTTTTTTTTTTTTTTTTTTTTTTTTTTTTTTTTTTTTGTCTTTTACATCGATATTTTCAAATGCTACGTAGTAATGTTTACATTTTCGCCAGTGGCATATACGAGTATATCTGTACTTTACTTTTTATCTCAGCAATAATTATTGTTTAATCAGTAAAAAAAATAACTTGCTTAATTGCTTTCCATTTCTACCTAAATGAAATTTTGCGATCTTGTGATTTGTTTACTTATCTGTAGCAATGTATGAATTTTTAAAAACATCTTAGATGTAATATTTGCAGGTTAGATCAAAACACATTTCATAAGAATATCTTTTAAAATTTTTGAAGTTCTGAAATTTACTGGAAACAAAATTCAGAATTCTCCAAAAAACATTTTATAGCATATTTTTATAAAGAAAAAAAATATTTGCATATTTATATTTTTATGGGCAAAATGTAATAAAATAGTTAAATTGAAGGATATTTTTTATTATTTATAACTGCGCAATAAACCAAAAGTGGATCTTGATGGGAAAATAATTGTAACATGCATTTATGAGAAAAAAAAGAAATTATGATATCGTCAATATAAAAAAATTTCATAGAATAGTTGAAAAATTAGACTTTTAGTTTATGACACAACAAGACAACGAAAAACTTTCTGTGCACTTAAATATTGAGTCAAAAACTTTCTGCAAACTAATGTTTAATAAAATTATGTATTACATTAAGTTTACGATATGAATTAAAAACAATAGTTTAAAATAATTGCCATTTAATTTAAAAATTAATATAAAGATAATTATTTTTGTTAAAAAAATAATAAAGCATAATATCTATACTAGGAAGACAGATGATTCTGAGTAAAAAAAAAAAAAAAAAAATCTGCAATTCAAAGCAAATTTTCTGAAAGGTTACAGCAGAGGAATTATTTTCCCATCAAAATCCACTTTTGGTTTATTACGCAGCTATAAATAAATAAAAAAATATCCTTCAATTTAACTATTTTATTACATTTTGCCCATAAAAATATAAATACGCAAAATACTTTTTCTTTATAAAAATATGCTATAAAATGTTTTTTGGAGAATTCTGAATTTTGTTTGCAGTAAATTTCAGAACTTCAAAAGTTTTAAAAGATATTCTTATGAAATGTGTTTTGATCTAACCTGCAAATATTACATCTAAGATGTTTTTAAAAATTCATACATTGCTACAGATAAGTAAACAAATCACAAGATCGCAAAATTTCATTTAGGTAGAAATGGAAAGCAATTAAGCAAGTTATTTTTTTTACTGATTAAACAATAATTATTGCTGAGGTAAAAAGTAAAGTATAGATATACTCGTATATGCCACAGGCAAAAATGTAAACATTACTACGTAGCGTTTGAAAATATCGATGTAAAAGACAAAAAAAAAAAAAAAACCCAAGTACAAGCAACCCTTAATAATTATTTTCTTTTCATAAATCATAAATACGCTTTATAAATTCATGTAGATGTATTTAATACTTCCTAAAACATAATTTGCCTAGACAAAAACGGTACGACTAGTGGATGAATCCATTTTCGACACCTTTATTTATTTATTAAACAACAAACATATGACTTGTGTGCTTGACATAGATCCCGCTTTGCACACAAATTTTGTAAAATTTGTAAAATTTTGTAAAATGATAAATAGTACAAAAAATATTTAGAAGAGTTGTTCCTACCTTGCATTATGTTGAATCAGCGTTACTCAAATTGTACAAACGTTCACGTTGAATACAAACATTGACGCGCCGATCCGCCTCACCGTCGCCATTGAAGATAGAAGCATAGAAGGAATTTTTACCTTAGCGTTGCCATTTTCCATTTCGGTAAAGTGAAAGACGAGTCAATGCCAGGAAAATAATACGAAATTGATGACGCGTTAAAAAATTATCATGTCCATGGTCTCGAACTAATATAATGCAATTCATACTTTAGTGGTGGTCAAACAACTATCATGTGCCGAATAGTTATTGGATAACAAGATTTGACATGATTGCTGCTTCGCAAAAAGCTATCGCCTGCCTATTGCTCTTTTGGCAACACGTATGCGATACAACTTTGTTTTGCCATTAAAAGCATGTCGCATTGTTATATGAAAATCGATATACCTAACAAGAATGATAATTCTAACATCAGTTGGTGAGGTTTTTGACAAATCTGTGTTTGCTGGGTGAACTCAAGATCAAGCTTAGAACTTAATAAAAAAGGATACCAGTTGATAAGCATTGTTTTTTTCAGTGTAAAAATTAAAAGTATTTTAGAAGAATAGGACTCCAAAATAGCGATACTTTGCTAAAAAGTACGGTAAAAAGATAATATTGTATATTTCAAACAAAACTTTATTTTAAAATTCATCACAGTGTTTATAACAAGAATCATCACAGTATTAATGCTTGGAATTTTTTCCAGAGAGAAACATTCGCCTTGCAAACAATATTTCAAATGGAAATCAAATTTCAAATTGATTGCTTAAAAGGCGCAAAAGCCAACATAGTGAAAAAAATTCCATAACGGTACTTGAATCCGGGCCATCAGTATAGCGCACTGACATTCTACCGACTAAACCACATGGAACGAGACCCAGCCTGGAAAATGTCTTACTATTACATGTTGGCAAGGCTACAAACTCAGCAGAAGATGGAATATTTATCATGAGCCACCGAGATGGAGCAAACACGAAACTTAATTAAATCCAGCAGCGATTCAAACTATATAAATACTTGGAAATTTTTCCAGAGAGAAGCATTCGCCTTGCATATTTCAAATGAAAATCAAATTTCAAATTAAAATTGCATTTTAAGCAATTAATTTGAAATTTGATTTTCATTTGAAATATTGTATGCAAGGCGAAAGGTTCTCTATGAAAATTTTCCAAGTATTTATATAGTTTGAATCGATGCTGGATTTAATTAAGTTTCGTGTTTACCCGATGTTGGCGGCTCACGATAAATATTCCATCTTGTGCTGCGTTTGTAGCCTTGCAAACATGTACTAGTAAGAAATTTTCCAGGCTGGGTCTCGTTCCATGTGGTTTAGTCGGTAGAACGTCAGTGCGCTACACTGATGGCCTGGACTCGAATCCCAGCTTGGAATCTTTTTCTCTATGTTGGCCTTTGCCCTTTTAAGCAATTAATTTGAAATTTGATTTTCATTTGAAATCATCACATTGTTTATGACAAGTTCGTCACAAATGACACATATTTCACAAATTAGTCACAGTGTGACGTCAAAGCATTGTCGCTGTCGTCACAGGTTCGTCACAAAGTTAATGCCAAAATAGTCACAAATGACACACTTTTCACAAATTTGTCACACCGTGACTTCACAGAGTGGTCACAATGTGACGTCACAAACGACCTCTAAAACGGCCATAACGACCTCGCATTCTAGTCACTATGACGTCACATCGACGGTCACAAAATCACAGTGTGACTTCACAACGACGTCGCGTGACGTCACCATGCCTTACGGGACAAACTTTCAGACTGGCAACTCTTTTGGGATTAGGGAATAGGTATGCCTGCCTTTACGTGAGGCATCCCAGAAGTCTCCTATAATCTCTTAACTTTCTCCCCTCCCACATGAGCTTTCTTCTCCGGTCATTGTCCATTTAGATCATACCTCAAATATTTCAAACGCTCTGGCACGGACCTCAGCGAGTGTGGGGCTTTTGGGTCCCCAGATCATTATTATTTCTTCTGCACACTCACAGAGGCCTGGCACCTTAGGTACCCTAACCCCCGCCCAGATACTTAGCTCAAAAACATCTTATCTCGCCCAAGACTACTTCGCCATTTGGCAGAAATATTTCACTTCCTTATGGACCTGACCAATCTTACTTCTTAGCTGTTCTGCATCTTCATTCCTGAGACTCGCCCTTTGTCGCATTAGAGCCTTTGTCGAGCTCCTGGCAGTCCTAGCGCCCCTTGTCGTGCAAGAGCAGGTCTCCGGCGCACATACCATCTGGACGATGTGGTCCGGAATCGTGATACAATCCTCAAATATTCTTTAATGGTTTATGGACTTTTATGTACAGGATCAACCCACCGCTGCCTGTCGCGTAGGAGCTTTGTGCTCCACTGGCTAGTTTTTATGTATATCTATGTGTTAATGTAATTTTTTTCCTCGTTGGCATATGCCTTTTGTCCGAGGACTGGAACTATGTGTAGTGAATCCCCGCATGTCGGGGAACTTACCGGGTGGAGCAAATAAGGTCTACACCAGATGCTAGTGATCTGGTGATCTTGCTCCACTTAGGCATAAAATAAAATAAAATTACAAAAGCGTAATGTGTTTTCTCCGAAGGTTTAAATCTACGGACTAATCATACAGAGCGGCCGTTCAAAATTAAGGTACAGATATTCAAGAAATATTTTGAATTGATTGTTTATAAACAAAAAAGAGAAAAAATCCTTAGTTCGTAATAAGAAATTGTTACTCTCTAAATAATAATATTCTTAAAAATTTCAATAGTACGTGTTAAATATTTTATCCATTCATTTAAAGTAGATTTATGCTCTAGAAACAATATTGTTTTTAAACATAAATTATAAAATAACTGAACAAAACCTTTCCTATTATATCACGTATAGCATTGCAACGTCATAGCAACACCAAAATGACGTCCCACTTTGACTCTGTGACCTAACGTCTCGTGACATCTATGTAAAGTTACAGTGACATGGATGTGACGGCATAATGCCCTTTTTAGTTCTTCTATTATGTCATACTGTGATCATTTTGTCTGACATTTGTGGCAAGTATGCATCGGATAGGGTGACCAGATTTTACTTTAACCCGACGTGACGTACGTGCCGTCAATCAACCTAAGTAGGTTGCAACAACCCAGATAGGTCCGATGAATTTTATTTTTTATTTTATTTTCATTTTTTGCTGTAGATCTGTTTAGGATTAGAATACTGCATCGATTTCGGTAATTATATTTTACTCAAACAGGACACGGCTCTAGTCGTCTGAACTATCATTTTTTATTTTTTTTACTGAAGATAGGATTGATCTTTTAAGCTGAAAATTATGTTCCGTTCGAGTATGCCTAAATTTTTCAAACAAAGTTTAAAACGTAGTGAGTAGGGTAAAAGTCACTGATATAGCTTGGAATTGAATACGCATAAGCATCCAAACCGCACTCACGCAGGAGGCTTAATTAATTTTTCTTATCTAATTTGAAAGTAGGTAAAGGATTTTTGGTCTACTGTGTATGTTTTAGAGATTTTGTAAAGAAAAATGTAGAATCCCCTGTTAAACTCGGATTCCACCTGCACTAAATAAATAATCCTATGTTCACTAAAACGATATAGAGTCGATCCTACCTGGATTATCTTGGGTTTAGATAAAATATAGTTATCTAACTTAATGCAGGATTCTACCCTAAATCTAACATTCATTCCCTAAAAAAGAAAAATAGAAAGCTGAACCAACACTAGGGTAATTGTCAGAAAAACGTACTGTAAAGGACCGGATGGTCGTTCGTATGGCCTTATACAAAAAAGTGGCCAATTTCTTGAACATAACATTTATTTTTTATACGGAGGACAACACTGTGGACACAAACTAGCACAATCAGTGACACACATATGACTAATAATATCAATAAATCTTATACAGTTTCATTTCGTTTCCTTACGACTGGCGATGGCCATAGTCGTTCTCAGTATTTATGGATCACCTTCTTTGGAGAAGTCATCCCAGATTCTCCTCTGTTTCTCATCTTTCTACAAAAGAGGGCACTTCTAGACGAGAGAGAGCGTGCTCGAACTATCACAACTCCCCCATTCGAAGTTTTGATTTAGTCTTTAAAGACTAATAAAAATCTAATGGACATCTATAAACATTTTAGTAAAACACATTATTAATAAAAATCAAAATTACAATACTTATACAATACATAACTAAAAAGGATAACTAAGATACTATCCAATATGAGATTATAATACTAATATTAATACATTAAAGTTCTAGAGTAACTATTCTAGAGTTGGAACAAATAATGTTCAAGTAAATAATGTCTAATAAAGTCATATTCAGAAAAGTCTTGAAGGTAACACATGATCACAACCAAAACAAAACCATAAGTTTTTGGTGAGTTTTTGAAAGGCAAAGTTTCTTTCGTTTTAAGTCCAGTGTGAAGCATATGGTCTACTCAAAGAACCTGCGTTAGCGTGGAGTTTTCCACGTCGATAGGATATCTGGGCTTGGAACCGCTGCATTGCCAGAGCCAAACTTTGGAGGCGCGCACTTTGGAATGCACAGTCTGTCAAGAATTTCAAAGGGTTGTGGTCACTCACAACAGTCACTTGCGAGCCATATATATAATGTTCAAATTTTTTACAGCAAAGATAACCGCGTATGCTTTCTTCTCTATAGTGGCATAAAATTCTTGGCATTTTGATAGTTTTTTGCTAATGAAAGCGATGAGATGTTCTTGGTCATTTTCATCTTTTTGAGATAAGCAATCACCTATCGCGTACGATGAAGCATCTGCATGAATAATGGAAGGCTTCTGAAAGTTCGGCGAATAACAAATTGGCATTTGGCTGATTGCTTGCTTCAGATCACGGAAAGCCGTTTCACACCGTTCGGTCCAGGTGATTTCGTTAGGAGCACGTTTTTTTGTAAGTTCAATCAATGGGCGAGCTGTTTCAGAGAATGTAGGGATAAAGGACCTATAATAGGACAGAAGACCTAACAAGGTTCTGACATCTTTCTTGGCTTTTGGCACATCTAAATTTTGGATAGCTGCTACTTTTTCTGGATCAGGAGCATATCTTCCTGATCCTACCACATGCCCTAGGAACTTTATCTGGGGTCGTGCAAACACACATTTCTTAAAATTTGCCGTCAGGTTTGCTTCTTCAAGGTTTGGCAGAACAGCGTCTAGATGCTTAAGATGAATGGTCCAGTTATCAGAAAAAAAGTACCACGTCATCTATATATGTTTCTGCGTATTCTTTATGTTGGACTAAAGTGCGATTCATGGACCTTTGAAAAGTGGCCCACGTTACGTAGCCCGAATGGCATGACTACGAAAGAATACTGCCCTAGGTGTGTGACAAAATATGTCAGATATTTAGAATCTTCACTTAATCTTACCTGCCAGTATCCTTTCGGTAAGTCCAACAGACTAATGAATTTCCTTGTAGAGCAAGTCCGTGGCGTTAGGCATAGTAAATGAGTCGACTTTTGTCTGGGAGTTTAAATATGGATAATCAACACACAGTCTGACTGAGGAATATTTTTGCCTTTACATATAATAGGGTGAGCATATTCACTCTCTGAGTGCTGGATTAGACCTAAACTTAATAATTCTTCAATTTGTTTGTCGACTTCACTTTTAAGTGCCTTTGGGATTCTGTAGGGCTTCTGACGTTTTGGTTTGCTGTCAGGTTTTAATTTAATTCGATGTTCACCTACATTCGCAATTTTTGTGATTCCCGACTGAAGGTTGGAATGCCTACGTAATGCGTTAATTAGTTGTTCCCTCTCATTAACCGTTAAATGGTCTAGGTGTAACTTTTGGTGGAGATTATTCGGATCGTCTTTAGTAATCTTTGGGACATTTTCAATTTTACCAAAATCGATATCATCATCATAGATGACACCCATGTACGTTGTCTGAGCTTTTAACTCTCTGAATTTATTCGCGTGTAAATGCTTTATACTATTATCTGGAAATTGTACTAAATAACTATAGGTAGGGGATTTCATTTCGAGTATCGTAGCTGATACTGTTCACCTAGAGTATATTTTGTGATTACTGTCCGGAATTAACAAAATAACATGAACATTCGTTTTAAATTCTTTATGTCTAGCTCTTCTGTTGTGATAATAAGCGTAAGCTTGTTGCTTATCCTTGCAAGAAATTCGGGCATGTTCGGCTGCTTTTTCTAACTTTATTTTCAGGTCATTTAAGTAATTGGTAACTGAACCTAACTGATCAATTGGTAAAAGTATTTCAATAGCCCACGATGAGTTTAATATGGAAAGAGGACCAGTTGGACGCCTACCATATAACATCTGGAATGGACTAACGTCCACTGTAGCATTTGGCACCTCCCTGTATGACCACAACAAAAAGGGTATGTGTTTATGCCAACTTTCGGCATTTTCTCTTATAACATGGTGTATCATTCCTTTAAGGACGCCACATTCCAGCTTTCGACTAATCCATTTGAATGTGTGTACCCCGGAACGGAAAACAACTGGGACGTCTCTAAACGTTTCATAAATTCCTTCGTGAGAGCCGAAGTGATATTTCTACCCTGATCGCTAGCTATTAATTTGGGAATTCCGGTCTGTGAGAATATCTGTAAAAGGGCATCGCATGTAGATTTAGCAAAAAGATTTCGTAAACAGATCGCTTCCGGCCAACGGGTGCACTGATCTACCGTGGTCAGTACGTACTTGTATCCCATACTAGCAAGTTTAATTGGACCTAATATGTCTACGTTTATAATCTGCATCGCCTCGTCAAGACGAGTAACTGGGGTTATTGGTACATTATCGAACTTATTTGGTTTCGCTCGAAGCTGACAGGACGAACATTTGTCGCAAAACTTGCTGATATCTGTCTTAATCCCGGACCAAAAAAGAATATTTTAATCTTTGAGCAGTCTTTCTTTTTCTTAAATGTCCACCCCAAGGATTTGAATGAGCGAGTTCTAGCAACTGCTTTCTACGTGGCTCGGGTGCGAGCAATTGATGTACCGTTTCTCCTAATAATTTGTCGCAATGATATAACAGATTGTCCTGAACAAAATAACTATTACACTCATTTTTAGCATATGTCATACATTGATTTAGTAATGCATCGCTCTTCTGCTCCCAATTAAATTTTTCAGAATCGTTCGTGAAATTGCCGGTATTATTATAACAATCGTTATCAATATTCTCGTTTGCATTTCATGTTTTAATTTCCCCGGCCTCCGTAGCTGCATAATCTAAACCTACCTCGTCAATTTCTCTCGTACGGGGCAAATTTTTAGTACTACAATCATCTATTGTGGTTTCGGGTTCGTTATATCCGCTTATCGTGCTTAATTCTTTAAGAGCATTTAAAGACAACAGTAAATCATTGATTGAATTATCAACCATCGCGCATGTTATTACTATTTTTGGATACACCCTGCATTGTAATTTATCAGCCGCTATGCTAAGTAGAATGTTTGTAAACGGTGCTTTTAACTCATGTCCGAAACCGATTTAAGTATAATTGATCCGCACGGTACCTTAAAATACTCTGGTACACAATCACTCTTTATAATTGAAATCTGAGTACAGCTGTCAATCACGCCTCGCAATATTTTATTTTCGAATTCTAAATCTATAATTTGAAGCGGTTCAATTAATTTTTCCTTTTCTCGCAGCCGTCCTAAATCAAAATCATTTTGAGACATTACCCTGGCTAACAGTGCGTTTTCATTCGTATCTTTTTTGATTTATCGCCCTTCCCAACTAAATAATTACAAATTGACACGTGATGTAATTTGAAACACAGCTTACATTTAGTTTTTGCGGTACAATCTTTAATTAGGTGTTTCCGCTTCAAGCAAGAAAAACATCTCCCCTCCGCTTTCAATTTTTTAATTTTTTCCTCAATTGAATATCTATCGTAATTTTCTGTTAAATGCTCATTAATTGCACTACAGAATAAGAAAACTTTTTTCTAAGAGAGACTTGAGATACATCGACGCCAGATGTTTTGTTAATCTTTTGTCTAAATTCGGGTAATAAATCTCTTCGTCGGGGAACACTACTTTAATGTCGGTGTCCCACAGGGATCATGTCTTAGTCCGATACTCTGGTTGGCTGTGATCAACATCCTGTTGAGGCGGTCGCATATAGACGAGGCATGGCTAATTCAAGCCGATGATGTCTTCGTAGCGGCACGAAGCAGGGCAGCCTTCAGGTTTGCCGAAATCATGGATCCGGTTCTTACCATGATTCATCTGTGGGCTTCGGAGTTTAGCTTGGAGTTCAGCTACGCTAAGTGCAACTACACGGTGGTCCCTCCAAGAGGTCCCACCAAGCTCAATTATGCTCCATCCAGGCCGATCCTTATGAACGGTCACAGGATCAAATTCGAGCAGCGCCTGACTTACTTGGGGGTGACTATCGACATGCATTTAAGTTGCATGCCCCACTTGAACGTGGTTCAGGAAAGGGCGTTCAAGCTGCTGTACAAAATGGACCGTCTCACCGCAGCCAACTGGGGTATCAAGCCGCCCCTACGCAAGATGCTCTATCGCCTCGTTGTGGAGCCAATTATCTTGTATTCGGCTTCTATTTGCTACACTGGCAAAGTAGCAGAAGCAAACAGGTTGCTCAGCGCACAAAGGGGACTTCTCCTGTGTGTAACGAAATGATATAGTACGGTTTCGAACGACGCGCTGCACGTCTTGACGGGGGTTCTTCCTCTTGACTTGCCTGCAGAAATGGACAGGGACTTAACGGCCCTTGTCATGTGGGGCAGGGTCATTGAAGGTACAGGGCTCGACCCTGAGTCAGTCGATCTCTGGCAACCATCCTACCGGCGAGAAGAACTTGGTCGGATCCCATGGACCAGGGGCCTCATTCCCAGGACGACGTGTTTATAAAACACGGACGGATCCAAGAAGCAGGACCGCACAGTTGGCTGCGCGTTTACTGCCGTGATCGACGGTCATATCGCTGGTGAAGGCCAGTTCCGCCTTTCCGATGGAGCAGAAGTTTTCGCAGCCGAGGTCCAAGCGATCAAGGAGGCAATAACAGATGCCCATCACAGGGATCTCAGTGAGCTCGATATCTATTCAGATTCGAGATCGGCGCTTCAAGCCCTAAATAGCCTCGTGCCACAGCACAGGTCTATATCTGAGATTAAGGACTTGGTAAAGAGTAGTGGAATCGGTGTTCATATGCACTGGATTAAAGCCCACGCGGGACACGTTTACAACGAGCGTGCGGACGAGCTGGCAAAGGCCGCTACGACCCGCCCGTCTGTGGACGTGGAGGTGAAAACCACCCGCCGCCAGGCCAAGAGCGAGCTCTTGGTCCGTGCCGTCTCAAGATGGCAAAGCAGGTGGGTAGCCACGGGTAATGGCGAGGCGACATATGAACTTTTTCCGCGCGTACGCCAGTGGCGTCTGCACGGCGATTTCTACCTCAACCAAGTCCTCACGGGACACGGCACCTTTGGTGACCATCAGGCTCGCTTCTTTCAGAAGGATACCACATGTTTTTGTGGGACAGGGATAAGTGATCGGAGGCATTGTCTCTACACGTGTCCTCTATGGCGGTCCATCAGGAAAAGGTTTTTCCCATGGAACTTCCATGCTCGAACACTCCTCGATCTATGTCTCGACGGCTACTGCCGGAAGGGAGTGAAGGCCATTGTAAATGATCTCCTCCTGCGAACATTAGGCCGGGATCTAGGTCGCCAAAGGCATGGTCGCCGCACCAGAGCCCTTCGCGGTCAAACGCCGCAGTTGAACGCTAATCAACCAGTCCGCCGCACACGTGGCACTGGAGGTGGTGGTGCATGAAGTTCTCAGGTTCGAGACTTCGTCTCATGAACCTGCATTTAGTAGTGAATAATATGTCGTAGTGTATTTATGTCGTAGTGTATATATGTATTAGTGTATAATATGTGTAGTGCAATAATTATGTAGGTAAGGTACCCGTGGAATGGGGGCCGGAGACATCCGACCCCGCTGCCCACCCCTAGTGAGGGCGTGTCTATGCGCTCAAGGAATTACTTTCCGCGATTCTCCTGGGCTCGCGAGCGGCACCTACCCCCTTTAATCGGTTGTCCCTCATAAATGTCTTTGCCGGAAAATGGTATTTGATCTTGAGGGGCCTCCGTACATCAACTCCGGCTCGGTAACCTTGAACTGGTTCGTGGGCACGACTCCTCTATAGGTGCTCGGTTCCTGCGGGCTATCAGGGCGACCCGGGTCGGGAACCAAAAAAGAACCATTTGGCTCCTCTAGCTAAGTGGCGGGATCTGTCGCACGCGACCATTCATCCTCTTGGGAATAACCGGTGTGACGTGCGCTGGGCAGTGCACTGGCTTGACCGGAGTTTGCTTGTGGATCGGCCCTAACGGGACACTCCTGGCGGCGACCTTCGGGACCGCCGCGGGGTTTGGAACGGGGGTCTTTCCGCACGTAGACGAATGGGCCTGCAAGGGCCTGGGACCGGGAGATGGGACTCCGTCTTACGTAATGACATGACGTCATGTGATTTCGTTACCGGTTTTCAAGTTAAAAGAGTATTAACGTGACTGGTAATAATTAAATCTTTTCTACCGAACTGCTCATTAAGTACCTCTACGTCCTCTATGTAATTTTTGTCAGACAACGCAAAACCCAATATAGAATTATACGCACTCCCCCTAAGTAACTCAATAAATAATTCATTTTTTCAATATCTGACAGGTGTTCATTATCATGTACTGTGATTTTAAAGGAATTCCAGAAATTCTGGAAAAGCTTAATATCTCCATAATATTTCTCAATTTTAAATGTCTGTAATTTTACTGTGTTCGAAAATTCTACGAACCTATTATTTGTGGGACATGCAGGGGGAATTTCTTTTTTATTATTCTGTTTTAGTTTCTAATTCATTCTGAATTTCCAAAGCGTTATTCTTTCATGATACTCAGATGATGCTTTTGCATATTCTTCCACTTCAGATAAATCATCGATTAACAATAAAATTTTTGCTGTCCCCTTGTTTTAAATCACTGGCTTTTTGTTCTAACATCTCTAAATTTTCTTCGAGATCATCTAAGTTTGGTGTGCCGGACACATAATTATCTTCAATTTTTTTAATTATAGATGTTATAGAACTTTTATACACCATGAGCTCTTTTTAATTTTGAGATTTTGTCAGCCATATTTCAAATAATACAGATTTCCTTACCTCCGTAAAAAGATAATAATACAATAATAAATCCAGAGAAGTATGTTAATTAAACTTAGTAGTATTATGGGCCAAATCCCACTTCTGACAACAATGTAAAGGACCGGATGGTCGTTCCTGTGAGCTTATACAAAAAGTGACCAATTTCTTGAACATAACATTTATTTTTTACACGGAGAACATCACTGTGGACACAAACTAGCACAAACAATGACACACATATGACTAATAATATCAATAAATCTTATACAGTTTCATTTCGTTTCCTTACGAATGGCGATGGTCATAGTCGTTCTCAGTATTTATGGATCACCTTCTTAGGCGAAGCCATCTCAGATTTTCCTCTGTTTCTCCTCTTTCTACAAAAGAGGGTTCTTCTAGAGGAGAGAGGGCGTGCGCGAACTTCACACGTACAATATGCAGTTACTACACATTTGTGTCCATTCAGTATAATTTTAATGCGAAATTCAAATGAAGGGAGTTAGAAACAATCGTCTAGTTAAAATCGACTTAGATATATTCCTAGGTAAAAAAAATGAAAAAAAGTAAAATCTTTGTATTTTCAGTACGTCCACAGACTGTGATATGTCATGTCTGTGGACTGCCACTATTCCGGTTTTACAAGTATATATATAAGAATATCCTTTTTAAAGTTAACTATCCAGTTAGTATTTTTATTAATTTGGATAAGAGTCGTATTTTCTGCTCTTCAATAATATATTTTTCTTTCTTTTAGTAAAAATATTTCATTATTGTCATCATTATAATTCTTTATTTTCACTATCTTTTGTGTCCTATCTGTGAACAGCACATAATTTTCCATAAAAACTGTCCACGGTGCAATTTGAACGCTAATCTGAACTCTTTTGCAGCCATTTTGTACAAAACAGTTAAAAGTGAATGTTTGGTTTAAGTATAAATGCTTTAAATATAATTATCTCGATAATGTTCAAAACCTGGGTTTTAAATACATTTATCCAGTAGATTGTCAGGACTTCGTGTTTCTATTTAAAACACGTTGTTAAAATTACCAAAATCTTGTAAATTTAAATCCACTTGTAATGTTGCGAGTATTAAATGATGAAATTATATGCAAGTGTTACAAGATCTGGAAATCAATTTCATATATTGAAATTCTTTTCCCAGAATTTGAAACTATCCAGTAATTGATAGCTGGTTTGATGTGCAATTTGAATGAGACAAAGACTCCTACATCCAGAGACTGCTGCCGATGGGAATTCTGAGGAGGAAATGTTAATACATAAATGCTATATTCTCTGTAAAAGTGAGCTACGTACAGGTTAAAATGAATTTCATGATTATCGAGGATTACCAAAACCAGTTTTTCTTTTGAGATTATACATGATTTTTTAAATGTTTCATAGCTTTCATGAATATATTACCATTCATCCATCCACTTGGGGTTGATAAAGCTGTGATAAATAGCAAAAAGAAAAGAAAAGTTTAAAAATGTTTTTGTGTCTCATGTGTCAATAAATGCTGTGACACATTGAGACTGTCCCAGTGTACCGTGCTTGTTCTTGTCCCAATGTGGCCTTAAGTGCCAATTTTTAAAAACTATGTTAGGACTAATTACTGGAACTTTGTAAGATATATTTTGGAATTGTAAAAATAGCCTTATTGTATGTACATTCATATTCTTAAAAGGTTATTACAATAGCTTTCAATAATTGAAAAATAATCTCATTATAAAATGATTGTGAAAAGTTACTTTTGAGCATCAAAATAAAAGTAGTTTGTCTGTGAGACTTGCAAACACATGTGGTAATAGGCAATACTGGCGTCATCTTCTAACAAATTTTTGAGAATTTTTCCCCATGAATATTGTGAAATAAGGACTTTGTCCCAATGTATCCCCTTCTCATATATCTAAAACCGGGGCTCAGAACTTGAAAACGTTTCAAAAAAATCGATTTTTTTAATGATCTATTTTAATTATTTAATTAATTCTGAACACAGTGCAAAAACACGCATAAAAATATTTGCATTATTAACGGAGTTACAAGCATTTATGTAACAATCACTTTCAAAGTCGCGCCCATTTAATTGGACGCCAGTGTTTGTTTACATTTCTACGCGCGTCTGTTTGACCTTCAACCAGTCTCATTTTTCACCCAGTTGAATTACTTCTTTTCTTTTTCTTTTCTTTATGTTCTTTGAAATCTATTTTTATTGGCCGAAGAATAAAAACATCTAAACTTTTGCCAGAGGTGCGTGTTTTTTCCTGATCTTTCAGAGTCTCGTGTTTTGAAAGTTGATATTGCTGTGTATGGGTATTTGTTTGATAATATTAATAACTCAAGGCTATTTTTGAGTTATATTATTTATTTTTCCCTTCTTTTGCGTTATTTTATTTCTATTTACGTACCTGTAAAATGGGAAAACCCTATAATAAATCTACAGGATATAGAAGTAGAAAGCGTCACTTCCATAGTAAAAGCCATAGGAAAAGTGGTAGCCCAGCTGATGCTTCTGAAGGAAAATCGACGTCAGTAAAAAAATTAAAATTGGATATAAGTAGAATTCCAGAAAACAATTATATGAAAATTTAAATGGTAACAGAATTACAGATGTATGCATCCTTTTTTTTAAAAAAAAAAAAATGTGAATATGTCTGTTGTAAAACGTGCTATTCAACAATTGAATTTACTGAAGAATTCATTCGTGGCAAATCGTCAGTTTTTATTGTTAACTGTGAAAACTGTTTAAAACGTAAAATAAATAGTTCTCCCATGCTTGGTAGCAAAAACCATGTTCTTGAAGTAAATAGCAGATTAATGTATGCCATGAGATGTGTTGGGCCCTGACTGGACTGCAAGTATTTTGTTCAGTTATGAATATGCCGCTTCCAATTTCACAAAAATGCTACGACAAAGTAAATGAAAAAAATCATGTGTGCCACTAAATCTGTAGCTACAACTTCAATGAAATCAGCAGCGACAGAGGAGGAAAATGACTTGACATATGTGTCAGCGGTGATGGAACATGGAAGAGAGGAGGTCATACATCAAATGATGGAGTATGCAGTATCATTCGCTTAGAAACAGGCAAAGTTTTGGATATCGAGGTGCTGTCTACATTCTACAAAGCATGTGAAAATTCTCGTGGGGCGCATAATTGCAAAAAGAACCTTAGTGGAAGTTCCGGGGCTATGGAAGCAGTTAAGATGAAGAGAATATTCCTGCGTTCAGAGGAAAATAGAGGGTTGCGATACGTAAAACATCACGGTGATGGAGACAAAAAGACCTTCCTAGATGTAACCAAAGAAAAGCCCTATGGAAAACATCATCAACTATGCATCGAGAAGCTTGAATGCATAGATCATGTCCAAAAAAGGATGGGTAACCGCCTACGCAAGTTAAAACAGCAGCAGCGTGGGGAGAAACTGTCTGATGGAAAAACACTTTCAGGAAAAGGTCGATTAACAGATGCCATAATGGACAATTTAACTTTTTATTATGGCAAAGCAATTCGGGAAATCACATATTCTTTTCCATCCATGAGAGAAGTGGTGTGGGCTACGTGTTGCCATATGTCTTCCAGTGATCAGGAACCAATGCATATGTTTTGCCCGAAAGGGGAGTCATCATGGTGTACGTTTCAGAAACATTCTGCGCAAACTAATGCCAAGAATGAAGCATATCTTCATAAATGCCTGATACCCATTGAAGTAATGAAGGAAAGCAAGCCCATTTATGCTGATTTGTCATCACCGCAGTTACTAAAACGTTGTCTCAGCGGAAAAACCCAGAATCCGAGCGAAAGCTTCAATTCGGTGGTGTGGAAATTTTGCCCAATAACATCGGGTTCTGGGAAAACTGTAGCAGAGACAGCAACTTATGAAGCTGTATTATGAAGGACATTCTGGCCGTCTGAATATTTTAAAAGAACTGCGCATCAATTCTGGCACATTTCCTGAAAGCGCAGGAATAAAGTTTGATTTACTTCGAGTGCAGCAAGGAGAAAAACGAGCCGATCTGCGAACATTAGAGGCCAGAAGGAGAAAAAGGTTACACGACAAAAATAAAAATCAACAGATTTTTCAAGAAGAAGGAATTTCATATAAAGCAGGAGAATTTTAGGTATGTAAATGCGTTAGTTCTTTATTTTTTATATAATTTCAACTTTAAGTCGCGTTTTCTCAAAACTTGATTTTTGACGACTATCCGTAAGATTAAAAAAAACTATTTGATGGAATGGCTTATTTTTTTTCTTTGCAACCATATAACGTCATTATCAATAGAATGAATTAATATATTTTAGATAGTTTAATATTTTGAGTATTTTCAATGAAAAAAAATTGTATTTTTTAGGGTTTTTTTAAATTTTCAAATTTGAGAGTTTTTCTAATAAGGATTTTCTTGAGTGATAGTTATACGTATCCTTAATTTATTCTATAGAGTAAATTTTCCTGATCATTTTAAAGCAAAAATTAGCCTCTTATGCCAATTCAACGTTAAGATATCTTACGGGTGGTAATATGGCACCTAAATGTTTTTTTCGAAAATTGTGTTATATAAATTTTACTATATTTTTTATTATATTACATTGAAGTACTTCATTTTATAATTTTATAAGACTACAAACATACCTTAAAAATATCAGGAAGTGTAAATTAATTACATTGAAGTACTTCATTTTATAATTTTATAAGACTACAAACATACCTTAAAAATATCAGGAAGTGTAAATTAATTACATTGAATACTTCTGTTTTTATATGGACTAGAAGTGAGAGCTCTGTTTACATGTTTATCGGTATTGATCAAGCCCCGAGCCCCCTTTAGTAATTTGAGCTCATAACAGAAATATGTTTCAAATTCTTTGTTTAGGCCTGTATATGTTTATAAGATGTATGCGCATCGTGCGACTTACAAAAACTTAGTTAAACATAAAAACGCAACAACAAAAAAAAAAGTGTAAAAGGCACATCCTGCACATATAGTGTGTATTTCTTTCGTATTTTCGTCTGGAATGTGGCTGCGCCAGTTTCATAAAACGAAAAAAAAAATCTTTTTGCGAATGTCTCCTTCTTCCTGCTTGATATTCCAAGGAAAGCCCGCGAAGGCGCTTACAACGACGGCGACGCACCATTTTACAATGCCCATTATGATTTTTAATTAACATCTTCTCTAATCGCTAAAAAATGAAAAATTGCGAGCCTGAAATATATTCCGACCCGCGTTCGTCTATCCTCAACCAAATTGTCAGACCTCTACGGGCGGTAGATTTCCGTTGCTATCGTCAAAACATAAGACACACGCTTACAAACTCAGACAAACATTTTTTTTTAATTAATAAATATAAATTGCACTAAATTGTTTCGACTGTAGTTTTTCATGATTCCTGAATTTGAAGATTAGATTTGGTTGAAAACCCTATATGCTAGAAACATGTGATGAAATATCTTAAACTTTATTAAGAAACTGTTATATCTCCATTAATATATGTGCTACTGTTACAAAAAAGAACACAAATGTTTTAATAGACTCCCATAGGTATGTGGTAAAGCTAAAGAACATTCAGAACATTTTGAGCATTTTGCTGTGGAGAGTTATCGCAAATAATATTTTTTTATTCAATTTCTTTTTAGTCCATTAATTCCTCTAGTGACAAAAACTTTTTTGAAAAATAAGAAGTTAAACATGTTTTTTTTTTTTTTTTTTTTTTTTTTTTTTTTTTTTTCTGGAGTTTGAGAAGAATTAATCAAGTGTGCCTCTAGATATTCGACTAACAGTCTAATATCGGTGTTAGACTTTTGGTGGATCATATATAGACATATGTGTGCGCATGTGTGTGTCTTCATTTTTAAAAAGCATTTTCATAGCATTTATTCAAAATTTAAAAGAAAAGGACGTACATTAATTGGATAACATTCTAGCAAGTTAAACATGGCTACAGTTGTAAATAGATAATTTTTCTGCGAGTGTGCACTGCATACGCTTTAGTTCGCCATAAAATCAGACGTAATTATTGAAATATAGTATAACCTCGAAAATCCGAACTCTTCGGAACCGAGACCATGTCGGATTTTTTAAAATTCCGGATTCCTGAAAAGATATGAGAAATACTTCGGATATTCTTAATGGTGCCTTTATTTAAAGTTCAAGTCACAGCCAAGTGATATTTACATGTATGTAAGAAAAGGAGAAAATTAAATATTAAAAAAAAAATCTTTAATTGTTATTTTCCACGTTACAAAAGAAAATCTCATAAACAGCGAAGTAGTCATTTCTTCTCGTGTAATTTCTGAAAGTCGATGTCAATTCTATTTCCTTCAATTTCTTATGGTCGTTTTGTACAGAGCTTTTGTTGGATTTTATACAAGTGAAGAGTATCGATTTCGGAAATACAGTCTTGATTCTCTAAAGCACATGCTGATTTTTCAGCCACATTTATGTATTTTTCTAGTAACACCTTTTCTTCGGCCAACTCCTTGTTCTCATACCAGCGTTATCGGTGATTCCATTTAGCACAACGTCAGCGATCGCGCTCCCTACAAATACATCGCTTTCGAAGTTTTTAATTCGTAAACAGTTGCTATTTTTCTTGCTCCCGTAAGATGGAAATGCAAAAAAAAGGAGGTGGATGATTTGATGGCCGATTTTCGGGGTCGCACTGTATTTGGAGATATATTTTTAATTGTTTGTGTTACAAAAATTCCCTTTTATATCAGAAATAATAGTATTTCTCGTTATCAGAGTGTTATTTTATATTGTGTTTTTAATTAAAAAAAAATCTAAAACTTTTAAAATCCAGAAGTGAGATAAATGAAAAATATTCCGCGTTTAATGAGTAAACAAGCTTTATTATATTTGATAAACTTTATTGAAAAAAATATTTCAATTTTACATTAGGATTTGAAAGTATTATACATGAAAATTGGATGCTTTTATTTCTTTAACTATATTTATCCAATGTCGCTTACAATAACATGAATTTTAGAATTCTCCATTTTACCAGATACATATTATATAATTTCAAAAAATGATAGATTGAAGTACACTAAAGAACAAAATTCTATTACATCTTGTAAATGTATATCAAAATGTTTAGGACGTAATACAAATCTTTCAATATTTCCTTTTTTAAATAGTGAAGTAATATATTTAATGTTCTTACATTTTATTTACCTTCTTTAAGCTGTCATTCCTAAATATAGAGGAATGAGTTATGCTATATATATTATACAACAATATTTGGGCACAAATGATAAATGTAGCTAAAATCAACCATTTGAAAATTCACTGTTTATGGAAGATTTATTCGCTTGTCCCAACTTATTTTTAGTATGGTAAAATACGATATCAACACGTTAAAATGTATTATATTTTAAAATAGTACATGTATATATTTATCATTGATGTCGACACAATTTTATCTTCTGCATATACATACCGGGTGTCCTAAAAAGGACTGACTGATTTTAAAATTCAATAACTTGCAAACGGTGACAGATATTTAAAAAATTCTTGCAGGGGGGTTATGCATAAGGTCAAAAAAATTTTTACAGTGATTTTCGAATTTAGTTCGAATTACAAAAAATAGATGGCGCTGAAAGCAATAGGCGCTAAATACAGGCTCTATTTTTTGGCCGATCTCTTCTTCTATGCGGAAAAAGGAGATAAAATGTATTGAATGGGTCCCGAAGGACCAAAAACGAGCCTGAATTTAGCGTCTATTGATCGCAGCACCATCTATTGTTTGTAATTCGAACTAAAATGAAAATCACTGTAATAAACTTTTGACCTTATACATAACCCTCCTGCAAGAATTTTTTAAATATCTGCCACCGTTTGCAAGTTATTGAATTTAAAAATCAGTCAGTCAGTCCTTTTTAGGACACCCGGTAGATGCATCTGAAAGGATTAGAAAGAATATGAGAAAATTATGTAATATGCAGTGATCTTTCACTCATACGCGATGTACGTTAATCATGTTTTATTACCTGTGTTTTAGAAAAGAAATTTGTATCTTATTTAATAGGAAGTTTTAGAAGCCAAATTTATCTATTTTAAACAAGTTGGAAATTGCACTTCAAACGTGGCAAATGAGGTGCGTTCGTACTATAACTAGTTTTATAAATATTTTTTGCACTGAATATTGCACTGAATGATATATCTTAGTGCACTTCATAAGTGCAAATCAATTTCATTCTCTTCGAAAGGCTGTAACATCATTAAAATCCACTTGAAATATTTTTTTCCAATTGGCGGTAATGTAACGGAAAACTTTTGACTGTCCTTGTAATTAAACTATACATCCGATTTTCATAAAATTTGAAATGACTCGACAAATTTATACATCAATTATATATTTTAAATTTCAAACAATACGGTTGGGTAGTTTTTGCGGTGTTATATGCGGACGGACGGACAGACAGGCAGACAGACGGACTGAACGACGACTATAGGCGCTACGTATTTAGGGGAGATGGGGGCACATGTGAACAGGGGGCAGATGTAAACATCGCAGTTTTCAATAGTTATTATAAGTTTCTTTATTTGAAAAAAATTACCAAAGATGGCAGCACCTGTAGACATATGTTAAAATTTTTTTGAAGCTTTTCGACATTTTGTTTGTCTTCAGTAGCCAAAACACTGTTTGTAGATGTAAAATGTAAAATGTCGGTTTCAACTTTGGTAAGTGATAAATTTTATTTAGTACATTCCATAGTATTCCAATTTTAATGTTTTAACATATACTATGACTACTAATGAATATTTTGGATAATGTTGTTTTGTTCCTTAAAATTGATAAGTGTTAATTATTTAATAATTTAACCCTAGCAGCCATGAGGGGCACTTGTGAACAGATTAGTTGGGGCAGATATGAACAGTTCACAAAAATCAAAATCTTTCTCTGTTGGGCGAATAGAAAGAATTGATAATGATAAAATGTATGTTAAATTCCTGAGAAAGAATCTCACATCCAATTCATATAATTTCCCTGAAATAGTAGACATTTCTGTCATACAAAAAAGTGATATTGTATTGAAACTTCCACTTCCACATTTGTCAGGAAGTACAAAAAGAGCAAAAAGCTCATTTGAGTTCAATTAAAATTTAAATAAATTCAATGTTTCCTAAAATGCAATAAGTGTTATGTACTATTTTAGTAAACGGTTTAAAACAATATTTTTTATGCATTGTTAATACAAAGAGTATTATCACAAATAATTTTGTAATTTTTTTATTCTTTTCATTTGTCTCGAACTTGCAGTGATGGCTTACTTCGATCTTTCAAACAACAGCTATGAAAAGGATAATTTGAATTGGGATGGATATCAGTAACATTTTTAAAATGTAAAATTTTCAAATTGATAAGTAATATAATTCTTGTGTATGGTGTCAGAACAGCTTTATATATATTTAGTTTCATTTTAAAATCTTTTGTTATATCACTCACAAACTAGAAAAAAAAAATATTTTCTTTTTCTTTATGGTGAATTCAACTGATAATAAAAGTAATGGTTATGATAACAAATTAATAACAGGAGAAAAACCATGTCAAAGGATATTTTTTCCTTGTGTTCACATGTGCCCCACGAGTGTTCACAACTACCCCGCTCACGGGGCACATGTGAACAATTATTTGAATTTATAAAACTATTAAAAATGTAAGAAAAACTATACAGGTGATTTAAAAAAAATTACCATGTGTAAAAAAAAAGTTCTGTTTACTATACTGACTAGTTTTTATTTATAAGAATTAATCCAATTATGAGAAAAAGCTATATTTATGCGAACTGTTCACATGTGCCCCCATCTCCCCTATATAATTACGAACGAACCTACACTGTTAAAAATTTTGCAGCATTCTGGCAGGTCATTCGACCGTTTTTATAAAAAACGGTTTCATAACCATAATTTAACTATGTTCTGACCATAAAATGGCCAATAATATGGTCAGAATAGTGTTAAATTTACGGTTGTGAAACAGTTTTTGGAAAAAAAACGGTCAAATGACCTGCCAGAATGCTGCAAATTTTTAACAGTGTAAAAACAAGTTGGAAATTGCACGTCAAACATGGCAAAAGAGGTATGTTCGTACTATAGACAGTTTTATAAACATTTTTTGCACCGCACATTGTACTGAATGTATATTTTAGTGCACTTCTATAAGTGCATATCAATTTCATTCTCTTCGAAAGGCTGTAACATCATTAAAATTCACTTGAAATATTTTTTTCCTATTGGCCGTAATGTAACGGTAAACTTTTGACTGTCCCTGTAATTAAACTATACATTCGATCTTCATAAAATTTAAAATGACTCGACAGAATTTTGCAACAATTATTTTTTTTTAATTTCAGACATTTGGTTTGGGTAGTGTTTTCTCTGTTCTAAGCGGACGGACGAACAGACCGAACGACGACTATAGGTGCTACGTATTTATATAATTAGGAAAGCACCTAAAAAGTGGTACCAAAAAGCATTTGGTAAACATTGCGTATAAGTGATAAATCACTATATTTGGAAATTTATTTTTTTTAAATATTGTATAAATTACATTAAACATAAAATATTATGTTCACTAACTGTCATTATTTGTTATTTATCTCTAATTTGTAGGAAACACGAAAAGTTTTACGGAAAATTCATTTCCTGTGTTTTCATTCTGGAATCGATAATTTTCCAATTAAATGAGAAGTAATTATTGGAATAGGATGTGAATATATTGGAAATAACATTATTAACGAATTTACAGTGCATATTCATGCTTTATTTTTCAAAATAAATATTCGTCTACATAAACATTCAATAATTATGCATCACGTATATACAAAATACAAAAGAATAATTTTGAAACTAAAAATAAACGAGACTTGAAGAGACTGTTTTTTTAATAAACGACTTGTTTGCAATTCTGCAAAAAACTCGTGTTATTAACATTAACTATTTTAATATACATATTGAGTGTCAGTTGGCGTATTTCAGAAAGAATGTTTTTGTGCAAGATAGTATTTTTGTGACAGCCACATTCAATTTAATCTACGACGTTACCATATAAATATGCCGAGTGTCCTTATAAATCGGCCTACAGGCCTACAGGCGCAGGTAGATTTCAAAGTTAAGTGCTAATTTCAACAACAAAAACTAAATCATGATTAGAGATAAACCCACTTTAACAAATTTATCTGACCGCTTTTGACGAGTTTATATTTCATTTTTATATAAGAGCTAGTTTTATAAGAATCGTGTTAAGGCGGTAATAACAAAAATACTTTTCCATGCTCAACAACTAGAAATTTTCTGGCAAATTTTCAGATTAATTTTTAGAAGAAAAAATAGGAAAATTGCTAACGTGAGTTTTGAAGTAATTTGGGACATTCTCACAATCTTTTCACTTTTATGTTGCTCAAAAATAATTTGTATTTTAGTACATATTCGTGTGTTTTTTTTTTTTTTTTTTGTTTTTTTTTTGTTTTTTTTTGTTTTGTTTCATATACTGCGGAACATCCCATTGCATGATTGCATAACAATATTAACGAGATAAATAAGTTTTGGACAATGTTGAGGCTCCAAATACCAGGAAAACACCTATACCGTCCCGTGTCTTTGATGCTGATTTTTATTAGATATAAATTTCCAACTGTGCGAAAAATGTCCGGACCAGGATTCGAATCGGGGATCTCCTGGCTGAAGCCGCCAGTGCTCTGCCATCTGAGCTATCCCGGACGAATCTGGTGGAACTTTTTCACCCAGATAACCTTAATGATTATAGCATCTGGTCTGAAACCTGGATCAGCTCAACAGAATAAATCTCAGGTAATGGAACTCTAGAAATCGCTGGATACGAAATTACACAAGATTAATTTTTAACACAATTATTCCAATTGGTAAATAAAACATTTGGTTTATTTACCAATTGGAATAATTGTGTTAAAAATTAATCTTGTGCTGATTTTTATATTTGGAGCTGAAGCTGTCTGTATAAAATTGTTTCAATAAAAGTAATTCGATGTATTTTTTTTCCGAAACTGGGATAAGTTTTTTATATAAATGTGTATCAAAAAAATTAACCTGCACACATTTTTACGGTTCATATTATTTTTTAAACTCTGTCCCTGGGTTTTAGATCCCTACCATCCCCCTTTCTAAACTTATACAGAAAATAACTTCAGATGCAGCCACAGAATTTTTTTCAAGTTTTTTCTCATGCTTGTCATGCTTGAAAGAATGTCTAAAATTCATTGACAGGAAATTTACTCCAGTATTTAAATCGGCATTTAAATATCAATTTCAAGCATCGTGGTTTTATTTGTAGTCCTGCCGTCTCCAGGGTTTATTCCTGCACATTTCGAGGTAAATTATTTTTTTTTTATTTAATCCAATGTAAATAACTGTTTCTAAAAATCAATGAACATTGTGGATATCACTTAGTCTTATTATGATTTGCCTAAAAATAGTGGTAATTTTCCTAACCTTCCCATCTATACAATCCTTTTTTTTTCATTCCCGTCCCTTTTTCCTATACTATGCCAATTTTTTCCTTCGGTCCCTTCTTTAACACACCTTTAAGACAGTGTTATACCAAAATTTTGTACTAAAAATAATAAATTGTTATTCTTTCTTATTTGAATGTCCTGTGGGTATTATGCAAATTCGTTATAAGTAAAAATTTAGAAGAAAATAGAAAGTTATAGTGGTAAAAGTGTAAGGAAAATTAAACTCGCAAGTTTAACTTAAACCTCAATTAAATAAAAAAAATTTCGCAGTTGACCATTTTTTCTTTATTTTGAATCATTAAGGCATTCGTCTATAAGAATAAAATTTTATTTTAGTAAATTTAATTTCACCAGATTTTTATTCCAAGTCAAAAGATTGCGCGAATGCCCCATTTATATGCGACCTGTGTTTTTATTTTTCATTCAATAATTAAAACTTCATTTATAAACAATTTTTTTCTCAGTAGGACAATATTTTTCGTTTCCTACACAATCGCCTCTGTGTTCAAAATTTCCACTTTGACATAATTTTTTGAAATATATTCTGCCTCTATAAAAAAACTCGACCATTACAGTACATTATATAGTTTCTGAATAAGAAAATCTACCAACCGGATGTGTTTGAGAGCAAAAATGAATTTAAAAATGAGTCATAAAATAAGAAGTTTGGATTTGAATACATCCTTAATACGATGATTTTTTCTTCAACCGCTATGTATTTTTAATTTGTTTTTGCTGTAAGAATTGGTCCTATCAAAAACATGTCAATGCAAATGTTGTAGATAATATTAAGAATATATATAATAAATCCATGCGGATTTTATTTCTTGTGAATTGACGAAGTAATGGATTTTTCCTTCTTCAACTCCAACTTTTGGTTTTAGTTTTTAATTTTTTTTTTTTTTGGCGGTACGAATTGGTCCTATCAAACCCTTGTCAGCATAAAAGTTGTAGATAATACTAAGAAGATTTATAATAAATTTAATTGGATTTGATAACTTGAGAAATGACGCGTTATGATTTTTTTCTCCCTAAAACCCTATTTTTGGCGTCCCTTGAGCCCATTTTTAATTTTATCAAAAATCTTTGATACATAAGTTTTTGGCCCTTTATTTAGAAGTAATAAAAACTTTAAACTGATTTGATATGTATAAAAATTAAGAAGTTGTGGTGTTTTTTCGATTTTCACAAAAACCCTCCCTATTTCCACCCCTTGGTTCGGTTTTGCCCATTAATGAACTTGACCGAGATTTTATTCCCCTTGATTTTATGTATGAGTATGAAAGGGATTTGTGCAGAATAATGGAAATTATCGTATCCAAAAAAAGTTATGTAGATATATAGATATATAGATAGATAGATAGATAAAGTTTTTTACTGAGAGTGGTTTTGGGTTCTAGGGGTCATGATCGGTGTAGATGCAAAAAGGTTTCAGAAATTCCATCATAGGGGAGAATGTAATAGGTAGTAATTCATACGAAATCTACCTAAAAAGTGGCAGCGTACTCGCCTGACTCATGCTCTAATTAGAGGGATTTATCTAAACTATTACGGCCCAAATTACAGAACTCGGCAATACTCGCCTGGGCAAGTCCTATTTAACTAGAGAGATAAAATTTTAGCTTGGTGATAATGACAAGCTCGGTAAATGTTCAGACTCGATCAATCAGATTTTATTTTCATATATCGAAAATTCCTTATTTACAAAGTCACATTACTTCGTCATCGCTGACGGTTTTATCCACAATAAGTTAGATCAATCACATTTTATTTCTCACATTTATTACGGCAACCTATTGTTCATCGATTCGGCTTGAAACGCGGTATTTGACGTGTCCCTGGGAAAACACTGTACGCTACATGATAGATTGTTTAAACTTAAACACTTACCTGGTGTACTAGATTAGTGCAACAGTTATATTCAAATCCATTCTCTATTTCTTCAAAGAATCGAGTGCATACAATATGTGTCTAAAAGACACCGGACAATTTCGATTTTTGACATTAGCTGAATATCTAAAGCCACATTTGATTGCTTCTTCTGAAAATTCAAGATATAATATAAAGATCGTAGTTAATTTTAATCTCATGTGTTTCAGTGATGGTCTGGACCCTAGAGTAATTAGGAGATATATAAAAAATCGAATTATTAAAATATTATATTTGCGACCATCCTAGATTATAAAATTCTGTAAATCATCTGTAGATATAGCACATGCATAAAATGTGAGTCTTATACAACATTTTTGTTTATTTTTGTAAGAATAGTACGTATAGTCATGAAGATATAAAAGTCCCATTAAAAAATTCAAGAGAATGAATAAAAGAATAAAAATCTGCATTTTTATCTTAATTTAGCTCAAATTTCAGGAAACTTGAAAAATGCAGCAGAAAATATTTACTTGGATTAGAATATAATTATATGAAATATTCGGTGAAATATAAGCATTTGCATGAAATGATATTCAAATCCGTGTGTACAAACGATAACATAATTATTTTTCCATAATTTAGCTCTCAAGCATAAATAGCAACTCATATTTAAACGCCTGTCGAATATCGTAAATATTCAGAAAAAATTGGATGATATAGTAACATGAATTTCAGTTGTTTTATAAAAGTTGTTAGATGATAAGAGATTTATCACGAATTGTAATTTTTTTAAAATTTTGTAAATTTTATTGATGTTTTAGTCCCTGTTCTAAGAACCATGTAAACCACCACATTCTAAAAAATATAAAATAAAATAAATAAATAAAAATAGTAGCATCTGTTTAAAAATACGAGAGTATATGCGTTAATTTTACGCTTTTTTAAAAATCAGTTAATAAAAAGTCCTCCCGGCCAGTGCCGGGAGGAAGAGGTACACTGTTAAATATTTTGTGGTATGTTGAACCAATTTTTGGTGCTCCAGTAGCTGCCACCATAAGATAGTGAAATCTTGAACCAACATTTGGAGCTAAAGTTCAATCGGAGCTCCAAATCTTGGAGTGAGATTTCACCATCTTATGGTGGCAGCTACTGGAGCACCAAAAGTTGGTTCAACCTACTACAAAATTTTTAACAGTGTAGCTTTCATATTCCTTATTTTTAAAAAGTAAGCTTATATTATTCAGACACAAGAAGCTCAATTTAGTGGAAACCGATTATAGGAGATTCAATACTAATTTTTATGAATACTAAATCTTTATGTATGAGAATTTCGCAAAATTAGTCACCTTTATGCAAGGTGCTTTTATTTAAAGTAACTTATATTTGGTTGCCAAATTCGGCGATATCTTGAAGTTCCTGCAATTTTAAGACAACATGGTGGATGAGGCTAACGAGTGAACTTGGTCGAGACCTTAGTAATTCCTGTGCACATGCCATCTCACATCGGAATCGGTTGATATATACAAGTGCGTTTGCAGGCAAAATATCAGATTTTTATAAATGTCACCCACATTAGAAATTGAAACTGCTATGTCTGAGCCAATTTTTAAGATAAAGACAAAACAAAAAATGCTCCGGAATCCTTATATCATGGTCAAATATTTAAGAAAGAAACCTTTTTCAATTTCTTTCTTTTTTTTTTTTGCACTTCACTTTAAATATATTTTTTTATTTAATTTAATGGCCTCCATTTTGAAACAAGGTGGCTGATGAAGCTGGCCAGCGAACTTGGTCGAGACATTACGATATACTAACCACACGCCTTCTTACATCGAAATAGGTTAATAAATACGCGTGTTATCAGGTGACAAATATCAGAACGTTTCAAAATGACAGACATGCTAGAAATTCAAAGTGCGATAATTCAACCATTTTTTAAGATATATACCAAACAAAAACTGCTCCAGAATCTTTGTATCAGGGTCAAACACATAAAAAAAAATCTTTTTCATTTTTCAATTTTTTGATAACTCAATTTAAATTTAAAATTTAATTTTTTCTAAAATGGCAGCCATTTTGAAACAAGATGGCGAATGAGGCTGGCCAACGAACTCGATCGAAACATTGGTATGTACTATGTACACACCAAGTTACATCCAAATAGGTTCATAAATACGCCTGCTATCGCGTGACAAAAATTCAGGTCGTTTCAAAATGTCAGCTACAATAGAAATTCAAAATGCTAAAACTCAGCCATTTTTTTAGATATAGACGAAACAAAAACTGTTCCGGAATATTTGTATTAAGGTCAAACACATACAAAAAAAATATTTTTCATTTTCCAATTTTTTGGTACTTTATTTTAAATTTTAAATTAAAAAAAAATTAAATGGCCGCCATTTTGAAACAAGATGGCGGATGAAGCTAGCTAACGAACTCGGATGAGACATTGCTACGTATTATGTATACACGAAGGCACATCCAAATCGGTTCATAAATACGCCTGTTATCGTGTGACAAAAATCAGGTTGTTTCAAAATGTCAGCCATGCTAGAAATTCTAAGCGCTATAACTCAGCCATTTTTTAAGATATAGACAAAACAAAAACTGCTCCGGAATCTTTGTATCAAGGTCAAACACATAAGAAAAAAATATTTATCAATTTTCAAGTTTTTGGTACCACATTTCAAATTCATATATAAAAAAAAATTAAATGGCCGCCATTTTGAAACAAAATGGCGGATGAAGCTGGTCAACGAACTCGGTCGAGGCAATGGTATGCACTATGTATACACGAAGTTACATCCAAATCGGTTCATAAATACGAGAGTTACAGCGTGACAAAGACCAGATATATAGTAAAGTGAGGAGAGTTCGCGCGGTAGGAGAGATTGCGCACAAAGAGATTCGATGGGAAGGAGTAGAGTGCGCCCCAGCGACTCCAGGTAGTTGTACAGCAGCATTAGTGCAGTGTCTACATGAATGTGCATATTGATTGTTCCAAGCGTCTTGGATAAAGCAGTAATATTTTCTTTTTTTTCCAAAGTAAGTGCTTGAATTTTCATAACTGTTCATCAGAATTTTTATAGAGCGTCAATAATACAAAATATTTTGAACTTAAACAATTTCTTATAAACTACTAACCTGGACTAAGTATGCGAAAACTAGAAATTCACTTTAGAAATGGCCGTATTTAGAAAAAAGGCCGCGCAATCTCTCCTACCAAAATAGGAGATTTTGCGCATCTGCTACTTAGTAGAGATGGCGCATTTTCCCATAAGTTTAAGTGCTAGAAGTGATTACACAGCTTATTGATAAATTTGCATGAATTGCAAATTACGCGTAAAATATATGAATGAATCAATTTTGAAATAATTTCGGAAAAACATATAATTATGAAAATTAAATTTGGCAACAAATTAATTTGCAAAAAAATACTTTTGCAGATAAAATTTTTAATAATAAATTAATAATACAGTTGTTATTAAATAAATTTTATGTAATTTTTTTGTTAATAAATTAATAATATATTTGTTAATAATTTAATTAAATATTTATATATTTTTTTAATTTATGAGCAATTAATTTGCTAATAAATTAATTTTGTTAACTAAAATAAATTTTCTAATACGTTTTGGAAAATCTTTCGCCCATTCCATGTAGTGTAATGCCATCGAAATTAAAATGAAACAGAGTGCAACTAATGTTACTAATCCACAAAATATACAGGAAAAAAGACTTAAGAAGGATACCGCTACAAAAAAAAAAAAAAAAAAAAAAAAAAAAAAAACAGCTGAAGATAAGGTGCTTCTACAAAAAGTGAGATTAAAAAAATCAAGGAAAAAAACCGAAGGTCAATGAGGATGAGTGCACTGAATGTCTGTAACTGTACCAGGAGACAACTTTGACAACTGACTGGATTCAATGTATTGCTTGTTGTAGATGATTGCACGAAAGATGCACGATTTACAACAATAAGTGCATCGATTGTGGACGACGACAACTTCGGTTAGCAAACAAAATACAATGAAACTGTGGAAATGGAAATGAAGTAATTTTCAAGTTAAACAAATTATCAACTAGATTAATGTTATTTTGTAATCTTAGTAGGGCTTGCTTTTTCTGATATTTTAATCTTCTTAAATTAAAATTTTTAACTGTTGTTAAAATTCTTCCTTTTATTTATTATTTAAACATTTGGTTAAAATATTCTCTCCTGATAGAATAATATTTACTCTCAAAAATCTTTCAACAATGTCGATTAAGTGTAATTATTATTGTTAACAATTTAATTGTAGTTACTATTAATAACAATATTTTCTACCTATGTGCGCAATCTCTCCTAACCATGTGCGCGTTCTCTCGTACCCTGTAAGGAGAGATTGCGCAAAATAGTTTTCTTGGTTTTATTACTGCTGTTCTATTAAATTACAGTGTAACAACAAAATAACAATGGAAATGCATAAAAAAACAAATAAAGTCAAAACTATTTATGCATAGTTTAGAAAAATTTTACTATTTAGATTTTTTATTACTATTCTTTTAAAATGTGCGCAGACTCTCCTCGCTTTACCTTATATATATATATATATATATATATATATATATATCAACTTTTGAACGGAGGGTGGTTTCGGGGTGTGGGGGTCATGATCGATGGAAATATACCAAATTTTTTTGAAATCGCTTTCCTCCGAACTGCTGCAATAGGTAGCTTTTTGTAATGAAAGCTACCTAAAAGTGGCAATTTGTGAAAATTTTCTTTTCACCTATACTGTTTTTCAGTAAGAGAGGCGCTTGACTTTCACTGGCTATCACAGCTTGGAAGTGTGTTTCTATGATAACGCCTTGGTGATTTTCCAATTGCTCACCCTTTTTCACACTGAGAATTGTTTTGAGATTGTTGCATTTGAGAATTGTTTCAGCTCCCAGTCCAGGACGATAAGAGATAAGTCTCAAAGCGGAAATGAATTGGGGAAAACGAGATAAGACGTTAGCAGATTTGATCTCCATGTCAACTAGAGAGGGTGACTGTGAAGGTTAAGCGTCTCTAAAGAAAAATGTAGTATAGCTATATGTTTCTACTGCTTTCAAAGATTTTTAAAGTGCAGTTAAATTTGGTTGAAAAACTAGTATATTACCAACAAAAATACGTCGAAATTTCTTGATTCTTTTCTAACGATATTTGTTTATCCGCATGATTATTCGGGTTATTTCTTACACAAATCAACGCAAATGTTGAATAGTACACACATAATAAAAAGCAACACATACCGATTATTTTGGAAATTTTTATTTCACTGAGCGATCGCAAATATTATTTTGCACAATTCCTTCATTTGCCTCAAACATGGGAAAAAATGCGAAATGGGATGTTAATTATTTTTCTGCTCTAAAATACAGATATTTTCGGAAGACTCAAATAGTGGGAACTTTGAAGCAGGCAATTTGCCTGAATCAGACTTTGAACCAGGGCATTCAAAAGCAGACACTAATCCATATTCCTTTCTCACACAGCGTTCGCTGTATTTAGAACTGGTATAAAATATAGATAAATTGCGTTAAGTGTTTCATCTGTGCTTCATGATGCAGGAATTGTGACAACAGGGAATAAGGATCTCGTTATCGATAAAGACAAGGTCAGAAGACCGAAAAAGAAACTTGGAAAGAAGATACAGGATGAGGAAGATCTTGACTGAAGAAAAAATACAGGAATATTTTTTTGATAGCAGAAAAAATTAAAACGAACTTTATAGAAAAAAGGGGACAAGCGTACCGTCGAGAGAAAGACAAAACAAATATCCCCATGCTGTCTGAATGTGGTTCGGAATACTTGTACCCTTGACACCCCCTTCTGGTCACTGCGGAGAAATAGCAAAATCATTATATTGTTTTTTGAGCCAGAATAAATCCTGGTTTCGAAAAAAATAATAAGAGAACTGCAGCATTTGATATGTATTCTTCATACGAACGATGTTCCACTCCGACACCGACATCAACTGTCTAAACTAGATGGTAGAAACATTTGATCTAAGGCCTTTGCTAACCCAATCGGAGCTAGATTACTAGAGTACTCAAATGATCAGAGTTTTACAGTTCTGATGTCCATGAAACAGAAATAGGTTCATAGAAAGTGACACGTACATATTCGCACGCTATTAGTGATATGTGCTTCGTCTTTCATTCGATGCTGCTGCTTGTCTCTTTTTTTTTCTATGAGGATTGTTTTACCTGTGTTACCATCAAACACTATGGTTGTAATTTCTCATCCTCTAAGATATTCCTCCTCCTGTATCTTCTTTCAAAGTTGCTTATTCTGTCACCTAACCTTGTCTTTATCCATGACGAGATTCTTCTCATCTGCTGTCACAATTCCTGCATCTTGAAGCACGGATGAAGCTCTTAATGAATTTTCCTTTTCTGATATACCAGTTCCAAATGCGGCGAACGCTGTATGATAAAGGGATATGTGTTTGGGAGTGTCTTAATTGAAGCCCCTGGTTCAAATTGCGCTCAACTGCCTGCTTCAAAGTTCCCACTCTTTGAATCTCCTGAGAATATCTGTACTTTAGAGCAGAAAAATAATTAACATCCCATTTCGCAGTTTCTCCCATCTACTATTTCCCCATTCTCCTCTCGTTCCCGAATTGCTGTCAAGGCATACTGTGGGCCGTCATCCAAATATGTGACTATGAACGCATCGGAAAACAGAAGGAAGAGCAAGAAATATATATATAAAGTCAAAAAAGAGAAATCGATGAACGAACCAAACAATACTTACAATTTTTGCGAAACAGCACCGAAAATTGGCATTATGAAAGCAATTAAAATAATAAAAATTTCTAAAAAATCACCATAAAATAAAAACAATACATAGGATGCATTCGAAACGCGTCCTATGTATTGTTTTTATTTTATGGTGATTTTTTACAAAGTTTTATTATTTTAATTACTTACAATTTTTGCTTAACAATTTGCTTCTTACCCGAAAAGACTATAAAAATCGCCTAATTCAAAATACACATACTTATTAAATAATATATAATTAGAGGTTATTTAAACATTTCGTACACTAAACATGACATTTCAAGTAAATTCAGCAAAAATCAGCATTTGAGCAAAACTTCAAGCCATTTGCGGCAAATGAAGGAATTGTCCAAAAACCCTCAAATTTTTTGTGTGAACTTAGTGCCACTAGTCGCAACTTTTCCGCACTACCCATAATCAAAAATTAAAAAAAAAATTTTTCGACTCACCCTAGTGTACCCTAGTGTGTATTTAGTTAACTGGAACCATACGTTACATACACTGCTCAAAACAATTAAATGATATTGTACTTCTTAAAAAAATAACAGTACAAGCGAGATTTTTTAAAAGAAAATGAAACGAGAGAGTCAAGATTGCAAAGTTTTCTCATTTTCGAATTCATTTTCTTCTTGAGTATGCAAATTTTGAGTTTGACGTCAAGAACGATGCTTTTGCGGCAACGAATGAAATTTGGCTGAAAGACAAAGTGGAAAACAATGATCGATATTCCGTAAGTGCTTTGTTTCGATGAGTGCAATGTCTTAACGAAGCCATATAACCGAATCAAAAGCTTGGAGAGAATATGGTCGGTTTGAGGGGGCCAAACACAAGCAGAAGTAGCAGAAGGGACTGAAGTTTCACAAAGTCTGATTTCCAAAATCTGGAACCATTTTTTGAGACTGAAAATGCAAACCGAAGACCAGGCCAAGGTCGTAGGCGTGAAACAACACTCAATGGAAATCGATATTTAACGCTAACGGTTCGGAGGCACTGAAATATGAATGCCATTCTTCTTCAACAACACATTCGCTCTTCTACTGGCACCAGTTTCAACTCAAACTGTTCGAAACCAACTTTATGCTGTAAGTCTGTATGATCTCAGACCAATGGTACATGTTACGTTAACAGCAAGGCACCGTAGAACTCGCAGGCCGAAGGCAACAGATGGTTGGTTGGTTGAATGGAGGTTTATGGCGCAAAGTCTAATTTGGGACATGCTGCGCCATAATAAAGTATGAATTATAACAAAAAAATATTTTTAAAAATTAGGTTACACCTTATCATAAGTACACAATAAACAAAAACAATACATAAAGGAAAAGAAAAGTGGTGATTTACATAGTTAAAAAACATACAATGATATAATTTTAAGCTCATGATGAGTGAAACTACACTGGTCATCAAAATTAAAGGATAATGAGAAAAAATATGCTCACTAAGTTAATGTTGCAACCAATCGCCAATGCTGCAATTATTTATGTTAATTAAATACTACTTTACTCAAAATTGCATTTCCGCGCATACGTTAGCGTCGGAAATATGGAAATTAGATGATTGACAATGTGGTGCGAAATGGACGTATTTTGAAATTCTGGTCTGTAGTGTTGTTTAAAGTAAATGTGGTATCTGAGTGTGATCAGTATTCATTAGTTATGGCTCAAAGGCATCATTCAAGTTAAGGTCAAAAAGGGCGAATAACTGGTAGAATCGAGGAAGGTCAAAAACAAATGGAGTTCGCCCAAGATTTGAATATCCCTCAAAGTGTCATATCAAGAGCTTCGAGCCGCTTTTTAGGCACTGGATCCGTTGTTAGAGAGCCTGGTCAAGAGTGATCAAGAGCAACAACTGCTTCCGACAGTTTTTTGTCATTGTGGCTCGAAGAAACCGCGAAGAGACTACAAGAGATTTGGTTTCAGACCTTCAGGCTGCCACAAGAACACGAATTAGCCGTTATACTGCTGAACGAAGCTTAACCAGGATGGACTGTTTGCGAGAAAACCAAAAGTTTGTGTCCCACTCATTCGAACTTCTCAAAGGACCCGTTTAGACTGTTTCTGTCGTCATGTTCAATGGAGCCTAGCATTTTGGGCTTGAACGGGATATTTCAAAGACAAGGGAAGGGCAAGTTGCGACTTCCTTCATGTCTTCAGATCAAACACGTGTAGAATCAGTGTTCAGACTATATCTGGACTCGTCAGTAAAAAATACATGAGTCCAGTCTTCTTGCCTCTATTGAACTTGACGAGAGCAACGGTTTAAACGGGCCCCTTGGGAATCTGGAGTGAGTGGGACACAAACTTTTGGTTTTCTCGCATACAGTCCATCCTCGTTAAGCCTTCGTGCAGCAGTAGAGTGGCTAATTCGTGTTCTCTTGGCAGCCTGAAGGTCTGAAACCAAATCTCTTGTAGTCGCTTCGCGGTTTCTTCGAGCCACAATGAAAAAACAAGGTCTTCGGATATAGTTGCTGCTCTTGGTCTCCCTTGACCATGCTGTCTATCAAAGGATCCAGTGCTTAAAAAGAGGCTCGTAGCTCTTGATATGACACTTTGAGGGATATTCAAATCTTGGGTGAGCTCCATTTGTTTTTGAACTTCCTCGATTCTACCAGTTATTCCCCACTTTTGACCTTAGCTTACATGATGCCTTTGAGGCATAACTAATGAATACTGATCACACTCATACATCACATTCACTTTAAACAACACTACAGATCAGAAATGCATCATACGTCCATTGCGCACCACATTGTCAATAATATAATTTGCATATTTCCGACGCTAATGTATGTGCGGAAGTGCAATTTTGAGTTCAATAGTATTTAATTAACATAAATAATTGCAGCATAATGGTTGCAACATTAACTTAGTGAGCATATTTTGCCTCATTATCTTTTAATTTTGATGACCAGTGTACGTATTTTATTGAAAAATCCAATGTTATAGCGAGTATAATTAAAACCAATTAATAGGGTCAGAATTATAGCTAAAAGACACAAACAAGATATTTACAATTAAAATCTGTAAGATCCATAAAATGAAAGAGTTACAAAGAATCAAATTATAAAATATCGTAATATTAAAGTATGAAAAAAAAGTTTACAAAACACATGTAATTAAGAAAAACTAATGTAAATCATGTAGGGTCGAATTCTTTAACCCTAGAACTACCGGAAATTTTACTCAAGTTTTATAAAAACATTCTACACCAGAATTTTTACTTAAAACTATTTAATTTGTTTATTTAACTTATTATTGTCTGATTTATACATTTAGTTTGTTTTGAAGAAATTTCTGGTTTGAATAAATATTTTGAATGTACATGTCGGGTCCAATGGACCCGTCTGGTAGACGGAAGGTTAAACACAGTATTTTCTTCATCGGCACTCGAGTCATAACTATACGAATTTGATTCCATAATCTCGTCTGTATATTGGAGCAGCTGTTTGGAATCTTTTATATTAGTAACTGTTGGAACAGGATGTAATTTCTTATTCCTTTTTCCAACAGTTTTCCACTGTAATGAGGCATGACTTGAGGATTTATTTCTATCTTTTTATGCACAAGATTTTTGGTTTCGTTTCTTGGTTGAGCAAATAATAGGTTTCTGCAATGTTTGCTCAGGTTTCTGTTCAGTTTGATTTTTAGAGTGACTTTGAGGTTTTTGTGCTTCACCAACCAAAGGTATGTAATAATGAACAGTAGGTTCATCTATTTTAACCGGTTCTAATGATAGTGGAAAAAGTTTTAATTTTGGTATAGGTATTGTATTATCAGTAAATTTCACACTACGGGTGTTTTTATTTATAGTGATGGATTGTGTCCGAGGTAAGTTATCGGTGAAATAGAGGATTCAGTCTGTGTGCTTATGTGCTTAGAGATTTTGATTGTTGTTTGAGTATGCTAGAGTAAGATACTCCAAAAGATGGAGTACTGGATTCAACAAGTTTAAGAGTTTCAGGGTAAGAAAATTGTTGGGTTATTTTTGCAGCAAGACTTTCTTTTTCATGGATCCAGTTTGGGAAAGAGCGAGAGTATGCTGTATAGTCAGCCTTACAGTTTACACAGTGTTCAGAATTATCGTAAGGTTTACTGTCGTGGCCGACATCCGCACAACGTGCACAGGTAACAGAGCCACGGCAGGTTATGTTAGTATGTGCATACGCTGTAAGTGGGGCTTGTTAAGTCTAAGCCTTATGGTTGACCTCCCCACCACGCTGACTATGTCCATAACGCTGGCATTTAAAGCAACGGAGGTGGTTAGGAATATAAGGTCGGACAGGACAGTTTAGATATGCAGCTTTTATTCTAGTAGGTAGAGTAGCGCTATTGAAAGTCGGAATGATGTGCTTTGTGGGAATCACTTTCTTATTACGACGAATTGTTATACGGCGTACATCTATGACATTTTGATCTTTTAAATTTTGTATAAATTCTTCTTTGGTAGAAAATAAAGGTCCGGTTCGGATATTACACGACGACTTGTATTTAGAGTTTTATGAACCTGAACTGAAACTGAAAAACGTCCTATTGTGTGCAATTGGAGAGAAATTGTGATTGTTTTGGAAACGACACCTCCACCAGCAATTTCACAGACTACAGTTTTTTAAGTTAATGACTATCTCCGAAAAGAGACTGAAATATTTTTGCGATAAGAAATGGTGAAGTACTCTTGAAAGAACTACCAGAATGACTCTGGATGCATTTAATTACAAAAAAGTGAGTGAATGAATTTTTCTGTACATTTTGTTGCTCTCCACGCGAGAGCGAAATAGAAGGAAGTGTAGTATTTCGATCCGTAGTAAAAAAATAATAATTTAGACCCTGGCCACACTATCCACTACCGAGTTCAACAAGGGCATGCACATTCGTTCACAAGTGCCAACCAGGGGCCATACGGTCACAGGACAATCCTATGTCAGTCTGCACCCTTAACGAGATGACTAGTAATTGCTCGCTTTCTTGATCCCTTAGCCAGTGACACAAGTCAAGTGACCAGCCGATTGATGCATACGGAGCCAATATGTACCTCCCGTTTACCTGAAGCTTAGGCCAAATCAGTATGTTGGTTTTCCTCAACTGCCAGGATAACCTTTCCAAGGACACGGGCCGCCTAGCACGGCAAACACGTGGGTGGTTTATGATTCACCATAAGTCAGTATAAACAGGATATCACTTATGTAGAATTGCTCTCACCTCCGAAGATGAAACCACAACAGGAGTAAAACAAAGATAAAAGGAAGACAAGAGAAATAAGAGGAAAAGGAAATGAGAAAGATCGCTCAAATGTCTGGTGTTGTGAAGCCCGTAAATACCTAAAGAATGTTCCCCTGGGTGTAGTAGGCAACAAAACATGTGAACTGGAGGAGAAATAAATGGAGCAATATTCTTTTCTATGACGACTACCGTTTTTCTGTTCATCCTGCTAATAGGCGTATTTTCATCTGGATGGAACGTGGCTCTAGAAACAACCCTGCGTTCGTACAAGGAAGTATCAAATTTGGCTGTTGGGGAGTAATGGTCTATGCTGGCATCTCTATTGATTGGCACAGACGACCTCCACATCATTCGAATTGGAGCTCTGACCGGTAGGAGAATGTATGGATGAGATCTTCAGATATATTGTAGTCTCTTACACATCAGCATTTGGAGATGACTTTATTTTAATGGACGAGAATTGTGGAGCACATCGTGCCCACTTGGCGGATGATTTCCTTTTCGAGAAAGGATTCATACGACTGGAATGGCCAGAGTGTTCTCCGGACATGAACCTAATAGAGCATATTTGGGACATTTTATGCAGACGAGATACTGACCGCCTACCGCCCCACAAACTCTTCAAGAACCAAAAAGAGCTCTTCTGGATGAGTGGGACAGAATACCCCAGCTCCTCATTAATAGCCTCATTGGTTGCATGCATCAAGGGTGTTCAACGTTGGAAACCATGCACCTTACTAAAATTGATTTTCTATGAACAAAGCACATTTTTTTAGTTTTTCCTCACATGCGCAAAATGTGTAGTTTTTCTTTTGGACCTAGATCATCAATAAAATCCATTTTGTCTTCCAGACATGTGTATTTTATTCTCATATAGCCTACCACGTCTGTCTATTAGGGTGGGTCGAAGAATGCGAAAATTTTCATATCAACCTCCAATAGCGCGGAATAATTGCTTTTTGTAATCAGAAGGATTACACAAAACAGATTTTTGAAGTCGGTTAATATGTTTAGGTCGCGTATCGCATTTGAATTTTGGAAAATATTATAATAATTGACCATTTTTGAAATTAATGATGAAAATTTAAAAATATTCAGATTTACATGTAATAGTGCGTAAATGTCACCTTTTAGAATAAAAAGAATAATGTAAAAAAATATTTTAAATCGTTTTATAACTTAAGTTGCGCATTGCACTTGTATTTGGGAAAATATGATCAAAATTGGCATTTTTGAAATTAATGATGAAATTTTAAAAAGTTCATCATACCGACTTCCAATAGTGCATAATATTTGCCTTTCGGAAATTTAAGAATAACGCAAAAAGAAAAATCGAAATTCGTTAAAATGTTTCGGTGGTGCATCGCCATTAAATTCAGGAAAATATTATCAAAAATGACAGTGTTTTATATAGATGATCAAACTTTTTTTTTTTCGCATCAACTTCTAATAATGTAAAAGCATTGCTTTAAGTGCATCAAAATATAACATAAAACTAATTTTAAATTAGATTAATATTTTTTAGTTGTGCATTGTTTTTAAATTATGAAAAGTTTTATAAAGTTCATACCGACTTCTAATAGTGCATAATATTTGCCTTTCGGAAATTCAAGAATAATGCAAAAAGAAAAATTGAAATTCGTTAAAATGTGTCGGTGGTGCAGTGTTGCCAGTGAGCTACTTTTTTAAAATTCAGATTTCTTGATTGGCAAAACTTTTCTGAAATGATAAAATCCCCTTGTCTTCGCCTTTTTTAATATGTCATTAAATAAGGCGAATTTTACTATTTCAAAAAAGTAGTGCCAATCAAGAAATCTCAATTTAATAAAAATAGCCCAATGGCAACACTGCGGCGATGCATCGCCATTGAATCTAGGAAAATATTATAAAAAATAACAAAGTTTCATATAGATGATCAAACTTTTTTTTTCAAATCAACGTCTCATAATGTAAAAGCATTGCTTTATGTGCATAAAAACATAACATAAAACTAATTTTAAATTTGGTTAATATTTTTTGATCGTGCATTATTTTTAAATTATTAAAAGTTTATAAAGGGTTTTATCAATTATTTTATTTATTTAAAATTAAACAATTGCATTGAAACAAAAAATGAAACACTACTTATTAAAACTCTTTTGAACAGTATTGGCTTAAAATTTTTCAAACGAATTTGAAATAATTGTGAAATCCTTTCTTACCAACATTTTGTACTATATGTAACAACTCTTACTGAGAATTGTTTTTTTTAATCGAACTTTGACATTAGTGATTGAGAAAGCAAATCTAATCTAATATAGCAGACTCCGTTATTTCGACCGCATAGTTTTTCAGAAGTTTCTGTCAAATGTTTCACACATCGTTTCAAAGCTTACGTGTGGCACGGAAACGCCTTTATATTTTTCAGTTCCAATACTGAAAGAGCTTTTTAATCAATAAGAGACAAAATGCTCTCTCTTGGTGTCATAAAATTTCGCACAATTCGCATTGCTATTTCGGTCACAGATTGCATTGCTTTCTAGATCCGTCTGTATCTCAATGCCCTTATACGTTCTCATTCATCTGTTTTTATTGAAAATAACAGGTTTTCGGGATAAGCAAAGAAGGCATTATGCTCAGCAAGAGAGTCTATCGTCTCCTCAATTTTTTTTTTGGTAAGTGATGCTATGTTTTATTGTCTTGTATGCATGCGTTGTAACTAAAAAATAGAATTATTCCACTTAATGTCAAACCATACACACGCATATGTTTTCATGGCGAAGAACACAAATTGTTTCAATTCATTGGTAGGGTTTTCAATGGATACGTACAGTCTGATTCTCCTGTTTGCGGTCGTTATTCAGAAATCATCCTCGATTTTGGACAGCAACGTTCCCAGGACAGAAGTCAATCGTACAGCTTTGCATATTTCAAAAAGATATATTTTTAAAATCTTAAATGAAGTCATTTGTATTTTTAACAGTCATTATTGGGATAGCGCATTTATTTAATAGAAACTGGATAACAGATAGTGTGACACTAGCAGGTGGTGGTTTACATAAAAAAAAAAAAAATGGTAAAAAACTGTTCAGTCATTTGACCTTTTTTGTAAATAATGTTTACTTGACCGTATTTTGAAGGTATCATGATCATGGTATTGACCATATTATGGTCAGGATAAAATAAAATTATGGTTAATACCATGTATATGAAAAAAAGGTCGAATGACTAGAGAGTAAGCTGATTTTTTTTAATAGTGTACCTATAGGGCATAAAAATAATGTCAGTCCATTGCGTTTTCTTTAAATATGTTCAAACCGTGCCTAAAAGGCAATTCAATTAAATGCAAAAGGAAAATATACCATTGCAAGGGTTTCACTATAGACATTTCTAAATTTCGAATAACCACTTTTTTTAATCATGTATTGAAAGAAGTGCCGTCACATCCAACTACAACGACATCATCTAAGGAAGTGTTCTACTCCGATAGATATAAAGCAGAGCTTCTAAAACTGTCTTTTCGGGCAGTAGTTCTAGTAGTAATATAACCAATGCATTTTGAACCTGACACCTGAATTACAGAAATGTGCTACTTTTGATAATATTTTTCGTATTTCAAATGCCATGAGCGACCTAAAGTTATTAACCGATTTTAAATATTTTTTGCGTTATTCTACTATTTACAAAAGTTGACTTTTACGCACTATTTGAAGTAGGTCTATATATTTTATTTAATTTTTATCATTTAATATCAAAAATCACCAATTTTGATAATATTTTCACAACTTCAAGTGCAATGCGTGACCTAAAATTATTAAATGATTTTAAATATTTTTTACGGTATTCTTTTTATTCTAAAAGGTGAATTTTCGCACTATTAGATGTAGGTCTGAATATTTTTAAATTTTCATCATTAATTTAAAAAATCGTCAATTTTTATCATATTTTCCAAAATTCAAATGCGATGCGCGACTAAAGATATTAACTGATTTCAAAAACATTTTTGCGTTATTCTTCCAATTAATTTAAAGACAACTTTTGCGCGCTGTTAGAAGTTGATATGAAAATTTTCGCTTTTTTCTACCCACCCTACTGTCGATCATGTATCAATCATCTGAACAATTCCCCAGTCGCAAGATCCATCTACAACCTCAATAACCTTTAATTGTTTTGAGCAGTGTAGAAAAAAAATGTATTTAAAAGTACTCTTCTTAGCAGTTCTGTTTTAGGCTATTTCCTTGAAATATTGCTACAGAAGTACGTATTTGAAAAGAATTATAACGGAAAATTAATTTAGTGGCTAAGAAAAAAAAAAAACTAATATGTATTTTGGTATAAAGCTTTTCATTTGCTAAAGTATTTTCATTGACATAAAATCATTAAAAACATAAAGGCTTTACATAAAATCTTTATTCAAAAAATCAAATATACATTAAAATTACATTTTTTCTTGCATAAATTCGTTAAAAACAAACGTGAAAAAACTGTTGCTCCAGATTTCTTTTTTATTTTCTTTAATTAAAAATCAATTTATGAAAGTAATTTTCGAAACTTCATTGCAAGATAATTTTCCATAATATAAATGAACTTTTTCTGTTCCAAAAATAATGTAACATTGTAACCCACGGAGCAGCATAACCATAACAAATTTATGATTGAAATAAAGGAGCAGTTATTTAATGTTAAAAATTCTAACAGGTTTAATGCATGTAAATGATTATGCTTCATATACGAAATTTAATCATAAAAGATTGTATTATACAGAATAAGCGGTATAGTTTTTAAAGCAGGGCTTCAAGAACATGCATGAATAAATTTTCTCTTATAAGTTCATTAATCGCATAGTTCCATCTTTAACGAATTAGCCTTTAACTTTTTCTATGAAGTAAATATTTTTGGCATTAAAATATGTTCTTATAACTCTTTTCTCTTTATACAATTTCCTTTATAACCTATGATATAATGAAAACCAGAATTAGTATTTTAATACCTTTAACTATTTAGTTCCATGGAGATTTTAAGGCCGCTTTCAATTATAATTTACATAGCTACGATTCCATGTTAATGTACATCAATTATTCCTTCTCTTTTAAGTATATTTTTTATGTCAGCATAAAATAAAAAAAATTAAATTTCATATGTTTTGAAATATTTCGATATTGTTTTATGACGCCTATTCAAATATTCCCCAAAATAGTCCCGTTGTAATCTTACACGATTTAGTAATTAAGTCATTTTTTGTGCCTCATGCTGCCAGCAATCTGCCTGTTAGTTTCTAAGAGTATCAGAAGTTACATATATTCAGTCCATCGGATCGTCAACCAGATTATTTTATTAAACCATCGCTGAAGTTTTGGAATACATAATGAATTTCTATCGAAATATTCGTCTTATGGTATTATGGGGAAAAGCGTCCTGTATTTTTCTTGATCTTACATAGGGAGCATTAGCAAAAAGTCAAAACGTGTTGTTCGAAATCTAATTTCTAAATAACAGGTTTAAAATATTTCACAGAAGGAAAGTATTCGTCACTGTAGATATTTTGTCCAATGCCAGTCATAAGACTTGTTCCAACGGATGCATTAGTTGTTTACAGAACATGATTTTTAAAAATAAGCCTTTGTATGTCTTTAATAATTTCCTAACAATTTTCTTAGAAATATTTAATTTATGACTTTGTTTTCTATTTTGGGTATTTATAAAACTTAGCTAGAAAGCACAGAAGAATTCACTACTACCCAGACAAAGAATTTGGAAAGATCACAGGGAAAGAAAATAACACATGAAGATGCGCTGCGTGTACTTAAAAACAAAGTATTACTTGACAAGTTTGAAAACATTAGACCAGTCCATACGTACTAGACTGTTTCTTAGTTTAACACTCGATTATTATTCTTCAAGAACTTACGTCATTGCTGTCGTTGTATCTGTAAGATCACTTGACGTAATTTCCTCATTTATAACATTTTATACAGCGATATTTCGGGACAGAAAGAAATTAACTTGAAAAGAACGTTCTTTTGCTTTTAATCACAACAACAAAAAACGTTTGGCATCTCTGAAGATTCTATTGGAGCCAGAGAGAAAGTTACTGTATCTTACAGAAAAAAGGATAGTAATCGAGTGTTAACTGGTTGTGTTTTTACCAGAGGTGCACACATCGAATATAGTTGTTCATCCTTATATACCGTACTCGATAAAAATCCCCTCTCCGAAAGACAGTCATAACTCCAATTCTGTAAGACTCAGAATAAAGCTGGTTGCATAATAATATACCATAAAAGCTGCATGCATCCTTCCGAATGATCTTCTAAAATCCTGCTACTGTCCAATATGATTGAGAGGCCATATACATATTTGTTTTTACAGAAACACAATATTCTCAATAGGGCATTTTCATAAGACGTCACAAATCGACAATTGGAAGTCAAACAACCGTGGGACGGCAGTTGTGATTGGTAGCTGAGATGATTGTGGGTGCGGCTGGAGGTCAATCGGACAGTTGTGATTGGCGAATGAAAAGATCATCAACTGATTGCAACCCCCCACCTATACGATGTGCTATATTTCTTTAATTCATTATACACTCATGTCCAAAATTAAGGTCACAAACAAAAAATCTGTGAAAACTGATGAACTATTCACTGTGTTGCAACGAAATTTGACACAGAGGTATATTAAAATGGGAGAAAGAATATAGCAACATAACAATACGGAAAAGATTTTAATTGTGAATTAAGAAACAGAGTATATCAAAAAGTGTTAAATCATAAATCAGAGATAGAGCATTTAACTCGAAACATGTCTGTCTAATATGGAGTGTGGCCACCGTACATTGCTATACAAGCCTCATAACGAGCTCTCATACTGTTTATGAGGGTGTCAATGAATATTTGTCGCAACAAATCCCATTCTTCCAAAATCTTTTAACTTCTCGCGGGTCCTGGAAGGGGGTTACGCGGTGCAACGGCTCTTCCTAGACCTTCCCAAACATGTTAAACAGGACTGTGGTCCGGAGATCTCGATGGCCAATTCATACGGTGAATATCCTCTTCTTCAAGAAAATCATCAACAACGTGAGCTCTGTGTGGTTGCGCATTATCGCCCATAAACATGAATTTCGGGCCTACAGAACCCCGGAACAACCTCAATTAGGCTTCACCCTAACACCCGGCGTCCAGTCGGGTGTGCCCCTGTCACTGCATCCAACAGGAGAGCTGGTTGTTGTGGAGCTGAAGACATTAGTCTTGGCCACAACAAGAATGGGGGCGTGTTCTTTTCCGTGATGAGTCAAGATTCACCACGCAGAATGTTTCTCGACGAATTTTCATCTGGAGAGAACGTGGAGCTCGATATCATTCCGCCTACGTAAAAAAATCGACAAATTTGGTGGCAAAGGAATCCTTGTCTGGGGCGGCATAACACTGGGAAGTCTTACACCATTATACGGCTTCGATTCGGGTACTGTCAACGCACATCGCCATAGGGATGAGGTCCTTGAAGCATATGTGAGGTTGTCCCGGGTACTGTAGGCCAAGGACTTCATGTTTTTGGACGATAATCCGAAGCCACGAATAGCTCACATTGTTAGCGATTTTCTTGAAGAGGATATTCGCCGTATGAATTCGCCCTCGAGGTATCTGGACCTCAATCCTATTGACCATGTTTGGGATGGTCTAGGAAGAGCCATTTCACAGCGTAATCCTTTTCCCAGAACCCGTCAGGAGTTAAAAGCCGCGCTTTTAGAAGAATGGGCTTTGTTGCCACGAACATTTGTTGACACCCTCATAAACAGTATAAGAGCTCGTTATGAGGCTTGTATAGTAGTGCACAATGGTCACACTCTATATTCGCAGATTTTTCTTGAGATAAATGGTATAGCTCTGATTCATGATTTAACACATTTTGATATACCCTGTTTCTTAATTCATAATTAAAATATTTTCCGTATTTTTATGTTGCTATATTCTTTCTCCCTTTGTAATATAACTGTGTGCCAACTTTCATGGCAAAACAGTGAATAGTTCATCAGTTTTTACGTTTGTGACCTTAATTTTGGACATGAGTGTATTTTTCATGAATAATTTACCTTAGATACGAATTGACATTGCTGTATCTTAGAGTGTGTTCCAATATGTATTAGAGAGTGTGAGGGATAGTACCGCTTTTGGAGAACGCATTTTGAAACAGAAAGTGATAAAAAGATCATGAAACCGTTATATGTTAACCCTTTCAGTGGAAAGCTACTTATGTTGCTAAAATATTAAAATAATTGATTGACACCAGGATTTACAAGAAAATTTATATGAAATTAATTAAAAGCGTTTTATTGAGTACATAATATAAATCACAATTTAGTTTTAAATTTCTGGTGCCAATGTGGCGTTTGGGAATTAAAATTAAGTGTTATATATAATATACCGGCGCCCTTCAAGGTGTTAACAAAAGTAGCAATACTCATCACGAAATCCATAAATATGTCGTTTACTTACTACAATCAGGGTGCATAAGATGTTTTAATCGCCGAAGGCGCCGACTTTACATACTTTCTTATCGCCATATTTAATCGTCATAACAAAAAGAAAATTAATATTAGGGATTTTCGGCCATTGATATACTAATGGACGTGGGAAAAATACATTTAATATTTTACGAATTTTTAATAACTACATTATTAAATAATAATTCATATATTGTATTCATTAGTTGCCTTTATACTTGTACACAAACTGCGTGCAATTTTACCGCTGAAAAAAAATGGCTTGGGTTTGCGCTTTTGGTTCAAATGTCGATATTTTGTGTAAAATTTGAAATATTTTTTTTTATTAAAAAAATTTCTATAGAGCTGATTATTATTTAAAAGTGTTATTTAAACCTTTGTTATTAAAACTTAACATATTTAAACAATAAAACGATATATTTATTCTGTATAACTGAAGGAAAACTAACAACTTTTGGTAAAAAAGGGCGTTGCCACTCTGTTGTGGCAGGCATACAACGAATTGTTGTTTTGAATACAGCTCCTAACCTACTTGCTATAAAAACTACACAGGAGATACCACTTGGAGGTGGTTGCATTTCATATCGCAGCCGTTCCTATTCGAACACCCTACCATCTGAGCACCGTGTTTTATTTATACATTGAGTTGTGATTTTTTTTATCAAAGACTGGCATATGTTTTCAATGTATCAACTTAGTCCATCTCATCTTTGTATCCACAGACTTTGGATGATGCTACTGTGATGTCCTTCATGTATATTTCTACTGCCTGTGTAAGACCTGGGAAGCAAAATAATGGAGTGGGGATGTTATTAATGGAATCGCTTGAGCCGTCTATTATATTCACCAAATTTGCACCCAATTAATGCATAGCGATTGTGAGTTCTGTTAGAATAGTTTTTAAATCAGTTAGATTTTTTATATAATGATCTACTTCAAAGTTGATTACAGGTATTTAAATTTTGAATATGGCATTATTTACCTTATCTCTTGTATTTATTATATGCTGAGAATCTAGCTGTTTAGTGTGATAGGGATCGTCAGAAATCTTTGCAGTCAGAATTTTCTCTCGGTGTGCAAAGGAATCATTGTCTAAATAGCCTTTTTTAGTATTTGTTTCATGCCATTTTCTGTGTTGTTAAGTAGCCGAGTAATTTCCCATAAGCTTTTTTAGATCCTTTCTTTAGATGTGGATTACATTTGGTGTAAACCATCCTGGGGCATAAAATTGAATTAGATACATTGTGATTGAACCTACAGACTGTGATGGTCTTTCAGCTTTTATATAAAGGAAAAAAATATTCACTATTGTGCGCCTATCTTGTGTGGGGTAAGTTTCTTGGGTTTCTATTCGATAGTTCTTCTGAGCAATATTCTGATGAAATAGCTTTGAAAATGTGCAGCCGGTATTTCTGGTTTGTGTTGAGTACCTTTTTTCTCGATTTCAGGAAACAATTTCTCAAAATTACTCTCTATGGGTTAAAAAACTGCAATAGGAAGTCAATGGTACGTGGACAAAGATTTTCCTATTGGTCCGGTGAATCCATGTGGATTAGTGCGCCTATTAGTGCGCCTATTGTGCGCCTATCTTGTGTGGGGCAAGTTTCTTGGGTTTCTATTCGATAGTTCTTCTGAGCAATATCTTAATGAAATAGCTTTGAAAATGTGCAGCCGGTATTTCTGGTTTGTGTTGAGTACCTTTTTCTCGATTTCAGGAAACAATTTCTCAAAATTACTCTCTATGGGTTCAAAAAATGCAATAGGAAGTCAATGGTACGCGGACAAAGATTTTCCTATTAGTCCGGTGAATCCATGTGGATTAGAAATTTTCCGATCGATCTTCTCAAATAAATGAGGAAATTCACTGAAGTGGAGGTTGCATATGATCCATTGTAATGGTCCATTCTAAACGAGTCCCACACAAAATGCCTCACAACGGCGAATAGAATTTCCCACCTTTAAATGAGTACTCACTGCCCATCAGAGTATCTGCGTTTTTTCTCAAAGTACTATGTAATCCAAGTGTGTGCCACAGGTTGGTTTACAAATAGATGTAATCCACATCTAAAGAAGGGATCTAAAAACTTATTGGAAATTACTCAGCTACTAAACAATACATAAAGCGGTATAAAACAAATACTCAAATAATTTATTTGTTCCCATAATGTTTCCTTGTTGTTCCAATGTTTCCTTTGCACACGCACAGCAAATTCCGATTGCAATGTTCTCTAACAATCGGCCATCACATTTAAAAGCTTGCTACTCAGCCCATAATAGATGCAAGAGGAGAGTAAATGATGGCATACGCAAATATCTAAAATATCGACAATAAACTTTGAAGCGTATAATTATATAAATATAATTGATTGGAATATTGTTGTGGTAACAGAACCCCCAATCACTAGGCATTTATGGGATGCGATTTTGGTGATGATAATAGACGGCTGAATAGATTCTATTAATATCATCCCCACTGCATTACATTGTTTGCCTTCTCTTACACATGCAGTAGAAATACACATGAAGAAAGTCACAGCAGCATCATCCACAGTCTGTGGATACAGAGAAGTCGTGGATTAGGTTGATACATAAAAAAGTATGCCAGTCTGATAAAAATTCGCAATTCAATGTAAAAATAAAACATTGTGCTCAGATAGTAGTGTGGTCGAGCTTGGTACGGATGGGGCATGATATGGAGCCACCATCTGGTGGTGTGTTTGGGTGGTTTTGAAAGCAACTAGGTAAGAGCTGTATTCAAAACAACACTTCGTTGTATCGCACAACAGATTGGCAAAGCCCTTTTTTACCCAAATTTGCCAGTTTTGCTTCGGTTAAACAGAATAAAGATATCAGTTTATCATTTAAACATGTTCAGTCTTTAATAATAAAAGTTTAAATAACAACGGGCTCTATATGAATTTTTTAATTTTTTTTTGAAAAAATGTCAAATTTTACCTTTTTGACATTTGTTCCAAAAGCTCAGATCCAAGCCATTTTTGTTCAGCGGTAAAATTGCAAGTAGTTAATGTACTAGTATAAATGCAACTTTTAGCACCTACCCGTTTTTGATTTAAAAAAATAATTCTTTTTTCGCTCTACTTTAATTTCTAAATTGCGGATATTTTTCTGTAACATTGATTGATATGCTCATTTTTCATTAATTTATAGTTACCTAGCTGGAGATACAAAATTGATGCTAAAATGCATGTCCATAATTTTTTGGCATGTAAATATGCAATAAAATTATAGAGTTTCTATTTTAATTTTAAATATTAGTTTCAGATGTACTATGCAGTTGTACCTTATGAAAAATATAAAGTACATGATATTATGAAAATATTATAAGAATTAAAAGGATGCTTATATTATTTTATCGCATTAATTTGAAATGAAATTATAGCCATCGTTCAGATTTCTTTTAACTTACTGTTTCTGGGTGTACTTGCTATATGAGTGTTTCTGTGCGGGTGTTTACGTACACCTGGATGGTTAATTTATAATGCATCTGATCAATTAAGATGTCCTTGAGAACAGATAACTTTATTTTTGTCTGATCAGTGCTACACCTTTAGCCTAAAATTACCAAATTTCAATTATGTTTCAACTTCAATGCTCTCATAATTTTATATTGGCGCAGCATGTCCCAAATGGGACCTTTCCAAATTAAACCTTAATAAACCAACCAACCAACCTCATAATTTTATAAACTGTATCTTTTTCAGATTTTTTTTAAACTTAAAATTACATTAGGATTTTAAAATTTATCATCTTTTTGAAAACAAATAATTATTTTAAATAAAGTTTAGCCAACGTCTCTAAACGGAAGCCACTTCACGAAAATGGAGGATGTTTGTTCCCTAACTTAGCCGGAAAATAAGGTTGAAAAAACCGTGAAGAGTTTATAAAAAATTTGCAGGAGTGTGAAATTTTAAACCGATACACGAGACACTGACTTGTTTCATTTTAAAGGAGAGAGAAGGAAAAGAGTGGAAATGCACAGTTTACAGTATACGAAAAAATGAAAAGACGTCTTCTGAAATTATCAATTCTAAACAAGAGGGACATCGAATGTCCTTCTTTAAAGTCTCGTGTATCAACAGGCAATAATTCGTAGTTGGATGTTACTATGGATCTCTTACTTAAAATTTCAAAATGGGATGCATTCTTAAATAGTAATGGTATCCTAACACAAATTGATTTAAAGCGATATATTTGTTTCGAAAGCACTTGTATCTTTCGAAGGGATTACTTCTTCAAGAAATAATCATTGCTGCTCATTTTTATCCAAGATTCTTTAAATGCACGGTAAGCCAAAAGCCTTTGGACACTCTTTTACTTACGAAATGGAAAAAAGATGAAATATCTAACTAGTACAGCAAAGACAAAAGAGGGGACCAAATATTTTAATAACTCTTTTTTGTTCTAACAAGCGTAACTAAGACTATCTGCGTAAGTCCGCAATATGACAATGCAATTCGCCATCTTGCATTAACCTGAAAATTTGTAATTAAGAAGGGTGTTGCATATCTGATAGTACCGTTATGTTTTCAGAAATCAATTAACACAATCAGATTTTCCACATCCGGAACAGTTTAGAAGTAACAAAACTCAAAATTTACTAAAGATATTAACTTTGACAATATTCAAGAATGCGTTCAACGTTCAGTTCAATTAGGTGGCATTTAATTATTTCAGCATTGATGCCCATGAAATTTGGAGCGAGATGTGATGAGGGTTTTCGGGATCCTATGCAGAAGGAGATGGTTTTCGTGGATTTTCAGAGCAAACATCAGTTGCTTAGGATGGCCCATGAGATAAAAATCAAGGGTGATCTGGTTAAAATTTCCAAAAGATCATACTGGTGAATTATAAGGGGGTCCGGGACACAAAAATCTTCAAATTTTCTAAAACAATTTTATTGCATTAAAATTATTGCATTAAAATTTTCTCTGTTTTTTTTTTTCCTTAAATTGACGTTTAAATCATGTTTCTCTGTTAATTAGAACTGGAAATATTATTGTTTTTGTTTTGGTTTGTTTTCAAAATCTAGCTTTTAAGCAATGATTGTCAATAGAAACGACTTCTTCTGAAACTGAGTTTTTCTTCATGATGGGGTTTTTCACCATTTCTCGTATTTAAATTTTTATAAGCCAAGAACCATTAAAGATAAATGGTTCAAAATTGGAACATGTCTTTTTCAACTGTTTTACTTTAATTTCCATTCAGCAAATTTGGAAAAAAATATTAACTTTTGAAAATATGATTTTAAAAAAAATACATAATTTTTTTTAACTTTAAATGGTTTTATTTTTTTTAATTAATATTTTTAAAAATGCTGAATAAAAATTAAAACTTATATATTTATGTTTATTTAAATGAAAAATATTGAAATTCTACAAATAATATTTCGAGTCATAACGATTTTAAATTATCTCACTTTTTTAATAAATTTTTAATTAAAAAAAATGAGAAGTTTTATCATGCGATTTTTTTTACAAATAATATGGTTAACATCACAAAAAAAAAAATTCAAAATTTTAACTCAATAAATAAAAAAATCCCCTAAAAAGTGCCCCGGACCCCCTTAAATGCACATGATATTCAGTAATGGACAGAATCACATCTCGTGTAAAAGAACCCCTTCGCTGCGTAATATCTGACGAAACCGTCATTTTCAGTGATCGAAAATCAATCATGATCATCAAGGAACGAAATGCAACATTTTCAGGTAGAATTGCGAAGTACGGACATAGTCAAATAATATGGTTCCGATTGATACACATGACCCATTTTCCAAATCACATCATTACATTCAAATAACCAAGTAATTTAGATGAATTAATTCAGCAAAAATTACTTTTACGCCAATCTTTGTAATTTTGATGGTGCACGTAATGATCCCACATAAAAATTTCCAAAAAATGCGTTCTTCATCTTCTGTATTTATATTTACTCAACGATTCTTATACGGAAAATCCCATGAGAATAAGTGATTTCTAAGAACATCATGGTGTTACTTCATATACCCAAAGGTACGCGTCCCATATGAAAAAACATCGATCCAATATGATGGATATCAAGTTTATAGCAATATTTCGGACATAGCTTAAAATATTTCATTGTTTATCAAACTCACACTTCATTGGTTCTCCTATCATGTTTTCTAAATTGCAGTTTTAGTTTCTCTTTCGGAAATAAAAGCATATCCGACTACTTCCAAATTGCCATGCATAAATGATTGATAATTATGATATATATATAAATGACAGATATCAAAGCGCATATTTTTATAATTATGTTTTTATTTTATAAATGTAGGAAATGATTTATTTCCCATTTTATTTTCATCCGTGACTTTTATAAAAACGCGCTTCGGGAACAATAATTGTAAAATTACTGCGTCAGGCATTTTTTTACCCACGTATCTAAATTTTCTTGCGAATTCGGAAACATACATACAATATTCGACGAAAACAAATTTAAAATTGAAACAACGCACGAAATCTTCCAGCAATAAAAAAAGTATCAATGCTTTACTTCGTATTTGGATTATCTCATAATTTATGTTATCTTTGTTGGATGGATTTTTGCCCATGGATCTCCGGTCCTTAAGCTTATTTAGATATTAGATGAAAAATATATATTTTAGTATACCGTATCGCCTTTAATTATATTAAATTAAATTATTTAAATTAATTAATTAATTAATTAATTAAATTTAATTATATTAATTAATTATGATAATTATTGAATCATATTATTTATGAAATAAGCCTTGTTATGTAAGTATTGGCATTAATTCTAAAGTACTGAACAAAAATTACGATACTGTCAATAAAAAACTTTTATGAATAATGTTAAACTAAATATACGGAAAATACACACACACACACACAAAAACAAAACAAAACAAAACAAAACAAAACGCGCGAAGTCTGTATTAATGGAGCAAAAAGCATGTTTCTTGGAAAGAAAAATTCTTTTTTAAGAATTAGAAAATTATGAATATTATTTGTTTCTTCTTCTTACAAATATTTGCTATTAGAATATGTTTTTTGCATTAATTAAATTTGGCGAAAATCGTTCGGCTTTTTTTTTATCTAATGCACCTTGAAAAGCAGGGTTGCCAGGGAAATGCCACAATTGAATTTTGAATACCAATATCTTCTTACAGTAGCATTCGCCTTCTTTTATTACAGAAATTCTGTGATTAAATAAGGCTAATATTACATTTTTTCAAAACATGTACGATAAACAACACCACAATTTCTATTTTTTTTTTTTTTTTTTTTTTTTTTGTTAATTTCCTTTTGACAATTTTTTTTTTCATAAAATTCCTGTTTCTAACGCGTAAAAGAAAAAAGAATTACCCGCTCTATTTTGCAGAAGAAAAGAAAAAATACCCGCAGTTAGTAAATTAAGGAAAAATAGATTTCTATCTCTATTTAAGCTATTGAAAGCAATCTTATTCATCTTAGTTTTAATTATCGTTGACAGCAAACGAACAAAATTTCTATTTAACTGTGATTTTATTCACATTTTATTCTTATTTTATTTCTTTCGTCGAATTGCTCTAGATTTAACAGTTTGATATAAATTGAATTTAAAGTAATTTCAAGGAGTTATCGTCCAAATTGAATCTTTCACTTATTTTAAATCACCTTAATGAAAAATGTCAAGAACAGATGTGCTAAGTGATACGAATATATAAATCAATTATATTTAAAAACGTAATTTAAATCTTGTCTCTCCTGATCGCATAATTTATAAATGTATAGTAAAACACCTGTTATTCAACAGTAAGCACAATTAAATATGTAAATTTGCATTATGATCAAACATTTTATTATTCCTTTCATTTAAAATATCATATTTTATAAGTGATCCTGAATCAGTGTTGCAGAAATATTATATTATAGTGAAATGATTAAATGCCAAAATTAGGTATGCATACAGAACTTGAATGTATTTTTTTCTGACATTACTTTAATGTACGTTACTTCGTGTGTCATTTTCTTATCTGAGATAAAACAAAAAGAATTTTTTTCTTTATTTTTTCTTTTTGAATGATCGTTATAGAATATACGCGTGAAATATTTTTTTTTCAATAGTTGAAAATATGCAAGGTATAAAAATATTAATGCAGTCTAGAGGCATGCAGTCTGGTACCCTTTTAAAATAAATTGGAGGAGGTGCTATAGTATATCTACAGTATATTTTAGTTTTTTTGTGATACAGAAAATATGAAAAATTTTTGACGATAACTCTGTCTATTTTTGGTACATTAGAAAACACATAAATTCTGGATTATCAGGAACTGAAATTGCCAGATATCTAACTTTTTTTTTTAAATTAAGGTTGCAAATTGATTTGATTATAATGGATGTTATGACCATAATTTTAAGATTAGAAACGTGTTTATATACGCTTAGCGAATAAATAGCTATTACTCTGGACGTGCACATACATTAGAAATTTCTAAACAGCAAGAAGAAAGGCCTTCCTCTCTTTCAAAAAAGGGCATTATTTATGTACCTAGAATTTCTTAATGAATACAAATAATAATTTTATTATTATTACACTATTCAGGGGTTAGCATTATACGTAGAGAAAAAAATTTATTGTTCTTACAACTATTTTGAAAATATCTTCATCGTACCTTTCTATAGCAGATGTTAAATAATGTGACCATGAAGATCCTTGATAAAGTGTTCTGATAAAAACAATAAAATTTCCCCTATATAATGCAACCCCTGAGTATTATATCCAAAACTTTTATGTTTCTTTCAAAATTGTGAAAATAAGTGATTTCTGAATTATTTTCTTTTTTTATAACACATACATCTGCTAGGTGCTGACACACCAGAGCTAGGTAATATTGGACAGAGTCATTTACCAAGCCATTTATCCTTCATGACACTACGACTAAAACTTTGTGTATTTTTAATATTTTAAAGGAAAATTGTAAAAAGTGTGCTACTAATTCAGTTGATTAATAGTAAAAAATTCAATGTTCTAAGCCTAATTTTTACCACTGAACCTAACAAATTAAAGTTTTTTCCAAAAATGGCCTAGATTCCTATATATTTATATGTATATGATTAAAGTGATGGACATCATCATTTCTAGTCTCACGGAGATCCTACGTCAACAATAATGCCTGCTATATATTTTATTCACATACTTACATGTCAAAGAAAAAATCTTGACGAAGCATTAACTTGGCACTCGCGCATGTCTTCTAAGTAGCGCATAAATTGCAGTGATGCACATAGTTTGGAACATTAATATATTATGTCAAAATTTAACTAATCGGATCTCATATTTACACAACTTATAATTTTATTAATTATGGAATTGAGAAATTCCAGCTTATTTTATTACGCTAGAATTAATTTTTAACAAAAAATTAAGAACGTTTAAAACATACATTTATTTCTTTTAGTTAATTAGTATTATGTAAATTTGAAATAAATACATTATGTTAATTAAATTCCGTCAATGGACTCACTCTTTTGAAATTATTAAATAATACGTTACAACTTAATAAAATACACTTGACGAAAAAATTTAATGCTTTATTTAAATATTGAAATGGACACAAAAATTTACAAATTTCGCCGATAACAAGCATACTTATTTTCACGCAGGTAAAACTGCATGTAATGAATATTGATATCTGCCAATTGATCAAGTAATAGATTACATGGGTTAATTTTATCCCTAAGATCATATTAGTAAAGTACAAATAGCAATGTTTATACGTTTTTATCATCTTTTCGTTTTGAAATTATGTTCAGATTCGTTACTTTTGTAATGATGAAATGCATCCTTTATACAGGGTGTCCACGTATAACCTGGCTGACCTTTATTTTCGCAACCGTTGGTCCTAGATGCATAATTTCAATTACAAAAGTGGTCAAAATTAGATGCAGAGTTAAGATAAAAATGTTTGAAGCGAAAAAAAATTTCGTGAATAATTACAGAATCTAAATTTTATACAGCCCCCATGTCCCTATACTTACATTTAGGGGCGTTTGTCTATTCGAAAGTATTGCAAACACAAAAAGTTCCGTATATGTACGACCAATATTCATTGAGAAATTTTATTCAAAGTTATCAGGTATAGTATGGGGACCGTATACAAATGGAGATGCGAATATATCCCCTTTCAGAAAGACAAGAAGGTTTGAGAGTTAGATATGATTATGACAAAAGGGTTGTTGTTCAAGTCAAAAAACAGTAAAATATTTGTCTAATCATTGGTATTGAAAATAAAATTGTATATTTTGTATAATACATAAAATTACAGTCCACAAACTCATACAAATTTAATAAAGTAATTTGAAATAATAACACAGTAAGTAGTGCTCTCAAATAAAAACGAAATAGAAATAAACAATGTGGATTTCGTGAATATCGTCTTTCATACTTTCTCACTGCATGTGTTCCAAGTGCCTTCCCTGGACTACAACACATAGACGGACACGTGACAGAAATTCTTCTTGAACATTTTTTTAGCATTGCATGCGTGACACGTCTGATGGCGGATAAAATGCAATTCTGCAAATCTACTCGGCTTACTGATTGTACTTCTTAAATCTTGCTTTTTAAATAACCCCAAAGAAAGAAATCTAAAGGATTTAGATCCGACGATCGAGGAGTCCATTCTACCAAGCCTCCTTCACCTATGATGTTATCTAGAAACATGCTACGTAGAACTGTTCGGGGGGAGGCTGTTTTGTGGGCTGGGGTTCCATCATGTTGAATCCGCATCTTGGTGAGTCTGCTAACGATACATGATCATCTAAGAAGTCAGATAATGGTCGTAACAGATCTAGGTACTTTGTACCTGTTAAAATGTCATCAAAAAAGAAGGGCCTCACTAACGCTCATTTCCAGATGCCACATCAAACGTTATCAGACCATCATACTTGATGTTTGTTGGGTCATATGACATGCGGATTTTGCACAGACCAGAAGTGTGTATTCTGGCTATTCACAACACCAGTTCTTGAAAACATGCACTCATGTATCCAAACAATGTCATTCAAAAACGACGAGTCTCTTTGTAGCTTGTTCATAAACAAATTGCTAAAATCGAACTGTCTATCTCCATCTTCTGGCAAGAACGCTTGTACCAATTGCGGTCGATAAGGTTGTACTCCGTATATATTTAAAATGTTCCATTCAGGGGATTTTAAACAGCCAGAAACTTCACTAATATCCCTAACACTACACTGTATACGCAAGAGCATATCTAAAAATCTTCTCGTTAGTGCCATACATACCTGAGCTTCCGGATCGAGGATATTTTTTAATGCTACCAGTTTCTCGTAAGCGCTTTACAATATTTAAAGTCGTGATTTTAGAATTATGGCTACCATTTGGAAATTTAATTCAGTATTGCCTTGCAGCCTCTCGTCCATACCGATTTTACTGGCCATAAAGTAATATCATTTCTACGTACTGTTCCATGGTGTACATTTTAACAACAAGCATTGACGAATCAACTAAACACATCTGGTGTAAGTCACTTTTATTCAGCAATGAAGGGGTAACGTTATTTTGGGTCTACCAATCAGTATGCCGTGAGTGAAATTTCCATAGGAACCTGCAAATCCCACAGTACTGCGTACCCCTTTGACATAATACGGATAGGGAAAATTCTAAATGCGATTTCGTCTTCAAATAATCTCGTAGTTAGATCGTTAATGCGAAGTAAAATCGATTAATCTTAGTTTAACTTCAGTTTTCCGAAATTCAAGGAAAGCTTACTTTCCATGTTAATGGAAAGTCGTCGTAAGGCATTGTAAAACCTAGGACGGTTTACACAATGTCTTAATCAGAGAGGCCATAGAGATTAGAGCATTAAAGGACGAGAATGGAGAAAAAATAATCAACGAAATAACCCATGCAACTGTCGACAATAGATGGCGCCAGATCATAAATGAGCAACAGGGAAAAACTAGGGAAAAAAGAAAATCTCGGCCAGAACCATAAAATCTTTTTTCATTTGAACTGAGGATGCCTTAGATAAAGGTCAAAACGTTATTCAAAAAGAAAAGGGGGAGAGAATACTGTCTGATGAAGTTTGATAGGTCAGAGTAAATATATATTTTAATGGAATTTTATGTACTTATAAAGACTTATGTTCTTAAATGAACCTTTAATTTTCTACAGAACTAACCAATTAGTAATTTTTATTGGAACGTGCACGATTTTAAAAGAATGTATTTTTAGAAATAAAAGTAAAACTTTGCTATTTTATTATACCAATGCAGAATACTGATTTTATAGATAAATTGTAGAAAGAATTTTTTGTTGAAAAACAACAGTAAACGTATTTACAAATGATGAATAAAAAACTTTTTATGGCTATTTTTAGAGATATGCATATAACACAGACATGTATAATGGACCCCATTGTTTGAAATAATACCTGGGAAAAATTGGTAATAAATAAAAGTATAGTACAGTACAGGTATTAACCAAAATAAAACCTTCAGGTTTTAATTATATTGACTTCTACAGATGTTTCTGTAGCTCTTGGTGAAACTAGCTTATAGAAAAAAGAGCCATAATTATATAATACTTTGCTTTTTTATAGAATTCTATAAGAAATTTTTGTAAAGGAAAGTGCTGGGCCAGCAAAGGAATAGCAGTGGGATAGGTGCTAGCACTACTGGAAAAGTGCCGGATTGAAGTAATGTGATGGCATACCAATGCTGGCCTGCTGTTGGCCATCACTGATGGCCATCTGCATTCGGCTTGGGCACTTTTCGACAGGATTAAGTAATGGCACCCTTGCACTTTACCGCTGATAGCACTGCTGGCTGCCATCTTTTTTCCAGCTGATGGCCCACTGTTTCTTTCTTTGCTGGGATATTTCAAAAAATTATGTCAATGTGGGCATTTTGAACAGAAATTTCCCGAAGCCATTGTGTTAGAGACGAAAAATATTGTCCTACTGAGAAAATAATTAATCATAAATCAAGTTTTAATTAATTGAACGAAAAATAAAAACAGAGGTTTTTTATAAATCTCTTCAAAAACCACGTCAGCAAGTTTAATATTTTTTCTATTAAAAATGAATCTGAAAATGTGCCAAAAAATTTCGAGTTGCTGAGCATGGAAATATATATATATATATATTTTAATACCTCCTTAACATTATTCTGATAAAACCAGCTATTCTATAAAAATGAAATAAAAACTCGTCAAAAGCAGCCAGATAAAATTGTTAAAGTGGATAAATCTCTGATCATGATTTAGTTTTTATTGGTGAAATTAGTATGGTTAACTTCGAAATCTACTTCCGCCTGTAGGCCGGGCCGATAGGGATTTTTTCATTTTCAATCCCGTATCTTTAGTTTTATTCGGTTTATAGACTCTTGCTAATTTTACCAATTTTACTCTATTTTCCAACTTCTCAATGTGACTTACTTCCACACCTGCGTATTCATCTACTATGTTCGCCATTTCTTTCAAGAAATTGTTTGAATCGCTATTTTCTGTTAATTTGTCAGTTATTTCCTTATTTTCCTCTTCGCAAGTATGTAATTCGCATTTTTCTTTCAGCTCGCTTGATTGTGTTAATTGTAACACCTCCTTTCTTTCATTCAACTTTTCCATACTCGTTGAATTTGATTTTTCTTTGCGAGATCTTTCTGTTATTTTCATTATTGCATTTTTATTTGTTTCGTTGGCAACACATTTTCAAGTTTCATTAGTATCATTGAACGCTTTAATATATCTACAATATACGGGGATTTCGCCCTTGGTGTTTTCTTTGTTGGCAAGATTTTTTATTTTGACGTCGTCTCCCGTGACTGATAAGTAGTAACCTGATACTGCATCCATACCTAACAATATGTCACAGTCCAGACCTGATCCTACGTGAAAATTATCTGTCAGTTTCACGCCGTCTACTTGTATTTCATACTCAAAGTAACCTATTGGCTTCGTTTCTTCTCCGCCAAATCCTGTCAAAATATACAAATATTCTTGGCATAATTCAAGTGCGCCTATTTCGGTGTAATATTCTTCATTTATTAAACTGACATCGCTTGATGTGTCGACGATAACTTTCATGGGTTTCTCATTTATTGGAACTACACGTATCTTTTTTGTCAATTAGGCGTTATATTCCGCTTGTGATAAGCTCATTATGTTTCTTTTTTGAGCGTCATTCTCATTTGCTTTCGTAATCGGGGCACTCATGTGTGCTCAATTGATTAATATTTGTACATTTGGAAGCGATATGACCAGGCAAAGTACAAGAATAGCAGATAATTCTCGAATTAATAGGTCTGTTGGATCGTCTTGTATTATTTCGCTGAATATTTTGATGCCATTGGTAATCCTTTTCGTCCTGTTCACGCTATTTTGCGCCTTGAGCAATTTGACGGTTTAAATCCTCTAAATGCTGTATCAAAATCACCTAGTTTTTCAAGAAATTCATCTACTTCTTTTATTTTTGGAAATTCCTCAATAAAACGTTCTCTGGTTTCTGGCGGTATTTTTCGCTTAATTTGATCAGTTACTAATAACTCCGTTAATCCATCAAAATTTGTTACGTTCATTCCACGTACCCATTCATTAAAGTAGGTTTTTAACTGAAAACCAAAATCGCGCCAATTATCTGTTGGCTTCTTTTTATGAGTCATGAACCGCTCTCTAAATTCTTCCGGCGACATTTTGAATCTTTTCAACAATAATTGTTTTATATATTCATAGCTATTTACATCCAGTTCCTTTTCTCTTGTAATTATGCTAGCTATTTCTAACGGTAATAAACTTAATAGATATGATACCCATTCATCCTTGTCTATTTTCATTTGAGATACTTGTCTCTCATATAATGTTAAAAACATACAAATATCACCATTTTCACTATCAAAACGATTAAGTAATTTCAACAAATCAAAACTTTTACCTGTTCCCGTTCTCGGAGCCAGTATTTCTGCATCCTTCTGAGAGTCTATCTCGGCTTGCATTGGCAATTTCTTTAATTCAAATTCCCTCATTTTTTCTCTATCCTTTATTTCTAACATCAGTTTCACCTCCCCTATCTCTGTCTGTCGTTTTTTCTCTTCTGCTTCAAGTTCTAACTTTCTTTCTTCCAACGCTATTCTCTTCGCCTCTTTCACCTTCTCTGCTTCTATCTTTCTGTGCTCTTTCTCCTTCTCTACTTGTGCTTCATGTTCTAACTTTCTTTTCTTTTTACTAGCCGATGATATTACTTCAAAACGGTCTTTTATAAAGACTTCATCAAAACTTTCCCAAGTTTTTATTGCTTCAATTAATGACAGAATGGTTACTTTCTCTGGCATACTATTCCGCATTCCTCGCATAGTTCAATCAAATCGCTTCGTCGCGCTTTGTTCAAAATCGACATAATGATGTGTTTTTTCCGTAATTGATTCAATTTTTTATTCAAATCCCGGCACCGAACCCCCAAAATTTATATTATTTAGTCTGAATATTACTAAATGATTCACTTGGCTTATAAGTACAAATAAACGCATCTATTAGTTTATCAATTTTATACGGCATTTACTATTCACTCGAACAAATAATATGCTTAGAAGGTCACAACAGTTCGTCCACATCAATAATACAATAGATGTGTAAACATAAATACTGGAATTCACTCAGAATTCTTGCCCAAAACTTTTTTTTGACATTTAACGAATTTTCAACCTTCATGTTGAGATAAATACTATAGAACTTCTCCGAATAAACATATCTTGAATTTTCTTATTTTTCCCATCCAAACCGTTGCCACACATTTTTTAGCTTTTTTCCACGCTTCTCGTTTTATACTTTTTGTTTCATATACGATTGCATACTCATTAAATAAACCCTTGACTTAGTAAAGTTGCATTGTTGAGAATATTTACAATCCCACATATATATACAGTGTGTCCACGTATAAACTGACCAACCTTTATTTTCGCAACCGTTGGTCCTAGATGCATACTTCCAATTACAAAAATGTTCAAAATTAGGTGCAGGGTTAAGATAAAAAAAGTTTGAAGCGAAAAACAATTTAGTGAAGAATTACAGAATGTAAATTTTTATATGGTCCCCCGGTCCTATAAGTAATATTTAGTAAAATTTTCCTGTAACACTGGCAATAAAGGTAAAAAAAAAAGTCCCGTTATTCTACGATTAAAATTGACCGAGTAATAACTGTTAATAATAAAGTTAGACTATATTTTTTGCTGCATATTAGGGGTCATTCACAAATTACTAGAAATATAATTTCGTCAGATATATTATAGAAATGGTTCAGAGTAAAATTAGCATTGCAATCTAAATTTGAAATCTTTAATCAGTCTGACATATTACTGCAAAATGTACAATTTGTACTGAACATTATAAGAGAATAAAAATAACAGATTTTTTATTAAATAAAAGGATGAAAAACAACAGCCTCATTTCTTTTCAAAATGATACATATTTTAAAATGCTGTTAGATACCACTGTCTTTCAAATTTTGGGTTGTGGCATGTTTTTTTTTTGCTTTTAAAAATTGATTCTTATGTATCTTTTAGCACTGAATCCGAAAATGGCCTTCATTTTAAACCATCAAATCAGGAATTTTCTCAAATCGCAAATTTCAAAGTTAAAAAGCTAAAAGCTAAAACTGATCCCCCTCCCCTCCCAACCACATTGGACCCCCCAGCTGTTTATCTGTAAGAAACCCAGTATACGACAAAAAATCTAATAAATTATTGAATTAAATAACATTAAACTGAATAAAAAAGTTTTACATCTATTTTATAGTATCAGATTTTTTCCTATTTTTTAACCTTGTAATTTACGATTTGGGAAAAATCTTGACAGGATGGTAATTTTTTGATTCAGCGTTAAAAGCGTTAAAAAAATACATAAAATGTAATTATAAAATTTGAAAAACACAACCATCGCTGGTTTATGTTATCTAATCTAAAACGCTTTCTTAAACTTCTTGACGGTAATCTATCCGAATTTGTTGTGTTATCCTCTAATATATTTATGTATAAGATGGTAAGAGTCGAAAATCATAATAATATTGCATTGTCATCGGATTTAAAACAGTATGTAAAATTTAACTTCGATCGGACATTTGAAAGTAAGTTAAAGTTCAAATACAAATTTTAAACTGGAAACACAATTATTGCAAGTTAAATAAAACCTTATGAAAATAACATCATTTTAGTTAAACGAAATCATAGCCTCAAGTACTTACAAAATAAAACATATATTAAAATACAATTATTTTAACTAATCTGAAACTTAACTAATAAAAGTTAATCGTAATATTCTTACGGTTTCTTTGAAAGCGCAGATACCTTAAAATAAGGTTAAGTACTTTATAAACGATCCCTGAAATCATGGTCGAAATTATCTGTTTTGATATGCAAAAATGTGGTATAAGTCATACATTTCAAAGTTTCATAACTCGGTCAATTTTAATGTTAGATTAATGGGTCTTTTTATGTCTTACTTGTTAGTGTCACAGTAAATTTATAGTAAATATCACTTATAGGACAGGGGATAAATATAAAACATAAATATTTAATTTTCGTAATTTTTTAATAAATGTTTTTTTTTTTTTTTTTTTTTTTTTTTTGTTTACCCAAATAGCTATCAAAATAATTCTTTACATTATTTAAACCATTTTTGTATTTGGAAGCGTGCATCTAGGAGCAACGGTTGCGAAAATAAAGGTCGGTCAGGTTATACGTGGGCACACTGTGTATAAATATATATGTGTGTGTGTGTGTGTGTGTGTTTGTAAAAATGTAATAAAAGGGACAGTAGTAAGCTGTCTAATGTGTGACATTCCCAAAATGAAAATATGATGGATCTGTAGAAAATGATATTTTTTAATGAATTATTATGCACAGTTCTCAAATTTTACAGTTTTTCCATACCACTACAATTGAATAGAAACAACTGGCTTATTGAATCCTAAATTATGACGATTAATGAAGTCAATATTTTTTCACATATAGTGGCAGGAAAAAGCATACAACTCGACATCTATGTATTACGACACACATACACTCGTGTATATATATATATGTGTGTGTGTGTGTCTTATTATTATTATAAGTATTATGCTGCATGTTTATTTTTAAGTTGTAAGTGATTTGAATTTTATTTGATTTTATTGAATATTCCCAGCAAAGAGGAAATTGCTGGCCAGCAGTAAGATATGTACTGGCAACGATGGAGATGTGCTGGCTAATAGTCTGCCACTGCACGAAAACTGCCGGAGAGCTTCAGTCAACTTTGCTGTTGGAAATCATCAGATAAAATTCTGGTGGGCTTCTGTTTTATCTCATGCGGTGGCCCACCATTGCATGGAAGTGCACGAACTTTTGCAGTATTATTGCTGGTAATCCTTACACAAGGTGGAGAGGCGAATATCGAAGACATTGAGTATTTGAACACAAATCTGAAATGAATCTCTTAACACAATTTAAGCTGTGAAGCTAATTTTTTTAAACTGTAAATAAAATAGCACAACTGCCACGAACAAAATAAATAAGTAAAGGAATAAATAAATAAATTCTTTATTTCAAAGCACTTTTTTTTCTCCTTAAATCTGGTTTTACTGAGTTACAAATGATTTCGGCATTCATAATTTACACAGTTGATAATCAATAATAAAAAAAAGCGTGTGAAATATATAGGATTTCTCTAAAATACAATAATTTCTATACCAGTTTAATGATTGGGAACGTAAATCACAAAAGTCCTTCCGGCCAGTGCCGGGAGGAAGAGGTAGCTTTCATATTCCTTCTTTTAAAAAAGCCAACTTATATTATTCAAACACAAGAAGCTCAATTTAGTGGAAACCGAATATAGGAGATTCAATACTAAATTTATCAATACTAAATCATTATGAATGAGAATTTCGCGAAATTAGTTAGCTTTATCCAAGCTGCTTTTATTTAAAGTAACTTATATTTGGCTGCCAAATTCGGTGATTTCTTAAAGTGCTTGCCATTTTAAGACAACATGGTGGATGAGGCTAACCAGTGAACGTGGTCGAGACCTTAGTAATTGCTGTGCTCACTCACATCGGAATAGATTGATATATATGAGTGCTTTCGCAGGCAAAAAATCAGATTTTTCAAAATGTCACCCACATTAGATATTGAAATTTCTATATCTGAGCCATTTTTTAAGATAAAGACAAACAAAAAATGCTCCTGAATCCTTATATCAAGGTCAAATACTTAAGAAAGAAACCTTTTTCAATTTCTAATTTTTTTGCACCTCACTTTAAATAAAATTTTATTTTAATTTAATGGCCGCCATTTTGAAACAAGATGGCTGATGAAGCTGGCCAGCGAACTTGGTCGAGATATTGATGTATACTATCCACATGCCTTCTTACATCGAAATAGGCGAATGCGTGTGTTATCGCGTAAAAAATACAAGATCGTTTCAAAATGTTAGACATGCTAGAAATTCAAAGTGCTATAATTCAACCATTTTTTAAGATATAAACAAAAGAACAAATTTTCAGAAACAAAATCTGCTCCGGAATCTTTGTATCAAGGCCAAACACATAAAAAAAACTTTTTCATTTTCCAATTTTTTAATACCTCATTTTAAATTTTAAATTTAATTTTTTTAAAATGGCAACCCTTTTGAAACAAGATGGCGAATGAAGCTGATCCACGAACTCGGTCGAGACGTTGGTATGTACTATGTACAGACCAAGTTACATCCAAATCGGTTCTTAAATACGCCTGTTATCGCATGACAAATATCAGGTTGTTTTAAAATTTCAGCTATAATAGAAATTCAAAATGCTATAACTCAGCCATTTTTTTAGACATAGACTAAACAAAAACTGTTCCAGAATCTTTGTATATTAAGGTCAAACACATACGAAAAAAATCTTTTTCATTTTCTAATTTTTTGGTATCTCATTTAAATTAAATTTTTTTTTTTAATTTTTTAAATGGCCGCCATTTTGAAACAAGATGGCGGATGAAGCTGGACGACGAACTCGGTCGAGATATTTGTATGTACTATGTACGCACCAAGTTACATCCAAATCGGTTCTTAAATACGCCTGTTATCGCATGACAAATATCAGGTTGTTTTAAAATGTCAGCTACAATAGAAATTCAAAATGCTATAACTCAGCCATTTTTTAAGATATAGACGAAACAAAAACTGCTCCGGAATCTTTGTATAAAGGACAAATACATAAGAAAAAAATATTTTTTCATTTTCTATTTTTTGGTACCACATTTCAAATTAATTTTTTTTTAAATTTTTTAAATGGACGCCATTTTGAAACAAAATGGCGGATGAAGCTGGCCAACGCACTCTGGTGAGACATTGGTATGTACTATGTACACACCAAATTACATCCAAATCGGTTCATAAATACGAGAGTTACAGTGTGACAAAGGTCAGATATATATATATGGATATATATATATATATATATATATATATATATGTCAACTTTTGAACGGAGGGTGGTTTCGGGATCAGGGGTTCATGATCGATGAAAATATACCAAAATTTTTTGAAATCGCTTTTCTCCGAACGGCTGCAATAGGTAGCATTTTGTAATGAAAGCTACCTAAAAGAAACAAACTTGAAATAGTGTAATGAGAGCATGAAAATTACGAGAGATCGTTGAATACGCTGAAAGTATTTGTTCATGACCGATCACGAAAACCAAACAGCACGGAGAGAGGTTAGTACTTGGGTGCGTGGCTACATGGAAGCCGCTGCAAGTTCAAATATTTTTATTTACACATGTGGTGATATTTCTCTAGCTCTTGGTAAAACTAGCTTATAGAAAAAATGGCCATAATACTTTGTTTTTTTATAGAATTCTATAAGAAATTTTTGTAAGGGAAAGTGCTGAGCCAACAAAGGAATAGCAGTGAGATAGGTGATAGCACTGCAGGGAAAGTGCCGGATTGATGTAATGTGATGGCATACCAATGCTGGCCTGTTGTTGGCCATCACTGATGGGCCTGCTGCATTCCGCACGGACACTTTTGTACTGGTATAATTAATGGCACCATTACACTTTACCGCAGATGGCAGTGCTAGCTGCAGTCTTTTTCCCAGCTGATGACCCACTGTTTCTTTCTTTGCTGGGTTATACCAGACTTCCTGGGTTACAAAACATACTGGCCAGTGTACAGAACAGGGTTAATGATTGATTTTTAACTTGTCTTCTTTAGAGATCGACCTATTTCAGTCGCCATGTTTGCCTCGAAATTAACCACCCCAGATGTTTCGGCAGCTTCAAAACCAATTAAATCAGAAAAGAACTTTACTAATGGTTTCAAAACACTTTAATGAACCTATTTGTGAACTTTATTTTACTTTCTCGTTTTTATGACTGATATTGAACCACATATAAGTAACTCTGTGTAACATCTGAAATCTTGACTTTAACCAGACTTTTTTTAATGATTGTATATCTTTTCTCACGCGGCTCTGTGTTTTTTCGCCACATCTGTGTTCCCTAATAATGTAGCTGATCTGTAAAGATGGAGTTTCTGATACTCCAACATAATGTTTAATTATAACTTCCTAAGCTAAGAAAAAATGAATCCTTCCTTATCGTCACACACACAGTTACTAATAAGAATTATTTTTCAGCATCCAATAGATTAACAAACACGGTTTTCCAGCGCCCTCTAACTAAATAAAATAAGAGGATAAAACACTTAAAAGGATACAACAAAAACGGGTGACTTCCCCCGTTCCCCTGGATATGCTCTTCACTGAATGTGACGTTTTACGAGCCATCGCGAAATTGATGAATAAAAGTTAGGCGGCTTCTTATTTACCTCTCTTTAAAGAAAGCAGCTTATAAGCCCCAAGAATATTTCTACTTTCTGTTTTTCTTAAATGTGAGAGAGTGCGATCTCGCAACTGAGTGCGGAGCGTTTTGGCTTGACACGCCACTTAAACTCCAACAGTTTTTACATATATCTATAGCCATATATCTATATATAATGTAAATATAGTACGTCCGAAATACGAAACTAATTTGGACTGGGTATTCATCCCGAAAATATCTCGAATGAGTTCGTTAATGAACTATGTAACTCCTCAAGTTCGTTAAAACAGACATAAAAATGCAAAACAAAAAAATTGATGCAAAATTTGTCAAGATAACGTCCGAAATATTAAACTAATTCAAACCGAATATAGACAGTGTATTTATCTGGGAAATATCTCGCATATATTCGTCAGTTATGTATGTTGCTTAGTTAGTTTAAATGGACAAATGATATAAAAAAAAACATGCAAATTTTGTCATCATTATAACTTCCAAATGGATTAATTCAAACGTAATTGTGACAGTGTATTCATCCTGCCAGCATCTTAGAAGAATTTATTATTCAACAACCTTGCTCTTATAGTTCGTTTACAGAGGCATTCAAATTGTTTGAATAAAATCACAGCCTGCAGCAGGCTTGAAAACTATGATTTCGACATTTTTTTTTTTTTTTTTTGATATTATTGTCTCAAACCCTTTCAATTTCATTTGATAAGCCTAAATTAAAAACTTCGTGCAAATTCAAATCTGATGTATTTAATTTAAAATAAAAACATAAAATATCTATAAAATAATTTAAACGATCAAATACGTCCGAGAAATAGAAAATCTGAATTTTTAATACGTGATTTTTTTTATTCACATTGCTAACGCGGCGTAAAACCAACACAGTGAAAGGTGAGTGTAGGGTTCCAGGCTAGGTGTGACGTTCCAGATGGTTTAGTTGGCAGAGCGTTGGTGATCTGAACCAAAGACCCAGGTTCGAACCCTGGCCTGGATAATTTTTTACATTGATTTTACGCCTTATTAGAGATGTGAATAAAAAATTCACGTATTCAAGAATTCAAATTTTATAAACAAATCAACTTACTCTTCCAACTAAGCCAGGAGGACTTGTTTTTATTTCAAAACTTTAATGGAATTTTTACTTTTAATATATTCTTTTAGATTGCCTACTAATAATACCTAAATTCATTTCTCTATAACAAAATACAATTATGCACAACAATAAAGGTTTGGAATCAATTAAAAGCTACACTTTCTTAATTTGCATGCGAGATGTTAATAAAGAAGAAATCGTCAAAGATTTTGCTACATTCAGCAGCATATTTTAATTCCGATTATCAGTTTTCAAGCACATAGTTCAAATACATGTCAGTTAAATTCGTGCTTTATTTATATATCCAGGGTTCGCACGGGTCCTGGAATTTCCAAACCAGAATATTAAAAAAAATGCTGATATTTCGCCTTGAAAATAACGGTAGCCGTACGAACCCTTATATCTTATTTATTATTGATAAAGTATTAATTTCGTTGTGGAGCATTAATGTGAAGTAAAGGTTAATCTATTTAAATTGCTTTAATTACAAAGGTATTAAACTTTCGTAATCGAACTGTAACCAATAAAGATAGATATATTTAAAAATCATGCTTAATATTTTTAAAACCATAATTAGTGACAAATTTGAAATACATTTTTCAAACAAATTGCATTTGAAAGCACATGTTTTTCTTATTCGATGATGGTGTTAAAGTTTAAATTAGTCGATATTAAAAAGAGATTAAATTTTCATGAATACAGAAATGGATTTCTTAAATCTTTGCCGCCGGTAATACGCACTGTCAGAAAACCTAGTCTATATACAGTGAATTATTCCTCATTTTTTAACAAATAATTTCCGTACTCCTAGAAAACATGTTTTATCCGTAAATTCTTCCCAAAAGTTTGAAAAGAGGGAGGAATATCTTTCATTCCTAGCACGCATGCGTATTGGGTTTATTATTACTAAAATCCGAAAATCCGAAATCATTTTAAAAACGAAAAACGAAAAATTCTAAATATAATATTCCTATTTCAATAATAATAATAATTATAAACTTACACCAGCAGCAAAGAAAAGAAATGTTTTCGAATTTAAAATTAGATAATAATTAATTTTCTTATTCATTTAAAAGTATTCACAATTTATTTTTTAAAGTTATAAAAAAAATTCGCATTTAAAATTTATTTTAAATGAACACATTTAAAATAGATATTTTAATTAAAATATTAAATGAAAAATAAGCCATTTTACTAAAAAAAAAAAATCTCGAATAAAATTCATATTTTACATCAATCAATCTACATCAAAATATTTAAAATTCATATTTTTATCCTATTTTCATCCTATTTAAAACCCCAGCCCCAATCTCATTAAAGACCAAACCTTCCCGAAATTAACTTCAAAATTGAAAGCTTTTTAAAGAAATTAATCAAGCCATACCCATCTGAGACAAACATATTTACTTCAAACTGTTTCTTCAAACTCCATTTTCTTCCTTCAATTGACATTTTACCTCCTGTCACAAAGAGAAAAAGAAACGGATATTCGTCTATTAACGGAAAAATCCTGGTATCACTGCTGCCAGGAAAATTTCCTTAAATTGAAGAAATTATTTATGAGAGTGTTACGTGATGGTTACTCACGGAAATTTCTTTAATTTATAATACAAATTCATAAAATTTACACGTTTCTGATCTCTCTACCCCTATAAGTAGCAGGTTTTCTAGCCTGAAAGTTCTACCATTCAAGTTTCAAATCAAAATCTTTTAATCGTATAAAGTAATTAGAAAAATCAAACGAGGTAATATTGTTTAATGATATACACTTTCAGGAATACTTTCTTCAATTCACAGAAATATTCCTGGCAGCAGTGCTACCGGGATTTTTCTGTTAACGGCCTACTTCAGTCACACGAAAAGACCCGTTCGCTAATGCTTTTCCTATGGAAGAAATTTATAAAGATATCTCGGTCGCATTTCAATATTTTTTTATGATTATTTTGCAGTGGCTAGCTGAGGTCAATCTGTAAAAAGGCCGTTTTTTACTTTTTCAATTTTCATCGGTGATTTTTTTCAAGAGGATGCTTTCATTTTAGGAACCGGTTCTGAAAATGAAAGTGTCCTGATTAAAAATACTTGTAAACGAAATTGAAAAATCAGAAAACGTCCTGCATACAGATCGACCTCAACTAGCCACTGAAAAAAAATCATCTAAAAATAGTGAAATGCGACCGAGATATATTTATAAATTTCTTCCATAGGAATAGCATTAGCGAACGAGTCTTTTCGCGTGACTGAAGTAGGCCCTTAATAGACGAATTTCTGTTTCTTTTTATCTCCGTTACAGGAGGTAAAATACACGTCAATTGAAGAAAATAGGGATAAAATAAAAGTTGATGACCTTTAGATCGAACCAGCTACCTTAGTAATATGAGACCAGTACTCTAACCTCTCGACCACAGTTGTAGAGTAGTGAAACAGTTTGAAGTAAATATGCTAGCCTCACACGAGTAAGGCTTGATTAATTTCTTTAAAAAGGTTTGGATTTTGAAGTCAATTTCCGGAAGATTTTGTCTTTAATGAGATTGGGGATGGGGTTTAGTATTAAACTATATAAGTATACTTTAGTATTAAATTATGATAAAAAATGAATTATAATTTTTTTTTTTTATGTAGATTGCTAGGAGTAAAATGTGAATATTATAGTTTTATACGAGAAGTTTTTTTTTTTTTTTTTGAGTAAAATCAATGTTTTTCCATTTAATAATTTAATTAAAATATCTATAAATGTGTTCATTTATAATATATTTTAAATGTGAATATATTTTTATAACTTTAAAAAATAAATTGTGAATACTTTTAAATGAATAAGAAAATTAATTTTTATTTATTTTTAAATTCGAAAACGTTTCTTTTCTTTGCTGTTGGTTTAGTTTATTTTTTTAAGCTGAAATTAGAAATCTTAAATTATAGATTTCTTTTTCTTTTTTAAAATGAATTCGGATTTTAGAATTAATCGAGCCTGGGAATAATGCGTGCTGGGAATGAACGGAATTTCCCTTCTGTTTCAAACTTTCGGGAGGAATTCACGGGTGAAACGTATTTCCTAGGGGTAAGGAAATTATTTGTTAAAAAATGAGGAATAATTTAGTGTATGTTACGGCAAATTTTATAAACAGCTACTTAGCCAGCGCACGGAGTAGTAGTTAGCCTCAAAACATGGTCAATAATGATTGTTTTAAAAATCGGTTGCCTATCCTGTTACATTATTCCTCAAAAAGTTAAGTCGTTAACTGCATCCAAGGGCGAAAGGCGCAACGCGCTTGCAGTCGGAAGTTGCAGTTCGCCTACAATGGTTGTTTGATTTTTCGATGAGCTCAGATTTTAGTGTTATAAAACCTCTTGTAGTTTTGTGTCTAAACAATTTAATGATTGTTGTTGTGATGGATTATTCTGAACCAGGTATGTGCTGTATGCACACTACATTTACCTAATGAATATCCAACCGATTTTTGTCTATGTGGTGGACAACTTAATTGTAATTAATAGTGGCAGAAATAATTATTTATAATATTTAGAAAGGTTTTTTTTTGTATTTCTGAACATATCTAAGCAATGAAAACGCTTGTGTAATATGCAGTACTTAGTGCATAAAACAGTTATAAAAAAAAATAAGCCGCCCGAAACCAACCCCTATTTTTAACCAATTTTTTTGTTAGCTTCTACAATTTTTGATAAAATTTACTGCAATTTATTCTTTTATTTATTTTGTTAACAGGGCCTTCTAGATTGAAGTCTATGACTCGAAATGAGTAGTATGCACAAATGAGTCAACATTTCATGTAAAGCTTTCATTTATGGAGCAAGAATTTTTAAGAAATTATTCTGAAGGTTATCCGCGGATAGCTGGGTTGAAGCAAAAGCTATCCGTTATTAAAATCTTAGAGAACTTGTATAATCTTTGAGTGGTGACAGAAAACGATCTTTAATTTTAATAAGTAGGGTTGTGACGGGTTACAGCATATGCAATATAAAATGAAGTTTCAAAATGCAGCCGGTTCTGACGCCAATATTTTTCAAAGATCTGTGGTTTCTCTTCAGTTAGTTTACGGGACCGAAAAGAAAATTGCCTGGCAAAACTCAGCACCATAATCACCTCGCTACTGTCGACCTATAAGAATACGATTCATCAAGGAAACAAATGACGTAACAAGCATAGAAATAAAATATATCAAATCACAGATCACAGCTTTTACTAGCACAGAAATTGAAGATGTATCCATAAAAAATAGAATGTTATTCTCCATGGTTGATGGAAAAGTGTGCAATGCCGTAACCCATATAAAATACACGATTTGGTGCTACATATGTGATGCTACTTCACCAGAGTTTAATGACTTATCAAAGAATAGGGAGTGTAAGAAAGAATATTTAAGTTTAGTGCTTTCTTTGCTACATGCTCATATACGGTTTTCCGTCAGTACGTTAAGTCTAGTATACAGACTACCTGTAAAAAATGGAACGTATGCCTTTCTGATGAGGAGAAACAAGCGGTAGATAATTAAAAAAAGAAATTCAGGATAATTTCAAACAGTAACTCGGGATCTTAGTAGACATCCCCAAAGCAAATTTTGAAAATAATAACAATGGAAATACCAGCAGAAGAGTTTTTGAGAAATACGAAATATCGGCTTCATTAACGTTAGTTCATTAAATTTGAAATATCTGCTAAAAGTGATATTAGATGCATTGTGTGGCATATAGAAAATTAATAAAGGAGAATTTGGAAAATATTACCAAGAAACAGCTGAACTGTATGTAACGCCAAATGGTTTTTATCCCCATGTCCTCTACTATACACTAGGCACTTTGTCATGGAGCAGACGTCATAAAAGAAGCTATATTGCCAATAGGCTAAGTATCTGAAGAGACTGCAGAAGCTCCCAATTAAAATATTACGCCATTTAAATTAAACTATACCAGAAAGTTTTCGCGCGTGGCCTGAAAGATGGATGTCGTAAATAGGCTTCTTTTAACTTCTGATCCCCTAATAACGGGCATCAGATGCAACACAAACAAGAAAAGAAAGCTCTTATTTTTTGAAGTTTTAAAATTGATATGCGAAAGTGATATTGCAAATGATAATATTGTTGAAGACAGTAATGGTGATGAAACTGATGAATAAATACTTTGATTTATAAATAAGACATTGTTTTACCATTTTTATTCTCCAATTCAAATAAAAACGTGTATATGCAACTGTTAGAGGTATACAATTATTTTGGCGAGGTTTTGGGACTAAATACCACACTGTGAAGCGCATGCTTCGTTTAAACTGTACACTTCCGAAATTAAATGAACTATTTTTTTATATATTAGAATTCTTTTGATATATCACGTCGAATGGCATGTAACAGATTTTTTTATGTTCTTTTCGTTATTAAATTATGTTTTGTGCCGTAATTGATGTTGATTATTCGTCATGAAAAGCACTGAACCATGTAGTTGATATGAGATTAAATTTGAAATGAATACTTAATCAAAATTGATTAGAAAACTTTAGAACGTTGGTGACAACGACCTTGAAAGATTTATTGCTTCGACGAAGAAATAAGTATTGCGTAATACGTTTTGTTTTGTTTCGACTTGGGACCAATGAGTGTTGATTTTTATTATTATTTGATTTTTTGAAAATGAATGAAAACAAAGAACGCAAAATGCGTAATACGCATCGAAATCTATTGAATGAGCTGTTAGAAGAAATTGAATAGCATTTAGCTGGAAATGAATATCCTTTAGAATATGTAGAAGAATTAGTCGATAAATTAAATGTTAAATGTAAGACTATTAAGGATCTTGATAAGAACATTTTAAGTTTAATGAATGCGAAAAATGTGGAAAATGAAATACGAAATATTGAAGAATATGGCCAGAAAATAATATCTTATACAAATAAATTAAAAATTAAAATTAAAATTTTGAATTCTAAAGAAAATATAACAAATAGTGTTAATATTGATTCAGTACGGACATGCCATACTGATCAGAAAATAATTAAATTACCAAAGCTGCAAATAAATCGATTTTTGTGGAACAGGATAATTTTTTAGAATTTTGGAACCGGTTTGAATTGGCAATAGATAAAATCACAAATCTAACAGAAATCGTAAAATTTACCTATTTAAAAAGTTTGGTTTCAGGAGCGGCTGCAAACACGATTGATGGTTGTGGTTTAACAGAAACTAATTATGCTCCAATTGACATTTAATCATGTGGTCGGAGTAGAATCGACTCCTTCCGGGCGTTCTACTGTTAAGAAATTTGTACGATAAATGTCTAGTGCAAATTCGGAATTCAGAGTCGTTGGGTGTAAAACCCAATACATACAGTGGGTTACTTTGACCAATATTACTGAAGTGAATACCCACGATTTGACATTAATATTTAATACAAATCTGAAGGACGGTGAAATGTGGAATATAGATAAACTTATGATTGTTTTTAATGAAGTTGAACGTAGAGAAAGCGTATAAACTATTCATGATTCATTTAAAATGCTGCAAACACGATTGGTGGTTTTGGTTTAACAGAAAATAATTTTACAACGGCCGTATCGATTTTGAAAGAAAGGTATGGTTCAGATGACATGCTCGTACATGCTCACTTAAATAATTTATTAAATATGAAAGGTTTGAAAAGTTCTTCTGACACTTGTGGTTTAGCACATGAACGCCCAGAAATTTTACCCAAGATTCATAAAAATATTTCATAAAAGAATTTTTATTTAAAATTATTCAATTGATTTATTTAACGTATTTCTGTGTGTTTTAAATTTAACTTACTTTATGAAAAAAATTCTGGCTCCAATTGACATTTAATCATGTGGTCGGAGTCGAATCGACTCCTTCCGGGTGTTCTAGCGTTAAGAAATTTGTACGATAAATGTCTAGTGCAAATTCGGAATTTAGAGTCATTGGGTGTAAAACCCAATACATACAGTAGGTTACTTTGACCAATATTACTGAAGTCAATACCCCACGATTTGACATTAACGTTTAATACAAATCTGAAGGACGGTAAAATGTGGTATATAGTTAAACTTATGATTTTTTTTTTTTAAATGAAGTTGAACGTAGAGAAAACATATCAATGATTCATGATTTATTTTAAAAGTTTGGTTTCAGGAGCGGATGAAAACAAGATTAGAGGTTTTCGTTTAACAGAAAATAAGTATGCAGCAGTCGTATCGATTTCTGAAGAAAGGTATGGCAGACATAACATGTTCGTACATACTCACTTAAGTATATTTATTAAATATGAAAGGTTTGAAAAGTTCTTCTGACAATGATGGTTTAAGAAATTTGCACGATAAATGTCTAGTGCAAATTGGAAGTTTAGAGTCGTTGGGTGTAAAATCCAATACATACAGTGGGTTACTTTGCCCAATATTACTGAAGTTAATACCCCCAGATTACATTAGTATTTAATAGAAATATGGAGGGTGGTGAAATGTGGAATATAGATAAACTTATGTGGTTTTTTTAAATGAAGTTGAAAGTAGAGAATATGTATCAACTATTCATGATTTAGCTGCTAAGAAATCATTTTCTAATGATAATAAAATTGAATATAGACCAAAATTTACAGATAAACAATCGAAATGTAAGCCGAGATATCAATATAATACGAAAGGATATAAACAAAATAGTGTTTCTGCTACTGAATTAATGACTTCTCTAAATAAGAATTCACTTTTATTCTGTAATAGTGAAATGTATAATTCTTTAGCAATAGATCAGAACAAAGAAATATTAAAAAAGCAGGAAAGATGCTTTTATGCTTACAGTGTAAACACAGAATTAAAGACTGTGAAAAAACCAAAATGTGCGATATTTGTAGTAAAAAAGCATAATAGGGCTAATTGTTGTAGACTTGAAAATGATTCCAAGATAAAGGTTGATAAAAGTGTCGTATCTATTTCTCATTGTGATAACAATTCCACTAGCAATGTGCAGAATGAAAACACGCATTGCAACATATTTTTGCAGACTTGTTCTGTCATATTAAAATATCCTAAAAATAATAAAAATGAACCAGTCAGTATCTTATTGAATAACGGTACCATGTAACATTTGTAATTCGCGACATTTCACAAAAGTTAAAATTGCCGGTTATTAGAAAAGAAACTTTATCCGTTTATGCGTTTGGAGATGAAAAGGCAACTGAGAAAGCGTATAATGTAGTAAAGGTAAAACTTGAAAATAGAGAACAATCCTCTTTAAATATTGGAGTTGAAGCTCTTGAAACAGATCAAATTACATCTTATTGCTTACCCACTCCTGATAAAAACAATAGGAAAACACAAAATAAAATAAAAGGTTTACAACTAGGTGAGAGTTATGAATATACTAGTAAACAAACTGCGGTTTTAATCAGCACTGATAAATATAATATTGTAACTGGTAGAATTAAAAGGCTAAAGAATAATATTGTAGCTACTAAAATCCTTTTTGGCTGGTGTTTACAGGGTTATATGGGGTCAGTCAACTAATTGCTCAGAAAATTATAATTGAAGAAAAATAAATATCCGGTCAAATCAGAAATTTTTACCAGTTGAAAAGTTTAGGAATTGAATCCGAAACTCAAAATGTTAGTAATGCGGACGATGACATTATGGCTGATTTTCAGTCTAACATTGTTTTTAAAGATAATAGGTACAAAGTGAAATCTCCATGGAAGGCGAATTTTAAAATGTCTCTTAATAACAATTGCAAAGTTGCAAACAGAAGATTTTTGAAATTGAGAACAAACTTTAGAAACGACCCTTTGTTATTCTCAGAATATAAAGCTATTTTAGATAGTTACGTAGCAGGGAGTATTATCGAACTTGTTGATAACACATTTGATGTAAACACATTTTACCTACCCCACAGAGCAGTAATTCGCGAAGATATGTCTACACTGTAAAAAAAAATGGTAACGTTCCATGTAAAATCCAGGAACGTTTCGCCTTTTCTCAGGTTTTCAGAATAATTTAGCTCTTTCCTGTGAAATTCTGGTTTTCTTATCTGAAACGTTCCTGAACAAAAGTTGGAAACAGCAAAACGCTGCGGCCGCCATTTATTATTTTTTTTGCTATAATCCGTTGCTCGCGCGCGAGTGTCGAAAACGAATTTCTTAAATGAATGTAAAAAAATCAATATGGAATGCATATAAATCAATAGACGACATAATCCTTTACGTCTCTATTGTCAAGACAATTCAGATGAAAATACAATACCTCTGTGACATCGCTAAGAGATTATCTCTCGTACTTGTCTGTGGAATGTTTAGTGAGCAGACCGTGTAAAACAAATACACCTATTATTTGGATCTCCATTACCCAGGGGACCATCAAACATGATTATCACCGATTTTGATTAATTTAAAGTATGTTTTAGAGTTCTTATCTCTAATTATTCTTGTGAAAGGATTTCTTCAAATGGGCCTTAGATTTTCAGAAATTAGATGCCGAGGTTTAGCATACGTTTCAAATACCCATTAGTTTGCAGCTCTCAACGTGTCTTTCGTGGTGTGGACGCAGAAGGCTCACACGCCACCCGTACGGCCCGAGTTCAATGCTACCTCTTGACTTTTTTTTTCCTTTTTCAATTAATTTTATATTTTAACACTTTATTACAATTTGATTTAAATTTGATATATATTTGACACTTTGAATTGCTGCAAATTTGAATTCTTTTTTTTTTTCGGAAAAAATATACAATTACGTTTACGTTTTTTTTTCATGAAAATTTATATGTATTTTATCTAACTTGTAAACTAACATAATTACTGACGAAAATCCAAAATGTTTTATGTCTAGATTTTTTTTCTAATTATTATTTACATTTATATATTTTTATATTTTAAGCAAAGTTCAGAAACAATATATCATATATATATTTACTTTATTGAATTTTAACTGAAAATTTATTTTTTCGTGTAAATTATAAATAATAATTTTGATGTCAATTTCAAAATATTTTTTCATTCCAACAAATAATGATAATAAAGCGAAAATTGTCAACTGGAAATGTAAAAATTGTCTGCGGATCCCGCATGCTGTGAAATGTCAGTAATGTTTTGTTGTCAACAGAAATATTCCTGGTATTTCGCAGGAAACTTACTGGCATTTCTATAGAAAGTTTTTAACATATACAGTAAAGTTCCAGTCATTTTCATGAAATGTTTCTTGGAAATAATGGGCAACTCAGCTGCCCATTTTTTCCCAGGAACGTTGCGGAATTTTTTTTTCAGTGTACCACTAAAGTTAGAATTGTCTTCGACGCAAGTACCCATGCTAAAGGTGAACTGTCATTAAATGATTGTTTACATTCTGTATTCAATCTCATCCCCGAATTGTTCAGCCTTTTAATCAAATTCAGAAACTTTCCAGTAGCAATTACTGCAGGCATTCAACAAGCATTTTTACAGATCGAGATTGATGAACCAGGCAGAAAATACACAAGATTTTTTTGAGATGATGAACAATGGGTTGATAATCCAGGTAAGGCATTTAAGATATTTAGACTAAAGAGAGTTCTTTTTGGTGTGAAGTCAAACCCCTTTCTTATGGCTACTACTACCGAGCATGACCTACAAAGGTATGTAGAAACATTTCCTGAATCTTTCGAAATTTTAAATTCCTCATTATACGTTTACGATTTTATGACAAGGCAACCAAACGTTGATTACGCATTTAAAATTAGTAAGGAACTCCTACAAAATATTTACAGAAGCTATTATGACTTTTAGGAAATGGAAAACCAATTCACATGAATTACGTGAGAAATGGAAAGAACATCGTTTACACGTCGACGAAATAATGATAAGTTAAATCTCACTAATCAGCATTCGATATCTTCAAAGGTTTTAGGGGTTGCTTGAGACCCAAATAGTGACATGTTTTCATTTAAACATCAAAATCTAGAAAATTTTCTTTCGAATAAACTTAGTATTAAACATTATTTATTGTAAAGTTTTGGTCGCATTTTTGACCACATTGGTTTTATAAGTTTTATAAGTTTATTGGTTTTATAAGTTTTGGTTTTAGAAAGATTTAAAATGTTTGTCAAAAACCGGATAAAGGAAATCAGTAATCTTAGCGATCCATTAAATTGGTTTCACTATCCTGGAAAAAATAATCTTGCCGATCTGGTTACTAGAGATTTGAACGTTTCAGAGTTGAAAAATAACCATCTTTGGTGAAAAGTTTCCCAATGGTTAAAGCAAGACAGATCTTTTTGGCCAAAATTTGATAATGCATTCGATAAATTAGATATTTCTGATGTTAAAGATCATTTAGAACTAAAGAAAAACACTGTTGTAAAATCAACTATTGTAAATGAAAATCAGATAAACATTAATTTGATTAATCGATATTCTTCTTTCATGAAATTAATAAGAATTACTGCAAGGTGCCTAAAATTTCTGAAAAACTGTAAATTGAAATCAGGAATTAGAAAATATGATTATTTAGATATTTCTGAGTTACAGAATGCAACCAAGAAGCTAATACACATTTTTCAAAATTCCGCATTTCAAACTGAAATTCAATGTTTAAAGAATAAACATACTCTCCCAAACAACTTTAATATATTGAATTTAAATATATTTCTGGATGCAGATGAACTGTTAAGGGTCGGTGTAAGACTGAAATTATCAAATTTATCAGAATCTCAGAAACACCAAATACTTTTACCAAAGTCTCACTATTTCACTGAACTCTTAATTTAATATTATCATGAAAAATTCCTACATTCAGGTACCCAGACAACTCTATCTTTATTAAGACAATTTTATGGGATACCATCTGGTGAAAGTCAAGTAAGTAAAATTATAAATAGGTGAGTGACTTATCTTCTAACAAAACATCAAACTCCTTAACAATTGATGAGTGACTTGCCCCGTGATAGAATTAAACTATCTAGACCGTTTGAGAAAACTGGCGTGGTTCTAGTAAGCCATAATATAACAAATCCTAACTTAAAACGATCAAAGGTAACACTAAAAACATACATTGCAATATTTATTTGTTTTTCTATCATAGCCGTTCATATAGAAATTGTTTCAGACCATAGAAGCATTTTTAGCCTATTTAAAAAGATTTGTTGCTCGACGATCTAAACCCTATGTCATATGGCGTGATAATACCACACATTTTAAGGATAGTTGTGCTCTATTCAAATCCTTCTATAAAATTTGTACTTCGGAAGAAATCCAGCGATTTAGTGCTGAAGAATGAATACATTGGAATTTCATATCCCCTGCATCTCCACATTTCGGCGGATTATGGGAATCAAATATAAAAACCATGAAGCGAATCCTCTTGAAGATAACAAAACCCTCTATCTTAAGTTTTCAAGAACTAATAACACTTGTGACGCAAATTGAGGCAGTTATGAATTTACGTCCGTTGATCCCCTTGTCTGCAGATATTAATAACCTACAACCACTGACATCTGGTCATTTCGTTATTGGAGGTCGTCATTTGAACGTTCCTAAAAATAATGCTATTTTAGATTCTTTACCTTTTTCTTCTAGATGGACGTTAGTTCAAAAATTAAAAATGCAGTTTTGGCAACGGAGGAGCCGAGAATATTTAAATGAGATGCAAAACCGCAGTAAATGGAAAAAGTCCTCCCAAAAACCTTCAAGTTGGTCAGCTTGTGTTATTGAAGGAAGGAAATGATAAGTTTATAGACTGGAAACTTGTTAGAATTATGAAAACGTATAAAGGACGACAGATGATGGACATGTCCGTGTAATAGATCTTAAAACCTCTACAGGTATATTAAGTAGAAATATTACTAGAGTAGTACCTTTGTCCTTTTAAGATGATAAGAATACTTTTAAGCCAGGCGGGAAGTTCCGGCTAATTCTCTAAACAGCGACTTAGCCAGCGCATGCTCCGTTTGAACTGTGCACTTCCGGACTGAAATGAATTAATTTTTTGTTGATATTAGAATTCTTTATATGTATCACGTCGAATGGCACTTAATAGATTTTTTATGTTCTTTTTGTCATTGAATGTATGTTTTGTGCCGTAACTGATGTTGATTATTCGTCATGAAAAAGCACTAAACCACGTAGTTGATATTAGATTAAATTTCAAATGAATACTTAAACAGATTGATTAGAATACTTCAGAACAGTGTATATAGACGAGTTTTTCTGTCAGTTTACTACAATAATTTATATTACAAATTCATATACTAATGACACTAATGCGTTTTATAAAACGTCGCAAATGCCGTTCATCTCCATTGGTGTAAATCTTGATTTTCAGTTGTCCCATGGTAAAGAATTTCAACTAGTCATTTGAATGATGCCATTGAAACCACTATGAATGATGCCTTGATGCAATTATCAATATTTATTGATCTTCAATATTCCGTCTGTCGCTAATCTATTTCGTATAGCTATTGCTATTTTAAGTAATTCTAATCTCAAATTATCACTCTAGAACTCTAGAACTTGGAGAGCCTTTGGCTATTTCGAAATCATAATGAAATTCAACCGCGTATCATGAGTCACAGATTTACCGCTGAAGAGTAGTTTTTGATAGATCGAAATAGCATAAAGCGCCAAAGTCTAAACATTAACCATGCAGCATGTTTTTGATGCTATACAGTTTATCATCCGCATATTGCTGCTTGAGCAAGCTTCTCATTTCCAATACCATTTCTTGTCCTAAAAACTACATTAAATACCCATGTATCACAATAATTTCAGTTGTTTTTCATTTTATAGAAAAAGGTGTAATAATAACAAGAAAATACATAATTTAAAACAAATTTCTCAAACTACATATTCCTAAAAGTATTTAATAAAACATTTAAAAGATTTTATTTAGATACATACCAAATAATGTAGAATACATCCCAGATAATCTTCTTTAACACAAAGATAGTGTTTTTCGACTAGATGGGGAAAATATTTATTTCCGGAAAGGTAAAACATTTTTTTAATAATGGTAAAAAAAGCTTTTATTTTTCAATCTGGAAAGAAGCAATAAACATTTAGTAGTAAAGTATAGATAAGGTTTTGTCTTCATCTAAAGGGGAAAAAAATAATATATTCTTGTAGGTGAAGTACTTGTTGAGAGTGAAAATTTTCGAATAAAGAAGAATTTTTCTTTCATTTCCCATTGTTTCATTTCCGCGATAGAGCAAATTTACTTTTATTGGATGTTGGGAATGTTCCGAAATACACCGTACTGCTAAAACGAACAAACAACAACAAAAAAAAAATCAAGTGATTTCATTTAGAAAAATACAAACGATTATTAATCTGGAATAAAACAAATGTATTTCTACATACATAAAAGTGTAATCTACATGTAAAAGCCTGAAATTTGCTTAATTTAAAACGTTTAAAACATTCAATAAAGCTTATATTCGAATTAAAAAAAATCGTTTTCTCTTGTAAAGAATTGGTAAAATTTCTACAGGAAAATTATCATTATGTTAAACTTTATGTATAAAATTTTTAATTCAGATATTTTTTTTCTATTTATAGTTACTTTTTTCTAGATAAATTTCTGTTTTTGTATACACTTTTTATTAACGTTAAAGGCACAAATGAATAATTATCTGGATAAGTACGGAAACAGTTATTATTTTTTTATTAACCATGGTAAAAAAACTGCTATTAAAAAATAACATCTCTCTAATTAATATTTCTTTCGTACAGTCGAAAAAAGTACAAGATATAAAAAGAACGTTGGTAATTAAAAGTTTTTTTTAAACTTATTTCTATAACGCATGCTTTTACTTAAGATGCTACTTGAGCCACGCAATAAAACCCCTCACTAATGCTAATCCTATGGAAGAAATTTATTAAGATATCTCGTTTGAACTTGTTTTTTTTTTCATTGTATACATGAAATCGATCTGTACGAAGACCGTATTTTACTTTTTCGATTTGTTTACAGGTATTTTTATTAGAACACTTTCATTATCATAACCGGTGCCGAAAGTGAAAACATTTTCATAAAAAATATCTGCAAACAAAAGCGGTCTTTGTACAGATTAATCTCAGCTATCCAATGCAGAAAAATCATTTAAAAATATTCAAATGCAAACGAGATATCTTAATAAATTTCGTCCACAGGATAAGCATTAGCGAGCGGGCCTTTTCGCGTGACTGAAGTAGCTCCTTAACAAGGGGCCTTACATACACACACACACACACACACACACATATATATATATATATATGTGTGTGTACGTGGCCTGTCTGAAAAGTATCATTCCTTTGGCCGAAAAAAATACATAAGTTACCTGACGGGATTGGGACCCTAATCCAATTCAAAGTAGGCCTCTTGCGCCTCCACACACTTAAGCCACCGTTCCTTCCACTGCTGGAAGCACTTCTGGAAGGCTTCTTTTTTAATGGTGTTCAACACCGCCGTCGCATTCTGCATATATCATTTCTACTCTCAAAACGGGATCGTTCAATTTCAGAAACCAGAAGTCACAAGGTGCCATGTCAGTATAGTAGGGAAGTTTTTATTTTATTTAATGCGTAAGTGGAGTAAGATAACAAGATTACTAGGATCCGGTGTACACCCTATTTGGTCCACTCGGTAAGTTTCCCTGAATACGGGGATTCATTACAACAGCTTCTAGTCTTAAGACAAAAAAAAAAAAAATACATTGACACATAATAATCAAGCCGCTAGAGCACAAAACTCCTTCGTGACAGACAGCGGTGAGTTGATGCTGGAGAAGTCCACTGATAAAAAAAAAAAGTTGAGGATCAAAATTCAGGACCACAACGCCACGATGGTATGCGCGCCGGAATCCTTCTCTTCGCGAAAAGGGGTGCTAGGACTGCGAGAGCTCGACAAAGGCTCTAACGTGACAATGGGTTAGTCTCTGCTATTCCATGTTTTGCCAAGAAAGTCTGAATCAGATCCGATGAATGAGCTGGAGCAATGATGAATCTTACGACGCCTGGTGAATCTTACGAATTGTTTCACTTTGAGAATCACGAATCTTTGACAAAATTTGGTGCAGTACATTTGCTCAACTCGTTCAGTCATCTTGAGAGAAACCAAAATCCGACGAACGCGTATGACAGCAAATCCTTCGGTAGCCAGCAGACAACGACCGGCTCACTGGAGCGGGGATAAAACTAATTATTGATAATTATCTTGTACTTTCTTAAGCCAGTCTTCAAGGAAAGTTTAAATTTGATTTAATTATTTTAAAATTTTCAAAATCCGGAACACGGGCAGTTTCTGACGAGTGATTTATAAGCTTCAATTGTAAGATTCCACTCCTATATGCAAGCTTATGCTCTTTTACGCGGATATCACACGCACTCCTAGCATTTTTCGTTTCACCTTTATCAGAAACAAGTGGGTAAGTGGGATCATAGATCGCGCAGAGGGTTTTGTTTAATATACATTTCAAAACACTTTCTTTCAAAACGTCCAGTACATTTATCGTCATGGAACACCTTCTAAATTTTGGCAAGCCCTTCCTAAACTATATTAAACTTTAAAACAGCTTCGCATTGTTATAATTCCTAATTTTGTTCATGCCTCCCGCCCCCCGCCCGAAATGCTACGATATATCACATGACCGGTATCTGCCAAATTTAGAAAGTGACCCCTGGGGGGGGGGAAGTGGGGAATGGTCATCATGATTTTTGACGCGACCTCATTTTTAAAATTTTTGTTATGTTTTATAAGTTATATTAGAGTTTCAAACCGATAGTACAGTTATATTTCCTAGTTTTTTCGCAACCCCCCCACTCGGAATGCGACGCGCCATTCTTTTTATAATTTTTTATCATGTGTTATAAAGTATCTTAAAGTTTAAAACAGATCGCATTGTTAGATTTCCTACTTTAAATGAATTCGCGGTCTGTTAATTCCACATTTCATCACCAGGGAGCGCACTCTATTCTTAACAAAAGCGTACCTGAACGAAACTACTTTACATAACCGCTATCAGTAGATATGTTACTCGAGTTTTGGCGGTCTTCAGCAAGAATTTAAGATATTTGTTGAAATTACTATCCGGAAATAGCGGTAACTTAACTTTTGACATATTTATATTTAATAAGTAGCATGTATCTGAGGACTTCGTCAAAAAACCGCACCTTAAACGGTATGAAACACTAAGGTGAAAAAAGGAATATTTCGCTCCTCCCCCTCCCCCTACCTGCCCGAAATTCCAGGCGCCATTTTTTATAAACTTTTTCTTATCTGTTATAAACTATCTTAAAGTTTCAAATAGATCGCCTTGTTAGATTTCCCACTTCAAATGAAATCGCGGTCTGTCAGTTCCACATTCCACCACGAGTGAGCGCACTCTATTCTTAACAAAACTGTATCTGAACGTAACCCCGTTAAACAACCTATCAGGAGATATGCTAGTCGAGTTGGTGGCGGTCTTAAGCGAGAAATTAAGACTTTTGCTGAAATTACTATTCGGAAATAGTGGTAACTAAAATTTTGACATTTTTATACTTAATAAGTAGCATATATCTGAGGGCTCCCTCAAAAAACGGCATCTGAAAAGGTCAGAAACGCTAATTTTTAAAAAGGAAATCTAGAGTCCTGCCCCCTTCTCCCCCCGGAATTTAACGCGCCATTCTTTTTTACACTTTACGTTATGTGTTATAAACTATCTTAAAGTTTCAAACAGATCGCATTGTTATATTTCCTAATTTTAACAAAATCGCGTTATGTTAGTTCCACATTCCACCACCAGGGAGCGCACTCTATTCTTAACAAAATCTTATCTGAACGAAATTCCTTCACGCAACCTTTCCGTAGATACATGGGTCGGGAGTGTGGCGGTCTTAACCAATAATTTAAGATATTTGCTGTAATTACTATTCGAAAATAGTGGTATGAACACGTATAAACTTTTTGATATTGAATGAGTAATACTTATCTCATACCGCGCCGTCAAAAAACCCCATGCAAATTGCGCCCCCCAATTTAAATGAATTATTTTCCCAATTGAAATGAAATCGCGGTTATAAAAGCTCGTGCCTCCATTTTAATCAACGCATTTGATAGACGAGCCGTTAATTCCCAAATTGGCTCAACCGAGCCCAGCAATCTGATTGGCTAAAACTGATATTTATATAGTAGATAATTATATTTATTTTCTTATGAAGTAGTGTAATGTGAAATAGAATGCAATTATAATGACTTAAATTGATTTATTTTGTTAAATTTGATCAAAATCACAGTAAAGTAATCCAAAATATTAATATTAACAAAGGATCAGATTGCTGAGATCGGATGAGCCAATTTGGGAATTAACGGCTCGTATTTGACGGAAATAAAAGCATTTAATTAAATAATAATTAATATCTCAGCTTGTGATTATGATAGCACTAAGAAATGGGTATCAATGAAATCAGCGAAAATTTTCACGTCGGGCTCTTTGAAAATTTAATATTTAAAAAGTTTAAATTTCGTATTAAAATATCCTACTATGAGAAACCACGTGACCAAGCGCCGTTTTTCTGGAGAGAAAAAAATTATTGCAGCCGTCCGAAATCAAATCTATCGACAGGTGCTTTCGTAATGGAAGGAACTTAAATTTTTATTGATTGAATTTTAGAGGACTTTTTCACTTATACACATCGCAGAAAACGATCTGTATACCAAATGAAAGTAGATTATTTTCTGCGTCTGTCCATGCAAGTTAAAAATTTCTTGCCCGAAAACTTTTTCAGATACAACTAGATTTATAAATGTCCACTACACTTTTTCGCTGAAAGCGCACCCTGGCAAACCTGCAGATGTGTGGCAACTCGGAGGAGAAATGAAAATATTCGAGAGTCTGTTCGTACCTGCGTTCATTTTCTGCCATTTCTTCGTTAATGAGACGCAAAAGTGGGAGTTTTTAATTAATAACGTCCGTTAATTACGACTTTATCAAAATGTTATGATTCGTCGTTTGATCTCAAGTGTCTAGCTATAAGTATGCAAGTCTCCAACATATACAGTGTGTCCACGTATAACCTGACCGACATTTATTTTCGTAACCGTTGGTCCTAGATGTATACTTCCAATTACAAAAGTGGTCAAAATTAGGTGCAGAGTTAAGATAAGAAAAGTTTGAAGCGAAAAAACAATTTTGCGAAGAATTACAGAATCTATATTTTTATACGGTCCCCCGGTCCTATAAGTTATATTTAGTAAAATTTTCCCGTTACACTGACAAGTAAGGCAGAAAAAGTCCCGTTATTCTACGATTAAAATTGACCGAGTGATAGCTGTTTAAATTTGGAGCATATTTTTTGCTGCAAATTAGGGGTCATTCACAAATTTAGTAGAAATATAATTTCGTCAGATATGTTAAAGAAATGGTTGAGAGTAAATTTAGCATTGCAATATAAATTTGAAATCCTTAATCATTCTGAAATATTACTGCAAAATATACTATTTGTACTGAATATATAAAATGATACAAATAACAGCATTTTTGTTTTATAAAATGATGAAAAACAACTACCTCAATTATTTACAAAATGATGCATATTTTAAAATGCTATTAGATCGCACTGTCTTTCAAATTTTGGGTTATGCTGTGTTTTTTAGGTTTTGAAAATTGATTCTTATGTATTTTTTAGCGCTGAATCCGAATATAATCTTAATTTTAAACCATCATGTCAGGATTTTTCTCAAATCGCAAATTTCAAAGTTAAAAATCTTAAAGTTATAATTGATGCCCCCACCCCTCCCAAACTCATCGGACCCCTGAACTGTTTAGCTGTAAGAAACCCAGTATAAGCCAAAAAATTGAATAAATTATTGAATTAAATAAAATTAAACTGAATAAAAAAAAGTCCTTCCGGCCAGTGCCGGGAGGAAAAGGTAGCTTTCATATTCCTTATTTTTAAAAAGCCAACTTATATTATTCAAACACACGAAGCTCAATTAAGTGGAAACCGAATGTAGGAGATTCAATACTAATTTTTATCAATACTAAATCATTATGAATGAGAATTTCGCGAAATTAGTCAGCTTTATCCAAGCTGCTTTTATTTAAAATCACTTATATTTGGCTGCCAAATTCGGCGATTTCTTAAAGTGCCTGCCATTTTAAGACAACATGGTAGATGAGGCTAACCAGTGAACTTGGTCGAGACCTTAGTAATTGCTGTGCACATGCTCACTCATATCGGAATCGGTTGATATATACGAGTGCTGTCGCAGGCAAAAAATCAGATTTTTCAAAATGTCACCCACTTTAGAAATTGAAACTGCTATATCTGAGCCATTTTTTAAGATAAAGACAAACAAAAAATTGCTCCTGAATACTTATATCAAGGTCAAATAGTTAAGAAAGAAACCTTTTTCAATTTCTAATTTTTTTGCACCTCACTTTAAATATAATTTTTTTTAATTTAATGGCCGCCATTTTGAAACAAGATGGCTGATGAAGCTGGCCAGCGAACTTGGTCGAGATATTGATGTATACTATCCACATGCCTTCTTCCATCGAAATAGGCGAATAAGTGTGGTATCGCGTGACAAATACAAGATCGTTTCAAAGTGTTAGCCATGATAGAAATTCAAAGTGCTATAATTCAACCACTTTTTAAGATATAAACAAAAGAACAAATTTTCAGAATCAAAAACTGCTCCAGAATCTTTGTATCAAGGCCAAACACATAAAAAAAAATCTTTTTCATTTTCCAATTTTTTAATACCTCATTTTAAATTTTAAATTACATTTTTTTTAAAAATGGCAACCCTTTTGAAACAAGATGAATGAAGCTGGCCAACAAACTCGGTCGAGACATTGGTATGTACTATGTACAGACCAAGTTACATTCAAATCGGTTCATAAATACGCCTGTTATCGCGTGACAAAAATCAGGTCGTTTTAAAATGTCAGCCACAATAGAAATTCAAAATGTTATAACTCAACCATTTTTTTAGATGTAGACGAAACAAAACCTGTTCCGGAATCTTTGTATTAAGGTCAAACACATACAAAAAAAATCTTTTTCATTTTCCACTTTTTTGGTATCTCATTTTAATTTTTTTTTAATTTTTTTAAATGGCCACCATTTTGAAACAATATGGCGAATGAAGCTGGTCAACGAACTCGGTTGAGTTACTTGTATGTACTATGTACACACCAAGTTACATTCAAATCGGTTCATAAATACGCCTGTTATCACGTGACAAAAATCAGGTCGTTTTAAAATGTCAGCCACAATAGAAATTCAAAATGTTATAACTCAGCCATTTTTTTAGATGTAGACGAAACAAAAACTGCTCCCGAATCTTTTTATCAGGGTCAAACACATAAGAAAAAAATATTTTTTCAATTTTCAATTTTTTGCTACCACATTTCAAATTTAAATTTTTCTTAAAATTTTAAATGGCCGCCATTTTTAAACAAGATGGCGGATGAAGCTGGTCAACGAACTCGTTCGAGACATTGGTCTGTACTATGTATAAACGAAGTTACATCCAAATCGGTTCATAAATACGCCTTTTATCGCGAGACAATTTTCAGGACGTTTCAAAATGTCAGCTTCGCTAGAAATTCAAAATGCTATAACTCAGCCATTTTTTAAGATATAGACGAAACAAAAACTGCTACGGAGTCTTTGTATAAAGGTCAAATACATAAGTAAAAAATATTTTTCCATTTTCAATTTTTTGGCACCACATTTCAAATTTAAAATTTTTTTAAAAATTTTAAATGGCCGCCATTTCGAAACAAAATGTCGGATGAAGCTGGCCAACGAACTCGGTCGAGACATTGGTATGTACTATGTACACACCGAATTACATCCAAATCGGTTCACAAATACGAGAGTTACAGTGTGACATAGGTCTGATATATATATATATATATATATCAATTTTGAACGGAGGGTGGTTTCGGGGTCTGGGGGTCATGATCGATGAAAATATACCAAAATTTTTTGAAATCGCTTTCCTCCGAACGGCTGCAATAGGTAGCTTTTTGTAAAGAATGCTACCTAAAAAGCCTTACATCTATTTTATAGTATCAGATTTTCCGTTATTTTTTAGCCTTGAAATTTACGATTTGCGAAAAATTCTGACATGATGGTTAAATGTGTAGGTTTTTTTTTTTTTTTTTTATTCAGCATTAAAAAATACATAAAACGTAATTATAAAAGTTAAAAAACACAACCATCGCAGGTTTATGTTATCTAATCTGAAACTCTTTCTTAAACTCGTTGACAGTAATCTATTCGCATTTTTTTGTGTTATTCTCTAATATAAGTATTTATAAACGGTAAGCGTCAAAAATCATAATAATATTACATTGTCATCGGATTTAAGTCAGTATGTAAAACTTAACTTCCATCGGATATTTGAAAGTTAGTTAAAGTTCAAGTACAAATTTTAAACTGGAAAGACGATCGTTGAACGTTAAATAAAACCTTATGAACATAATATACTAATTTTTGCTAAAGGAAATCATAGCCTCAAATCCTTACAAAATAATCATATGTTAAAATGCAATTATTTTTACTAATCTGAAACTTAAGTAATGAATGTTATCTCGATTGTAACAGTTGTGCGATTTCTTTCAAAGCACAGAAACCTTGAAATAAGTTTAAAGAAATATTTGAAAATTTGCTATAGTATCCACTGCAAGAAAAAAATTAAGAAACTATAAAAGGGAAATTTTATAGAAACTTTTTTTACATTTAAATGTTACTTACAATAGATAAATACAAACAGTGGAAAAGACTAGAAATTACTAGAAAGTATGAAAGCAGCAGTCTTAAATGTTTTAGGGGCAGTGGAATGTATATGAACCTATTAAGTTTAATTTCCAAACGCCAAAATGGCACCAGAATTTTGCTAAAATCTCTTCCATTTAATACGTATATGAAATATAGCCTTTTTCTTATTTCTAAATAAATTTGTTCATAAATTCCGGTGGCAGTCATTTACTTCAACATTTTAGTACTGAAAGTACTTTGCCTACGAAAGGGTTAAAAGACGTTAATGATAAGTTAAGTTCTCATGCGGCTGCAAAAGAACATAGCATTGATCAAAAATTTTTAGGAATGCATGTAGTAGGAGGAATTCAGTGAGATGAAGCCAAAGTATGTGAGAACTAGAGTTGTCAAGTTGAGTGTCACAAAAAGTAGGACAAGGTGACAAAAAAAAGCGGGACAGTGGCTCCTAAATCCGGACATAATAATGCATGAAACCCTATGAAACAGAACCTGTCTATAACGGAATACTGTCATAAATGTTAAAATTCCTTTTTCCCTGCTGCACAATTATGCCTGCTCAGACAAACCCCTGTTTAAAACTAAACTTTTCTCTTCTGCCTTACAATTGCGTCTAAACGGTTTTGTTTAAGCGTCATATTTTCAAAAATGTATATTTTTATAATAATTAAATCATGTAGCATAAAATTATTTTCCTTTTTCTAAACTGATTTTATTTCTTTTCTCAAATATTTCAATATAAAACAAAGTGGGTCAAGCGTCCCATATAGTGGGTCAACACTCCCATATGTGGGGAGCCTTGACCCATTATTTTCTCATGATTAAAATCAATAATTTTTCAAATGTCTTATATACTACACTCATGCAGCAATTTTATTTTGATAACTGATTGCATAACGAATAAAATGATATATAAAACTTTATTCTACGTTTAATATTTAAAAAAATAAAAAATGATTTTGTAAAAAGTGGGTCAACCCTCCCTAGTCTCCCCTACTCGATTGTGAAAGTTTCCATTCCTAACATTCAATTGTATTTCAAATCTACAGTTCTCCCACAAAATATTATTTCATTTTGTTTCAGACATGAAATATTGTATTTTCTCTTTATCCCGTCCAAACCTTTCCCTAAAATGTTCTGGTATTTTCATTGATAACTAAAGAACTTTACTGCAACGAAGATCATATCTGAATATGAATACAATCACAAATATTTAATGAGCCATGAAGTACACGAAAATAACAGAAGTACATAAACGAATATATAATACTTGAATGCATAAACGGATGATCATTACAAATAAAAATGCCTTTTGCCTATTCAATATAAAGGTTCGTCAATTTATTACAGTCTATGGACATTATACATATACAGGGTGATTTAAAAATATCGAAACAATAGGCTATCTCCTTAAATATTGCCCATAGGCATATACTTCCAATTGCAAAGTTTCTTAAAAAAGGTGCCAAATTTAATGACATAAGTTGTAACTCCATGGGAGATCAATTTGTGAAAATACAAAAACTAATTTTTTATACGGTCCCCGATGGGAAAAAATTCCAATTAGGAAATTTTCGCTTATCCCTTCCTGAATTAAACAAAAGGAAATTCATCTCGGTATCTGCAAAACTCGAATAGTTATTAAAATTCAAAATTTGTGACTTACACAATTTTCCCATACCTCTAACCGACGAGTTATTAACTCCTTTTGAATGCAAGATAGGGATCATCCACAAATTATACATTATTAAAAGTCGATTTATGACAGTCCTCTCCTTTGAACATAAAATAGCAGCGTATAGATTTTAAGTTAAACCTTCTTTCAAATTATGTGGGAGGCCTTTATTAAAGGTCTATACGGGTCGAAATATCCAGAGACCCGGTCTCAAGCCGACCCATAGAAAAAAAAGTTTGTCCCGCCCTGGAAAAATGTTTAAATCTTAGTCCGAGTCTGGTCCGCCTTGATTGAATTTATAGAAAACGTAGTTTTTTACGTCGATATGGTTAAAAATTGTTTCGTATGAAAGAGTTCTGACCAAAAATAACTTTATAACTTTATAGTAGCTTATAGATTTTATTTTATATATTTATAATCTTCATTTTTAAAGAAGCGTCAAAGGCTGTGATATTTATTTTTTTAATGAATCTCTATGAATATGTAAATGTTTCATTTACCATTTAATATCGTTAATCCATAATCCATGTATTGGAGACTTTCAAAAATGATATACAGTAAAACCTTCTAAGACGGAATCACACAGACAAAAAAAATGCCGTATAGACAATTTCACATCTTAGGAGGTGCAAATGTATTCTATTCTTTTCTCAAGTATTATTATATTCATTCTGCATGGATAAAAAAATATTCCGTTTTAGACAGGATACCGTAATAGGCAGGCTTTTTCACTTGTTCTGTTTTTCTCTTTTTTTGCGTTTAAATGTACTATACTTTAAAAAACGATTTTTAAAATTTAAGTGTAAATTGCAATATGTTTTAATTGTAATGGCGATTTAAAAATATATGCACTATATTTTGGGTTGACCCAAACTTTACTGATTTTTGCACGGATTAGGTGAGTCAGATAGAATGATTTTAATACGTGTTAAGTCGAGACCGGGACTGAAAATTACGCCCCGTGCAGACCTAGGAAGAAAGGAAGCCAGTCCGGGTTCGGTATAAAAAATACATTAGGCCCGGTTGAGACTGGTTCGGCCCTAGAATATAGATTTTTTTTAAAAGCTCGCCGGGACGATATACTAAAACCTGAAGTTGTGAGAGTTAAAATTATGAAAACACTCTTAATCGGTATGTTAGAATAAAACTTGTTTTAAATAGTACTACAGATAGAAGGTGGAAAAGCCAAAAAGTTAAACTGAATCGGAAGTTTCAGCTACAGGAAAGAGTTACATACTCACCTGTAATTTTTTAAAAAGCATTTAAACATTTTATTAGGAGCCAATCTTTGCTCAAAACTTTAAATGCGTTTTAAATTATGAAATTAAATTGTTAAAAATAATTAATTTAAATTTTTTAATTTAAATGCATAATTAAAATTAAAATTAATTTAATTTACATTATTAATTTACATTTTTAAGTCAAGAATTGTTAAGAAAAAGGGTGTAAATTCGGAACATAAAATTTTTGATTATTTTATATTAATTTTGTTTCGAAAATTTTTAAAATATACTTATTTTTGAAAATATGATTAAAAAAAATAAGTTACCTAATTTTTTTGTGTTTTTAATATTTTTAATATTAAGATTTAAAAAAATCCTGAAACAAAATTAAAATTATATTTTCCTCTTTAATTAAATGAAAAAAGATTGAATTTCGAGAATAATATTTCGAGTTATAACGATTTTTAATTACCCCAATTAAAAAAATAATAGAGGAGAAGGTCCAAATACAGGCTATCAGGTGTTTTGAGAACTGAGTGCAACGCAGCCTAGCGGTAATAGGCAGAGTTTGTAACTTTAATTGAGGGAAGAAAGTTACGAAATGTACGTCGCTGAAGTCTCTGTCATTTACAAATAGTAAATGCAAAAGTATCTAAAGTACATAACCTGGTACATGAAAAGTTTTCAGATATGTGTTTCTCATTTTTTAAAAATATACTGATCGTATATTGGCTTGAATTGTTGACTAAGTTATTTTCTAGACATATTTAGCTATCAGTTGACACGTGCACATTATTGGTATTTTATTATATGAATGAGTAATACCGGTTTAACTTAAACATAGCAGTGGTCCGAATACCGACTACCTAGAGTAGTCTAGCTAGCCGGTAGAACGGCTAGATAGACCTGCTAGGCGGTATTTGGACCTCTCTCAGTTGCTTCGCTTGAAGGAGAGAAAAATAAATTAATTTAAATAGTTCTATAATTAATAAATTAAATTAAATGGTTCAGAAATAGTTCCAGTCCCATTTTGCAATATGAAAAAAGCAACCATGGCCGTAATTCTTCAGGTCCGGCACTGGTTACCGGATCACTTTCCAAAAAAGCCCAGTTGGACACTACAAATTTGCCTGTAATAAATGCGAAGAGAAAGAAAAAGAAATGACGGAGTAAACTAGGTGAAAGAGGCAGAAATTTGATTTTAACCCTCTGAGATTTCCTCGGGCCACGTAAAAGTAGCAAAATTTGCGCAACCCGAGATTTCCTCGGGGATGCATTTTTTCCGTCTAACTAACCCTTCTTGATTATTCCCACCAGTTATTTTTTATTGTAAATTTTGCCTTATTTAATCGGTGCAATTTCTCAGTTAAATTAGACAAAAAATTTTGTTTTGAAAAAACGGTAACAAAAGAATAAAAATTCTTAAAAGACGCTCTTCGCGTAGGGATTAAATACACAATTTTAATCCCTACAACAATACCGGTTTAACTTAAACGTAGCAGTGATCCGAATACCGACTACCTAGAGTGGTCTAGCTAGCCGGTAGACAGGCCAGCTAGACCGGCTAGCCGGTATTTGGACCTCTCTCGGTTGCTTTGCTTGAAGGGGAGAAAAATAAATTAATTTAAATAGTTCCATAATTAATAAATTAATTTAAATGGTTCAGAAATAGTTCCAGTCCCATTTCGCAATATGAAAAAAGCAACCATGGCCGTAATTCTTTAGGACCGACACTGGTTACCGGATCACTTTCCAAAAAAGCCCTGTTGGACACTACAAAATTGCCTGTAATAAATGTGAAGAGAAAGAAAAAGAAATGACGGTGTAAACTAGGCGAAATGGGCAGAAATTTGATTTTAACCCTCTGAGATTTCCTCGGGCCACGTAAAAGTAGCAAAATTTGAACAAACCGAGATTTCCTCGGCTATGCATTTTTTCCGTCTAATTAACCCTCCTTGATTATTCCCACCAGTTATTTTTTTATTGTAAATTTTGCCTTATTTAATTGGTGCATTTTCTCGGTTAAATTAGACAAAAGATTTGTTTTGAAAAACCGGTAATAAAAGAATAAAAATTCTTAAAAGACGCTCTTCGCGTAGGGATTAAATAAGCAATTTTTGGAGCTATTTTGATAAAACAATTACGCAGCGAGAGGGTTAAAAAGTTAAAAATCAAAATATCCAACAGAGAAAGATGATAAATTTGTGTCTTCTGCATGGGTGCTTTCTCTGTCGACAAGAATGGGGGAGGGGATTCTGGGTTCAATGTTAAGAATGTAATATGTGGGATGATAGGGACTATACCGACGCAGACAGTGACATTAAGTTTTTGATTTTTTCAGATAAAATAATTCTCATTTCAATCAGCAAGCTTTTTTTTTGTTTTGTTTTACACGATAAAAAACAAAATTATAAACATAATGGGTGGAAGACTGTGAGAGGTTGTAGCTAAGAATTTTAGAAATTTGATAAAAATACTTATTTATTAAAAATTGCATATTTTTTCTGTGCATAAGAAATGTTATTAATCAATACAATTTATTAAACTAATATTCTTATTGCTTAATAATTGTCATTAGCTCTATTTGTGTGATCTTTTGGAAAAAACTTAGGTAGCCGGTATTTAGATCCCATTTTAAAAACTCAAAATTTGAAGACTTTCGGAATTTTGCTTTTTATAAACAGAAAACGCATTTAAAACTGATTTTTTTTTTTCACTAAACAGGTGTAAAACATGTCAAGGTACCCTGCTGTCACATTTTATTTTATTAATTTTGAAAATTGTATGATATAGATTGAAAACAAAAGTCGTAGCCGGTATTTGGACCTTTTCCTCTAATAATTTTAAAAAATTTAAACTTTCTGAAAAATTTTAGGATGTGATTTTATTTGTAAATTATATGGTTAATCCTCACAAAAAACAGAAAAATCAAATTCTAAATCAATAAATATATTTTTTACATGTATCCTGGGACTTTTAAAGTAACACTGTTTCTTGAATAACACGCATTTCAATTTGTTTCTAATCCCTTAAAACCGGATATATATATATATATAATAAATCAGGTTACCCGGCCGATGACGGATACCAATCCGATTCCGACCTGTATAATAAGGAAAGAAAATATAGTATCCGAACAAGTTCGCTCAGGTTCGGACAAAATATAGCCACCCAAATCGTAGTAAAATGGTCACGAATGTTACAATTTTTCAAATGAGTCACACTTTGACGTCGAAATTTCTAAACAGTGTGACATCGTTAGATTACAGCTACATCAATATGACTTCACATCGACGAATCAGTATCACGACACTTGACATCACTATGACTTCGCCGTTTCGTCTCACGGAAAGATTTAAAAAGTCCTTCCGGCCAGTGCCGGGAGGAAGAGGTAGCTTTCATATTCCTTATTTAAAAAAAAGCCAACTTATATTATTCAAACACAGGAAGCTCAATTAAGTGGAAACCGAATGTAGGAGATTCAATACTAATTTTTATCAATACTAAATCATTATGAATGAGAATTTCGCGAAATTAGTCAGCTTTATCCAAGCTGCTTTTATTTAAAGTAACTTATATTTGGCTGCCAAATTCGGCGATTTCTAAAAGTGCCTGCCATTTTAAGACAACATAGTGGAAGAGGCTAACCAGTGAACTTGGTCGAGACCTTAGTAATTGCTGTGCACATGCTCACTCACATCGGAATCGGTTGATATCTACGAGTGCTATCGCAGGCAAAAAATCAGATTTTTCAAAATGTCACCCACGTTAGAAATTGAAACTGCTATATCTGAGCCATTTTTTAAGATAAAGACAAACAAAAAATGCTCCTGAATCCTTATATCCAGGTCAAATACTTAAGAAAGAAACCTTTTTCAATTTCTAATTTTTTTGCACCTCACTTTAAATATAATTTATTTTAATTTAATGGCCGCCATTTTGAAACAAGATGGCTGATGAAGCTGGCCAGCGAACTTGGTCGAGATATTGATGTATACTATCCACATGCCTTCTTCCATCGAAATAGGCGAATACGTGTGGTATCGCGTGACAAATACAAGATCGTTTCAAAGTGTTAGCCATGATAGAAAATCAAAGTGCTATAATTCAACCACTTTTTAAGATATAAACAAAAGAACAAATTTTCAGAAACAAAAACTGCTCCAGAATCTTTGTATCAAGGCCAAACACATAAAAAAAATCTTTTTCATTTTCCAATTTTTTAATACCTCATTTTAAATTTTAAGTTAAAATTTTTTTTTAAATGGCAACCCTTTTGAAACAAGATGAATGAAGCTGGCCAACGAACTCGGTCGAGACATTGGTATGTACTATGTACAGACCAAGTTACATTCATATCGGTTCATAAATACGCCTGTTATCGCATGACAAAAATCAGGTCGTTTTAAAATGTCAGCCACAATAGAAATTCAAAATGTTATAACTCAGCCATTTTTTTAGATATAGACGAAATAAAACCTGTTCCGGAATCTTTGTATTAAGGTCAAACACATACAAAAAAAATCTTTTTCATTTTCTAATTTTTTGGTATCTCATTTTAAATTAAATTTTTTTTTAATGGCCGCCATTTTGAAACAAGATGGCGTATGAAGCTGGCCAACGAACTCGGTTGAGTTATTTGTATGTACTATGTACACTCCAAGGTACATCCAAATCGGTTCATCAATACGTCTGTTGTCACGGTGCAGAAATCAGGGCGTTTCAAAATGTCAGCCACGCTATAAATTCAAAATGCTATAACTCAGGCATTTTTTAAGATATAGACGAAACAATAACTGATTCCGAATCTTTTTATCAAGGTCAAACACATAAGAAAAAAATATGTTTTCAATTTTCAATTTTTTGGTACGACATTTCAAATTTAAATTTTTCTTAAAATTTTAAATGGCCGCCATTTTTAAACAAAATGGCGGATGAACTCGGTCGAGACATTGATCTGTACTATGTATAAGCGAAGTTACATCCAAATCGATTCATAAATACGCCTTTTATCGCGTGACAAAATTCAGGACGTTTCAAAATGTCAGCTTCGCTAGAAATTCAAAATGCTATAACTCAGCCATTTTTTAAGATATAGACCAAACAAAAACTGCTACGGAGTCTTTGTATAAAGGTCAAATACATAAGAAAATAATATTTTTTCCATTTTCAATTTTTTGGTACCACATTTCAAATTTTAAATTTTTAAAAAATTTTAAATGGCCGCCATTTTGAAACAAAATGGCGGATGAAACTGGCCATCGAACTCGTTCGAGACATTTGTATGTACTATGTACACACCGAATTACATCCAAATCGGTGCATAAATACTAGAGTTACAGTGTGACATAGGTCAGATATATATATATATATATATTGATATATATATATATATATATATATATATATAAATTTTAAACGGAGGGTGGTTTCGGGGTCTGGGGGTCATGATCGATGAAAATATACCAAAATTTTTTGAAATCGCTTTCCTCCGAACGGCTGCAATAGGTAACTTTTTGTAAAGAAAGCTACCTAAAATTACCGACATGTTTCGACACTACCCAAAACAACAGAAATAAATAAAGAGAAGTATTAAAAATTTACCGAGCAAAGATTATTCCCTGTTTTATTACGCTGTAATTTGTTCTGTGTTTATACGATCGAAATTATATTGGGTGGCGTTGAAAAATATTTCTAAATTTAAAAATGTTTTAACAACTTTTATTTTAATTTTTTAGCATATTAAACTTTATCTTGAATAATGCAAAGTAATTTTTTTTATCTATAGAAACTTATTTTACTAAATATGAAATATTTAAAACTGGAAATATATCTGGTGTGTTTATGCACATATATTCTCAAATATTATTCTCTTTAATTTCACAAACAATGTAGATAGGAGAGGTTGGGAGGTATGATACACTTTTTTTATTAATTTTTTACAACCCTTAGAAAGCTAATTTTAAACAAATATTTCATGTTTTCGTATAAAGTGACCTTTTATTCATTTATTAAAAATATTGTGAATTTAAAAAATAGTCATTCAAAAAATATATTCCAATTATATTTAATGGCTACTACTGTATTAAATCTCCCATTACTGGGGAGGATTGATACACTAGCAAGGGAGGTTTGATACATTGTTATGTAAATTGAAAAAAAAATGCAGACAATTCAATTTATGCGTCATACAATTTTTTATGATAAATCTTGAAATATTTAAGTAAAATTTGAAACGAAATGACATTGACATATTTTTATTTCAGAAATTTTTTTCACAAAAATATTTAAACTATTGCTATTATTTAAACAATCCTATCAAACACACTTTTTAGAAAATAAACAATGAAAAAAAAAAAAAAAAACCCCTAGAGATATAGCTGCAAAGAAAAATGAAGTGAACATTGCTGATTGGCAAACAATTTAACATAAATTTAGCACATTTAAGATTCTTTTAACCCTTTTAGGGACAAAGCATTTTCAATGCTAAAGTGTTGAATAAATGAATGGCACCGGAATTTACCAACAAATTTAATTAGAAATAAGAAAAGGGATATATTTCACTTTCATACTAAATGGAAAATATTTTACCAAAATGCTGGTGCCAATGTGGAGTTCGGGAATTAAAATTAAGTACGAGGGCAATTCGGAAAGTAACCTCCGTTTATGAATTAAAAAAAAACTAATGAAAGGAAACATGTTTTATTACTTACGTATGAAAGACACGTTCTTCAGCTACTTCTCAACATAATTGCCGTATTAATTAAAACAGTTATCAATACGTAAATCAGCTTTGAAATTCCATCGTCACAGACTTCTGCCGCCGGCCTATTCAACTGCGATTATTTTTAAATTCAACTCGCACCACTCTTTCAATCCAACGAATTTTAACATATTTTTCTATATAATTTGCTGATAAATGTACTACCAAAAATGTTTTAAAAAATAGTGGGTCAAAAAAAATATTACGAGAGCAATTCGGAAACTAATTTTCATTTTGTTGTATAAATGAAAAACACGCCTACTTTCAACCATTTTTTTATTTACATCTCAAAGGTACAGCTGTCTTATATTTTTCAACATAGTCACCATGTACATTCAAGCACTTGTCATACCGTTTTACCAACTTACCAATCCCTTCTGAATAAAACTCAGCTGTCTGCAAATTCAGCCAACTGTTCACAGCGGTTTGAAGATCCACATCGTTAGCGAAGTGCTGTCCTCCACGCCACATTTTCATTTCCTTGAACAGATGAAAATCAGAAGGAGCCAAGTCTGGGCAGTAGGGGGATGATTAAACACGTCCCATTCGAATTGGCGCAAAAGATTTTGTGTTCTCTGAGCACTGTGAGGGCGAGCGTTATCGTGCAAGAACACAATTCCAGATGTCAGCAGGCCGCGACGTTTGTTCTGGATGGCTCTTTTCAGTTTCTTCAAAGTCTTACAGTAAACTTCAGAATTTATTGTCTTACCACGTTTCACGAATTCGACCAGCATGATACCATGAGCATCCCAAAACAGGGTTAACATAATATTCCTCGATGTCAAAATTTGACGGTCTTTCCTCAGCCGGTTTGGAGAACCGGTATGACCCCATGCCATTGACTGTTGCTTTGTTTCATCATTTACATACGCAATCCAAGTCTCGTCGCCAGTCACTATTCTGTTCAAAAATTGCTCCCCTTCCGTGTTGTACCGGGAAAGAAAGTCTAAAGCAGCGCCCATTCGAATAATTGTGTGGGTCTCCGGGAAAATCTTTGGTACCCATCGAGCACAGAACTTCCGATAGCCTAATTTTTCGGTGACAATTTCGTACAAAACAGTCCGAGAAATGTTCGGAAATTCTTGGGAAAGTTCCGAGATTGTGAATCGACGGATCTGACAAATTTTGTCTTCAATTTGTTCGACGAGATTATCACTCACTTCAGACGGCCTCCCACTCCTTGATTCATCATGAATGCTTGTTCTTTCTCCTTTGAAAAACCTGACCCATTGACGCACTGCACCTTCACTCATATTTGGGCCATGTATGGCACACAGTTTACGATGAATGTCCGCTGCTGACAGTTTTTTCGCCCAAAGAAATCTTATTACTCCTCGTACCTCGCATTTGGCAGGATTTTCAATAGCAGCGCACATTTTGTGACGTTATAACGAGGAAACGCGCGGTAGTTCGACACTTTTCCTAAGATTGCTGAAATTTTACGCAAATATAGATTGCTTGATTTAGCTATGGTTGCGCTCCGCCCACTACTAATAGTGCCACGCCTCGACGGAAGTTAATTTTCGAAATATCCTTTTATTACAATTTAAAAAAAAATAGTGGTGTGGATAGAATAGAACAAACAGCCCTGTTGAATAGGCCGGCGGCAGAAGTCTGTGACGATGGAATTTCAAAGCTGATTTACAGCTATGATAATTCTTTTAAATAATACTTCGATTATGCTGAGAAGTAGCTGAAAAATGTGCCTTTCAAACGTGAGTAATAAAAAACGTATCCTTTCATTAGTTTTTTTTTCATAAACGGAAGTTTCTTTCCGAATTGCCCTCGTAATTTCATAAACATAAAAACACACCTGAAATGGTTAAAAGAAAAACTAATAACTCTATCATTTTGATAAGTAAAATTGGGTAGATTTAACGTTTTTTTTCAATTTGCCCTTCGTAAATTATAGAAACATTTTCCCTTTCAGGCCATTTAAACTTTTTGCCTTCTACATGACGAGCAAAGCGAACTAACCATCTATCATCCCACTGCTTTTCTATGTAACATACATAATGTGTACGAATAGTCTCTTTGTTCCTCCTTACCCATTTCAATAGCTCTTGCTGTAAAACATTAATGCATATTACAGCCCTATATTGGTTTGAAAACTTAAAAAACTATTAAATTTCAAATATATAAGTGTATCATTTCTCCCCAGTACTAATGTATCATTTCTTCCTATTATGCCTTATTGGATTATCAATCACTTTGTACAAATACAGTTGCAAAATGGTAATTTACTTTCTAGTAAAACTAATCCTAACAATGTTCTTTATAAATAAAAAAAAATTACAAGATATTATCTTCACAATAATAAGAGTTATGAAAGAAAATCAGTCAATGAAAAAATTTACATTGACATTACAAAAACCTTCAAAATTAAAAGAAAAGAAAAGTTGTCAGTTCTTCACTGATTAGTCCAGCTAATGATGGCTTTAGCAAATAAAAGAAACCTTCACATGTGTTAAAATGGCTTTTAATGCCATTTGTTGAGAAAAATTGTCAATGTATCAACCCTTCCAATGTATCAAACCTCCCCTACCTCCCCTACTATGTATTGTGCAAATTAGTGAAATATATATAGGCTAAAAGAATTGAAACACTTAAAATTTTAAATATACATTTTTTGATAAAAATACTATCAAGCAATAATTAATATTTCTCTTAGAGATTGAAATTTTATGGGTCTATTATATCTAATAAAAGTGTCTGTATTAAGCACTTAATCAACAACAGTATTGATTAAGCTCTTAAAAAAATCGAATATATTTTTAGTGCCAAACGATTTTTCGGAATCGCAGTGTTACACAAAATTAAAACCACATTTTGTTTTCACATAATGAAGATGATTTTTGTTAAGTTCAGAGTTTAATTTAACCTAACCATTAACCAATCAAAAAAGGTTGAATAAAAGGAAAAAAGGCAGACATACAGAACCGAATAGTATTCTTTGAATTATTGTCTTGTCGAAGTGAACTCTGGAAAATCTAATTTTTGTTTTTTATAACGGAAAAGGATAGTTAAATTAAAATATAGTTTAACTAAAATTTTGGAAACGTCATGTTCACCTTGACATTATACAATGCTTAAATATACAAACATCAAAATTTTGATTTATCTTACTAAAAAGGATCTACTTAAAACTTTCCTACAATATAGCCCGGATCTGGTATAACATACTAAATATCTCTGGCGAGTTTGGAACGTAACCATTGACCTCCCAATGACCCGTATGAAATAGACTCGTCTCCAGCTATTTAACCAACAGACATTCATGAACAAATACACCTTAAAATTGTTTCTCCTGATTATGACTGTTTGAAGCAGATGAAAGTGCTTGAGAGTCAACTTTTCAATATCTTCGGCCGTTTTTATGTTTAAAAAAAACTATTTTATGTATGTTTAGCACCTTTTTAGTAAGACAAATCATAATTTAAATTTTTGTGTAAAGTGTTTTATGGAAAAAAAAAGTTTCAACGTAAGATCGTAAGATCATAAATATCGTATAATCGTATAATCGTCTTAATAATCGTAAATAAATAAGATCGTAATCGCTTTATAACTGCTTTTCAGAATGTTTTAAGTTAAAAATAATTGCATAAGACAAAACAAAGACCTTGTCGCAAAAAGCAGTTATCGTCTCGTGATAATAAACAAATTTTCAAGCTAGAAACGGAAAAATTCCAGTCGATTTGTAAAATCGATTAACACACGTATACACAAGTATCTCATGCAACAGTGTGGTGAAGCTTGAAGTTGAATGTTTGTATTAATCTTCTTAAACTAAAAGGAAAACCTCGGCTACTAAAATATCATTAAAGAAGCCCGTCTGAAGTGGGCAGTGAATGTCATGTCTTGGAAGGCTACATAGAAAATATATTATTTTCGAACAAAAGAATATTAACTTACATGATCTGAACCGCAATAAATACTACTTCATAATTTAAGGGAGAAATCTTGCTAGTTCTACAATAGGCAGATGGGAGGCGCCTGCATTATGGTGTGGGGCAGAAATCTACAAAGAGTCTTTGGCGAAATTAACTCGTACAGTCACGAATATCAACGAATGTTATATGGAAATCTGATATCCTTCGACAAATAAAACTTTATTCATCCCTTTGGGCCACATTTAGGTGGGATCAAATAGATATTCCAACTAGATAATGCTCCCAGTTATGCATCTAAATCAATAGAAGAATGGGTTAAAAAAGAAAAAAAAATGGTGTTATATTTTGACCAAGCCCTGACCTAAACCGCATAGAAAACCTGTGGAGTTATTTGTCCTGCAAATCATACGAAAACAACAAGAAAGTTGCCATTTAGAAGAAACGGGACAACATTCCAGAACCTTTCCTTAAAAAAATATATAAACTAAGTGCCAAATAATGTGCTTAGGTTTCAGAATGGTGTTGTAACATCTTATTAAATTCCTTAAAATACGTGGTCTTTTAATTTTTTGTACCTTTTTTTACAAACTTTTTTTAGCTTTCTTTACAAAAAAGCTACCTATTGCAGCCGTTCGGAGGAAACCGATTTCAAAAAATTTTTAGTATATTTTCATCGATCATGACCCCCAGACCCCGAAACCACCCTCCGTTCAAAATTGATATATATATATATATATATATATATATATATATATATATATATATATATATATATATATATATATATATATATATTATATATATATATATATATATATATATATATATATATCTGACCTATGTCACACTGTAACTCCCGTAATTATGAACCGATTTCGATGTAATTCGGTGTGTACATAGTACATACCAATGTCTCGACCGAGTTCGCTGGCCAGCTTCATCCGCCGTTTTGTTTCAAAATGGCGGCCATTTAAAATTTTTTAAATAATTTAAAACTTGAAATGTGGTGCCAAAAAATTAAAAATGGAAAAATATTTTTTTCTTATGTATTTGACCTTTATACAAAGATTCCGGAGCAGTTTTTGTTTCGTCTATATCTTAAAAAATGGCTGAGTTATAGCATTTTGAATTTCTAGCGTGGCTGACATTTTGAAACGTCCTGAATTTTGTCACGCGATAAAAGGCGTATTTATGAACCGATTTGGATGTAATTCGGTGTGTACATAGTACATACCAATGTCTCGACCGAGTTCGTTGGCCAGCTTCATCCGCCATTTTGTTTCAAAATGGCGGCCATTTAAAAAAATTTTAAAAATTTAAAATTTGAAATGTGGTACCAAAAAATTGAAAATGGAAAAATATTTTCTTCTTATGTGTTTGACCTTGATAAAAAAATTCGGGAGCAGTTTTTGTTTCGTCTATATCTTAAGAAATGGCTGAGTTATAGCATTTTGAATTTCTAGCGTGGCTGACATTTTGAAACGTCCTGATATTTCTCACGTAATAACAGGCGTATTTATGAACCGACTTGGATGTACCTTGGTGTGTACATAGTACATACAAATATCTCGAACGAGTTCGTTGGCCAGCTTCATCCGCCATCTTGTTCCAAAATGGCGGCCAATTAAAAAAATTAAAAAATAAAAAAAATTAAATGAGATACCAAAAAATTGAAAAATGAAAAAGATTTTTTTGTATGTGTTTGACCTTAATACAAAGATTCCGGAACAGTTTTTCTTTCGCTAATATCTAAAAAAAAACGGCTGAGTAATAGCATTTTGAATTTCTCTTGTGGCTGACATTTTAAAACGACCTGATTTTTGTCACGCGATAACAGGCGTATTTATGAACCTATTTGGATGTAACTTGGTCTGTACATAGTACATACCAATGTCTCAACCGAGTTCGTTGGCCAGCTTCATTCGCCATCTTGTTTCAAAAGGGTTGCCATTTAAAAAAAATTAATTTTAAAATTCAAAATGAGGTGTTAAAAAATTGGAAAATGAAAAAGATTTTTTTTTATGTGTTTGGCCTTGATACAAAGATTCCGGAGCAGTTTTTGTTTCTGAAAATTTGTTCTTTTGTTGATATCTTAAAAAATGGTTGATTTATAGCACTTTGAATTTCTAGCATGGCTAACACTTTGAAACGATCTTGTATTTGTCACGCGATAACACACGTTTTCGCCTATTTCGATGTAAGAAGGCATGTGGATAGTATACATCAACACCACGACCAAGTTCGCTGGCCAGATTAATCAGCCATCTTGTTTCAAAATGGCGGCCATTAAATTAAAATATATATATATATTTAAAGTGAGGTGCAAAAAAATTAGAAATTGAAAAAGGTTTCTTTCTTAAGTATTTGATCTTGATATAAGGATTCAGGAGCATTTTAGGTAGCTTTCTTTACAAAAAAGCTACCTATTGCAGCCGTTCGGAGGAAAGCGATTTCAAAAAATTTTGGTATATTTTCATCGATTATGACCCCCAGACCCCGAAACCACCCTCCGTTCAAAATTGATATATATAAATATATATATATATATATATATATATATATATATATATATATATATATATCTGACCTATGTCACACTGTAACTCCCGTAATTATGAACCGATTTCGATGTAATTCGGTGTGTACATAGTACATACCAATGTCTCGACCGAGTTCGTTGGCCAGCTTCATCCGCCATTTTGTTTCAAAATGGCGGCCATTTAAATTTTTTTTAAAAAATTAAAACTTGAAATGTGGTACCAAAAAATTAAAAATGGAAAAATATTTTTTTCTTATGTATTTGACCTTTATACAAAGATTCCGGAGCAGTTTTTGTTTCGTCTATATCTTAAACAATGGCTGAGTTATAGCATTTTGAATTTCTAGCGTGGCTGACATTTTGAAACGTCCTGAAATTTGCCACGCGATAAAAGGCGTATTTATGAACCGATTTGGATGTAATTCGGTGTGTACATAGTACATACGAATCTCTCGACCGAGTTCGTTGGCCAGCTTCATCCGCCATTTTGTTTCAAAATGGCGGCCATTTAAAAAAATTTTAAAATTTTAAAATTTTAAATGTGGTACCAAAAAATTGAAAATGGAAAAATATTTTTTACTTATATATTTGACCTTTATACAAAGATTTCGGAGCAGTTTTCGTTTCGTCTATATCTTAAAAAATGGCTGAGTTATAGCATTTTGAATTTCTAGCGTGGCTGACATTTTGAAACGTCCTGAATTTTGTCACGCGATAAAAGGCGTATTTATGAACCGATTTGGATGTAACTTCGTTTATACATAGTACATACCAATGTCTCGACCGGGTTCGTTGGCCAGCTTCACCCGCCATCTTGTTTAAAAATGGCGGCCATTTAAATTTTTAAGAAAAATTTAAATTTGAAATGTGGTACCAAAAATTGAAAATTGAAAAAATATTTTCTTCTTATGTGTTTGACCTTGATAAAAAGATTCGGGAGCAGTTTTTGTTTCGTCTATATCTTAAGAAATGGCTGAGTGATAGCATTTTGAATTTCTAGCGTGGCTGACATTTTGAAACGTCCTGATTTTTCTCACGTAATAACAGGCGTATTTACGAACCGACTTGGATGTACCTTGGTGTGTACATAGTACATACAAATATCTCGACCGAGTTCGTTGGCCAACTTCATCCGCCATCTTGTTTCAAAATGGCGGCCATTTAAAAAAATTAAAAAATAAAAAAATTTAAATGAGATACCAAAAAATGGGAAAATGAAAAAGATTTTTTTTGTATGTGTTTGACCTTAATACAAAGATTCCGGAACAGTTTTTCTTTCGTCTATATCTAAAAAAAAATGGCTGAGTAATAGCATTTTGAATTTCTCTTGTGGCTGACATTTTAAAACGACCTGATTTTTGTCACGCGATAACAGGCGTATTTATGAACCTATTTGGATGTAACTTGGTCTGTACATAGTACACACCAATGTCTCGACCGAGTTCGTTGGCCAGCTTCATTCGCCATCTTGTTTCAAAAGGGTTGCCATTTAAAAAAAATTTAATTTAAAATTCAAAATGAGGTATTAAAAAATTGGAAAATGAAAAAGATTTTTTTTATGTGTTTGCCCTTGATACAAAGATTCCGGAGCAGTTTTTGTTTCTGAAAATTTGTTCTTTTGTTGATATCTTAAAAAATGGTTGATTTATAGCACTTTGAATTTCTAGCATGGCTAACATTTTGAAACGATCTTGTATTTGCCACGCGATAACACATGTATTCACTTGTTTCAAGATAGCGGCCATTAAATTAAAATATATATATATATTTAAAGTGAGATGCAAAAAAATTAGAAATTAAAAAAGGTTTCTTTCTTAAGTATTTGATCTTGATATAAGGATTCAGGAGCATTTTTTGTTTGTCTTTACCTTAAAAAATGGCTCAGATATAGCAGTTTCAATTTCTATTGTGGGTGACATTTTGAAAAATCTGATTTTTTGCATGCGACAGCACTCCTATATATTAACCGATTCCGATGTGAGTGAGCATGTGCACAGCAATTTCTAAGGTCTCGACCAAATTCACTGCTTAGCCTCATCCACCATGTTGTCTTAAAATGACAGGCACTTTAAGATATTGCCGAATTTGGCAGCCAAATATAAGTTACTTTAAAGAAAAGCAGCTTGGATAAAGCTGACTAATTTCGCGAAATTCTCATTCATTATATTGATAAAAATTAGTATTGAATCTCCTATATTCGGTTTCCACTAAATTGAGCTTCGTGTGTTTGCATGATATAAGTTGGCTTTTTTAAATAAGGATTATGAAAGCTACCTCTTCCTCCCGGCACTGGCCGGAAGGACTTTTTTGTTTGTCTTTACCTTAAAAAATGGCTCAGATATAGCTGCTTCAATTTCTATTGTGGGTGACATTTTGAAAAATCTGATTTTTTGCATGCGACAGCACTCCTATATATTAACCGATTCCGATGTGAGTGAGCATGTGCACAGCAATTTCTAAGGTCTCGACCAAATTCACTGCTTAGCCTCATCCACCATGTTGTCTTAAAATGACAGGCACTTTAAGATATTGCCGAATTTGGCAGCCAAATATAAGTTACTTTAAAGCTAAGCAGCTTGGATAAAGCTGACTAATTTCGCGAAATTCTCATTCATTATATTGATAAAAATTAGTATTGAATCTCCTATATTCGGTTTCCACTAAATTGAGCTTCGTGTGTTTGCATGATATAAGTTGGCTTTTTTAAATAAGGATTATGAAAGCTACCTCTTCCTCCCGGCACTGGCCGGAAGGACTTTTTTGTTTGCCTTTACCTTAAAAAATGGCTCAGATATAGCAGTTTCAATTTCTATTGTGGGTGACATTTTGAAAAATCTTATTTTTTGCATGCGACAGCACTCCTATATATTAACCGATTCCGATGTGAGTGAGCATGTGCACAGCAATTACTAAGGTCTCGACCAAGTTCACTGCTTAGCCTCATCCACCATGTTGTCTTAAAATGACAGGCACTTTAAGAAATTGCCGAATTTGGCAGCCAAATATAAGTTACTTTAAAGAAAAGCAGCTTGGATAAAGCTGACTAATTTCGCGAAATTCTCATTCATTATATTGATAAAAATTAGTATTGAATCTCCTATATTCGGTTTCCACTAAATTGAGCTTCATGTGTTTGCATGATATAAGTTGGCTTTTTTAAAATAAGGATTATGAAAGCTACCTCTTCCTCCCGGCACTGGCCGGAAGGACTTTTTGTAATTGGAGTTATATATCTACGACCAACGGTTGAGAAATTAAAGGTCGGCGATAGATAACACCATATTGCACCCTGTATATATACACCAATTTTATAAAGCCTTATGTTGCTTAAGGCGTACCGAAATGAATTATTTATACAATAATTATCAATGAATAATTGAAAAGATATTTAACAGTGGGGAAACATAAATTAAAAAGAATACACAAAAATTTAAAAAAAAAAGCTTTTTCCGAACTAAGATGATACAAACAACAACAGAGCTGCAAGTAATTTTAATTGCTTACGACCTTGTGTATTAAACACTTTAATAAATGTTGGCAAAAAGCTTTTCATTAATTAGATGATACAAACAATAACAGAACTGCAAGATATTTTAATTGCTTACGACATTGTGTATTAAACATTTTAATATCTGTTAGGAATAAGCATAGGAAAAAGAAAACTAGACTCCGTATACAGAGTTTCAATTGAAATCCATTTAATTGAATCACAATTCGATAACAAGAAATATTTGGTAGGAATCATTCGTGCTATATGATGAAACTTGCTTTTCATTAAGGTGTAGCCAAATTTCCTTTCTCTCCTGTCTGCTCAGAATAATTTACAGTCCGTCTCATAAATATAAAGACACAGATGTTTTTGAAATTACATTTTATTAATTCAGTTAAAAGAAATTAAATTTTATACCTCATATTAAGAACACTGAAATTAATCTCTTATAGGGGTTTTAATTTAAATAAAATAATTTCGTCTCGAATAATAAAAAAAATAAGAAATTACGCTGTCTCATAAATATAAAGACAAACTTGAAATTGCTTCATATACAAATTTTTTTCGAATGCGTGCATACAGAATTAATGCGCACGCGCAGAAATACACTTTAACTTATCCAAACGAGCAAAGTTGTTTGACTTGTTTAAATTGCAAAGATGCCGTGGAACATTGAAATTTCTAAAGATGGAATTTGTAAAATACGCGAATTTAAAGCTAATGGCTTAACAGTTTGTCAAATATGTAAAAAAAATGGGAGAATCAGAGCTGCACTTTATAAAATTTTATCAAAAAGTTACAATTTATATTCCAGAAAACGTTCTGGCAGACCGAGAAAAACTAGTGAAAGACTCGATCACAAGATCATGCGACTTGTTTCGTCGCAAAAAATGTCACTCCGATAAGTTTCTCAACGAGTTTATGGTATGGTCCCAAAGGATATAGTACATCGTCGTATAAAAGAAAGAAAAAATATTCTATGCCGACATACGTGCAGATTTTCTTTAGTGAAAAAAGAACACAAATAACGGAGGTTAATCGGGGTTAAAGATCATATGCACTGGAAGGACGAATGGATGCAAGACATTGTTTCAGATGAAAAGAGATGTAACTTGGATGGCCCAGATGGTTTGAATTCCTACTCGCACGATTTAAGTTGTTAATCTCGAACCTTCTTCAGTAGGCAGAAAGGGGGAGGTTCTGTTATGGTGTGGGATGCCTTCTCTTTTAATGGAACTGCGGATATTGCTTTTCTGGAAGGTAAACAGACATCTAAAGAGTATATCAAACTGCTTTATAGTCAGTTGTTTCCAATTTCTGAAACCCTTGGGGGTCGGAATTATTTGTACCATCAGGATAATCCATCGATTCACACATCAAGACTCACAAAAAAATGGTTTGCCTATAGCAATGTTCATGTCACGGTGTGGCCCACACATAACCATGATTTAAATCCAGCTAAGAATCTTTGTGGCACTCTCGTTCGCAGTGTATATGCATCTGGAAGACAATTTTCAAACGTCCTTGAGTTGAAAAAAGAAATCGAACGAAGTTGGTTTGATATAAAGCCAAAATAGTTATACAACTTAATAAAAACCATGCCAGCTAGAATATTTTCTGTCATTAATAAGAAGGGATTATTTATTGGACGGTAATTCAAAGGTATGTAAAATGTCTTTATATTTATGAGGCAGCAATCAATTTTCGAGTTGAAATTATTTAATTCTAATTTAATTTACTGTAAAATGTTTTCTTGGCACATACTTTTCGTTATATGCATAAATATAATTTTGAATACTGAATTATTAAAATATTATTTCGAAAATATCAGTGTCTTTATATTTATGAGACGCACTGTATTTAATTCTTATATATGAGAAAAGAATAACCTGTACTTTCATTGCTTTCACTGTTGCAAAAGCTATCTATATTGGCAATTACAGTCTTTCAAATAGGCGATGCTCTATTCACCATCTATCTCAACTGCCGGTTAATGGGGAAAATATCTTCCGGACGCTCAAATGTTGTTTACAATTAATCTAATTTGAAATTTGCCACGATCAGGACCAGTTAGATTTATGGTGAATAACATTTAAGCTTTCGATCGAGATTTTTGCTCTTAAAGAACAATTACGATAGATGGTGACTACGAGTGTAAATATTCAACGCATGTGTATGACAGAGTAAGGAACTACATTCAATTGCGTTGGTTGTGTATCGATCTACATTGATAGTGAAAATTTGGTGATTTATCGACTGTTTGTTATGTCTGATATTTACCACGGCTTTTGAATGTAATACGGTCTCTCGTAAATCTAGGGGGAGCATATAACCATAGAAAACATGAATGCTTTGAATGGTTCTTTCACTGGGTAGTAGAAGCAGAATAAATTACCTTCCACGTCTCAATAGGCAGAAAGTTCAACCGCTTGAGGCTCAGTCATTTTAAGGGTTCCGTACTTAAAAAGTAAAAACGGAACCATTATAAGATCACTTCTGTGTCTGTCACAGCCATTTTACTCGTAAACTATGGAAGGTGGAAAGTTAAAATAGGGGGAAGTAATAAAGAATTTTGACCCACATATTTACAGATTATTAAACATTCACAAATATATTTAGGAAAAATGTAGAGGGGCTAATTAAGTTACTTGAAAAAAGAAACTCATCTTTGTATATCGTGTGGGGTATCGTGTAATAGCTTTCGTAACGCTGGACTCAAAAATACATTTCTTTTAATTCCAGGTATTATATTTTCAAATATTTTGTCGAAAATGTAGTGCAAAAATATGTCCCCTTCCCATCTATTTCCGAATCTATTAAAACTACAATTATAAAAAAAATTAGAGGTACTAGACGTTAATTTAAAGCTTTCAGGAAAATTATAGCGATTACCATAGTTTACATAGTTTTTGAGAAAAGCGCATTTTGCCGTTACACACAAATTTAAATTTGGGGGCAAAAGTGTTGAGGAACGCTGGAAGTACCTACGGTAGCAGAAGTATAAAAGCATTGTTGATAATGATTTTCGAAAACAATCGTTGGTAATTAGCCGCGATATTAACCCTTAACCCTTTCCGGCATAGAACAATACTGTTCGTAAAATGATGAAATGAGCGACTGACACCGGAATTTACAACCGACTTTTTTGGAAATTAAAAACTCATTACTTTAAACTTTCAACCTAAAAAGAAAATTTTATTAAAATATTCTTGGTGCTGATTGTAAATTCAGAATTAAAATTAGGTGATTCCGATGTGGGATCACTGCGCCGGAAAGGGTTAAAGTCTGGGACGGTTTGGACATACATAATAACAGGGGCGGCGTACTCTATCTACCATCGGCTTTTAAAGCCTAGATAACAATTTTTAATAATATATTTATGTAATGCAATGCCCAGTAGCAGTATAAAAACAATAAAAGTCAAATTGTTTAAAACAGAATAATTTAATTAGAATTAATCACATAAATACTATGGGATTCAAGACTAGTGTGCATTGAGTGGATCTCTCAACATGCCATCCCGTTTCTTTAAAAGTTAATCTAATTAATAATTTTATCTGGAAAAACGCGGCACGGACTAAGCCGGCGTTGCAACTTTGTGACCTCATTTCGAAGCGCGCTAAGCACAACGCCAAGTTTAAATTTTGAACAAGGATTTTGTTTTAACTATACTGTAAAAAGGAAAGATTATTAGTACGCTGAATTTAGTTTTATAAAATGCCAAATAAAGTTTAACCTCTTGCGCTCTATGACGTACGTAGCGTAGTACGTCATGCTATTATGGTCATTTCCAACAATGACGTATGCAGCGTAAGTCATGATATACGGCTGATTTTTTTAATTCGACATTCCGAATTCTCATCAGACAGTTTTAACTCTTTTTATTTTTTATTTTATTTTTTATTTATTTTTTTTTTTTTTGCTACTTTAAACTTTCAACCTAAAAAGAAAATGTTATTAAAATATTCTTGGTGCTGATTGTAAATTCAGAATTAAAATTAGGTGGTTCCGATGTGGGATCGCTGCGTCGGAAAGGGTTAAAGTCTGGGCGGTTTGGACATACATATTAACAGGGGCGGCGTACTCTATCTACCATCGGCTTTTAAAGCCTAGATAACAATTTTTAATGATATATTTATGTAATGCAATACCCAGTAGCAGTATAAAAACAATAAACATCAAATTGTTTAAAACAGAGTAATTTAATTAGAATTAATCACATAAATACTATGGGATTCAAGAATAGTGTGCATTGAGTGGACATCTCAATAGGCCATCCCGTTTCTTTAACCCTCCGTCTACCAGACGGGTCCATTGGACCCGACAGGTACATACAAAATATTCATTCAAACCAGAAATTTCTTTAAAATAAACTAAGTATATAAACCAGACAAAAATAAGGTAAATAAATAAGTTAAATAGTTTTAAATAAAAATTCTGGTGTAGAACGTTTTATTAAAACTTGAATAAAATTCCCGGTAGATCTAGGGTTAAAAGTTAATCTAATTGATAATTTTATATGGAAAAACGCGGCACGGACTAAGCCGTCGTTGCAACTTTGTGACCTCCTTTCGAAGCGCGCTAAGCACAATGCCAAGTTTAAATTTTGAACAAATGTTTTGTTTTAACTATACTGTAAAAAGGAAAGATTGTTAGTACGCTGAATTTAGTTTTATAAAATGCCAAATAAAGTTTAACCTCTTGCGCTCTATGACGTAAGTAGCGTAGTACGTCATGCTATTATGGTCATTTCCAATAATGACGTACGCAGCGTACGTCATGATATATGGCTGACTTTTTTTAATTAGACATTCCGAATTCTCATCAGACAGTTTTAACTTTTTTTTTTTTTTTTTTTGCTTTACAATATGATTTAATGTGAACAATGGAACAATGTGATCTGGTTGATGGACTTCCTAAATGCGTGGCAACTTAGCATCCAGTATAGAGGTGATTCTTATTGCAAGGGCCTTAAAAAAATTTTAAGCACAGCTGTTAGCCACGATAAGAAAATTAACTAAAATGCGTTTAGAGAAAGTATAACAAAAAATTATGAACTTAGAGTACTCAAAGTTTAACAATGTAAAAGAGAGAAAGAGAAAGAAATTTTGAATAAAAAATTCCATTAGTTCCAAGAGGACAGGCGAAAAAGCTACCGGGGAATACCCAATCTAAAAAAAATTACTCTTTTCAGAGATCATACATTTTAATATAAACTTGTAAAAAATGATATAATATAGCAGATTAACAATTTAGTTTTTTTTTCGATTTCTTTAATAAGAAAACAGAAGATAGAACAGGCAAGAAAGTTAACTTTAGTTGAAGGGTGAGGAAATCTCAGTCTTCATCATTAAGCGTGTATTTGGGGCGGTTTCTGTTAGTGGGATCGGATACCTCGTAGTCGGGTAATTCCTCAATTTTTCATAAATAAACTAAAACAAAATTACCAATCAAATTTTTGTGGTTTGAATTCAAAATTAAAAAAAAAAAAAAATCTAAAATGCGGTAACACAGGTGGTTAGTGACATACATCCGCTAACAGTGCCAGAGCGCAAGTGTTTAAATATGAACTACTTATATTGTCAGTACCGAATTAAGTTCATCATAAACAGATTAGGATAAGATAAAAAAAAAAAAAGAGTTATGCAGAATAGCAATATTTGATGTTATTTAGGCTTCATATGTCTTTGAACTTTTTTGGTATACCCATTCATACTTTTGAAGTATCTACAGCTATATTCAACCCTATGGGGTATAGATGTTTTACAAAGTCTTATAATTCTTTTAGCAACGATTTTTTTAATAATACAGTTAATAATTCATATATTTATATTACGGAACCCTCTGAGAGGGAGTAATACTCGGACTTGACCGTTTATTTTTTTCTTACGGAATCTGATTTTAGAAAATTGTGTTATTTTTGTCTTTTTGGAGTTTTTTTTTCATAATTAAATGTAATAAAATTTTCTTCTTAATCTCAAATATACGATATTAATCACATAAATTGCAAATTCTTCATGACATATACTTAGTGTTACGCAAAGTTTTTATCTCCACTTTTCATAAACACAACGTTTTAAGCTTTAAACAACTTTAAAATATTCAGTTAGAACGATTCAGTTTTGAAATGCAAATTAATTTTAAGCTTTAATTTTCGTTATATAAGGAACATCTTTTAATTAAATAATGTTCTTCATTATTCATGTAGAAAACAACAACGTAAATCCATTATACCGTAATTTAATTTTTTCCCCTGTTTGTTTCAATATTAATGAATTAATGTATACTATGCAATTTACATCTTCTTTGTAGTTTTAAACTATTGTAATTCAAACCAAAAATTACTTTAATTTGTGAAAACTACAGAATAGAAAACGAGAAAGATTTAAATCTTGAAAATTAAAAATATTTCTGAATTTCGTGAACTATAAACAGAAGTTTATTCGGAGATTTAAAGTTTTTTTTTTTTTTTTTTTTTTTTGTTTATGTTGTATTTTTTTTTAAATAGATCCTAACAGAAATTAAGAAAATATGTAAAAGATTAAAAAAATGAAGAAATAAAGTTAAGAGACTTCTTGAAATGTAGGTTTTACGATAGTACCCAACTTCTTAACACTTTATATCCGAAATTATAAATTTAAAAAGCTATCTCCTCGAAACGTTTTTTCCTTTCATTACTATGATACATTAGAAGATATATGCACTAAAAATGAAAGATATAAATTGATTTGTTAATTACGGCTAATTACTTGATGTGGTACTTCAAAGTACCGTTGGGTCATAACACTTCGACAAAATCGAGACTTAGAAAAAAAAAATATGCATTTTTTTCTTATTACTTTAATGCGACTTAACATGCATGTATGAAGTGTATATATGTCCATGATTTATATATGACTAAATGATAATGCTGTTGGTGCATCATGATCTAGTTTCACCATCTGAAGAATATTCTAAAGATGCAACACTATCGTCCAAAAGAAATCATATCTGAAAGAAATTTCCAAACGTTTAGTTGTCGAAAACTCAAAAGAATTCATAAAAATGCTAATAGATATTTATAGATTTTTTTTATTTGTAGTTTTTTTCCATTATATTTTATAAAAATGCAATATTTTTCTAAAGGTAAAAATGAATTTTTTTTTCTTTTATTATTCATCAATGCCATGCATAAATCATGAATATCTTCACTACATTGGATCAAATGCCACCTGTCTATTACATACGCATCCCTAACAAATACAACAGGATGTATCTGAAAAGTTTGGCAAAACTTTACGGAGAGATAGAACGGAGCTATACGAGCAAATCGAAACGCAAGCGGTGAGAAGTTAAAAGGTAATTTTTCACAGTCCCAGGGCGATGAATTGGTCGAAGTGGTCCCATAGCTTAGCCACCAAGATCTCCGGATCTCTCGTGTTTGGACATTTTCCTGTGGGGCCATATGAAAAGCCTAATCTACGAGTGCCTCACTGAAACGGATATTGATCTAGTCGCCAGGATTGTCGTTGTTGCGGGCGATATTCGAGAAATGCCTGGTGTCTTCGCACATGTGCATCAGTCCCTATCCCGCAGGTGTGAAGCGTGCATTATAGCTGGCGGAAGATCTTTTCAGCATGTACATTAATTACATTCATGTTAATAAAATGTTTTCTGAAGTATCTCCTCTCATTCTTGTGTTAATTTTTTAACTGCGACCACATAGTAGGGGCATCAGCATTAAATCTTGCATGGAACTCTTAAATTTTCAAAATATATAGAGAAAGAACATATGAAATCTATTTGTGTATGTGTGTTTCAGTCTACAGTAATTGATAGGTATATCGTTTATTGAAAAATGAAGTTACAGAAATTGATAGATGTATCGTTTATTGAAAAGCTACATTCTACAGTACCTGATACATGTTTGGTTTAAAACTACAGTAATTGATACATATTTTTGACTGAGAACTACAGTCTGCAGTAACTGACACAATGTTGTTGAAAACTACAGTCACTGACCCAGGGCCGAATTTAGCCTTTTTTGCACCCTTGCAAACATGGATTTTGGCGCCTCCACCCCCCTCCTCCGTAAAGTATATTTGCAAAGTGAATTTTACTAATTTTCTAATAGCCAACTTATTTTAAAGTTTAAAAAATGTAATAATAAAATATATAATACTGAACTACGTAATCTACTTAGTAAATTATTGATTCATTAAAATCTTGAAAACGGAATCGACAAGAATCAAAAACAAATTCCGCTTTATACAGGATCCTTATGCCATATCATCTTTAGATTCTTTTATGCTTTGACATACCCCAGACAGGATGATTTTAACAAAATTGTGCTAAACACAGATGTGAGAAAAATCGACAAACAAAATCTTCATTTGGCACCTCTTCTTTCTGGCGCATGGGGCACATAACCCCTCTGCCCCTCCTTAGTTTTGGCCCTGGACCCTTCACTCAGTGTGCAACTCGGCAAAGCAATTTCGGTCATTGCTCAGACAAAGTGACACTTCGCATTTTTGATGATGAATAAACAAATACAGTAAGTTCTGCCTAAGGCGGACTCTGTGTATGCCGGAAATCTGTCTACCGCGGAAAATTCTTCAAGTCCCAGCGAACCCATAGAAAATTACATTAACTCATGCTGCATAAGGTGGAATCTGTCTAACGCGAAACGGAAAGGATTTTAAGGTCCCACCGAAACCAAAATTTTGCATAAGGTGGAAAAAAGGATAATTTAATAATGAAAGGCATTTCGTTTATCAAACTTTAAAACTGTTAAGTCAAGTACTCAATGTCGAGGATGTCAGTTAAATTCCGTAACACTTTGAAAAAATTAATTCAAAAGAGCAGAAACTGTTTAAATTTTAAGGAATTCTTGCTTATGACATTTTTTCCTATACAAAATTGCATTTAAAAGTTATTATTTCTAGTAGAATGCAAATTTATGAAAATACATATTTTCTAAAGTACAATATATTTTAAGGTTGTACTCAAATTCAAAATTATAGCATTCTGTCTCATTCTCGAAATTTATTACTTTTTGTGTGTGTAAACCTCCAATTCGCATGTATTACAGCAATACTTAGAAATTGAACAGCGTTTCTTATTTACCTATAAAGACAAAGGATCTTTCAGAACTTTAGTTTGCAATCGATTTTCGAATCAGGAAAATCAATAAAAGATAATCAAAAATCGAGATTTTTTGAGGGGGAGGTGGGAGCTATTTTGCATAAGCCCGAATATTGTCTACCACGGAAAAATTTTCCAGTCCCAACCGATTCCGCCTTAGACAGAGTTTACTGTACACATTTCAACCACTATGGAAAAATACAACCTGTCAATGCATGGTGTGACATATGTGGCACATACCGATTTTTACGTACTACATACGCTAGCATTTCTACAATGTGTTACCATCATGATATATTATTCAGAAGATACTTACAAACACAGCTGTATTTATTTCAGTCCAGTCTTCTTTTTTTCCACACAAAAACAACAAAAATATTCACTATCGAGCAACACAAAGTAACAACTATAAATTCTCACCGTTCGCCTCTTTTTTTGTGCCAAAATCCCCTCGAAAGGAGGCAGCACCTGTTGGCATAACATGCCTCATACACTGACGTATTAAACAAAGAAGAATGGAACTTCTGCGATTAAAACAACTGCAGAACTATAGTAAATTCAGTAAGTGCCATATATGTCACAGTATGCAGGAAGGGGTTAATACATATCGAGCTAATATATTGTACAAAAGAGGAATGATGTGCAGTATTCCTTACTTTGCTTAACTTATTGAATCCAGCAATTCATTAAGATGTAGATTGCATCCCAAACATTACTCATTGTCTTTAATTTCTTCTATATTTGTATAAATAAAATATTGGATTCGTGAAATTTTTGGCCTCCACTTTCTGATGGATTTACACATGGGTTACATAAGGGAAAAGTAGTTTCGTAAGTAGAATTATGAGAGGGTTTTGTTTTTTAAACACAATAATTTACCACATTTAAACAAATTTTCATTTAATATGCAATGTGAAATTTACTCTAATAATATTTATTGTTAAAAAAAAAAAATGTAGAGTAAGAGATTTCACATAAATGTTTGTATAAAAATATATTTATTTGTCAATTTACTGCAAATTCATTTTAAACTGTATGCAAAAGATTTAAAAATATTCTCAGAATTGTATTATATATAGGGAGGGGAGGGGCTCACAAAAAAGTCGAGCCTAAGGGCCCTGAAGGTGATTAATCCGCCTCTGGTTATTTGTTGCATAAATAACAAAATACTTTAGTAATATTGATGCAGAATATCTTAGTAGAACAAGATAAAAATATTAAATTTAAAATTTGTAGTTAAAAAAATGTGAGAAAGGAAGAAAAGAAAAAAAAAGTAAATATGTTTGAAAAGTATTGATTTTGAATACTTTTAGATACTATATTTTTTATACTGCATGATTCAATGGACATAAAATAAATTGTAAGGATTCTAATGACATCAAAAAGCAACTTATTTCATAGTAATTTTACAGTAAATTTCGAAAATATATACAATAGTTCTCCCATAAAAAAAAAAATAAATAAATTAAAAAATTAGCAGAGTAAAAACTATAACTACTGCATACTAGAAAAACAGTTGACCTGATAATTTTTGCTAAAACTTATTTATACTAAATGTAACATTTTTTCAAATATTCAAGGCCATGTGGGCTATGTTATTTTATGTTATTATTTGTGACGGCCAATTATCAACACGAGAAATATGGGTCCAAATTGGGAGGGGGGGGTGCCTTACGTGGGGGTCTTTCTAAGGGAACCTAACCCGTATTTACGCAAAGAAATCCAAGGTTCGAAGAAAACATCGAAAACTCCGAACGATTAGGCCGACGGGCGCGATTTGGTTCGAACCCAGCACCTCCGCCATGAGGGCACTATCATTGTTTACCCAAATAAACTAATTATTAAAAATTTCCGAAAGTTTAATATATGCATATATATATAAAAAGTTTTACCATATATATATACATAATTAAATGTTGTATTAGTTTAGTTTTAAGGTTTATTATTTATTGCATAAGTAGCAAAATACTTTAATAACATTCATGGAGAATTTCTATTAGTAGAAGATAAAAATATTAAACTAAATATTTTTGCAAAAAAAAAAAAAAAAAAAAAAAAAAAAAAAAAAAAAAAGTACTAAATATCTTTGGAAAGTATTGCAGGCTTTTGAATGTACTTTAAGATACTATATTTTTTATACTGCATATTTCATTGGATATAAAATAAATTGTAAAGTTCCTAATGACATAAAAAATAACGTATTTCATAGTAACTTTACAGTAAATTTCAAAACGATAAAAAATATATTATTTGAAGATGATGTGAATCTGTCTTCTTAGATTTTTATTCTTTTGTCTCTGTCTTTAATTTCTATATAAAACTATTCTTTCAAAATATAAGTTAAATATTACTCAATCTACACACACACACACACACAAAGAGAGGACTCCTAATATTAAGCTTTAATATCGAAGCTTCCATTTTTTTTTTCTGTTTGCTTAATTTGAGCAATAGTTATTTTATATTCCGAAAAATTAGTTTTATAATCATAGACAGAAAAAAAATGAATAGCCAAGAAGACTGATTCACATAATCTTCAAACAATATATATATATATTTTTTTATTTTCTTCGAAACTTTTCGAAATTTGTTGTAAAAAAAGTTACGAGGACATCAAGAGGACATCAAAACGTTGCTTTTTGATGTCCTTAGAAACGCTACAATTTATTCAAAATTCATAATAAAATATGCCGTTCAAAAACTTTCAATACTTTCCTAATATTTTTTCTTTTCGAAAACTTTTAAATTGAATATTTTGATTTTTTACTAATCGGAAATTCTCATTCGATGTTATTAAAAGATTTTTTATATTTATGTGAAGATATATACATTATACAACAGGGCTTTAGAATTGATACAGCATTTAATAATAATAAAAGAAAAGAAAAGAAAAATCTTCTGGAAATTTTGGATAATTATTTTGATCGAGTAAACAACGATAGTGCCCACATCGGCTTAAATATTAGCACAAATGTTATATTTAATATACAGAAGATTTAGTAAATGTACATGTGGTCAATTATTTTTGGGATATATGCAGCGCTTGATCACACTGCTAATTATTATGCAAAAACTGTGGTACAATTAATTTTCTTGGTATTGCGCACTGTTTATTTAAAGCAGAATAATAACAGTGTACATGATGCTTTGTTAGACTATGTTTTAATAAGTACTTCATTTATTATTTTTTTTAATTAGTATTGGTGTTTTTGTTATTTTATGTTAAAATTTCTTTTTGAAAAGACAGCGTACCACAAAGAAAAATCAATTTAAATCTACAAAAAATTGCCTGCAGTATTTGAAAAAAATAAAAAAAACTTTATTATTACTTTTTTAAATTAGTTTCAAACCTTATAATATTTTCCCAGTTATTTTATGTTTGAGTAGAATTTCTTGAAATTTTGGAGCATTTATACCCATATTTACATAACAAAAACTTATAACACTTTTCTTTTCCTACCATTTAAGAATCTAGAATAACATCCCAGGATCATTGGAATGCAACGACACATCGGGAAATCCGAGAATCCGATATGCTTGTGGTAGGGCTCAAGGCCTTTCTTATGATACTTATTAAATATTTGTAGGTTATCATGTTAATTTTTTATTAATTTTCAAAGAAAAACCCTTGCTTGGTTAAAAAAACAAATTTCATTTTTATTTTCCATTTTATAAATAACTATCCGTCATGTAGCGCTTGATCACACTGCTAATTATTTTTGCAGGAACTGTGGTACAATTAATTTTCTTGGTATTGCGCACTGTTTATTTAAAGCAGAATAATAACATTGTACATGATGCTTTGTTAGACTATGATTTAATAAGTACTTCAATTATTATTTTTTTAAATTAAAATTGGTGTTTTTGTTATTTTATGTTAAAATTTCATTTTGAAAAGACAGCGTACCACAAAGAAAAATCAATCTAAATCTACAAAAAATTGCTTGCAGTATTCGAAAAAAAAAAAAAACAACTTTATTATTAGTTTTTAAAGTTAGTTTCGAAGCTTATAATATTTTTCCAGCTATTTTATATTTGAGTAGAATTTCTTGAAATTTTGGAGTATTTATACCCATATTTCTTAACAAGAACTTATAACACTTTTCTTTTCCTACCATTTAAAAATATAGAATAAGGCCTTTCTTATGATACTAATTAAATATTTGTAGGTTAACATGTTAATTTTTTATTAATTTTCAAAGAAAAACCCTTGCTAGGTAAAAAAAAAAAAAAAAAAAAAAAAAAAAAAAAAAAAAATTCATATTTATTTTAAATTTTGTAAATAACTATCCGTCATATCATTTTCAGATTTTGACAGCTGAAAATCTGAACATTTCACTCTCGTTTAAAAAAAAAATTATGAAAATATCTTAATTAGGCGTGTGTCGATGGTATTTTTATTAAACAGAGAAAACAATATCAACCGCTTTAAAATCTCCCCCCTAAGACGGGCTTCCGACAATATATTCTTTTCTCACTACCTTCAATGGGGTCGGAAGTTTTCGTGGAGATCTCGATGACAGTAATCCGATTGAAGACGGTCTCGATTGTGTCGTAGTAGCGTTTATCCCAGGGTCATCGGAATGCAACGTCACATGGGTAAATGCAGAAGACTTTCCGAGAAAGGGGAAAATCCGATGTACTTGTGGTAGGGCTCCAGAGGACTCTACTGGCAATAGTGTCAACTCTTCATCAAAAGTATAATTCTAATGTGTTATATTCTGTAAAAACTCAACAAAAAAAAAAATTAAAAATTTATATATTCTCCCAAACAATAACCATGTATCGAAAGGTTTTTTAGACAATGAATCATATATATATGTGTGTCTGTGTGTTTTGCGTCTTTTTATATTTCTATGTGTTGGCATAGTCTATGTCTTAGCTTGAGGTAGTAGAACACAAAAAATATAATATTATAATATAATATGTATAAAAACTATATCCCGTTCATAGATGATTATTTTTAGAGAAAAAGAGAATTCCTGATTTATTGGAAGTAGTAACAAAGTATTGACAAACCAATGACTACCATCGCTCATAGGCACATAGATTTACATGTATATTCATTCACCTGGCTTTAAAAATATTCAGAAATTTAACTTTATTATGCAATCAATAATCTCTTAACGTACTGATATACTAAAATATATTTTCTTTAGCTTTTTTCCCTTATAGTGACTTATACTGCGTGGCGACTACAAAAAACCAAGTTCATTTACTGGAATCTGATATATATTTTTAAAAATTTTGTTCATAGTGGCAAATAAAAAATGATATGGTTGTCTGAATAAATCACTGGTAGCGAGATAAAGAATAATATCACTTCCGGTATAATTTCAATCTACTAAAAAACAACTTTTCAAAAGTAAAAAAAAAAAAAAAAAAAAAAAAAAAAAAAAAAAAAAAAAAAGAAAAGAAAAAAGGTGAAAGTTGTGGCTAAAAAATAGTGTGATATCAAATTTCCAAGCTTATATTGCGGTACTTATTTAACATTTTTTGATAGAAATTTACCATATGTAAGTCGAGTACCTAAGTATGCGTTGATAGAAAGCCTTTTCTCCTTTACTAAATACATCATAACGTGTTTCTGAAAATTATTTTTTTTTTTAATTAAGCATGATGGGCTTGGCGGACATCTTTCCATATTTTACACAAATTTCTAAGCACACAAGTTCATTGTTAAGATTGGAAGGTCGAAATTGTTACTAAAGCAAACATTTTATTCTTTTAATTTATGGAAATGAGTGCCTAAAAATTTGTGTCTAAAAATAAAGCTGAATTAACTTCAGGTTTCATCTTATGATTCTCTTTTTTCGGAGGGTGGTTAATTAATTAGTTAAAGCAGTAAAAATCAATTTGTTTTTTCAAAATAAAAAACTTTCTTAATTTATCTGTCTGTAGCTAAAACTATAACTTCGAAATTCTTAATAATGCAAATATGTTACGAGCTTGAGTGCTTAGAAATTTGTGTAAAATATGGAAAGATGGCCGCCAAGCCCATCATGCATAATTTAAAAAAAAATTAATTTTCTGAAACACGTTATGATGTATTTAGTAAAGGAGAAAAGGCTTTCTATCAACGCATACTTAGGTACTCGACTTACACAGGGTAAATTTTTATCAAAAAATGTTAAATAAGTACCGCGATATAAGCTTGGAAATTTGTATCACACTATTTTTTAGCCACAACTTTAACCTTTTTTTTTTTTTTTTTTTTTTTTTTTTTTGCTTGGCTTATTTTTTACTTTTGAAAAGTTGTTTTTTAGTAGATATCAGTTCTTTTTTTAAAACAAATGATATATAACTGAAATAATTCTACTAGCTCAAATTAAAATTGGTCCTTGTATAGCCTTTATAAGCAGGGAGCAAACACAATATTATACATTTTGTTTATCTATCATTCATTTATCATAGTGATTAATAATTTAAAAGTAAGGAAAGTCAATTTCTTCTTTCAAAGTATCAGTCTTTCTCAATTTATATCTCCTTAAAATTTTCTACGAAAGATGAAAATTTAGTAAAAAACAGAGTCGAAATAAAATATATATTTACAGTTAGTCTGTCAGTTAATTTTTTTTTCTAACTTTTTTTGCTGACGGTTTTGCAAAATAAATTTACCTTTACAAATACCTACGGTTAATCCGAGAATGAAAACCCGCAGGCATCTAAAGAATCGAAGATCTGTAAATCTAGCAATTCTAGACATAATAAAGGAACATTTTTGATAAAAAAATCTAAAAATTTAGAGATATAAACTGTACATATAGCTTCATCTTCATTTAGATCGTGTTATAGAGAAGAAAGAATAAATATGTAATTTTACTCAAGTCTGTTTATCCATACCTATTTGCATAAATGTGAGGATATTAATTTACTATAAAATTTCCCCTAAATTGATTATCTTTAATAGTCTATTATTAAAGCCGCAATACATTAGAATTAAATATTTTTCGGTTAAAAATTGCCTGAAATCTATAGTCTTATCGTTCGTTAAATTTGTCTTTATTTTATGCCCAGACTCTTTTTCTGAACTCTGACAAAAGATCACAGACATATTGAAGCTATCCAAATTCTTATATCTTTCTATCGTATTTCCTTTTTTGAGGGGGGTGTGAGGAAGAGCCTTAAGAACTTCGTTTTGTTCTCAGAATTCTGAATTATTCATTCAAAAGATCTACCTACATAAGTCTTGTTGCAGAATTTTCATTAGTTAAGAGTTGAATCAAGTTATACATCATGTGAATCTATTAAATTAATTTTGTGAAATACTAGATGGGAGCCATTGATATTTCCAGACCATTTGCCTACATTTTAAACTTGAGTCATTTACTACTATTCATTATTTTTCTATACGAAATAAAGAATTCGTTGTTTCCATGCCAACTGTACCTTTCACTATTGCATGCTTGTTTGTTTGTTTAATTTATTGAACACATACATCATATCACATGCGGATCACGGCGGGATTCGAATCTGCTTCCACCTACGCTCTCAAGCGATTAGCGGCATTGTGTCTTATCCACTCAGCCACAGTGGGCCACTTTTGCTTTCTCTAATGCCCAGATACTCAAATTTAACCAACTGCACTTAGAATAATGGTCATAACACAGAACATTTATATGATAGAGCAGTGTTGCCAGTGTGCTACTTTTTTTTTAATTCAGATTTCTTGATTGCCAGCACTTATTATAAACGGTAAAATTCCCATTGTTTTCGCCTTAATTAATATGTCATTAAATAAGGCACATTTAACAATTTCAAAAAAGTGGTGCCAATCAAGTATCTGAGTTAAAAAAAGTAGCCCATCTGGCAACACTGTGTTAGAGTGGTGACATATGCACAAGTCGTGTACTCATATTCAATTTTTTGTCCAAAGTACGGTAACTCAGTTTTCAGTAATAGACGAGCAAGATTTCAATTAAACTAACCAGAAAAGTTAACAAACATTGGCTTCCTGATTTGATTTTATTCAAAATTGTTTTAACCAACCAAAGTTAATGTCCGGGATCCAGATAAATTTTTCTCTGTTAGTAAAATTACATTGACCAATCAGTAGCCTTTATCCTTGCAGGCTTTTCGGTGTTTACTGCAAACATCAAAAAGTTCGGAAAAATACAGACGTCTGATTGATCAATCCCATCCCGCTAATGGCGAAATATCTATCTTGATCCCGGCCTATTCAACGCTGGAGAAAGCCTTGACACGTGTCAGAAAAACGTCACACAAAGCAGGCAAAACAAAGAAGAAAAATCATTCATTGGCTCGTTCATATTCACGAGCCGATGAATGATTTTGTTTCTTTGCTTTGCCTGCTTTGTGTGATGTTTTCGTGACGCGAGTCAAGACTTTCTCAGATATTTAGGATGCTTTGGCGTATTTCACCATCATGAAGTTATGAACGGAGAGGAACAGACATGTCAATCTTCCCGTGTGAAAAACTAGTTACCAAAAAAAAAGAGTTATTTCCCTCTCTTCTGCCCCTTTCTCTCTTGATTTTGACCGATAGCAGCCCATTTAGCAGTCTCCAGTACAAGATGCCGCTATATACGGTGGACGCAGGAGTGAGGGTGTTAGCGCGACCAATGACATAATAGGCCAGTTCATGATGTTTTAAAGTCACACGCAGTTGGATCGAGGCTAACGAAAAAGACAGGCTACCGCGGTGGGTCCGATTCTTCTTTTTTTACAAACCGCTGGAGTCACGTGATGCTCTTTTCACGCACCTTCTTTGGTGCATTCGAGCATCACGTGACTCCAGCGGTCTGTAAAAAAAGAAGACTCGGACCCACCGCGGTAGCCTGTCTTTTTCGTTAGTCTCAGAGTTGGATCATCTTTACACGATGATTAGTACAAAGCTGCGAGCCGATTTTTTTTGTGTCCATTGCCGTGTACAGATAATCAACTCCGTGTGACGTTATGAACTGGCCTTATATGTTGTTGGCCACAGTTTAGGAACAGCTACAAATGACTTCATCTATATCTACTCCGAGGTAAACGAAAAAGACAGGCTACCGCGGTGCTACAGCGCCTAGAATATATAGTGTGGAAATCGGCTATCCCAGTAATACTTTAAAAAGTGCTAATATATTGGATCTCTTAAATTTCAAATGATGCTGAAATCCAATGAGTCGATCACAGCGATATCTTCAGGATATTTCCTAAAACTTCATGACGATTTGGTAACAGCGTCTAGAATACCTAGTGTGGAAATATTTTATTAACTAACGCTAAAAATTTGTATCCCGTATATGATCGACGATAATGCTAAAATTCCAAGTGTCGATCGCAGCGAAATCTGCGGGATTTTCGTATTACATTGTATAGACTAGCAATATCTTTCAGTTATAGAAAATATCCTGCAGATGTCGCTGCGATTTGTATATTTCAGCAGCATCGTTGCACATTTAAGGATACAATATTTTACCACTTTTTTAAGTATTACAGGGATAGCCAATTTCCACACTATATATTCTAGGCGCTATAATTTGGTCTAGACGCTGTAGCGTTTTTTTTTTACATTTTATTAACATACATCTGACCTATGTGCTTGGCGTCAAGCCCGCTGTAATAATACGATGTTTACTTTGAAAGTTTATCAGAGATGTCGCTGCGATCAGCTCCCTGGATTTCAGCGTCAGTGCACATTTAAGGGATACAACTTTTTAGCGCTGCTTGGATAGCAAAATTCCACAGTATGTATTCTAGACGCTATAGCGGTGCATTACACGTGTCTCTTTCTTCTTTAAAAAATATCCTGCAGATGTCGCTGTAAATGACTGTTTGGAATTCAACATCGTTGTACATTTAAGGGATTCACTATTTCCGCGCTTTTTTAAGTATTGCTGGGATAGTCGATTTCTACAACATATAATCTAGGCCTATAACGGAGCTATAGTACAGCGCCTAGAAGATACAGTGTGGAAAACGGCTATTCCTATAATGCTTTAAAAAGTGCTAAAAACTTTTATCCCATAAATCTCCAACAATGCTCAGCGGCAATATGCTGATACGAGCGCCATCTCGTAACTCTTTTCAATATAAACACTGAGTTTTCAAAAATTGTAGAATGTTAAATATCGGAAACTATAAATATAAGATATTTTGGTCTGTTATAAGCTAATTTAGTTAAGGAATGACGTGAAATAGGTTAAAGAGTCTCTTTTAGAATGACTATCGTTTTTAAATCACTACGATGGCGCTACTATCGACATCTTGTTATTCAGCATCGTTGTACATTTATGGGATTCAATTTTTTAGCACTATTTTGTAGCCGTTTTCCACACTGTATCTTCTAGTCACTGTATATATAGTGTGGAAATTGGTTATCCCTGTAATACTTTAAAAAGTGCTAAAATATTGTATCCCTTAACTGTGCAATGATGCTGCTGAAATATACAGATCACAGCGACATCTGCAGGATATTTTCTCAAACTGCAAGATATTGCTAGTCTATACAATGTAATACTAAATCCCGCAGATGTCGCTGTGATCGATACTTGGGATTTTAGCAGTATCGTCGCACATTTAAGGGATACAAATTTTTAGCGTTGTTTGGATAGCATATTTCCACACAAGGTATTCTGGACGCTATAGCCATACTTTCGGCAAAAACTTGAAATGAGCATTCTTCCTGTGCATATATCACCACTCTTATGTATGAAGGCTCTCTGTTATGGTGTTGATTCTGAGCGCTCTTTGTTAAATTTCTATATGTGTGTTTTAGAGAAAGCAATACAGAAAAGTACTGTTACTATGGAAACAACAACTTCTTTAATATCGAAATGTATAGCAAAGGAGTTCAGAATCAGTGCCTTAAATAGTTTCGAATATGTATTGTTGTTATGACAATTAATAGCCTACCTGGATGTGGAAATGCAAAATTGTGTTCAACATAATGGAGGATATTCCATCTACATTTTGATCACGTGGTCAAGGTAAAAACTTCTATCGTAAAGAAGGGAAGGCTCCGTAGACGTGTAACGTAAATCCCCGCAATTCGGTTCCGAAATGTTTCATGAGGCAAAGTAGTAGTATCTTCCCTTCTTATCAGATAGAAGTTCCTTGGATAAATTACCGGTATCACGTGACTTTTTCAGCCTCGAATCCACATTTGGAATATCCTCCATTGTGCGCAATCTAGATAGATTTTTGGCTGTCAGAGAAACGAGATTCATCAATCAGAAGCCAGGATTTTTGTGAACTTTTCGCTGTTTGCAGAAATGCAGGCTATTGATTGGCGATTCTCGTTTCGCTAACAGCGAAAAATCTATCTGGATCCCGGCCTACATTTTTAGAAACGTTGCAATTCATCCACGGCACTAAAAAAAATGACTCAAAACTTTCATGACATAGGCCGGGATCTACAAACAGCAAATATTCTCAAACATGCAGGCTTCTGATTGGTCAAACTCATTTCGCTAACAGCGAAAAATCTATCTGAATCTCAGCCATAGTTATCTTCGATGAAATCAATGCAAAAGGATAATATAAAAGAAAAGTATAAGATTTCTAAAATATTTTGGCGGGTTTATCGCTATTTGGCATAATTTGTAAACTTTAGAACTAATTAACAGTTTTTCGCTAATTATAAAGAAAAATTAATGTTTTTAAAGCTGAATTTTATAAAAGCACGTAGATTGAGTAAATATCTATCCAAAAATTTAATCCTTACTTTTTTCTGACCGTTATTTAAGTCTCTACCTCGATTTAAACGTAAGTTGTGACGAAGAAAATAAATCTGTCATTTTCAGTATCTCGACGTTATTTTAAAAAATCTTTTTATAATTAATTTATGAGGATGCATTTGATCTCAAATTGAAGATCTTCTTTATTAGGTCCTTCTAGCGTTGGTTTTATTTTTCTGCGATGATTGCTTCTTTTGATATGGGAAATTTTACGCTGACATATTTCGTTCATTTAACATGGAGAAGTTGTCATCAGTATAATAAGCAGTTACGGTGTCTTGCCTTATTCTTGGCGTTTGTTTGTTTGGCGGGGTTAGCATTTTTTTTCAGCTTGGCTTGGCAGAACGACCGTCCTGCTTGATACCTTACCTAGTTAATTAATTAAAAGATGGAATCAGTGCTAAAATGTAGATCTTACAATGTTTTTTTTAAATAAAAATATACTGTTCACTGCTGAAATCGGGATACGACTACTGGCAACTCTTCAAAATTTAAGACGATTTTTTCTTAGTTCATAAATTAAAATATGCTATTAGCGCTTAAATGTGCCGCTTACTCATCTCTTTTTAAATACATGGCAGATTAGGAATGTTTAACCCACGTTTTACTAAAATGCTCGTAAGTTTTCATTGAAATACAAAAGAGAGTTACCCTAACTCAATAAAAAAAAACTAACTATGCATTGCACATCTCACTTTTTATTCTTACAAATTTAGAGGGAAAGTGCGATTTATACAAAAGTTAATACTGTGTCTATTTTGCATTAAGTCTCCAAACTTAACAAATTTTCTAACAGACTGTATGAAGAAAAACGTAAACAAAGATTCGCGTGAAGAAAATAACCTTCTGTAAGCAGACCAAAATATTTACAATCAATTTATTATAAAACTAAACTTATATAAGTAGAAATATCTATATTAAAGAAAATAGTTTGAAAGTATCTTAAGAATTTACAGACAATGAAAACCTGCTGAATACTTTTCTATCATTCATCTCTCCGATCATTTACTAGAATTCTAAACTGTATTATTTCGAAAGAAACATTTAGAAGGTTGCTTCACAAAAGTAAAAGAATAAAATTAGTATTCTAATAAGAATCTCTCAAAACATAAATATCTTTTTCCTTCTTTTACATAAAAATTTTTTCTTTAACTGTCTTAAAAATCACTCCGGATTTTATAAAACATCTTGAAGGTAGATTATTTAAAGTTTATTGTTATTAATAATCTCTAATCACCATATAAAACTAGATATATTTTTTTCTAATTTAGTGCTTTCAAACCCTATCATTTTAGAACATTTAATATTATTTTTGTGTATTAAATTGCTCGTTTTTTTTATTCTGTTATTCTTAATTTAAGTATATTTTTAGTGTTCAGCATTGATGAAGCCTTGAATTTAAGGGGGCGCTGGGCCTTTGAGTTTTTCGAAACAATCAAAAACATCGCCTTCTTCAAAGTACCAAAAACACAAACAATATGCAATTAAGATTTCCCCCCCCTTTCTGCCTAAAGTATATATCCTTAACTACATTATCCAGAAAAACAAATGTGGTATGCACAAAATTAATATTTAAATTTAAAAATTAAAAATTCAATTCAATAATGCGTTATTAAGTACCGCGTGCATGATAAAACTCTAAATTACGCATATAGAAAACAATTTTTGAACAAAATAGAATACTAACACCCCTACTTCTAACTTAAAACCAAAATATACGAAAAAAGTTTTGTTTAAAATTTAATTTTAGAACAAAATTTAAAAAAGCTCAAAAATCTCAATTATTTTTTCAAGTTTTTCAAATGCAAAAAAATAAATAACGAAAATATGAGAATTTGTTGATAAATATATGTGAGAGACATATTGTTGAGAAATTTTAAAACATTCAGAATAAAGTCAAAACCGAAAACTTATTTTTTGAAAGTTTAAAGGTCCTGTGCCCCCTTAATATAATTATCATATCTTTTAAATAATAGATCTGAATATTTTATTGAAAAGCATTTTTCATTAAGGGGACAAGGGACCTTAAGATTTTTTTTTTGTTTTTTTTTGTTTTGTAAATTTCACCTTAAATATTATTCAAAGGTACATTATATGCATTATGGCATGCATTTATCACAGAAAAATTAAAAAAAAAATATTTTTGAGGAAAAATGGAATTTTACGCGTCGTTTTAGAAATCTTCGAAATGACCCCTGCCTTCCCCATATCAATGAAAATCCCCAATATTTTTTATAAAACTTTGGTTCATGTATATAAATAAAACAGAGCATCGGATTTTTTATATTTGAATTTAAAGGTTAAAAAAAATTTGAAAAATTTGGAAATTTTTTCGAAAAAATTTCCAAATTTCCAAATTTTTGTTTTTTGTTTTTGTTTTTTTTTTTTTTGTAAATTCCTTCTTAAATATTATTCAAGGGTACATTATATGCATTATGGCATGCATTTATCACAAAAAAATTATTTTTCAGAAAAAAATGGAATTTTACGCGTCGTCTTAGAAATCTTCAAAAGGCCCCTGCGGGTTCCATATCAATGAAAATCCCCAATATTTTTTATAAAAGTTTGATTTATAGATATAAATAAAATAGAGCATCGAATTGTATATATTTGATTTTAGAGGTGAAAAAAATTAAATTAAAAATTTTGAAATTTTTTCGAAATTTTTTTTTTATTTTTTAATTTTTTTTTATTTTTTGTAAATTTTATCTTAAATAATATTCAAGGGTACATTATATGCATTATGGCATGCATTTATCACAAAAAACTGTAAAATAAAATTTATTTTTATGAAAAAAATGGAATTTTACGCGTTGTCTTAGAAATTTTCGAAATGCCCCCTGCGCGTTCCATATCAATGAAAATCCCCAATATTTTTTATATAAGTTTGGTTTATATATATAAATAAAATAGAGCATCGAATTTTATATAATTGAATTTAAGGATTAAAAAAATTTGAAAAATTTTGAAATTTTTTCGAAAAAAATTCAAAATTTTTAATTTTTTAAACCTTTAAATTCAAATATATAAAATTCGATGCTCTATTTAATTTATATATATAATCGAAACTTATATAAAAAATATTGGGGATTTTCATTGATATGGAGAACGCAGGGGCATTTCGAAGATTTCTAAGACAACGCGTAAAATTCCATTTTTTTCATAAAAATATTTTTTTATTTTTTTCGTGACAAATACATGTCATAATACATATAATGTACCCTTGAATTATAATTAGTTGAAATTTACAAAAAAAAAAAAAAAAAAAAAAAAAAAAAAAAAAATATTTTTAAGGATTTTAAGGTCCCTTGTCCCCTTAAGGATTTAATTACATAACATGTAAATTTGATATGTTCCAGTATGCCCATTTTATATTTTAAAAAAAAGGCTTTTAAACCTAACTTAAAAGCTACATTCTCATATCTCACAATATTCACGTTATTTCCGTTTCAATGTTTTTGGCATAAAATAAAACACAATGCTTGCAAAATAATTATATTTTTTTTGAAAATTAAATATTCACTTAATTGAAGATTGATGTAATAATCTCCAAGCCACTGGGGGTTTTCCGCTAAACCCCATACGACCCAAAACCTCCTGGTCGATGTCTCAAACTTATCGAATTTAGCTTTGAAAATTGTCCGTTGGGATCTTTCGTGATCAGCTCTGCCGCTACCGTTCCAGTACTAGTTTTTTAGGTAAATATTAATAATGGACTATCGCGATAGGAATTTTTTAATCGTTATCAGTATTTTAAACTAATAACTACTAAAATATATGAACATACATTAAAGCAAACTCTTAAAAGATGTTTTAGACTGCGAGATTGAGCCACAATTTTCAAAGAAATTTTGGTTATCGATAAATTTTGGGTGGGACATGTTACCATTGCAACTTCGCAAAATTCATTCCAAAATGAAATGAACGGTATCACGATTACGGTTAGTACCACGATTGGACTGGTAGAGTCGATAGTCAGGTATAGTTCATTTCAATTTTTAGCAGGTTGTCGATGTTCCTATGGCTGCGACCCCGATAGTACGCCATTTGACGGATAGTTTCTTTATCTGTATCACATAACCTACCATATATACTAAAGTCACAAGCGCTAAAATTTGTTTAAAAAATGTGACGCTGTTTATAAAACTATTACAGTTGTAAAGGTCTTACTTATTTTAATGCTAGCTTTATGTTAATTTCTCATTTATCAATGAAACATTTAAAATGTCATTTTGGGATGTATTTTGTCAAAACGTGCATATTTCTTATAAAATAAATACGTTAATTTTGAAATTATATCACTGCTTGAATGTTATTTTTTAGAGAAGTCATGAAAATGCAGTATAGAGTAATAATGTTCTAAATCGCTGCAAGTAGGCGTAGATAAAGTCGAAAGTTACGTAAGAAAATTATTTTCTTAGAATTTCATTTACGTGAAATACATTCCGTGTTCTTGTAATCATTCGAATTCCCACGCAGTTGATTTCTGTATAAAAATAATCATTCGAAGAATTGCATTGAAATAAGGCTGGTTACTTTAATTATATATCAGGGGAGATTTATTTTCGGAAGTTGTTAATGTCTTCTTTATGTAGCAGTTTATCTGACGGTTTTAATCATTAAATATTCAGATGAAGACTTAGTAAACGAGGTGCAGAATAATGAATATCAAATTAAATCGAAATCGGTTGAAAATTAAACTTAAACTTTTTCGACTTTTGTTAGATTTTATCAACAAAATATAGCTATTTTTATTTAACTAACACAATTTTGAATATTTTGCTCTAATACATGGAAATTTTGTTTATTTCCTGAACGATATAAATTGATGGAAAATGCTTAATATGAAAATTCAATCTAATTTGTTTTAAAAATTTAATCGTATTAAGAATCTATTTATATAAAATCCAAGTCTCTGGGTGCCCCTCACAATTAAAGTATTATTTACAAACTATTAACTACTATTTTTATTAACTACTATTATTACTAACTACTATTATTTTTTTTCTCGGGAGAAATCACTTAAATGCATAGTATATGCGACTTGTGTCCATCTAAAAATAGAAGAACAGGTAGAGGAATTTCTTTTTTCAATAGATATGGATAAAAGACTTGGGCTATGTATTCATAAAATATTTTTGAGGTAATACAACCAGAAACTGAGATTCCTACACCCCACTCACTAGGTGTGGATTTTACAATAGTTTGAGGAACCCTTTTATACTTGAAAATTGCTAAGAGAGGTGCTATTTCTTCCTTAGCAATAACTGTTATCAGAGTTGTAATGTTTTTTTTATCGCTACTACTAGAAACATCACAAACATTTTCAACTTTACCAGCTAATACAAGTCCACCCTTGGCGATAAGAAAAATGATGTTTCATCTGTATTAAAAATTCTTTGAGTATCATTGAGAATAACTATATTATCTTCTAATAAAGTTTTCATCTCCTGAAACCAAAGCCTAATTTTTCTTCGGTCACGTTACTTCTGGATCGGCTTAAATATTCTGCATGTTTGTATCTGATATTTTTATGCCGCCTTAAAAAGGAATTACCATTTTTTACCTGGTCTTCCCTCTTTAAATGGAGTATTTATATTTTCAGATTGCAGATTTTTTTATGCAGAATCTAATAGATTTTCCTTACTAATCGGAAATCCCATTCTAGCAGTATGCAGAAGCCAACCAACTAATTTTTGTTCTGTTTCTGCGCCTAACATTTCTTGAGGACCAGAATGACCAGATGATTCTGGGGATTTAACTGCTAATTTATGTCTCATAGTAGAGTGAAGAACACCACGAGATGCTCTTAAAACAGGCATGTTTTCTTCAAGAATTGCCTGCAATGTACTAGATATTTTATTTGAAGAATAACAGAAACATTTTTTGATATGTTTTTCAACATTTTGTTTTTTGGTTTAACTGGAGCCATTTTTTAAAAACCAGTTCACCTACAAAAAAAAAAAAAAAAAAAAAAAAAAAAAAAAAAAAAAAAAAAATATATATATATATATATATATATATATATATATATATATATATATATATAATATTGAAAATTATGAAATTTAGTTATTTCAGAAAATTCTCACAAACATTTTTATTCTAAATATTTACTAAATGAGTCTGAAACGGAATTTTTACATAAATAATGTAAAATTAAACTTTTTCCGGTGCTTTTCTGTTAGCCGGGTGCCAGTGTTATATAGGCATATATATATACATGCATTTATATGTATATATATACATATACATATTTATATGTACACATATATAAATATATTTATGCATATAGCTTATATATATATATGCATGCATGTACATATATATGTATATATAACACTGGCGCCCAGCTAACCGAAAAGTACCCTTTTTCCATTGTCTAAAAAAATACTTTTTTACCAAATTAATAGAGCTTACTACTTTAATTTTAAAAACAGACTGGCCATAACTGGTACCAATACTACTCCAGTTATGGCCACAAGCATGGCCATAACTGGAGAATGTATAATATCAAAGTACCAGATTTGACCACTTCCATTTCATTATCTTAAACAAAATTAAAAACTGTAAAAAGTATTTATATATGATAACTTACCTATAAGATTATCAAATATAGTCTTAAAATCAAAAATATTAATTTTCTACATCTGATGCACCATTACCTTAACCACCTTAACCATTTTCTTAAGAATGGCGGTACAGTCGTGGAAAAAAAAGTAAACACCCCTTACTAACTCTGCAAAAAATTATCGTAGAAAAAAGTTACTGGTATCACGCGATTGGTAATAAAGTCTACTTTTAAATCATGTATATTAAATCTGTTTAGGGGGGCATCTACATATTAAAAGGAACCGTAACTTTGTTATTTTTCAATAATAGTACACAATTCTGACAGCATAAATGAACTCTACAACCTTCAATTAGCCTAAAAACAAATTTTTTTGCAATTCGTACGATAATTTTCCAAGAAATTAATTATTTTAAAACGAGCGTATTGTTGGGGCAGTATCCAAATTGAAGTTCGGTACTCGATTTTCCACCGAGGAGCACCCTTCTTGATCAAGGTATCTCAAGCAGTCATTGAAGACTGCTAGATTACAGGATAGCATAAGAAATTTCAAAATACCTAGTCACTTCTATCACAGACTGCCCCTTAAACCATCATTTTGCAGTTTTTAAGCATAATTTGAAAACTACTTGGAAGAAAAATCTGAAATTCTTGGATTTCCATAAAGCAGGAATTAATAAATCTAAATTTAAAAAAACAATTGTTGGTTGCAATTCATAATTTTTTCGAATATGAATTTCATAATTCACAGTTCTTATCATAAAATTATAAAAAATACAAATTCAACGTATTTATGTTTGGGTATTTTAGTATTATTGCTACACAAAAAATTAGCACATTAGGAGTATAACTTTAGGAATAAAAATATGAAAATGTAATTTAACATTAGAAGGACTAAATTTTGAATGTTTATAATTCACAAACGTATCATTCAAATGACTTGAAATTTGGTGTCTAGGCATAGTTTAAACCGAAGATTTGAAATATCTTGTTAAAATTGGGTATTACCATGGAAAAAATGAAGTTTGGGTTCGTTTTAATATGTAGATCGCTCCTAAACAAATTTTATGTACATCATTTAAAAGTAGACTTTATTTCCAATCGTTCGGTACCAGTAACTTTCTTCTACGATATTTTTTTGAAGCGTTAGTAGGGGGTGTTTCCTTTTTTTCCGCACGACTGTACCTTTGTTTAGCGCAACCAATGATTTCGTTTTTTGGGTCATGTGATGTCAATGTGTCCAATGAATGAAATGAATAGATAAGGAGAAAAGTGTATAAAGAAAATGCTAAATCATATGTTATTGGTTCAGAGACTATTATTTACTAATTAGCTGACAAAGTGACCATAACTGAAGCACTCACCCTGTTGAAGATTATTCTACATTTTAGCTCGCACCGTTTTAAAAATCCAATACTATAGGGATTTTTGGACACAAAATTTAGATAACAGTTATATGAAATTTTATTTTGCATGAAATCGCATTGATTTTTGACGAAGGTACTGCGGACAATAATCATCATTCTGCTGATATTCGAAGAGAAACTAGATTATAAAACGTGCCGGCGTACCTCGATTATGGAACAATTCTACGAAAACACTGACTATAGAGTCAAAATGTAATGTATGCACTTTAATGAATCACAGAGTACTTACAATCAGGAAAACAATTCGGCAGAACTTTTGGATTACTGTTTATCGTACTGAAATAAGTAGCAAAATGTCCTCTTTCATATTGCTTTTATACTAAAATGCTTGAATATTATAGCAAAGATTCTGCATTCTAATTATTATAAAAAATTTCTGTGTTAGAGAAATGCATATAAACAAATATATGTACTTTGGTTAGTTTGTCATAATGCAATCACTGGAATGATTTTTTTTCCCCATTTCATTTTTAAATACTAATGTTGGATAAATTATAATTCATTTATTTCTTTTACTTTAATTTTTTTTTTTTAAATGTTCCTATATTCTTTACATGTATCTTTTTTCTGTCTATATTTCTATAGGTATGCTGTAGATATAGTCAAATATTTTTTTCACCAGTTCAAACATTTCAATTTAATCAATTTACGTCATTGTACAAAGGTAATATAGTCAGAAAGTGTTTTTTAACACTTTCCAACAAAGTTGAAAAGTGTTTATGACTGCGGTTTGTCTGTCCGTCAGTCCGCGTTCTAACTCTCGGAAATATACTCGGATCGTCCTGAAATTTTTGGATGTTAGTGTCTTCTACCATAGCACGATCCCCATTTCAAATGAAGATTGTAGCATGTTTAGTTCATTTACAGGGACAGTCAAAAGGTTTCCGTTACATTACGGACAATGGGAATAAATCGTTTTAAATGATTTTTAATGGTGTTACACTCTTTCAAACATAATAAAATTTATATGCATTAATGAAGTCTATTCATTAATAAAGTCTATTCATTAATGAAGTCTATTCTATTATTCTTTGTACCGCATTCTTTAGAATATGCTGTACAAAGAATAGTTATTATTCATTTACAGGGCCACACAAAAGAATTCCGTGAAATAATGGTATAGGGGTGGAATTGTTTGCGGCGTATTTCAATTATGTTAAAATATTTCATATATATTGAAATTGACATAAATCTCTGAGCTATAGTATAAGTTACTTCAAGTATAATATGAGGTGCATAGCATTAACAGGGACACACCAAAGATTTCATATACTATATTGTATCCGACTTACAGTATATTAGCTATGATTGCTGGAAATTCAGTTTTAGTTTTGATATGGTCCTTTATGTTTCACTATATTTATGCATACTACCGGGTGTCCTAAAAAGAACTGACTGATTTTAAAATTCAATAACTTGCAAACGGTGACAGATATTTAAAAAATTCTTGCAGGAGGATTATGCATTAGGTCAATTTTTTTTTTTTTTTTTTTTTTTTTTTTTCCAGCGAGTTTCGATTTTAGTTCGAATTACAAACAATAGATGGCGCTACGATCAATAGACGCTAAATTCAGGCTCAATTTTTGGTACTTCGGGACCCACTCAATACATTCTAACCTCCTTTTTCTGCATGGAAGAAGAGAAAGGATAAAAAATCGAGCCTGTATTTAGTGCCTATTGCTTACAGCGCCATCTATTGTTTGTAATTCGAACTAAAATCGAAAATCATTGTAAAAAACTTTTGACCTTATGCATAACCCTCCTGCAAGATTTTTTTAAATATCTGTCACCGTTTGCAAGTTATTGAATTTTAAAATCAGTCAGTCCTTTTTAGGACACCCGGTACATGGTGTGTATAAATGCTATAATTAATATACAGGACTACATAAAAGAATTCGTAAGGGTTACTGAGTATGAGCTCAAATTACTTAAATATTGTTTTTAAATAGGTTATACATTTGTAAGTTAACTGCATATAGTTTACTAAGAAATGGTTTTAGAATATAGATAAAATGATATACAGGGTCATGGAAAGAATTGGATACACGACCCCCTCATAGCATGCATGGTCACTGTGACGTCGTTGTGACGTCACTGTAAGTCACTGTGGTCACGTCACATCTGCGACCAAAATGCCACCACTCAGTGATGTCACATTGTGACTGAGATGTGAACTTCTTGGAAAACTTTAAAAAATTGCAAAAATTCTTTAAAATATGTTATTTACTGTAAAATTATATTTTTCTGGCAATAAAAAAAAAATTATGGCGACACTGTTATGTCACTGCATGTAATGTATGTCATGTCACATATGTGATAAAAAACCCACCATATTGTAAGTCACAGTGTGACAAAAATATGAACTTCAAAAATATTTGAAAATGAAGAGAAATATTTTAAAAAGTCCCGAGTTACAGCGGCATAAGGATTGAAAATATATTAGTGGATAGCAAATAGTAAATTTTGTCACGAAAGGTGGGGCGGGGGGGGGGGATAATAAATGAAGTGCACGATACAAGCATTACTAAACTAAATTTTCATGCTATATTTTATCAATTTGATAGATTAAGCGGTCTCACAGACCGCTCACAGCAGTTATGCGGCAATTTTTGTCATATCAGTTAAGGGTTAAAGAGTATTTTAAACAGTCCCGAGTTACAGCGGCATAAGGAATGAAAATATATTAGTGGATAGCAAATAGTAAATTCTGTCACGAAAGGAGGGGGGGGGGGATAATAAATAAAGTGCACGATACAAGCATTAATAAACTAAATTTTCATGCTATATTTTATCAATTTGATATCTAAGACAGTAAAACTATTCTTTTTTTTATGATTTCAATTTTATCTAGCATTGCAATTTAATATAATAATCCTTCACTTATTGTTACACTCTCATAAAATTATTGCGCATTTAAGATTCAAATGTGTTTTATACAAAAACAAATAAACGATAAAAAAACACCTGCTCAAATCGTCTGCCTCGCGATATTACCAACAAGAGAATACGCGGGAAGTTAATTTCACTCCACTGTTTAGAACATCACCACGTCTACAGCACTTCTTTTAATATAAAAGAAAGACATCTGCCATTTTAGGATATTGCAAATACACGGATATTATTAATGGAGGATATATGTAAGTCTTATTTAATTTAAATATTTTATTCCTCTTTTGTATATATTATAATGATGAGTTAAGTAGTTTTATGTTACACATATAGAAAGAGACTGATCTGTGTTGTTTTCAGAAGGATATTTTCCTATTCGATTCTGTTCTATATCAGTATAGCATATTATAGTAGTGAAACTTTTGAAAGATTTTTTTTTCATTGCTAATAATATTTTAAATTATTATTTAAAATCCTAAATCTTTATACAAATGTTTTTAAATTTAACATTTGACAACATTATAAAATAATAGGAATTCCTTATAACGTGTGGAAATGTTTTTGAGAAATTGTTAAATCTAATAATGCATTTAATTCATCTATTGTAGTTTGTTGTGTTTAATAATACAATTATAAATACTAATTATTTAGTGTTTTTCAAATTAGTATATTTATTTTTTTTTAAATTGTATGTAAGCATTTATTTTGCTGTTTGTGATTTTAATCAAACATTTAATTGTAGACACTCAGAATCAGTTATTAAATTTTCTTCGATTGTAAATTCATTTGCTACGTTTTCGTTATATGTAATCATTGACATTAAAAAATTAAATATGATATTTAAGCATTGAAATAAAGTGTGTTTCATGCCTGTGATAACAAGTTTATAGATTAAACTGCTTTGGTATTTTTTTTTTTTTTCTTTTAAGAACAGACCACGATCTCTGACATGGGTAACATCGTTCAGAAAAATCTCCGAGTTATCGGCTAATTTATCAGGAATGGGGTAAGCGAAAGCCTTATACTATACATCATTCTTTTTGTCTCTTTATGATTTTTATTTTGCTACCTAGTTTATGTTGCTCTGTGCACTAGTTCCGGAGTTATGAATTTTTAAAATTTCTCTGCCTTTTGTATTCCATGACTCTTGGATACGATAATGTGCATTGATTTCCTGCGCTTATAAATCATATAATACCGCGCGTAAACAATACATGTAATAAAAATTCACTATCTATATGCAATGACCAACATTTTGGTATATAATACGTCTCTCTATCTTGTATATCATGTATTTTATTAGTAAAAACAGACAACTCACTTTTGTACTGTTTTTGAGCCATTTTAAAAAAATTGGCATTATTGGCACTTTTGAGACGCTCAGTATACATCAAAAATCGTTTGATAACTGAGACTATTGTTCGTTTTAGCTATTTTATGGTCGTAGTTCATTTTACATTCAAGAATTTTTAGTTTTTTACAAGTTATAACTAATTGCGAAGCATTTTTATAAGTACTGTTTTTAAGTTTTCAGCTTTCGTTTTCCCATAGGAATAGCATTGTGTAAACAATGATTTTTGAAAATTTTTTTATCACTTAAAACTTTCTCACTCTGGTAATCAATTGCAATATTTGGGTCAATTAAAGTATAGCTTTCAGAATTTATCATGTTTTAATGGTTTTGTTTATCTTTTGTTTATTTTATGAGCGTTTTAGAAGATGTCACATTTTGATTTTTTTTGTTATCCCTCGCGCATTGAATTACATGGGGTTTTTGGAGTTGTTGATACTTTTTAACTAAGCTTATTTTTAAATTTTTCATAATTATTTTGTAAACTGTTATATGATTTGTGTTTCTAAATGTGTAAGCTTTGCTCCGCCACCCCCTGTGTGTTTCTGGGTTGAGATTTAATATATTTAAAAACTTCATGAAAAGCTGCAGAAAATTTTTTTGTTTTCTCCACTTACCCATAGCGTTACGCGTTTTTGTTTACTTTTTAATTTGAGTTTTAGACTATGTATTTCTACATGTATTGCTTATTTATTATACTTTTCTGAAAGTTTAAACTTCAGGCTTTCTAGCGGTGTATTTTCATTAAAAAATTATGCCTCTAAGTATTTTTAAAATGTATTTGAAAAGTGACATAAATTGTTCTTTTGCGCTTGAGAGGTTGGTGGGTTCTTGCATATTGTCATTGATTCTGTTGTATTTTGAAGTGTTTAGTTGTAGTATTATCTATGAATTCTATGTAGCTTGACTGGACTACCTTTATATCTGAGTTGTCCCATCTGACGTCATATCAGAATAACCGAGGCTAACGAAAAAGACAGGCTACCGCGGTGGGTCCGATTCTTCTTTTTTTACAGACCGCTGGAGTCACGTGATGCTCGAATGCACCAATGAAGGTGTGCGAAAAGAGCATCACGTGACTCCAGCGGTCTATAAAAAAAGAAGAATAGGACCTACCGCGGTAGCCTGCCTTTCTCGTTAGCCTCGAGAATAACGCATTATGATTGGTTAAAAAGTAAACATTAAGGAAATTCCGGCACTCAGGTATTTTCTAAATCAATATTAGCCCAGTGTTGGGAAAAAAAGGCCCAACTCGGAAATGTTTGGGGGGGGGGGGGTTGTTTTGATCCCTTCGGTTTTTGTCTGGGGTGGGTGTGCTGCATTTTCCCCCTCATGCTGTGTGGTCGTTGGGGGTTGTGCATTGATTTGTGGCGGGGGCGCGCGTTTTTTTTTTGGGGGGGGGGGAGTGCCGTGGCGCTGTCTCGGGGTCGCTGACTTTTTCGGGGGCATTGTCGGTGCGAGTGTTGTGGGGCTTGGGATTCTGAATGCGATGGGTGCCTGCGCTTGGTGCTTTTGTTGAGTCACGGCTTTGCTTTAGAGTGGGGTTGTGACCTTGATGTTCGGCGAGGGTGATGGGTGTTGGTGCTCGTTTTGTTCGGGGTTTTGGGCTCTGCAGCGTTTTTATTGGCAGTGTTTTTTTTTGGGGGGGGGAGGGGGGGTTGGTGGGGGATGGTGTTGTGATGTTTGTGGGAGGCGTGTTTTTTGGCTGTGGGTCGGTGTGTGGTTCCTGGCGCTCGCCTGGTGCGGGGGGGGGGGCGTGGCGTGTTCCTTCTGGGCCTGACCTGGAGGGGGTTGTGGCAGTTTCCGGCTTTCCCCTGTTTATTTCCGAATTCATCTCCCTATCCACTGGGCTATAAAGCTGGTTATACTTAGCTAATTAATACCGGGTCTTTTTTTAATAGGACACTTTAACACTTTAATGGCTTACTTTAGGTCTTAAGGGTCATGTCAAAAAATTGAGTATATCAGCTTGACCCTTTGAGGGCCGTTATAACCCATTGAGGTTCTATTGATTTTCCAATGGGAATTGCAATATTATAAAATTAATATTAACCACTTTAGTTCTTTTCATTACTAAAAATAATACTTAAACTTAGATATTATTGAGTCTTGAGGGATATGATGTCCGTACTAACTTAGCAAATTACTAAAATAAACAATTTTATAGAGAGAATAGCCGCCATTTTGTTTTAAAAAAACCTTAATTAAGCCAGTACATAGCTTTGATTATGATTATTTTAGGGTCTTATGGGATGCTCTGAGTAGCTAATCTTTGAAAACACTTGAACATATAAAGTTAAGGATTAATGTTTGCCATTTTGTTTCTTTTTACAATACTTTCAATATATAGGCTAGCTTATTATATTCTATAACAGAACTATTACTGATAACACAAAAATTCTGTTGGTGTTATGGAGACTAGCGTGGTGTTCTGTAACTATTATGATATACAGTTAGTAGTAGGACTGCCATTATGTACTCTAAGAATCCATTTTTGGTGTTTTTGGATGACAAATGATTGGAAATTTTACTATAAAATTGCAATTTTCTCGGGAACTACTGTTGGTAGGGCTTTTTCTTTGCGACAATGTTGTGTGCAGATCGCCTAAACAAACTTTTTCTTCCGCCTCTTTTGCCGCTATTGGCTTCCTTCTAGCTCAATTAGGGGCTCCGCTAGTCAGGGCAGCGTGGGGCAACTATCTTTTTAAGTGTTTTCGGTGCTCTCTATTATCATTTCAGCCATCTTTTCGACTATATTTATTATCTTTACATATTGTCCTTCCTTTGCCCCACTTTTTGCCCCCCCCCCCCTAACATATAAATTTTGCCCTTTTTTTTTTTTTGCTTTTTGAGCTAGAGTTTTGGTTTTATTTCTAAATTTGCTTAATTCTCTTACCTATACTGTCCTTAATCATTACTTATACCAGTCTTTACTATCTCCATCTTTTTCCTTAACTTTTGTCACTTCTTTACTATTAAAGCAATTTACATGTTTTTTTCTTGACATAGTTTTTCCTCAAGTCGTTTTACTGCCCCACTTCACATCCAGTACTTATTTCTATTATTTATCCCTTTTTTGCTTAACTTTTGTCACTTTCTAATTTAATTAGATAGAATTCTAATTCTTTTTCAAATCTAACTCCAGTAAGGTTTTTATTTTGTCCCACTGCAACTTTCCAAGTTCTTTCAAATTTTTAGCCTAACTTTTGCTACTTTCTTATAAATTAAGCTGTTTAATTGATTCTACTTTTAAATTATTAATTATTAGCCACATAGTTAATCCCCAGTTTTCATAATTTTCTACTTCGCAGATTTCCTTACCTTTTACTACTCTCTCATTATAAAGGCAATACTTAAGCTTTTCTTTTTCCTTGTTACAAAGGTTTTTATTGGCTACTCTAAAGTACTACATTTCTCTTTGTGCCACCGGCCTCTCATTTTTCATCTTGGGAAGTGGAGAAATGGCCATATTGCTACATCTGCATTTAACTTGATTACTTCATGTATATGCCTTCCATTTTCACACTGCTATATTTATATTACTATTATCTATTTTACTTCATGTGTTAACCTAACGACTTTGTGATTGTCACATTGCTACTTTGTGTATCTTAGGGTATTTAAAGGGAGTTTATAAGAGTGTGAACATTGTTTATATCTATTATTTATTACTAACCTATTTTGTATATTTTGTGTGTATCTTTTATATTTATTTTGTAATATAGAAGCAGTGTATACAGTTTTCTTTGGGAGGTTTTTGGCAGACTTAATGTTAAAGGTTTTCAGTAGCACAGGAAATTTCCGCAACATATTCCCATTTTATTTATTTTGGCATTGAATTTTTGCTATCATTTATTTATTTTATTTTTAATTCTTTTATTATTCAAAAACTAACCCATTTATTCCAAATTTAGTTATTAGTTATTATGTTCCAAATTTAGTCTTAGTTTTTTTCAATAGTTTAGGCTATTGGTTTTTGCTTTCCTCTTTCTATCTACCTTTCTTTCAATGATGTATGGTGGGGGCCTAGTGGATCCCTATCTTTTTTTTCCTGATTAGCCATATCTAAAAATTTTGAAGGAACATTTACCTCACAAAAATTTACGAAAGTTTTCTCAAATTTTATCATCATAACTGAATTGTTATTTAAATAATTATTTCGAAGAAGAGAACAATAGGCACAGACGCTGAGAAAAAGTATCTGTAGCCACTATTTCTGTACTCAGCTTGAGCTTATACAGTTAAAAATGAGTATGTCCTCAGAAAATGAAAATGAATTAAATATGTCTAATATTCAATCACTAACCCCAAAACGCCTCAGAAATCAAAAAGCAAGATTATGAAGATCTTAACTCTCCTCCTCAGTGGAGGATCTAACAAAAAGTATAAAAACACCTTCACAGTCAGTCATTAAAAGGAGATCGAGAAAACCACCTCCACCTATACAAGGCAACAAATTACAAAATTTTGACACAGCAATGGAAGAAATCGTGAGCATTGAGGAGAAGATAGAAATGATGGACAGATTACTACGAAAACATGATGGAATATGCGAGATACAGGCAGCAAAATATCAAGAAAACATCCTCCAAGAGTTAAAAGAAAACAACATTAAGTATGAAAAAGTAAAAACAAATTATGAAAATGAAATATTCGAAGCAAATGAAGCCCTAGAAAAGGAGAAAAATTTGACACTTAAACTACAACAATTAATAATGGAGAAAGAAAAAGAAGTAAATCACTTGAGGGAATACAGTGAAACCTTGAAAGGAGAGATGGAAGAAAAAATAAACAAAATAAAAGGAGAGCTCCATCAGCAAATAACAGAAAATCAAGATACCATAAGAATGGAGGACGAGGAAGAGCAAATGCTAAAAGAAAAAGCACAAAACTATATTAAATCCAGAATAGAAGAAAACTTTGGAATATTGGAAACCGTAGAAACAATACTGCAATAAAAGAATATAACTATAGAAAAATCAAACATTAAGTTTATACAAGATGAAATAAAAAAGCTCTTGTATACGTTAGAAATGCAAACAGAGAAAATAGAAGAAAAAGAAAACCAAATTAAACAGCAACAAGTATATGTAGAAACGACTTTCTACTCCCTGGAGAGAGAGGAATAACTAAAGCATGAAATACAAACAAACTTTCAACAGCAGGAATTAAAAATCCAACAGATATTAACGTTGATAGGAAATCAGAAAAGTGATGAAATCTCAAATCAACAAACACCATCAATAATCTCCCAGGCTGATGCTGACTCTGCCATCTCAACCTCCTACTCAAAAATAGCACAAAAATCAATTCCCCAACATAATCAAGCCCATCAACAAATTTCAAGGAAAATGCCACAAATGTCTAAATCGGCAATATTATTAACTAGGATGAAAGAAACAAAAATGTCAATGAGCATATTAAGGGGGATTGTGGATAGAGAACTAAAAGGAGAAGCAAAACTACCGAAGCTCTTCTGTACAATCTCAAGAGATAAAAATTCCTTTATAATAAAAGCAACAACCTCAAAAGAGGTAGATGACACACTAAATATCTTGCAGAAAAACGAAAAATTACAGAGCTTATTGGAAATGAAATTCTTAGGGTAAAAAAGGAAAAAGATAATCATACTTGGTATCCCACAATATGTACAACATGAAGAAATACAAGATATACTGAAATCGGAATTAAACCGCGACATAAAAGATAATACTCAAAAGGTAATTTCACACCCAAAAAACAAATTCTATCAATTAATGGTAGAACTAGAAGAACAACAAGCATTTCAGTTACTAACACAAGGTAGAATCTTTATCGGCTTAGCATCTTGTAGAATATCACACTAACCAATTACCACTCATAAGATGTAGTAACTGCCAGCTTTTCGGACACCCAATAGAAAGATGCCGAAGAAAACAGACATGCGAATATTGCATGCATAACCACAAATCAGATTACTGTCCTAAAAAGCGTACCCCAAAACAGCACCAGTGCCTAAATTGTTTCAACACAGTGGACAATTTCGGCAACCGCTTTGAGAACATGCATAGTGCGTCGTCGAGCCAATGTCATGTATTTCAAAACCTTTATTATAATAGAAACCAAGGTCTAAACCTTTCACAGGCGCAGTTTTCAACATAGAGAACATTTCTGATATCGCCACACCCTCTTCTTCAGCATCTTTATCAAATATCAACAATAATACCAAACAGCCAATTTCCATAAATACTTTAACAATAGCCCAGATTAATCTGCAAAACAGCAAAACGGCGACAGCAGATTACATACGTTATGCAATAAAGGAAAAATAGATATATCCTGCCTCCAAGACTACTATATCTCAGATAATCGCCCATTAGGACTAGCACTTTCAACACCGTATTACTTCTCAGTAGCAAAAAATTGCTGCATTATAATACTAAATCCATCAATTAGCCATCTACAAATTAAGAAAAATAACCATTCAGTCTTCATCAACATTCAATTAATAAATAATTTACTAACAATAGGATCACAATATTCACCCCCGTCAACAGATTTACAGAATGATCTTTGTGATTGGCAAGAAGTAAAAGGCTCCAGCAGTATATTCTTATTGGCTGGAGACCTAAACTCACACAGTGCCTTGTGGGGTTACAAAAAAGATGATGACAAAGGGCAAAAATTAATACCGCATATGGCAACGAAAAGACTCTTGTTACTAAACGATCCCCATTGTTTACCAACGTAAGAATTAATTAATAAAAAGGACAATACAACATTAAGAAAAGGCTGGCCCGATGTTACACTATCATCAATGTCACTGTTCTCTTTACTGGACAACTGGATGGTACACCCAGATATGGACTTTGGAGGTCATAGACTGATCACATCGAGCTTTAATATTGAAATCCCGCAGTTACCAAACAGAAGATATCGAACAAAACAAACATCATTTAAAAAATTCAACGATAAAATTAAAAAAGAATTAAACCAGCAAAATTTCAACTTCAAAAATATAAAAACCACTGAGGAATTTGAAGAAAAATATGAAGAATTTTACCAACTACTGAAAAGAACATGTGATCAGACACTCAAGAAAAGAAAAAGTACTCACCAACCGAAGACAACATGATGGAACGATGAGCTACGCACAAAACGTAATTTCTTTAGGGCACTAAGAAGAAAAACAAAGCTCCCGACAGCAACAGTACAAGATATAATTAAATTTAAATCACAAAGAGCCATGTATAAAAAAGCAATTTTGAACGCGAAAAAACAGGCATGGACAAGATTTTGTACACAATCCAAAAACCCTTATGGAAAAATAAAAAAAGTAGCTCTTAAAAATTATCATAATCGAGAACTGTATTCATTAGAAAAACAAGAGGAAGAAACGGAAACAGCAGAACGATTCTACGAAACTCTAACCACAGAAATATTTGGCCAATCAGAAATGCCAGCGGACTCAATATTTAACCAGCAGAAGGCAGAGGCAATTGAAAATTTTACTTTAAAAGAACTTAAAAATGTCATCTACTCATTCAACAGGAACAAGGCCCCGGGGCCCGATGAAATTGATCATAACATTATACGACAATTATTCAAACATCATAAGTTTCTCTTACTAGAAATGTACAATGTTCTGCTATATTTAAATTACTTCCCCAAAACATGGAAGATTGGAGAATTGGTTTATTTCATAAAGCCCTCTAAAAAACCAGACATCGCATCTTCATATCGGCCAATCTCCTTACTGCCAATCTTCGGTAAAATATATGAAAAACTATTATTAAAAAGGATAAAAGTTAATTTATACAGCCAAAAAGAACTACAAAAATCACAACATGGCTTCCTAGAAGGTCGTTCGACGGAGTCAGCGATAGCCGAACTTTTCTCATTTATAAATCTGCTCAAAGAGAATAACAATTATATTTCCCTAATATCCCTAGATTTCAAGAATGTATTTGACCGACTACCCTGGCCAGAGACCTTAGAAGAATTAAAATTCCTAAAACTAAAACAAGCATTAATAAACATAGTAGCATAATTTCTTTCAACAAGAGCAGCAATGCCGAATTGGCTGTCAAAAAAGATCCATTGGTTTAGAAGAGGTTGCCCACAGGTGTCTTGTTTTGGACCTTTTCTTTGGCGAATATTCCTGAATAAATTACTGAGAATATTAAAGAAACATGTTTTTAAGATAATAGCATATGCCGATGATCTTCTTCTAATTATTTTTGGCCAAACAAGAAGACAGCTGGAGCAGATGGGAAGAGAGATACTACAAATAATAAGTGATTGGGCGAAACAAACGGATATGAAGTTCTCATATGACAAATGCGTAGTGTTAAATCTTCGAATACCACGTTTCCTGAAGAGAGGACCAATATATAAATTGGATGGGCACTCCCTTAAATCTGAAAATACAATAGACTACTTGGGCTTAACATTGGATAAAACACTGTCTTTTCTTCCGCACCTGAAAAAAAAGTATAGAAATTAATCAAATATCACAAAATCTTCTAAAATTCGCCGCTGCGTATGGAGGCCTTTCGAAACAAATTTTAAAAATCTGGTACTTGCAAATATTAGAAAAAAAATATCCTATGCCGCTTCATGTTGGTTTCCACACCTACCAGTCTCACACGGCTACAGGCTACTATCGGCAATTCAGATACAATGCCTTTTGCTCCTGTCGAGAGCTTATAGAAAATCATCAACGGCAGCTTTGAATGTATTGTGCGGCATTCAACCATTGGCGATCCAATTAAATGCATTAGCAATTTCAGGACAGGTCCTACGTTTGGGAATTCCAATAGAGGACAACTTTCCAGTCTTCTATCAACCGAAAATATCCTCATCCATACCTTCCCCACATCAAGATTATATTTTATTACTAGAAGGAGTTCCATCCACTTCAACAATAAATATATACACTGACGGCTCAAAATCAGATGCTGGCACAGCGTATGCTTTCTGTGTTTATAAAAAAGGAAAATGCATCCATACTCATCAAATAAAGTTACAAATATCAAATTCAATTTTTCAAGCTGAACAACTCGCTATATTAGATGCAATATTATGGCAGACTCCTTAGGGGACAGGAACTTCGTCATTTACACACATAACCAGTCAAGTCTTGCAATATTGGAGAACATTTTTTGTACGGATTTTATCACATCAAAAATTATAATAGCCATACGGAAAACATCTAAATCTATTAAATTTCAATGGGTACGGGGATACACAGGTGTTAAAGGAATAGAACATGCAGATCAATTAGCCAAAGATGCTATAACAAATATTAAGGTACGAGAAATATTTCATCCATACCCAGCTTCACACCTTAATAAGAAATTGAAAAAAGAAGCCATAGACAAAGAGCAGCAACAGTGGGATTATGGTACCACTGGCCCAAAAGTATCAACAGACTTCATGTTAGTACATAGAAACCTGTATATCTTCTCAACTAATCATGGACCCTTCCCGTCCTAGCTATTCAAAATAAATAAAGCTCCGTCGCCATTGTGTACCTGTGGTAAAATTGGTAACTCCCTTCACTATGTGCTCAGCTGTCCGTTAACATCAACCCTCCATATCCGTAAATCAGCCACAATAGAACATCACCATTAGTTCAAATTTGTGCTAAAATCACCAATGCTATATACTAAAATAATAGAATGTGTGCGGATACTAGAAAACAATCAACTAATTTTTCAAAACCCACAAATGACAATAGATGAACAAGATTAGCACTAATGAACAGAAACATGGACTTCAGGCCAAACAGTGCCTAACTAAATCGAGAATATAAAATTTAGAAAACTCTTGTACATAGAACAGCCATACACTCAGGTTATCCATAACCTAAAAGTTATCTCAAAACAAAACACTTGAACTCATGATAATAAGTACTAAACTAATGCACCTGAGAATATGTAGAGACTTTAGAACATTTTATTCATCTGCTGCTATTCATAATTAATCAATCATATTCGTGTTGAAAATAATGCACATTTTCGTCTGTAAAGCGCTCAGCTCATCTGTTCTATTATTACATTTATAATTACTATTATTATTATTTTTACTATTACCTTCAATTCTTATTGTTAAAATTATTGTTAAATAATATTGTAATTTTTTTCCTTTTTTTTTTTTTTTTTTTTTTTTTCTTTTTGAATAAACTTGCAACGCGGGATCTGGAAGCCTATGCCAATGGTGGGTTATCCCGCGTTGTAGAAAATGTAAAGATGTAAAATGTAAAAGTATATTTTTTAAAAAGTTGGTATTTACTTACGTATTATAGGACTGAATATTTTTTAAAGCGATTAATAACTACATTCTACATTAAAATGTTTTTCAAACAATAAAAATAGTTATTATGCAATCATTTATTTTACTTTTATATGTCCTTTTTAATACTTTTCAACAATCTCGCAAATATTCTCGGATTGTCTTGAAATTTTTGGATGTTATTGACGTTTACCATAGCACGGTCCCTATTTGTAATGAAGTTTGTAGCGTGTTTAGTTCATCTACAGGAACAGTCAAATGTATTTCGTTACACTACGGCCTACGGGAAAAAATCGTTTCAAATGATTTTTAACCATTTTACTCGCTTTCAGACATAAAAAAATTAATATGAATTTATGAAACGCACTAAAATATGCATTCTGAAGAGTATTCGATGGAACGAATAGTTATTGTTCATTTACAGGGCTAAAAAAGGAATTCCAATACATTATTATACAGGGATGGAGGGAATTGTCTGCGGCGTACTTTAATTATGTTAATCTATTTCATATATAATGAAATTGATATAAGTCGCTGAGGTTTACACACTATACATTATTTCATGATAATACGAAATGTATATAGCATTTACAGGACACATAAAATATTTCTGATACTATATTGTATCCGAAGTTCATTAGGGATGATTGCTGGAAATGCATTTTTAATTATGATATGCGCTTTTATGATTCACTATATTTATGCATAGTATATGGAATATATAAATACTAAAATTCATATACAGGACTACACAAAAGTATTCGTAAGGGTTACTGGGTATATGCGCAAATTGATTAAAGGTAGTTTTTAAATGTGTTATGGATTTTTACGTTGAACTGTATTTAATTTACTAAGAACTGTTTGTAGAATATAAATAAAATGATATACAGGGTCACGCAAAGAATTGGATACATGGCCATCTATAAATTATAATTTCTGGAAATGTGATTTCAGCAGTTTTAAGAGTATTTTAGTTTGAATTAAATTTTAAATATGTAGTAGCGTGTAATAAACGTTCTAAGTAAACTACAGGGTTATACAAATGTATTCAAGTATGTTTCCATATATTAGTATAAACTGCTGAAAGAGTATTTCAACCTGTTAAGCGTTTCTTGCTAAACTAAATTTTCCCATTATGTAATATATGTATCGACCTACAAATCAAATACAGGGCTGTTCAAAAGAATTAGAAAACATATTTGGCTATGGACGGTAACTGCTGAAATCAGTTTTTCAAATGGTTTATGTGTTTTCTAAAATATTTACTTAGTTATCTTATTTACGTTATTTCCCTAAATTACGATGTCTTGTTAAAGCATTCAGGAAGCGTTGGAGAGTGTTTTATAATCTATGCTTAACGCATGATTTTTCTTACTTGTTCTTTTTTTTTTCTATTTCGCTGATCAGTCTTTTCCTATAAAACATACCAAATCTATTTAGCTCATATTCACAAAATACAATATACACGGGAATAAAAAATTTAAATAAATATGGCTTATCATGTCGTATTTAATAAAGCAGTGACTAATCACAGCACATTAAAATCTTACACATTTTTAATATCAAGCTTGAACTCAAGATAAAGCTTAAAACTTAATAAAAAAGATGTCAGATGATAAGCATTGTTTTTTCAGTGGTAAAATTTAAAATATTTTAGAAGAATAGGATTCCAAAATATGCATATTTTGCTAAAAAGTACGGTAAAAATATAAGACTTTATATTTCAAACAAAACTTTATTTTAAAATTGTGCTTTTTAAAATTCATCTCAGTGTTTATGGCAAGAACCATCACAGTATTAATGCTTAGAATTTTTTCAGAGAGAAACATTCGGCTTGCATACAATATTTCAAATGAAAATCAAATTTCAAATTATTTGCTTAAAAGGCGCAAAGGCCAACATAGTAAAAAAGATTCAATGCCGGGAATTGAACCCGTGTCATCAGTATAGCGCACTGACATTCTACCGACTAAACCACATGGAACGATACGCAGTCTGGAAAATTTCTCGCTATTACATGTTGGCAAGGCTACAAAAGCAGCACAAGATGGGATATTTATCTTGAGACACCGACATGGGGCAAACACGAAACTTAATTAAGTCCAGCATCGGTTGAAACTATATTAATACTTAGAAATTTTTCCAGAGAGAAACATTAGCCTTGAATACAATATTGCAAATGAAAATCAAATTTAAAATTAAAATTGCCTTTTAAGCATGTAATTTGAAATTTCATTTTCATTTGAAATATTGTATGCAAGGCGAATGGTTCTCTCTGGAAAAATTTCCTATTATTAATATAGATTCAATCGATGCTGGATTTAATTAAGTTTCGTGTTTGCTCAATGTCGGTGGCTCACGATAAATATTCCATCTTGTGCTGCGTTTGTAGCCTTGCCAACATATAATAGTGAGAAATTTTCCTGGCTGGGTATCGTTCCATGTGGTTTAGTCGGTTGAATGTCAGTGTGCAATACTGATAGCCCGGGTTCGAGTTCCGGCACGGAATCTTTTTCACTATGTTGGCCTTTGCGCCTTTTAAGCAATTAATTTGAAATTTGATTTTCATTTTAAATCATCACATTCTTTATGACCAGTTCGTCACAAATGACACATATTTCACAAATTGGTCACAATGTGACTTCAAAGCATTGTCGCTTTCGTCACAGGTTCGTCACAAAGTTAATGCCAAAATAGTCCCAAATGACACACTTTTCACAAATTAGCCACACCGTGACTTCACAGAGTGGTCACAATGTGCCGTCACAAACGACCTCTAAAACGGCCACAGCGACATCGCATTTTAGTCACTATGACGTCACATCGACGGTCACAAAATCACAGTATGACTTCACAACGACGTCGCCGTGACGTCACCATGCCTTAAGGGCCGTTTATAAATGAAAATTTCTGGAAATGCGATTTCAGTAGTTTTAAAAGTGTTTTAGTTTGAATTGAAATTTAGCTAAATAGTGGCGTGTGATAAAAGTTCTAGATAAACTACAGGGTTGTACAAAAGTATTCAAGTATGTTTCTATGTGTTAGTATAAATTGTTGACAGAGAAATTTCAATTTGTTATGCGTTTTCTTGCTAAACTAAATTTCCCCATTATATAGAATAAATATAAACCTTCAGATCCAATACAGGGCTCTTCATTACATATTTGGAAATGGACGGTAACTGCTGAAATCAGTTTTTCAAATGTTTCATGCGTTTTCTAAAATGTTTACTTAGTTATCTTATTTACCTTATTTCATAAATAAGTAACGAAGTTTTTTTAAAGCATTCAGTAAGTGTTGGAAAGTGTTTCATAATCTATGCTTAACGCATGATTTTTCTTTCTTCTTACAAATAATTTTCTATTCAATATTTACAATCGTTTTTGTTATGGTGTGTTTAAATTATGTAGACAATTAAAAAGTTTACATTAGGAAAAAAAAATAAGAATAAACTTATTTGCAGCAATATACTGTTATTTTGTCTTTTGTGGGTTCCTTGTTTACACAACTAGGTGTATGAGTTTTCTGTTCTTTCTCATTGCGGAGAGAGAGTGGAATTTAATCTTGGATGTCCGTGTGATGGGAGATTTACGTCTTTACACTTGTGTATGGGGGTGAAAATACTGAATTTCAGCATATGTGAGAAGTTTTTTTGACGCGACTTTTAACTCTGGAAGCAACAAACTCAAGAGACAGGATTAAATTTGAAGTTAGATATTCCCTAGCAGATGGCCTGTGGAACTGTAAATTTAGCAACGAATTTCAAGAAAAATCCTGTGGATTATTAAAGTTAAATAGGTGGGCGTTACTTAAAAATTCAAACGTTATCATTGCGTTAGAGGGGCGTAGATAACTTTAGGCAATTGAAGCTGGGGAATGTGAGGGCACCTCTTGTCTTGAGTAATAATAATAATAAAAATAGAGGTTAGAGTTGGATTTTTCTTCAGTTATACTTTTTCGCTTGTTTGACTCAGAAAGTGGAGTTTTCACTCCTTAATCCTGCAGTCCTGAACGAGGAGTCTCGCTTTGAACGGAGATAATGTCCGGCTCCCTTGCTATCGGCGAATTCAAGGAAAAGCGGTATAATGGAAAAATGAGAGGTTTCTCTCTTTATCTCTTTCTGTCTTGGAGCTTTAGAGGCTGAATTCACGATTACTTGAAAGTCCTATAATGATAGTTGGAGAGTGATTAGGAGCTATGACGAGATTATGGAGATTCCAGAGAAGATAGTACTTAGGATACTAAAGATGAACACCGAGGAAGCGGCCAGTATTTAGACGCACCGCTGCAGCGTAAAGAGCCTGTGAAAGATTTGAATATTCAGATGAGGAGAGGGATGACGGAATTACTATGGTTGAAGAACGCCCGATGCGTCTCAAGATGCGGTTTACCTGAGGGTACTGGCGCGTTGCGTGAATCTGGTGTAGACTGTTCCTCCGTGGCTGACTAGATGTTTGACAATGGTCCTATGGCAACCACCGTAAAAACAGAGGTCTATCGGTATAGCGCCTAGATTATATAGTGTGGAAATCAGCAATCCCTGTAATACTTAAAAAAACGCTAAAATATTGTATCCCTTAAATGTGCAATGATACTGCTGCAATATGCAGATCGCAGCGACATCTGCAGGATATTTTCTACAACTGCAAGAAATTGCTAGTCTATGCAATGTAATACTAGTAATACGAAAATCCCGCAGATGTCGCTGCGATAGACACTTGGGATTTTAGCAGTATCATCGCACATTTAAAGATACAAATTTTTAGCACTGTTTGGATTCATATTTCCACACTAAGTATTCTAGGCGCGGCTTAGATGTTATATATTCCCGCGGCAGCCATCATGGATTTCTCGGCGATGCTTTGTTGGCATTTATCGATAAGGCAACCCCGACGAGTGATATGTTCTGGAAACCCCGTTAAGCCTAACATGCGCATAGATCTGCTTGGCGATATTTACTTGGCGGAAAAGGGGTTTTCACGCCAAAAAAATCCAAGATGGATGCTGCGGGAATATATAACATCTGTTCCCTAGGCGCTGTACTATCGGTATTAGTGTTGTGAATGACATCGTATGGTGTTTTAACGGAACTATGTTGTGACTTTTATTTTCACGCTACATTGGATATATTAATCCTTTACCAGCCTTTGCTCGACTTTGGGTAATTGTTTTATTTTATGTTTAATCCTTTAGTTATTAGTTTTGTGAAGTTTAAGTGAGTTTTTGATTTAAACTTAACTCACGAGTTAAAGTGCTAATTGTTAGTATTGACGTTCGGAATCGCATTAACTATGTTGTAACAAAATTATTTTTATGAATTGGTAAACTTTTTTAAAAACTAACTTACAATCAACGAATTTTAAATGTAAATTTTGTAAAATAAATTATTAATTTTAGGAATAACATGTAGAAGTTTATTTGAATTTTGAGAAATTTTTATTGTTCTTAAAAGAACGTACAGAGATTAATTTATCTTAAGCAAGTATATTCAATTACAAAAATGTAAAATATATAATGCTTATTTGATTGGACTGAACTATGAGCCCCATAAGAAACACAATGAAATGGACACCTTAACATTGTAATTTAAATAAAAGGGGTGAACATATATTGGAATTTAATAAAAGTTTTAGGTAATTACATAGTTTATATATTAGTAAGTAGAAAGGCCAAAATATTTGTATATCAGTTGACGAAATTATTTATTTCAAAAAATGCAATGATGAAAATAATAATTTTACTTTATTAAAGAAAGAAAATTAAGATAAAAGGAACAATATAACAAAAGTTCCTTCTAAGTATTTTAAGTAAATTTAAAGTAAAAAAAAAAAACAAAGAAATCATATCACTGTTATATAAAATAAATTTTTGCAGTTTTATTTGATTTTTTTTATTAATTTATATATCAGTTGATGAAAGTATTTATTTACAAAATATGCAATGATGAAGGTAATCATTTTACTTTATTAAAGAAAGAAAATTAAGATGAGAGGAACAATATAATAAACGTATCTTTTAAGTATTTTAAGTAAATTTAAAGTAAAAAAAAAAAAGAAGTAAACAAACAAAAAAAAAACCAACAAATTATAACACTTTTATATCAAAAATATTTTTGCAGTTTTATTAGAATTTTTCGTTAATCTTTCGTTTGAATAGATTAATAAGTAGAGTTATAAAACTAATCGATTCTAATATTTTGGGCTTGTCAATTAAAGAGTAAAATCGATATGCCATAAATAGCTTTTAGTTCATTTTTAATTAGCTTTTAGTGCTAGGTAAAAATTCTCTCATATGACTGAAATATTTTAAATTATTTCGTAACGATTAACTATCGAATTCTGGATCTTTATTTAGATGAATTATAATTTATCTGATGAATTATCCGAAATATGTGAGAAAATATTTGGAAGGCATACGACTGAGTATGCCCTGTCAGCCATGTAAAAAACAATTGGTAATTTAGAAATTACATACATTGAAAATTTACAAAATCCAACAAGTGTTAGAGCTTCACGCCCGCTAATAAAACAAATGCTCTGTTTTTAAGTCTTGAAATATTTTGTATAAATTGATACAAATTTAAAAAATTTAATGTCATTGTTTCAAAAATTAATAGGAGAAAATCCTTGCTTAGATAATGAATCATCCAATATAGCTTATAGGACAACAACATAAAATATTTCTTCTTTGTAAGAATCGATGAAATGGTTTTAAATATTTTTAAATAGTCCAATTTTATGTCTTATTACACATATTACATATTTAAAAAGTTTATGGCATCACTATTAAATTATATTTTTACCTCTGGCATCTTTCTTTCATCTTTTTTTTTTTTTTGGAATTAAAACGAAATATGTATAATGCAAATGAAATACCTTAAAAAAAGGAGTGATATTCCATGAAAAACATCTCGTTGAAAATGATCGCGCCAAGCACAAATCTAAAACGACAGTCATAAAAATGATATCACATAAAAAAGTGATATGGATGTGCATACTCCGAGTGCCGTAAAAAATGTATCACTACTCATAATGTTTCCAAAGGACTCGGAGTGAGGTACAGTATGTGAAAACTGCATGGTGACATGCAGGAGTATATAATATATGATGTATATCAATTTTGAAAATTTTTGAAAATCGAAAAAATAAATTTTATACTCTCGTTACATCACTTTTATAAATATTTGTAAGAAAAAGACTGGTAATAAACGAGAAAGAAATGTAGGACGAAGAGAGAAATTGGGTGTAAGTGTGGTAATCATCTATTATTACAATTACACTTTTTAATATTAACATAATATTTAATTACATAAATACGTTTAATGCACTATTTTAAGATTGAAAGGAAAACTGATAAAATCTATCCTGTTTATGACGGAATTATTCTTAAACAAAAAATGTCAAGTTTCCAACGCAAAGAATATTATATAATACTATTAAAACAGAAGCCTAACTAGAAAGCATTTTTCCCCAGTCATGTGCAATTCCGTTTACGCAGACTTTACTGCAATATATCTCGGTTCATTCAACGTCTATTATTACTTGTATCGTTATTAATATGCATATGACCATTACTTTTTTAAATTATTTTACAAACTCAAAATTTTTACATATTTATTTTAAAAATCCTCCTCTAAAAATGGTATTTCTCATAAATAAAATCAACAAATCGATCCTACATGATAGTAAATAAGAATGGACATGCAGACACGGAAGCTTCAACTTTTTACATTTTCATGGGACGCAGTAATACAAGAAGAAAATTGTTAAACATATAGTCATGTCTCATATGTAAGTGCAGGAAACACAAACATTATAAAAGCCTGCAGGTCGCCAAGCAGTTTTCACATAGTGTGCCTCACTTCAAATCCTTTGGAAACATTATGAGTAGTGATAAATTTTTACACGTCTTGGAGTATGTCCATCTACATCGCTTCTTTTATGTGATATCCCTTTTTAGGTGCGTTCGTAATTATATAAATACGTAGCACCTATAGTCGTCGTTCAGTCCGTCCGTCTGTCTGTCCGTCCGTCCGCATATAATAGAGCAAAAACTACCTAACCGAATGGTCTGAAATTTTAAATATATGATTGTTGTAAAATTTTGTCGAGCCATTTCAAATTTTATGAAAATCGGATGCATAGTTAAATTACAGAGACAGTCAAATTTTTTCTTTACATTACGGCCAATGGGAAAAATTATTGCACGTGCATTTTAATGATGTTAAAGCTTACCGAATGGTCTCAAATTTTAAACATATAATTATTGCGACATTTTGTCGAGCCATTTAAAATTTTATGAAAATCGGATGTATAGTTTAATTACAGGGACAGTCAAAATTTTTTCTTTACATTAAAGCCAATGGGAAAAATTATTGCAAGTGCATTTTAATGATGTTACAGCTTTCCGAATGGGCTGAAATTTTAAATATATAATTGCTGCAAAATTTGTCGAGCCATTTCAAATTTCATGAAAATCGGATGTATAGCTTAATTACAGGGACAGTCAAAAGTTTTCCGTTGCATTAAGGGGAATGGGAAAAAATTATTGCAAGTGCATTTTAATGATGTTACAGACTATGCACTTATGAATTGCAAATAAATACACATTCAGTACAATATAGGGTGCAAAAAATAATTATAAAACTAGTTATAGTACGAACGCACCTCATTTGCCACGTTTGACGAGTAATTTCCAACTTGTTTTTATGACATTCGTTTTAGATTTGTGGCCTGATGGGGTAATTTATGGGTTGTTTTTCATACGATACATAAATTATGGTACTTCCTATTGGTTTTGGGTAGTTTTGTAGAGACAGTGATATATTTCGATTAAGTGCGTTTTTGATAGATATTTATAATTGAATGAGAAGTCGTTTTTTATATGAATTTCAGCAATATTTACAATTTTATCAAATAAACGGTCGAGTGCGAGTATTACTCGCGCTCAGAGAGTTCCGTACAATAAATATGTGAATTATTAACTGTATTATTAAAAAAATCGTTGCTAAAAGAATAATAAGACTTTGTAAAAAATTATACAACGTAGGGTTGTGTATAGCTGTATATACTAGAAAAATGTGAATGGGTATACCATAAAAGTTCAAAGAGATATAAAAACAAAATAATATCAGCTATTGCTAAACTCTCTTTAGTACATATTTAAACTTCATTTGGCATTTTGTAAATCTAAGTTTAGCGTAGTAATAATCTTTTGTTTTTACGGAGTAGCTAAGATAAAACTATTGTTCAAAGTTGAAGCATTGTGCTAAACGCGCTTCGAAAAATGGTCGCAAAACTGCAACGCCGCCTTAGTCCGTCCCGAGTTTTTCAAGTTAGGTTTTTATTTAACGTTTAGAGGCACAGAAGACGTATTGAGGGATCCACTCAATGCAACTATGTGCGAATCCCATAGTATTTATATGATTAAATCTAATTAATTTATGTAATTATTCTGTTTTTAACAATTTCACGTTTATTGATTTTATACTGCTACTGGGCATTGTATAACACAAATATATCATTAAAATTTGTTATCTAGGGTTTAAAAGGCGATGGTATATAGAGTACGCCACCCTTGTCATTATGTATGTTCAAACCGTTCCTGTCTTTAAGGGTTAAAACAATCCAAAAGTACTTATGTCCCTCTTAAAAATGGGTTTAATCTGGAATTAGAAGCTACTCAATTTACAATTTCTCAGGGATAAAAATATGGTAAATATCGAATGCAATATTTGCATCGGAGTACTTGGTATCAAATAATGGGGATTACGGATTAACTTTAGTTAGATTTCAAAACTATACAATTAAGTTGTAATATATTTATGCATGTCTGCATGTATATCACAAGCATCCACTCACTCACTTCCTCACGCATACAAGGTGATCAAAAGAACGTTTTGCTGATACATACGACTTTAGCGATTTCCATTCCGTAACCTTGAATGCTCTATTCAAGGTGTTGGAATGAAATTGAGGCATAAGTAATTTAAGGAACGCTTTCGAAGCAGATCACCAATTTAGCTCTCACCAATTTAGCTCTCGGATATAGTGAACATAATCTCGAGATGTTCCAATTGCAGCACTCAATTGTTTCGTAACGCAAAATTATCTGAAAAGTAAAAAAGGAAACATATATGTTCTTGAAATGGCAGCTATGAAACTAAAATGATGGCATATTGTACAAACAATTAATATCACTGAATGATATATTGCGGACATTCTGTATCATCAATATGTCATTCAGTGATATTCATTCCGCCATTTTCCGTCGTCGTGGGGGATATGTGGTATTTTAATATATGCTGTCGATAATGAAACGAAGAACAAATATTAAGCGACGCAGTTACAGTAACAGTCACAAAATTTCGAAAATGTCAAATCTCGATATCCTCATTTTTCATAGCAAAACAATCCTCATACTGAAAACCATAAAAGGCGCTGAAACGATACTCCTTGTTCTAAAATAGCAACTTAGAACATATGGAAAACAGAGTAGAGGGAATAATAAATGAACCCAGCCAATCGACGAAAACAAAATATTTTAGTGGAGTTGCATAATTTGCAAATGTCCTTCATTATACAGCATGCCACATTGCATACAGAAGATTCTGGATAACGATAAATCATGGCTTGAGCATGCAAATCTCGTTACATAATTCAATTGACTCTTTAATGGTGTATTTCATGTAAGATGCAGTTAACGGATTAGATTTGTATACGTTATATTTTAAATACCAAATAGAAATAAACCCATTGGGGTATGTTGGAGTGACAATGACCGATCACGAAAACGTGAAATGGTATACAATGTCACCAAAGTTATCTTACAGAACACAAAAGGTTATTTTTTAAATATTTATATAAAAAACTTTATATTTAATATATATTAAACTTTATATATGTATAAATTAATCTAAAAAACTAACAGTAAACTTCTTTCTTATATATCTACAAATTATTAAAATTTAATATATCTAATATATCTGATGTTATTTTTATCAAATATTAACGAATTGTTCACATAATCCAACAACACTGATTACCGAAAAATTAAATTGGAAATAACATTATCCGTGCAGCCAATCCATACAATTTTTACTTCTGTTCTTGAGGTATTCTGTAGTGAATAAGTTATTATCAATTTTTTGTTCTTTTCACTATTGACAGTAATTATAATTATAAAAAGCTAAACGTTTACGTATGTGGCCAAGGGCGTGAAGAGGTTAATTTTCTCATGTAAAAGGCGATACCAAAAAAAGCAATTTTCAATAATGTATCAGTAGGTGATATTTCTAAAGTAAGTGGGACCATCCTTTGCATTATTAGAGACTAGTAGAAAATGCTACTCTGCATAGCAAATTTTTACTTTTCTATATTTTGAAATGAACGTTTTTTCAACTTTAATGTTGTGGGCATGCACTGTACTCAAAAATAAAACGAACTTTTTATAATAATTTCAATTCAGATTGAGGCAACAGAAAATGGGCGTTTTGATTCGATGGATCAGCGTCATAACAATATATGACTTAGTTTGTTATACACTGTAAAAAAAAATCTGTAAAGTTACTAAAGTTTTTCTAGGAAACTGGGATTCCTAGAACTTTTTATGTAACGGCAACAAGAAAAATTCCTGCAACTGCGCCTGTTACAGGAATTTTTCTTGTTGCCGTTACATAAAAAGTTCTAGGAATCCCAGTTTCCTAGAATAACTTTAGTAACTTTACAGATTTTTTTTTACAGTGTAAAAGTCGTAAAAGTAGCAAATATATAAAAATGGCATTGTAAAGTGTTCGTATAAATGTTTAAATTAAAAAAATTATTTTATTTTATATCAGATAAATAACTCACAAAAAACAACATATTTCTAAAATTCCAAATCTTTACTTTAAAAAAAGTTCTAATAAACAATTTACTCTTATTTGTCGCTGTAATAACATTTTTATTTAACCACTGAAATCAACTTTTCAATAACGGCTCAGTCCTTAAATGAATTTTCGAACATAATTAGCGGGGTTTTGTACTGGAGCGGTAGAAATTTTTTATTCAATGTATAGGATGTATGTCAAATCTATTGCAAATAAAAAATAAAAGATTAATACTACAAATTTAAAAAAAAAACCTGAAATATCTAGATCATCCCGGAAGTCAGCAGAGCTTAAAAATAAAATCGGATATGTGAAGTTAATATACAAGTACCTTCAATGCAATTGTATATAATTTGCAAAGTTTAAAACAAGAGTACGTCTTTCCTTAAGATCTATTATTTTTGTTTTGTAATATATTTCTTTTTCCTACTCTACGTCGGACCGTAGTTAAAAAAATTAAAGAGCAATATCGTATTTTGGCGCATGTATTTTATAGAATTAGAAAGCGAAATTGTAAAAAAGGTAGTAGTGCCATGTGTGATGCAGGATAAATTCGATTATTTTACATTGTCAATAAAATGATTGAATTAATAATTAATTGAAATAAAGTTTAGAGTTAGGTAATAAGTTTATAATTAGTGTATCTTAATAATGCTTCTTAATATATATAGAAGATTTCCTGTAATGTTGAAAACCCAAATTACTTTAAAATATATTTTTAAGCATTATTTAAAACTTAACACGTCCGTAAAAGAAAATTGAAAGACAAATCAAAGGGGGAAGTAAAAAAAGAGAAACGCAGCATCATTATCTAATACCATGCTTAAGAACATTCATTTTATTATCTCTAAAGGAGATCACGATAGCTTACTTTTACAAGCTCAAGTAATTAAAGATTAAACTAATTACCGACCTCTGGATTAGCTAAAAAAATGGTCTGTGTTTGAATCTTAGGCTTTGGAATTTGTTTTCTCAGTATTAGTAATTCAGTAAGGAGAAAAAAAAATCCACATTAGAATAACTAAAGGAGTAACGATAAAGAGCTAGTGTTTTGTGAATGCGTAGATATTTAGTTAGGTTTTTTTACATTATATATTTTGTCTTGTTGCGATTTGAATACGCTAAAACCTTCATGGTCAGGTAGCTCCAACTAATTTTTATTTAATAAAACAAAGTTTTATTATTTTTCCCTAAGTAGAATTTCTGTCATCTGTTCGAAGACATTATATTGTTAATTTATATGCTATATGATTTATATGCTATGTGATTTCACTTAACACAGTTTTTTGGTGTAGAATTATTATAAGAAATGAACGATTTTGTAAATTATTTACTCGCTTTTTTACATTTGCGTCAAGCTATTTAAACCGTTATCTACTGACGGTACTTATAAGTACCATTAAAATAACTTGTCGTAAAATTCATTTAATACATATATTAGTAGTAATACAGTTTAGAATGTGTTATAGATGCATTAATTTTTCTTGTTCCAAAAGCAATATTGGTTACACAAAACAAAAATATTTCTAAAAGGATGATTAATTTTGCCTTTGCATCTTTTCAGCTTTCTTAGCGTTGGGGCGGGATTTTTCAATTCGGAAATATTTCTATATTTCTATTGTAAAAACATTATATTTGTACATTTCCTAATTCTACAAAATGCTAAGAAAAATATTTAAAAGAAAGATTTGAGTGGGGTTATAAATATTGCACAAAATCCCTATAAATTAATGCTTAATTAATCCTTCTAAATCCTTCAATCCTTCTAAAATTTATTAAATGATTATGTAAATCTTCTAATGCAGTTTCAAAAATTCACAAAATATGCTTTAGAAGATAAAATTTTCATGAATTCATAATTCCGTACATAAAGAGTTAATGCTGTCTTTTTATTATTTATATAATTTTAGTAATAATAATAATAATCATAAATATTTATAAAACGTTAACTTTTACCAAATTTTGGTGCATTTATAGAAAACTTAAATAAAATCATATTTATAGAAAATCATGCATAGAACGATAACGGTTTCTCCTTCAAATACAAATTTTGTATTTTAATGATTTTTACTCAAAATGTTCGTCGTATTTATTTTACTGCTTTTTGAAATAATGAGCATTTTAACTTTTATTAACAAGCAGAATGATTTTGATGTTTGTGAAATAATGTGACTTTAATGGCTTGTATTTGACATTTGGTACGTTTGTGCTTAATTTTATTTTTCAAAGAGATAAGTCACTTTGAAATTTAAAAAAAGGTGTCGAAATATTTATAATTACCACTCTGTACCTTATAGTCATTTTAAACGTTAGGTATAATGATGCATTGTGTAACAGACTCTTTTTTTTCATTTTTTATGCGGAATGTGTAGAACTTCAATCGTATTTTATTTTAAGCAAATTTCCGAAACCTTTTACTGAAAGTTATCAGCTTTGGCTCTGAATTTTTAGATTATATATCATAGAATAAAAAATAATATCGTTTGAATCTTAGTAACAAGTACTTTCTAGAAATATGGAAAAAATATTTAGATTACCCAGGCAATACTGATAGGTAACCTATCTCTTGCAGTTTGTGAAAACCGTTGAAATGATGGAGTTAGTACGCAAACCGAAATTTAATCGAGGACCGTTTAATCTGTAGGAATTTTTGTGTAACCAAAAATAACTCCGCAGGGCCACATCAAATTGCAGTGATATCTTAGCAATTAACTATTGTTCCACTTTTTGCTAAACATTCACTCCATACAACTTGCTTCACGTATGCGTAGATACTGGCAGCCCACAAAGCAACGGAATTTTTGTTTTATGACAAACTCTTTGCCGCCATTGTTTCACATTACTGTTGCATATTCATTCTGATAATTTTATATTATTTTTAGCATTTTCTGTATGTGTGGATTAAAAAAAAAATTAAACTAATCTCTGTATAAATGAAAACTTCATATGAAAAAATAAATAACTTAAAGCTGGATGTAAAATGAACATGTATTTAGAAACAGAGTTCAGTGGTGAAACGAAACTAAACTTTCAAAGATAAGGTTTATTTATGAAAATGAATATAGCAACTTCAATATGACATTTGTAATTTCTGTATGTGGTGATTTTTTTATATATTTTAAAACTATTTTCTCAATGTGAAACAACTGCATACTTAAAATAAGAAATTGTTTTTGCATTAAATCATTTTCTTCACTTATTCAAAGAAACTCAATTTATTTCAATTTTATTATATTGACTCAATTTTTGGCAAAAATAGTTGTCCATAGAATTGTTTTATTACTGACATATTTATTCATTTAGTTATAGATTGTTACGCTGTAAAAAGAAAAAAAATGTAATTCTATAATTTAAAGTTGCAGAAATCTGTATGGTTTCTAAAATCTTATCTGTGCACTGTAGAAAAAAGATATAAATCTACAAAACTACACTGCAAAAAAATTCAGAACCGTTACAGTCTATAGCGTAAAAGCTTCCAAAAATGCAGTGTAAACTATTAATTCTCTTGAATTACTGAATAAATCGGAATCGTTACTGTCATTTCTGTATAAAATATTTTAAGCAAATACATTGTAAAAAAAAGCGTAAACGTTACAGTCCATAGCAGAAATGTTTCCGAAAATGTAGTGTAAACTATGAATTCCTTTGGGGTCAATCCATTTCAAGTGGTCCAGAAAATCATCAATTCGTTGCTTGTACATTTTTAAAAAATCTGAAATTTTTTGTACAACAACCATAACATGATGGAAGTTCAAAATGACTATTATTTTAATTTTATTAATTTTTGTTTGTGCATGGCGGCCATCTTTGTTTCATCGTCTGCAGCAATTTTCTCACAAGAAGGGTTTACGGAATTGTAAATAATTCATCGTTTATTCATCCAATTCAACTGCGGATTAAAGCAATTTGTACAGAATACATTGGGCTAAAAATTTGGTAATGGAGTAGTTTCCGAAACTAACTGCTTATTGGTAAAATTTAAGCATAAAATTTCAGTTCTTTTCCAAAATTTGTCCGTTTACAAGAGGAAATTTTTCTAGCAAGGAATACTGTCAACATGATATACTTTTTTTTTACAAATAGGCCGAAAGTACTTGTACTCACACGCCGAGTTCCAGATCTGGGACTTGCATTCTCTTCGCTAAAAAAAATCCCAATTTTTTCAAAAATGTCAAAAATTGCACTTTTCAGGCTTTAATATCTCTGGTGGGGCACGAGATAAAAATCTTAATTTTTTTTAAGAGTATTGTATGGTAGTGTTATGCACAAGAAATTTCAGGATGGAGATTTGACTACAAGCTGAGATATGGCAAGGGCAACATGTCAAAACAATACTGCCAAACTATTGTTTTGTTGTAGTCACAGCTAAGTATTTATCTCAGAGTGTCATTTAAATTAATGTTTTTGATTACCTTTAAATAATAGTAACAGAAAGTAAAGCCCTTTGCAAAGCTTAGCAATTAATTAAAAAAATAATTATGTCTAAGGCCATACATTTTGTATGGTTTCAGGAATTTTTGTTGTAAGTAATATTAGTAACTAAAAGAAACCTCAGCACTTTTACATAAAGAAAAAAAAAATATTTTTATACAAGACCTGAGACAAAAACAACATAGGGAAAAAGAAAAGCTGTTAATGTTGTCATACTTGTTGAGACATGATCAAACGTGTCAAAACACATTCTTGTTTGTTAGTTTAAAAACCACAATTTTGATCTTTCTCAAAATTTTAGTTGTAGGAACCAAGTCTTGTCATCTCTTGATAACTTGATTGAAGATCTTGGCCCTGCTGGCTCATAGAAATATACTTTGAAATCACTATGTGCAAGTTTCAATTCATTAATAATTCCCAGCTTACTTTTTATGCAAAAATGTGATTTTTCTGCAGTATAAATTTTGAAAAGGCTTTGGGTATCTTTACTTTATGAAAATTACTTGAGGCTGATGCATTATAACATCGCATAATGTTTCATTTACAGGAACATACTTCTGGTAGGAACAAATTTCAGGGGCTGGCAAGCAGCATTAAAATTCTGGTTTTTAAACCAACAAGCAGGAATGTGTTTTGACATGTTTGATCATGTCTCAACAAGTATGCCAACATTAACAGCTTTTCTCTTTCCCTATTCTGATTTTTCTCAGGTCTTGTGTGTATATATATATATATATATATATATGTAAAAGTGCTGAGGTTTCTTTTAGTTACTAAAATTACAACAAAAATTACTGAAACCATACAAAATGTAGGCCTTAGACATAATTATTTTTTAAATTAATTGCAAAAGGCTTTATTTTCTGTTACTATTATTTAAAGATAATCTAAAAAATAAATTTAAATGATACTCTGAGATAAATACTTAGCTGTGACTAGAACAAAACAATAGTTTGGCAGTATTGTTTTGACATGTTGCCCTTGCCAGCTTGTAGTCAAATCTCCATCCTGAAATTTCTTGTGCATAACACTACCATACAGTACTCTTATATAAAAAAATTCAGATTTTTATCTCGTGCCCCACCAGAAATATCAAAGCCTGAAAAGTGCGTTTTTTGTCATTTTTGAAAAATTTGGGATTTTTTTTAGCGAAGAGAAAGCAAGTCCCGGATCTGGAACTCGGCGTGTGAGTACAAGTACTTTCGGCCTATTTGTAAAAAAAATTATGTCATGTTGACAGCATTCCTTGCTAGAAAAACTTCCTCTTGTAAACGGACAAATTTTGGAAAAAAAATGAAACTTTATGCTTAAATTTTACCAATAAGCAGTTAGTTTCGGAAACTACTCCATTACCATATTTTTAGCCCAATATATTCTGTACAAATTGCTTTAATCCGCACTTGAATTGGAGAAAAAAACGATGAATTATTTACAATTCCGTAAACCCTTCACGTGAAAAAATTGCTGCAGACGATGAAACAAAGATGGCCGCCATGCACAAACAAAAATTAATAAAATTAAAATAATAGTCATTTTGAACTTCCATCATGTTAGGGTTGTTGTACAAAAAATTTCAGATTTTTTAAAAATGGTCGAGCAACCAGTGCTGGACCACTTGAAATGGATTGACCCTTTGAGTAACTTTTTAAATCGGAAATATTACTCTCATTTTCGTGTAAAGTATTTGAATGCGAATATTCGGATTTTCTGCACGTGTCCAATACGTTCTACAAACGTGATGTTCACGTGACTTTTATTGTTCTGTGGTTGAAAGTAAAGAAGAGACGTAACGGATATTTTGAAGAAAGCATTTATGTTTTATATTTTTTTTTATTTAAGAAAGTAATACGCCAATTTAAAAGAATTAATATTATTCGATTGAATTTTATTGAATAATAATATTAGAGTTACTGTTTATAGTTTGTGCAGATACAAAGTTAAATAACTCATTCGAAATATATACTCGTGTCCATGAATCTATGAACAGGATTCGTACGCATCAAGGGATCTTAGGGTAGATGCTCCAGTTTTGGTCACATTTAGAGAAAAATTGAAATAGAGATTTTATAGTTATTAGATGATTAAAGCATATTAAATCATAATAACATCATTCTTTAGTAAATTTAATTGTCTTTCTGTTGATTATATTAACTTTTTACAGAAGATTTTATATTCTGAGTAATAACTCATTAAGTAATTTACTTCAATTTGCACCAGTTTTGGCTACCCCTACACCAGTTTTGGCCACTCCAATATCATGCAGTTTAACAAACATTTTAATTGATAATAAGTCAAAATAAAGCATTTTTATGTAAAACCTAGTTTACCACACTTATATATTTGTTTGCTTTATTAACAGAATCTTGCAAATGTATTCATGAATTGATAAAAAACATCAAATAAAATACACTTAGGTTGATTTTAACTGAAAATTTCAAATAAAAAACACAAAATATATTTAATTTGATTCATACAAAGGACAACGGCGCCTACAGGATATAAAGATTAAATATTTAATCAATTTTATAATTATCCATGGATTGTGGATTGTTGAAAAGATATTTGAATCTTTACCAAAGTGTTATATTTCTTGAAACCATTTTCTGATTTTGTTTTGATTTATATTAGCTTGTGCCTTATTTATGTATTCTGCTTTTTTGCAAGTTATTTTAATGATTTCCCAATTTTCTGGATAGAATCTTAAAGTTGTTCCATTTTTATATCCCCTCTAGGCCATTTTTTAAGAGCACAGAATTCTGTCTTTTTTTTTAACTTGGTAAAATGAATCCTGTTCTTTTTAAATAAATGTGAAATACATTCTTACTTGTATTTAGATATCTCTAGTAAAGATTTTCACAAAATTTTGTATTTCTAAACCCGTGTGCCCGAAATTTTAAAAAAATTATGGAAATTCTTCATTTCTTTAGGAAAAATAAAATAAATCCTGCTGTAATTTTATTGAACTTTTTAATTTATAAGTTGTAAAATCTTTCAAAATTTATGTTTCACTTTATTTATCATATATTACATATCACCTCCCCTTTGACTTTTTTATCAATACTAAGTACAATAGTATATTTTCTTTAGCAATATCATTCTTTAGTGACTAGCACAGTGTCCTTCTTTCTAATGTGAATTATCTATTGGACAGAGAAAACAAAATCTCTTTGATAGAACTGCCATTAGCCTTGCTGTTTTTTATTATTAAAGTCATTTCTATATAAAACAAAACGAAATTAATTTTGTTTTATCCAAATGTTCTTAAATTCATTTAATTGCTAAAATTCCGACTGTAATGAATCATGTGACCAAAATTGGAACATATGTTGTACCCTTTTTGGCCACTTCCATGGCCATAACTGGTACATATGGCAAATTTAAAGACCAGTTTTGATCACCCCCCATTAAATTTTTAAAATAATTAATTTAAATGTGAAATTGCATTAGAGAGAAAGCTTACCCCATAAAACCTAATGGTAATTTGTTTCAGAACAAATAGAACCCGATAAGAGCCTGATATTGAAAGATTCTGAAAACTTGTCAGCTAAGCAAAAATCTTAATACATGTGAGCACGTACTGCAGTTTCGCACATTTATTTTTTTTTTTTTCAAGTCGCATTTTATCAAAAAATAAACTAATAAGATTGTAAATGATAAAAGAGTGTTTGCTTAAGGTTTAAGATTTCATATTATTTGTTAGCATCAATACACAGCTTAAATATTGGACAAACTGTTTCAGTGTGGCCACAACTGGTACAGTAGCCAAGACTGGGGCATCTACCCTAGGTGATTTCATACCAAAGTGCTGCTTGGTATGTCTGGAGATATAATTAATTATGTTTTCATTAAATACGGCGAATATTACTTTAGAAAAATTCTCGTAAAAAGTGAAAATGTTGATTGAAATGTACGAACCCTGAATACTAGTCTTAGTAAAGTACAGATAGCACTGTTTATATATTTTTATTATCTTTTCGTTTTGAACTTATGTTCCATTTCATGATGATTATTGATTACATGACTGAAGAAATGCATGATTTCACTTATACTATACGTTTTATCCTATTTTTTTATGAATCATATATTTGTACAAAAGATCTTATTGAAATTTGATTTATAGATTTATAAAAAATTCTTTTTAAAAATTCTTTTTAAAAATCTCGTGAGTTCCATCCTGAAAATACTTTGAAAATTTTAATTTCCCTACGAAAATAGTTCAAATTTTTTATACTTTTTAATATTTGTTTTTTTAATCTCATAATTATAGAATACTATTTCTCAATATTTCATATCTGTTGAGTAATTAATTTATTTTCGTGATTTTAATACTTATAAATAGACATATTTTTGAAAAAGCTTTGTCTATTTGTAAGTACATTTTTATATATTGTTTTACAATTATCATGGTTTTAAATATATTCCTTTAAAAGTATTTATTTTATTTGTATAACTTAAGAAGTGCTGAGATAACCTGAGAAAATACATCTATTTATTAGTATACAATGCATGAAAATAAAGTAATTAATCACAGATATTAATTATTTTTAAATAGTGTATCTTTTTATACGAAAAAATAATTATTTAAAGGTATAAAAAAATCCATCTATTTATATGTAGTGAAATTAAACGTTTTCATAAAGTATTTATTTACAGGATAGAGCTCACGAGTCCGCATTTTAACCTTCAGACTACCAAAAAAAAAGTATATGCAAGAACTACCATTCGGGTCCATTGGACCCATATGTAAAATATATAGGATTTCAAAATATACAAAACACCCATTTATCTACAATGAATATATTTGTTATTAATGCACCTTATACAATATATAAAAGTGATATATATAGTAATAGAGTAAGAAAGTAACACATACAGTAAGAAAGTAATATATATAGTATATTATAATGACTACAAAACGTTTTTCATCATAATAAAATTATTCTGTACATGAAGTACAAATAACGACGGAATGTTCTCCGCAAACATTTTTCGTACACTTCTTGCATAATGTTCGTGTTTTTCGATCTTTTTTAGAGGGACAAATATGACATCTTGATTTTTTTCGTGGCGGTTCAAAACTATTTGCGTAAAGTTGTTCTGAAGTAGATGTTGAGACGGCAATACCTCCTTCACCTACTAATTCTTCTGCAAGTTGAATAATGAAATTCCGCCTTTTTTTCATTTTCGGATCACATTCAGCATTCAGTGACAACCATATTATGTATGCATTCATCGAACTTATATCGATCATATTATAAAATACAATCAAAGGCCACCGACGTGTCATGCGTTTCACACTATATGCTCTTACCATTTTGTCCATCGTATCTACTCCGCCTTTGGTTTTATTATAATCTTGGATTATTTGTGGCTTTTTTTCTAAGCTGTTGTCAATATCATAAGTGTTATGCATTGTGCTTAGCAAAGTAACAATTCTACCTTTTCTGGGACAGTAAGAGATGATGGTCGCCTTCTCTTGAAACCCAAATAAAGTAGAATATACAGAACGATGTTTTGAATTTGTGAACACAGCGGGTAATTCAGGTTTATTTTTTCGAATTGTTCCAATAAGAGATAATTTTTTTTGAAGTAAGATGTGTTGCTAATGCATATGACGTAAAAAAGTTATCACATGTAATATTACGACCAGAATTTTCAATTTCCTTCGTCAATCTTTTAACTACATTTTCTCCCTGATGAGATTCTCTTACTTCATTTTTGCCTGTATATAGTTCCAGTTTCCAAGCATACGATGTTACGCTGTCACAAATAACCCAGAACTTCAATCCATACTTTCCAGGTTTAGATGGCATATACTGACGGAAAGGACATTTTCCACGAAAAGAAACTAATTGCTCATCGACAGTCATAGACCAATTAGGAATATAAGGGTCTTGTAAATAGCTATTCCACAATTCAAAGCATTCTCTTATTGGCTCTAATTTATCAGTTGATCTTCTTTTACGCCTCTCAGCAGCATCATCAAATCTTATGACACGTAATATACTTGTGAATCTATTGCGACTCATAATGTCCCGAAATATTTGTCTTCCATTTTTTATGCTCCAAAGTTCGCTTACTGTTTCATTTTTCGATTTATATACTCCAATAAGTAATAAAAGTCCGATGAATTTTTTAAGTTCTATAATATCTATAGGTTTCCACTCTTTATCGAATACTCTATTGCCTTCCGCGTTTGTCCATTTTACTATAATTTCCAAAAGTCTTTTTCGGAAATAGATAAGAAATGAGGATGATATGGAATCCACTTCACGATTTGCAAATCTTAAAGGTCCAGATTTTTCACGTAAAATATTGATTTCAGTACGTCTTCCTTGTGGTCTGGCAACTTCATTCTTATACCAGATCTGTGAATTATTTTTGGAAACAAAAGTAGAATTTGAAGTACTCGTGGTTGCTACATTTACTTCATTGGAATCATTATCAGATTCTGAGTAGGAATCAGAAATTTCATTATGTATTTCAACATAATCTACTTCACCTTCATCAGACGACAGATTTTCATCATCGGTGTCGAATTCTATATCGTCCGGATTTTCCATAATTTTTTGAATTTCCTCTTGAGTCAATACTTTTTTTCTGTTCATCTTCAATTCAGTTTTTAACAAAAATTAAGTTAGGAAATAAGAAAATGATGAATATTTGTAAAATAACAAAGCACGTACAAACTACACTTATTACTTGTCTTCAAATATCAAGTCCTATTTTCAATGAAAAGACTCAAAAACATCAATAGACACCATTCGCTCACTAACTGTGTCTGTTGATAAATGACTCTCTGAACCAGAAGTAACCTTTTATATATAGAGCACGAAGTTTACTAGATCAGTCTAGAATGTTCTCAAAACTTCATTATAAAGTCGCCAAATTTGGCGAGATTGGCGCTAAAAATCCATCGCCAAATGGGCGATAAACAGCCAATTATGGTAACCCTGTTCCTCCTCATGATTTATGGCAACCCTAGAAAAAGAAAGCAACGGTATATTACGTTTGTTTTAATGTTGGGTCCAATGGACCCGCGTGGTAAACAATGAAACAAATTAAAAATAGGTAAAAAATTTCGAACAAAATTTTAATCGCAATTGCATATACATAGAGGAGACAATTGCAGGAAAAGTCATGTAATCGCGAAACTTTGAATGCTATTTTTCATGAGAAAAATTTACATTAAATATTGCTGTCGGGTCCAATGGACTCGTCTGGTAGACGGAAGGTTAAATAAAGAATTATTTATAGATGTACAAATCAAATTTTCAATATTATCTTTTTACAAATGTGTAATTCCTATACGAGGATAAAACGCATTAGCAGAAATGAAATTATAAATTTCTTCGGTCATATAAACGATGCATTTCACCATTTCAAAAGTTCTGAATTAGAATATAAGTTCAAAACGAAAAGATGAAAAACGTATAAACACTGCTATTTGAACTTTAATAATACTAAAACGACATTATTATTCATTAATCAAATATATATTATTTATTATAGATTCATGGACAAGAGTATATATTTCGAAAGAGTTTTTTAACTTTGTATGTGCAACAAATTATTAACAGTAAATCTAAAATTATCATGCGATAATATTCCATTGGATAATATTAATTCTTTTTAAAAAGCGTATTACTTTCTTAAATAAAAAAAAATATATATGTCATAATTCAGGAAAGTTTCCTGAATGCGCAGAAAAATTTAAGAAATATACACAAACATATTCGAAATATACACAAACATTTCCGAAATATACAGAAACTTTTCAGAAGCACTGAAATATGCGGATACGTTTCCGAATATCTACCCGATGTATGCGGAAACCTTTTGCGAATATCAGACCGAAATTTGAGGAAACGTTACGAAAATCTGACCGAAATATGCGGAAACATAACTGAACCGTTGGGCCACATTGCTGCCCCACCAGGTAGAGAAACGTTTCTGATTTTTTTTTTTTTTTACAGTGTAGTTTTTGTAAAACTATTTGATTTACAGTGCAAACGTAAATCTGTTCTGTGAAGTTTTGTTGTCGCTGATCGACAACAGCAACAAGAAGAAATAAGAATTTGTGTCGCCGTATCTTCAAGGAAAGTCGTGCAAAAAAAAAAAAAAAAAAAAAAAAAAAAAAAAAAAAAAATCACGCATGTATGATGAGTGCTAATACAATATTATTTTCAACGTTCACATAATTAATTTTTGCATCATCAGTAAGAAAACTGACAAAAATTTAACATCATATTTTTTGCACGATTCAATTGGATACACGATTATAAGGTTATATTGTTTCTTCAAAATTTACAAAAAAAAAAAAAGAAATAAGAAGACTTGATAAATTTTTAAGCTGTTAGATGTTTTGAAAACGTTTTCATTGTGGCAATAAATTATCTTTAAAGTTATAATCGTGTATCAGAAAATAATATTTTTATGTGTGATATTATTTTTAATATTAGTATTTCTGCAATATTTATCCTGCTATCTCATATTCAATTTTGATTTTTCTAAAATATTTTTATGTGCTTTTGATAAAAATTTCATTTTCGAAGATACTTATTTGGATAAGTGAGATAGCCGTTTAGACAAGGTAAGTGGTAATGAAAATAGTTTGAGAGTTAGTAATTTTTGCATGCCTATTCATAAAGTTATTTGAATATTTAGATTACGAAAATAACATTGAAATTTTTTTTCTTTTGTTGAATATATATATTTTAATACTTTTCAGTAGAGATGCAGAAGATTTTAAAATAATTTCTTTATAACATATACATATGGAATTTTTGGCAACTTCCATATGTGCAGATTTTTTTTAAATTGGTGTCAACAGTTATATGAAATATACTTCATTCTGACTCTCAATAGCAGATATTTTTATATTATTATATAGTATTTAAACTGTGGTATATTTTTGATAATCATAATTACTGCATTGTTAGTATATTTTTTATATATATATATATAACATTTGCAGTGCTTCCCTCTGCCATATATATTTTTTTCTTTCTCCTTTCCTTTTCTGACAATTTGTTTTTATTAAGTCATAGATATACATTTTTGAGCTGACATGGCTAATTCAAAAATAACGTTCAAAACAATTACCTTCCATGGAGACCCCAATCTGGTTGATTTTTTTTTCAACCAAATAAAAACATTGGCCAAAGCCCATGGTTGGAAAGAACCAGAATGTATACAATTTCTTGGAAGTAAATTAGCCGGCCCCGCGTTAGCGTTTTTCACGCAAAACCCGGCCATTTATAAAGCGGAAAAATTAAAAACAGTTGAAGATGAATTCAAAAAATTTTTCGCCCCCCCCCCCTCCCAGTAAAGCATCATCAATATTTTAATTGAATAACCTAATTCTGTTGCCGCAGGAAACAATAAGGAATTTCGCTCACAGAATTAATGTGCTTACAAGCCGTGTTCACGAAACAATCAAAGATAGAACCGCGTTAAATGAAATAAAGTTCACGAAATTTATTTCGTCCATTTCGCCGACAATAAGAATTAAACTGCAGGAGGAAAACATTTCGGATTATGACGTCGCGGTTGAAAGAGCACAGACACTACAGGACATTATGCAGAATGAAAGCATCCTGCAGTCCTGTGCACCAACAGCGGCTACTGACTCGATCTCAACACAATTACAATTGCTCACAGAAAAAGTTAATGCCCTCACACTAACAAACACTGAAAAGGACACAAAAAAGACACATTAATTAATACCCCACCCCCACAGGATGAGAGACCTAGAGAGCAGTATCCAAAAAAAGATTTAAAAAGGAAGCATACTGTTTCTCCAAGATACAAGGCATTTCATAAAAAATCCACGTCCCCCCCCCCCCTACGTGCCAATTGTGCGCAAAACGCGGGTACGTCGCCAAACATTGTTTCAAATGGCGTAGAGCGAATGCGAATAAAAAAAATCAGAATTATAAATATAACAGAAATTTTAGAAGGGACGACTACAATCAAAACAATGCTAAAAATTTAAACTCTTACTGAGGCGCAATTCGGCTGGTATGCTTGTGCCTCAGCATAACACTATTACATCAGCAACTTCGAATGAATTCACATGGACTTTTGACCCTTCTCTTCCTAAACTTTCTCAGGAAAGACTGGTCAAATCCGTCGCTTCTCAAACGAATATTGACGATAGAATTCTGCATCGCAGACAGTGATAAACAAAAGTGATACGGCCTCACAAACTGCCAGTTTATTCGATGACAAAGTTGCACTAATTTGCAATGTTAACAATTCCACGCCAACACTTCCCCTCATAAAGGCCTCCATTGCAAAACAGAAAACAAATCTGTTACTGGACACAGGGTCCTCGATTTCCCTCCTTTTACAAGAGTTATTTAATCAAATTAAGGACAAACTAAAATATAAAAGACTAGGAACTGGCGTCACTATTAAAACTGTAAACTCGAATGTTAATTTCACCGCATGCATTAAAACTTCCATTCGCATACATCAAAAATCATTTTCACACAACTTCTACATTGTTGACATTCCTAATCCATCTAACTTTCAGGGTATTCTAGGTTTCGATTTCATTCACAAAAATAGGATTATTATTGATATAAACAGAAATAGGATGTCAACAAATGAATTTAGTATATCATTACTCTATTCAGCCACTAATGAAAATGAATCACACCATCTGGAACACTATAAACAGCCGGAATCTCAAACATTCTCAAAGGTGATTCGTCTTGCTAATAAAATTAAACTGGAACCGCAGGAAACCAAATGGATCTCCATAAGTACTGATTCGCTAGACCCAACAAAATATTACTGTTTTCAGAGTCACATGAAAAATAACATATTCTGCTATGATAGTATTATAGGGCAAAGAGATAACGAATCAGAAAAAGAAGATCAGAACATAAAAACCAAAATTTCAAATAAATCACAATTCTATATTTTCATGCAAAATTTGTCTTCTAAACCTATACACGTTAATAAAAATGCAAGAGTAGGAAATTTATATGAGATAGAATACATTATGGAGCCTGCACAAAACAAAAACTTTAACCAAATTATGACTTCATGCGAAAACAACTCTAAGTTCAACATTAAACCTCAGGATAACTTACACGAATATATTTGCAATTGCATTCAGGCATCGAATGAGATGTTAAAACAAAGAAAACAGGATCTTACAGTGCAGGACTTTAAATTAGAGCATTTACAAGAAAAACAAGCGAAAACTTTAGGAGATTTATTACTCAGTCACTACGCATCATTTTCGAAGTCTATGAAAATATTAGATCACACAGATAAAGTTGTCCCAAATTTAAAATTCATAAATGATTACCCCATCAAAACCCTCCCTTTTCCCCTCCCTCAAGCACTACACCGAGAAATGCAAGAGCAAATAAATCAGCTTTTAGAAGCCAACATAATTGAGAGAAATTGTTCGGAATGGCCTTGTCCCATTTTGCTCGTTAGAAAGAAGGCAGATGAAACTGGAAAACAAAAGTACAGGTTGGCTCTGGATTTGCGCATGCTTAATTCAGTCTTACAAAGTTCATCGTATCCTTTACCGAAAATTCAAACCATAATATCTAATCTATCTGCATATAAGTATTTCACGTCCCTTGATTTCCAGCAAGCGTATCATCAGATCGACCTCCCCGAGCAATTTCGAGATCCTTTAACATTTACATAAATGTATGGAACTTTTCGATACAAACGCTTGGTCTTTGGCTTAAAGTCCTCAAGCGGATTTTTCCAAAATTTAATGGATACATTAATCGATGAATTACAAATTGATGGTTTATTTGCATATCAGGATGATGTAATATTTGGCTCGAATTCATTTGAGGAAACCTGTTCAAAACTAGACAAAATATTACAAATACTAACAAAATATAATCTAACACTGACTCCAAGCTAATACACATTCCATAAAACAGCTGTTGACTATTTAGGATTTCACATTGAAAACCACTCAATCTCACCTATCCATTCTAACATTGTAAAAATATATTCCTTCCCTACACCCACAACTAATAGACAGCTAAACAAATTTATTGTTCTAGTAACGTTTTATAAATCACTTGTACCATCATTTTCTGAAATTATTCAACCCCTCATTGACTTAACCACACCCAAAGCTGCATTTACATGGATACAAGATCACCAAAACTTATATGATAAAATACAGAGAATTTTTTTCGATGCACCGATGGTTCGTTTACCAGATTGGTTAAAAACATTTTATGTAAACACCGATGCATCAAAAATAGCTATAGCTGGAGCATTGTTGCAGAAACATGAAGGACAATTACTTCCCATCGCCTACTTTTCCAAATCCCTCAAACACACAGAAAAACGTTATCCAGCATTGAAACTAGAATTAATGGCCATTTATAAATCTGTCATTGCGTTTAAATATTATCTATACAACAGAAAGTTTATAATTTTGTCAGATAGTGCTCCTTTAAAGAAATACAAGAAAACATGTAACCCCGCTGATCTAACCACACGCTGGTTAGCAGAACTTTCTGAATACACATTTTCATTTGAACATGTCCCCGGTTCATCTAATGTACTTGCTGATTATCTATCAAGGTGTACATTTGAAAACAACACACAAGATCTAACGTCAAATCCTGAACTTATTAATGACCCACATGCATTACCAATTGTAGATAATGACATTTCGTTTAACACTGATCAAACTTCAGAAAACAAACCACAAACATTAAGCTACTTAATCTCTGGTAAGCACACAAAGAAAGACCCTTTACTCGAAATCTCAAACGACACTTTCGTTTATGAGCAAAAGAAAGATCCAAATTTAGCTAATATTTATGAGGAAATTATTAAAAATGGAACATCTCAAAAATTTCCCACGTATTTCATTCACCCCGACACTAAGTTCTTATGTATAAAAAGGAAAATATTTATAATGATACATTTTCATACCACATTATAGTACCAGTTTCACTAAAGGCAAAAGTTTTAACGATATGTCATTTATCTCATTTCGGATTAACCAAAACTTATGCATTTGTAACAGCTAGATATTTTTGGAAAGGAATGTATGCTGACACTTTAAATTTTGTGGCATCTTGTACCAAGTGTCTACAAGCAAAACATCATCGAACACCACCTGCTCCATTACAACCCACATACACGCCTACGCATCCTGGCCATACTGTAAGTGTCGATTTGGTCGGCCCATTTTCAAATGGACAATCAGTTTTTACAGTGATAGATCATTTTTCTCGACATCTTGAATTATTCCCTTTGCGTAGCACAACAACTGACAAAATTGCAAAATACCTATTTCAATATATTACTTCTTTTGGAAAGCCTTCAACAATTCTTAGCGATTTAGGGAGACAGATAACTTCTGACATGTACAATAGATTCAATGACACATTAGGTATAAAAGTACTCCACTCCAGTGTCGCGAGGCCACAAAGTAACGCGATTTCTGAAAGAGTGAACAGATCAATCAAATATTCTGTTAAAACCCTACTTCAAGAAGGCCATACTTTCGAAAATGCATTACTTATACATAAATCTCTTTATAACGGCTCTACACATTCATCTACTAAATATTCCCCTAATTTATTACACTTTGGAAGAGAACTTTCTTTATTATTTGATACATTTGACCAAAGCATTAATCAACCTATCCTTGATAAAGGCATTGAAGTTTATCAGTTGTTACACGATCTAAATTCAATATACAAAAAAGCATACATTAACATCAAAAGTTCGCAAGAGAAAAGAAATGAAAACTTCCAGAGACGTGCTAAACTAAGGATAGTTTTAGAGAATGATATAGTGTAACTCAAGTCCGTAGACAGATTTAAACCTAAATATACAGGACCATTTATTGTTGTACACAAACATTCTCCGGTCTCTGTTTCCATCAAACGTTTACACTCACCTGATGACTCAGCACTCAGAGTTCATATTGACAGATTAATTGTAGCTCCACCTAGGAATGATCATTTATTTGTACGTCATGAGGAAAACATTAGAAACTCAGTAAACACTTCCCCGAGATATAACTTAAGACCACGAAATTAATTTTCCTTGCAATATTGTGCAATTTGATATTATCCACAATTGAGTGCATTGATCGCGACTTTGTACTTATGTTGTGTGTGAATTTTCTTTGAGAGAGTCCTTGGCTGGTCCAAGGTCTCCCTTTTACAGAGAGAGTTTTCACATAGCAATTTGTGTGAGTATCACCATATGGGGTGTTGCCAATATTGTTATCCACATTTTTTTTCTTTTTACTAATCCTAATAGTAATAGAATACAAATTTAACGTAACATTTTGGGTTTTCTTAAAGATAATAGTTAGTTTCGTTTGATAAAATTGAGATAAAAAAATAAAATAGATATAAAAAAACTGCATTTTTTTCAATTTCACACAACTCATGACTACATTTATCTTTATTTACCGATTTTGACAAACAAGTTTCTCATTACTCTAGGATTGTCAGTACTTTTTGATATATACATGATGTGTATATATACTTTATTTTATATTTTTAATTCGGCCCCGTTGAAGTGAAGGCCCGTTCAAAATTTTTGCCCCGTGGACCTGTAGCTTCATTGTAATGAGAAACGACTTCAGATTGATGCACACGTCATCAATTCATTTTCAAATCCCCTGTTTATACGGATATGCGACGCGTGCTCCTTCTTGAAATCAAAAGATTTCCGGGGAGGAGAGAGTCCTTAATTGGGCTCTCAAAAATATTCCCTCCTCACTTAGGGCTAGGCCATAAGCTGATGCCATCACATTGTCACTTGCCAAGATTAAGGGCAGCAACCTTTCTATGGATCGCGAGTCGCTTTCCTTTTTTTGCCTGTCCTATGTGGATACACAATTTTTTTTCTTTTTACTTACGAAGTCTCTTACATTTACATAAACATTTTTCATCATTTACATAAACATTTTTTTCCATCGTCAACATCCATTCATCTTATATCATTATTCTGAATACATATTTTATATACTCTTTTATAGGTTGTACAACTTCTTATTGCATTATGTTTATATTTTTGTTCGAACAAGTATTGCTTATTTTATACAGGGTGATTCAGCTCGTCGGTGACAAACTTTAAGGATCGATAGAGCACACCTAGACGAACATTTTTGAATAGGGAATGTAGGGTCCCTGACGCGATGGTAAGGCGCTAGGCGCTTTCGAAAATTTGGGTGCCGAAATTCGAAACGTCATAAAAACTAGGGAAATGGTTAGATTTTCTTGCTTGTTGCGTCGAAATGATTCTGTTTGTTTAGACTTTCTTCAGTACCAATTTGATAAGCGTATCTCTTAAAACATGGATAGGGGGCGCTGCAGACTTTGGAGAGCTAGACATCAACTTTAAGCCCGTTATTTTGATAATTTAACACATGCTCGCCAAAGTTTATACTCTAACTTAAAGTTTGAACCCAAAAGTAGAGCCCTGCAAAAAGCGTAAGAGCCGGAATAAAATGTCAAAGTACAGGGTGGTCGAAACTCGAAGGCTCCTAGGAGATAAACAAACAGATTTCTTGACTTATGGCATGCATTTTCATGATTCTGTTTGCTGGGGCTCTCTGAAACTCAGTTGAACGGTACAAAAAGAAACATCGATAGGGGGCGCTTTGGGCAAAAAACATAATTCGTTGACATTTCGGACGCTAACTGGAAACGGGGCGCTACGATCAGTTAGAAACAAAACAAGAGAGTAATTTACTTATCATAAGAAGCTATTAAAACTGCAGTTTGTTTGTTTTTTTTTAACAAACATAGCTGGTTTCAATCATGCACAATGCGCGCAATAAAATTTACATAAGGTGCTTTTTGCTGATTTATGCAAAAGATATCGTACCATATCGATATGCAAAAGATACGTAATGCGTAGACGACAACGCGAGATGACGTAGTTGTATGCGCAGACACGTCTTTTGAACGTGCGGTACCTACTTAAGCTTCGGGTTACTTGTCTGCAGATCGGTAGTAGGATGGAACGGTACACAAACTCTGAATTGGCTGACATGCATTTGGCGTATGGCGCTGCTGGTTGTAATGGACGAGCCGCTCAGCGGTTGTACGCCGAGCGTTACCCCAACAGGCAAATCCCCTGCCATGCCTTCTTCGCTCGAGTACACCAGAGGTTGTCCACAACGGGATCTTTCGACGGAGGCAGGCCTGAACGGGAGCGATCAGTGAGCACCCCCGACAACGAAGAGGCTGTGCTTAACCTGGTTGAGGACAACCCAGGTCTTAGCACGAGAGATATCGCCAGACATGTTGGCATTTCGCAAGCAACTGCGTGGCGCATCTTACGTTCCCGGAATCTGCACCCCTACCACATCCAGCGGGTGCAGTTGCTCAGAGAGCAGGATTTTGGCCCTCGAGTGGAATTCTCAAGATGGTACTTGGCGATGAGATCCAGGGATCCCCGTTTTGTAAACAGCATTTTGTTTACGGACGAGTCCACCTTCAGCCGGGAGGGAATGTGGAACGCCCACAACAGTCATGTGTGGTGTGATGAAAATCCACATGAAACCAGAAGCCGAGCAGCCCAGGAGCGTTTCTCAGTAAATGTGTGGGCCGGCATTCTGGGGGATTGCCTCATTGGCCCTTATTTGTTACCTGAACGGCTGACAGGTGGAAATTACCTGATTTTCCTGGATCAAGTGCTGCCGCAGCTTCTGGATGAGGCGCACGTACCCGAAGGTTCGCGTCGCCAGATGTGGTTCCAGCACGATGGAGCTCCGGCCCATTACACGAACGACGTGCGTCTCCATCTAAACGCAAGGTATGGCCAGCGGTGGATCGGGCGTGGGGGTCCAGTTCACTGGCCTGCCCGATCACCAGACCTCACCTGCTTGGATTTCTTACTTTGGGGTTACCTGAAGGCCGAGGTATACCATACACCTGTCAGCAGTGCTGAAGAACTTGTGGCGCGCATTGTGGCAGCTGCAGGGCAGATCAGAGATACTCCTGGCATTGTTGGAAACACACACTCCTCAATGCGACGGAGGTGCGAAGCCTGCATCATGGCCCAAGGTCGAAATTTCGAGCATCTTCTGTAGTGTTATTTTTTGTAAATAAATTTCCAGTATCATTGATGTTTTTGGTCTAAATTTATTCAGAAGTGTTGAGCAGAGGTAGAAAATGTGTTTTCATTATTACTAACTGATCGTAGCGCCCCGTTTCCAGTTAGCGTCCGAAATGTCAACGAATTATGTTTTTTGCCCAAAGCGCCCCCTATCGATGTTTCTTTTTGTACCGTTCAACTGAGTTTCAGAGAGCCCCAGCAAACAGAATCATGAAAATGCATGCCATAAGTCAAGAAATCTGTTTGTTTATCTCCTAGGAGCCTTCGAGTTTCGACCACCCTGTACTTTGACATTTTATTCCGGCTCTTACGCTTTTTGCAGGGCTCTACTTTTGGGTTCAAACTTTAAGTTAGAGTATAAACTTTGGCGAGCATGTGTTAAATTATCAAAATAACGGGCTTAAAGTTGTTGTCTAGCTCTCCAAAGTCTGCAGCGCCCCCTATCCATGTTTTAAGAGATACGCTTATCAAATTGGTACTGAAGAACGTCTAAACAAACAGAATCATTTCGACGCAACAAGCAAGAAAATCTAACCATTTCCCTAGTTTTTATGACGTTTCGAATTTCGGCACCCAAATTTTCGAAAGCGCCTAGCGCCTTACCATCGCGTCAGGGACCCTACATTCCCTATTCAAAAATGTTCGTCTAGGTGTGCTCTATCGATCCTTAAAGTTTGTCACCGACGAGCTGAATCACCCTGTATATGTTAAGGTATACCTGCATCTGCAATTCCATTTTGCATAAAGACTGGTGTTAAAGTTTCTTTAAAGAACGTTTACCAGTAAAATGCCTATTCATTAAGAACTGTTCCGGAACATAAAAAAATAGGCACACATATAATCATGGCACCTTACAATTAGAAGAAACTGTTACTTGTTTCAAGTTTTTCGGCCATGTTATTTCACATGAAATTCAGTACTTTCATGTTTATTCTTATGTCGTCATTTATATATGTCTTTTATGTAATTCTGAGAGAGATTTTCATTTTTTTTTTCAATTACCGATGCAAACAATTTCAAATCCCAAACAAAAGAATGAAATATATAATATCAAAATTATATATTAAAATAATCTCCCCTTTCATTCTTTCAATTCTTAATTTTTCCCTAGTTTATTTTTTTAGTCTTACCTCCAGCTCCATTTAAATCATTAGAAGAAATCTTATAAAACCTTTAACATAACACCTTTTATTTTAATACAATCCCTATCTATAAAATTCGCAATAGTTACAAAACCCCCTTCCAAAATAACCGTTTAAAACCAGATGCGTACTTAGTTCGATGCCTGCTAGCGGACCTTTTTCATGACCGTATATGGGTATTGATCACAGGCCATATTCGCCGAGAGAATTGCAAGCTTACCAAAAACCTTAAATCATATCCTTTTTTGGTATTGAGATTTTCAATCCAAGTACAATATGTTTTGTCTATAAAACCGCAGTATGAAATTCTTATGGGATTTGGAATTGAATTCAAGAATAAAGGCGATAAACACGCCAATCTTTATATGAAGATCTCCCTATCAGAAAAAGTGCTGTAACCCTTTTGGCGATTTATTTGGCGAGAATATGAGGCAGAAGAAATGTATAATGTATCTGCTCTCACTCACTTGCTCGCCCCTCTCTACGCTTGTAACTACTTGCTCAGCACCCTCACCTCTGTGTCAGTAAATAATAATATCGTAAGAACTTGCGTTATATGCATTCACAATGCAAAATGTCCTATGTTTAAGTTCCATCAACATGGAGTAACCAATTACTACCTTACAACAGTGTTGCATGATTATAAATAGCAAATTTATATAGTAAAATTTCAGAAGTGTTATTGTCTCAGTGTAACTTGATTAATTGTTTGCTTTTATTATAAAATTCTTTTATAGAAACAATGAAATAATTTAAAATTTCGATTTATCTGTTGTCGAAAATATGATATCTGTTACGTTCAAAACTGAACTTGTATAAGAAATATCCAAGCAATAAAACTTGCATTCTAAATTCCGACAAAATTATTCGTATTAAATGTAAACACACGCAGCACTAAACATGTTATAACTAAGGTACGATTGAAATATAAAATTTTATGATATTTGGGATTTATATTTGAAATTTTCCATATCCCTATAAGACCGGGAGTTTTTTTGGTAGAAATTGAAAGTTTGGGTGGTTTCCCCTTATCGATAGGACCGTATTTGATTAAAAAAAATATAAAAAAAATACCCAATGTCAGGTTATGCCAATGGAGGACCCGCACAATTGTGCGGGTTCGGTCTTAATGCAGCCGTTTTGGGGCTAAATCTACACAAATCTGTAATATGGGATTATGTGTGCAAATATCTAATGATAAAAGTTCAAGCAAAAAAAGTTGTTGTTTATTGAGATAATTTTCATCAGCCACAATGAAAATGTTTGAAACAATTTTTGTTTTTGGACAAACCACTACAATTTCCTTTTCTGAGACGTGCTCAATGCTCGCACCCCTCTTAAGAGCCGTTGACAAATTGTATGCCCTTCACTCCGTTTGGATTGTGCCTGATCCTTCAATTTCTTTTTAACACTTTCCAACAAAGTTTAAAAGTGTTTATGCATTCGGTTTGTCTGTCCGTCTGTCCACGCTCTAACTGCCGTAAATATACTCAGATTTTCATGAAATTGATAAAGATTATTTAAGGTCACCAAAGCATGTTTGGTATTGTACATGAAGTATGTAGGATTAATCGTTCATTTACAGGGACACTCAAAAGTATTCCATTACATTATGTTATCTGGGGTGGGGGGATCGTTTTCAGAGTATTTTAATGACATTATGCTATTTCAAATGTATTGTAACTGATACAAATCACTAAATTTCACTACGATCCCGTTAGAACATGGCATTCATAGCACTTTTTATTCATTTATAGGGACACACAAAAGAAATCGGTTACAGTACTGTATTGCATTTGAATAATAATTTCGGGAGTGTATGGTTTAAAATTTAGTATGCGCTTTTAAATTTAATTATTCTTTTGCATCTTACTCGTTATATATAAATTCTATACTTCAAATACAGTTCTGCACAGAAGTATTCACGTACCGTTCTCCTTATTAGAGGAAATTGCTGAAGGTAAATTTTCAACTGAAGTATATGTATCTCTTAAGTGAACTGAATTTTGGCATGCATGTAGTTAATAGACTCAAATCTATATATCATATACGGGGCTGATGAAAAAATTCGCATAATTTCCGATTGTGGATGGGAACAGCTGAAATTGGGTTTTGAAATGTATTATGCGTTTCCACATGGTTGAACTAGACGTAATATTTTAATTTTTTTAACGATGCAGTTTTGTTACATTATTCTGAATGTGTTGGAAAGTGTTTCATAATCTATGCTTGACGCATGATTTTTTCTTACTTGTTTTTAGTTTTTTCAGCAGCGGTATTTTGTTGAAATACCGATCGAAGTACATAAGCCTAGGTCTGAACCAGAGTATTGAAACAGCAGATCCTAAGCCCAGATCCTTGTGGACCAGGTCTGTAATTTCTCACTGGTATACTACAAAATTTAAAACTATCCCACGTGATACTGTTACAACAGAGTGTGGTTTGTTTTTTATATACTGCTTTACAGAAGCACGTTCTAAAAAAATGATTCGTCTGCTCATCTATGGGAAATTTTCCCTGATCTCCTAGTAAATTCAACCAGACACTACGGAATCTGTCGAGCATTTGCTGAACTTTCCATGATTTATTATTTATTCCACTTGCTGTGTCAACAAAATGGAATGAATTTATAAAACTTAAAAATCTATCTCGTGATATGCATATACCTCATATAAAACTTATAAATCATATATGACATCTATAACTCAAAGCAGAAACATACAGTTCGTTACATGTGCATATTACATATCTAATACTATCAATTTTAAATAGAAATCATGAATAGTACAAACCTATTAAAATTAATCCGATTTAAAAATGTAATTAATAAAAAATAAATTGCTAAAAACATAAGTTTAAAAAAAAAACACTTAAAAATAAAAATTTTATATATTAGGAATTGTGCCCATTTTGGAAGTGATAAAGCCCGGACCCGCACAATTGTGCAGGCCATTTGTTTTTCAACATTTGTAAAGTCTAATTAAATTTATCAAAGACAAAATCAATTAAAATCATGAATAAAGTATATGAAAAGAAAAATTATATCCAAGCAAATACTAAAAATCATATTTTAAAGAAATTACGACAGTACATACTTTTTGTCTATTGCTGTCAGATGATATAGTCTTTTTAAAAGCAGAAAATCTAACCCTGTATTGTAGTTGGTGCCCCCTATTTGTGTCTTATCAAAACATCTGAAGCCAATTAACTCACATAAATGTGCAGATTTGGTTTTAAATCTCACAAAAACAGGAAATAGTCATTCTCTTTTTCTTTAGTATCACCCGCACAATTGTGCGGGTCAGGGCTTAAAGTGATAAATACAATAGCTGTAAACGAAATTGAATGGAATGAACAAAAGCAAATTTATAATTCATTGAAGTGCAAAAATGTAAAAGGAATCATTACATACATTAAAACGCAAACCTGATAATTTAAGAGCGAAATTCAGTGCGAAATGGACATAGCTGCAAATGCGTAAAACACAAGCGTCAGAATTTAAGAACAAAATTCAGCGCATAACTGCGAAATGTAAAATTAAATCTCGAACGATTTCAGTTTTAGAGCAAGGTAGAATGAGGTGAGAGTGACTTGAGCTATATAAGACGACAGGTTTAAGCTATAGTTGTCGGTAGAGATCGTCGGTTCGATACCCATTCAGAACAGAGTGATTTCTTTAATTTTTGGACTATAATTCCTTTCAATAATGTCATATTTTAACTTCAATAGGAGAAGTTATACAAGTTGTAATATTTTTTCGAATGCTTTATAAATAAGTAAGACACCCACAATAGAACAGCACACATGAATGATTACTTTTTAAAACATTGAATTAGATGTAAGCTACATTTTCTCTCTATTTATGATTTTCTTTATATTAGATCGTACATTATCACGTATACATCGTAGAATGCAATAGATAGTATTTAATTTTTCAGCTTTTCTAGCTCTTTCAAATCCCCCACAGCTGCTACAGTCGCTTCGAAATGTATTGTTCATAATATGATAGCATTCGTTTATTTATTTATTTAAGTATTAAGGCATATTGATGTTAGTGTTGCATGAAGTCCATTTTTGGCATGGTGCTGAAATTCTTGCTCTATTTTTTATCAATCACCGATATACTAACATCTATATCAATATTCATAAAAGATTTAATCATGTCTGCATTGTAAAAAAAAAATTTATAGTGTTACTAAGCATATTTTAGGAAACTTGGATGCCTAGAACATTTTGTGTAACTGCAATAAAAGAAATTCTTGTAACAGATTCACGTTTGAACTGTAAAAAAAATACTGTAAGGTTACGAAGAATTTTTTAGGAAACCAGGATGCCTAGAAATTTTTATGTAACTGCAACAAAAAAAAAAATCACGTAATTATCACTGGGTTACCGATAAAATTTTAGCAAACATACAGATTTCTGCAGATTTTACAAAAACTAGTTTTGTAGATTTACATATATATTTTTTACAGTGTGGTGTATAAAATTATTAGTCTGAAAGATTAAGACATTGACAAATTATACTTTATGTTGGATTTGTGCAAAATTTTATTTAATTCGCTTTGTATATTTGAATGTTTGGAATCTTACAGCGATAATTTCAGTTACTTCCGACTAAACATTTGACCAGAAGTTTGGTGAACTTGGAGCTTTTCCATCATATTGCAACTAAAAACAAATGGCTAGTTCCAAGCATTAAAACACTCCGAAAATTTCCCCATAGAAATAACATTATGATTGGTTAATTTTAAATGAAAAGAAAGCTACAGTGCAACTCTCATGCATTTTAACCAAATTATTGCCTGCATTATTATGACAGCAGTATTTCACGATCAATATATTTTTGCTTTTTAATATAGGTTGACTTTTAGAAGTTTCACTTCTTACGTACGTTTTTTGTAATCATTGTTCCAACTCTCTTTCGCTTAAAACTATATATAGATATCCTCTTGTAATATTTGGCGTAATATCGGTAAATTCGACGACAAAAAATAAATCACCCTTAATGAAGCCAACTTTTCTATAGCTGATTAATTTGGTAAAATTGTCATTTAAATTCAGTATTTACAAAAACTTGGAATGAATTTTCTATCATCGGGTACCTCGCATGTAAGGTTTGTTTTCGAGTAAAATTAGCTAAAAAATTAAAACCGAGAAATAGTGAAGCTGCCTTTTGTTCTCTGTACAGACCAGAAGAACTTTTTTCAGCCGAAGCCGGAATACTTTCCATTTACCCATCATTTTTTCTTTCGTCGGATTTCTTATCAAGTTTTAATGATTCCTTGTTAAATATCCCGAGTAAACATTTATCAACATTTTTTGTTCTTTAGTAGCAAGAAATGATCCGACATTATTAAATAAGGCCAAAACGCAAAAGAATAAATCGTGCAGTTTAATGTTCAGTTCATATTCGCCTGACTGATTCATGAATAGATTTGCTAACAAATAACCTCTTACAAACATTTGCGTCCCGTAAATACAGTAATTATGCAGTTCAACGTTTTCTGAGCATCTCAAGCTTTATGTTAGTCATATATCATATAGAGAAATACTTCTCTTATTCAGGTTAAGCAAACGTTATTTTTTACTTTGTAGTTCATTTTAAATTTAATAAAACCTCATTAAAAAAAATTTATCCCACAGTTGCTCTACGAATTTGAATGATTCCGTTAAAATAGGAAAATTTTCAGCACATGTTACTTCCTATCTTTTGAATATGTCAGAAAGAGAAAAATTTGGGAAAGAGCAGGGCAGACCTCTCGACATTTTTTACAAAAAAAAAGGAAAGACAATTCAATAGGTTTCTTGATGTGTCTGGTGAGATAGTATACAGGGTGCAATATGTTATCTATCGCCGACCTTTATTTTCTCAACCGTTGGTCGTAGACATATAGTTCCATTTACAAAAACGTTTCAAATGAGGTAAATATTTATGTTGTGGCATTATTTAAAATAAAAATTCAATTTTACAAAAAATTACGAAATCTAACTTTTTATACGGTCCCCCAGTCCCTATAGTTTTATTTAGTAAAAGTTTGCACATATCATAACAGATATAACACAAAAAGATTGACATCTGTACTACAAAAATTGACTGAGTTATTAAATTTCAAAGTTTGAGATTTTTTTCGCATGATTTTGTCTTTCAATGAGGGATCAGTTAAAAGATTAATTAAAGTAATTCGAGATCGAAATCAGGGTGCAATGTCCTTCTCACGGCGAATCCACCTTTAGTCGGTATCGCCAAATTGGGATATCAACAAAGAGGGTTATTTCATTTAAAAAATTTAGCTGACTTTTAGGGGTCGTATACAAAGCGAAGAATGAAATATTGAAATTAAACTGAAAAATAAATATCATTATCATTTATTATAATATCAGAAAACGGCCTACTATAAAAAATGAATATGTCAAATGACGGAATCTACTAGAGATGCTGCTCATAGTGTTCTCCATTATTGGCAATGCACAACTGAATGCGTGACAGTACTGTGTCCTTGACACGTTACAGCTCAGCAGGTGTGCAAACTGTGCTACAATCAGGGATGATGCGCTGCTTCAGATAAACCAGAGAAGTGGTCTCAGTCACATAGACCTATGTCTTGATGTAACCCTAGAGGTAGAAGTCCATCGGTGTCAAGTCCGGCGAACGCGGTGGCCACTCTACCGGACCACTGTATCCAAGGATCTGTTGACCGAATTCGGTGCCCAGATACGCCCGGACGTTTGATGTTTTGTGTGGAGAAGCCTCCATCATGTTGAAACCACACTCGGCATGCATGTCGGAGAGGCAGCTCTTCATTCCAATCACGTACCGTGTTTGTAGCAGATGCAGGTGACGATCGCCCGTTAAGGCCCCCATCGTAGAAAATGGGGCCAACAATCTGGGTTCCTCATATACAGCACCACACGTGTCGTACTGCGGGGGCGATGTGGAGGTTTTCCAGAGACCAGTAATCGACATTGTGCACGTTCACAATACCACTCCGTATAAACATTGACCAATCTGTCACACAGAATGTCACAAAGGAATGACGGATTTTCGTCTAAGTTGTTGAGCATGAAATTGCAATAAACAAATCGTCGTACGTGGTCACCCAGCATAAATGTTTGCACCAGTGTCGGATATGGTATGGATGCTCATCAATTGCATGTAACAAATACCAGACATGCTGAGTACATGCCTCGCTTATTTACGGCGTGCTCAGTTGTGGAATTAAAAGTGCGGATCCCAACACCTCCTTCGGTGTCACTCGAACATTACACCTTGACCGTCTGCTTGTTCTGGGTCGTGGTGAAACAGAGCCGGTCTCTCTAATATAGTGCAATGCATTAGATACAGCTTCATGCGTTGGATGTAGATCCTTAGGGAAACGTTCTGAATAAATACTCGCAGCCTCTCTGGCATTCCTTTGAAATTCACCATAAATAAGTATCATTTCGGGATATTTCATGCATGCGTAGCTTGCCATCACGATCTCAGCGCTGACAAGCATGTCCTTTGCTAGATGGCTGGTGTTTTATCCCGAACGTGTGGCGCTGCGGTACTATTGTAATCTGCATAATCCCAATTTTCATGGTTGCTATAGCTCGGCTGGTCGTTTGCATTCCGTTGACATTTATCTAGTCCTTAGTGAGTATGTTTTATTTTCTGGGTGTCTATTCTACATACTTTGACGTTAGAAGATTGTTCGACCCATAAAAGTGTTAAACAATACTTTGAGCAGTATCTCTAGTAGATTCCGTCATTTGACATATTCATTTCTTATAGTAGTCCGTTTTCTGATAATATAATAAATTGATATTTATCTTTCAGTTCAATTTCAATATTTCATTACGACCCCTAAAGTCAGCTAAAATTTTTAAATGAAATAACCCTCTTTGATGATACCCCGATTTGGCGATACCGGCTAAAGGGGGTTTCGGCGTGAAAAGGACATTTCACCCTGATTTTGACCTCAAATTACTTTAATTAATCTTTTAACTGATCCCTCATTGAAAGAAAAAACCATGCGAAAAATCTCAAACTTTGAAATTTAATAACTCTGTCAATTTTTGTAGTACAGATGTCAAACTTTTTGTGTTATATAAATTATGATATGTGTAAACTTTTACTAAATACAACTTTAGGGACTGCGGGACAGTATAAAAAGTTAGATTTCGTAATTTTTGTAAAATTGATTTTTTACTTTAAATAATGCCACAACATGAATGTTTACCTCATTTGAAACGTTTTTGTAATTGGAACTATGTGTCTACGACCAACGGTTGAGAAATTAGAGGTCGGCGATAGATAACATATTACACCCTGTATATAAAAGTTGACTAAACGCATTATCTTACTTATTTTCTGATCAAATTAATAATTTAAAAAAAAATCTTAGGCTATTGTTTAGTTCTTCCTATCCTAAAAGTTTGTGTTTGTGACAGCTGCAAACGCGAAACGATCAATATGTCCGAGTTATTTTCCTGTTGTAATGGTATCATCCAATTTTTTAAGATAATTGCTGGTTTATTGTGGTTGTGTCTTTGTAGAAATAGGCTGTTGGACCTATGTGAGACTAAATTTTTTGTCATTCGATGAAATATATAAATGAGTCTCTTCATGACCAGACAGTGGAGCTTTTGTTTGCGAATAGTTCGTTGGCTAGTGGTACGCTAAAGCGGACATTTTTACTGTTGGACAACCGTAAGACTACGCAGTTAGCCAACGATGAACCAACGATTTTGTGCTAATTGAGTACACACAAGATCAAGATAAGATCTATGACACATGTGTAGATAGGGGAAAATGGTCCGCTTTCAAAGTTTTATTCTTTTAAACTTAAAAGATTTAAGATTGATCTAGATTAGATTAAAAAATTGCTGTTTTCTTTCTTACCTTCATTTGTTGATTTTCGCAGAGCATAAATCTTAATAGTTCTTAACTATAAAAAGAAAATATAATTTTAAAGCTTCAAATTGTGTCCCACCTTTCCCCATGGGTTTCCACGAGCGCATGGTGTAACATTATTTATATTATTTAATTACATTTAAACGAAAAGTTAGTCTGTGTCCATATTTTTAATACATCCAGTAGCACGGAACACAATAATTGATTTATTTCTCACGCATAAGATGTGTAAAGAACTTTTTTACACAATAACGTTATATCAGAGATGGCAAAAGCGTTTATTTTCCAGTATGTTTCATCGTACCGCCAATAGCTTGTTAATAAGTTCCTCTAACCTATTAATTTTTTTACCTATTACAATGGGCCCGGATGTCTTTGCATTCTCCTTTCTTGAACTTTTTAATGTTTTAGAATTCTTTTTGTTGTTGTTCATATAGAAGATAGAGCATTTTTATAACATTCTGGAAATTTTTATGGTATTTCATCTGACTCTAGGCAATATTTTGCATTTCCTATTCTTTTTAAATTTGTGATTAAAATCTTATATAAATTCTAGTCTGAAATTTAAATCTGAAAAATAGAAAACAAAGAAACGTTTAAGAATAGATAACTTCTTTTTGTAGGTCAAAATACTAAACTTTGAAAATTAGAAAAATAAATGATAAAAATAATCATCATTTTCAATTTAAAAAATCCTATTTATGGCAAAATAGTTTGCTTTATGATCTCTTTTAACAACTATTCAAATTAAATGTAATAGTTTTAAATTTAACAGGTGTCCACAACAAGTCACAAGCCGGTATCTTTCTAATCAAATATGATGAAATAGATCAAGTGCTCTTTTATTAATTCGTTTTTTAAAAAGAAAAAGAAGAAGAAGTAAAAATAAAAAAAAGGAACAAATTCGAAACATCTCCTTATCATTACGTGCGAATGTAAAATAAAAGAGCTTCATAACAACTTCACATGTTCCGTTAAAACATGAAATTTATCATCCTCAAATAGCCAGTTGGAAATATCGGCCATGCTAAAAATCGTATTGGAGTATTTCCTTAATATCCAGGAGAAAGCAACGGAACACAACTCATTCACTCTACTGACACATCTCCACAATTGAAAAACAAATTCCATGAAAAAACGGAAAATGTACGTCTTACGTTTATTCTCCGGTTTTTCGCAAAATTTCAGTTTTGGTATCTCCTGAATTCAAGATTGAAATCTTCCGCTATTTCAGACGGGAAAGTTCTGTTTTTACAAATAAATGTGATAAATAGTGCAATATTAAAAGGAAAATATAAAGAATAATTAATGATACCTCTGTTTTTTTTTTTTTTTCACAGAATATGTATTTTTACTTTCTTCTATCTTTACATGAAGAAAGTATTGGATTCGTAAAAATTTTCCACTTCCGGTTTTCGACGGATTTACACGTTTTAGAGGTCAGATATTCCAAAAAACATGTTTTTACAAAATGTCTGTCTGTGACTCTGTGAGTCTGTCTGTCTGTCTGTCTGTATGTATGTGACACAAATTTTGTGGGCACTCTATCTCAAGAACTAATGCACGGAATTTTATAAAAATTTATATTAAAGTAGTCCCTAATATAAATTGGTGCTGATTAGTTTTTGGTGTAAATCACCCAACAGGTGGCGCTGTTATGCTGCATTTTTCGCGATTGCTGCACTAACTCTATCTCAAGAACTAATGCACGGATTTTCATCAAACTTCAGATTCAGTTAATCCTTGATATGAATTAGTGCTGGTAACGTTTTGGTGCAAATCGCACAACAGATGGCGCTGCTATGCTGCATTTGGCAGCATTTACACGATTTTCGTAATAGCTCTATCTCAAGAAATAATGCACGGATTTTCATCAAACTACAGATTCTGTTAGTGCTTGACATCAGTTGACGTTTTGCACCTTGTGGTGTAAATCGCTCAACAGGTGGCGCTGCTATGCTGCATTTTTTGTGATTTCTGCAATAGCTCTATCTCAAGAACTAATGCTTGGGTTTTCAACAAACTTCAGATTCAGGTATACCTGGATATGAATTACTGCTGTTTATGTTTTGCTGTAAATCGCTCAACAAGTGGCGTTGCTATCCAGCATTTTTCTCGATTTCCACAATAGCTCAATGTCCAGAACTAATGCACGGATTTTTATCAAACTTCAGATTCAGTTAGTCCTTGACATGAATTGATGTTTTGTACCTTTTGGTGCAAATCGCTCAACAGGTGGCGCTGCTGTGCTGCATTTTTCAGAATTTCCCCTACAGCTACATCTCAATAACTAATGCACGAATTTTCATCAAACTTCAAATTCAGGTATACTTTTATATGAATAAATTGATGTAATTTCTTTTACTATTTAAATGATTTAATTGACGTGATTTATATAGAAGAAAGATTTATATAGAAGAAAGTTGGCCACAACATACTAGTTATTGGATATTATCACACCGGTTTCTTATAACCTTGCCTTCCTCCAGAATCTAACCTAGTTGCTTGTCATTAGAGGATAAATCTGTGTATCCTACACCCATCGGCCACATCTAAAAAAATGTTTATAGTCCAAAACATCAATTGAAAATTTGAACTGGAAATTTCTCGTTTATGTGTCTTGGAAGGTACATTTCCATATTTGAAAAGTGCTTTCGAACATTTTTGAAAAACATTAATTGCGAAAACGGAACTGGAATTTTTACACTTTTTAGGGTTCCGTATTTAAAAAGTAAAAACGGAACCATTATAATATCACTCGCGTGTCTATCTGGCTGACTGCCACAGCCGTTTTTCTCGTAAATTATACATAGTGGAAAGTTCAAATTTGGCAGAAATAATAAGGGCTGTTATTACCCATTCACAAATATATTTAAGAAAATGTAGGGGGGTAAGTAATTTACTTAAAATTTAAAATATTTTTATATATAGGGTGAAGTGGGGACAGACGCCGCGGTGGAACAGATGCCGCAAAGATTATGTGAGTGACACTAGCGCTCCCTAGACCAATTTAAGAAGTTCGTAGTGTTCCTCTGTGCTGTGTTCTGTGTTGCATGCGTTTCCACCGGTTAATTGTTAGCATTTACATATTTATGTCAGTTTATATGGTTCGAACCTGCGTGCTAAGTTGCTAAAATTATTCTAATAAAGTTTTATTACATATTTTAAGCCAAATAAACAGAGATTTCATCCCAAAACCGATTGAAACTGTAAACTAGATCCTCGTAGAATACAGACATGTGCTTGCCTGCCTCTCGTGTCGTTGACATGACACAAAATGGTCGTGACGTATCTCACTAGCCATTATGGGACAGATGCCGCACGGAAGTTGAGGGACAGGTGCCGCAAAATATATTTTTATTTTTAGGTTCTATAAATTCATCACTGCGATTTAAGTAGAACTAACATTTAAACGAGCGTATTCTGCTACTTACCAAAATATTCTCAGCAAAAATATTGGTTCACCAGGTGTGAATAAGGAAAACGTAGGCCGTTTACAATTCTCACCATCTAAACTGTTAAACAAAATATCTCCTATTCCAATGGTCAAAAGACCTATACAGCCAAGTAAGAGAAAGCAAAAGAATACAATTATTACAAGTACAGAGTTTATAAATAAGAAAAACGAAGGCAATAAAAAGCAAAAGAAACTAGAAAGCGTGAAAAAAGGTAAAATGTGTAAAAAAAGGAAGGGGAAAATCAAATTGAAAACACCTTATTTGAGGAAGAAACTAAAATATGAGTCATCTTCCGACAATGAGTAAATTGCTCCTCTTATGGATTCTGATGGAAGTATTGGATTGGAATTTGATGACTGAATGTGCTGAGTGTCTGGAGTCTTATCATGAATCAGAGTCTAAAGCGGACAGGGTTCAGTGCATCAAATTCAATCGATAGCTGCACGAAAAAGGCTCGCTTTATTTTTGCAACGGGAAGTGTGGTGTGATTGAGAGCTAATGGAAATACAAAATCAAAGAATGAGAAGAAAGGTAAAAAATAAGCAGACTAGGGCATAAATAGAATAGAACTAATTCTTACATTAAGAGCAAACTGCAATGTTCGCCTGGATGCAAACCAGTCATTTATATCTTTTTTGTAATTATGGTGTTTATTGTTTCCAGTAATTATGCTATCCATTCATGTAAATTCAAATGTTTTTCTTTTCATTTACATTTTTTTTGTCTTAAGTTTTACTTATAGAGCTCACACTTTTGCATGTTCGTTAAACTTTTTCACAATTTAGTGTCATATATATATATTTTAAGTTTAATGTTTTTTTATTTTCATTTAAAGCACTTTTTGAAAATAAAAATGTGATTTGTTTGAAAGAAATTAAACAGCCTAGCTTTTTTCTCCATGCGGCATCTGTCCCACACCTTATGCGGCATCTTACCCAGCACATAAAAAATGCTTTTAAAAAAGGACGTTTGGGAAAATAACTGATTCTTAGTTTGTTGTTTTTTGCTTTATTGTACATTTTACAAGAAGAAAAGTAAAGCTGCAGCATCTGTCCCCACTTTACCTTATATCGTGTAGGATATCGTGTGAAATCTCTCGTAACACCGAACTCAAAAATACATTTGTTTTAATTTTAGGTATTACATATTCATAGATAAAGTCAAGAATGTAATGCAAAAATATGTATCCCTCTACTTCCGAATCTAATGAAACAAGATAGCTTCAAGGTAGCGCTTCTATTCACAGGTGTGTCAACTTCAGATTGATTATTTGCAAAAAAGTTTAAAACTTTGAACTTTCCAGTTAAAAGTCCTAACTTAAATCCTATAAAAATCTGTTGCGGAATCTTGGTTCGTCAAGTTTATGCCAAAAGAATGAAGCACTTTGATCAAATTGTTGAATTGAAAGCAGCCATTATGCAATCATGGAACCGAATACACCTTTCCACATTAAAAAAACTGACCAAATCCTTCCCAAAGCATCTTTTGGAGGTCATTCGTGTTAGGGAGAAATAAACAAAGTACTGAAATTTATTTTACAAATATTTTACATGAGCAATTATATACTGGCCCTAAACTTTTTTTCTACCAAGTTGTATTATGTACTTTTTGCTTATTTTTGAAAACATATTATTGTAGCTTAAAACAAATAACAAAACTTGCATAAAATTTATATGCATAATTTTGTAATCATATTTGCTTTCCATTAAATAATTTACTATTTCCGTTTGTGGTCCTACACTTTATTCTAGCACTGTATGCGATCATTAATATTTTTATTCTTTAGTCAATGGCTTGTGGAGATGTTGTCTGCAATTTCTATACTCTAAAACATTGCATAAATATCTAGGCAACATTCTTTTTAAAGAATTTTAATTCTAAAAAACCTTGGAATTTTTAAATAACATTCACGTTTTAAGGAACTCACATCACGCACTGTCCCTAAGTAATGGTACAGTGGTCACACAAAAGGGGCTGTAATTTGTCTACTCTTGGCGCTATGAAACGTGAGATTATTTAGTCAATTAAATCCACATATAAATCAAGTATGAAGAAGAAAGAAAAGAAACACTTTATCAACTCAATTACATATATTTATTTTGTATCATCCATCGTTAATTGATACATATCAAAATATCTTTTAATTAATTTATTTTTATAATTTATAAGTTTTAAAAGTATTTCAAAATACTTATAATGTTAAAGTTCATACAGCATCACATCATAGAAAAAAAAAAAAAAAAAAAGATGAAAATATGCCTCAATTATTTGTAAACTAAAGTATAATTATTACAGATATTATGCGTACTTAAAATATTTTAATAAAAAATACCTAGTTAACTTTAAAGAAATAATAATAGATCAAAATATAATAATTGAAAATTAAGAAATCAGATTATACCAAAAAAATTCTTTGTAATATGCAAGATTCTAGGAATGTAGGTCGAATCATCTTTGTTGTAAGAAAACGGATCAGAGTCTGTTTGTCAAGAATGTGGCATCAGGTAAGCCCATTCTGCTTACATCTTAAGGGGTCCGGGACACAAAAATCTTCAAATTTTCAATTTTTTTTTTATTGGATTAAAAATTTCTCTGCCGTTTTCTGCTTAAAATTATGTTTAAATCATGTTCCTATCTCAATTAGATCAGGAAATATTAATTTTTTCGTTTTGGATTGTTCTCAAAATCTGCCTTTCACGCTATGGTTGTCAAGGAAACGAGTTCTTGTGAAATTGAGTTTTTCTTCAAATAGGTTTTTTCACCATTTCCCGTATTTAAATTCTTATAACTCGAGAACCGTTAAAGATACAGGATTGAAACTCGGAACATATCTTTTTCAATTATTTTACTTTACTTTTGAGCCAGCATATTTGAACAAAATATTTACTTTTGAAAATATGATTTTTTTTTAAAGTTGCACCACTTTTTTTGTAATTTTTTCGTTAAATATTTTTAATTTTCTAAAAAAATAATATTTTTTAAAATGCTGGCTCTAAATTAAAAAATATATATTTCTGATTATTTAAATGAAAAACAATTTAAATTCTACAAATAATATTTAGAGTTATAACGATTTTAATTTTTTCATAAATTTTAAATTAAAAATTTAAAAAAAAAATCTATGAGAAGTTTTATCATTTGATTTTGTTTACAAATGATATGGTTAACCATCACAAAAAAATTCAAAATTTTAACTCAATAAATAAAAATTTTTTGAAAATGTGTCCCGGACCCCTTAAAATACAAAATCTCTGAACGCATAGCTACGACAAATGTATTGCATCTATAAGAATGTTAGGGGCTTTTCCGGTAGTGTACATGATATTTCGGCTGAGTGGGCTGGGATTTATGATATGTGAAATCGATTCTCGTAATTTCCTCCATAGGGCATCTCTGAAGTTTATCTAGCTGAGCACATGGAATCAGACAACGGTGAAGAGTGTTGCATTTTAGAGAGAATATACAGGAGTGTGTCTTGATAGTAAAAGTGAGTTAGGGTGTGTTTGCGTAGAAACTCAGCATCTTCTCTATATTTTATATTTTTAAAACTGCTCTCTGTATGAAATACTCTTGAGAGAATAGTTTGACCTCTATCCCATTGGATAGTTCCATGGTGAAAAGTCGAGTCTTCTGTTTTATCTTTCACCCATTGCCAGGTCTCTGAACCAATGTAGTAATAAGGCACTAAACTTGAAAATCTATCTCAGAGGGTGAAGATTGCATCATCTCTGGGCTAGAAATTTTGTTGAAAGTCTCCTGAATTTGGTTTAACTGTAATAAATCTGCTATTGAACTAAATGTCCGAAATGGCACTAGCTTTATCTGGATTCGGAATTTCATTAACGTAGTAAGGTCCGATGTTATTCTCTAATGGCTATGTGTTATTCTAACAACTATAAAACTTACATTCTATATATATATATATATATATATATATATATATATATATATATATATATATATATATATATATATATATTAAAATAATATTATTTTTCAATTTTATTTTTTTAAATGTAATTCATAGATATCAATATGTAGATAAATGACTATTATTTAAAATATTGTAAATTCAAAACTATACTAATTGATTGGTTTAATTAATATACATTATTAAAATTCAATTGTTGTGAATTCCTTCCCAACAATTGAATCACGCTTGAATTCATTCACATTTTGACATTCCACATTTGACTCAAAAAGGACTAATCAACGCGCAATTGAATGTTGGATCTAGAAATTTCGGAGTAGAAATGGAAGTCTTCAAGATGAAGCGGGTCTTGGAGGTGATTCTGTCGTTAAAAATGAAGAAAAATCATTAAAAAGACTTTTGCAAAGTATCTAGTTCGCAGGATTTTAGTGCGATTTCAAAATGAGACCAAAAGGAGCGAAAATTGTTTGAAATAACACCCAAGCATTTGACTCAAATCAATGCACAATTAAAAATTGGTTCTGGAAATTTATACTTTAAATGAGAGTTTTGAAGATGAAACTGGTCGTGGAGAAGATTCTGACATCGAAATGATAAAACATCTTTTAAAAAGCTATGGCAAACAAGCAAGTTTTTAGGTTGGTTGGTTGTGTTTATGACGGCCAATTATCAACACGAGGGATATAGGCCCTAAAGGGGGGAGTGCCCTCCGTAGGGGGTCTTTCTAAGGGAAACTAACCCGTATTTACGCGTGGAAATCCACGGTTCGAAGAAAACAACGAAAACTCCGAACGATTAGGCCGACGGGCGCGATTGGGATCGAACCCAGCACCTCCCGTCTACCAGCTTCGAGAGCAGAACCTCTCGGCCACTGGTGGGGCCGCAAGTTTTTAGGATTTTGTGTACTAATTAAAAGTGGGACCGAAAAGAGGCGAAAATCGTTTGGAACAACATCAAGGCATTTGACTCAAGAACGACTAGTCAACGCACAGATGAACGTTAGTTGTAGAAATTTCGTTGTGGAAAATAGATTCTTGAAGCGGTTCATGACCAAGGTTCTGTCATCGACAATGTGAAATGGACAGTTTGAATTGACATTTACCGCATTTCGAGACTTCCTGCTAAAATTGGGGAATGTTTTAAAATTGTTTCCAACCACCTAAAAGAAATTAGCAAGAAAAAACTCTTGACAAACAGATGCCACATAAACTAAGTTAAAATTGGCTTTTTGAAATGTGTTTTGCACTTCTTTTTCACAAGAAAAATTGGCGTGGACCGGCCAGAACCGCTACGAATAGCGAAAAAATAAACCATTTTTACTTAGGGACTTGGCTGAAAATTTTTCAACTCCAGCAAAACTCTATATCAAATGTTACACGAAGTATTCAAACAATAATTTCCGTCAATCACAAATGTTTGAATTGTGCACGTTCTAGCACTTTATCATTTTGTTTCGGTTGCATTAAACAAACCTTTCATTCACGAATCAGTATGTAGTTTTGCATCATGGTAATTATACAAGAATCATAAAAGAATAATAATTTTCACTATCATACTTTTATTTTACAATGTGAACAATGTTTTTACCATATACTATGTGTTTATAGTAATGCAAATACTATTATTATGGTTTATTTACTTATGATGATGATATGCTTATATTTTCATATTTCTCCATGTATGTGTTGGTAAAGTAAGCTTTTAAATAAATAATAATGCTCTACTTTCAAGCGAATGCTTTTCAAAAAATAAAGTACTCTTTTGTAACTATCACACACACATTAGCATGGTATTTATCATATAGGAATATATACCCGTTATTTTGACATAATTACTAATTGACATTAGTTAAATAAGGCTGGGAAGAAAAAGTTATGCAGTTTATGATGTATGTATTTCTACGTTTTAAAACGCATTTCTTCATTATATTTGTTTTTAAATTTCCATTATATTTTTTTATTTCTGATTTTGAAATTTTTTTATTACTTTTTCTATATTTTGTTACTTAACTATCTTTCAGAAGAGAGGGGATTTTTTAAAACCAAATTTAACTTTTCTAGATTGATCTATATCTTATTTATCCTCCAGATTGGGATTAGTATTACACGGTTATAGTTTAGAGTCGAATTAATTAGCAGCTCTCATTATCAGATGAGCATTTGTAGAAATTTGTAACTGAGTAACGGTAAAATACTTTCTATAAAGAAATTTTTAATTTAGTGGTTTAAATATGAAAAACAAATAGGGAAGTCTATCACCCACTGAGTAAGAAATAAAGCTATCAACAAGGACCAATCATTCTTGGAGGAATATGTGGGGGAAAGGCAAGCCACCCACGGACATATTCGCTAGGGAAGAGAAAATAAATACCAATAACGGTCCCAGATTGAAAAACTGAAGAATAGTATGTACACAGACGACAATCAATAAGAAAGACGATATTAAGAGTTTTATTTTAGTTAATTTTCAAAAAGTAAAAATGCAGGGATAGAGGAAATTATATATTTAAAAGATTGGGAGTTCTAAATTACACTAGCCTGCCAAATTTGGGTTGTGTCATCTTTTTTAGCTTTTGGTAATTATTTATTCTGTATTTTGTAGAATTGAATCAGAAAATGACCCTTTGTGTTACCATCACGTAAGGAATTTTTTGCAAATCGTAAATTTCAAAGTTAAAAGTCAAAAAGTAGCGAAAATCTGATAAATGAAATACATGTGATTTTTGTATTTTTAACTTTTGATAATTGATTCTTATGTATTTTTCAATGCTGATTCCGAAAATGACCTTCATTTTTAGCCATCACGTCAGATTGTTTTACAAATCGTACATTTCAAACTTAAAAAGTTGATAGTTAAAAAAGAACCCCTCCCCCCTCCCTCATCGGACCCTGAGCTATTTAACTTTAAAAATCAACACTATAAGCCAAAAAAATTAATAAATTGTTGAATTAAATAAAATTACATTAAACATAATAACGTTTTACATCTATTTTATAGTAGTATAACTATGGGAGAGATGAGCCACATTTTTTCTTCGCGCTCTAAAAGCCATACATTTACATACATTTTACTTTTCACAGTATATATGTATAGTGTGTGATGTTTCTTAAAAAATACCTAATGTAGAAGTTTATATCTATAAAGGAATTTCTTTTATAGTTTTTCAAAATTTTTACTATGTGGTTCATCTAAACCAGACTACTCCGGTTGAGATAGAACCCAATAAAATATTAAAATAATTGCACATAATTTGAAAAAGTTTATTTAATTGCATGAATACTAAATGAATAATTAAATTACCTAGAATTAAGTTTACATGAATTATTATTTGACCTTTTAATATATACCAATGAAAATTAAATTTGTTCCTTGAAATCTTAATATCTTAACTGGTTTACACATTATTTATGAAACTGTTTTATATACTATGAGTTAAGATAGTTTTGCAGTATGTTATTTCTTGCTATTTAGTTTCTTCTCACAATTATAGCATGTTACTTCAAACCGTGAACATCTTTCACGAAGCCAACGCATACAAGAAATATACTTTATCAAATCTACTTTTGTTTCGTCTCATTGTAATTTTCCCCGCATCCCACACATTCGTTTTCGTTCCAATCTTCTGAATAGTCATGCTTGTCATCATACATGATCTTGAATGTTTATCCATGTCAGAGACGAACGTTTCCTAACATAGGTAGTCGGCATTTTCCGAAAACATAAAAATACAATCCCTTAGTATTTTAAATTCAGCTCTTTACAAAGGTAAATTTGAAATTCAAGATTGAATGGTATATCCGTCCCGACAGAAAATCTGGTCCATCACTCCCTGTCTACACATGGTCCACCTCTCTTGATTACCTAAGTGAGAAGTATAACCCACCACGACTCTACATTGTTTGATAATACATCGCCATTTTAGATTATTTAGAAGCCTATATGTTCCATGACATTATATCGTTAAAACTAGATAGAAAACATAAGAACCAAAACCTTTAAATGCGTAACTATAAATATATGAACAAATTATTTAACTTATTAAAAACAGTAATGATTTTTACTATTATTTTAGACAATTTGAAAATATATATTTTACTAATTTTTTTTTGAAATATCTGGGCTGGCAATAGTCGAAACATATTAAGCAAGCGAAATGGTCATATTGCAAGAAATAATACATTGATAGAAGTGACATAATCATTATCTAGCATTTCAACAATCCAGTACCGAACTTCAATTTGGAAACAACACCTAAAATAGGTTCATCTTAAAATAATTAATTTCTCGGAAACCAATCGTAGGAATTTCATGAAAATTTGGATTTCGGCTATGTGAAGGGTGCAGAATTTATTTACTGTCAAACTTGGGTATTGCTATTGAAAAATAAAACCAAAGTTTGGTTTGTTTTTATATGTAGTTGGCCCCCTAAGCAAATGTTATATACATCATTTAAAAGTAGACTTTATTTCCAATTGTTTGGTACCTGTAACTTTCTTCTACAATAATTTGTTGCAGAGTTAGGAGAGGGTGCTTACTTTTTTTTCACGACTGTACATATTTTTAGCAGCTGATAAATTAAAGACAGAGTTTTGTTGTCAGGAATGCCTTCCTACGGCAAATTTACATAATTGTTGTTTTTGACGTAATTTTTGTTCATCTTGTTAATCTTGTGTTCTCTTGACTTTTCTTTACTAGTTTTTCAATTTGAATTTTTTGCGAAAATATTGTGTCATTTTAATTCTTGAGAATGTTGCTGTCGGATGCAATGAACAATGTCGAATTTGAATAAATAAATATAATCTTTATTTTATGACATGTCGGACTGTAATAGATTTGCTACCCTACGTCTGGAAAATTCAGACACCTCAACCACCTTGCTTTCCTTCTGAACTGTAAACGCAATAGAATAATTCCGGATTTTATTTCTGTCAATTGTAATTTGATTTATTCAAACAAAATCGGAAAAATTATTTTCCGTACAAAACTCGCACTTCTAAGATCAATAATACAGAAGACTCGTCGTAAAAATGCCAATGTTGAATAGGAGCTGTATGATTTACATCTTATCCTATCCAATTCCCATGGTAGTTTTACTTCCATTGAAAAAAGGCCTTGGTTTAGTGCACTGAGCAAGTCTACCAAACATATTGCTCTTTTGAAAACTAAATTTAATTCATCCTCTGGTAAACATAACAATAGTTCACCAAATACCTTACCGTTGGTTAACCAGAATGCTGTAGTCAATCTTTCAAGTGCTAACCTTACTCAGGATGAAATCAATTATCTTAAATTAAATAATAATTTAGCATTTACTAGTAAACCATCATTTCCTAATCTTATTGCCCCCATCGAAAGAGCTTTCAAGTTCAATGCTTTAAACCCTTCTCGGAAGGATTCAATTAGACACTTAATTGCCAACAATGTGAATTTCAAAAATAACCTGCCTAAATCTAATATTAGCAAAGCTGCATCGAGTTGTATAAAAATATCTTAAATCCAATACTGACATAGTTATCAGCAAAGCAGATAAGGGTGGCCAGATTGTCGTTATTGACAAGTCTGATTACCTGATCAAAACACAAGATTTGATAGATGAGGGTCCTTATAAAAAGATCAAATCTAATCCTTCTCAAAAAGAATTGAAAGCTATTAAATCTGCTATCAAGCACTCCCCTCTCATTTCCAACAATACTAAATCCTCCCTCATTCCTTCAGTATCACATTGCGCAAGATTTTATACGCTCCCAAAGGTCCACAAGCTAGGAATACCTTTCAGACCAATAGTTTCGAATATTGGTACCTCTTCCTACAAATTAGCGAAATATCTGACCTCTGTTTTCTACCCCCTGCTCTCCAACAACATTTACACTTGCAGGAACTCTTATGAGTTTGTTAATAAGCTTCATAGTTTCTATGGTAGTCAAAGCAATAGTATGGTTTCATTCGATGTAAAATCCCTATTTACTAACGTACCGGTTCAAGGTGCTTTAAACTGTCTTAATATAAGCCTACAAGAATTTTATTATACATATTACGAAATTAATGAGCTCATACATCTTAGTATTTGTTTATCGCAAAACACATTCATTTTGAATGGTAATTTTTATTGCATGACGGATGATTTGTCCATGGGCTCCCCCCTCAAACCCATCCTCAGTGAGATTTGCAAGCACTATTACGAATTAAACCTTTTCAATAAATTATCTTTTCCATTTTATATCCGCTATCTCGACTACTGCTTTGCATTAATGAACTCTGATGGTCTTAATCTTACAAATATTCTCGATACTATGAACTCTACAGATGAACATATTCAGTTCACTTCCGAACTCGAAAATAACAGTCGTTTGCCCTTCCTTGATATCATGGTTTTCCGCGAAAATAACTTATTTCACCCTATAGTTTACCGTAAACTATTCGCAGTATCTTTACCTCTCATCGTTTAGCACCCCATCCACCAAACTAAAAGTTGGCTGCCTCCAACGCTTATATCTATCGGGCTTTAAATATTTGTTCTTCCGACAGTTTGCTAAAAGCTGAATTAGATTACATTAAATACATTGCCATTAATCGAGGTTTTACAGTTGAAATCATAGATTCCATTCATAATAAACTAAGTAAACGTTCTCACTCCAAAGTTAACACTGTAGGCAATGAAAATTAAAAAAAAAAAAATTATTATACTTCCATATTTTCAGAAAATAAGCTATCAAATTTCTAAAATATTCTTAAGATTTGATTTTAAGTTAGTTTATACTTCTTTTAACAAAATTCAATTCACAAATCTGAAACATCCAATTGACAGTTTCTCACACTGGGGGTATTTACAAGATATCTTGCAATAAAATGTACATTGGTTAAACGAAAAGACCCTTTAAGGTCCGCTTAGGGGAGCATAAAACTTGTGTTAAAGATTGTGATATCAAGCGTTCCGCTATTGCTAATCACTGCTGTTTCAACAATAATAATTTTTAATTTTCCGAAGCATCAATATTACAGAAATGCTCATCAATGTACGATCTTGACTTTTGGGAAGCCAACCACATATGGAAAAATTCAAACAGCTTAGTAAAGGATTTGTCCAGCACGCCCAGTTTTCAAAGACATGGTTTAATTTTCTTTAATTCGTCCTCCCCCCCCCACCTTTTTATTTTCTCCGCTTTGTTTGAACTCTCCCGGAGCATCTGGGTGGTTTTTGATTGGTCTCCTTGTTTTCGCGTGAGACTGACTCCGTGGCTGTTTCTCAACGGTGATTTTCACTTCGCCGTTGACGGTCGGGATATGAGGTGCGCCTCTCTGTCTCTCCCCTCTTTTATTCCACAGTTTTATTTTAATTTTATCTTTATTTTATAAGCACTGGTGATGAGGCCTTAGAGACTTCGAAATAACTATATGCTTTTTAAAATTGCTTACATTTGTGTTTTGTAAACGTTGTTTCTCTCTTTTTAAGGTATTCTTTGCCTTTTAAATTTATTTTTATCACTTATAGAAAATAGTAAGTACTTTGATTTTTGAAATGATTTTCATATACAGCTTATAAAAAAAGATTTATATTAAAAGATAGGAATATTATATAAACAAAAGATAAATATTCAAGCAAATCTTATACCCAAATGTTACTGTAATTTAAAAAGTGCTTATGTTATTAGAAATTTTGTTGGTATCTAACTTTAGGCCTACTTCTAGGTAGAAATTGTACGTTAAATTAAATATATTGTTATGTATCTTTTTTGAAATATACTCGACAATATTAACGTCCAGTAGGGAAAAAATACAACTTTAACGATAATGGTGATTCTCATGTTGAATTTAGATGATGCAGAAGCATGCAATTTATTCTTTTTTTACTTATTACTATGTATATTATTGACAAAATTGAATTGAAGGTAATATGAAATGACTCAGCCGCTCAGTAGAAAATATTATCTGAAATCCTTCCATATATGCACTAAAGTTCCATTTTAAAAAGTTTGTAAATTTTAAGCCGAAGTAAAGGTTTTTGTAAGTAACAAAGCTTATTAATTTATTTTTTAACTATTATTTTATATTAAGCTTCCTTTTATAACAAATTATATATTTTATATTAAGCTAAGTTAATCTTCATTATTCAAGATGCGATTGCACAATATTGTGAATCCATATTTAAGAAAGATTGAAATAAAACCTGCAAAATGTATAAGCAGCTATCGCTCATAAATCCCTTTTTATAGGTGCTTAGAATAGAATTGAATATACATGTAAATAGGAATGTATATTTTTTTAATGAAAAATATAATTTGAGCTATTGGAATATGATAAACTTATAAGCTGATATGTTTGTAAAGCAGATTCAGAAAGAATCAAATTGAAATTTTTACTAATATTCAAAGCTCATTAACAACATAGCAACCACATATTGAATTCTATTAGAACAGGGTTCCACGGTCTTCACTTTTGTAAACGCCCTTCCACCAATACTTTCAAATATTAATTTAATACTAGAATTTCTACTATTAAATAAAGAGCAATTTAGTATTCTAAAATACTGGTGGCAGAGGACTTTCAAAAATAAAGAGAATGGGTAACCTGTAAAAAATTTAGAGATGCGTAAAAGCTATTTTACTTCTATGCTGGTTGTAATAAAATGATTTATCATGTGTAAATATATCTCCAATCTGACTTCCAACTTCAACAATTAAATATATCAAAATATTTATAACTCTATATAATAGCTCATAATACAGAAATTCATATTAAAAGCTTTTAATGTTTAACTAGCAGGGATGACCGAGCTAAGCTCGGTCAAAATTAGCCCTGTGTTCAGTTCGTTATTTTATCCTCACTGTATCATCATTCTTACTGTTTAGATACAATTGGCATGATCCTGGGACATAGTGACATACAATTAGCTTGACCCACAGTGACCCAAAAATGACCAACTAATCGAACTTGCGACTTAGCCCAATAGTCTTCTCATGCCCAGAAATGGTATTGTACAAAATTTTGTCGAAATCATTTGATTCGTTTTTAGATACACTTATCTTGTCCCACAGTAACCCAAAAATAACCCAGTAATTGAATTTTCTCAAACATGTGACTTAGCATAATAGTCTTCTAATGCCCAGAAACGGTGTAATACAAATTTTTGTCAAAATTGTTTGAATTGATTTTTAGATACATTGAATTTTAGATTAGCTTGACCCACAGTGACCCCAAAATGGCAAACAAATCGAATTTTCTCGAACATGTGGCTTAGTCCAATGGTCTTCTAATGCCCAGAAGCGGTATGATAAAAAATTTTGTCAAAATCGTTTGATTCGTTTTTAGGTACAATTAGCTTGACCCACAGTGACCCAAAATGACCCACTAATCGATTTTTCTCGAACTTGTGATTTAGCCCAATGGTTATCTCATGCCTAGAAGTGGTATACTACAAAATTTTGTCAAAATGTTTCGAGCCTTTTTTAGATTCAATGAGTTTGGCACCTGACCTATTGTGACCTAAAATATCCCACTAATCGAATTTTCTTGAACATGAGACCTAGCCCAATGGTATTCTCATGCCCGAAAACGATAGAAAACAAAATTTCGTCAAAATCGTCAGAGCCGTTTTCGAGATAAACTTAGCTTGACCCACAGTGACCCAAAAATGACCCACTAATCGAATTTTCTCTAACATGTGACTTAGCCTATTGCTCTTTTCGTAATCCAAAACAGTAGATTACAAAATTTAGTCAAAATCGTTAGAGCCGTTTTTTAGATAAAATTAGCTTGACCCAAAGTGACCCAAAAATGACCCACTAATCAAAATGTCTCGAACATGTGACCTAGCTCAATATTTTTCTCGTGCCCAAAAACGTTTGGCTATAAAATTTAGTCAAAATCGATTGAGCCGTTTTTTAGATATAATTAGCTTAACCCTGACCCATTATAACACGAAATGACCCACTAATCGAATTTTCTCGAACACATGACCTAGCCCATTGGTCTTCTTGTGCCTGAAAATTGTAAAATACAAAATTTAGTCCAAAATCGTTAGAGCCGTTTTTAAGATAAAATTTACACACACACACAATTTTTGCTCGTATCATAATATAAGATAAACATTTTCTTTAAAAATTTTTCGCTATTCCCCAAACTACGTACTTTTGAATTTAAAAGTGAATATTTAACTGTATGTTTATATTGGTTGTAGAATAAATCTCAGTTTAAAAAATTATTATTAAAGTCGTGACTGTTTGCGTATCAAATTTGCGATTGTTTTAATTCTCACACAATTACAAACAAACAGTATAAACATTACAAAAATTAAATAATTGTGTATATTCTTGTAAATCATTACAAATTTCGAATCCAAAGTTTAAATTGGCGATTTTTATGTATGTGTTTTGACTCTAAAAACTCTTCAATGCAGAAAGATCTTTGAGCAAACAGCATTTTTTCGGATACTTTTAGTAATTCATAAAATTAAAAATAAAATTTTGAAAATGATTGTTTGGATAAATGGACTATATTTAAAATTATAGCTTTACACAGAACATAATTTTAAAACTAATAAAAGATTTGCTATAAATTTAGATTATCGGAAGTTATAAATTATTTTGAGCATAACTCATGTAATTAAAAAATATTTGGGAGTTGAATATTGAACTTGTATTGAAATTTTCAGATTTATATTTTCCTAATATGTAATTTAAGCTTCGGAAGATTGATATTATGTACATTTTTCAAATAAGATTATAAATTATAATGACACAAAGAAATTTTTAATAACAAAATTTAATTATTTTAAAAATTTGAAACAAGCTCTCGAAATTATTTAGAAGAGTTCCTTAACAACAATTCCATTTTCAGTGCATCGTTGAATTATCATAAATTTCAAAGTAAAATTTTTGTACCACAATGCAGATCAAACAAGAAAAAAAAATACTTAAGGTAAAAAGTTCCAACTAATAAAAACAGAAATGATTATAAAAAAAACGATGTGTTGTTTTATTATCTTTAACTACTGAGTACTTAGCCAAATATTGTGCAGTAAAAAATAGATAACCGACAAGAGGTAATGGTTTGCATTCAACTCGAAAGTAAATTTCTAAAATAACCTTTTGGGATTAGAAATAGAATTATATTTTCCTTTAATTTGATTATTCTTCATTGAAAGATATTTTGAATTTTATCTTTTCTTGCAAGACATCTGTGGAAAAAATGTGTCTTCGAAGAACTTTACTGTATCTTGAGTGCTGTACTAAGTAATTTATTAAAGGCAGTAGAAATGTTTTCAGAATAAAATTCTCTCGACAAATTGCAAAGCACTTTCGTATATTGCGCAAAATCAATGAAACACTTGGGACCAGAAAAATCATACTGTCACCAAGAACGACAAAACTTTATACAGTTCAGTTTTTCATTTTTTTCTTTATTATTCTTATTTCTTTATTATTTTATTATTCTTACTTCTTTATTATTATATTATTTCTACTTCTTTATTATTCTTCGTATTCATACGAATAAATAAAATTTATAATCTTGAACTGTTATTACTATTATGCGATTTTAATTTTAAATTCAAAATTCTACGATGCCTAACAATATTTTGAACTTTAAGTACTTTTAATTAAATAAAAATTCATTGCAATACCTCAGATTTCCCTGTTTGGATTCTTTCATCTTATATGTATTGTTAAATTTAGTGTTTCATAATCATCCAAGATGGAAGAGTTTGAGTTGGTATTTAGAAAGATTGAGATAGCATTGCCAAAAAGTATCTGCGTATTAATTAAAAAAACATTTCACTTAGCTCTTTGGTGAAAATGAGGCGAAATGTAAGAGTTTTTGCAGGAAAAAATAAACACAAATAAAAATAATAGTTCTAAAGCATGTTTTATTGTTAGTTATTTGAACAATAGCATATATTCTACTGTAAATTTAACTTTGTATTTTGGAATTTTCAGGGAATTTTTCAGGAATACTTTCAGTTAACTAGGTAAAATTTGTTCTTAGATAACATGAATGTGCAACAGTTTAATTTTGAGAAAATTTACGAAATCAAAGTCCTGACTTGTAAATTATTTCAAGCTCCTTTGCAAACATCCGTATTACTCTAAAAAGGAGAGGGTCCGAGGTTGGTGTCACAATATGCGATGCATATTTGTGTATGGATAGAGTATAGTTAGTATATAAATATGTGACCGCAATAAAGTACAACCCTTATGGGGTCTCGAGAAAATAAGTCGCAAAGTTGAAGCTACAGTTTATAATCGGATAAATTTTCGTCTTTGGCAAGTGGTTCAGTAGCAGGGTCGGCAGCATGCAGGGTTTGACATTTTTCTACACGATTTCAAATCCGGCTCGGACTTGTTTTTCGGAGCGAACATTTTTATCAATTATTTTTGAACCGCAATTGAAAAAATATGTATAATAATTGAAATTTACGAAAAATATTAATTAAATGTATGTTTTCTACCCCCCCCCCCCCAGTTTGAGCTTGGTTACAATTAACCTGATTATTTTAAAGATTTGTGACAGCAATAATACAATTCACCTTCAAATGTAACCGAAAAAATAGAGGCCACTTGTAATTTTGGCATTTTTTAAGTGTGATTTTAAAACTATTTTTACGATGCACAAGGAAATTATTTTTGATCCATGCATTGATATTTTAACATTTGAGTTATCAAAAATAATAATTTATGAAATTTTACTTTAGAGAAAAATGATAAGTTGTTAATCTGATGTTGATATTTTAAGTATGTATGATGTTGATATTTTAGTCTATATTATTTCAAACTTTTATAAAATATTGCATATTTTCTTTTTCAGAGGTAGTTTTCAACTGGAGATTTTTATTCGTTGAATGGGTATTGCTTGCTGTTTTTTTTTTTTTTTTTTTTTTTACATTGTACACATAAGCAATATTCTTTCAAACTCTGCTGATAATGAGCGTGGTCGACAACAACGCTGGTGTGAGCATTTCCCTGGCATTAGATACGACAACAGATCATGATAAGTACTTGACTACTTCATATCTCTAAAGGTGTGTCACCGATAATTAACCCTCCATCACTCGCGCCTGTTTTTGTCACACGATCACTCGCGGGGGTGTTGTAAACACCCCAAACTTTTTATTGCAATTTTCAAGTTATAATGAATTATAATAAATTTTTCATCTACTCATAATTAAAGTAACTTACTTTGACTTATTATAAATAAAAATAATTTAGAAATACAAGAAAAATATAATTTTATAAAAAATAGATTAAAAAAAACTTTACATATACTATGGGAACTCGGGCACTTGAATACACATTAAATGAGCCTGACACCATTAAAATTTAAGGTAGATTATATTAAGACTATTTACATAACATATTTACAGTAATTGTATGCACGAATTATAAACATCATTACAATCTTTACATTGTTTGTCGCCGTCCTTAAACAAACACACATCATCGTTCTCTGCGTTCGACCGACTGACCTCAGTTCAGTTCTCGTTTTTCTCCCGCTCAAAAGGAGTGTCTCCAGATCACAAGTGTCGTTCTAATACGCCTGCGCTGACTAGTTCATGGGGATAGCAAATCAAACAGAGGAAGGCGCTTTGATCAGCATCTACGTGAGCGGTTGATGGCGCTGTAAACAGTAGGCATGCAGGGAAAGCTATTAAAGGCAAAACTTTCCCACAATACTACTACATTACAGTCAAATTTATATAAAAATATTTACATTTACTACTTATATTACTTATACTCAAAAAATATTGGATAATGACATTTATTTGCTATATTATAACATACATTAAGATTTGTTTATGCGTAATGATTTAATAATATTATTCTTTAAAACAATTTGGGCAAATGGAAGACATGTGTTTTAAGCACATATTTTTTTTTGCAAGAAACACAGTAGCAGTTAGTTTTTATGTCCTTTAATCGAGGGCACATCACACAACGACCTTTCTGTGGAGGGTTGGTGTTTTCGAAACTTGTATCAGGATTTAAGCTTCTTTTCAGGCTTTTATTGATATTTGGATTTTGTGCTCTTTCATCTATGTGAGGTTGTATAAGGCTGAATCCAATTTCTTCTATGAACTTCGAACGTGGTATTTCTGTATTTGGAAACACAGAATAGTTTAATACAAAAGCATTAATTCCTGCTGTATTTAGTAGATGATAAAATAATCGAAGCGGCCAACGATTACAAATTCTTGATACATCATAAGTGTTGCACATTTGATCAGCTGTATCAACTCCACATTTAGTAGAATTGTAAAATTGTACAATTCCAGGCTTCATAACTCCGGGCTTTGTTTCGATTAATGTGTCATCATTGTAATGCATTGTAGATAGAAGAATTACATTTTTCTTTTTTTTCTTACAATAAGAAACTATAGTCATGGGCACCTTATTATGAAAGCCAAATACTGACGTACCCGTCTCTTGTTGCTGTATAAATTGTTTCGGCAACTGCTTTTTAGGTGCGTTCGTAATTATATAAATACGTAGCACCTATAGTCGTCGTTCAGTCCGTCCGTCTGTCCGTCCGTCTGTCCGTCTGTCCGTCCGTCTGTCCGTCTGTCCGTCCGTCTGTCCGTCTGTCCGTCCGTCTGTCCGCATGTAACAGAGCAAAAACTACCCAACCGAATGGTCTGAAATTTCAAATATATGATTGTTGCAAAATTTTGTCGAGCCATTTCAAATTTTATGAAAATCGGATGTATAGTTTAATTACAGGGACAGTCAAAATTTTTTCTTTACATTACGGCCAATGGGAAAAATTATTGCAAGTGGATTTTAATGATATTAGAGCCTTCCGAATGATCTGAAATTTTAAAGATATAACTGTTGCAAAATTTTGTCGAGCCCTTTCAAATTTTAGGAAAATCGGATGTATAGTTTAATTACAGGGACAGTCAAAAGTTTTTCTTTACATTACGGCCAATGTTAAAAATTATTGCAAGTGCATTTTAATGATACTAGAGCCTTCCGAATGATCTGAAATTTTAAAGATATAACTGTTGCAAAATTTTGACGAGCCCTTTCAAATTTTAGGAAAATCGGATGTATAGTTTAATTACAGGGACAGTCAAAAGTTTTTCTTTACATTACGGCCAATGGGAAAAATTATTGCAAGTGCATTTTAATGATATTAGAGCCTTCCGAATGGTCTGAAATTTTAAAGATATAATTGTTGTAAAATTTTGTTGAGCTATTTCAAATTTTAGGAAAGTCGGATGTATAGTTTAATTACAGGGACAGTCAAAAGTGTTCCGTTACATTACGGGGAATGGGAAAAAAATGTTGGAAGTGCATTTTAATGATGTATCAGACTATGCGCTTTATGAAGTGCAAAAAATTATACATTCAGTACAATATGGGGTGCAAAAAATAATTATAAAACTAGTTATAGTACGAACGCACCTCATTTGCCACGTTTGACGAGCAATTTCCAACTTGTTATTTTTTCTTAGTGTACCAACCAACGTTAACTTCTTTTTCAATAATTCCTCAGCCAATGGAACACTCGTATACCAATTATCACATGTAATGTTCCTTCCTGATCCATATATACTTTCACTTAACCTCATAACTATATCTAAGGTGGTATAGGAAGTTTTAAATGGTCCATCTGGTTGAGTACCAACATAAGGTTCAAATTTTAAAGTATAAAATGTTTTAGCATCACATACGCAAATAACTTTAAACCATATTTTCCTGGTTTATTTGGCATAAACTGTAAAAATGGGCAACGTCCTCTAAATTTGAGCAACTGCTCATCAATCGTCACGTATTCACTTACTGAATAATATTTGGCACTATTTTCGTTAAACTTTGAAAATATGTCTCTGATATGAGTAAATTTATCCAAAGATTTTCTTTCATCACGATCTAAAACATTATCAAAATGAATACAACGTAATAGAAACGAGAAACGATTATAAGTCATTGTTTTGTGAAATATATTAATACCAAGACGGGAAATATTCCATAAATCGCTCAATTTCCTGTGACTAGATTTACATAATCCAGCAAGAACTAATAAGCCAATGAAAGCATTTATTTCGGTTTCATTTGTCACTTTGCAGTCTCTTTCTCTGGAAAAATTTGATTGTATTTTATTTATATACACATTTGTGTGCTTAACCACAGCTTCGATTATATCATCTGATATAAGCAGTTTGAAAAATTCAATAGGTGTTTTACAAGACTTAGCAGCGCCTTTAGCACCCGGCAAGTGAATAACTATGTTCGAAGAACGCGTACGTATAGAAGTTTTACCTTTTTTCTTGTACCATTTCGTGATTTTATCCTTTCCTAAGTAATACGGAGAGTCAGACTGTAGTTCGATATCTGAATCGTGTTCCGATATTTCATCAGGTTCTTGTTCTGATTCCGAGTTGTGATCAGAACATTCCTCAAAGTATTCATCATCATCCGAAAAAGTATTATCTGTACCTGCTACCTCATCATCTTCAGAATCTGATGAAACAGAAGCCAAAAGATGCCGCAAACGCTGTTGCTCCATTTCCCACGGAGATTTCGACATTTTCTAGAAAAAATGGCAAAATATCGATGTAAAAGACTCAAAATAAATTAAAATAAAACAAAAATTATTCATAAATTTAATTATTATTATGATAAAAATAAAATAAATCTGCAATATAGCTTACCTTAATTGTGTTTTCAGTCAAAAAATATTCCTTGATTACTCGCGGGGTGTTCTCAGCACCCCGTTGGAAAATTTTCACGTCCTCACTGCTTCGGAAAAAATGGTAGAATGAACATCTGTCGTCAGTAGGCGTGACCTCTAGGAATGTGCAGCTACTGAAAATATTTGACCTTGAGCTTGAAAAACTCTGTCCTTGTGCGCATGTTTTTACTCGTGGGGTGATCAGAACACCCCATGCGAGTAATGGAGGGTTAAGGAACTTCCACTATGCCAATTACTGAGGTAATCAAAAATATCATTTTTATATGTTTTATTTCAACTTCAATAAATTTCAATTGATTTATAATATAGTATGATTGTGCAGTATTTTTATGCAAATGTATTTTCATTTTAGTTTTGAAGTTTTTTAATATTTATTTTTCAAAAGGTAGAATAAGTTTTGTTAAAAATCTAATTCGACAGGGACCTTTCACTTGAGTTATGAAAAATTGACATTACATTGCCAAATTTTATGCTCACCAAGTATAATGGTCACTGGCAAAAGGGAGTGCAGTTCTACCCCTTCATGAATTTTAAATTTTCATCAATAAAAGTTTTCTCATCTCTGATGATTTAAAAAGTAATTATAATATTTATTCTTCCCAAAAGCCTTAAAATAATTAAACCTCAAGAAATAAAGGGGATGGGGGGGGGGGTCATTTTGCCCTACAAGACCTCCTGTACAACATTCTTTTATTTTATGTTAATGTACAATGATATCGCAGCGAATAAGTATTGTTTCCCAGTTTTATTTAGGTCTTGATCCAGCTTACAATTTTATTTTTTTTATACGTGAACTAACATAACACAGCATTTCGATTAGATGAGATTGCCTGTCTATAATCAAATGTTGAAATGTCTGACAAAATGTTCGGTTAATGGACATTTTGGCTAACAAATATGATTCCAGAATGAATTATTTTGTTAGTTGAGGTATCATTGCAATTAAATATTATCTTAAATGTTGTGTTTAAGGGGACAACTCCCATTAACAATAATTATAAAATAGTTCCTTATTATTTTAAGTGCCCCCCCCCCAAAAAAAAGAGAAGACATTAATATTCCTTCATTGTTAACCTGATATATCGTTTTTTATGTTGATATATTTATAAGTCGTTGTAAAGTATACAGGGCTGCCACAAGCGACTATTTTTTAATTCTACCTCACACCAATTTATTAAAGCAAAAAATAATCGCATACTGTCTGAGAACATTTGCAATAGAAATATACTTCAAAATCTGTTTATTTTATATAGTGGTGCGAATATAATATAAAAATAGTCGCATGTGGCAGCCCTGAGTATACAGTTATATATATATAAAAAAAAAAATAAAAAAAAAATTCTTCGTTTAGCATATTTAATGTCTGTATTTTCCATATCTTCCTAAATATAGGATAATTTTTCCGAAAATTCAAATTTGACAGCAAATTTTTGTTCGATGATTTGTTGTGAAAAATTGGCAATGGTTTGCCAAATTTTAAGCTCAAGCAATGATGGTCACTGGCAGTGGAGGAATTTTTGTCCCGTCCCTTGCCTTTAATATTTATCTCAAAATTTTATCTTTGGCGATTTAAAAAATGAGTATAAAAAGTTTTCTATTTAAAATACTTTAAATAATTAAACACTGAAAGAAAAAGGAACATTATGATAATATGTTAATAATAAATACATTAATAATAAATATGATCATTGTTTTCTCTTTTTTTCTGACTTGGGTAAGAAACACTGATTTGTCTTACATTTTTTTTTTTAAACACAAATTAACATAACGCAGCAGCACTGCATTTTAATTGAATGAAAAAACAGTTTCAGTTAATGAACAATTTGGCTAACAAATGCAATTCCTGAATGAATTATTTTTGTTAGCCAAGGTATCACAGTATTTAAAAATTTACCTTAAACGGAGTGTTCAGGGGACACAGCCCCTTGATAATTTTTTTTTTGTTTCTAATCATTTTCAGTATCCCAATAATAATATATACAGTAAGATTAATATTCCTTAATTGTTAACCTCCTGTAGTAATTTTTATGTTGATATATTGAAAGATTGCTCTGCATGGGATTACAACAAATATTTTTTTAGTTTAGCCTATTTCATGTCTATATTCTCTATTTTCAAAAATACTGCAACCAGCATTTCTCTGAACTTTCAGCTTGATGATTAACTGAGAAATGGTGTTTTGGTCCAGTTTTTAAAAAAACTCACCAAGCTCAAAGTGCAAACTACAGGCACATCAAGTTTCAAGTGTAGTCCCATTTGTAATTTTTTTCCCTACTTGTATCCATGTCATGTGTGTCCAGGAAAAAACCATAAATTTGTTATAAATGAATTCAATTTTGATCATTAGAATGACTTTACCTAAGCAGAAATCCATGTAAAAATGTAGCCTTTTTTTTATTTATTTATACCGGTAATTTAATTTATAATAAAGAATATTTTTTCTGATGTCAGTGTTACACATTCTATTATACAGACAAATATTAATTACAATGAATGCGAAAACAAAAAATGCATTTGTTGTATGTAATCAGGACTAACTCTGTGGTGTTTGTTGTATGACATTATAGGCATTTTCATTCAATAGCATCCCATTGTAGCTTTTGTACATGAAAAAAGAAAGTGAGCATTTTACAACTACCGTTACAAGCTGCCTCATAAATAGTAAAAGTGCCTGTAGATTGTGCCAAAGCCTAGAGCTAGCCTTGGCTATAATGAAATTTTGTTAGAATTGATTTAAACTTCATGTCGACAAGCTTCGGAGATACATAGAATTCAAAATATTTTACAAATTGTGTTCAAGTGTAATTAGAAATTTTACCTTCTTAAAATATTTTTTAAATAATACTCTAAAATTGCAGAAAAAAAGTTACCGAAATAAGTGCACTGCGAACTTGAAAGTAGCTTAAAAATGATAGTAAAGTGTAAAGATTGTTCTGTATGTTCAAACGGAAAAATGGAGGGTTGCCGGTTGGAGGCTGCTTTGAAAAATACCACACGATACAAAACTATAAAATATAATTTTTATATAAATTAAAATATTATTGTGCTACATATATCTAAAATTTAAGAAAAAAATTAAAAATTGTTTTTCCTTCAAAATCTTACATATCATGAATTATTGTTCTTTCAACGAAAATTATTTCCAACCAGCATGGCACCTATATACAAACTTAATACAACCGCAATAGGTTAAGCATGACATTATAAAACAAAACATTAGCTAATATTTTGAAAATAAATTAAGTAATGAGAAGACTGTATAATATACTATATAAATCTTAAAAGTAATGAAAGATGAATTATTTATAGCAATATAAAAAATTTTTGTTAGACAATTTTTATTGAAGTTTTTACATTCAAAAAGTAAAATGTTTTGCAGAATGACCAACAAAGAAAAATCAAAGATGTTTGTTTTTGATTGGAGCTTAAAGCGGCTCTCAAAAACAAATACTTTCCCCGTTCAACTGTGCAAAACTTTTCTGGCTCACTTTTACCATGTATAAGTATACAATTGGTAGGCATGACAATTTCAGCAATTTGAAAATGAATATAGTTTTTCATTTGTCAATGAATAGATTACTGCTTAAGTTATAAGGCATTGTCTTGTAACAACTTTTCCCTTTAACGAAAAACAGAAAATGCTATTCAGTTACATATGTTCTGAATAAGAGAACCAGGCATGTAGTGGAGGGTATATGGCATATACATTCTGTATTTTTTTTTTTTTTTGGAACTCCGTACATCCTCTGTTTCTCAAGTAAAGCTGTAACGTACATCATTTGCCTTAAAAGTTTGTGTGGACCCGGCGAAATCAAGAAAAATTTTAAAACGGGCCGTTCCGGCACATTTTTTTCAACGGGTCGGGCCGGCAAAAAAATTGAACGGGCCTGCCTGGCCGATAAAAAAATTAAGCGGGTCTATCGGCCCGATATATAAATATAATCGAAGCCTATAAAATATGAGCCATTTTCAATTAATATGACTTTCGCGTTAATACTAAATCTAAATGTGCATCACGAGACGATACTACTTCGACAACATCAATACAGAAATGTAACATGTCCAGCATAGAGATAAACAACAAGAAACTTTCTGACTCATTTTTAACTGTAAAGGGATAGAATTGACTGGCATGACTATTGAATAGATTTGGAATCGAATAGCGTGTTCCATTTTTGATAAATAAATTACTTATCGAGATATAAGAGATTCTTGTCACGTGACTGCAGGTTCTTCCCCTTTTCCCAGGATTTGAAAAACCCCACTTTTTTTAAAACCCTCCCACTGGGCCCACTAGTCTAAAAACCGGATTATTTCGAGATTTTCTGAAAAAAACGGGTTTTTTCGGGCTTTATTGAGTTTTTTTGGAGAACACTTTAAACGTCTAATTTTCATATAGGGGAGCTAGAGGATGTATGAGACAAGGGATGGATGGGACATTCTCAATATTTCAGGCTATAAACATTTATTTTAAATTGCTTCCTAACCCCATATACCTCTACCACAGTGTGCTTCAGAACTAAAAGTAAGACCACATTGCTGTTTTAATTTTCCTTCAAAGTTGCATTTTCTGAAATCTCTGCTTAAAAGTAAGTTTTTTTTTTTTTTTACATTTGAAGATGTGAAATATCTTATACAATATAAAAAATTGTAGTATTCTATGTTGTAGTTATTTATTTTAAGGTTCAATATCAATAATTAAAATGAATGAATAGTAACCATTGTGACAAAATAATTTTTGAGGTAAAATGGCTGAGAAGGGATATTATGCATCATGGGGATGATTGGGACATTTCAAATGGGGATGAATGGGACATTCTCACTCCTCCCTAGAGATGTTGAAAATTTTATTTATTAATTAAATAGTATTATATAGGATGATAAATCAATAATTTACGTCAATTAATAGTATTAAATAGTATTATATGAGTTGTTATTGTTTAAATTTCTGAGTGTTACTTATTGTATTGTAATAATTATTAATGGATTATCAAAAAATTGTTACTAAAACTTAATCAAAATAGATAAAATTGATAAAAATAGTATATGTGTATTGATCAAATGGGGGAAATTATACTGAATTTTGAAATGTTGCACATATAAATCCCCACCCCTAACATATTGGGTCAATCGGAAAGTTGGGAAAATCAATTCGTACCAGAAAATTCAATCATTTAATTATTAGACATTGATTCAGATATCTAATGTCTAATAATTATCGGGCAGAATTTTCCGGTACGAATTGATTTTCCCAACACGACATGACTTTCCGATCGACACAATAATTTCCGTTCTGCATGTTTCTACGATACATTTAATTAATATTAATTAATAAGTTATGATTGAAAATTATTAGCTATGTTATATTTAAAAGACATTTTGCACTTTCATTTCAAATCTAAAATGCCTCATAAGTGGAAAAAAAGAACAAGTTGATAGCCGAAGTCCGCATTAAAAGTTAAAACTTCAATAAAAGGAGTTATTGAAAAAAAAAAAAAAAAAAAAAAAAAAAAACATATCGATTCGTGCTGTAAAATCATATATTAGAAATATAATTTTCATATAAGGTTATAATTATAAATTTTAATTTGGTAAAATTGAATACAGGGAGGAAAATCTTTGTGTCCCATCCATCCCTATTATTGTCCCATTCATCCCCGCTGTGGGGATGATTGGGACAGGGAGGAAGGTTTTTTTGATTTCATAATATTTATATGAATAAATCATAATCTAGAATAAATATTGTTCATATATGTTGGCAAATACATAATGTATGAAATGTGATATATAATATTGATAGTAACTTAAATAAAAAAATACAAAAAAATATTTTTGTGAAAATGTCCCATTCATCCCCCATATGTTCATATATATATATATATATAATTAAGTTAATTTAAAAGGTACATTTGTATCTCATGGGACAAGTTTGCTGCATTAAGACTATACAGAGTATCCCCTCTCAACGGTGTCCAATGGCTAATTTCTAAACCGTTAGTCGTAGACATTGAGGTAAAGAAGTATTTTTAAAGCGATTTGGGTCAAGAAAATATTTATTAAAACATTACGAAATTTAAATTTTTATACGGTCCCCCGGTCCTATAGGTGATATTTAGTAAAAATATCCTATTGCACTAACAAGTAAGACAAAAAAGTCCCATTTCTCTGCGATTAAAACTGACCGAGTAATAGTGCGGTAGAAATAAGGGAAAAAACACCTTTAGGTGGAACTAATTGGAATAAAAATAATTCTTGTTGTAAATGGTAGTTAACGCTCTCCTAATGAACATTATAAAAATATGCAGTCGCACTGCTGCGCAAAATGCTTTTTTGCGGCATTTTGCGCAAATGTCTTGGAAAAAACATGAAAAATTAAAAAAAAAAATCACTAACAGTCATGTGGGGCATCAAATTACAGGAAATTTTGAGGTGAAAAAGAATATGATATCTGTTTTTGAAAGTAGAATATAAATAGTAATATAAATAGTAATAGTAATAGTAGAATATAAATAGTAAATAAAAAATAATGGCTTAAAAATGAATTTTGAATTCTTGTACAACATCATTTTATTAAAAATATTCAAAAATTTGAAATAAATACCAAAAAAGGATTTAATTATATCTATAAAATCATATTTATGTAACCAAATTCAAATATCCTCTTCATCGTCATCTAACTCAAAGCTGTCTTATGTGTTTCCACAGTCCTTTCCATAACAGATTTTACAAACTATAGAACATGGAAGTCCATGTCGGAGACATGTACATTTTGTAGTGTTATATGTATCTTCAACTGTAGTTCGACAGGCACATTTAATCAAATTTAACAGTTTGTCTGGTGCTGGGTTTAAGTCTGTTAATATCGGCTGAAATTCTCCATCAACCAACTGCCAACCCCACAGTGTAGGATCAGGAGTTAGCATATTTACATGTTTCCATATAAAACACTGCAAATGGACTCGAAGTAGATGGTATTTCGATGCATTTTGTGTTGGGGGCAAACGAGATATATCAAATTCTTTTTCAGCTGACTATTTTTCTCATGCATTGTTCAAAACGAAGCACGTTTAGGTCACTTGTTTCAATGTTGCCACCATAAAGTGACACAAGAACTTCTCTTTGCATGATCCTTAATGTGAAGTTCATTCGCATAAAATTTTTAATTGAATGGTTTGTTTTGAAAGCAGAAGATTTACTGTTCATAAATTATGCACTGGTGGTGTCACATCCTGTTAATGCGTAAATAAAAAGTAAAGTTTTGCAAGCCTTCTCTCCAATAGATGTTTGCATGGCATAAATGTCACGAACATTATCAGATTGTGTCGCAGACTGCATGAAATGTTCTTCGAAGAATGATATAATAGTAGGTTTAAAATAGTGTCATCAGCTATTACAGTGACATGTTTTTCCTGGGCTAATTTTAAAGCTTCTCTGATGATTACAGTGTCAGCATCACCTTCTGCATGAATGACGGAATGAACCCTTTCTTGAAAATAATTCCCCAGCATACTGGCAAAACGTTGTTTGATTGTACAGTTAGAAAAAAAATTCTTGATGATTACGGGTGAATTTTCATCAAAGATCCTACAACAGACGACTGTTTCATGCATAATCTATGCTCCATATCTTTTATATTTGGTTATTCATACCCATAAAAAACTATTGTCTCTTTTCCATACCCTCTGTTGACATACGATTCGTATTGCCTTATGACATCGATAAATGCTGCAGAAGATTACTATGGTAACTGGTGAATTAATGCACCGCCATCCAGAAGGTAGTGCGAAGTTTGCTGGGAATGAGACCGGTGTATTTCATTGACATTCATGCTATCTAATGTGTGTGTCAATGGTGATTTATCGGTTTTGTTGTTTGCTGGGTACCATGATCAAATAATGAAGTTGATAGAATGGATAACTCGTATATGAAAACCTCTCTTGTATCGTGAGCTCTATTATTCAAACAGATACATGCAACCATCCTCTGTGTTAAAAGACGAGAATCTACATCATGAGTCTCACCAGAAATAATAATTCATTTTTTTCAATACTTTCATGGTTACTGCTTTGTCTGATTTCAATAAAGTTTCACCTTTAAAAATTTTACCGCTAAGTTTATCATGAATGCTTCTTCCAATGATCCCAGCAAACACATACCTTTCGGCACACGATCGAACCGCAGCCGGCAGTGTCGGTTAAGTGTCGGCACCGACACAGTGGTTTCGGTGAAGTTTCGGCAGCATATCGGCAACTGAAACTTAAGAATCTGCATTTTCGACTGCCGGTTACCCTAATTGGTTCCCTTACGGTTACATATCGGCAAGCGACTTATACCGGCAAGTGACGCGGGACTGATATGTGATATTTGATAGTGGTACCATTAGATGAATACCAACATCGGTCTCCGAATTCGGAATTTTTAGTCTTAGCCGACATTTTTTCTTTTACTTAATTTTGTGTGAGTTTGAGTTTTGTTAATATAGTTATATATTTCACATTAAATTCTAATAGTGTTATAAACATAAAAATTGTCAGAAAAGCCTATATTTATTTATTTTAAAAAATGATTTGAATTCATTTTTAAAAGGATTTACAATTTCTTGAATCATCAAAAGATTTTTTTAAATCGTTCCTTAAAATTATTATTCATTATAAACTTAACCGTAGAAAGAAAAGAAAAATACTTCATAAGTTAATTCAATTTATTTTCCAATTATATATTCATTTTAAAAATAATAGCTAAGTTTCTTATTTTATTTAAAAATCGAATTATTAAAAAGCTTTTAAAATTATTTTACAAGCTATGAAAATATCAAAAAATCTACACATCTTTTTAGCATTAAAATTTAAAAGAAAAGATTCCGAAATTTCTCCCTTCTAAAAATTTATTTACTAAACGAAAAAAAAAAAAATAATATTTCTATTTTATTTTAAGATTAAAAAATGCTCATAAGTAAAAGAATAAATATTGCTACATTGTCATTAAAAATATATTCTACTTTAAATCATCAAATGTCAGATAATGAATTCTTATTCTAATTAAAATTTTAATTAAAGTGATAAATTTCCAACTTTATTTATTAAAATAAGTTTTTTCATGTTAAAACTAGTATGTTGTGGCCATCATAAAACTTTCTTCTATATAAATCACATCAATTAAATCATTTAAATAGTAGAAGAAATTACATCAATTTACCACCAATTCATATCAAAGTATATCTGAATTTCAAATTTGATGAAAATTCGTGCATTACTTTTTGAAATAGAGCTATAGCGGAAATTCTGAAAAAAATGTAGCATAGCAGCGCCACCTGTTGAGCGATTTACACCAAAACATATACAGCACAAACTGATATCAAGGTATAAGGTATACCTGAGTCTGAAGTTTGATGAAAATTCGTGCATTAGCTATTGAGATAGAGCTATAGTGAAAATTCTCAAAAATACAGCATAGCAACGCCACTTGTTGAGCGATTTACACCAAAACATGAACAGCACTAATTCATACCAAGGTATACCTGAATCTGAAGTTTGATGAAAATCTGTGCATTAGTTCTTGAGATAGAGCTATTGTGGAAATCGCGAAAAATGCAGCATAGCAGCGCCACCTGTGGGGTGATTTACACCAAAAACTAATCAGCACCAATTTATATTAGGGACTACTGGAATATAAATTTTTATTAAATTACGTGCATTAGTTCTTGAGATAGAGCGCCTACAAAATTTGTGTCACATACAGACAGACAGACTCACAGAACCACAGACTCACAGACAGACATTTTGTAAAAACATATTGTTTTTCGGAATCTCTGACCCCTAAAACGTGTAAATCCGTCGAAAACCGGAAGTCGAAATTTTTCATGAATCCAATACTTTCTTCTTGTAAAGATAGAAGAAAGTAAAAATATGTTTTATAAATTAACGCAACGCATGTAATTATATTATAATAACTAATAAGAAAATTTTATTAACTGAACAAAACCTCTACAAATAGTTAATTTCATTAAATATTTAATAATTTTTAAATTTATAAAAAAAAGCCAATTCGTTTGCTTTAACTAGTTCGCTAAAATATTTATTTCATTCATTTAAATACTAAATTAACTTTTAAATAAATGCGGATAAGACAATTACAAAAAAGAAACTTTAAAACACTTCAAAATTCCAATTTTCCCATCTACGATCTATCCACAACAACAAGCTATCACTTAAAGAAATGTCTTCCCCGTATTACCCCATAAGAATCCTCCCCGCAGCAAGGCTCAGTGGTTGAGTGGTTAAGGCTTTCACCTTCTGTCCCTGGGGTCCTCAGATCGAAACCAACCTGTTCCAACGCCGAAATACGCTCCCTTGAAATATTGACAAAAACACATGCCAAGATGGCTAATAGATGGCGCCTTCAAAAAAGATTTTTTCTTTCAATTTAAGCGGCTGTCCTGCTGCAGCCGGCATAGTATCCTGCCGGCATTCTCGCCGATCTTGCCGGCACCGGTCTGACCAAGTGACAGCCCAACGGACCGACTATCGCCCGGGGGACCACAAAAGTGTTGGAACCGATATCGGCAACCTGCTATCGTGCCGTTACCGCCAGAATCGGCAAGCGGCAGTCGTCCGATTGCTTCCCGATAGCTCTGTGTTTGTTGGGATGTCAGCATTTTCTGCAGCTACTTTGATTTTACTATCTGTACTTCCATTTAAAATATTCCATAAATCAGTGTAAGTAGCAGTAAATGGATCGTGGTCTATAAAAAATTGTATTACCTTTTTCATATTTTCGAAATCTGTTGCTATCATTGCATCAGTTAAATCAGTATGTTGTTCACGGCCAATGCGTGAAACATTGGTCAGCAAACTCATTGCATATGCTACTTCACTACATCGAGAATGTTTCAAAATCCAAGTTGCACGTTGACTTTTAGTCATACCGCCTCCATGAATTATACCAGTATGACTTTTAGCGCATTTCATGAGCATTTGCTCAATGTGGATATCGGTCCAAACACCAGACCACTTCTTATGGCCATTCTTCGTACAGTAAAGTGGCCTTCCTTCAGTATTTTGTAGACTTCTAGTTTCGTTGTTTTCAGTTCCCGCATTTGTTGATGGTATATTCTTGCGCTTTTAGCATAATTGTTATGACCTGAACTCGCAAAAAAGGTAGCATATGCTGAACTGCTTGTAGATGCATTTCAAAATTTCCTGATTACTCACTGAAATAAACGTCTCTACAATATCCACCATGTTCAGATACAACAGCCAGAGTTTAGCAGTACGGCTTTGTGATTTAAGAAGTTTCTTCCTTTCATGGATTAGTATTGAAAGTTTATAAAGATCAGGATTTGAAATAACTTTTTCTGCCTTGATATCACCTTTGAGCACTTTTTGGAAAAAGTGAATAAATTTTTCAAGGTTAAAATCATCATTTGATTCCATTTCCATTGCGTCACCGGTAGTGCATTGACTTTTTTTATGCGATCTCGCTAAAATCCGAATTTATAGCAACTAAAACTGATAGGCTGCATTTCAATTAATCAGATACAATTAAAGCAGTGAGAGACGAAGAGGTTAGAAGATGTCCTCGAAGAGCATGTGAATATGCTTTACCTTTTAACACATGCGGTACTGAATTTTCAGAATAAACTGTCTATAGGGCTCCTTCTATATCCGATTCAGCCATCAGTCCTCCAATAGCTCCAAGGAAGGACATCAGTGTATGAAACCTACCAAGTTGGATTAGCACATTGTCAAACTCTCTCTTGTAATCAGCGCATTTAATTTTCAGTGCCTTTATCCACAAGCATTGATGAAAGGCTACAACAAGAGTTTCTACATTTAGTCTCTTTGCTTCATACCTGATGAACATAAGTGTAGTGTATACACACATGTAAGAAATTGGATTTAGATCAATCGTTGGCAGAAACGAAGTTACTGTTGCAACACTGTGATCACCTTCTAAAGCAGTCTGCATGTATCCCAACCATCCTCATTGAGGCGTTTTAAATAACTTACTCGTACTCCAAAGAACATCGAAGAGATTAATTTGAATTGGTTCATAGGATAATTTGATATCTTACCTTATCTTATTTTGATATTTTACCTTTCGTAATGAATAAATTATTTAGAAATTATAAAAGTTGATTAATATTTTTGTGACAATATTGCTATAACAATTAATGTTACAGTCGGAGTTGTCACAAAACAGTATCAGGTATAGGTGTAATGTAATGTAGCATAGTTATATTTAAGATTTACCTATACGAAGTCATGTATCATTTTTCAAAAATTACCCCCTAGTTTATCTTTATAAACATTTTATTTTTAAAAACCAATATCATACTCGTTTTAAGCATTACATTTCATCTAATTTGATACCTCACATGATTTTTTACATTTAAAAAATTTTTCGCATTTTTTCAAGATGGCCGCCTAAAAGCACATTTTTCGCAACAGTACGAATGTATATTTTTAGGGTGCTCATTAGAAGCGTGTTACCTACCATTTACAACAAGTATAATTTTTGTTCCAATTAGTTCCACCTCTAATGCTATTTCTACTGTTCTATAATAGATGTTTAAAGTTGGAGTATCTTTTTTGCTGCAAAATAGAGTCAGTCTCAAATTTACTTGAAATAAAAATAATCGTCAGATATGAAATTTAACATTAAACATTGAGAATAAAATTACAATTATATTTTGAGATTTTTGTTTATTATGACATATTAAAGCAAAATATACAACTTGTACTAAAAATATAAGTAAAAAAAAATAACAGAAATTTTGTTACACCCCCCCCCCTCCTTCGCGCCCCAGACACAGACACAAGAAAGCTCAATTTGTAAGTATTTTTTTGTACCATCTTAATGGTTTTTTTTTTTTTTGGTATGCGTATATTTTTATACATAAATTTTGAATGGCTACTCTGAATATGTTAATGAAATTAATATGTCCTTTTTTGAAAATGATCCTCGTATCACTTTTATGTTCTTTTGCAATAAACATCAATTATTTGAATTATATGATGCTACTTGTGCGATTCATTCAATGATCTAAATAAGCATAACAAAATTGTTACAATATTTTAATATTTTGTTCTTATAGAGCACAGATTTATCCATTGAATGTCGGTCTTCTTATAACCACCTACATTCTCTCTTTTCTCGATAAGGTGAGTTTTGAAACTCACGTCTTCAATTATTTTAACCAATCTGAAAGTTAATTACTAAAAATTAACACTACCGTAATAATTATAAGGGGCCAGCCCATTCAGCTAAATCGCTTTAAAAATACTTCTTTACATTATTTAAAACATTTTTGAAATTGGAACTATATGTCTGTGACTAACGGTTTAGGAATTAGCCACTGGGCATCGTTTGGAGTGGACGAATTTAATACTTTATAATACTTTAAGCACTTCGTGTACGACCCCTCAAAGCTTAGTCCAACTCATCTGTTTTCAGTCTCAAAAAAGGGGTTTAAGTCATGAAATTGAAAGATTCATAACTCGGTCAATTTTAGCGTTAGTTGAATGGGGCTTTTTTTTTTTGTCTTACTTGTTAGAGAAATAGGAAAAGTTTACTAAATATCATTTATAGGAAGGGGGGACGGTATAAAAATTTAAATTTCGTAATTTTTTAATAAATGTTTTTCTTGGCCTAAATCGCTTTAAAAATACCTCTTTCCCACATTTAAAACATTTTTGTAATTGGAACTATATTAGTGATGGGCGATTCTCGATAATTTACCAATCGAAAAAAATCGTCATCGTAAAAAAGATAATCGATACAGTCATCGATTACTTTCGAGAATCTACAATCGAGATCTTCTACAATCGACTATTCAAATCATTGTTTTTACATATATGTAAGGCAGATTTTATTAAATATATGTAACTGAAAACAGGTGAAATAAAAAGAACAACAAATCGAAGGGAGGCTATAATGGAGCCACAAGACTGGAAAAGTCATATGAGGGCGCCTCCTGGTTGAAAAAAGTTGAAAAAACGCGAGTAGGTATGAAGCTGTAAGGGGAGTTCGAGTATAAAAAAATTATTATTTTTCGGCAAAACATGAACTAAAAGGATGGTAAATGGAATCAATATATTTTATTGATTACATTAAATGAACGTCTGCGGTGATCAAAGTAGGGGGGGGGAGGAAAGTGCATAATATGAATAAGTGATCACAGGATTTTCCAACCATATATCATATGACGGGTGTCGGCTAAATTTAAAATAGTGCCCCTGCGCGGGGCAAAGTAGGGGGAGGGGCGCGGACGATATATAAAATGAAATAGTAGTCTCAGAGCTTTCCAATGAAATATCACATGAGGGGTGTCGGCAAAAGATAGAAAAGAGTTCAAAATCCCAGGATTCCAATTATCTTGCCACCCGAAATAACCATACCTCTTTTTGAAATTATCATATATCATAAAATATTTATCGGAGGGATCCGTAAAAAAATCCGATCTGAAATGTTTTAAAACGCTACGATTTCAAAAAAGTTCGAAAAGTGCCTCTCTCGGGGCACCAAAATAGGGAGGGAAGAAGAAAGGTTCATAATATGAAATAGTGGTCCGAAAACTTTCCGATGATATATCACATGACGGGTCCAAAAAAAGTTTGAAATCCACCCCTCCCACGTGGGTTCACTCTTTCTTCCCAGAATATACCCGGAAATCACGCAGACCCACTTTTATAATTTTATATTTAATAAATAATATTTATCGGAGGACTCCATAAAAAAACCCATTTAATGATATTTGTTATAGAAATCGCTAGAATTAAAAAAAAAAAAAATTCACTCTCGAGGCCCCTCACCGCTCACTCTCCCGGCCCCCTCCCGAAATTCAACTCTGGGAGGAGAAAGGTTCATACCGAAGGAATTTCCGATGATATGTAACAGGACAGGTTCGGTGAAAGTTTGAAAATCCCCCCCCCCCTCGGTCCACTCTCGCGCCCTCCGGAATTCACTCACCTTCCTCTTTGAGTTTTTATAGTTAATAAATAATATTTATCTGAGGGCCCCATACTGTATAAAGGCTTGGCAGAGCTAAAATAAGAGAAACATTGAAAATTCAGGGCAAAATGACACTAAATTCAACAGTAAAGTTTGAAACTAGTGTTAGTAGTATTTTAACTTTTTTAACAATACCTGCGCGAAGTTCGTTTTCCTCAGAGGTTAATTATTTATTTCTCAATATAAAAGCAAAGCATAGGTAAGATAAAATTGGCTTACCTTGTATTTATGTTTATCCGTAATCTGTCTGGAATCCAACATCTCCAAGGGTAATTCCATCTATAGCTTCTCGTTGTTTGTCTGTTTTAATCCATTGATAACGATGCGATATTCGGTGTCATCTTAAAACACGCGTAATTATTTTGGGACTTGTATATTTAAATATGTTGGGAACTTTTAAAGAAAGAAAAAAACATTTTAATTCAGCATAAATATCACATTTCTCATTGGAGAGTCTAGTTTACAAGTGTGAGTAGACAAACATATATAATACATTATTGATTATGAAAAAACGGGAAATTATTGCCATTTATCTTAATATTACATTATTTATATCAATATTTATACTTATAGTAATTTAAAAGTTTATTAATGTTCGAAAGTCTTTAACTTCTTGATTATATGATGAAATGTTTATAATAGAATGTTTATTTAGAATTGTGCAATCACTTAATCACTTCCTTGTTTCGGATAATAACCACTTTTCATAATTGCTTTTATAAATCACATTTGACAGATGAAAAAACAATTTACTGAGTTTGATTAATTTAATGTCCTTGATTTGGAGATTATATTTCACAAAAACTGCCAACAATTCCCCCCCTTAATCTCCTAATGAGGATTGTTCTGTAATTTCAATTCATTTCTATTATTTAGAAATTCACTCTTTGGCTCCGGTTTGGCGAGCATGTCTGCTGTCATTGACTTGCTTGGACAATAACGCAATTCAATAATTTTGTCTTCTTTCCGCAGTTTAATCACATTATATTTTATATCAATATGCTTCGTTTTTTTGAGAACTTTTCGGATTCTATCATTTTTACGCAAGATTTATTATCTTCATAAATGACAGTAGGAAATTTTTGCGGTCTATCAAGATCTTCTAATAATCTTAATAGCCATATTAATTCTTGTGTAGCGCTCGCCGCTGCTACAAACTCTGCCTCTGCAGATGATTTTGTTGCACACGTTTGTCTTTTCGTTATCCACTGTATTGGATTCTTTCCTAAAAAGGAATAAATTTCCTGTCGTTGATCTTCTTGTTTTTAGATCTCCACCCCAGTCTGCGTCTCTATACACTTCTAAAATGGGTGGCTCTTCCATGCTGATTACTAAGTTTAGGTCTTTTTTTGAATACAGATATCTTATTAAACTTTTAACACCTTTCCAATCTCTTTCAGACGGCGTTTCATTTTTTCTACTCACAACATTCACCCTTACTAAAATGTCGGGCCTACTTATTGTAGCAACATATAATAGCACATCTATTGCTTGTCGGTACTTAGCGTTGTTTGGCATTTGTGTTTCCTCATTGTCTAATCGCTGAAAGCCTGTTTCCATTGAGTGCCATATGGCTTAGAATCTTCTAAATTAAATTTCTTTGAAATTTCTATTATTTTTGCTGTTTGATTTAGTTTAAAGCCGTTGTGAGTTTTTTGTATTTTAATCTTCAAGTGCATACTTAGATTTTAGTTTATCTATTATATCGTTTATATCTTCATATTTCCTTGCGATGAGAATGCCATCGACATATACTGCTATATAAACCATCTTTTCCCCTTCTTTTATTATAAATAAGCAGTTATCGGCATTGCTCTGTTTAAATTTTAATTCTTTTAGTGTTTCACTAATGTTTGAGTACCATGCTCTTACAGCTTGTTTTAATCCGTATAGGGCCTTCTTTAATTTACAAACCTTGTTGGGTTCTCTAGTGTTTATATACTCCTTAGGTTGTGATACGTAAACATTTTCTTCCAGTTCACCATGTAAAAATGCTGTTTTGATGTCTATCTGCCTAATATTGAGATTGTGATATGCTGCGGCAGTTATAAAAACTCTTAAAATTGTATGGAAAACTAGTGGAGTGTAAGTTTCATCGAAATCTACTCCATACTTTTGTCTAAATCCTTGTGCGACCAATCTCGCTTTGTAACGCTTGATTTTTCCGAATTCGTCATACTTCGCTTTAAAAGTCCATTTCGACCCAATTACTCTTGCTCCTTGTGGGGTATCAACTAAACACCAGGTTTCATTTTCATTAAGGGATTTCATTTCCTCTTCTGTCGCTTTTATCCAGTTCTGTTTTTGTATAGAATTTTCAATACTCATCATGCAATAGGGAATTTTACCTAGCAAAATTAATGGTAGTTCTGGAAATCGGCTTGATTTATGTTTTTTTTGGTCGCTGAATCCGAATTTGTAACTTCCCACCAAAATTTCCCTTGGCAACCCCCCGCTCCCAAATTTTGGTATAAAGACCACCAAAAATGGTTTTTATTTAAAAAAAAAACAAATTCTTTTATTCTTTTAGGGGACAAGTATCTAAAAATTCAGAAAGTAGACAAAATTTGCAACAAATTACATATATGACATTATGACTTAGGATGAAGGGGAAGGGGGGATCTGCCTCGAACATGCGCGCGGTGCTGTGTGGACTAAGTTACGCAATTCCACTTAACCACTCACACGTTTACATTCGCCCTACCATCTCCCCTCCGAACTTTCCTTATAAGGTTTACTTTAAGTTTTTTGGGTCGCTAAATCCGAATTTTTAAATTCCCCCCAAAATCCCCCCCCCCCGAAAACTCCTAAAACAGTTGTTATTAACTTAAATTTCTTATTGTTTTAGGGGAAAAGCATTACGAAATTCAGAAACTAGATAAAATTTGCAACAAATAGGATAGATGACATTATGACGTAGGAAAAACGGGGAGAGAGGGGGCTGCCTCGGAACATTCCCCGCGCGTTCTTCTCATAAACCAAATTTTTTCAAGATATCAATTTTTTGGGGGGTTGCCGGGTTAAATTTTGGCGGGAAGTTACAAATTCGGATTCAGCGACCCAAAAAACATAAAGTGAGTCGAAATCCAGAACTAGTATTAATTTTTCCAGGTAAAATCCCCTATTGCCTGGACTTCATAACATAGTGCACGTAGCACCGCAGTGCATGTTCACAGGCAGCCCTCCCCCTCCCCGTTCATCCTACATCTTAATGTCATATATCCTATTTGTTGCAAATTTTGTCTAGTTTCTGAATTTCGTAACACTTTTCCCTTAAAACAATAATTTGAGGGGGGGTTTCGGGGGAAAGTTAAAAATTCGGATTCAGCGACCCAAAAATCTTAAAGTAAACTTTACAGAGAAAGTTTGGAGGGGAGATGGGAGGGCGAATGTAAACGTGTGAGTGGTTAAGTGGAATTGCGCAACTTAGTTCACGCAGCACCGCGCGCATGTTCCAAGGCAGATCCTTCCTTCCCCTTCATCCTAAGTCATAATGCCATACATCTAATTTGTTGCAAATTTTGTCTACTTTCTGAATTTCTAGATACTTGTCACCTAAAACAAAAAATTGATTTTTTTTAATAAAAACCTTTTTTGGGGGGAATTTTACCAAAATTTGGGGGGGGTTGCTGGGGGTAATTTTGGTGGGAAATTGAAAATTCGGATTCTGCGATCCAAAAAACATATAGTAAGCCATTTTTCCAGAACTACCATGAATTTTGCTAGGTAGAGCCCCTATACGGTCTCTAATACCTGGACTATCATGTCTTCCGAACTGTTAGGTACAGTCATGGAAAAAAAAATAAACACCCCTACTAACTCCTCAACAAATTATCGTAGAAGAAATTTACTGGTACCGAACGATTGGAAATAAAGTCTATTTTTAAATGATGTATATAAAATTTTATTAGGGGGCTATATACATATTATAACGAACCATAACTTTGTTTTTTAAATAGCAGGTACACAATTCTGACAGCATAAAGGAACTCTACATCCTTCAATTAGCCTAAAAACAAATTTTTATGCAATTCGTACCATAAGTTTCCGAGAAATTAATCATTTTAAAACGAGCGTATTTTAAGGGCTGTATCAAAATTGAAGTTCCGTACTCTATTGTCAACCGAGAGAACCGCCTTCTTGTTCAAGGCACTTTAAGCGTTACTCAAGGAGTCAATGAGGGCTGTTTGATTACCGGACAGCAGAATAAATTTCAAAATATTTACTCACTTCTATCATAGACCATCTTAAACCATCATTTTGCCGTTTTTTAAGCATAATTTTAAAACTACTTGGAAGAAAAATGTGAAATTTTGGATTGACATAAAGCCGGACTTAATAAATCTAAATCCATCAAGAAATTTGTAGGTTGCAATTCATAATTTTTTCGAATATTAATTTCATAATTCATAATTCATATCATAAAATTATGAAAATTGCAAATTCAGCGTATTTATGTTTGGGTTTATTAGTATTACTGCTACAAAAAAAATTAGCACATTAGAAGCATAATTTCAGGACCCAGCTAAAAATGAACTGCAGTGAAACTTTAAAAAAAAATGTAGTTGGAAGACTGCGGTATTTGGCACAAATCCCTGCAGTGTTTTTGAAGTCGACATAACTATAAATTAACCGCAGTAAATGTGTAGTTGATAACTACACACTCACCGCAGTAAATTTATAGTTATGTCGACTTCAAAAGAACTGCAGGGATTTGTGCCAAATCACCGCAGTCTCCCAACTACATTTTTTTTGCAGTTTGACTGTAGGCCTTTTAAAAATTTATTAGAAAATATGGGGAGAAATGCCGGATGTGCATAACATAAATAAGTCGTATTAGGCCTTTCCAACAAAATGCCACATGATGGGTGACTCGCAAATTTAGAAAAAGTGCCCCGTTGGGGGGGGGGGGGGGCAAAGTGGGAGGAGGGAAGACGGATGTGCATGACATGAACAAGTGGTATTAGGCCTTTCCAACAATATGTTACATGATGAATGACTGCAAAATTTAGAAAAGTGCCCCCCTTGGGGGAGGGAAGTGGGGTGAGGGAAGTTGGATGTGCATAACATAAATAAGTGGTATTAGGCCTTTCCAACAATATGTCACATGATGGGTGACTGCAAAATTTAGAAAAGTGCCCCCTAGGGGGGGGACTGGATGTGCACAACATGAATAAGTGCTCACAGGCCTTTCCAACAATATGTCACAAGGCATGATGGCAAAATTTAGAAAAGTTCCCCTTGGAGGGGGAGGGGGCAAAGGGGGGGGGGAGAACCGGATGTGCATAACATGAATAAGTGGTATTAGGCCTTTCCAACAATATGTCACATGATGGGTGACTGCAAACTTTAGAAAAGTGCCCCCCTTGGGGGGGGCAAAGTGGGGTGAGGGAAGCCGGATGTGCATAACATGAATAAGTGGTATTAGGCCTTTCCAACAATATGTCACATAATGGGTGACTGCAAAATTTAGAAAAGTGCCCCCTTGAGGGGGGCAAAGTGGGGGGAGGGAAACCGGATGTGCATAACATGAATAAGTGGCATTAGGCCTTTCCAACAATCTGTCACATAATGGGTGATTGCAAAATTTAGAAAAGTGCCCCCTTGAGGGGGGCAAAGTGGGGGGAGGGAAACCGGATGTGCATAACATGAATAAGTGGTATTAGGCCTTTCCAACAATATGTCACATGATGGGTGACTTCAAAATTTAGAAAAGTTCCCCCCTTGGGGGGCGGCAAAGTGGGGTGAGGGAAGCCGGATGTGCATAACATGAATAAGTGGTATTAGACCTTTCCAACAATATGTCACATGATGGGTGACTGCAAAATTTAGAAAAGTGCCCCCTAGGGGGGGGGGACTGGATGTGCACAACATGAATAAGTGCTCACAGGCCTTTCCAACAATATGTCACAAGGCATGATGGCAAAATTTAGAAAAGTTCCCCCTTGGAGGGGGAGGGGGCAAAGCGGGTGAGGAAAGCCGGATGTGCATAACATAAATAAGTGGTGATGGGGCCTTTCTAACAAGTTACATGAGGGATGGCGGCAAAATTTTGAAAAGTGGGAGTTGCACCACCTGTAATACACCTTCACTCCTCTATGAAATTTTTATATATTATAAATGACATTTATCGGAGGGCTCTGTAAAAAAATCCAATCTAAAAGGATGAAAATATTAAAAAAGTTCAAAAAGTAAGAGAAATAATGAAATTCTTCGATCAGCCGTGGTGAAAATCTGCGAAATTCATCCATCGACAATATGAAAAAAATCGCACGAGTTTTGCAAATCGATCGCAAGGAAGCTCCCGCACATTTCCCCGATCAGTAGAAATAAAATATTGCAAAACTCGAGAATTGGTAGCGTGAAAAAAATTGTAAAAATCATTACTCACTCAATGAAAAAATTTATGAAATTCCCCAGTCCATTATTGAAAAGCCCCACCAGTGGCCGAGAGGTTCTGCTCTCGAAGCTGGTAGACGGGAGGTGCTGTGTTCGATCCCAATAGCGCCCGTCGGCCTAATCTTTCAGAGTTTTCTTCGGACCTTGGTTTTCCAAGCATAAATACGGGTTAGGTTCCCTTAGAAAGACCACCCACGGAGGGCACTCCCCCCCGTTAGGGCCTATATCCCTCGTGCTGATAACTGGCCATCATAAACACAACCAACAACCATTATTGGAAAAAAAAAAAAAAAAAAAAACAGAACAATTCTTCAGTCGGCTGCTTTAAAATATTGTGAAACTTGACAACCTGTTAAAGAAATCAATCGAGAAATTCATCAATCGAGACAAAACTCACAAGATTCTTCAGTCTGTGGCAGGAAAAAATGTGAAATTTGTTGACCGATTGCAGCTGAAAAACTGCTAAATAAGTCACATTAACTGATAATTGAAAAATAGTTATTGAATATTAATATTTTAAAAAAGGAATGCATAATAACATTAAATGGGGGAAAAATCGCAAAATTCAATCTGTCACAGGAAAACATTGCAAAATTTTATTGATAAAAAATAGAGCTGTACTGAGTATTCGGTAAATACTGAGTATTCGGCATACTCGGCCAATACCGAGTAGTTGTAAGAATTTCAAACTGATCAGTAAAAAGTTATTCGAATATCAATGTATAATATATGTAATAATTCATAAAACTATTTACTCAGTATTTAACAATATGTGTACAAAATATAGAAAAAGTTAAGCAAAAACCCCTCATAAAATAATTCAAGATTAAAGTTTAGTTTCACACATACAAATAAAAGTAAGTTTTTCTTATTACACAACTACTCGGTATTTTCGGTACTCGGTCGAGTAGTCAGTGGCCGAGTACTCGGTACTCGGCCAAAGTACTACTCGGTACACCACTAATAAAAAAGGAGTCTAAGAAAATCAATTCAAATTATTTTTTGTGAACAAGGTACACGAATGCAAGAAAAAAATTTAGGTGCCAATGGGCAGTCTCTCACCACTAAATTGTATTTGTTATTTTTTGTCTAATATTTTACCTAAATTTTTTGTAAGAATTTAAGTGAAGAGAACTAATAAAATTTAGTGGTGAGAAACTGCCTGCTGGCGCCTAGATTTTTACACTTCTGTTCTGCGAGTGCCCTTTTTAAAAAATTCGCACACAGCAGTCCTTTTTTCTAGAATCATCACTATCCTAGTGTTGATTCTAGATAAAAAGGGCCACTGGGCGGAAATGTTTAAAAAACAGCACACTTGTACGTTGTCGCTTGCAGGGAAAATCTGAAAAAGTGGTCTGAAAGTCGAAATTCATTCATCGACCATATGATAAAAATCCCACGAGTTTCACAAATCAGTATCAAGAAAAAACTAAATTTTACCAGTGGGTAGAAATATAATATTGCAAAATTTGTCATTCAGTTGCATGAAAAAAAACTGAAAATAGTCATTAAGTCGTCAGAAAATTTGGTGAAATTTGCCAGTTGATTGTTGGACAAAAAAGAGAAATTCTTTAGTCGGGGATTTTGATCAAAAATTTACCTTAACACTTTGGCTGCCGCCCATTTTTCAAACTCTGTTCCCAGGCACCGAATGCGTGACTTAGAGATCTGCACGGGCAGTCCCGTGGCCCCAGAGTTGATTTCAGGGGGTGGGCTCTCATTGCTTTGGAAGGAATGCCCCCCCCCCCCCCCCCCGGGCCAGCACCTGAAATTAACTCTGGGGCCACGGGTCTGCCCATGCAGATCTCTTAAGTCACGCATTCGGTGCCTGGGAACAGATTTTGAAAAATGGGCGGCAGCCAAAGTGTTAACGTAAATTTAAGGATATTGTCATTGGTTTAACATTAGCTTGTGAGTATTGTAACATGACAGTGTACTAAGCTCATTCAATATCCTCCTATGCAAAAAAACATTTAAAAGAAAAATTAAGGATATTGTCATTGGTTTAACATTAGCTTGTGAGTATTATAACATGACAGTGTACTAAGCTCATTCAATATCCTCCTATGCACAAAAAAACATTTAAAATAATTAAGGATATTTTCAGTGGTTTAACATTAGCTTGTGTGTATTGTAACATGACGGTGTACTAAGCTCACACAAATCAGTATCAAGAAAAAACTAAATTTTACCAGTGGGTAGAAATATAATATTGCAAAATTTGTCAATCAGTTGCATGATAAAAAAATGAAAATAGTCATTAAGTCATCAGAAAAATTTGTGAAATTTGCCAGTTGATTGTTGGACAAAAAAGAGAAATCCTTTAGTTGGGGATTTTGATCAAAAATTTACCTTAACACTTTGGCTGCCGCCCATTTTTCAAAATCTGTTCCGAGGCACCGAATGCGTGACTTAGAGATCTGCACGGGCAGACCCGTGGCCCCAGAGTTGATTTCAGGGGGTGGCTCTCATTGCTCCGTAAGGAATGTCCCCCCCCCGGACCACCCCCTGAAATCAACTCTGGGGCCACGGGTCTGCCCGTGCAGATCTCTAAGTCATGCATTCGGTGCCTGGGAACAGATTTTGAAAAATGGGCGGCAGCCAAATTGTTAACGTAAATTTAAGGATATTGTCATTTGTTTAACATTAGCTTGTGAGTATTGTAACATGACAGTGTACTAAGCTCATTCAATGTCCTCCTATGCACAAAAAAAACATTTAAAATAATTAAGGATATTTTCAGTGGTTTAACATTAGCTTGTGTGTATTGTAACATGACGGTGTACTAAGCTCATTCAATATCCTTCTTAATAAATGAAAAAAATCATTTAAAAAATTTAAACGCATATGAAAACTCTGTCATGTGGAAAAAAAAAATAATTCTTCGATCGCTTGCAGGGAAAATCTGAAAAAGTGCTCTGAAAGTCTAAATTCATTCATCGACCATATGATAAAAATCCCACGAGTTTCACAAATCAGTATTAAGAAAAAACTAAATTTTAACAGTGGGTAGAAATATAATATTGCAAAATATTGCCTTTATTATTTGATTCTGAGAAGTGTCATAATTGACGAAAAAAACTAATTTGGCCCTATTACCATTCAGAAGTGTAAATTTTCTTTTTACAATAACACAATTCATATGACAGTAAAAAAAAGATTGCTTCATTTAAAAAATTTAATATTTTACATAATTAGTGAGTACGTACTCATTAAATAAAAATTACTATTAACACTATGTTATATTATTAACACAATGTGTCAAACCGCTTTGTATTACATAAAACTCTTTCATTCCTAAAAAGAAAATAAGTTACTTACCTGTGAAATGTTATGCACTTATTGTAGGTATCCTAGGCAGGCATCAAGTTATAATTTGAAGTTCAGTATTGATTTTTTGTGTAACTGAACATCAAAACATACTTTAATACAAAGCACAGATAAGTATCTGTGTAAGATATTTAAAAATTCTGAAACTTTTAATCTAAAAGAACATACTGATTGAAGCAAGTGTAAATCTGAAATAAAACATTGTTAATTACTATAAATAGATAAGTGCACTAAATCAATAATAATCGAACTATCTGGATTGTCACAAACAAAATTTTATCAAATGTTTTGGATGACATTTGAATTTAATTAATCCTGTTAATATGAAATGGACCTAATTTTTTTTCGCATGCATTAACCGTTAATAGTACAATCTCATCTGGATTTGAAATACTAACGATGATTGTACAAAAATTGCGACGGTTTATAAATCGTTAGCACTTTATTCAAATTAACTCAATCGTGTGGATCTGAAATTAATTTCTTTCGAATGAGAATGTAAAAATACCAATACAGCCACTTTATTTCAATAAACAGTGGTGATATTTTTCGCCAAACTGCAAAATAAATGATCTTCTTTTAGCAAATCAACGTGGTACTCCGCGCCGATTTTCATAAACAAGCCGGCGTTTCCGTGAGTTGATGTGTTTCTTTAATGCTTCTCCTGCAGTTGCAACGAAACCATGGGGTTAGACATTCAGCTGTAACAGGTTGAAAAATAAATCATATGTCCAAATGAGAAATTTAAATAAAATAAAGGAAGAAAATTATACTATTCTTTTGTTGTTCTTCTTTGTTTTTATGAGGTAAAAGTGGAAAACTGGAAGTTATATGTATGTCCGATATGGAAGAAAGACAATTTATGCAGTATGCAATGAGTAAACCCACCTGTGTTTCTAATTTCTAATCATGGGCGACATATAAAAGAATGGTTAGGCCACTGTCCCTCTCGATTTTGAAATTTATCTAATTAAATTTCCTTTTTCTTCGATTTTGAAAAATAGTAAATTTTTTTCGAGTAATTTAAAATAAAAGAGGAACTAAAAACTAGTTATGAAGATAGTGGGGCAGTGAGCAAGGGAGACCTATTGACCCTCCCTTGATTTTAAAATTTAATTAATAAGAATTTCTTTTCTTCTGTTTTCAAAAACATTATGTAAATATTTTGAGTAACTTAAAATGAAAATAAATAAGAAATTTTCAGTTAAGGGGTGGTGGTGTGTGTGTGGGGGGTGGGCGAGACTCATTGCCCCTCCCTGGATTTTGAAATTTAATTAGCAATATTTTTCAACAATTTACAAAAACATCGTAAAATTTATTCTTTTCGAATAACTTAAAATAAAGGAACTAAGAACTTTCTGTTAGGGGAAGGGGGCACATGTGAGTCATTGCCCCTCCCTCGATTTTAAATTGTAACTATTTTTTTTCTCTGATTTTTGAAAAACATAGTGAAATTTGATCTTTTCTCTTATCTTAAAATAAAAGAATAACTAAGAATTTTCTCTTAGTTGAACGAAGTTAGAAGAGAGCTATTGCCCCTCCCTAAATTAAAAAATTTAATTAATTAAATATTCTTTTTCTTTTGTTTTCAAAAACATAGTAAAGTTTATACTTTTCGAGTAACTTAGAATAGAAAAATGAGAAATTTTACATTAAGAGGGAGGGAGAGGGGGGGGAGTGAGAGGTTTATTGCCCTCCCCTCCCTGGATTTTAAAATGTAACTAATAAAAATTTATTTTTTTTCCACTTTTGAAAAGTAGTAAAATTTATTCTTTTCGACTAACTAAAAATAAAGAAACTAAGAATTTCCTGTTAGGGGAAGGGGCATAGCTGAGCGATTGCCCCTCCCTTGATTTTAAATGTTAACTATTTTCTTCGCTTTTGAAAAACATACTGATTTTTTTTTAATTATCTTAGAATAAAAGAGGAATTAAGAATTTTCAGTTAGGGATAGGGTAGGGGGTAGGAGAAACCTATTGCCCCTCCTTGGACTTCAAAAGTTAATTAATTAAAATTTCCTTTTCTTCTATTTCAAAAACATAGTAAAATGTATACTTTTCGAGTAACTTACAATAAAAGAAATGAAGAAATTTCTCATTTCCCGCCCCCCACCCCCTGGCTTTTGAAATTTAATTAATATTTTTTTTCTCCGATTTTGAAAAAAAAAAAATAGCAAAATTTATTCGTTTAGAGTAAGTTAAAAAAAAAAAAAAAAACTAAGAATTTTCCGTTGTGGGAAGGGGCACAGGTGGGTTGATGCCACTCCCCCTCCCTCGATTTTGAAATTTAACTAATTTTTTTTTCTCTGATTTTGAAAATCATAGTGAAATTTAATTTTTTTTATCTTAGCTTAAAATGAAAGAGGAACTAAAAATTTTGCGTTAGGTAGAAATGTGACTTTCAATTAAGTCCTTAAAAGTCTTGGAAAGAGTATTAATTATCATTAGTATTTAAAAAGTGTGTTTCATAACATGCAACTCTCACAAAATTAAAACAATTTTAAACACTTTAGAAAATTCGGGAAATATCACACAATAATACAGCATTGTGTCTTGCAAAAGAATCTTACAGTAACTGCTGTTATACTGTAGTTACTATTATAATAATCATACTTACAAAATTAAGACCTGTAAAGTTCTTCAGAAACTGCAGTCAGACTGCAGATACATCACCGAAAATTTTTGTGAATTAATTGCTATAAAATCACTTGAAATTCACTGCCGTTTTACTGTAGACATAAAGTCTTACTGTTTTTTAAATTTTGGGTTGAAAAAATACTTGTCAATAACTGGAAAATAACTGAGGTGTTTTTACTGTTGATATTGCACTACAAAAAAAACTACAGTTGACCGTAGAAAAACTTGAAAAATACCTCATTTCTGTAAAAAAACTACAGTTCATTTTTAGCTGGGGAGATATAAATAAAAATATGAAAATGTAAGTTAACATTAGAAGCACTAAATTTTGAATGTTTATAATTTAAAAACTTATCATTCAAATGACTTGAAATTTGGTGTCTAGGCATAGTTTGAACCGAAAATTTGAAATATCTTTTTAAAATGGGTATTGCCATTTAAAAAATGAAGTTTGGATTCGTTTTAATATGTAGATGGCCCCCTAAGCAAATTTTATATACATCATTTAAAAGTAGACTTTAGATCCACTCGTTCGGTACCAGTCACTTTTGTCTACTATAATTTGTTGAGGAGTTAGTAGGGGGTGTTTACTTTTTTTTTCCCACGACTGTACATTAGGGTGGTCACAAGCAACATGGGGAAATTTTTTTTTAACGTTTTGTTCGGAGGGACCCTCCTAAAAGTTGCCAATTAGTTAGAAAATGAGATTGGCAAAGTTTCAGCTCAAATAAATAATATTAACCCGTGCCTCATCGAGTTTGAATTCTTGAAAATTTGCAATTTTTGGCAGAAAATTGTCGTTTTTCTTTCCTTACGTGAAAAATATTTGACTTAGAAACATGATTCTTGTTTTATTTCATAGAAACTGTTGTTGCCTTGAACTTTTACTCTCATGAAAACTTATATTTAATGAACATTTAGTATTTTTCAGAACATCTAGTGAACCATACCTCAAACCCTGCATTTTTTAAACATAGGTAAAAAATGACAAATTAAAAATTTTATTACTTTTGATAATTTTTTTGTATTATTTTTATTATTAGGCAAAAATAAGTGAACAATTTTTGTAACTTTAAAAATATTTCACGAATTATAATTGATTATTAGTTATCTAGTTCTGTGTCTAGTAAGAAAGAGCTTCTCGATTTGTGTTGTAGTTGAACCTCTGAATTTCTCTTTTTATTACAAGGCTGTTTTTGTTATCTGTTATGGTTATCTATTTTTAGAATTGACGAAACATTCCGTAAAACACCTTCCCCCTCTTGATATGATGGCAGAGATGTAAGATTTTTTAAATTGGCCACATGTCTCATCAAATCATCGACAGTAAGCAGCCAAGTAATTGTCCAGTTTTATGTATTTTATTTTATAATATTCGCAAAATGAACTGAACGCCAGAGAAGCTGCTAGACTTAGAATACATCCACTAGCTAACCACAGACATCGACTCTGTAAATAACTGTTTCGTAAACAAAAAACTGAGCTCATCAAAAACAGATTTTTAAATTCCCGTTTAGAGAGAACTGTTGTTCACTGGGGTGGAAAACTGCTTCAACATTTTTTGAATAAAGAAAATGTAGAGTGGATAAAAGTTTTAATTAGTTGTGGGGATGAAGAACAGTTACTACGAGTTCCTCAACTTGAAAATAGTATCGGAATAATTCAGGCGAAAGCTGTATTTTCAGCAGTTGAAGAGTGGAAGGAAGTTGGTAAAATCCAGGCAATATTTTTTTATACAACTGCAGTAAACTCAGGTCGCCTCAGAGTTAACCTGCATTTTTCTATAGCAATTGTTAAAGGAAAAATCTTCTGTATTTACCATAACGCCAGCATAATTTAGAAATTTTCCTAAAAGCTGTTCTTGATTGTAAAATGGGCATAATCACTGCCCCTCAGCCAGATATTTAAAAAAAACCCAATTCTGATTGGGTGGTCTAAATTAAACCAGAGTAAGTATACAAATGTTATTGAAGATGAAATTCTAGGCATAAATAGTTAATTCAGCAGAAATTTCAAATTTTCTTACAGGAACTCTTAAAAATTAACAGCTCAGGGATGATTATAAAGAGTTTATCCAACTTTGTTTAATTTTTATAGAACTCCTTCCTGCAAAAGACTTTTTTTCAAAGCACCTGGTACTTTTAATCACGTTAGAAGGATGGAGACACAGGCCATTCATTCTCTCAAAATATATTGTTTCAGGGATCATCTTTCAATAACAAATTTAGAAAAAGAAGGTATCAGAGATCTTTTCTTATTTTTAATCAATATTTATGCAAAAGCGTGCTTCAATACTTCCACTGCCACTTTAGCCCCCAATTCAAGACCTGCAAATAATAAAATCAATTGTTCACTACAGAAAATTTGATAAATAGGTTACAGACAAAGCACTTGCTAAAATGACAAATCGTCTTTGGTATCTTAACTCGGATCAAGTTGCATTTCCATTTTTAGATAACACTTTGGTAAAAAAAAGTCAACATAAGCCACCTTATCTAAACCATTACCACTTCAATCCCTTCCGGTGCAGTATCCCACGCCGGGACCACCTAATTTTAATTCCAAACTTACAAACGGCACGAAGAATATTTTAATAAAATTTTGCTTTTACAATGAAAGGTTAAAGTAGTGTGATTTTAATTTCTAAAAATGTCGTTTGTAAATTCCGGGGTAGACAATCATTTCATCCTTTTACGAACAGAATTTTTCTCTGCCGGAAATGGTTAACGTGACAGTTGTAAGGGAAAATAATTTATTTTCTTTATTATACCTCCTTTCTTGTAACACAACTTTAATAATAAAATGCACTTGAGCATTATTTGCTCTCATTTCTATACTTCCTTTTCCCTCCCTTTTTTTTTTTAAATTCTTTCAGTTTAAAATTCGATATTTTTCCTTTTATTTGGATTTTTTTTTTAATCAAACACTTTATTGGACTTCACAAAACGAAAAAAAGAAAAACAAAACGTGGAAAGCAGATGAAATGGAATGTTACAATTTTTTTTTTTTCGCTTTTTCATATAAAGTCCATTTTTAGGATTCAGGTGAAGTCTGGTTCTGAAAAAAGCGCATATTTTTAAATCTATACATTTTTAGAAAAAAATGGTGTGTGGTTCATCGAAGCAAAACGTTTTTCTATAAAATGAGACCTGCATTATGTTTCTAGGTTCAATTGTATTCATTTCATGAAGGAAAAACAGCATTTTTTTGCGAAAAATCACGTTTTTTTCAAACCTGAATGAGGCACGGGCTAATATTATCCAAATGAGCTGAAACTTAGCCAATCTCATTTTCTAGTCAATTGGCAACTTTTTGGGGGGTCCCCCCGAAAAAATTCAAAATTGATTTCTTGTGACCACCCTACTGTACATATACTGGATCGTGCCGGACTGCATAAGCAAACCTGTCCGGGGGTACACCTCTATTGATTCTTTCTGACATTCTGACTTGTGGAATTTGTTGTTGTGACGCGGGTGGTGGACTCAGTTCACTTTGTGCTGGTGTCAGATCTATTTCGTTTCATTCGTGTCTTTCTGTTGTGTTTTTTTTTGTTTGTTTCCGCGATTAATTCTCTTCTATCTATATATTCATTAGTATCTGAATTATTTTTATTTTCTATAAATTTTACGCTTCTGGCCAATATTACTCTTCCGTCACTTGTATAGATTCTGTTCGCCTTAGAGCGACTGTCGTATCCGACAAAAGTACCTTTTTCTGCTCTATTGTCTAATTTTCCTCTCTTTGATCTGTGTATGTAGACGTATGCAGTACAGTCAAATACTTTGAGATACTTTATGTTCGGTTTTCTATTCATCCATAATTCATAGGGTGTGGTGCTTAACGATTTTGAAGATATTCGGTGCTGCAAGTGGTTCGCGGTGCATATGGCTTCCCCCCATAATTTGTGTGGGAGATTTGCTTCATTTAGCATACTTCTATCTAGTAGCGACCTCTTTTTACTCTCAGCGACACCATTTTGGCTTGGGTTAAATGGTACGGTGAGCTGATGATGAATCCTATTTTCTTTTAGATATTTTTCGATTTCGTTACCCGTATATTCACCACCGTTGTCTGATCTTATCGCGGTAGTCATTTTTCCAAATTTGCTTTTCACCATTGAGATGTATCCTTTCAATTTCTCTGAAGCCTCACTTTTATTCGCCATTAAATAAATTACACAAAATCGCGTATAATCATCGATAAAAGTGACAAAATATCTTTTCCCCCCAATTGTGGTTGTATTTATAGGGCCACATACGTCAGAATGAACTAATTGGAGCCTTTTTGTAGCTCTATATGCACCCGATTTAGGAAATGGGGTCTCGTTGATTTTTGACTTGATGCATACCTCACATTTCGCGTTATGTTTGCAGTTGTTGATTTTAATTCCCTCAACTAAGTCCTTTGATAACATGGACTTTATTGAGTCGTAATTTCTATGCCCCATCTGTCTGTGCCACAAATCTATGCAATTTGCATTTGAGCAGTTGTAAGTGTTATTTGCATAGTGCTTGTAATTTTCATCTTTACTAACATTTATTTCATACAGATTGTTTTTTAATCTACCTTGAAGTATAACGTTACCTTCGGGAATTATGTCACATATATCTTTTTCAAATTTGACTTTGCAACCGTTTTTAGTTGCTCTACTCACTGACAGCAGATTAGTTTCTATGTCAGGAACGTATAGTACGTCACGCAATATAACTTCTTTGTTTTTATTTTCGGTATGAGTTATTACCTCCCCAGATCCATATGATATTAAAGAAAAAAAAGAAAATAAGTAAGAAAAAAGAAAATAAAGAAAAAGGAAATAAAAAAGGAAATAAGAAAAAAAAGAAAAGAATTTTTGATGGTGTTTTAAGAAGTTTTTTTGTTCTTATCCATATGATATTATTTTGTTACCATTGGCAACTGTGACGTTCGTTTCAGTGTTATTTGTTATTTTAGTAAAGAATTCTTTTGAGTTTACTATGTGGCTAGAACTGTCACTGTCCACTATAAAAGTGCCTTTATTTTCGGACTCTTCAGTTAGTAAAGCAACACTGTTGTTTTCATTTACTGTGTGTTTACTTTCTTCAGGTTCCGCGTTTTTATGTAAGTTATTTTCTCCATAAACTAGTGATGTTGAATTGTTTTTGTTTTTATAGTGTCTGTTGTTACTGTGACTGTTGTTGTTTTTTGTTTTTAGAAACCAGCAGTCTTTAATTGAATGGTTTTTCATTTTACAGTGTGAGCAGTACTTATTGTTGCCTCTTTTCTGTTCTGAATTATTAAATTTACTTTGTGCTTTGTAAGCTTTATTGCTGTTTTTGGAATTTTCAGAATTATCTATTCTGCGAGTATAGTCGTCTGTTAGCTTCCTTTTTATAAATTGAACAGTTAACTCTGCTTCATCTCTGGCCTCCAGGGCAGTAACTAGAGTATCGTAGGACGGTGGCAATGAGCACAGCAGAAGTGCTGAAATGTGCGAGTCAGTTATGTTTTCGCCTATGACTGACAGTTTGTCCACTATCTCTAAAATTTTTGTTATGTGGGCTGTCATATTGCCACCTTCAATTAACTTTGCACTGTACAATTTTCGCAGCAAGTATAGCTTACTAGAGAGATTAGATCTCTCATGAATTTCATTGAGTGCGTCTCATGTTTACATAACTGAATTTAAATTTTTGACATGCCCTATTTGACTATCGTCAATGGACAAATTTATTAAAGCTCTTGCTTTTCTCTCTTTCTTGGTCCAATCATCGGTCAATGGAGTGGGGGCCTCTTCCGTAATAACTTCAATTAACTCATCTCGAATCAATAACATTTCGACCTTGAACCGCCAATTTGTATCATTGTTGACGTTCAATGTTTCAATGGTCTTGCTGTATTTGTAGAAGCCATAATATTGCTATAGATTTGTTTTATTTATTTTTTTAATTACCCTTTTTGGATTACCAGATTTTTATTTTTATCATTTAGTGACGATGTTTTTATTGAGACAAATTTTTCAGTCTCATGATCAATTTGTTAGTAGTATTTTAACTTTTCTAACAATACCTGCGCGAAGTTCGTTTTCCTCAGAGGTTAATTATTTATTTCTCAATATAAAAGCAAAGCATAGGTAAGATAAAATTGTCTTACATTTTATTTATGTTTATCCGTAATCTGTCTGGAATCCAACATCGGCAAGGGTAATTCCATCTGTAGCTTCTCGTTTTGTCTGTTTTAATCCATTGATAACGATGCGATATTTTGTGTCATCTTAAAACACGCGTAATTATTTTGTGACTTGTAAATTTAAATATGTTGGGAACTTTGAAAGAAAGAAAAAAACATTTTAATTCAGAATAAAAATCACATCTCTCCTTTGGAGAGTCTAGTTTACAAGTGAGAGTAGAAAAACTTTATACATTATTGTTTAATTACATAATACATTGACATAAAACATTATTGATTATGAAAAAATAGGAAATTAGAGCCATTTATCTTAATATTACACTATTTATATCAGTATTTATACTTATAGTAATTTAAAAGTTTATTAATGTTCGAAAGTCTTTAATTTCTTGATTATATGATGAAATGTTTATAATAGAATGTTTATTTAGAATTGTGCAATCACTTAATCATTCCTTGTTTCGGATAATAACCACTTTTCATAATTGCTTTTATAAATCACATTTACAGATGAAAAACAATTTACTGAGTTTGATTAATTTAATGTCCTTGATTTGGAGATTATATTTCACAATAACTGTCAATAACTCGGACTATGAAGAACTGAATACATAAACCACTATGCCTCATAACACACATCGGTTAATAACAATAAAAATATAAGTGCCCTGTTAAACTGATGACACTGAGCTCAAAGGTTATTCAAACTAATTGCATATTATGCTCTTATTTTAAAGAATAATGCCCTTAAAAAATAAATGAAGGGAAAATATACCCCGTTTCCCCCCTTTATACTTAACCAATGAACCTCCAAATCTAATCAGGGAATCTCCTTAACATTATAAACTAGTATACTAAATTTAAAGCAAATCAGATAATTCTGCATTAAAAAAACATATCGCTAAATTAGGGGGGGGTGGAGTCAAAACCCTTTAACCCCGTTATACTTAACTAATGGACTTCCAAATTTAATCAGGAAAGCTCCTTATCAGAATGAACATAGAAAAAAAAATAAAGTAAATTGATAATTCTGCATGAAAACCCATTTATTTAAATTAAGGGGAGGGGACATACCCCCTTTTCCCCCTTTTATACTTTACCAATGAACCTCCAAATCTAATGAAGGAAGCGCCATATAGAAATAAACCGGTATATTAAATTTGAAGCGAATCGAATAATTTTGGATGAAAAATCTTTTTATCTAAATTAAGGGGGAGACTAGCCCCTCCCCTTTATACCTAACCCATAAACTTCCAAATCTAATCAAGGCAGCTTCTTAACATAATAAACCGGTATACCAAATTTGGAGCAAATTGAATAATTCTGCATGAAAAACCCATTTATCTAAATTAAGAGGGGGCCTACCCCCTCTCCTCCCCCCCCTTTATACTTAACTAATGAACCTCCAAATTTAATCAGGGAAGCTCCTTAACATAATAAGCTGGTATACCAAATTTGGAGCAAATCGAATAATTCTGCATGTAAAATCCATTTATGTAAATTAAGGGGGGATCCCATCCCCTTTTCCTCCTTTATCCTTAACCAATGAACCTCCAAAACTAATCAGGGGAACGCCTTATCATAATGAACATAGAAAAAAAAAATTGAAGCAAATCGGACATTTCTATTATGAGCTATCGCGTTACGTACATACATATACGTACGTACTCGTATATACAGAACCGGCGGGCGCATTAGTTCTCAGGCTTAGATAGCCTGTGAGCTAAAAAGAGATTGGATAAGCAGATGGACTCCTTTGAGAAATTATGACTTAAAGCTGAATTGCAGTAAGTTTGACTCTGTAAGCTCCATTTCTATCTCGCATTTCGGCAAATCTCATCTCGGTGATTTTTTGGTATATCGACGCTTCCCGATGAGAAGCTGCTCGATGGCTGTTTTCTCTCGCACTTTTAAACCCCGATGAGAAGTTGCTCGATGGTTGCTTTCTCTCGCGCGTTTCACCCTTTCCCGATGAGAAGCTTATCGATGGTTTCTCTCGTGCTTTTCGAAATTCCCCGATGAGAAGCTTCTCGATGGTTGCTTACTCTCGCGCGTTTCATCCTTTCCCGATGAGAAGCTTCTCGATGGTTTCTCTCGTGCTTCTCGAAATTCCCCGATGAGAAGCTTCTCGAGGATTTCTCACGCACTTTTCAACATTTCCCTATGAGAAGCTTCTCGAAGATTTCTCTCGCGCTTTTCAACATTTCATATGTCGAGAAGAGTGTGAGAAGAGTGTGAGAAGATTTATCGAGAAGTACCAAGGGACGAGCACGAGGTAGAGAAAGAGACATGACAATGGGCTGTGAAATGAAGCCTTAATTTTCAAAGTTTCTCTTATTTTAGCCCTACCAATATATCACATACCTGGAGCCTCCCGATAAAAATAATTTATTAAATATAAAAATTTCAAAGAGGAAGGTGGCTCCGCTGAATTCGGGGGGGGGCTGAGAGTGGAACCCTGCGGGGTGCAATTTTAAAAATTTTACCGAACCCTTCCTGTGGCATATAATCGAAAAGCCCATTGACCAATCTTTCATATTATGAACCTTTCTTCCCCGGAAATTTAATTTTGAGGGTGGGGAGGGGGGGGGGGCGAAATTTTTTTTAAAACTGTAGCAATTTCTATAATAAATATTATTTTAGATGTGCATTTTTTATGGAGTCTTCAGGTAAATATTATTTATTAAACATAAAAATTTTGAAAGTGGGAGCGGCGTGAATTCCGGGGCGAAAGAGTGTACCCACTTGGGGGGATAGGGGAACAATTTTCAGAAATTTTTTAACCTTTCATGTGATATATCATCGGAAAGCTCTCGAATAACTCTTTCATATTATGAGACTTTCGTACCCCCGTCCTAAATTTTATCCCCACTATGAGAGGGGTAGTTTTCAAACTTTTCTGCATTTTCATCATTTTATCGGATTTTTTTACGGAACCACCCGGTAAATATTATTTATAATGTATGAAATCTCGAAAAGTGGGGTTGTATTCCGGGGAATGCGGTAGTTGGCTCTCTGGGGAGAGCACTTTCCTATTTTTTACGACACTCTCATGTGATATATATATATATATTATTAGAAAATTTTGTGACCACTTATTCATATTAAGCACCTACCATGCCCCTTTCTCCACTTTGCCTCCGGGGCATTTCTCTAAATTTTGCTGACACCCCTCATGTTACATGTTGTTGGAAAGACCTGTGACCACTTATTTATGTTATGCAGCCCCTCCCCAATTTGCCCCCCACGGGGGTACTTTTCAAAATTTAGCAAAGACGAGCCTCATGTGACATATCGGTGGAAAGGTCCGTGACTACATATTGATGTTATGCACCTCCGGTGTCCGCTCCACCCTCTTTGCCCCCACGGGGGTACTTTTCTAAATATAGCCAAGACGCCTGATATGACATATCGTTGGAAAGGTCTGTGACTACTTATTGATGTTATGCACCTCTGGCGTCCACCTCTTCCCACTTTGCCCCCTCGGGGGTACTTTCTAAATTTAGCCAAGACCCCTCATGTGACATATCGTTGGAAAGGTCTGTGACTACTTATTGATATTATGCACCTCCGGCGTCCGCCCCCATCTTTGCCTCCGCGAGGGTACTTTTCTAAATATAGCCAAGACTTCTCATGTGACATATCGTTGGAAAGGTCTGTGACTACTTATTGATATTATGCACCTCTGGTGTCCGCCCCCCCCCACTTTGCCCCCACGGGGGGACTTTTCTGAATTTAGCCAAGACCCCTCATGTTACATATTGTTGGAAAGGTCCGTGACTACTTATTGATATTATGCACCTCCGGTGTCCGCCCCCCTCTTTGCCCCACGGGGGTACATTTCTAAATACAGCCAAGACCACTCATGTGACATATCGTTGGAAAGGTGTGTGACTACTTATTGATGTTATGCACCTCTGGTGTCCGCCCCCCTTAACTTTGCTTCCAAGGGGTACTTTTCTAAATTTAGCCAAGACCTCTCATGTGACATATCGTTGGAAAGGTCTGTGACTACTTATTGATGTCATGCACCTCCGATGTCCGCCCCCCCCCCACATTTTGTCCACACGGGGCACTTTTCTAAATTTAGCCGAGACCCCTCATGTGACATATTGTTGGAAAGAATTGTGACCACTTACTCATGTTATGCACCTCCCGTGGACCTCCCCCCAACTTTGCCTCCACGGGGGGCATTTTTATAAATTTAGCCGAGAACTTTCATGTGGCATATCTTTGGAATGGCCTGTGACCACTTGTACATGTTATAAACATCTGATGTCCCTCCCCACACTTTAACCCCACGGGGGCACTTTTCTAAATTTACGCGTGACCCGTCATGTGACATGTTGTCGGAAAGGCATGTGACCAGTTACTCACGTTATGCACCTCCCGCCCCCCTCTCTCCCCTTTGCCCGCACGGAGAGGGCATTTTTATAAATTAAGATCGAGACCCCTTATGTGACATATGGTTGGAAAGACCTAAACACCTGTGACGATTTATTCATATTATGCTGCTGCTGTGTTCCTCTTCTCACTTTGACCCCTCCGCCCAGGGATCAGGTCCGAGGTTCGTTCGACTCGAGATTTCTTTTACAAGACTTTGTAGTGCGTGCACACCACGCCTGCTATTACGGCGCCTTATATAGCTGGGAGCCAGTTCGAGATTTCATATTACAAGATTACGTATAAATTAGAGGCCCCGATTAAAGGAAGGGCCCGCTAGCGGGCGAAGCGACTTAGTCCTTATGAACGCCGACTCCTTCCAGTTCACCCGCAGACGATTTTTGATAAATGTATGACGTATAAAAGCAATTGTCAAACTGGAGTCATCGAGAAAAATTTTAAACAGTCAAAAAATATCGAGATGTCCATACAATCGAGAAAATCGATAAAAATATCTCGTTATCGCCCATCACTAAACTATATGTCTATGACTAACGGTTTAGAAATTAAATATTGGACACCGTTAAGAGGGGACACCCTGTATTAAACCAGCTACAACTGGATTGTTTTATATAATTCTTACCTTAAGTTAAACATGCTAAATTAATATAGTTTCTTTAATTCACTTCAAATCAGAAATCAGTTGAAAACAACATTTTTTTTGAAAGAAATGGGATTCATAATATTTTTGAAAACTTTCGCAAAATTTGCTACATATACAGTTTGTCCACGTTTAACCTGACTGACCTTTATTTTCGAAACCGTTGTTTCTAGATGCATACCTCCAATTTAAAAAATGGCTTAAATAAGGTAAAGAAAAGCGATTTGGGTCAAGAAAAACATTTTTTAAAAAAATTAGGAAATTTAAATTTTTATACGGTCCCCCGGTTCTATAAGTTATATTTAGTAAAATTTTCCTGTTACTCTGACAAGTAAGACAAAAAAAAGTCCCATTATTTTACGATTAAAATAGACCGAGTAATAACTGTTTAAAGTTGGAGCATATTTTTGCTGCAAATTAGGAGTCATTCACAAATTTAGTAGAAATATAATTTCGTCAGACATATTAAAAAATGGTTAAGAGTAAAATTAACATTGCAATATAAAGTTGAAATCTTTACTCATTCTGGCATATTAAATCAAAATATACAATTTCTAATAAGCCTTATAAGACGAAAAAAAATTAAAACAGAATTTTTATTAAATAAAACGATGAAAATTAACAATTTTAGCTTTTGATATTTGATTCTTATGTATTCTGTACCGGCGAATCAGAAATTTACCTTCATTTTTTACCATCACGTAAAGATTTTTTGCAAATAGTAAATTTCAAAGTTAAAAATTCAGAGTTAAATTTGAACCTCCTCCCGCACCTTATCGGAAACCTCCGCTGTTTAGCTGTAAGAATCCCAGTATAAGCCAAAAAATTGAATAAATTATTGAATTGAGTAAAATTAAATAAAAATAAATATCTATATCTGTTTTATAGTATCAGATTGTTGCGATATTTTAACTTTGACATTTACGATTTGCAAAAAAATTTCTAACATGGTGTTTAAAAATGAAGGTCATTTTCAGATTCAGTGCTAAAAAGTGCATAAAAAATCAATTATTAAAAGTTAAAAAATACAGTCATCTCCTTTATTTTATTGTATCCGATTTTTATTATTTTTTTAACTTTGACAATTTATGATTTGCGAAAAATCCTGACATGATGGTTAAAAATTAAGGAAAATTTCAGATTCAGTGCTAAAAAATACATAAAAGTTAAAAAAACACAACCATCGCAGTCTTGTGTTATCAAATCTAAAAATTTTTCTTAAACTTCTTGTCGGTAATGTATCAGAATTTTTTATGTTATACTGTAAAATAAGTATAAATGGTAACCATACAAATTCAAAATATTAGATTGTCATCGGATTTATGTCAGTATTTAAAATTTAATCTCGATAAGATATTTGAAAGTGAGTTAAAGTTCGAGTACAAATTTTCAACTGGAAAAACATACATACGATCGTTGAAGTTAAATAAAAACTTATAAAGATAACATAATTTTTGTTAAAAGAAATCATGAAAAGAAAAAGTCTATCCTTACAAAATAAAATATGCGTTAAAATACAATTATTTTAGTCAATCCGAAACTTAATAAAAGTTAACTCAAAAGTAATGCTTGTACGATTTTTTTCAAATCGCAGATACACGTGAAATAAGTTCTTCGAATACTTTAAGCACTTGGTATATGACCCCTCAATGCATGGCGGAACTCATCTGTGTTCAGGTGCACTAAGGCGGTATAAGTCATGCTTTTTTAAAGTTTCATAACTCGGTCGATTTTAGTGTTATATGAAAGGGGCCTTTTTTGTCTTACTTGTCAGTGTAAAGGGAAAGATTTACTAAATATAACATATAGGGCGAGATCGTATTAAAATTTTAATTGCGTAATTTTTTAAGGAATGTTTTCCTTGACCCAAATCGCTTTAACAATAATTATTTACCCTATTTAAACCATTTTTGTAATTGGAAGTATGCATCTAGGACCAACGGTTGCGAAAATAAAGGTCGCTCAGGTTATTCGTGGACACACTGTATATGTAGCAAGTTTTGCAAAAGTTTTCAAAAATATTATTAATCCCATTTCTTTCAAAAAAAAAAAAAAAAATGTTGTAAATTTAGATCGCAAATAGAGATACACTTTTACTAGCTTTGCTGCTTTATCAATTCCTAAAAGATTACGTAATTTACTCCAAACCAAACCAAATGTAGAAAGGTATTGTTAGATTGAAGCAGAAGTACCTGGTGCTGAATGTAAAGAAAATAATAACTGACAAAATCCAGTAGGAAACTTATTTTCTTCACTCTTTTTTGCCATAATCTGCCACCATTTTTATGTTGAAAACTCCTGTACACTTTCATTGAACATTTAAGCAGGATAATAAAACGGATCATTTATCTTAAAAGCTATAACACCTGGCAAGTAATCAGGATGGTGTTTAAGTGCCATCTTTAGGCATGAATTGTGATTTAAAGCATTTGGATTCATTTTAGATTACAGGCATGAAAATCTTCCTTCTTTTCAGCTAATTTCTTTTTTGGTCATTTTATCTCTGTTTAGAAATTCCTTTAAATCTAGTGCTTTTGAAATATATATAAACTGGCCTTTATCTTTTCATTCTGTAAAACTTTGCTTAATTAAATCAAGAATTGATTAATTAAAATATTCTTTAATTAATTAAAAATCAAATAAATTACGTTTTATAAACTCTTATAAAAATTATGTTCATTATTTTACTTAGATTAAATAATTGTACAGTTCTGAAAGCACGAGAAAATTCGAAAAAACTAACACTGGGTTTTTTTCACGTGAGCCCGCCCGAAAAAACACGGGCGTTTTTTTTTCGGACGGGCCCACTTGGGCAAATCCTGCCTTTCCCATGCTATCCGGAAATTTGATTCAAAGCGCTAACTTTGCCAGCCATTTTTCAAAGATATATTGCCTTTATCAAAAAATTGTTGAAAATTACTAATTATTATATTCTAAACTGCATTAATTGTTTAATGAATCCTTATTTGAATGTTGAAACGCCTAAGAATCTAAGCAATCATTAATGTTGTTATTGTGTATTTTCTCTTTTGCGAACACATAATAATCTTAAAATACACTGTAAAATTGTCGAATAAATATGTATGCAGTATCTTTAAAAGAATCTTAATTGTATGTTAAGAAAAATTCTGCGAGTCATTATTTAATTGATTTTTGCATGACCGGGACGGTTTTCACTGATGTTTGTATGGGCCGGACCAAGATAGCTTTCGTTTGGGTCGAGCCTGGAAATTCCGGCCCGTGCAGACCTCTACTTTGCCTATAGCATACACTCTAGTATTTTTACGACAATACTGAAGAGCACTTCCAAATGTTCAGAGATTAAAAGTGACTTTGTGAAGGAATCAGAAAATAGCCATTTTGAGTCCAATTTTATGCATTTTATTATAAAAATGACTCTGTGAAAATTTAAAAAAATTCATGTTGAGCAGGTGGAAAAAAATATAGAACTGTTAATGTACATCATCATTTAAAAAATGCACTATTAATTATAAATTTTCTTCAATCAGAAAGGCGTCGTGACCCCCCCCCCCCCACACACACACACACAATCCCTTCTTCCTCCAAATGAACCTCTTTTGTTGCCTCACAGAGCTTATAAAGTTTAAAATCAATTTAATTTTTATAAATAAATATTTAATTTTTGCTCTATTACTTATTTTGTAATTACAATAAATTAATAACCAAAAATCTAAATTACCGCTCCCCCCCCCCCCTCATTAAAATCTATGTTTTGACTTTTTGCCCCCAAACATATTTTAAAATCGCTAAAAAATTATGTAATTATGTTATCCCTAAGTATGGAGGACATGTAGAAAGATTTTTATAATAAATTATTTATAATAAATATTAGGGATTTTCATTGATATGGAAAACGCAGGGGTATTTTGAAAATTTCTAAGATAACGCGTAAAATTAATTTTTTTTCTCAAAAATAAATTTTTTTTTATTTTTTTTTCTGTGATAAATGCATGCCATAATGCATATAATGTACCCTTGATAAATATTTAAAGTGAAATTAAAAAAAAAAAAAAAAAATGATTTTTAAGGTCCCTCGTCCCCGACATTAACTTCATCTACCTCATAATGAATTTTTTCACGATTTGTCAAATTTAAAAGGATATAATCTAAAGTTCCTTGCAAGATATATGTATGAAAATTTCAAAAGAGCTTTTGTGCTATATTTCCAAAAAATTGTCTTCAGGATTTTTAATATTGAGTGATAATTGTGAAAATATGCTAATTAATGCAAAACTCACTCATAATAAAACTTCATTTTCTTACTTAAAAATTTAAAAAAAAAATTAATTAATAGTTTAAGAAACCCTGAGGAAAAATAAAATGACACATTTTCTGTAAACAAAAGAGTAAAAATTTTGTAAATCGAGTAAGTACTTCCAGAGTTATATCAAAAATTAAATATGTTTAAAATTTTAAAATTTAAATTAAAAGAAATACTTAAAGATTTTCAGATTTTTAGTTATATTCAATATTCTTATTATATTAAAACATATTTCAGAAAAAATTTTTATAACAAAATCTCTATAAATAAAAAAAATAGAATTTTGAGCCCCGGACCTCTTAATCTATAATAACTTAAAATAATTTTCTGATTTTTTTAATCTGAAATCATGATTAAAGATTACAAAATGTAATCCCAATCTTTAATTGTTAATCTGATTACATTTTGCCCAACATTCTAAGTAGGAGGCTTTATTTATCATTAATCATTATTTAGCATGCATCTGTAAGTAATGGGTTCCGATCTTCAAAAGCTAATGACGATGCAACGAATGTTATTCATTAGAAAGTAGTTGGAATGTACAGTCCCGTTCATAAAAATCATATACACATCTTTATTCGCGAATCTTTTGTAGGGTAATTCCGGGATTTATGCCGCATATTATTTTGAATTTGTGTATAAAGTCTCATGGTGGATATAAAATTAAAAAAAATCATGCTGTGCTATTTAATGTTAAATATGCAACACATGTACTGCGACAAAAAAAATTCAAAACAAATATTTAATGTTTTTTAACAATTTTTTTCTAAAACATTACACTGCGGCGCGTCACCCGTACATTCAGGCTGAGACGCCGCACTTGTTCGGTAGTTATGCCGCGCTTGTAATAAAAACAGAATGAAATTATAAAAAGTCCTTCCGGCCAGTGCCTGGAGGAAGAGGTAGCTTTCATGTTCCTTATTTTAAAAAAGCCAACTTATATTATTCAAACACACGAAGCTCAATTTAGTGGAAACCGAATATAGGAGATTCAATACTAATTTTTATCAATACTAAATCATTATGAATGAGAATTTCGCGAAATTAGTTATTAATTTCGCGCTTAATTAGTAAGTTTATCCAAGCTGCTTTTATTTAAAGTAATTTATATTTGGCTGCCAAATTCGGCGATTTCTTAAAGTGCCCGCCATTTTAAGACAACATGGTGGATGAGGCTAACCAGTGAACTTGGTCGAGACCTTAGTAATTGCTCCTTAGTAAAATGCTCACTCACATCGGAATCGGTTGATATATACAAGTGCTGTCGCAGGCAAAAAATCAGATTTTTCAAAATGTCACCCACATTAGAAATTGAAACTGCTATATCTGAGCCATTTTTTAAGATAAAGACAAACAAAAAATGCTCCTGAATCCTTATATCAAGGTCAAATACTTAAGAAAGAAACCTTTTTCAATTTCTAATTTTTTTGCACCTCACTTTAAATATAATTTTTTTTAATTTAATGGCCGCCATTTTGAAACAAGATGGCTGATGGAGCTGGCCAGCGAACTTGGTCGAGATATTGATGTATACTATCCACATGCCTTCTTACATCGAAATAGGCGAATGCGTGTGTTATCGCGTGACAAATACAAGATCGTTTCAAAATGTTAGCCATGCTAGAAATTCAAAGTGCTATAATTCAACCACTTTTTAAAATATAAACAAAAGAACAAATTTTCAGAAACAAAAACTGCTCCGGAATCAAGGCCAAACACATAAAAAAAATCTTTTTAATTTTCCAATTTTTAATACCTCATTTTAAATTTTAAATTTAATTTTTTTAATGGCAACCCTTTTGAAACAAGATGGCGAATGAAGCTGGCCAACGAATTCGGTCGAGACATTGGTATGTACTATGTACAGACGAAGTTATATCCAAATCGGTTCATAAATACGCCTGTTATCGCGTGACAAATATCAGGTCGTTTTAAAATGTCAGCCACAATAGAAATTCAAAATGCTATAACTCAGCCATTTTTTTAGATATAGACGAAACAAAAACTGTTCCGAAATCTTTGTATTAAGGTCAAACACATACGAAAAAATCTTTTTCATTTTCCAATTTTTTGGTACCTCATTTTAAATTTTAAATTTTTTACTTTTTTTTAAATGGCTGCCATTTTTAAACAAGATGGCGGATGAAGCTCGCCAACGAACTCGGTCGAGACATTGGTATGTACTATGTATAAACGAAGTTACATCCAAATCGGTTGATAAATACGTCTTTTATTGCATGACAAAATTCAGGACGTTTCAAAATGTCAGCCACGCTAGAAATTCAAAAGTCCTTCCGGCCAGTGCCGGGAGGAAGAGGTAGCTTTCATAATCCTTATTTAAAAAAAGCCAACTTATATCATGCAAACACACGAAGCTCAATTTAGTGGAAACCGAATATAGGAGATTCAATACTAATTTTTATCAATATAATGAATGAGAAATTCGCGAAATTAGCAGCTTTATCCAAGCTGCTTTTCTTTAAAGTAACTTATATTTGGCTGCCAAATTCGGCAATTTCTTAAAGTGCCTGTCATTTTAAGACAACATGGTGAATGAGGCTAAAAAGTGACCTTGGTCGAGACCTTAGTAATTGCTGTGCACATGCTCACTCACATCGGAATCGGTTAATATATAGGAGTGCTGTCGCAGGCAAAAAATCAGATTTTTCAAAATGTCACCCACAATAGAAATTGAAACTGCTATATCTGAGCCATTTTTTAAGGTAAAGACAAACAAAAAATGCTCCTGAATCCTTATATCAAGATCAAATACTTAAGAAAGAAACCTTTTCCAATTTCTAATTTTTTTGCACCTCATTTTAAATATATATATATATATTTTAATTTAATGGCCGCCATTTTTAAACAAGATGGCTGATGAATCTGGCCAGCGAACTTGGTCGAGGTGTTGATGCATACTATCCACATGCCTTCTTACATCGAAATAGGCGAATAAGTGTGTTATCGCGTGACAAATACAAGATCGTTTCAAAATGTTAGCCATGCTAGAAATTCAAAGTGCTATAGATGAACCATTTTTTAAGATATCAACAAAAGAACAAATTTTCAGAAACAAAAACTGCTCCGGAATCTTTGTATCAAGGCCAAACACATAAAAAAAATCTTTTTCATTTTCCAATTTTTAATACCTCAATTTGAATTTTAAATTTAATTTTTTTAAATGGCAACCCTTTTGAAACAAGATGGCGAATGAAGCTGGCCAACGAACTCGGTCGAGACATTGGTATGTACTATGTACAGACCAAGTTACATCCAAATAGGTTCATAAATACGCCTGTTATCGCGTGACAAATATCAGGTCGTTTTAAAATATCAGCCACAAGAGAAATTCAAAATGCTATTACTCAGCCATTTTTTTTAGATATAGACGAAAGAAAAACTGTTCCGGAATCAGGTCAAACACATACAAAAAAAATCTTTTTCATTTTCCAATTTTTTGGTATCTCATTTAAATTTTTTTATTTTTTTATGTTTTTAAATGGCCGCCATTTTGAAACAAGATGGCGGATGAAGCTGGCCAACGAACTCGGTCGAGATATTTGTATGTACTATGTACACACTAAGGTACATCCAAGTCGGTTCATAAATACGCCTGTTATTACGTGAGAAAAATCAGGACGTTTCAAAATGTCAGCCACGCTAGAAATTCAAAATGCTATAACTCAGCCATTTCTTAAGATATAGACGAAACAAAAACTGCTCCCGAATCTTTTTATCAAGGTCAAACACATAAGAAGAAAATATTTTTTCAATTTTCAATTTTTGGTACACCATTTCAAATTTAAATTTTTCTTAAAAATTTAAATGGCCGCCATTTTTAAACAAGATGGCGGGTGAAGCTGGCCAACGAACCCGGTCGAAACATTAGTATGTACTATGTATAAACGAAGTTACATCCAAATCGGTTCATAAATACGCCTTTTATCGCGTGACAAAATTCAGGACGTTTCAAAATGTCAGCCACGCTAGAAATTCAAAATGCTATAACTCAGCCATTTTTTAAGATATAGACGAAACAAAAACTGCTCCGAAATCTTTGTATAAAGGTCAAATACATAAGAAAAAAATATTTTTCCATTTTCAATTTCTTGGTACCACATTTCAAATTTTAAATTTTTAAAAAAATTTTAAATGGCCGCCATTTTGAAACAAAATGGCGGATGAAGCTGGCCAACGAACTCGGTCGAGACATTGGTATGTACTATGCACACACCGAATTACATCCAAATCGGTTCATAAATACGCCTTTTATCGCGTGACAAATTTCAGGACGTTTCAAAATGTCAGCCACACTAGAAATTCAAAATGCTATAACTCAGCCATTTTTTAAGATATAGACGGAACAAAAACTGCTCCGGAATCTTTGTATAAAGGTCAAATACATAAGAAAAAAATATTTTTCTATTTTTACTTTTTTGGTACCACATTTCAAGTTTTAAAATTTTTATAAAATTTAAAATGGCCGCCATTTTGAAACAAAACGGCGGATGAAGCTGGCCAACGAACTCGGTCGAGACATTGGTATGTACTATGTACACACCGAATTACATCGAGATCGGTTCATAATTACGGGAGTTACAGTGTGACATAGGTCAGATATATATATATATATATATATATATATATATATATATATATATATATATATATATATATATATATATATATATATCAATTTTGAACGGAGGGTGGTTTCGGGGTCTGGGGGTCATGATCGATGAAAATATACCAAAATTTTTTGAAATCGCTTTCCTCCGAACGGCTGCAATAGGTAGCTTTTTGTAATGAAAGCTACCTAATAAAAATATTCAAAACAATATTCATATCTGGACTATAATTAACGATGCACTAACCAAATGAAACTAAATGAGTACAATGAAAAATATTAGTGGATTCAAATTAATAATTGTTTGCCTACTTTCACTATTCAAATTATCGACTTATTTTTTTACATTAAATTTTAATTGTTATTTCAGCAACAACGTAGCATCAATGTATTAGAGAGGGAAAAGAATAAAAGTAAAATTGTGTTTACATAATTTATTTTTTAACCCTTTCGTGACTGGCGGCTTTTACACAAATTTTATTCGGTTGGCACCACTTTTTTTAAAGAAGTTACCTTTACTTAAATAATCATGAAAATGCTCTAATTAAAGAACACAAATATTACTTTTATTTTGTACTGGTGGCAGAAAGAAAATCTGTATGCTCTTTTTGAAGGTGCTTATATGCACCCATGGTCCCGAATGAGTTAATAGACCTGTTTTTTTCGACCAAAATCTATACAAATAGTGTCGAAAAAGTACAGTCTTTATGTAACTACATTTGACACATGGTGCAACGAAGCCAATTACACTTCCTCTTTTTTCGAGTAGTTTTCTAAACATTTCTTGCAAAGTACGTCAGCGTTACGCATAATTCATTTTTTCATTATTATTATCTTGACTTGCATCTTTCTTGCCCTTCTTACTTTTTATTTTTCCGTTTTTCTCCTTTGGTTTTAGTAAACTTGATAACATGCCTAACTTGGTTAGTCTATGCAAAAAGAAAAGGAAAAGTTAACAACACTTAATCATGCCGGACAAAAGAAACTGCGGCATATATACCGGAATTGAAGTGCGGCATGTATACCGGAATTGAACTGCGGCATGTATCAAATTTTGCATGGTACAGACGTCGCACATCACAGTTGCTTGCCATCGCTAAGGAAAATTGCGTAACCATACACACAGTACTCTGTACAAACGCTGCACTTAGTTTTGACTTCGAAATCATGCATCCATTTAGCAATTAGCGCATGAAAAGTATTTAAGCATAAAGTGTTTAACAGTTTGGACAGGGAAATCATGCACTTACGTCAAAATAAGGATTGTACAGTCGTGGAAAAAAAAAGTAAACACCCCATACTAACTCCTAAACAAATCATCGTAGAAGAAAGTCACTGTTACCGAACGATTGGAAATAAAGTCTATTTTTAAATGATGTATATAAAATTTGATTAGGGGGCCATATACATATTAAAACGAACCATAACTTTGTTTTTTTCAATAGCAGTACACAAATCTCACAGCACAAATGAACTCTACACGCTTCAATTAGTCTAAAAACAAATTTTTATGCAATTCGTACCATACATTTCCGAGAAATTAATTATTTTAAAACGAGCGTATTTTAAGGACTATATCCACATTGAAGTTCGGTACTCGATTGTTAACCGAGAGAGCTCCCTTCTTGATCAAGGCACCTTAAGCAGTCAATTAAGCCTGTTGGATTACAGGATAGCATAAGAAATTTCAAAACACGTAGTCACTTCTATCATGGACGGCCCCTTAAATCATCATTTTGCCGTTTTTTAAGCATAATTTGAAAACTACTTGGAAGAAAAATGTGAAATTTTGGATTTCCATAAAGCAGGACTCAATAAATCTGAATCCATCCAAAAAATTGTATGTTGCATTTCATAATTTTTTAATATTAATTTCATAATTCATAATTCATATAAGAAAATTATAAAAATTGCAAATTTAACGTATTTATGTTTGGGTATATCAGTATTATTACTGCACAAAATATTAAAACATTAGGATCATAATTTCAAAAGTCACAAATAAAAATATGAAAATGTAATTTAGCATTAGAAGCACTAAATTTTGAATGTTTATAATTCAAAAACTTAGCATTCAAATGACTTGAAATTTGGTGTCTGGGCATATTTTGATACAAAGATTTGAAATATCGCGTTAAAATTGGGTATTGCCATTGATAAAAATGAAGTTTGGATTCGTTTTAATATGTAGATGGCCCCCTAATCAAATTTTATATACGTCATTTAAAAGTAGATTTTATATCCAATAGTTCGGTACCAGTAACTTTCGTCTACGATAATTTGTTGAGGAATTAGTAGGGGGTGTTTACTTTTTTTTTTTTTTCTACGAGAATACATCTACAAGTAAACATCGAAATGGGATTCACGTTATAAACTGGTTAAAATAATCTCATTGCGCACTTATACTGCGCGTTTGATGACAATCTATCGATAATTACAAGAAATATAAGGGGTGCGGCATCTATCCCGGACGCGGCCACTCTCCCGGAGTTACCCTAATAAAAAATTAGTCTGTTGTGCCAATCCTAAAAATTTCTTATATCTTTTAAGTTACTACTTCAAAAAGCGTAATTTTTTTAACAGTGCATTTTAGAAACAATCAATATGTCTAACTGTGTGTCGCCAAATAGTGCAAAATACAAATACACCGACTTTGATTTTCGTCGTAAATTTCTGCTTCATTCAAATACGAGCTAAGCTAGTTCATGTTCTTCAATAAAATTAATACTTTGTATTGTACGCTGTTGTACGTCAGCTTCTTGCGAATTGCCCGCTTACCTGGATGCGAAGCAACCGTCACTGCGCAAGTGTGCAACAAAACGACAAAAAATGAAGAAAACCATACAAAATTGCTATCTCAGCAGCCCTTCTAGCGGAATATACCAAAATCCAACTGGGACCTGCTGGTCGTAGAAAAAACATATATATGAAATTTGGTTGAATTTGAAACTTCATCCACATTTCGATGACACAACGACGAAAAACGCCCAAAAATCTCTAACATAGCGCTCCTTCAGGCGGAATACCCTCAAAATTCAACGTGGAACTTATTGCAACACAAAAACTTTTACATGAAATTTTGTTCAATTCTAGGCAATATACACACTTTTCGATGATACAATGAGGACATACACGCACACAGAAAGACGCACGGACACACGCACAGAAAAGCATTTTATATAAAAAAAAGTTTTTTCGTGATCTATGTCCCATAAAACATGTTAAGTCGAAAAACACTTATTATAATACCCACTTCTGTTATAAAAATGAGAGAAGAAAAATATGTAATAAGGCATCAGATTACGTCATCTTTCATATTATACGTATATATAATGTTTAGTATGACATTTTAAAAATTTCCAAATGCATATATAAAATATATAAATATAATAAATATTAAAAATATGTGCATTTACCAGAAATACAAGATTTTATGCAAATAAAATTATAAAAATAAGAGATAAAGAAGAAATTATGTAAGGAATTTATTCATAAATTTAGAAAAATCAAATTAAAATCTCACATAAAAAAAGCTAAGACACATATAATAAGTAACCGGAAAATATAACAAAAAAAAAATTAAATATCATAAAGGAGTAGCGTTTTAAAACAGAAAGTTTGTGACAACTTTTTTTTATCACTATAATTAGTTATTAAAATTTCCCTTTCAATGTCTGCTAACGGTAACAGGAGATTGCCCGTCATACCGTCGAAAAGTAAATGTTCTCCATACCTTCAAACCTAATGCCTGGGATGGGCTGTAAATTCAATACACCGAAATTTTTAGTGTTCCGTACTTAAAAAGTAAAAATGGAACTATTATAAGATCACTCCTGTGTCTGTCTGTCCGTCTGTCACCGCCATATTACTCATAAACTATGGAACATGGAAAGTTTAAATTGGGAAATGTAATAAAGACAACTGACCTACATATTTACAGATTATTAAACATTCACAAATATATTTAGGGAAAATGTAGAGGGGTTAATCAAGTTACTTGAAAAAAAAATCTTTTCTTTGTATATCGTGTGGGGTATTGTGTGAAAGCTTTCGTATTGCTGAACTCAAAAATAATTTTCTTTTCATTTTAGATATTATTTTTTCAGAGATATCGCCGAAAATGTAGAGCAAAAATATGTTCCCTCCCCCCATCTATTTCCGAATCTACTGAAACTAAAATTATGAAAAAATTAGAGGCAACAGACGTTAATTTAAACCTTGCGGGAAAACTATAGCGATTACCCTACGTCTCATAGTTTCTGAGAAAAGCACATTTTTCCGTTACACACAAATTTCGATTGGCGGGAATTCAGTAAAGGTGTTGAAGAGCGCTGGAGGTACCTATCGTAGCAGAAATATAAAAGAATTGTTGATAATGAATATCGAAAAAAAATTGTTGGTAATTAGCCGAGATATTAACCCTTAAAGACATGGGCGGTTCCGACATACATAATGACAGTGGCGGCGTACTTTATGTACCATCGGATTTCAAAGCCCATATAATAACTTTTAATGATATATTTGTGTAATGCAATGCTCAGTAGCAGTATAAAAACAATAAACATAAAAAATTATTAAAAACGGACAAATTTAATTAGAATTAATTACAGAAATACTATGGGATTCGCGACTAGATTGCATTGAGTGGATTTCTCATTACGCCTCTCGTGACTTTAACAGTTAATAAAAAACCTATCTGGAAAAACGCGGCACGGACCAAAGCGGCGTTGCAACTTTCCCACCTGCTTTCGAAGCGCGCTTAGCACAATGCCAAGTTTAAACTTTGAACAAGTGTTTTGCTTTAGCTTCTCTGTAAAAAGAAAATATTGTTATTACGCTGAATTTGGTTTTATAAAATGCCAAATGAAGTTTAAATATGCACTACTTTTATTGTCAGTACGAGGCCTGGATTATTTATCAATATATCGACAGATATTGGTATTTCTTAACTATCGCAATAACAATATCCGAACTTTGGCTCTGATGATATATCTCAATAAAATAACAGTGTTAATAAGCATTACAATTACGAACACGACCCCCCCCCCCCTCCAAAATATTGCCAAATATCACAAAACTAATAAATAAAATAATAATCATAAAATAATAATTTTTACCGTGCGATAGCCCCGGAAAAAATTCTGTTCCAATGTCTTCAACCTTCTGCCTCATCCAAAACAGAAAATCTACATCGATGATCTTCCTTTCCGCTGGTTACTTCCAATAGAAATTATCCTAATTATTGCAATACATCTGTCACTGTAAACTTACAGTTCGTTCAACTGCCTGCGTTATACTGAATAACACTTATCGTCCTTTCTTCTCTCGTAGCTGCGATTGGCCTACACATATTCCAGTAACTCCAGATAATTGATACATCATGAATAATCACACATTAGCACTGGTTATTCATTGTCGCGTTTGATACAGAAGACAGATAGTTATCATCGTCTCTATACCTAAGCAGACGGAATGTCGGCTTACAAGCAGAGTTCGCTAATGGGAAAGTTTCGCCTTTTGTTTATGGCCAAGTTGGTGAAAAGCCCAAGGTCGAAGCAATCGTTCACTGTAATGATTGGTTGCTTATAAAAAGTCAGTTATGCTTCCCAGTCAGTGACGCTTATTCTTATTGTACTATGACTTTCTTCTTTGTCGTTTGTCATATTTTCATTAGAGTGAAGTTTTTTCGAGTGATTTTAATATATCCAGTTTTGATATTTTTCAGCTATGAATATTTATCAAAAAACAAAATTTAAATTAGTATAAAATTATTTTCAAATATGATTTGAGTATTTATATATTTTTAAAAAAGGTTTCAATGTTGCTTTCTCTTAGTAAATAGGTAGGAGGATATACAGTGATTTTTTTATATTAAGAATGAATTGATTCCTTAGAGAAAGATTGAAAAGCAACATTTCTGTTGCATCTATCATCCTCTGAAACCTCTTTAATAACAAGTATATTAGCACGACATGTGGCATTAAATTAATTGTAGTTATTCCTGAGCTTCCTCTTTTCTTGTGTAAATTTAAGTAAAATCTTCACTGTCCTAAATTTAAGAAGTTTGTATTTTAGTTAGTATTTTATAATTTTATCAGTTATTCGCAAAGTAATTAAGTAGTTAAAACTAGCTGACCCGCCCGGCGTTGCCCGGACTGTCATTGAAAAATATAACACTAATGTGGACTTCTTAAAAAAAAAAAAAAAAAAAAAAAAAAAAAAAAAAAAAAAACACTGAATAACATTTATTTGGCACATATATCATACACACACCACGCCAATATAACTATAAATCCACACATCCACAGTTATGCTCCGGAACGTTTAAATCAGTAATTTGATTTCAGAAGCAATGTGTTCGTCCATGCAACGGTTATTAAGCCTATTTTGGCTATCACTTATGCTCTGTGTTTTACGCAGTTCTCAATCCAATCTGTTTCGATTTTCTCTTCTTAATGCGGCTTCTTGTTCACTTTCAAGCATTCGCCGAGATCTTGATATTGTGAAGTTCCATAATTGCAGCGAAAGAGAGAAATAAATAAATAAACGCGAAACGTAAATAAATCGGATTAACCTCCGCCGAAATCCTGCCAAATGACTGTTACACAATAACTAATGAGATGCGTTTCTCGGGCGTTGCCATTAAACAATAACAAATATTTGCGATTTCTGTGCCACGTACGTTAGCGTAATATATATATATATATATATATAGATGTTAGTGATAAATAATGCATAGAGTAGGAAGAATAGGAAACATACTATTTTTGAAGGAAAATACTTTGCAACAAATGGTATAAGTGCAAACACTTATAAAACATTAGTTTCTTTTCTAAAATAGTTTTTTGTATAAATATATATACTTATTTTAATGATGCTGTGTGAACATTTAGGTATAAGTCATTGATTCATTTCTCTTTGCATCTGTTTTTACTTAAATTGCTGCTACTATACCATTTATGTTTCGAAATTATCAAAATTTCTATTCTTGCACAATTTAAGGTAGTTATCGCGATCTATCACAAATATCGATATTAACTCGTTGATATATTGCGATATTAAATTTCTGACATCGTCCAGTACTAGTCAGTACCTAATAAAATTCATCATAAACAGATTAGGATAAGATTACAAAAAGAAGTTATACAGAATAGCATTATTTGATATTATTTAGGCTTTTTATCTGTTTGAACTTTTATGATTTACCCATTCATACTTTTCTAATATAGACAGCTATACCCAACCGTACGTTGTATAGTTTTTCACAAAGTCTTATTATTCTTTTAGCAACGATATCCTTTTAATAATACAGTTAATAATTCATATAGGGTAGGGGACTACACAGTGAGACATGGTACACAGTGAGACAGCAGCCGTTTTGACATATAGTTATGACTTTTCCTCTCAGCTGGAACACACACTAAACCACCTCATCTTATGCAACACGTGGATGTAGTTTCGGCACTCCGGTTACTCGTTCAACAAAATAGTAAGTAATTATTTATTTTACAGGGGTTAAAGTTACATAAACGTCCAGTTTAGAGTTTATTTCTTGCATTATAGCGTATATTTACTTAACCAAACCTAGTTATATCTAATGATAGACTATGTCGACAAAACTACACAAGCATTCAAAGCTGTGAAATTGATGATGAAACAGATATGGCATCCATTTTGTTACAACGTAACTAAAGTACACAGTGAGACACATAGTTGTGGTACACAGTATGGCGTGTCTCATTGTGTATCTACTGTGTTGTTCTGATGTAGAAAAAGTTATTTATTAATAAAAGAAGATTTTTTTCTCTCTCTCTCTATCTGTGTGTGTGTGGGGACGTGCGATAACTAGTGAAATCTACTAAACGTAAGAGGCTGAAAATTTGCATGAAGGTAGCCCAATGTCTGCCATTGTTCTCCCGAGGCTCATACTTTAAAAAAAATAATCTAGAAATATTAATTACAAGTCATAAACTGCAGAAAATTATTGATAGAGTGTAAAAATGTATGATTTATGAAAATATATACATTGTCTCACTGTATATCACTTGTGGTCGACAGTGAGACAACTTTTCATACTCCGTTATTCTGCTTCTATGAATAACTTTTTTAAAACCATTTATACATAAATGTGTAGTGTATTTGTGTGGCTTAAATATGTAGCAAAAATTTTTACAAAAGAATAAAAATCGTTGCCATTCGATAAGTAATAATAATTTTCGTCTCACTGTGTACTACCCTAACCCTATTTATTATACGGAACAATCTGAGCGCGAGTAACACTCGCACTTCACCGTTTATTTTATTATACTGATTCTATATCTGTACAAATTAATTTGTACCATAACTGATAAATATTTTAATATAAATTTACTAATAGTTTTTACAATTAACAATAATCTCTTAATAACAAAAATATTATGCGCGGACCGATTAATTGCTTCGCATTAAAAAAAGAAATATTTCAGTCACATGCGTTTTGTGTAATTTACAGTTTGTCACGTCGATTAACCATTAACCTTTAAAAACACGTGTGACGTACTAATTGTGCCACTTGGTGAAAAAACAGATGTGAATTCTAGAATAATTACGTGATTAGTATTTGCGCCTCACTTAACCTTTTCTCAAAGTCCCTTTAATGTTCAACGAATGTTTAAGGTTCAAGTTCCCAATATTTTCTGCTCTGTTTCATTATATTTATTGGTAAGCCACAACTGTCGTACGGAATTTATCGTCCGTGTATTCGTGTTATACATTCTGTTTTCTTTTTTAATTAAATTTTCCTTATAAATTAGATGTTTTTTCCTTTATACTTTTACTGGGTATAAGGCACTATCATTCTTTTGAATCAAAAGATAATATTTAGACTTTAAAAGGTGTTGGCACATGGTGTACGCCACCAAGGTCTTTATGTTACAACAAACTGTTCAATTTGCATAAGTTGCAATTAATTTAGTTTTTTTTAACAACTTCATGTTTATTACTTTTAGACTACTACTGGAGATTGTATTAAACAAGCATGTCATTAAAAGCGGTTATTACAGCTTTAAAAACCGAAGGCGCACAGACTGATCCATCCGTGTCTTTAAAGATTAACATCCCTCAAATTTTGTCAACTTATGCCTTTATGATATTTAAGAAAAATGCATAATGTATTTTTCAGGGCTGATTTAATCCGAAGAACAGAGGTAATGGCTCAAAAATGGCTGCTAAATTTCGGAAAAGTGTTGGAATAACTTTTTATATGCTGATGATCTTTAATACAAAAATGCACTCATATTCCGAACAAAGGTGTTATTACGTATAAATATTGTGTTATTGTTGTGAAAGATCTGTGAATAAAGTTATAATTTCTATGGAGTGTACCTTGTAATATATGATTCATTTGGAAGGAAAACCTGTTTGGAATTTTGTGTAAGTGGTAAGATTGTAGACCATATTTTGAGAAACCGTATGCATCAGTTATTCACAATCATATTAATCATCAGTTCTCTATTATTGAAAATTAGGTAACTTCTATTACAAAAAGTAACAAGTCGGAATTGTACGTCAAAGATGACAAATGAGGTGCGTTCGTACTGTAACTAGTTTTATAAATATTCAGAACCTGGTGCAAAAGCTGTTGTACTCTTATGCAAAAAAGCATGAATACAAAATTTATTATAATTATATACAGGGTGATCTTTTTTAAAGTGACAGTGTTTGGAGCGCCCTGTAGCGCAATCTAATAGTCGAAATGGCACCAAACTTGGTATTTAGACTAATTAAAACATGGAAAAAATGATTCCGTGAAAAAAAAATTAGTTCCAAAAATCGCCGCTAGGAAATTTTGTGGCGCTGATGTAGCTTACAATAAAGAGAATTAGCATAAAACAAGGGTATCAAAGAAAAATGCAAATGTTGTGCGACGACAGCGCCAGTAATAGGGGCTATAAAAGCAAGTAGTAGACAGCTCCGACAAATAATCTCAGCTGAAGTAAACGAGCTCCAGTGGACATGCCTCTCACGTTACCGGAACTTGCGTTACTGGTAAAAGCTGTATTATATGAATCAATGTAATGCATCCGCAGCTCTTCGGGAATTTTGAACCAGAAAAAAATTACGAAAGGGGCCTTTATTGCTGAATGGTCTTAAGAAAATGATTAAGAAGTTCGAGGAAACGGGGTCACTGACCATTCGCGCTGGGAGAGGACGTAAACAAGTATCAGAAGATGTAATAACTGATGTAGGAATTGCAATTGTCGAAGGATCGCAGGGAACCATTGCTGGTACTAGCAGCGCCCGGGGTGTAGCTCGACAATTGGACATGAATTATTCCACGGTATGGAGAGTTTTGCGGCGCGTTATTGGATTTTACCCCTACAAAATCAGCCGCTTGCACGAACTGAAACAAAGTGATTATGATCAAGGTTACTATATCTAAAGGTTGCGCCATTTCACCCCGTAGCCAATAGGGAGCGACTCGCTGCTTGACGTCACCCCGCGTGCTCAGATCGGTGTTCCAATTGACTTTGCATTAGAAATAGACTATTTTTAATTGAAAAATATCAGTAGAAATTTTCGTGTGAAAAGAATTTTAACGATTAAAAAATATTCTTTATACATTGGACAAACATCACATCTAAAATTTATACTATTATCTCTTTTTAACTCTTTGAAATTTAATTGTTAAATCTGCTGTCTTTTTTTATTAAGTTTCGTTTACTACTCAATATAAAAACGGTAATTTACATTAAAAGAAAGTAAAATATTAATTTTTATAAGTAAAAAGACCTACAAAAGAAGCAAATTTGATTTTTATATGACTGCAGTTAATGTTTTGTTAATACTTTTTAATATAGTATATTTATAATATTTCATCGGTAATCAATTTGAAAACTAAGATAATATGTTATTATTTCGCTATGTTCTTAGTAAAGAGCTATTTCATAAAAAATGTTTAAAAAAGTAATAATAACTTAGGTTTCATCGTCCCTCATACCCCAGTTTGAATTTTGCGTGATTACACAAGCAAATTAAATAGAAATTTTCATAAGTAAATAGCTGAATATTTAATATTATTAAACTAAAATATTTATACTATATAATTATATCATTTGTTGAAAATAAATGTGAAATTCAGAGTAATATATTTTATAAACACATTTCGAAAAGGTTATTTAGAATAATACTTTAATGTTGCATAATAATAATTAATGTACATGTACATCCATAAGTGAGAGAAATTAAAGTAAATTTTAGCGCGAAAGAGAGTTTAACATTTAAACAATATTTTTCACATCCAAATAAAGTGCCATATTTAAATTTTAAAATTATATATCTTTCCAGCTTTTTAGAATTTATTGTTGTTTCTTTCAGATTCCATTTATGCGTTTGATATCATTGAATACCACACTGAAATTTTTTATAGAAAAAAAAATAAGGCAAGCAGTATTTATAAAAGAGTTTTAAAATACAAATAAAAATAAAAACTTTAATTATTAAATTGCCGAATTCTTAAAACAAAGATTTATATGCTATAAAAATTTGAATTTTAAATTAAGAAGTATATAAATACCTTCCGAAAAGGTTATTAAAATTTAATTATAGTTTAATGATGTATTATCATAAAATTATACAAAATATTTAATAATTAAGGTTTTTTAGGTTTTTACCCTCAGAATATGCTTTAATTTCAAGCATATTATTTCATCACAAGATGCGTTTTGTATATACTTCAGATATGCGCTTCATTATTTGATATTTTATCGTGCAATCACAGCTGATTTACTTCAGTTTTTTTCCTTTTTTGGCAGAGTATCTCTTTTTTATTTCTGATGAATATGTTTCGGTAAGGAGCTATTTCAGTCACATGAAAACACCTGCTCGCTAATGTTAAACCTATGGGAGAATTTTTTTTAAATATTTTGTTTGAATTCGAATGTTTTCATTTTTTTTCCTGCATTGGATAGTCGAGGTCGATCTGTACAAAGGCCGTTTTTTACTTTTCGATTTTCTTTGCAGTTTTTTTTAATGAGGATACTTCACTTTCGAAACCGGTTCCGAAAGTAAAAATTTCATAATGAAAAAAAACTGCAAACAAAATAAAAAAAAACAGCCTTTGTAGAGTTCGTCCTAAGCTGCCCAATGCAAATATATATATATATATATATATATATATATGGAAATGCAAACGAGATATTTTTAAAAATTTCTCCCATAGGATGCTATTTTTCGCGTGAGGGAAGTAGCCTCTTAATCTGTCTCAATCGAATGAAAGTTCTGATTTTCACAAATGATTTTATTAGATTTCTGTGCCTGTTTGGAAAACCAATTTAAATTTTTTGCAAGCATTTTCAAAAATATTAAATTCTTTCGAAGATGAACTGCTGTCAATTTCATTAAGAATTTTTTTTAACAGTTTTACACCTTCGATGCATTTATCACATTGAAAGTATACCGATTCGTCCGAAGGAATTGGTTGTAACATATTTGATTCACCTAATGAATTGTCAAACTGTCATGCAATTTATAAAATTTTGTTTCTCTGTATAACCAGCAATATGCCTAATTTTTTGAAAAGATCAATTTACGGAAGATATGGTGAATGAAAATTCTTCACCTTCAATATTATTTTCACAGTGCTTGAGATTTCCCGAATTTTTAGATGCATGGTATTTATTATTTTCACTAGTGTTATATACATGTTATTATTTATTTTTAAATTATCTACATCGCTACTATTTTCAATGACTTTATTTACAATATTCACTCGATTGAAAGTGATCGGAACAAATTCAGAGATTTCAGCATTGTACACGTACGTTTACATAAAATAATCCATTAAAAAAAAAAAAAATTCAGATTTCTTCATTAATGTATGAGGCGAAACATTTTTTGTTTTATCCGAAATATTAGTCCATGCTGAAATAGCATAAGTACTAGGCATTTTAAGCAAAGCACTAAAAATAATACGTTATTTTAAAACTTTTCCAACTTATGTTTCATCAACGAAATCTGAGAAATAGCTACCGCGTAGTATTTAGGAAAAGTGATTGGAAATCGGTCGCAGACGATTAGCCGAAAACCAAATAGCCGACAAGACATTTAGCAGACAGCATTTAGACGACAGGACGTTTAGCCGACAAGTACATTTAGTCGACACGTACATTTAGCAGACAGGACAAGTAGCCGAAACGTACGTATAGCAGAACGACAATTGGACGACAGGCAATTGGCCGAACGTGACAATTAGCCGACAGGACATTTAGCCTACAGGACAATAAGTCGACAAGACAATTAGCCGACAAGACAATTAGCTGACATGACATTTAGCCGACATGGCAATTAGCCGACAGGACAATTAGCCGACAGGACAATTAGTCGACAAGACAATTAGCCGACAGGACGATTAGCCGACAAGAAAAATTAAACGACAGGATATTTAGCTGAGAGGACGATTAGCCTAGTTAGGTTATGGTTAGGATACTTTTAGGTTACGGATAGATTATAATTAGTTTACGGTTACGTTAAACTTAGGTTACAGTTACGTTACGGTTAGTTTACAGTTAGATTACGGTTACGTCACAGTTATGTTACTTTCAGGCAACAATTAGGTTACGTTTAAGTTACAGTTAGATTACGGTTAAGTTACGGATAGGTTACAGTTAGATTACGGTTAAGTTACGGATAGGTTACAGTTAGATTACGTTTCTGCTACGATTAGGTTACGGATAGGATACAGTTACGTTACAGTTTGGTTACAAATAGGATTACGGATAGGTTACAGTTAGGTTCCGGATAAGTTACAGTAGGTTCCGGATAGGTTACAGTAGGTTCCGGATAGGTTACAAATAGGTTACGGTTAGGTTACCGCCAAGCTACAGTTAGGTTACGGTTAGGTTACAGTTAGGTTATAGTTACATCACAGGTAGGATACGGTTAGGTTATAATTAGGTTACGGTTAGCGTACCGTCATGTTACGTTTATTTTACAGATAGATTACTGTTAGGATACAGTTAAGTTACAGTTAGGTTATGGTTAGGTTATAAGTAGGTTACGGTTACGTTACGGTTAGGTTACGGTTAAGTTAAGGATAGGTTACAGTTAGATTACGTTTCGGCTACGATTAGGTTACGGATAGGATACAGTTACGTTACAGTTTGGTTACAAATAGGATTACGGATAGGTTACAGTTAGATTACGGTTAGGTTCCGGATAGGTTACTGTAGGTTACGGATAGATTACAATTAGGTTACGGTTAGGTTACCGCCAGGCTACAGTTAACTTACGGTTAGGTTACATTTAGGTTACAGTTAGGTTATAGTTACATCACAGTTAGGATACGGTTAGTTAATAATTAGGTTACGGTTAGCGTACCGTCATGTTACGTTTATTTTACAGATAGATTACTGTTAGGTTACAGTTATGTTATAGTTAGGTTATGGTTAGGTTATAAGTAGGTTACTGTTACGTTACGGTTAGGTTACGGTTATGTTCCATTTCCGTTACAGATAGGTTACGATTAGATTATGGATAAGTTACAGTTAGGTTACGGGGGGTCTATGTCATTTAGCCGAAAACCAAATAGCCGACAAGACATTTAGCAGACACCAATTAGCCGACAAGTACATTTACCCGACAGGACATTTAGCCGACAGGTCAAATAGCCGACAAGACATTTAGCCGACGGGACAATTAGCCGACATTATATTTAGCCGACAAGACATTTAGTCGACATGACAATTAGCCGACAGGTCAAATAGCCGATATGACAATTAGCCGACAGGACAATTAACCGACAGGTCAAATAACCGACAGGACATTTAGCCGACAGGTCAAATAGCCAACCTGACAATTACCCGACAGGACAAATAGCCGACAGGACAATTAGGAGACATGAAAATTAGCCGACAGGTCAAATAGCCGACATGATATTTATCCAAAACATGCATTTTGCCGAAAGAATTTAGAAGACACATTGATATGGGTCGGTGATATACCAACAATGTCAACCTCAATAACTCGTCACCATCATAATTCAACTTTTTAGCTCACAGGCTATCAAAGTCAGAGAGCTGATGTGCCCGCCGTTCTGTATGTATGTAAGTATGTACGGACATATTCACGCAACGAGGTAACTCTTGATAAAAACATCCGATTTGCTTCAATTTTTTTGTCTAGGTTCTTTCTGGAAAGGTACTTTCCTGATTAGTTTTGGGGGCTCATTGGTTAAAGATAAAGGGGGAAAAGGGGGCTAGTCCCTCCCCTTAATTTAGATAAATGGGTTTTTCATGCAGAATTATTCGATTTGCTCTAAATCTGATATACCGGATTATTATGTTAAGGAGCTTCCCTGATTAGATTTGGAAGCTCATTAGTTAAGTATAAAGGGGGAAAGAGGGCTACTCCCCTTAATTTAGATAAATGTTTTTTCATTCAAAATTATTCGATTTGCTCCAAATTCGGTATACCGGTTTATTATGTTAAGGAGCTTCCCTGATTAGATTTGGAGGTTCATTAGTTAAGAATAAAGGGGCAATAAGGGAGCTAACCCCCCCCCCTTAATTTATATAAATAGGTTTTTCATGCAGACTTATTCGATTTGCTCTAAATCTGATATACCGGTTTATTATGTTAAGGAGCTTCCCTGATTAGATTTGGAAGCTCATTAGTTAAGTATAAAGGGGGAAAGAGGGCTACTCCCCTTAATTTAGATAAATGTTTTTTCATTCAAAATTATTCGATTTGCTCCAAATTCGGTATACCGGTTTATTATGTTAAGGAGCTTCCCTGATTAGATTTGGAGGTTCATTAGTTAAGAATAAAGGGGGATAAGGGAGCTACCCCCCCCCCCCTTAATTTATATAAATGGGTTTTTCATGCAGACTTATTCGATTTGCTCCAAATTTGCTATACCGGTTTATCATGTTAAGGAGCTGCCTTGATTAGATTTGGAGGTTCATTAGTTAAGAATAAGGGGGGGGAAAGGGGGCTACCCTCATTTATTTAGATAAATGGGTTTTTCATGCAGAATTATTCGATTTGCTCCAAATTTGGTATACCGGTTTACTATGTTAAGGAGCTGCCTTGATTAGATTTGGAGGTTCATTAGTTAAGAATAAAAGGGGATAGGGGAGCTAGTCCCTCCCCTTCACCCCTTTATTTAGATAAATGGGTTTTCCATGCAGAGTTATTCGATTTACTCCAAATTTGCTATATCGGTTTATTATGTTAAGGAGCTGCATTGATTAGATTTGGAGGTTCATTAGTTAAGAATAAAGGGGGGAAAGGGGGCAAATCCACTCCTTAATTTATCGGAAACTTGTGGTACGAATATCATAAAAGTTTGTTTTTAGGCTAATTGAAGGGTGTAGAGTTCATTTATGCTGTCAGAATTGTGTACTGCTATTGAAAAAAAACAAAGTTATGGTTCGTTTTAAGATTCAGATGGCCCCCTAAGCAAATTTTATATACATAATTTAAAAGTAGACTTTATTACCAATCGTTTGGTACCAGTAACTTTCTTCTACGATAATTTTTTCAGAGTTAGTAGGGGTGTTTAATTTTTTTCTTCCCACGACTGTACACTTTAGGTTTTTTGGATTGTGCTTTATATCTTTCGGTCGGAGTCGGTGAGATCTGGTTTTTAACAAGGAAGTCCTGAATATTTTTCAAATGAAAAACTATAGATTTGACTATTAATGGTGGCTCATAGTAATACCCATGTGTTCATTTCTGTACTTAAGGGATAAAATTATACAACACTTTATTATAAACGTGTTAAAATTGGAGCAAATTTCTTTTACTTTGGGGTTTGGTGGAAGTCTGTCGGTTTTGTGTTGAAGAAATTGTTTTGTTGGGTGCTCGTAGACTCCATTCCTAGGCGTTGAAAATTATTTAGAGTGTACCATATATAATATAGTTTAATAAAGCAAATAATTAAATAATTTGATAACATTGCAATGATTGCAGTAAATATAATGTGACACTAATAATCCAAAAAAGTAAAAAAGTCGGATAATTAAGAACTTGAATTATACTCGCCCCTCCTCCACCCCTAAAAAAAAACTATCTTAAAAAACTCTACACCTGAATTTCTAGCCATCAGGGGCAAGTTGTACACAGCTGAGAAGCAATTGATAAAAGAAAATTTCTCTCATGTATTTTTAAAATTAAGCAAAGTACGATATATATCTCACCTTAAGAAAGTTCGAATAGGAAATGTTTTGGATAATTATTAATTTCTATGCATAAATTATTTAATGCATAATTTATTTAATGCATATGTTTTTATTGTAATCAAATCTGATAAATTATCATAGCGTTTGAGCAATTTTTTAATTTTTGTTTGTCTGACAATTGATGAAAATTTTCCGAAAAATCAAATTCCTTGGAGGGGGGGGGGGTATTGCCCCCCTCAGCCCCCCTCAAATGGCGACCCTGTTTCCAAAACTTTCTAAAATATTCATGGAGACATTTTTATGCATAAATACATTAAAATAAAATCCTTTATATCTAACTTCCTTTTATCAGTAATTTATTTATTTTTTTATTTATTTTTGACTAGATAATCGTAAATTTAAGAGCTGTTTATTTTTATTCCACTCTAACATTATTTATTCCAGACAGTGTTGCGCCAACATATGCGTATATGGCGGAAGCATTATGCAACAGTTGAAAGGAGAAATCAATCATCATGTTTTGACATTTCTTTATTCATTTCATTTTCTTCGGTTACTAACGAAAAAGAGCTATTATTTGACACCAATTTAGCCGTGCTAATAAATCTGTTTTATACAAATTAAGCATATTATGGCATTAAACTGGATTATTCCTAATTTTCTCTTAAGTTAAATTTAGACACATTTTTTTCGTGAGGGTTTTCTGTGATCTCCGGGATGGGGGTGGGGTTGGAATTTGCACTTTTGGACCATTGAAAACACAAAATCTCAAATCTTCCATGGGGACATTTATTCTCTGGGGAGAATGTCACCCCATGAATTAAACACTGTTAATGATTTAAAAAAAAAATATTAGGACTGTTTCTCTTTCTGATTTAATTAAGAAATTTAAACATTTAAACACGGAATGTAAAAAATTATTTTGGAGAAGCTATTATTTGTATAATGAATGCCATTGTTGGATCATATACACCTACGTTTACAAATGAACTGAAAATTTAATACAATAATATTAAACTAGAGAACAGGAATTCTGTTTTTTCAGAATTTAGTGTCGCCCCCGGCATTTCCATTACTTCATTTTCTTCTGATGGACTGATGGCTTCTATTATTATGAAACAGCCATTATAAATGAATTGTTAGGTGAAGATGAAAGAGCAGCCGAAAAAGTTTGAACTCTGATTTTCTGGTCGGAATGGCGGAAAAATGGCTATATATGTATGTATATATATATATATATTTTTTTTTGACGACTTCTTTTTCATCTTCCCCTAACACTTCATTTATAATGGCTGTTTCATAATAATACAAGCCACCAGTCCGTCAGAAGAAAATAACTCGGTTAAGCGGGACTCTACTGCAGTACAAAACATATTTCAATTTTAAGACTTAAAGCACACGTTTTATTTTATGTAAAATGACGTCATTCGCATCCGCTTAAGAATTCCACATTTACGATCTACTCTTAAACATCTGCAGTAAAGCATGCATAGCACATCACTATCGCGAAATAATGCACAAATGCAAAAAAATATTCCGTCATTCAAGAAAAAATAAAGGCGATCTAATGATTCATAGATACTTACAATTAAATATAGTATATAGTAGCTCCATTGTTTTAACAGAAATCATTCGTTTATATATTTTTTTTCAAAGTAGCACGTATTTTAATTACATTTTCTTTCGGTTGTTGCGAGAAAATGGCAACAAAAATATATAATTGCTATTTTAAAACTATTCTTCGTTTACTTTCTACAGAAATCGAGTTCTTCCGTTGCCAATATTAAGCAAATGGCTCTAAAAACTACAAAAAAATTAATATTCCAAAAATAAATGGAGATACAGTTTTCTTACAAAATGCATTTAAAAGAACTTTTTTTCTCCAATACGACGGTTTAAAAATTGAAAATGTGCGATGCTTAGAAGTTTAAAAAATTTCTAAACAGTATTTAATCGTAATGCTTTGTTTTACGGCTAGCCTCTGTAAGGTAACGTTATTTTTTGGACACAAAATAAGCTGGGAGAAAGAAATAGCATACCGTACCGGAGGCTAATAACGTTTTGTTTTAAACGTGATATATAATTTTAATTGTTTTACCAAATTTCAAATTTATTGAGAACTTTTTACGTTTCATCCTCATTCCTCTGTTTGCATTAACTTAATTTTTCAATAACGGTTTCTTTGTAATCAATAATATTCTAAAGTTAAAAAATATATGTTGAGAAAATTAAAAATATTTTTTTCAAATAATTCTAATTTAATTTGATATTCAAAATTTAAGAAAAGCATTTATCGAATAAGATATATATGGTAAGCATATAGAATTTTTCTTTAAATTTGAAGCTAGGTCCTCCTTTATATTAATAAAATTGGTTCTTATTTAATATTATTTTTTTCATTCTTGTTAATAAAGTTTGCATTTGTAGTCGTAGAATGTATCCAGCCTCAGCTAGGGATCTAACGAATTTCGGACGATATTCAGTATTAAGCAGAATATTGTAGATATTTAGAGGAATAAAATCAGGGTAATACATTTTTAGGTAGATTTCGTAATAAGAAATACTACATATTACATTTTTCCAACATTTTTGCAGATCTACGCCGATCATGAAACCATAGAACACCAAACCACCCCCAGTTCAAAACTTTATCTAACTATCTATCCATATATATCACTTTTTTATGGATACGATAACTTCCATAATTCTGCACAAACCTCTTCCAAACTGGTCATGGCCATACCATACAATCAAAGGGCAAAAAATCTCGGTAAAGTTCGTTAATGGGCAAAATCGACCAAGGGGATGGAAATAGGGAAGGATTTTGTGAAAACAGAAAAAAAACTTCTTAATTATAATGCATATCAAATCAGTTTAAAGTTATTATTACTTCTAGGAAGAGGTAAACAAAAAATATGTATAACAGGTTTTTGATATCATTAAAAATTGGCTCAAGGGGCAATAAAAATAGAGTTTTAAGAAGAAAAAAATTCACAACTTCGTCAATTCACAAAATATAAAATCCACTTAAATTTATTAGAAATCTTCTTAATCTTACCTACAACTTTTATATTGACAAGTTTTTTATAGTACCAACTCTTACAGAAAAAAGGGAGAGGGTTAAAAAGAAAAAAAATCATAACTTCGTCAATTCACAATTTATCAAATCCGCTTAAATTTATTATAAATCTTCTTGATATTATCTACAACTTTTATATTGGCAAGATTTTGATAAAACAAACTCTTACACAAAAAAGGAAAAAAATATCGTATTAAGGCTGTCCTCAAATCCAACTTTATGACATAAGTTTGAATTCCTTTTTGTTCGGAAACGCATGAAATTGGAAGGTGTTGTTATACGAAAACTATGTAATTGAAAGACGTTTTCCGTTTTTTTTTTTGTAAACACAATAGATGTTTCAGAAAATACTGTCACAGTTTGAACCAAATTTCCCAACAAAAGGGAAAAAACACTGAACGAAGGGAGAAAAATCCCTTGTAGTAGGTCTGCCAATTTTATACAATTAGGTTAAAAAATCTGTACGTCATTGTGTCAGAAAATATCAACCTTGTTGAACAGTGTAGTTGAGAACATAGCCTTAACATGATTCTGATAAAACCAGTTCAGAAAAATAAAATTAAAAACTCGTCAAAAGCGACCAGAAAAAATTGTCAAACTTGGTCTATCTCTAATCTTGATTTAGCCTTTTTGGTGAAATTAGTACTTAACTTCGAAATCTACCTGTGCCTGCAGGCCGATCCGGGAGTGGTTTTTTTCTCTTTCTTTTCTTTTTTTTTTAAAATGATTTTCTCAAATGCAAATTGGCTATTTTCTAACGCATTCATATAGAACCATTTTTATTTCTTACAAGCATAAAATGTACAGCTATTTTCATTCAGATACTAAACAATCAAATTCAATTTTTTAGTGTCAGACTATTTTAAGAATCCATAATCTGCCTGTTTGTCATACAGTTTTATAATGAGGCTCCTAAAACTTCGCTTATCGGTGAGAATTTTAACTATTTTTAGGTAGATTTCGTAAGAAATACTACCTATTGCAGTCGTTACCATGGTGCGACTTTTGAAAAATTCCTTCATAACTTTTCATTACATGACCCCAGGAACCCCAAACCACCCCCACCTAAAAAGTTTATATATATATATATATATATGTATGTATGTATGTATGTACTAAATTTTGTCCGCACGATAAAAGTCACAATTATGCACGGAACGTCTTCAAACTCGCCAACAACTTTAAGATGGCTAATTTCTCGGCGGGGATTGAAAATGAGCAAAATCGGTCCAAGGGAATGGGAATGGGGAAGGTTAAAAATTTTGAATACCGTCTTAACATGATTCTGATAAAACCAGCTTTTACACAACAATGGCAGGAAAAAATAAATATTTTTCGTTATAGCTGTTGCCAACAATTAAAAAAAAAAACAATAAAATTCTCACCACAACAATTGCTTTTCTAATGCAACGTTTTCACGTGAAAAATTAAATTAGATAAACAGTTTGACGAATTGAAAACAAATTGAATATTACGTCATAAGTTTTCTACAGCAAGATTTCTGCATGAAAATTCAAAATGAAATAAATAGTTTGACGAATTGAAACAAATTGAATATTACGTCATAAGTTTTCTAGAGCAAGATTTCTGCATGAAAATTCAAAATGAAATAAATAGTTTGACGAATTAAAAAAAACAACAAAATATTGCGTCATATTGAAAATATAATGGACCACAGCAGGTGAATATGTAACGTCATTGAGTTTGAAGAAATGTATTAAAACATGATAAAAACCCGAGTATGGAAATATTAACATATTTTAACACTTTGAGGTTCTCTGAATTTGATTTAGCCATTTTTAAACCTATTTCATATACATGAGTGTGTGTCTGTGTATATTAGTATTTTCACAAAATGTTTAGCTCCATAGAGCTCATTCTTAGCGAAGGAACTGGGTTTATCTTTAATCTTGATTTAAGTTTTGTTGGTGAATTTAGTACTTAACTTTGAAATCTACCTCCGCCTGTAGGCCCGAGCCGGCAGGGATTTTTTTTTTTCATTTTGCACAAAACTATCATTATTTGATAAATTTTATAGTACAAATAATGTTCCGATACGACAGTTTGTTGAATTTTCATGATTTTTTTTGAAAAATAAACGGATATGGGCCATTGCCATTAAAAAAAATATTTTATGAACTGAGATAAGGATTACTACTGCAATTTGTTTGTGTAGAAAAATGTAAGTCACATAAACAAGGTTTTTTAACAAATAATAATCTCTTTGTGATGTTTCAACATATTATATTAAACGTATAAAACAGTTAGACATATGAATAACGAAATCTATAACGAATTAAAAATAAAAAACAAACTGTGCGGTATGAATTTTTTGCTTGCTTTTTCTAGTTCCCTACGATGCAACCAAATTTTATACAATGCAATTTTATATCACACTAGCTGACCCACCCGGCGTTGCCCTGGCCCATCATAATAACCTTAAATAAAACTCAAGTTTGTATGATTTAATATCCTTTGAAAATCTTTTAAATGAACCTAGTTTCGATTGTTCCATTGACTTCCACAGCGTCTCGGGTGTTTCCAACAAACGTCTTTCCGAACGAAGATGTAATCTGGGTCCCCGCTACCTAACGCAGCATGTGCCGGAAGTGCTCCGCACGTATCGTAGACAATCGAAAACCAAGTCTAGTGAGCCAAACTTCGTAGTAATCAAGCCCATAGAACCGGAAAAACGAATGCATCATTAATGTTCGAAAATGTCGTTAACTGAAGTCTAAGATAAACTTTCATAATCACAGAAAGTAGTATTTTCACAGAAAGTAACTGAATTGTAATCTAAGTTAAATAAACCAATTCCCGTTGAAATTGGGTCCTTATAACCCGACGAAACAATTTATCCTTACGCGGTGGAAGTTGCCTCCCTCCTCCTCTATAAATTTCACGGTCTACTTTTAAAATTAACACGATATTATTTAATAAACGGATATTTACTGATTTGCAAAATTTTAGCGTAAAACAGCCACACAACAGTAGTTATTATTTCTATTGCAGATGCGCAAAAGAAGAAAAGATTGCCGTATTATATGAAAAATGTATTTCTGATTTTTTTTTTTCATTATTTTTCCTGTGTAATAAACTTTTCAGAGAATCATATATAATTTTTTCGAAGCAAAATAAAAAATCGCGCATTTAAGGGTTAACGTAACGCGATTTTTATTTTTAATTTACGGATGTAGTGAGTAAACGTAAGTTGTTGCCGAAAAAGGAGATTAATATTCAAAAAAGGTGGTAGCTTGGGCATAAAGAAGAACCGGGGCCAGGGGGCAGGATATTAACTGGAATTTAGTTGGGTAAAGGAAAAAATTTTAATAGTTTTAAAGTAGCTGTAGGACGCAAGAACTATGAAGTAGAAAATTGTAATAGAGTAAGATCGTTTTTAAAGAAGCTGCAACAAAGGCCCCAAGAAGGAGTTTAATATTCAAAATTGGTGGTAGCTGAAGTGAGAAATTTTTTTGTCGTTCACGGAGTTGGTAGAAGACTTAAGAAGTTGTTAGAAAAAAAAGCTAATGAATCGTGTCATTTTTAAGGGAGCTACAATAAAGGGCCCAAAAAAGTCCAACTGATAGTTAAGAGTAGGGCCCTAACATGAAAATATGCTAAAAGGTCTTAGATCTTCAATTATTCAAAATTAACCATAGAGTTGTGAATTAGTATTTCTTAGAATAATAATTTAAAGAAATGCGCCAAAAATTGGGCAAATGCTGTCCTAGGACTGGATAGCTGATTGTCCTAGGGCCCAAATAAAAAAGTCCTTCCGGCCAGTGCCGGGAGGAAGAGGTAGCTTTCATATTCCTTATTTTAAAAAAGCCAACTTACATTATTCAAACACACGAAGCTCAATTTAGTGGAAACCGAATATAGGATATTCAATACTAATTTTTATCAATAGTAAATCATTATGAATGAGAATTTCGCGAAATTAGTCAGCTTTATCCGAGCTGCTTTTATTTAAAGCAACTTATATTTGGCTGCCAAATTCGGCGATTTCTTAAAGTGCCTGCCATTTTAAGAGAACATGGTGGTTGAGGCTAACCAGTGAACTTGGTCGAGACCTTAGTAATTGCTCCTTAGTAAAATGCTCACTCACATCGGAATCGGTTGATATATACAAGTGCTGTCGCAGGCAAAAAATCAGATTTTTCAAAATGTCACCCACATTAGGTATTGAAATCGCTATATCTGAGCCGTTTTTGAAGATAAAGACAAACAAATAATGCTCCTGAATCCTTATATCAAGTTCAAATACTTAAGAAAGAAACCTTTTTCAATTTCAATTTTTTTTGCACTTCACTTTAAATATATATTTTTTTAATTTAATGGCCGCCATTTTGAAACAAGATGGTTGATGAAGCTGGCCAGCGAACTTGGTCGAGATATTGATGTATACTATCCACATGCCTTCTTACATCGAAATAGGCGAATACGTGTGTTATCGCGTGACAAATACAAGATCGTTTCAAAATGTTAGCCATGCTAGAAATTCAAAGTGCTATAATTCAACCATTTTTTAAGATATAAACAAAAGAACAAATTTTCAGAAACAAAAACTGCTCCGGAATCTTTGTATCAAGGCCAAACATATAAAAAAAATCTTTTTCATTTTCCAATTTTTTAATACCTCATTTTAAATTTAAATTTTTTTTAATGGCAACCCTTTTGAAACAAGATGGCGAATGAAGCTGGCCAACGAACTCGGTCGAGACATTGGTATGTACTATGTACAGACCAAGTTACATCCAAATCGGTTCATAAATACGCCTGTTATCGCATGACAAAAATCAGGTCGTTTTAAAATATCAGCCAGAATAGAAATTCAAAATGCTATAACTCAGCCATTTTTTAAGATATAGACGAAACAAAAACTGCTCCCGAATCTTTTTATTAATGTCAAACACAAAAGAAAAAATTTTTTTTTCATTTTCAATTTTTTGGTACCACATTTCAAATTTTAAATTTTTTAAAAAATTTTAAATGGCCGCCATTTTGAAACAAAATGGCGGATGAAGCTGGCCAACGAACTTGGTCGAGATTTTGGTATGTACTATGTACACACCGAATTACATCCAAATCGGTTCATAAATACGAGAGTTACAGTGTGACAAAGGTCAGATATATATATATATATATATATATATGTGTGTGTGTGTGTGTGTGTCAATTTTGAACGGAGGGTGGTTTCGGGGTCTGGGGATCATGATCGATGAAAATATACCAAAATTTTTTGAAATCGCTTTCCTCCGAACGGCTGTAATAAGTAGCTTTTTGTAATGAAAGCTACCTAATATGAGGGTGTTGGCAGGGGCGTGCCTAGCGGGGGGGGGGTGTTGGGGGTGTAACACCCCCCCACACACACACACACTTATTTGGAAGAGTTGGTAAAATTTAGAATAGTCGGAAAGTTAAGAACACAGCCTGCAAAAAGTCCCCTCTGCCGTCGTCAGTATCATTTCAATTCTCTGTTGCGATCATCATTGAGTGAATAAATTAGTATTCTTCATCTGCGCTTTTATTTTTAACCGGATTAAGAATCGTTTAATTTTTAAAAATTACAATGAAAAGACAGAACCGTTTTAAAATTAAATGTGAGTGTGGAAGCATTTTTAATTATGACTACAGACAACAACACAACAGGAAGTACCATTTGGATGACATTAATAGACAGAAACATGTAAAATATCAGGCTTTGGATTCTGTTGCTAATGCATTTGAAGTAGCGGCAAAGCAACTTAAAAGAACTGAAGAACAGACGACATCTAAGAATAAGGTTAGTAAGTACCGATATTCAGTAGTCTAAATTTGTTTACTTTCAACCCTTTCCGGCACAGTGGTCCTACTCCGGGCACACCTAATTTTAATTCCAAACTTGCATTCGGCACCAAGAATATTTTAATAAAATTTTGCTTATACAATGAAAGCTTAAACTAAGGAGTTCTTATTTTCTAAAAAACTTACGAAAGCATTCAGAAACTCCGGAATGATGACGCGGCGGCAATAATGAACATCCTTAAGGAAGCTGACAACATCTGTGAGACACATGAAATAAATCAAGATTATGAGTTCAATTTGCGATTTGCGGCACAGGCGACGGAGGCCTCCATCGAAGATCGACGAAAATCCTGAAACTGCAGTTCTATTTATACGAGAGAATTATTTTAAAGCAGAAATTTTGAAGGTGATAGATCGGCTTACAACTGCATTTGGACACATTCATAAGTTGGTATTTGAGAAAGTTAAACCACTGGACCTGTCTCCTTCCATCTAGGATCAAGTATAGCTCTACCGAGGACATTTCTAAACTATGTCAATTATTCCCTGATGATCTCAAAGATGTAGATAGCTTGGAATGTGAAATTGATCTCATGTCCTCAGAAATAGCTAGTTCTGAATCGGATACAATTGGCGCAGCAGCGCAAAAACTTGTGGGGAAGGATCATTTGTATCCTATAGGATAGGAAAGAAAGGTTATAACCTTTCTTTGGCCTACAAGTTGGCCTTAATTATTCCAGTAACTGTGGCAAGTAATGACAGAGGTTTCAGCAGGTTAAAGTTAGTAAAAAATTACTTGCGTACCACCATGTCGGAAGAGCGACTGGACGAACTAATGCTACTAACCTGTGAAACAGACATAACTGACATGTTGAATTTCGACAGTGTAGCTGGAAAATGGGCTATTCTGAAGGATAGGCGGGTGATAATTTAAAAATGTAGAAGGATAATTTTTAGTCTCTAATATTAATATATATCTTATTTTTAGCAAGCAAGATTTGTCTTTTTTATGTATTTTAAAATTTATATACTTACATTGCACAACAACATGCAGTTTTATTTATAGAAACATAAATTCCGAAGTACTTCAACATTCTTAAATTCTTACTTTTGAGAACTGGTTAATGTACGGTACATCCGTACACATTTCCTTTTAAATCGTAAGCAGAATCCTAATTAATAACAGGATTCTCAACTCTACTTATATAGTAAAATAATTAAAAAAAATTTACACATACTGAATAACAGCATTTAATTTCGACTGTGGTTAAGGAGAATGCAGGTGAACACTTAAGACTTTTAGTGATTTTTATAAATTCACAGTATTGTAGAACAGTTAACTCGGTCACTGAGGGGGGGGGGGGGCTATCGCAAAGCCTTTTTCACCCAGTGTTGCCCGATTGGGGACTTTTTTGTCCCCAGATTGTTGATTGTCACCGCTTTTTTGAAATAGAAATATTCGGACTATTTAAAAATAGATTAAAACTCTGAAAAATAAGGTGAATTATACTATTTTTAAAAAGTGGTGACAGTCAAATAGTATGAATTAAAAAAGCTCCTAATCTGGCAACACCGTTTTCAGCACCGATCTTGCAGTCGGCAAAATTCAGTTCACACACCCCCCCCCCCCCACACACACACACACACTAAAACAGCCTTCGGCACGCCCCTGGGTGTTGGTCCTGGGAGAAGAGTCCAATACTCAGTTTTAAAATTATGCACTGAGAAGGTGAGAAAATTAGAGGGCGAAAAATGCATGGCGCACAAAAAATTCAAGGGACCTACGGAACCCTAAGGGGGAGAATGGAGCAAGGGTCTTAACTGGGATGTAGAAATGGGAGAATAACTAAATGAAAAAAGGATACCTAAATGAAGATCGGATTAAAAGGAAGCAATTTATTAACAATTTAGGGCGCAAAAACTTCAAGGGGTGCTGTACCGGGTCCCAGGCTGCCAGGGTCTTAACTGGAATGTAGAAATGAGGGAATAACTAAATGGAGAATTGGCCCCAAGAACGAAGAAGATCGGATATAAAGGGGGTAAGTTATTAACAATTTAGAGCATAAAAACTGAAAGAGGCACAGGGGCCCCGACCCTTAAATAGTCAAGTGCGAACATTACTCGCGCACAGAGGGTTCCATAGAATAAATATATGAATTTGTAATTGTATTATCTAACAAAAACATAGCTGTGAAAAAAAGGGAGCCAAGTTCTGTAAAGACAATGGCAAGAAAAGAAGTGGTATCTAAGTGGGTGCCAAGTTCAAATAAAATTCACTCAAACTTACCTACTGAAGTATTATAGCATTTTTTAAATTGTTTAGAAATAAAAATTATTGATAGCATATTAATAATAAATCTAGAACTTGGCAAGTTTTTACCTACAAGTCATTTATTTTTATTAATGACATTATTATATCTAAACTTGTTATTTCATGTTTGAAAGCCTTCATTTAAGTGATCTCCTTCCCCTTGAAGGATGGTGTGATAAAATATATCCCACCTAATTTTAATTGCAAAATGCCACATTGACACTAGAATTCAGGACTAAAAAGTTTAATTTTATTAAATACGTGAAGAGAAGCTTTTACCCACTTTGAAATAAATTTTTTTTTAAATTCTGGTGTGATTGAATCATTTCAGCATGTCACGAATAAAAGCTCTTTGCCCCTGAAGGGTTAAAAAGGGGTGCAGTCTCTAGAGGGATGACAAAGAACAAGCGTAAAGGTAACTGTCTCTTTCTCAGGCCTTTCCTGAGGCCCTCAGGCTTTGCCTTCTCAGGCCTCTTTCTCAGGCTTAGTCTGTTTGAATTGAGGTTTCCGAAGGGTGGGTGCTAGAATGATAACCAAAGACGAGCGGGAATGTATTTGTGTATTTATTGGTTTATCAAATCTTTAACATGAGTCATTTGTTTATAATAATAACTATATAATTTTTTTTATAATGACATTGTTGTTAATCATCATCATTTTATTAAGACATGAAATTGATAGGCATAACATTTATTAAAAACTTGCCAAGTTCTAGATTTATTATTAATATGCTATCAATAATTTTTATTTCTAAACAATTTAAAAAATGCTATAATACTCCTGTAGGTAAGTTTGAGTGAATTTTATTTGAACTTGGCACCCACTTAGATATCACTTCTTTTCTTGCCATTGTCTTTACAGAACTTGGCTCCCTTTTTTTCACAGCTATGTTTTTGTTAGATATCATTACTTTTTGTAAAGTTACAATACATTTAGACACTTTACTTAATGTTTTTTAATGTGTTTACATGAGACTATTTTATTCACCAAGCAACATTCAATTTTAATTTAAATTCCCTACAACAAACTATTTGGCTGTCAATTTGCGGCAGAAATCTATATTTTAATACTGCTACACTGAATGCATGTTTTGAAACGAAATGTATTGATTCGAAATTTATATTGTTTCTGAAACAACAATTCCTATTAAATTCCTATATTAAATTTTCCTATTAAATTTTCCAATTAAATATCCTATAGCTAGGCCTGCTTTTTTGTACTGGAAGTGAAAAATAAAGTTATGTGCTTATGCCACACTATGTATCATTCATCCATGGGTGCGGGCAAAGAGGCAGTGCAGAGGAAGGACATTGCCCCTCCCTGGATTTTTAAATTTAATTAACTAAATAAACTTTTCTCTGATGATTTTGAAAATAACAAGTGGGTAAGTGTGATCACAGATCGCACAGAGGGTTTTGTTTAATATTCCTTTCAAAACACTTTATCCTTTTGAAAAATCTGTTAGTTCCACATTTCGCAACCAGGGGCGCACTCTGTTCTAAACAAACCTCTATCCGAACGAAAATCCGTTTTACATACCATCCGTAGATATATTAGTCGAGTGGATTGAGCCCATAGTACCCGAGATAAGTAGGTGCACCTGGCGATAAAAAGTGGAACTAAAATATGTAAGACTATGGTGCATAATGTGAAAGAATGGTCAAAGGGGTGTCCGCAAAAGTTGGAAAAGTGCTCCCCGGGTGAAAAGGGCGGATGTTAGAAAAATTGCTTAAAATACACAAGTTAGAGCCCGGAGGAGTAAATAATATAAGACTTTTTGAAAGTTTTATGATTTGTCGTGTGCTCTGACGTATTCAGCTATACATATGCAAAAAGTCATGTCTTCAACTTAATTAGGGACTCCCTTAGAAAGAATTGCTTAAAATACATATGTGGTAGCTCAAAGGATTAAGCGTAAGACTTTTTCAAGATTTTATGATTTGTCGCCTAGCCTTAGGTGTTCTGCTATAAGTATGCAAAATTTTAAATCTGCAATTTAATAAGGGGCTCAGTTAGAAAGAATTGCTTAAAATACGCATGTGGAAGCCCAAAGGTTTAAATGTACGACTTTTTCAAAATTTATGATTTCCCGTTTGATGTGAGGTGTTCAGCTATAAGTATGCAAAATTTCACGCCTCCAACCTAATTAGAGGCTCACTTTGAAAGAATTGTTTAAAATACACATGGGGGAGCCCAAAGGGTTAAATGTACGACTTTTTCAAAATTTTATGATTTCTCGTTTGATGTGAGGTGTTCAGCTATAATTATGTACAATTTCACGCCTCCAACCTAATTAGGGGCTCACTTAGGATTGTTTAAAATACACATGTGAGACCCCAAAGGGTTAAATTTACAACTTTTTCAAAATTTTATGATTTGTCATTTGATGTGAGGCATTCAGCTGTAAATATGCAAAATTTCACGCCTCCAACATGTATAGTTTCTAAGAACGGGCTCTGTGACGGACAGAATATCTCAATTTGTTGATTTTCTGTAAGCAAGTAAACCCAGATAAAGCCCCATTAAGTAGATAGGTTTACAATGGAAGTCTATGGGAATTTGGCGAAATATCAGAGATATCGCCAAGGTGGCGTCACTTTTGGTCGCAAAATTTGGCGAGATATCGCCATGTTGGCGAGAAACTTGGCGGTATTTGGCGAGAGAACAGCGTCCCCTCCTACGGCAAATTAAAATTTCGCCTAATAGGCGCAATGGTAAAGTAAAAATGGGCACCCCCAGGTGGGTAATTAATCGATTTTCACATTTTTTTTTCCCTTAGTTTTATAGTGTAAACGAACTTCGTACCAAATTTGAAGTCTGTAGCTGCAGTAGATATACGAGATCTTTTTGATGAGTGAGTCAGTCAGTCAGTCAGTCAGTGGTAAAATTATCGGATATCAGACATTTTCAAATGTCATTATCTCGGAAACTAATCATGCGTTATTTATAAAATTTTGGATTTTAGGTAATTAGGGTGGCCTTACTACACATTTCGTATAGTAAGTACGTAGGTCTCATAGATTTTCAGTTGTAGAGAATTGAAATTAGATGAAAACAGCTCGAAATGGTTCGTGTAAATAACACACGGCTATGTCAGGCGAACTTGGCTGACGCACTGCCGCGTGTCTAGATAAAGGAAAAAAAAAAAAAAAAAAAAAAAAAAAAAAAAAAAAAAAAAAAAAAAACTTTGCTAAAAAGTACTAAGACTTTGTAAAAAACAATACAACGTAGGGTTGAGTATAACTGTATATATTAGAAAAGTGTAAATGGGTATACCATGAAAGTTCAAAGAGATATGGAACCTAAATAATATCAAACATAGCTGTTCGTATAACTCTTTCTTTAATATTATTTTAATCTGTTTATGATGAACTTAATTCGGTACTGACAATAAAAGCAGTGCATAGTTAAACTTCATTTGGCATTTCATGAAACTAAATTCAGCGTAATAATAACCTTTATTTGTACAGTGTAGCTAAAACAAAACCTTTGTTTAAAGTTTAAATTTGGCATTGTGCTAAGCGCGCTTAGAATTGAGGTCTCAAAGTTGCAACGCCGCCTTGGTCAGTGCCGCGTTTTTCCAGATAGGTGTTTCATTAACTTTTAAAGTCACTCGAGGCGCATTGAGAGATACAATCAATGTAAACTATCGCGAATCCCACAGTATTTATGCGATTCATTCTAATTAAATCTTTCGAGGGCGATGCCCTTAAAAAACGGACACCTAATTTTTATTCCAAAACAGACAAACGGCACCAAGAATATATAATTAAAATTTCCCTTTTATCATGTACGTGAAAATAAGCAAGTTCGCATTTTCTAATAAATTCATTTATAAATTCTGGTGTCAGCTCATTATTTCATACGTTTATAAATAGAATTACTCAGTGCCGGAAAGGATTAAGTGGTCGCAGGACTCTTGAAGCTTCAAAATTTAAGAAATTTTAATTTTTTTAGATGTTAAACTCCTATCTTTTCTGAATATTTTGATATAATTGTTTCCTTGAAATTCCCATTAAAACAAAAGTTTCGGCTTTTAGAATTGTACCCGCTTAATAGCTGAAGTGGCGTTTCCGAAACTTTAAAGTCATTATTTTTCAAATGGCGTTTTTTGGGCATAACGCTCAGGATACCTCAAAAACTTCTAAATATTTTTTCATGAAATTTTCAAAACATATAATTCATGTTAGTCTATATAAACTGAACCTAAAATTTCCTTTTTATTGTTCAAAAAAATATTTTTTAGGTGATTTTACTGTTGAAATTTTCAAAATTTTAAATTAGCTAAATACAACATTGCATTACAAATATAAAAAGGCTTTAAATATAAATTTATTTAAGTTCAGGGAAATTATTACAATCTGAAGTATAAGTAAGCACCAAAATTTTCATTCTAGTTGCAATATTTATTTTGTAATCCTGCGCGTAAACTGTTATGCCAATTTTTTGTTCGGCAAATGTCTAACAGTTTCGAGCCCCCTATAAATACTAATTCTGTATCTTGCAATTTTTTAAATGCATGAAACGAAAGAACATACTTATATCTTTCATTCCAATTAAAATTGTGTTTTAAAATCATGTACATTTTACGACATTAAATGTTGAAAATGGTCTTTTTTTCCCACTTTTTAGAGTCCCAAGACCCCTTAAAATAGTATGGTTTTAACAATTTGACGCTTATTGCTTTTATACTGTTACTGGACATTATATTACACATATATATCATTAAAAGTTGTTAACTAGGCATAGAGTACGCCGCCCTGTCCTTGTGTATGTCTAAACTGACCGTACATTTAAGGGTTAATATCTCGGCTAATTACCGATGATTTTTTTCGAAAATCATTATAAACAATGCTTTTATTCTTCTGCAACGATAGGTATATTCAGGGATGCTCAACAATTTTTCTGAATGCCCGTAAATCGAAATTTGTGTATAACAGAAAAACGCTAATTACTCAAAAACTATGTGACCTAGGGTAATCGCTATAATTTTCCGGCAAGGTTTATATTAATGCCTACTACCTCTAATTTTTTCATAATCTTAGTTTCAGTAGATTCGGAATTAGATGGGGGGGGGGACATATTTTTGCGCTACATTTTCAACAATATCTTTGAAAATATAATACCTAAAATTAAAAGGAATGCATTTTTGAGTTCATCGTTACAAAAGCTTTCACAGGATACCCCACATGATATACAATGAAAAGATTTTTTTTTCAAGTAGTATAATTAGCCCCTCTACTTTTTTACTAAATATATTTATGAATGTTTATTAATATGAAAATATGTGGGTCAATGGTCTTTATTATTTCCCCGAATTTGAACTTTCCACGTTCCATAGTTTACGAGTAAAATGGCTGTGACAGACAGACAGACACAAGAGTGATCTTATAATGGTTTCCGTTTTTACTTTTTAAGTACAGAACCCTAAAAAAGAAAAATCTGATTGTCAGGTGCATCAGGACATGTCTTGGATTGTTCTCACCTAAATGTTCAGACTTCTACGTGCGGTAGATTTTGCTAGTCATCAAACGCAGACACTCAGACACTCAAACACTCACATACACACAGACAGAGCGAAACTTTCTTTTATTGGTATACGTTTTATTCAATTTTCCTCACTAAAAACTGGGTTGTCGTTAAATCCGATCTCGCTGAAAACTTATTCTACAGTTAAATACAAACACACTTTTAGTAGCTGACGAGTTATTGAGGTTTTAATGCATATGTATAAAATATTAATGATGATTGAGCAAAAGCACTGATTTATGAAATTGATGAGCTATCGATATTATAGTGCCCCCATATCAGTAACAAATAAATACTACTTCTTTCAGCAAAAACAAAGGTTTATTAAGGCTGGCGAATCACTGATCTTTTAATATATAAATTAAATAAATTCGATGCGCAAAAAGGCGAATTTGTCAGAATGTCAAGTTGTCAAGATTGGATATATATAATTCATTAATGACATTCGACTTAATAAAATCACAGATGATTAAGGATGACGACTTTTCGAGGTTTTTTGGAAATCATACAAAATTTATATCAAACCGATTAAAATATAAATTTAAAGAGATGGCGAAGTAACTAGGTTTTTGCGTTTAGAGAGATCGTTTGGGGATAACTTGTTATTTAAATTTTATTGCGGATGTAAAGAAAATTAATTATATTCTATTGCATAGAAGCACTGCTTTATGAGGGTTTTTACCACAATGACCAATGATTATTGTTTAAATAAAAACATAGATTTATAAGCTTGAGGATTCATCAAGGTTTAACCGTATAATTTGTATTCGATAGAAAATAAAACGGATTAATGAATCTTCAAGTTATCCAGTTTTTAGAGCAAAGGTATAAATAATAATATTAACTAAATACACTTATTTATGTGGATGTCGAGTTATCGAGGCTTTAACATATAAGCGTAATAATAATAACATTTTATTAAACTAGCTGGCTTCGCACTCTAGCGCGCTCATAATTACATCGGGCCTATAATTTATGCTAACATCGAATAAAACGAAGGTCGAATTCATATGAAAATTTTCGATAGGTGCAGTAGCGTAGCTACGTTGTTTGCCGCCCGGGATTTCATCCGTTTATTAAATAATATTGCGTTAATTTTAAAAGTAGTCCGTGAAATTTACAGAGGGGCGGGGGGCAACCTTCCACCGCTTAGGGGTGTATTCTTTCCTCGGGTTCTAGGGGACCGATTTCAACGGGAATTGGTTCATTTAAGTTAGATTACAATTCAGCTACTTTCTGTATTATGAAAGTTTATCTTAGACTTCAGTTACCAACATTTTCGAACATTAATGATGCATTCGTTTTTCGGGTTCTATGGGCTTGATTACAACGAAGTTTGGCTCACTCGACTTGGTTTTCGATTATCTGCGGCACGTGCGGAGCACTTCCGGTACATACTGCTTTAGGTAGCGGGGACCCATTTCACAGGTTCGTTCGGAAAGAGATTTGTTGGGAACACACGAGAGGCTGTGGAAGGTAATGGGACTTCCGAAACTAGGTTCATTTAAAAGATTTTCAAAGGATATAAAATCATACAAACTTGAGTTTTATTTAAGGTTATTATGATGGGCCTGGACAACGCCGGGTGGGTCAGCTAGTGTGATATAAAATTGCAATGTATAAATACAGGGTTCCGGAGCCCAGTGCAATAGCGCTTCCGAAAAACCGAAGCTTAAATTACCTTTTCCTTTCCTTCCCATCTCCAAGCTTTTGCATTCTTTTTAACAAAACACTTATATGTGACGTAATGTGTCACACACGTAGGAGATGGAGATAAAACGGTCTCAATTTTTATATCAGTTTTTAGGCTTAGACTGACTCGAGCTCAATCTGTATTACATTTAAAATTTTATTTATTCATGTATTGAAAAAAAAATCCTCTTTTAAAATTACGTATTATATTCCACTTCAAATCATTTTAATGCTATTATGATCAGAATGAAGGGGAAACAGAAATCGTGTTTTACTATTTCAAATTATTTCGGCGACAACGTGTTGTTAATACGACGCCACTCAAGAAACTGAACAATGAATTTGCTTTCAGTTCGATTTTCTTTTGTGACAGTAGGATAATTTTTTATTGGCTGGGTTTTTTTTTAATTTTATTTAGATATCTAACCTGAAAAGAATATTTTCTGTTTTAGCCAACGAGCATCAGCTTGAGGTTTTGTTTGTTTGATGTTTTTTGTCTTCTATTGCGCACGAGTATAAAAATCACGTTAGTGATTTGTCTATTTTTTATTATCGGCGACGTGTTGATACGGCACCACTCAAGAGACTGAACAATAAATTTGCTTTCAGTTCGATTTTCTTTTGTGACAGTAGGATAATTTTTTTATTGGCTGGGTTTTCTTTTTATTATTTCGATATCTAACCTGAAAAGAATATTTTCTGTTTTATCCAACAAGCATCAGCTTGATGTTTGTTTGTTCCAGGTTTTTTGTCTTCTATTGCGTACGAGTATAAAAATCACGTTAGTGATTTTTCTATTTATTTTGTATCATGAACGGTACCCACGCTAAGGCTCTCTGCACCTATACGAAGTCACTTTCCTGTGTAAATAGATATAATTACCATGTATTGTTATTCTGATAGAAAGCAATCGAGCAGTGGTTCCCCTTTTTCTATAAAAGCATAGATTCTTTCCGATAACGTTGTCAAATTTTTAATTTTATCTGATTTTCTGGGACTCACCGCAAAAGATTGTTATGCGGAAGGAAATGATTATAGTTTAAGATATGCACATTTTTCAGGAAATTGTAAAACATTGTTCCATTCTTCAGCATATAAATATTCATTTCTGTAAATTTCATTCATTTTTTCTTAAAAATGCATAGCTGCGAACTATCCCTTTTTTGTGTTAACACCATTTCCTAATCATAATCGTTATCCTATTTAATCGCAGAATTCTGCAATTAATTAACATAAAAAATAGGCACGGATTTTTACTATTCAGAAGAAGTGATAACTAAAAAGTGGAATAGTTGACACCTAAGTACATGCAGATAGATACATTTAAAATTTTTATTTTGCTAAAGAAAAAAAAATGCTTTAAATTTTGCAGTTAATGTACCAAATATAAATATGGAGATTACAGGGGCAGGGGGGAGGGGTGGAACGGTACAGTTGTTGTACCGGTAGCGCTGATTAGGGCTCCGGAACTTTTTTTGTTAGAATTTAAGACCTGGGTGCAGTAATCTAATTGTAACGTAACCTTAATCTAACTGTACCATAAACATTACCTAACTGTACCCTAGCTGTAACGTGTTACCTAACCGTAACCTAACGGTAACCTAACAGTAACATACCTTCAACCTAACTATAAACAAATTAACACCTAACCGTAACCAAACTGTAACATAACCGTAACCTAACTGTGACGTAACTATAAACTATCGGTAACTTAACCGTAACGTAAACTAATTATAAGCTAAATGTAACGTGACTGTAACCTACCTGTAACCTATCCATAACCCAACCGTAAACTATCTGTAACGGAAATGGAACATAACCGTAACCTAACCGTAATCTATCTGTGACGGAAATTGAACATAACTGAAACCTAACCGTAACCTAATTATAACCTAACCGTAACGTAACCGTAACCTATTTATAACCTAACCCTAACCTAACTGTAACATAACTGTAACCTAACCGTAATCTATCTGTAAAATAAACGCATCATGACGGTACGCTAACCGTAAACTAATTATAACCTAACCGTATCCTAACTGTGATGTAACTATAACCTAACTGTAACTTAAATGTAACCTAACTGTAGCCTGGCGGTAACCTAACCGTAACCTAATTGTAACCTATAAGTAACGTACTGTAACCTATCCGTAACCTAACTGTAATCTAACTGTAACCTATCCGTAATCTTAATTGTAACCAAACTGTAACGTAACTGTATCCTATCTGTAACCTCATCGTAGCATAGACGTAATCTAACTGTAACCTAACCGTAACCTAACTGTAACCTATCCGTAATTTAACCCTAATCTAACTGTAACCTATCCGTAACCTAACCTTAACCTATTTGTAACTTAAACGTAACCTAATTGTTACCTAAATTTAATCTAACTGTGACGTAACCGTAATCTAACTGTAACCTAACCGTAATCTAACTGTAACCTAACCGTAACCTAATTGGAACCTATCCGTAACGTACTGTAACCTAACCGTAACCTAATTGGAACCTATTCGTAACGTACTGTAACCTATCCGTAACCTAACCGTAATCTAACTGTAACCTATCCGTAATCTTAATTGTAACCAAACTGTAATGTATCTGTATCCTATCTGTAACCTAATCGTAGCATAAACGTAATCTAACTGTAACCTATCCGTCATCTTAATTGTAACCAAACTGTAATGTATCTGTATCCTATCTGTAACCTAATCGTAGCATAAACGTAATCTAACTGTAACCTATCCGTAACCTAATTGTAACCTATCCGTAACTTAACCCTAATCTAACTGTAACCTATCCGTAACCTAACCTTAACCTATTTGTAACTTAAACGTAACCTAATTGTTACCTAAATTTAATCTAATTGTGACGTAACCGTAATCTAACTGTAACCTAACCGTAACCTAACTGTAACCTAAGTTTAACGTAAGCGTAAACTAATTATAACCTAACTGTATTCTGACTGTAACCTATCCGAAACCTAACAGTATCCAAACCAAAACCTAACTGGGTTAGTTGTCCTATCGGCTAAATGTCATGTCGGCTAATTGACCTGTCGGCTAATTGTCTTGTCGGCTAAATGTCCTGTCGGCTAATTGCCTTGTCGGCTAAATGTAATGTCGGCTAAATGTCCTGTCGGCTAAATGTCTTGTCGGCTAATTGTCTTGTCGGCTAAATGTCTTGTTGGCTAATTGTCTTGTCGGCTAATTGTCCTGTTGGCTAATTGTCTTGTCGGCTAATCATCCTGTCTGCTAAACGTCCTGTCGGCTAATTGTCCATGTCGACTAACTGTCCTATCGGCTAATTGTCCTGTCGGCTAATTGTCTCTGTCGGCTATCTGTCTTGTCGGCTAACTGTCACTGTCGGCTAATTGTCCTGTCCACTAAATGTACGTCTCGACTAAATGTACTTGTCAGCTAAATGTCCTATCGTCTAATTGCTGTCTGCTAAATGTCTTGTCGGCTATTTGGTTGTCTGCTAAATGACATAGACCCATTGGAAATAGCTCTTTCGGAGCTTCGTGTGTGGGCAAACTGTCCTGAGTGTCAAAGGAAATCACAATACATGTTTATCCCCCCCCCCTACACACACACACACACACATCCAATTCCAATGATCGACTAAAGATAAAAAACAATAGAAACTCCACCTTAGCACAATAATAATAATGATGATAATAACACACAACTGTTTCATTTGAAGGGAAAAAATCCTCTATAATCGCTTTATTCTTCGAAAAAAATATTTTCGCTAGTAAAAAATGTTCTGTCTTGAAGAAATATGCTATCCTTTGAAAAAAAACAAAAAAAGTTTTGAGCAGAAATTCAATTTTAAATGCAAAAATAGTATCTTTTCTGTTGCGGGAATTCTCCTTAGCACGCACAGTGACGTCATACGTACGGAAACCTTGATACCGAAACTAGAGGGAAATGGCACCCCCCTGATTATGATAAGCGAGTGACTTTAGCTCAATCGTTTCTTGCCAGGGTAGAAATGATGATGCTTTCCCATGGCACATTCTGTGGGGAGATGAGTGCTATTTTTATCTCAATGGGTCCGTAAACACACGAAATAGCCGAATTTGGGCTTCTGAGCAGCCCCACACCTTGCATGAAATCCCATTAAATTCTCCAAAAGTCACTGTTTGGTGTGGTTTCACAGCCGAATTCATAATTGGGCCATTCTTTTTTGAGACCATCTTTCCGACAGGACCCGAAACGTGCACCATAAATGCAGAAAGGTATCACGAAATGCTGCAAACATTTGTTATTCCACAACTTCAGCAAAGAAACCGTCTCCAACAGACAATCTTTATGCAGGATGGTGCTCCGCCACACATTAGTAATAAGGTAAAGCAGCTGTTGCGCCAAAAATTCACTGATGATAGAGTCATAAGTCGAAGTTTTCCAGTTGCATGGCCGCCTCGTTCCCCTGACTTCACGCCACACAGTGGATCAAAGTATAGGAGATGTCGAACATAGGATTATCACGATAGTATAATCCTACATATATGATATTTTTTGTTATATTTAGGTTTAAATGAGTAAAATAAATTATACTGAAAGTATCTGCATGGTTTTTACGAACAATTTCGTGCTTTTTTCTCGCAAACAGTAAATTTAGGGAGATGATGAATAACTAAAATAAACTGGAAAAACAAAGCATGCAGTTTTTATTTATATCCAAATGACATTTGTAGAATATTTAAAGCATTTGTTTAATTTTTAATTGGCAACATATACATAACTCTGTAAAATTGTTCTACAAAACTGCAACATTCTACTGCAGCATTTTAGAACTTATTTCAGTCCATATTTGTTATTATTGGGTTTGAGTTTTTAAAAATTATTTTGTAGCATAGCTGCCAACTCTTCCGCTTTTTCAGACCACAAAAATTTAATAGAAATTCTTGCCTTATTTAATCGGCAGATTACGGCGATTTAAAAAGGTAAAATTTACTATAAAATTTTTGTGGTCTGAAAAAGCGTAAGATGTTGGCAGCTATGTTGTAGTAATATTAATTTTAGCATATTTCTTTTTTATTTGAAACAAGATTATTTCATTTTGTCTTTTTTATTATAATGTTTTGAAATATGATAATAGATATTTGTTTTTGTCTCTGAAAAATTTAAGTAATGGTTTTAGTTATGAAATATCAATGCTTAGTTTTGTAAGAGAACAGTGTGGACTAATTGCCTCAGAAATTGATGGATAAAATTTAAAGAGAGTTTACGTATATTTTGTGTAAATGCAAAAGATAGCTGGCTGAAATCTGAACGAAAATTAGATCTTTTCAATAATAAAAAAATTTCTTCAGTTGAGTGTTCCCTAGTTGGTAATGAGCTTAAACCATTTGCAGTTGAAAATTTGCAGATATCAACATCACGAAAATGTTTTTCAGACGTAACCAAAACTCATGAAAGAAGACTAACTCAAAGTTTCAGAGAGGATATTTCTGCACAAGCTAAATTAAGAAGAATCAAAGAGTAAAATTAAACGCGAATTCAGAAAAGAATTAGGTTTGCTAATAGATGTTAAACCAGGAAGTGTTTTGACACACGATGGAAACACTGTAAGGACATTTTTTGCTGAGTTTGAAAAGACAGCTGAGATCATTGGATTGTATAAATAACTTACTAAACGTTTTGCAATTATAATGGTGATCGCCTGTGACGAAGTAATTAATGCCGAAAAATGTGGCAATTTCGTACTGGGAACAGCTAAACAATGTGCCTCAAAGTACGGTTGGTATTATATGCCAGCTTCTGTACATAATTACTAACTCATGAAAAGGATATGATTACAAATTTTGCTGTTCCAATTGGATAATTATCGGAAGAAGCTAGCGAAGCTCGAAATAAAGAGTTTCGAAGGTACCGGGAGTCTCATAAGAGAAAAATAAGTCAAAGAGCATGTAATGAAGACTTATTGCACCATTTGCTAAAAACATCTGACGGTTTGATTTCCAGTATTAGACACAAAATAAAAAACATTTAAAGGAACAGAAAATTTCGATAAGCATTGCAATTTTTACTTTAAAATATAACACTTTATCACTGACATAGCAGCGCATCCATTTATTAGACTAAATTTAACCCCTGAGAGCCTTTGCGCTTTTCAGCATTTTCATGTAAACGTTTACATAACCCGTGATACGAGTATATTAAATTTAATTTCGCAGTTTAACCCCTTGAGGGGCGGTGGGATAAAATATATCCCACCTAATTTAAACAAGATTCTCACCAGAAAATTGTAACTAAATTTTTTATTTTTAATTTTGGGGGAAAATCGTTGAAAAATTGCTTTTCCTCAATTAACAATGAAATTTTTCGATTATTCCTGTGTGAATGCAATATTTAGAGCCATTTTTGCTTGCCCCTCAAGGGGTTAATGTTAAATTAGTTTTTTACATCATTTCATCCTAGAAATTTGTTATAGTATAATCTTCATTGAAAAATATTTTTGTCTACAGCCAATTTAACATGTTTTCTGGAAACGGAAAATTACGTAATAGCCGCTTTAAGGCCATTTATTTTGAAAACGCGCAGGTATGCGCAAAAAATGCTCTATACCACATTAAAATATAGGCTTTCAGGAATATCAGCATGTGTTTGAAATTTCAAACAACTTTAAACAATTTAAGTTACGTAATTTTGAAGATTATGAATCCGTTAATTCTATATGTGTTGTTCATAATGTAGAATGAAACATACAATTCAATCAAAATGTAGTCAGTAGTGGTTTAAAATGTGTTTTAAGAAATTAATAATGATATTTTAAATGAGTTATTAGTGGAGGTTACGTAGGTTTTATTTCTGAGCACAGCAAAAAGTCAGTAAAATTTCCAAAAATATTCCTCTGCTGAAAGGTGTATATTCCGAGCTATGCAAATACAATATAATTTTGTATAATTTAATAAATAAACATATATTCGTATTTTTTAGATATTCTTTTAAAATATTTCATTGCAAAAAATAGTTATTTAATGATTATTTTTTGGCTCTATGTTCGCATTTTCTTAAGGATTGATCCACTGTGCGCCATGTGATTTTTGGCTCTAGGGTTATTTGAAATTTCAAGTTTATGTTGGTGGAGTATCAAATTTGTCTATTCTAAAGGACAACATAACAAAGGCAGTACGGAATATTCCTCGTGATATGTTACATACGGCTTTGGAGAACGTTGTGCACAGAATGCACGGCGTTATTTCTGAGAACGGTGCTCACATTGAAGGTGGTCTAATTCCTCACCGGGGAAGTTAATTTTTGCAAATAAGCATTAATAATTTAACTGTACGATTGTATGTGTTAGTATTTTTCTTTTCTCACATTTTATACATTCAAAGCGCCACAAAATGCCCTAGCGGCGATTTTTGAAACTAAATTTTCTTTCACGGAATCCTTTTTCCCATGTCTTGATTAGTCGAAATACCAAGTTTGGTGCCATTTCTGCTATTAGATCGCGCTACAGGGCGCTCCAAACTCTGTCACTTTAAAAAAGATCACCCTGTACATTAAATTCTGTAATATGGAAATAATATGTCTCCATCGTAAATCTAAAGTAATCAACATGGAAACCTAGAATCATTACCTATCATAGCATATCATTGAATTAATTACGTATGATAGGATTTGATAGAATGAAGAAAAGTTTTATTAATACCTTTTTAAGTTTTGATTCGATTTTCATACAATTTGAAATGACTACACAAAGTTGTATTAAATTTTAAACCATTCGGTTGGGTATTTTTTGCGCTGTTATATACAGACGGATGGACCAGACGACGACTATAGGTGCTACGTATGCATATAATTACGACATTTTCCCATAAGCCATAATGTAATAGAATACTTTTGAGTGTCTCTGTAAATAAACTATGAACGCAACATACTTTATTTTCAATACCGAACATAGCATAGTAAATATCAATAACATATATAAATTACAGAGCAATTCAACTATATTAACGCAAGTTAGAATTCGGACAGACAGACAGATGCCAGACAAACCGAATTCTTGAACACTTTTCAAGTATGTTGGAATGTGTTAAAAATGCATAATAGGTTGAAATTTGGCTTTCAGCAGTTTTATACCAATAGACGTAAGCATACCTGAATACTTTTGTACAGCCCGTATTTTACCTACTTTCTTTATATACACGCCGCTATTTAGCTAAATTTAATTAAGACTAAATCAAGATTAAAACTACTGAAATCACACTTCGAGAGATTATAATCCCTAGACGGCCACGTATCTAATTCTTCGCGTGACTCTGTATATCATTTTATCTATAATCTACAAACATAACTTAGTATACTAAATGTAGTTCATCGTAAAAATGCATAACTCACTTAAAAACTACCTTTAAGCTATTTTCAATCATACTCAGTAACCCTTACGAATTCTTTTCTGTAGCCCTGTATATGACCTACAGCATTTATACAGACAGCGTATAATTCAAAAATTTAGTTAAACATAAAATCTCATATTGCAACTAAAAATGCACTTCCAGCAATCATCGCTAACAAACAGTATTTCGGATACAGTATAGTATCCGAAATGTTTTGTGTGTCTCTGTAAATACTATGCACTTTCTATTATACAGGAAGTAACTTATAGTACTATACCTCTGGGATGTATATCAATTTCATTATATGTGAAATAATTTAACATAATTAAAATACACCGCGAATAATGGTTCCCCTATACCATTATGTAACAGAATTATCTTGTGTGGCCTTGTAAATGAATAATAAATATTCTGTGAGCCGCATATTCTACTGAATGTATATATTAGTGCGCTTCATAAATGCATATCAATTTCATTATGTTCGAAAAAGTGTAACATCATTAAAATGCACTTTGAATTTTTCCCCATTGGCCGTAATGTAACGGAATGCTTTTGACTGCCCCTGTAATTGAACTAGTCATCTGATTTTCATAAAATTTGAAATGACCCGACAAAATTCTACAATATATACAGTAAAGCCCCGATTATCCACGATTGGATGATCCGCAGTGCGGTTTATCCGCAAAGCGATTTTTTTTTTTAAATTTAAGCCAACAGCAACGATCATACAATAAGCCCTATTAATAAATATAAACAGAAAAATTCATATATTCGAAAGTAATAGAAGAATATTTCTAGATTCGGTTGCCATGTTTAAAATATGAGATATAAGGACATCGGAAGCCAAGGAGTACAAGTGACAAAATTTCGATTTGGAGTAAATTGAGTTCAAAGATAACTGTCGTTAAAGTTGAACATCAATAATGATTGACTAAATTGAAATGGGAAACTGCTGCTTGTTTCACAGTGGTCTTTGAACTCTTTTTTCAATAAATGTGAAAAAAATAGAGTGTATTTTTTTTTAATTTATAATTAATCAATATTGATCATTATTCCGCAAAAGTGGTTGATATCTAAAACGCAACACATAATTTAAAAAGCACTTATATTTCTTTACCTGAAAATAAAAAAGCATATTTCCAGGTCGTCTGTGCAATTACTTTAATTTTTTCAATTTTGTCACTTATACTTGGCAATACCCTTGGCTTCTGGGGTCCTCATATAAAGTCTTGATGTCTTTTCTTGATTTTATTAACAAAACGTAAACACAGCAATTAAAATATTTAACAATTAAATAAGACTGTTATGATAAATTCCAGGGGAGCATATCAAGGATAGCTTCATTTTTGAGATAGAAAAGGTATTTCGAAAGCAAGAAGGAAAAACAAGTGACTGATTTTTAAAAAAAAAAGGTGTAACTCAATACTTTTTGTACAGTATGTGTGGCATTGTTTCTTGTTCACTGTTCTTTATTTTAGTGATTTAGGCGTAAAGCAAAGATTTATGCTGTACTATGCATATGTATTTTAAACGTTTTATTATGTTTTTTGTACACTAAAACATAGTTTTTATGTTGAACTTTCTTTTTTTCGTGCTTGCACTCCATTTTCAGTCTTTTTCGGGTTATCCGCGGTGCGTTTGTCACTCAATTCCGCGGATAATCTGGGCTGTACCGTATACAGTAAAACTTCCCTAAAGCGACCACGTTCCGTTCCAATAAAAATTGGTCGCTCCGAGAGGTGGTTGCTTAATGGAGGTCATATCTAAATCTAGATTTTAATTGTTCAAAAAAGGTAACAATTAATGTTACTAAAATTAATTTTTCACATTAGGAAAAAAATGTGAAAATTTAAGTATCAAAACAAAAGATAATTAGATAAGTTAATTACTGTATAGTTTAAAAAATGAACACATTAAAGTTTGCTTTAATTTTACGGTTTTATCTTTTATAACTTTTATTTCCAAATCCTTTAGAAGTTCGGTAAATAAATGCAATTTTTTTTTTTATTTTTTGGGGACAGAAACAAATAAGGACGATTTCGTTAATTTATCTATTTCTTTGAGAGTTTCCTGACAGAATAGGGCAGGGGAGTTTATTGACTGTCATTCTTAATTTGTCATCAGAGTTAAATTTATTGGCTAAAAAGGCACAAAGAGGTTTAAACGCTTAAAAGTTACCGGGATTAAAAAAAAACTAAACTTAGTTTAGAAGTTTGATGAATAATGTGCTCTCCGGAATTATTTTTCTAATAAAATCTTCTTCAAGCGACCAGGAAAAAACGGAATTTGTTTCATTTTCTTCAAAGAAATTGGTCGCTCACGGAGGGAATTCAACAGGAATGGTCTCTGAATGGAGGTAACATTAGTATTAAGCCTATGGGAATAAATTTCGTTCCATGAAAAACTGGTCGTTCAGGGAGGTTGTCGCTTAATGGAGGTGGTCGCAAATGGAAGTGTCACTGTATAAAATTTCAAACCATTTGGTTGTGTAGTGTTTGCACTCGGATTGACAGACAGTCGGTCGGACCAGACGCCGACTATAGACGTTACGTATGTATAGAATTATGAACGCACCATAAGAGCTACCTTCTGCAGCCGTCCGCAGGTAAGCACTTCAATAAAACCTTGGTATACTTTCAGCGATCATGGCCCCCGGTTCCGCTGCTCAAATGTTCATTTATCTATCCATATCAATATGCATATATAACTGATTTTTGCCCAGCTTTAACTCTCGTATCTATGAATCGATTTGGATCTGACACCTGTGTACAGGACAGAGTTGGGCAAATTTATAATCTCAATTACTTACAATGTAATAACAGGTGAATTGCATGTAATTGATTATAGTTACACACATTCAAACACCGAAATTTTGTCAAGTAATGTGTTGGGGCGGTTCCGGTTACAGTGCTGCAAGAATTTTTTACGGCATGTAATTTTAACTATAATTAATTACATACAATTAAACTGTAATTACATTGCAGATAATTGGAATTACAAATTTGCCCAACTCTGGTACAGGGTATAATACCAATATCTCGACCGACATCGATTGCCAGTTTCATCCGTCATCTTGTTTGAAAATGGTGGTTACTTAAAAATTTTTGAATTTTTTAAATTCAAAAACCTCTACAAAAAATTTAGAAGTAGAAAAATTATGTTTCTTTAAGTGTTCGGCCTTGATACAAGAATTCCGGTGATTTTTTTTTTCTTTTTTATCTTTAAAATTCTCTGAGATAGAGCCTTTTCAATGTCTAGTGTGGCTGACATATTTTGAAAAAATCAGATTTTTGTTATGCCACAGCACGTGTACTTATTAACCTATGTAATGTGACAGTGCATGAGTTCAGGACATATCAAGGTCTAGATAGAGTTCATTTGCCAGCTTCATTTGCCATCTTGTTTCAAAATGGCGCCTACATTAAAAAAAAAAAAATCCGGAAAGATGTGCATAAAAATTAGAAATTTAAAATTCTTTTCCTTTAATTGTTCGACCTAGACACAAGAATTATGGAGCATTTTTTGTTGCGTTTTTATCCTAAAAAAGGGCTGAGATATGGCATTTTAAATTCTAGGGTAGCTGACATTTTGAAACAATTAGATATTTTTCATTAGTTAGCAATCATATTTCTCCACCGATTTCAATGTGACTGAGCAATGTGCCACAGTTGACTAAGCAATGTGCAGTTGGTCTCGACTGAGTTTGTTGGCCAACTGCATCCAGAACCTTGTTTCAAATGAAAGCCACTTAAACTTAAATATAGCCGTTTTAATTTCCAAGGTGACTGATATTTTGGAAGAATCTGAATCATCTCATTAAATCTCACGCGTATTTATTAACCCTTTATGCACTGATGGTACTTTTAAGTAGCATTGAAGAAAATTTAACATAGAATTTATTTACTCTGTCTATTAATAAAAGTTTGTCTTTTCACACAAAATGCTCTGCTCGATCAAATTTAGAAAGCGTAGAGATACAGTCGAAGGTAATTTTTTTCAAAAATTGGTAATGTTTTTAATCATTTACATAGGTATAGCTTTTCTTAAATATATATGTACATATATGAAACATTTTCAACTGCAAAAGCCTTTCCATTTACAGAGAGGATCATAATACATTTAAATACACTGCTTTTAAAAGAGTTGTGATATTTCCATAAGAGTATCTTTGGTTAATTAATCTGATTATGTTTGTAAATATTTTCCAAAAAAAGTTATAACTACCGATTTATTTAACTCTTTATGTCCCGACGGTATTTTAAAGTACCATTAAAATAACATTTTATAAAATTAATTTACTGCAACGATTACTAGTAATACAGTTTAGAATAAGTTATAGTTACTTTACTTTATCTTGTTCTAAAAGCATTATCGGTTACACAAAACAAAAGCATTTTTAAAAGGATAATTTCTTTTTCATTTGCCTCTTTTCAGCTTTCTTGATGTTGAAAGATTGTGTCTGTGGTGGGGGGGGGGGGGGGGAGAGTTTCATCTAGGAAATATTTCTATTGTAAGATAATTATATTTGTACATTTCCCAATTTTATAAAATACTAAAAAAAATATTTTAAATAAAAGATTTGAGTAGAGTTATAAATACCGCACAAAGTCCCTATAAGTTCAAATTGAATTAATGAATTTTAATTGGAAAAAGCCTTCTAAAATTTATTAAATGATTGTTGAAATCTTCTAATATAGTTTCAAAAATTAACGAAAAGGGCTTTAGAAGAGGAAATTTTTTGAGTTCATAATTCGGGATATAAAGAGGGTTAATCAGTTTTAATGAAAAACATATCTAAATTTCACATTATTATTATTTAAAAATTCCAGTATATCTTCAAATATTAAAGAACACAGTTATTGAGGGAAAGCAATTTCTTGATAAACTAAGATGGTACCCGTCAAGATTTGACGGTAAATACCTTGAATGTTTCATTAGTAAAATTGCTGAATTTTTAATGAACTGCTTTTAAATTAATTATTGAAATTGTGACAATTTTCTATATTGCATAAGTGATTCCTATTTCTTTAAAGTGATAGAGGGTACAGTCAGCCAAACCTATCCAATGAAGTCACAGAATTTTAACTTTATAATTTACAATCAATAATGCTTCTTTTAATATAAAATTTAAATAAAAATAGTGAGTAGAGCATTTATTTTTATTTACTATGGTCTCATGTTTTCGGAAAAATAACAGTATTTATTTTATTTATTTCTTACGATTTTTTAACTACATGACCATTAAAAGCTGCCATGAATTTTATTTTTATCAGTCTCATTCTCTAAAAGACCAAATTTGAAACATGGTGCAGCATATAATTTTTATTACTTGAATTTTATTTTACATTTTTATACATTTTTTAAATATTAAACAATGGATATCAAGGTAATTTTTTTAATAGTTCTTATATGAATATCGTTCTTTCCGTTTTCTTTTTTTAAGGAAAAGAAAGGCAAACTTTTCTTTCTGACACACACACACACATATATTCTTGATAATGGTCAGAAGATATAACAAAAATTGTAGATCAGTTCAATTTATTTAATTGATAATTACATTAAAAATATTTTAGCTTAAATATTTTAAATATAAAATTAATATTATTATTATTTTAAACATTGTTCAGCGTTAAATTTTATTTAATTATAAAGCATTCAAATAAAAATAATAATAAAACAAAAATCATATAACTTCTCCTCCTAATAAAATATGTCATTATTGAAATAACTTATCGCGAAAAATATTACAGAAATCATTTTGCCAGGCGCTGGGTACGAACCTGCTATCTACTACAAAATACCGGCGCTTTAAACTGCTGCTTTAGACCGCTCAGCCACCGAGAACTCCTTCTCGATCCCTCTAAATTGAACAGGGTTGATGCATGTGCAGATGTCCCGAAATGGGTCTACTTAAAATTTTACCTTTGTGTTTTAATATATATGATGATTTTATAGTTTTTGAAGGTATTAAAAAACGGAAGAAGGATAGATGGTATACAACGTAAATTAAATAAAGCAGTTGTCCGACTTATAATACGGCATCGGAATGCTTAAGCCTAACATGGCCGAAATAAAATGGGTGATTTTAACGAGAGATTATCAAGATCCGGATGAGTTCACTCCGGGAGCGTTATACTCTTTGCGCCATTATATATATAATATACAATAATTCCGTAGATAAAGGAATAACCAATTTGATGTAATAGAGCATGGGTGCGGGCCATATCAAGGTCTAGATGGAATACTTTGGACAGCTTCATCAGCCATCTAGTTTCAAAATTGTGCCCCCATTAAGATTTATTTAATAATTAAAATTTTAAAAGGATGTGCATAATAATTAGAAATTAAATTTTTTCTTTAAATTTTCGACTTTAATAAAAAAATTATGCAGAATTTTTTGTTTCGCCTTTGACCTAAAACTTGGCTGAGATGTAGCAGTTAGAATTTCTAGGTTAGCTAACATTTTTAAACAATTTGATTTTTGTCGTGCGATAGCACTCTTATTTATCCATCGATTTGGATGTGACTCAGCATGTGTACAGGACATACAAAGGTCTCGATTCAATGACTAACTTCATCCGCCATTTTGCTTCAAAATGGTGACAATTTAAAAATTTCAAATTTTAAAGATGTACAAAATTTAGAAATGAGCTTTTTTTGTTTTGCCTATATTCCCAAAATAGCTGATATATAACAGTTTGAAATTCTATGGTGGCTGGCATTTTCAAACAATCTGATTTAGTCAAGCGACAGTTCTCGTATTTTTTTACCGATTTGGGTGTGACTGAGCATGTGCACGGAACTTAAGAAAGGTCTCAAATTTATAGACTAGCTGATTTTCTCATAATCAGGTTTCATTTATGAACTTTCAAAAACGAGGCTTTTCGCAAATTTATCCCATTGTTGTAACTATTGTTGATACGCTCACACGCTTAAAACCACATAGTCATATCTGCTATCGTCAAATTTTCATTAAGTTCTACTTCTCGAAACATCGCCAGATATGGCAACCAAACATATATCGTCATAAAACGAACATGCCTTACGGCAAGCCGCCGGCCGAAACTCTCAATAAAATGCTATAACTGAAGACAACTGAGACTAATTAGCTGACTGATTTGACAAAATTTTTATTCAAATTCTGTATTGACGAAAACTGGGGTTGAATATTCTGTAATGTGGTGCCACGCATTTTAGCTTTTTGTGTTTGGGTAAAATTAGCTGATTTTTTAAGAACAACGAATGAGGAAGCTGCCTTTTCTTCCCGGCAAATGCCGGAAGGATTTAACCTTCCGTCTACCAGACGGGTCCATTGGACCCGACAGCAATATTTAATGTAAATTTTTCTCATGAAAAATAGCATTCAAAGTTTCGCGATTACATGACTTTTCCTGCAATTGTCTCCTCTATGTATATGCAATTGCGATTAAAATTTTGTTCGAAATTTTTTACCTATTTTTAATTTGTTTCATTGTTTACCACGCGGGTCCATTGGACCCAACATTAAAACAAACGTAATATACTGTTGCTTTCTTTTTCTAGGGTTGCCATAAATCATGAGGAGGAACAGGGTTACCATAATTGGCTGTTTATCGCCCATTTGGCGACTTTATAATGAAGTTTTGAGAACATTCTAGACTGATCTAGTAAACTTCGTGCTCTATATATAAAAGGTTACTTCTGGTTCAGAGAGTCATTTATCAACAGACACAGTTAGTGAGCGAATGGTGTCTATTGATGTTTTTGAGTCTTTTCATTGAAAATAGGACTTGATATTTGAAGACAAGTAATAAGTGTAGTTTGTACGTGCTTTGTTATTTTACAAATATTCATCATTTTCTTATTTCCTAACTTATTTTTTGTTAAAAACTGAATTGAAGATGAACAGAAAAAAAGTATTGACTCAAGAGGAAATTCAAAAAATTATGGAAAATCCGGACGATATAGAATTCGACACCGATGATGAAAATCTGTCGTCTGATGAAGGTGAAGTAGATTATGTTGAAATACATAATGAAATTTCTGATTCCTACTCAGAATCTGATAATGATTCCAATGAAGTAAATGTAGCAACCACAAGTACTTCAAATTCTACTTTTGTTTCCAAAAATAATTCACAGATCTGGTATAAGAATGAAGTTGCCAGACCACAAGGAAGACGTACTGAAATCAATATTTTACGTGAAAAATCTGGACCTTCAAGATTTGCAAATCGTGAAGTGGATTCCATATCATCCTCATTTCTTATCTATTTCCGAAAAAGACTTTTGGAAATTATAGTAAAATGGACAAACGCGGAAGGCAATAGAGTATTCGATAAAGAGTGGAAACCTATAGATATTATAGAACTTAAAAAATTCATCGGACTTTTATTACTTATTGGAGTATATAAATCGAAAAATGAAACAGTAAGCGAACTTTGGAGCATAAAAAATGGAAGACAAATATTTCGGGACATTATGAGTCGCAATAGATTCACAAGTATATTACGTGTCATAAGATTTGATGATGCTGCTGAGAGGCGTAAAAGAAGATCAACTGATAAATTAGAGCCAATAAGAGAATGCTTTGAATTGTGGAATAGCTATTTACAAGACCCTTATATTCCTAATTGGTCTATGACTGTCGATGAGCAATTAGTTTCTTTTCGTGGAAAATGTCCTTTCCGTCAGTATATGCCATCTAAACCTGGAAAGTATGGATTGAAGTTCTGGGTTATTTGTGACAGCGTAACATCGTATGCTTGGAAACTGGAACTATATACAGGCAAAAATGAAGTAAGAGAATCTCATCAGGGAGAAAATGTAGTTAAAAGATTGACGAAGGAAATTGAAAATTCTGGTCGTAATATTACATGTGATAACTTTTTTACGTCATATGCATCAGCAACACATCTTACTTCAAAAAAATTATCTCTTATTGGAACAATTCGAAAAAATAAACCTGAATTATCCGCTGTGTTCACAAATCCAAAACATCGTTCTGTATATTCTACTTTATTTGGGTTTCAAGAGAAGGCGACCATCATCTCTTACTGTCCCAGAAAAGGTAGAATTGTTACTTTGCTAAGCACAATGCATAACACTTATGATATTGACAACAGCTTAGAAAAAAAGCCACAAATAATCCTAGATTATAATAAAACCAAAGGCGGAGTAGATACGATGGACAAAATGGTAAGAGCATATAGTGTGAAACGCATGACACGTCGGTGGCCTTTGATTGTATTTTATAATATGATCGATATAAGTGCGATGAATGCATACATAATATGGTTGTCACTGAATGCTGAATGTGATCCGAAAATGAAAAAAAGGCGGAATTTCATTATTCAACTTGCAGAAGAATTAGTAGGTGAAGGAGGTATCGCCGTCTCAACATCTACTTCAGAACAACTTTACGCAAATAGTTTTGAACCGCCACGAAAAAAATCAAGATGTCATATTTGTCCCTCTAAAAAAGATCGAAAAACACGAACATTATGCAAGAAGTGTACGAAAAATGTTTGCGGAGAACATTCCGTCGTTATTTGTACTTCATGTACAGAATAATTTTATTATGATGAAAAACGTTTTGTAGTCATTATAATATACTATATATATTACTTTCTTACTGTATGTGTTACTTTCTTACTCTATTACTATATATATCACTTTTATATATTGTATAAGGTGCATTAATAACAAATATATTCATTGTAGATAAATGGGTGTTTTGTATATTTTGAAATCCTATATATTTTACATATGGGTCCAATGGACCCGAATGGTAGTTCTTGCATATACTTTTTTTTGGTAGTCTGAAGGTTAAGCCCAGTAACACCAAAATCTGTATTCAACTTTGATAACACCTAAAATTTGAAATACTTTTTGTCATTTGGAGTGACCATCGAATTCTGAAATATCAGTTTTCTGTTTAATAATTTTCATAATAAATTTTCATCTGTCTTCACCATTTTTTTATGAATTCAGTCGGCTATAATACTTAATGTAATTTAATTTCGTAACTGTTCAGTATGGTTTCAGTTTTCATTATTTTATTTAATGATTTTGTTTGTAGCATATTACATAAATATTTAAAAATTTAAAGTATTTTCAACTTACCTTAAACCAACTTTCAAATTGTAAGAAAACAATACTTTTTCTTCTTTTTTGTTCTTTTTTCTCCAAAGACAAATCTTTTTTAATAAACTATATTTGAATAGAAATTTCGTTGAGTTTTCTTCAACTACTTTGATTCAATGTTTATAAATAGAAATTTTGTAATTGAAAAAAAATACCATCCCGAAAGATGATGAACTGTAGATTGCATTTAAATAAATATTTCATTGGGAACGGTAATTCCCTGTGAAGATAAAAATAATAACCTTTCCCGCCTTTATTCACTTTTTCATCCGAGGATTGAATTAAAATTAGATGGATTAAATTTTATTAGTACACAGGCGGAAAATATTCTTCTTACACTGTATTTTTTGATTATCCTAGACAGTGCACTTGAATAGTTAATAATTTACTTTTTAGTGACCACAAAATTTATTTTGTTTAGGAAATATAAAACTGTAATCATTGGTTAAATAAATATGTTTTGAATTTTATCTTGGCCACTATTTTCTCTTATTTAACAATATATTTATCTGAAAACAGGTCGATTATTAAATGCCATATCCGAAATGATATTTATAGCAAGTGTAGAACAATTCCATTAAAAATGGACAAAATGGATATTAGACAAAAATGTCTTCCAAAATATTAATAAATCTCAAATGACATACAGAATGATCATAAAATATCGTGAAGTGATTTGAAACAACCATCAAGTAATCCGTTGAGCAAAATTTAAAACCAGTTAGTATTCTTGCAAAGAAAAAAGAAGCATGCGGTTTCATTTTCTAAAGAAAAATGTCCTGCTAAAAGTCGTCACCAGGTCCAATTTTGGCACTGTTTTGAAAGAACAATGAAATTGCGGCGGCTGTTGGAAGATTTTTTGTGAATTCTTTACTTATTCAGTAAGAAGCCTTTACAAACTGCAAGAATTTGCATCAACGTAGTCTTCAAGTTGTAATAGCTTCCTGATGTATAAACCTTTCAATGAAGCTGATGTCGCTTTATGAGTTTCAACAACTTACTGTTTAAATTTGCTGCGAGATTCTAAAGAAATTCCAATTATAGGGTCGTCGTTTGTCGCATGCAGCTATTGGAATATATCACAAGCATGGGCATTATTGAATCACGTTTCTAAAAAATAATAAACGCTGTCATTTATAGTGAAGAAATTTTAATTTTCAGTGTCATTTAGAAATTAAGCCTTCGTTTATCACACATATTGCCTTTGAAGAGACAAAACGACCTTAGTGGTAACTATTGGGACTTCTTGTTTAGAAATTGAAAAAATACATTTTAAGGAGCATGTTCACAAAACGGCCCTATATTTCGCCCAATATGTAACCGCTAGATGTCTCAGAACGCCTCACATTATTTTATGGTCACCCTGTATATCTTTTTTAAACTATCATTTAAAAATAATTTTCATATAATATGAAAGTAAAAGTGTATGAAATATTCGTAGAAAATGTTTCTTTAATAAACATGGTTAATTTAATACTTTTAAAAATGGTGAAAGAAAATTTAATATACTTGTTAACAATTTATTAAAGGAAATCATAAACCTGTAAAATCTTCAGTTATTAAACGTAGTTTATTAACGGACGGATAAAGTATGTATACCAATGTGACATTTAGGTTAATGCAGCATTGTGTAATAATAGTCTAACTGTTCTTAGACATTTTTGGTCTGTTGATTTGAAAATACGTGAGACGGCTTAATTAGAATTAGTATCATTGGACTACTGAAGTTTACAATCTTGATAAGAAAAACATATTTTTTATTGTTACTGGTAAACTTTCATATTTTCAAACTATTCATAATTCCATCATCTTGTTCCAGTTTCTTTTGTCTTTTTCTTTCCGCTGTTGTTCTATATCTGCTGTCACCAATACGCACGGAAGTAATAATAATATATCTCTGTGATAACGAGGTGTTTTTATGAACAATAAGCAGTTTGTTTCAGTCCTATATATTATCGGTGCATTTGTTCGTGAGCGCTTCTGTTCGAGACTAGACAGGTATAGAATAAAATGGTCTCTAAAAAGGACCTGGTGCTTTGGTGTGTGGCTGACATTGAAAACTTCAATAAAACAATTTGATTAGTTTTTATGGTCTTATATCTAACAAAGATGGCATTTTTTTATCGGAAAAAATTTGCTGCCTTCTGTTGATATCAAACTTTTGGCATCACACTGTTGATTGTTGCGTTTAAAGCTGATATATGTAGCATGCATATACGAACGGTAGTCATAATAACGCATATCATTATATAATTATAAAAATTTATTCCATAACGAATATTGATTTTCTGATGAAGTTTATTTTTCTCTGCAGCAGATTTTATATCATATTTTTAACGCATTTTTATGGAATACTACGGTTTTTACAAGTGCAAATCCGTAGTATTTTTTTCTTATTTGACACAAAGGTTGCTATATAATACGTTTGCATGTTTCTTTTAAACATATGGCCACGTACATTTGAAACGAATGATCCAATTTTATTTTTATTTATTTATTAATTAATTTTTAAAAGGCTCGTTGTGACGGCGTTCTCATATAAATTTCATCAGGATCCAAAAATGACAGTTTTGTCTTGTATCCTTTTTAGTCTGTTCTGTCTACTTATGCACTATATTTCGTAAAAATCGCGTAATTGTTGCGGTTTTAATACATTGTCTTCTGAAATACTAAGGGTTTTAAAAGTGTGAATCTGGTGTTGCTTTATCTTATTTCAAACAATGTTGGTTATATAATTCATTTTCAATTTTCTTTTAAACACATGTCCACGTATTTTTGAATGAATGCTCCAGTTTTATTTATTTTAATTTTTTCAAGGGGCTCGTTGTGATATGGGTCCAGTGTAAATTTCACTAGGATCCAAAAATGATACTTTGTCTTTTGTCTCTGTTTAGTCTTTTCTGTCCACCTACGGTCTATATTTCGTAAAAATTAGGTAATTACAGTATGAGAAGTTTGACTACATTATTAAGGTACACACGTTTAAAAATAGTAATTGTATTGTGTATAGATTTTGTACTGAGACATATAAAAGCTTTAATATAGGATTGCCAACCTCGCTTCAAATATGACCCATGCAGCCGAAAATACGGTTTAAACTGAATGGGGATTAAAATAAATTGTTTCAAACCACTCCTGTTGAAATATGTCAAATGGCGTACAAAAAGTAAATATGAAGAATTAGATGATCTTTGCGTTATAGTTAAAGCACAGTTAAAACCCAGTCTTGGATTGAGTTGAAGTTGCACTCGGGGTCGCATTTATTTTTTGTTTAAAATTTACTTGCTTGTGAATTCTGATTGAAGTTTTCTGTTCTGCGGAGCTCATGCGACTATCTTTCAGAGTTTGTACAGGGTGTCCCTGAACTGATAGGACAAACTGTAAGAGAAGGTAAAGTACACATAAAGAAGAAATCTTGGTATGGGAATGTGGTGTCGGAAATGAATAATGTTGGCGAAAAATAAGAAATGCGGAAGAAATGAAGACAAACGTATTATTGATATTATAATTAGAGTAAGTGCTCAAATTTTCCACCATCAACATCGATACAGGCCTGATAACGTCTAGAAAGTGACTGGCATACCCTCTCAAAGATTCCAGGTGTCTCATCTACGAGACACCAATTAATCCTGACGACCTCATTGCAAGAAACAATTGCGACCTCAGTGCAAGACTCTCAGTCGTTGCTGCATCGTAAAACAGATGGAATCTCCGAAAGGGTATGCCAATCACTTGCTAGACGCTTCTTGGCCTGTATCAATGTTGATGGGGGCACATTTAATCACACACTGTAACTGTTAAGTCAATAAAATGCTTCTTTTTATATCCTCCGCATTTCCTCGTTTTCGCCAACAATTTTCATTTCCTGACCCCAGATTGCTTTACAGAAATTGCTTCTTTGTGAGTACTTTATCTCCCCTTACAGTTTGGCGTATGAGTTCTGGGACACCTTGCAGAATGCCATGTTGCTACTGCATAAGAAATACACTAACTTCTTCGTAATTCAAATACTACACTATAAAAAATACAAATGTATCTTAATCTAGAAAAATATAATGTAACCACGAGCCGAAAGCATACAAAAACGTCTTCCGCGATACTGACGATTCCCAAAAGCATTTACTTTATCTTTAGAATCCTCATAAATAAATATATTTTAGATATTTAATGAAGAATTTCTAAAAACAAAGTTTCTTTTACTACCACTGATTTTCGGAAAAGTTTTCGAGTAGTTTTTAGGTTATTAATCAGTTTTCTAGACCCAGAATATAGGTTTTTCGGATGCTATCAATTCTCAATTAAACGTTTCCATTTTTATGAAACATTATTTACAAATAAATATGATAAATTAACAGCATTAACACTAACAATAAAATTAATATAATTTTTTTACTCTTTCATGTATAAATTAAATTACGTAGCAGCAAATGTTTAATTGAGAGTTCCTAGCATATAAAAAATGGGTAATATATACAATAAAAACTATTCGGAAATGCTTCAGAAAATCAGTTGCAGCAAAAGAAACTTTGTTTTTATAAATGCTTGTTTAAATCAGGAAAATATATTGGTTTCTGCTGTTTATAAGATACGGAACGCTTTTTGGAATGACGGATAACTTAGAAAACGTTATTGTATATTTTTGTTCACGGTTATATTGCATTTCCCTATATATAAAAAAAGACTTTGGGCTTTTACTGTGAAGGTAAACAATTTTCTTTATATCAGTGTTTATTAAATTTTATAAACTTTTGTCTAATTTTTTCAAATTAAGAATAATGTACACTTTGAACTGAAAAGTGTTACTCGAATATTTAAATTTGTTTACTTAATGTTTTATGACGAAAAGTTTGAATGTGAAAAATGTAATTCTATTTTTAATTTCTGTCTCTTATATTTTTCTAATATTTTTTCATATCGTTATTCAAATAATGCACAATGTGCACGTTTAAAATATGCTATAATATAGTTTCTCGTTACAATTTGGGGAATTATGTAAGAAATAAAATATACATTGTAGCCGTTTTTCCACAATAATTAGATAAAACACCGTGTTTGTAATACAGATACCATATCTTTTATCCTATAACTAGATCTTATTGGAAAAAAGTGATTATTCTAGCGTAGAGAGAATTTCTTGTATAAACGTGTTTAACTTTTTAAAAAATGAATAAATATTTTGTAAATTATCTTTAATCGTATGTCACAAACTTAATAATGCCATTTTATAAAATTAATGTTGATAAATCTGAAGGATAATTAATTTCATTTAGAATATAAAAAACTGATTTCTTAAAAAAAAAAAAAAAAAAAAAAAATCTTTTGTAAAAATTTAAAAATATATTATTCTACTCTACATACTCTTATAATAAGCCGTATATGCATATTATTGTTTGCATTATGCATACGGCATAAGAGTGTCTAATAAGAATTGAAATAAATATATATATATTAATGATTTTCTTAAACCAGGCTTTTAAGGGTTAATATTATTTAAACATTTTTAAATCCCTTCGTCAATTTATAAAAACTTATCCTTATAACGCCAATAATTTTATGGCAAACCTTGTATCCAGATGATTAAATGAAACATTGTAACAAGAAGTAATTATTTTATTTTATTTCTTTCATATCAAATCACACGTGCATATAATAAAAAGTTAAAAATACATGAATGGATTTTCTTCTTCGAGTACTTCCATCAATGTTTTTGAAGCAGACCTGACACCGGATAATTGCTGATTTTATTTCAGAGATTAATCGAGCGAGGTGACATATATATTTTGAGCATCTGAAAACTGGGATAGGAAGAAGGCAATTTCTCTTTAGAATCATTAAAAGAAAAGGAAAGGTACAAAAAATGTCAAAATATCATAGGTTACTTATGATATCTCTTTATTTTGCTTTCATATAAAACTGTTCACAGAAAAAACGTCTGAAATAGAACAGAAAAAGGCGCAAATTGGGTTCTTAGATATCTATGGGCATTGTTGTTTAAAACTCGAAAAATATTTTTATGACCCAAAATGTTTAAGAAAAGTGTCCTGTTTATATTTATAGAACAATTCCAAATTGACGTTCAGAGTACATCAAAAATATTACATGGTGGGTGTACTCCGAGCTATTATTTCGGTACTATAACAATTCCATATTACATACAATTCTAAATGAACACTCTACTCTTATTTTACCTATTTAGGGTGAGAAATAGGCTTTCTCTAATTTGGAACATTCCTGTACCAAATAACTTACAATCCAATTTAGGCCATTTCCAAGTTCCTACTGGAGAAAATTTTCTCCTTTAACAATTTCAAAATAAATTAAAAAACCTTTGAAAGTATAGTAAAACTAAACATTTCCTAGGCAGTATTTTCATTTTTTAATGAAGATATCAATTTCTGCTTAAAAAATTCGTAAATAATTTTTGTGATGATATTATATAAAAAATTAATTTAGCCCCTTGACGTCCCGGTTTAATTTTGCCGGTGAAGGGCTATATACCAGGCTACGTGGTGCAACATGTTTATGTCATAAAACTCACTTTCGACCTGTGCGCTGTTATATCAGTTGTATATCACAGACCAATCCGGTTCAAATATGCAACCATTAATGTGTAGTGAACGACGTACGGAGTATACGTCATTGTCGTTAGTTACTGAAAGGAGAGGACGTACGCAGCGTACCTCCTGGAGGTCAAGGGGTTAAAGTTGTCCGACATTTTTAACAGCATAAAGCATATTTACTGTGAGTATATATCTATACCTGAGAATCAAACCATCGTAAATCCACGAATGATAAATGTTATGTTAATACCTTTTAATACTAAAGAAACTGTTCCCTTTCCAGCCAAACTATCGCTATACTGGTATTACAAACTTCTATTATAAGATAAATATTATACCAATTTTTGAAATAGCGTTGTCTTGCAAGGTAATGCTTCTCTTACTTCTACTGAAAAATAAGTGAAATGCGACTTACGATAGCTAGCCTTTCAAGTACAGATATATATACAGGGTGATTCATAAATATCGAAACAATAGGCTATCTCCTGAAATATTGCCCCTAGGTACATACTTCCAATTGCAAAGTTTTATTAAAAAAGGTGCAAAATTTGATGAGATAAGTTTCAACTCCATGGGGGGTCTATATGAGAACATACAAAAAGTAAATTTTTATACGACCCCCGTAGAGTAAAATTCCCAATTAGAAATTTTTCGTGATCCATTCCTGAATTGAACACAAAAAAAATTCATCTCGATATCTTCAAAATTCGCAGAGATATCAAAATCCAAAATTCGTGACTTACACCATTTATCCATGCCTGTGAGCGACGAGTTTTTGACTCATTTTGAATGCAAGATAGGGGTCAGCCACAAATTGTACATTATTAAAAGTCGATATAAGACAGTGCCTCTGCTTTGGGCATAAAATAGGCAGCGTATAGATTCTACGTTGAACCTGTTTTCAAAGTATGCTGGTAGTCTGGACTAGAGGTCTGCACGGGAAAAAATATCTAGGTCCGGTCCCGAACCGACCCATAGGAAAAAAAGTTCGGCCTTGCCTGGAAAAAAGTTCAAATCGTAGCCAGGCCCGGCCTGACTCAATTTCTACATAGTTTTTTACATCGATGTGGTTAAAAGTTGTTTCGTATGGAGGAGTTCTGAACAAAAATACTTATTGTATCTTATCTTTTTTCATGTTTGTAATTATTATTTTTAAAGAAGTGCGAAAAGCTATGATTATTTGTTTTATTAATGAATCTCTATTTATATGTAAATGATCCACTTCTTCTTTAATATAGTTAATCCATATTCCATGTGTTGGAGACAATGAAAAATGCTATAAAGTAAAGTCTTTTAAGATGGAATCACATAGGAAAGAAAATAAAGCGTTATAGACACGTTCCCTTCTTAGGAGTTGTAAATGTATTCTATTTTTTCTGAGGTATTATTATATTCATTTTCCATGAATCAACAGATTTGTCCGTTTAAGAAAGGATTCCGTCATAGGCGGATTTTTTTCACTAGTTTTACTGTATTTTATTTTATTTTTTGCCTTAAAATATACTATCCTTTAAAAATATGATTTTTAAAATTTTATTGTAAAATAATGGCCATTTAAAAATATATGCATTTGCTGTAAAAGTTTTTAGGCTGAGCGAAATTTTAGTTGTTTTTGCACGGATTAGGCCAGTCAGAGATAATGATTTTAATACGGGTTGTCTTGAGACCGGGACTCAAAATTTCGCCCATGGGAGACCTAGGAATAAGGAAGCCAGTGGCCGAGTAGTTCGGCCAGTTCGGTATAACCAGTGGCCGAGAGGTTCTGCTCTCATGCTGGGTTCGAACCCAATCGCGCCCTTCGGCCCAATCGTTCGGAGTTTTCAGTGGTTTCCTTCGAACCTTGGATATCCTTGCGTAAATATGGGTTAGGATCCCTTAGAAGGACCTCAACGGAAGGCACCCCCCCCCTTCGGGCCCACATCCCTCGTACAGATAATTGGCCGTCATAAATCACACCAACACCAGGTTCGGTATGAAAAAATACGTTAGGCCCGGCCTGACCGAGTCTTCAGAAAAAAGTCGCCAATCCCGGGCCTGGCCCGGCCCCAGTCTACAGACTTTTTTTATCGGCCTCGCCGGGGCGATAAAAAGCCTGAATTTGTAAGGGCTAAAATTATGAAACTCTTAATCGGCATGTTAGAAAAAGCATTGTTTCAAATTATACATTTAACATTTATCTATGGACATTTAAGTAGTACAAAAAGGTGGTGGATGGAAATGGAAAATGTTAAAGTGAATCGGAAGTTTAAGCTACCGAAAGAAGTTACTTTTTCACGTGCAGTTTTTTAAAATGCATTTAAACAATTTATTAGGAGCCAATCAATGTTTAAAACTTTAAATGCGTTTTTATGCATGATGTTTTTTTAATCGTAAATTAAAAAGGTGCAAACTTGTAACATGTCTTTTTTGATTATTTTACATTAATTTTGTTTCGGCAAATTTGAAAAAAAAAATCTACTTTTGAAAATATGATTTAAAAAAAAATAAGTTACATAATTTTTTAAATAAATATTTTTAATATTTTTAAAATTAAAATTAAAAAAAATCTTGAAACAAAACTAAAATTATACTTTCCTCTTTAATTAAAGGGGAAAAAATTGAAATCCGATGAATAATGTTTCGAGTTATAAAGATTTTAAATTAAATCGGCTTAAAAAAATACTAAACATTTAAAATTTTAAACACTTTATGAGAAATATTAGGATGTGATTTTGTTTGCAAATTATATGGTTAACCACCATACAGAAGAAAATAAAATCAAAATTCTAGCTCAACAAATATATTTTTTACATGTTTCATAGAACTCTTAAAGTAACATTGTTTCTTCGATTGCACACATTTCAATTTGTGTCTAATCCCTTAAAAACCTGGTGAATTATTTAAACGGCCATAACTATGCGAGTTTTTCAGATATGAAGATGCAATTTTTTGTGCTTAATTCAGGAATGGATAAGGAAACTCTTCCTGATTGGAATTTTTAAACTACGAGGGCCGTATAAATATTTAATTTTCATATTTTTTCAAATAGACGCCCTATGGAGTTGCAACTTATGTCATAAAATTTTGCACCTTTTTTTATGAAACTTTGCAATTGGAAGTATGGGTCTAGGGGCAATATTTAAGGAAATAGCCTATTGTTTCGATATTTATGAATCACCCTATATATATATATATACTGGTTTAAATAAATACATTAAAACTCATAAAATTTACCAAGAGAAAGAAATCGTGCATAAAGCATATATTCTGCTATACTCTCCAACACTTCCAGAACACTGTGACTGACGCTCATCGTTTAATTAATTCGCAAAGAGTGTGTCATATAGATTTTCAATTTCAGTGTACCATTTTCTTCTATTAAATATTTTTGCTTATTCAATCATTAAAAATTATGATCAGAGAATCCGAAAAATTCGGCGACTGAATTAACGGCGTTAAAATTCAAAGCTGTTGCGCGACATACATGGCATGTATACTGTGCCGCTGCTAAGTTGTTGAAAAGCTGAAAGAATATATCTGTGTAAACACATAACACATTTAAAATTCGGAATTCCTCAATTAACCACACATAGTCGGAAAGGCACTTGAATCATTTTATGTATCCCTGTACATGATTTATATATACATAACATAGGGCTAAAATTTATGCTTTTTACAAGATGTAACACAGTCGAAAATTCACCTTCAGCAACTTTTACCAATATAAAGGAAACTAATTTTATATAGCGCGGTATATTATCTACAGATTTTTATACACCGCTCAAATTAAACTAAAATTTAATTCAGGAAAAACGCATCACAAACTGAAAACGTACTTTCAGCAATTACGAATTACTATGTGTAACACTATATGTGGTCTATAGAGATTGTACTCACCAGGTAGCATGCAATAATTCCTTTTTAACTAAAAATGCATATCAGAACTGAAAATGCAATTCCATCATTTGTCGTTCATTGTCAGCACTTTATCCCAATTCTTTTATGTGCCCCTGTAAATGAACTTTAAATTTTAAGCACGTCATATTCTAAGTAATCACTCTGCAATGCACGTCAATAATGTATATACATTTCATTAAGTTTGAAATAGTATAACATCAACAAACTACAATTTAAATATTTTTTCTCTGTATATCATCATCTAAACATCCTGTAAATGAATGGCAAATACTTTGGATTCGAAATTCTAGGTAAAACATACACCTCGTAAAATCATATTAATTTCATAATATCTGAATTATTGTAATATATTTAAAATAAACAAGAAATACATTTTCTCAGTTGACTGTAATGTAACGTAATTCTTTTGATTGTCCTTGCAAAGGAACTATAAGTGCTACAAAGATTTTCCAAAAAGTAATGGCATTGCAATAGAGAGACTTATTAACACACTATGTTAATTATAAAGAAATAAGAGCGTATTTACGGTGGTTAAAGCACGGATTTGACAGACGTCGAACAATTAGAAGCCAAAAACACTATTAAACTATCTTGGAAAGCGCTAAAAGATTAACTTTCTAAAATAATAAATTAACATCGGAAACTGCCGCGAGATTATTTTAATACATTAATTTAGAAAATAAAAAATGCAAAAAAGTTGCTTGAATTTTTAAATAATACGAATAACTCCATATATATTGTACCGTATAATGCGCAAAGAGGATATATATATATATACAGGGTGTCCACGTATAACCTGACCTACCTTTATTTTGCAACCGTTGGTCCTAGATGCATACTTCCGATTACAAAAGTGGTAGAAATTACGTGCAGAGTTAAGATAAAAAAAAGTTTGAAGTGAAAAAACAATTTAGTGAAGAATTACAGAATCTAAATTTTATACAGCCCTTAGATCCCTATACTTATATTTAAGGACGTTTTGTCTATTCAAAAGTATTGCAAACACAAAAACTTCCGTATCTGTATGACCAATATTCACCGAGAAATTTGAGTTCAAAGTTATCATGCATAGTATGGGGACCGCATACAAATGGAGATGCGAATATATCCCCTATCAGAAGGAGGTTTTAGAGTTGGATAGGATCATGACAAAAAGGTTGTTGTTCAAGTCAAAAACAATATAATATTTGTCTAATCACTGGTAGTGAAAATAAAAATGTATATTTTGCATAATACATAAAATCACAGTGCACAAATTCATACAAATTTTATAAAGTAATTTGAAATAATAACACAGTAAGTAGTGCTTTCTCGCAGATAAACTCAAATAAAAAAGAAATAGAAATAAACAATGTGGATAAATATCGTCTTTCATACTTTCTCACTACATGTGTTCCAAGTTAAAAGTGTCTTCCTTGGACTACGATACATATCTGATGGCGGATAAAATGCAATTCTTCAAATCTACTCGGCTTACTGATTCTACTTCGTAAATCTTGCTTTTTGAATAACCCCAAAGAAAGAAATCCAGGAGATTTATATTAGGCGATCGAGTAGGCCATTCTACCAAGCCTCCATTACCTATGATGTTATCTTGAAACATGCTACGTAGAAATGTTCAGCAGGAGCCTGTTTTGTGAGCTGGTGCCCCATCATGTTGAAAACACATCTTGGTGAAGTCTGCTAACGAAACATGATCATTTATGAAGTCAGATAATGGCCCACGTAACAATTCTACATACTGTATACCTGTTAAAGCTTCATCAAAAAAGAAGGGCCACACTAACTCTCCCTTCCAGATGCCACACCAAACGTTAACAGACCATCGTAGTTGATGCTTGTTGGGTTGTATGATATGCGGATTTTGCCCAGATCAAAAGTATGTATTCTGCCTATTCACAACACCATTTCTTGTAAACGTTCGCTCATATGTCCAAAGAATGTCATTCAGAAACGACGTATATGTTTGTAGCTTGTTCATAATGAAATTTCTAAAATCTAACCGTCTATCTTCATCTCCTGACAAAAACGCGTGTACCAATTGCGGTTGATAAGAATGTGCTCCATGTATATTTAAAACGTTCCCTGCATGGGATTTTGAGCAGACCCAAGCTTCACTAATATCCCTAACACTACACTGTGGATACGCAAGAGCATATTCGAAAATCTCATCGTCAGAAACATGCATACTTGAGCTTCAAGATCGAGGATATTTTTTAACGCTACCCGTTTCTCGTAAGCGCTTTACTACATTTAAAATCGTGTTTTTAGATGGATGGCTAACATTTGGAAATTTAATTGAGTATTGCCTTACAGCCTCTCGTCCATTCCGATTACACTGGCCATAAGGTAATATCATTTCTACGTACTGTTCCGTGGTGTACATTTTAACTACAAACAATGACGCATCAACTAATAGTCCAAGCAATAGGAAACTTTAACTGGCAAAATTAATGGTAGCTCTGGAAATTGGCTTAATTTATGTTTTTTGGGTCGCTGAATCCGAATTTTTAACTTCCCACCAAACATTCCCCCGGCAGCCCCCCCCCCCAAATTTTTGTAAAATGCCCCCCAAAAAAGGTTTTTATTAAAAAAAAAATCAATTTTTTTATAGTTTTAGGGAAAATTATCTAGAAATTCATAAAGTAGACAAAACTTGCAACAAATTAGATATATGACATTAGGACGTAGGTTGAAGGGGGAGGGGGGGGGATCTGCCTCGGAACATGCGCCGCTGTGCTGCGTGGACTAAGTTGGGCAATTCCTCTTAACCACTCACATCGTTTACATTCGCCACACCATCTTCCCTCCAAACTTCCCTATAAGGTTTACTTTAAGTTTTTGGGGTCGCTGAATCCGAATTTTTAACTTCCACCCAAAATTTTGCCCCCCGCACCCCCCACCAAATTAGCTGTTTGTAAATTAAATTTTTTATTGTTTTAGGGGAAAATTATGTAGAAATTCAGAAAGTAGACAAAATTTGCAACAAATAAGATATACGACATTACGACGTAGGATGAACAGGGAGGGAGAGAACTGCCTCGGAACATACACTGCGGCGCTATGTGCACTAAGTTATGCAAGTCCGGGCAATAGTGGATTTTACCTGGCAAAATTAATGCTAGTTCTGGATTTCGACTCACTTTATGTTTTTTGGGTCGCTGAATCCGAATTTGTAACTTCCCACCGAAATTTCCCCCCGGCGAACCTCCAAAAAATTTATTTTTTGAAAAAATTTGGTTTTTGAGAACAGCGCACGGGGAATGTTCCGAGGCAGCCCTCTCCCTCCCCGTTTAACCTACGTCGTAATGTCATATATCCTATTTGTTGCAAATTTTGTCTACTTTCTGAATTTGTACATACTTTTCCCCTAAAACAATAAATAATTTAATTTAAAAACAACTATTTGGGGGGGGGGCGAAATTTTGGGGGGAGTTAAAATTTCGGATTCTGCGACTCAATAAACTTAAAGTAAACCTGATAGGGACAGTTCGGAGGGGTGATGGGAGGGCGAATGTAAACGATGTGAGTGGTTAAGTGGAATTGCGCATATTAGTCCACGCAGCACCGCGGCGCTTGTTCCGATGCAGATCCCCCTCCCCCTTCATCCTACGTCATAATGTCATATATCTAATTTGTTGCAAATTTTGTCTACTCTCTGAATTTCTAGAAACTTTTTCCCTAAAACAATAAGAAAATTAATTTTTTTAACAAAAACCTTTTGGGGGGAAGGGGGCATTTTAAAAACATTTGGGGTGGTTGCTGCGGGAAATTTTGGTGGGAAGTTAAAAATTCGGATTCAGCGACCCAAAAAACATATAGTAAGCCTTTTTTCCAGAACTGCAATGGGTTTTGATAGGTAGAGCGCCTATACGGTCTCTATTGCCAGGACTATAACTACATCTCGTATAAGTCTCTTTTATTCAGCAATGAAGGGCTTACGTCATTTTTTGTCTACCAATCGGTATGCAGTGAGTGAAATTTTCAAAGGAATCTGCAAATCCCGAAGTACTGCGTACTGCTTTGACATAATAAGTATATGGAAAGTTTAAAACGAGATTTCGTCTTCAAATAATTGTGATCGCTGGGTTAAATCAAGTGATTACTCTTTGAATTAATAGTTAGATGGTTAATGCGAAGTAAAATCGACTAATTTTACTTTAACTTCAGTTTTCCGAAATTCAAGGAAGGCCTATTTACTCTACTTTTACTCTACAGCTAAATGGGCCGCCCAAAGTGACAGGAGAGCGGTTTGGCTTACAACTAACTCCACGAAATACAACACAACAGCGTGAATTTGACAGGCATTGAGAGATTTTATAAGGGTTATATTTATACATACCCGACAGATTTCCTCTACGATTAAAACTGACCGATTAACAACCGTTTAAAGTTGGAGTATATTTTTTGCTGCGAAATAGGGGTCATACACAATTGTAGTAGAAATATAAATAATCGTCAGATAAAGCTAAAAAATAGTTGAGAGCAAAATTAACATTGCAATTTAATATAAATTTGAAATCTATGATAATTCTGACATATTACTGCAAAATATACAATTTCTCTGAACATATAAGAGGAAAAAAATAACAGAATTTTTGTTAAATGAAAGGATGTAAAACAACAGCCTCAATTCTTTACAAAATGATACGTATTTTAAAATGCTGTTAGATTACACTCTCTTTAAAATTTTGGGTTATCCCATGTTTTGTAGCTTTTGAAAATCGATTCTTATGTATTTTTTAGCGCTGAATCCGAAAATGACCTTCATTTTAAAACATCAGTCAGGATTTTTCTCAAATCGCAAATTTCAAAGTTAAAATTGACCCCCCCCCTCCCCCCTCCAACACCGTCTCGATCCGACGGTCATAAAATGTAGCCCGTGACGTCACAGAAGGATTTTCAAGTTTTTCTCCACTCAACCCCGAAATCCAGCGAGAATTACCGAATCCCGCGCTTGATTTGAATGTTTTCCGTTGTGTGTGACGCTATTTGGAATGGATTGTAATACGCTCCATAGTTTGTTTTTTAAAATATCTTATCTTATTACTTATAAATAAAAACAGTTTTGTAAGGATTACATACAGCTTTCTGCATAGCACACTAATGAAATTATACCAGCTGGGATGGTTATAGAGCTGAATGTAAATAATTCAATTCCAGTTCTATAGCTAGGCTAGCTAGTTTTCCTCCTGCATTCTTTTGGATATATAAACAGCAAAGCGAAGTAGTAAGTAATTAAAGATTTAATATTATTTGAATTTTTCATACCCATTAAAAAGTCTAATCTGTGTTGATATATGTTTTGATTGTTTTTGTGAAGAAACATGCTCATTTTATTTTTAAATATTTATACTGGAATTGCATTTCATTTTACTGAAATAATAAAATTTTGTATTGGAAAATATTTTTTATAAATAAAATAACAGCTTTTTAAAACGCTTTAATTACTGAATATTAACTCCAAATTATGGGGTTAAAATGTCAAACATATCTATGATTTAAAAACAAAACAACATACAGTTTCTTTTAAGTAAAACTATGAATGTTTTTTATATGAGCAATATTAAAAAAAATAAATAAATAAAAGTTCGAAAAAAGTTTGGTTTGAAAACTAATCATCATTAGTCTAAAAAAGGAAAATTTTAAATACAAGATTCCTAGTAAAAATGTTACTGGCGAATTACTTTTTGATGGATACTTATTTTTAAAGAAATATTTACAGTAATGTTTAACCTGTATTTGTTTCACTGAAAGAATAACATTTTGGTATTTGAATGTTAATATAATAAAAAAGAAATAGAATTATTTTAAAAGCAGTAATTTCTGAATTATTGACGTGATATTATGTGGTTAAAATGTGAAGTATGTCATAAATTCATGAAAAATTATTTAATAATATATTCATCTAATGTAAAAAATAAGTCAAATGAAATGACATGAAATAAAATTCAGTACGTACAAAAAAATGTTAAAGGTATTTACTATTTTATAGTTCATTGAAATAATATAATATTTTACCGTAATATAACCGCAAGAAACATATTCTCTCAGAAAAAGAAATTGTTTTTTACACCTGTCAGGTTCTGAGAAACATCTACTATTAGAACTAGGGTTCTATATTATTTTTGTCTTAATATTTTATATATTGTATGGCCTGTGTACTGGGATTTCAAAGTAACATTCTTTCCTTATCTGAAACTGGATTGAGCCGATGAAAATGTACAGATGGAATGAAGGGGAAAAAAAGATGGTTGGAGAGGGGTGTGCCGACCATTTGAGATGTCTGTTGAAGATGGGGAGGCAAAGGCATTCCACGAACGAGGAAAAGAGCTTGGAATGCAAGCCTGGTAGAAACTCTGGGGGGGGGGGGTTACGTTGAGTAAAAGTAGAGGGTGTGGAAAGCAGTCGTTTTTGGCACGGAGCGTGGTAGTTGGAGCCCAGAGCGCAGAGTGGACAGTAGTTCTTGCGTAGAGCTCTTAGATAGAGCGTAGGATTCAGTTGGAGCCTACAGCGCGAAGTGCAAGGTGAGTTCCTGTGGATAGCTCTTAGATAGAACGTAGTATTGAGTGAGGCTCGCAGAGATTAGGCTTAGAGCCCATGTGTTGGGAGATTGATATTGATCTCCGGAAAAGCTAATTTAACGCGTATAGAGTGAGAGTGATATAACGTAGTTTTAACAGTACACAGCCAGCTTTACGGTATTTAATTTAATGTTGAACCGGATCACCTACATCCGAGTTTTAAGTGTAAATAGTGTTTTGTATTGCGTAAATAAACTGTTAATTTAGTTAATTGAAAGCGTTGGTTTTCATTTAAACAATCCTCTCAGTGCGTGACCGATATCACGTAATCATATCGGTGGTGGCAGCATATAAATAGCACGGAATTTCTTCAAAGTTGTGCGGACTAAGAGGAAACTCCGACAAATTGATGGCAGCGACGGGATAGAATCGCCTGAGACCAGTGACGAGCGAGCCGTGTTGCAGTGTGTTAGTGCCAGAGCACCCAGTGGAATTCTTGCGTGGAAATGCCGGATCGTCGAGCAGAATTTTATAGAGATAAAAACCAAGAGTCGAGCAGAAATACAGAGGGTGTGTGCCCTATCATCGTTACAGCGAACCGAACTAAATTGTTGAGTCCTATCGTCGTTACAGCGAACCGAACTAAAGTGTTGTGTCCTATCGTCGTTACGGCGAACAGAAATGGTGTTTGTGCACTATCATCGCTACAGTGAGTCAAATTACAGTGTATTACAGCCTGAGTGTTGAATATCATCAAAGTGACTTTAAAGTGTGAAACATTGAATTCATCGTGAAACTACGTGTGAGCAGCGGAGTACCCCAGCAGATAAAGTATAAGGTAAGGTGTTTTGATCATTTCTATCTGCTGACATTCTCGAACTAAATGTATTTGTTGTTGTATAATTGATAGTAATTAAAGATAAATTGTCTAGATAATTTATGTGCAATCAAATAATTGTGTTCAGATAGTTAGGAGATATTAATAGCCATATTTACTATTGTTTTAAGAAAAGGTCATAATAACTTGTACTAATAATAATTTTCTATTTTTTTTTTTTTTTACTAATAATAATAGTGAACAAAAGTAATGCATTGTGTTAATAATAGTTGGAAGGAATAACTGAATTTACTTAAATTTAAATTATTATTAAAGTAATATTTAAATGGAGCAATACTGTTTTAAGTTTGAAGAGTTGATAACAAACGAGTAATGAACATTTGCTTAGAATTTTAATTGGCTAGAAGTAAATTTCGAAAAAAAGGCTCACAGAGAAAAAAACAGCCTCACAGTGGAAAAATAAGTGAAGGTTCTGATTGTATTTGTTTTAAGTGTGAGAACCAGTATTGAATTTGGAAATATTTTAATGAGGATAATTGTAGAAATTTATATGTGTATGTTATACAATTTTTCTTTATGTGGCTGGTTCTATTGGCATCAATACTTTTATTCAATTTGCAACGTAACAATATTATTATGTAAATTGTATGTTATTATCTAATGCATAAATTGCATAGTAATCAAATCGAAATTATTGTTTTACATTTTGTTTTATTGGAAGTAAATTGTGTGATATTAATGATAGAGGAAAATCAAGATTATACAGTAGGTTAAATTACAAATAGATTATCTGAATCTGATTCATCGCTTATCTGAAATGTATTAATTAGTATAATATGTGGAGGTAACTGTGCTAAAGTAGAAATTTAGGAAATATTAATTTTGTAGGTTTAAATATTATTGTAGAGGAGTAACAGTAATCGGTGAAGGTGTGGCTTTCTTATTGAAACTAAAAAGGGTGGATCTTCAGATGATAGGCGAAGAATTAGGGGGTTGAATTCACGGAAGATGATACCAGATTTCAGCTTAAGAAAAAGATAATGGACAGCGATGAATATGACGAGGGGGCTATTATGGAATTATCTAACACTATTGTTGCGGAACTATTAGAGCGCGAAAAGTTAGAAAAACAGAAAAAATTAGAGCGCGAAGAAAAACAGGAAAAATTAGAGCGCGAAAGACAAGAAACGGTTGAACGAGAAAAGTTAGAAAGAGAAGAGAGGTTTGAAAAATTGAGGATGGAACATGAATTAGAAATGGAGAGGCTAAGGATACAAGGTTCGACAAATAACTCTAATGCGTCTAGGGAATCTAATAATGAAAGTAACATAGAAAAATTGATCAAAAGTGTTAAAACTCTGTCTATCAAAGTTACCAGAAGGGACTGAGGGATGGAATTTATTTTTCAACAGCTTAGAAAGGGCATTCAAAACTAAAAATGTACCGGAAAACCAGCAGGCCGAAATTCTACTAAATATGTTAGGAGATAAGGCAGATAATTTGTTAATTTATACCACTAGGGTAAAAATTGAGAGTTATGAGGAATTAAAGGAGATAGTTCTAAGGGAACATGAGCCGACACCGAAGGCGTGTTTGGAAAATTTTAAGAAGGCTATTAGAAACCAGAATGAAACTCATGTATTATTTATATCGCGTTTAATAGCAACATGGGAAAAGTATTGTAAGATTAGGGGTGCTGACTCAAATGAAAAGGTCAAAAAGTTAATAATTATGGATAAGTTATTAAACAAGTTAGATGAAGAAACTGCATCATATATTGGGTTAACTCAGCACAGTAAATGGTTAGAAGCTTCTAAAATTGCTAAAGAATGTGACAATTATTTTGACGCTAAACATAAGTCTTATGCCGTTACGTATAAAAGTTTTAAGGGTAAAGATAGGTATGGAAACAGTGAAAAAGTGAAACCGAGGGAGGATAGTAAATTTAGTGGTAATTGGAGGCAAAACGTGAGTAATGAGACTATGCTTTTTCGGGAAGGAAAACTGATTTTAAGAAACCTAGTGATGATTCAGCTCCTAGATGCTTCAAATGTGGTTTAAGAGGTCATTACCAACTTTTTTGTAATAAAGTGGGTAATGAGGGAAATAATAATGGTAGTAAAGGTCGTGAACAGAAAACGGGTGTAAATAAGATTGTCGTGAAAGAAAATAAAGTGTTACCTAAGGGATTTATTGTGGCGAGGATATCGGCAAAGTCCATACAGCGAACTACTGTTATTGGTGAGAAGTTAAATAAACTCGAGAAAATTGAAGTTAGTGTAAATGGGCAAAAAGCAAAAGGATTGGTTGTTTCTGGATGTGAAATTAGTGTTATTCATAAAGATTTGGTACTGGAAGACAAATTAAAAGGAGCGGGTAGTATTTATTTACAAGGATTATTTGGTGAAGCAGTTAAATCACCGTTGGTTAAATTAACATTAGCTATTCCGCAATTCGGACAAACTAATATAATTAAGTACTTTGCACGGTGACCGATAATATTAATGAGCAGGTAATTTTACATCCCGAGGTGATTAATGAGTTATCAGGGGTTAAACGCGAGGAACCATTGTTAGAAACCCAAGAATTGGAAAGTTCGGAAATTAGTATTGATAACTCGAGGTAAAGAAAGATAGGAGCAGAGATAATAGTAATGTTTACGCAATAGAAGCGAGATCGGAAAATTTACAAAGTCAGAATGCAGAAAAAACGGAAGTGGGGGAAAATAATAAAGTTATCGTTAGCAATTCAGATATGTTTAAGAAATCCCAATTGGAATGCAAAAATTTAGAGAGAGTTTGGGAATTAGCTAAAATGGATAAAGGGGATTATTATATTGTAGATGGTTTATTGTATCATAAAAGAAATTGTTAGGCGAAACTATAGCGAAATTAGTAGTACCCAAGGTAAGAAGGGAAGAAATCCTAAAATTAGCGCATACTTCGGTATTTTGAGGGCATCATGCTGCCAAGAAAACGTTACAGAGAATCAGGTATTCGTTTTATTTGGAGGGGATGGCGAAAGAAACTAAACAATTTTGTGAGTCATGTTTAGAGTGCCAATTGACTAGAGGGGTTAAAGTGAATGACAGAGCTCCTATTTCCCCAGTATCGCGGCCAGAACTTCCATTTCAGGTGGTTAATATTGATTTAATTGGGCCTATTGAACCTAAAAGTTCACAAGGGCATCAATATATACTAACCTTAATTGACCAGCATACCAGGTGGGCGGAAGCAATACCCCTAAAAAGTTTAACTGCTAAAACAGCGTGCGATGCATTACTTCAAATATTTGCAAGGACGGGAATTCCAAATATAATCGCGTGTGATAATGGAACCAATATCACAGCCGACTTATAAAAAGAATTTGAGAAAAGGTTAGGGGCTAGTCCACGATTTTCGACTCCACAGTATCCACAGTCTAACGGTCTTGTGGAATGTTTTAATCATACGCTTAAACGTATGTTGCATCATACGATTAGGGAAGAAGGGAAAAGATGGCATGAACAAATTCCATTTATATTATGGGCGTATAGGGAAGTCCCAAATTCTACGACAGGAATCGCACCTTTTCAATTATTATATGGTAGAGCGCCGGAGGGTCTTTTATCAGTTCTCAAGTCATCCTGGGAGGAGAAAATAAAGGGGCACAGTTAGATACTATGCCAATTCATGAATATTTGAATAAACTTAGGGGACGCCTAGAAAGAGCCGCAAATGAGGCAAAAGTATCGTCCGAGGTGCAACAAGGCAGAATGGCTTATCATTATAACTTAAGGTCAAAAGAAAAACGTTTGAAGTAGGCGATAAAGTAATGCTGTTAATCCCCGATTCAACTAATAAGTTATATTCTAGGTGGCAAGGGCCGGCAACTACTGTCGAAAAACGAAACAGGCATTCGTTTATAGTTGAATTAGCCGACGGGAGTAGGAAGCAAGTGCACCAAAATAAAATAAGAGAATTTATTGCTAAGTGTAATATAGTGAATATTGTTTTTGAAGGTGATGAGGAATTTGGAGAAGTTGGGGAAATTCCTATTTTAAACCGGGAGCAAGAGGTAGAACGGGACATAGAAAGGTTCGAAATAAAAGGGTTATTGATTAGTCAAGTCAAGGATACAAAGTCCATTTTGAGGGAGAATAAAGAGGTATTTATGGGTCCTGTGCGACCAGCGGAAGTAGGGGAGCACCGTATGGATATGAAACCGGGTGTGGCTAGGAAAAATCCAAAGTTATATAGTGTACATGTTGCTTATAAAGAGGAAGTAGATAGACAGATTCAGGAGTTATTAGAATTAAATCTAATCGAAGTGTCAAATGCAGAAATTAGTCATCCAGTTGTTTGCGTGGCAAAAAAGGACGCAACTGTTAGGCTTTGTATAGATTAGAGCTTTAAATTCAGTAACGCAGGTCCCAACATTTCCTATGAAAGATTCGCAGGAAATCATGTATACTGCGGAGGCAGCTAAATATTTATCTTCGATTGATTTATTTAGGGGTTATTGTCAGATTAAAATGGCTGAGGAATGTAAACATTTGACAGCGTTTACAACTCATAATGGGACTTTTGGTTTATCAGGGGCGGCTGCTACGTTCCAAAAAGATATGAATGAGGTTCTTCAAGGTCATCGGAGGTATGCACAAGCATATATTGATGAAGTCATCATTTTCTCCGACACCTGGGAAGAGCATTGTGAGCATGTTAGGTCTGTCATAGAACAACTTAAAAATAGAAATTTTACGATTAGGCTGGACAAATGTAAATTTGGAGAGAATTGAAGTTTTTAGGTCATGTAATTGGGGGTGAAACGGATGCACCTGATGAGGATAAAATAGGAGGAATAAGGGACTTAACGAGACCGAAAACTAAAAAGGAAGATAGATCTGTTTTGGGATTAATGGGATTTTATCGATCTTATATTCCAAATTATGCAGAACTTGCTATACCTTTAACTGATTTAACTAAAGGGAAGGTTAAAAATACTGTACCATGGGATGAAAGGGCAGAAGAAGCATTTAATACCCTTAGAGATGAGTTATGTAACGTGACGCGTTTGGCTACACCTACCGTAGGCTGGGAATATCAGCTTCACGCCGATGCTTCAGACCTGGCAGTAGGATGTTGTCTTACTCAAAAAGATGAAAAAGGTCAGTTTAAACCGATAGCTTTTGCCAGTCAGAAATTATCAGGGGCTCAGCGTGTTTGGACGAGTATAGATAAAGAGGCTTGGAGTGTTCTCTTCGGGTTGCGGAAGTTTGAAAAGTGGACCTATGGATCTCAAATTGAGATCATAACGGATCATAATCCATTAAAATTTCTCACTGAAACAACCCCAAGGTCCCCCAAACTCCCTAGATGGGCCCTTGCCTTGCAACGCTGGAACCTGAGTATTTCTCATCGTCCAGGAGCGCAACATTTGAATGCTGATGCAATTTCTAGGCTACATAGGAAAAGCTGGGAAGAACAGCCAGTTGCTAGCCCATCGGCATCAATGACTAAATAGTGGACAAACCTGAAAGGGATGTCATCACGTTTCAAATTGTTTTTTATGTATGTGTAATTGTATTTGAATTTTGTGTTTATAATAGTGTATTAGCATGTGTAGTTTTTCTGTAATAATAATATTAGTACACGGTTCATTAGAGATGTCAGTAGATAATGTTCAGACACCTCGAAATATATATGTAATAATAATAATGAAGAAACCTGCAAAGAGACTATTGAACTCTTCTGTGATATTACTATATGTTTGGGGAAAATTAGCCCCTAAATGGTATATTTTCCGCTAAGGTGGGGGGTGTCAGGTTCTGAAAAACACCTGCTATTAAAACTAGGTTTCTATATTATTTTTGTCTTAATATATTATATATTGTATGGCCTGTGTACTGGAATTTCAAAGTGACATTCTTTCCTTATCTGAAACTGGATTGAGGTGGTGAAAATGTACAGATGGAATGAAAGGGAAAAAAGATGGTTGGAGAGGGGGTGTGCCCGACCTTTTGAGATGTCTGTTGAAGATGGGGAGACAAAGGCATTCCACGAACGATGAAAAGAGCTTGGAATGCGAGCCTGGTATAATCCCTGGGGGGTTACGTTGAGTAAAACCAGAAGGTGCGAAAAGCAGTCGATTTTGGCACGAAGCGTGGCAGTTGGAGCTGAGAGCGCAGAGTGGACAGTAGTTCCTGCGTAGAGCTCATAGATAGAGCGTAGGGTTGAGTTGGAGCCTACAGCGCGAAGTACAAGGTGAATTCCTGTGGATAGCTCTTAGATAGAGCGTAGGATTGAGTGAGGCTCGCAAAACTTAGGCTTAGAGCCCATGTTTTGGGAGATTGAGATTGATCTCCGGAAAAGCTAATTTAACGCGTATAGAGTGAGAGTGATATAACGTAGTTTTAACAGTACACAGCCAGCTTTACGGTATTTAATTTAATGTTGAACCGGATCACCTGCATCCGAGTTTTAAGTGTAAATAGTGTTTTGTATTGTGTAAATAAGCTGTTAATTTAGTTAATTGAAAGCGTTGGTTTTCATTTAAACAATCCTCTCAGTGCGTGACCTATATCACGTAATCATATCGGTGGTGGCAGCATATAAATAGCACGGAATTTCTTCAAAGTTGTGCGGACTAAGAGGAAACTCCGACAACACCATTTCAAAATTTTCGGAAATTTTACCCCTCTATACATGATAAAAATAAAATAATTGGTAAATCTTATCTGTGAATGTAAACATACGAGTATATTTTAATCTAAACCTTTTAATTTAAAAAGTACAGATTATTATTCTCATTTATCAAATGTTCTTATTTTTTAAAATTCATAATGAAATAATTAAGGTTGGGCAGGGCTCCTAAACGGTCCCCTTTACCCCCCCCCCCAAAGTCCCCTTTTTGGAATATGGTCCCCTTTAGTCCCCTTTTATGCATTTTGTTCCCCTTAGTCCCCTTTTTGTGGCTGAAAAAAATTTACTAATGCAGAAAAATCGGCGCAAAACTCTAAAAATCACAAAAGTTCAAAAATTCCTTTTTACTGTAGCGCATTGTAACTGGAATTCTTTCATGAATGTCAAAAAATTGCCGTATAATGTGAAAAGATGTTAAAATACTATAGTGCTTCAAATACTATAAGGCTTCAAATACTATAAGGGACATACTATAGGGCTATAAGAGATGTTATAAGGCTTCAAAAATCAATAAAAATTCAAATTAGAGGACAAAATTTTACTACATTAAGTTAGAAGGGCTAGAAGTTTGAAACCGAATAAAAAAAATCACCATAACATGTAAAAAAGAGAAAAAAAAATTGCAAAAAATTCAAAAATTGCTATAGGATTTTCAATTTTATTGAAAAGAGGACAAAATTTAATAAGTTCTACGAAACTGGAAACCTTTTACGTATGTCAAAAAATCGCATAAAAAAATCAAAAATTGCTGTAATAAGCTTTAAAGGACAACATTTACTGAATTGGACTAAAAAATTGAAACTGTATCCCATTTACTAGTGTGAAAAATTCACAGCATAATAATCGTTAAAAATTCACAAAATCAGAAAAGTCAGAATGTACTATAGTAGGGCTAAAACATGGTATCCGGAATTTTTTCGCAAATGGGAAAAAAAATCCTCGAGGGATGTGATTTTTTTTATTGCTGACAATTTAAACCAAAGGTTGCAATTGTGGAAAGACAAAATTTACTATTTTGCGGTTAAAAGTTTGAAACCGAATTTCTTTTATAAATGTCAAAAAATCTCTGCAAAATGCCAAACAACAATGAAATAATTGGGAAAATTTTACTGTATAAATTCCAAATAAACTAGTAAATTGAATTGTATTGTAAAGAGGGCAAAATTTACTACATTCTGCTAAAAAAATTAAACCAGACTCCTTTTACAAATTTGGAAAAATATCCATAAAACATGAAAAAGGGCTAAAAATTAAATAATTAAAAAAAACTACTCAAAAAGTCCAAAAATCGGCTTCTACGTGCATAACTTTAGACATACCTCTTCTTGCCAAATCTTATAGCTCTATGCACATCGATATTGTCAGCACAAAGATACATAGACGAACCTCTATCTTTATTAGATTAATTTTTAATACAATTATTCAATTGGTAAATAAATCATATCAGTTTTAAATTTCCAAATGGGGGAAAAAAGTCCAGGCTAGGATTCGAACCAGAGATGTCTTGGCTGGAGCCGCCAATGCTCTACCTACTGAGCCATCCCGGGCGAATCTGGAGGACTAATTCACCCAGCTAATCCTAATGTTGTCATACTATGCTTTCAACGATGAACGTTATAGCTTATTTCAGCTTTTATTGGGTAGTACAAAGGAACTAAATTTTACGTTTGAGATTAATAATTAACAATATATAATCAATAGTTAATCTAATTTTAATACTCAACAGGAGGTGCTGTTATGCTGTGCTTTTTTAGCTCACAGGCTATCAAAGCCTGAGAACTAATGTGCCCGCCGGTTCTGTATCTGTGTACGTACTTACGTATGTAACGCGATAATTCTTGATAGAAATATCCGATTTGCTTCAATTTTTTTTGTAGGTTCATTTTGATAAGGCGCTACCCTGATAAGTTTTGGGGGTTCATTTGGGAAGTGTAAAGGAGGAACGGGGGGCTAATACCCCCCCCCCTTTAGGTAAAAGTGTTTTTAGTGCAGAATTATCAGATTTTCTTCAAATTTTGGTTTACCGGTTAATTCTGATTACGAAATTCTCTGATTAGATTTGAAGGTTCATTGTTTACGTCTAAAGGGGGGGAGGGGAACGGGAGGCCAATACCCCCCCTTAATTTAGATAAATAGATTTTTCTATCCGATTTGATTCAAATTTGGTATACAGGTTTATTCTGATAAGGCGCTTCCCTGATGAGATTTGGAGGATCATTGGTTAAATATAAAGATATGAAACAGTGGGAGAACTAATCCCCCTTAATTTATTTTTCGAGGGACATTATTCTTAGAAATAAGAGTATACTTTACAATTAGTGTGAATAGCCTGTGAGCTCAAAGCCATCAGTTTAACTGGGAATTTTTCTTGTTATTTATTCATTGATCACTGTTACTCCGTGTTAAATTCGGAGAAATGCTCTATACATTGTAATTGCGAGTATGCTACTCTGTTAACAATTGATTTGATATTTTCTTAGATGCATTATTTTTTAGTGTTTATATTTTATTGCAAATCATTTTTTTGTTGTTATAAATATTAAGGAAAGACATCAGTGAAATTCTTTGAAAAAAACTTTTTTTTTTTTATTGGCTTAAGAAATTCTTTCAACCTTCCTTAATCCATTGGTATGCCCAGTTTTTTTTTTCTGACCATTAAAAATAATTGTAAAAATTTGAGGGAAGACAAGACTGGGAGAAATAATTGTAAAAAATCAAGGGAAGACAAGACTGGGACACTACACCTACTCACACTAAGGGAAGACACAACTGGGACGCCACATAAACTCACATTAATTTTACTCCAGCATTTTATACTCATTTATTATATGTAAGTAAACTTCATCCAAGTGTTTATATATTCTTTAATTCATGTGTTTGATAAAACATTGCAAGAACTTCACACAAATTAAAAGTGTCTAAGTTTTGTAGCTTTTCAAAAAATTGTACTTTTCAGCTAAAAACTTTATTAACTCCTAAAGTATTTGAGTGATTTCGATTAAAAAAAATTGTTGGTAGAGTATAACTATAAGATCATATTTTAGACAGTTTTAAAATATTTTAATCAGTTTCAGAGAAAAAATTTCTGAAAATAGAAAATTACTGAAAAATTGTGATTGCTCTAAAATAAGAAGTTTTAGTCACAGAAAAAAACTTTCTGGCATACGTGTTGAGCATTATCCTGTAAATAGGGATTCAGAATTTCATCAAAATCGGTCTAGTAGTTTCTGAGGAAACGGGTCTCAAAGCTCGCATTTCCCCCCTATGATTGCACCCATTCTTGTCTTCCCTTAAAAACACTTTTCGGTTTTGTCATTTTGTAACACAAAGTGCAAGTTCAAAAAATACAAGACGCAGTTCAGCACAAAACGAAACACAAAAAGTTGGCATTTTGTAAGTGAACAATAAGAAGGTTTTAAAAAGGCGTACAAACATTTGACCGACTATCGACACTCCCAAAATCTGTTCTGTCGATACTTAATCAGAAAACTCAATTTGTCATTCGCAAAGAACGAGAATTGTGAATATTCATGTTTTTTGGATCTTCTGAAAAATCGTATTTTTCAGGTAAAAATCCCATTATCTCATAAAGTACTCGGGTGATTTTGATATATATATATATATATATATATATATATATATATATTGTGGTAGAATATAAATATAAGATAACAGCATACATATGTGGCAGACAGTTTTTAAAAATTTTAATAAAATTTCTGAAAAATTGCCATTGCTCTAAAATAAAAAAAAAAATGTCGCTGAATAAAACTGTTTGCCATAAGTCTTGAGCATAATCCAGTGAATATGGATTCCAAGTTTCATTAAAATCGGTTTGGTAGTTTCCGAGAAAACATGTCTTAAAGCTCGCATATTTCCCATAGGATTGCACCCAGACTTGTCTTCCCTTAATAAAGTATCAATTTAAATTAAAAGTTCCTTTAAGGAGAATTATCAATGTGAGTACTGAATGTTGGAATACTTCCTATATTCTTGCAGTAGAAAATTTAGCTGAGTGTATTTTTTGTGATCCATCTTTATAAAGATAACCAATTAACATATTTTGGGGGTAATTTTTAAAAATTTGCTTGCATATTTAGGAAAACTCGGTGCAGTAATTTTAGACATGGTCCCCCAAAGTCCCCCTTTTTAATATAAATGGTCCCCCAAAGTCCCCTTTTAAAATAAAAATGGTCCCCTTTCCCCCTTTCAGGAGATTAAAATGTGTTGGGAGCCCTGGTTGAGTTAAATATTACTCCTTTTACATCTCTAATATATGCAAAAGTATGTATATTACTTATTGTACTCGCATCTTTTATGGTTTAAAGGATATAAGTGGTATGTAATATATATTGTTGAAATTAATTATGAAGGTGAAAGGTTAAATTTTTAATAGTAAAAAAATAATGAAAACATACTTAATAATATATTCATCTAAAGTAAAAAATAAAATAAAAATTTAAACCTAGTGTGTATAAATGTTGCAAATACTTATTATTTTATATTTTATTGAAATGATCTATATTTAATTGAAATATAACTATAAGGAAAAAATATATTAAACCACCTTTTCCAGGAGCAAAAACAATAAAATTGTTTTCTATCACTTCAAAAATTTCGGAAATTTTACTTCTCTATATCTGATGAAACTAAAACATATGTGTGAATGCAGCCATATATTTTAATTTCAGGCTTTTCATTAAATATATATATATATATATATATATATATATATAGATATAGATTATTATTATCCTCTATGAGGATAATAAAATTTATTTTTACAGTTCATAATGAAATGGAAGAGATAAATATCACTTTTTATATATCTTTATTAAATAAACAAAACTTTATTACTTATTATCAAGGTATTTATATTTTCTTATCTTATATGTTATTAAATAAGAAAAAGGTTACTTAAACGTAAATAGTGGTAAATATTTTAAAATAATTATTCATCAGGGGTATGTCAAGGATTTTCTTACATGGTCCTTTTTTGTAAAATTGTGAACAGTTTTTAATATTTTTGAAAAATCTAGTCACAATTTCGTGAATTTGAATTTATCGTCATATATAGGTTTCTGTTTACCTTTTTAACAATATTATTTATGTCTTTAAAAGCTCTGTAATAGATACTTTGGTAACTTCAGCCGTTTTGTGATAAGTTAAATTTTATTTTAAAATTATTCAATTCGCGAAAGTTTAAGCTTGGAGATGGGAAGGTTTTACTTTTAAGACAGTGAATTACTGGATACTAACTCGAAATGTTGTGATTGAAAAGTGAATTTAAAATGAAAATCAATTTGATAAAATCTTTTGTTTGAAATTAATTTTGTTGTTAGTCGTAAAAAACAATTTTTTTGATTCACGATTACCAATAAAACTTTTACCACCAAATTATTCTTTCTCGGATACTTATTTTGAAATAACTATACGTTTGTAATGTTTGAACTACATTTGACTTCATCGAAAGAATAAAATTTTACAATTGAAAATTAATATTATAAAAAAAATATATATCTAAAAGGAAATTTCTGAATATTAACTCGAAATTGATTAAAATATGAAATATTTCTATTATAAAAAAAAAAAAAAATTCAAAATTTGGTGTGTATAAATGTTAAAGGTGCTTACTATTTTATATTTTGTTGAATGATATATTTAATTGTGATATAACTATTAGAAATAATATCATATAATATTAGAATAGAAATAATATATCATTTATTATATATATATATAATAAATTAGCTTTTTGAGGGGGAAAAATATAAAAAAATTTTCCACTACTACAAAATTTTCTAATATTTTATTTTATTATATTTTAATTTCAGGCTTTTAATTTAAAAAGTATAGATTATTATTATCCTGTATGAGAAGTATTTATTTTTTACAGCTCACAGTGAGATTGATGATACAAAAATACTTCATTTGTATTTCTGTTAAATAAATAAAACTATATTATTTATGAAGGTACTCATATATATATTTTTTAACCTGTGATTACATAAAACAAAGATTATTATTCGTAAACAGTGGTACATATTTTAACTCTTTGTATCTGATGAAACTAAGAAAATATAAAACTAGTCGGATATGCCAATCCCAAAACTTTCTTCTATGTCGTACATGCTAATACAAAATTCTCTAGTACAGAGCCAAAATTAAATGGCAATCTATGACCATCAAGAGGATTTTAAAGATATGAAATTCTGTGCATTAGTTCTTGAGATAGGACTATCGCTAAAATCGTGTAAATCATGCGAAATGCAGCATATCAGTGCCACCGGATAAGTGGATTTATACTAAAATCTAATAATCAACATCTTATGTTAATGTGTAACTGAATCTGAAGTTTGATGAAAATCCGTTCATTAGCTTTTAAGATAGAGCTATTGCGGAAATCGTAAAAAAATTCCACATAACAGCGCCACCAGTTGAGCAATTTAGACAAAAAACTAATTAGCACCAGTTTATATTAGAGACTAACTGAATCTGAAGCTTGATGAAAATCCATGCATTTGTTCTTGAGATACAGCTATTGCGGAAATCGTGAAAAATGCAGCACAGCAGCGCCACCTATTGGGTGATTCACACCAAAATTTAATCAGCATTAATTTATATCAAGGACTATTCAAATCTAACGTTTGATGAAAATTCGTACATTTTTTATTGAGTTAGAGCTATTGCGATAATCATGAATAATACAGCATAGCAGCGCCACCTGTTGGGCGATTTTCACCAAAAACTAATCAGCAGCTAACTATATCTTGCATTAACTGTATCTGAAGTTTTATGAAAATCCGTGCAGTAGTTCTAGAGATATAGCTATTGCTGAAAGCGGGAAAAATGCCACATAGCAGCGCCATCTGTTTGGCGATTTTCACCCGAATCGCCGCGAAGTCCAGTTTATATTAAGGTCTAACTAAATCTAAAGTTTTGTGAAATTCCGTGCATTAGTCCTTGACATAGAGCGCCCACAAAATTTTTGTCACATACAGACTCACAGAGTGACAGACAGACATTTTCTAAAAACCATCAAATCGTGTTCAGGACATTCTAAAACGTATAAATCCATCGAAAACCGGATGTCGAAAATTTTCACGAATCCAATACTTTCTTCTTGTAAAGATAGAAGAAAGTAAAAACATATTTTTGAATGTAACCGTATATTTTAATTTCAGACTTTTCTTTTAAAAAGTATAGATTTTTATTATTTTCTATGATAAATACTTATTTTTTACATTTCATGAGATGGATGAAATCAAAATTACTTCTTTTATTTCTGTATTAAATACATAAAACTATATCTTTTCTTATCTTAATTATGTAAGACGAACATTACTTATCTTTTCTTACCTTGATTATATAAGACAAAGTGGTACTTATTTTTAAATAGTTATTCATATAAAATTTTAGGCTGTATTTGATTGTATTAAAGGAATAAAATTTTATAATTGAAAATTAATATTATAGATAAAAAAAGAATTATTTAAAAAGGCATTAATTACTGAATATTAACTTGAATTATATTATTAAAATGTGAAATATTTTCATAATAATAAAAAAAAAATCAAAATCGTTTTATTTTAAATAAAACTATGAATGCCTTTCATAGTAAAATTTAAAATGAAAATCAATTTGATAAAATCTTTTGTTTGAAATTAATTTTGTTGTTAGTCGTAAAAAAAAAAAAAAAAAAATAATAATAATAATAATAATAATAATAATTCATGATTACCAATGAAATTTTCATTAGCGAATTATTCTTTCTCGGATACTTATTTTGAAATAACTATCTATGCAATGTTTGAACTACATTTGACTTCACTGAAAGAATAAAATTTTACAATTAAAAATTAATATTATAAATAAAAAAAATATTTAAAAGGAAATTTCTGAATATTAACTCGAAATTGATTAAATTGGAAAATATTTCTATTATTGGAAAAAAAAAATCAAAATCTGTTTTGTTTTAAATAAAACGATGAATGATTTTCATATGGTGTAAAATTTAAAAGGAAAATTTATTTTAAAGATTTTTAAATTTCCTATTGCTTGAAAATTAACTTTATTGTTAGTCATGAAAACGAAAACTTTTAATTCGGGATTTCCAATAAAACTTTTACTGATGAATTATTCTTTGTTGGATATGTAATTTTAAATAATTATTTATATCAATATTTGAACTGTATTTATTTCCTTTATAGAATAAAATTTTATAACAAAGAATAATTATTATAAGTAAAACAATATAATTATTTAAAGCTATTAATTATTGAATATTAACTCGGAATTATGTGGTTTAATTGTCAAATATCTTCATGATTAAAGAAAAAAAAAGTGGTGGATGTTTTTCGTATTCTGTAAAGTTTATAATTGAAGAAAAAAAAAGAAAAAAAGATTGTTAAAAATTTGAATAAATCTTTATTTTTCCCGAAAATAATTCCTATTGTTAGGTATAAAAATAAAATGTTTGTATTGAAGATTCCCAGTAAAAAGGTTACTTGCGAATGACTTTTTGCTGTATGCATTTTCTCCAAAGCACTTCATTCTCCGCCATATTTAATGGGTGGATAGGCCTGTCTCTTCGAGACGGTATTGCCCCCTCCTAACCTCATCGGACCCCCGAGCTGTTTAACTGTCAGAAACGCAGTATAAGCCAAAAAAATGAATAAGCTAGTCAATTCAATTAAATTAAACTGAATAAAAATCTTACATCTATTTTACAGTATCAGATTTTCCGCTCTTTTTTAACCTTGAAATTTACGATTTGCGAAAAATCCTTACATGATGGTTAAAATTGAAGGAAATATTTTTATTCAGCGTTAAAAAATACATAACACGTAAATATGAAAGTTAAGAAACACAACCATCGCCGGTTTAGGTTATCTAATTTAAAACACTTTCTTAAACATGTTGACGGTAATCTATCCGAATTATTTTGTGTTATCCTCTAATTTAAATATGTATAAGATGGTAAGCGTCGAAAATCATAATAATATTACATTGTCATCGGATTTAAGTCCGAATATAAAATTTAACTTCGATAAGGACATTTGAAAGTGAGTTAAAGTTCGAGTACAAATTTTAAACTGCAAAGTCGATCGTTGCAAGTAAAATAAAACCTTATGAAAATAACATAATATTTTATTAAAATAAATCATAGCCTCAAATCCTTACAAAATAAAACATATGTTAAAATACAATTATTTTAACTAATCTGAAACTTAACTAATAAAAGGTAACTCAAACGTAATAGTTTTACGATTTCTTTCAAAACGCATATATCTTGAAATATGTGTAAGTACTTTATATACGACTCCTGAAAGCATGGTCGAAATCATCTATTTTGAGATTCAAAAAAGTGGTTTAAGTCATGCATTTCAAAGTTCCATAACTTGGTCAATTTTAATATTATATCAAAGAGACTTTTCTTGTGTTACTTGTTAGTGTCACAGTACATTTTTACTAAATGTCACTTATAGGACCGGGTAAAAATTTAAATTTCGTAATTTTTTAAGAAATGCTTTTCTTGACGCAAATCGCTTTGAAAATGCTTCTTTACCTTATTTAAACCATTTTTGTAACTGGAAGTATGCAATCGGTAGGATCAACGGTTTCGAAGATAAAGGTCAGTCAGGTTACACGTGGACACCCTGTGTACAATTGTATGGCATTATTTCAAATTATGTGCCATTATGAGCTATCAAATGTTTGAAATATCAAATGTTTGATAGTTTCTCCAAAAGGTTTCTTTAATTCTGGCTACTACTGTATAAAATTATTTGGCTTAATGCTAACATTCGACGAAATACCATGAATCATTTTTATGAAGTATTACTTATGATGAATCTATAAGATATTAATAGTTTCTCATATTTGCATTTCCAGTTTACTGTGTCTCATTTTATGTTATATATACAGCGAGAAAGAGAGATATGGAGAGAGATAAATAAATAGATAGATAGACATAGATACTAGAGAGACAGAGTCAGAGAGATGCCTACATTATTAAATAAATTCTTAACTCTTCCGTGAACTATAAACTGTGAGATGAGACCTCAGTTCCTTTAGAAGTAAAGTACTTACTTAAATTATTTTTTTAATGTTGCAATAAGCATAAAAAACTTTAACATGATTTGAGAGAATTTTTAATTTACCAAATTATCAAGAATTTAATGAAATATTTATATAAATTGTAAAACTTGTCGAAAATAGGTCAAAATTCCGAATAGTATAAGCTGTATTATTCTATTACTAAAATATTCAACGTGAAATATTTCTATTTCAAATAAACAATCTCATTTATAACTTACTTCTGAAGCTTCATTAGTTAAAAAGGACTTAATTTGCAATAAAATCTAAAAAAAATGACACCTCTCCGTATACATTAATTTAAACTTCTCTTTTACCGCAAATAGAAATAGTTCTCTATGCGAGAGTTTCATTAAATTTCATTATAAGTGAGGTTTCAAAATTCACAAATCATTTAAAATTCCCAGCATACTATAGAAAGAAACTAATAGATAAAAAGAAATAATTGAAATTTTACATGATTTGTATTTCATTAGTATTTCATCTCTTCTGCACGTGTGTGTGTGTTTGCTAATAATTCATTCGTAATTTCCTAGTACACACAATATTTAAGAACTTATTCAAGAATTATTTAAGAAACAATATGTTTTGATTAAGTAATTTTCTTTATAAGTATCTTAAACATTGACAAATTGAGGTAAAATTTATCTTATATCAAAATTTAAACTAAGCTTATAAAGAAAAATACAACTTTTACCGTTCCTAAATATTATTTTTGTATATCTTTTCATTGTATTTTTAAATATGAAGTCAGTTTCATTTAAACTAAGCACACAAATAAAAATACTATTTTTTTCCGTTCCTAAATATTTTTGTATACCTTTTCATTGTATTCATAAATATGAAGCCTGTTTCAACATATCTATATACGTTCATTTACATTTAAGTTTTTCTTTAAACCAAGTAATAATAAAATATAATTGTACGCATAGAAGCAAGTACATGGGAATTATAGATAAACAGACTTAATTTTAATTTTTAAAATATTATTCAGTGTAATATTTTTGTCATAATCGTATCATTTTATACTATAAAAGATTAACATCAACTAGTACTTTCATATAAAAGTAAACATTTCACTGGGCTTTTATACACACAAGATTTAAGAAATTTTTCTTGTCTGGTATAAAGTCGTATTAATCATTTTTGTTACTTATAAAATGTTCTTCAATAATTTTAAGTAATTGAAGTACAAATCACTTGAAAAAGATAAATTTCAAGAAATAATTATGAAAAGATACATATATCTATTATGAAACTTTCAATTTCACAAAAGACTGAAACAAAATACTCGCAGGAAATTTCATCATTCACTGAAGATATCGAAATTGTACATCTTTTAATATTTAATGGAGTTATTATAAAATATTTTTCAAGTACCAGGACATGGTGTAGTCTATAAGTTTTAACATGAACACTTAATTTGCTTTATATTTAAGGGTATTTCTATCATAAATAATATATATATATATACAGGGTGCAATATGTTATCTATCGCCGACCTTTAATTTCTCAACCGTTGGTCGTAGACATATAGTTCCAATTACATAAACGTTTCAAATGAGGTAAATATTCATGTTGAGGCATTATTTAAAGTAAAAAATCAATTTTATAAAAATCACGAAATCTAACTTTTTATACGGTCCCCCAGTCCCTATAGTTATATTTAGTAAAAGTTCACACATATCATAACATATATAACACAAAAAGTTTGACATCTGTACTATAAAAATTGACAGAGTTATTGAATTTCAAAGTTTGAGATTTTTTCGCATGATTTTGTCTTTCAATGAGGGATCAGTTAAAAGATTAATTAAAGTAATTCGAGATCAAAATCAGAGTGAAATGTCTTTTTCACTCCGAAACCCCCTTTAGCCGGTATCGCCAAATCGGTGTATCATCAAAGAGGGTTATTTCATTTAAAAATTTTAGCTGCCTTTTAGGGGTCGTATACAAAGAGAAGAATGAAATATTGAAATTAAACTGAAAAATAAATATCAATTATTATAATATCAGAAAACGGTCTACTATAAAAAATGAATATGTCAAATGACGGAATCTACTAGTGATACTGCTCAAAGTGTTGTTTAACACTTTTATGGGTCGAACAACCTACAAACGTCAAAGTAGGTAGAATCGACAACCGGAAGGTAAAACATACTCACTAAGAACTAGATAAATGGCAGCGGAATGCAAACGACCAGCCAAGCTATAGCGTCCATGAAAATTAGGATTATGCGAATTACAATAGTACCGCATCGCCACACGCTCAGGATAAAACACGAGCCATCTAGCAGTGGACATGTTAGTCAGCGCTGAGATCGGGATGGTAAGCCACGCATGCATGCAATATGCCGAAATGATACATATTTATGGTGAATGTCAAAGGAATGCAGAGAGGCTGCGAGTGTTTATTCAGAACGTTTCCCTAAGGATCTACATCCAACGCATGAAACTATAAATTATGCATTGCACCATATTAGAGAGACCGGCTCTGTTTCACCACGACTCAGAACAAGTAGACGGGCAAGGTGTAATGTTCCAGTGACACCGGGGGAGGTGCTGTGATTCGCCCTTTTAATTCCACAACTGAGCACGGCGGAAATAAGCGAGGCATATGGTCAGCATGTCTGGCATTTCTTACATGCACTTGATAATAAACTGATATTTATTTTTCAGTTTAATTTCAATATTTCATTCTTCGCTTTGTATACGACCCCTAAAAGTCAGCTAAATTTTAAAATAAATAACCCTCTTTGGTGATACCCCAATTTGACGATACCGGCTAAAGGTGGTTTCGCCGTAAAAAGGACATTGCATCCTGATTTTGATCTCGAATTACTTTAATTAATTTTTTAACTGATCCCTCATTGAAAGACAAAATCATGCGAAAAAATCTCAAACTTTTAAATTTAATAACTCTGTCAATTTTGTAGTACAGATGTCAAACTTTTTGTGTTATATATGTTATGATATGTGTAAACTTTTACTAAATATAACTATAGGGACTGGGGGACCGTATAAAAAGTTAGATTTCGTAATTTTTATAAAATTGATTTTTTACTTTAAATAATGCCTCAACATGAATATTTACCTCATTTGAAACGCTTTTGTAATTGGAACTATATGCCTATGACCAACGATTGAGAAATTAAAGGTCGGCGATAGGTAACATATTGCACCCTGTATATATATGTATATATACAAATTCTTCTTTGAAAATTTCCGGTATGGAATCGAAACTTTAGAATAAAAAAAGAAAAAAAAACTGTATTTCATGTGTTTGACAGATTTGTTAGTTCTACATTTTTTTTTAATTTAAAAATTTCGATTTCATACCGGAAATTTTGAAAAAAAGAATTTTTTCGTTATGTAATCACTAAATGTCTGTCTTAAATAAAGAAAAGAATAGTATAGGAATTTTCTGGTATAAATGAGAAATTTTGAAATTAAAAAAAGGGCCAAATTGCTCCCCTGGTGTTTGTACCTCAACGCGTCACTTTCGCCCATACATTCGTATACAATAAATGATTGTTACAATGTCCTGTACCAACCCTTAAAGTTTGTACCATGAATTTAGAATCACCCTGTATATATATACAGGGGCATATACGCAAATGTTGATGCAATATAAATTTATTAAAATAATAATAATAATAATAAAATAAATAAAAGGGAAGTGTACGTTGATTATACGAGATTCTATGTTTATTTTGGTCCTTATGAGGTTGCTGTCCTTTATACTGTATAAAAATATTTAAATTAAATTAATTTACATCAATTTAAGCCACTCTTATTGATTTACTTCAATATGCTTTGCTTTGTAATGATGGACACTTATACAGTTTATGATATATGTATTTATAAGTTTGTAACGATGTTGTAATCTGTTGGTAGATACCCCCCCCCCCCCCCCCATTCAGCAAAGAAACATTAATTTTATTAAGTGATTAACATAAACAAACTTTTATACTATTAATATAGTAACTTATTTGAAATTATTCATAATTTGCTTAATTTTAACGTAATAATAAAAATAAAAATAATTATAACTCATTATATTAAAGATGTTAAATGATTATTATCAATATTCTGATGAGCTGTTTTAGAATGATCTTGTTGTGCCGTCTTAAAGTGAGTTTATAGGTTCAAATATTAGCAAATTTTCTACAGTTATATTTGGTAATCTACAATAGATGGCAGCACTAAAAATATAACTACTGATTTTAGATATGAATTTATTCATATATGACAATATTAATTTTAATTTCATGTAGTACCGCTAAATGGCAGCATTAAATAATTATTTATTTAGTTCTATTATAATAATGTTGCCATTGACTATTATATTAGATAATGTCTCTGAATCATTAATTATTTTATTTTAAGCAAATACTTCTTAATGTGATTTTAGTAGTAATTTATTCCAGGATCATTAAAATAGCATGTAATAATAATTATTATATGGACTATATGTTAATTATAATTGTTATACTTTAAGAATGGGAATATTTTCTGCGGCAACCGTGAGGATTCGCTTTTAACTGTGCAAGTTATTTGGCCGGGATTTTTGCTATGCCAAAATTGATTAAATGCTTGAGTCATGGTCAATATTGTCTTGGCTGTTCTCTCGCTGGGTATGTCTTTGATTTAATTTGTTTCATTTTTTAATGTTGTTCATTGTTGCGGATATTGCATTGATTAATAATTTTTTTTAATTCAATTAATTTTGCATGGAGGATTTATAATTATTGGTGTATAGTCGATAGGGTACATAATGGAATTCAATTTTTAGCTTATTGCTGGATCCTATTACAGAAATCGACTATGTATTTTGCTTATATACGTATTTTATGTACCCTTGAAAAAGTGAAATACTATATAAACTTCCGGCTTCATTCATCCATTTGATCTATTGATTGTTTATGATACGTCTTTTACTGGTTCAACATTATTTAGCTGATTATTTGTATCTTTTATCTTTAATAGGATATTTTATCAAAATATGGTAGTTTTTCATATGTTTTATATGGATTTATCGTCAGCAGTGTGCTAGTGAATTAGTGGAATTGACCTTGATTCTGTATTACTAGTTACAGGTTCCATCTTTATTTTGTATAATGTCAGTGTTATGAATTGTTGCTAAATTTATTAATTTAATTTTAGTGATTGGAAATAGATGATGATTTGTAATTATATAATGGTTATATATATATGTATAACCATTAGTAACCATAGTGAACCAACCCATATATATATATATATATATATATATGTGTGTGTGTGTGTGTATTACTTAGAATAATAATTTACTAAATGATTTTATGATTAATATATATATATTTTTAATAAGTAATTTTCTTTATTTGTACCTTAAAAATTTAAAAATTGAGATAATTTTTTTTTTACTTTAAATTAAATTTTAAACTAAGCAAATAATTAAAAAGACTATTTTTCCATTCCTAAATATTATTGTTGTATACCTTCTCATTGTGTTTATAAATTTTCTTTTTTGAAAATTTCTTCACTTTCACCTGCTAAGTACTGCGCAGCAATGGACGCATTTAACTTGAACTTGGATAGACTGTATACTACAGTATTCCCTCGTGTGTCAAACAAGCAGATCACAGAGCTAGAGATTGAACCATTCAATGCTTCAATCAAAGCTGGTGCAGTAGATAAATTAGATAATGAATACTCCTGTAGATAATCCATTACAGGGATATAAAGTACCTATTTTGGAATGACTTTATTGGATGAATTTAAGTGGATACGATTTTATCCGCATTCAGTATTAATGCTGTTTTAAACCTAATTTTGGCATAAGGCTAATTTGCAATAATGCTGTTTTGGGCTTTATCTTTGAAAGAATTGTATAAAATTTATTCATTCTTGAAATGTCTCTACACTGTCCAAAAACTTGTCTTTATACACTAAATTATTCCTCACTTTTTAAGAAATAATTTCCGTACTCCTAGAAATCATTCTTTTTCTGCAAATTCTTCCCGAAAGCCAGAAGAAGACGGAAAAATTCTGCTTATTCCTTGCACGCGTGCATGTTGTTTCTATTAATAAAAAATTTTGAGTTCATTTAAAAAAAATTGTAAATATAATAAATTAAATTTTCTAATTTATTTAAAAACAAACAAACAAAAATAATGCCATTTTCACCGATGGGTCGTGCACGGAGACGGAAGTTGCGTCATTCTTCTGCGTCTTCATAAACGGCCTTGTGGCTCATCGGTGGGCGTGCAGGATTGGAGATGACAATTCAGTGTTCCAAGCGGAACTTTTTGCAATCCTCCGGGCCTTGGAATGGATTGCTCTCCATCATCAACCTATATACTTTCCCCTTTATAGTGACAGCCTTTCCAGCCTGTAAGAAATCCTTGCCCATAGGACTAAACACCCCCTAGTACTTAAAATCAAATTAATTTTAAAAACTCTCGTCCATAGGGTCTCTCTCGGCCATGTCACCGCTCATATCGGCATAAATGGCAATGAGCTGGCTGACACGCTAGCCAAGGAGGCCACCTCACGTCCAGACATAGATCTTGCCCTTCCTGATCCCCCATCCCATGTTCGCTGTTTCCTTAAAAGGAACATACTTTCAGACTGGCAACTCTACTGGGATACCTCACGTAAAGGCAGACACCCCTATTCCCTAGTCCCAAAAGTCTTCTATAATCTCTTAACTTTCTCCCCTCCCACATCAGCTTTCCTCTCCGGTCATGGTCCATTTAGGACATACCTAAATTATTTCTAACGCTCTGGCACGGACCTCTGCGAGTGTGAGGCTTTTGGGTCCCCAGATCACTACTACTTCTTCTGCACACTTACAGAGGCCTGGCACCTTAGGTACCCTAACCCCCGCCCAGATACTTGGCTCAAAAACGACTTATCTCGCCCAAGACTACCGCACCATTTTGCAGAAATATTTCACTTCCTTATGGACCTGACCAATCTTACTTCCTAGATATTCTGCACCTGCATTCCTGAGACTCGCCAGTTGTCGCGTTAGAGCCTTTGTCGAGCTCCTGGCAGTCCTAGCACCCTTCATCGTGCAGGGGCAGGTCTCAGGCGCACACACCATCTGGACGATGTGGTCCGAAATCATGATACAATCCTAAAGTTTTCTTCTTTGATTAATGGACTTTTATCTCCAGCATCAACCCACCGCTGCCTGTCGTGTAGGAGCTTTGTGATCCAGCGGCTAGTTTTTATGTATATCTATGTGTTAATGTATGTTTCCCCCCCCTCTTTGGCATGTGCCTTTAGTCCGATGACTGGAACTATGTTTAGTGAATCCCCGCATGTTGGCGATCTTACCGGGTGGGGCGAATAAGGTCTACACCAGATCCTAATGATCTGGTGATCTTGCTCCTTCCTCTTAGGCATAAAATCGAGTACCGAACTTCAATTTGGATACATCCCCTAAAATATGATCATTTAAAAATAAGTAATATCTCTAAACCTAATCATAAGAATTTCATGAAAATTTGTATTTAGTCTAATTGAAGGGTGTAGAATTTATTTATGGTGCCAAATTTCGGTATTGCTATTGAAAAGAAGCGACGTTTTGGTTCGTTTTGGTGTGTACATTAGGGTGGGTCGAAAAAACCAAAATATTTACAATCGAAATGTAATAGAGCGGAAAAGTTGCCTTTTGTAATAAAGAATAAATTCATGAAATATTATACCGATCGGTTAATATCTTTTACCGCCACAAGGGGGCCAAAAAAAAAATCGCAAAAACATGTTTTTTTCAATATATTTTTTTTTATTATCAAAACGTACCAATAAAATTTCTAATAGGACGCAATAGATACATGAAGACATAAGAAATGTCCCGGTAAATGTTCTTTATGATAAAATTATATCTTTTATTGCCGCAAAAGGACCCTATTTTTAAAAAAAAAAAATGTAAAAATTTCTAATTTTCAGTTTTTCTTAATTTTTATAATTTTTATAATATGTCTAGAAGTAAATAAATTTACTTTATATCTATTAATATGTCGTAAATTTTGTTAACTATTTGTTATAGACTGAAAAATAAAAACGGTAATCATTAATTGTTCTTGACGATCGCTTCATGTACTGCTGTTTTACTGCATATCTGCAATTCATATACCACAATAATTCAAATGAAAATCAAATTTCAAAGTAATTGCTTAAAAGGCGCAAAGGCCAACATAGTGAAAAAGATTCCATGCCGGGACTCGAAACCGGGCCAAAACCAGTATAGCGCACTGACGTTCTACCGACTAAACCACTTTTCACTATGTTGGTCATTGCGCCTTTTAAGCAATTACTTTGAAATTTGATTTTCATTTGAATTATTGTATGTAAGGCGAAAGTTTCTCTCTGTATTGGTTTTCATGTATTCATATACCACAAATCACAAAAATGATATAAAATGAGCAAAATATTTTAGCATTTTATTAATTAAAATACAGAGATGTTTAACCTAAACGGATTAAATAAGCTTAAAATGAAGAAGTATTTAAAGTAAATTAATTTCATAATATGTCTTGCTTTCAAATAAAGCCATTGTTCCTCGAGAGGCCGAAATTGGTCATATGTAATCCTCACTCTGCTCTGATCCACAAACTTTACCAGCACTTCAGTAACTAACTTCATTTCTACTGATTATGTTGGACAAGGAAAGTTATAATAGATGGTATCTTTAATCGAACCATCTAAACCCATCAGCGTTTTTAGATCGTCAGTCGATAGACAAACCGTAACACGTGGTTTCGTTAGTTTACAGTTTTGCCTTTCGAATAAAGTCATATAATTTTGAGTTTCAAAGCTCAAGTATGGAATGACGAAATGACGGATGGCACTATTCGTGTCGACAGAGCTTTGTGCCTTGTCAATTTTAAATTTTGGCAATCGGTTGATGCAGTACACTTTCAGGACGTACTCAATGAGTACATCCTGAAAGTGTACTGCTTCAGTTGGTTCACAATTAAAATGAATCCATCATGTTTTTCAGATTCTGCGGACTATAATTAGTAACCCCCGTTACTTGCCATATCATCTACGAAAGATTATATTTCCTGTAATTTCACGAAATGACTGTTTCACAAATCATGAAAATAGCCTCATTGGAATGATAGCATATGAAGCAGAGGACATCAGGACACCAGCCATAAACAAAAGTGCCAAAGCACGAAGTTCTGTGGACACGAATAGTGCTATCCGTCACTTCATTAATCCAGAATTGAACTTTGAAGCTTAAAATTGTATAGATTTAATCGAGTGGAAAAAATGTAAACTAACGAAACTACGTGTTATGGTTTGTCTATCGACTGACGATCTAACGACGTTGGTGAGTTTAGAGTGTTCGATTAAAAATACCAGCTATTATAATTTTCCTTGTCTCACTCAGTCAGAAGAAAGATACGTGAAATTAGTGAAGGTAAAGTTTGTGTACCAGAACAGAGAGAGGATCACATATGATAAATTTCGTCCTCTCGAGGAAAAATGGCTTTATTTGAAAGCAAGCCATATTATAAAATTCAATTACTTTAAAAACTTCTTCATTTTAATTTTATTTAATACATTTCGGTTAAACATCTCTGTATTTTAATTAATAAAATACTAAAATATTTTGTTCATTTTGTATAATTTTTGTGATTTTTGGTATATGAACTGCTGATATGCATCAAAACAGCAGTAGATGAAGCAATTGTCAAGAAAAATGAATGATTACCGTTTTTATTTTCCAGTCTATAACAAATAGTTAACAAAATTTATGACATATTAATAGATATGAAGTACATTTATTTACTTCTAGACATATTATAGAAATTATAAAAATTTTGAAAAAATGAAAAAATGAAAATTTGAAATTTTTAGAATTTTTTTTTTTAAATATGGTCTTTTTGCGGCAGTAAAAGATATGACTTTATCATAATGAACATTTACCCGAAGATTTCTTATATCTTCATGCAGCTACTGCGTACTATTAGAAATTGTATTCCTACGTTTGGATAATTTCAAAAAAATATTGAGAAAAACATGTTTTTTGCGATTTTTGGAAAATTTGGCTCCCTTGCGGCGGTAAAAGATATTAACCGATTGGTGCAATATTTTACTAATTTATTCTTTATTACAAAAGGCAACTTTTCCGCTCTATTACATTTCGATTACAAATATTTCGGTTTTTTCGACCCACCCTAATGTACATGGCCATCTAAGTAAATTTTATATACATCAAAAGTATGCTTTATTTCCAATCCTTTGGTACCAGTAACTTTCTTCTATATAGATTTGTTGCAGAGTTAGTAGGAGGTGCTTACTTTTTTACCACGACTGTACATAACGAAACACAAGTGTTTTTTTATGTTTATGATTAAGAAACTCGCTAAAAAAACATTGTTAATTACTCATTGCTCATTATTACTCACACTGTTCAGTAAAATATTTTTATATTTTCACAGTTAAACACAGGCAGAATAGAACATCGCAAATTTTGTGAATATACAATAGGTTTCATATAAATAATTTTGAAATTTTTAAGCATAATTGCAGTGTGCAAAATGTATCCATACCTGTGTTTTATTTACTTGATTAGTCGTAACATTTTAATAAACTACAGATTACCTTTTCAAAAAATTACACTACTTTAATTTGTGGATTTTTCAGAAAGATTGAGATAACACTTGTACAATAAATAAAATAATGGATAAATATCTGCAAAAAAGTAAAATAATATTGTTTTCAGACTATTCTCATAAAATATTCTTTATTTATATTCTTCATAGTTATATTCTAAGAGTAATTTTCTGTCAGATTATTTTAAAATTGATTCTTTAAAAATTATTTTATACGAATTAATTGAGTACTTAACTATTCTCTAATTACAAAATTCTCCACTTGATATAACCTTTCTCCATCGGTAACCGGTACCATCCTTTCAGAAACTAAATCTACAAAATAAACTTAAAAAAAAAAAAAAAAAAAAAAAAAAAAGACTTTTATTGAGCAAAATTTTTTTTCAGGTAAACATCAACTTTAAATATTGCAAAATAAGTCGAAAACCTACGGCAAAAGAACCAAAATTGTGAAAAGATAATTTTTATTTCAAAACCTTTTTCTGCATTTTGTTTCCGCTACATTCAAAGTTTTAAAACCTGATTCAGTTTTTAACTTTTTTGTATTACGGAATAGTATGTCATTCATTTGACTTGATTAGGTTTTTAAAAAATAAATTTCAGTTTTCACTTGCATTTAGGAATAAATTATATTTGAACAAAAGATACCTTTATTGCGTGCAACTTATCGTCATTTATATTTTCTTTTCATAAAGTTAGTAAACTTCTAAAAATGACATTTTTCCTGTGAAAAACTTCCATAATTTTTTTTTCATTTGCTTAATTACATATAATATAATGAAGAAGAAAACAAGTTTCAATTTAATTTATTGAGTAAAAGCTTACATAATTTTTTTAATTTCATTTGCTTAATTACATATACTATAATAAAGAAGAAAACAAGTTTCAATTTAATTTATTGACTTTTTTTATTCCTCTTTTTATAAACATATTAATAATTAAAAAAATTCTGAGTGATTATAATGATTAATGCTACATTCAGGAATCTCACTGGCTATTTATTAACCTTAGCAATTTGGGTAATCACCAAAGGAAAACTATAGCTAATTGAAAATAATGTTAGCAGAAGATTCATAATGAAACACTAATTCTAAAATTGTTTTTAAATCTTCATAATATACCCTCTTATAATTTCAGTGATTGCTTCAATTTTTGTAACTAGATATAGAACACACACTCAGAAATGGATATTCATATTTTACGAAACTTTCTTTGTCTTTTACGAAACCGTTTCCTGGGAAATACTCCGAGTGAACACTTCGTCAAATTGAGGAAATTACTTTCTTCACTTGTTTGAGGATATAAATTTCGTCAAAATTGCTTGCTCGAAGAGTTCAAAAAAGGGACGGTGTTGCCATATATTGAGCATTTTATAAGCAGCTGTATTTACTGACTGAGAAAATGTTATATTGTTTATATTTTCCTTCAAGGCGGTTCGAGCTGACTACCTTGGTTGTGGATATCCATAGCGTTACCTATCTTGCCATTGGGCCTTTTGCATGGATGTGACTTTAGACGCACGTAGTGTATTTTGCTGTGTTTATGTTTTTATAAGATGGATTGTAAGTGTATCGGTGCTGTTATAATTCTTGTAAGTTTTAATTAATAAGGCTAAATTATTATTATTTTTCTATGGTTAATAAATAATTAGAATATGGCTTAATTAGCATAATTTATTACAGACATTTTCTTTGCTCAATGAAGGATTGGAATATGTAGTTGTAAATTTCCAAATGTGTGAAAAAAGTCCGGGCCAGGATTCGAATCAGGGGCATCTTGACTGAAGCCAGCAATGCTCTACCTACTGAGCCAATCCGGACGAATGTAGTGGACTAATTCACCTAGCTATCCTTTAACGATAACATCATCTGGTCTGATATCAGAATCAGTTCACAGAATAAATCGTGTTTTTTGCAGCTGCAGTAAACGTTGCATGCGTGAAGACATCCCTGGTTGGAATCCTGCCCGGAATTTTTTCATCCATTTGGAGATTTACAACTGCTACGATTTATTTACCAATTGAATAATTTTAATAAAAAAATATCTAACATGATTAGAATATGGTCTGGTTAATTTGTTGCACAGAAAGAAAAAAATTGAAGTGCATATTGGGGGAGATTGTATTAAATTGCGATAGTGCTTAAGGTTTTCACACTTTATTGTTTATAGAGGATAGAGGGATCAATTATGCATATTTTAAATTTGATTGTTATATGAATATATTTCTTAACAAGAGGTCCTGGAATGTTGAAATTTAATTGACTAAATTTTCTTTTTCAACGATTTTGTAAAATACAGGAAATTTATCATTTTCGAATTAAACCATAACGAACAACAACAAAAATAATAAACATTCCTGAAAACTTTAACAACTAAAAAAATAACTAATGCAGAAACAATAATAACCTATACTTCAGTATTCCCCGAAAAGCGCTAAAAGGTGCTGTTTATTAAATAAACTGGGACAGGAATAAGAAAAACAAACGTATATCTGCTTATTAGAATCGATTTGAGGAGATACAGTAGCGCACCCCTCAGCGAACAGCTACCGTAACTGTTGCCAACGGATATAGATTCTAATTAAACAAGGGTATTTTAGATGCTATGAAAAGTCGAGTAAAAATCTAACCCGATTTCTTCTAAACAGTTTTATTAAACAAACAAACCCAGAGTCACACAAAAACTTGATTTATTCTAAAAGAATTTACGAAACAAATAAAAACCGAGTTAACATAGAAACACTATTTATTCTAAATAGTTCTATGGAACAAAGATAACACGGGTGAATTCGGGATTAGAGAGGGTAGATTAGCAGGTTAAATGAAATCGCAAAAATAAATATATATATTTGTATATATGTATATATATATATATATATATATATAACCATTAATTAAACATTACTGACCACCCACAAAAATTGTGATAGTATGAATGAACTATTATTTTAACACAGTCAAACTGACTGGTAAAGTTACCATACGAATTGAATATTTCCAACTGAGCGAAAAAATGTCCAGGCCGGGAATCGAACCCAGATCCTTGGCTTACAAGGCCAATGCTTTTCCATTTAAGCTAACTGGGCCGACAACCAGCCAGCATATTTCGCTCAGATAACCTTATTGGTAGGAACATCTGGTCTGTCATGTAGACAGCTCAACAGAATAAACCGCAGGTTAAGGACCTCCATATTAACGATGGATACGTAGATGAACTATTATTTTAACACAGTCAAACTGACTGGTAAAGTTACCATACGAATTGAATATTTCCAACTGAGCGAAAAAATGCCCAGGCCGGGAATCGAACCCAGATCCTTGGCTTACAAGGCCAATGCTTTTCCATTTAAGCTAACTGGGCCGACAACCAGCCAGCATATTTCGCTCAGATAACCTTATTGGTAGGAACATCTGGTCTGTCATGTAGACAGCTCAACAGAATAAACCGCAGGTTATGTATGGTTGAATATTTCCAACTGAACGAAAATGGCATTTTTTCGCTCAGTTGGAAATATTCAATTCGTATGGTAACTTTACCAGTCAGTTTGACTGTGTTAAAATAATAGTTCATCTACGTATCCATCGTTAATATGGAGGTCCTTAACCTGCGGTTTATTCTGTTGAGCTGTCTACATGACAGACCAGATGTTCCTACCAATAAGGTTATCTGAGCGAAATATGCTGGCTGGTTGTCGGCCCAGTTAGCTTAAATGGAAAAGCATTGGCCTTGTAAGCCAAGGATCTGGGTTCGATTCCCGGCCTGGGCATTTTTTCGCTCAGTTGGAAATATTCAATTCGTATGGTAACTTTACCAGTCAGTTTGACTGTGTTAAAATAATAGTTCATCTACGTATCCATCGTTAATATGGAGGTCCTTAACCTGCGGTTTATTCTGTTGAGCTGTCTACATGACAGACCAGATGTTCCTACCAATAAGGTTATCTGAGTGAAATATGCTGGCTTGTTGTCGGCCCAGTTAGCTTAAATGGAAAAGCATTGGCCTTGTAAGCCAAGGATCTGGGTTCGATTCCCTGCCTGGGCATTTTTTCGCTCAGTTGGAAATATTCAATTCGTATGGTAACTTTACCAGTCAGTTTGACTGTGTTAAAATAATAGTTCATCTACGTATCCATCGTTAATATGGAGGTCCTTAACCTGCGGTTTATTCTGTTGAGCTGTCTACATGACAGACCAGATGTTCCTACCAATAAGGTTATCTGAGCGAAATATGCTGGCTGGTTGTCGGCCCAGTTAGCTTAAATGGAAAAGCATTGGCCTTGTAAGCCAAGGATCTGGGTTCGATTCCCGGCCTGGGCATTTTTTCGCTCAGTTGGAAATATTCAATTCGTATGGTAACTTTACCAGTCAGTTTGACTGTGTTAAAATAATAGTTCATCTACGTATCCATCGTTAATATGGAGGTCCTTAACCTGCGGTTTATTCTGTTGAGCTGTCTACATGACAGACCAGATGTTCCTACGAATAAGGTTATCTGAGCGAAATATGCTGGCTGGTTGTCGGCCCAGTTAGCTTAAATGGAAAAGCATTGGCCTTGTAAGCCAAGGATCTGGGTTCGATTCCCGGCCTGGGCATTTTTTCGCTCAGTTGGAAATATTCAATTCGTATGGTAACTTTACCAGTCAGTTTGACCGTGTTAAAATAATAGTTCATCTACGTATCCATCGTTAATATGGAGGTCCTTAACCTGCGGTTTATTCTGTTGAGCTGTCTACATGACAGACCAGATTTTCCTACCAATAAGGTTATCTGAGCGAAATATGCTGGCTGGTTGTCGGCCCAGTTAGCTTAAATGGAAAAGCATTGGCCTTGTAAGCCAAGGATCTGGGTTCGATTCCCGGCCTGGGCATTTTTTCGCTCAGTTGGAAATATTCAATTCGTATGGTAACTTTACCAGTCAGTTTGACTGTGTTAAAATAATAGTTCATCTACGTATCCATCGTTAATATGGAGGTCCTTAACCTGCGGTTTATTCTGTTGAGTTGTCTACATGACAGACCAGATGTTCCTACCAATAAGGTTATCTGAGTGAAATATGCTGGCTGGTTGTCGGCCCAGTTAGCTTAAATGGAAAAGCATTGACCTTGTAAGCCAAGGATCTGGGTTCGATTCCCTGCCTGGGCATTTTTTCGCTCAGTTGGAAATATTCAATTCGTATGGTAACTTTACCAGTCAGTTTGACTGTGTTAAAATAATAGTTCATCTACGTATCCATCGTTAATATGGAGGTCCTTAACCTGCGGTTTATTCTGTTGAGCTGTCTACATGACAGACCAGATGTTCCTACCAATAAGGTTATCTGAGCGAAATATGCTGGCTGGTTGTCGGCCCAGTTAGCTTAAATGGAAAAGCATTGGCCTTGTAAGCCAAGGATCTGGGTTCGATTCCCGGCCTGGGCATTTTTTCGCTCAGTTGGAAATATTCAATTCGTATGGTAACTTTACCAGTCAGTTTGACTGTGTTAAAATAATAGTTCATCAACGTATCCATCGTTAATATGGAGGTCCTTAACCTGCGGTTTATTCTGTGTAGCTGTCTACATGACAGACCAGATGTTCCTACCAATAAGGTTATCTGAGTGAAATATGCTGGCTGGTTGTCGGCCCAGTTAGCTTAAACGGAAAAGCATTGGCCTTGTAAGCCAAGGATCTGGGTTCGATTCCCGGCCTGGGCATTTTTTCGCTCAGTTGGAAATATTCAATTCGTATAGTATGAATGAATTGACAGTTACATACTGTTACAAATGAATACAGTTTACATTACTAGATTGGTAAAAATCATTAAATGAATCTTTGCGATGATAAGAATGAAAAAAATTAATGGAATTTCCTTATAGAGGTAATAGATAACTACAGAGTAGAAATCATATAGATAATGCACAAAGATTATGCGCTATTGCAGCAGAGATCTAAGCTCATAATATTTAAAAGATTGCTAAAAACATTTAGCTACCATGGTATATATTTAAAAAATATATAAGATACCAATAAGGAATAATAATTCAAAATGAATTGTTGTATTCAAAATGAAAATATATCATAATTAATAACATCATAAATAGCTTACATTCATAATTACATGCGCAAATGCAGCATAATAATTTGAATGCTAATATATAACCATTAATTAAACATTACCGACCACCCACAAAAATTGTGATAGTATGAATGAATTGGCAATAATACAGTTTACATAACTAGATTTGTAAAAATCATTAAATGAATCTTTGCGATGATAAGAATGAAAAAATTAATGGAATTTCCTTATAGAGGTATCAGATAACTACAGAGTAAAAATCATATAGATAATACACAGAGATTATGCGCTATTGCAGACGAGATCTAAGCGTATAATATTTAAAAGATTGCTAAAAACATTTACCTACCATGGTATATATTTAAAAAACATATAAGGTACCAATAAGGAATAATAATTCAAAATGAATTGTTGTATTCAAAATGAAAAGATATATATATATATATATATATATGTATGTATGTATGTATGTATAAGTAATACGATTCACAGAAAAGTTTTTAATCAAGCAAAAACATCATTGAGAGTGTTGCTGAAAGAAAAAAAAATGAACTCTCGCAATTTGGCGATTTCAGTCTCTTGTTTTCTCGCCAAATGAAACAGTTTGTCGCGATTGGCAACAACAACAATGGCTACATTTTTAAAACTAAGTTCATACTCTTTTATATTATCGCAACAACAAAAAAAAAAATAAATTCATTTGCTCGAATATGAGAAATGTAATAATAATATGTAACAATAAAGTATAAGTAATTTTAATAATTAAAACCAATATTATAAACAGCTAGTCGCAGAAATATGAGCAAAATTATTAGGCAAAATGAATTATTTCCAAAAATAAAATGAGCTATTTGATCCCAAAATATTTATATGCTAGCTGGCGTAGCATTCCAGTGGGTTGTATTTTCATTGTATGAGATCTTGCCAGTTTTGAGGGGGGGGGGGGGGGTCCAATTTAATTATACAGTTAGAAAATATTTATAAAATTAATTTTAGAAAATTACTTATTATAAGCAAGAGATTGTGTTTACAATGTAAATGAACCGGGAATTATAAAACATACTTTTTACAGGTTTCGTGATTTTAATGCAATTATAGTAGAATGTCTTTATAAGAAAATGGCGAGAGGATGTTTTAAACAATTTTGGAGAGTAGGCCATTATTATCAAGCTAATGTTTGTTTACTTGCCTCAGTCGTCTAAACAAATTTTCCAGCTCGTCAATTTCTGCAGTGTGGGTTTCGATGTTTTGGACAAAATCTTTTATTCTGAGCGTATGCCTTGTACGTTTTATCATACTCTATGATCTATAACATTACCCATTCAGTTACATTTTAAACAAATGCAGAAAACATCATTTCATAATATTCATTCAATAATATTAAACATTTTAAGTTTTTTATAACTTTAGTAAATGTGGAAGTAAGCCATATGAATATTGTTTAATTTACATTAAAAAAAATAATTAAAAGTAACAATCATCAAATGGATTTATTCTAACCAAATGAAAATAAAGATATTTGTTCAAACATTTTGAATAGCAGACGATAGCCCATTATTAAGATTTCTTTTTAATTTTTTCATAACGATGGAGTTATTTAATTGTCATCTTTAGAGAAACTCAGTTACAAAAATGTAATATCTTGGAAACCAAGTCATTTTTTGGCTCTTTGTAGTCGGACAACTCCAATTTGAAAAATATTTACTCGGCTGTTGGAATACACCATTTCAAGCATATAAAAATAGAAAAAAAAGTTAGAGCATAAAAATGAAAATTTATTGGCAAAAAGGTGTTTGATTCATATCTGCAACAAGAAGAAAATTACATATTTCTCAAAAATATCGTAAATTTCTATTTCAAAATTACAAACATACTGTAGAATCTAACAACACTTTTACACAAAACAAAACTTCATAGAGGTGGCACATGTCAGATTATATATTTCACAAACTGTTGCAGCTCACAGCCGGGTTCAGAATAACACAGTTCTCAGAAAACTTGTGTTCTGAATTCACCACAGCTCAAATTTTAGCCTACTGACAATTATAGGCGGCGCGGCATGGATGCAAATGTGGAACCTTTATGGAAAATTTATTTCTGAACATCTCCAACCTTTTAAATGTCACTAAATTCATAAAGTTCATTTTAACAATAACCACGTTAAACAACTCAAGTGATAAATTAAACCTTGGTATAAAAAATACCAAGTATTACCATTTTCAGGAGATTCTACAGGAAATGTATGTTAATTTCAGTTGAAAAATATAGCAGCAATCAATGAAAGCATTTTTAAAGCTCACTTTGGAAATAACATTGATTTTGGTGTATGTTACAGAAATACAACATGGTAACTCTAGGGGTTAAAATTCCGATAGTTTATCCCTTTAAGCCCTGACTTACACAATTGAGTGTGCGTGATACTAAAGTAAAAGAAAAATGCTATTTCCTGTTTTTGTGAGATTTAAAACCAAATCTGCACATTTATATCAGTTAATTGGCTTCAGACGTTTTGATAAGACACAACTAGGGGGCACCAACTACAATACAGGGTTAGATTTTCTGCTTTTAAAAGGACTATATCATCTGACAGCAATAGACAAAAAGTATGTATTGTCGTAATTTCTTTTAAATATGATTTTTAGTATTTGCTTACATTACATTTTTCTTTTAATATACTTTATTCATGATTTTAATTGATTTTGCCTTTGATAAATTTAATTAGGCTTTACAAAAGTTGAAAAACAAATGACCCACACAATTGTGTGGGTCCGGCATTTACCATTTCCAAACCAGTTACAATTCCTAATATATAAAATTTTTATTTTTAAGTGAGTTTTTTAAAACTTATGTTTTTAGCAATTTATTTTTTATTAATTACATTTTCAAAGATTAATTTCAAATTAATAGGTTTGTACTCTTCATGATTTCTATTTAAAATGGATAGTATTACATATATAATATGCACATTAGGGTGGAGCGAAAAAAATTATTTTTTAAAAATAAAAAACGGGTAGGTACCAAAAGTTGCCTTTATACTAGTACATCATCTGCGTGCAATATTGCCGCTTTAAAAAATGGCTTGAGTCTGCGCTTTTGGTCCAAATGTCGAAATTTTGGGTAAAATTTGACATTTTTAAAAAAAATTACAAAAAAATTCTATAGAGATGATTATCAGTTAAAAGTGTTATTTAAACCTTTATTATTAATGAATTAACATAGTTAAACAATAAAACTATATCTTTGTTCTGTATAACTGGATCAAAACTGATAACTTTTGGTGAGAAAAAGGCATTGCCACTCTGTTGTGTCATGCAACTAATTGTTGCTTAGAATACAACTCTTACCTAGTTGCTTTCAAAACTACCCAGGAGGTACCACGTGGAGGTGACTGCATTTCATGTCACAACAGTGCATAGCTCGACCACCCTACCATCGGAACTCAATATTTTATTTATACGTTGAATTGTGATTTTTTATCAAAGACTGTCATAAGTTTTCTATGTATCAACCTAGTACATCACTTCTTGGGATCCACAGAAAGATTGCACCCGATAAATGCATATTGATTAGAGGTTCTGTTACCACAACATTTTTCCAATGAATTAGATTTATATAATTATCCGCTTCAAAGTTGATTGTAGATATTTCAGATTTGCGTATGCCATCATTTACTCCCATTTTTCAACTATTATGTGCTGAGCAGCTAGCTGTTTAATATGATGGTAATCGTCAGAGCGAATTGAAATAAGAATTTCCTCTGCGTATGCAAAGCAACCATTGTCCTAAATAACCTTTTTTTAGTATTTGTTTTATTCCATTTTGTGTGTTGTTTAGTAGCCGAGTAATTTCCCATGAGTTTTTAGATCCCTTATTTAGCTGTTGATTACATTTGATTGTAAACAATCCTGGGGCCAAACTTGGATAACATAGTAATTTTTGAATGAACGTAGAGACTCTGATGGGCAGTGAGTGCCCATCGAAGGTGGATAAATCTCTTAGTCGTTGCCATCCATTCTGCGAGGGGCATGTTTAGAATAAACCATTACAATTGATCATATGCCACCTCCAAGTCCAGTGAGTTTCCTCTGCATCATTTATTAGACAAATCGTTTGCAAAAATTAGATTCTAACCCACAGGGATTCGCCGGACCAATAGGAAAATCTTTGTCCACGTGCTTATTCCCTTCTTATTTCAATTTTTGAAGCCATAGAGAGCAATTTTCAAACATTATTTCCTGAATTCGAGAAAAGGGTACTCAGCACATACCAGAAATACCTGTTAGACATTTGCAAAGTTATTTCATCACGATATTGCTCAGAGGAACTAGCGAATAGGAACCCAAGAAACTTGTTCTACGCAAGATGGCTCACAAAAGCGCATAATATTATTCACCTTTATATAAGCACGGATTGATCATCAGAGTCTGATTCACTCACAAAGTATGTAATCCAAGTTTATGCCGCAGGATGGTTTACACCAAATATAATCCACATCTAAAAAATGTATCTAAAAAATTATGGGAAATTACTCGGCTACTAAACATCACAGAAAACGGCAAAAAACAAACACTAAAAAAATTTATTTAGGACAATGGTAGCTTTTCACATCGAGAGCAAATTCTTATTGCAATTTTGATGACGATCGCCATTACATTAAACAACAAGCTTATCAGCATATAAAAAATGCAAGAGGTAGAGTAAATGATGGCATACTCAAAGATGAAATACCTTAATGTTGTAAAATGTTGTCGGAACAGAACTCCCAATCACTAAGCAGTTTTGGTGAAGATAGTAGTGGGCTGAATAGATTCCATTTATTCCACTGCATTATTCTGCTTACCTTATCATACACAAGCAGTAGAAATATAGTAAAGGAGTGTTACAGCAGCATCACACAACGTCTGTGGATACAGAGAAGAGATGGACTAGGTTGATACATAGAAAACGTATGACAGTCTTGGATAAAAAATCACAATTCTATATATAAATAAAACATTGTGCTCTGGTGGAAGGGTGGTCGAGCTATGCACTGTTGAGTCATGAAATGCAGCCACCTCCACGTGATAACTCCTGGGTAGATTTGAAAGCAACTACGTAAGAGCTGCATTCCAAACAACAATTCGTTGTATGATACAACAGAGTGGAAACGCCTTTTTTTACCAAAAGTTGACAGTTTTGCTCCCGTTATACCGAACAAAGATATCGTTTTATCGTTTAAATATGTTAAGCCATTAATAATAATGGTTTAAATAACACTTTTAAATAATAGCCAGTTCTATAGGAATTTTTTAATTTTTTTGAAAAAATATCAAATTTTAACCAAAATTTCGACATTTGGACCAAAAGCGCAGACTCAAGCCATTTTTTTTCAACGGTAATATTGCACTCAGATGATGTACTTGTACAAAGGCAACTTTTGGCACCTACCCGTTTTTGATTTTAAAAAAATCATTTTTTTCGCTCCACCCTAATGCACATGTAACGAACTGTGGGTTTCTGCTCTGAGTTATAGATGCCATATATGATTTATAAGTTTTATATGAGTTATATGCATACCACGAGATAGATTTTTAGATTTGATAAATTCACTCCATTTTGTCGACACAGCTAACAAACCACCAAGAATGAATAATAAATTATGGACAGTTTAGCAAATTCTCGACAGATATCGTACTATCTTCTTGAATTTACCAGAAGATCAGGGAAATTTTTTCGTAGATGAGCAGACGATTTCTTTCTTAGGACGTGCCTCAGTAAAGCAGTATGTAAAAAACAAACCAAACTCTGTGGTAACAGCATCATCTGGGATAGTTTTAAATTTTTTAGTATACCAGTGGGAAAGTACTGACCTGGTCCACAAGGATCTGTGCTTAGGACCTGCTGTAGTCCTTACTCTGGTTCAGACCTAGTTTAATGTACTTCGATCGGTATTTCAAAATAATACCGCTGCTGGAAAAACTAAAAAGAAAGAAATTTGAAGGATCAGGCACAATCCAAACGGAGTGAAGTACTTACCATTTGTCAACGGCTTGTAAGAGGGGAGCGAGCATTGAACGCGTCTCCGAAAATGAAATTGTAATGGTCTGTCCAAAAACAAAAATTGTTTAAAACATTTTCATTGTGTCTGATGAAAATGATCTCAATAAACAACAACTTTTTTTGCTTAAACTTTTATTTTTAGATATTTGCACACATAATCCCAAATTACACAATTGTGTAGATTTAGTCCAAAAGCGGCTGCATTAAGACCGACCCCACACAATTGTGTGCGTCCCCCTTGGCATAACCTGAAATCGGGTATTTTTTTAAATTTTTTTTTTCAATCAAATACGATCCTATCGATGAGGAGAAACCACCCAAACTTTCACTTTCTACCAAAAAAAAAAAACTCCCGGTTTTAAAGAGTTATGACATCCTCGGATGCTGCGGATAACTGATGTTAATTTTATTGCGCAGCGTTTCATATTCTAAGAGCAGAAATTGTGAAATACTGAAAGTCATTAAGCATTTTCATTGTGTCGATGATGTTATGATCATACATTAATCATGTATGATCATGCAAAATCATCTATAATAAATTTATCTATAATAAATATCTATAATAAATAAATAAATCTATAATAAATTTGGATGATGCAAATGTTCGTAGCTAGTTTTGCCGATGACCGAATTTTTATTGATGCGTAAGATACACATTTGAAACCAATCTCTCTATTGGATCTGACTATCTTCCAAAACTGGGAACGTTTCTCAATTATCGATTACAGAACTTAAAAAGTCTACATCAAAATTTTTTTTGAAATGCCGATCGAAGTACATTAAACTAGGTCTGAACCAGAGTAAGGACTACAGCAGGTCCTAAGCACAGATCCTTGTGGACCAGGTCAGATGTAGACTGGTAGTAACAAAAATCAAACTTTCTTATTTTGAAAAAAATTGAGTACTTGCTCTCTCATTAAAAATTAATTACTCAATTTGAAAATTTTAAAGTTAATGCAGATTTTTAGTTTTTCCAATTGCTAAAATGTTTGATAGAAATTTATTTTCTATAATTTTGAAAATGTTAAAACATTTTGTCACAATCCGCGCCAATGATAGGTTGGATGTCACATGGAATATCTTTGAAAGTCTGACGGCGCCAATTTTTTATTTATTTATTTATTTATTTTTTTTTGCAATGTTATAATTGCCTTTTTTGATCGCATATTAATGTCAATAAATAAGACAAAAATAATAAGTAATGAATAATGATTAAGTGGCGACAAAGAGCATTTTGTTGGCAGCTAATGCAGTCATATAACACTGTTGTAAGCAATATGGTTAACCCTTTAGGTTCTAAATTTATTAAAAGTTTGGGATAAAAATTACTTTTATGTTTTAAAAATCTAAATTACCTGTCCAAATGCAATCCAGCTTACACCTTCTTCAATTTTTGACACCAGTATTATTGTAATTAATTGATTATCGATTGATTTCTGCACTTTTGTAAAACAGTCTTCCGATGTCATGTTCATTTTATTTGCTTCTCCTACATTATATGACAATATTCTAAGCTTATTTGGACTTATAATCAAAATAAATGTTGAATACTTGGGGTGAATAATTTACAAGATCGTTTTCTGCCTCACCTGAAACAATCTTGTCGATTTTTTACATACCCTATATGGAGCATTCTCACAATCTTTTGACTTTCAGGAATAAAAATCTGGTGAAATTAAACTTGCAAAAATAACTTTTTAATCTGATAGACGAATGCCTTAATGATTCAAAATAAAGAAAAAATGGTGAGCAGGGAAAAATGTTTTATTTATCTGAGGTTTAAGTTAAACTTGCGAGTTTAATTTTCCTTACCATTTTACCACTATAACTTTCTATTTTCTTCTAAATTTTTACTTATAATGAATTTGCATAGTACCCATAGGACATTCAAATAAGAAATAATAACAATGTCGTATTTTTAGTACAAAATTTTGGTATAACATTGTCTTAAAGGGGTGTTAAAGAAGGGACGGAAGGGAAAAAAGGGGATGGTATAGGAAAAAAGGGATGGTAATGGAAAAAAAGGGATGGTGAGGATGGGACGGTAAAGAAAATTACCACTATTTTGGGGCAAATCATGTTAAGACTAAGTGATAGCCACAGTGTTTATTGATTTTTAGAAACAGTTATTTACATTGGATTAGATTAATTTTTTTTTTAATTTACTTCGTAAAGTGCAGGAATAAACCTTGGGGACGGTAAGACTACCAATAAAGCCACGATCTTGAAATTGATATTTATATGCTGATTTAAATTCTCCAGTAAATTTCCTGTCAAAGAATTTTATACATTCTTTCTTTAGCATACTTCTGCATGAGAAAAAACTTAAGAAAAATTTTGAGGATACATCTGAACTGATTTTCTGTATAAGTTTAGCAAGAGGGTCGGTAAGGATGAAAAATACAGGGACAGAGTTAAAAAAATAACATCAACCGTAAAAATGTGTGCAGGTTAATTTTTTGCTACATATTTATATAAAACAATTGTCCCAGTTTCGGAAAAAAAATTACAGCGAATTACTTTAATTCAAACAATTTTATACAGATAGCTCCAAACTTAAAAATCAGCATCAGGGACACGGGACGGTATAGGAGTTTTCCTGGTATTTGGACCCACAACATCGTCCAAAACTTATTTATCTCGTTAATATTGTTATGAAATCATACAATGGGATGTTCTCCAGTATATGAAATAAAAAAAAAACCACAAGAAAATGTACTAAAATAAAAATGATTATTCAGGGACATAAAAGTCAAAAGTTTGTGAGAATTCCCCATATCTATTTATGGAAAGTCAGCATTGCTATTTATGTTCTCTTCTCCAAGGCCATGCAAATATCTGGCTAACTTGCGGTAATTTCACATCTTCAGATAACGAGCTAAATTCATGGGCTTCTTCGCGAATTGAAGTCTATTTAGGCTTGTCCTTAATGGCTTAATGTTTTCGGCTTGTCCCTCTTAGCATAACACCAGGAAGAATTTCCAAATGAGTAGTAACTTAAAAAAAAAAACATTTATCATCTTAAGAAGTTAGTTCACTTCCTTATTATTTTCCTTATTATATTGTTTCTGGAGGTTTCTGCGAGTAAGTCTACTTGTATCATAAGGCAACCTTTCCCTTTCGAATTCACGTAATTTTTTTTTTATCTTCACGTAATTTTTTTTTTAATTTTTTCAACTTTAATGCGACAAAAAATGGAGGACAATAGTTCACTATTTTAATATGGAATGGAAATTTAGAACGGTAAAAAATAAATACGAACTCATTGCGAAAATAATCACCAGTAAGAAAAGTTATTTAAACATGCAGAAAATTTATTAAAGACAGTCATCAAACTAGCGAAATAATACAATTATAAATCGTTTCCCAATGAATTACATAATCACTTACATGTCCCGATGAATATATGAACTCACACAGCTTATAGGAAAAGAGAAAAGAGTTTTGTGATAAACAGTCCAAGTTTTGCCTACAACCATTGTTTGAGGCCAGTAATTTCGTCAAAAACAAGGTTATGATTCAAGGAATTACTAAGTTCAGCTAATAAAGATACTTTGATTCGGCGAAACACGTTTAGCATCCATTAGGAATTTTACAAAAAATTTGGATTAATTCCAATGTTATATTAAGACAACAATGAATTATTTGGTTTTTAAACATTGCATTTCCAAATCAATCGATCTATTGTGAAAGATGCATATGTCTTATTTGAACTAACATTACTTCAGTAATGAAATGTCGTATTTAGAAAAGTTTTTGAATATGATAGCTTGGGTATATTTATAAATTTGTTTGCATTTCTCTGAACAAATTATTTTCCACTTCTAATAAAGATTTTAGTTTAAAATGTTATTGTTTCTTATATTTTGCTTAAATTTGCAAGTATCACTAAAACACACGTCTAAAAATCTGTTAAGGATTCTTCAAGTATCTAGACTAAAATTGAATGTTAAATCAGCTGGTTTTTATACGGTACATAAAATATTACTCTAAAAACTAAGACAAAAACATATAAAATACTGATTACCTATTTTATGAGCATTTCTATATATTTTCAAGCAACACTTTAAACTAAAACTTACTTTTATATGATAGGTTTATGGTTATTGGTACATGGCAATTACTATTTTGCCCTTCTGAAACGTTTTGAACAGGATATCGTTAAACTGTTTAACGACGTGTTAATTGTTTAACAACAGCATGGGTGGGGATTTAAGGATTCCTCTTTCCTCTTTATTTTATAACTTTAAAAACAATTCTTGTTTTGATTTAAATATTATGCGGCATTTAGGTGTTTTGAACTCGAGTGTTTTATTTTTTTCATATCTCTTATATTGAATAAATTACTATTTTTCTCTTCCCTCTGTTTTCTAAGTAATGAGCAATACGTTTTGAAAAACCTCCAGCATATTTCGGCACATGTTTTTAAAGAAATGGGTAAATTTAAAAAACTGTTATATTACAAATAAAAAATCTTTACCTTATTCGTGAAAAAATAAGTATTTGATACATCTAATTTCATAGTTGTTGTTCTAAGATTATTAGAAAGCTTTATATTTTATGAAAATAAATGATTTTTTTCTTTTCCGTGTTTGTGCATACATCTTAATTAGCTTAATACTAATTCGTAAATAATGAAAAAAATATTAAATAATTAAGCAGAAAAACAAATATGACGCATCCTTTATGATGTTTTTGAAATACCTATCAAATACTAGAGCAATAATTTACTTTGCTTACACTTGTTTCTAGTTTATTTTTTTTATTAATTTCCAGATTGTTCTTTTAATTTAGATGGTAATATATTGAAAATTATTGCTTATGATACATGTATATCTTTAATATTTGTACATCATCTTTCTCTTTTTTAGTCTAATGAAAATACCCATTATCTTCTACTCTAATCACTCGCATTATAAACTTTTGAATCGGTCATATATCTTCCGCATCTAAGAAATTACTTTCAAGAAGTTACATCAAGATCAATGAGCTATTGATTTCCTTTATTTCTCGTTCTTTCTTTCTATAAAGCATGGTACGTTCGAAACATCTGTAGTGAGTGAAATATGGTTTCTTGCTTTCGTTGGTATACAACTACATAAAGTTGTATATTTTCATGAGATTATTTAATCGTCTTACGTGATTGAACCTAAAATAAGCTAAAAACTACCTTGCGTGAAAAAACGGCAATAAAATTCATTAGTTCTGCATTTTTTATTAAAATCCATATTTTCGATTGAATGTGTGTGAGGAGAGCCTTACTTTACGAATCCATTTGCATTAAAACGAACATGTTAAATCAAAATCACATTTTTGCGTATTTTCAAATTAAAAAATGAAAATTTATTACTTATATATACATATATAAGTTGGCTATAAAATCTTTATCATAGAGCGTTCAAGAAATTGGAATGAAATTTGAAATTTATGTATTTCGAATTGTACGTTCGAGAATCAGAGGAAGAGCAACAACCATGACCTTGTGTTACGGTTAGAATGACAAAATGTAAAAAAAAATTCAAATAGAAATATCGATATAAACTTAATTTTAAAAAAGTTATAGATACGGTACAAATTCATAAAATTTAGTTAAACGGTACCTGTAGATCTATAAACATCTAAATAAAACAAATGCAAAATAAACAGTGACAATATGAAATATGACTGATTGAATGACAAGAAATAAAATATTTTATGGGGATTTCAAAATTTTCAAATGGCATGCATATACGAGAAAAATTTAAGGCAACAATAAATCATGAAATGAATGATATGCAGAATCACACGTTTACTTATATTTGTCACCATTTTAAAGTTACAGGTTCCTTTTCAGAATAATTTATGAATTTTTCACTCCGTACGCAATTTTGCAATACAAATCTGCGACTGTTTCTATTTCAAAATTTCATAAAAAATGTACACTAAAACATCATTTGTTGTTTTAACTTAATTTTTCACTTCATTTTCGAACGCATAAATTGAAATACCTAAATCTCAAATTCCATTTTGATTCGTTGAACTTTTCGGTGCTTTATATATCTGCTATGTTTTTATGACAACCCTGTATGTGAATATATATACAGGGTGATTCATAAAAGATGGGCAGAACTTTAAGGGGTTATAGTACACTTAAAGACAAATAATATTAAATAGGAGACTAAGGGTCCCAGACGTATTCCCAAGGAGATAGGGGGTATTAAAGTTTAGGGTCCGAAATTTCAAATGATTATAAAACATGGAAAAATTGGTCGATTCGTTTGCGGTTTTTGCAAAAAATTTTCTTTATGCCAGTATTTTCTTGAAATAAAATTTTAAAGTTCAATTTCAAAAAATGCCGATAGGGGGCGCTTTAGACTTTGGAGTAACAAACAACTATTTTTTAACGTTATTTTTTGTATTTCTTTAAATGATTTCGAAAGCTTAGACTTAAACTTAAATTTTGATCTAAAAATCTGAGTCCTAACGAGTAGTTAAGTAGCATAAACTGAAATTTGAAATTTGAAACCCTTCTCCCCCCAGAACATAAATCAGTTATTCCCGATCTTTGTGTCGTAGATTAGGCTCTAACTACTGCCGCGTTTTGCTAAAATTATTCTTTATGTCAGTATTTTCTTAAAAATAAATTTTAAAGAAAATTTTCAAAAAATTCCGATAGAGGGCGCTTTAGACTTTGGAGTAACGAACAACTATTTTATACCGTTATTTTTTGTGTCTCATTAAATGCTTTCTAAAGCTTAGACTTAAACTTAAATTTTCAGCTCAAAATCTGAATCGCTGAGCGTGGTTCAGTAGCGAGGGGAGGGGGTTCAAATTTCAACTTCTGAACATAGTTCAGTTTGCACTACTTAACCATGCCCAACGATTCTGTGCTGTGATACGAGGCAAAAATACAACTTTCGTCAAGGACTGCATAGTCGGAATTCACTCATAAAGGCACTGGCACAGTTGGAAACGTCGCTCATGCAAACGTTAAAGCTCCATTCCTGACGCTAGTCACCGGGTGAAGAAGGAAACAGAAAGTATGCAAATGTCAAATGGGGAAGAAGAAGAACACGTATGCAAAATTTCGACACGATTCAGGCATAAAAACCACTGAACGGTGAGTCAAGTGCAAGTCGCTGTAGTAATGAATCGGAAGATGGTGCCCTTCACGAATAAGGAAAAGGCTGAGATGCAATTAATTTACGGAGCGGCAGATGGAAATGGTGCAGAGGCACAACGAATGTACGGAGAGCGATTTCCCAACAGGCGGTTGCCTAACCGCAAAACTTTCGAGCGCTTGCACAGACAGTTGTGTGAGACGGGATGATTTCTCGCTTCCCGGTCGAATGCAGGTCGTGCAAAAAAGGACGAATCAGTAGTTGTTGCAGAAGCCATTCTGGATGTAGTAGCGGCGCAGCCAAGTACAAGTACACGAACAGTGGCTAGGCAGGTGGATACCTCACAGTCCATGACTTGGAGGGTACTGAAGGATGAACATTTGCTCCCGTTTCATGTGCAACGAGTCCAGAAACTGTCTCCAGGGGATTATCCAAATCGTATTGAATTCGCCCGCTGGTTTCTGCAGCAGAACGCGCTAAATCCACATTTTGGACGAACTGTGCTTTTCACCGATGAATGTACCTTCACACGTGAAGGTACATTTAACACACACAATGCACATGTATGGGCGGATGTCAATCCACATGCTACGTATCCACATGCTCATCAGAGACGCTTTTCCATCAATGTTTGGGCAGGAATCCTCGGAGACCACCTAATCGGACCGTACCTTCTTCCTGAACGCCTCAACGGTAAAACATACCTCACATTTCTGCAACATGTGCTGCCAGACCTGTTAAACGTTGTTCCTCCACGCATCCGGCGGGTCATGTGGTTCCAGCACGATGGAGCGCCAGCCCATTACGTACGAGACGTCCGCAACTATCTGGACATCACATTTCCGAACAGATGGATTGGTCGAGGTGGTCCTGTTGCTTGGCTTGCTCGCTCGCCAGATCTTTCACCCCTCGATTTCTTTTTTTGGGGACGATTGAAGGCTCTTATGTATGAGACACCCATTGAATCCCCCGAGGAACTGGTCGCCAGACTTTCCGCCGCTGTAGGTGAAGTGCTCGAAAAGCCTGATGTTTTCGCGAATGTTCGCCGTTCCATTCTTCGCCGTTGTTCTGCGTGCATAACCTCTGGTGGTCACAATTTTGAACATTTATTGTAATTACATGTTAATAAATATGCTTTGGTAACATAATCCTAATTTGTGTCTTTTTACCTCGTATCACAGCACACAATGTGTGGACATGGTAAACTGAACTGTGCTCAGGAGTAGAAATTTCAAACCCCTCTCCCCAGAAACTTAACCACGTCTAACGATTCAGATTTTGGGCTGAAAATTTAAGTCTAAGCTTTAGAAAGCATTTAATGAGACACAAAAAATAACGGTATAAAATAGTTGTTCGTTACTCCAAAGTCTAAAGCGCCCTCTATCGGAATTTTTTGAAAATTTTCTTTAAAATTTATTTTCAAGAAAATACAGACATAAAGAATAATTTTAGCAAAACGCGGCAGTAGTTAGAGCCTAATCTACGACACAAAGATCGGGAATAACTGATTTTTGTTCTGGGGGGAGAAGGGTTTCAAATTTCAGTTTACGCTACTTAACTACTCGTTAGGACTCAGATTTTTAGATCAAAATTTAAGTTTAAGTCTAAGCTTTCGAAATCATTTAAAGAAATACAAAAAATAACGTTAAAAAATAGTTGTTTGTTACTCCAAAGTCTAAAGCGCCCCCTATCGGCATTTTTTGAAATTGAACTTTAAAATTTTATTTCAAGAAAATACTGGCATAAAGAAAATTTTTTGCAAAAACCGCAAACGAATCGACCAATTTTTCCATGTTTTATAATCATTTGAAATTTCGGACCCTAAACTTTAATGCCCCCTATCTCCTTGGGAATACGTCTGGGACCCTTAGTCTCCTATTTAATATTATTTGTCTTTAAGTGTACTATAACCCCTTAAAGTTCTGCCCATCTTTTATGAATCACCCTGTATATATATATAATACATGTCTTTAAAGATAGATATACATGCTGTACGGAAGTTTAACGGAATCCTCTAAGCATTTGAACCATCTTTCTTCATTTTGCAATTTATAAACAGAAAGGCTAATGTCACAACATTTTAAAATTCATATTTTTTTCCAGTGCATATGATAAATAATAATTTAAGGTAATCAAATACAAATAATATTATTTATCCTTTTCATAGCTGTTATTTTATTAATTTTTAAACACACGTGCAAAAATACTCCCACAAGCTTATATATTAAAAAAAAACAAGTGCAGAATTTGATCTGATGGCAGAACAAATGCAACTCAAAACACGCAGGTAAAGTACAGGGTGTCTACAAATTAGTTAGGCAATTTCATAAGTTAAGAACTTCCGAAATATTAAATGAAATTAACTAGTTGAAAGTCAGATTAGTAGTTACATTGCCGAAGTTTATTCATAGATGGCGTTAGGCTCGTACTTGCCCAGCAGAATGAGTTTCATGAAACCAAAGAGAGAATTTCGCTTTTTCAGCAGCGTTGTACGTCTCCGTTATCGTAATGCCGGAGAAAAATGATCACCGCTCGCTAAGCGATAGCGTCAGTTATGACACTAGTCTGGCTTTCAAGTAGTTAATTTCATTTAATATTTCGGAAATTCTTAACTAACGAAATTAACCAATTAATTTGTAGACTCCCTGTATATAAATATGAAGGACCCAGTAACAGCCCTTTCTGTGCTCCTTAAATAGAAGTAACAATGTCGGTGAAAATGTGTAAATAGAAATAAATAAACAAATAAAAATAAAGAGTACGAGACTGAATTTTGTAGTCAAGGTGTATGTCACTACATTGAAAGTAAATGTTAATAGAATTCGAACGATAACTCTCGCAATTTTGCAGCAATTTGTTGATGATATAACATGGGTGAGAAGTTTTGATTCAAGAAAGGTACATGTCTAAGATGTTTCTATTTTATATATATGTTAAAAACCTTTAAATTTTTTTAGGTTTTCTATATTCAAAAATACGTGTATTACTATATTATCAAGTCAACAGTTTCTAAAGCACTTTCGCTTCCCTAATTTAATATTAAAATTATTTTGCTCTTACCATCTGATCTAGAATGTGAATTTAAATAAAAGTCTTATTATTGTAATTAAGTTAGATTATTGAAACATGACAACTTAAAATTGAAGGTAATAAGATTAAATTTGTATTCGCATTACTAAAACAATAGATGTAGTTACATCAGGTCCATATATTGTGCCAGTATTGCAATAATCATAAATTCTACAATAAAAATACCAATAATAGTTATGAATTGGCTTTAATTGCGAAATGTTTTTACTACAATATTTAAAATAGTCTCAATATTTCAAAACAAAAAATAAAATAATATTTTTAATTACTACTAGGGGACTCTGCTCCCTACGAGCTACGCTCGTCAACCCCCGTTTACACAACGCAGACTCTAAAAGCACGCTAATTTGATCGGCTTTAAAAATATTTCGGAAAATTGAATTATAATTTTAAAAACAGTGGTGATCTCCCTATACACGGGTTTCTATTCATTTCTCTTTGATTGGAGAATTTTAAGGCCAAATTAGCTGCTGTTAAAATATACAATGGATGTTTTCGTCTTTCATTAAATAAAATCAGTTAAACATTTCAAAATATGCTAATAAAAAATGAATTAAGTAAACAGAGTCTTTGTCTCCCGGTATTTTTTAACAAAGCGAAAAGAAAGTTTTTAAATAAGACATTTTAAATGTATCGTTTTTAATCTGACGTAATTTTGACCAAACTATTTTTTCTGTTTCTAATATTCAGGTGAAAATACTTTTGTTAGAAATGAAATATTATTTGCGTTGTCCTAAGAAAAATAGTTGAAAAGATCATCTCAAAATATCAAATAAATATCAAACAAATCACGAATCCTCCGTGGCCGAGTGGTCAAAGCACCATTCTGCTAATCGCTTGCGAGCGTAGGAGATTGTGCGTTCGAATCCCGCTGGTTCCATTGTACACACTCTTTGTGTGGAACTCCCAGGATTTATTTCTCTTGTGTTGTAATATTTCCTAGTGCTATCTTGTCTCTGACTTATAAACGGGCTCTCATGTCAAGCACACAAGTCATATGTTTGTTGTTCAATAAATAAATAAATCAAATAAATGTCTCGCGCAATTTCTAAATCTAAACTGTTTTGCAATATTATTTTTTGTTCATTTTATGTAATAACTGTAATGTGACGTAAATGTGACGTAATTTCTCCTATTTAAGACTTCTAACGCATGTTAATTAAGTTATTATTTTAACATTACCTTTCTCTGTTAAAATTCACGTGTAAATATAGTTTTTATGACGTAATTTTTAATAAGTTCCTGCTTTTTATACGTAATTATTTAATTCTAATTTGAATGGGTTTTTTCTGCATTTAATATTCACGTGAAAATATTTTTTTTATTTGAAGCAAAAATTATAGTTTGCTCTGTTTGTACAGTTGGCAACAGTTTAAATTAATACCATTTTCTAAAATATGTAAAAAATATCTCTCGAAATGCTGAAAATTTGAATTTAAAATAGAAATAAAACCTCAAAAAATGAGTCAAATAATAAAAAAAAATACAGTCTGCACACCGGGACTTCAAACGTATAAAATGATCTAAAAATGATTAAATTCTCATGTATAGTTTTTGCTCCTATAAAACTTTTTTTAATGGAACGATTTCGTCCAAATTTAGCATTAAATATCTCTTAAAATAATTCTTCGATTTTGAAAACTGTTTGCATCAGTGTGTTTATCAATCATTTCTCTATTATACCACCGATTTTCATATGTTTGTATGTAATATTTTTCTTAATATTAACGAAGAGAGACCTCCGGTCACAAAAAATTCAAAACCGGCGGCGGTGACAACGGTAGTTACTTTTTTTTAGAATAGAGAGACTATTAAAGAAATATAGGTTTATATTGGTATGTCGAAAGAATTATTGTCAATATCAGTATAATATTGACAAAAAATATAAGTCTATCATTACTTCAAACTGAATGTTCTAATATTTTTATGTTTTTTTTTTTCAAATTCACAAGAAGGAAAATGTTACATATTTTCAAATTCATTATTAATATAAAATTGTATTTTAAATTATAAAATATTATATCGCGAATTTTTTTTGATATATGCGAAAAATTCTACATATTTTCCCATTGTTTGGAATTTCCAAACATTTTAAAACTATTTCCTATTATTCATTTTAACACACTTTTTAGTGCCAGTAATTATTTTTTTAAGTCATAAATGTTACTGAATTTTTAAATTTTTTGGAATTTGTTTACCCATCTGAATTTACTATATGAAAAATATTTCGAAATTGTGATGGATTATGTTTATTTTCGCTATTATTTCATTTATTAATATCGCACACATTGAAATTGGTAATGATTAGAAAAATGTGTCTTTAAAAAAGTACTCTGTTATGTATAAGTGTATTTAATAATGTTGCATTAAATATAAAAATTGTTGATTCTTTAACAATTCACATACAAAATATCTTCATGGGTAATTTAATTGAAAAGGTAATTCCAAGTTAAGTTCCATTATATTGAATTTGAGAGTTTACAGATTGTAAATCGTTAATTTTAAACATTTTTAGTATTAATATTGCTAATAAAATTAGATTCTCTAAGAATAATTGCTAAAAGATTTTTTTAACGGCAATTTCTAGTTTCTGAGATGATCGAGGTAAAAGTTTAATTATTTTTAATTGCAATATAGAAGAACGTCGCAAAGCGACAATGTATATTTCCAGATTTCAAGAAATCAGTCTGTATTTCCATTACATTGGATATTTTGTTATTAATTTTTTTATTTGTTATTTCATTCAACGCAAAAATGAATTGTTACTTTTACAAAGGAAATATAAATTAAAATAATTTTTTTTTATATTTATTGTTTTAATGATATTATGTTCTACAAATTTTAATTAATAAAACAATATATAGATATAGGGGAGAGTAGCCATATTTGGACCGCCGCTTTAATTGGACCTTTGCCATTCTGCCGTTAATTACAGGAAGACACGTCATCTACCGCTGAAATCATATTCATCAGAATGACGTCACTCTTGATTAGAAGAAGCAACCGCCTACCACGTGCTGTTTTCAGACAATTTAAAGAAGTTTAGCTGTTTTAATAAAATTTTTTCCTGCTACGCGTAAGTGACTACTTTAAAACTAAGGCAAGTTGTCATATTTTCATATACATATATGAATTCGTCGGTTTATTGCGCACACTTTTCGGGCGGATTTGTTCGATTTCGTTTTTGTTTTTAGTCTTGAGATTATCTGTTTTTAAAAATGGCGCAGTTGCCATAATTGGGCCAATTTCAGTTGCTTAAACTGGACCAGATATGCGATCATAAATTTGAAAAGTAAGTAATTAATTTCGAGTACGGTACGCTTTGTACATTTTTTGTTTTTACATTTTTTTTTTAATATTTTATAATAGATTACTATCTCCATGCAAGTTTTTTTTTGTATATCTGGATTAATTTCTTTTATACCGTTTAGGTCTATATAAACATAAAAATATTTTTATATGTTTATGCAATAAATTTTGTGTGCATATTATTTTATCTTGTATGTATTTGTATTTATTTTCTTTGAATTCCTTATTCCTACGTGGTATTCGATTTACAGAGTTGAGTTCAAACCTTTTCCTCCTGGAGGATATTTGTGACTGCAGACTTTTTACAGTTCTAGAGGGTGGAGTTATACTTTTTTGCCATTAAGAAGCATAAAATCTCAGACCTTCAGGGGGTAGTGTTTATTTCAAGGCTCCGGGGGAGGGGGGAATTGCTGAATTCAACACTGATTGAATATATAATGTTTGCGTTTTATTAATCATAACGTATTTTTCTATAGAGGATATTTTTTAATACACAGATAGATATTAAATTAATACACACAGTACACAGCTTTATGAAAGATTGAGATATGCATTACTAAAATAAAATATTAATTTAATAGCTAAACATCCAACAAAATTAAAAGAATTGATTCACCGTAAAATTTATCCTATTCCCGATTATGAAAAAGCAGGAGTCTACATCATCCCATTCAGCACAGAACAGCATAAGAGTTTATTTTATATTGGTATGACATGTCGAAAATTTAAGGAAAGATTAAAAGAGCACATTTCTGATATCAAGTTTAACAAACCAAATACAGCTTTATCCAGATTGCATCAAAAAGAAAATATTAGGATATACTTCGAAAAAGCTAAAATTATCATTTCAACGTCTAACCACTACTCGTCAATAATTCTTGAATCCATTGAAATTTTACTTAGAAGTGATAATGTTTGGAATGATGTCCTTTCCTATAATATTCCCGCAATTTGGTACAATATCCTAAATATTTCCAAACCTCCTGATTATATGAGCTGATCTTTTCACCCCTTTGCAGAGAAATGGACTGAACTCCGCTTGCGCATGCGTACTACTTTTGTTTTTGTTTTTAAAATGTATTTCTATTCAGTCAATCACCTTTTTCCCTTTGAAAATGAACGCGTGTGTGTTCGACAGATCTCGGGTTGCATTAAATAATATTTTTATATGTTTTTGTCACCTTTTAAGTAGATTTAAGTATATTATAAAGTTTATCTTTAACACTTGTATAAATATTTTAGAGCACGTATTGCTTTTTAAATATATAAAAAATAAGGCCATAAAAACAAGTGGCCTAGCATTAAGGACACACAAAATAATTCATTTACATTATGGCCTATGAGAAAAAAGTCCTCCCGGCCAGTGCCGGGAGGAAGAGGTAGCTTTCATATTTCTTATTGTTTTAAAGCCAGCTTATATTATTCAAACACACGGAGCTCAAATTAGTGGAACCCGATTATAGAAGATTAAATACTAATTTTTGTCAATATTGAATATGGATGAGAATTTCGCGAAATTAGTCAGCGTCATCAAAGCTGGTTTTATTAAAGTGATTTATATTTGTCGCCAAATTCGGTGATATACCGAATTATATTAATAATTATATTAAACCGAATTATCGGTGATAGCCCGCCATTTTAAAACAACATAATGGGCGCAACAAAGCTCACCAAAGAACTTGGTCGAGACCTTAGTAATTCCTGTGCACATGCTCACTCATATCTAAATCGGTTGATATATGCGACTGATGTTGCAGGCAAAAAATCAGATTTTTAAAAATGTCACATACATTCGAAATTCAAACTGCTATATCTCGGCTTTTTTTTAGATAAAGACAAAACAAAAAATAATCCGGAATCTTTGTAACAAGCTGAAACACCTACGAAAAAAATCTTTTTCAATTTCTAATTTTTTTTGTACTTCATTTTAAATTAAATTTTTTAATTTTAAAATGGCCGCCATTTTAAAACAAGATGGCCGATGAAGTTAGCAAACGAACTAGGCCGAGAGATTGCTATGTACTATGCACATGCCTCGTCACATCCTGATCGATTCATAAATACGCGCGTTATCGCGTGATAAAAATCAGATCGTTTCAAAATGTCAGCCATGCTAAAAATTCAAAGTGCTATAACTCAGTCATTTTTAAAGATATAGATGAAACAAAAATGCTCCGGAATTTTTGTATCAACTTCAAACAGATAAGAAAAAATCTTTTTCAATTTCTAATTTTTTTGTACCTCATTTCAAATTTTAAATTTTTTTAAAAATTTAAATGGCCGCCATTTTGAAACAAGATGGCGGATGAAGCTGGCCAACGAACTCGGTCAAAACATTGCTATGTACTATGCACATGCCTTATCACATCCAAATCGGTCCATGCATACGCGTATTATCGCGTGACAAAGATCAAATCGTTTTAAACTGCCAGCCATTCTAGAAATTCAAAGTGCTATAACTCAGCCATTTTTTAAAATATAGACGAAACTAAAAATGTTCGAGAATCTTTGTATCAAGCCCAAACACATAAGAAAAAAATATTTTTCAATGTCTAAATTTTTTGTGCCTCATTTTAAATTTTAATTTTTTTTAAAAATTTAAATGGCCGCCATTTTGAAACAAGATGGCGGATGAGGCTGGCCAACGAACTCGGTCGAGACATTGGTATGTACTATGCACATTCTTTGTCACATCCAAATCGGTTCAAAAATACTTGTATTATCGCGTGACAAAAATCAGATCGTTTCAAAATGTCAGCCATGCTAGAAATTCAAAGTGCTATAACTCAGTCATTTTAGGTAGCTTTCATTACAATAAGCTACCTATTGCAGCTGTTCGGAGGAAAGCGATTAAAAAAAAAAATTTGCTATATTTTCATCGATCATGACCCCCAGACCCCGAAACCACCCTCCATTCAAAATATATATATATATATATATATCTGACATTTGTCACACTTTAACTCTCGTATTTGTGAACCGATGTCGATGAAATTCGGTGTGTACATAGTACATACCGATGTCTCGACCGAGTTCGTTGGCCAGTTTCATCCGCCGTTTTGTTTCAAAATGGCGGCCATTAATTTTTTTTTAAATTTAAATCTTGAAATGTGGTACCAAAAAATTGGAAATGGAAAAATATTTTTTTTTATGTATTTGACATTCATACAAAGATTCCGGAGCAGTTTTTGTTTCGTCTATATCTTAGAAAATGGCTGAGTTATAGCATTTTGAATTTCTAGCGTGGCTGACATTTTGAAACGTCCTGAAATTTGTCACGCGATAAAAGGCGTATTTATGAACCGATTTCGATGTAATTCGGTCTGTACATAGTACATACCAATGTCTCAACCGAGTTCGTTGGCCAGCTTCATCCGCCATCTTGATTAAAAATGGCGGCCATTTAAATTTTTAAGAAAAATTTAAATTTGAAATGTGGTACCACAAAATTGAAAATTGAAAAAATATTTTTTTCTTATGTGTTTGACCTTGATAAAAAGATTCGGGAGCAGTTTTTGTTTCGTGTATATCTTAAAAAAGGGATGAGTTATAGCATTTTGAATTTCTAGCTTGACTGACATTTTGAAACGTCCTGATTTTTGTCACGTGATAACAGGCGTATTTATGAACCGATTTGGATGTACCTTGGTGTATACATAGTACATACAAATATCTCGACCGAGTTCGTTGGCCAGCTTCATCCGCCATCTTGTTTCAAAATGGCGGCCATTTAAAAAATTTTAAAAATTTAAAATTTAAAATAAGATACCAAAAAATTGGAAAATGAAAAATATTTTTTTCGTATGTGTTTGACCTTAATACAAAGATTCCAGAACAGTTTTTGTTTCGTCTATATCTAAAAAAATGGCTGTGTTATAGCATTTTGATTTTCTATTGTAGCTGACATTTTAAAACGACCTGACTTTTGTCACGCGATAACAGGCGTATTTATGAACCGATTTGGATGTAACTTGGTCTGTACATAGTACATACCAATGTCTCGACCGAGTTCGTTGACCAGCTGCATTCCCCATCTTGTTTTAAAAGGGTTGCCATTTAAAAAAAATTAAATTTAAAATTTAAAATTAGGTATTAAAAAATTGGAAAATTAAAAAGTTTTTTTTTTTATGTGTGTGGCCTTGATACAAAGATTCCGGAGCAGTTTTTGTTTCTGAAAATTTGTTCTTTTGTTTATATCTTAAAAAATGGTTGAATTATAGCTAACATTTTGAAACGATATTGTATTTGTCACGCGATAACACGTATTCGCCTATTTCGTTGTAAGAAGGCATGTGGATAGTATACATCAATATCTCGACTAAGTTCACTGGCCAGATTCATCAGCCATCTTGTTTCAAAATGGCGGTCATTAAATTAAAAAAAAAATATATTTATTTAAAGTGAGTTGCAAAAAAATTAAAAATTGAAAAAGGTTTCTTTCTTAAGTATTTGACCTTGATAAAAGGATTCATGAGCACTTTTGTTTATCCTTATCTTAAAAAAATGGCTGAGATATAGCAGTTTCAATTTCTAATGTGGGTGAAATTTTGAAAAAACTGATTTTTTGCCTGCCACAGCACTCGTATATATCGACCGATTTTCGATGTGAGTGAGAATATGCACAGCAATTACTAAAGTCTCGACCAAGTTCACTGGTTAGCCTCATCCCCCGTGTTGTCTTAAAATGGAAAGCACTTTAAGAAATCGCCGAATTTGGCAGTCAAATATAAGTTACTTTAAAGAAAAGCAGTTTTGATAAAGCTGACTAATTTCGCGAAATTCTCATTTATTATATTGATAAAAATTAGTATTGAATCTCCTATATTCGGTTTCCACTAAATTGAGCTTCGTGTGTTTGAATAATATAAGTTGGCTTTTTTAAAATAAGGAATATGAAAGCTACCTCTTCCTCCCGGCACTGGCCGGAAGGACTTTTTTAAGATATAGACGAAAATAAAAATGCTCCAGAATCTTTGTATCAAACCCAAACACATAAGAAAAAAAATCTTTTTCAATGTCAGATTTTTTTGTGCCTCATTTTAAATTTTAAATTTTTTTAAAAATTTTAAATGGCCGCCATTTTGAAACAAGATGGCGTATGAAGCTGGCTAACGAACTCGGACGAGACATTGGTATGTACTATGTACACACGAAATTTTATCCAAATCGGTTCATAAATACGAGAGTTACAGTATTACAAAGATCAGATATATATATATATGGATATATATATATATAAATTTTGAACGGAAGGTGGTTTCGGGGTCTGGGGGTCATGATCGGTGAAAATATACCAAAATGTTTCGGAATCGTATTCCTCCGAACGGCTGCAATATGTAGCTTTTTGTAATGAAAGCTACCTAAAATTCACTACAAGATGCTTACTTACACACACATATAAATGGCCCAACTCCTCAAACAATTTGAAATCTGTTCAAAAATATGCGTCGTTAAAAAATGCTTTGTTATAGAATTAAGGTAAACTTCCATGAAAATATTTTGATTTTACCGAATAGATAAATGCTTTTTGAATGATAAATAAAAACTTATTTCCAAATTGAAATTATGTTTAATTTAGAAGTAAAAAATTGTGACTTACTTTATTTATTTTATTTTACTTTTGGGGAAATTAAAGGTAGAAAATCAATATAGCGTCTTTTCGACATTTGTCAGACAAACATATTGACTAACTGAAAAGAATGGAGAAAAGTAAGACTTTTACTTTGAGTAAATGGAAAAAACAAAATTGAAGTTACAGTAAACTTTTTACGCTATTTTGTTTATAAAATCAGGATTTAAAATGCCTATTTCCACGTACATTCCTGAAAATATTTCTTATTAAATTTTAATTCTAAGACATTCTAGATAAAGTTTTCAAACTAAAATCCCATTTGAGAAATTTTAATTTTTAATTCACTTACAACATGATTGAAAGTGTTTATGATTTCGGTTTGTCTGGCCATGTGTCTGTCCGGCTACGTTGTAACTCGCGTAAATAAACTTAGTTAACCAAATGCTTAGTATATGTTATTGTACTTTACTATATGACATTCTCGAATGAAAATGGAATATGTAGCATTTATAGTTTGTTTACAAGAACATACAACATTTTGTTACATTATGGTCTGTGTGGAAAAGTCGTTTTCAGCATATTTTATAAAAGCTACACTATTTCAAACATACTAATATTGGTTTGAGGTGCAATACAACATTCTTTCTATAGAAAAAGGAGTGTGCGACATTTATAATTCATTTATAGGAACACACAAACAAATTCCATTACATTATATTCCATTGGGGAAATCATTTGCCGTGTATTTTTTAAATGTTACACTATTTCAAACATATGAAATTAATTTCCATTGCTAAGGCGCGCCACAAGAAGCTTCCTGTAGAATATAGAATAAATAACATTAATTTTTCATTTACAGGGACACAAAAAGACGATTCGGTTACAATGCCATGGTAGATAACCGCTGGAAGTGCTTTTATAAATGCGACATGCGTTTAAAGCTTAAAAAAATTTCTACCTGGTCTTCATAAATGGTATTTTGATTGTCATGCATTTTTTCCTCATAACTATATTTAGTGCACTACGATATGTTTGTACAATATAAATAAATTCATATACACAAAAAACTACAACGAATCTACGCAAAAATTGATTTATCATCATCTATAAATGGTAATTTATGGAAGTGCGATTTTAGTTGCGTTATTCTTTTCCTAGCTGAATTAAATTTTAGCTTAATATGTAGTGTGTATAAAAATCTGTAAATCATATACGGGGCTACACATAATATTAAAAGTTATAATATATGGGCGGTAAATGCTGAACATAAATTTTCGCATGTTTTACGTTTTATAACTGACTTGAATTTGAACAAACTATTCATATTGTATACAAATATATAGATCATATACACGGCTGCTCAAAAGATTTCTAATAAGCTATCGACTGTGGGCGCGAACTGCAGAAATTGAGTGTTCAACCGTGTTATGTGTTTTCTAAATAGTTTATTATAGACTGAAAAAAAAATTATAATGCCGGCACCCCAGCTGCCAGTATTATATAGTAAAATTAGCAACAATAAACCGTAAATAATCAGCAGTAAGGGAGATGGGGGCACATGTGAACAGTTCGCATAAATATAGCTTTTCCTCATAACTAGATTCATTTCTATACACAAAAACTACTTAATATAGTAAACAGAACTTTCTTTTACAAATGGCAGTTTTTTAAAAATCACCTGTATAGTTTTTCTTACATATTTTAATAGTTTTATAAATTCAAAAAGTTGTTCACATGTGCCCCATCAGCGGGGTAGTTGTGAACACACGTGGGGCACATGTGAACACAAGGAAAAAGTATCCTTTAACATGCTTTTTATTCTGTTATTCATTTGTCATCGTAATCATTAGTTATATTACCTTTTAAATTCACCATAAAGAAAAATATATACATATATTTCTCTAGTTTCTGGGTGATATGATTAAGCAAAAGATTATAAAATGAAAATAGGTAGATTTGGAGGGGGGAGAGGCTTGGATGATTCCTTAAATATTGTTGCAATAAAATAAAAAGATAAACAAGCAATTTAAAAAAAAGAAATTAAAACTTTGAAATTTTGCTTAAGGGTTTTTGTTGGGGGAAATTTTAGGGAGGAGGCATTTACATACTATTAATCGGAAATCTGCCGAAATACGAAAGATTCTCACTCCTGTATTTGCCTTATTTACTTGTAAATTATAGATAAAGAAGGGTTTTTTAATGATTAAAAAAATCTCGACTATAACCCCCCCCCCCCCAACTTCTTTTGCTTTTGAAAGAAGGGAGGGGGTACAATCGGGATTTTACGGTAGTTATCAGTTTAAAAAATTTACTTTCTTAAAATATTACTGGTATTTATGGATATGGTATTTTGAATGGATAGCTCCATTCAAAGCATCATATACATAACTGATTTAGAAATGAAAGTAAGCCATCATTGCAAAGTTAGAACAAATGTAACAGAAAAATTTGCAAAGTTGTTCAAGGTAATACTTTTGTATTAACAATGCATAAAAAATATTGTTGTAAACCGTTTAGTAAAATAATATATAACACTTATTGCATTTTAGAAAACATTAAATTTATTTAAAGTACAATTCAACGTAAACGAGCTTGTTGCTCTTTATACATTTGCTGAAAGATGTGTTTGTGGAAGTTTCAATACAAAATAAACTTTGTGGGAGGAAGATATCGCCTATTTCAGGAAGATTGTAGATAATGGGACTTACATTATTTCTCATTAAGTTAACTGAAAGAAACAGAATCACAGAATGATTATTGGGGCACTTATGAACTGTTCATATCTGCCCCCAAATAGTCTGTTCACAAGTGCCCCACATTGCCGCTTTTGTTAAATTTATAAATCCTTAACATTTCTCAATTTCAGAAGAAAAAGAACTGTATCAAAATTTTTTAATTAGTATTCATTGTATATGTTAAAACACTCGCTTATTAACTTGGAACAAATATTTTACTTTTGACATCTAAAAACAGTGTTTTGGCTGCAGAGGACAAACAAAATGCCATAGAGCTTCAAAAAAATTTTACCATATGTCTACAGGTGCTATCATCTTTAGTAATTTTTTTCAAATAAAGAAACTTATAATAATTATCGAAAAATTGCGATGTTCACATGTGCCCCCATCTCCCCTATACCGTCGTATAAATAGACTTACACCGTATATTACTGCTTAACGGTATGTTACTGCTTATTTTACGGTTTATTATTGTTGATTTTACGGTATAACACTGAGAGCTGTGGTATCATTCTTATAGCTTAAAACCAGCATTTTTTATTTCTTACGTCTTGCTTCCCTTCTAACTATCCGATATTCTTCGTTTTGGGGGCAAATTCTCCATATATATTCCCTCAATTTCTACATTCCAGTTAAGACCCTGGCACCGTGGTGCCCGGCACAGGGCCCCTTGAAGTTTTTGCGCCCTAAATTATTAATAAATTTCTTCCTTTTAATCCGATCTTCATATTTTGGACAATTCTTCCATTCAGTTATTCTTCCGTTCCTACATTCCAGTTAGGACTATGAACACCCTAGGGTCTCGTAGGGCCCAGCCCAGGACCCATTCAACTTTTTGTGCGCCATGCATTTTTCACCCTCTAATTTCCCCACCTTCTCAGTGCATATTTCTAAAGTTGAGTCTTGGACTCTTCTTCCCGGACCAGCACCCTCATATTTTTATTGGACACAAGGGCCCTTTTTTAAACATTTAAAAATATTTTTGCGCATTTTTAAAAAATATAATTCATACTTTATGCTTAATTTTGACTAATTGAATATCTAAAGTGATAAGTACTAAGACATTTTAACATGTTTTCATGTTAAGGCCCTCCTCTCAACTATCATCTGACCACTTTTGGGCCCTCTATTATTGTTCCCTTAAACATTGGGTCCGATTCACTAGCTTTTATTTTCTAAATACATATTAAGTCCTACAGCTGCTACATGAATAACAAAAAATGTTCTCGGCCTTCAGCTACCAGTAATTTTGAATCTACTAAAAAACAACTTTTCAAAAGTAAAAAAAAAAAAAAAAAGAAAGAAAAAGAAAAAGAAAAAAAAAGAAAAAAGGTGAAAGTTGTGGCTAAAAAATAGTGTGATATCAAATTTCCAAGCTTATATTACGGTACTTATTTAACATTTTTTGATAAAAATTTACCATATGTAAGTCGAGTACCTAAGTAAGCGTTGATAGAAAGCCTTTTCTCCTTTACTAAATACATCATAACGTTTTTCTGAAAATTAATTTTTTTTAATTATGCATGATGGGCTTGGCGGTCATCTTTCCATATTTTACACAAAGTTCTAAGCACACAAGTTCATTGTTAAGATTGGAAGTTCGAAATTGTTACTAAAGCAAACATTTTATTCTTTTAATTTATGGAAATGAGTGCCTAAAAATTTGTGTCTAAAAATAAAGCTGAAGTAACTTCAGGCTTCATCTTATCATTCTCTTTTTTCGGAGGGGGGATTAATTAAATAGTTAAAGCAATAAAAATCAATTTGTTTTTTCAAAATAAAAAACTTTCTTAATTTATCTGTCTGTAGCTAAAACTAGAAGTTCGAAATTCTTAATAATGCAAATATGTTACGAGCTTGAGTGCTTAGAAATTTGTGTAAAATATGGAAAGATGGCCGCCAAGCCCATCATGCATAATTAAAAAAAAATTAATTTTCAGAAAAACGTTATGATGTATTTAGTAAAGGAGAAAAGGCTTTCTATCAACGCATACTTAGGTACTCGACTTACATATGGTAAATTTTTATCAAAAAATGTTAAATAAGTACCGTAATATAAGCTTGGAAATTTGATATCACACTATTTTTTAGCCGCAACTTTCAGCTTTTTTCTTTTTTTTTTTTTTTTTTTTTTTTTTTTTTTTTTTTACTTTTGAAAAGTTGTTTTTTAATAGATATCAGTTCTTTTTTTAAAACAAATGATATATAATTGAAATAATTCTACTAGCTCAAATTAAAATTAGTCCTTGTATAGCCTTTATAAGCAGGGAGCAAACACAATAGTATACATTTTGTTTACCTATCATTCATTTTTATAGTGATTAATAATTTAAAAGTAAGGAGAGTCAATTTCTTCTTTCAAAGTATCAGTCTTTCTCAATTTATATTTCCTTAAAATTTTCTACGAAAGATGAAAATTTAGTAAAAAACAGAGTTGAAATAAAATATATATTTACAGTTAGCCTGTCAGTTAATTGTTTTTTCTAACTTTTTTTTTGCTGACGGTTTTGCAAAATAAATTTACCTTTACAAATACCTACGGTTAATCCGAGAATGAAACCCCGCAGGCATCTAAAGAATCGAAGATCTGTAAATCTAGCAATTCTAGACATTATAAAGTAATATTTTTGATAAAAAAATATCTAAAAATTTAAAGATATAAACTGTACATATAATTTCATCTTCATTTAGATCGTGTCATAGAGAAGAAATAATAAATATGTAATTTTACTCAAGTCTGTTTATCCATACCTATTTGCATAAATGTGAGGATATTAATTTACTATAAAATTTCCCCTAAATTAATTATCTTTAATAGTCTATTATTAAAGCCGCATATACAGTAGAATTAAATATTTTTCGGTTAAAAACTGCCTGAAATCTATAGTCTTATCGTTCGTCAAATTTGTTTTTTTTTTCTTTTTAATGCCCAGACTCTTTTTCTGAACTCTGACAAAAGATCACAGACATATTGAAGCTATCCAAATTCTTATATCTTTCTATCGCATTTCCTTTTTTGAGGGGGGTGAGGAAGAGCCCTTAAGAACTTCGTTTTGTTCTCAGAATTCTGAATTATGCATTCAAAATATCTACCTACATAAGTCTTGTTGCAGAATTTTCATTAGCTAAGAGTTGCATCAAGTTATACACCATATGAATCTATTAAATTAATTTTGTGAAATACTAGATGGGAGCCATTGATATTTCCAGACCATTTGCCTACATTTTAAACTTGAGTCATTTACTACTATTCATTATTTTTCTATACGAATTAAAGAAGCCGTTGTTTCCATGCCAACTGTACCTTTCACTATTGCTTGCTTGTTTGTTTGTTTGTTTTATTGAACACATACATCATATCACATGCGGATCACGGCGGCATTCGAATCTGCTTCCACCTACGCTCTCAAGCGATTAGCGGCATGGTGTCTTATCCACTCAGACACGGTGGGCCACTATTGCTTTCTCTAACGCCCAGATACTCAAATTTAACCAACTGCAATTAAAATCATGGTCATAACAGAGAACATTTATATGTTAGAGCAGTGTTGCCAGTGGGCTACTTTTTTTTAATTCAAATTTCTTGATTGCCAGCACTTATTATAAACGGTATAATTCCCTTTGTTTTCGCCTTAATTAATATGTCATTAAATAAGGCGCATTTTACAATTTCAAAAAAGTGGCGCCAATCAAGTATCTGAATTAAAAAAAAGTAGCCCAACTGGCAACACTGTGCCAGAGTGGTGACATAATGCACAAGTCGTGTACTCATATTAAATTTTTTGTCCAAAGTACGGTAACTCAGTTTTCAGTAATAGACGACGAAGATTTCAATTAAACTAACCAGAAAAGTTAACAAACATTGGCTTCCTGATTTGATTTTATTCAAAATTCTTTTAACCAACCAAAATTAATGTCCGGGATCCAGATAAATTTTTCTCTGTTAGTAAAATTACATTGACCAATCAGTAGCCTCCATCCTTCCAAGCTTTTCGGTGTTTACTGCAAACATCAAAAAGTTCGGAAAAATGCAGACGTCTGATTGATCAATCTCATCCCGCTAATAGCGAAAAATCTATCTTGATCTCGGCCTATTCAACGCCTTTTAAATATTGGAGAAAGCCTTGACACGTGTCAGGAAAACGTCACACAAAGCAGGCAAAACAAAGAAGAAAAATCATTCATTGGCTCGTTCATATTCACTAGCCAATGAATGATTTTGTTTCTTTGCTTTGCCTGCTTTGTGTGATGTTTTCGTTACGCGAGTCAAGACTTTCTCAAATATTTAGGGGGCTTTGGCTTATTTCACCACCATGAAGTTATGAAAGGAGAGGAACAGACATGTCAATCTTCCCGTGTGAAAAACTAGTTACCAAAAAAACGAGTTCTTTCCCTCTCTTCTGTCCTTTTCTCTCTTGATTTTGACCGATAGCAGCCCATTTAGCAGTCTCCAGTACAAGATGCCGCTATATACGGTGGACGCAGGAGGGAGGGTGTTAGCGCGACCAATGACATAATAGGCCAGTTCATGATGTTTAAAAGTCTCACGGAGTTGGATCGAGGCTAACGAAAAAGACAGGCTACCGCGGTGGGTCCGATTCTTCTTTTTTTACAAACTGCTCTTTTCACGCATCATCATTGGTGCATTCGAGCGTCACGTGACTCCATCGGTCTGTAAAAAAAGAAGAATCGGACCCACCGCGGTAGCCTGTCTTTTTCGTTAGCCTCAGATTTGTATCATCTTTGCACGATGATTAGTACAAAGCTGCGCGCCGATATTTTTTTTGTGTCCATTGCCGTGTACAGATAATCAACTCCGTGTGACGTTATGAACTGGCCTTATATGTTGTTGGCCACAGTTTAGGAACAGCTACAAATGACTTCATCTATATCTACTCCGAGGTAAACGAAAAAGACAGGCTACCGCGGTGCAACAGCGCCTAGAATATATAGTGTGGAAATCGGCTGTCCCAGTAATACTTAAAAAAGTGCTAAAATATTGGATCTCTTAAATTTCGAATGATGCTGAATTCCAATGAATCGATCACAGCGATATCTGCAGGATATTTCCTAAAACTTCATGACGATTTGGTAACAGCATCTAGAATAACTAGTGTGGAAATATTTTATTAAACAACGCTAAAAATTTGTATCCCATAAATGATCGACGATACTGCTAAAATCCCAAGTGTCGATCGCAGCGAAATCTGCGGGATTTTCGTATTACATTGTATAGACTAGCAATATCTTGCAGTTATAGAAAATATCCTGCAGATGTCGCTGCGATCTGTATGTTTCAGAAGCATCGTTGCACATTTAAGGGATACATTATTTTAGCACTTTTTTAAGTATTACAGGTATAGCCAATTTCCACACTGTATATTCTAGGCGCTATAATTTGGTCTAGACGCTGTAGCATTTTTTTTTTTTTTTTTTACATTTTATTAACATACATTTGACCTGTGTGCTTGGCGTCAAGCCCGCTGTAATAATACGATGTTTACTTTGAAAGTATATCCCAGATGTCGCTGCGATCAGCTCCCTGGATTTCAGCGTCAGTGCACATTTAAGGGATACAACTTTTTAGTGCTGCTTGGAAAGCAAATTTCCACATTATGTATTCTAGACGCTATAGCGGTGCATTACACGTGTCTCTTTCTTCTTTAAAAAATATCCTGCAGATGTCGCTGCAAATGACTGTTTGGAATTCAACATCGTTGTACATTTAAGGGATTCACTATTTCCGCGCTTTTTTAAGTATTGCTGGGATAGTCGATTTCTATAACATATAATCTAGGCCTATAACGGAGCTATAGTGTCTAGAAGATATAGTTTAAAAATCGGCTTATTAAAAAGGTGCTAAAAAATTGTATCCCATAAATGTTGAACGAGGCTGAACGATGAATGTCGATCACAGCGACATATGGTAATTCCAACGTAACTATTTCAAAAGACATCAATTGAGAAAACGTTTCGCTCAGAGAAGATCTAGAAAATGTTGCTGCTATCGACATTTGTCATTCAGTATTTTTCAATATTTATGGGATGCAATTTTTCGCAATTTTTAAAGTATTACTGGAATAGCTGGTTTCCACACCATGACCGTGATCTAGGTAGATTTTTCTCTGTTATCGCAACGAGATTGACCAATCAGAAGCCAGAATATTTGCTAACTTTTCACTGTTTGAAAAAATGTACCTGGATCTCGGCCTATATTTCTAGACGTTATAACTGAGCTCAGGAATAGTACAAAAAGCAAACTCCGTATTTTGATACATTAAGGCAGGGATCCAATTAGGAACAAGTATGTCGCTTTAACGAAGTAGCGACATATGGCCAATAAAAGTTTATTGGTAGAAGTGATAAAAACAAATCGTTAAAGGTCTTTGCGACCGTGTCATTATCGTCAGGCTAATGCATATCGAATTATTTCCCTAGTCTAATAAAGCTCGTCCATGCGCGTATCTTCTAATGGAGGATATCCCAAATGTGGGTTCAAGGCTGAAAAAGTCATGTGGTACCGGCAATGGAGAATATTCCAAATATGAGTTCAAGGCTGGAAAAAGTCACGTGATACGGGTAAATTGCCCAAGGACCTTCTAACTGATAAGAAGGAAATATACTACTGCTTTGCCTCATGAACTGTTTCATTGGCTAGCGGGGATTTACATTACACGTCTACGGAGCCTTCCCTACTTTACGCTAGAAGTTTTTACCTTGACCACGTGATCAAAACGGAGATGGAATATCCTCCATTTACCTAAAGAACATCTAACTGATGAGAAGGGAAACAGGAAACTACTACTGCTTTCTCCCGTGAACTGTTTCATTGGCTAGCGGGGATTTACATTACGTCGACGGAGCCTTCCCTTCTTTACGTTAGACGTTTTTGCCTCGACCACGTGATCATAACGTATATAGAATAGCCTATATTCAAGAAAGGGGATTGCCGTACTATAGCACCTAGAATATATAGTGTGGAAATTGGCTATCCCTGTAATACTTAAAAAAGGTGCTAAAACATTGTATCACTTAGCTGTGCAACGATGCTGCTGAAATATACAGATCACAGCGACATCTGCAGGATATTTTCTCAAACTGCAAGATATTGCTTGTCTATACAATGTAATACTAAATCTCGCAGATGTCACTGTGATAGATACTTGGGATTTTAGCAGTATCGTTGCACATTTAAGGGATACAAATTTTTAGCGTTGTTTGGATAGCATATTTCCACACAAGGTATTGTAGACTACAGCGTCTAGAATACCTATTGTGGAAATATGCTATCCAAACAGTGCTAAACATTTTTATCCCTTAAATGTGCGACGATACTACTAAAATGCCAAGTGTCGATCGCAGCGACATCTTTGGGATTTTCTTATTACTAGTCTTACATTGTATAGACTAGCAATAACTTGCAGTTGTAGAAAATATCCTGCAGATGTCGCTGCGATCTGTATATTGCAACAGCATCGTTGCATATTTAAGGGATACAATATTTTAGCACTTTTTTAAGTATTACAGAGCTAGCCGATTTCCAGACTATGTATTCTAGTCGCTATATTCTAGACGCTGTAGCCGTACTTTCGGCAAAAACTTGAAATGAACATGCCTCCTGTGCATATATCACCACTCTTATGTATAAAGGCTCTCTGTTATGGTGTTGATTCTGAGCGCTCTTTGTTAAATTTCTATATTTGTGTTTTAGAGAAAGCAATACAGAAAAGTACTGTTACTATGGAAACAACTTCTTTAATATCGAAATGTATAGCAAAAGAGTTCAGAATCAGTGCCTTAAATAGTTTAGAATATGTATTGTTGTTATGACAATCAATACCCTTTCTGGATGTGGAAATGCAAAATTGTGTTCAACATAATGGAGGATATTCCATCTACATTTTGATCATGTGACCAAGGTAAAAACTATCGTAAAGAAGGGAAGGCTCCCTAGACGTGTAATGTAAATCCCCGCTAGCCAATGAAACTGTTCATGAGGCAAAGTAGTAGTATCTTCCCTTCTTATCAGTTAGAAGTTCCTTGGATAAATTACCGTACTCTTTTCAGCCTCGAACCCATATTTGGAATATCCTCCATTGGGCGCAATCTAGATAGATTTTTGGCTGTTAGAGAAACGAGATTCATCAATCAGAAGCCTGCATTTTTGTGAACTTTTCGCTGTTTGCAGAAATGAAGGCTATATATTGGTGATTCTCGTTTCGCTAACAGCGAAAAATCTATCTGGATCCTAGCCTACATTTCTACAAACATTGCACTTCATCCACGGCACTAAAATTATGACTCAAAACTCTCATGACATATCCGGGATCCAGAAACATCAAATATTCTCAAACATGCAGGCTTCTGATTTGTCAAACTCATTTCGCTAACAGCGAAAAATCTATCTGAATCTCATCCATAGTTATCTTCGATGAAATCAATGCAAAAGGATAATATAAAAGAAAAGTATAAGATTTCTAAAATATTTTAGTGGGTTTATCGCTATTTGGCATAATTTATAAACTTTAGAACTAATTAACAGTTTTTCGCTAATTATGAATAGAAAATTTGTGTTTTTAAAGCTGCATTTTATAAAAGCACGTAGATTGAGTTAATATCTATCTAAAAATTCAATCCTTACCTTTTTCTGTCCATTATTTAAGTCTCTACCTCGATTGAAACATAAGTTGTGACAAAGAAAATAAATCTGTCATTTTCAGTATCTCGACATTATCTTAAAAAATCTATATCTCTGTTTATAATAAATTTATAAGGATGCATTTGATCTCAAATTGAAGATCTTCTTGATTAGGCCCTTCTGGTTTTGGTTTTATTTTTCTGCGATGATTGGTTCTTTTGATATGGGAAATTTTACGCTGCCATGTTTGGTCGATTTTGCATGGAGAAGTTGTCTTCAGTATAATAAGCAGTTACGGTGTCTTGCCGATATTCTTGGCGTTTGTTTGTTTGGCGGTATTAGCATTTTTTTTCAGCTTGGCTTGGCAGAACGACCGTCCTGCTTGATATTAATCGCCTACTTTGGGCACTTCGTGCAGCTTCCTTAAAAATGTTCCGAATAACATGCAATTTTCTTTAAAATAGATCTAGCGTCATACGACTGTTTCAAAATCTACTAAAAAGTGTTTTTATACGCAACTAAATTGTTAATAACTTGCCTCCTTTCTATTAGAATTTCTTCCTTCTTGGGGCCAATTCCACATTTAGATATTCCCCATATTTCTACATTCTACTTAAGACACTGGACCCTTGGGGTCCGATACAGAGCCCTGAAGTTTTTGCTCCCTAAATTTTTAATAAATTGCTTCTTTTCAATACGAACTCCATTTTGCGAATCCTTTTTCCATTTAGTTATTCTCCGGTTTCTAATTCCCTGTTAACACCCTGGGAACCCTATTGTCCTGTAGGTCCCGGTACGGGACCCCTAGACTTTTTGTGCACCATGCATTTTCACCCCCTATTTGTCTCACCTTCTCAGTGCGTAATTTTAAAGTTGGCTCATGGTCTCTTCTGCCCGGACCAACAGCATCATATTTTTAATAGGGCACTGTGGCCCTTTCTTAAAAAAATTCCCAATTTTTTGCGCATTTCTTTAAAATATTATTCTAATGATTAATTCTTAGATTATGCTTAATTTTGACTAATTGAAGATTTAAACGCTAAGTACTAAGATATTTTAACATATTTTCATGTAAGGGCCCTGCTCTCAGCTATCAGTTGGACCCTGATGTGCCCCTTATTATAACTCCCTTAAAAATGATCCGATTCACTAGCTTTGTTTCCTAACAACTTTTTAAATCCTCCATCTACTAACTGAAAGACAAGAAATTTCTCAGACTTCAGATACCACCCATTTTGAATAGTAATCACCTTCTTGGCGCCCTTGGTGCAGCTTCTTTAAAAATGATCTGAATCGCTTCCAATTTTCTGTAACATAATTCTAGCGTCTTCCGATTACTTTAAAAACTACTAAAAGATATCTTTATACTCAAGTACATTACAGTTTAGGCTCAGGCCCCTTGGGGCTCGATATGGGTACCTTCAATTTTTCTCACCATTAATTGTTAATAAATTGTTCTTTCTTCATCGATCTTCATTTTTGAACCCTTTTTACATTTAGTTATTCTCCCGTTTTTACATTCCAGTTAAACTGCTATGGCCCCCTAGGGTTTTCGTCCGAAACCCCTTGAACGTTTTGTGCACAATACATTTTCACCACTAATTTTCTCGCCTCCTCAGTGCACAGTTTTAAACTTGAGTCTTGGACTCGTCTCCCCGGACTTCTTCATATTTCATCTATCTCCAACAACTTCATATTTTTACAGAAACCCTAGGCCCCTTTTCGAAAATTAATCTCTTTTTTGGAAAGAACTTACGTTTGATTACTACAGCCGTAAATTAAAAATAGCATTATTTGTGCATTTTTCAACGTTTTTTTTTCTGTTTTTTAACAAAGGCTTTAATTGCTATTTTAATACAGCCGTAAATTAAAAATAGCGTTACTTTAAAGGTAACTTTAAATAAAGGATTTCACCCGTTTATTGAATAGTATCCTGTTAATGTGAAAAGCAATCCATGAAATTTACAGAGGTAAGGGCACCCTTCACCGCTAGGGGCGTATTATTTCCTCGGATTTTAAGGGCCCATTTTAAATAGGATTTGATTCATTCAACTTAGATTACAAATCAGATACTTTCTGTATTATGAAAGTGTATCTTAGACTTCACTTATCAACATTTTGGAAAATTAACGGTGCATTCCTTACTCAGTTCAATGAGTTTCATTATTACGAGTTTTGTATCAATGAACTTGGTTTTTGATTGTCTATGGAACGTGCGAATCTCTTCTAATACATACTCCCTTAGGACTGACGTCACAGGTTCGTTCGGAAAGAGGTATGTTTGGAACATACTAGACGCTGCGGAAATCAATGGGCTCCCCGATATAAGGTTCATTTAAAAGATTTTCTAAAGATATAAAATCATACAACCTGGAGTTTTATTTCAGGTTATCATAACAGCCCCCGGGCAACACCGGGCGGGTCAACTAGTTAAATAGAAAGTGTAATTGAAAAAGTAAATTAGACATTAAAGAGTATCTGATAAAAATACATTTAAATGCTCATAGAATAACATGACTTTTCTGCTTACTAAATTTATACCGATAAAACCTAGCTCCATATGTTTAAGTTGTTTAATGTGAAACATTCCTTGTAAAGCACGTTTGTTCAAATATACAAATTTGTAGTTACGCCTTAAGTAAAAGAACATACCGATTAAATACTAAAAGACTTATTTTTAACATTTTCGCAAGTAATTAAATATGCGTTATTTAATATTATTTATCGTCATATTATATAATTTCTATCAAGAGTTACATTTCATCATATGAACTTAAAATTGCCACATTCATAAATAAAGTAAATGTATACTTAAAAAGATTCCAAAAATGGTTAAAAAGTACTTCATATAAAATTCGATTCCCCAAAAATTAGGGGAGCATGCAAAAAAGTGAAGAAAACAGTGCGGGACAGCCATGCATGGGCATAAAATGGAGAGTAAATATGTATCAATGCACAATACAGTAAAAAAAGATGTAAAGATATTTGTAAGAGAGCTTTAATTCTTTGAAACGATGGATAAACATGAAAAGATAGTTTATGGTAACAATTTCGTTACATGGAAATGGCATAAAAAGTACTGTTTTAGGAATGATGCAAGGTATTTAACATGGCGTACGATCTTCTCGAATAGATAAAACTACAGCACACTTTTTTCCATGGATTCTATGACATTATCGATAAGACTTTGAGGAATTCTGTTTCAGTCCTCAAGAATTACAATCTCCAAGTGCCAAACTATAAAAGGAGGCACTGCAATCCATCGTCCGAGTGCGTCCCAAACATGCTCTATCGGATTCAGATAAGGAGACCATGTTGGCTATTCCATACGCTGTACTGTTTCAGCTTTAAGCATGTTCTCCACAAGACGAGGTGTATGCGGGCAGGCATTGTCATGCATAAAAAAAGGAATTGCCAATTGATGCATCGCAAAATACGACATGAGGTCTTAGTATCTCAGTATCAAAGTGCCATTCAGAACGATATGCAGGTTCGTACGTTCACCTAGGCGTATTCCAGCCCATACCATCAACAGACTTCGTCTGTAATGTGATCTTTTACGAACGAATGTGGGATTATTTCAAATGCCCCTTTCTCTCCATACCAAAACACGTCGGAATTCACATCTAGACTGAATCGGGACTTGTCTGTAAACAGCACGCAACTCCAACCATATTGCTTCCGATCTCGACGTACGGTTGCCCACCTTCTTTGAGCCACACAGTTGCTTGAGAACAATGGAAGATAGAACATTGTCTTATGTGCATAGAGACCAACCTGATGAAGCCTATTTCGAACTATTCGAATGCATACCCTTCGTCCTGAGGCCAAGAACTACTGCTTTTGCAGCTGAGCAGTATTGCATGTTTCGTCTGGACGAGCTGTTAACAGGATATATCATCACTGTCATCACTTTCTATAATAACACATGGCTGACTTCAACCTGATTGACGTCTAGCATCCCATGTGTCTTGGAAACAATTCCACAGCGTTGCATTAACACTACTTGCGACTTCAACAGCGTCCGCTACACTTCATTGTGTTTGCCTGGGTTCACCTGTCCTGATAATACGCCAAGCCATGGATTCCGGTAAATCATGTTGTTCAGGTCAGCTTTTCTCAAAACTCAAGCAGATAATTGAATTTTACAAATGAGACAGGTAACAGACATTTCCCCGAAATCCTGATTTCTGCACTTATCCTCCTTTTTCTAATTTTGACGTCATAGGCTTTGATTTACATGTGAAGTTTTCTTCAGCTGCTTTCTACTTCGCTTTAAATTATAAATATTTTATTTTACGTTACATATCGGTGTAAATATTTGCCTAATTTTGTTAAAACCATGTGCTCCCCTAATTGTTTTGAGTTGTGTAGTTTCATGCAAAGCGAATGTTAATAAGAAAATACAAATATAATGAAATTAATATTCTAACTTTCTCTATAAATAAATATAGAATAACTATCTGCATGCAAACCATACACAAAAGTCTTACAAAAGCAAGTATACCATCAAGGTAAGGAAACATGAAGAACAGTTAATAATGTAAAATATAAAAACATGCAAATTAGAGAAAAAATTGCACCAAATGATAATATATAATCTCATAACAGCTAGAAACGAAAAGGCCCTATGTAGTTGGATACTATTTTTAAAATAACTCTTTAATATATTCTTTTGCACATTCATTTTACTCACAAAAATTAGACTCACAATTGCTTGTAAACCATACACATTAGAGTCGAACAAACTGTTAGACCATAAACGTACCGGTCTAGTTTAGGAATTTCCCGTATGCATGGAAACTTTAATCATGCTTTTAAACTGCTTGAACAGTTATGCATTGAGAAATTTTATAATTATTGACATTTTGCATCCAGGTTAACTTTAGCGTATTGCTGGAGAAAATGTTTAGTTAAAAACCGATTTTTTAATTATATATGAAAGGTGTTCTAGTAACACTGGTCTACAAAATAAAACTTCTTTTACCTTTTAAATAAACGATATAGTTTTATACTAACACGAGGTCACAGAATATGAATTCACTATTAAAACTGTAATATTAGCCCTGGGTGTAAAAATATAGCTAGTATGAAAAATTGTCATTTTAAGTTAAATGTCAAACAACAAACTCTTTATGAAAAAAGAACATTAAATTATTTGATCTTTTTACAATTTTTTTCATGAAATTAAGATTTTATGAATATTATCAAAACACCATCATTTAATTATCTAAAAAGAAGTCTTTTATTTTTCACTTGTATTTTGTGCTGAGATTCAAGGGCATCTCTACACAACTGTCAGTAGTAGTCTGCTAACATTCACGCATTCTAATACCCTGGTATCTTTTCCGTTGTTAATATGTCTTGGTTAAATCTTTAACCATGTTCATAATTCACAACACTGCAGTTTTCAGGAAACAAATCGATGTGAGTGTGAAGAAAGTGAATTTGTAGGGACATATTGGAACCCAGCTGTTGATACCTATGTAGCAGATAGTTTACAAGCTCATCATAGTTCTCTGAAATCCTTTTGACTCAAAATCCATAAAATCCCTAATGAAATTGTTACAAATATTGATAATTTCCGAAATAAGACATACATTTGACATATTAGGAACCTTCGATAAATTTTATATTCAGACTAGGGGGCTCTGCCCCTGCAAGCTACGCTCGCCAACCCCCGTTCAGACGCCTCAGAGTCTAAAAATACGCTAATTTGATCGGCTTTGAAAAGATTAGAGAATATTGAGTTATAATGAAAAACTTTTGGCGATCTCCCTGTAAACGGGTTTCCATTCAATTCCCATGGATTGCGAAAATTTAAGGCCGACCAAACATCCAATGGTTGTTTTCGTTTTTGATTAAAAAATATCAGTTAAACATTTGAAAAGAAACTAAAATAAATTGAATTAAGTAAACAGTCTTTGCCTCCCGGTATTTTTAGCAGCATTAAAAAACGATTAACATAATACAGTACAGACATTTTAAATGTATCGTTTTAAATCTGACCTAAGTTTCATTAGAGTTTCTTTCTCTTTTTAGAATTCACATGAAATTACTTTTGTTTTTAGGGTTCCGTATTTAAAAAGTAAAAACGGAACCATTATAAGATCACTCCTGTGTACGTCTATCATAGCCATTTTACTCGTAAATTATGGAACGTGGAAAGTTCAAATTGGAGAAAGTAATAAAAACTATTAACCCACATATATTTACAGATTATATAACATTCACAAACATATTTAGGAAAAATGTACAGGGGCTAATTAAGTTACTTGAAAAAAAAAATAATCATTTCTCTGTATATCGTGTGGGGTATCGTGCGAAAGCATTCGTATTGCTGAACTCAAAAATACATTTCTTTTAATTTTAGGTATTATATTTTCAGACATATCGTCGAAAATGCAGTGCAAAAATATGTCCCCCCCACTCTACTGAAACTAAAATTACTAAAATACTGAATCTACTGAAACTAAAATTATGAAAACATTAGAGGTAGTAGACATTAATTTAAACCTTTCAGGAAAATTATAACGACTACCCTAGGTCATATACCTTTTGAGAAAATTGCATTTTTCCGTTACACACAAATTTCGATTTGCGGGCATTCAGCAAAGGTGTTGAGGGGCGCTGGAGATACCTATTGTACAAGAATCATAAAAGCATTTTTGATAATGATTTTCGAAAAAATTCGTCGTTAATAAGCCGAGTTATCTTACACTATGAGAAAGTGCTTTGTTTTAGGCACACTGTAAAAACAAAAGATTATTATTACGCTGAATTTAGTTTCAGGAAATGCCAAATGAAGGTTAAATATACACTACTTTTATTGTCAGTACCGAATAAGGTTCATCATAAGCAGATTAGGATAAGACTACAAAAGAGTTATGCAGAATATCAATATTTGATATTATTTTGGCTACATATCTCTTTGAACTTTTATAGTACACCCATTTATACTTTTCTAGAACGTACAGCTATACCCAACCCTATGTGGTATTGTTTTTTACAAAGTCTTATTATTCTTCTAGCAAAGAATATTTTTTATTACAGTTGACAGTTACTAATTCATATACAGGGTGTCCAGCGAATAAGACCCTGATTTCAAAATTAAATATCTCAAAAACAAAGATCAATAGAATTATGCGGTAAACGGTTTCTTTATTAGCTAAGCTGTAAAAATGGTATACAGAAGTTTCAAAATTTAGTTGCAAAAACCGTTAACAGATGGCGCTGTAATCGCAATACTTGTAAACTGCGTCGACGTCTAGAGCAATGGCGTCTCATTCCTAGATGGCTCCCTACGTAAAAACGAATATTGTCAAAGTCCATTCTTTCATTGGGGTGATGTTCAGAAGTGGAGACATCTGGTCACAGAATTATTGCATCAGCTTTAACTTTGGAAAATATCAATTAATGGAATTTTCAAAAAAAAAGTTTAGAAATCCTTATAAGAATTTTTTAAATATTTTATTAAATTCAATCTTTAATGCCATGTAATTATTTAAATAAAAATGCATATATTTAGAAAAATTATTTTGTACTTTTTATTTATTTTTTATATTTTTAAATCACGGCATAATATTTTGGTATTATTGTTTATACCTGAATTATTAGAAATAAAAAAGTAATTTTTCACTTTTAATTTATTTTTAAATCACGGCATAATACTTTGGTTTTAGCACAACACATATATTTTTTTCTTTGTAAACAAAGTTTAAGAGACAGAAATTATGCATTAAATTATTTCTTTTTTAAAAGTAATTGATGATAAGTCATATCATCAACGTCAAAGCAAAAGTATGTTGCGTGCTGCATTCCTTTCGAACACTTCGGATCCTATCGCTAGAAGCTGCACCATATTTCTGTGCTCAATGATAAAAAAAAGTGAAAACGAGTTTTTAAAATTAAAATTATTTTTTAACTTAATTAAATTTTTAAAAATAGAAACTTTGTATTTTTTCATTCAAACTATTCTCTACAATAAAAAAAATTATTTATGAATCATTATTATAAATGCTCAATGATTTTTAAAAAAGGGTTTTCTTTTAACTTAATTAAATTTTAAAACCAGAAACGTTAGATTTTTTTATTCAAACTTTTTTCACAGTTTAAATAAATATTAAAAAGTAAAGATTTCCATTTTTTTTTCAAATCCTCCTCTACTTGGATTCGATTCCACGATCTACCAATTAGGAGAGAAAAGACATACCACTGAGATATTGGTAACCGGACCGAAGTAGCTTATAACAAAATATGAAACAAATATCAATTCTGTCAACACATGGCTACGCTTCTGCACATTACCCAAATAAAATATTTTTTAAGTTCTTATATAATGATTTATAAACTTTTTATTTAAAATTCTATTAATTGAAATTCTCTAAAATTGAAGCTGATGCAATAATTCTGTGATCAAATGCCTCCACTTCTACACATCACCCCAACGAAAAAGCGGTCTTTCCCCATTTTCGTTCTTCGATAGGAAGCCATCTAGGAATGAAACGCTAGGGCTCTCGACTTCAAAACACAATTTATAGGCATGGCGATTACAGCGCCATCCGTTAGCGGTTTTTGCAACTAATTTTTGAAACTTCTGTACAACATTTTTACAGCTTAGCTAATAAACAGACCGTTTACCGCATAATTCTATTGATCTTTGTTTTTGAGATATTTAATTTTGAAATCAGGGTCTTATTCGCTGGACACCCTGTATCTATTGTAGGAAACCCTCTGAGCAGAAGTAATTCTCGCACTTGACCGTTTATTAGAAAGGAAATATTAATATTCGCGGTGTCTTAGAATTGGGAACATTAATAAAAAGATCATCTCGAAATATAAAATTAATGTCCCGCATTGATATATTTAAATTGTTTGACAGTATTATTATTTGACCATTTTAAATTTAACGTAATTACTACAATTTATTGCTTTAAACGCATATTAATGTTTTTATTATTTTAAAGTTTCCTTTCTCTTTTAATATTCACGTGTAAATACAATTTTAATGACATAGTTTTCAATATTTTCCTGCTTTTAACATGTACGCATTTAATATTAATTTTTAAGTTTTATCCGTTTTTAATAGTCACGTGTAAACAAATTTTTTATCATAAGGAAATATTATTCTTTGCGCTGTTTTTACAATTGAAAACAATATCTAGAATAATAGTCTAAGCCACGTGACTTTCATCAATAGTTCCTGGAAGACCACTTCACTTTTTATATTCCAGGTGCCATTTTGATACTTTAATGTTAGCCCGGCACAGGTGATACGTCTCAAAATATTATTCTATCGCGATCATTCCATCTATTTTATAATAGTACAAGTCATGTAACTGCCATAAACAATTACGGGCGGATCCCTTCGTTTTTCTTATGAAAGATTTCCATTTCGATAAAAAAAAAAAAAATCGAATAAAACTACATAAAAGTTGTCATGATCGCAAAGAATTCTTGGTACTTTTATGTTAGCCGGGTGCAAATCTCTCCAATAGCTTTTTTTTTTTACACGCCAGGTTCCATTTTTTTGTATTTTTCGAGTGCTAAATAACCTTGCTTTGAAGATGAAATTAAATATCATGGTTTGTTGCATTATTTAATATTTGACAGAGATGTCATATACGCACCGGTTTTAGCGTGATTTTGTTTACGCAATTTGGCAAAAACCTCGTTTTCAAATACCAGTTATATATGCACATTTAAATTATTTTCTATAATTTTTAAAATGAATAACAAAAACAAATGAACAACTATAGAACAAAACACTTTTTATATTAATTTTAAAAAAGAAAATAAATGTAAATAAACATTTAGTAATAAATAAACAACAATAGCCGGGCTACCATGTCCAGCAAAATAACGCAATTTTGGCGCCAATTAGGTACCCGGGTGCGTATACGATATATGTGCCTAATATTTTTCTTTTCGTTTCGTTAAGAAAAAAAAAGAACGGAAGACGTGAAAGCCTTTAATTTTAAATGTTTCAGTTTTAAATGATAGTTTTGTATTTTAAATAAAATGAATGAAAGGATTATATTTTAAATTAAATTAATGAAATTAAAAAAAAAACATGCGGCGGGGAAAATGTTTGGCGATTTATCACATGCGTCCCGCTAACAAATAAGTACCGAGTTCTTGATTTCTCTATCAGAATTTTCCGTTTTGGCGAAAGATTGTTCAAGTAAATTGAGTTATGAATAAAAGTAACATGATACATTTCTTGGCATACATTTAAGGGAAACCAAACTGGCCACCAAATTAGTTTAAAATAATAACCTTTTCTAAAATGAAAAAATATATATATATGTTATGATTAAAATTTGAGTTGCCATCATTAGAGAAAAGTGTTTTAACCCTTAAATGCCGGATTTTTCAAAAATCATTGTAATAATGTTTCTCGGCTTTCATTTTTTAAATAAATCATGGGAAAAATATTTTAAAAAATCATATTTTGTTTTAAGTATGTTTTACGGCTAAAAAACTGTTTGTTGCTAATCAGAAATACTGGTCTTTAATTGAAAAAATAATTTTCCTTCATAAAATTCTATAACATTAAACACACAAGAATTTTATGAACTATACTAAGAAATAAATTTTACTTGTTTACTGCTAAGCAAAATAGGGTATTTCGCAATCTTCCATACAAAACAAAAAGAACAAGTAGCAACAATTGAAAAAATAAATCTATCTTTATTCTTAAACAGCACAAGTGTTGCCATCTACATGTTGAAAATAGATATAATAATATTTTCAGAATGTATTTTATTGGAAACATTGGGCATTATATCTTCAAGATTATTCTAATATTATTTTAGAGCCTAAATTGGGTATGTTGCCAGTAAGCAACACCCGGCATTTAAGGGTTAAATTAAAAAAAAAATTAATAGCTCGAAAACTAATTCAAATTTTTAAATTCCAATACCAGTTTTGAAATCTGCAGATCAATACGGATTTTTGTTTTTATTTTCACCGCGTAATATTCCATATTTTAGGAGATATCGCCATGAAACATAATCAGTCGTTTCATAAAATCGTTTCATAAAGTCGTTTCATAAAATCGTTTCATAAAGTCGTTTCATAAAGTTCTTTCATAAATTCGTTTCATTAGGATTTTATATAGATATGGTAAATATCAAAGAGGACATCATTTGGGGAAGTAAATTGGATATATAAAGTTGTAACATTTGGTACTCCTAATGTTAAATGTCTTTTAAACATTGTTCCAAAACAAACTGTAATGCTGGTAATTTTTAAAGCATAACCTAAAAACTACTTGATGGAAAGAGCGGTAATTTTAGATTCACACATTTGAAGCTTCTAAAATCGAGTTCTGTTTTTTTTTTTTAATAAAGGTTACATATATTTTTGAAAAACTAATTTAAAAATACATATTTTTAGTAAATATTTTAACTTTGCATACCTGTATTTCTAAAACAACAGCTAATCTAGGTTTTTCATGGTGATATTCATGTTCAGTTTGTTAATTTCATACAGAATTGCATACTTTTACTTCAGTGGCAATTTCATTATTGTGCAGTATCGTGAAGAGAAAAAAAACGAAAATTGGAAAATCAAAATGTAACACCACGCAAAAGTTGCGTTTGGTCCTCAGTAATAAAACTACGCAGTTTTTTTTTTTTTTTTTATAAAATTTTATCTTCCGATGCCCCGAGCCCTACAATTTTCGCCATACTCCTCAAAAGCGCCTTGTAGATGTTATAAATAAAAATAAAGATGAAGCTGGAAAACAAAAATGTCATACGGTGTAAAAGTTGTGTATGGTGCGTAGTAATATGCCTGAACAGCTTTTAGGTAGCTTTCATTACAAAAAGCTACCTATTGCAGCCGTTCGGAGGAAAGCGATTTCAGAAATTTTTGGTATATTTTCATCGATCATGACCCCCAGACCCCGAAACAACCCTCCGTTCAAAAGTTGATATATATATATATATGTGTGTGTGTGTGATATTTGTCATAATGTAACTCTCGTATTTATGAACCGATTTGGATGAAACTCGGTGTGTATATAGTACATACCAATGTCTCGACTGAGTTCGTTGGCCAGCTTCATCCGCCATTTTGTTTCAAAATGGCGGCCATTTAAATTTAAAAAAAAAATTAAAAGTTGAAATGTGTTACCAAAAAATTGAAAATGGAAAAATATTTTTTTTTCTTATGTATTTGACCTTTATACAAAAATTCCGGAGCAGTTTTTGTTTCGTCTATATCTTAAAAAATGGCTGAATTATAGCATTTTGAATTTCTAGCGTGGCTGACATTTTGAAACGTCCTGATTTTGTCACGTGATAACGGGCGTATTTATGAACCGATTTGGGTGTACCTTGGTGTGTACATATTACATACAAATATCTCGAAAGAGTTCGTTGTCCAGCTTCATCCGCCATCTTGTTTCAAAATGGCGGCAATATAAAAAATTTTAAAAAATTTAAAATTTAAAATGAGATACCACAAAAATTGGAAAATGAAAAAGATTTTTTTTTCGTATGTGTTTGACCTTAATACAAAGATTCCGGAACAGTTTTTGTTTCGGCTATATCTAAAAAAATTGCTGAGTTATAGCCTTTTGAATTTCTATTGTGGCTGACATTTTAAAACGACCTGATTTTTGTCACGCGATAACAGGCGTATTTATGAACCGATTAGGATGTAACTTGGTCTGTACATAATACATACCAATGTCTCGATCGATTTCGTTGGCCAGCTTCATTCGCCATCTTGTTTCAAAAGCGTTGCCATTAAAAAAATCTAATTTAAAGTGAGGAATTAAAAAATTGTAAAATGAAAAAGATTTTTTTCATGTGTTTGGCCTTGATACAAAGATTCCGGAGCAGTTTTTGTTTCTGAAAATTTGTTTTTTTGTTTATATCTTAAAAAATGGTTGAATTATAGCAATTTGAATTTCTAGCATGGCTAACATTTTGAAACGATCTTGTATTTGTCACGCGATAACACACGTATTCGCCTATTTCGATGTAAGAAGGCATGTGGATAGTATCAAGCAGGACGGTCGTTCTGCCAAGCCAAGCTGAAAAAAATGCTAACCCCGCCAAACAAACAAACGCCAAGAATAAGGCAAGACACCGTAACTGCTTATTATACTGATGACAACTTCTCCATGTTAAATGAACGAAATATGCCAGCGTAAAATTTCCCATATCAAAAGAAGCAATCATCGCAGAAAAATAAATCTAGCACTAGAAGGACCTAATAAAGAAGATCTTCAATTTGAGATCAAATGCATCCTCATAAATTAATTATAAACAGAGATATAGATTTTTTAAAATAACGTCGAGATACTGAAAATGACAGATTTATTTTCTTCGTCACAACTTATGTTTAAATCGAGGTAGAGACTTAAATAATGGACAGAAAAAAGTAAGGTTTGAATTTTTGGATAGATATTTACTCAATCTACGTGCTTTTATAAAATTCAGCTTTAAAAACATTAATATTCTCTTCGTAATTAGCGAAAAACTGTTAATTAGTTCTAAAGTTTACAAATTATGCCAAATAGCGATAAACCCGCCAAAATATTTTAGAAATCTTATACTTTTCTTTTATATTATCCTTTTGCATTGATTTCATCGAAGATAACTATGGCTGAGATTCAGATAGATTTTTCGCTGTTAGCGAAATGAGTTTGACCAATCAGAAGCCTGCATGTTTGAGAATATTTGCTGTTTGTGGATCCCGGCCTATGTCATGAAACTTTTGAGTCCTTTTTCTTAGTGCCGTGGATGAAGTGCAATGTTTGTAGAAATGTAGGTTAGGATCCAGATAGATTTTTCGCTGTTAGCGAAACGAGAATCGCCAATCAATAGTCTGCATTTCTGAAAACAGCGAAAAGTTCACAAAAATGCAGGCTTCTGATTGATGAATCTCGTTTCTCTGACAGCCAAAAATCTATCTAGATTGCGCACAATGGAGGATATTCCAAATATGGGTTCGAGGCTGAAAAAGTCACGTGATACCGGTAATTTATCCAAGGAACTTCTATCTGATAAGAAGGGAAGATACTACTACTTTGCCTCATGAACCGTTTCATTGGCTAGCGGGGATTTACATTACACGTCTACGGAGCCTTCCCTTCTTTACGATAGAAGTTTTTACCTTGACCACGTGATCAAAATGTAGATGGAATATCCTCCATTATGTTGAACACAATTTTGCATTTCCACATCCAGGTAGGGTATTAATTGTCATAAGAACAATACATATTCGAAACTATTTAAGACACTGATTCTGAACTCCTTTGCTATACCTTTCAATATTAAAGAAGTTGTTGTTTCCATAGTAACAGTACTTTTCTGTATTGCTTTCTCTAAAACACAAATATAGAAATTTAACAAGGAGCGCTCAGAATCAACACCATAACAGAGAGCCTTCATACATAAGAGTGGTGATATATGCACAGGAAGCATGCTCATTTCAAGTTTTTGCCGAAAGTATGGCTACAGCGTCTAGAATACCTTGTGTGGAAATATGCTATCGAAACAACGCTAAAAATCGTCGCAAGAAAAATTTATCTGGATCCCGGACATTAACTTTGGTTGGTTAAAACAATTTTGAATAAAATCTAATCAGGAAGCCAATGTTTGTTAACTTTTCTGGTTAGTTTAATTGAAATCTTCCTCGTCTATTACTGAAAACTGAGTTACCGTACTTCGGACAAAAAATTGAATATGAGTACACGACTTGTGCATATGTCACCACTCTGACACAGTGTTGCCAGATGGGCTACTTTTTTTAACTCAGATACTTGATTGGCACCACTTTTTTGAAATTGTAAAATGTGCCTTATTTAATGACATATTAATTAAGGCGGAAACAGTGGGAATTTTACCGTTTATAATAAGTGCTGGCAATCAAGAAATCTGAATTAAAAAAAAGTAGCCCACTGGCAACACTGCTCTAACATATAAATGTTCTGTGTTATGACCATGATTCTAAGTGCAGTTGGTTAAATTTGAGTATCTGGGCATTAGAGAAAGCAATAGTGGCCCACTGTGGTTGAGTGGATAAGACACAATGCCGCTAAGCGCTTGAGAACGTAGGTGGAAACAGATACGAATCCCGCCGTGATCCGCATGCGATATGATGTATGTGTTCAATAAATCAAACAAACAAACAAGCAAGCAATAGTGAAAGGTACAGTTGGCATGGAAACAACGACTTCTTTAATTCGTATAGAAAATTAATGAATAGTAGTAAATGACTCAAGTTTAAAATGTAGGCAAATGGTCTGGAAATATCAATGGCTCCCATCTAGTATTTCACAAAATTAATTTAATAGATTCACATGATGTATAACTTGATGCAACTCTTAACTAATGAAAATTCTGCAACAAGACTTATGTAGGTAGATCTTTTGAATGAATAATTCAGAATTCTGAGAACAAAACGTGAAAAAGTTCTTAAGGCTCTTCCTCACACCCACCTCAAAAAAGGAAATACGATAGAAAGATATAAGAATTTGGATAGCTTCAATATGTCTGTGATCTTTTGTTAGAGTTCAGAAAAAAAGTCTGGGCATAAAAAAAAACAAATTTAACGAACGATAACACTATAGATTTCAGGCAATTTTTAACCGATAAATATTTAATTCTAATGTATATGCGGCTTTAATAATAGACTATTAAAGATAATCAATTTAGGGGAAATTTTATAGTAAATTAATATCCTCACATTTATGCAAATAGGTATGGATAAACAGACTTGAGTAAAATTACATATTTATTCTTTCTTCTCTATAACACGATCTAAATGAAGATGAAGTTATATGAACAGTTTATATCTTCAAATTTTTAGATTTTTTTTATCAAAATTGTTCCTTTATTATGTCTAGAATTGCTAGATTTACAGATCTTCGATTCTTTAGATGCCTGTGGGTTTTCATTCTCGGATTAACCGTAGGTTCTTTGTAAAGGTAAATTTATTTTGCAAAACCGTCAGCAAAAAAAGTTAGAAAAAACAATTAACTGACAGACTAACTGTAAATATATATTTTATTTCGACTCTGTTTTTTACTAAATTTTCATCTTTCGTAGAAAATTTTAAGGAGATATAAATTGAGAAAGACTGATACTTTGAAAGAAGAAATTGACTCTCCTTACTTTTAAATTATTAATCACTATAAAAAATGAATGATAGCTAAACAAAATGTTTAATATTGTGTTTGCTCCCTGCTTATAAAGGCTATACAAGGACTAATTTTAATTTGAGCTAGTAGAATTATTTCAGTTATATATCATTTGTTTAAAAAAAAGAACTGATATCTACTAAAAAACAACTTTTCAAAAGTAAAAAATAAGCCAAGCAAAAAAAAAAAGAAAAGAAAAGAAAAAAGGTGAACGTTGTGGCTAAAAAATAGTGTGATATCAAATTTCCAAGCTTATATTGCGGTACTTATTTAACACTTTTTGATAAAAATTTACCATTTGTAAGTCGAGTACCTAAGTATGCGTTGATAGAAAGCCTTTTCTCCTTTACTAAATACATCATAACGTGTTTCTGAAAATTAATTTTTTTTTAAATTATGCGTGATGGGCTTGGCGGCCATCTTTCCATATTTTACACAAATTTCTAAGCACTCAAGCTCGTAACATATTTGCATTATTAAGAATTTCGAACTTATAGTTTTAGCTACAGACAGATAAATTAAGAAAGTTTTTTATTTTGAAAAAACAAATTGATTTTTACTGCTTTAACTAATTATTTAACCCCACTCCGAAAAAAGAGAATCATAAGATGAAACCTGAAGTTACTTCAGCTTTATTTTTAGACACAAATTTTTTGGCACTCATTTCCATAAATTAAAAGAATAAAATGTTTGCTTTAGTAACAATTTCGAACTTCCAATCTTAACAATGAACTTGTGTGCTTAGAAATGTGTGTAAAATATGGAAAGATGGCCGCCAAGCCCATCATGCATAATTTAAAAAAAAATTAATTTTCAGAAACACGTTATGATGCATTTAGTAAAGGAGAAAAGGCTTTCTATCAACGCATCCTTAGGTACTCGACTTACATATGGTAAATTTTTATCAAAAAATGTTAAATAAGTACCGCAATATAAGCTTGGAAATTTGATATCACACTATTTTTTAGCCACAACTTTCACCTTTTTTCTTTTCTTTTCTTTTTTTTTCTTTTCTTTTTTTTTTTTTTTTTTTTTTTGCTTGGCTTATTTTTTACTTTTGAAAAGTTGTTTTTTAGTAGATACTTCAATATCTCGACCAAGTTCGCTGGCCAGCTTCATCAGCCATCTTGTTTCAAAATAGCGGCCATTAAATTAAAAAAAATTATATTTAAAGTGATGTGCAAAAAAATTAGAAATTGAAAAAGGTTTCTTTCTTAAGTATTTGACCTTGATATAAGGATTCAGGAACATTTTTTGTTTGTCTTTATCTTAAAAAATGGCTCAGATATAGCAATTTCAATACCTAATGTGCGTGACATTTTGAAAAATCTGATTTTTTGCCTGCGACAGCACTCGTATATATCAATCGATTCCGAAGTGAGTGCGCATGTGCACAGCAATTACTAAGGTCTCGACCAAGTTCACTGGTTAGCTTCATCCACCATGTTGTCTTAAAATGGCAGGCACTTTAAGAAATCGCCAAATTTGGCAGCCAAATGTAAGTTACTTTAAATAAAAGCAGCTTGGATAAAGCTGACTAATTTCGCGAAATTCTCATTCATAATGATTTAGTATTGATAAAAATTAGTATTGAATCTCCTATATTCGGTTTCCACTAAATTGAGCTTCGTGTGTTTTAATAATATAAGTTGGCTTTTTTAAAATAAGGAATATGAAAGCTACCTCTTCCTCCCGCCACTGGCAGGAAGGACTTTTTTGGAATCTAGTTTTACCTTCCGGTCCCCGGGTCCCCCCAATTTTTGTGAAATTCGTTAAAAATTCCTTGTACATCTTATAAATTGAAGTAACCGTAATGTTGGAAAATACAATTATCATACCGCGGAACAGATTCATAAGGTATGTAGAAATATGCATGCACATTTTTTTTTCGAAATCGCATAATATCTTCCAGGGACTCGGTCAATCGAAATTTTGAAAAAAAATGCCATAAATTGCTTTTTATCTGTTGTACATGTATAATAGAATGCATCATGCAATAAGAAAGAGTGCAATAAAAACATTTTATCTGTGAAAAATACACAAAAATTTAAATTTCAAGAATGAGAACAAACATATAAATCTGTTAAAAGTGTTCAACACGTTTAAAGTTCAATTAAATTAGTTCGTGCTCTTCAAATTAAAAATATAAATATTCGAAATGTTTCGGTTTTGTGTTTATTGTTGGTCCTGTTGGCGTTTTGTCACCTTATAATTTGACTTAGTCTCAAAGTATGGCATAATGGATCTTATGAATCCATCCATGTTGCTTGCATCACAAACTGTCGCGATAGCTTCAGTGGTCACTCTGACACACCATTCTACACTTTGAGTGTTGCATGGGAACTCAGCAAACGAAATAGTGTCTTCACGATCACGTTTGTCAATGCGCATCTAAATCATCGCATGAAAGATTAGAAAAAATAGATGGTTTTGTAACTTCTGCCTTATCCCAAATAATCAGATCAATATAATCTGCTGCGCTAAAATTGATTGCAGGAATTTGAACTGCTTAACTTCTCCACTTGTGTTCGCACTTCGCTCTTTAAGGATTCTACGAAATCCTAGTTCGCGGATGTGTTTCTTTTCAACAAAACCATCAGTTACCATGCCATGCCACTCAGCATGTTTTCCGGATATGAAAAAATGTATTGCGCTGGATTACTGTGTCAATTATAACTTTAACTGCCTGGGGCCTATCCATGAAAAAATAAATCATTTCTCAAAGATGGCTTGCACATAATTGCAAACCTTACACGTGCGTACACCTTGATTACAAGCTCCGTCAATAACTGCAGATTTAACGTTGTATCCGGAGCTTCCTCATACAGTCTCAGAATTCTGTTGGCGGTAATAACCCAGCTGCTATGTGAATGTCTACCAGGAAATCTATTTGCAAGGTCTTCCGAACAACTTCCTTTCTTAATAGATAGAATCACTTTCTTCAGGGATTTTTTATCGGTACTGATCTTCAATAACTGTTCCGAGGTTATAATTAATTTCGAGTAGTCTGTAAAGAAACGGTGGGGAGGGATTCACACTTGTTCAAAATTTTTCTAATCGGCCCGCTAATCTGTATGGTCCCCTACTGCATCCGTCTAGCACGAACTGATTTAAAAGAACTTTAAATTTTTTGAACACATTTAACAGATTTAAATGTTTGTTTTCACTCTTGAAATTTAATTGTCTGTATACTTTTCACAGATAAAATGTTTGTATTGCACTCTTCCTTCTTGTGTGATGCATTCTATTATACATGTACAACACATAAAGGGGAATTTACGACAATTTTTTCGGAATTTCGAAAGACCGAGTCCCTGGAAGATATTATGCGATTTCGAAAAAAAAACTATGCAGGCATATTACTAGGTACCATACGCAACTTTTCCATGGTATGACATTTTTATTTTCCAACGTTATGGTTATTTCGATTTATAAGATGTACAAGGCATTTTTGACGAATTTTGCAAAAATTGTGGGACCCGGGCCACGGGAAGATAAAACTTGATTTCGAAAAGATTGTGCAGGCATATTACTATGTACCATACACAACTTTTCCGTGGTATGACATTTTTGTTTTCCAGCTTTATTTTTATTTAAACTTCTACAATGTGTTTTTGACGAGTTTGGCGAAAATTGGTGCTCCCGGGGGCACTGGAAGTTAAAATTTTATTTCGAAAAAACTGCGGAGTTTTATTACTGAGGACCATACACAACTTTTGTGCGGTATTACATTTTTATTTTCCAATTTTCGGTTTTTTCACTCCACCCTTTTGTACAGTGTAATCAGTAGTATTTTTTATAGACAAGCGATTACTTTATATATATATAATAGTTCTTTTAATTGGATCAAACAGAAACTTTCCTTCTAATGAAACTGATTATTCTTATATATTTAGTGTGATACGAAAACATTAATTGATATCTGAAAATATGGTTTTTGAATGTAATTTTATGAGATAATAATGCTCTAAATCGTTAGACTTCCACAGTCCTTTTCCTTTTGTACTTTTTATTGCAGAGATTTATAAGTTTTAAAGTAGTTTTACAGCTTAATTAAATATGCACAATTTTATTGTAAAATTTTAATTGTTGTGTAATTTACTTTCCAATAAATGCTAGAATTTTCCTCCAGGAGAGTGAAATTATTTTTATGAGTTGCAATAAGTTAGTTAGATCAATTATTATGTATTAGGTTGGGTGTAATTTTAAACTGCGATAAAATGTAGGTTAACGGCACATTTACTTTCGAACTTGCACAAAGCCACAGCTTACGAGCCACGTTTCATTTGAACAAATGTATTAATTGACATGTGTTGATTAGCATTGATTTTTGGCCTTTCGATAGATTAGAAAGAGTTTTTATATTAATTTAATATAGTTTAGGATGTTTATTTATTGCATATCAGATTGATTTTTATTTAATGATTGTTTAAATGTGTTATAAAAGACAACTGACAGGTTCATTTAGCAAGTTTTATTGTACCAGTTTGTAAGGAGATTAATGTGAGATTTAGAGGAAAGGAAAGAAAATTACGCGTTCGAGTAAGTAACATTTTTTAATTCAAAATATTTCCCACTGGCATTTAAACACGTATGCCAGCGGTTTACTACCTCCTGAAAATCAATTGAAATATTTAGCTTTTTAAGGTGCAATAAAATTTAAAATGCTGCTTCGGACTCTGACGGCTTTTCTCCCTCCGGCGCGTAGATATATAGGAATGAGATGGTAAATCAGGCGAGTTGAATCACAGAAATATTTCATCAGAAAAATTACGGCAGAAACTTAACTGCAAATTTCAAATTTACGTTGCTTTCGCTGTTCAGTGCATTCATCCAGTACTCGTGGTTCGAGTTTCCTGACATGTTCTATCTTCCAAATGAATTCAAAACTGTTTGATACTGATACACCAAACTGTTTGACATACTCTCTAACTGTGAGTCGAGTTGCCGCAACAGTTTTTTCAACACGACTTTATCAAAAGCGGAATGTCACCACCAATCGCTCTCATATTGAATACTTATCTCGCCGCACAGTGGAGTATTTGACCCAAAACCCTGGCCCAAAATGAAAAAAATTAAAAATTCACCAACAATTGTAAAAATTACATTTTTTAATAGCTGACAAATTGGCGCGTCGATCAATGTCTATTTCAGGAACCTGATCAATATACGGTGGCTCCAGGCCTCAGTTGAAAAGAAAATTTCTTTGAAAGAAGACATGATTTTTTGTTGCTTTTTGGCATTGTTGTTACTTTTAAATGTTATTTTTTATGGCTGAATGAATTGTTGAACTGAAATTTAATAACGCTTACTTGTTTAAGAAAGGTCAGAACTTAATGTTAAACTGTGTGTTAATTAAATAGTTAATATTTTAATATAATAAAAAAACATTAAATTTGTAAAAATGGTGTTTTTAAAGCGTTTTTAAAAAGATTTTTAAAAGTGTGCAGGGCTTTACCGGGCCATTTTTGAACTATAATCGTATTGGTTATAGTTCTGAATGTCAACTCCATAAATAAGATATTCCGCATATTCTTGCCATTTTTTATATAATTTTTTTCGGGGGGACTACTTAAATCCCATTTTTTGCGACTACCGAATTGAAGAGATAAAAACTATATTTTTACTGTCGTATTGCAGGTTTTTAGCTTACAGGATATTGCCTGAGAGCTTTTGCTTCTACAGATTCTGTATGTATGGATGTACGTACATATGTAGGTACGTACATACGTACGCAACTCGATACCTCCTGATAGAAATATCAGATCTGCTTCAAATTGTAAATACTTATTTACTGAGAAAAGTTTCCCCAATTAGTTTCGGGGTCTCATAGGTAGAAAATAAAGGGAGAAACGAGGTAATTAAAGAAGTCAGGAGTAGACGCAGAAATGATTAAAAGTTTGTAATTAATATTGGCAATCATAACAAGTGGGTATCGCACTGACGAAAAAAGTTCGAAACATCTGCTGATGAAACAGCAAGACTGTCTGTAAACCTTTACAATTGGTACCCCATGATTCCAACAATGCAGAAGGTTTTGATTCATGGTGGCACTGTAATTAAGAAAGTAGTAGTACCCATTGGCCAAAGGTCAAAAGAAGCTACCGTGGCCAAAAACAAACACTTTAGATAGTATCGTACAAATTACTCAAGAAAGTGCAATAGAGGAGTTTGCAATAGAGATGTTTCAGATTGGCTTCTTTTAAACAGTGATCCTTTTATAAACTGCTCTAGACAAAGACCCAGGGAAATGAGCATGCCATACAGTAGCGAGACCTTACAACTTCTTTTTCCACTTAGGTATGATGGTACTCCTGATAAAAGCCAAGAAAAGTGTGATGAAGAAGATGAAAAACAGAGTTCTGAAGAAGCAGATTGAAATTGGTAATCTATTAAATACACTGAAAAACCAGCAACGCTATACTGTAGAGACTCTACTTTATTAAAAGTATTATTTAATGAAACTTTATCAAATGTAAGTAACCTTTATTAAATGTATATTGAATGTAATAATTATTATTAAAGTAAATTAAATGTAAATAATAAACTTTATCGATAGTACAATTAAATGCTTTTAATTAAACATTACTAGTAAATAAAACAATCTATCAAACAATTACTTTTCTCTTATAAACAGTAAACATTTAAGGCTGCTAGTCACTCAACTTCCAAACACCCTTCGGTAATGTTCAGTCTATGGGCATGTGATGTATTCATATTTTAAAAATATCTACTTAGTAAATATTTTAACTTCTTTTTTCTTTGTGCTAATAGATAAGTAACAGTAGAAGTTAGGGTGCGTCAATCATTCCCCAGTACAATAGATAATCCACCCTACGCAGCGGACTAGTCCTTTGATCACCTATAATCCCTTCGTCTTCAGCATACCAGTTCATTGTCTCCCAAAGTCCCCACTCTTCCAAAGATCAGTAAGATCTAATAACTATTTTAACAAACCCCTTCCACAGTTGATAGATAAGCTCCCACAGCAAGCGTTAGTGAGCCATTGTATTTTAAATAATATATATTTAAATTTTTCAGCTCCCTCACCCCTCCCCAGTTCCTAGTATCTACAGCTTACTAAGAGAATAAACTAACTCGCAAAATTAATCAATTAAATATTCTAATTAAACCTTTTGAATAATCAACCAAGTTAACAAGGACTAATAAAATCGATAGTGTCTTTCTAAGACTATTAACAGATTCTATACCTTTATTGTACCCACTTCCAGCCTATTTAAAGTTTTGCTTAGTCCCCCCCCCCCCCATTCCCCCTAGTTCATTTTTGTCACTGCATTTTAGGAGTTAATAAGTGATTAAATCTTATACCTTAGCAATCTTATTACCCAACAGGGTATAGGTTCTAGCATCCTCTCCTTCCCACAATTGTTTAACTGCTTGTAAACCAATTAAAATTAGTATTTATTATGTGAAATCAATTTATGTTTATGTATCTTTGCCTCCCCCAACTCCACTGGGAAGTAAAATAAAATAAACAAGTACACTTACAGTTGAAAACAGCGTAATAGAACACAACAAAATGCCACCCGGTACTCGCTCCTCCTCTAGGAGTAGCATAAACTCACCAACAGACATACGTAACAATGAACCAAAAATCAACTCAAAATCAACAACACTAAAACACAAAACGCAAAAAAGACACTAGCAGTGGCAGCTGGATCCGGCTCGGCTCGAAGGGAGCTACCAGGTCAATCATTGAAGAATTCAACTAAAAAAGAAGAGCTCCCCGAAAAGACAGTAATAACACTGAAGAATATACAAGAATATATCGACCTCACCAACGATGATGAGACAGAAGTAGATTCCGACGAAGATAGCCAACAGAATGGCTCAAAAATGGAAAAAAAGAGGCAGGTGACATTAAGAATAAGCTAATGAGTTATTGTGATCTGCCAGAAGTAAATAAAAGAAGATCATTAGAAGCTGAAAGAGGAATGCTGGCAATTAGCTATATTAAATCAATCTCAGCAAAATCTACAAAAATCACCGCTTCGACGCGCACGGCCATAGAACGAGCACTCCAAATAGTGATCAATTTGCTAATGGAGATAGAGACTAGGGCTGTGCACGCCGAGGCCAGGATAGAAGTTATTGAACAATCCACAGCCTTAAGAACAACGATCAATGAAGAAACAACTGATAAAGAAGAACTGGTAAGTATGAAAACGTCGGTCGTAAAATCATATGCAAGAGCAGTAGAAGAAGCTACAGCTACAGTAATAGTCCAAGCTAAAGAAGACAGAACAGCAAAAGAAGTGGAGCAACAAGTAGCCAGCAAGATACAAAACAAAGACGGGGTGAAGAACGTCAAGAAGACACGCAACGGCATGAAAATAGTATGTGATTCAGCGGCACAAGCCACGAGTATAAAAGAAGTCCTCACAGAAAGCGAAGAAAGTAGCAGTGGTTTGAATATCAAGACATCAAACATGAAGATGAAGAGAATCATAATCTTCCACGCACCAGAGGAAACAGATGAAACAACAGTGAAAACGAAGATATGCAGGAAGATAGGCATCCGCCCCAAGCATAATCTGGAAAAGATACGAACCCTACGGTATCTGCGGGCATCAGCGGGAAAAGTACACATACCGGTTTCGCTCCCCGAGCCCTTGGCAAATAACATGCTCAGAGAGAGAACTGTTTGCCTGTGACTCAGATAATGCCCAGTAAAGAACTATGTCACAATCCTAAGATGCCATCGATGCCAGGGGTTAGATCATCTCGCAAACCAGTGTACACAAAAAGAATACTGTCCAATTTGCGCCGGCCACCACAGATACGAAGACTGCCCCAAAATTTGAAGCGGTGTGTCATGTGCTCAACCTTCACTGAATTGAATAGATATCACCTCATAGCACATATACCAGTTGACCACACGGCTCATGGCGGGCGGTGCAGGGTTTACCGTAAACTACTGACAATAAGGCAGTTGGAATTAGAAAAAGGAAAAACAAAACTAACCACGCGTGAGGAAGTTTTAAAAGACTTAGTAAATACATACGGAGGTGTTCAACGATTGTATAGGCGTACACAAGCAGAAATCAGAGAACGTGAACAAAATAGAGTCAATTATGCATCACGCCGCCATTAAAGATAGCGCGTACTAAAAAGGCACCCAAGCGTTAAACATGCAAAAACAGAAAAATAAAAAAATACATATAGCAAGCTCCACCACAAAAGAAAACTCGCAAGATAAACACAATATGAAATTCATACAAATTAATCTACACAAAAGCTTTCTTGCCACTAACTCATTAAAGGATTATATGAGTGAAAACAAGATTAACATAGGACTGCTTCAAGACTACTATCAAAATAAAAGAACAGAAAAATAACAGCCTTTAGCGACAAAAACAGCATCTGGAAAGTAACCAAAACAAAACATAATCGATCAGCCATAGTAACGAACATAGGCACAAACGCAATAACAATCGCAGAAAAAGAACATACAACAGCAATAAAAGTAGAAAAAAATAAACTATAATAATAATAAACGTATATGCTCCCCCCTAGGCAGATTTTGCAATAGTACTTCAGGAAGTGGAAGACATACTAAAATTAGTAAAGGGCGAGATTCTACTGGCGGGGGACTTCAACGCACACTCGCAACAATGGGGGTACGCAGGTGTAAATGACAGGGGTGAAAAACTTACAGATTTTCTACTCCTAAACTCGGTCTTTGTCCAAAATCATCCAGGAGCACCAGCGTCTTTTAGTACAATAAGGGGACAAAAGAAACTAGAGGACTGGCCAGATTTAACAATAGCTACAACAAAACTAGGGACTGAAATTACAGATTGGGAAGTGAGCGATGATGAATCGGGCAGCGACCACAAGTATATTAAATTTAAACTTCAATACGATAACGCTAATTATCAAAGATATAGGTTAGAAACGAAATACGGAAAACACACTAAATTTGAGAAAACAATAAAACAAATAAGAAATAAATATATTAAAGATTTTAAAAGAATAACAAACACAGACCAGTTAAATAATATAACCTTAAGACTCCAAAACGAAATTAAAACAATAGCGTTTAAATGTTATAAAGAAAGGAAAGTACCTGTCATAACAGCGCCGCAATGGTGGGCGCAAGAGGTGAAGATAGCAAGAAACAGGGTCAGAGCGTTTAGGAGAATATTTCAAAAACAAGAAGACGAGGAAAAAACAGAAATTACACATAGAATACAAAAAAAGAAAGGGCAAAACTTAAAAAAATAGTACAAAAAGCTAAACGCGATTTATGGAAGAAATACTGTGAAGAAGTTAAAAATACATACGGACCACAATACAAGATAGCGTTGGGTAAGAAAACAAGCTTATCAAGTTTAGTCAATATCCTGCCAGACAACAAAGAAATCACAATTAAAAATACACTAAACAACTTCATAAATAGCCTTTAATTAACAGACGCAACAATGTAACATAAATTAACATCGGAAAAACCAAGAGAAGAAAAAGAAAACCCCCCTGCAATCACGCGACAAGAGCTGAACAGGATAATTAAAAACATTAAACAAAACAAAGCCCCTGGTTTCGACTATATTGATTACAACCTAATAAAACCAATTTACAATGCAGCGCCACAACTTCTTTTAACATTATACAATACTTGCCTCCACTTTAATTATTTTCCAAAATTTTTCAAAATAGGTACTGTGGTTCTGTTCCACAAGAAAGGTAAAGACCCTAAAGACCCCAAAATTATAGACCAATCAGCATTCAGTAAAATTCTAGAAAGAATAATACACGGCAGAATATCCCACCACCTAAGAGTAAACAAATATTGGAGCGATAAACAATACGGATTTAAAAAAGAATCTCGTGCGAACATGCACTTAATAATCTTATAAAAACAATTAAACAGGATAAAATAGAGGGTTACCATACATTACTCATAGCAATGGATATAAAGGGAGCATTCGATAATACCAGATGGCCTAATATATCTGAAAACCCTAGGCAATTCCCCAATCCAACTTATTTAACAAACTGAATATTGAGCTTCCTAAAAGACAGGTACGTCAGAATCGAAGAAAACGGCATTATTAAACAAAGCAGACATTCGGTGGCTGCCCACAAGGCAGCTGTCTCGGGCCTTTGCTGTGGCTGCTCATTGCAGATACGGAGCTCAAGAAAAATTGGGGAATTATCTTACGAATACAAGCATTCGCGGATGATTTTATAATAATACTTAGAGCAAAAACAAAAATCAAATTAGTTAAACTAGCTAACAAAGTAATCACAGAAATCAATGAATGAATTACAGCAAATAAACTAACGCTAAACTGGGATAAAACAGAACTGCTGTATCTAAACAGGAGAGACACAAGGAACCTTCCAACAGAGGACACATATAAAATAGAAGGCACAAAATTCAATGACAAAGAGCTCGAAGGAAAAGATTAAATAAAATACTTAGGAGTCATAATACACAAAAACCTCAACTGGCTAGCGCATTGCCAAACACAAGCAGCAAAAATAAGAAACACATTCAACATGTTGGGAGCAATGGCATCCAGGATTTGGGGCTTAAAACCAGAAATTATTAAAACTTGGTATAGGACAGTAGTTGAAACGACACTAACTTATGCCGCCCCTATTTGGGTCCACAACCTCAATACAAGGAGCAAGGAGGTATTATCCTCTTGCCAGAGACACATCCTGCTGTCCATTGTTAAGGAATATAAAACAGCCCTACCGCGGCCCTTCAGGTAATTGCAGGCCTTATTCTAATACAACTACAAGCAAAATACGAGGCAACATACGGTAGAATATCAAGACTGAGAGAAAATGTAAACCTCCATGGAACAACAATAAATCACACGGACTATCCAAAAAAAATAAACGTATGGAACACACACCCCGCAGAAACAATCGAACCAATAATAGGACACAACGTCAAAGACATAAATACCTACACAGATGGTTCAAAATTGGAATCAGGAGCTACGGGTTCGGCATTCGTAGCCTTCAAATATGAACAAAAAAATTAAAACGTAGACTGCACCTTTAAGGAAGTTTAATAGTGTCTTTCAAGCCGAACTACTGACCATACTACAAGCAGCATATTGGGGCAACAGCACAGGGATGGAATACAGCATCCACTCGGACAGCATGTCAGCCATCAAAACATTAAGCAAACCATTTAAAATCATACATCTAGTAAATGATATACAAGAAGCAATTAAACTCTCAAATAATAGGTTCAAAATTAGCTGGGTTAAAGCACATTTCGCCATCCAAGGAAACGAGGATGCCGACGAATTAGCCAAACAAGCAGCAGAAAATAAAATAAAATAAATTCCACATAACTTAGAAAGACCAATAACAAACCTTAAAAAAACAATTAAAGAACTAATTATTAAACAGTGGCAGTTCAAGTGGGATTACGGGGACACGGGCAGGACAACATATCAATACTTTCCAAAAGTAAGTACAAGCAGACTAAAGAGCTGTAAATTACACAGCCAGATATACACGGGGCATGGAACATTCCCAGAATACTTACACAGATTCAAGCGCAAAGATGAGCCAAACTGCGCATGCGGGCAATTGGGAACCCCAAAACACTTTCTAATAGCCTGTCCACTAACACAACCACACCGTCTTATACAAATCACAGCAAACAACGAGCACTTTTGGCATAATCAGCTAGCAAACAATAAACATGTACAAAACAAGGGCAAAGCAGTTATGAGATGGTTAATAGAAAACATAGACTCAATCTCTCAATAAAACATAAAAGAACAAAGATAAACACAAACCATGCCAGCGGACATCGCCACCCCAATCTAACTGCCTTATTTTCAGGTTTAATTTAAAAAAAGAGGCCCAAGTTTATCTATTAAGTTAACTGCGGCCGCAGGTGAAGGAACCTTTTACTTGAAAAAAAAAATCGATTTATCGCACTTCTGAGAGGTGAAAGTCATTTATGATGAACTGATAGCTACGGCTCACTTACACGATCCCAACGAATCATCGGAAGATAGTTAAGTGGATAAGGGAAAGATGTGTTTTAAATGAAACAGAGAATCCAACTACATACTAAAGCAAGCCAACTACAACAAAGGAGAAATTACAACAATACATCTTGTGAAAACATTCATCATAAAAAAAAAATTGACGGACTAACGGTCATGAAACAAGCCCCACTCCAGTAGTGGACAAGCCTTTTCAAATAGCTCGCAACAATGTTGCATAAATTGTGATAACATCTATTAGGTTCCAATGGACTGATCGCCATATGCGCATTCACGTATCAAGGTAACATACAAACAAAGGAAAATGAACCTGTTAAGGGATCAAAGACAATTCAAAGTGTCACAAATTAAAGACCACAACAAGTCAACCCATCAACGGCAAGTTCGCAAAGTGAGAGAACCTCAAATTTAGACATCCACCATTAATAGGGTCATAAAGAAAAACAACCTACGATAGAGACTAGCATCTCACGGTATGTGAGAAGCATATATCTAATCAAGGAAAAAGAAAAGACCCACAAGAATATGGTAAAATATTAAAAAGACAACCACCACTACAGTGACCAAATACCAAGACAATGAAACCTCCCCAGAAGAACAAGTCCACTGGGTGAGATAAGCATATTATACGAGACAAATATAATGAATTATAAAATTAAATGTTAATTTAGGTCCCATAGCTTATGTATAAGTTAAAACCTCAAGCAGCTAGCTCAATTAGGAATTAGTATATTAATCTCACTATGTCAGCTCGTTAGTCTCCTATCAATTCCCTCCTAGCTAAGTAATAGTTGCCAATTCATAGTTAACTTGCCATAAGATAATATAATAATAATAATAATAAATAAATAATATCCTGATTCTAATATTAGAAATGGTTAAAAATATAAATTCATTTTAAATAGCCAGGCAATATTTAAGTAATCTAAAGTAAATTACTCTAATTAGTTTAATGTGACCTAGTGCTATAGGATAATATTAAAACAATATATATAATAAATGATAGTTAAGTAAATAGCTATAAGTAAGTTTTACGTGTAATAACATGTACAAGCTAACCCCTTTCCCTTTCAGGGTTTTGACTGCCGCTTCTTTATTATTCGTAGTTGCACATAGGCTATAGCCTGCACAAACTACCGGACTCTCTCCAATGGGAAGTCTACGGAGCCAGTTTCTACGCGGCGGGGTACGGTGGATAGGTAGTCTGCATCGTTATTATTGCCTAGCATTTCGGCCCAAAATTAACTTTCGGTGCAACTTGTCTATTTGCGGCCCTTTATTATTTTTCTTTTTTGCTCCCCCCCTCCCCTTCAAAAATCTATTTTCTTACGACAAGTCTGCACCAACAATTCGGATTTTAAACCTCAGGTCAATCTGAAGTAGTTCGGGCAGCGGTGGCCCAGTTGGCAGAGCATCGAATCCGCAGCTAAGGCCGCGGGATCAAGGTCTACTCCTGTCTATAATCCGCCATGTACGCTAATGGCGCCTGGTGCATGTAAAATCCGTCGTGGGTGCGAAGTCCTCCAAGTTACCTGTGAACTATACCTCTGGAGGTGCCTTGCCAGGTAAAGGTCTCGTCATCTGATCAAGGTTTTAAATTACGAGATCAACTTGAGTAGCAATGTGCAGCTGCCAAACAACAGGATATAACGTTAAGTAACCGGCAAAACAAAGTATACACAAACGAGCAGTAGGCACTGCAGATAGGATGACGATCGAGGCAATGGTGTCAGGTTTATTGCCGCTCCGTGGCGATTAGGCGGCCTTTCGCCCCGATGCCAGGTACTAAACCCATTAAGGTGGGGCAACTCGTCAGGTAGGGCCCTGGTCATCGGTTAGAAAGAAAGAAAGATATAAAATATTGAACTAAGCTTTGGATTTGTATGTATACTACACAATATGCTAAAAGTTAGTTCAGTGAAACGCATGACGCAATTAAAATTTCCATTCAGCCATTTCCGTGAATAAACGGAAATGTTCTTTAGAACTTTTGTGCAGCCCTGTATATGATCTATAGAATGTATCCACACCAAGTAATATTAAAAGAATAGTTTAAATAGTAAAAAGGCATATCACAATTACAAACGCATTTCCAGAAATTATTGTTCATAGACTTTAATGAATTTATTCTTCAGCCAGATTCTTTTGTGTGTCCCTGTAAATGAACGATATATTCTATGCACACCATATACTACAAGTGACTTAGTACACCTCAGTGATGTATATAAATTTCAGTACGTTTAAAATAGTGTCATATCATTAAAATACAGAGCAAATGATTTTTTCCATAGACCATAATGCTAGGAAATTCTTTTGTGTGTCTCTGTAAATGAACTGTAAATGCTGTAGACTTTTGACAATACCAAACATGCCATAGTAATACCCAATAACGTCTAAGAATTTCAAGGACATCGGTCTATATTTACACAGAAAAATATTTTTGGTCATGATTTCGGGTCAAATACTCCACTGTGCACCGGAGCGAAATTATGAAAATCATCGATTTATGTTCTGTTCTGGTACTGCTTACTGGCCCTGTATCTTATCAATAAGCTTGGGCATCATTTCGTCTGAAACCGTACTCATGTAAAATCTCACGTAAGTCTTCTTTAACAACATAATTTTGGAAACACTCTCAAACGATCAAGTATTTCTGTAGCTTAACCAATGATGTTATATATTAAACACATTGAGTGAATATACTATACATATATGATTATTTTTGCAATTGGATTAATCTGCAGGCATTGGAAAGATGTGAAACACGGTACTTTGAAAAATATGCCATTATTTTCCGAGCTGCCTGGTATTTAAACCAAGGTCATAGTACCTAAATGTGACGTCACATAAATGCGACAATATTCTTGCACATAAAATCTTAACGCAGGAATCGTATATAAATGCTATATTATGAAACTTCTGAGCTTTATCAATAAAATGTGAAAGGTTTCACTGCATTTAAAATGTTTTTCTTAAAAATTCGCGTTATAGTTGCACATCGTTCACAAACGAAAGCCCCAATAACTCCCCAAATATGGAAAATAAGCTATTAAATGGTATCAAGTTTTCGCGTTTCTAACTTTGAAGATAAAATAAACGCATCAAGGCCAAAGCCCCGAGCGTATGTTTAGTCTACTTGACGTGGAAGCTCTAACAAGGAAGTAAGTTTTCATATTTGAGTATCACATAATAACCGCAGCTTGTTTAATCAAAGAATAAAGACATATGATTATTATATTATTCAATATTATTATATGATTGAATCTCTGAATATTCTTGTGTAGCCTAAAAAAGCTTATATTAAAAATAGGTTTAAAAATTTGGCAATCTTTTCCAGAATTATTTTTCGATCACAGTGCCCTTCTGTGCTAAAACAAAATTACAAATCACGAACTATGAAATAATTAAGTACTTTTAGAAGACACATGCCCACCAATCACTTGGCTGATGACAGTTTAGCTGCCATTTGGCGATAATTTTCATTGACACGTTTCCTTCCCATGAATCTATTTTAACCATGATTTTCATGTTAATGAATCAACTATTAATGATGATCTCTCTTCTTAGAAGAGCAACATTTCGCTTGATTTTAACATTAACGATAACTGAATAACGACGACAAATGAGGAATTAACACCTAATACTGACTTCTATGAAGAACAAATTTTGCAAGAACAAAATTGTCAGTAGAAAGACATTTGCTATAAATATAAGTGATGCAGAATTTGAATTTTTTAGAACAATAAAAGCATATTAAAAAACCCTGCCTTAAACAGGTCAAATCATATTTGATAACGGTCTGGAGTGCAAAAAAGATCGCATTCGAAAATATATTTTCTGGAAGCTAATTCCTCTGTTGATTTTGAAAGCTGTTTCATGAAGAAATCAAAATCCAACCAAAAAGCAAAAAGACCAATATTTGTAGAATGTTTAACAACTGGAGTATATGTAAGAACATAAAAGAGGAGAATGATGTAAAAGAGCGAATACAGTGAAAAGAATCGGAAAAGAAAAAACAATTAAAGCTTCAAAAAACAGAAAAAGCGTTCCAAAAACACAATTCAACAAAAAGTCAGCCACTGGAAGAATCATGAAGTAAAGCTACAGCAGGAACAGAAGACATGAAGAAGCGCCCTACACCTGACAATGATGTAGATCGATACTTTCCATAAACCAATTAAATTTAAAAAATCAAAAAACCCGACTGCGTAAAAGAGCAAACTAATTAATTGTTTCTCATCAATGTGAAACTATTTTTTATATTACTTAACTATTTTTTTTTATTTACTTCTACTGATGACTTTTAAGTTGTGTTTAATTGTTAGTTCTTATCTATAAACAATGTTTTGATGAGGTCTATAGATGTCTATGAAGGCTAGAGTTGCAGTAAAGCTAGAGATCCTACCTACACAATTTCCAGGTTGTGTAATATTTAAACGGAGCTTCTGACTGTAAAATAGTCAATGAAACATCATTTTCATTTTGATAGACCTATCCAATGATACGCCACTCAATATGGTGCGTAAATTTTTTTTTCGTCTCTACCGCCCTTTTGAATATATAAAAACAAAACCTAGCCTATAACCATTGGACAATTAAGACGAATCGATAGAGACCTCATTCATTAAAATCCATCCAGCCGTTTTAATGTTTAGAGGGTATAAATAAATCCACATACCCAGATACGAGTGAAACACCCCTTCTTGGCAGTCGGGTAAAAAGGAAATATTGAGGTCATCACGAATGTTTAATAGCTAGTATGTGTTAAAGGTAAACTGACCAGTTAAATATTTGTTTAAAATGTATAGTTATAAATATTGCTTTGGTAAAATGTTTGTCGTAGCGTAGGTGGGGGGTAAAGATACGCACTTGCCATACATTTTGATTTTTAACGCACACATTGGTCTAAATTTATGTAATGATTGATTAAAATATTAGATTAGAACCTTAGGCAAGTGCCACCATCAACCGACATTCTGTCAAATTATAATTCTGTGAGAAATTGCAATTTTTAAAAACATTGCTCTGCGTATCTTTGCCCCATCGATTGGGGTAAAAGTATGCCGTGGTGGGGCAAAGATAAGGAATTGCCCCATTAGATTTTTACGGAGATTTTTGCCCCATTACTGTGGTTTTTGCCCCATTTCCAATAAAACTAATGTGTTATGCAAAAGCATTATTAAATTGCACTAGTATTTATAGTTAAATTGAAAATTGTAAGTTAAACCATGAAAAAACAGAAAAAAAACAGTGGTCTGTGAGATCGAAAATAGCAGTTAGCCTTTAACTAAAGCGACAAAAATTGTTGCATAAAAACTGTGAGCGGTCCCAAAAACCCCTTGATCGTAGAATGAATAAAAGGGTTGACTGACTCATAAAATACTCTTTTTGCGCTAAACTTTATGTAAAGCCTGTTATAATAAAAATTCTCTTCATTTAGAAGTCTTTAGCGATACCACTTAGTTTTTAACCTAATCAAAATTAAACTAACATCAATAATTAAATAAAAAATTACAAGTTAAGCTATGAAAACTGAATATAGCAGCGGTCTGTGAGACTGTTAACAGGAGTTAAGGGCTAAGACTTAAAACAAAATCGTTTTATGAAACAAGAATATTGATTTTTAAAAGTAGATAAGTAGATACCTACGTTTTATATTGAAAAAAACTTAACTAGAAAAAGGAAAAGGTAGTTAACTAGCTAAGTAGCTATTATATTTTACTTGTGCGTATCTTTGCCCCAAGACGGGTGCGTACTTTTACCTCATTTTGCAGTAATTTACTTAACCGGCTACCGACAAGTTTAAACAAATGCGATCGAGGTAAACTATACGGCATTTAGAAGCTATAGATTTTCCATTCTCCACTGAATTTTTGGATTAGTAAAAATTCGAAGTATTGTCAGCTAAACAATAAAGTAAAAATTTAAAAATATTATATCAAAATGCGAAAATTTAAACTTACCTTATTTTCTTGGCACGGATTGATACTTATTTCACAAGGTTTGAACACACAATTACTACACTTCAGACCAAACTACCACCTAGCGGTCATGATTGTAGAAATGTTTCTTCATATTCAACCAGCCAATGCGTATCTTTGCCGCGTGCGTATCTTTACCCCCACCTATTCTATCTGTAATTAATTGCTTCTTGTTTCTTACATGGTCAAAATTAAAAGTGTTTAAAATATGAATTTTGACCCATTCATTATTTAATCACATTATATTAAATTTTCTGTATCTCAAAGTTATTTTTTCATCACTTACGTTATAATTTACATTTTGAGTAGTTCAATAAAAAGTATTTCATCTTCCAATTTATATAAATCGGTAGCAATCATGAATATTCTAAGTTGAACTGACATGCATAAAATGCATTGTCACATTTAAACACTCTGTGGTTTTATTTACGTTTTAACTACTGTAAATGTGACAACATGACTTAAATGCGACAATCTTATATTGTTACATTACGTTAAAGATTCTACAAAACAAGTTAGTTTTGACATAAACGCGCAATATTCAATCCTTTTCTGTTTAATAAAATATATATTTATTTAATAAAATGCTAAATATACTCTAAATGTGACATGGCTCGCATGTAGGTACAATAAATTTATAACTATTAGATTGATTTTCGACTTGAAGCTCTGATAAAACTATCGTATTTTTTTCATATGTTAAAATATTAAAAATAAAATATATAAAAGGTACCATGGTTTTATGAACGGCTTCATATCGAAAACAATATAAAATTCATAAAATTAAAATACATTAAAATAATATAAATAAACCTATATTTTGAATCTTGTACGATACAATACAAACTTCAAACAAATATCGAACTCTAACAAGCAATAAATATGAATCATAGTAATATTAAATGCATCAAAACATCTTAGAAAAAAGAGGAAAAACCCAAACCCCTTCCTGGTCTGAAAATCAATACTTATATCCTAGAAAAAAGAATAAAAACGATATCCAAAAACCCATCTTGGTCTGAAAATCAATATTTATCTCATTTTTCATATTCATATTTAAGAAACATTCATTAACGCTGGCTTGCAGTCTGAATTAGTTTTGCACACTTAAGGGGTAACGCCACTTTGGCTGGCTTAAAGTTTTGTTTGTCATTTAAACACATTATCGTTAGAAAATCATATTTTATTAGTTAGAAAGGAATATCGAAACTGAAAGGGTAATTTTAAAGCCATGGGAAGCAGAGAGTGCCATAGCGAGAAAACAATAGTGGAAACTTAAGGCGTATTTACATCAGAACAGTATTTTGAAAATTGCTAAACTCTCTACCTCTGTCATTTTTTAATCATTCTTGATAATCCTAGAAAATTAAACTTTAACTCTTTTTCTATCGAACTATGTAGGCTTTTTTCGAAAGAGTTATATCTCGCTATCCTGTACAACCAGGGGTGGTGTTAGGGGCGGACAAACAAGGCAATGTTCGGGTGCCAAACCCGAACGGAGATGTTGGGCGGTCACCAACTCGCATTATGCGTTTAATAATGTTTTAAGTTTTAAAATGTACTAAGTGAAAGTCAAACAAAGTAGTTTTTAAACACAAGTTATAGCGTTTTCCATTTTTCCTTTCTTCTGTAAATATAAAAAAATATATAAATTGGATAAACTTTGGTTTTTGATGGTTATACACTGTTTGGATAACCTTGATAGATATATCTCGACATCTATATAACGGAATTTTATCGAACATCATATTCAGTAAGACCATGGCCTTTTTAGGTGCAGATTAGCTTTTAGTATATATAGCCCAACAGGTTGCTACGTTATGCTGTGTTATCACGGTTCCTTTAATAACTGTATCTCGGCATCTAAGAGATGAAATTTGATAAAATGCCAGTATTCACTCAGAGTTTGACTGAAATTGGTGCTGATTAACTTTAGGTATATATTGCTCAAAATGTGACACTGCTGTTCTGTGTTTTTTCCTGATTATTGTAATAGATGTATTTCGGCATCTATGGGATGGGATTTCACTAAATTTAATACTGAATATGTTTATTAAATCAATGTTTAATCAGTTTTGAATTTGCTCACTTAACAAGGAGATGCAATTTATTTTTTTCAACAAACATTGTATTTCTACTTTAATTTATAATTGTTAGAAATGCACAAAATTTTATATTTGAAGTTATCAATTAAAAATTATATGTTGGTCAAATTTCTCCTTTGAATACCCAAAATTGTATTCTGTTGAACTTTGCTTTTTTTATTCCTTGATCACTTTGTCTACGACTTAAATTCAATAAGATGCACTATCCTTCTTAATTGTTGATGTGTAATAGCTTTATTTAAATGAATGTATTGGAACTTTATAGAAAATTTTGTTTTGTGATGACCTTTGCATAGTAGTCTGATAACTGCATGTTTTGAAACAGACTGTCAAAGTTGGCATTGTAATCCATTTTTCTCATATAGATTTTTATAAAAATGGAGCTGATTAATTTTAAGTATACATTGCTCAAAATGTGGTGCTGTTCATATGGATATTTCACGATTTTTGTAATAGCTATATCTCGGCATCTATGGGATGGGATGGGATTTCACTAAATTTAATATAGAAGATGTTTAATAAAAATCCTGTTTATTCAGTTATGGATTTGCTCATTTAACAGAGGCGCTGCTATGCTATTTTTTGCAAATAATATTGTATCTGGACTTCAGTTTCTATTGGCTAGAAAGGCCCAAAATTTTATATTCGTGCTTATTAATTAAAAATATATATGGTGCTCCTATTTTATTTAAATATCCAAAATCCGGCGCTGTTGAACTTTGCTTTTTTTTTATTCGCTGATTACTTTGTCTATTAGTTAAATTCGATGAAATGCGCTATCCTTCGTAATTGTTGATGTGTAACAGATTTATCTAAATTAATGTATTGGAATATTATAGAATATTTTTTATTAGTGATAGCCACTGTATAGTAGTGTGATAACGTCATGTTTTAAAAAAGACTGTGAAACATGGCGTTTTAATCCAATTTTCAAGGCGCAACAGTACGTGAGAGGTCATTATGGGACAGCGATAGAAGATCTAGTCATCAATCGATAGTAAGTAATGTTGTAAAAAAATTAACAAACTACCGGGTGTCCCAAAAAGGACTGACTGATTTTAAAATTCAATAACTTGCAAACGGCGACAGATATTTAAAAAATTCTTGCAGGAGGGTTATGCATAAGGTCAAAAGTTTTATTACAGTGATTTTCAATTTTAGTTCGATTTACAAATAATAGATGGCGCTGTAAGCAATAGTCGCTAAATTCAGGCTCAATTTTTGGTACTTCGTGGCCCGGATAATACATTTCCATCTCCTTTTTCTGCATGGAACAAGATAAAGGACCAGAAATCCAGCCTGTATTTAGCGACTATTGCTTACAGCGCCATCTATTGTTTGTAAATCAAACTAAAATTGAAAATCACTGTAATAAAACTTTTGACCTTATGCATAACCCTCCTGCAAGAATTTTTTTAATATCTGTCACCGTTTGCAAGTTATTGAATTTTAAAATCAGTCAGTCCTTTTTGGGACACCCGGTAGTATACTGTGGCGATCGTAAAATTTGCTTGTGCGTTATTCGAATATATTAATTCAAATATCTCTGCTAAACACCCACAATTACGATACATGATGCATTCCTTTGAATTTAACTTGGAGTTAAATAGATCAGTATAAAAATGCATAACTCAAAGGCAACCCATATTGGTAAGCGAAATGCAAAATCCAACCAACACATATATATATTATTAATAACAGGAAATATAAAATTTGGTGCATTTCTATCCAATAGAAACTATGATTAACTCTAATGTTCTCGTAAAATTAGCATTGCAGTGTCCACTATTGAGTGAAGGAAACAAAACTTGCATCAATTTTATTGTTATTAAATTTGTTACATATCAAATTTGTTGAAATACAAACCTATAGATGAGGAAGTATAGCTACCTCGGAAATCATAAGAAACACAGCACATCAGTACCATGTGCAGGGTTATATTTATTGAACCCTAATCAGGAACCATTTATGTCAAAATCTAAATAAATATGAATTTTGAGCAAATTTTATCTTATATATTCCGAGATACAGGAATCGTGAAAAACACAGAATAGGACCATCATTTATCAGGCTATATAAAACCAAACATAATCTTCTCTAATTTATGATATGGTCTTACAGAATATGGAGTTTGATAAAATTTCCGAGCATCATTTTTTTAAAGATAAATTACCCACAAAATTTTACTACGTGCATGTAGGCATACAGACAGCCAATTCATATTCAACATATCTCAATACGTGTAAATCCATAAAAAAACAGATGTCCAAAATTTCCACGAATCTAATATTTTTTCAATTATAGATACAGAAGAAATCAAAACGAAAAATGACATTTCATTCTAAATTATTTCTTCACTTGAAAATTTCATGTTTTTGTATGTAAATATCAACGTTTTAGTGAGTCAGAAAGCCTCTTTTTGTTGAGCGGCAATCAATATCCAGTGAACCAAAAAAAAAAGTTGGACAGCAACACGATTAGATTTTGCTGCTTAATATTGTTTTAACCAATTTTTATATCGTAATCTAACAATATTAAAGAAAAAGATAATTTAATCGAAGATTGAAATAGTTTTATTTAATCTTAATAAAATGTTAAATTAAATTTTTAAATAATTTAAAAATAAATTGTTCGTTTTCACTGCCAAAATAAAACTTGGACACTTATTTCACTTTTACATTGGATTGACATTGTGCAAATTTTTAATAGGGTGTTGATTTCTGACACGAGTCCAAGTCAAAGCTATGAGACTGAAACGTGCTGAAATTTCCTTTTGCTGGATTGAAAATTCTCAAAAATGGGGAAAAAAGCAAACTTCTGTTTGTATGAAAAATTTAATTGTTAAACTATGGAAAAAGCAGAAAAGTATACGATACACTGCAGAAACTTTGAAAAAGCCACGTGCAACAGTGCATTACATAATAAATACATACAAAAAGAACAGATTTTTGCAAAGACCTAGTGGAAGTGTTAGGCCCAGAAAGACTTCCTTATCTCAAACAGAAAGACGTATTGTGAGATTTGTGGAATCCTAAAATTTCTGTTGTTAATAGGGCCCGAGCGTTGAAGGAGGGATCTATAGTGAATTTGAATCCACAGACTATAAGAAATTTTTTACATTCCAAAGACCAAAGAGTATACACACCACGAAAAAATCCATGTCTCTCCGAAATGTAAGAAGACATCTTGAATATGCTAAAGAATATGTTGGAAAGCCACGAGAATTCTGGAAGTCTGTTCTTTTTACAGATGGGTTGACATTTAATTTGTTTGGATCTGATGGTCGGCGTTTCGTATGGAGAAGGGAAGGAACAGCGCTAATATCAGCAAATATAAAAGCGACTGTAAAACATGGTAGCGGATACATTATGGTGTGGGGTTCAATGGGAGCTAGTGTGTTGGAACTCTAGTGTTCATTGAAGATACAATGAACAAAATGATGTATATGAACATTCTAAAAGAAAATTTACCAGAAACGCTTCAAAATTAAATTAAAATGAAAATCATTCCTTTTCCCAAGACAATGATTCTAAGCATAGAGCTCGGATTGTACAGGAATACTTATTATACAAAGTGAAAAAGTGATACCACATCCTACCCAAAGTCCGGATTTAAATCCTATAGAACATTTGTGGGCTTATATGGAGAAACAATTACTAGAAAAGGAGAATAAAAAGAATAAAAAGAATGAAAATGAACTAAAAACTGCTATTTTCAATATATGGCAAAATGTATCATCAGATTGAATCGAAAAACTGTCCCTTTCGATGAATACGAGGCTACAAGCTGTAATAGCAGCAAAAGAACATCACATGAAATATTTGATGGTTTTGAAATGCAGTAAACCAACGTTTAAAATGCACAAATAATGCGTGAAAAAGCAGCAAAAAGTTTTGCTGCTTTTTCACGCATTATTTGTGCATTTTAAACGTTGGTTTACTGCATTTCAATATTCCTGCACAAAGGCTTTAATTGCTATTTTAATTTGATGGTTTTGTTTTAAATTCGTTTTGGCCACGTTTTATTAATTTATAATTTAGATATAACTTTTATTAAAGTAAAATAAAACTGTGTAAATCATCTTAATAATTGTTATTATTTTAAACAAATTTTTACCTTTAAAGAACAACATAGAGTAAAATAATTAAACATTGAAATCAATAGAAGCTGTTGTCCAACTTTTTTTTTTTTTTTTTTTTTTTTTTTTTGGTTCACTATAGTTCGAGTAAGTTCGAGTATTGTAGACAACAGTTTAAGATTCTATTTGTAAGTGAACTTAAAATATTTGAGATACATCAAAATTTTGTAAACAACAAACTTGGATTATTTCTCAACATATTTTTAGTGCGTTTAAAGTGGATGTAAAAAATACATATCAATATTTAGCTTTTTTTTTTTTTTAAGTTATACTTTTCAGGTAATGGCAACCAGTTGGGTAATATGAAATAGGGTTATAAATAATATTAAAATTGCATGAAAATCCACAATTTACAAGAATAACAAAAATTATTTAAAATGTAAGCATTAGTAAATCATCTATAATTCATCACATTCATTGAAAAATTGTTTTACTTTTTACGAAAACACATATGTAGTCTATTGTCTCGGCTCCACCACAGTCCACATGGGTCCACACCAAGCATTATATCCGCTCCTCTCCTCTTCCATCCTCTGAATATTTTCTATTGTAAAACAAGCACACAGCAACTTCCTCATCTGGTGTACAACCTGATAAAAACCCATCTCAAATTATACGTCGGAGTGGAATGATTGTTCGTCTTCATTAGACACGTCTTGAAACAGTTGTCAAGCTGACATCTCATATTACCCGACACAACATCTTGAAAATAAAATCTCTTCACTCATCAACATGTTAGCATAGAGTAAAACAGATTAATACTGCAATAAATATAACAGTTCGTCTTTATACTAAACTTTATAACATCACTGACAATGAAATTTTATAACTAATATTAATTTTATAAAATTTACCGGCAAAAAACTGAAAAAATTGAGAATAAGATTTTATTTCACAGCGTCGCTCCAGCAACAGATATTCAACCAGAACTGAGCACAGTGCCTCATTAGAGTACTAGGATGTCGTTTGGCAGATTTACACTTGGCTTCAACACTGTATGTGGCAGATATTGAGTAATTCCATATTGCCCGATAATTTCATAATACCCGAAATTCTTCTATATATATTTTATAACAGCCTTAAATTTTTTAATCCTGAAGTAAAGTATTTATCAAGAGTTAAATCGCATTCACAAGTAAATAAGCATAATCTATTTACTTGTTGCTTTATATCAGGGGTTCTAACTGGTGTGGCGTGAGAGGCCATCATGCGTATCGCAAAAATTTTAGATTTTAAATATAACAGAAGCATCGATAGTTTAACAAACAATATTTGATATTATAGTATTTGTAATATGGAATGAAATTTAGTGTCATAAACTATTATTTGGTAGGTTATTTCACAGCATGTTTACCCTTTATATGAATATGCCAGGAAATCATAAAAGTGATCTCATATTTTCAAATAAATATAATCCTTTCTGGGAAAAAATAAGCCTATTGAATTAAAAAATGTTGCAATATAAAATGTAGTAGAAAATTTGGATAGGGAATGATTTAAAAGAATACTTGTCTGAACATCCCATCTTGCAAAGAAAATATTCTAATTTTTAAAATCTAAGCTCTGACATCTGTCTAAACATTAATATGTATATGAAACAAAAAAAAATAAAAAAATAAGTTTATAAAAAATAAATTATAAATTATTAATTATTTTTTTTTTTTAGTTTTGATGAAAAATTTAATTTAAATTAATATAACAAGAACGAAAAACTATGCATCAAGCATAGATTAAAAAACACTTTCGAACACCAACAAAATATTATTAAGAAATTGAATTTTTCTACAAAATGAAATGAGATATATAAATGAATAATTCAAAAAATACATGACTCAGTAAAAATCTATTTTCAGCTATTGTTGACAATATGTAGTAATATGCGCGAATTCTTTCATGTTGTTCTGTTACGATTTATAGAATTTTTAGTCACCACGCATTAAACTAGATGTTAGGCAAGTTTAAAAATGCACACCATAGTAGAAAACACACCATCAGCAATTATTGACCGTAGTCAGTCGTGTAACCGAAGTGTGTCTCAATAAATGATTGTTAAATGCTACACATACCACAATCTATAAAAAATTGTTGTAGAGTGCATCACAGTACAACTTTTTAATTTTAATATGTTTGAAGTATCATAACATCATTAAAATGCACCGCAATCGATTTTCCCCATAGATCATAATGTAATGGATTACTTTTGTGCGTACATGTAATTGAACTATAAATACTGTTTACTGACTTCAAAGAACGTTTTTACGTTCATCAAATTTATCGCATTATAAATAGTACTAAATTTCTCAAAAAGCATGTTGTAGTACACTTCAGTGATTAGTACGAAACTTTTTCTGTTCGAAAAAATGTAACATCAAATAAGGGCACCGCCGAGGATTTTTTCTCATAGACAATAATTTAATGAAAATATTTTATGTGCCCCTGTAAATTAACTATATATGCAATACACTTCATTTTCAATACCGAACATTCTATGGTAAACCTCAACAACGAATAAAAATTACATGGCAATCCTAATTTATTTACGAGAGTTGTATCACGGACAAAAAGACAGGTGGATAGAGGAATAGACAATCCAAATTCATAAACACTTTTTGGCAATGTTGCAAAGTGTTAAAAAATAAATATCGCATATAAACCTTGCATATGCTTTCTTCGTTACCTTAATTTTAGTTAGCCATATAGTGTAACTATTTAGTTTTACCATATAGTGTTCTGTGATGTAAAATATGTTGAGAAACACTGCTTTAAATATTTAATTAATTTATGCTCTAGTAAGAATCATATGCCTAATGTAAAAAGCGTTTGAAAGAAACGCGTGGAAAAATTTTGATTGACAATTAGGTATAGTTAGATTGTGGGGGGGGGGGGGGATAAGGGGATGTCTAATCGGCAGTCCGCAAAACACCTCCCGAATAAATGCCTTATTTCATATAATAAACTCACAACTTTGTCCAGAATAGTCAATCACTGCCGATATAATGCATTGGAATAAAAAGGAAGGAAACACAAGAAAACCAGAAAAATATTTAAAATTGTAGTCACATTCCTCAAAAACACTTTGAAAAGCATCAAATGTGCGAGACTTTAAGCTTCTCGATTCGAGGAAAATGTTTTAATCAAACTTACTGTGGTGGCCAGATTAGACAAAACAACTCTTAAATTTTGAAAATTAAGTCCAAAAATAAAACAGTTAATAAATGAGAATTACATTCTTTAATAAGAAAAAGTAAATAAATAAATATAAACAGATGGTGCTATATGCGAACATATTATTGTTTATATTATTGAGATAACGAGGCAATTAATGTCAACTACAAAAGATTCATTATAGCTATAATTGTACAAGAAGCATTTTAGATGAAATCAAATAAAGAATTATATTTCTTTTATGCAATAAATCAATAAATTAGTATGATTACAACTGTGTATAAAATTTAAATGCAATATAAGGATTTATTTACAAAATGTAATTCTGGTGATCTAATGAAATTATAAACATCACTTATAGAAATGAGGAAAATAACTTGTTTGCTTGTTGTTTACGGATAAATGTAAAAGTGTTGACAGACTGAAATATCAAATATGTATTAGAAACTAATATGGAGTATGCCCACTGAAGTCCCTTGCCACCATCTGAACTTCAGAACGGCTGCTGCTATATTCATAAAAGTCTCGTCTAGGTATAGTAGTGTAGCCGTGCGCTATTGAAAGAAATAAGACCGCGAGTAGACTGATACGTCTGTCTGGAGCTTAAGTGGGTCATTCACAGTGTGCGGCTTTATTTATTCAGATAAAGGATTGATGTAAAATTTCTCATTTACCTCAATGGGTATTTTAGACACTTTTGTGAAAAGTTTGGCTATGACATTTCTTACCACTTAATTTCCGTGCTTATAAGATGGATTATGAAAAATGGACTATTTTCCTAAACCATCGGGATATCCGAAGTTGAAAATTTTTCAAAGACGTAAAATCCGGAATTTACTTACATTAAAATCATATACAGATAATCAGTGAACTGGAAAAACGCAATAAGCGGAGTGACGTGAAAACTGGGTGTCATGATAACGAAGTCCGACTGTATATACACTATTCCACAAAAGTGATGCTACAGGAAATAGTTTTCGGAATATATGCAAATTTAAACATGATGAGTGCAAATAAGATTGAATTAACAAACTAGATTTACTTAATAACAATTTTTGCTAATAATAATTTCCTTTAGAAACAGCCGGAGTATGACTATGTTCAGTAAAATATGCAAATGTGTGAAAATTTTGAAAATGTTATGTGGAAGTATTTTTGAACTATAATAATTTTATAATAATTTTTTTCAACATGTCCAAGAGAAATTTCTATTAACATTTCATTGTATAATGTAACAAAGGCTTCTAATTAATTATTTCAAATTATTAACTAATTTTATTTCTATTCACCATGGTGGAATTTGCATATTTTTGACTCTGTAATATCATTTTTGTGGCACACTGTATATATACGTAAAGTAAAATACAAGTGTATAAAGTAAAATAAAATAAAATAAAAATAAACAAAGATATTTTTAATGTAAACATCATTGCCTACTACCAGAGTTTTAAACAATGACTATCTGATCCGTCCGGCGTTGTCCGGGCCCATAATGCTGACGTTAAATATACCTAAAATCGGTGTTAATGGAAACCTTTCCGAAAGAAACTAATTTTGGGCGCATCACTTACTTTGACAGCCTGCACCCGTGAATTTGTGTTATATGCATATTTTTTATTTGGAAATTTATCCAAACGAACTTAGAGTTCGAGGTCCACTACCTTCGACAGCGTACACTGGAGTGTTATGCACGTTCCGGTCAATTTCGATTTTATATTTTTATACGAAAGTCCGTCGTAGCCCGTGAGCGTGATGATAACAATAAATTTACCTAAAATTATTGTTGACTGAATTTATATATTCAAACGAGAATCTTTCTAAACGAATGTAATATTGGGGGCGGGTGCATTATATAACCCGAAGTTAATATTTGTGTTCCATTGCCTTTGGTAGCGTACATCCTAAAATGTGCATGATTTTTGCATTTTTAAATGAAAAACTATCCAAACAAACTAAGAAGCCCTCTTTAGAGTAATTGCTGATTTAATTTATGAGGTTTAGATATATTAAACTTTCAACTCTCATCAACTCTTCCTGAGAAAATCTAAGTAATGTAAAAAGTACATCCTGCTCCTCTTTTAAACTGAACAAAATCTCGTTCTGTTGTAAATCTCAGGTTTCCTCACAAATGCGCAAAGCAAAAATGTTCCAATTGAGAACGAGAAAATATCTCCAACGCCACTAAGACAGAGAGAAAAATGAGTTTCAGAAAATAATTTTTTTTTCACAGTTAATATAATACTTTTTAAAAGGGAAGACGTCGCTTTAAAGGTAAATGTAGTCTGGTAATTTGATTTGTATATTTGTTTTTTCGTATTTCGTTATGCAGAACGAATCGCTTAAAATGCTCTCCGAAAATTTTTTCCGAAAGTGTTAAATTTAATATTTCTTTAACTGGATTACACTATTAGAAACATAAAAGAAAGTAGACAGTTGCTGGTTATTTCTGTTTTCTCTTATTTGTTTTCCTGAAGCGGGCTTCAAAATACAAAAATAAAATAAAAAAAATAAAAAATAAAATACGAAACAAGACTTTCTTTAAAAATATTTTTTAGGGAGTTAATTTTGATAATTTTTAAACGGCTTTACAACATAAAAATTATAATTTACAACATTAGAAAGGTTAAAGTACGAAATTTATACGCGTATTTCTATTTTATCGTATTTCAAATAGTTAAGCCGATGTTCACTACAAAAGTCGCAAAAGAAATTTCAAATTTTTATCCCTGAGTTTTTCATCTGCGGAACGGGTTTGCTGGCATTGGTGTAGTTTCTCAAGCCATTTTTAATGTTCACTATGGTTTATTATTATGGTTTATGTTTATAGTTTATCACTAGCAGGAATGACCGAGCTGAGCTCGGTCAAAATTAGCTTTGTGTTTATCTAGATATATTATTCCCATTTAATCATTCTTGCTGTTTTAGATGCAATTAGCTTGACCCTGAGATATAGTGACCCAAAATGACCCACTAATCGAATTTTTTCGAACATGCGACCTAACACAATGCTCTTCTCGAGCTTGAAAACGATGGAATACAAAATTGCTTGACCCACGTTGATTCAAAAACCCACTAACCGAAATTTATCGAACATGTGAGCTATTTCAATAGCCTTTTTGTACTGTGAAACGGTATAACAAAAAAAAAATTGTCAAAATTCTTTGAACATTTTGAGATGCCGTTAGCTTGATGCAGACACATTATCACGAAAATGACCCACTAATAGAATTTTCTTGAGAATGCGACCCAGCCCAATGGTTTTATCTTGTCCAGAAATGATGTAGTGCAAGGTTTTTTAAAAATCTTTTGAGCCGTTTTTCAGATAAAGTTAGCTTGATCCTGACGAATTGTGACCCAAAATGACCCACTAATCGAATTTTCTTGAACATACGACGTACCTCAATGGTCTTCTCGAGCCCGTAAACGATAGAATACAAAGTTTAGTCAAAATCGTTTAAGCCGTTTCTTAGATACAATTAGCTGAACCACCCATTGTGACAAAAAATGACCCACTAATCGAATTTTCTCGAACATGTGACTTTGCCCAAAGGTCATCTCATGACCAGAAACAGCCGTATATTAAAATATTTTGTGAAACTGTCTTGAGCCGTTTTTTAGATATAATTAGCTTGACGCCTGACCCATAATGACCCATTAATCGAATTTTCTCGAACACGTGACCCATCCTAATGGTAATTTCGTGCCCGAAAACGATAGATTACAGAATTTCGTCAAATTCGTAGAGCCGTTATCTAGATAAACTTAGCTGGACCCACGGTGGCCCAAAAATGACCCACTAATCTAATTTTCTTGAACACGTTACCCATCCCAATGGTCTTTTCGTGCCCGAAAATGGTTAGATACAAAATTTAGTCAAAATCGATTGAGCCGTTCTCTTGACCCTGGAAATTATGACCCAAAATGACTCATTAATCTAATTTTCTCGAACACGAGACCCATCCCAATGGTCTTTTCGTGCCCGAAAACAGTAGGATGAAAAATTTCGTCAAAATCATTAGAGCCGTTATATAGATAAACTTAGCTTGGCCCACGGTGACCCAAAAATGACCCACTAATAGAATTTTCTCGAACATGTGACTTAACCCAATGGTCTTCTCGTAATCCGAAACGGCAGAATATAGAGTTTAGTGAAAATCGTTTGAGCCGTTTTTTAGATAAAAGTAGCTTGACCCACAGTGACCCCAAAATGACCCACTAATCGAATTTTGTCGAACACGAGACCCATCCCAATGGGCTTTTCGTGCCCGAAAATGGTTAGATACAGAATTTAGTAAAAATCGATTGAGCAATTTTCTCGATATAATTAGCTTGACCCTGTCCCATTATGACCCAAAATCACCCACTAATCGAATTTTCTCGAACACGAGATCCATCCTAATGGTCTTTTCGTGCCCGAAAACACTAGGATGCAAAATTTCGTCAAAATCGTTAGAGCCGTTATCTAGATAAACTTAGCTTAACCCACGGTGACCCAAAAATGACCCACTAATCGAATTTTCCCGAACATGTGACTTAGCCCAATGGTCTTCTCGTAATCCAAAACTGTAGAATATAGAGTTTAGTGAAAATCGTTAGAGCCGTTTTGTAGATACAAATAGCTTGACCCACAGTGACCCAAAAATGACTCACTAACCGAATTTTCTCGAACACGTGACCCACCTCAATTGTCTTTTCGTGCCCGAAAATGGTTAGATACAAAATTTAGTCAAAATTGATTGAGCTGTTCTTTAGATATGATTCGCTTGACCCTGACCCATTATGACCCAAAATGACCTTCTAATCGAATTTTCTCGAACACAAGACCCATCCCAATGGTCTTTTCGTGCCCGAAAACGGTAGGGTGCAAAATTTAATCAAAATCGTTAGAGCCGTTTTCAAGATAAAATTTACATACACACACACACACACACACAATTTTTGCTCGCATCATAGTATAAGATATGGTTTATTATTAATATATCGGTTAATTAAGAAAAAAAGAAAAATCTGAGCCTCATGTAGATTCGGGCCTGCCTCAACTATCCTACTCCAACATTGACCGAACCACCGCACATAGATACACACCTACAGACTAACTCTTTTCTCTTATTGCTACAGATACAAATATTACTATAGATACTATAGTAAAATATCCAATGCAAAAGTAGTTATAAATAAATTTTACAAATCATAATTTTTTTCATAAAAATGATCTGAAAATTACTAAATAACTTAAGAAATTTCAATTATAACGCTACAATATCACTATAGATTTTTTAAAAATATTAAAATAAATAATGAAGACACTATCCTTCTTATTACATTAAATTTATCTTTAAAGAAAGTATTTTTTTCTTTTTTGACACATTGCATTACACCAGAAATGTTTAAAAAGTTTGTTTTCTTTTAAATTAGTTTGCATGAAAGTAAGACAAACTATTTAGTTTTATTCATCTTTGCCGTATTATCTGTGCATTAAGGCTAGCGTAAGCAATCCGTATAACAAACGTGATTCGAGATAAACTTTAAAAGAATCAAAACTGAAATGAGGTTTAAAAGATAAAAACTTAAAAGACATTTGCGTTCATGTTTGTTGTTTAGCATGATAAAATTGCACTTTAATCTACTTTATACAGTGCTCAGCAAAAGTTTAGACAATGACGTATTATGCTTCTGTACTGCGAAGTATGTAACGAATTGTTGTAACTCAACTGTCACATATTACTGGGGATTTATCCTTTATTCACAAACAATAAATTTTAAATTATACCTTTTACATAATAAATAATGACAAAAAAAACAAAATTAACATGGTGGCAAAAGTATGGACAATCTGTCTATTTACAGGAAAATAACCATAAATTTAAATCAAACTACACCTACATTGTGTGCAATTAGTGCAAATATGTGACTAGGAAACTAAATCCTGCATCACTTCGGAGTCTATTTCGTACCAAACACGTTCAACAGCAGTTCGAGGTTCATTAACAGAGGAGTATTGTCAAAAAGTTGCGTAAACCTTATGAGATATGATGCCACAAACGTTTTCGATTGGGTTCAGATCAGGGATACACGTGGGCCAGTCGAGAACAGTAATATTTTGAGAGTTAAATCAATTTTGTCTTGCATGCAACATAAATGGACGCATTATCTTGCCAAAATATATACTTTGGAGCAGCTAAAAGTTCCCCAAATGTCTGTAAATTGTTTTCCAACGTATGTATGTAGTTTTACGCTGCATGGCAACCATTGAGGATCTCCAGAGATACTTGAGCATTAAAACAAAGTGAGGCCCAAACCGTTAAAGTGTCATCTCCTTGTTGACGACGAAAGAAAGACCGAGGCTGTTTACGCAAGACATGCCAATAGTATTCACCCTATCTGGGTCATCCAAATTCCGCTTTTTTTTTCTTCACTGAATGTCACAGTACACCACCTTGGCCTATATGACATATCTTTGCGTGCCCATTGCATTCGTGTCAATTTATTGTGAGATTTCAAGGCTGTTTGTTTTATCATTTCACTGTAAAAAAAATTCCGCAACGTTCCTGGGAAAAAATGGGCAGCTGAGTTGCCCATTATTTCCAAGAAACATTTCTTGAAAATGACTGGAACTTTACTGTATATGTTAAAAACTTTCTACAGAAATGCCAGTAAGTTTCCTGCGAAATACCAGGAATAATTCTGTTGACAGCAAAACATTACTGACATTTCACAGGATGCGGGATCCGCAGACGATTTTTACATTTTCAGTTGACAATTTTCGCTTTATTATCATTATTTGTTGGAATAAAAAAATATTTTGAAATTGACATCAAAATTATTATTTATAATTTACACGAAAAAATAAATTTTCAGTTAAAATTCAATAAAGTAAATATATATATGATATATTGTTTCTGAACTTTGCTTAAAATATAAAAATATATAAATGTAAATAATAATTAGAAAAAAAAATCTAGACATAAAATATTTTGGATTTTCGTCAGTAATTATGTTAGTTTACAAGTTAGATAAAATACATATAAATTTTCATGGAAAAAAAAAAAAAAACTAAACGTAATTGTATATTTTTTCCGAAAAAAAAATTCAAATTTGCAGCAATTCAAAGTGTCAAATATATATCAAATTTAAATCAAATTGTAATAAAGTGTTAAAATATAAAAGTAAATAAAAAAAGAAAAAAAAATCAAGAGGTAGCATCGAACTCGGGCCGTACGGCTGGCGTGCGAGCCTTCTGCGTCCACACCACGAAAGACACGTTGAGAGCTGCAAACTAATGGGTATTTGAAACGTATGCTAAACCTCGGCATCTAATTTTTGAAAATCTAAGGCCCATTTGAAGAAATCCTTTCACAAGAATAATTAGAGATAAGAACTCTAAAACATACTTTAAATTAATCAAAATCGGTGAGAATCATGTTTGATGGTCCCCTGGTTAATAGAGATCCAAATAATAGGTGTATTTTTTTACACGGTCTGCTCACTAAACATTCCACAGACAAGTACGAGAGATAATCTCTTAGCGATGTCACAGAGGTATTGTATTTTCATCTGAATTGTCTTGACAATAGAGACGTAAAGGATTATGCCGTCTATTGATTTATATGCATTCCATATTGATTTTTTTACATTCATTTAAGGAATTCGTTTTCGACACTCGCGCGCGAGCAACGGATTATATAAAAAAAATAATAATAATAAATGGCGGCCGCAGCGTTTTGCTGTTTCCAACTTTTGTTCAGGAACGTTTCAGATAAGAAAACCAGAATTTCACAGGAAAGAGCTAAATTATTCTGAAAACCTGAGAAAAGTCGAAACGTTCCTGGATTTTACATGGAACGTTACCTTTTTTTTTTTTTTTTTTTTTTTTTTTTCTTTACAGTGTTTCATGAAAACTAATTTGCATATTTCTTTTATTCCTCTACGAACCGTATCCGTTGACTCAGAATGCTCTGACTCACTTTTAATGCGAATAGCAATCGACATTTGTCTAGACGACAGTTTATGGGTCCTTCTACCATCTCGTTTTCTGGAAACACGAGGCCTTCCAGATCTATGTTTTGCTTTGAAAGAGTCACCTTTAGACAGTACTTGATAGACAGACTTCTTTGGACGATTCAAAACCGCTGAAATTTCTGCAAGACTCTTCCCTTTCGATTTCAGCTTCTATTCTACAATTGCTTCGTTTGACTGAAAATTTCTAGCTCGCGGCATCATCACTAACCAATGCTATTGCGAGGTGCACTTAAATACTTCATACATATGGCGTCAAAAGTTTGAAATTTGCGTTTTTCTGTGAACAGTTGCCAAAAAATCACGCCTCTAGACTTTTGCAATAAGCAAATTTCACATTTTTCAGTTAAATTAAATAAATTCCGACATTAAAACCGTTATTTCCATCCTAAAATGTTTAAAATATGTTTAAAAATAAGTACAGCCATTTGTATAGCCCAAGTGTTCGTATTTTTTTATTTAAAGGTCAAATATCACCAGTGTCTAAACTTTTGCTGAGGATTGTATCACCTTGTAAGCAAATTTTAATATTTTACGTGGAAAAGTGGAATACATTTATACCTGCTTTAAGTATATATATATTCACTAATATATAAATAAATATACATACTAAATTTATTAAAAATATTAAAATCACATGTCAAATTAATAGTTTAAATAATTTAAAATAAAGTATTTCCAAATTATTGACATCTAATTCTGAAGTTCATTTCCTCCTTTTAAGTTGTTTTCCTATCTTAACAAGAATTACTGTCTGAAATTACATTCTATCCAAGATTAAAATTGCCAACGTCGGAGTAATTCGCCTTCCTTTATGGTTAAGGGCCTGGGCCCGTTAATCCTACGAATTTTGACCGCACATGAATCAACGGTTAATTATCCAACTTGGTTATATTAGTCAAAGGAAAAGTCAATTTGTACAAATTGTTAAGTTCAAATTCTTCTCATTTTGATACATCGGTCCCCTGCTGGAAATTATTGTAAGTTTTTTTATCTAAAAGGCAAGCGCGCAAAAGAGACGGACGTTTAGAAAATTTGAGGAACAATACTGACCCCACGGTGATGTAAATCTCACAAATTTCATGCTCACGACACCTGAAGTTTCTTATCAATCTCGCACTTCCTACATACAACCCCCTCTCTCTACACAGGGTGAACGCAAATCCTTGGACACATTTCAAAATTAATATAAAATCGAGTAATTCTTGAACAGGAGTGCGACTTGGACTAAAATACTTCTCAGAATGAAAAGTTTTCTTCAAGAGAATGAAAATAATTAGTTCTAAATTTCGATCATAAATGGAGTCAATTGGCCGTATGTATGTTTGCTTTTCAAATATGCGTTTTTTTCTTCAGATTTTGAGATTAATTTTGACGCTGTAACACAGAAGTGACGAGTTCCAGCGCTAGGAGTCATTATTTCTGTGTCTCAGCGTCAAAATTAATATTAAAATAAGCAAAAATGCATATTTGAAAGAAAACATGTTTAAGGGCCAAGGAACGCCATCTATGATTGGAGTTTAGAAATAATTTTTTTTTCATTCACTTGAAGAAAACTTTTCATAGTAAGAAGCATTTTAGTCAAGGTACACTGTACGACAATTACTTGATTTTATATTGTATTTTAAAATCTGTCCAGAAATTTCCGGACAGCCTGTACATTGTATATATAATTAAACTGTAATTATAAATATTAACACTAACTAAACTACATAGACTGAAATCGAATGAAGATAATTGAATGAAATATTAAAATAAAACCAACTTGAACTATAAATCCAAATTAACCAAATTAAAAACTGACTAACAGAAAAACAAAACCAGGAAAAGATACATTCATTTTACTTATATTTTGTCCTGTGAGGATCAGTGGCGTGTCGACGATTGGACTTGGTCAGTCATGAACTGTCATCTCTGGATTTTAGGTCTACACACACACACACACATATATAAGATCTCTTGGTTTTTTATCATTTATTTTCTTTTATGATGGGCTATTAGGTGTTAAATTTTGTCATTTTAGGCTTAATGCCGAGAAAATTGGACGAAATAACGTATCTTCATTATGGACTAACCAACAAATACCTCTGATGTTTCTGTGGGTTATTCATGTATTCTTATTTTGCATACTGGTTTCCTATGTTCATATTATGTTCCTCTTTAGAATTTTTCCATTTGCTCATATATTTGTGATTTCATCTTTATTATATGTATGTGTGTGTTATATATATATATATATGTATATACAGGGTGCATAGGAAAGTCCCTTTAACCTGAAAATACTTGCGAACGGAGAGAGCTACAGCTATGTAAGTGAGGTAACGGTATAGTAAAGCGACTATGTCGGACATAATGCAATCGATAGCAGCGCCCCTGGTTGCAAAATTTGGAAGATAGCCACTGCAAATCGAAAAAAAAGAGTTAGAGCAAAATTTCCAATTAGAAAGTTTTAGGGCATCAATTAATTAAGATAAATTGTCGCCGGTATACCCAAAAATGTCTGAAATCGATACGCGACGATTCTACTCTGCATATTCACATTTCGGAATTTAGCAGTGCGCAATCGCAGATTGTGACGTTGTATGGTACTGTAACGTCTGTAATATTTTAATTTCCAATGCATTTAAAATTTTAGTTTAACCCATTAAAGAAGAGCATTTATTACACTTCTTTTAATTATTCGACACCAGTTTTTTCAACATTGTAATTTTGTCACATTAAATCGCTCAAAATTTGAGATTAGATAATGTGAAAATTTCCAAACTAAAATACTGGTATTCTAATTTAAATGTTTTGTTCACCTTACATGGCAAGTTTTCTTGCCAACTGGCTTTAATGTGTTAAAAGGTGTTGGCACCCGCTTAATACAAATAGCCTAATCTCATAGCATACGCTTATTGATGGCAAACGATAATTTTAATCCGAATTCGCAAGTGCTTTTATTCTGAAACTTTTATTTTCTGTGTTGTGACAATCTTAATCGTTGCCTATCGACGAGTTGAAACTACGTGTCCTGTTTTGAGATTGACAAAGTGACTGAAATTCTGAATGATCCTAAATGAATGATATCCTACAAAAGGTACATTTCCAGGGTTCGTGCGGGTCCTGGAATTGCCAAACCAGAAAGTTCTTCAATACCAGTATTTTGTTATATATGGGTAATCTCTCCTGAAATAAGGCTAAATTTCGCGCGTTTGAACTTGATTTATTTTTATAAGAAAATACTGATATTTTGCCTTGAAAATAACGATACCCGTACGAACCCTGATTTCTTAGTATATTAAAAATAATCTTTTCTTGTAGTTTGAAGTTAGAATTTTGGAAGTGTATGAGAATGGCGAACTTCACTGATTTCGAATTTTGTGAGATGGTACTTATTTACGGCGAATGCCAACGAAATGCGACGCATGCTGCGAGGGAGTATGCCGTTCGTTTTCCAGCTGGACCACATCCAAGTGCAGCTACGATCGCAAATGTAGTGCAACGTCTCAGAGAGACAGGAAGCACTAGGAGTCGTCCGCGTTCTGGCAGAACAGTGAGTGCAGGTATGCGTATTGGGCCAGAGAGTATTTTGGCATATGCACTAATCGATCCACACAGCAGTACAAGATATATCAGTATGGCTTGTGGCTTAACACGGGACCGAGTATGGCAAATACTGCGTGATCAACATGAACATCCCTATCGTATCACTCTGCAGCAAGCACTGTTGCCACGGGATAATGAGCGTCGATTTGATTGGTGCAACTGGGCGTTGATTAATGTTGAAGGTAACTCAGATTTTTTGTCCATCATTCTTTGGTCGGATTAGGCACAGTTTCAGCGTACTGGAGTACCAAACCAACACAATGCCCGCTACTGGGCGCTGGAAAATCCCTCGTGGGGACTATCAACCAGACACCAAGTGCGCTGGTCCATTAACGTATGGTGCGATATTTGGAAGGATCGCTTGCTGGGACCTGTGTTCTACGAAGGTACATTAAACGGACAGAGGTACCTCCAATTATTACAGAATATCATACCTGACTTTGTAGATGATATTCCCCATTCCGCATTACGGGACTTGTGGTTCCAACATGACGGTGCCCCTGCACACGAGCCAGCTGCAGTGCGAAGTTTTCTCAAACATTGTTTTGGACAACAAATTATTGGGAATGGTGGTAGTGTTGAATGGCCTCCACGATCGCCGGACCTCACTCCATTGGATTTCTTCTTGTGGGGTTACATAAAAGATCAGGTTTATGCAACTCCACCTACAAGTCTGCTGGATCTACGTCGTCGTATTGAAGATGCTTGCAATAGTGTGACACCTTCCATGCTGAGAAATCTGCATGCAGAATTACTCTCACGAATACAAACGTGTATCCTGAGCAATGGCGAACTTTTCGAACATACTGAACATTAACATTTTATCACTGTCAGACAGTTTGTCTTTATTGCTTTTTTGTGATGTTATCAAAATGTATTGACATAAGTAATTATTTATACAATAAATTGTGCCTATTTCTTCATACTTCTGGCTATTCCATTCAAACGTATACACAAAAAGGAGTACATCGTTTTGGGACATTTTTGAGTATACCGGCGACAATTTATCGTATCCGTGTAAACCAAATGTCGTTTCGTACTAATTAATTGATGCTCTAAAACTTTCTAATCGAAATTTTGCTCTATCTTTTTTCATTTTCGATTTGTAATGGCTATCTTCCAAATTTCGCCACCAGGGGTGCTGCTGTCGATTGCATTATGTCGGGCATAGTCGCTTTACTATACCGTTACCTGAATTACATAGCTGTAGCTCTCTCCTTTCGCAAGTATTTCCAGGTTAAAGGGATTTTCCTATGCACCCTGTATATACATATGTAGGAAGATAATATGTAAAAAGTTAATTAATTGGATTAATTGAATAACTAGACGTTGAAATAACAGCACATGAACTTTAATATAATTTCATAAAGGTAATTTTACACTATTTCGTTAGTAGTTTCTTCAAATACATTACATTTCTCACTTAAAACATATAATATGCTTTTTTTCGAATAGTCCAATTAGGCCTAACAGTGCCTTTATTGATATTTCATATGTCGACGCTTCATGAATGATAAAAATTAATGAATTCCTTCTTTTCTAATTTTGAAGATTTCCAAACCTTGTGCTCGTGCTCGTGAATTTTCATAACTCTTGCTTTTAAATCATGGATAATAAAAATTACCAGAGGGTGAGTTAGTTTGATGATCACGCACGTAATACGAAAAATAAATTGATGTTTAAATTCAAATCCTACAAATCGGTCATCCTGATATGATGGCGTCTCGACATCAGCAACTTGGCTTGCTATTTTTTCATGCTTAAATGGTTAAACTTCTGAAAGTTATATACTTCTCTATTTTACAGAAAATTTTGATTACATGTTCAAAACACATACGCATATACATAATCCATCTGACTTAACCTGGAGTTTAACCCACATACCACGGCATCATGCATTTGTCTTCGGTTAACATCTTTCCTGGGCCTTCATTATCTCCTTCTTTTTCTACTTCATACCGGTCATGATTCTTGACTGCAGTTATCTCATATGGCCCCAAATATTTTTCTTTAAGTTAGATAATATTGCCAAACTGCGCCCTCCTTATAGCGACGACACCTCTTACTTTGTATTTTCGTGACTGTTTCATTTTCATATTAAACTGCATCTTCTTTTCTTCCTGTATTTTGAGTATATTTCTTTGCTTCTTCTCTCAAGACTTCGCGTTCCTCCATAATACATTCGGTATATTCTTCTTCCAAAATCTTTTTGATGTTATGCATGTCACTTTCATTTGAACTCCTAACATTAATTCAAAGGAACTATACTTGGGGCTTAACGTTATTGTGCTATTTTTAATTATTTGTAATTTTGGCACATACTTATACCATTTGGATTTATCATAGCTGGACAATTTTCACAAAATGGGTATCTTCACTCTGTGTATTCTTTCCACCTGTCCATTTCCTCTTGGCATCCCAGTTGTTATTTTTAGATGCTCAATTCCTTGTTTTGTACAATATTCCTTGAACTCGCTTTCAGTAAAAGCTTTCACTTTATCTATCTATACTCATCTATACTTCCTATTATAAAGAGGAAAAAATTGTTTATTTGTAGGAGGTAAGCTCTGGAACTACCGAACCGATTCCAAAAGTAATGGTATCAAAATGATGGTGTTAGTCCAACTTAGAACATAGGCTATATCTTATGTCGGTGCCACTACCCCAAAGGGGGTGTAGGAGCAAAAAATGTTCTAAAAATGCGATTTTAGCGTTACTGAAGGGCCTAGAAATATGAAATTTTGAATATTAGTTACTTATAAGATGTAAATGATGTCTAAGAACAGTTCTTAAACAATTCGAAATTTAAAAGGGGTGAAAATGCACAAAAAGCGTTCTAAATGGTAGTTTCTACACAATCTCAGGAAATACCAAACCGATTAAAAAAATATTGGTGTCAAAATGATGGTGACAACGCTTGCTCCAAGATAGGCTATGTTTTATGTCGGTGTCACTACCCCAAAGGGGGTGCAGGAGCAAAAAACGCTCTAAAAATGCGATTTATGTGTTACAGATGGGCCTAGAAATATGAAATTCGAAATATTAGCAACTTATTAGATATAAAGGATTTCTAAGAACAGTTCTTAAACAATTCGAAATTTGAAAGGGGTGAAAATGCGCGAAAATCGTTCTAAAAAACGTTCTAAACGGTAGTTTCTACACAATCTCAGGAAATACCAAACCGATTTAAAAAATATTGGTGTCAAAATGATGGTGACAACGCTTGCTCCAAGATAGGCTATGTTTTATGCCGGTGTCACTGCCCCAATGAGGGAGCAGGAGCAAAAAACGTCCTAAAAATGCGATTTTTGCGTTACCGAAGGGCCTAGAAATATGAAATTTGAAATATTTGCTACTTATTAGATATAAAGGATTTCTAAGAACAGTTCTTAAACAATTCGAAATTTAAAAGGAATGAAAATGCGCGAAAAGCGTTCTAAAAAACGTTCTAATGGTGGTTTCTACACAATCTCCGGAAATACCAAAACGATCTAAAAAATAATGGCGTCAAAATGATGGTGACAACACTTGCTCCAACATAGGCGATGTTTTATGTCGGTGCCACTACCCCAAAGGGGGTGCAGGAGAAAAACGTTCTAAATTGCGGCTTTTGCGTTACGGAAGGGCCTAGAATCGTGAAATTTGGAATGGTAGTTAGTTATAAGATATCAATGATCTCTAAAAACATTTCCTAAAAAAATCGAAATTTAAAGGGGGTCAAAATGCGCAAAAAGCGTCGTAAAAAACATTCTAAATTGCGATTTCTATGCAATCTCAGGAAGTACTGAACCGATTTCAAATATAATGGTGTAAAAATGATGGTGACAGATCTTGCTCCAAGATAGGCTATATTTTATATCTGTTTCTACTACCCCAGAGGATATGCAGAAGCAAAATGCGCGAAAAGCGTTCTAAAAACGTTCTAAATGCCGATTTGTCGGCAATATCTCATGAAGAATGAATCTGATTTCAAACATAATGGTAGGAAATTGACGCTGACAGCCTCAGCTCAAACATAGACGCTATTTTATGTAGGTATCACTATCACCAAGACGTTGCCGGAGCAAAAAAGCAATCTAAATTTCGATTTTTGTGATCGGTAGGGGTTAGCAACTTAAAATTAGGAAAGGTACACATTTATTAGATATAAATGATCTTTAAGAACAGTTTCGAAAAAATTGGAAATTTAGAAAGGGGTGAAAATGCGCGAAAAACGTCCTAAAAACGTTCTAAATTGCGATTTCTACTCAATCTAAGGAAATACCAAAGCTATTTCAAATGTAATGGTTGCAAATCAATGGTGGCAGTCCCTGCTATAGCATAGGTTATATTTTATGTTGCTGTCACTACCATCTGAGGGTTGCAAAAGCAAAACGTGTTCTAATTTGCGGTTTTTGCACAACTGAGCGGTCTAACACTTTGAAGTATGGCATGGTATTTACTTACAAGATGCAACTGCTTTCTAAGGACAGTCGAAAGAAAATTCCAAATTTAAAAAAATGAAGTGAGTGAAAAGCGTTATAAATTACAATTTTTAAGCAAACTTATAAACTACCAAACCGATTAAAAAAATAATTATGACATATTTTGGTAATTGAACCTTCTCAAACATAAGCTATATTTTATGTCTGTTCCACTACCACCAGAGGGTTGCAGGAGCTAAAAACTTTCTAAATTGCGATTTCTGTGATACTGAAAAGGTTAGAAACTTCAAATATGACATGGTAGTTACTTATAAAATATAAATGACCTCGAAAGAACGTCGAAAATAAATACGAATTAAAAAGGGGTGAAGCTAAGAGGAGGTGCGAAAAGGATTCTAAAAAAGTTTTAAATTACGCTTGCATGCAATTTCAGGGAATATAAACCGATTATAAAAGTAATAGTTGCGAATCAATGGTAACAGTCTCTGATCCTACACAGGCTATATTTTAAGCCGGTGATTCTATCACCTGGGGTTCACAAGAACAACAAACGTTCTAAAAAAGGGCTTTAAAAGCTTTTTAAATTACGTTTCTGTGGAATATTAGGAAATAACAAACGAATTTCAAAATTAATGTTGGCAAATTAATAGTGACAGTTCCTTTTTACACATAGCCCTTTATGTTGAGAGAGGTGGTAGGACTTGGTTTATGACATGATGGTTAATCTTAAGATGTAAGAAGATGGTTTCTAAAAAATTCAAATCTTCAAACGAATACTGAAATGAGCGCATTAATTGAGCATAAAAGTTTCAAAATATTTTCTAAATTATCATTTATTTAGTTTTATTTCGTTTTATTAATTTAAGTCTCATTTCTGCCTAATGCAGTGTAATAATGATGTTTAGTCAAACTGTGTTTTAAATAGTAATTTTTGAATTATTCCTAAAAGTAATAAGTACCTTTTAATAAAGAAAAACCTTTTAATAAAATAAAATATTACCTTTTAATAAAATAAAAATTTACTTAGTACCTTTTAACAAAAATTAGACATATAAATATCACTTGGCATATTTCAAATATTACGAGAGCAAGGCCGCGGTGTTTGCTAGTCATCATGTTATAAAGAGGAAAAAATTGTTTATTTGTCGGAGGTAAGCTCTGCAACTACCGAACCGATTCCAAAAGTAATGGTGTCAAAATGATGCTGTTTGTCCAACTTAGAACATAGGCTATATCCAGTGGCGTGGCGTCCGGTCATCGCTGGATGCGGCGATGACCAAGCAATATTTTAAAACTCTTAATAAGCTTTTAAAACTCTACGATCCAGTTTTAGCAGAGCATTTGGATTTCATGTATAAGTGAAGGTAAGATTTAAAGTTTCTTTTTTGAACATTAAACCATTGAATTTTAGAGTTAATAATTTTTCACCACAAACTTAAATAATTGCGATGACCACCGAAAATTTTCACGCCACGCCACTGGCTATATCTTATGTCGATGCCACTGGCCAAAAGGGGGTGCAGGAGCAAAAAACGTTCTAAAAATGCGATTTTTGTGTTACTGAAGGGTCTAGAAACATGAAATTTGGAATGGTAGTTACTTATAAGATACTAATGCTCTCTAAGGACATCTCTTAAAAAATTCGAAATTAAAAAGGGGTGAAAATGCGCAAAAAGCGTTCTGAAAAACGTTCTAAATGGTGATTTTTACGCAATTTCAGGAAGTACCAAACCAATTTCAAAAATAATGGTGTCAAAATGAGGGTGACAACACTTGCTCCAACATAGGCTACATTTTATGTCGGTGCCATTAACCCTAAAGGGGGTGCAGAAGCAAAAAACGTTCAAAATTGCGATTTTTGTGTTACTGAAGGGTCCAGATACATGGAATTTGGCAAGGTAGTTACTTATTAGATATAAATTATCTCTAAGAACATTTCTTATAAAATTCGAAATTTAAAAGGGGTGAAAATGTGCAAAAAGCGTTCTAAAAATCGTTCTAAATGGCGATTTTTACGCAATCTCAAGAAGTACCAAACCGATTTCAAAAATAACGGTGTCAAAATGATGGTGACAACCCTTGCTCCAGTATAGGCTAAATTTTATGTCGGTGCAAATACCCCTAAAGGGGGTGCAGGAGCAAAAACGTTCGAAATTGCAATTTTTGTGTTACTGAAGGTCCCAGGTACATGGAATTTGGAATGGTAGTTACTTATAAGATATAAATGATCTCTAAGAACATTTCTTAAAAAATTCGAAATATAAAAGGGGTGAAAATGCGCGAAAAGAGTTCTAAAAAACGTTCTAAATGGCGATTTTTTACGCAATCTCAAGAAGTACCAAACCGATTTAAAAAATAATCGTGTCAAAATGATGGCGACAACACTTGCTCCAATATAGACTACATTTTATGTCGTTGTCACTACCCCTAAAGGGGGTGCAGGAGCAAAAATACGTTCGAAATTGCGATTTTTGTGTTACTGAAGGTCCCAGATACATGGAATTTGGAATGGTAGTTACTTATAAGATATAAATTATCTCTAAGAACATTTCTTACAAAATTCGAAATTTAAAAGGGGTGAAAATGCACGAAAAGAGTTCTAAAAAAACGTTCTAAATGGCGATTTCTACGCAATTTCAGAAAGTACCCAACATATTTTAAAAGTAATGGTTGGAAATTGATGATGACAGTTCTTGCTGCAACATAGGCTCTATTTGATGTCAGTGTCACTACCACCTAGAGGTTGCAGAAGCAAGAAACATTCTAAACTGCGATTTTTGTTTTACTGAAAAGCTTAGAATCCTGAAATGAGGCAGGTCAGTTATTTATAAGATACCAATGATCTCTAAGAACATATGAAACCGATTTCAGACAGAATGATTGCAAATTGATGGTGATGAACCTGCTCAAACATAAGCTATATTTTATGTCGAGGGTTGCAGGAGCAAAATCTTTCTAAATTGCGATTACTGCGATACTGAAGAGGCTAGAAACTTTAAATATAGCACGTTAGTTACTTATAAAATATAAATGTGCTCTAAGAACAATCGAAAATAAATTCGAAATGAAAAAGGTGAAGGAGCGAAAAGCATTCAAAAAGAGTCCTAAATTACGATTTCTATGGAATCTCAGGAAATAATAAATATATTACAGAAGTTATTGGTTGCGAATCAAGAGTGATAGTCCCTGATCCTATACGGGCTATATTTTATGCCGGTGTCACTGCCACCTAGTTGCCAGGAAAAACAAGAAAGCCTTTAAAAACATCTAAATTCTGTTTTCTATAGAATATTAGGAAATAACAACCGATTTCAATGTTAATGTTGGCAAATTAATGGTAACAGTCTCTGTTTCAACATTTTTCGAGATATTCTGTTTCAACTCTGTTTCGGCATTTCATGTTGGTGCCACTAACACCAGAGAGGTGTTAGACTGTTAGACAAGAAGCTTGGAATTTGACATGATGGTTAATTCCAAGATGTAAATGTGTTAAGATGGTTTCTAGAAAAATTCAAAACTTCAAATTAATACTGAAATGAGTGTATGAAATGAGCATAAAAGTCTCAAAATTCTTTCTAAATTATCACTTAATTGGAATTAGTTTTAGTTCTTCTTATTAATTATAATCTCATTTCTGTCTATTGCACTTTTATAATGAAGTTTAGTTAAACTGTGGCTTAATTCGTAATTTATGAATTATTTCAAAAAGTTTTCTTGTAGTAAAAAATAGTCATGCAAATATCACTTGGCATATTTCCACTATTACGCGAGCAAACCCGCGGGGTTTGCTAGTCGGTTAAAATTCTAGATGGGTTTGGTGTACACTATATCGCCAAAAGTGACCGGTCACTTGAGATTTTAGACGTTTTGTAAGATATCTGGAAAAATACATGTGGAATTAACCTGAAACTGCTGGTGTGTAAAATGTATAGTATAGGCCATACATTTCTGTGAAGATGTTTTCCCCGAAACTCCTTAGGGGATCGTCAACAAATTGAAAACGAACGAATATCTTTCGGATAATCCTGTAAAAACTAATGTAGAAAAAGCGTTCAAACTCGAGATTATTAATAAGTGGCTTATTGCAGTATACTGTGTTCATTTTTATTAGGATAGCATGTATACTCGTAGAAGAATTGAGGTTTTTATAAAAACAATCCCAAATTTCGCCAAGTTTTTTGCTTATAATTTGCAGAGCTCTTAATATAAAAAAGGTTCTTTTCAGAATGTATGACAAACTACATTGTACATAAAACCCTGCAATCAGAATTAAAAAATAATAAAAATTGGATGAAAATAGAGCAGGTTTACGAAAAATTGTTTCACTGCGCATGCGTGAATGCAATCAAAATATAATGTGCATAATGTATTATCTAAGTGTATAGAGCCACTTTTCTGAAAGTCTCAAAAACATAGCTTGAAAATTCTGAAAATTATCGTCGATAGAATAAGCTCGAAATCCGTTGTTTCCAAAAGGAAGCGAAAAGATGAGGGATTGAATCCAAATATAGTAGTTCGTGCAATATTGTGTACGCTATCTTAGCACTAATCAACAGATATTTGATACAAACTCTCATCTTTTTGCTTCTTTTTGTGAAAAACGGATTTCGAGCTTATTCTCTATCGACGGTAATTTTCAGAATTTTCAAGCTATGATTTTTAGATTATCACAAACGTTGCTCTATATACTTAGCTAATACATTATGCATATTATATTTTGATTGCATTCGCGCATGCGCAGTAAAAGATTTTTTAGTAAACCTAGTCACTTTTCACCCAATTTTATTATTTTTTAATTCTGATTGAAAGGTATTATGCATAATGTTGTTTGTCATATTTTCTGAAAAATTTTTTTTTCATATTAAGAACTCGGCGAAATGAAACCAAAAAACTTGGCGAAATTTGGGACTGTTTTTATAAAAACCTTAATTTCTCTACGAGTACACATGCTATTTTCATAAAAATGAACACAGTATCTTGCAACAGGTCACTTATTAATAATCTCGAGTTTGAAAGCTTTTGCTACATGAGTTTTTACAGGGTTATCCAAAAGATATTCGTTCTTTTTTTATTTGTTGGCGGTCCCCTATGGGGTTTCGGGAAAATTTCTTCGCAGAAATATATAACCTATATTATACTGTTTACACTCCTGCAGTTTCAGGTTAATTCCTTATGTATTTTTCTAGATATTTAACAAAACGTCTAAAATCGCAAGTGACCGGTCCCCTTTGGCCATATAGTATAGTTCAAATTTGTCTATTACTTCCTTGGCCGACCTTGATTTCACTGGATAAAACCATGCGAACTTAGTAAATGCATCTACAACGGTGAAAATATATTGATATTTTTTATTTGTGAGAGACCTATGTGATCGATGTGATAGGTTGTTAATGGCATGTCTGTTATTGGTATAGGGTTTATAAAACCTTTAGCTTTTTCCTGATTCCTGTTATATAAGATACAATCGACACATTTCGCGATTACTGTCTGTACTTTCTTCCATAATCCAGCTATGTAAAATTCTTGCTTCACTAGATCTTCCGTCTTTGATACAGCAAAGTGTCTTCTTTCATGAATTTTTCGTATAATTTCTCGTTGCATGTCTTTCGGCACCACCAACATTTCTTTTCCATTCTCGAATCTGTATAATAATATATCATGTTTTACTAAGTAATTATCGGACGATCCATTTTTAACAAGCAACTTGATGCCTTGTATGGCTTCATCTACCTTTTTTGCTATTGCGATTATTTTAGTTATTTCTCATTGTGATCAAGTTATAATTAATACAAATTGTGTTATCGGCACTTTTTGGCTTAATGCATCTACACGTTTCCTTCTTGTCGCTGCTCTGTGTTTTATCTCGTAGGCATACTCTTCGATGAGTAACGCCCATCTTGCTATTTTAGGTGCTAAATCTTTTTTTTAAGGTTTTCTGGAAGGCTGCGCAACCCGTTACAATTTTGAACTTGTTCTCCATTAGATAATTTCAGAATTTCTTTTAGAGCTTTTATTTTGGCTAATACTTCGAGTTCATAACTTTAATATGTCTCCTATTGTGGCGAAGTTTTCGACCTGGGTTCCATCGTATCTTTACTGTGTTAAAATTGCGCCAAATGTTTAGCTGCTTGCGTCAGTATGGTGCTCCAGTGTGGATCCTTGTTTATATGATTGAAGAACTGGTTTTATTGATAATATTCTCTTGAACTCATTGAAAACCTCGAGCTACTCTCCTTAATAAATTACTCCTTAATAAATCACTTAGAGGCTTGGCGATTTTGGCACAATTCGGGATAAACTTTCTGAAGCAGCCTGTTAAACCTAAAAAGCAATGTAATTGTTTTGTTGTAGTTGGTTTAGGGAAATTTGGCGCAGCCTTTGATTTCGCTTCGGGAGATTTTATTGTTTCATTTTTGATTATATAACCCAAGAATTCTATTCTCTTTTTAAGAAACTGACATTTTTTAAAGTTAATTTCTAAACCATATGCTGATGCGACTTCTAATACCCGTTGCAGCTTCATTCATCCACTTTCCTCATCCTCTGAGGGAATAACAAAATTATCCATATATACAATGATAGTGCCTTCTCGCAGTAAACCTCCGAAAACTGTGTTTACATATCTTTAGAAGTGATTACCCGATATGCACAATTCGAACGGATAACGCAAAAATTCATATTCCCCTTCTTGCGTTATAAAAGATGTATATTTACGACTGTTTTATTCAATTTCGACATGGAAAAAGGCGTTTTTGAGATCTAACGTCGTAAATACTTTTGGCTTCCGTAATTGATCAATCACATCCTCAATTAACGGTAGTGAATATCGACCTTTTAATATTTTTTTTATTATTTTATTTTCCGATAATCTATACATAGCCGGTGCGACCCATCTTTTTTCTAACTCAGGAATACTAGAGCCGCAAAATCTGAGTAACTTCATATAATGATCCCATCTTCCAACCTCTGATGTATTTGCTTATTGAGGCTTTCCTGCTCAACTATAGGGAATCTCCTTGGCCGTTCACAGATAGGTTTTCATCCGCCAGGAGTACTTTCATCTTTAAGCCTTTCAGGGGCGGTGGTATGTTTATGAAACCACTTAATTTTAATTCCTAAACGCCGCAATGGCACCAGAATTCTGGTAAAATATTTTCTATTTAATATATATGTGAAATATAGCCTTTTTCATATTTACAAATAAATTTGTTGGTCAATTCCGGTGCTAATTATTTACGTCAATAGTTTAGTATTGAAATGCTTTGCCCCTGAAAGGGATAAACTAGTATATTTTGTTTTATTCTGTTTGCATGATTTTAGAAATTCTCGTATTTTTTCTCGGTTAGGTAAATTTGTAATATGAGTAAATCCCCCTCGGAGTTTACGCAGTTGATATTAATCATATCTTCCTAACCTTTTTTATCGTTATTTATACTTGATGTAACTACTTCATCTGTTTTGGAAGGGATTTCATTAATTTTAATGTATCCTACACGTACTGTGTTGTAGTTTTTTATTTTAACAACATCTTACACTACTTTTAAGATGACGCCTTCGACTGCTTTTCTATCTATTGTTAAATCATAGTCGGTCTCTTGTATCACGTAAAATTTATCCTGTATTTCTATATCGTCTACATAGACTTTATGCAAGAAACTCGTTGGCTTAATTTCTTTTAATCCTATGCCTGATATCGATATACTGTCGCTTGTTAGCTTTGTCGCGTTTATTGCAGCATGATATCATGAATTGGCGATTGAAATATTACGCCCTGTATCGATTATTACGTTTGTTTTCATTTTCTGAATATCTAGGATTCTTTCTTTCTTACCCTTTAATGTGCCATATTAACTACTTTTCTTTGCGTGTTTTGGCTCCAATCTTGCTATTTCGTTTCTCGCCAATTTTTTGTACGCTGTGGGTTAAAATTTGAATACCCGTGTTGTGTTTTACTCACATAGTACAATTCCCACTAAGGTGACAAGGTTTGCCACATCGAAAACATATTATATGCGACTCGTTTCTTCCATGATTCACACTGTGCCTATTGTAAACTTGGCGTCTTTTCGAATTCGCGTACACTGCCGCTCTCGATCGTTTGTCCTCAAATCTGCTACTTATATTCCTTAATGATTGTTTATTTCAAACACTTCGAGCCGTTTCGTAAGTATCTAATTTATTAACTATGTCATCAATTTTGTTTTACTACTAATAATTCCTCTACGAAATGTGTTTTTTTCCACAGGTAAATTATGCCTAATTTGATTAACTACAATTAATTACGATAATTCCTCACGGTTATCTACTTGAAAATCAATCCAGGTGTAATTTCCATCTATTGTTGCATGTACACCTTGATCTCATAAGCGAAATGGCGCCAATTAGCCGATGGCTCCTTATAAGTGAGAAAAATTTCAGCCTAAACTCTTCCGGCGATCGATTGTAGCGTTTCAAAAGAATACTTTTCATATAATCATAATCGTGGTTTTCAGGTTCATTTTCTCTACTCATTATATTAATCACATCTAATGGCATAGATTAATTAAATAGTTTACACATTGTCGCTTTGTCGATTGCCACTTTTTCTGGTGTTTCAATCCCGCATTCCTCACAGAGATTTATTAGATCAATTCTCTTAGCTTTATTCACTAACCAACTGTAACTTTACTTTACTGACCAACTTTAAAACTACCAGTAGATGGCGTTGTGCAATATATCATTCTGGCATCTGGAAATATAGTAACTATAGTAATCCTGTGCTTGTGCAACAAGACACGCTATATAAAGATGCGATAGGCGAACCGAAGTCATACCTGTTTTCAAGTCAAGGAAGATGATGATGAGTGGGCAGGAACGTGCTTTGCTGGCGAAATTATTTTATCAAAACGGTGATTTTACTACTGTAGCTTTACGAAAATTTCGGATTTTGAAGCGGTTATGAAAAGGTCCACTCACTAGTCAAGTTCTAAAAAACATGAATATGAAAGAACATGGTGTTGATGTGAGTAAATTTACAACACTAAGTCGTCTCCATAAACTTGGATTTCAATCTCGTGTACCAAAGATAAAGCCCCTCATGACTATTAAACTGAAAAGGGCGCGAGTGAAGTGGTGCTAAAAGGCCTTTTATGGGGTCTGGATGATTGAAAAACATATAGTTTAGTGGTGAGAGTGTGTTTTACGTAACATGTGGTGATCAAGGTGTTCGTATATGGCGAATCAAGCAAGAAACAGGGGAGAAGGGGGCATATGTGAACATCACAATTTTTCAATTATTATTATATGTTTTTTTTTTATTTAAAAAAAATTACCAAAGATGGTAGCACCTTTAGACATATGGTAAAAAAAATTTTAAGCTCTTTCACATTTTGTTTGTCCTCAGTAGCAAAAACACTGTTTATAGATCTCAAAAGTAAAATCTCAGTTCCAAATTGACAAGCGAATAATTTAAATTATTTATTCATTTATTTGATTTTTTATGTTTTAACATATACTATAAATACTAATTAATATTTTTGATTAAGTTTTTATTCCTTCTAAAATTGAGAAATGTTTATGATTTATCAATTTAACTGTAGCAGCCATGTGTAGCACATGTGAACAGACTAGTTGGAGCAGGTATGAACAGTTCATAAGTCTCTCAATAATCATTCTGAGATTCTGTTCTTTTCGATTAACTTCATGAGAAATAATGTCATCTCCAATATCTATAACTTTCCTGAAACAGAAGAGATTTCTGTCATACGAAGTTGATTCTGTATTTAAACTTTCACAAACACATGTGTAAGCAAGTACATAAAGAAAAACAATCTCGTTTGCGTTCAATTCTAATTTAAATAAATTTGATGTTTAGTAAAATGTAATAAGTGTTATGTATTATTTTACTAAACGGTTTACAATAATATTTTTTATGCACTGTTAATACAAAAAGTATTACGCTAAGCAACTTTGCAAATTTTTCTACTTCATTTGTTCCAAAGTTGCAGTGATGGCTTACTTCCATCTCTAAAACAGCTATGTATATGATGCTTTGAATAGAGATAGATGCCAGTAATATTTTAAGAAAGTAAAATTTTTAAATAGATAACCACCTTAAAATCCCGATTGTAAGACCCCCCCCCCCTTCTTTCAAAAAGTTAAATATGGGGGAGCCTATAGTTAGATTTTTAAAAATCATTAAAAAACCATTCTTTATCATTAATTTATAAATAAATAAGGCAAATACAGGGGTAAAAATCTTCAGTATTACGCAAATTGCCGATAAATATTATCTAAATGTTCCCTCCCTAAAATCTCCCCTAAACAAAAACCCCTAAGCGAAAGTTAAAATCTTTAATTCTTTTTTTTTTCAAATTTACTTCTTTATTTTTTTAGTTTGTTGCAACAATATATAATCAATCATCTGGGCCTCCCCCCTCCCAAATCTAGTTATTTTCATTTTATAATCTTATGCCTAAACATATCACCCAGAAACTAGATATATATATATATATTCTTTATGGTGAATTTAACAGATAATATAACTAATGATTATGATGACAAATGAATATCAGACTAAAAAGCATGTCAAAGGCTATTTTTTCCTTGTGCTCACATGTGCCCCACGTGTGTTCACAACTACCCCCCGGTGGGGCACATGTGAACAATTTTTTGAAAATTATTTATTTAAATAATTTATTATATATTATATATTATATATTATATATTATTTATTATATATAAATAAATATAAATCTAATTATATATAAATAAATATTTATTATATATAAATAATTTATTAATTAATAATATTTATTTATATAAATTTATTTAAAAAAGTAAGAAGAACTATAAAGGTGATTAAAAAAATTACCATGTGTAAAAAGAAGCTCTGGTTACTATATTGATTAGTTTTTGTTTATAGAAATTAACACAGTTATGCGAAAAAGCTATATTTATGTGAACTGTTCACATGTGCCCCCATCTCCCCTATATGACAAAGACTGCAAGAAACGATCAGTGAAATTTCCAGCTAGTGTAATGGTATGGGCTTGTATGACTGCAGATGGTCCTGGAAGGCATGTATCGTTAACAAAAGGATTAATTCTGAGATATATCAAGAAATCCTTGAGCATTTCATGATACGGTAGTCGGAAGATCTGTTTGGTGACGATTTTATTTTCCAACATGATTTAGCACCTTCTCGCAGGTCAGTGTTCACCAAGAATTGGTTTAGCCAACGCGAAATTAACGTACTTCGCTGGAAGGAAAATTCGCCCGATTTAAATCCAATAGAGAATTTATGGGGAATAATGAAGAAAAGACTGCAATATATTGCGAAAAAAAAATGAGCTTCTTTCCAGCATAAAGTCGACATAGTCATGTCTAGGCAGAAAACATTGAAGAAAAGAGAGCAAAACATTGCGCCAAAAAAACAAACTTGAGTTTATTTCCAGCATAAAGTCGACATGGTCATGTCTAGGTGGAAAACATTGTGAACCACTTGTAGCTAGCTTGGCAAAGCGAGTTCGTGCTGTCATAAAATGTAAAAATCCCTGCCGGCCCGGCCTACAGGCAGAGGTAGATTTCGGGGTTAAGTATACTAATTACACCAACAAAAACTAAATCATTATTAGATATAAATCCACTTTAACAGTTTTATCTGTCTGCTTTTGACGAGTTTTTATTTCATTTTTATAAAATAGCTGGTTTTATCAGAATCATGTTAAGGCGATATTAAAAAAATATTTTTCCATATTCAACTACTCGAAATTTTCTGGCACATTTTCGGATTAATTTTTAATAAAAAAATATATATATGAAACATGCTGACGTGATTTTTGAAAAGATTTATAAGCGACCTGTGTTTTTATTTTTCTTTCAATTAATTAAAACTTTATTAAGAAACAATTATTTTCTAAGTAGGGCAATATTTTTCGTTTCTAACACAATCGCTTCGGGAAATCCTGTTCAAAATGCCCACTTTGACATCATTTTTTGAAATATATTCTGCCTCTATCAAAAAATCGATCATTACTGTACATTATACAGTTTCTGAATAAGAGAATCTAGCAATTGGATGCGTTTGAGAGCAAAAAGGAATTTAAAAATGAGTAAGAAAATAGACAATTTGGATTTGAATGCACCCTTAATAAGATGATTTTTTTCTTCAACCGCTATGTATTTTTAATTTGTTTTTGCTGTAAGAATTGGCCCTATCAAAAATTTGTCTATATAAATGTTGAAGACAGTATTAAGAAGATATATGATAAATTCATGGAGATTTTATATCTTGTGAATTGACGGAGTTATGAAAATTTTTCTTCTTCAACCCCCCTCCCCTTTTTTTGTTTATTGTTTTTAATTTTTTTTTTTTGCGGCGGTACGATTTGGTCCTATCAAAAACTTGTGAATATAACAGTTGTAGATAATATTAAGGAGATGTATAATAAAATTATTGGATTTGATATCTTGAGAATTGACGAAGTAAGGCATTTTTTTCTCCCGAAAACCCTATTTTTTGCGCCCCTTGAGCCTATTTTAAATTTTATCAAAAATCTGTGATGCATGAATTTTTTAGAAGTAATAAAAACTCTAAACTGATTTGATAGGTACAAAAATTAAGAAGTTATAGGTTTTTTTCGATTTTCACAAAACCCCTCCCTATTTCCATCCCCTTTGTCCGCTTTTGCCCATTAACGAACTTGACCGAGATTTTATGTCCGATGATTTTATGTATCAGTTTGGATGATATGTGTGCAAAATTGCGGAAGTTATTGTGTCCAGAAGAAAGTTATAGCACAATTGCTTCGGGAAATTCCGTTCAAAATGCCCACTTTGACATCATTTTTTGAAATATATCTATCAAAATCAATCCTCTATCAAAAAATCGATCATTGCGGTAAATTATATAGTTTCTGAATAAGCGAATCTACCAATTAAATGCGTTTGAGAGCAAAAATGAATTTAAAAATGAGTCAGAAAATAAGCAGTTTGGATTTGAGTGTATCCTTAATGCAATGATTTTTCAAACACAATCCGCTTCGGGAAATTCAGTTCAAAATGCCCACTTTAACAGCATTTTTAAAAAATATATTCTGCCTCTATAAAAAAAAAAAAAAAAACGACCATTACGGTACATTATATAGTTTCTGAGAAAGAAAACGTACCAATTGGAAGCCTTTGAGAGCAAAAATGAATTGTAAAATTAGTCAGAAAATACGCTGTTTGGATTTGAATACACCCTTACTTAGATAATTTTTTTCTTCAACCGCTATGCATTTTTAATTTGTTTTTGCTGTAAGAATTGGTCCTATCCAAAACTTGTCTATATAGATGTTGTAGACAAGATTAAGAAGGTATATGATAAATTCATGGGGATTTTATAACTTTTGAATTGACGGAGTTACGGATTTTTTACTTCTTCAAACCCCTTTTTTGTTTTCGTTTCTAATTTTTTTTTGCGGTACGAATTGGTCCTATCAAAAACTTGTGAATATAAAAGTTGTAGATAATATTAAGGAGATTTATAATAAAATTAATTGGAAGTGATATCTTGAGAATTGACGAAGTTATGAATTTTTTTTTCCCAAAAATCCTATTTTTTGCGCCCCTTGATCCCATTTTTAACTTTATCAAAAATCTGTGATACATAAAATTTTGGCCCTATTTTTAGAAGTAATAAAAACTTTAAACTGATTTGATATGTACAAAAATTAAGAAGTTATGGGGGGTTTTCGGTTTTCACAAAACCCCTCCCTATTTCCGTCCCCTTGGTCCGATTATGCCCATTAACGAACTTGACCGAGATTGGTGCTCGGAAGAGATTGGTGCAGAATTACGAAAGTTATCGTGTCCAGAAAAAAAGTGATATATATATATATATATATATATATATATATTAGGGTGGTCCTTAAAAAATTAACTTTTAAAATTTCTATGGGGCACCCTCCTATTTTGTTCTATGTATAAAATAAAGACCTCCACAAAAATTTCAAAATTTTAAAACATTTTTTAAGGGTCGCTACCAAGGTTTGAATTTTTTTTTAAATTAAAAATTGACATATTTTGTAATCTAATAGTATATTATTAATACAAATCCATAATCATTGCCAAATGGAATCATGGTATGATATAAGGCTGTAAAGACTGTATTTTGTTTCAAGTTTCAATATATTTACACAACCTATTGTCCGAACACAGCCAGGAGTATTTCATGTCTACACTCTTTTTCACCTGAGCTTGGCCCCATTGTGAAAGGTAGAGAATCTAACATTCCGCCTTGAAAAATAGTTCTCCGTTATTGTTTAATCTTAAATAGCTAAAATGTATAAAAAATTATAAGATAATGTTTATAAATTATAGAATTTAACTTTTTGATATTCGTAAAATGTCGTACTTAATGGACATATTCGTATCTGAAGACGAGCAAGCAGAGGGCAAAACTTAAAAAAAAAGAGTTTTCGGCCAGCGTTCTTTTGACTGTTCACTAGGATTGCAAAATTTTAGAAGACATTTCAGGATCTGAAACTGTAGACATATTACCCATTATTGTTTCAGGCAAAGGTATTGACCAGTTGCTTGTTGTTCCAAAACTTTAATCAGGATAGTTCAAGAGGCAATAGCTTCTGCTGGTAACGTAATATTGAAGTCGTGGGGAGTACCGAGCAAGTAAATGTATGATTTTTTATATAGCCTTTGTTAATACCGGATTATCAAGAAAAGCTTGCTTTTTTCTGGAGCAGAATATGAACAAAGTAATGATTTGGATTGCCATCATCATATCCTTGAAGTACTGTTTTTGTTCTTTATCTTTTGAATGAAGTTTATTGTATTCCTCCATGAGTGCTATATAACTTTCGGCTACATCATTAACAAGTTTGACTGAAGTCGCTAGTGCCTTACATGTCTTGTAGGATTCATTTTTATTCCTATTAGCTGCATCTGTTTCAAAAAAGTCTAAAGGTAAATCCATAATTTATAAAAAAAAACCCAGAGTGCTGTTTGTTAGGAAATCTTGCAAGCTATTTTGGAGAATGACATTAGGATCAGCCCGTGTACGTTTCAAAGGTTCATAATTTTCTTCATTTTTCAAAGCATGCACCATTTTTCTTTTATTTTCAAAAAAGACATTGTCATTGAAAAATGCAAAAGCAACTAGTTCTGTGAAGTACAGAAATGTCCTAGGAATTTCTTCAAAACACACAAAGAAATTATTTCATTTACATTTTCGTCTTTTTCCAAGTTCTTCGGGAGCAATAAATCATTGGGCCTGATACCAATGTGAATGTAGATTTTCACAACAAACGAGAAAACTTGACGAACTCCAGATTTTTTTCTACTTAGAGAGTTTAAACTGATCTCTAAATAAATAAATCTTGAGCAAGTACATCACCTTCACCATTCATGGAGCCCAATGCAATCCGCACCTGGAGCTCTAATGTAAACACCTCTTTTGGGTACTGCTCCTATGAAAATGATGGCAAGGTCTATCGGTTCCTTGTAATCGTCCATTGGTTGAAAATCTCTAAGATGATTTTGAGCAAATTCTGTAATTTCGGACGCATTATGTGTTATTTTTTTCATTGATTAAATTGTCAGTTATGAGAGTCTGAAATATGCCATAATCGATAGACATCCACGAAACTTTAAATCGTTGGAATAATGGTATGTCCGGTCCGCTTGAAACTCCGAGAAACTTAATAACAACTTCCTCAAGCAGAATTTAAAGGATGTGATGATTGCAAACCAAACCATTTCTTTGTTCATATTCTAATCCAGAACATCCCAAGCTGCTCCTGATAAACAGGTATCAACAAAGGTTATATCAAAAGTCATACATTTTACTTGCTTATAATCTCCCCAACTACAATGCTTCGTTAACAGCAGGAGCTATTGCCTCACTTGTTCCTGATTGAAATAGCTTTATAGGAGGATTGTGGAACAGCTATTTAAATCGTCAGTACCTTTACCTGAAACAATAATGGTTAATCTGTCTACAGTTTCAGATCCTGAAATGTCTTCTAAAATTTTGCAATCCCAGTGAACAGTCAATAGAAAGCTTTCCGAAAACTTTTTTTTTAAGTTTTGGTGCTCTGATACGAATGATAGGATACTCTTCGATACGATACTCTTTGATACAAATATGGCCATTTAGTATGATATTTTACGAATATAAAAAAATAAAAATCTATAATTTATAAACATTATCTTATAAATTCCTACGCATTTTAGATATTTAAGATTAAAAAATAATGGAGAACTATTTTTCAAGGCGGAATGTTTGATTCTCTACCTTTCACAATGGGGCCAAGTTCAGGTGAAATAGAGTGTAGACATGAAATACTCCTGACTGTGTTCGGACAATAGGTTGTGTAAATATATTGAAACTTGAAACAAAAGACAGTCTTTACAGCCTAATATCATACCATGATTCCATTTGTCAATGACTATGGATTTGTATTAATAATATATTATTAGTTTACACAATATGTCAATTTTTAATTTTTTTTAAAAATTCAAACCTTGGTAGCAACCCCTAAAAAATGTTTTAAAATTTTGAAATTTTTGTGGAGGTCTTTATTTTATACATAGAACAAAATAGGAGGGTGCCCCGTAGAAAATTTTAAATTTAATTTTTTAAGGACCACCCTATTATATATATATAGATAGATAGATATACAGTTTTTTCCTGAGGGTGGATTTTGGTTCTAGGGGTCATGATCGGTGTAGATCTGCAAAAATGTTTCAGAAATTCCAACATAGGAACGATCCCAATAGGTAGTATTTCATACGAAATCTACCTAAAAGTGATGCTACAAAATATTAAAGCATACCTATTTTTCCTTAAAAAAAAATAAATAAAAAACACGTTATATTTATAATGCACTATTCTAATCTTTTGAACCAGGTAAATTTTTATTCTGATATTTTGATGCTTTCAAAATGTTAATAATTATTTTAATTTTGGTATTATTGACTTTAATTTTTATGCTAAAAGATTCTACAAACTATGCAGATTCTTACAATATAACGTTTTATCGTGCATTACTTTTTGTATAAGCGGTACATAAAAAAAACATTTTTTTCACAGTTCTTTTTTTTTTCTATTATTCACATTTTTTTCACTTGGAGCTGTAAATACTTAGCTTCCGCTAAATTTTCAAATCTACCTAAAACAAAAGTCTTAACCAATAGGTATTCTTTTACGATGTATTGTAAATTTTATACTTCAAAAACACAGCACGGTCAGTAATTTGATATAACGATGTAATCAGTTTTATTAAGTTTAATAACGTGTTGAAAGTATTTAAAATCTACAATTTGCTGTTTTGGTGTGCTTTGAAACGGTTTGTATGTAATAAATGAGTCTGGTTAATATCACTGGATAAATGTAATACACGCAAACAATTGTAAACTTGAAATATATAATTTAACATAAAAAAAGTATATTATTTTACGTATAGTATTTATTTGAAAAATGTTTCATTTTCATGCTTAAGTTAAATTCATTCAATCGGATTTTGAATAACATATAGAAAATTCATTAATATGAACATATTAATAACATTAAAACATCATTTTGTGTCCATCTATAAGGTTTAACGCATTGCAAATATTTTGTGTTCAAGACAGAGCATAAATTTATATAACATACAAATCGTATTATTAAATATGAAATTTACCTGAAAGTTCTGTCCAATAATGTTATTTAGAGTTTCAACACGCATGCAGGTGTTCATTTGACACATATATAGCTGTTTCTTTTTATCATTCTATTCATACACATATGCTTAACTGAAACAAACGCGTCGCATGTAATTGAGACGTGACCGTAAACATGGCTGCTGATAAAGCTCCTTTACGGCACTAAATTTTGCATGAATTCCAACAAGAAGAAATGCTATAGAAGTGTGTCGAAATTTAGCGAAACTTTTTGGTGAAGATGCAGCTCTGATAGAACTTATAGGACGGTTAAAACAAGTGATTTTAATTTTAATGATAAGCCACGCTCTGGGCGACCCTCTTTGATCGATGGCGATATTGTAAGGACCATGATAGAGCAAGATGCTTTTTTACAAGATCAGAGATTGCCGAAAAGGTTATCGCGGCTCAAAAAACAATTTCCGACCATATTCGGAAGTATGAAAAATCTATTGTTTTCTTTCACTTTCCCATAAATAGAATTTTCCAGTAGAGCTAATACATTTTTGCACGCTTCTAAACTGAATATTACAATTCCATGAGTTCCAAAAAGCAATTGCACCAGAGGCGAACCTGTATTTTAATTTCTAAATATCGGTATGAACCAACTTTTTTCTGTTATGAATGCTGTTTTGATTAAGATATGGCAACAGAAATCAAATGAATTTACATAAAAATAAAAATTTAAATTTCATATTCTACCAATTATGAGAGGCATTGACTATGAAAACATTTCGACTATAAAATTACAAAGTAAACTAACCATGTTATTTACTCAAAAACTATCGTTTCATTTGAATTTTATTTCAGTTTTATAAAAAAAATCGTTATATTAATTATGAAAGATACCATATCAAATAAGGGTGAATTTTTTTTTTGTCCATTGATCAACCGCGACAGACCGTACTTTGATTTATGGTCTTCTAAGCCTCTGAATCACACTTGAAGAAAAAAGTATACAATACTTTATGCTTCTTGTTGAACGTACATTTAGGAAATGCAAATTTCCACTTTTCAAATGATTCTTTCAAAAAAGAGTTGAATACGTGAGTGAAATTTCAAGTTTATTTAATTTGAAATTTTCTACCTTCCGTATCTTAAGGGATTTCAAAAGCTTTCTGCTGCCATTCACTTGATAATTTATTTAAGAACAGAAAAATAAATAAAGTTTAGTCCCGTTAAAGTATAAAGGAAACCCATACTTTATATTGTTCTAAATTCATTTAATATTGGATTATGACAGAGTATAACTCAAAGTAAAGCTATTTTCGTTTACAGTAATTCCTCTGCGCAATCTTTTAAATTTGGATAGAGAAAATCCTATTCGTATCTAATCTGTATCAAATAATTTAACATGTATATCGTTGAAAAAACTTTTATATTTTACGTATTACTAAGGTAAACGTACTACTAGTGGTACTTAAGGACATTTGTCTAATTATTATTAAAGTGTTAGTGAATTCCAAAAAATATATTTTTTTAGCTTAGTCCTAATCTCCATGTATCAGAATAAACATTCAAAGTTTCAAAATAAAGTCTTCGAAAAAAATGAAAAATAAAAAATTACCTTCCACTAAGCTGCAGTAGCGGGTCTAGTAAATTTCTGATGCATGAATTAACTTTTCGGCTTTTCCGAAAAATTATTTACAATGTAATAGAGTATATAAACAATAGTTTAATTTAAAATAAAACATATTAAAGAAACGATGTTTTAAATAAAAATTTATCTCTTAATGGAATGTCTAGGAATTTGCAAAAAAAATCAGTTTTTAAAGACATTCTAGAAAGAAACAAATGTACCAGCAGAAAAAAAACAATTATTCCAAACAGTTTATAGAAAGTTATCATTTAAGGATGTTAGTCAACGAGATTTATTTCAGTCATTTTTAAGAAATGCATTTTGGGCTTGTTTTTAAACTTTAAAAACTAGTGGCCCACACCAGGTGCATTATATACATTTATTTTGTATTTCTTAAGCCACAACGACTTGTATTTCTTGATAGTCATCACATTTAGACTTTAAAATTCAGGTATTATTTTTTCTATACCCTTGTTATTTTCCAGTAGTATAAGTTGTCGAACTTACTAATGTAAAACTAACACCCTTTTTAGATAAAATTTTCAATAACCTATATGTTTTATCGTATTAAGTTAATTTTATAAGTTGAAAAAAAAGTACTATCATCTAGCAGGATGCATTTTTGCCTAACTTGTATAAAATATAGCATTTAAATTTTGAAAGAATAACAGTAGTAAGGATATTTTGCGCATTTATATTACACTTCCTTACATCGACTTCATTACCTGAAGCAATCTGACGACCGTTGCAGCTTCGAGCTTAATATTCGTCACGGTGGCGGGTGGGCCGACCGCCACGGAATTCTAGGAGAGCGGCTATCCGCGCGTTCATCGTAGTTCCCTATGCGAAGACACTTAACCGGACACCAGAAAAGAAAAAAAATTGCAACTGAACAAATTTAAAAGCGAAAATCATTAAATAAAAGACATCGAAAAGCGGGAAGGGTACGGAGCCCTGAAGTCATCTGACGACCGTTGCGCGTTCGAGCTTAATGTTCGTCTGGGCGGCGGTCTGGCCGACCGCCTCGGAGGTTCGTGGAGAACGACGTTCCGCACGTATATGCTCCATATAACGAATCTATCTTGCTTTTAGATTGCAGATGATGTTTATAATTACTCTAAAAACATCAATAATCGCTCTAAAGATATTTTAAGATTTTTAATAAATTTATATTATAGAAATCTAAAACTTCACTTTAGGGATGCAGATTAAAACTAGATATTTCCTAAAGTTTCTCGTATTTTTTGAATTGAAACATATAACTTTCAACTGTCCTGTTTTGACACTATATTTAGATGTTATGAAACATTATTTATGGGTTCAGTTTAACTTAAAGTGTGGCAACTGGAATCAGCAATCCCTTTTTCTTAATTTTTTCAAGTTGTTGCTAATACAATTCATTACATATAGCTTCAATTTCAAAAGTTTTTACTACACGAATCGTAAAAATGATTTGAAAGTATCAATAGTGGTAATAAGATAAATAGACAGAAAACTACAAAGAAAATTATATACAGTGACGAAGGACGGTGAAAAGATATGTCAAGGATAGAAAAACGTATTAAAAAAATAATAATAAATGGTCAAGTGCGAGTGTTACTCGCGCTCAGAGGGTTCCGTGCAATAAATATATGAATTATTAACTGTATTATTAAAAGAAAATCGTTTCTAAAAAAATAAGAAGACTGCAAAAAACTATACAATGTAGGGTTCGGTATAGCTGTATATACTAGAAAAGTAGCACTGGGTATACCATAAAAGTTCAAAGAGATATGAAGCCTAAATTATATCAAATATTGCTATTCTGTATAATACTTTTTTGTTTTATCTTATCCTAATCTGTTTATGATGAACTTAATTCGGTACAGATAAAAAAGTAGTGCATATTTAAACGTCATTTGTCATTTCATAAAACTAAATTCAAAGTAGTAATATTCTTTTCTTTTTACAGTGTAGCTAAAATCAAACCCTTTTTCCAAAGTTTGTTCGTTTGTTTAATATGGTTTAATGGGAAAACGTTCTTTATGGACAAGATGCTCTAAATAAAGGAAATAAAATACAATATATATATTTTTTTTAATTTACCTTAAAACCTTGTCTAAAAAACACAAACGCATAGTGAGAAATGTAATGTGATAATAAATGTAATTAAAACCATTTTATGAAGTTATACAATAGTGATAAAATAATACAACATTTCATAATTAAAATCAGTTCTATGATCATTAATAGAAAAATAAAGTAGATAAAGTCTAAATTATGTAGCTTAAATATGTTTATACTAAACCATAAAGAAATAACTAGTTAGAAACTCTTACGTCAAATTCCTCAAAAATAAAATTTTTCCTGATTTGTATATGCGTCATAAAACTCTGATTCCATAGCTTCTTACGTACAGTAGAGGAGATGACTGGAATTCTAAAGACTGTTAAATGATAGTCTAAGGTGTGATTTTTTGTGGGGTTTTCTTCACAGTTTTCCACTGCATATCACAATTTTTTTTCACCAACAGTGAATGATGTGGAATGCGCATCAGTGCGAAGAACGTTGAGTTTGGGTGCTTATGTGCCATTGAAGCTCTGATGCACTGATGAGATGATGGATATTTTGCTTTATATGTTTAACCTCATATTTTTATTAAATATTTATTAAGTCTAAAATTATTATTTTTGTAAAACTGTGAATTGTCAAGGGAGTCGGCTTTATTGTGGTGTGTTACGTGTATTCTGTTAGATGTTGTTTCAAGGAGTAAGTAGAACTAAGCTAAGCTTTAAAAAAAAAACCCTGCCGGGCCGGCGTACAGGCGAAGGTAGATTTCGAAGTTAAATATACTAATTTAACCAAAAAAAGTAAATCATGATTAGAGATTCATTCACTTTAACAATTTTATCTGGTCGCTTTTGACGAGTTTTTATTTCAGTTTTATATAATAGCTGGTTTTATCAGAATCATTTTAAAGAGGTATTCAAAACAGAACTTTTCCATGCTCAACAACTCGAAATTTTCTGGCACATTTTCAGATTCATTTTTAATAGAAAAAATATGAAACTTGCTGACGTGATTTTTGAAGAGATTTATAAGCGACCTGTGTTTTTATTTTTCGTTCAATTAATTAAAACTTGATTTACAAACAATTATTTTCTCAGTAAGACAATATTTTTAGTTTCTAACATAGTCGCTTCGGGAATTTCTGTTCAAAATGCCCACTTTGACATCATTTTTGAAATATATTCTGCCTCTATAAAAAAAAAAAAAAAAAAAAAAAAAAAAAAAATCGATCATTACGGTACATTATATAGTTTTTGAATAAGTTAATCTACCAATTGGATGCGTTTGAGAGCAAAACGGAATTTAAAAATGAGTAAGAAAATAAGCAGTTTGGATTTTAATACACCCTTAATAAGATTATTTTTCTCTTCAAACGCTATGTATTTTTAATTTGTTCTTGCTGTAAGAATTGATCCTATCAAAAGCTTGTTTATATAAATGTTGTAGACAATATTAAGGCCCTACTTCAGTCAGGGGAAAAGAACCGTTCGCTAATACTATTCCTATGGAAGAAATTTATAAAGATATCTCGGGCGCATTTCAATATTTTTAGATGATTTTTTTTTTTTTTGCAGTGGCTAGCTGAGGTCGATCTGTATGCAGGACGTTTTCTACTTTTTCACTTTCGTTTACACGTATTTTTAATCCGGACACTTTCATTTTCAGAACCGGTTCCTAAAGTGAAAGCATCCTCTTGAAAAAAATTTCTAATGAAAATCGAAAAAGTAAAAAACGGCCTTTTTACAGATCGACCTCAGCCACTGCAAAAAAAATCATCTAAAAATATTGAAATGCGAACGAGGTATCGTTATAAATTTCTTCCATAGGAATAGCATTAGCGAACGGGTCTTTTCCCGTGACTGAAGTAGGGCCTTAAGAAGATATATGATAAATTCATGGGGATTTTATATCTTGTGAATTGACGGAGTTATGGATTTTTTTCTCCTTCAACCCCCCCCCCCATTTTTGTTTTCAATTTTTTTTTTTTTTTTTTTTTTTTTTTGCGTTACGAATTGTTCCTATCAAGAACTTGTGAATATAAAAGTTGTAGACAATATTAAGGAGATTTATAATAAAATTAACTGGATTTGATATCTTGAGAATTGACGAAGTTATGATTTTTTTCTCCCAAAACCCTATTTTTTGCGCCCTTGAGCCTATTTTTAAGTTTATCAAAAATCTGTGATACATAAATTTTTGGACCTAGTTTTAGAAGTAATAAAAACTTTAAACTGATTTTATATGTACAAAAATTAAGAAGTTATGGGTTTTTTTTTTGGTTTTCACAAAACCCCTCCCTATTTCCATCCACTTGGTCTGATTTTGCCCATTAACGAACTTGACCGAGATTTTATGCCCCTTGATTTTATGTATCAGTTTGGAAGAAATTGCTGCAGAATTGTGGAAGTTATCGTGTCCAGAAGAAAGTGCTATATATATATATAGATAGATAGATACACAGAGAGATAGATATGTAAAGTTTTTTACTGAGGGTGGTTTTGGGATCTAGGGGTCATGATTGGTGTAGATCTGCAAAAATTTTTCAGAAATTCCAACATAGGGGAGAATGTAATAGGTAGGATTTCATACGAAATCTACCTAAAACATAGCAATTGTTCCAGTTTATAGAAGGGTTTGTGAGAGAATTATTATATCAGTTGTAATTTCTTGGTTATTTCGCGTTATCAGTAATTATATCTGCATTCAATAATAGTAAATATAGTATCTAACGATATTTTAAATGCTATACTTTAAAAAAATATTAATAATTATCTAGAAAATATTAACATTTATTTAAAAATCTGAAAATGACAGCAATGTTTTTATTAAAAACGATACTTTATGCAGTAAAAAACAACGACAACTGCGATTTTCATAAATTGGATCTTTACAATGGTTTGGTAATGTCATACCACTGTATATCTTGGAAAAAGCTTTTATATTTACAGAATAATTAAAAACGGGTTTTATATCAATTTAAACAGTTTTACGCACTGAACTTATAGGATAGTGTAATATGTTACTTAAAAAAAATCTAAGACCATCCAATTTTTGAAATCATTACTTTGTCTATAAAAACCAAAATAATGCGATGCATAAATCGTACGAATTATGTGTCATTCGTTATTAAATAATTTTTAGAATAGACTCAAAACAGACTAACTTATTTGTGTAATTATTTAAGTAAAAACGATTCATTTTAGCTCACATGTTAGTAATATGTTTTCTTTATTCGAAGTGATTAATGGCCCCACCAGTGGCCGAGAGGTTCTGTTCTCGAAGCTGGTAGACGGGAGGTGCTGCGTTCGATCCCAATCGTACCCGCCTAATCGTTTAGAGTTTTCGTGGTTTTCTCCGAACTTTGGTTTTCCAAGCGTAAATACGGGTGGGGCCCATATCTATCGTGCTGATAATTGGGCGTCATAAACACAACAAACCAAAGTCATTATTGTTTAGAAAAAACCATTTATGCCCAATAAGTCTTTTGAGCAATCATAACAATGCATTAAATAGTAATTTTTCAGATTCCTGTTTTACTAAATTAGAAAATAATAATAAAATTACCAGAAAATAAAACTGATTTGTCTTATAAATAAGATATATTTGTATTTAACGTGGAACAAGGATTTTGAGTACATACTGGAAAAAAAAATAAATTTCCAATTTTTCCCTGATCTGTTACAATACACGTATACTTATAATTTATCCTAAACTTTAAATCTATATTAATAAAGTAATCGCCAACGAGTTTCGTTATTTTACCTCATATAATTCGGGACTTTTTTGTTGCTATTTATTCTATTTGTGGAAAATCAATTTCTAATTTTGTCTTGAGCTGTCCGTTACTTTCTGAAACCTTTCGAGTCATGATATTTTCGTTTTAAAATTACATTATGTATAAGCGCTAAACAGCGTAAAATTATATGCTCTTGGCTGCGTGTACTACTATTATTTTAAATAAAGAAAAGAATCAATTACTTGATGATATTTAAAACATTTTCTTAAAAATATGGTATTGGAATTATTCGAGATATTTTTCATCTACTACTTTAATCTGTTATTGTGATACAAAACCATTTATTAAACACGCCAAAACATCTATAGATTACCCACATCTATTAATAGGAAATAGTAAGGTTCGTGACAAGCACAATTACATATTTAGAAATTCTCAATAAATTTCTAGAATGGTAGATTCTTGTAATATATTTTTAGCATTAGAATTGCATACGTCAATGGTTTCCATGGTCTATTTTCTAAAAAAATTAATTTGAGGAAAAAAATCTTGAAAATTCAAGCAGATTCTCTTTTAAATCTCACAATTTCTTAAAAAGTGTATTGAATTCGATATGTGTAAAATGTAACACTAATTGATATAATTTATTTTGAACCGAAAATCTAAAATTCAGTTACCACTTTTCATCCATGTGATTTCAATGTACAAAAATTTAAAACAATTTCTCGTCTTCTCAAAGTCTCATTGTTGTCAGCTAATTTTAATAAATCTGATGCACTCAATAGAAAAAAAAATCATCTATTTCATGCAATCAGCTCTGTATATATTTATAGATTAGTAAATCCAAATTCAAATTGTAGTTTGTTTATGAATATAACATTTTTTTCAGAAATTAGACGTTAAAGTACACAACATATAGGATAATTAATAATTTAGAATGTTGTTTTCTGAATTTTACACCCTGGATTTTCTATTGCTGAAGTAACCCTAAATTCATTTTTAAAATGCAAGTACACTGGCGGACAAAACTTAAGGACCACTGTTATTTTCAACGATTATAGTTAGAAATAGATCCGCAGCAGTGCGCCTAAATTTGCATGAATGCGGGATGTACTCTGTTTTGTGAAACTTATCCAAATTTTCAATTTCCGCTTTTGTCGATCACGTGACAGCAGAATTAACAGATTTTAGGCAATCGGCGGGTGCTGTGAGTTATCATTAGATCTAAAAATTGAAGGAGATGGAGTGAAGTTTGAACATTGAAATTTTGCACATGTCTTTGAAGCATCATTTTGATGATATTACTCGTGATAGAATAATCGGAAAGTTGAAAGAAGGACGCAAAATCAGAAATGTTGCCTCGTGGATTTAACATCGCGCACAGTATAGTTACTAGGCTATGGGCGACATTCCAAAAGAGTGGAGTATGTACTAGGTGCACGGGAGGAGGTCGTCCTAGCGGTACGGCATCCCAAGAAGATTACTATATTGTTATTTCGGCAAAAAGAAACCGACGCAGCACAGCTGGTAAATTAGCAAATCAACTTTGTGCTGCCACAGGAACTAAAATATCTCGGAAAACTGCTGAAAGACGTTTGAAAAAGGGTGGACTATACGCCCCAAGACCTATTGTGTGTGTCTCACTCTCTAGACGCCAACGTAGCGCCCATTTACAGTTGTGCCGTATGCATCGCAATTGAGCTGATTACGACTGGTCTTCTGTGCTCTTCTCGGATGAGACTAGACTCAGTCTATAGTCTGATTAAAGACGTAAACTGATATGGCGCGAGGTTGGTAGTGCTTACTGTCGGGAAAATATTCTAGAAACAGATCGATATGCGACTCAAGAATCATGGTGTGTGCAGGCATCATGTTTAATGGCCGTACGGATCTCTATGTGTTTAACCAAGTGTCCATGACCGGTAGACGGTAGTTTGAAGACGCCCTTCTTCCACACGTTCGATTTTTACGAGGTGCTGTCGGCAAAAAGTTTCGTTTTATGGACGATAACGCACATCGTCATCGCACACATTCTGTATAAGTTTGTCTTGAGGTCGAAGATATCCATCGCATAGAGTGACAAGCACGTTCCCCTGACCTGAATTCCATTCAAACTGTATGGGATGCCTTGGGGAGACGTATTGCTGCTCGCCAATTTCCTCCCACAAACAAGGAAACCCTCATCCGTGCAGGAGGAATGGGGCAACTTGCCTCAATAGCTACTGAATCATGTTGTTCTGAGTATGCCACGCCGTGTTGAAAGTTGTCTCAAATTACACAGTGGCCACATCCTTTATTGATATGACGGTTGTTAATTGTGAGTATTTTGCTTTCTTTGTACAGCCATGTTTTCGGACAATATTCACGTTTCAGAAAAAGAACCTCTGGTAATACCCTGTATACATCCTTTCAACAAAATATTTATATTAAATTCTGTGTAACATTCTGTTAATGCTATTCTTTGCTTCAAGACCCACAATCTCACATAGATTCTCATTTACGTGTAATTATCTTCTTGGTCCTTAAGTTATGTCCACCAGTGTATGTTTGCATTACCAACATCCCCAATTATATATATATATTTAAAAATATTACCCTGTCTTAATTTTATTCTAAATTTTATCCATTTAATTTACTGTACAGGGTGAAATAAAAGTCACTGACACGTTTTAAAAATCAATATAAAATCAAGTAATTTTCGTACAGGAGTGCAGTTTGGACTAAAATTCTTCTCACGATAAAAAGGTTTCTTTAAGCGAATGAAAATAATTAATTCAAAACTTCTGTCATAGATGGCGCCACCTGTCGGTATGTTTGGTTTCAAACATGTATTTTTTCTGATTTTCAGATTCGTTTTGACGCTGTGTCACAGAAATGACGACTTCCAGCGAAAAAGCTAATTGGTACCAATCTGAAAATCGGAAAAAAACGCATGTTTGAAACCAAACATACGAACAAATTGCGCCAACTATGATCGAAATTTGGAACTAATTTTTTCATCCGTTTGAAATACCTTTTCATCGTGAGAAGCATTTTACTCCAAACCGCATTCTTGTACGGCAATTACTTGATTTTAAATTGAATTTTAAAATGTCGACACCCTGTATTTCATCTTAAATGCTATCATTCTTTTTGATTTATTTCATAAAATCTCATTTTATACGCGTGAATTATTTTTATTTTGGCATTGTGCCAGTAAAATTTTCTCTCAGATATATTCCGATAGAACATCTTTTATTATTTTTCGACTATTCTAGAAGCAACCAGAATTTTTTCTTCCCGCCTTTTTTGAAAATCTAATCGTTCTATTTTGCACGGAACATTCTAGAATTTCTTTTTTTACGCGCTATTAAAACATAATCTCTGACTTTGATAATTTCGTCATTCTTTTCCGAAATTTTTAATTGGATAAAATTCATTTATAGTTCTCATTTGTATTCTTCCGCGAATGTTTTTATACCCATTTGCACCACCTTGGAAGAGAACTTTTTGCGTCTGTTAAATTTAGCTGCGGTATGAGAGGAATTACTTCAGATTTTATATAATGTCGCTTGAACATGTTTTATAAAATGCCTTGTTGAATAATTTGAGAGTGCATCATTTTTATGAGACTAGTATGTCAATAACGAAGTTGTTCTCAAACTGTTTAGTTTTTTTTTTTTTTTTTTTTTTTTTTTTTTTTTTTTTTTCTGGGAAATCTTTCACAATTTGCGGCGTCTGCCATCATTTTCCTTGATTCACCCGTTTATACGCTTGTGCTGATTGCACTATTAATAATTGTGGTCGCTCATTTAATTGAGTGTACGGGGCTGGTTTTAGTTATGCAATCTGAGCTGTAGCAACAGAAAGTAAGTACATTTTTTTCTCCAACGTTATTGAATAGGTGATCGTTGGAATGTAAGAGCCACAATTCATTAGCTGTATGATAGTTTTCATGGCTGCTTACCGAAATAAAATAATTTCTGCAATCCAGTAGCGACCACACGTTGTTTTAATGGAATCATCTCATCTACATCTCACGTGTATGTATATGTTTCGATGTTTGCTGCATATATACAAGATGTTTTCTTAATTCTGTTTCGCCTAAAATAACCTATGAAACAAATTAGCAAACCACAAACATGAAACTGAGAAGTCTCCCTATCTCGGAAACGGTACGAGAAAATGTAGAAAAGTTATATAGCTCCTCGATTTAGTACGAAATGTTTCCTTGCAATAATAAAAATAACTTAATTGGAAGCATGTAATTAGAAGTTTGAAATATAATTTTTCATACCGAATCACTAGCTTAAATACGCCACTAACTATAAGCAGAAGTTAATAAAACTCTGTCCTGTAAGCAAGGAACTTCATTCAAAAATCTTTTAATAATAAAATCAAGTTGAGTAGGCTCTATGCATTCACTATTTGGACACGGAGGATGCCTTATGCATTTCTGCCGGTGGTGGACTTGATCAACATACTTATCTTGATTTTCTTATTAAAATGAATTGTTTCTGGTTTACATGTCTTAGTTTTATATGTGCATCTTCTTTATAATGCCACATGTATAACCTATCAGTATTTAAAATAAAGTTATTTTTACATGAAAGGCATCCTTTCATACTCGTACTAAATAAAACACGTTTTTGAACTTTCCAATTGTCTTTTTCTCCATATCTTGTACCGTTTTAGAAAGACAACAGTTAAAATCGCTTTTGACACTAAGGGCACTGAGAGGTGCCTCATTGTGTAGAGCACATTCGTTTTAATATACCCAGAAACCACGTTCATCGCTGTAGATAACTAATTCGGTTCACTGGCAGTTTGAGGCAATACTGAATTAAGGAATCATCACGTATATATTGACAATAACCTTCTGAAACCTTACATTTTGTTAATCACTTGCATAACCTACATTTTCAGGGAAAAACAGAATGTGTGCACAAGAAATGTGATTTGAACCATTGGTTTCATTTCAAAAATCTTGCACAATATTTTCATAGTTCTTATCCTTCATTATAATTGATTTATTTTGACATATTAAAATGATTTGTGTGCTTTTGTAAGTTTTCTATGAAGAACATACGGAAATTCTTAACTTTACATAATTTAAATTTTTGGTATAGAAACATTGCTTTAGATAATTTTTACCCCATTCAAACTATAGAACTTAAACTTTAAAAAAGTGTTCTCTTCATTTTGTAGCACCTTCTCAAAAAGTTTAACTATTCGCAGATTTTTCTACAAAGAGATAAAAAAATTGTTTGAGGAAACACAATTTATGTATGTAAAGTATTTTTGTTTTAAGCCAGGATGAAATTCTACACTTTAAGACGGAGTGACGCAAAACTTAGTAGTTTACTCTATCGTGGCTAGTGTTGCCAGGTGTCCCGAGTAAATTGAGGCTCCAAATACTCTGGACTTCAGTATTTTAAACTACGTTTCTTCGCCTTATCTAATGGTAGAACAATAAGTGATTAAAAATGCGAAATACACTGTAAAAAATTAGCGGTGTCCAGAGCATTTGGAGCCCTGATTTACGGGGGAAACCTGGCAACAGTAATCGTGACAGTAACAATTTAATAAAATTCAGCATATCTTCCGTTTATAATCTCTTTTAATTTACTTTTAATAATCAATGTATTATTATTCAATGCAGAATACATAAAATCATGTATAAATATGGACTTTTTTCACATCTTGTTAATCAGAATTCAAATTTACATATTTAATTTTGTGTTATAAGACAATTGCGAGCTTGTTCTCAAAATACTGCTGTCAGGAGACGAAGCACCCTGCACCTTCAATACTATTATTTAATTTTTATAACGACTTAGTAAAGTTTTTAAAAAGTAGATGAGTGAAAAAAAAAAAACTTAACTTTTACGAAAGAAAATATTTTTTTACTAAGTATATTATATGTTCGCTGTACATATTGTTGACAATATACAGAATTACCACATGTAAATATGGAAGTATATAGTTGAATGATTAATAATTACTACGGGTATATAGCAATACCTGAACAATAATTTTATTTTCAGAATTTTAAACCAAATTATTGTTTTCCCGTTTCAATATTTTTAATGAATACTTTTTACTGTTAAAGATTAACAGATAGTTGAAAAGTTCTGAAATATATTGTATGCGAACCCCTTCATTCATACATTGTGGACAATAGCTTAAAAATGTAGACATGTCAAATAAATATGTACAGTCGTGGAAAAAAAAGTAAACACCCGTACTAACTCCTCAACAAATTATCGTAAACAAAAGTTACTGGTACCGGACGATTGGAAATAAAGTCTACTTTTAAATGGTGTGTATAAAATTTGCTTAGGGGGCCATATACATATACTATACTATTTATATAAAATATAAATCAGTCAAATACATATTATCCAAATTTTTTACAGCTGCTTTGTATACAAGATTTTTTATTTTCATACAGCTACCATAAATGTGCATTGAATTTTACTTCAATAACGTTAATTGATAAAGCGTAATCATATGTATGTCTTTCTCGAAAAATTCGAATATTGACTAAAAATCGCCAGTAATTGAATTTAAAAAAGTTGCTTAAAGGTAATGTTTCTAAAATATAATATAGAAATTGATTAATAATTCAATAATTAGCTATGCCGTTATTTTGCGTTAAATCTTCATGTTTAACATCATTTTACTGGTTTTCATACGGTGAATTTAAATTATTTCTCAAAACATTGTGCTAACTAAATTATCCATAAAATACTATAACTAAGATAGTCCGAAAAAATTGGTCCACTAAAAACACTCTTATAAATGTTTCAACATATGTTAGCCGCATGTATTTGTACTATTGAAGTACATTTTAGGCATGATATAGAACATCGTTTTAATTTATAGAATTAATGGTGGAAATAATATGTAACATCTGCAACAGAATGAATTTGTGAAAGAAATATAGCGATACAAAGTTTCACTTTTTTTTAAAAACTTTGAGCTTACGGGATTCAAATGTTTATTTAGGAATGAAAAATGAATTTCCTAATGAGGAAGAAAAAATATATATATAAGCAAACTTGCACTATACAGAGCCAGATAATGTGCTTTTAAAATGATTAATACACAGTGCGTTCTTTAAGAAAGAGCATTAAATATCTTGAATTAGACCGAGAACCTTTTTTAATAAGATATTTTTTCTTCATTAAAAAAAAAAACTTCATTTTTATATCTACAGAAATATCTGAAGAAATTATTGTACACTTCCATTACACTGGCAATATCATGTTATTTATTAAATGTTTTAAAATAGAAAGAAATGTGCTGCGGTTATTGTTAAAGTAATTTAATCTGATATTCTTGATAATACACTGTAAAAAAAAAAATGGTAACGTTCCATGTAAAATCCAGGAACGTTTCGCCTTTTCTCAGGTTTTCAGAATTTAGCTCTTTCCTGTGAAATTCTGGTTTTCTTATCTGAAACGTTCCTGAACAAAAGTTGGAAACAGCAAAACGCTGCGGCCGCCATTTATTATTTTTTTTGCTATAATCCGTTGCTCGCGCGCGAGTGTCGAAAACGAATTCCTTAAATGAATGTAAAAAAATCAATATGGAATGCATATAAATCAATAGACGACATAATCCTTTACGTCTCTATTGTCAAGACAATTCAGATGAAAATACAATACCTCTGTGACATCGCTAAGAGATTATCTCTCGTATTTGTCTGTGGAATGTTTAGTGAGCAGACCGTGTAAAAAAAATACACCTATTATTTGGATCTCCATTAACCAGCCGACCATCAAACATGATTCTCACCGATTTTGATTAATTTAAAGTATGTTTTAGAGTTCTTATCTCTAATTATTCTTGTGAAAGGATTTCTTCAAATGAGCCTTAGATTTTCAGAAATTAGATGCCGAGGTTTAGCATACGTTTCAAATACCCATTAGTTTGCAGCTCTCAACGTGTCTTTCGTGGTGTGGACGCAGAAGGCTCGCACGCCACCCGTACGGCCCGAGTTCGATGCTACCTCTTGACTTTTTTTTTCTGTTTTAATTAATTTTATATTTTAACACTTTATTACAATTTGATTTAAATTTGATATAGATTTGACACTTTGAATTGCTGCAAATTTGATTTTTTTTTTTTTCGGAAAAAATATACAATTACGTTTAGGTTTTTTTTTCATGAAAATTTATATGTATTTTATCTAACTTGTAAACTAACATAATTACTGACGAAAATCCAAAATATTTTATGTCTAGATTTTTTTTCTAATTATTATTTACATTTATATATTTTTATATTTTAAGCAAAGTTCAGAAACTTTATATCATATATATATTTACTTTATTGAATTTTAATTGAAAATTTATTTTTTCGTGTAAATTATAAATAATAATTTTGATGTCAATTTCAAAATATTTTTTCATTCCAACAAATAATGATAATAAAGCGAAAATTGTCAACTGGAAATGTAAAAATCGTCTGCGGATCCCGCATGCTGTGAAATGTCAGTAATGTTTTGCTGTCAACAGAAATATTCCTGGTATTTCGCAGGAAACTTACTGGCATTTCTGTAGAAATTTTTTAACATATACAGTAAAGTTCCAGTCATTTTCAAGAAATGTTTCTTGGAAATAATGGGCAACTCAGCTGCCCATTTTTTCCCAGGAACGTTGCGGAATTTTTCTTACAGTGTAACCAAAAGTTATATAAGTATTGAATTTAATCGTACGATACAATAAGTTTTTTTCGGGGAAAATTTTCTATGTTAGAAAATATTTGAATAATGCATGTAATAATTATATGTTTAGGGTAAAATTTTAACTCAAATGTCTATATTTATAACTCAAGATTATACATGGCAAACTATGGAAAATAAACATCTTGAAAAAGGATATATACTTCTTGTGAATATATTTTTGTTAAGAATTATGTTATTTTTAGAAGGAGGGCTCGTTTTTCTCATTATTCAATTCCTACTATTAGTTCACTCTCTCCCTATATTTATTTATATATATATTTATTTATATATTTATATATTTATATATCTTGTTCAAATTTTCAATCGTTAATAAAATACTCATTATTCATCCTATCAAGTTGAAATAATTTTTTTAAAACTTGTACTTGATGACAATTGATGTTAATACAGTTTTTTCAAATATTAATTAATTAATTACATTTTAATTAATTAATTTATGTTTTGCATGAGAAACAAAATGGCGGCCATTGGTTATTGAAGATCAATGAAAGTATTTTCAATAAGGAGTTACCATAGGGGGGACACTGTTCTGTCACCAAATACCGCCAAGTTTGCCGCCAACTTGGCGATATATCGCCAAATTTGACGGCCAAAATGAGTCGCCAAAAGTGACGCCAACTTGGCGATATCTCTAATATTTCGCCACATTTCCATTCCCTTCCATTGTAAACCTACTTGCTTATAGAAAATCAACAAATTGAGATATTTTAGTGCAACAAAAACTAATATTAGCTTAAGGGATTATATTAAATTTTTGTTTGATAACCTAAGTAGGAAGTGGCTTAAAAAACAAAATTTTTACATTACTTGTTTTTCTCTTAAAAATCCATTATTGATAAATAATTATTATTTAATATATCTATATAATCTATCGATATCTATAAACATATTATTAATTAACATACTTTTTGTTATTTTTATGTAAGTTATTCTGACAGCTGGAGAAAGCAAGTGCTTTTACTTAAAACTAAAGCCGTCAAATATTTCCCTTTACGTAAAACCATTTTAGATTTTTGAAAACACTTTGAAGATATTCCAGATATTTGAAATATTTGTCATGTTTCAAATAATGTCTGTCCGATTAAATATGGCTGTCTCAGAATTGTATCATATAAAATGAAGTAACTGCCTGAAAAAAAGCTTAAGATAAGCGATCTGTTTCAAATCTACAAAATTTTTTGAAAAAATAACACTATATTTATGAAAATATAAACGTTTTTTTTTTGTTTTTTTTAATTCTTATAACGTGCAGGATTTTGAACTATATTTAATTCCACTTATAGAAAATTTGACAATATATAGTAGAAAAATTAAGCTGGAATTCGGAAATAAATCATATTTTAAATTTGATGAGAGTTAAGACTGAATAATTTTTAATTGCTCATGCGGAAACGATCTCATTTTTTTTTTCGTAAATTGGTAGCCAAAGACACTTTTTAAAATGGCAAGTCAAATACGATGAAAACTAAGGAAGATATAGGAGATACAGTGAATTGAAATTCAGTATTTTTCTAAAAGTAGCTGTATGATAAAAAAAAAATATCCACAAATTGCCATTTTTAACAAATATAGATAGATTTTTTAGTTATTAATTCAATGTGTATGGAAAATCTATCAGAAAGAGACATATTGAAATAAAACATAATTATCAAAATCGAAGCTCCGTTCAAAATTTACAGATGGACTGGACATACATTAAATGCATACGTTTTTGTTGTAAGCTTGTAATAGATATGGTAATTATTGGAAAATCCCTTACCATGCAGCTGTTTTAGAAAGTAAATGAAATTCTGCCCACAATATCGCTGATATATTTTTGAATTTTCACGATATTCGACAGATCATTCTATATAACTTACCCTATACAGATGAATACCGAATAACGAAAAAAAACTTCCGCATGCGCTGTTCATGGTTTCCATGCATATTCTCAGATCTCATCAAATATCCAATTTAATATCCAATAATTCCTTTTTAATCCCAGAATAACATTTGTACTGCAAGTTGTCAAATTTTCTGAATGTGGCGTTAAATTTGATTAAAACTCTACATGCTTTAAACAAAAACCTGAAAGAAACTTTTGCATTTTCACGAACATACATGCTTTTCTTACGCAAATGCATGCATACAATGTCCAGGGTCTACATAGTCGTTTGCCGCTACATAGCAGTTTTCAGCATTTTATGTTACAGAGTGATCGCAAATAATATTTTTTAATTTCAATTCATTGTTGGTTCCATAATGACCTTCTTGACTCAATTTTCACTGAAAAATATCAGGTCAAATATGTTTTTTATATCCCGGAAGTTCAAGAACGATTCGTAAGACATTTCTCAAGATATTTGACAAAACGTGTAAAATTCAAAATATCAGGTGACTTTCGGCATTGCAGTATATGTGGTATATGTGTTAAAAATAAATGATCTGTCTCCAAAATATTCCTTTTATAGTGCGCGCAAGTAGCAAAATGCTGTTTCGAGAAAAGCGCAAGTAAATTAAAAAAATATTTGGCTGATACAAGTTTTAAGGGGTACTAGAACGCATAACAGCAAACAATTTTGTGGAGGAAACCAGGGTTGTAATCCGTTTATTCTCTGAAAAAAAGCAAGATTTTTAAATCAATCTGTTGAAAATTTCGTCACATCATCTTGATTGTTAAAGCTAATAACAAATATCCCTGTTTGTATTGAAAAAATATACCCTGTGTTTGTGATTTAATAAATTGATTTTGACCCCAGTGTCTTATACGAAGACTATTTGTTTGGTGTTCTCTACCAACCCTTAAAATTTGTACCATAAGTTTTGAATCGCGTTGTATAATTGTATAGACTCTCAAGCGAAATATGATAATTCCTAGTGCGTTGAAAAATCCCATGTTAAATTATTTAGATTTTTTAAAGGATTAAAAGATATCATATAACATTTTGAAATCATATTTAGCGAAAAATGTCTTTAAAAGAAATTCCAAATTTTAGGCATATTTCAAAAGACGCAATATTTAGGAACTTTCACTTAAATAAAGTTTTTATTGATTTTAAAAATAATCAAAATTTCCTGAACCACTTTTTGTAAATGTAATTTGTAAGTATTAGTTGTCTATTTTCTAAAGTTGAAAAGTCGTTTTGGAAAAGGAATTATGTAATGAGAAATAATATTTTAAAATTTCTTACTGTGTTAATAGGAAATATTGCGATAATCGACAATCACTGAATGCCTGTGCCCTACAGCCTTCTTAAAGAAGCATGATATTTAATTTAAAAGAAATTAAAATAGCACTCAAAATAATGCAATATCAGTTAACTGAACCATGAAATATTTATAACCGTCAAAATAATCTCAGGAATTTTGCCTTGATTTCTAGTTTTCTATTTTTTATGGCTGATTTATTTTGAAGCTATTTTGACTATTTAAGAATAGAAGGTGGTGGATGCCAGTGTAAAAGTAGTTTTTGAACATAAAAAAATTCGACGTTTAGAATGTCACACCATTTAGAATGTCACATTACTCACAACTTAATTTAATAAAAAATAAATAAATAAAAAGAACAAAAACTTCTTCAGTTGCTTTAAGTATCGACCTTCCAAAAAAAATTAATGAGTTTTCACAAAATGGGTTTCTTTTTTCATTATTGGTTATCATTGTAGAAACATTATAATTAAACAATCGAATTGAAATATGAAATGAAGCGACATAAGACTTCTGATGAGCCATTAAATTTGTAAATGAATACTTATTTTTACTTTTAACTCAAAGTGATTGAGAGAGAAATGATGTCAGTTGAAATTTACCAAGTGAGTCAAAATTGCCTAGCCCAGAAACAATCAGATTTTAATGTGAAAAGATTGTCCGAGTGAAATCTGTCAACAGACGCTGTCCAGATTGGTCAGATGGAAGACTGTAGGCATATTAAGCCACATGTCCCGTGTTCGATATTTTAATAAATTTCTCTTTATGATTACCATTTTAAGAAACGTGGTTTTCATGAAACTCTTTTGGTTTGGAATTGAAATACCCGTTTAAAATAAAATATTAACGAATTTTTTTCAGGAAGATGAATGGTTTGCCAGATTTCTAAGCTAAATTTAAAAGTTTTAAAACCATTTTTTGTTCCCTGTTTCAGAACCACTTTTAACAAGCAGCAGTACCCACTAGTCATAAGCGAGACTAAAAATCATATTCTTGTTCTGGGGTTCCGAATGATAAGATTAATTGAAATTTTATGACATTTGTTGTTTAAATTTTATGTAGTCTAATGGTGATTTTGAAAATAAGTCGTAAATCTTGTTTACAAAATCTACAAATATTATCTTCATTTAAAGTGTGTTCAATAAGCTTCCCCTCCTTCCATTAGCACAACGTCTTTGTGGTTTTATTAAATGAAATGAAGCGTTTTTGTGTTATTCGGTTTATCATATATTTAAGTTTCTTTAAAATATTATAATTAATAAGACCGAATGAAATGAAAAGTCCGTATGGTCATTCCACTAAATGTAATTTTGTTTCATGTTCAGTAAATATATTAATTAATAGAACACATAATCACCCAGTATTTTTAAGTCCTTTATTTCCAAATATCATATCAAGACATAAAAGTAGGTAATTTATGCCAACTGGACGTTTAAATTTGGTTCTTTGAAATATCCACAGACACAAATGTTTACAAAATTCACATTTCTTTTAATCTTATATCTAGGTACAATATTTTAATCCTGTACAAAAAGAAAAAAAATATTTTTAATTAAAATATTTCACATATTTAGTATACTGTCACTTACATACATACGTGCAGAAAAGTGTTTATATAAATATAGATAAGTGTGGGTACACAGATTAAAAATAGAAATTGAACTGAGAAACCTCCAAATATATATCACCTAAAGTATTCAAAAACCTCAGCACACTGTTAAAATTTTGCAGCAAACAGTCCAGTCAAACGACTATTTTCATAAATAACGGTAACAGAACCATCGTTTAACTCTATTTTCACCATAATACGGGCAATAATATTGTCAAAATGCAGTTAACCTGCGATTATGTAGCCATTTGCTATAAAAGCAGTCGAATGACTAGACAGTTTCTTTCAAATTTTTGACAGTGCAGTCTTCGGAGGTTCACTGCCATGTTAATTAAAAGGAGATAGTTCTTTAGATGTTGACTGATCATCCAAAGTTGTCTGTATTTGGAGGTGACCAATTGTAGACGTTTTACTGCATACACAAAGGAATATTTTTATTTCCTTCAGAAACATGAACGGGTTGACTTAGGAATGATGCTGAATGGATATAATATTGAAAATTATATAAAACACTAGATACTAATTATCTTTACCATTTTCAATTACCCATTTCGGACCGCATAACAATCTGCTTTAAATATGTAATTATTATTCGAGGAACTTTTAATTAGTATGAATGTTGACATATTTGTAAATGACATTATCTGTCGTTTTCTTAATTCGAAATAAATTATTAAATAGATAGGTGAGACTAGGAACGTTTGACCATACGGGAGGCATAACCCACCCATTAATTTTCATATTTAAAAGAATTTTATAGTTTTATGAATAAGTGCCAATCAAAACTACAGGAATGCTCAGACAACAGTCTTCGTTTCATAGTGATAGTGGAAATAGGCGTGGAAAAAATCAATTGTGAGTCGTTTTCAACCTAAAAGTTTTGTTTTTTAGAAATATTTTGTAAGTCTTTTTCAAATAAATTATATCATATAAATTTAAGTAAGTAGGTTTAAAGTAATGTAGAAATATCGAGCTTTCATTCCAGGCATAAAGACTGTACAGTAAGTTAAGCTTAACATAATAATGTGGTATTCTTTAGAAAAGATCTGTGTAGGGAGGCTTGACCCAGTCAATGTGAGGGAGGTTGACCAGATGATCAAGGCTCCCTTAATTAAGTGATTTTGGAAATCTTTTTATTATACATTGTGCATAATGAAAAGTTAATGGTGTATAGCTAAAAGACTGTAAATTTATTCTTTAAAGCTTCAGTAAAATGGTGTGATGGAAAAGAAAATGTTTAAAACTGACTATTGAAAAATGTGAAAAATTGCTAGAAAATGGGAAAGTTGATACGAACTTTTTTCCATTTAAATATTGCTTACATTAGGTAAATAGAAACAGTGGCAAAGACCAGAAAGGATGAAAGCAGCAGTCTTAACCCTTTGAGGAGCAGTGGTATGTTTATAAAACCACTTAATTTTAATTGCGAAACATCACAATACACCAGAATTTTGCTAAAATCTCTTCATTTAACCCTTACATGCCTTATTTACGAAAAATCATTGTAATAATGTTTTTCGACTTTCATTTTTTAAATAAATCATGGAAAAATAATTTAAAAAATCATATTTTGTTTTAAGTAATTTTTTTCGGCTAAAAAACAGTTTATTACTAATCGGAAATACTGATCTTTAATTGAAAAATAATTTTCTTTGATAAAATTCTATAATATGAAACACACAAGAATTTTAGAAACAAGAATTTAAGAAATAAATTTTACTTGCTCACTGCAGAACAAAATAGGGTATTTCGCAAGTTTATAAACAAAACAAAAAGAACAAGTAGCAACAATTTAAAAAATAAATCTATCTTTATTCTTAAACAGCACAAGTGTTGCCATCAACATGTTGAAAACCGATTTAATAATATTTTCAGAATGTATTTTATTGACAACTTTAGGCATTATACCTTCAATATTATTCTAATAGTACTTTAGAGCCTAAATTTGGTATGTTGCCGAAAAGCAACACTCGGCATTTAAGGGTTAATATGTATATGAAATGTAGCATTTCTCTTAGTTCCAAATAAATTTGTTCGTAAATTCCGGTGCCAGACATTCATTTCAACATTTTAGTACTGAAAGCACTTTGCCCCCTAAAGGTTTAAATCATGTTAATGATAAGTTATGTGCTCATGCAGTTGCAAAAAATATAGCATCGATCGAAAAACTTTAGGAAGCTATGTAGGAAAATTTCACCAGGGTGAATACAGTGAGATGAAGCCAAACTATGTGACAACTAGAGTTGTCTGATCGAGTGACACAAAAAAAGAACAAGGAGATAAAAAAAAAGCGGGAAAGGGGCTCCTAAATCCGGACATAATAACATGAAATACTATGAAAACGGAACCTGTCTCTAACAGAATATTGCCTTAGATGTTAGAATTTCATTTTACCTGCTGTACAATTATACTTGCTCAGACAAAATCCTTTTTAAAACAAAATTTTTCTCCTCTGACTTCCGATTACGTCTTAAAAGGTTTGTTTAAGACTCATATTGAAAAAAAAATATTTTTTAATGTTAATTAAAGCATGTAGAATAAAGTTATTTTGCTTTTTCTAAACTGATTTTATTTCTCTTCACAAATAGTGCAATATAAAATAAAGTGGGTCAAGCCGCCCATATAGTGGATCAACCCTCCCATATGTGGGGAGCCTTGAAAGATTATTTTTTCATGATTAAAATCAATCATTTTTCAAATTTCTTATATGTTACACTTATGTAGCAATTTTATTTTGATAACTGATTGTATAAAGTTTAAATTGTATATAGAACTTTATACTAATGTCAATATTTAAAAAATAAAAAATCATTTTGTAAAAAGTGGGTCAACCCTCCCTAGTCTCCCCTATGTAATTTCCACTTTGATTATCACCTGTGAACCGTTATAGCAAGGGCACATATGACATTGCGACAGATGAAAGAAGCATATTTAGAGTGATGTTTAAATTAATGTATAATTTGTTTATACTAAACATACATAAAAAGAGTTATTTAAAACAGCAATATTATAGTGTACATGTATCACAGAATTGCTGCATATATAATTTTATTTAGTTAGGCTGTTTAATTTTACTTACATTTGTTCACATATTTATAATTATGAGTGAGTTAGGTACACTTTCATGAAAAATGTATTGCCGATAACTTCTTCAAATTTTATATAAATATAAGCAATATATTATTTAATAACAATAAAGATCACACTTTTTCACAAAAATAAATGAATTTTAAAAATGTCACTGAAACAATCATAAAGTCACAAAAAAGAAATAATATTTTGTTTAAACATTTTAGTTTCAGTAACATTATAGTTAGTTTCATAATTTTAAATTGTTTTAAAGAAACAACAATATGCGAACATAATTTTTTTATTTGTAGAATTAATACATTTAAAAAGTGTACCGAAATGTATGAGAAATGGCGTGTTTACAGTTTATGTATTGTGAAAATATATAACTCATTTAATTTCGAAGTTGTCTGATGTTGCTTTATTTTTTTAAGCAGAAATTGCAAATTGCAAATTGGAAAAATTGTAGTGATTTCATGGCTCCCAAATGGTTAGCCAACTAAATACCAATAAATTTTAACAGAAACTTTTATGGTGGGCTTGCGCTAGAATTAACTTTCATAGGGGATTCCGGGGCGATTTGTAAGAAAAATTGAAAAATGAAATTTTTCTAAAATAATATTGGTATTCAGTTGGCGGACCATTTGGGAGCCCTGTGATTTATATTCTGTGCTCTTAAATTTACACACGTAAAAAAAAAAAAAAAAAAAAAAAAAATATATATATATATATATATATATATATATATATATATAGCATTAAATTTACAATTACTTTACATATAAAATAGTTTCAGTATAGTATTAATAACATATTACTCACAGCATACACCGTAACATTAGTACAACAGGAATAATTATAAAGCTTAATTATAAATACAACTGTGGAATGCGAACTGCTTCACAATATCAGTTTGTCTTACAAGTGATTTTGTTCGAAAATAGGCTATAAAATTTGCTTATTAGATATATAAACTGAAAGAATGAATTACCACACTCTCAGAAAATATAGGTTTATTAACAAAAAATCAAAGTTTCAAAAATAAAAATACTCATTAATTTTATATAAAGATTAGGAAAGTTTCCTGGAGCTATTTGCAGGATATTTGCACAATAATGTATCGCAAGAATCGAAAAGAGTTTACATTTTTGGGGTTAAAATATAACATTGTAAATTTTTTATGGCGATATTTACAAAAAAAGAAAGCTCGTCTAATATACTGTAAATATTTACATTTAAATGTATATTTTAATGAAACAATATTAAAAATATGAGTTGAGCCATACAATGCAGTCTTTTCTATCATATCCATAAAATTTTGAATTGGATATTGAGTTTATGAAATGGAATTAAAATATTATTAAATAATGTTATCATTCATAACGTCATAATCTCTACTCATATGAAACTTGTCCTAATATTTTAGTTTACTTACTAATATTTTTATCCTTTTTGTACAAAAGTATATTAAAAAAAATTACCAAACTATTTCCAATCATATTTTTACAATTCGGTCTTTTTTAAATGGCAGATATTTTATTACACATGTATTTGTAAAAAGGTTTCTCATTAAAATAACACTTATACAGTCGAGCGCCGATTATCGGAACTCCAATTAACCGAAAATCCAATTATCCGAAAAGCCTATTTCATTAAAAAAAAAAATAGTAATATACGAACTTACAATTATCCGAACAGCCTATTTCTCTCAAAACAATTTTTTAATTGAACTTCCAATTTTCCAAATACCTTGTTTCAGTCATTTTTCAATCTTTCAGATTTAGCATGCGAAATCGAATCCTTGATTCGTGTATCGTTGGGAGCAGTAACAACGAAAAAGAAATAAAATAAAATAAAAACGAATGCTCTGAAAATAACCCAGGTCCATCAATGTTTGGAAACAGATATGAAATGGTTCGAGCGGCAGAAGAACGCTGATCCTATTCAACTAACGTATTTGAGAATAATTCGAGATACAGCAGCCTTGAAAAGAATGCCCTCTTTAAAGCCAAACAACAATCGAAAGCTTTTTTGCTTAAATTATAATCTATGGAGTTCAGAAGATGATACAAAGAGAAAAAGAAAATTTTAATAATAAAAAAGTAAACAAAAAAATGAAAAAGACAATTAAAATAAAAAAACAATTTTTAAAGACACGAGCACTAACTGGTGCTGCCAGTACTAAGTCTGGATAAAGCATGAAAAGTTTTAGTATAATCAGGAGCATTCCTTAAAATGTCTTTCCATTTATTTTGCTTATCCGAACTAGGGTTGGTCCCGACTTCTTCGGATAATCGGCGCTCTATTGTATGTCTATTAGGAAGTGGCATATGCTGAGATTTAGCTGATCAAAAGCTGGAAAAGACTGAAATATTCCAACGAAATAATTTACTACTTCTAGCGCATTTAATACTTCTAATGCTAAAATTTTGAAATGATTGAATGACACCAGAATTTTCAAACAAATTTATTTGAAATTATGTAAAAGCTTTTTGTTGAAATACATAATAGTAACAGAATTTTTTTTTCCAAAATTTTGGTTTCATTCTGGCATTTCGTGATTAAAATTAAGTGGTACAATAATATGGTATTCAATCGTTGGTAAAATACTAATCAGCCAAATGTTATTTTTCATGAAGATCTAATTAAATCAGTTTTTTAAAGCAAGTGTATCTTTATTAGGCTGGTGAGTTTGGAACTAAAAACCAAAGTTTTCTTTTAAAGAAACATGAATCTTGATTTTCTCGGTATTCAAAAGTAATAACTAAACCTTTTCCTTCCAGTTACATCTCTGTTATGATTAAATAAATAAGAGCATCACATTTTGTGATCCCACGTGAAAGTGTTTAAATATTGCGTATTTGTTCCGTTGTTATTACAAAAAATGTATTTGCAATATTTATTATACGTTTGTTAAAGTCGAAAATTGTATTATATTTTGGTTTCTATATTAAAAATTGTGATTTGACAGTTACTGGACAGGAGCACTTGAAAAAAGAGAGTCAAGCTGCCGATACGATAACGCATCATAGTCTTAACCAAGAACAATGTGAGAAAAAACTTTGTTTTTTGAGTTCCAAAATGACTGAAATACATAGCTTTTTTTTTGAAAAAAAAAAGAAAGATGTATTTTTAATGAAATGGCACCTCTTCAAAATAAAAAAAAAATTCAACTAAAAATTTCGTTGCTTAATGTTACACAGAAAATAGAGATAGCCATAATTTGAAAAGATCTTACATATTTCTCTAAAAAAATATATGACGATTAATTTTTAAAAAGAACAAATTGATTGATTGAAAATTAGAGAGCTAGAGCATCCACCGTCTTTCAAAATGCTGTCCTGAAAAAAAAAAAACAGTTTAAATATTTTGTTACTGTTTACTCGCGCTGTTTACTTTTATAGCTCCAAAACTGACCTTCTGCTTTTGATATTGATTTATAACTAATAAAATAAGATTAAAATAACTGATAAAATAAGATTAAAATAACTAATAAAATAAGATTAAAATAAGATACCATGTGTATAAAAAGTACTTTATGGGACAAAAATATTTTGAAATGTTGAACCAGTGAGTGTGGTATTACACTTTAAGTCCATCGTTTCTTATAATGTGATTAATTTATCCTAATATCTGCATAATAGCACAAGCAGATAAATTAGGCGAAAAGGCCGTGACGAAAACTTTTTTGGATTTGTGTTACTAAATAGCCAAATTGATATCAATGTAGAAGCCTGTACGTATCGCAACTCAACGAATATTTGCCTTTATTTTCGACAAAATCACTTGTTATAAAATGTGTGTTTTTCAAAACCCAGAATTGGTTCTTTATTGTGTTAGTATGGAGAACATATATTCGCTTTTTAAAAAAAGTAATAATAATATTTACAGTTTGGAGTAAAATTTCTCCAACAGCGCCTGAAATATGTATTTTGAACGTATAATAAATGGGTATTTTGAGCGTATTTTTGACCGTATTAATGATGGTATTCGTACAGGTTGGAAAAAAAAATATTTATTATCTATGAGCGGGGACTCACTATATAGCTTCCATGCAGAGGCCTATTTACACCTTTTGTTATCATCTAAATTGGTAAGTTTCGCAATATTTAATTTAAGATAAATCTTTTAGCTCTGCATCTTTGACTACGATTGAAGTGCCTTAACTTCTAAGAAAGGTGCTGTACTTCCTGTAAGTTGATATTTTCTCTGTAAAAATTTTCATGTCAGAATAACAGTGGCAGTGAGCCCAATTTACGCGTACAATCAAAATGATTAATATTACTTCTATTGTTATTTAAATGTATGTATATTTTCTTGAGTAACAAACTGTTAAAAATTTTCGTTTATAAAAGAATCGCATAAAAGTAAAATATGTAGGACATATGAGGTAGCTTAAAAATTCGACATTTGCAAGTGAAGGTTTATAAAACAAATTTGCGGCTTTATCTGTATTTTTTGTAAACCCAGTTTAAATTTTAACATCAACTGGAAATTTATTTTGTCTATAATGAAACAAAGAGTTTTAGAATAGTATATGGAAAATCCATTCATAAATTAACTGGTATATTTTTTTACAAACAGCAGAATTGATAAAACTATCTTGGATATTTATATTCTTTATATAAATTTATTTTCATAAACATATTATAAGGCGTTATGAAAAAATTATATGCCTATTTTGAAATTCGTGCAATGAGCAAAGGCCCTACGGGCAAGTAAAACAATCGTGTCGGGATCATAAAGGTCTCTTGAACAAGATATTTAGATTTTCATAACAATTGATCGACCAGATTATAAACTATGAACTTCGGATTTCAGAACTATAAACAATACACTTCATTTATTACTCAAATTATAAGAGATCTTAGGTATATTTTAGTTAATTATGGTATAATCTTTATCTGACATTTCTATTACTGTAGTATTTCTGTGTGTAAGAACCATGAACGTTTCGCTTTACACATCTGGTACATTGATTATTTAAACTTTATTTTTCTGTTGGTTTTCATAATTTAACGGATCCAGATCCAGCTTATCTAATACAATATATTTAAATCCTGTATCACATGTGATAAATTAATATTTGTTACCATGAGAAGAAGTTCTATAATTTTAAATTAAGTTTTATATGAAACAACCTAGTATTTTGTATACAGATTTGTCATATTCTAAGGCTTATTCATTAATGCGACATGGAATTTCTGGTTAAATGCAAGAAAAACATCGTCGACATTCAGTTAGACACTATGTACATTATTAATAAATTTCTCAAAAAATATCACACAAAAGAAAAAGAAAATTAACTTACATAAATCCTTCACTAATGTGTATGAGAAAAGATTTAAAACATTCTCATAATGAAGCATTGGCTATTTTGAAATATATATTCGTAACAGTCTGGGTTTCTAAAAATCATCTTCACCACCAGAAAAATTCTCACCACCATTGTGATTTTACTGATATAGCATCCGTGCATTTGACATCCATGATCAAAATATGAATAGCTTCGAAAAAGTTTTATTATCTGCTTTATAGCGTAAGATTATTGTGAATCAGAATTACAGTAATTCAGGGTAACTTTGAAACATGGGGTGTAACTTTGCACCACCTCCTAATTTTCAATATTTTTGACTCCAAAAGACTAAATAAACTCAAGAACTGTGCTCTGTTGGCAAGGTTCTAAACTGGGATTTCTACTCTTTATTTTCGAAAATAAATTAGTAACATTATGCGCAATTAATTACATCATCTAACTATTTTTGTGAAGTACTGTTTTCAAGTTAATTTTGAACGCTGTTTTGAAGTTATTGTAATCCAATTAAATTTTCATTGTAAGTAAAAATATACTCCGTTATCACACATATTATTATCTAAATGTTGCAAATGTGTTAATATTTTGTGATTATTTATTTATTAATAGTTAATAAAATGTAAAATAAGAAGGCACTAACATTTTACCCCATTTTCAGGGTAACTTTGAGCCGGCTCAAAGTTATACTAATGTTTATAATTTACTGATTATAGGTGCTACTGTAAAAAATTTCCCATATTTGCTCGTATATTTTATATAAATCCAGAAAGTGTGCATTAGATATAATATGTAAATGTTTTCACAAATATGTATAAAATACATAAAATTCATTTAAAGACGTTATTCGGGCGGAGCTACTCAAATTTGACATTTCATGCATTCGACATTTTTTATTCTTGCTTGAATAATACTAGTACTAGTATGTATTACTGTAACTATGGATATAGTATTGAGTTAAAACATTGAAAATTGTTTTCACTGCATTTTTATGTTTTATATGAACAATAAACAGTTTTTTTAATATTCATGGTTCTCTTCTTCAACTTTTCTTATGCATAATATTTGTTGTAATATGATAAATTATACAAATCTTGTGATGTTGGGAAATGTAAATTCGGAGTCTTTACATCTGAATTGTCCTAACTATAAAACTTTTTTTATAATGAATTATTTTAGATAATATTTATCATATGGTGCAATGTTACCCTAAATGGCTGGCTAACTATGAACCAGGTTAAAAATTCATTTTTTATTACTTTTATCATTATTATTCTTTAATTTTTTATAGTCATACAATAATTTAGGACCACTTCTTCTCTTTTATGCCCCTAGTTGCAACAATATTCTTAAAATAAGATTGTGGCATATGATAATAGAGAAAATGCAGATCAAAGTTACCCTGAATGACTGTACCAAGGGGACATTTTTACAGACGCTTTCTATGTTTGTCCGGGGAGTAAAACTTAACAGTATTAAAATTGAAAACAAAGTGGGAAGTACACGTTTAAACTTACCAACATATTTTCTACACTATTGAAAATATTAATGTTATATGTACAGAGTATAATGATTATTTTAATGTGCAGTTTTATTGTCAAATGTAAGTGCATCAAACTCTGTATACTGCCATTACGTTTCTTCAAAATCTGTGAAAGACTTTGGATAATAGCTTTAAAAATTTTTATTTCACAAAGTATCCAGTTTTTTCTGATAAAAATGTATATTGGGGATGTACGAAGGGTTAAAATAAAATAATTAGTATTATAATCTGATTTTTATATCTTACACAATCCTTTATTATCATTAAGGCAAGTCTTATAAGCGTACCTGAAAAAAAAAACTGCTTGAAGTGTTTTGATAGATGAAATTTAAAGAAGTCAAATAAATTGTTTTTCTAGCATCAACAACACAAATTGGCCAGGATTTTAAAATTTTTCAAATAATGAATTCCAGTCTTTGTAAGGAAGTCAATTTTGTGTAAAATTAGCAAAAATTCTATAAGTAATTTTTTTCACAAGCTTATGCTAAACCATTCTTGACCGCTGTGCTATCAATTTGGAACAATGATAATTTGTAACTCGACGACGAAATAGACCGATTTTAGAAAGCTAGAACGTAGAATGATAATATGTGAAAAGTGTAAAAAATGCGAAACAATTTGAGTTCTAATTTCTCGAAATTATATATATTTTGACTCAGCACCTTTCATTTATCAACCGATAATATATCCGCTACGATCTAAGAGTAAAATATAATTAATCCTGCTCGCTTCTAGCAAAATTAAACATTTGTTCACTACTTCCAAATACTAGATTTTAAAATTTATAGCACTTTAAAGAATTATTCGAATAATAAAGAATTATTCGTGTTATCTTTCACAAGATAAAAGCTCTCATAATAGCACATTTTACTCTTTATTAACGCTTACAAGTTATTGTAAAGTACGTTATACGCAGAAATTCTTTTTCACTTTTTTCTTTAGAGTAAAAAAACGCCGTTTTGTGCATGTTAAATATAGCTCACAGAATCTTTTACCCAAAAGGTAGAAAAATAAATAGTTTCAACAATATAAAAAAAAAATAGAATGCGTTCTTAGCTAACAAACAGACCTATTCGAAAAGAAATACTATAAACTTTGAATAAATGCGCAGTGTTTTTTATAAGCTACATGTTTTGGAAAGAAAGAACAAATGCGTCTTAAAGTATTTTATAATAAAACAATATAATTCTAAATATTTATCTCTTAACAATGCTTTATTAAGATTAATAACATGTTTACAACATTCTCTTCCCGGGTATAGCTTTTTATTTTCTTCGATAAGAGCAGAGATTTTTCTCTGTACTTCATTATCTTTAAATTGAATATAACATACATAATAATAAAATAATATTTCTAAAAGTGCAAATTGTAAAAGAAAGTTATATGCTGAACTGGTTTGGTAGAATTATAACATTAATAAATGGTTCTTTGCATTATTACATCTGCAAAATTCTTTTTGCGAAACAATTTTAATTACGGAATGCTATTTAGAGGAAATAGCTAAATGTACTGAGGAAGCGGGAATATTTTAAAATAATTAAGTTATGTATAGTGGCCATAATATCAGATGTCATTTACATTTTTAGATTAATTCAAACCAGTTAATAATATCTAATTAAAATCTCCGACTAAATGTTATATATTAACATCTGCTTTCTTAATCTAAATTAAGCATGCTATTCTATTAACAGAGGTAAAATATCCTGTGAGCTTTATTCTAGATTATATTATTTCGCAATATTAAAATCGAGTTGACAAAAGAAGTCTTTATTCTGTATTTAAATATTTAAAACATATATTTACACCATTCTTTAAAATATACCTTTTTATTAAAAATTATTTCATTAAACTTATTTTGAATATGTGTATTTTAAAATATCAGCATGTATCATATATTTGCCAATTGTACTGATATTTCACAAATAATTATTTTTTCTCTTCATCCTGTGAAATACTTATACTTCGTACGGTGAAAGAATTCATTTCATTACGGATAAGAGATCTAGTTTGAGCTCTGCTTTTTCGCATTCTGTTGAGTTTACACAATAAGACATCAACCATAGATGCGCGGAAGTTTTCCGATAAAATAGCATACAAAAACGGATTGATCCCCGAATTCATGTACAGTATTAATGTAGTTGTGATGGTTAATATTATGGATGTGTTACTTGTGCCATCGTATCTTGGAGACCAGTTTTGCCATAATTTTCGAGCATGGAAGGGTAGGTTACAGAACGCAAATGTAAGAACAACTGATACCAATAATCGAATTACTTTCCGCCGGGATTTTAAGACATGGTTCTTTGGACCTCTACATGACGTTTGAGGATGCAACTCATTACTGGAACAACGCTGGCGTTTTATGGTCATTGTGTATTGACCATCATGAACTATTATATCAGAAGGCCTTAAATTATTTCTGTTCGAAGAATTGGCTTTATTGGCATCTTGAAACTCGTAAGAATTAAGTCTTGACATACTATAGAGCTCTTCCGGCTGACTAGATGAGGACGGAGCTCTAGCACGAGTTGCTATTGCAGTACGTGCTGTAAATGTAGTACTTGTGTAATGCTTAGACGCCTGATTACTTCTCCACAAGCGGAGGCATATAACAAAATACAAGACAGTTATTACACAAAGTGGTATTATGAAACAAACAATGAAATTTGCCAAATCGTATGTTTTAGAGTCATAAAAGGAACGTTTTAAAATACATATTGTTTCCATCTCTCCTGAAGCAGAAGGTACTTCTGTTGTCCCGTACATTATAAGACGTGGACTACAATATGCAGCACTTACAAGCCATACAGTAACACTGGCTATTCTCAAACGTCTTAAAGTCATCACCTAAAATGACGTAAAATATTTTAAATACAAGTAAGAACTTATGACATTAAAATAAAAAATATATTAGCTATTTTTTCGATTTTATATTAAACAATTAAAAATAATTTACTAAGAATAACATTTGCTATATAGCTTTCAAAACCTCTAAAGAGAGAGAGAAAAAATTAGTAAAATTGAGCTAAGCAAAAAATATATAAAAGTCCAGGCGAGAAAAACGATGGTATACGAATTTCGAGAAATTTGCGTGTATGACCTGGTAGCTTCAGAGGCTTAGAATCATTTTGTATCCTTAATTTGAAATAAAAGTAATGATAAATAAAAAAAAAAAAATAAGGACAATAATTTTATTATAATGTGCTAAAAAGGAAAAAAATTAAGGGACAATTTATTGAAATAAATATGTTTCTAACAGAAATAAATTCAATTGCGTGTGCGTTTCTATCAGATTGTTTTAAAAAACGGTTAATTGCGAGTATAACTCGTGATCAGAGGGTTCCGTACAATAAATATGTGAATTATTAAATGTAATATTAAAAAAAAAGTTGCTAAAACAACAATAAGACATTATAAAAAAAACTGTACAACATAGGGTTGGGTACAGCTGTATATACTAGAAAAGTATGAATGGGAATACTATAAAAGTTCAAATAGATATGAAGGCTAAATAATATCGGATATTGTTATTCTGTATAACTCTTTTTTTTAATCTTATCCCAATGTGTTTATGATGAACTTAATTCGGTACTGACAATAAAAGCAGTGTACATTTAAACTTCATTTGGCTTTTCATAAAACTAAATACAGCGTAGTAATATTTTTTCCTTTTACAGTATAGATAACACAAAACCCTTGTTGAAAGTTTAAAGTTGGCATTGTGTCAATCGCGCTTCGAAAGGAGGTTGCAAAGTTGCAATGCGACCTTGGTCCGTGCTAGGTTCTTCCTGATAGGCTTTTAATTAACTTTCAAAGACATGGGAGGCGTATTGAGAGATCCACTCAATGCAAACTAGTCGAGAATCACATAGAATTTATGTGATTAATTCTAATTAAATTATTCTGTTTTTAACAATTTGACGTTTATTTCTTTTATACCGCTACTGGACGTTGCATTACACAAATATATCTTTGAAAGTTGTTGTATATGCTTTAAAATCCGGTGGTATATAGGCCGCCCTAGTCATTATGTATGTCCAAACCGTCCGAGTCATTAAGGGTTAATATCTCGGCTAATTACCGACGATTTTTTTTCAAAAATTATTATCAATAATGCTGTTATACTTCTGCTACGACAGGTACCTTCAGAGCTCCTCAACACCTTTGATTAATGCCCGCTAATCGAAATTTGTGTGTAACAGAAAAATACGATATTCTCAAAAACTGTGTGACCTAAGGTAATCGATATAGATTTCCTGCAAGATTTAAATTAATGTCTACTACCTCTAATTTTTTTCATAATTTGAGTTTCAGTAGCTTCGGTACAAGATGGGAGGAACATATTTTTGCACTACATTTTCGACGAGATCTCTGAAAATGTATTACCAAAAATAAAATAAAAAGAAATGTATTTTTGAGTTCAGCGTTACGAAAGATTTCACACGATACCTCACACGTTATACAAAGAAAAGATTATCTTTTAAAGTAACTTAACCCTTTACCATTTTCCTAAATATATTTTTGAATGTTTAATAATCTGTAAATATGTGAGGCAGTAGTCTTTATTACTTCCCCTAATTTGAACTTTCCACGTGCCATAGTTTACGAGTAAAATGGCCGTGATAGACAGACAGACACAGGATTGATCTTTTTAAGTACGGTACCCTAAAAATAAAACAGATGTAAGACTTTAAATTCAATTTCTGGGCAAGAAAACCATAGATAATTGTCCTTGTAAGGATCGAAACCACATCCATTCAAACCCTGCGAGGAACTGAAAAATAACACATTAACCAACCTTGCAATGATTCAATCGAAGAATATTAGCTAATTTTTCAAGCAATCAATTACATTTACGAGATCACAACGTGATAACATTTACACACCCTTATTGTGACAAATGTTTTTTCTTCATCTGAAGGGTGACTGAGACAAATCTAAAAAACTGTTTTTACAGAATACTGTATTGCCATGGGACATACGTACCACTACTAATAATTAGATCTGTTGTAACGCAGATTGTTTGTTAAAATTATTTTTAAAGAGTTGCTCAGAACGGCCGTTCCTATAATACAAGTACTTATATGTTACTGTATCTTTTGAAGAACACAGTCGAAGATACGTCTAAAGAGTCAGGACATTGTAAAAACGCAGATAGAGATTGGTATAAAAGGGAAAGAAAGAAGATCGTAAAAGGATTCAGGGAATAAGTATTTTCAAACTATCCATGATTATCATCCTTTTCTCACCTGACACTTCACATACTAAAAATTAATTGAAAAACAAAAGTTCAAAATAAAGAATGAATTCTATGACTATACGTACTTGTTTACTGAGCATTGGATGAACAATAGCAACATAGCGTTCGACTGATATGACAATAAGAATCGCAATAGATGCAGTATAGCTCAAACTGTGTATGAAGTGATACATTTTGCACAAAAATTCTCCAAAAGCCCAGTGAGTAGTTAAATAGAACGACAAATTTTGGTAAACGCAAAATAATCCAACACAAAGGTCTGCAAATGCTAGGTTAGTTAAAAAGAAATTTGTAACAGTTCTCATTCTTCTGTGCATTGCCACAACGGATATCACCAAGAGATTTCCTAAAAACAAAGAAAAAAAAGCACATGAAATAAAACTGTAGGTAAGATATTTTTAAACTAATATTTGATAAATGTTTAATTGTCAATAAATATTTTTTTTTACGAAGTGCTAACTAAGATAATTACCAAAATACTAACATTATTCTCTAAGTGATCTCAAATCAAAAACTCATTAAATATACAAAATTTCTAATAAATTCAAAATATTTTTTTTTCTTCTTTTGCTCTGTGAAAGAAAAAAAAAGAAGTGTTTATAATTTTTCGAATACTGTAAAAAATTTCGTTAGTCTTGAGATTCCCCTGATGTGACATTTCTACCATTTTATTTATATGGTCTTGAGCACTAATGTTCTTTTTTTAACCTAGTATCAAGGAACGAAGTACGAAGATTTAAGATTTTTACACTAAATTATAGCTGTGCATCCCATAATTTATAGAAAATATGTTGTAATGCACTTCAGAGATTTCATTATGTTTAAAGTATCATTAAAATGCACCGCAAACGATTTTTTCATATATATTATAATGTAAAGAATTATTTTGTTTGTCCCTTTAAATGAATTATAAATGCTACTTATTCTACTTATTCTATACCCCTGATAAATTATGCTATATTCCATCTCAGTGAAGCGTATTAATCTCCTTTTGTTTGAAATATCGTATCATAATTAAAACGATTTTTACGAACGATTTTCTCCACAAATCTTAATGTGATGGAATTATTTTGTGCAATCCTGTAAACGAACTATAATTACTATACACGCCGTTTATAATACCGAATATTCTATAGTGAACTTCAATAACATATACAAATTCCATGGAAATTCTAATATGTGTACGAGGATAGGAGAAACTGGGGAGGCTTGACCCATTTTTTCAAAATATTTTTTTTTATTTTTTAAATATTGAACCTAGTATAGAGTTTCATATATCATTTTATTCGTTATACAATCAGTTATCAAAATAAAATTGTGACGTAAGCGTAAAATATAAAGAAACTTGAAAAATGACTGATTTTATTCATGAGAAATAATGGGTCAAGACTCTCCGCATGTGGGATGCTTGACCCACTATATGGGATGCTGAACTCACTTTATTTTATATTGAAATATTTGTCAAGGGAAATAAAATTAGCTTTAACAAAGAGAGAATAAATTTATGCTACATGGTTTAATTCTTTTGGAAAATATGATGTGTAAGCAAACCTGCTCAGACGGAATTCAAGGCACAGGAGAAAATTTTCGTTTAAACACCCACTTTCTGTGACAATCGTCCTGGCAACACCATGCCACATAGTTTGACTTCATCTCATTGTGTTCATCTTGGTGAAATTTGTCTACATACTTTTCTAAAGTGTTTTGATCAATGTTATGTTTTTTTGCAGAGACTTGAACACATAACATTTCTTACTCCTGTTTTCAACCTTTCTATTCATTTGCACTCTTTCTATTAACCTACTGTGGGTACTATTTAAATGAAATAAAAATTCCTGTCAACTATCCAATTTATATTTTATTAAATTTACTCATGATTCTATGGCAATTTTTCACATCTTCCTTTAATCAATTTTAAACCTTTTTCTTTCTATCTGCCCATTTTACTGTAGCTTTACACATTAAATGTCAATTATTTCAGAAATGTACAGTGTATAATAAAAATATTTCCAAAAATATTTAATTAAGGGATCTTTGGCCGTCTGGTCAACACTTCCTCACATTGATTGGGTCAAGCCTCCCCAAATATCCACTTTTTAAAAGTATGTTTAGGCTAAACATGGTTATGTTTAACCTAAATTACTGCACAATCTTTATGCCTGGAATGAAAGCTCAATATTTCTGCATTATTTAAAACCTACTTACTTAAATTTCTATGATAGATTTTATCTGCGAAAACCTTACAAAATGTTTGTAAAAAAATACACTTTTTAAGCTGAAAGTGATTTTCCACACCTGTTTCCATTAACTGCATGAAACAAAGACTATTGTTTGAGCATTTCAGTACCTTTGATTGCCACCTATTGAGAAAACTCTGAAATTCTTTTAAATATGATAACTAAAGTGTGGGTCAAGCCCCCCCCCCCCCCATGGTCAACCCTCCTAGGTCTCCCCTATATTATAGATAGAGAGACGGCAGAAGGATAAACTAAATTCATGAGCATTTTTCAATTATGTTGGAAAGTGTTAAAAGTAACTTTGTTAATAAAAGTTCTTTCCAGCATTTTATTATTTCAGTAGTAGCAGATAGGTAAATAATGCCATTAGAGCTCATGAAAATTTTCTATTCACGTCAAAGACAAAAAAATTTACTTCAGTAAAAATAATTATTAATTACTTATTCAGTTATGAATAATAGTGAAAATTTTAAATATTACTTTAAATTTTGTTCTTTAATTATTTTCAGATAGTGAATAAATTTTAGAAAAACAAAACCCAAACATCTTAGCACTGTTTTTCATTGCTAAATTTTAAGCGGTGAGCAAATTGGCTATTAATCGTTCAAAGCATAGAATAAAATATTGCTAGTGAAAACTTTAAAATAAATTTATTCTTACCAAAAAAGCAGCAACAGAAAACGAATGAGTATGCAAGCACCAAAAATATTCTTGTGTCCAAACGATTAAATATATAATCTCCAGTAAATGTCTTGTTAGTAATGTTATAAAGCGAACAGTTCATGCAGTCATCCATTATTTGGTTCGTCGTGTGTAGCTCGGGGTATTCCTCCTCATTCTCGGTCATTGTAAGGCCTGAAAATATAACAAAATTTCAGATTACATTTTTATAATAACCTAAAACAATATTAAAGTAGTACAAAATGAATTAAAATTTAAAATTCTTGCAAATAAATCTTTGAATTTTTAAGAATTTTTGAACTTTTTGATTTTTGAATGATTCTGGCGGAAATAAGTTAAACGTCACATACAGAAGATGCATAATATTTATATACGTTTAAAATTTATAACGGTAAAACATTAAGATATATAAAACGAAAGAACAACTACTCTACCCTGAAGCTTTTTGAAAATTTAGCTACAAAAAGTATTATGGTGGCTGAAACCTTAGGCGAAATTCAAAAAGTATGTTAAAGTTTGACATCTTTTGATTCGAACAGCGAAAACATATCAGAAAACTTTTATTCATATAGCAGAATCCGAATTTTGGAGATTCAAATTTTAAACAAAAGAGGAAAGCAGAATAAAACTTTATGCGTGTTATTATTATTATTATTAATTTTTTGCAACCCAATCGACTGTATTTTTTACGCAACCTACTTGCGCTCTTATGTAAATAAATGACAGACAATGAAAGTGAGTTCAAATTAGGGAATGTAAAATTTGGTCACCATTTAATAATATTTATATATATATGTATATGTTTTATACATATATATATATGTTTTTGGTTCACATGAGGTGTACAACAGGTCATGTACAAAATTCCAGTATTTTGCCATAAAACTTCGCAGAGATAGAAAAATACAAAAATGTTGACTTAAACCACTTTTCGATGTCTGGGTATGAGTTCGCAAAGGAGAAAAATAATGTCTGATGATCGCGTTTAAGATCGTACTCAAATTACGAAAGAAAATAATCATTGCATAAATAAATAGTAATTGTGCTATTTATTAGCAAAAAAGTAGCAATACTGCACTGTTACAAATTTGCAGCATTCTGTCCAGTCATTCGACCGTTTTTAGAAAAAACGGTTTCATAACCGTTATTTAACTATATTTTGACCATAAAATGGCCAATAATATGGCCAGAATAGTGTTAAATTACTGTTGTTTAACCGTTTTCGGAAAAAACGGTCAGATGACTGGACAGCATGCTGCAAATTTTTAACAGTGTGTGTTTAAATAATAATTTTACGCAAAGATTACAAAGCTTGTTCAAAATGTTTTCCACCCGTGGAAATACAGAGATGCATTCGTCTGATATGAGGTGCATTTTACTCATGGGGAAATTTTTGGTACAAAGGCCGGATAAAAATTTAAATTTTGAATTTCTTCAAATTCAATCCCCTGAAATTTTCAATTGATTTCATAAAATTTTGTACCTTTGTTTATTTAACTTTCTAATTTATAATACATGTATGTATATGATCACTATTTAAGAAATGAAAGCGGACGTCAAAGATTTTGGGACACGCTGTATATGCTTACATTATCGTCAGTACCAAACCAAACTATCCAATATGGAATCAGTGTTGCCAGTGGGCTACTTTTTTAAAATTCAGATTTCTTGATTGGCACCACTTTTATGAAATTGTAAAATTCGCCTTATTTAATGACATATTAATAAAGGCGAAAACAAGGGAATTTTACAATTTCAGAAAAGTGGTGCCAATAGAAAAATATCTGAATTTAAAAAAATTAGCCCACTTGCAAATCTGTTTTCGTATTGGATAGTTTGGCATGGTACTGACGATATATATAGTTATATACCATAATTGCCGGCGTATAAGCCGCGGCGCAGATAACTTTGTTTCCTACCAGAATTTTTAATAAACAAAATGTGACGCACTTCTGTTAGCATCTATTTGACACCATTTTTAAAATCAAATTTCCTGTTTCAGAATTAACTAAGCCGCGGCTTATATTTCAGAAATTACGGTAAGTATTGCATACGCGTTCTAAGCTTCTTAATTATTATTAAATTAGAATATTTAATTAAAATTAATATTTTAATAATTATTAAATATGTTATTTTTCCTCATATGATAGTAATTAAAACCAAAATATATATTGTTTAAATCTTACTTTGTCTTAAAATGAAACTAATAAACTATGTCATTTGTTGGAAGTAATGAAAAATTGGAAAATATTGATTTGGAATTAATAGATTTGATAATGAAGAGTTTCGGAAGTAGAATTGCAACAGAAAAGAGTGGAATCGAGTCAGGCTCACAAAAAATTGGTTTTTCCAACCCAGTGTAGAAATCTGAGCTCGGCTAGATCTAGAAGAAAAAAATTACCGCCGAAACCAGTTGTGACGGGTTCAAGTTTTGTGGTTCAAGTTCATGTTTTGTCAAATCATAGAAACTCGACAGAGTTTCTCGCCAAGCAAAAACAAAACAAAACAACAACAACAGTGCAATGAACAGTAATTGAAAGGAATTTCTGCCAATTAATGCCGAACGATTTTTCAAAATTTTTTTAGTACTCTGTCTAGTTTATATTTCTTGGACTGACCAAATCGTCATTTTGACACCTCTATATCTCCAGTTATATTAACGATGGAAAGAAAATTCTTTTTTCAATGGAATGGGGCGTGCCACGTGACTCAGAAACCAAAAGTAAAGTGGAATCATGCCAATGTATTTTTAGTAAATGCGATTTTTAAAGTGCGGTTTTTTTGCCCTTTTAAAATTATTGTTCAGACAAAAATCTGTTGACAGGTCTACAGCAATGTATAATTGTCGTATTTTTACGCGGTTTACGGCATTTCAATTGCATTTATGAGTAGTTAAAACCTTTGAAAGTGTCATGTAAAAATATTAATTAGTTTTTGATTTATACCAGTTTAATGTAATTGATTTCTATATTGCAGATTGGCGTACGTAATATGTGTATCTCTACTTATATCTGTATGTGAGCTAAAAGAATAATCGTAATATCCGCTAGCTTCTTATTATTGCAGCGTGGCGTACGCAATATGTGAGGCATTCTCACAATTGTTTGACTTTTAAGTCCCTGAATAATACTTTTTATAGTACATATTCTTGTGTTGTTGTTTTTTTCATATACTGGAGAACATCCCATTGCATGACTGCATAACAACATTAACGAGATAAATAAGTTTTGGACAATGTTAGGGTCCAAATATCCAGGAAACCCCTATACCACCACGTGTCCCTGATGCTGATTTTTAAGTTTGGTGCTGTCTGTAAAAAATTGCTTCAATAAAATTAATTGGATGTAATTTTTTCCAAAACTGGGACAATTGTTTTATATAAATATGTAGCAAAAAATTAACCTGCATACATTTTTACGGTTGATATTATTTTTTTAAACTCTATCCATGGGTTTTAGATTCCTTACCGTCCCTCTTGTTAAATTATGCAGAAAATCACTTCACATGCAGTCATAGGATTTTTGTCAACTTTTTTCTCATGCAGAAGTATGATGGAGAAAGAATGGCTAAAATTCTTTGACAGGAAATTTTCTTCAGAATTTAAATCTGCATTTAAATATCCATTTCAAGCATCGTGGATTTATTGTTAGTCTTACCATCCCCAAGGTTTATTCCTGCACTTTTCGGGGTAAATTAATTTTTTTTTATTTAATCCAATGTAAATAACTGTTTCTAAAAATCAATGAACATTGTGGTTATCACTGAGTCTTAACTTTATTTGCCTAAAAATAGGTGGTAATTTTCCTTACCGTCCCATCATTGCCATCCCTTTTTTCCCTTTATCGTCCCCTTTTTCCTATACCGCCCCCTTCTTTTACCTTACCGTCCCTTTTTAATACTCCTTCAAGACCTTATACCAAATTTTTGTACTAAAAATACGACATTGTTATTATTTCTTAATTGAAGGTTCTGAGGGTACTATGAAAATTCATTATAAGTAAAAATTTAGGAGAAAATAAAAAAAATTATTGCTAAAATGGTAAGGAAAATTAAACTCGTAAGTTTAATTTAAACCTCACTTAAATAAAAAACATTTCGCTGCTGACCATTTTTTCTTTATTTTGAATCTTTAAGGCATTCGTCTATCAGATTAAAATGTTATTTTAGCAAGTTTAATTTCACCATATTTTTATTCCCGAAAGTCAAAATATTAGGAGAATGTCTCGTGTATATCCCACATTGCAGTAAACATTTTCAACTGGTTAGAAGTCGCGCAATTACGGATTGAATATAAAAAAAAGGCAAAAATTCGTTAAAAGCATTAAAAAAATCTATTCAAAATTATCGAATTTTTGGGCCCATATATTCATGAACTTCCTACAAGCAACACGTGTGCTCAATTTTGTAGCCCTGAGCCCTATGGTTTCCGAGTTTCTGAGGATACATAGGATACACGGATTTTAATAGGGTAGATGTCATTGCATTCGAATCAGTTAAGCTCACTATTATAAGGCGGCATTGAAGCATTTACAGGTAGTCATAAGGTCACTTAAAAGATCTTGATTACATTACAACCGATAGATATTTATTGAGTAGCATGTATTTTAATGAATTTGTACTATTTCAATCTCTAGAAAATTTTATCAAATTACTTGAAAGTTGAATATAAGTTCAACTAAAAGCTAATCCGTTCATCTAAAAGCTCGACGATCCAGGTTTCTATTTTATGAAAGATGTTTCTATTATCCACATTATTAAAGATGCTTCTGTATTTCAGCAGACACCATTTTAAAATTCCAATACTATGGATATTTTTGCACACAAAATTTAGATAACATTTAAATGAAATTTTATTTTACACGAAACCGGAATGATTTTTGCCGAAGGTACTACGCACAATAATCTACGCGGAATGTCCTGCTGATATTTGAGGAGAAAATAGATTACTGAAAATTGCCAGCTATCCTGGATTATGGAAAGATTCTAGGTAAACACTGACTACGGAGAAACCACAGAACATGCACAGAAAGGTAATGTAAGCACTTTAGTGAATCCCAGAGTACTTATATTCATGAAAACAATTCGACAGAACTTTAGAGTTACTGCTTATCATATTGAAATAAGCGGGAAAATGTTCTCTTCCGTATAGCTTTTATACTAAAACGCACATATTTTCAAATATTTTTTTCAACATTTCCAAATTTTACAATTTATTCAATTTAAATATTTTTACAAAGGTATTGCAGTCAGTCTGCATGTATTGCATTATTTTTTCATTTTTTTACGATCTTTTTATATCAAATACTTTTTTGGCAGTTTTATTGGAATTTTTCGTTTTACTTTTCATTTAAAAAGTGTAATAAGGGGATTTATTAAACTAATCGGCTCTGTGATTTTGGACTTGTTAATTAAAGAATGCTATCAATATGCCATAAATAGCTTTTAGTTAGATAATAGAGCTACTTAAAAATTTACAAATATGACTGAAATTAGGGAAAATCATTTCATAACAATGAAATATCGAATTCTGAACTTTTATTGAAATGAATTACACTTTATCGTATGAATTATCCGTAATATAGGAAAAAATACTTGGAAAGCAAACGACTTAGTATGTCCTGCTAGTCACGTGAAAAACAATTAGGAATTTAGGAAGTGCATGTATTGAAAATTCAGAAAATCCAACAAGTGTCAAGAGCTCATGAAAACATTTAAAATACAGAAAAAGCTGAATCAGATAATCTTAGTTTCTGCCCCGCTTATCGGAGGGACGTTGGATTTCCTGAAATAAAAAAAAATTATTTAAAATTTACTTCAAGTAGCGGTGATAAAACAAATGCTCATTATTCAATCTGTCTTTAAGTGTTTTTAAGTCAAAAGTTTACATATTTTGTGCAAAATTATGTGAATTTTGAAAATGTAAAAGCAGTTTTTCAAAAGTTATTAGGATAAAATCCTTGCTGAGTTAATTAATCAATCACTATATAGCTTATAGAACAACAGCAAAAAATATTGCTTCTTAGTTCGACACATTTTATCATTTCTAAAAAATCAATGATTTCTTCTGAGATTTGTAAGGATCGATGAAATGGTTTTGAATTATTTTTAAAATGTTCAACATTATGTCTTACTAGATATATTACACTTTCGAAAAGTTTATAGCATCACTATTAAATTATTTTTTTACTTCTAACATATTTCGTTTATCTTTTCTTTTCGGAATTAAAATGGAATATGTATAATGCAAATGGAATATCTTACAAAAAAAAGTGATATCTAAACAAAAACAACTCGTTGTAAATGATTCCACCAAGCCACAAACCTAAATCGTCAGTCATAAAAAGAAGTGATATCACATAAAAAGAAGCGATATCGAAGTGCATACTCCGGGTGTGGTGTAAAAATCTATCCCTACTCATAATGTTGTCAAAGGACACGGAGTGACGTACAATATGTAAAAACTGCTTGGCGACCTGCAGGCGTATATTTAATATATGCAGTACCTATATCAATTTCGAAAAATTGTGAAAGTAAAAAAAAATAATTTAATTTCTCATTATATCACTGTTATAAATAATTGTAGGAGGACGATCTGTAATAAATCAGAAAGATTTGTAAGACAAGCAGGAAATGGCATGTAATTGTGGTAATCATATAATATTACATCCATTATCTACCTTCTTTTCAATATTTTAAAGATAATTTTTAATTACATAAATACACTTAATAATACACTGTTTTGAAATTAAAGGAAAAACTGCTAAAATGGATCCTGTTTATGACAGAATTATTTCTTAAACATAAAATGTCGCGTTTCCAACATATGGAGTATTTTATAATACTATTGTAACAGAAGCCTTACTAGAAGAGATTTTTCCCTGCCGTGTGCAATTCCGTTTACGCAGGCTTTACTGTGATATATCTCAGTTTAGTTAACGTCTATTATTAGGGGCATTGTTAGTAATATTCATATGATCATTATTTTTTATTATTATTTTACAAACTCAAAATGTTTATTACATAATTACTTAGAAAATCCTCCTCGTAAAAGCGGCCTTTCTCGTTCAAATAACGTTAAATAAAATCAACAAATCGATTCCATGATTTTAAATAAGAATGGCATGTAAACACCAAAAGCTTCAACTTTTCACAGTTCAATGGGATCAGTAATACAAGAAAAAATTGTTAAACAAATAGTCATATGTAAGTGCAGAAAGAACAAACAAAAGCCTGCAGGTCGCCAAGCAGTTTTCACTTACTGTACGTTACTCCAAGTCCTTTGGAAACATTATGAGTAGTGATAGATTTTTACACGCACTCAGAGTATGCACTTCTATATCGCTTCTTTTTATGCGATATCACTTCTTTTTATCACTGACGTTTTAGGTTTGTGGCTTGGCGGTATCATTTACAACGAGTTGTTTTTCATTAGATCTAGTTTTGTGGAATTAATTTTCGAATCCGATTCTAATCTGATCATTTCTTCAAGAAAAAATAAATCGCAAGAAAAAATAAATTGCCTGTGTTGCATTCGGGTTCAAAATGGTCACTCAAAACGGTGAATTCCCATTTAAATCTGACTTGCCTCCAGTAAGTTATAAATAAATAAAAATAAAAATTGATCGCTACGGCCCGGGTAGGGTTTCCTCAAAATCATATTATCCAGCTCAATCCTGGATACTCATAGATAAACCCAGCTTTAGATAACAGAAAATTAAGGTAATCGGAACTAAACATACAGTTAAAGAAAATACAGCCATTCGGACACGAGGCTGGTTCATCTAAAACTTGACCACATGCTGCGATTGAAGATTTCAATTCAAATCCAACCTGAAGATAAACACACACACACACACACACACACACATATATATATATACGCAATCCGACAAGGGTGAGGTCGACCTCGCATAAAATTGGCCCGATGACGAATACAAATCCGAAACCAACCTGGATCAAAAAGAAGAAAATACAACTGACAAAACCTAGTGCGTTCAGGTCCATGTAATATAGTCACCCGACCCGATGTGATATCCGAATACTGTCTACTGCAGCAACGTCGACCAAGTAAAGTCGGTTCGGATATAAAGTTGTCTGCCGACACGATGAAGAATCGTCCCAAATATTTAACATTTCACAAATTGGTCATATTAAGACTTCAAAAAGGAGACTTTCTTTTTTGATGTCCCAGAAGGCCTTACAAGGGTCATAACGAGTTCACATCCACGTCACTATAACTTCATATACAGGTCACTTGACGTTACATTTAGAGTCACGGGGTACCAATGTGACGTTGCCGTGCAATCACAATGCTTTAGGGAAAGTCTGTATGAACTTTTTATGGTTATATTTAGAGATATTAAATATTAAAAATTTGAGATAATTTGATAGGTCATCACAAAAGTGAGAATCGTTCAGATTTCATAAAAATGTATAAACACTATTTCAATGAGAATCAAAAGTAAAATATTATAAATATCATGTAAATATTCTTGCAAGTAATAAACAACAATGCTCCATTTATTAAACTTTTTATAAAATGTTTGTTTTTCAGTGAGTGTATGTGCCCCCCAATCTTTTCTGAAGACTGTATTTTAAGCATAATTTATAAGGAAGTTATCGGATCCAGCTTTAATTTTGCATACGCATGATTGAAATTTCGAGGAATTCATTTTCTGTTAAAAGATTCATTCATACTATTTTCGAACATTAATTTCATAATTTATATATTGCATATTATGCTTTTAAATATATGAAAATTATTTAAATATTCTTTGCATGGTTAATACTAACATAACAGGAGAATATCAGCGTGAAAAAAATACTTATTACAGGAAATATAAAAAATGAATTTAACATTAGGAGAATAAAACTTTACATCTTTATAACTCCTTAACTTCTCTACCGATTGCTGCTATTTAACCCCCTGACCGCCAAGCAAAAGGGTATAATTGTAATGTTCTTTTCTCTGTAGTTAGTTTTAAAGTTTAAAAATTGATATTTTTCCCAACATTATATTAAAAAAATATATTACGTATAGGTATATAAGCCTTGGGAGTATTAATCATATCTTATTTATTTTTTAAATTGGATTATATCTGTACAATTTGTTTAATTTAAATTATTATTATTTTCTTTTATTTATTATAATTCTTTGCTTCTATTGCAGTGAAACCTACAGCTTAGTGAACGGATGTTTCAGTTCACGGCGTTCAGAAGATTAATATCCACAATTAAAATGTATTTTAGAATCTAAGTATAACATAACATTTCATTGTTAGTATTGAAATTTTAAAAGTTAGTTACTGTTTTGATATGCAGATGACCTGCTAAGCAAATATTTTAAATAAAAACACAAGGAAGACAAAATGCCGAACTGAATGGCAGTTTTTTTGTGCAATTTGATGATTAAAAGGATTTTTTTTTGCGTCTGTGTGTGCAGGAGCGACTCTATAGTATGTCAAACAAATATGGAACGATATTTGATCATATTTCAAATTCATAAAGTCGCATAATAATCAAGTCTGCACCACTGTTAGTAAATTAGTATTTCTGTAATCTCATTGTGGTGAAATTTATTTTTGTTGCCGCATACATATACTTATTTTTAAACGAACTACATATTCATGCGTACGTTGTAGATCCGATAACCTATACTTCTTTATTGCTTTTGATTTGCAATGCAGCATTTACCTTAAATACAAATTTTCTTTGCTCTATCTTGTGAAAAAAGCAAAATATAACTTAAATGTGTTTAGGAACTATTTCAGTACTGATATGCGCATTTTGAAGATTAAGTGATATTGCGAATAAGATTTTTAAAACAGACGTAATTTTTTTTAAATGAAAAGGGTGATGTTGACCTAGAAATCTATACATATGATATAAAAAACTGGCGGAACCAGAGAGTAAAGTAAAGCTCGATCTAAAAAAGTTACAGTAAAAAATTGGCAAATAATTTCAGTCTAAAAAAGTAATGGAACCAGATCATCTGTAAAGCTTATGAAATTACCCAAATTTTTGTTGTTAGCTGAAAATGTGGACTGAGCTATTTACTGGTGCCTTAAAATCAATGAGGGAAGTAAAGGCAAGGCACATCAACTCATTCTGAATTCCGGTCATTCATAAACAGTTTAAAAATTTGGGTTCATCAGAATAGATTAGAGGTTGATTTGGTAATGAGCGAGAGCATGAGAGATCGTTCAGTACGAAGTATGGACCAAATTCCATTCCAGTGGTTACTGATAAGCCTGGAAGATCAAAGACCAAAGTAAACCCAAAATCCTAAGCATGTACGATTCAACCATATGCTAACTACTTGTTTTGCTCAAGGCATTGGCATAAGGTTCCCTTTTCACAGTAATTACATGAAATAAAAATTATTACGTTAGATGTGTTATGTCAGAAATGTTAATAACAACAATTCATCATCAACCTGATTATATTAATGTTATACTTAAAATATTACTTCATGGTTTACATTATTTTAACTTTGTGGAGTTTAGCTTGACTTGATGCAATCATGTCCACAATTCTGGGCCTGACAGAAATTTTTTAGTACATAGCTACACATCCTGATTACTATATCCAGTACTCATTTTGAGTGGATAATATGATTCTGAATATAAGGCACAAGTAAAGCTCAGTCCACATTTTCAGCTATCAACAAAAATTTGGATAATTTCATGAGCTTTACAGATTATCTGGTTCCATTACTTTTCTACGCACTACTTACATTTTTAGACTGAAACTATCTGCCAATTTTTTACTGGAACATTTTTAGATCGAGCTTTACATTTCTCTCTAGTTCCACGAGTTTTCTATATCGTTTCACACATTTTTCAGATCCTTTCAGGAACTTAATCAACCAACTTCAACTAACCAAACAACCGCCCTAACTAAACAACCAATGACCCCAATCAACTGGCCCAACCAATTTCCCCAATCAAAAACATTGGTTCACCAGTGTATTTCCAGAGCTTAGATGACCACATACTTATTGCTAACCACCATATGGGGATATTGACCTATAATTTTCTCAAAACTGGCCGCCAGACTAGTCCTTAGACTATGGCCGTATCAGACGGAGAACGACGGACTACAAACATTTCCCCAAACATTGTACTAAACATGTTCATCTAGCTTGTTGTATGTACAGGTAAACAGGTTCTTTAAACGTTTTGTAGGGTTATAGCGGTAAGGTCTGTCATGTGTTGATCTGGAAGGATTACCTGATACGTTTGCATATCTTCCTGCTATCCATTCGTATAAATCCTGTCTTCCTAGTTTCGTTCCTATTGGCTCATTTGATCCAGTGGTGAGTGAATATCCATCTTTTTTCGCGCAATGCCGGAAAAAGTTCGACGAGCAAAAATAGCCAGCAAATTTCTCTCCTTTATAAAGGTCAAGCAACTTTTGCTGACTAAAATATTCTGTTGGGGGAAATGTTTGGCGAACGACTGTCGTGTAAAACTTTAAACTTTATACATAGTGTGGTCTGTTGAATTTTTTTGCTACATACCTCTTCTCCTCTGGTTTAAGGGACTATGCAGTATCCTAGGTCAACCCCTCAAACACAAAAGGCTAGGGTAAGAAACAGTTATAAGAAATGAATTAAAACTGCGAAAAAACTAAAAAAAGGGAAAATTTTTCTTATTGTAGGACTTAATGGGAATTTAAAATTTAAAAAAGTCTAAAAACGACTGAATGCAGAAAATTATCGAAAGTGCTTGTAATTATTACACAAAACAACTGTAAATAATATCAGAAATATTGCTAATATTGGATATTTATAATAATATTTCGTAGGTCAAACTAGAATACAGCTATATTAACTAACCTATTTACGTCTAACTGTAATCATTGATAAAAAAAATCGGGAAAATTGGAAAGTAGGTGTCCTTTGTAAAATATGCATTGATTAAGGAGATAAATTACGTAATCGAGTCTACAGACAATTGGCGCATGTGACCGGGCGTCGTTTAACGCATAATTAGCTTAACCGTAAGCACACGCACCTATTTTTGTAACGTTACCACACGCGTGGGAGTAAATCTCACCTCATTTTGTCTCCCATTATATTTTTGACTAAATGCGGTTTAACCATCTAATTGTGTGGGGCGTAATATTCCGTTCACTAAGCTGCAGGTTTCACAGCAATACAAGCAATATTTAAGATAATATAATTCTGTAGATTTAATTAATTTTAAATACATTGAAGAATGATTAATACTCTCAAGGATTGCATTCATATTTGTAATTGAGATTTTTTTATAATGTTGAAAAAATCATATTTTCTTAACATTTAAAACAAAATGTAAAGAAAACAACATTACAATTTTACCCTTTCGCAAGACGCTCGGAGGGTTAAAAGCAAATCTAGTACTCTATATTGTAAAATGCATCAATACTACTTCTTTTTAGGGAAAAATCAAGCGTTTCATATTTATTTTCCGATTTTGCAACACTTTCTGTAAAAATCACGTTTATATATATATATATATATATATAGAACAAATGCAACGATTTGTTTTACCTCTTAAAACATGAATTATTTTATAAAATTTACATTAATTACATTTAATATACTTTCATCAACATATACAGGTAGCTGTTACGTATCTCTTTCAGTAAAATTATTTTAGTGTGTGCTATCCCGTAAGAGCGCTTTTCCACTTGCCGACACGACACCGATAAATCGTCCACGATTGTCGTTGTCCGACACGCTGCACGCAAAATGCATTCATTTCTCCTACCCGCTTTTCCACTGAACGATACGATGAAATTTTTGTCGTCATCTTTTACACGATATCGGCCGCCGATAAAATTTGTCGTGGAACAGTCAACCTCCCTCAAAAATCGTTCCGATAATTCACTCGCAGTGTTTTGATTTTTGAGTCTAGAAGTTGGCGTGATTCTTTTGTTTTTCTCGTGTATATTGTGTAACTTGTTTAAATAACGGCTTTAAAATTTGGTGTGAGTGTACAAAAGGCCCTGTGTTTTGGATAAAATAAACATCAGTTATCAAAACAAAGTATTCGTGTAAGATGTTGGAAAGAAATAATAAAATTTCCAGAATACTAACATGAAGACAAAATGTCTGTGGGGGGAAAAAGAAAAGTAAATAAATATTTTTTGAAACTCATTATTAAAAAGTATAAGTGTTGTACGTTAGTTAGCTATGTTCACTTGTTTTTAAACCAACGCTATTGCTTAAATTTCGTAAACAAACTATTATTTAACTAACCAAATGTAGTATAGCAACTGTTTGTAAACTCTAAAATTCTTAAAATATATTAAGATTCTTACTACATTTTTACATGTGCTGATTATCAATGTTATATTATGAATTAATTAGCAATACTAAGTTTAAAGCGCTGTAAAAATTGGGCTTTTATATTTCATTTATTGATTTCTACAGTTAATAATTCAGTGTGTTAATATTAGAGTTAAAATTGCTTGAACGATTTTTTTCAAAGATGCATATATTACTTTTCCCCATGCATTTTTGTCACTATTATTTTCTATTTCAAACTGCGCCTATTTTAGTTAAGCTTAAAGGCCATTAAATGCAGGATTTAAACAATTTTTTAAACAAACAAGTGCAATTATTGGGAATTGTGAACAATCTAGTATTTATTAAGAAATAACAGTAGTATTTTCATAATTTAAAAGAAAGTATTGAAGTAAGTTCCATTAATTAAATCCATTTTTATCTGTTCCAAGAATATACTAGTAATTTGGGGTTTCAAAATGTAAATTAAGATTTGCTAGCCAGTGCTTTTGGAAATTTTGGTTTTCCCGCTAAATTCAATCTCATTTTAGATTTGCTATCGTGCCAAGGCCCTTATCAGGGGTGTTGTATGTCCGCACACTTGCTTCCTATAAAAAGGAATGTATAAGGTTGTTTTGAGTAGGTATTCTAACAAGTGAAGCACTTGGCGACATTGAATTTGGCCAGACAATAAATTCCTTCCACTTGCATTATTACTTTATTCAATATTTTTGATAACATGTATTCTGGTATGTTCGAGGAATTTTTCTTTTTCTCGTATCATTTCATGGGGTTTCTTGAAATGGTTTTGTGGAAAGATCATCGAGTACAGGTGTTGAAAGGTCTTTTTTGCGGTTTTTTTTTTTGTTGTTGTTTTTGTTTATTAATTGGCAAGGACACCTGTGACAATTTGTTGAAGTTGTTTCTGTTAAATGTTTTAATATATTTACAATTTACCTAAGTTTGTTGAATTATTTTTTAGAAGGGGATGGGGGGGGGGGGGGGCGGAGATACATGCATTAGTGACCGTGGCTTGAAAGATTTTAGAGATTGCAAAAAAGCGAGTTTGTTGCATTCGGTGTTTTTTTCCCTCTATGTACGTACAGTGTTTATACAACATGCATTAGTGACTGCGGCTTTAACGAATTTTGTGCGTTTTTGAAATTGCTGCGTAGCGAGTTTGCTGCAACCTGTGGCGTTTTGTTTTTGCTTTGTTTTCATGTGCACACAGTGCTCATACATGCATTGGTCACGACGGCTTTACAGTGTTGAATTCAGACACTTTTCTTTGGGAGGGATTTCTGTGGCTCCGGGGATGAGGGGGGATTGCACTTTTTGACCATTGAAAACACAAAATCTCAAAACTTCTGGGGGGGGGGGTATTCTATTGCTCCGTGGGGGGAGGGGATTCCCCCTGGGCCACCCCTTGAATTCAACACTGGGCTTTAATGAGTTTCATTTTAGAGATTGAGAGTTTTAGGGTTTTTACTTTTTCTGATATAAACACTATTGTTTTAATGCATTTGTTTCACAATGTTGTCACAGGATTGTTTGGATTTAGGAGCCACTGGCTTCTTCAAATTTTGGGAATCTGCACAGTTTGCTGTATCCATGAATTTTTGTAGTAGTTTGTTTTCATGTGCGTGCAGTGCTCATACATGTGACTGCGGCTTTTAATAAATTTTGTTAATTTTAGGGATCGTCGCACAAGTTTGCTGCATCCAGTAATTTCATGTGCGCACAGCACTCATATATACTATGCATTATTGACTGCTGTTGTTTCATGCATCCTGTTATACCGTTAATAATTTTGAAAATCCATGTTTATATTATGAAAGGTTATTCGACATCTAAAATAATTAAATAAAAATCTTAATATATTTTGATAATTTTAGAGTTTACAAGCACTTATTAAACTTTGTTAATTAAATAATTTGTTTCACTCTCAGAAATAGAATTCTCACTTTTGACGATTTAGCAATCCTCAAGCTGTATTTCGTCGTTTTTGACGATCATTTCCTATCACCATCACGTGACATTTAAAGAAAGGTAAACTCTCAGATATTTGACGAAAGTTTTTCCTCAATCACGGTCAGACTCAATGCATTTTAAGGAAACCGTTGCTGTACCTCCTCAACTCCTGCGATTTTAGCAAGCAGATATTTGCTTGTTTGTATTAGTCCCGTAATAATTTATTTTAAAAAAAGCACTTTTTAGTGCTTTTCAGAAAATACTGAAATATGGGTAGTTATTGTTTCTTCATAAGTTAATTTTTTAGCTGTTAAAATTTTTAGGAATGCTTATTATTATTATTATTATTACTTATGTTGTTGTTCGTTATGTTTTAATTCGAAAAGAATATATATCCTGTGTTCAAAAACATCCAAAAAGAAAATTTAATCAATAAAATTTCAAAGATCCGGGATATCTTTTTTTAAAATTTATTTAAGAAGTATATTCTGTTTTCAATCATATTAAAAATAAACATAATTGATCCCTCTCCCTTTTATAAACAGTAAAGTGTTAAAATCTTATCCATCTATTCAACGTGATAAAATCTCACGCAATATGGACTTCACAGTTCGTTATTTGTGTGCAACAAATTAACCAGACCATATTCTAACCATTCATTGAGCAAAGAAAATTTGACTAATAAATGATTTAATCAAGCCATATTATAATTATTCATTGACCATGAGAAAAATATGATAATAAATTAGACTTCCTTAAAACTTTCAGCATCGATAAAATTACGATCTATCTTATAAAAATATATCACGCGGCAGCTTTCATTAGATCAGTCTAAAAGCACATTCATATAAGTCCCCAATAGCCTGGTCGGTAGAGCAAATGTCTCCCACCCCAAAGCCCGCGGGTTCAAATCACGCCGAGGAAAACGAGAAGTGATATTCTTCTTCCCTTGGTAGAGGAGCTTCCAAACTGTTCAATAGATGGCGCCACCAGCCCTTTTTTGAGGAAATTTATATTGTCAAACAAGTGAAGAAAGTAATTTCATCAATTTGACGAAATATTCGCTCGGAGCATATTCCAGGAAATCGTTTCGTCAAAAACAAAGAAAATTTCGTGATATCTGAGTATTCATTTCTGAGTGCGTTACCAAACTTAAGCAATAACATTTAAAAAAAAAAAGAAGTGGCTTATAATTTTTAATAATAGTTTAATAATGAGTTTCATAAAATATTTATTTACCTGTTTTTTTTTTCTTAACTTCATAGTCTAGAAATTTCAATATTTCTTTCAAACATCTTTTACGAATCACTTTTTTTTTTATAATTTATGCCTCTTTTATCAAAAAAAAAAAAAAAAAAAAAAAAAAAAAAAACAGGGCTTGTTTCTACTAATGAATGAAAACACTCACACGAAACTTTAAAGCCATTATTTAAAGAAATTTATGCAACATACATAAGAAAAAAAAACGCATTTAAATTCAAGATTTAACACAAGAAATTTAAAATTTTTCAATTTAAATAACATAAAATTACTAACACATTAACAAATAAACATTTTAAAACGCTAACAACTAATAAGTGATAAATAATTTGTCATTTCCAAACTGTTATTGTTTAAATAAAGAAAGCATCAGAAATAGGAATAATAATAATAAAAAATTTTTATACTCAACAGACGTTTTTTCCACCATATTTTTTTTAATTATGAGTAAAGTTAATATATATACTTTTAGATTATTTCTGGGTTTTTAGAATATATATAAATTGCATACAAATAACATTCTAGAGCAGTGGTTCCCAACCTGGGGGTATGTGCACCTAGGGGGTGGGGGGGGAGCATGGTGGGGCCAAATAATAAACACTAAAAACCACTTTGTCAATGTTTACCAAAAAAAAAAAAACACTGTTACAATCTATGGCAGTCAGTGTGTGAAACGAATATAATAGTTTGCTGTAGTGAACTATGGTTCAATACAAAAATCTTTTATTCCATCCTTTTATTTTCTTTTTTTCCTTTCAGTTTCGAAAAAACGTTATTTCAAAGTTTGTATAAAAGCAGGAAAGTAATTCCTATTACATTCCGAAGAGCAAGTATCTCTCTTCTCTCTGTATGTGTGTGTGTGGGGGGGGGGGGGGCAGGAATGTAGTGGAGGGTATACGCCAAGTACCTGCTGGATTTTTTTTTAAAGCTTCGTATGCCCTCTGTTTCTCATATAAAGCATCAACGTAAAAGCAATTTTTATTTTCATCAGTTTTGTTTATGATGTTAATTATAAATGTAAATGATGTTACTTAAAGTGACTTTCCAGATTTATTTCAAAAAATACTGTCGGTGTTGGCAGTTTGAACAAAATAGCCAGACGAAAGGGAAAAAAATTGTTTTCATGTCACCAAAATTGCTTACAACTCGATAAATTATTTATAAAAAAAATGGAAAACTCATTTTGATTCTAAATCGCTTCAAAAATCAGGCCTGCCTTTACGCTTAAAAATGTGTTAGAAAATTTCACGCTTTTTGAGCAGTGAACTTTATAAAAAAGAAAAGTGCCCAGCTAAACTGATGGCATTGAGCTCACAGGCTATTCACACTAATTGTATATTATACTCTTATTTTAAAGAATAATGCCTCTCAAAAAAATAAGTGAAGGGGAATTAGCCCTCCGTTTTCCCCTTTATACTTACCCAGTGAACCTCCAAATCTAATAAGGGAAGCTCCTTAACATAATAAACCGGTATACCAAATTTGGTGCAAATCAAATAATCCTGCAAAAAAAACCCATTTATCTAAATTAAGGGGGTGGACTAGCCCACTTTATCCTTAACCATTGAACTCCCAAAACTAATCAGGGAAGTTCCTTAACATAATAAACTGGTATACCAAATTTGGAGCAAATCGAATAATTCTGCATTAAAAACCCATTTATCTGAATTAAGGGGGTTGGACTAGCCCCCCTTTTCCCCCTGTATTCTTAACCAATGAACCCCCAAAACTAATCAGGAAAGTTCCTTAACATAATAAACCGGTATACCAAATTCGGAGCAAATTGAATCATTCTGCATGAAAACCCCATTTCTCTGAATTAAGGGGGGTGGACTAACCCCCCTTTTCCCCCTTTATCCTTAACCAATAAACTCCCAAAACTAATCAGGGAATCGCCTTATCACAATGAACCTAGAAAAAATTTTTGAAGCAAATCGGATGTTTCTATCAAGAGTTATCACGTTACGTACATACGTACGTACATGCAGAACGGGCGGGCGCATTAGCTCTCAGGCTTTGATAGCCTGTGAGCTAAAAAAGGATCTTCTATGGAAAAACTGAAAGACTAATTCTTTTCAAAATGGAAATATTCAAATTACGTGAACACACAGGAAGTATGCTTGCGATTAATTTTTAAAACAGGGTTAGGCTCTGAATTTATTTTTAAAAATCTAAAAATGTCTGATCATTTTGTTATAAAAGGATGTCATCCACTATCAGTTTTTTCAGCTGATCAAACATGTTCCTGACATATCTGCTGCTTTCTTATAAAGATATGTTAACGTTAACCCTTAAATGTCGGGTGTTGCTTTTTGGCAACATACCCAATTTAGGCTCTAAAATACTATTAGAATAATATTGAAGCTATAATGCCTAATGTTGCCAATAAAATACATTCTGAAAATATTATTAAATCAATTTGCAACATGTAGATGGCAACACTTGTGCTGTTTAAGAATAAAGATAGATTTATTTTTTCAATTGTTGCTACTTGTTCTTTTTGTTTTGTTTGGAAGCTTGCGAAATACCCTATTTTGTTCTGCAGTGAGCAAGCCTTCAGAAGTGCCTCATCAGTGGAAAACCGAATCTCTTTCTGCTTCAGTTTCAGATGCGGGTACATTACGAAGTCGCAGGGAGCAAGATCTGGACTGTAAGGAGGATGTTTAAGAAGTTTCAGCCCTGTATTGGCCAAATATTTAGTGCAGGCTTTGGTCCGGTGAGCTGGAGTTTTGTCACGATGAAGGAACCATTTGTTCGTTCTTGACTTTGGTCACAGGTTCTTCTTATATTCTATCACTTTAGGTAGGCACTGTTCATTGTACCACTTAGCAGTAACTGTCTTCTGTACGTCCAAAACGATACACTCAACAACTCCTCTCGATTTGAAAAATACAGCTATCATTTTCTTTTTGACTGATAGAGACTTTCTGACAGCTACCGGTGTGTCCTCATCATCAAAGACCCAAACTTTGTTTTGAGACTTAGTCGGCACATTTTAATAGTACCGCCAGGTTTAGTCACCTGTCACGATACTGTTCACATACCGAGATTATCCTTTACCAAACATTTTTGGCATCTTCCAACACCAAGTCACATTTCGTGTCATCTGGTCCTCAGTCAGTCTATGTGGCACCCAGAGACAACACAGTTTCTTGACGTGCAAATAATCATGCAGAATTGAATGAATTGCAGGGAATTTAGGCCTAAGGTATCCTCTATATGCTTGTAAGTTATTCGTTTGTCTTCGTCAAGCATTTTCCTAACAGCAGTAATGTTTTCCTCCGTAATTGACTTTCGGGGCCTTCCCCCTCTTTCAACGTCCTCCAGGGAGAAATATCCCCTTTAGAATTCTCTGTACCATCTGTGTATCGTCATACGATGTGAAAAATCATCACCAAGTGCAAGGGTAATTTCTTCTAAGCATTGGTTTAAGTTCAAATCACGCGCGAAGTTATACCGCAAAACTGCCCTTATCTTACTTCGTGACCAGGACACCACTGGAAGAACTTCACACAATCACAGCTAATGAATAACTGAGTCTACAGACTTGTGGTTACGTGCAGGTGCATAAGTATGAACCTATGTCAACACGCAACCACAAGCAGCCACCTGCGACTTTTTGTTCCATCATATTGCAAAACTTTCCTAGTACCCTTTGTACGATGACCTGCTGGACGCTCTAACAAGCAGGAGTGGGATTTGATGCAACATCCATCATACAGCCCCGACATGGTCCCTTCAGATTTTTATCTCTTTTTCCATCTGCAGCTGAATCTTGAAGGCGCAATCTTCGCTTCAAATGAGAAGGTCATAAATGAGTTCGATTACATTCTGGACTCGTCCACGCCACAATTTTTCGCAGAAAGGATTGAAAAGTTGCCAAAACGTTGGCAGACGATTGTAGATTTAAACGGAGATACCTACCCTCATTAGCTTTAATGATTTCATATGTATTTATCATTTTACAATAAAAAAAATGTTTGGCTGAAAACTTTTTACTGAACGTAATATTTATGAAAAATGTGCATTTTCTGTTTAGAATAACGTCAATTTAAAATGCAAAAATATATCAGGTGAATCTGAATTTGTATTGACTTATAGTAGTCTATTGACTGATAGTGACAAAGTACGCGTATTATCCTTTTTTTTAAATTATTGTGCTTTTTTAGGGTGTGGCAACACAAAAGATAAGATTTAATTAGAAAGTTCAAAAGGTGATATTTCTATAATGTTAAATTATGGAAGGTATAGTGCTATGTAAAGTTTAAATTAGTATCATCCCCTTAATATTGGATATTTTTTCACCCAGCCTTCGAAGGGCACATTGCTAAATTAAGAGCTTTCCAACAAGCCATTTTTCACCGCTGAATGTTTTCTGGTTTGGATTGTAACTGAGTTGTTATCTTTTCATCATGTTTCAAAACTTAAAATATGCGGCTGAGCTCTACACCACAGTACTATCGTGCTGTATGATATCATTTTCTGCTACATTTAGAGTGCATGAAGTAGCATAAAAGAGATTTTTCTACTTTAATCTTAAATATGTAAAGTAATTCTTTAACGATTTTTTTTGTCTTTCTTGACTTATAATAAGTTTTGTAATTATTTATTTATACTAGCAAAACCCGCTGCTTTGCTCGCGTAATATTTGAAATATGCCAAGTGATATTTATATGTCTAATTTTTATTAAAAGGTACTAACTAAATTTTTATTTTATTAAAAGGTAATATTTTATTTTATTAAAAGGGTTTTTTTTATTAAAAGGTACTTATTACATTTAGGAATAATTTAAAAATTACTATTTAAAACACAGTTTCATTAAATATCATTATTACACTGCATTAGGCAGAAATGAGAGTTAAATTAATAAAACGAAATAAAACTAAATAAATGATAATTTAGAAAATATTTTGAAACTTTTATGCTCAATTAATACGCTCATTTCAGTATTCATTTGAAGTTTTGAATTTTTTAGAAACCATCTTCTTACATCTTAAAATTAACCATCATGTCAAATTCCAAGTCCTACCACCTCTCTCAACATAAAGGGATATGTTGAAATAGGAAATGTCACCATTAATTTGCCAACATTAATTTTGAAATCGGTTTGTTATTTCCTAATATTCCACAGAAACGTATTTTAGAAAACTTTTAAAGGCCTTTTTTAAAACATTTGTTGTTAGTGTGAACCCCAGGTGGTAGAATCATCGGCATAAAATATAACCTGTGTAGGATCAGAGACTGTTACCATTGATTCGCAACTATTACTTTTATAATCGGTTTATATTCCCTGAAATTGCATAGAAAACGTAATTTAGGACTTTTTTAGAATGCTTTTCGCACCTCCCCTTCGCTTCACCCCTTTTAAATTAGAATTTATTTTCGACAGTCTTCGAGGGCATTTATATTTTATAAGTAACTACCATGCCATATTTAAAGTTTCTAGACTTTCCAGTATCACAGAAATCGCAATTTAGAAAGTTTTTAGCTCCTGCAACCCTCTGGTGGTAGTGGCACAGACAAATATAGCTTTCGTTTGAGTATAATATATAGCTTACGTTTGAGCAGGTTCTATCACCAACAATTTTTCATCATTATTTTTTAATCGGTTTGGTATTATATAAGTTTGCTTAAAAATTGTAATTTATAACGCTTTTCGCTCACTTCATATTTTTAAATTTGGAATTTTCTTTCGAGCGTTCTCAGAAAGAAGTTGGATCTTGTAAGTAAATACCATGCTATACTTCAAAATGTCAGACCCCACAGTTGCGCAAAAAACGCAAATTAGAACATGTTTTGCTTTTGTAACCCTCAGATGGTAGTGACAGCAACATAAAATATATCCTATGTTATAGCAGGGACTGTCATCATTGATTTGCAATCATTACTTTTGAAATAGTTTTGGTATTTCCTGAGATTGAGTAGAAACCGCAATTTGGAACGCTTTTCGCGCATTTTCACCCTTTTTTAAATTTCCAATTTTTCGAAACTGTTCTTAAAGGTAATTTATATCTAATAAATATGTACCTTGCCTAATTTTAAGTTGCTAGCCCCTACCGATCACAAAAATCGAAATTTAGAACGCTTTTTTGCTCCTAAAACGTCTAGGTAATAGTGATACCGACATAAAATAGCGTCTATGTTAGCAGCAGAGGCTGTAAGCATCAATTTCCTATCATTACGTTTGAAATCAGTTTGATTCTTCCTGAGATATTGCTGACAACTCGGCAGTTAGAACGTTTTTAGAACGCTTTTCGTGCATTTTGCTCCTGCATCTCCTCTGGGTTAGTGAAAACCGATATAAAATATAGCCTATCTTGGAGCAAGATCTGTCACCATCATTTTTACACCATTATATTTGAAATCGGTTCAGTGCTTCCTGAGATTGCATAGAAATCGCAATTTAGAACGTTTTTTACAACGCTTTTTGCGCATTTTGACCACTTTTTAAATTTCGATTTTTTTTAGGAAATGTCCTTAGAGATCATTGATATCTTGTAACTAACTACCATTCCAAATTTCACGATTCTAGGCCCTTCCGTAACGCAAAAACTGCAATTTAGAACGTTTTCCTCTGCATCCCCCCCTCCTTTGGGGTAGTGGCACCGTCATAAACCATAGTCTATGTTGGAGCAAGGATTGTCACCATCATTTTGACGCCATTATTTTTTAGATCGGTTTGGTATTTCCTGAGATTGTGTAGAAATCCTTTGTATCTAATAAGTAGTTAATATTTCAAATTTCATATTTCTAAGCCCTTCAGCAACACATAAATCGCATTTTTAGAGCATCTTTTGCTCCTGCACCCCCTTTGGGGTAGTGGCACCGACATAAAACATAGCCTATCTTAGAGCAAGCGTTATCACCATCATTTTGACATCAATATTTTTTAAATCCTTTTGGTATTTCCTGAGATTGTGTAGAAACTACCATTTAGAACGTTTTTTAGAACGCTTTTTGTGCATTTTCACCCCTACTAAATTTCGAATTGTTTAAGAACTGTTTTTAGAAATCCTTTATATCTTATAAGTAACTAATATTCCAAATTTCATATTTCTAGGTCCTTCAGTAACGTAAACATCACATTTTTAGAAGGTTTTTTGCTCCTACACCCCCTTTGGGGTAGTGGCACCGACATAAAATATAGCCTATGTTCTAAGTTGGACTAACACCATCATTTTGATACCATTACTTTTGGAATCGGTTCGGTAGTTCCAGAGCTTACCACCTACAAATAAACAATTTTTACCTCTTTATAATGTTAGTATAGATGATTCTCTTGTCATTGTTATTCTAGTTCTTAGCAGATATTTCTCTTTTATATCATTGGATGTATTTGACCATTCTTGTCGAAAATTTTGTATGCATTTTTTTGTTTTTCTTCTGCGTATTATTCGTTATTTTCTTCTTTCTTCAAAGTTTCGTTCTCTTTACATATCTCTATTACTTAATTTCCACATTTGTGATCTTATCATTTTATTTCATCTATTTTTCTGTTTATCTTCTTATCTATCTCTCTGACACAACTTTAGAACTGTTTTAATGACACAATGGTTAGCACATGTCTATTTCGTCATTTGCGCAATAATCAATGAGTAAAACTAATAAATTACTACAAATGTACATTTATTTCGGCAGTCTAAACAGTTATTATACAAATAATCCAAGGTTCTAGAACTTTCACATGATTGGTTATCCATAGCTTTATTTAACACATTGTTTATACAAATCCAAGCATTTTAATAACTGTTTTAACTATGAATTTCCCATTATACAATTACTTCAGAAAATTCTCACAATGTGCAGCAGTGTTTCATAATTATACATCTTTTATACAGAATATGATAACGCCAATGTTTTTGAAAGGATGAAAATGATGTGTTTAATTTGAAATAGTCCTAATAAATAAGTCATTTAAAACATAAAATTCTAAATGATCATTTATACTTCTCCCAAAATGATCATTTATACAATTTCAAATCGCTTTTTATGTATTTATTCTGCTTTTAAATAAGTCAAGCACAATCAAAATGACTCAAAATTGTATTTCACCGATATTTGAATTTTTCTTTTATTTTTTTTAACTGCTAAATTTTATAAAACTAGTTGCGGATGAAATGTATTATTTGCAATTTAAACTTACTTAAATGTCAAACTGTATTCAATCAAAACTTTCACAAGCAAGTCAAAAATATCAGCAACGGTGTTTGTACTCAAGGTACTTAAAATACATCCGTTCCTGTTCTACTTAATCTTTCTGTACCGAGCATACGAATAATGTATAGACGTTCTAAATTATATTTTTAAGTGCACATTATTCCGTTGAATAAAAATAACTAGCCCATTGGAATTTCATATATCTGTACTTCCTTCAATTACAGTGTTAAAGGCATCAAGTACAGAAATTATATATTTCAGTTTATTCCTTAAATACCCGGCTATATATCAATCTTCTTATCAATTGTATCAAATGGGGCAAGATCAGTTGTTAAATCCTATGGAGAATAACTCAGATTAACGTACGTTATATTCAGACTGGAAAAGTTGTGCAAAATCGCACACACACACTATATGACATATATGTGTGCGTGTGGGTGGAATTATAATCAGCTCTATTTTGATCATTTTGTTTTTATGGAAACTCAATTCGTTTTTAGTAAGGTTAATTTAAAAAACTTTTTAGATCGCATGACTATTGCATTTCTTTATTTTTTATTTCTCGTCAAAAGATGAATTTAAAGTTTAGCTACTGCCAAAACTATTTAAAATATATTGGAATCACTTCGGAAGTACATGAGGAAAAGATATTTCTGTATTTGTTTTTATTTTTAGTACGATTTCACAAGTGTCGTCACCTTCTCTAACTTATACTTTCTTTAACTGCTGTGAACATCACTTTTGCAATTTCGTTGTGAATGACTTCGACTTGCAGGTAATTGAATATAAATAATAATAATAATAATAATAAGTTTTTAAAGCCGTTCTATTATCTCCAACAGACCTGTTGAAAACGCTTTTTTTTCTTTCATCAAATATCAGTTTAATATCTGTTTATCTATCTGATGTTTGATAACATTTTTGTGAGTTTTCTTTATACTCTGTGCTTTTGTGCTGTTTAATGTTTTATTCTTTGTAAACAGCAACAGATTTTCTACATATCATACATAAAATTTCAGATTTACTTTGGATATAAGGGTACAGTAAATCACTTATGCGATGTTAACTTCTCTTAATCATGTGTATTCATACTGGTAAAGAGATTTAAGATACTTTTTATAAATCCTAATATTACTTAAATAGCAATATATCAGTAAATATCAAATACAATTATGAAATATCGCGCAAGATTCATTATCAATGACACGTAATCTGATCTAAATAATGAAAATTATTAATGGGCGTAAATCCTTATTCTATAGAGTCGACTAAATACAGTCCAAGTGAAGGCTATGGGTAACATATTTGTGTTTTTTTAATAATTAATAGCTCTTTCGAAGCTACTCATTTAAAAACTATTTAATTATTTATTTTTTTGTATTTTGAATTAAAAAAGTTAACTGCTCTTAATTTTAGCTGTAATTTGTTAATTTTAAAATAGATTTCTAAGAATCTAATAAATACAGCATGTAGTTTTGTAAAATCATTATATTAAAACCGAAGAGCATATTAAAATAAAGTATTGGGCTCTACACAAATCTCATAAATATTTATAAGAAATATACTATAAAAAATGTTAATTATTTATATTTACAGAATCTTGATCTCGCGCTTTGTTAGATTTCATTTGGATAACTTTGTATTCACAATTTCTACTACTTGAAATGTACAATAATTTTGATTTATCTACATACATTTAATTTCTGATGTTTAAAATCTCTACGACCAAGGTTGGTTTAAGTGGTTTCATGAAATATGTATTCTTTGCATGTGTGTTCAAACAACTGAATTAACCGCTTCATGCCCTTGTCCGCATATGCAAACGGTTAGTTTTTTTATAATTATAATTACAGTCATTAATAAAAAGAACCAAAACATTTTCACTACAGAACCCCTCAAGAAGAGAAGGAAAAATTTTTGTGGTTTGGCTGCACTGATAATGTTTCCGATGCACAGTTAGAGATTAGAGATATAAATAAAGAGTGAAGTAATTTTTCGGCTGTCAGTTGCGTTGGACTATTTGAACAAATCGTTAATATTCGATAAAAATAATATCAGATATATTAAATATATTAAGTTTTAATAATTTGTAGAATTGCTAGAAAGAAATTTACTGTTAGTTTTTTGTTTTATAAGAAATCATTTCACTCATAAATTACCATTGACTCTCACCGGCCACAAATGTGGACATAATTTTTTTATGAATTTGTTTTGGTTTCCCCATATATCTATTTTTTGGTTTTACATTTGGAATTCCCACTAATATAAGATGAATAAATAGAAAAAAATTATAAGTCATTTGTTTTTCACAGTAAAAAAATTGTCCATGTCCCAGGTTAAACACTAGTAAATTGCAAATGCATAAAGATTAGATTTCTGACCAGGTCCAAATAAGTTGTTGACAGACCACGTGTTTTACACGACTGTCCTATAGTTTCCTCTAAAATGTAATAACGGGACTATTTCAGAAATATTTCTTTATTTCAAAACGAAGATATATTGAGCAGTCTTACGACTTAACCGTTCAGAGGGCGCAGTGTAAATTTTCTCATAAGCGGGTGCGCGTCGTACTTTTCACCTCACAAATGTTTCATTTTGTTGCACTGTTACAGGTACACGGTACTAAATGATACAGCTAAAATATTTAAGATAGATAAGTAATTATGTGCATTAATACAGAAAATTAAATTTCAGCAATATATACATGCTGAAAAAATACCCAGAAATATACGTATAAATATAATAAATGTAAAAATATTAATGCCGAAACAATAACATAACTTTGTAACAGATATTTCTAAAATCTATTATATTAAAAAAGGTCAAATTAAAAATTGGACAATTGCACCATGATATATATTAAAAAATTGTGCATTATAAACAAATACATTATGCTAAAAGGTACACACATTAAAACACAATCAACATCAACGTTTCATTTCGCATCTGCGGACGTCTTCTGGGAGGGTAATTTGAATTTAGTACACACCGGCTTTTTGAAAGAAAGCCGGTGCTTCCAAATAAAGAAAGATTGGTTTATATCGGGAAACTAAAAGAAATTTTTCAGAGAGATTAAAAGAGCACAGGAGGGACATCTTACAATTGAAACTAAATACAGATCTCGCAAAATTTTGTTTTGCTAATGATGGTAACAGGGTTACCTTTGTTGAAGCAAGAATCATAATTCCGTGCAAGTATCCATATGTCAACAAAATTTTAGAGTAATTTGGATTATTAAGAATGGACAACAAAGTTGCAAACATAATTTATCCTACATCATTCATAAAATATGGCATAATACGTTATAAACCATTTTTGGAGTCAGTTCAATTTAGCCCCATCTCCCACCGTTTTCAATCACTGTAATGGTTTGCTCCTTTTGGTTGCCTTGGCAACTTGATGTCGTTTGGTGCGCGCACCAGTCATGTTTCCTCCAGAACTCTGAGCCGTTTGTGTCCATTTTTAAAATTTTAGACTTATGTGTATCATAGCAGCCTAAAGACGTTCGCAGATGAGAAATGAAAGGTTGATGTTGATTGTGGTTTAATGTGTGTAGCTTTTAGCATAATGTATTTGTTTTTAATACATAAATTTCAATATATATCAAGGTGCAATTGTCCAATTTTTAATTAGTTACTTTACTCATGCTGGGTCAAATCATGAACTATAATTATGTGTTTAAGTGTTTTAAGATGGAGCGTTTGCGTCTCGGAAGGGAGTCTTTAAACCTTACCTTTCTCCGTAATTGTAGAAAAGCGCAAGTTATTCCGAAATTTCTGTGATTTAAAGAAACTTTTCACAGAAGAAACTTTGTTTTGAAATACAATCTCTTAATGTCTATATCAGAGATAAACTTGCATATGTTAACAATTTATCAAGCAGAGTGTTTAAATTTTACAATGATTTGGTTAGTTGTATGCCTGTGGATGTTTTCAACAAAAGGGTGCATATTATCGCTAGTTTTCTGCATATTCAGAGGAAGGAAAGATCTGTTATTCAATCTAAGAAACTTCAGTACTTAATTAATTTGAAATAGTCTTGCTCCACTTTGGATCCCCCCCCCCCTAGTTTTAAACCTGTCCCTTAAGCCAATGACTCTCTCAGATTTTTACTGTTTTAGAAGATAAAGCCCTTACCTCGGGTCCTAAATTTATTTTTCAATACTAAAATTGATAAAGATTCAGTCATTACAGACTGTGAAGCTGTACTTCAAAGTGTTCCTGATGCTAATCGTGAAGAAATCCGTTTTGTTATGTACAAGATATTAAAGAGAGTTTCTAAACAGGATAGAACTGAACGTTCATTATTGGTTCATTCCATTAAGAAATTAAAGAACGATTCTAGTGTCATTTTTATCAAAACGGATAAAACTAATAAAATTGCCGTCTTAGATAGGGAGGATTACATTACGAAGTTGGAAGATTGTATTGCAGATATGGGTTGTGAAATTCTTAAGGTGTCTCAGGACTCTTAAAGCTTTAAAATTTTCGAAAATTTAATTTCTTTAGGTGTTAAACTCCTATCTTTTCTGAACATTTTGGTATAATTGTTTCCTTGAAATTCCCATTAGAACTGAAGTTATGGATTTTACATTTATACACGTTCAATAGCTGAAGCATCTTTTCGGAAACTTTGAAGCCATTTTCCTCCAAATGACGTTTTTGGGCATAACGCGCACGATATCTCAAAAACTTATGAATATTTTTTCATGAAATTTTCAAAATATATGTTTCATGTTTGTCTGTATAAACTGAACCTAAAATTTCTTTTTTATTGTTCAAAACAATATTTTTTTAGGTGATTATACTGTTGAAATTTTCTTAATTTTGCATTAGCTAAATATAACTTTGTATTAAAAATATAGAAAAGCTTTAAATACAAATTTATTTAGGTTCAGGGTAATTATTGCAATCTGAAGTATAAGTAGGCATCAAAATTTTCATTCTAGTTGCAATACTTATTTTGTAATCGTGCGCGTAAGGTGCTATGCCGATTTTTTGCTCGTCAAATGCCTAACAGTTTGGAGCCCCCTGTAAATACTAATTCTGCATCTTATAATTTTTTAAGTACATGAAATGAAAGAACATACTTATATATTTTATTCCAATTAAAATTGTGTCTTAAAATCAAATACATTTTAAGATATTAAATGTTGAAAATGGTCTTTTTTTTCATTTTTTCCAATTTTAAGAGTCCTGAGACCCCTTAATAAAAATTTAAATTCGTCGTAATATTATTTAAATTATTAAATAATATTAAATCGTAAATTAGATATAATCACACTGGAATTACACCGATGCCCCCTGGAAGACTAAAAAATCATAAATTAAATTTACCACTTAGGCCTATTGTCTCTCGTTGTGTCACTCCGACTTATTTTTTAGAGAAAGCATTTGTTATTTTTTTAATCAATCCTTCTGGTTTCCGACTATGTTATTGAGTCTACGGCTGTTTTCGTGGATAAAATTAAACAATACCATCTTGACTCTTATGGCATACAATTATGGCAAGTTTAGACGTCATTTCGTTATTTCCTTCAATTAATTTTGAATGAGGTTATAAGTTATATTTTTTCATTGATTGATTGCAATCCTGGTTTAACTGATGAAATTAAAACTTCACTATAGACTGGTCTAAATCTTATATTTTGAGTAATATTTTTGTATTTAATAGTGTTATCTACAGACAGCTTCATGGGGCAGACCAATGGGTTCACCGGTTTCAAGTTTTTGCACTTAGACCTTTGGAAAAGAAAATTTTTAGTTCCTTTAAGCAGAAACCCGTGAGTTGGTTTAGATATGTGGATCACGTGTTCATCATACGGATTTACCCTCTTCCAGATTTACAGGTTTTTCTTCATGAGGTCAATAATTTAAGTGATAGCATCAAGTTTACCCTTGAAACTGAACACGATGAAAGTTTGCCTTTTCTTGACGTTCAAATTAGCGGGAGCAATATCAATTTTATCTTTTCAGTTTACAGAAAACTTTGCTTCGTTAGTAATGTGATAATTCACGAATTATATATTCAATAATTTCGAGCGTGATTTCACTGCTGTAAATTAATTGAAGAATTAATTAAAATTATAAATATAAAATTAGTAGCTCTCCCCCGATACCTGATTCAAATTCTTAGTAATAATATAGATTAAATCTTGAATCATCAAAAAGCCGGTGTGTATGAAATTCCAATTACCCTCCCAGATAAAGAAAGATTGGTTTATATCGGGGAAACTAAAAGAAAATTTTCAGAGAAATTTAAAGAGCACAGGAGAGACATTTTACAATCAAAACTAAATACAGCTCTCGCAAGATTTTGTTTTGCTAATGATGGTAGCAGGGTTGTCTTTGATGAAGCAATAATCATAATTCCGTGCAAGAATCCATATGTCAACAAAATTTTAGAGTCCATTAGGATTATTAAGCTTGGACAACAAACTTGTAACGATAATTTATCCTACAGCATTCATAAAATATGCTATAATATGTTATAAACCATTTTTGGAGTCAGTTCAATTTAGCTCCACCCCCACCCTTTTGCATCGCTGGGATGGTTTACAACTTTTGGTTGCTTTGGCAACTTGATGACGTTTGGTGCGGGCTCCAATCAAGTTTCCCCCAGGATTCTGAGACGTTTGTGTACATTTTTAAAATTTTAGTCTTATGTGTATCATAACATCCTGCAGACGTTCGCAGATGCGAAATGAAACGTTGATGTTATTTGTGTTTTAATGTGTGTACCTTTTAGAATAATGTATTTGTTTTTAATACATAATTTTTAATAAGAAAATCTATTAAATTTAAAAATTGAAACAGTTTTATCTTCTATAGTTTTTGGAATTTCTTTTTTATCCCAAAAAGAACTTTCACAAAAATACCACTTTTCTCATATGTATTTTATGTCATTTTGCAGCTTTACCATTTTCAATATAAAAATTTATTCTTCAACTGATTATTTTACACTGTCATCACATATATATTGAATAACTAATATTTACATTTTTGAGTTAATTATAAAATAATTTTACTATTTATTTTCTGTGTGATTAATTGAAAATAATAACTTAGAGTAACAAATATCAATTATATTACTGTATAAACTTACCTTTAAAGCATGAAACAGTCTAGTTGACGTATCAAGTTAATGTATTAATTCAGCATTTCCCAGCAAAAAAATCACTAAATACTGCTTTGAAAATTAGAGAAATCGGTTTTATTCTGAATATTAAAAGTAATTTGAGGAATAGGAATGGTCTACAGAAAGTGTTATTGTCGTATTTGAGACTAATTTAAGAACTTTCTCATTTCAGAATATAAAGTTTATTATTTATATCAGAAACCCTTTACTAATATTATCTTTATTAAATTATAAAAATCATTGCGTTTTAATGTTAGGGTAATATTTTTGAAGAATTATATGTATATCTATCTATCTATCTACCTATATATACTATATATATACACTATATGGACATTAAGCACCGGACACTTTCAATTTGACATTTTGTCGATTATTTAAAGATATATTTGTCAGATTTTTCTGGATCTTTAGGATTGTTAAGTATATGTTCGACTTCATATTTATCAATTGCTATTTGATCAGAAGGACCATTAGGGGGCAAACAAAAAATCAAAGAAAAATAATCATTTTTTGGATCACCTTGTAAAATAAAATGCACGAAATGGTCTACTGCTATAGCTTACGAATATATGGATATTTTACATTGTATGTATTCATTTGTGGAAGAATAGAACGTATATTCATGGAGATTTGTCGATTTTTTTTTTATTCAAAAAATTCTTGCGCGTTTTTTGTTTATATCATACAGAGTTTTTTATCAAATTTAACGCCACTTTCAGAAAATATGACAAAATGTACTAGAAATAATATGGCGTAATTGGAATGTAAATATATTAAATATTTGATGAAATATGATCAGTTACATGAAATATTTTTTATCTGCGAGCAAGATAAAAAATGTTTTTTTTTATGATTTGATAGTTAACTCTATTGAGTAACTCATAAAAAAAAGGCCAGTCAAATATCGTAAAAATTCCGACAGATATCAGCGACAGACTGAGCTGATTTGTAGTTGTTCTCTAAAAACAGCTGAATGATAAGTAATTTTCCATAAATTGCCGTTTTTAAATTTTGATTTTTTTTAATTAAAATTTTTTATTGTTGCTTTAGTTCTTTTAAGAAAACCACAAAACGAGCCTATTCCAATAAAAAAAGAAGTATCAAAATCTAAGCATTTCTTCTAAATCTACACGTTGACATTCATTAAGTACAAACTCCTTTGCTCAAAGTCAGATAATACATATGAAAATTTGGGGAATATCCCTTATCATTCAGCAGCTTTTAGTCAGCAACTAAAAATTCGCTCACTATATTGCTCACTATACCTTTCTGAATTTTCACGATATTTGTCTGGCTTTTTTTTTATGTGTTGCTCCACAGAGTTGACTATTAAATAATGAAGAAAAAAAAATTATCGTACGCGCATGCGCAGATAAAATATATTTCATACAACTGCTCATATTTTATCAAATAGTTAATATATTCACATTACAATTGCACTATATTTTTTCTACTACATTTTGTCAATTTTTCTGAAACTGGGATTAAATTTGGTAAAAAGCTCTGCATGATATAAAGAAAAACTATGCAAAAAATTTTTGAACGTAAAAAAAAAAAAAAAAAAGTTGATATATCTCCATGAATATATGTTTTATTCTTCCAAAAACGAATTATTATATTGTACAAAATCCATATATTCGTAAACTATAACGATAGATCATTTCGTGCATTTTATTTCACAGGGTGATAGCAAACGTTATTATTTTTCTTTGAATTTTTGTTGGTCCCTTAATTCTCCCTCTGATCAAATCGCCATTGATAAATATGAAGTCAAATATATTCTTCATAATCCTGAATATTCAGAAACATCCGACAAATATATCTTTAAATATTCGACAAAATGTCTAAAATTGAAAGTGTCCGGTGATTAATGGCCATATAGTGTATATAATACAACCCTTGGCACAGAATTTACGATCAATGTTGTCAAGTTTGGGAATTTTTCATTTGAAAGCATGCATTTTACGTATTTATGAGCGTAAGGACATTTTGCAATATGGAAAATGAGAGAACATGTCATACTACATCCATGATGTTTCCACATGAGAAACAAACATCTGATGAAGGCAGAAGTTGGAAAATAGTAATCGATCACGGAGAAAACATGCTTAAAATTTGCACATTAAAGACATGTGTACAATATCTGAATGTTATTTAAAAGGAGAAACCTTTCAGTTGCAAGATAAAAATCATTTCTGAAGCACTGGGAAATTGCTCGTGTAAAAAACCTGCCTTGCGGTTTCAAAATCCGTGTTTCTAAACTGTTGCAAGTGAGAAATTTTCAAAGAAAGATAGCTAGCTGCTTTATTAAGTTGTGATCGAGTATAGTATGCGTCGAAATTTTCAAAGAAAGATGGCTAGCTGCTTTATTAAGTTGTGATCGAGTATAGTATGCGTCATATGGAAAAAATATCTACTGAAAAATAGCGTGGAAAATTTACCTCAAAGTGAACGTTCACGAACGATGATGTCTAGACAGGACAGAAGGTTTGTTGAAACATCGAAGAAAAAGAGGTGAGCTGCCTCAAAACAACTGAATACTGAATTGTCTATCTATAACGTAAAAGTATGTAACTGAACTGTACATAATCGTCTGAATGCAGCAGGATTTAAATTCTGTAAAGCCGAGACAAAACCTTACTAGGCAAATAACCATAGAAAGGCAGAGGATTATTGCAATGGTGCAAAAATCATGTACACTGGCTACATGATAAGTAGAATAAAGTTATTTTTAGTGATGAATCTGGAATATCTCTTGGAACAGGTGATGACTGTGGAACATTTATATGTTGGAGGGTCGGTGAAAAGTTCAATAATAACTGTGCTAATACAAAGACTAAATTTTCAACTGCATTTAGAGTTTGATGGTTCATGACATCACAAAGCGATAGTAAATTGTGTATTGTTTACGTATATTAAACTATGAAGTTCACAAAGACATTTTGGAGAAATTTTGTTAATTACCAACAGTGATCAATGGTTTCGGGATACAAATAACTTCATATTTCAAAAAATCCATGCCGGCCAGGCCTACAGGCGGAGGTAGATTTCGAAGTTAAGTATACTAATTTCACCAACAAAAACTAAATCATAATTAGCGATAAACCCACATTAACAATTTTATCTGGTCGCTTTTGACGAGTTTTTATTTAATTTTTATATGATGGCTGGTTTTATCAGAATCATGTTAAGCAGGTATTAAAAAAAATATTTTTCCATGCTCAACAACTCGAAATTTTCTGGCACATTTTGAGTTTCATTTTTAATAGAAAAAAATATGACACTTGCTGACGTGATTTTTGAAGAGATTTATAAGCGACCCGTGTTTTTATTTTTCGTTCACTTAATTGAAACTTGATTTATAAACAACTATTTTCTCAGTAGAACAATATTTTTCGTTTCTAAGACAATGGCTTCGAGAAATTCTGTTCAAAATGCCCACTTTGACATCATTTTTTGAAAGATATTCTACCTCTATCAAAAAATCGATCATTACGGCACACTATATAGTTTCTGAATAAGATAATCTACCAATTTTTGCGTTTGAGAGCAAAAATTAATTTAAAAATGAGTAAGAAAATAAGCAGTTTGGATTTAAATACACCTTTAATAAGATGACTTTTTTTCTTCAACCGCTATGTATTTTTTATATGTTTTTGCTATAAGAATTGGTCCTATGGAAAACTTGTCTATATAAATGTTGTAGACAATATTAAGAAGATATATGGTAAATTCATGGGGATTATATATCTTGTGAATTGACGGAGTTATGGAATTTTTTCTTCTTCAACCCCCCCCCCTTTTTTTTAAATTTTTTTTTGCGGTACGAATTGGTCCTATCAAAAACTTGTTAATGTAAAAGTTGTAGATAATATTAAGGAGATTTATAATAAAATTAATTGGATTTGATATCTTGAGAATTGACGAAGTTATGAATTTTTTTCTCCCCAAAACCCTATTTTTGCGCCCCTTGAGCCCATTTTTAATTTTATCAAAAATCTGTGATACATAAACTTTTGGCCCTATTTTTAGAAGTAACAAAAACTTTCAACTGATTTGATATGTAAAATAATTAAGAAGTTATAGGGTTTTTTTCGGTTTTCACAAAACCCCTCCCTATTTCCACCCCCTTGGTCCAATTTTGCCCATTAACGATCTTGAACGAGATATTATGCCCTTGATTTTATGTATCAGTTTGGAAAAGATTTGTGCAGAATTATGGAAGTTATCGTGTCCAGAAGAAAGTGATATATATATATATAGATAGATAGATAGATAGATAGATAGATAGATATAGATACATAGATAGATAGATAGATAGATAGATAAAGTTTTTTACTGAGGATGGTTTTGGGTTTTAGGGGTCATGATCGGTGTAGATCTGCAGTTTTTTTTTCAGAAATTCCAACATAGGGGAGAATGTAATAGGTAGATTTCATACGAAGTCTACTTAAAACACAGCATGACATCACGTCGTACCAAAGCAGTGAAGACGTATCTACAAAATGCAAGTGATGGTTCAATTAAAGCTATTACTTGACCGCCCAGTATTCCATATCTTAATACCATTGAAAATATGTGGAATATATTTAAAATAATAATTGATTTTTAAAGGTCACAAACATCATGGAATTACGTAAAGATATCAGATAATGCGGGTGTGAAAATGTTCCCAATGAGTGTGAAAAGCTTATTCAGTCGATGTCACTAAGAATTTCAAGTGTCATACGGACTAAAGGTGGATTTACTAAATACTGATTCCAATGATCGGTTATTTTTTCGAAACGAAGAGTCGTTGCATAACATTTTTTTGGCGTTTAAACTTCAATCATCTATTTTCTGTTTATAAATTGATGTGTAAGGCTTTTTCTTTATTGCATAATTCTGTTTATTATAGATATACAAATGTATTATTGCTAACAATTGTTCATTTTCTATTTATTGTTGTAAGAAAATAATAATCATTTCATATATAATATGGTGTAGTGATCGGAATCTTTGTGCCAAGTATTATATATATATACACATATATGATATACATGCGTACAGTCACTCTAGGTTGTAATATATGTAGTACTCGTGCTAATACATTGATTTTAAATATCCTAGCACAAATTTATGAGTTATCACGTTATCAGTCACAAAAGGCAACAGTCATTGTATTAAAAACAGTTTTGAATTGGTGGGTAAAATAAAGCCATTAACAAAAGTCAACGATATTATTGCTTTAGATTTCAAAGACCTTTTTAATAATATCATTCTAAAAGACTTACATTCTACTATTAATGCATTATTTATAGAATAATCTCCTTTATTAAATTTACCTGATAATATTGATACTGATTACTTCAAATCTTTGACTAATTTTCTACTGTTTCATAATTTTGTCTTCCAAGACAAAGCTATTTATATTCAAATACAGGGGTTTCTCAAGGAGCTGTTTCATCAAGCATGTTACCTGATCTATATCTTTACTTTTATGAAAGAAAATTTATTAAGAATAATCTACTGCTCTACAGATACATAGATGATATATTTATTCTTTCTATTAATGATAATAATTCTATATCTCTTCCTGTAAAATACCCTTCTAGTCTAGAACTTAGCACTTTTTATTCACATAATTCTAGTATCAATTTTATAGATGTTAAAATTAATATTCTCCCTAATAATACCCTAACATTCAATATTTAAGATAAACGTAGTGACTTTTCATTTAAAGTAATTAATTTTACTATCTTCAATTCCTGCTTACACATTTCAGTATATAGAAATATTCTACTTAATCATAGTTTTCGTATCAAACGTTTATGTTCCTCCCAATTCTTATAGTCTAATATTTTTAAATTAAAGCAATTAGCATTGTCTTATAATTATCCCGTCTCTTTTATTTCTGCATGGCTGAAATCTTAATACTAATTTTCTCTACTTTCTACCAGTATAGCCTTATATATGTTAAAGTAAATAAATAAATAAATAAAAAATCGAAAACACTATTATGCAACAAAACATACAAAAAACTAAACAAAAAATTTAATTAAAAAAAGTGTATGTATGTTTTAAATACATTATACACTATTATTAATAAAAATGAATAAAAAAAATAAAAGTACCATTATGGAGGGTTGTTGTCGAGAATGCTAAAATAAGTTTTAAAACCTTATGTTTATATGTGTGTGAGCATGTATATGTGTATGTATGTGTGCTTACATATTATATGGATATATTTAGAAAGGGGGGGATCACAGGGGCATCATGCATTTAACATCTTATTTTTCATTATTTTTCACATATTGGTACATAATACAAGGTCATATTTTCTTTCTCAACATAATCCTCATTGTTTTTTAAATGTTATTTTTATACTCATTTTTTTATAATATTCGTTTTTAAATTAGTTAAATTAATCAATGCCCTTCTATTTACTTATTTTATTTTATATTTACTCAGTACTTATATTAAGTTTATTCCTATTTTTTCATTCTACTTCAAATAAATGTTAATATTAATCATTTCTGAGTTTCTTAAATTAATTTCATTTATGTTTCATGGGTATAGATGACAGCCCTTAGCATTTATTTTTAATAAATCTAATTACAATATAGTTTTTCTTTTTCACACCAGATGGCATGATGACCAGGCACGTAAGCAGGAGGGGGCTAAGGGGGCTGAAGCCCCTCCCGAAAGTTTAGAAAGACTTCGAAAAGTTATCTCTAATGATAATAAAAATTGACAACTTTTTTCATGTTTTTATCTTCCATTACATTAAAACTACGTACATTTTAGTTGTAAAAATATAAATTTATTCAATCACAGTTATAGTAATCCCTCGTTGTAACTCTCATTCGAATACATTGTTCTTTATTTATATCTACTAAAAATATAAGTTCTTCTTAAAACACAATCTTATATGTCTTTATGCACATAAATATTCGATAAGGGTAATTCTATATCATTAATTTGACTATGGAAAAGTAAGTGTAATAAACATATGGCGTATAAGCTAACATTCAAAAAGAAGTTAAGGAGTCAAATATAAAACATTTGCTTTCATGTTATGGTCTTCCTCCATTTTCTCTATCTTCATTATATCATACATATAATGAAAACTTAAAATGGTCAATGTTAAAATGTTTTGAGAAGAAAGGAGCCAAAAACTTTCATAACTGCCAATAATGTAAAATTGTGTGAAAATTAAGGATTTTAAAGAAAATATCTTTGAAAATGGTCTTGCTTTTTATATAAAATATGAGGGGGAAAAAAGGAAAAAAACTAGTAGCAGGAAATTTTCAAAAGGAATGGTTTGAAGAAAAAAGATAGAGTATCGAGAAACCTTCAAAGGCGTAACGGCAGCGGCGTCACCCAGGCTCTCCACAGAACAACTTTGCTTTAAATTGTTTGCGTATGAATCATTAATAGAAAGAAAATATGCACAGAGTAGTCTGTTCGTCTGGGAAATTTTCTTTGTCTTTTGAAGAATTATCAACTTTAGGGATGGCACCCCTATGAAGGAATTTTTTGGGAGTTTTTCGCAGCGCCTCCTTGAGAGTTTTCTGGGGGGGCAACATCTAACATACTAGCAATCTTAATTTGTGCAGAGCAAGAAATGCCTCTTAGATCATGATAGCGGTCCTCTACGTTATAGACCGGAAGGCGGTTTCACGGACAATCACCTCATCGAGTTGGAAACTGAAATTCCAGGATTAGACAGAACTCGATTAGCATATTAAAATGCAACTGTTCTGCCAAGTTATATCTTGGTGGAAACGACCTTCAGATCCTATTTTAGTGGTTGACTCGTAGGTTTATAATTGTGTTTTCCTGCACCAAAACGTATGAAAAAATGGAGGACTGGCAGCAAGAAAACATAATGGTAAACCTACGAATCAACCATTAAAATTGGGTTTGCAAGTGCTTTCCGCCAAGATATGACTTGGCAGACCAGTTGCTTTTCAATATGCGAATCGCGTTTAAACTAATTCTGGAATTTCAGCCTCCAACTCGATGAAGTGATTGTCTGTGCTGCCGCCCTCCTGTCTATTAGAGAAACCGATAAAAAAGACTTTACGCTAAGAGCGCTTTTAAGATTTTGAGCAAAGTCTGGAGATGATGAATTGAAACGACATATTATAAACAGCCGTGGAAGTGCTACTTACTTCAACCTAAACATTCATAATGAGATAATTCAAATATGCTCGGATATACACTGGTTTCCAAAACTTAAGGAAAAATCACAAAAAGAGCGATAATTCATTCAAAAATTAACCTATCTGTATGAAATTTGGATATGTTGTTAACTAAAAGATGCTGATTAAAACTACAAAATGCAAATTAGTGGCGCTGCAATCGGATTGCTTCATCTGTGCGGAGCATAAAAATGCATGCTAGAGAGTACGGCTGCTGGTGTCGCTGTGATTATGATATAAGAAAACTGAGATAAGAAAACTGAGATAGCCAATTCACTAGTATGACCTCGGGGTATCATTTGTCCGCATAACTGCGATATAGCGTTATTGGAAGATTAGATGTTGGCCAAAGTCAGACAGTGGTGTCCAGATGGCTAAATCTGAGTTCTTCTGTTGTTCATAGGCTTTGGAAACAGTTTCAAATCACTGGTTCAGCATCCAAAAGGTTTAGCCAAAGACGGGCAAGAGCTACGGCAAGTACCGGTAACCGATATTTGCGGTTATGTGTACAAAGGAATAGAACAGCAACCCCCTTTTATCTTAGAGTCTCCATTGTTGTAGCCAATGGAAGGTTGGTATCAACGTCTACTGTGCTTAGAAAGCTTTATGAAGGTGATCTTTACGCGATGTGACCCGAGATTTGTGTACCGTTCACCTCATGTCTTCTGAGGGAACGTTTGAGGTGGGCACGTCAACATGTCTACTGGACGGCTTATCAATGAAGGCGTGTTCTCTTCATACATGAGTTCCGGTTTAGCCTCCAAAGCGAAAGAAGCATTGTTTGATTTGGAGTGAACAGGGAACATGCTATACCCATCAAACATTCGTAAAAGAGATTCGTATGGAGGAGGCAGTGTCTGTGTTTGGGATGGTACCTCTTTGGGCGGACGTACAGACCTCCATATCTTTCCACGTGGAACTGTGAATGCTCACGTTTATAGAGATGACATTTTTTATACTTATGTGCACCATTATTCCGGTGCAATAGGTAATGATTTCATGTTACAGGACGATAACGCTAGACCGCGCAGGGCTCACATCGTAGAAGATTACCTTCAGCACCAAACAATTCAGCGCATGGAATGGACAACGTGATCACTGGACTTGAATCCCACCGAGCATCTTTGGGATGCTTTAGGAAGATGTGTCTTTGCTCTCAATCTCCCTCCTCAGACCTTTGCCACGCTTGCAACATCTTTACAAGAGCAATGGCTCGCACTTCCCAGCGAACTTATCGATCGCATAACTGACAGTCTCACACGTCGCTGTATGTTCTGTATTGCTTTTAGGAGTGATCATACTCCATATTAAATGTACTTTTCCTATATTAAACTGACACATTTTTTAAATTTTATAATTGTATTAATTTCTGAAACACCACAATCGTCTTTCAATTTCTTTTAAGGTTATTTAATACCTTACTATGTGTTGTACATTTTGTATCAGTTTTATTAAAATCTACTTGTAACATTTTGAGTAATCGCTACTTTTGTTGTTTTTCCTTAATTTTTGGAAGCCAGTGTAGTTACCGAAGAACTAATTACCAGTATAAATAACGCGATCTGTTTTAGCTTGATTGGAGATGAAACTATGGACATCATTTCAAGCGCAGAACAGCTTTGTGTTAGATATGCGGACAATTAATAAAATTCACAAAACCCATGTTTCGTGTAGATTTTTTAGGTTTCATACTAGTAAATTACTTGTTCGCCGAAAATTTAACAGAAGTAATATTACAACGCTGTGATGAACTACGTCTTGACACGTCTAAATGCGTCGCACAGACGTATAAGGAAGCATCCCATATGGCTGGTTTTGTTAGTTTTGTCCTGTCTATAATTCGTCAGGAGTATCCAAAAGTTAGATATGTCCATTGTGCAAGTCACCGGTTAAACTTTGCATTGTCCAACAGCATGCTAATTTGTAATGCAACGTATTACAATACGATCGAACACTTGCTGACAGTCTTGGCTATAATCCCGGTAACAACAGCCAGTTCTGAAAGGTAATTTTTGAATATGGAAATAATTCAATCTTTCCCTCGTTAGTTATGGCCGATAAGAGACTGAGTAGCGGTGGAATGATTTCCATTCATTGGCACTGTGAGAAGTCGACAATATCTCACATTGAAACTCTCAATATACTAGGCAGAAGCCAGTATAGGGAAGCTACTGTAAATTTACTTAGACACAAAATTTCTTCGGAGTCCAAGAAAAAAGTCGCAAAAGATAAAACAAATATATCAATTTCAATCGATCTTTTCAGTTGACACCAGCGTGAAGGGTATTCCTTTATTTAGCGAGAGAAAATATTCTTTTGATGGTCACGAGGTCACCTCTTTCGCGTGGGAACTAGATAGTGAAACTACATCTTACTCTGACGTCAGGTTTCTCACTGCATCCTATAGAAAACGATCTTGTTTATGAGCTCACGAGTCACAGATTGTGACTGGCTAAGGGAATTGCTTTTGTTCTAGACGGAGAACGGAGCTGATAAAGAGAGATGCAAGGGCATTCTCGAGAGTTTTTGGAAGTTGAGACTTCAAGTAAATTTTGGCCGTGTAGATCTCTCACGGGTAAGTGGCTTCGGAACATTTTCCGAAGCACGGTAAAAGCGAAAGCCAGGCGTGGCTGTAAAGTTTCTCCACTACGGAGGAAACATCGGAGTTTCGCCGACCTCGTTTGTGAATCTACTAAAAGGGCAACATTCCTGTCGAGCATCTGAAACTCTTATCTTCTCCCGAATAAAAATCATTTCAAAGAGAATCTCACGTATTCACCCACCTGACGAAAATTTCGGACTTTGAGTAAATAGAGACTGCTTCACTGTAAGTGAGCTGCCACTCGATGACTGGACTTGAATTAACGGACAATTTATTAAAAGCTATGATCGAACCCTATTATTTAAAATGTTGTATATATGACTTATTTTAATCCAGAGAGCCATCATTTAATTGTTTATTATGCAATAAAATATTTCTTTGATTTTAATAAGACTCGGCAGTTGAAGACACGCTACCACACCACCTTACTTCACCGGCCTCCATTACAGCACATTACAATAGATCCTGATAAGGTAATCAGTCTCATGGCTGAGAAGTCACGAATATTGCTTCTGTAGCACTAGTAAACTTATTGTACCAATAGTACTGCATTTATAATTATTCTAATTCTAAGAGAATGTGCAACATAACTATATTTTTTATGATTACATATATCTGTAACAATTAATTTTTTGGGGGAAAAATAATATAGGTAATGAATTTCATCTATAAGGTAATGATTTTAAGACCCTGCGCTCGTAATGCGAGACACTTGCATGCTAAAGTTAATCCTGACCTTTAAACCTATTTAAATCACCTGTTTGCATTTCAATATTTTTTAGAGTTTTTCTCATATGATACACGAGGCTCATCTCAAACGGTGTTAGTTTGTGCTTTTTTATTTTCGTTGTAGTTTTTCCCTAAAAGAACTTCCAGTTTCCGAACCGGTTTGGAAACTGGAATTGCTCTTGAAAACCATAAATTTTAACAGATATCGAAAAAATACGAAATAACAATTTTTGGCATGGACATCAAGTATCTTATACAGAAATATACCTTAGGTTATGCCTTGTTTATTTTATTTTACGCTTTATTTTGCAAAATAGTGATGTTAGGTCAGAAAAAAATACAAGATTAAGCCCCCTCCGAAGGGAAATCCTGGCTTCGGGCTTGATGATGACAGTAATGTTCTGATTCTCAGCAACTCATGACCACATGTTCTAATAGTCCTAACCTAATCTGTTTGCATTCTTAAATGCTTGAACATTGTGAATCAACTTTATAATGTTTTGGATCCTTCTATGTAATTTAGTTATTGTGCTCTTATATTTTTAACATCCTGTGTGAGGTGTATCTTTCTTTAGATCTCTTCGTATTTTATTTTCTCTTCTTTTCTGATGCTCTATTAGGTGCAAAATTTTGTCATTTTAGGATTAATGCCGACAAAATTGGATGGAATAACGCATCTTCACTATGAATTAACCAACAAGCACCTCTGATGATTCTATGGGTCATTCATAGTTTTTTATTTTACATACTGGTTTCCTATGTTCATATTTTATTCAGCTATAAGAATTTTTTACATTTGTTCATATATTTGTGATTTCATCTTTATTTTATATATATATACATGGGGGGAAGGGTTATATGTGTATGAAAATTGTAGAAATGAGACCTATTAATTAGTTTTTTAATGAATCGTCACTCACTGGCGATACTGGCTCGATGACACATAATCAAGAGTTTGAAGGGTAGACAGTTCAGCCAGTTTTATCACTTAATTAATAAAACGACATGGCCTTTTTGATCTGGCAAACTTACGGAGATGAGGAATTTCTAATATAATTCTACGCTACTAACTGTGTGGAAGCTTTAATATCTGCAACCATGGAGTATTACGGCCGCATCATCCATTATTAAAATAAAAGTTATCAAGTTTAAATAAATTAAATACCACCATTTTATTAAAATGCGACATATACATATAGAGCGGTTGGCGGCGACACAAATGACTACGTCATCGAGTTACGGGATGAAATCATGATGCAGGACAAGGTTTTTAGAAGTAGATTAACGAATGACAGGTTCTGCCCAGATATTTCTTGATACGATAGGCGCAGCCGCGGGCGCCAACTCGTCATTTCGGCGTCACTATCACATCATCGAGTTACGGGATGAAACCGGTGCTAAATTAAAGGTAATAAAAAGTCTTTTAAGAATATTTTGGTCTTCTTGCGCATATCCTGGTTGAAACCCGCAGAAGACTAAAGTCTATAACAAAAAATACGTCATAATGTAAAATAAAAACCATATAAATATAATACTTTACATTACATTGCCATATATATTACTTCGAATCGACTTTCAAGATGAATTAAGTGTTTAGGAAAAGCTTATGATAGTACGTTAGAAAATGACTGATTCAGTATAACTTGGTACAAAGCGAGAAGAACGGAGAGCAAATTCCCTAATTTGACAGTACTATTACGTCATCGAGTTACGGCTTGAAATTTTGGCACATTAAACATACTGATTAGTACAATAGGAATATTTCAGTCTGCCTCGCCATATCTTCGTAGGAAATGAGCAGAGCGGGGCGCCAATTCTTAATTTTGAAGGTATAATCACGTCATCGTGTTACAGCTAGAAAATCTGGCAAATTAAAGGCATATATCAATACAATAAGAATATTTCCGTCTGCATAGTCATATCTTGGTACGAGACGTGTAGAGCGGGGCGCCAATTCTTAATTTTGGCGGTTTTAACACGTCATCGAGTTACGACATGAAATCTTCATGTAGGACAAGACTTTTACGAGTAAATTAAGGAATGACTGGTCTGCCTTGACATTTCTTGGTACGATATGAGCAGCAGCTTGCGCCAAGTCGTCATTTTGGCGTCACTAACACGTCATCGAGTTACGAGATAAAACCGGTGCCCAATTAAACGTAAAATAAAGTCTTTTAAGAATATTTTGGTCTGCCTGCGCATATCCTGGTCAAAATTAAGACCCCGGATTGTACTAAAACTCTAAAGCATTTGCTGGGTTTCCCTGGGTGGCCATTCCAGGGAAAGAAAAGAAAAGAAAAGAAGAAAATAAAGCCCCTCTTGGCACATCTCCTATCAAGATATGACGAGGCAGGCTGAAATATTCTTATTGTACTGATATGTATCTTTAATGTGCCAAAATTTCAAGCCGTAAATCGATGACGTGATAAAACCGCCAAAATGAAGAATTGAGGCCCCGCTCTACTCGTCTCGTACCAAGATATGACGAGGCAGACTGAAATATTCTTATTATACTACTATGTACCTTTAATGTGCCAAATTTTAAAACTGTAACTCGATGACTTGATTATACCGCCAAAATGAGGAATTGGTGCCCCGCTCTGCTCATCTCCTACCAAGATATAACGAGGCAGACTGAAATATTAGTATTGTAATAATCAGTATGTTTAATGTGCTAAAATTTCAAGCCGTAACTCGATGACGTAATAGTACTCTCAAAATAGGGAATTGGCGCCCCGTTCTTCTCGCTTTGTACCAAGTTATGCCGAATTGGTCATTTTCTCATGTATTCTTAACAAGCTTTTCCTAAACAATTAATTCATCTTGAAAGTCGTTTCGAAGTAATATATATGACAATGTAATATAAAATATTATGTTTATAATGTTTTAATTGTACATTATGACGTATTTATTTTTTCGTTATAGATTTTAGTCTGCCGTGGGTTTCTACCAGGATATGCGCAGGCAGACCAAAATATTCTTAAAAGACTTTCTTTTTACCTTTAATCTGGCACCGGTTTCATCCTGTAACTCGATGACGTGATAGTTATACCAAAATGACGAGTTGGCGCCCGCTGCTGCACCTATCGTACCAAGAAATGACGATGTAGACCAGTCATTCCTTAATTTACTCCTGAAAATCTTCTCCTGCATCATGATTTCATGCCGTAACTCGATGACGTAGTCATTCGTCTCGCCGCCGCCCGGTCTGATATGTATAAGTATATACACTCATGTCCAAAATTATCTTTACATGCATAGAATCACGGATTTCGCAGAAATGATGAACTATAATTATATGAATTTCTGTGGAATCATACATAACATTATAACACATGAATACATAGAAAAAAAATTAATATCACTGCTTATGATATAAAACTGTAGCATGAAACAATAAAAATGACAAAAATAGGTGACAAGGAGAGTGCAGAAAAACAGGAATAACCCAGGAAATACCGGAGTCTTATGATTTTAATACGTAATGTGGTCTCCCCTAGCGAGAACACAAATATGACAACGTGTTTTCATTCTGGCAACAATGTTGATAACCACAGTTTGGGGAATTAAGTTTCACTCTCCCAGCAATGCGGTCTTTAGTTCATTTCTGTCTATAGGAGGAGGGTTTCTCCGTACAATTTCTTTCCTAAGGTAGACCCATATGTTCTCTATCGGGTTGATATCAGGAGATTTTGCCGGCCACGGTATTTGTTCATTGGATTCACTTTCAAGATAGTCGTGAATGAAGTGTGCTCGATGCGGACAAGCGTTATTGTCCATAAATAAAATGTCAGATCCATACGCACTTTTGAAAAGTCAGAAATAAAAGCTCAAAGACCTCATACCGATATCGCTGGCCGGTCATAGATCCCCTGTTTAAAATGTGTAGGGGCGTACATCCACAGATCATTACTCCCATACCATCACACCTGCACTGCTGAAACGATCACATTCAATCATGTTCGAAGGACGATTTCGTGTTCCTGACTTCCTCCAGATTTAAACACATTTAGATGTACACATTCGGATGCTAAATTAAATATTGATCCATCAGTAAAAAGTGCATGTTTTCATTGGCGTTCACTCCAGTTCTAATGTTCTTTTCACCAACTCAAGCAATCTCTCTTATGATTTGCATACAATGATACACATATCCTTGACTTTCTGAAATAAAGGCTTTCTTATGATTTTCTTTAAGCCTTCTCTACACAGTTTTCCGAGATACGACTGTTCCAGTGCTGGCTGCAAGCTCTGAACTTAACTGCCGAGCAGTGGACTGTCTGTTACGACGGGCAGTAATTGCCAAATATTGGTTTTCCGAAGCAGTTTTTTTTTTCGTTTACGACCTTGTCCAAGCCGCGTGACAACAGTTTCAGAGTTCTGAAATATTTTCTATAACGTAGAGACTGTTTTACTTGAAATATTCACACATCTCGCTACTTCTGTGACTGTCTGGCCTTCTTCTAAAGGGCCGATAACTCCCCATTTGATAGATTCTTCTAAATGATACAGCGAAGTCATAACAAATCGTTTTCAGTCCTTACACACTGAAATTAAGCGCTATATTGCAGAAATTCCCTCCGATATTCACTTTAAGCAACACATTTCCTTTACCGTTGCGTAACGTAACGCCTTCATTTGCATATCAGAAGCCGTTTGGTCACTTTTGATTAGATAATGCTAATTTAGGCTTCCATTTCACACATTCCCTACGAAAATGGCTTACATCGATTGGATATTTCATGAAATATCATTATTTTTGTTTATGTAAAGATAAATTTGGACATGAGTGCATATATATCTGTATAATTATTATATTTTTCCCATGTCTTGATGTCATGACTAAATACAGGCGATACATACTGACTTGGGTAAAATAAAACCTGTTATTTACGGATTGAGAAATTTCAAACAGTGAAATTTTCGTGTCTTTTGATTTACATGAGACAGGCATTCTTAGATAGCCGCATTTCTTAAGGCTATCATGAGAAGAACCCCCTTCATTTCTAGTAAATTAATTTTGTTAAAAGGCTTTGCAGTCATCCAATGGGGAAGTGATTTTCTCATTGTTGCTTAGATTCCTGAGATGTTACAGTACTCATACACAGTTGATCAAGAATATGTGTATGATTTATATTAGTATGTGATAAAAAGAAATAAAATTACTATTAAAATTTTAGGTATTCTTTTTTATGAAACCTGAAATACCGACAAAATATTATCATCACTGCTATTATTAAAGGATCAAAATAAAATATGTGAAATTTGTGTAAGTTTATACTAGAATATAACTTATTTATCTTGTGTTTTAATAAACGTAAGTTCCTTTTATCCCTGGTACCTAGACAAATTAAAAAAAAATAATAAAACTAACCATTTTATAAAAATAATTTTTGTCTGCCCTTTGCTAAGCGGTTTTCTTTATACCTAGCTAGAATATATTAAAAATGAAATGCGCAGTTCATTACTTTTTTCATAAATGTTATGCGTTCTGTAGTATTCTAAATATACATTTTAACGTTTTTCCAAAGAAGTATCGGATTAAGAGGAATAATATATACACTTATGCATGAGTATTTTTTTCATCGATTAAAATATTTTTTATTAATAAGAATGTGGTAAAGTTTATTGTTATCACTTTTGTATAAAATATAAACATAAATGTCCAACAAATTGTTTATATCTCATTATACATGCACAAAACTAGAATCTTACTCCTCTTTGATTGAAGTTGTAGTCGTGAACGGCTATAAGTGCTAACACACGGACAAGTTTGTTTAAAAGCCTGATCTTTAATCCTTCTTCAGCTACACCCTAGTCCTTTTAAGTCAGCCGATGCATAAGGAGTCGTAACAGTTATTATGAAATCATGATTGCAAAACAAGCTGCTTTTCGCTTATGCCGTTCCTTTACATTTACTGTACTTCCAACTTTTACAAGTAGTGAGATATGATGATGATCAGACGTTATTTTATACTTATTAAATTAGGATATTTTGATTGATATCTGGAGCAGACCGTGCAGAAACTTCCCAGGAATTGCGTCTGCACATCTGACCACTGAAAGAGGAGAATTACGCTTCCTTCATCAGTTTTCGCCTTAAAGTTCGATAAAAATTTAAGTCTGGATATAATAATTTCTTGCCTGGGGAAGATTTAGTTTTCAGCATTAGGGTTAAAATTTAGAAAAAAAATAGAAAAAAGAATTTAAGAATTTAATACAAATTATGATTTTTTTTAAATGATTTATTTTAGTTCTTTTGATATAGATGTAATTTAAATATAAACATATGTATTAATAGCCAATTATAGTTGAAGAAACGTTTATCTTTGATAGGGTAGACATATTTATCCCATGCATTTGTCAGAATTAAAAGAACTTACATTCAAGGCGTAATTAATGTCAAGTAAGCACAGTTAGAGAAAACGTATTGTGATACGCTAAGCGATTATCTGTGTATGTTTTTATACATTAACTTTGTACGTTTTAATGTCAAATACTAAAAACAATAAATTGTAAGTGGATCCTATAGCTCAGTCTTTGTCAGAAATATATATTTTTTTATTATGAAATGTAAAACATTTTTTTGATTCATTGACTAATATTAAATTTCGAAATTTATATTTATATAAAGTTAAACCAAAGTTTTAATCCATTTTTTATCCCAAATTCACAGTGTCTCACTCCAATCCGTCAATTACTCAAAAGTTAAATCTCCAGAACATGATATTTAAATTAATGTCTCTAGTTCAGACTCTGCTAAATCAATTACTTCATTAAGAGGGCAATTGAAATTTAACACATGACAGTCCCATTCCCAATTGTGTATTCGATTTACAAAATTTCTTTTCACACTCACATTTCAAGTTTCACTCCTTGAGGGAAATAATTCAAATATTTCAAGATAAAAAGTTTAGAAGTTTATTATTTCACAATACACTCGGCAGGAAATACCAGGATTATATTACGAAAAACTTTCTGTATTTGTCCTTGAATATATAAATAGGACGGAGCATAAAAAACTTTTTTTTGAAATTCCTTTCCCGCAAGAGCGGAAAAGATGTGGAATGATCTCAGAAATATTTGTACAAAATTTCAAAATAATTAAAAATAACTTCCAGTCTCACTTTAAGATCTAAATATGCAATTTCAACTGAAAATGTTATAAAATTTCACATTTCAGTAATATTTTTAATTTCCGATTTTTTCTTCCCGCTAGCGCGGAAAAGTTGAATGGTTAATTAAGGCACATAAGCGCGAAATTTTAGAGTAATTAATAAATATCTTCCGGTTCCACTTTGGTGGTCTAAATATGAAAAATTAGTCAAAAACAATGCAAATTTTCGCATTTTAGTGATTTTTTTAATTAACAATATTCTATTCCTGCTAACCCGGAAAAATTGGAAGAATATACAAGAAACATAAGTGCAAAATAATAGAGTAATCAATAAATATCTTCCAGTTCCACTTTGGGGGGTCTAAAAATGCCAAGACATCCAAAAATAGAATAAGTTTCACATGCTAGTGATTTTTTTTTAGTTCTTTGCACTTCTTGAAGACGTTGGAGTTGTGACACATGATGATATGTCCAATGTTCTAGACAGGTGTAAGATAAGAAGAGAAAGAACAAATATCGCTTGGAATGCAAAGTCCAGCTATTTCAGTTTCATTGTCACCAATAACTTGAAAGGATTATAATTTGAATATTGAAAAGATCAAACATTAACTCACATTAACATTGAGGGAAAGATGCATCAACAAAGAGTGCTTTAAAAACACGCAACACTTTAGAAGAACATGCCTGTAATTACATAGGGCATGTGTCACCAATAACCTCTTCTGCTAAAGACATTACTGAAAGTAACATGTGAGCCAAAAGTTCGTTAGCACTTTAAAAACTCACAAAAAAGGAAGAAATTGCTATAAAGGAGTGCGGTGTGCAAGGAAGGGACAAAAGGTAGTGGGACATTAAAGGCAGTAAAATAAAATTAGTTAAAAAATCACATGTAAAGTGCGCTGACGACCTGAAATACAATGAACAGGACAACATTACGCTCCATTCACTTGTTCTTCCAATAACAAATGTTTAACATGACATCCAGAACATTCTACGACAATAAAATGTTGTGTCATAGTACTACTTCATTGTGTTTCGTGTTGTCAGCGCCCTCTGCATGTGATTTTTTAACTTTCTTTTTTGCTGCTAAAAAAAAAAAATTCGACTACCTTGTGAGCCCTTTATTCAGCACCCTTTATTACAGTCCTTTATTTATTGCAAACCGCACTCCGTTATCATAATTTCTTCCTTTTGTATATATTTTTTAAAAATTGAAACGAACTTTTGGTTCACCCGGTATAAGTAAATTCTGCACCGAATGTCAAATTGATTTCACTGAACATTAGGAGGTGATGGGAATGCTGTAAACGCGGGAAATAAAAGTAGTGTTATCTGCCATATCAAACAATTTTGTAAGACATCCTTACATTGGTTCGTGTGCCAACTTCATGGTAACGCACTCAGACATTTAATGCAGAACTTGGATGGCGATACAACTGACCCTAAAACGTATTGTATTCCAATTGGAAAACAGCTTCAGAATTGTGAATTTTTATTTGTTGTGGACTTTAAGAAAATTAGCACCGCAGTTCCTTCTGCAGACAAAACTGATCAGAGAACAGAACAGAGAAACCTGAACGATATCTGCACTGCAGTGACAAATGGTTTTTGTCCTGAGAATTTATCCCACAAAAATAATGGAAAACTTCCCCGTGCCCGCTATTTGACAACGACTTTCTTAATATTGCGTGTTTACATTGGTACACAGGATCCCTCCTACGAACTACAAGCTTCGACTTAGTTTATCACAAAGATTTACGCACGTGCGTAGTTCACAATCAAATCGCATGTCAGTTATACAAGTGGAGTACGAAATCTTTGAAAAATAATTCAAGCTTCACATTATCTTACAGACGATCTGAATCTAGTTGTCAATCACGCCACCAAAGAAATGGTTACTTTGGTCATCCAGAAGCAATAATCCTTGCAATGTTTGTTCACCCAAAGAAGAATGTGCAAAATGTTCACTATACAGGAATTTGAAAGCAAGGGTAAAAACAGGAGCAAGAGTTCGTGTGTTCCAAATTCCTGCATTTAACTTTAAAGGTAAATCTTACCTGGATCTCACAGATTGGCAGAATTGCCAACTAACAGAACATCCGATTACCACCCGTCGAACGAAGCTATAAGAAATCTGATAGAGTCTGGCGAACATCCAGTGTCGACATTGGGAAACATAAATTTCCCGTAACACACTCGATGTGTTGAAAGAGGAGTAAAATTTACAACAGAAGCTTCCCATTCTAGTCATTGGAGAGAACAAGCGTGCTGATTATATCAGATCCAGAATGAAGTCAAGGCGGGTCATGCCAACATTTGGAATCAAAAACAAGTATGGACTAAAAAAGTATGGAAACAAGTGAATGAAATACGTTTAATGCGCATTTGCAACTTTTATTCTGAACTCTTAATACACTTAGTTATACAAGGTCTGTGTATTGCGTGGGTAATAAGATTTAATGTTTAATGTTCATAATTATTATTCAGTAATATCTAATTTTGCTAGAAGAAATGTTTAAAGATTACAATTTCTTTCTATATTTTGACTCCTAAATTTTCTACACTTTTACGTAATTTCTCATATTCAGATACCAAAGTGGAACCGGAAGATAACTATTAAGTACTTCAAAATTTTGCACTTATGTTCCTTATATATTCTTTCAACTTTTCCCTGCTAGCGGGAAGAAAAATTCGGAAATTAAAAATATTACTAAAATATGAAAATTTACCACCTTTTCGGCTAAAATTCCATAAGTAGGCCATAAAGTGGAACCGGAAGCTATCTATTGATTATTTTGAAATTATGTGTGTATACATCTGAGAACATTCCAGAACTTTTCCGCGCTAGTGGGAAAAGAATTTTTAAAAAAAGTTTTTATTCTTCGCCCTGGTGTTAAAAATCCTGATAATGGCTATTACCTTATAAACAGTTAATGATGTGGCATTTGATTTATAAGTGTTGTATACATATAAATAAACGGTGATATGCGAGTATTACTCGCGCACAGAGGGTTCCGTAGAATAAATATATGAATCTGTAATTGTATTATAAAAAAAAAAAAAACCTTTGCTAAAAGAATACTAACACTTTGTTAAAAACTATACAACGTAGGGTCGGGTATAACTGTATATACTAGAAAAGTATAAATGGATATACCGTGAAATTTCAAAGAGATATGGAATCTCAATAATAAAAAATATAGCTATTCTGTATAACTCAATTTTTAATATTATCCTAATTTGTGTACGATGAACAAGTGGTCAGGTAACCTTTGAAGCGTCCAAAAATCGAATTTTTTTTTAAATAGCTTATAATTAAATATCATTCTTTGGGAACATTTAAAATCAAGCCCCATACAAAAATTCGTATTAGAAGAGAAGTTATGTCTAAAACACTTTGAGCTTTTGCTATAGGATCAACGGGTTTTTCAATCTTTAAAGCCAATTTTCTCAAAACAGCGATTTTGATCTTTGCGCGCACGATTTCTGAAAAACGGTTGCCTAGAATTTCACGAAATTTTTGGTGAATGTATTAAACGGACAGAAGCACAAAATGACCTATTATTATGTTTCTCAAGTAAGAAGTTTAGAATCCACGGCTACTTTTGTATAAAAAAATCTCGATATTTCGAATTTCTCTAAAAAAAACATTTTTTTCTTGAGATCTACAAGTTTTATTTTTTTCATTGTAGGTCATTTTTAAAACACTTTATATTTGTACTCATTAAAAAAATCTTGGTTTGTTTTAGCCATTGAAATGGGAAAAATCATGCGCGCAATGCATGCAAGAATAATTCTTTAGTAAAAACTTTAAAACTAAATTAACAAAAACTATATATGTGTATACCTTTTCTAAAAACTTTGATTGATAAAATGAATCGTTCCTAACATGTGTTTTTAATTTTATAATTAAAAGTTAATTAGTTAAAGAATGACTGCAATTCTTACAGAGGTCACTTTTCCATGTACTTTATTGGTTCAAAGGTTACCTGACCCCTAATTCGGAACTGACAATAAACGCAGTGCATATTTAAACTTCATTTGGCATTTCATAAAACTAAATTCAGCGTAGTATTAACCTTTTATTCTACAGTGTAGCTAAAACAAAACCTTCGTTCAAAGTTTAAATTTGGCATTGCTCTAAATGCGCTTCGAAAGGGAGTCGCAAAGTTGCAACTTGGCCCGTCCCGCGTTTTTCAAGATAGGTTTTTAATTAACTTTTAACGTCACTCTAGGCGTATTGAGAGATCCACTCAATGCAAACTAGTTGCGATTCCCATAGTATTTATGTGATTCTAATTAAGTGGTCGCAGGACGCTTAAAGTTTCGAAATTTTAGAAATTTAATTTTTTTTTTTTTAGATGCTAAATACCTATCTTTACTGAACATTTGGATGCAACTGTTTTCTTGAAATTCCCATTAGAATAGAAGTTATGGCTTTTAGAATTATACCCACTCAATAGCTAAAGTGGCGATTTCGAAACTTTGAAGTTATTTGCCTCCAAATTCCGTTTTTGGACATAACGCGTAGAATATCTCAAAAACTTCTGAATATTTTTTCATGAAATTTTCAAAACATATATTTCATATTAGTCTGTATAAACTGAACCTAAAAGTTCCTTTTTATTGTTCAAAAAAATATTTTACTAGGCGATTATACTGTTGAAATTTAAAAATTTTTGTATTAGCTGATTACAACTTTGCATTAAAAATATAAAAATGCTTTTAAATACAATTTTATTTAAGTTCAGGGTAATTATTGCAATCTGAAGTATGAGTAAGCACCAAAATTTTCATTCGAGTTGCAATATTTATTTTGTAATCCTGCACGTAAGCTGTTATGCCAGTTTTCTGCTCGACAAATTTCCAACAGTTTCGAGCCCCCTATAAATATTAATTCTGTATCTTGAACGATATGAAGGAACATATTTATATCTTTCCCCAATAAAAATTTTGTTTTAAAATCATATACATTTTAAGACATTAAATGTTGAAAATTGCCTTTTTTTTTTCTTTTTTTTCCAAATTAAAGAACCCTGAGATCCCCTTAAATTAGTCTATTTTTAACAACTTGATGTTTTTTGCTTTTGAACTACTGCTGGACATTACATTACACATACGTATCATCAAAAGTTGTTAACTAGGCATAGAGTATGCCGCCCCTGTCATTATGTATGTGCAAACCGTGCGTATGTTTAAGGGTTAATATCTCGGCTAATTACTGACGATTTTTTTCGAAAATCATTATCAATAATGCTCTTATACTTCTGCTACGATAGGTACTTCCAGCTCTGCTCAACACTTTTGCCTAATGCCCATAAATCGAAACTTGTGTGTAACAGAAAAATGCGATTTTCTCAAAAACTGTGTAACCTAGGGTAATCGCTATAATTTTCCCCCAAGGTTTAAATTAATGTCTACTGCCTCTAATTTTTCAATAATTTTAGTTTCAGTAGATTAGGAATTAGATGGGGGGGGGGGCATTTTTGCGCTACATTTTCGACGATATCTTTGAGAATGTAATACCTGAAATTAAAATGAATGTATTTTTTAGATCAGCGTTACGTAAGATTTCACACGATACCCCTCACGATATATAAAGAAAACAGGTTTTTTTTTCAAGTAGCAAAATTAGCCCCTTGAATTTTTACTAAATATATTTCTAAATGTCTAATAATCTGAAAATATGTGGGTCAATAGTGTTTATTAATTAAGACAATTTGAACTTTCGACGTTCCATAGATTACGAGTAAAATGGCTGTGACAGACAAACAGACGGACACAGGAGTGATATTATAATGGTTCCGTTTTACTTTTTAAGTACGGAACCCTAAAACTAATATTTTTTTTTCATATGACCTTGGTATTGTAGAATTTACGTTTCGAAAAATATTGCTCTGCGCCTGCGTCTAAGGTCTAAAATATTTCATTGTTATACGGCCAAAACATACTGAGTTATGGTTCTTTGACTTTTATGAATTTTTAGCGGTTTCCTTCACTAAAACTTGTTTTTCTATTTTAGTAATCACTTTGTGGTATATGATGTGGTAAATTTCTGTAATTGAATCACGAGAAATGCTCTGATTAAATAAGGTAAACTTTACAATTAAAAATAAGTTTTGAGAATAATGAAGGATTCTGAATATCTTAGTTGGCAACTATACACATCGTTCAACCCCAAGAGGTTAAAGATGCTTTTTTTGCTATTAATACCTTTAGGATTTACAATATACAACAATCTTAACCACTTCTGAGATAAATAAAGTCAGTGGAAAAAAAATCAAGATGGCAATGTTTTGAGTGGTAAATTCTAAGCTGAGTAATTTGTGCTACAGAATGAAAAAAAAATGTAATAATGCCATCTTCAAAGCCCTTACAGATACTAAATCTTTAGGGTGTTTGATGAGTGAACTACATATGATGATAAATGTAGTACAAGATATCTATAACGCACACCTTGGGATGAGAAATTGTGTGTATTATAGAATTTTGCATTATGTAGATATTTCATACATCATTAAATATACCTTGAAAATGCTATAAATTACATTCCTTGGAACCAGAAATTGTGCAAATTATAAAGTTTTACATAATAGGTATAGATCATTTCACACATTATTAAATTACCTTAAAGCATGATCCGAATATGCCTGGGCAAGATCATTATAAACAGTGGTAGCTCGTGAGTGAATTTTGGGGGCACTAAATGCATGACTGGCAAATTTATTGCTTTTTCCCTATTTTTAATAATGAAATATTTTTTCCATTATTTTTAGTAGAAATTTCCTCCATTATATAAGGCAAAAATTTCTTTTAAAAAATAATACATTTGGAAGGCATGCTTTACTGCCGCAAAAAAATAAATAAATAAATAAATAAATAAAAAATAAAAAAATAAATTTAAAAAAAATGTCATGAGCTGCCACTGATTATAACACTCATTTACAAAAAATGTAATATAATAACAATGTTTTCATTACTCCAAAATAATGTGTTAAAGGCGACAATGCATTAAATTTAGTTTCCAAGAAATAGCAATATTTATGAAATACATGTGCTTTTTAAGTGAAAAATTCATTGTTTACATCTGAGAAATACATTATATACATTTTCTGTATTACAATTTTTTAGTGGCAAGCTTTTGTGATACACCAAGGACTGCTTACAGAGTACTTGAATGATTTTACAATATAAGATTATAGCTATTGAACTACTATAAATAAAATACTGTAATAGGGATAAAAAATCATTAAATAAATAGACTTGTATTTTATCAGATATACTGATCATTACTACCATATATTATATGTAACATATTATCAGAAAAGTTAGAACTATTTTGATGTAGTAGACAAAATTATGTGTATAAACATGATCAAAAATACCTCTGGACAAAATAATTATATTACTTATTTCAAAAATTTTTTTTAATTTAAAGCTAGTAATTTTTTCATTAAAAAATCAGAATTATGGAGATAAAGATGAAATAATGCTTGAAATTTAGCCCTCTAGAGAGTAGCAATATTTCTACAAAATGAATTGCATGATCTTTTTAAATGTAAAATTCATTGTTTACATTAAAACAGCTGTCTGTTATACAGAGAATTGCATTATAAAGATCTTTTACTGCTACAATGTTTTCATTACAAAATTCCGAAGTAAGGTGTTAAAGATCAAAATGTATAAAATTTAGTGCTTCGGAAACAGCAGATATTTCAACAATATGTATGTGAAATACAGGTGATTTGTAACGGCAAAATCCATAGTTCACATCTCATAAATAAATTATATAGATAATTGCATTATAAAGATCTTCAGCCGAATACTAGGACCAGCGAAATACCCAATAGTGTAATTTTTTGCCATGCATCAGCATCCCTATGCACCCCAAACCAAACTAAAATATGGCAACCTGAAAACTGATGTGATTGCTTCACTTTCTTGATTGCTGCCAGACTGACGTTTTCTACTATGTCATTATTTGGGAATAATGGTAAATACAATATTTACAGTATTAGAAAAAAACAGGAGAGCTCATTTTTATGCGTCAATCAAAATAAAGTAAAGAAAACAATTTCACCATAAATTTACTGAAAAATGTGAAAATTTTTAAACAACCTTTCCAAAATCAGAGTATTCATTTAACGATTCAAATTCTGATTTTTCAGCAACTTTGAGAAAAAGTCATGTCATTTCAATATTTAAAAATACCTACTTAAATCAGTGTAAGTATTGAACAATTCAAATTCTAATTTATGCATGTATCAACACTAAAACCAAAGAAACATCACTGGACACACCAACTTAGTTGGAGCGATCAAAAATGCATGTATGAACACTGCATGCTCATGAAAACAAACGAAAATATAATCACTGGATACAGCAATCTGAAAAATGTGCAAAGCTCGCTAACACCCTGGCACGATCATTAAATGCATGCAATTAAAGGACAAAATTAGCACTAACCACTGGCCATAAAGACACTAAATGATAAAAAGTGACTATTAAGAAATTGTCTGTCGGCAGTCACCTTATGGCCACTTCAAGGACAAAAAAATAATTACTTTCCATCAGTGATTCTACTTTTTCTGGTTATAGTATGTTTATATTAATATATTTATTTGAGCTATTCCATTTTAGATTAATACTAATTGAAATTTCAAATTTTACTACTAAAAATAGAAAAAAAAACTAACAAATACAAACAATTTAAAATTTTACCTCACCGTCACTTTAATTTTCAAATGGTACAATTAAAAACCAACACACAATACTTTATTATCGATTAAATCTAAAAAAAAAAAAAACCCTATCCCATCTTCTAAACTTTCCACGGTGCGAAACACACAGATACGAATTGCACCCTCAAATTTCAGATTTCATCATCAATTATGTCAATAAAACTAGATTTCCAAGTAGGGATAGCGAAAAATACACAAAAGGGAGATTACCAGAAGTAACGATTGTTTCCATGTCAAATACAAAGTCAACAAATATTTCGCTTGTTCTAGCATGCCAGACCTTTTATTGTATTAAACTTTTTTACTGGCAGACTTCTGTGACATAACAAAAACTCCTAACTGCTTGCAGGATGATTGATGCTTGCATGATTTTACAATAAAAAATTATATCACTTGAAGCACTATTAATCAAATAGTAAAAGGGGTAAAAAAATTTCATTAAAGAAATAGCTTATTTTAATAAATTACGTGTATTTACATTAGATATACTGATTAGAACTAGCATTTATTATATGTACCATACACATTATATATTACAAATGTTATGACTATTTTGAGGAAGTTTTAAAAGCTCTTTGACCCAATCAGTGATGATTTTTAAGAGTTCAGTGGGGTATAAGGTGACTCCGGAAGCAAACTTTAAGATCAGAATAAAGAAATCTTTTTATAAAGTGGTTATTATTGCAGCGTAGGGATACACAATCTTTGGATAGTTAAAAGTCAGTGAGTAACTCAAACAAAATTTTGTTACAGAGTAGGAAGAGAATACATGGCCTACAATCTCCTAAAAAAGTAACTGATTTTGAAGGGAAAGGCGTTTTAGCCCTCAGACCTCCCCCTTTTTCCCTTCACAGTCAAGTCAACATACCAAATTATGTTGGCAAGAGAATATCAACAGTTTAATTTTTATATAAAGCAAACATATGTAGCTCGTTTGTTTTCTTTCAAAGAGTGAAAATACATTTTTACTTTAAATAAAGGAGTTAATTCAGCTGTATTGGAGGTACAAAAAGAAAGATAAGTAAGAAAGTGGACAATGTCAAAATAAAGTTGGGAGAGGGAGATATAATACAAACTAGTCATGTATTACCCAACTGCATTATAAAGAATTTACCTATAAATCGCAAACGCCTATGATCTGCAATACATTTCAGATGTAATCAAATAATTAAATAATAGAACTTTGCATAAATCACCATTTTTTATTGCTGTTTCTTCTAATGTAAACAAACATTTGAGTCTTTTTTTTTTTTTTTTTTTAAGCGGGATAGTGCAGATTTTGACAGTAATAAAAAATAGATGATTGAATTTCTAAAGAAAATTTTAAGGCATTTCTGCAGTCATTAGAAGGAAATGATTTGTTTACCTTGTAAATAACCATTAGACTACTATATTCGGAACACATTCATTGGTTAACATGGTTGTAGAAGACGAACTTTGAAGCAGGGTATGAAACAAATCAGTTTATTTTGATTTAAATCATATAATTTTTTTAATTTTAAATTAACCTACAGCATAATTTTAAACTTTGAAGGCTATATAATGCCTTTTCAATAGTTTTAAAAATATAATTAATATATAGGCTTGAATTATATTATATATAATTCATTGAATATATAAATATATACACTGCAAATAGAGGCGTCTTAAATTTAGACACTTATGTGTCTGAAAAACTAATTCAGACACTTAAATGTCTGAATGTGAAATTTCAGACATCATAGATGTCTAAATTTGAGACACATAAGTGTCTTATTATGATCATGGTATAAATGAACTAAAAAAATGTCTGAATTCTGGTGACATGTCTGAAATTAAGACATTTAAAGATTAAGACGCTTAAGTGTCTGGATTTGATTAGGGCACCAGCAAAGAATGTTTATTAATGGATGAGAGGTGATTAAAATATGCTTTTTCACTCACTGAACGATATTACTTTACAGAAGTATTTTTCTTAGACCATAAGATGTTTGTCAAAACTGTACTGCACAAGTCTGTTAACCAATTCTTGAAACCAATTTTATCTTTTATTTATTTATTTTTTTTTTCATTAAAGTAATTAAAAAATTCTTTACATAAAAATATAAAGTTCTGAAAAAATCATTAGCTCTTGTCGGTGTACGCAGGAGAGTACAGGGATCCCCCCTCCAAAATATTTTAAAATAGTAAGATATATGTCTTGAAATAGTAATATATATGAGCGCCGGTAAATAAATGAAAAAAAAATGTAGGGAAGGGCTTGAAAGAGGACCCGATTTTCCAACAAGTGTGCCTGTGGCCCACAACCTAATCTCCTTTTTTAAAATGCAGAATTTGAATATGAAATATGCTAAGAGTTTTTTTTTTTAGAATGCATCGAGCAAAACAATATGTAAACATATCAAATTAAAAAGCAATACAAAAAATTTGCAAGTAAAAGAAATTAAATATTCAAAAAGAAACAAAGAACTGGAACTTTTTTTAATATTCAGGGAACTCTGCCCCCTATAGCCCTCTTTTAAGATAAATTTGAAAAACATGAACGTAAAAAAAGAAGACACAGAATTAAAAATGTTTTCATCGAGAAATTCAGAGGTGAGGGGAGGGGGGGGGGAGTACCCTGACAAAATTGTCTTACGTGTTTTTACTATTATAGTTTAATTATTCTATAGTCCTTTAGAATATATTTTTTAAATAAACAGACATAAAGAAACTAACTAATTTTCAAAATCTGGGAAGTGGTCATGGGCCCCATTAACAACCACCGCTGCAGACGATTATGTTTAAATAAGGTATCTACTAGACCCTGCCACCTCGCTAATAGGCGACAATCTAGCACCCCAAAAATATTTTCGCTTGATCAATCACTCATCTCCCCCCCCCCTTCCTATATACTTGCTATCTCACACTCTCGCTTTTAGAATTAGATAAGAAAAAATATGAACTGAAGCGTATGATATGAAAAGTACGAATTTTAGGGAGATTATACATTTATAAGCCTTCCTTTATTTAAAAAAAGAAAAAAGATTTAAATACAAATCTAATTGCGAAACGTATCATGAAAGTATTATTACATCTCAGCCAATCAGAATACAAGTTCGCATCCGTTTGTTTGTTTCAGCAATTTTGGCGGGCAACGACTTCCGCTCGACGGCCAACGAAGGAAACAGTTAAAGTATACTAGCAAAGTAATTTCTGCTTAATTTTCAAAACATTTCATTTCACGCTGACAAAACTTTTAGTAATTTGAAGTTTCATCACTTGTACAGCGAAGCTTGAGTCACTGAGTCGATGACATCGTTAAAGAAAAAAAAAAGAAGCTGACATAGTATATTTTTTGTACGTGAAGAGATATGTTTTTCATCTATTGGAGTATTAGAATTTGCAGCAATTGATTCTTTGGTGTGAAACATCTTATGTGTGTGTTTTCATTTTAAAGATGTTAGATGGAACGTTTTTATTTATTCGGAAGAATTGTTTGAAATACCGTTAACGTTTGAATTGCTTGGAAAGTTCACGTAAAAGAATTGTGAATTGAATTTTTTAATACATGTATTGAACTTTCAACAGATTTTTCAATAATTTTATTTCATCCATTATAAATTAGACTATTTAAAAAATATAGTTGAAATATAGGAAAATGTGAATGTAAATTTCAAAATGGATTTCCCGTATAAAACATTTTGGATAACCCTCCTAAAGGTAAGCTTGAATAGAACGATATGATATTGCTCAATTTAGAAAACAGAGCATTGAAATTTCATATATATGTAATTTTATTATTTATATTATTTTATCCTAATAATTAATAATTTGCATTTTTCATATTAGCTTCTTTCTTGTACTCAATAAACATTTTTTTGTGTTTAAAGGTTTGTGTGTTCATTTTTGCCATTTTCAATGAATGATTATCATTTTCTGTCTTAATCAATTTGATTAATATTTATTTAGATCTTCATTTTATAAATTAAATTTTTATATAGTAAATAGGTTGCTTGAATCATTTGCTTTTTTTGCTTATGTATCACTCCAAATTAATTGGCATTTCATATTAAACTTTTGCGGATAAAAACCACTAATTACAGAATATAAAATAATGCATATATTAAAATAATCATTTTAATAATTGCAATCTTCATTTAAATTACCATTAAACCTAATTCTGAAAAACTTGTCAAATTAAGTTCTACTTAAAAAACAAATTTTAGTTGCATTAATATGCTATTAATGTGCTATAAACTATATAAAAAATAATTAAAATAAACAAATCTTTGAGATTTATTGATTATTATTAACATAATCACTATTCAAATCTTTCATTTTTCAATAATTGACTTTATTAACAATGTATATTTTTCAGCTTTAATTTTATTTCGTGTAGAATAAATTAATATATAAATCATTATTTACTTTTTCCTTTATGTTATTAAAAAAATATATTTATTTAATAATAGGTAAGTAGTTCTTGTGATTATCATCTGATCTATATTTTACAAAACGTCCATATGGCAATATTAAAAAATCCTAATTTTTATATACTATTACTATACTATTAATTTCTTTCCTTGCAATTTCTAGATACTTTGTGTTATTGATAAAATTTTGCATGTGAATTTTAATTTTTATTGACAACAGTATCGTTTAGTAATTATTTTACGGAGTCTATATTATCGAAGTAAATGTTTTGATATTAACAAATTTAAATTTATGTTTGGTAATTGCTATGAACTCTCTTTTGCTTCAGAAGGTTCAAATAGAACACAAAAAGAAATCATGGAAGCATCAGATTGAGTTATCATGAATTCTTGAATATTTTATAAATAAAGTTTCAGTTTTTCCAGTGAGAAAGAAATCCCTACTGCATGACGATGCAATTTTTTTTTTATATAGTCCTCATAAAAACTTTTTTTTTTTTTTTTTAAATACTTTGATACATATTTTTTCTGTGTTCAATCTCAATAACATAATTAAATTAAAAGACACAGGACCACTTTGAAAATAAATTATAAGCAAAACATAAAAATAGGCGTAATTAATCCAGTATAGTGGATTTCTTAAGCTCATACATGAGGGTTTTTTTTTTTTTTTTTAAATCAAGTTGAATAATATGTGTAAAAAGAAATGAAAATAATATGAGAAAAAGAAAAACACATGGGTACAAATAATACGCATTTGCGACCCATGACAGGGACATTTAGTTTTCTAAAGGGGTTTTCATTTTTGTAATAAAACTTCTAATCTAAATAAACCAATTATTAAAACACAGTTATACTCTAATAATCGAGACGACTAATATCACTAATGCCTACTGATTGGTAACAATGATATTTAATATTTTAGGAAGATAACGTGACTTTAAAAAACTATTATTCTTATGTTTTTGCTGTTTGTGTATATATTTTCACAAAATTATTATTTTTTAATTAATAAATAAATGAAAGTTAAATAAAAAAATTTTACTGTGATGTTAATAAAAAAAAAAATTTTTAGTTTTTTTTTTCCTTCAAAAGAATTTTTTATATATATCTGGTGGTAAAAAAAAATCATGAAACTATTTAAAAAGAAAGCAATTAAAAGTTAAATCTGTTTTTTATGGGGGGGGGGGATGGGGGTGGAGTTGTATGTGTGTGTTTGATACTGTGCTTCGCAACACACATCATTTTTGTTGCTGTTCAATTTATGTTGTAACTTATCGTGTATGAATTATTAATTCGTTAGTTTGCATGTTTCGATTCATGTGATTAAAGTAATTTTGCAAAATATTATTGATTAATCTTACCCGATGGACCTTGAATTCATCTGAAGCAAATGTATTATTCTGCCACCAAAAATGAATCAATTTTTATGATTTCGAATATATATATAAATTAATATACAGTAAAACCTCTAAATAGTAAAACCTTGAGAGCACGGAATTAATCCGTTACTGAGAAGTAAAAATGTGCAGATTTATAGGTGTTGGGAATAGATGTGTCCTCTATTCGAAAATGTTCCTTACGGATGTTTTAGTGTAAATATCTACAGTAAAACCTCTGTAACGGACTCCTCTATTTAGCAAAACATATAGCAGGGTTGGTTTGATTCCGGAAGCTGGACATGATCAAGCATGGGCAAACTGCCCAATGGTCCCTTCCCCGGATATTTTTTTTTTTTTTTTTTTGGGGGGGGAGGAATTTGTCATGCAATTTTTGTAAACCTGATACTTTATATCTCTTTCGAAATTGCACGTCTTATTATGAATATTTTTAACTTTTAGAGTAGTATAGTAAGATTTAAAAGGTGCTCGCTAGAAAAAGGTGACTGCTATTCGGGAATGTTCATTAGCCTCCTTAACGGACACTCCAGACTACTGGACACCTCTATTAACGAACAGTAATACAGGTCTGATTTTTTTGCAGATGCAGGATTTGATTAAATCACGATAAAACTGGGCAGTGCTCCCCCCCCCCCCTCCTCCACCGCCACCACCTTCTGCTTACATTTTGAATCTGTTTCAACATTGTACTGTGATTATAGTAAATATTTTGAATTTTTAGGTTATAATAAGATTTAAAATAAAAAATAGATTTATCTAAATACAGTAAAATATCTCAAAGGCAAGCATCTCCGGAATGCTGAATTTGTCCGCTATTCGAAGGTGTTTGCTTCTCTGAGTTACCTCAGAGAAGCAATATATATATTTATGTATGAGTTGCAAATTGGAAAAGGTGAGTCGTCGCTAAATAAAATTGTCCGTTATGAAAGTTTTACGGTAAAACCTCCATAACGGACACTCCCAAGAAAGAATATCTCTATTTAGTAAAACCATTTTTCAATTCTCACCGCATGCATTGATGTATACTTTTACCTCAGAAAAGCAAATATTTCCGAATAGCGGACGAATTCCGTGATTCCGAGGTGCTCACTATTGATACTATTGATAGGTTTTACTGTATTTAGACAGATATATATTTTGTTTTTAACCTTATTCTACTCTAGAAGTTAAAAATATTAATCATAATTAATACAAGGTCGAAAGAGAATTAAATTATCAGCTTTACGAAAATTTCATACCCTGTTTGTGCCCCCCTAAATTTAGAAGGGAGGGGGGTCATGACCCAATTTGCCTGTGGTTTAATCACGCCCTGCTTCTGAAACAAACGTACCCCTGATTTATGGTAAAATATTTTCCCAGTATTGAAGGTGGTCCAATCATGGCTACGTATAATGCTTATTATTATTACCCCTGTTTTATGATCAAATATTTTCCGAGTATTGAAGGTGGTCCAATCATGGCTACGTAAAATGCTTATTATTTTTTTTTAAGTGATAAAAAAAATGTCTGCCTATTGCCAACAAGTGAGAGGTGGGTCAAACATGGACGCAAATCAGACATTTCAAATGTGTGAAATTCAGACACATACAAGTGTCTTAAAAATTAAGACATTTTGAAATGTCTGAAATTTGAACACTCTAGTTTAAGACACTTAAATGACTGAAATTCAGACACATACAAGTGTCTTAAAAATTCAGACATTTTTAAATGTCTGAAAATTGAACACTCCGTTTCAGACACTTAAGTGACTGAATTTCAGACATTTTAATTTAGAGTGTATATAACGAAACAAATTAATGGGTTAAGTCGAACAATCACGTCGTGCTTTTTAAGACATATTACTGTATTAGTACCATATTTTAATCAGCCGTCGGTGGGGTTGTATAGCAGTCGTACCACTTTGTGCAAGCATCGCTATTGGAGGTGTCAACACTGTGGAAATTTATCAGCTGTGGACCGATGATGAGATTGGTAAAGTCCAATCAAACAATCATTTATTCATGATGAAGACAAGGCTGATTAGGCCGCATGAGTGATGAAAAAAGGCTTATGAAGAAATCTAAAGTTTTCCCTATAAGAACATAGAAACGTAGTCATCGGAAACTGTTTATTCCATCAGAACATACGAACATAAACAATTCCCACAAGATGAGAAATCAGAGCCATCCCGCTTGAGCACGAACTAGTTATTCAGGCGAAAAAGATGTTACATAACAATTTAATATTCTACGCGACTTAGGACACCAGGTAACAGATTAAGTAAACAATAAAACAGCACAAAAAATCTACTTCTGAGCTCATGCTCGAGCTATTTATTAGAATGCGCGGAGGAAATCCGATTGAAATGCAAACTTCAGGCTCGAAATGAAACTGCGATCCGTCACTCAACCAATGGAGAGCGATCGAGAAAAGTCACAGAAAAGAATCCCGGTGCTGTGAATTATTGCGCTGGATTTCGATGTGTATAAGCTGACGCTCGCCCAGCTGGCGGGAAAATGAGATGAAATAAAATAAAAATGTAAAAATGGCTTTTATAAATATTCGAAAAATGAAGTAACTGCGCTCAGAATTTTACAGTTTGGTAGACGATAAAAATTAATGGAGGAATTAAAAGTTTAGATTAAGTTTTTGAATAAAACTATTATTAAGATACGCGTTTTAAACTTATAGGAATTTAACTAGGAATAAATAATAGAGCGTATTAAAAAAAAAGGAAATAATGAATATGCCGGCAATTTAGAATAATTTAAATGAATAGTAGAAGTACATATTTTTATAACATATATATTTAATGTATACATATTTATACTTCTGTGAAATGATTACGTCACTTATCTTAAGACTTAGATGTGTTAACACCATTAAAGGTACCATTCATTGCCTTGCTGCTCCAACTCACAAAACAACCCCACCATTATTACATATTATATTAATGAACAAAGTATCAAGATAACAATTATTTATTGACTTTAAATCATGAAATTTTTAGCAAAGGCAAATTTAACGCTTTGTTGAAAGAAACTCATTTTACTGCTTTTACTGTTGCCATTTCTATAAAATGGATCCTTGTGGGATTATTAAAATCGTTAAAATAAACCACTGTCAATGAGGATTCCCACGCATGTCCAGGCGGGAGTTTTTAAAAAAGGGCGCATTGTTCTGAAAAAGGGTCTGTGCCTCATAACCACTTTGTACCTTGCTCAAAAAACATATTTTGAACTGATTAAAATAATAAAACTTTGTAAAAAATCAACATAAAATAAAACAATACGCAGGACGTGTTTCGAGCTAAAAACATAACAGCTCGTCATCAGCTACAACAAACACGTGTCCGCAAGCGAACAAGCTAAAAAATGAACTGAAGGTAAAGAATGTAGCAAAGAATCCGATAGATGGCGCTAGCTGAAAGAGGAACATGCAGAAGAGAAAGGTGTTGCCAAAAAGATGGAAGAGAAATTGATAGGGAACAAATGGAAATAAAAGGATTAAAATAAAATAAAAGAAGTAAATTAAAAAATATAAATAATAATAATAAATAAATAAATATAAAAGAATAAAACAAGAAAAAACCAAAAGATTTTTTTTTTTTTTTTTAACTCTTCGAGCATTTTTCAAAAGGGTAAAATTGTAATGTTGTTTTCTTTACATTTTGTTTTAAATGCTAAGAAAACATTATTCTTTCAACATTATAAAAAAAAAACTCAATTACAAAAATGAATGTAATCCTTGAGAGTATTAATCATTCTTCAATGTATTTAAAGTTCATTAAATCTATAGAATTATAGTATCTTAAATATTGCTTGTATTGCTGTGAAACCTGGATCTTAGTGAATGGAATATTACGCCCCAAACACTTAGAGGGTTAAGCAAAATAAAAAGAAAAGAAATAAGAGAAAAGTGAAAAGAATTACAAAAGTAATTTCCACGCTGGAGATAGGAAAGGAGATGACCGGAGATCATTGACAAGATTAACAGAATTTTTCGAAATAAAATATGCTTCATGAAAATCCAAGTGAGAGGGAGAGGAAGTGGAAGAAATAATTTTTTTTCTCAATGGAAGAATTTCATTACTCTTCCATTGAGATTGATGAAATCCTGCATTTAGTTAGTATTTGTGTCAGGCAAACTGCTTTTCAGTTTAGTAATTCTTACTATTCTCAAACTGAGGGTTTGGCTATGGGTAATCCACTGTCTCCCCTTTTATGTGATATTTACATGCATTTTGTTGAAGAAAAACTCTTCAGTTTATATAAATTTCCTTTCTGGTTTAGGTATGTTGATGACACTTTCATTTTAATTCCCTCTCATCTGGATCTTTCTAATCTCCTTTCTCTTGTTAATTCTGTTGATCCTTGTATTCAATTTACTCTCGAAGTCGTAGAGAACAATTCTCTTCCTTTCCTTGACGTCTTGGTTTCAAAACACCCAGATCGGTTGTCTACCTCCGTTTATAGAAAACCTTTTGCTGTCTCTCTTCCTCCTCATGCTCTTTCAAATCAACCTCCTCAACAAAAAGTGGCGTCCTTTTATACTTTTGTTTTTAGGGCGTTACGCATTTGTTCTGACTCTTCTGCTCTGAATAATGAAATTAATTATCTCAAATCTCTTGCCCTTGCTCGTGGTTATAATCCCTCTTTGATTGATAAAGCTTTGTATAAATTTAATAAGCCTAAACGTCCTTTTTCTGATTCAAATAATCCTCCTAATTTTATTTCTTTAATAGTTCTGCCCTTTTATTTTCTTCTCTGTTTCAAAATTGCTAAAATCCTTTCTCGTTTTAATTTTAATGTTATCTTCAAACCTATGAATAAAATTAAATTCTCTTCTCTAAAAGATCCTGTTCCTACTGAGAACCGGTGGGGTGTTTATTATATTCCTTGCTCTTGCAATTTAGGTTATATTGGCCAAACAAAGAGAGTCTTAAAATTCAGATTAGGCGAGCATCAAAGGTATATTGCAAATCAAGAAATCTCTAAATATTCGATTGCTTCTCAATGTTGGTCTTCCAGTTATTGTTTCAATTTCTCCATGGCCAAAATTATTTCTTCCCCTGCCTCTCCCTCTCACTTGGATTTTCATGAAGCATATTTTATTTCTAAAAATTCTGCTAATCTTGTCAATGATCTCCCGTCATATCCTTTCCTATCTCCAGCGTGGAAATTACTTTTGTAATTCTTTTCCCTTTTCTCTTGTTTCTTTTATTTTTATTTTGCTTAAAAAAAGGATCTTTTGTTTTTTTTTTCTTGTTTTTTTTCTTTTATATTTATTTATTTATTATTATTATTTATATATCTTTATTTACTTCTTTTATTTTATTTTAATTCTTTTATTTCCATTTTTTCCCTATCAATTTCTCTTCCATCTTTTTGTCAAACATTTCTCTTTTGCATGTGCCTCTTTCAGCTAGCGCCATCTGTCGGATTCTTTGCTACATTCTTTACCTTCAGTTCATTTTTGTCCTTGTTCGCTTGCGGACACGTGTTTGTTGTAGCTGATGACGAGTTATGTTTTTTGCTCGAAACGCGTCCTGTGTATTGTTTTATTTTATGGTGATTTCTTACAAAGTTTTATTATTTTAATTACTTCAAATCGCCAGTTTTCGGTGCTGTTTCGCTATATTTTGAACTGGTTGGTCATGAGTTTCTTTTTATTAGTAGAATTTTGGGATATTTTCAAACAGCTGATATCATTTTGCAAATTTTCACCCGATCGACTGAAAAAATTCACACTTTTTTCATGTGAGTGACCAATGAATTAGAAGATATTTTCCTTTTAACAATTGGCAAATTTTGAGACTTTTTCTGCAACTAATCGGCGAAAATCATGTGTTTTTTCCAGTGACCGATTGATGAATTTCATTTTTTTCCTGCAACCAACTGAAGAATTTTGCATATTTTTCGCACGATTGACTGTCGAATATCATGATTTATTTGTGCTATGGATTTACGAATTACACAATATTTGAAAGTCACCAACTGAAGAATTGCAAGATTTTTTTAACACCGTTCGACTGGCAAATTTTGCGATTTTTTGCCATGACTGAATGCCAATTTTCGAAACCTTTTCCCACATCTGATTGACGAATTTTACAATATTGAATTTTTACTGCTTAGTGAATTCTGCAATTCGTTGACGCCCTTTTAATGAAATTATCATTTCTTCTGCAATACGTTGATGAAATTAATGTTTTTTCATAGCCTGGTCACGAAAATCGCATTTTTTCTGCGATCCTTTGACGAAATTAGGTTTTTTTTCTTTTTTTTTGCAATTCCTTGACTAAATTAGTGTTTTTTACGGTGACTTTTGAAAATTTTCACATTTTTCTTGTGATTCTCTGATAAAATTTGCATTTTTGTAGGGTTCTATGATGAAATTTACGTTTTTTCAACCAATTGACGAAATTCGCATTTTTCTGCAATCATCTGATGAAATTAATGTATTTTCTGCGATTATTGGACGAAATTCACATTTCAATCCGTTCACGAAATATGCGTTTTTTCGTGATCATTTGACGAAATTCGTCTTTTTTGGAGCATTTCGATGATATTCGCATTTTTTCCACATTCCTATGATGAAATTAGTGATTTTTTTTGCAATTCGTTGACACCCTTTTAAAAAATTCTCATTTTTTCTGAAATTCTTTGATGAAAATAGTGTTTTTCACGGCTTGTTCACGAAATTCGCATTTTTCCGCGATCCTTTGACAAAATTAGTGATTTTTTAGGAATTCGTTGGCAAAATTACTGTTTTTTTCGCAGAGTTTTGACAAATTTCACATTTTTCTTGTGATTCTTTGACAAAATTTGATTTTCTTCCAGGATCCTAGGATGAAATTTGCGTTTTTGCAGCCTTTTGACGAAATTCCCCTTTTTTCTGCCATCTTCTGATAAAATTCATGTTTTTTTCGAGTATTTGAAAATATTCACATTTTCCGCGATCCTTTGACGAAATGTGCATTTTTCCCACAATCCATTCACAAAATATGTGTTTTCCAGTGATCGTTTGACGAACTTCGTGTTTTTTCGCAGCCTTTTGATGAAATTCGCATTTTTTCTGCGATACTTTGACGAAATTTTTTTGCAACTCGTTGACAAAATTCGTGTTTTTTCGCTTCTTTTTGACAAATTTTGCGGTTTTCTTGAGATTCTTTGATGAAAATCGCATTTTTTAAAAGGATTCTATGATGAAATTTGAGTTTTTGCAGCTTTTCCATGAAAATTTTTCGGCGAATCTCTGATGAAATTAATGTTTTTTTTGCGACTATTTGATGAAATTCAGGTTTTCCGTGATCCTTTGACAAAATGTGTGTTTTCCCGAACTCCTTTCACGAAATATGCATTTTTCTGTGATCGTTTGACAAAAGTTGCGTTTTTCTGTACACTTTGACGAAATTCGTTTTTTTCTCGATCCTTCGGCGAAATTCGCGTTCTTTTCGAAGAAAATTGCATTTTCCAGGAGTCTTTTGACGAAAACCTCAATTTCCATGATAGTTTGAGGAAAATCTCGTTTTTCCGCAATCGTTTGACGAAATTACGCGTTTTCTGCTATCCTTCAGCCAAAGTTACGTCAAACACGCCAAGCCTTCAGGGCTATGTTTTCGTGTTTGTTTCAGTACACGAACTAAATATGTGGTAGGTCACAGGAAAGAGAAAGAGAGAGAAATGAACTCAATTTGGTGCTGTTCGTACTCGTGTTTTTGTTGCTTTTCGTCCGATATAACTATCCCCCTCCCATTCTAAAAATGTCAACAAATTTTAATGCAGATTTGCATTGATCCCAGGGGCGATAAAATTCGATGCCAAAAAAGCTGAATTCCACGTTTTCGCGGAAAAGTAGCATGGCTGCGATTTTTTTCACATGAACATTGCATGAAGTTTTGGATTTTTTCTCCGACGTACTGCCAAAACTCGAGAGGTTTTTTTTTCATTGCGATTTTCTTCCTACGACCGAGAATGGAGAATGTTGCTTTTTTTTAAATACCCAACAGATACATTTTGTAGGGGTTTTTTTCTATCCTAGTTGATACAAAGTCTAATTATATGACAGCTGTAATGCAACTGCAGATGTACTAATTTTGTGCCACTGACCTTTTCTAAACAGTAGAATGTCCTGAATTGTTCTTATTTACAATAATACTTGATTATAACTCTTTTCCAGTAAAATATGTGTATGCGTGTGTAACAGAGATCAATTTACCAATTTAATTTTGTGATTTGAAATTTCTTTTAAAGAAATTAAACAAAATCTTACATTATTAAAGAAAGCACAAGATAAATAAAAAGGTATAACAATATGAAAATTTGGATGAACATTCCCGTTTATAAAATGTTATCCTGGCGAACCGTTTATAATAAAATAACAGTGAAAATTGACTTGGAAAGACGTTTTTTTGGAATATGGGTATCTTTTGTTTATTTACATTTTTTATATCCATTTTCGGCTTCAAAATTTCAAACGTTTAGTATTTTAATTAAAAAAATTAATTTAAAGTGAAACAAAATTCTTGTTGTTATTCATCTATGTAACAAAAGAAAAAGAGGTGAAAAAGAAAAAAAAATATCTGTCACAAAAAGGCATATTAGAAATTCCATAGTAATAGTATTAGAAATTCCATTAATATTACAAAATAAAACCTGTAAACTTTTTACATATGTGAGGGAAAAAGAAATTACTTATCAATTTTTCGTGATAATTTCATCGACACAGCCAAAAATATGGGAAAAAGTTATACTATCTTAAAAAACGATTTATCGACTTGCCAAATTCAATGTCGCTAAGTGTCTTGTTTCATCTAGGATTCAGTAAAAGTAAACAATACTTATTATCACTGTGTCACAAACTTTTAATCGATTAAGAATTATTTTACTGTATTTACAACAACGATTACATGACTGATGTGTAAGTCATACAGGCAATGGTTGTATAGGCTCTTGTCCCATCAAAAATTGCTTAAGTGATTTATTTTTTCCTTACATAAGTTTTTAAGTTTCTTTTAGTAATATTTTTTCTAATACTTTATGAAATTTCTAATCAGCCTTTATGTGCCATATTTTTTCCCCTGTTTTTCTTTTGTTAGAGATAAACTGTAATAAGAATTTTTCTCCTTTAGGTTCAATTTTTATCAAATTAAAATACATATAAGGGAGCTGGCTACTTTTTTATTTTTAAAAAGCAATCTATTTAAAGCTTTCTTTTAAGCATATTAACTTTAAAATTAAATAAAAACAAGTATCTTACCTTTGCAAAACAGCTGTTTTATCTTATTTATCTATAAACTTTAATTACTAAATAAAGAAAAGTATCATGATGAAATTTTTTACTTTCAGGAGCTCAAAACAACCAGTCAGGATAAAATGGTTCATTTTGAGCTAATCGTGTGCTCTGACGGCTATAAGTAATTAATCCAATGATGTAATCAATTACTCTAATAGAAATGCTTCAGTTTTTTTTTTTCATTTTCTCCTGTTTTTCTTTTGTTACAGGGGTGAATGTCAATAAGATTTTTTTTCCCTTTAGGTTCATTTTTTTAAAATTAAAATACAAGAATGCTTTAATTTTTGAAGCTGAAAAGAGAAATAAAAAATAAAAAGTAAGCAAAAGATATCCATATTTCATAAAAGACGTCATTTTAAGTCAATTTTCGTTATAATTTTATTTGATTCGCAAGTAAATCATTTTATAAACGGGATTGGAAATCTGAATTTTCATTTTGCCCTACCTTTTATTTAACCCATGCGTTCTTTAAAAATGAAAGTTTGTGTTTAATTTCTTTAAAAGAAAACTCAAAACTAAAAATCAAATTGGTAATCTATCTGTATTACACTCACATACGTGCAATATGCCACAGATGAACATATTTTGTAAAGAAAACAGTTATGAGTATTGTAACAAATAAAAACAATTCAAAACAGTATATTAATTAGAAATGATCGGTTGAATTACACCAGATGCTGTGTCCACTTTCCCTTTACACCAGTGCCCACTTTCCTCCGCTTTGTAAAGAAATTGATCTTTGCATTTCAGTATTTCTTTAGTCAATGTTTTGGTTTGATAGCGTCGTGCGTAGCGAACATAGAGAATTGCGTAGCGTAGTGATACATGCCGAAACCTACGAGAATTTTCGAAAAAATGTGAAATATTTTCTCCTTAAAAAATGTCCCCTTATTATAAAAAACAATGGAATAAAATACATATAATTACAAAATGCTGCTCTATTTTTTTTTTTTTTTTTTTTTTTTTTTTTTTTTTTTTTTTATTGAATTTAACAAGGGAACCACGTTTTGTGCTGCTCGCACCTATCATTGAGACATGGTGCATTTTGAAGCCCTATATTAGGAAGTTTGAGAATCGATAATATATTTATGTTAAAATCATATTTTGTGATTTTACAGCAGCATAAATATCTGAAAATGCAATTTTCGATACCACTTATCGAACTATTAACTTGGAATTTTTTAAAAAAAAAAAAGCATTTAAAAATACAAATTTGTCAATGATAAGTATAAAATATTGAAAAAAGTTAAAAAATTCCTACAAGAACCTACGAAATTGATTTTGGAAAATTACAACATTATATTCACATTTTTCGCTGGAGAAATATTGGCGGTTTTTTTTTTCTCTAGCAGAGCTTTTCGGCAATCCTATCCAAATGTCATAGCTGCTTGTCGTGTGTGAGTGAGCAGTGGTTTTGACTTCGCTAGAAATTGTAATGTCCGACCTAATAGGCACAGTAAATTTTCTAAAATGTATAAAAATATTAATTTGCTGTATCATTACTTTTATGAAAACACAACATGTAATACAACAATGTTTCATTTTAAACGTTCGAAACTTTAGTCTATCTGACTTCAAAAGAAAATAGTTTGCATATCTGGTATTTCAATAGAAAAATAGTTTTCAATGATCTTGAAAGCTTTAAAAGATATATATTTACTATTTATGCATTTATTGTCTGCCTAGAAAAAACTAATTCTTGTTTCTTATGCTATTATCAAACCAATCGCAATCTGATTGAATTCTAATACGCACATATACTAGATAAGACACTAGAGGGATAAAGCAGGCAAAAAAATTATAGCCATATTTGGCGACTTAACACACTTTTGGCAAGAAATAAACAAATAAAAATCCAATAATAAAAAATTAAAAGTATACAAAAATATAAATATGATTTTAACACTTAAATTTTATCGGTTCTCTAACTTTTATGTATAGGTCTACAAAATGCCCCAGGTCTCGATGCTAGGTGCGAACAGCACCAAAAGTGGTTCCCTTGTAAGTAATTTTTTGACCAAATGCAGAAATATGAAATATTAAAAACGTAATATTTTCTTTATAACAAAGAAGAAAAATAATATAATTATAAATTTGATTTAATATATATATATTAAATATTTTAAGGCATGTACTAAACTGTTTTTATAGTTTAAAAAAAGATTTATTGCCTATATTTAGACTTTTCAACTGTGACCAGAACACCTAAAACCGCTTTGCAAGTTTCCTTTTGAGCTTTTCATAAAATAACATGTAATCCGCGATGTAAAATAGTCCCTAAAAAAGAGTTTTCCTAGAAAAAAGGAAAGTGTTTTTCATTTCATCTAAAACAGGTTCATATTATGTATCAATTTAAAAATTAGCCTAGGCTATTTTTGATAAATAGAATTTAGGAACTTATACCATCGATTTTACTTTAAAAAGGGATATCGAGATTTCAAAATATACTGCACGTAGAAATGTAAAAATTTAAGAATAGGCTTAGACTGCAGATATCAGACTGTTTTTAAAAAATCAGAACAATAGGACCTATATTTGTTGAGTTATTAAATGGAAGCTTTTCGCGTTTCCTTTGAAGTCGAGTTAGCTGTATATATGAGTTCCGAAATCTAGGAATTACCTACGAATTACCATACGATTTTAGGCTTAAGACTGCGCCACTCCGAATACTATTGTTTTTCATGATAGAACAATTTCTGTCCTGAAATTAGGTGATATTTCTGTATTGAAAAAATAGATGCCGAAATTCAAGAACCATACAGACCCAGTGCAATCACGCAGTAAATCACCCAATATATGTATATCATACAGCTCATATTCAAAATATTAGAATAATTATTTTATTTTACAAACTGAAAATATCGTTTGGGTAATTTAATGTCTTTTAATCCAAATATGCAAACGATATTTTTATAAAAACTTATTGTTGATTAAAATTATATATTGTCTTAAAGTTAATTTGATTTTTGAAAAGATTAATTAAAAAAATTATTTTGAAAAGTCAAAATATTAGAATATTTATTCAAGTGGTTAAAAATATTGGAATATTTCACATTAATTCTCGTTTAATTATCACCAATTCATAACTGGTGGCATCATTGATTAAATTAAGACGATTACATTTAAAATTAGTATTCTGTTTGCAGTTTGTTTGCTTTTTCGTCTTAAAATGGCTCGTGTGAGTGATAGTCCTGAATCTATTAAACATCGTATGGTTGATTTGTATCGGTAAAAATCAATTTTATATAGCGAATTAGTTACAATGTTCACAATCAAGCGTTAGTAAAATACTAACACAATATTTAAAAAAATGGAAAATTTCAATATAATCGCCGAAAATCAAAAACATCTACTAGAGATGACAAGAAACTGAAGCGTACAGTTAAGAAAAACCGTTTTAAAAGTGTCCGATTCTTGCACCGAAAATGAAAAGAAGAAGGAGTTGAAGATTCTACATCGACAACATTAAGACGTCTCCATAAATTTAAGTTTGAGTCTTGTGTACTGAAAACAAAACCTCTCATGACTGCAAAACAAAAGCGTATAAGATTGAATTAGTGTAAATCAAGACGTTTACGGATAGAAGAAGATTGGAAAAATATATTATTTAGTGATAATAGTATGTTTTGTGTTTCATATGGTAATCAAGGTATTCGAGTTTGGAGAATGAATCAAGAAGCATTTGATAAAGAATGCCTTATACGTTCCGTAAAATTTGCTGCTAGTGTCATGGTTTGGTATTGCAGGAGTGCAGAAGGACCTGGAAAGTTATGCATTGTCTACGAAAAGGTAAACGCTGAGATATATCATGAAATTTTGAAATATTACATGATTCCGTCATCAGAAGATTTATTTGAAGATGATTTCATCTTTCAACAAGATTTAACGTCACCACATACCTCGGTGTCAACTAAGAATTGGTTCCGCCAACGCAACTTTAAGGTACTTCCTCGGCCACCAAACTCACCGGACCTTAATCTTATCAAAGCTTATGGTGTACAATGAAGAAAAAAGCCCAAGAAATCCTCCTTCAAGTAAAACTGAGTTATTGGCACGTATGAAGTCCATTTAGGGTAATATTGATAGAAATGTACGTAAACACCTTGTATATGGTATGCAAGATCGATTGTACGCTGATATGAAAGCTAAGGGGGATGCTACACTATATTAACTACCATTTACTTCATATTCATCAGGCAATATTTTTGCTTAAAATAAAATATTCTAATATTTTGAACCAATCTAAATTTTATTCTAATATTTTGATGTGTTTCCGAAAGCTGTATACCTAATTTATTGCACTGTATTATATATTTTGTAAATGTTAAAATCTTATCTAAACATTCCAGATTTAATTTATAAGAAATTTAATTGCATTTACTTAGTATCATAAACAAATAAATGAAAAATAATTTTTTCTTATTACTTTTTCTCAATTATTCAAATATTTTGAATATGAGCTGTATAACATTACTGATGTCTACATTACTTTTTCAATGCACATACAAAAAGTACAACTATAAATGCGATATCATACAAAAGTTTTTTCATATAGTATACCCACTTTTATTTAAAACACGTTGTTTGAACAATAAGTGCAGTTAATTTAAAATCAATGAGCAAGTATTCTGAAAACTGCCAGTGCAAAAGCCTCGCACGGATCTAATTGTATGCATATATGCCGTATGTACCGAAAATGAGGCACATTTGAAAAAATAACTAAAACTTTACAAGCGAGAGAAATTCATTGCATGCTCCATGTACTCCGAAAAACAGGAAATATTTAGCAACAGAATTTCGTAATTATTTATATAGGTCAAAAAGAGATGGTGCTGCAGACAATCTACAAAAGATGTAGGAAAAAGCTGTCTTTGAGATAGCTATTCTGTACCACTATTATTTTGCTATTAGCGAGGGTTGTACAAATAATTATATTCCTTGGTATAGCGGATATTTCTTCTACTAGAATTTCACCGCCTGAATCAATGTGTTGCCTAAATAATAAGCAGTTTTCAGAAGACGTTTACTTTGATCAAAGGTCTTAAATTGATACAATAAAGAATTTCATTGCTCTTCCAATGATATTGATGAAATTCTGCAATTAGTTAGTATTTGTGTCAGGCCATCCACCTTTCAGTTTAAGAATTCTCTCTATTCTCAAACTGATGGATTAGCCATGTGTAATCCACCTTCTACTCTTCTATGTGATATTTATATGCATTTTGTTGAGGAAAAACTGTTCAGCTTATATAAATTTGCTTTTTGGTTTATGTATGTGATGATACTTTTATTTTAATTCATTCTGTCTTGAATCTCTGTAATCTTCTTTCTCTTGTTAATTATTTTCTTCCTTGTATTCAATTTACACTCGAAGTCAAAGATAAGAATTCCTTTCATTTCTTTGATGTATTGGTTTGGAATTACCCAGCTTGATTCTCTATCTATGTTCATAGAAAAAATTTCGCTGTAAACCATCCTTCTCAAGAATGAATGACGTCTTTGTACTTTTCTTTTAGGGCGCTACACATTTATTCTGTCTCATCTGCTCTGAATAATGAAATTAAATGTCTGAAATCTCTTACCCTTGCACCTGTTTAAAATCCCCCTTAGATTACTAAACTCTGAATAAATTTAATACTCCTAAAAGTTCTCTTTCTTACTGAAACAATGTTAATAATTTTAACTGAATCGTTCTGTCATTTTATTCTCATGTCTGTTTGAAAAGTTCTAAATTCCACTTTCGTTTCAATTTTAAAGTTGTGTTTAAACTTGTTAATAAAATAAAATAATCTTCTCTGAAAGATCATATTCCTACTAAGAACCAGAGGAGCGTTTATTTTATTCCTTGTCCTTGTAATTTAGGTTATATTAGTCAAACTAAGACAGCATTAAAGTTCAGATTAAGCGAGCATCAGAGGTATATATCAAATCATGAAATTTTAAAATCTTCGATTCCTTCTCACTATTGGACTTCCTGTCACTGTTTCAATTTATCCATAGTCAGAAATATTTATTCTCATGTCTCTTCCACTTACTTGGATTTTCACGAAGAATGTTTCAGTTTAAAAAATTCGTAATAAACTTGTCAGTGATCTCTCATCATCTCCTTTTTCCCCTTCAGCTACGAAATTTGAGGGAGATGGGGATGAATGGAACATTTTGTTTTTATAAGCTTATGAAATAATTACATTAAAATATGTCATTCTCATGTTTGCACCTAATTCTTGTCTGAAACCTTTACTTTGATACTAGTAAAACCTCTTATCCTCAAGTACAGTAATTTAAAATCTGTACACATTTTTATAAGTTGGGAGAAATGTTCCTTTAAACCAAGTTTTTGTTTCAGGTCTTGTATAAAAGTATTTTTTTCTTTATGTAAAAGTGCTGAGGTTTCTTTTAGTTACAAAAATTACTTACAACAAAAATTACTGAAACCATACAAAATGTACACCTTAGGCATAATTATTTTTTTCAATTAATTGTTAAGCTTTGAAAAAGGCTTTACTTTCTGTTACTATTATTTAAAGATAATAAAAAAAATAAATTTAAATGACACTCTCAAATAAATATTTACCTGTGACTACAACAAAACAATAGTCTGGCAGTATTGTTTGAGACGTTGCCCTTGCCATATCTCAGCTTGTAGTGAGATCTCCATTCCGAAAATTTTTGTGCATAAAACTACTATAAAATACTGTGAGAAACCTAAACTTCAGATTTTTATCTCGTGCCTCACCAGAGATATCAAAGCCTCAAAAGTGCGATTTTTGATATTTTTGAAAAAAATGGGATTTTTTTTTTTTTTTTTTTTTTTTTTTTTTTTTTTTTTTTTTTTTTTTTTTTTTGCGAAGAGAAAGCAAGACCCAGATCTGGAAATTGGCGTGTGATTACAAGTTCTTTCGGCTTATTTGTAAAAAAAAATATGTCACGTTGAAGTTTTCCTTGCTAGAAAAATTTCCTCTTGTAAAGGGACAAATTTTGGAAAAAAACTGAAAATTTATGCTGAAATTTCACCAATAAGGATTTATTTTCGGAAACTACTCTGTTACCAAATTTTTAGCTGAATGTATTCTGTGCAGATTGCTTTAATCCGCACTTGAATTGGAGAAATAAACGATGAGTTATTTACAATTCCTAAAATCCTTCATGTGAGAAAATGGCTAGCATGCACAAACAAAAATTAATAAAATTAAAATAACAGTCATTTTGAACTTCCATTATGTTAGGGTTGTACGGTCCCCGGTCCTATAAATTATATTTAGTACAATTTTCCTATTAAGCTGAAAAGTAAGATAAAAAAAAGTCCCGTTCAAATAACTGTAAAATTGACCGAGTTATGAAATTTTAAAAATGCATGTCTTATACCACTTTTCTGCATCTGAACACATATGAGTTCCACCATGCTTTGAGGGGTCATATACCAAGTGCTTCAAGTATTCAAAGAACTTATTTCATGTGTATCTGCACTTTAAAATAAATCGTCCAAGCATTACGATTGAATTAACTTTTATTAAGTTTCAGATTTTCTAAAATAATTGTATTTTAACATATGTTTTATATTGTAAGGATTTGAGGCTGTTTCTTTTCATGATTTCTTTTAACGAATATTATGTTATTTTTATAAGTTTTTATTTAACTTCAATGATGTTTTTCCAGTTCATAGTTTGTACTAGAACTTTAACTCACTTTCAAATATCCGATCGAGATTAAATTTTATATACCGACGTAAATCCGATGACAATCTAATATTATATTTTTTGTGGTTACTATTTATACTTATTTTACAGGATAATACAAAAAATTTCGGATAGATTACCGGCAAGAAGTTAAAGAAAAAGTTATAGATTAGATAACACAAGACTGCGAAAGTTGTGTTCTTTAACTTTTATGTATTTTTTAGCACTGAATCCGAAAATTACCTTAATTTTTAACCATCATTTCAGGATTTTTCTCAAATCATAAATTTTCAAAGTTAAAAAATAACAAAAATCGGATACTATAAAATAGAGGAGATGACTGTATTTTTTAACTTATGATAATTGATTTTGATGCACTTAGACATTGAACACCTTGAGAGTGGACAACCTGTATATTGGTAGCAGTAAATTATGAGTTATTGGGCTGAAACGAGCCTTTTTTGCATCCGGGCCAAACATGGATTTTGGCGCCCCCCTCCCTCTTAAAAAGAAAATTTACCACGAGAATTTTACTAACTAGGGAACGTTCCCAGGTGCAAGTTGTGGATTTGAACGAGAGTGGTATCAAAAGAAAGGTCTCGTCATGTACATTAAAAAGTTCAATGGAACTACCCGTCCGAATCCAACCGTTTTTGAGATATCCTCACTTGAAGTGCGAATAAGTAAATAAATAAATTGGCAGGCAGGCATATAAATTGTTCGCAAGTTAAAAGTTTCTTTGCATTGTTTTAATCCTCTACGAATACCTTTTCCCGAGCTACGAGCAAAATCCTTTACACCCACACATTGCCAGTTATTTCTCCTCTTTTAGACAGGCATTTCGCATTCTACGAAGTTTACGCGTATGGCTGCAATCAGAGAGTTTTTCCATCTGTTTTTGCTATTTCCAGCACCTTGTTTTATGCAAATTTTTCGGCAAATGTGTGGGTGTAAAGGATTTTGCTCGTAGCTCGGGAAAAGGTATTGGTAGAGGATTAAAACAATGCAAAGAAACTTTTAACTTGTGAACAATTTATATGCCTACCTGTCAATTTATTTATTTACTTATTCACACTACAAGTGAGGATATCTCGAAAACGGTTGGATTCGGACGGGTAGTTCCACTGGACTTTTTAATGTACATGACGAGACCTTTCTTTTGATACCACTCTCGTCGAAATCCACAACTTGCACCTGGGAACGTTCCCTAGTAAGTCTAATAGCCGGATTTTGAAAATTTTAAGTGTGTAATCATTAAATACGTAATACTGAACTACGTAATGAGCTTTGTCAAATATCGATTCATTAAAACCTTGAAAACCGAACCGAAAGGAACGGAAATGGAAACCGCTTTAAACAGGTTTCTATCTTAGGAGGTATAATTGTTGATATTCTTTCTCTTGAAAATGTATTATTTTTTCTTTAAAGACCGGATTGCGTATAGAAAAATTTCATTTTCAATGATTTTACGGTAGTTGAGGTGTTTAAAGTCACAGTCATATGAATTATGGGACTAAATTAGTCACACGAAGACATCCGCAAAAAAATATTAAACCTATGGGAGCGTTCTTGACAAATATCTCGCTTGCATTTTATTACTTTTAAATAAATTTTTTTATGGGATACCTCGGATCAACATCTCATGTTGTGTTTTTGTACTTTTTCTTGTTTGATTGCATTTTTTTTTAATATTCGGGAATGAAAAACTGTTTAGAACCTGCTCAGAAATTTAAAGTATCCTCATTAAAAAAATGCAACTAAATTCGAAAAACTAAAAACGCACGACCTGAGATATCGACCTCGAATATCATCTAAAAAAATTAAATATTAAAATTCAAGCAAGAATTCTGAAAAGAATGATCCCCTAGGTTTAACATTAGGCCTGCAGAAATTATTTTAAAATACATTTTTTCATTTAGCTTATGAAGTCATATTGGGTACCTTAATTTATTGTGTAGGAAAAGTGGAGTTCAATGAGACAGGTGATCAATGCGTAAACAAAAATATTTATAATATCATAAGACGAAACGCAATATTTCACCATGATTCAAAACTAAAATATATTATATGAACTTTAAATGTCCATTGTTTTACATAAAATGTGGCTAAAGTAATAAAAAGGATATTACAAGTTAAAAATATACATTTTATTTCAAATTTCTTAGCACTTTTAAACTTTTCCAAGCTCTTCATCACATAATATTTTAATAACTAAGTTCTGCTTATTTAAACAAATACGTCACTTTGTTTTGAAGTGAGAAAGCCAATAATAATTAGAGTTGAAAGTATAAGTGGCAGTTACTTGGATTGACCTTAATTAGAGAAAAAATATATTATTATTATTAACTGCAGTTCCATTTATTTTATCACTCCGTTCTCATACGTCACTTTCCTTTTTAAATGAGTAGCTGGACAGTCGAAGTATCAGTGTTGCAGATTAAAATGTCTTAGAAGAAAATATTTAACTGCCGTACCATAATGATTAATGCGTCACTTTTCTCAAGTTTTCAGGCTTTATTTTCAGGATATTGAACCATAAATTGGGAATATTGTACGATAGCGCGTCGTTACGTAAATGATTGTTTTTACACAGGATTTATATGGATCTCCTAATAGTGGATGCATAATAATTGGATGTTGGGAATATGATTTTTGGATGATCAAAATCTATTGTGGTGTTCTGATGGAGACGTAAACCAGCGAGAGCTGTGGATTGACGGCAAAATTTTATATCTGTTTTATGCTCTTTCATTCTTTTTTTTTGGTATTATTTTGGTCATTCCTGTATATTCCACTGCTATCACTTCTAAAAAGAATGGCATATACACCAGCTAATTCTTTCTGTGTTGGATCTATTTTCGTACAAATTTCGTACAAATTTCGTACAAATTAATTTCCTTGGAGGACAGGTTATTAAATTTATATTCTCTTTCAGTAGAGCATATCCAAGGCTCGCACCGTTCCTAAAATTTTCGCACTTTGCTACCAGTATTTTACATACGAATTCTTCGTGGTAGATTCCTTTAACTTTTATAATAAAATTATACAACAACGATTATCGTTTTAATTTAGTGGTAGGAAAGTGCGAAAATTTTAAGAACGGTGCGAGCCCTGCATATCTCAACTTTTCGTACAGTCCAGGGAAATAGTTAAACTTGTTGTATATAATTTTTTATGGTTTACTGTTTTGATATTTTTATGAAAACTGAATTCATAGATAAGTTTATTAATGAGGATTGTTGAAAACCCGAACAAGAAAACAACGAAAACCTCAATATTGACAGAAATATTTATAGGAAATCGATCAGATGAAATAAAATACGATTCCGTATAATAGTTCATCACCATTTTTAAATAAAATTTCAGCTTACAAATTTTATATTAGATGAGCTTTTAAAGTATGTTCTGATAAACATTTAGAAAAAAGAGCTTAATACCATCAGAAGTATCGCTGAAGAAAATGGTTTTTCAACAATCCTCATTAATAAACTTATCTATGAATTCAGTTTTCAGGAAAATATCAAAACAATAAACCAAAAAGAAATGATATACAAAAAGTTTAACTATTTCCCTGGTCTGTACGAAAAATTAAGATATGCTGAACTGAAACGCAATAAAATTTAATTGCCTGCCCACAAAAAAAAAAAAAAAATTCAAATTGTTAACTTGTACGAAAATAGATAGAACGGAGATGAATTAGCTGGTGTATCTGCCATTCATTTTAGAAATGATAGCAACAGAATAATGAATAAATAGGGATGGCCAAACGAAACCTAAAAAAAAAAAAAAAAAAAAAAAAAAAAAAAAAGAATCAAAGAGCATAAAACAAATAATTTTTTTGTCGTCAATCCACAGCTCTCTCTAGTTTAATTCTCAATCAGAACATCACAATATATTTTGGTCAGCAAAAATCATATTCCTAACATCCAATTATTACGCATCCAAATGCTATTAAAGAATCCATAGAAATCCTGTAAAAAACAATCATGTATGTAACGACGTCCTATCGTACAATATTCCTAATTTATGGTACAATATTCTTAAATAAATTTTGAAATTTGAAAGGACATAAAAGATGATAATGACGGCAGTAGTATTGGCGTCACTTTAACGAGAAGTGAGTAGTTTTTTGCTGGATGTGAAAATCGTACTGCTGGACGAGGGGTAATTTTGAATACGTACTCTTGGACGAGGGGTAAATTTTTGAAATCGTACTCTTCGACGAGGTGTAATTTTTTTAGCGAGGGGCGTGTCCGAAAACGTCCTCTTGAACGAGGGTCTGAATTTTGAAGGTGGCGTGTCCGTAAATGAACTATAAGATGAGGGGTAAATTTTTTTCGCGTGTAGAAGGCGGTTTCTTTTACGAGAAGGGTGGGGATGATAATGGTCACGTGTTAGAGGAGAGGGGTGATATTGGTGTTTCGGTTTTACTAGGGGGAGGAAGTGCGGGATGACCATATTTACCTGCTAGACGAGAGGGGTGGATTTAAGTTTCGGTTACTGAAAGTATGACGTAACCAGTGGATTTCAATTTAATTTCATGGAATTTATTTTTTATTTAAATGAACTTAATTTTAATTTAACTAATTATAAGCGAGTTTATTTTTTATTATCATTTAAACAAATTTAACTTTTAATGAATGAATAGTTCAGAATTTTTAATTGGTTTCAAGCTTTTTTTTTTTTAATTGATTATTTTTACATTGATTATTTTTTTTTAATTGGGAACATTTTTACTGAATGCATTATTTTCATGATGACGTAATCGGTAATTCGAATTTATTTATCTGCGTGAATTAATTAAAAAAAAAAAAATAAGCTGATTAATTTTTAAATTGATTTTAAGCGTTTTGAATTGAATATTAACTGAATTTTTTAAGACATTGATTATTTTTTTAGAATTAGGAAACTTGTACAAATGCTTAACCCAAGGATTCGAACTCGCATACTCTTGGTCAGTAGATGAACGCGTTTTCCAAACACACTACACTTGTCTTCTTTTTGGAATCGATTCTATTCTTTAAGAAATACCTGTGTTTCAGGTTGTGGGGGGGAAAACGGCATGCATGCACAGGCATTTTTGAGCAGCACTTCAGCGATAGTTTTGAGAATAAATATATTTACAAAGACTTATTTGCGCTATTTGGATACATTTTTAGACAAATGTCTTTAATTGATTTACTTGTTAAAGGTATTTGAGCGCAAGCATGACTTAAGTTGGCTCTAGATTTGAACAATGTGGCTTTTATAGGCATTTAGAATTTTCTCAGGAATAGTTTGTACTACCTTTAATATACTCCTTTTCGTGTTACAAAACAGACATTTTCAACTCACTTTAATGTTTTATCTTCGGCAAAATATCTTTTAATCCGTATTGCTTCATTTTTAAAGTCGGAACATACTTTAATTTTTTTACTAAACGTGTAAAATATTTTTTTTTATTTTACTGAACATAAGAATATAAATTTTTCATATTGTGATACGATAAAAAATTTTATTTTCTGAACACTTATAATACTGTTTCACTTTTCTGAACTTAGAAATATAATCTGATTGCATTTATATAATTATTTCTGATCCTAAGAATATTTTTAATACGTTAAATTATTTTCAATTTATCGAACAAGTGATCGTTTTTTCAATTTACTGAACATAAAACTATCTTTTTCATTTTACAGAAGATAAAAGTATTTTATATTTTAACATAAAAATCAATTTTTCTAAACATAGAAATACATTTTTCATCGAAGCATCTTTTTCTGATATTCTGAATGCAATTATATTTTTCATTTTACTGAACAAAGAAATATCTTTTCCTGACATTTATTGCTTACACACTAATCCTATAAATATTTTTGATTTCCTGAAGATATCTTTTTCATTTTATTAAACCTATGAATAATTCTTTCTTATTTTCTGTACTTAAAAATGTTTTTTTTTAAATAAAGATAATGTCTTATCTCCCCATGAGTATATATTTTTTTAATTTTGCTGATTTTAGAAATATTCTGATAGCATACATATTTTTTAATTTCTTTAACACAAAATATTTTTTTTCTTCCTTTAAAAAGTATATCTCTATTCATCTTGATTGAAAAATGAAACAAATGCAAAATTATATAATTTATTACGCGTAAAAAATGTATTTGTAAAACTTACAATCCCTAAAATAAATTATTAAAGACATGTCTTTTTTTCTAAAATCGAACTTTTTTCCCCTCGCAAAATGACAAACCAAAATATACTTTCAATGCGTATTGTTACTAGGTTTATATTAAAGTTTTTTATATTTCTAACAAACCGGAATTTACTTTTAATTTGGACTTACAATTTTTTTTTTAAATTTTTGACAAAATAAATATACTTTGATTTTTTTCTGAAACTCATTTTTAACTTATTCCTTAATGTTGAATCAATTAATTTATATCTTGTATGTTTTTAAAGTTTTAAATACAAAAAGAAAAAATTATTTTTAATTTAGTAATACTTTTTTATCTGAACTGTTACAAATTTTAAGAAACGGAAATTATCCACTTTGTGCTCACAAAGCAACCTTTATTTCTTTTCAAAGCGTGTTTTCTTCAATTAAAGTTTATGTGTTTGAGAAACCAGAACATATTTTACAGTTTTCATTAAACACCAGCCGAAATTCTAAATTCTTAAGACTAAATTTATTAATTTTATCGTATGCTCGAAATCTGAATTACTAAAGAACGTAATAACTGACAATTTTTTAGAACAAAATATAGCTTATTTTTAAGCAAACACTTTTAAAAAAGTTTAATATATTCTTAGTTAACTTAGGAGTTTAACAGAATAATAGCATACTCAAGTTGACTTTTTACCATACACCTATTGATTTCATACACTTTTCTCGACTTATTTATGGATCCTTGTTTTCCGCACTTTTTTTCTTGATTAATGTGTAATGGATAACTTTTTAGTAATTTTTATTCTTTTGTATAGCTATTTTAATTAACTAGTCACCTTGCTAATGTTAAAAACTTTTCTTTTAAAAAATAATAATGAGTTTCTAGTCTTCAGAAAATGAAAATAGAAATATATTTTTTTTATACTTCGATCCTTTTAACATTTTTTCCTAATCACAAAACTATTTTCCTAGAAAACTATCCCTTTTTAACTGAATATATTTTTTTCCTAAGCACAAAACATTTTTCCCTAAATATAAATCTTTTTTTTTTTACTGAACTAAAATCTTTTTTCCAAACACAAGACATTTTTGCTGAAGTTAAAACTTTCTCCCTACAAAAATATCATTCGTTTTAACTGAATTTTTTTTTCCAAACACATTTTTATTTTTTATTTTACAGAACTGAAAACTTTTTTTCCCAAACACAAAATTTTTGTACTGAACTTAAAACTTTTTACCTAAACACAAATCTATTTTACTGTGCTTCATACTTTTTTCCTAAACATAAAACTTTTTCCCTTCTCCAAACATTTTTTCCTAAACAAAAGACTTTTTAACCTAAACATAAAAAAAATTCCCAAACACAAAACATTTTTTTTCCTAAACATAAACTTTTTCCCAATCACAAAACATTTTTTCCTAAACAGAAATCTATTTCACTATACTTCATACTTTTTTCCTAAACATAACACTTTTTTCCTAAACATAAAACTTTTTTCCTTCTCAAAATATTTTTTTCCTGAATTTAAAACATTTTGTCCTAAACACTAGACTTTTTTACCTAAACATAAAAAAATTTCCCAAACACAAAACATTTTTTTCCGAAACATAAACTTTTTCCCAATCACAAAACATTTTTTCCTAAACATAAACTTTTTCCAATCACAAAATATTTTTTCCTAAACATAAACCTTTTTTCCTACACAAAACTTTATTTTTCCTCATCGAATGAAATTGCACTTAGATTTTCAAAAATTTAGGTACAGAAACAGGAATTCACCATACTATTCCTATACTCTAATTGACTTTATACCATACGCTTTTCATACACTTTTCACGAATTATTTATGGCTTTTTGATTTTCCCAATTTTTTTTCTGATTAACATATAATGGATAATTATTTTTAGTAAATTTTATGCTTTAGTATCACTATTTTAATTAACTAGCCATCTTGCTTAAGTTTTTATACAGGTAAATTAACTACACACTTCACCGAAAACCTATATTTTGTATTTGTTCTTAACGTGTTTTGTTATATTATTGAGAGTTTTTTAGTGAAATTTTACGAAAGTATAAATTTTTCTATACATTAATATTAAGTGCTTAGTTTTTTAATTATTATAGGTATAATCTTAAATTTTAATAATTTACACATATAGTTTGTGTGTGAATATAATATTTATTAGGGAAACATTTAAAGACCCTACATTTATTTTTTAATTTCGTTTTAGCACATTTTATAATATATGTTTAAGATTACCTAGCTTACATAACATAATCTTATACATACTATTATTTACTTTTAGGAAATCTTAGTTGTTTCTTTTATAATTTTACACTATATGATTGATTTTGCATGTTTCTCATACTATTGCGAAGAATATATTATATGAACTTTAGTTATAATAGTTAATGATTTATTCTTTATGCATAGTATGCTTGAATATAACCTTTAATTTCATGTAATAATTTATATCTTTAAAAATGTCTACATTATAATTTGACTTATAGCTTTTATAACAGTCAGATTAGACACTGTTTGATATCATTTCAATATTATATTGCTCATACGTCTGTTTTCCAAAATACGCGAGGTCACGTGTCAATCTGTTTTATATTGTAACCATTATTTTTTATTACATAATAGATATTTATGTAATACTTTAAGATTAATTTTTTTCATTTAGTTGCTTTAATTGATATGAAATGAACGTTTTCATAGAAAAACTTCTGTTTGTGCGTAATTTTTGAACTAAAAGAAATAACAACATATTTTTTGTATTTTTTTTTTTTCGTAAAATATATTTCTTTTATGTATGTTTCTTTCTTTAAGATTTTTTCCTGTAAAAGATATTTTTTGTAAAATGTTTTAGTACGTTTTATAAAAGTTTTTGTGCATTCTTCCTTGTAAATTTTTTATCTACTTTTTTCATGTAATATTTTGAAATATGTATTTTTTCATGTAATGTTAAAGATTTTTCATGTATATTTTTTAATTAATTTTTTCAAAACATTTTTTTTGCAAGAATTTTTATCTCGTGATTTTCTTTAAAGTTTTTTTTTTTTCATTTGGTGACATTTTTATTCATTATTTAATTTTTAAAACTGTTTTTACATATTTTTGAATTCTTCCTTGGTATAAAATTTCTATTTGATTCTTAAGGGATTCAATTGATATTTAGTGTTTTTTTGCTTTTCAGAGTATATTGTGTTAAGACTCAGACGTATTATTTAAATTTAAAACTTTGGATAGCTATGCAGAAATTATATGGTTTATGTAAATCGTGTGTATGCGAGCGTGTGTGTGTGTTGTATATATCACGATAAAAAAATATATTGTTATTTCTTTTAGTTCAAAAATTGCGCATAAACAGAGTTTTTCTATGAAAAATTTCATTTCATTTGAATTAACCTTTAACTGATGTGACTAAAATTCGTCACACAACTGATGTGATCCGGTCTCTCAGACCCCTCGAACAAAATGAATTAAAAAAATAATTAAATTTTGATCTAACAATATCGTTGTACTTCTCTTAGGAGCATGTGAATGAAATTGCATGAAAAAAGTATTTTATTCATATTATTTAACTTCAGTACAGAAAAGTGAAAAGTTGTAAAAGTGTTTACTGCTGGGGGTCGCGGGGTCTAGGAGACCGTGTGACATCAGTTAAAGGTTAAAGCAACTAAATGAATAAAAATATTCTTAAGGTATTGTAAAAATATCTATTATGCAATAAAAAATAATGGTTACAATAAAAAAAAACATTGACACGTGATCTCGCGTATTTTGGAAAACAGAAGTATGAGCAATATAATGTTGAAATGATATCTAATAGTGTCTAATCTCACTGTTGTAAAAGCTATAAAATAAAAATATAATGTAGACATTTTTAAAGATATAAATTATTACATGGAATTAAAGGTTATATTCAAGCATACTATGCATATAGAATAAACCAATAACTATTATAACTGAAGTTCATTTAATATATTCTTCACAATAGTTGGAGAAATATGTAAAATCAATCATATAGTGTAAAATTATAAAAGAAACAACTAAGATTTCCTAAAAGTAAATAATATTATGTATAAGATTATGTTATGTAGGCTAGGTAATATTAAACTTATTATAAAATGTACTAAAACGAAATTAAAAAATAAATGCAGGGTCTTTAAATGTTTCCCTAATAAATATTATATTCAAACACAAACTATATATGTAAATTATTAAAATTTAAGATTGTACCTAATAATTAAAAAAAAAAAAAACTAAACACTTAATATTGATGTATCGAAAAATTTATACTTACGTAAAATTTCACTAAAAAATCTCAATAATATAACAAAATACATTAAGAACAAATACAAAATATCGTTTTTCGGTGAAGTGTGTAGATAATTTATCTGTATAAAAACTTAAGCAAGATGGCTAGTTAATTAAAATAGTGATACTAAAGCATGAAAATTACTAAAAATAATTATCCATTATATGTTAATCAGACAAAAATTGGGAAAAACAAAAAGCAATAAATAATTCGAGAAAAGTGTATGCAAATGAACTGGCGTATGGTAAAAAGTCAATTAGAGTATAGAAATAGTATGGTGAATTCCGGTTTCTATACCTAAATTTTTGAAAATCAAATTGTAATTTCATTCGATGAGGAAAGAAGGTTTGTGTAGGAAAAAAAAAATTATGTTTCGGAAAAAATATTTTGTCATTGGAAGAAAGTTTATGTTTAGGAAAAAATGTTTTTGATTGGGAAAAAGTTTATGTTTAGGAAAAAAAATTTCTGTTTGGGAAATTTTTTTATGTTTAGGTAAAAAAGTCTTGTGTTTAGGAAAAAATGTTTTAAGTTCAGGAAAAAATATTTTGAGAAGGAAAAATTTATATGTTTAGGAAAAATATATATGTTTAGGAAAACAGTATGAAGTATAATAAAATAGATTTGTGTTTAGGAAAAAATGTTTTGTGATTGGAAAAAAGTTTATGTTTAGGAAAAAAATGTTTTGTGTTTTGGAATTTTTTTTATATTTAGGTTAAAAGACTTGTGTTTAGGAAGAAATGTTTTAAGTTTAGAAAACAATGTTAAGAGAAGGGAAAAAGTTTTGTGTTTAGGAAAAAAATTTTAAGGCACTAGAAAAATTTTGTGTTTGAGAAAATAGTTTTCAGTTCAGTAAAAAAAGTCTTGTGTTTGGAAAAAAAAGTTTTCAGTTAAAAAAATGATATTTTTGTAGGAAAAAAAGTTTTAACTTAAGTAAAAATGTCTTGTGTTTGGAAAAAAGATTTTAGTTCAGTAAAAAAAAAAAAAGGGGGTTTATATTTAGGAAAAAAAGTTTTGTGTTTAGGAAAAAAATATATTCAGTTAAAAAAAGGATATTTTTCTAGGAAAATACGTTTGAATTAGGAAAAAATATTAAAAGGATCAAAGTATTAAAAAATATATTTCTATTTTCATTTTCTGAAGACTAGAAACTCATTATTATTTTTAAAAGTAAAGTTTTTAACTTAAGCAAGATGACTAGTTAAATAAAATAACTATACAAAAGAATAAAAATTACTGAAAAATTATCCATTACACATTAATCAAGTAAAAAGTGCGGAATACAAGGATCCATAAATAAGTCCAGAAAAGTGTATGAAATCACCAGGTGTATGGTAAAGAGTCAATTTAAGTATTTCAACAGTCTGGTAAATTCCTCAGATAACTAAGAATATATTAAATTATTTTAAAAGTGTTTTCTTAAAAATAAGCTATATTTTGTTCTAAAAAATCGTCAGTTATTATATTCTTTAGTATTTCAGATTTCGAGTATACGATAAAATTAATAAATTTAGTCTTAAGAATTTAGTTTAGAATTTAGGCTGGTATTTAATCAAAACTGTAGAATATATTCTGGTTTCTCAAACACATAAACTTTAATTTAAGAAAATACGCTTTGAAAAGAAAAAAAAGGCTGATTTGTGAGGACAAAGTGGATAATTTCCTTTTTTTAAAATTTGTAACAGTTCAGATAAAAAAGTATTACTAAATTAAAAATATTTTTTTTCTTTTAGTATTTAAAATTTTTAAAATATACAAGATATAAATTAATTGATTCAACATTAAGGAATAAGTTAAAAATGAGGTTCAGTAAAATATCAAAGTATATTTAGTTTTTCAAAAATTAAAAAAAAAATCGTAAGTCCATATTAAAAGCAAATTCCGGTTTGTTAAAAATACAAAAAACTTTAATATATACGTAGTAATAATACGCATTGAAAGTATATTTTGGTTTGTCATTTTGCGAGGGGAAAAAAGATCAATTTTAGAAAAAAAAGACATGTCTTTAATAAAATATTTTAGGGATTGTAAGTTTTACAAATACATTTTATCGCGTAACAAATTATATAATTTTGCATTTGTTTCATTTTTCAATCAAGATAAATAGAGATATACATTTTAAAGGAAGAAAAAAAAAGTATTTTTATGTTAAATAAATTAAAAAATATGTATGTTATCACAATATTTCTAAAATCAGCAAAATTAAAAAGAATATACTGATGGGGGATAAGACATTATCTTTATTTCAAAAAACATTTATAAATACAGAAAATAGGAAATAATTATTCATAGGTTTAATAAAAAGGAAAAGATATCATCAGAAAATTAAAAATATTTATAGGATTAGTGTGTAAGCAATAAATGTCTGGAAAAGACATTTCTTTTTTCAGTAAAATGAAAAATAAAATTGCAATCAGAATATCAGAAAAAGATGCTTCTATGGAAAAATGTATTTCTATGTTTAGAAAATGTATTTTTATGTTGAAAAATAAAATACTTTTATCTTCTGTAAAATAAAAAAATAGTTTTATGTTCAGTAAATTGAAAAAAGGATAACTTGTTTGATAAATTGAAAATAATTTAATGTATTAAAAATATTCATAGGATCAGAAATAATTATATAAATGCAATCAGAGTATCAAAGAAAAGATATTTCTAAGTTCAGAAAAGTGAAAGAGAATTATAAGTGTTCAGAAAATAAAATTTTTTATCGTATCAAAATATGAAAAATTTATATTCTTATGTTCAGTAAAATAAAAAAAAATATTTTACACGTTTAGTAAAAAATTTAAAGTATGTTCTGACTTTGAAAATGAAGCAATACAGATTAAAAGATATTTTGTCAAAGATAAAACATTAAAAAAGCGTTGAAAAAGTCTGTTTTATAACAAGAAAAGGAGTATATTAAAGGTAGCACAAACTGTTCCTGAGAAAATTCTAAATGCCGATAAAAGTTACAATGTTCAAATCTAGAGCCAACTTTTAAGTCATGCTTGCGCTCAAATACTAGTAAATCAATTAAAGACATTCGTCTAAAAATGTATCCAAAAAGCGCAAATAAGTCTTTGTAAATATATTTATTCTCAATACTATCGCTGAAGTGCTGTTTAAAAATGCCTGTGCATTCATGCCATTCTCCCCCCCCCCCCCCCCCCCCACACACACACACAACCTGAAAGACAGGTATTTCTTACAGAATAGAATCAATTCCAAAAACAAGACAAGTGTAGTGTGGTTGGAAAATGCATTTATCTACTGACCAAGAGTATGGGTGTTCGAATCCTTGGGTTAAGCTGTTGTACAAGTTTCCTAATTCTAAATAATACTCAATTTTTTAGAAAATTAAGTTAAAATTCAATTCAAAAAGCTTAAAATCAATTTTAAAATAATCAGCTTATTTTTTTTTTTTTTTTTTTTTATTTAATTCGTGCAGTTAAATAAATTCGAATCACCGATTACGTCACCATGAAAATAATGCATTCAGTAAAAAGCTTCCCAATTAAAAAAAATAATCAATGTAAAAATAATCAATTAAAAAATAAAAATAGCTTTGAAACCAATTAAAAATTCTGATCTAATCATCCATTAAAAGTTAAGTTTGTTAAAATTAAAATTAAAATTATTTTTTTTCTGATTAGTTAAATTAAAATTAAGTTCATTTAATATTAATTTAGTTCATATTTCATAATAAATTCCATGAAATTAAATTGAAATCCACTGATTACGTCACACTTTCAGAAACCGAAACTTAAATCCACTCCTCTCCTCTAGCACGTAAATATGGTCATCCCCCACTTCCTCCCCCCTCGTAAAACCGAAACTCCAATACAACCCCTCTCCTGTAAAGCGTGACCATTGTCATCCACCACTTCCTCCCCCCTCGTACAAGAAACCGCCTTCTACACGCGAAAAAATTATTTACCCCTCATCTTATATTTCATTTTCGGACACGCCCCCCTTCAACCCCCCCCCCCCTCGTCCAAGAGGACGTTTTCGGACACACCCCTCGCTTAAAAAATTTACCCCTCATCTTATAGTTCATTTTCGGACACGCCCTTTGCTAAAAAAAATTTTACCCCTCGTCCAAGTGTACGATTTCGGACACGCCCCTGGCTAAAAAATTTACCCCTCGTCCAAGAGTACGATTTCAAAAATTTACCCCTCGCACAAGAGTACGTTTTCAAAATTACCTCTCGCCCAACAGTATGATTTTCACATCCAGCAAAACACAAATCAACTCTCGCAAAAGTGACGCAAATACTACTGACCGCGCTGGAAATTATGGGCGGCCGTGCTCGGCAGTCACAGAGGTGAATGCTGAGATCATCCAAGACACGATCATTGTACATCCACATCGTACAACTATTTCCAAATAAGATTCAGATTAAAAAACGCCTCACTATTTGTGCTATGATTTCACTAGAGACGTTTGTGATACTAATGGGCCACAGCTTAAAGTCGGCGATATTGATGTGGCACATATTTTGTTTTCCAACGCATTATATTTTTCCGTCGATGTCTTCTTCAATTAAAAAAGAGCAGAACTGATGCATTTAGGGAAGGAAAGCTCATTTTTTCTTACTGCAAAAGCTTATTACAACACACTACATCCTGCATTATTTTGAGACGATACTCAAAGCCTTTAGGGATTACATAAACGCTTTGTGTTTAAAGCAAGACGACGCCAGATCGAACGTTTGCTACAACACACTATTTTGGTATTCTTTGTTATTTTGAGGCGATAAACAAAGCCTTAAGCGATTCCAGGAACATAGCGCGTTTCAAACCAGACTATGCTACATTGAACGAACAAAGCGTTTAATACCCTCAACAAGCATTTCGTTTATCGTGTCATTGCTTAAGAATATAAAATGGGCGTAAGAAGCGGCTTGCATTGGCCTTCTTAATCGCTAGATTTGAACATGTGACATTTGAACTATGTGGTTTTTTTTATGATTGCTGAAACACCCAAGGTACTACAAGAATCCACAAATGACATCGGAACTAGTTCAATACATCTCTGCTGCATTGGAGTCCATTTCGGATGAGAAGCTGTAGTGTGTTTTTTCAAATACTGTTCTCTTTAACCTCTAATTTGGTATGTCATATTGCCGTAAATAGCGGTTATTTAGAAAATAACTTTTTTTTTCTGTTTTTACAATAAATTTTGACTTTCCTCTTTTTCTTTTTTTTTTTTTTTTTTTTTTTAGTAGAATGCAGCGGCATATGTCACTGACATGTGTAACTCTGTCTTGCAATTATCTGTACAAAAAAATTGTAGACTATTTACCCAAGCGTTAAATTTATATCGCTTTACGTGTTTTAGTCAGTCCCATCATTTTTAGGACTTCTGGTATATATATGTGTGTGTTCGTGTGCCTTTTGCAATTATAAAGTGGGTCATGCACCAATTTATTAGTGAGTATTTATTGGTTGAAATTTGACGAGCATTCAGAATAAGAGAAAAATACAACATTCCTGTTGTGAAAACATATAGATTTATTTCGTACATTCGAAAATAATCTTCCTTGATAGTAGTTTATTTCTTTATTTCATAATTATCCAAATTTTTTTAAGAAGTTTTCATGAGCTGCGCGTATTTTCGATCAAAATTAAATTTGAAAATTCCTTGAAAAAGTATTTAGAGAAATTCCAAGCACAAAAATCAGCATATCGTTCATAAGATTTCAAATTAGTTTGAGAAAGGCCAAAATCAATAAAGCTGTATTTCAAGAATTCTCCCTCAATTTGCATGTATTATTTAAGATTCAAAGAAATGGTAATAAACCAGAATAATTCATTTTTTTTTTATATTTTCGAACGCATCCTTAGATTTCTGATTCGTGTAGTTTGTTCATATTGTAGTTTGTTCATATATGTTTGTTCATATCTGTACATTATATGTATTGTATTATCTTTATTCCATAATTTCATTTAACTCAACTACAGGCTAAAAGTATTATCAGTTTCATGAAATCATACGAATTTATTTTAAATCATCAATTAGTCCGATTTAATAATTCTATATAGTATTGTATAAAAATGAGTACATAGCTGCTAAACTTCCGGTTTTTCAAATTTAAGCAAACATAAGTCAAGCAGCAAATTTTGTATAATTAATGAAATCCGATTGCTATCACATAGAAAAAGTGTACATCTCATTAAATAAATTTTCTTAATTAAACCATGCTTATTTGACATTAGAAAATCCGAAAGGTTGACAACTATTTCCGTAAAACAATCTTTAGGCAGTCTAAGATTTTTAGGTATCATACTTTTTGAAGTTTCGAAAAACTATAACTTTATTAACATTTTAAGAAAAATAATGCACAGAACAAACAAATGGTTTTCATTTTTATAAGAGATTTTTATCTCTAAATGTAACAATTCTTAACTTTTTGCCTCTAATAGGAAACCTGACGTTGGATGAACAGCAGCAATTGTTATGTAACAGACGTTTGGCAAAAAAAAAAAAAAAAAAAAAAAAAAAAAAAAAAACGCAAACTAGCATTAGTTTCTTTTGAAACAAAATACAGCTATTCCTTTTGATTTATCTCTTATACATAGCTAACAAGTAGCATAAAATGTCACTTTGAACTTACATTTTGTGTTAGAGAAGTATGATGTTTAAAACGAACATTAATATGCAACTACATAAATTCTAAACTCCGAAATCAACTAGCTATTTGTAAAATATATTTGTTTTAGATACACTCTAATATAATAGATGGCTCTACCTGTACTAACTGCTGCATGTATATAAAGCTGGCCTTTACAGAATAAATATGTAATGTTCCCTGTCTTAAATGTTCAACTTACCAAGTATGTTTAATATGAAAGACAGATTTATTTGAGTTATTATTTATTCTCATGATCATGTATATTCACTATATTTGAGTTTAATTGGCTATGGACCAGCCCAGGGAAGGAGAATAAACTGAATTAGTAAAATAGTTAAGCTAATAGTCAATTTAATTCGAAAAAAATATTTTATAATTAAAATTGTAATTTTAACCACATAGTCAATTAGGCTTAACTAGTATGTGACTGCAGTGTGTTTATGAATATATATATTTTTTAATTATTTTAACTCTTAATCTTGTATTTAAAATAAATAATTAGACATTTTTATCTGAGAATAAATTATTTTAATAGATAAAATGACAAGAATTTCCTTTTAAAATAATTTTGTCGAGTTTACTTTAATTGGAATGAAAAGCAGAGTAAATATATCAGGTGCAGACAGCACCGTGCGAAAGGAGGGGGCGCCAAATTTACGCTACTAATTTCTCTCCCCCCTCCCCCCCCCAATGAAAGTACATACATTTTTCGTTTCAAAGTTATTGCATCGCTCATATTTGCTTTTCATTCAGTACTTTAGATTTCATGATTTTATAATATAATTTTGTGATATCTTATTTCAGATTTTCGTAAACTTTTGCACTCTGCGGTCCCTTGTACATCGTATGCAAAAGTTTGCGCTGCCCCCCACCCTAAGTGATTATGAATTGCTAACTTAATCTCATCCCATCACATGGGATCATTCTTATAGACATTCGGTCATAACTTTGCTGCTAACCCTTTCAAGAGGGTATCCCTTACACAAATTTTATATGGTTGGCACCGATTTTTTTAAACAGTTCCCTTTACTTGTGATAATCCACAAAATGCTCTAATTAAAAAGACAAATATCACATTTATTTATTAATGGTGCCAAACACAAATTCCACAAGCACCATTTGGCGATGCATATATGCATCAGTCATCCCAATAGGGTAAAAAAATGGTCTGGCTCTGGATGAAGATGCTGATTACATGAAATCTGCGGGTGTAGAAGGGCGAAAATTTTCCAAGCTAATGTTCAAGTAAACTATGCCTAGTGGAGAAATTATTAACCGCGATTGGCATACGGATAACTTAATTAAGGAAATCACTATATTTTATTTTCCCTGTTTATTATTCAGCAATTATAATGATCGCTCTCCAAATTTAGCGAATCCAGCTTGTTGGTTTTCCAAGTGCAAAAAACTAAAGTATCATTTTTTTTCTCCTCTTCTCCAGAAAGATTAAAATGGGTCATAAAGATGGTCATGAAAAATAAAGCTATTTCTCCAGTTTACAAACAATTGATACAGATTTTATAACCTCTGAATCTTCCTTTATTTGGGGCCTAGTAGTTTGACACAACGTTTTAGATGTAATAGAAAATTTTAATGTTATTCTCAAGGGGAAAAAAAAAACTATCAATGTTTTGGGTGCCAGCAAACTGTTTGAAACACTGTGAAACACAATTCAAGCAATAAGAGAAGAAATTTTTGAACACGAAAGCAAACATTTGGCTATGTCCATAAATGTAACTCCCTAATTTGAGCGAAAAAGAGAGCGTGAATTCGCAGAACAATTTGGCTACGAACCTTCGTATTCAAATTGTGAGTGGAAATTCAAACGAAAGGATTTCCTGTTTCATACATAAAGGCTATTGAAAATCTAATAGTCCAACTTAACTGGAGGTTCACGAAACTACGAAATGTATCACAATAATTTGAGTTTCTGAATAGAGAGAATCTAAAATCAGGTACCGAATCTGTTAACATTGCCTAGACCTTGCAAATAAATATACTGCTGACTTAAATTGATCTGAATATTTAAACGAGCTTTTAAAAGCAAAACCTTTATTTCCATCATTGGATAAGAACTTTTATAAAATGGATCATTCTGAAATTCTTTAGCCACTCCATAATTTTGACTTAGGAAGCAACAAGGAATTGCAAAAGCATGAAAATAGCGTACTGGATTTTTATAAGCATTCCAGTAACCACTGTATCAGCCGAAACGTCACTCGGTTAACTGAAAATAGTAAAAAAATACTTAAGATCTGAGAAGAGAGATTAAGCAACACGAGTTTACTTTTTATTTAATTCAGTGTGACGCAATCTTTAAAGGGACGGTTTACCTTAAAATTTGTCAAAAAATCGATTTTTCTTTTTTAATATTACATGAAAGCCTGTTTATTTGTGAATATTTTGACACCTCATTTTCACTCATACATATAATGATATCGCGAGATAGTGTAAATTTTATTAATATACCCAGCGCTATTACCCACAAAAATTAAAAATTTAAATAGACCAGGCAATAGGAATTTTACCTAGAAAAATTAATGGTAGTTCTGGAAATCGGCTTACTTTATGTTTTTGTGTCGCTGAATCCGAATTTGTAACTTCCCACCAAAATTTCCCCCGGTAACCCCCCTCCCCCCAATTTTGGTAAAAAGCCCCCAAAAAGGTTTTTATTAAAAAAATCTTAATTTTTTTTATTGTTTTAGGGGAAAAGTATCTAGAAATTCAGAAAGTAGACAAAATTTGCAACAAATTAGATATATGACATTATGACTTAGGATGAAGGGGAAGGGGGAACTTGCCTCGGAACATGCGCGCGGTGCTGCGTGGACTAAATTGCGCAATTCCTCTTAACCACTCACACGTTTACATTCGCCCTCCCATCTCCCCTCCGAACATTCCATATAATGTTTACTTTAAGTTTTTTGGGTCGCTGAATCCGAATTTTTAACTTACCCTCAAAATCCCCCCGCCCCTCGAAAACCCCAAAATAGTTGTTATTAACTTAAATTTCTTATTGTTTTAGGGGAAAAGCATTACGAAATTCAGAAACTAGACAAAATTTGCAACAAATAGGATAGATGACATTATGACGTAGGATAAACGGGGAGAGAGGGGGCTGCCTCGGAACATTCCCCGCGCGCTTTTCTCAAAAACCAAATTTTTTCAAAAAATCAATTTCTTGGGGGGTTGCCGGGTGAAATTTTGGTGGGAAGTTACAAATTCGGATTCAGCGACAAAAAAAAAAAAAAAAAAAAAAAAAGAGTCGAAATCCAGAACTAGTATTAATTTTTCCCGGTAAAATTCCCTATTGCCTGGACTTCATAACTTAGCGCACGTAGCGCCGCAATGCATGTTCAGAGGCAGCCCTCCCCCCCTCCCGTTCATCCTACGTCATAATGTCATATATCCTATTTGTGGCAAATTTTGTCTAGTTTCTGAATTTCGTAATGCTTTTCCCCTAAAACAATAAGAAATTTAAGTTTAAAACAACTACTTGGGGATGGGGAATTTTGGGAGGAAGTTAAAAATTCGGATTCAGCGACCCAAAAAACTTAAAGTAAACCTTATAGAGAAAGTTCGGAGGGGAGATGGGAGTGCGAATGTAAACGTGTGAGTGGTTAAGTGGAACTGCGCAAATTAGTTCACGCAGCACCGCGCGCATGCTCCGAGGCAGATCCCCCCCCCCTCCCCTTCATCCTAAGTCATAATGTCATATATCTAATTTGTTGCAAATTTTGTCTACTTTCTAAATTTCTAGATACTTTTTCCCTAAAACAATAAAAAAAGTTGATTTTTTTTTATAAAAACCTTTTTGGGGGGGCATTTTACCAAAATTTGGGTTTACGGGGGAAATTTTGGTGAGAAGTTAAAAATTCGGATTCAGCGACCCAAAAAACATATAGTAAGCGTTTTTCCAGAACTACCATGAATTTTTCAAGGTGGAGTCCCTTTACGGTCTCTATTGCCTGGACTAAAATGGCTTTGTCGCCATTTTCATATTTTCTTGACTTTCGTGTTTTAAAAATGCGAAGGTTTTTTTTTTTTTTTTTTTGTATTTCAGATAGGGATTTAAACTTTTTTGTACACGTTCTTTATTATAGAGGAGAAGGTCGAAATACCGGCCACTAGGTGTTCTGAGAATTGAGCGCAGTGCAGGCTAGAGGCGATACGTAGGGTTTGTAACTTTAATTGAGAGAAGAAAGTTACGAAACGTACGTCGCTGAAGTCTGTCTCATTTACAAACAGTAAATGCAAAAGTGTCGAAAGGACGTAATCTGGTACATAACATTTTTCAGATATGTGTTTATCATTTTTTTTTAAATATACTGATCCTATAGTGGCTTGAATTGATGATTAAGTTATTTTCTAGACATATTTAGCTCTCAATCGCCGTGTGCTCATTATCGGTATTTTATTATATGAATAGGTAATACCGGTTTTGACTTAAACATAGCAGTGATCCGAATAACGGCTACCAGGAGCGTTCTAAATACAGGCTAACCGGTGTTTGGACCTCTCTCGTTTGCTCTGCTTGAAGGGGAGGCAAATAAATCAATTTAAATAGTTCCATAATTAATAAATTAATTTAAATGGTTCAGGAATAGTTCCAGTCCCATTTCGCAATCTGAAAAAAAACCGTGGTCGCAATTCTTCAGGAGTGACTCTGGTTACCGGATCACTTCACAAAAAAGCGCTGTTGCACACTCCAAAATTGTCTTCAATAAATGTGAAGAGACAGAAGAAAAATGACGGAGGAAAACAGACGAAAGTTACAGAAATTGGATTTTTAAAAAGTGAAAAAGGAAGGTATCCAACAGAGGAAGATGATGCAATTTGTGTCTTCTGCGAGGGTGCTTTCTCTGAGGAAAAGAATGGGGGAGGGAATTCTGGGTTCAATGATAAGAATGTCATACGTGGGCCTATAGCGACTGCACCGACGCAGAGAGTGATATTATGTTTGTGATTTTTTTCAGATAAAATAATTATCATTTAATAGGAAAGCTTCTTTTGTTTTACACGTTAACTCTTAACTGCTGTTAGCGGTCTCACAGACCGCTGCTTTTTTCAATTTTCGCAGTTTAATTTGTAGTTTCCAGTTAAACTACAGACACCGGTTTAATTTTGCTTGTTTTAGACCCTAGTACCATCACTAGAGACTTCTGAATAGGTGCATTTTAAGTATAATAGTCCTGTACATAAAGTTTAGCACAAAAATAGTATTTCAGGAATTAATGTAGCTTTTTATTAATCTTCAGATTAAGCGGTCTCTCAAACCGCTCACAGTAATTATGCGATAATTTTTGTTACAGCAGTTAAGTGTTAAGGAAAAAAAAAAAAAAAAAAAAAAAAAAAAAAACCAGAAACATAATGGAAAGATGACTGTGAGAGGTAATGGTTAAGAATTTTATAAATTTGACAAAATTGCTTGTTTATTAAAAATTACGTATTTTTTCTGTGCATAAGAACTCTTATTAATCAATAAAATTTATTAAAATAACATTCTCATTGCTTAATAATTATCATTAGCTCTATTTGTGTGATCTTTTGTAAAAAAAAAACTTAGGTACCCTGTATTTAGATCCCATTTTCAAAACTCAAAATTCGTAAACTTTCGAAATTTTGCTTTTTATAAACAGAAAGTGCCTTTTAAACTGATTTTTTCTCTAAGCCGGTGTAAAACTTGTCAAGGTACCCTGCTGTCACTTTTTCTTTTACTAATTTTGAAAATTGTATCATCTAGATTGAAAACAAAAGTGGTAGCCAGTATTTGGACCTTCTCCTCTACATGAAATAAATTTGCGCATGAAATTAATCTTCAGGTTTTTTGTTAATTAAAAAAAAAAAGTATATGAAGAAAGAAGATGTGTTAGATTTCATCGTTTTACGCTAAATTCTCATACACCAGTAAAAAAAATATATATATATTAAATGTAATACCACATGTATCTAAAAATTCATGCGCAGTCCTGTGTAATACACATTTGAAAATCAAACAAAAAAAATTGGGCAAAAATATCAATTATTTTTTAAGTAGCAGGGATTTAAAAAGATTCAAATTTTTATAAACTTTAAAAATTTGTAATTAAATATGGATTTGATTTTTTTTTTAATGTAATTTTAGTTGAACATTGAAATGCAGTGAGTGCACCAGATGAACCATATTTTTTAAAATAAACAAGATTGTTAAAAAGGTAAGCTGTCCCCTTAACACGTTCACGCCGGCACGGTGGGTCACACTCGATTGTCTGAGAGTTGTCAAGTCACCGGCTTTTTGCACACCACTGTAATTTTAGAGAAAATGTTGTTCTTTAAATCGCCCAATTGTTCTAATTAAATAAAACACCATTTTTTGTATTAAAATACTGGTATCCAAAAAGCCGGAGACTTGGCAGCTCTGAGACAGTCGAGTGTGACCCACCGCGCCGGCGTGAACGCGTTAAACCTAGAAAACATAGAAAAAGTAATAAACAATTTTACTACTCTAAAAACGAGAAAATGAAATTCAAGTAAATATATTTGCCTGATATTATATATTTTATTTTAGGTTAATTAAAACATTTTATCCATTATCTTCTTTTATTACTACACTGAAATTATAATTTATTTTCAGCTTTTGTAGTATGTTCTGCAGATTTTTGTTTTTTTGTTTTGCTTTTTTAGTACTTATCGGTTAAAGGGATTACTTGTACAACAAGTAAACAAGTAAAGCGACAGGTAAACACGTAAAGGGACTACTTGTTTCCAACCTGGTTGTTAGCGATTTTTACCTTGCCAATTTCACCATTTTCTCCAACTTAAACGCTAGAAACATATAAAAAAAGTAAGAAAGTTTGATAAAATCTATAGCAAAGCATCGTGACATATCGGTACTTAACTTCTCTGCGACGAGAGCCTTTTGCTCAATCTTTAATCGTTTAATGCCGGTTTTTTAAAATAGAAAATTTTCTGTAATTGAATCGCGAAAATGCTCGCATTAAATAAGGTAAACTTTACCATAAAAAACAACTGGTGGGAATAATGAAAGATTCTGAGCACCTTAAGTGGCACGTATACCGGTCTTTCCTCTCCAAGGGGTTAAAGGGTGCCAAACCGGCGTGAAACCGCCACGCGTAACCTTCAACGAACTTGAATGGAAACATAAAGATGAATTTCGAAGCAAATCAAGGTCTAAAAAAGTATAATTTTAGGAACTCTGGTGGTGGCCCAAGGGTCATTCCAGAGTTGGAAGCACGAGATTAAGAGCCATTATTTTGAAAATCAGACAAAGTGTGATAGTTGTATTTTCTGTTTTGCTTGATTGTTTTATGATGTAGTAGATCATATTTAATCAATAATGTGCAATTTTGAAGCTCTGAAAAAATTTCCTGTATCCTGTAGAAAATGTCAAAGTTCAAGACCACGAATCCCATTTTTCATAAAATTGAAATGCCAGTATGTTTGAATTGCTATATCTCTGGAAAGCAACAACATCCCAAAATTCTTTTGTGATAAACTATTAGTATAACACTACATGCTTAGTAAAATTTACTTGGTTCCATGGATCATTGTTAATTTTCATTGCTATGTTGCCACAAAATGCACTCAAAATTACGTTTTTGTCCGTTTTCTGCACTTATTATCTTAGTTAAGCAATAGTACCCCAATTTTTTTCTTACAGAATATGAAAGTTTTCTATTAGGACAAGCTTAGTAATATAGAACTTTACCGGGATAGCGATGCTGTTAGCAGATATAACCTGTTAAAGTTCAAAAGTTTCAAAATCTGCAAGTTTTGAAATAGTCCTATCTCAAAACAGCACCACAGCTGAATAAAACAGAATATATGAGGTGGTAGTTGAACATATGTACAAAATCAGGGAAACGAAAAATAAGTGGGGTCTCATGCTATTTTCAAAAGACAAAATATGACGAACTTTACAAAAAAGCCGTGTAAATATCAGTCGTTTCCCCTAGAAGGAGAAAGAGAAAAGGGATGTTCCATTTCCTCATAGGGGAAAACACAGGAAAGGGAAACAATAACGGGATAAATCATTTTCTGATAGGGAAAATACCTGATGACACTGCCTTTTTGTAAAGTTTGTATTTTTTTCTGCAAATATCATGAGACCCCAGTTATTTTTCGTTTCCATGTTTTTGTACATATGTTCAACTACTACCTAATATATTTTGTTTTATTCAACTGTGATGCTGTTTTGAGATAGGACTATTTCAAAATTTGCAGATTTTGAAACTTTTGAATATTTAACAGATTATATCTGCTAACAGCATCGATATCTCAGTAAAGTTCTATATTACTTAGCTTGTCCTAATAGTAAACTTCCATATTCTATAAGAGAAATTTTGTGTACTATTACTTAACTAAGATAATAAGTGCAGAAAACGGACAAAAACGTAATTTTGTTTGTATTTTGTGGCAACATAACAATGAAAATTAACAATGTCCCATGGAACCAAGTAAATTATTCTAAGCATGTTGTGTTATACTAACAGTTTATGACAAAAGAATTTTGGGATGTTGTTACTTTCCAGAGATATAGCAATCCACACATACTGACATTTCAATTTTCATGAAAAAAGGGATTCATGATCTTGAACTTTGACATTTTCTATAGGAAGCAGAAAATTTTTTCAGGGCTTCAAAATTGTAGAATATTCATTAAATATGATCTACTTGAACAGAAAAAAAATCAAGCGAATTAAAATATACAACTACCAAAATATCACTTTTTTGTCTGAATTTTAAAATAATGGCTCTGAAATATAAAGCATCATGGTTTCTCTAACAATTAAGCGCAATTTTCTTTTATGTTATTTGGTTAGTTGGAATTAAAATCAAACCTTTTAACCTTTTACAGTTACAGAAATAAACGCGAAATATTTATTCAATATAATTTATTTCCGTTCATGATCTTTATTAATTTTGTAGGAATAGGAAGATGGGCGCCAAATTGAAGTACTGCTCGGAGCACAGTTTTCCGTTCGCATGGCTCTGGATGCAGAAGGTTAATTTAATCACAAACAGCTAGCTGGTAAGGAATAAGTACATTTATTAGTAGTTTACCATGAAGATGTACCTTATTTAAAAAGATTTCTGGTAGTATGTTAAGGCACGTAAGGAAGACCCAGTAAAAGATAACAGAGCACTGTCTTATATTGTTGAGTGAGTGAGTTGAACTATCTTTAATGACTTTAGAGATTTATCTAGAGGTAAAGAAACAAAGAAGATGGTAGCAGAAACCTATGAAGACAATGATATAACAAGGGAGGTTTCAATTATAAAGAAATTTGCTAACATTTGTTATATTGACTGCAAAAATATGACTGATAATCTGCATAGCACAATTACAGCGTATCCGGAGTTAAAAACAAAGGTGTTCAATCTGATAATTGCAAGGATAATTTTAGCATATTTAGCTAATCTATTTGAATCACTTATAATAACATTAAACAATTGTGGTGAAAAATTTACGATTGATAATGTTAAAATCCTTTATTCGCTGAAATATGTAAAGCTCAAAATAAATGATAGTAAGGAACATTATTTTGTTAACGAATAATTTAAAGGTCAAAGATTTTTCAAAGGAACATCTTTAAAACGTAATTTATATAGGTACAAATTTTAGATTGTAAAAACTAACTCGCACAGGTGTTGGGTATAAATCTGATATTTCAGCATTTCGGATCTAGTCTCCCTTGATCTCTTTGTATGCGGAATCCAGGGGGCTGGGTTTACCACAGTCACCTTTATGCCCCCACTTGCAGCCAAGAAAGGAACGGGGCCGCCACACACAAATTCAATGGCCCCGCAGCATCTCGAAAACTATTGGAGATCAGGTCGTTGTGTTGCAATATGTTGGACAAGATGGTTGTGTCAGGTGATTCAGCGAACCTCTTCAGCGTCCCCATGAACCCGGTGTTAACAGGCCATTCATAGGATAGACGGGCTCAAAGCCGACCCCAGGGTTTTCTGGACATGATTGCTTTACCAAAATATCTATGAAGGTAAGCACTTTCCCTTCAGCAATGGATGGGAAAATAAATGCCGCGAGTAAGCCCATGGAATATGGTAAATCTCTCCAACGCGCATAGGACGCTATACTATTGCTACTTTCGAATAAGGTCAGTCCTCCTCCGACTCCAAGCCTGTGAACTTTATCTCCTGTCCGCTGGTTCCGGATGCAGGCATATCTTCCAGAGAAGGCGTGCAGTACCAACGAGAATGACATGGAAACTACATCCCGAGCGCATACACAGGCTCAAGTCATGTATAATGTAAATACATTTTGTAAAATATTTGTTTTGGGGCCAAAACAACCTAAAAAGGAGAAAACTTATGTAGCGGATGTGTATGTTACTAAGTCTAATCCGTACCTTAATATTTGTAATGGATTCTTATGATTCTTATCACATGACTCCATATAAACAATTAATTGATAACTATACCAAACCTAGTATTCTACTAATTAAAACAGCAAAGTTCAGTGATAGAATTTAAGAGTTAGAGTATGAAATATTCCTTTTCTCGTGAAATGGAAAAAAAGTGCATGTAATTTTAAGCAATCTTTTACATGCGCCAAAACTAACGAAAATTTGATGTCCATTAAGCAGTTAAAAAAACCCTTTTGAATTGGTTAGTACATTTACAGGAAACGTTTATTTCTAGTGGAACGGGTGCCACTGACAATTTGCATTATCTCGATATCAGTAATGATTACGATTTAAATGCTCCTCAAAATAGGTCATATGATTTATTGTATAATATGGTAGCGAATAAAAGTGAAGGACGACGAACGATAAAATTCATAGATAGGATTGAAAGGACATTAAGTATAAAACTATGAGCTTGTGCATCATGTAGTAATGGCAAATTGTTAGGCAGCCTTTCCTAAGGGAGAGCTAAGCGAGCCAAAGTATTATTAGGTATTGCGTAGAATGACTTGTGTGAATAATGAATTTCATCAATTGGTGGTTCTCATCGATGATATATCGTGAATGACTTTTTTTTTTTTTTAAGCATATATCTGAACTGTTTGAGAAATTCAAAGCATCCTCTTTAATATAAAGCTGCGAGTTGCTGACGACAGCTTTTTCGATAATCGTTGCCACATATTAATCTCGGAAAATGAAACATTTGAAGTTACTAAAAAAATTTAATAGCTCGAAAATTATTTGTCAGAAAATTGTTAGAGAAACTGCGTTAGAAAGATAAAAAATTATATTTTTCTTGATATAAATTTGAAATCTAATGATTATGCAGTTTTTCCCATATTGAATTTCAAAAATTACGAAATTTCACAATGGAGTACCATAGCGAAACCTTAACGCGTAAAAAGATAATAATAACGGCAATGTGTCCTGACGTGTATACTGGCTATGGCATGAGTCACAAATTATAGTAGCCTTATTATTCTGTTAAAATATAAAAGTGAATTATGATGTCACGAGTGCATGATTTTTATTTAATTCTCGACAAATATTAGATGCGCCATTTCTTTTTAGTTGTGAATAATATAGGTTAATTCACGTTATTAAAAAATGTAGCTATAAACATATAAATAAACGGATAACGGTAAGTAATAAATGGTAAACCGTATTAAAAAGCATAACTTAGTGAAATAAGTATCTGTTTTTCATTTACCTGTCATTAACTAAAGAGTCATTAACTAAAAGTTTTAAATTAATTCATTCGCTTCGTAGGTATTAAAAAATGAATAATATTGTTAAATTTATTCATTATATAACTTAGGTTAAAATAAGCATCCATTTTCCATTATTAACTATAGTACTTACGTATTATCGAGTCTACATTTAAAGACCAGCCTTACTGCATGCTGTATAAGTTGGCGATTTTTGATTACGCGACAATAAATGAACGGTTTTAAGATAAATTTTTATTTTAAACTTTTCATAACTTCATCCCATCAAAAGTAATCTTTTAAAAGGGATATTTTGGTAAAAGTCACATATTTTGCGCATTTTTTAAAACTATAATATTTTCTAATGTCGTTGTTACAAAATATAATACCAAAGTTAATCAGTACATTACGGTACGTATTGTTAAGTACATTGTTACAAATGTAGTAACCTGATCAAAATGTTCACGCCAAATTACAAATGTGGTAACGCTGTAATTTTTTTTTTTTAATTATTATAATTTATCGCAAAAGCTAAGCCTAAATGAAAGCAGCCGAATTATCGAATGAAAACAATAATTTTAAGTAAAAATAGTTTTCTTTCTTTTAAAAATCTTTTTAATTTAAACTTTAAAATACTGTAGTTTATTTTATAAAAAATATATATATATTAAAAATGATTTAAATTATGTGCTTAGTTATTTTATGTTAAATTACATTTTATTTTTTATCATTTGTTGTATTATACCTCATGTTGAAATAAAAGGTTCCTACATTTTGTTATTTGTTGGTAATTTTTTTTTACTTTGGCGAAAATACAGTTGGTATAATACATTATGTAAGAAAAACATTAACTAAAATATTTAAATTGCTTCTTTTGCTTCAAATATTAAAATCTAAAGAAAATATGCACCATATTAGATATTTTACAATTTAATTGGAAAATTAAGAAATTGTTATTTATTTATTTATTTATTATTTCCTAATCAAGTTTTATATTTTTTAACGTTTTTTTTTTTTTTTTTTTTTTTTCATGATACATTCAACTTCCGTATATCCACATCGAGATCTTTCTAATTTAATCCAAAAAAACTAAAATGCCACCGTAAAGCTCAATAACTGATGATGAGAAAGCTGCTCGGGAAAAACAGCTGAAGAAATATAAAGCAGAAAAGACATCGGTAGAGAAGCAGCAGAGATAAGCCTACAGAGATAAGATACAGCGCCTCCATGAACGTACAGAGCAAAGAAATGATCAGGAGATAAATAATAGAGCTTCTGGCATTCATGAAAGAATCCCCTCTTTATCAATGAAAGAAAATTTGTCTCGGCTGGAAAATAGAAGACAAACAAATCTCAATCCCGATCAGACGAACAGAGAACAACCCGAGCGAGATGGAAAAGAAATAGAGTGGCAGCAATGAATGCTGCAAAAATGAGGCAAGATTGTTGCGAAGTTAGAAAGATGCAGAGGAATTCTGTACAGATGAACCAAGAGCCGCCCATGTTTAAGTTGAATGAAGAGGAATTGCCAGTATGAATGTTGAAGAATATGGCGCAAATGCAGATAAATAGAGAAAATGCGAGAGCATGGAGAGCAAGAAACCAAAGTATTCGTCATAATCGACTACCAATTATTAAGTAGAATTGCAGTTTCCAGTTAAATTGACGAAACAATAATACATGAGCATTAGATGGGGCAAATGAATGATAAATGCCCAAAATGAAACGCTAGAAACTTCTCACAAGAAGAAACAGTTTATGACAAATGTACATCCGTTGTTGACACATAGGTCAAGTGAAACTTGATCCCATTAAAACTGAATCATTAATAGCATCTTTAATGAAGAATGAGAATAACTTAGCGAAAGATATTATGGAAAAAGTTAGGTCAATCAATAGTTCTTTGGCATTTGCATCTACAGGTGCAAATATTGCACCTTCTCCTGGCCATGGTCCCTACTGTTTCAGAATTAATGGAGATATTTACCACAGAATTGGTACATTACAAATATCTAATGATGGTCACAGGAAATATACACAATTGTATATTTTGATCCCGAGAATGCTACAAAGCAAATGCTTGGAATGAAAGAAAATATAGGATGTAACCTAGATCTAAAGAGAGAATTAAGTATTTATATATTACAAGAAAATACATTCGCAAAAGCTTTGAAAATGCTTCACGAAGTAGACCAGAAAAGTATTCAGGATGCATTGGCACAAGGAGTTCAAGCAACTGATATTTCGATGGGAATTCTTCAAGACAGAAAGCATGATGAAAGACGATATAAAACTCCAATGTCCACTCAAGTCCATTATTTTTCAAATTACTGATGGTGAACCACCCTTGAAAAGGGATATTTTGATTCATTGTAAAGTAAATGAAAATAATCTGAGCCTCTGACACACTGAAAGAATAAACATTCTTGAACCAAATTTAGATACAGTGGTCCATCCTATTTTCTTGCCATTTGGTGATCGGAATTGGCGAATTAATATACCAATTCATAAGCAATCGCCAAATTTACAACGTTTGAGACGGAATCAATCACAAGAAAGAATCTTTCTTCAAAATTTATATAATCAGCCTACAACTTCTAAACAAGTAATAGAAAAGGAAGTCACTAAAAATGAAATTGATAACGATCCAGTAAGATTGCAAAGAAATGAAAATTCACCAAGCATCCGATCTCGAGTCCACGTATCACGCAATATTACTCTTATCGACTTCAAGTGAGAGACTATGAGTTTAATCAATTTTTAAAAGGGAGAAAATTAATCCGGAAATACTTTATTGATGCTTATGTAAAAATTGAATCTAACCGTCTTAACTGGCATCGCATGAACCAGGAAGAGCTTTATACTGAGAATTATAAAGCGCTGAAGGAATATCTTCAAAGTGAAGCTGTTTATCGAAGAATAATGACTGGAACATTTATGGTACTTTCCATGAAATTTTAAATGAAATCCTCGAAACATGATGCAACGCTATCAAGATGCTATGGCAATTGTTAGAAAATACGGGCGACCTGAGTTGTTTGTTACAGTGACTTACAATCCCAAATGGAAAAAAATAACCGAAAATTTAGAACCTTGGTAATATGTTGAACGCAAACTAGATTTGTTAGCTTGAGTTTTTAATTTGAAATTTAAATTTCTGCATGATATTACTAAAAATCATCTCTGGAGCTCGCCTGTGACCAGAATCCATTTAATTGAATTTCAAAAGTGAGGCTTGCCCCATGCACACATTCTTATAATTTTGAAAGATGAAGATAAACAATGGAAAAATTTGATCAGTTCGTTTCAGCGTAAATTCTGGATGAGCACACGAATTCAAATTTATTTTCTTTTGTAACGAAACACATGATTCACCTTCCTTTTCTAGAACTAAATTTGAATTCTTCATGCATGCAAAGCGGCTAATGGACATAAGATTTCCCAAAACAATATCAAAGTGGGACTTCACTTGGTAATAATAGCTACTCTATTTACAGAAGAAGTAATAACGGGAAAACAGGATATTGTGAATAGTAAGATCATTGATAATCGATGGATTGTGTTGTACAACTCTTATCTTTTGCTTAAATATGATTGCCACTTAAACGTCGATGTTTGCGCATCTATCCGAAGTGTGAAGTGCCTTTTTAAATACGTATACAGAGGTAACGTATGTGCCAATGCGGCTATGTATGAGACTGATAGTGTTAATCATAATGACATAAAGACATATGTAGATTCTTGGTATGTGAGCGCTCCTGGGGCTGCCTGGAGAATTTTTGGATTCGACATGCACTTTTAGTCTCATAATGTAATTAGACTTCCTGTCCATTAGCCTGAACAACATTCAGTATTTTTCAAAGAAAAAGACAATATCCAAGCAGTCATTGAGAAGAGTATCAATAGAAAAACAAAACTAACTGCTTGGTTTGAATTAAAGGACACAGATGATGATGTCAGGAGTATTCTTTATCCCGATATACCAATCCATTACATTTGGGGAGATGAAACAAAAAAATGGCAGTGAAGACAAAGAGACCAAGAAAATACAACCGGAATGATGTGTGCTGTAAATATGGGAATTGATCCTGAACGATATTGTTTGAGACTACTTCAGCTCCATGTTCCAGGAACAAAATCTTTTGAAGATTTAACAAGTTATAACGGTTCAAATTTCAGAACATTTCAAGAAGCTGCTAAAACTAAAGCGTTACTAGAAGATGAAGACGTTTTCGGAAAAAAAAATTAAAAGAGGCTGCAGTAGCCAACATGCCTAAACAATTTAGAGAGATTTTTGCCTACATTTGTCTATTCACAGCTCTCTCGAATGCAGTTGGGCTGTTTTAAAAGCACAAAGTTGACATGGTAGAAAATTTTACTAGACTGCCACATGAGAAACATCGAAAACATACTTCTATTAAAAGGGAAAAACTGTGAAATGTATGGACTGTCTTCTTCACCATCTGATATATTTGTTAATAGTATTACCGAACAATATGACATAGAGCAGCAACAGACAATTGCAGAGCAAATGGTTTCAAATCTAAATACAGAACAAAAATCAGCATTTGACTCTATAATGGCTGCAATTACCAAAGAAAATTTACCACAACGCTGTATCTTTCTTGAAGGTCCTAGTGGTAGAGGATAAACGTATTTGTATAAAGCCATTTTAAGTTCGATCAGAGGAGAGGGTGTCGCAGCATTAGCTGTTGCATTTACCGGAACAGCAGCAAACTTACTTGATGATGGTAGAACATATCACTCTATTTTTAAACTACACCCACCCCTAGATGACACCACAACTTCTAAAATAAAAGAAACATTGGTTGAAGCTAAAAATATTCGAAATTCAAAAGTTATTATTTGGGATGAATTGATAATGGCTCTTTCAGTAGCTTGAAATGTTATCGATAGACTTCTAAAGTCTTTAACCCCCCTCACTGACAAGCCCGTGTTAATACGTTCACTAAGCTCCAGGTTTCACAGCAACACAAGCAATATTTAAAGTAATGTAATTCTATTGATTTAATGTATTTTTCATACATTGAACAATGATTAATACTTCAAAGGATTGCATTCATATTCGTTATTAAGTTAGTTTTTTCATTAAATGTTCAAAGAATCGTTTTTTTTTTTAGCGTTTAAAACAAAATGCAGAGGAAACAACATTACAATTTTGCCCTTTTCCAAGACAGTCGGAGGGTTTGAGAAGGAATAAGCCGTTTGGAAATAAGGTTTTAGTTCTTGGGGGAAACTTTAGGCATACCTTATCCGTTGTGTCTCCTTGGTCATGAACTCAAATTGTGCACATGATCATTAAATGCAGTCCTTTATGGGAATTGTTTCCCATGAGACTTACCAACAATGTAAGATCAATAGAACTAGGTTTTAGTGATTGGTTATTGAATGTACGTAGCTGTGATCATGAAATAGTTTCTCATTTAAATGAAGCTTTGATCGAGATTCCTTCAAATTTAATTTGTGAAGGAAATCCAATAAAAGAAGTATTCCGCCAAAAATTATCAAAAGATGATGTGAAACAATTTGCCAACAAATACATATTGTGTCCAGCCGTTACACATAGAATTAATGAAGAAGTTCTGAAACTCCTCGAAGGGGAGACGTGCACATACCTCAGCTCGGATAGTATTAGGGCTGCTATTGAAGAAGATAACCATAGGTATCCGGTTGAGTTTCTCAACAACGAAACTCCATAAGGCATGGCTCTACATATATTCAACTTAGAAGAAGGGGCAATTATTACACTCTTACGTAACGTAAACACTAAAAGAGGACTGTGCAACGTACTAGGCTTATAGTTAATGATTTAAAACTTAACTTAATTATTGGTGAAATACTTACAGATACCGTTAAAGGAGAAATTGTTTTCGTTCTGCAGATTGACCTGTTTCCAAGCAATCCTGACTTACCATTTCAATTGACAAGACGACAATTTCCGGTCAAACTTCCATTTGCAATGACCATTAATAAGTCTCAATGACAAACGCTACAATTTGTCGGCATTTATTTGCCTATTCCTATATTTAGTCACGGGCAATTGTATGTTGTATGCTCTCAAGTACGGCATAGTTGCGACATCAAAGTCAGAATTAATTAAGGACCACAACAAGGAAAATTAATCACAAACTCTGGCAAATACTTTACGAAAAATGTGGTATACAAGGAAATATTTAACAACTAAACTGAAGACAGCATATAGGAATTATGAAGTTATTTCAGGGTCTTTGATTTGTCAAAGCTGGGTGATTGTATGCCCTTACCAAAACCTAAAAAAATGTAATCTAACTATTAAGCAAAAATTTCATAATTATTTGAGGGGTATAATTCTAAATATGCCGGGCTGTGGTGGTCCAATAAAAATATTTTATGACCAGCAATTGTTTTATAGCAACTAATATTTATGAGTTGGTTACCTATATACGCTTTAAATAATTGTCCTTTCCCACGCATGCTGCCCGTATAACGGGCTTTTCACTAGTTTGGAATATATGTTGAAAGGCAAGCTGACAAACTTACAAACTATTTCGTTCTGACAATGAAACAGAATATGTAAATTACGACATGATAAAATGTGTAGCATCAAATCGATTGAGCATTAAAAAAATATTCCTTATACACCGAAGCAAATAGAAATAGCAGAATGAAATAACAGAATTAGAGAGTTGAAAATGTTGAAACTTCAAATCACTGTTGAATATATATTCTACTGCAGCAGCTACAGTATATTCAGACTCTGTGGTCGATTTAATCTGCATTTTAAGCTCTATCATATACCTTTTACACAAATTCTTAAAATGGTATTTCATACGGATCAATAATATTGAAAGCTTTCAGATTTTTTGTAATAATTACAGTAAATGTGGAAGTGGGGTACATGAATGTTCTTTTCATTACATTTTAAAAATATAATTTAAACAAAAAATCATCCAATCGATTTAAAATAACGTAATAAAAACTAAAATATTTGTTAACCAGCTCGGATAGTAGACAATATAACCTTATGTACCTGTTTCCACTTTTTTTATTACAAAAATGAAGAAATTCATTTGCCACCATTACAGAAATATCCTTGGAAGTAAAAATAATTAATATATAGGATTACTTAAAAGTTAAAATTTTCGAGAGTTATTATGACATCTTTAGACGCTTACAAATAACTGGTTTTCGTTGGAACCCGAAAATCAGTTTGTCATTTGAAGAGTATTTGTGAAATGCAAACACATATTGACATTATAATATAAAATATACTCATTCATTGTCTTAGCGCACATATAATGACAGCACAGATGACAAAGAAGAGCATTTATTGTGATATTGTGCTTTTTTTACGGGGTGGATTTTAAATAAACATATATGGCGTGAAATAATTAGCACATATATTGTTCACATATGTGGTTTAATATATAGACGTAAAATTACTAGCCCTTTAAAATCTGAGTTTAATAATAACCAATAACTTAGACTCACACATCAAGAAATGTAATGTCTTTATATAAATTAATAATCTACAAAGTTTATTTCCTTAGTCTAAAGTGGCTAAGTTAAATAAATATGAAAATCACTTACTTTTGTCCTGGCTGCCCTGATCCTGGCTGAAAGTTACTTACTTTTCATTGATAGAAATGCTTAATGATAAGCTACCTTTTATTGGTGAATATTGCTTTCAGATAAAACATTTCTATTCAACAAATCACACTTCTTCATAAATTTACTTACATTTTAATGAGTAATGTTTTCAAGTACAAGTTTTTGATTTCTTAATGTATTAGTTTATTCCATATGACAAGTTAGTTTTCAGTTGGCTGATTTTATATAGCCTCTTTTAATTAATGTATATCCAGTTATTTCCATTATATATATATATATATATATATATATATATATGTGTGTGTGTGTGTGTGTGTGTGTGTGTGTGTGTGACTATTAAAAAATTACAAATTATCAACAAGCACAAAATGAATAAATAAATAAATAAAATGAGCAGAGAATGAATAATGGATATTTGTAGAACATAGACAGAATGTTCAGGGCCAAAATGCCTAGAGTTCCACAAATAACGTTTGAAGGTTCATCTTCATATTAATCATAAAAAGCTAAAGAATATGAATTTGGGACTACCAATACACAATAAATAGAAAAATATATTATGAAAATCAAAAAAGTTTAAAATAAAAAGTTATTAAAAAGGATTAAGAAATAAAATTCACATTACCATATTGAAAGCATAGCTGACTAAGAGTGAGGCTGCATAAAATACAGGTAAAGGAGATTATTTGCACAAATGTAAGTCCATTCTGACATTTTTACATTTTGATATATTTTCATATTGAATGTCAACATTTCATTTTGAACTTTTTTCTTATTAATTATGGTATCTTATATATATTTTTTAAATATATAACATTGGAATCTAAATGTTTTTAGCAATCTTTTAAATGTATATATATATATATATCCCTCCTGCCATTCCTCTCTCTCTGTACAGACAATGTTATCATAAAAAACGTTTCACATTGAAGCTTCCATAAAATGATAACGAACAAATATACCAAACTCTAAAATGTTATGAAAGCGACCATGGGGGATTTTACAAGGGGAAAAAATAAATAAAATGTCCAAAAAGGTTACCAACAGGGGGAAGTGTATTCCTATTATTCCCAACACATTTTACAAATAACAATTTTCAGATCACACGTTCATGAGCTGTCTACCATTATCTACACGCAAGTTAACCCTCTAGTTCATACTGTTGCCAATTGGCAACATATTAAAATTTCCCTCCTTATTGTTTATTTACCGTTGTCTCTTGACAACTTTATGCTTTACGTATTCATGTTGGTCCTATATTTAGATTTAGTTCATAAAAAGTGTCATAAATGGCAATAGTTGTTTATAAATTACAAATAAAAAGCAACTTTTGATACTTTCCATTTTGTTAGCCATAGTTGGATTTCTAACTTACATAAAAAATATTTAACATGCAAAATTTCATTTGAAAGAAATATTTCTGAAAAGAATATACTTTTAAAAGTTATTTTAAATATTTTTCAGTTATGTTTATTGAAACAAAAACTGCATGCACATGAATATACATTTCTTGCCATTTGGCAGCACCATGATTGAGTTCCGCTTTTGTAAACATTTTGAGCATTGTTTGTTTCTCAACTGGTTCGCATGATATTTAATTTTTTTCCCTTTTATCACCATATGTCACGCTAACTCGATAAACCACTCTTATTAAATACAAAATCTTTTCATATTACTGTAAAGCCAGGGCCTGACTAATGCAGGGACAATCGGGCAGCTGCCCCGGGACTCCCGATTTTAGGTGTCCCCCCTAATGGCAGATATAATTTTTTTGTTAAACGGAAGCCAAATGATAAAAAATGGCCAAAATACATCTTTTTTCAGATTTAAAGAAGCTCTATTCTCCTTCCCTTGTGCTTCCGTGTCCATGCCTCCTGAAGGTACCAGTTACATCATCAAAAAAAGCCAATGATTAAAATTTTATAGAAACAACTTAGTAGTCCATTGTTTCCAGCTTTATGAAACATCTAAAGATGTCAGGAACGATAAAATTGATCACTGGCCAAAACACTTAGATAAAAAACAGCTGTGTAAAGTTCTGGGCTGTATAGGTTACACTAGGGTAAAATGAATTAAGTGTTTGGTACCTCTACGTTTAAACAAAAACAATAAATGTTCTATTGGTTACCATTCATAACTTTGACAAATAGTATTGATATAAAATTCTATGGTATTCTGCAGCATTGCCCGTATATTTATAGAGTATATTTTATTAGCCAATGATTTTTTTTCATTGTATTTTGCAGGTGATATTACACTTTATAATCCCATTTTGGTTTTTAAAATTTAAATGCTTTCAATTAGTTTAAAATACAGGATAAATATATATTTATAGAGTATATTTTATTAGCCAATAATTTTTTTCATTGTATTTTGCATGTGATATTACACTTTATAATCCCATTTTGGTTTTTAAAATTTAAATGCTTTCAATTGGTTTAAAATACCGGATAAATATGGCTGCTTTTACGCATTTTATTATGTTTTTATTTAATTATATTTTTTACAATATTTCTATTGTGTTCTGTATCAGGACAGCATATCTTCTTATTCATTTATAAATTAAAAATGATTCTATTGTAGCATCTAACTTCATATGTTCATTTAATATCTTAGAACTATAATTTTTACCATTATTATTTTGTTGATAGATAACAATTAATGTATATTATTATTACATGCCGTCTTTATTTAGAATTTTGGTTAATATTGTTATATGACTTGTAAGTTAAATTTTAATTTAAAATTATTATATATATATATATATATATATATATATATATATATATATTTATATATATATATATATATATATAACAAATTAACACATGCGTAAACAAAATTACAAAAAATTTATAAAAAAAAAAATATCTATAAAAAATTAAAAATTGTAAAATAATATAAAAAAAATATTATAGGTTGGTTGGGTGGGTAGATGTTAGAGTACGGAGGAGGGTGGTGTTGTCTGGATAATACGCAATGGTTAATTATTAAAAAAAATGGGGGCTTTTGTATTATTACTATATTTTTGATACGTATTTTATATGGATGTTGATTTGATATTTTATATGTAATTGGAGAATTTCATTAATATTATAATTAGCTTAATTATTGATTAATCTAATTTACAATTATTTGTTATTAAATTTTATTTACTAAGGACAATTATCATATTAATTACTAATAGTATGCCATTCTTATAGTGATTAATATACATATAAGTATGTTTAATATAAATATAGTTATACTGTATGCATTAAAATTGGGTAATTATTTTTATTATTATTCCTCTATTCTTTTTAATATTTATTATCGTTTTAATGTTTTTGAATGTCCCACATTCATACTATTTGGATTTTTATGGTTGTCTGAAAATGATCCACACTCTATTTTGTGCTTTTTAAGTAATGCGAATTTAAGTATCATTTAACCTTCTATATACTTACACATGTTTTTTATTTCCTGTTCATTTTATAAATATCTTATATATAATTGATTAAAAAATAATTTTTATATTATTTTTAATAATTATTTATATTAATTATTACTGAATTTAATTTATTTTGTTTTATAGCATATAGCTATATGCTATATATTATCAAAGTTCTAGAATTATTTAAGTTCTTAGTTTAGTTTAAATAAGTTAGCTAATAGAATATATTGTATGCTTTTAAATTTTATTAACAATAGTTTTTTTAAATACATTGTGTGGTTTATATTAGGTTTATAATTCTCTATATAAGGATTTGTTTGGTTTTGCTGTTTAAACAGTTATTTACATTCAAATGCTTACAAATATTTATCTTGCGACAGTTGTTTAATAAAACTAATACTAGATGGCAGCACCAAATTTTGTCTCTTTAAGATTGCTCTTAATTTTAATTCTTCTAGCTCCATTTCAGTTATAATTTAATACAGGGGGTATTTTTAGCTAAATTTTGACGATATTGTTAAACAGTTATTAATTAATTTAATAGTGCATTTTAAATAATGTAATTACTATCTATTTATTTTTTATTATATTAAATGTGTTTAACAAGGTATTTCAAATTTTATTTCAAAATGTATTAACTGCATCCTTTGGTATCATTTACTGTGATTTCTTAACTGTTTTATTCACCTTAATCTTTATGATGTTCTGGTAGCCATGTGCGCGTGGATATTTGTAAAATACTGAAATATTTATCGGTATGGTGTTTATTATTTATATTTTATATCCTATAAATATTTAAATACGTTTTATTGATTCTTCCATTTCATATTATTTGTTTCTATTCTGCTTTCATTTTTAATCAATTCACTTGATTTTAATGGTTGTTTGGGCACAGGGGAAAATAATTTCTAGCTTTAGCTTATTTTTCCCACAGAAAACAACCATTTTGCTTATATCATTGAATTCTGTGCCCTTGATAACGTAATTCAATGTATAAGCTTTTCAATTTTTGTCGGTGTCCACTTTTTTCTTTTTCTTCCATAATAATTCTTATAATTTTTTTTTTAATACTTACAGCTTTAATTCATAATAATTGACGGTGGTAGGTTATGTTTAATTAATGGTTTTATATATATATATATATATATATATATATATATATAACTATTAATTAAACATAAGCCACCACCATCAAAAACCATAATATTATGAATTAAAGCTGTAAGTATAAAAAAAAGTGCCAAATAATTTATTATAAGAATTATTATGGAAGAAAAAAGAAGAAAGTGGACACCGACAAATAATGGAAAAGCTCATATATTGAATTACGTTATCAAGGGCACAGAATTCAATGATATAAGCAATATGGTTGTTTTCTGTGAGAAAAATAAGCTAAAGCTAAAATTATTTTTCCCTGTGCCCAAACAACCATTATAGCCAAGTGAATAGATTAAAAATGAAAACAGAATAAAAACAAATAATATGAAATGGAAAAACCAATAAAACCTGTTTAAATATTTATAGGATATAAAATAGAAATAATACACAACATACCGATTAATATTTCAGTATTTTTCAATATATCCACACGCACATGGCTCCCAAAATATCGTAAAGATTAAGGTGAATAAAACAGTTAAGAAATCACAGTGATTGATACCAAAGGATGCAGTTAATACATTTTGAAATCCCATGAAAAATAAAATTAATATAATATAAAATAAAAATAAAATTAAATAGAAAGTAATTACATTATTTAAAATAACTAAAATGCACTATTAAATTAATTAATTACTATATAACAATATCGTCAAAATTTAGCTTAAAAATCCACCTGGTGTAGTAAATTATAACTGAAAAAGAGTTGCAAAAGACAAATTTTGGTGCTGCCATCTAGTAGTATTTTTATTATTCAAATGTCACAAGATAAACAATTGAAAGCCTTAGAATGTAAAAATTTTGTTTAACAGCAAAACCAAACAAATCCTTATATATAGATAATTATAAACCTAATATAAACCACACTATATATTTTTTAAAAAAACTATTGTTAATAAAATTTTAAAAAAAGGATACAAAATATTCTATTATCTTACTCATTTAAACTACACTAAGAAATTAAATAATGCTATAACATTGAGAATATATAGCATATAGCTATATGCTATAAAACAAAATAAATTCAATAATAATTAATAAAAATATATTAAAAGTAATATAAAAATCGTTAATAAAAACTATTATATATAAGATAATTATAAAATGAACAGGAAATAAAAAACATATGGAGGTATATAGAAGATTATCAGATACTTAAATTCCATATATATATATACGTATATGCATGCATACCACACATATATATAATTTTATTCTTCTAAGTGTATGTAAAGTATTGTATGCATTTAAAATCTTATAATTTACAAAAAAAAAAAAAAAAAAAAAAAAAAAAAATTGCAATAAAACAGCACAGTGTTGCTAGTTGGCAAAGTTCAAAAATTTTTTCGGGGGGTTAATGCATGGCGTTGCCATTTGGCAACAATTAAAAAACTTCAAAATACTAAAAAATATAAGAGTAAAAATTTTTCAATATTTTTCCTGTAATTTATGGCTGTCAAGGAAGCAAATATATTTTTTTAAATAAAAAAAAAAAAAAAAAAACATGCATTAGAGGGTTAAAGAGCAATATCGCGCTGCCCCTACAATAGCTAGTGACATACCAACCGAAATGTTCCAAATATCTCGGTGAATGCCATCTTTAATTCTGACAAACTTATTATGTTATCACGACAAATGGTGTTTTGGGGATAACACCAAAGTCAAAAGTGACATAAGTTGACGTCTGGTGATCGAAGTGGCTATGGAATGGGATAGTGTCAACCATAATCAGGTCGTCTATAAAATATTGCTTAAACCTTTCAGATGCAGAGTCTCTGTTTGAAAAATGGTGAAATGATTGATCGACAAGAGAATTTAAAAAACGAATTGATTTAAATATTTTGCTCTTCTTCATGTACAGTAGTGGAAAAAAAAAATGTAAACTCTCCATACTAACTCTGCAATTAATTACAATAGAAGAAAGTTACTGGTATCAAACCATTGGAAATAAAGTCTACTTTTAAATGTTGCATATAAAATTTGCTTAGGAGCGGCATCTACATTTCAAAACAAGACAAAACTTTTTTTTTTCAAAGACAACAACCAATTTTGAGAATATATTTAAAATCTTCGGTTCAAACTATGCCTAAAAACGAAATTTAAAGTAATTTGGTTCTTAAGTTTTTGAATTATAAGCATTCAAAATTCAGATCTTCTAATGTTAAATTACGTGTTCATATTTTTATCTTGAAATTATAATCCTAATGTGAGAATTTTTTGTGTGGTTATAATACTAAAATACCCAAACATAAATGCATTGAATTTGTAATTCTAAAAATTTTATATTATGAATTAGGAAATTAATATGCGAAAGAAATATGAATTGCAACATACAGTGTTTTGTGATAGATTTATATTTTTTATGTCCTTCTTTATGCGAATTCTCAATTTCAAATTTTTCTTCCAAATAGTTTTCAAATTATCCTTAAAAAACATCAAAATGGTTATTGAAAGGACCGTCTATGATGTGCAGAAAAGCATAATTAAAAAAATATTTTTTACTCATTTTATTGAAAAATTTGGCCTAGCAATAGTCGAAACATATTAAACGAGTGAAATGGTCATATTGGCAAGAAATAATAGATTAATAGAAGTGACATAATCATTCTGTAGCATTTCAACAATCGAGTACCGAGCTTCAGTCTGGATACAACCCCTAAAATAGGCTCATTTTGAAATAATTAATTTCTCTGATACTAATCCCATGAATTTCATTAAAAATTTTATTTGTGCTAATTAAAGGGTGTGAAATTTATTTGTGGTGTCAAACTTGGGAATTACTATTAAAAAAAAACAAAGTTTGGGTTCGTTTTGATATGTGGATGCCCCCCAAAGGAAATTTTATAACCCTCATTTAAAAATGGACTTTATTTCCAATCTTTCTGTTCAAGTAACTTTTTTCTTCAATAATTTGTTGCAGAGTTATAAGGGATGTTTACTTTTTTTTCCACGACTGTACATTATAAAAGCAAACATTTACTAAAGCATTCTGGTTGGCATTTGGCAGTTTAAAATTGAAATTTAGTAATCACAATTGCAATGACCGCCTCGAAAAGGATTAAGCAACTGATTCATCAGTACTGATTTTTGAATAAGTGTTCGTTTTGAATAAAAATAGTGCTTCCTGAAATGTGACGGTGTTGAATACTACATACCGACGAAGAACGCGAACAGAAAAGTGTAACTTATTCCTACTCTCTACAGGAACAGATTTCCATACCAAACAGGTATGATGTATAAAAAAACTGTGGTTTCAAAATTTTTCATTATTTTCTTCAAAATTTGAGCAGTAATTTGTTCTATTCGTAATCCTCTCAAGGTTCGATACTGCGTTAAAGCACACCGTTTATTAATACCACACTAATAATTAAATATTACAAAAAAAAAAAAAAAAAAAAAAAAAGCTGGGTCATTCGAAGATAAGAAATCGTTGACTTAAACAACTGAATATTCTGCAGGAAGTAAACAACTTTACAGCTCAAAATCCTCATGACATGTAATGCGAAGTTGCATTTTTACGATGAATTTTCTGTGTCTTGTAGATTTGAGCTAGCTTTCACTCATTCTCAACTAATCACCGAAAGCAATTTTTCAAGAGGATGAACTGAAATGTACCACATTTCGTTTCGTAAGTTAGCATTTCATGCAACGATCTTTTTGAATCAGAGTTGCACTGTTAATTTATTAGCAGAAATTTATCCAAATATTTCATTACTATTTTGTTTTGCTTGGACAGAAGAATTTTCTTGTTTAAATTCATAATCCTAAAGCCTTGCGCCTACATAAATTTAGTTAAGAAAACTTCTATATGTTTCAGCAAATGTCAATTAAAATGTGTATTCATATACATACAAAATATAACATTTACACTCAACGAAATGAACCCTAACTGAAAATCGAAAATTCATATGACAAACGTATTATCGTGCAATGTGATACATTGTTTTCTATTTTTCATGCACTATAATAAAGTTTCTGATATTTAAAAATGTACCCTAAAATATGAATGGAATACCGATATTTACCTGTGATAACTGATGGTATTCAGAGTGTGAATGGAAATGAAAACATAACTCTGCGCTTACCTTTTGAATTTCTTTTAGCCACTGAAATGTTCCAAAACACAGCTGAAGAATGAAAGTTAAGAATTATTGTATGCCAACAGTCAGAACTCAGAACCACCGTCTGTAAGTTTTATCTGAAAAAGGTTTTACATAAGTTTACGTTTAAAGTTCATATATACATTATTATATGTTTATCAAAAAGATTGCTTTTAAACCTGCACCGCAATATTTTATGTGACATATGAATTGTAAATGCAAACCTAAAACTTATCCAGGTATCTATCGAACATAATAGTACTGTATTCAGGGTTAGTAGAATTTCTAAACTTTGACTTTGGTGCTGCTATATTAAAGTATAATTTTCGTGTTATATTCCTTTATATCTGTAATATAAATATACCACAAACTAATTTTGTTTTTAGCTAGTGGTAGCAAATGTGAAAAGTTTTAGGAACGCTGCTAGTCCTCAGCATTATGTCAGCTTTCTAGAAAAACTTTATTATTTTTTAATGTCAAAATTTTAATTACATTTTTACTTATAGATACATTTTTTACAACCAATGTATATGATGTTATATTAGTCATATCGTGCTTAGTAATGAAAATTGTAAAAATTATTTAAAACTATCATTTTACGTAATTATTGTTAAAGCAACCAATATATTTAACGCATTATATAAATGACATTATTCCATAGTTGTAAAAGTACATCTAAATGGTTCGATAATTTGAAATCGAAGAATAGAAAATTTCATTACGAGAATAAGTGAAGCATTAATCTTGTAATTCAGAATTACAATTTCAACGCTTAGATTCCAACACGGTGTTTGCAATTTAATACGAAATCAGCTCAAATGATTGAGTTCTTAGTTGAATTAGTTATTTCACCTAAGTGAAATATCTTACCTTTTAGAGATACTTTCACTCCTAATAATTAAAGAAATACATTTTTAGTTTCTAATACTTATTTTAAAAATATTTTTCCACTTTTTAATCAGATTGAGGCAGAGAGAAAGATCTGAAAATATCAATGCCTTTCTAAGCATTGCATTTGCGTCTTTTTATTTATACTGTCAGTATTGAGCATACTTTCAGCTATCTTAAAAAATAGTTATCATTGCCAGCAATTCAAACGTTTTAATGTATTTTGATACAAAGCCAAAATTATTAAGAAATATATTAAGAACAGGGACTGTACAGCATTGCATACACTTTTGTAAAGAAAAATACGCTGGAACTGAAAATTATCTATTCAAATAAAAAGTATTATGTATTAATAAAAGTCAATAAGTTTTACTAGAAGTTCAATAGGGAATGTCTAATACGCAAGGTCAATTAGCTTTATCCAATCATTGAAATCCATTGATCCCTTTAACCATTGAAACTTTTCGAATAATAGAATGAAGTCTTTACATTATCCAAATTTGGATGTGCGAAATCTTGCATATCTGAATGAATTCTGTAGTTCTGTGCATGACTTAAAACAGTTTTTATGCCTCCAAAGTTTCATTAAGAAAAATGTATGAATTTCACTTTACACGCTATTTAAAAGAGAAAGAAGACAATTATGAAAGCATTGGATTTGTGAATATTTCAAGGTAGACATGCTATTTTCTATAAATTTAATACTCTCAAAATAAATATTAGGAGGCATAAAAATATCATAAAATAGAAGTGTACAGCCTTTTTTTACTGAAATCCGTCTATCATCAGTAATTTGGAGTAAAAATAGTCTTATTTTTAAATTGTAAATTTCTGTTATTAAATAAGGCGAGTTATTCTAGAGGAAAATAGTAGTAGCTCTGCTAGACGTAGGTGGTACTCACCTATCGTTAATGAAAAAGAACTGCTTTTCAGGGATTGTATAAGCGTTTACAGCCGGTCTTAAGGCTGTTGGTAAGCCAAATCGCAAAATCTCATCCCCAATGATAAATCTATGGGCATGGATTGCATTAGTATTTTTAAAATTTCTTATCAGAAAATTAATATCTTTAACTCCTTTTCCCCCGTATACTCTTTTTTAAGGTTGTCTCTCTTTTTTATTCGGCAAAATATTTCTAAAATATTGGCTTAATTTTATATTTTATGTATTAAAATTTTAGTGAAGCTATCAGTTGTAAGTAAGATTTTTTAACACTTCAAATAAAATTAAGCATATATATTAGGAATATTTTTTCAAATTAAGAAATAAGGACGTGCTTTATGATGAGTACACATCAAAAATAACTTTAAAATATTAATTTTTGGATGACAAATTTTAAAAATACGAATGCATTTTAATTAACATTAGACTACAAAACTTGAGATCTGCCGACCAAAAACCTTAACAGATAGTTTACTGTTATGAAGTTTGAAACATCTAATAGAGCTGTTGATATTTTTACAAATTGCACATATAAAACACATAACGGAAGATATCTTCTTGTCAGAAAGCCAAGTGTATTTTTTACCAGTTTTAACAAGATATGATAACAAGAATCTTTGCAACAATGAATTTAATAGGTGTATAGTATATCAGAGTTGGAGTGATGAAGAATGAACCGGTATTTTCTTGATTCGCACGTTAAAATTTCAATTAACATCTTATTCTAAATGTTTTTTCTTCTGAAGTGATCCAAGAACATGACATATTTTTACTGAAATTACGGACGGAATCTGCCCATTTTGGTGATGCAGGTGTAATGACATGAGGAGGAATAATGATAAATCTACATACTGTTCTACATGTTTTGAACTGAGGATTTGGGAGGAGGTACAATATTTGAGATAAAATATTTTAGATGTGCATTTAGATCTGCCTTCTTTTTATGTGAAAAAGAATATGGCTCATCTACATCATGAAAGTTTCTTTGAACTCCTTGAACGAAAACGCATTGAAAAAATTCATGTATAATACAAAAGGTAATTAAGAGGCATACATGCCGATCCCTTTTCCAGATAATAACCAAATATATTTAGGCATTTATCTGAGCAAAAGACCATATTTTTTAACCCTACTAGTTAAAATCAGGTCCATTCCTATTGATCCAGTTCTCGGTAGATGTTTTTACATCACTGTCTGATAAAAACTTTGTTCAAGATAAGTGAAAAAGGAAATAGTCACTGGGTGCCAATTCTGGGCTGCGTGTAGAGTGGATCGAGAATTTTTGCAGTTATTTTTGAGTTTGGTGGGCAGAATGTGGCCTGGTATTTTCATGCAGAATGATGACATCATCCTCAGCATGCCGGCGCCTTTGTTTCTGATAGATTCACGTAACCTTGTTATGGTAAGACAAACAAGACTACTTTTCTAAACGCCTTGCCAGATCAATCGTTCTGACACGTCTGCGAACTTACACTAGCTACCTACGCAACCGCTGAACTAGCGCCATCTCTCCATTCTGGGGAAAAATATTTCCACCACAAAAAATACTTTTCAAATGCTGCTATTTGCAACCTTTATTTTGGACCCACCCTCGTATCTTAGCAGATAGCATAAAAATATTGCTTTGCATTTATTTTTAACTTTTTCCTTGTACATTAAAATGTATTTTCAATTGTCCAATATTTAGTAAAAACTGAAGATAGGTAACCTGAACTACATTAAACATTATAAAATATTATTTGGTAAAAAAAAGTATAATAAAAAAACTAATTGAAACCAGTAAAATTTTAATAAATGTAGATGATAATAGGATTAACTGCTTGGAAATTAATATTGCAATAAATTAGCCTAAAGTCGGTATGTGATAGTAATTTTTAAAATCCTATATAATCAGAAATCATTTGCTGCTTAAATTTATTGCCGGGTTTTATATATATAAATAAAGATGCGTTTTGGTCAGATTGTGTGTGTGTGTTAGCGTGCGTGCCTACCCGCGTGTGCACGTTAGTGCTTTTACGTGTGCGTGTGAAGGTGCAGATAGAGAATACGGAAAACACTAGAATTCGAATTACTGATTTCTTAAAAATGTGTTTATTAAATATTGTGATAATGCCTGGGAAGATATACCGTATTCACTATTTTCATCAAAGTTGAAAAGTGAATGATTTCGGTTTGTCTGTACCTAAGTCCATCTGTCCGTATGGTCGTCAGTCTCTCTTCTAACTCTCGTAAATATACTCGGATTGCCATGTAACTTTTATGTGTTATATGCTATATGGTTTAGTATAAAATATTCGGTATTGAAAACGAAATGTGTAGCATTTATAGTTCTTTTGCAGGGGCACACACAATATTCCGCTACATTAGTGTCTAAGGGGTAATATCCTTTACTTTGCATTTTATTGATGTTACGATAATTGAAACATACAGAAATTTAAAAGGAGCACTGAGGTGTACTACAGGCTTGATTTTCATAATGAAAACCATAATATAAAGAAATGAGCAAATTAAAAACTACATATCAAATCATTTCTTCAAAATTATTTTACACACAGGGTAATTACTCTTTGATAACTTTGAAACGTATTAATCATTAGAAATATAGTGTTTGTGAACAATTAATATTAAGAAAACAAATTAATATGAATAACAAAAACTAATATTAAGAAAAAGAATCTATGGTGGAAGAATTCAGAGAAATTGCCTTCTAAACAATATATAAACACCCAGCTATGATCAAACAATTAAATTTCTATATAAATGAGGGGGGCGTCTGCAATCATATAACAGACAAATAAAACCGGCAAAAAGTATTTGTGATTAATAATTCTTAAAAACATTTCTTTTATTTGACACATTTGTTTTAACAATATAGTAAAAAGGAATAGTTTTCTGTATAATATGTCATGATATAGAACGAACGAAAATATAGAAAATTTACAAATGGTAGAGTATATCATTACAATTTTTTTATTTATTTCAAACTGAATAAATATAAACTTTCAGATGATGAATAATCGATAATAGAAAATCCCAGGATTTATGAATACCGGAAGGTTTAGAAGAAAAGTTTAATATTTAACATTCTCAATCTTACTCGCTTTTGGATTCGGATATAAAATAAATCGATTTTTATTTCTCTGAAATGGATGTTCACGTTTAGTATGGCAGGAAAGAAAATTCTAATACGATAGTACTATTTGTTTTGAAGAAGCTTTTAAAGTTATATGGGTTTTATCTCTGAACAATAAAACCTGTTTTAAAACATAAGTGTAGGAAGAAAATAAAAATAAAAATCTTTATTGTGAATTACATTTTCCGTGCTTATGTGAAAGCAAGCATTAGTCGTGGACACTTAAATAAATATTCCGCAATATTTATATCCCTACGTGATATTGATATACTGGATTCTTTAACGCATAAAAAATAAATAATATAATAATCGTAAATCCGCAAGCTAAACCACTAACTAAATATTACTATATTCGTTGAAAGAAACATTTGGAAGAAAATTAATATCGTTTATTCTGACTGAAACATATATTTTCAGTACTGATTTTTTCAGATCATCGAATTTAAATAAAAATAGAATTAAAAACGTTTTTAATTACTTTATTTTTATCTATTATCATGTCAGTATTCTCGAAAATTGTGAAAAAATAGTGCGACAACAAAAATAGTAAAAATGTCCCAGAAATAGCTAGATGTCATGTCCGTTGACATCGTGTTTCCACTGATGATAAATTATTAGTTAGATAAATTATTTTTAACACGCTAAATATTAAATTTAATAATGTAAAATCGTGTACATAAGTAAGTTTGAAAAATTTACATTACAGACTATTCCATTTTATAATTCTTATCTCTCTTTATCTTGATCACAGAAGTGATGGTGTGATATACACGTTGATAAAATCGCAACGGTTATTTCAAGAAATTTAGGGATTTTTGCTCAAACTAATATGCAAATTATTGTTTCTTTAGAAACAACTTATAAGCTTCTTCTTTACATCTGCTGTGTTTATTTAGCTGTATAGCAGTATTAAATTTTTGCAATGGACTCGACAAAATTTAATATGATATTAATTATGTAATCTCATACTAAAATAAGTCATAAATGTTTAAGATTGCCATTTGTAATTTATTTTTATATTAGGTTTAAAAAGCACTGAAATTTAAATCAATAATTCATCATGAATAACGAATGAAACCAACAGTAGAAACTTAATAACCAGTCAAAACTAGAGTTGGTATAGTTCACCGTCGTGATTTTTTGTATTTTGTCGATACATTATTTTTATAGAAGCTTGATATCTTTACATATATATTTTATTGCATAGTTTTTAGTATTATACTACACCACATTGTTACACATTTGTATTTCTGAGTACTGGATTCAACCCTGCTTTCCTGGGCCATTTTTTATGTATTGAAATCTCTAGTAGGTTTTTGGCATTTAATGTAGGGTAACTCCGGGAGAGTCGCCTCATACGGGATAGATGCCACACCCCTTCTATTTCTTGTAATTATCGATAGATGATCGTTAAACGCACAGTATAGGTGCGCAATGAGATTATTTTAACCAGTGTATAGCGTGAATCCCATTTCGATGTTTACTTGTAGAAGTACAATCCTTAATTTGACGTAAGTACATGATTTCACTGTCCAAACTTTTCAACACGTTATGTTTAAATACTTTTCATACACTAATTACTAAACGCATGCATTATTTCGAAGTCACAACTAAGTTTAGTGTTTGTATAGAGTACTGTGTGTATGATTAAGCCATTCCGCTTAGCGATGGCAGGTAACGGTGATGGCCGACGTCTGCACCATGCAAAATGGGATACATGCCGCACTGCTACTCCGTTATACATGCCGCAGTTTCTTTTGTACGGGATGATTAAGTGTTATTAACTTTTCCTTTTCTTTTACACAGACTAACCAAGTTAGGCATGTTATCAAGTTTACTAAAACCAAAGGAGAAAAAAGGGAAAATAAAAAGTAACAAGGGCAAGAAACATACAAGTCAAGATGACACTAATGAAAAATTGGATTACGCGTAACGCAGACGCTCTTTGCAAACTACTTCAAAAAAGAGGATGTGTAATTTACTTCGTTTCATCCGGTGTTTAAATGTAGTTACATAAAGACTGTACTTTTTCGACACTTTTTCTGTAGATTGAAGTCGATCTCTTAACCCATTCAGGACCATAGGTGCATATAAGCACCTTCATAAAGAGCTTACAAAATTTGTTTCTGGCACCAGCAAAAAAGAAAAGAAATATTTGCTTTGTTTAAGTTTTTGTAGAGCTTTCTCATGATTATTTAAGTAAAGGTAACTTCTTTAAAAAAAGTGGTACCAGTCGAATAAAATTTGTGTAAAAGCCACCGGTCTCGGAAGCTTGTATGTGTCTAAATTTAAGATATTTCAAACGTCTTAATTACATCTATGTTTGATCCCCTTTATTTTCTCTGCAATAGCAGCCATTTTTCACCTTTTTTCCGTAAGCCTTTTACACCGGAAAAAAATCCTTTAAAATATAAAAATTGTACCGCCAATCAAAACGCCAGTACAATTCACATCAATTTACTTATTTTAATTGAAATTTTGTCCAATTTTTTAAAAAAAATAAATTTTTTTTGGAAATTTCTGTATTTAAAAAATAAAAAATTATTATACTTTCAAAGAAGAGCACACACACATATTTCAATACAAGGTCTCTCACATTTTACATGATTTCCTCATTTAACAACATTAACAATATTGCAATTACCCGTCGCAGGATACGAACCCGGGACCTTCTGGTTTCCGGACTAGCCGTTTTATCCTCTCGGCCACGCCTCCACACTTGGTAACTTCAAATATTGTTACTTATTTAGGACTTAGAATTTATTTCATGGTAATATCAATTTACTTATAATTCTGAACGATTTTACACATCTTCTCTCTAGAATTTTGAATTTTTTGCTTTTTAATATTTATATACATATTACATATATATTTAATTAATATACATATATTTAATTCGGGGCCTGTCCCGTTTCAGTTATGTGTGCGTGAGGGGGGGGGGGTAATAATTCAACGCCTTTTAAAAGTAAAATCAATTTTTCATTAAAGAAAAAATGCATTTCTTGTTGTCCAAAGCTTGTATATAATTTTATTGCAAAGTTATTGTTATAGTTTTCTGTTTTCTTTGATTTTTTCTTTTTTTTTCCTTCTTATTGGTTGAATATATGGCAAAAGTTTTGAAATTGGACTCATTAACTCCTTCCTATATGCTATATATTTTGAACAAAATTTCTCAGTTATAAATATTTTGTATAATGTTTCTGCAAAAATAATAAAAATCATTGTTTTACGCACAATTTTTTTGTCTTCATTTTTTTCCCGATAGAAATACAGGGTAAAATTTTTTGATGAAACTAATTTTCTCACGCTGAAATCTTGACTAAATCGGTACTCAATCGTAGCTAAAAGGTTAGCATAGTAAAAAAAATCAGACCTTTTCTATATACAGCTATATACGTTTAACACGAAACTGAGGGGACCAAAAATTTTTTTCGCGTTGAAAGACTCTCGTGTTAAAAGATTCGTAAAAGAAACGAAAACTCACCAATATTTTCGATGGCGTCATATTTTATTTCGATGTCCTGTTAAACTACTAGTATGTTGGATATGTTAAACATTAGGATAAAAATCAAGTAAAAAATTATTGTTTTTTTTTTTTTTTGAAAGAATTAGATATCTTTTTTGAAGTGTCTTTTTCAGCACCATACTGCCCACAAATTGTTTGAGATTATCTATTGTTTTATTCATCTCTCCATCCGAAAGCACATCTAATTGACTGCGCGCACTTTTAATTATTTTCTGCATTTCTAAAATACAGGGGACAAGAACTACATCGCTGATTGCATTGTCAGATTCGCGGTCGGAAACTACAATTCACACGAAATTTTTCGTGTTAAACGATTTTTGTTTCGTTTTAAAAGAAAAAAATGTATTAAATTGCATAACATACTTTCCGGAGCACTATATCATTTCGTGTTAACCGATTTTTTATATTAACCTTCCATCTGCCGCGAACTGAAATATCCGTTTAATAAGCTGCGGGTTTCACTGCAATATAAGCATTTTTTAAATTAATATAATTCAACAAATATAATCCAGTTTTAAAAGGTTTTGTTATGATTAATACTTTAAAGCCTTATATTCCTATGCGTAATTAAATTTCTTATGTAATGTAGGAAAAATCATCTTTTTTCTAGGATTTTTAAAAATTACTGAGAAAACAACATTTCAATTTTGCCCTTTTGCTCGGCGGTCAGAGGGTTAAGCGTTTTCTTGTTAAGCGTATTTCACTGTAATTCCAAATAAAAAACGATAATAAGTTCGATTTTTCTTATTCAAAATAGGTGGCGCCACTGCTTTTGGTTATTTTCAAATCATTTTTCACTGCGTTTGATTATTTTCATATCCTAAGACAGTTTCCTTTTGAGACAACTATATGCAGAAATTTTAATTTATTTTTGTTCTTAAACGCAGGGATCTGAGATACAGTAAACATTTCTAAAATAGAATACAAGATGCCGAAAAAAATCCTCTTTAAACAGTTTTAAAGAGGAACAGTAAATAAAACTTCCGTCAGTGTTGAATTCAGACACTTTTCTCCGGGAGGGATTTCTGTGGCTCCGGAGGGGGGGACATTATAAAGTTCCGGGGGGGGGGATTGCACTTTTTGACAATTGAAAACACAAAATCTCAAATCTTCCGTGGGGGTTGGACATCTCATTGCTCTGGGGGGAGTCTCCCCCGAAATAACACACTTTTAAGATTAAAACCTGCCATTTGCTAAACCTTCGTAATTAAACTTGACATTTTCAATAAATTTCAGAAGAGACTGTAGTAGATCAGCCCACCCTTTGGATACGCCTCTGGTACTGGTTAGAATATAAATAAATAAATCATGTGTAATGTACGTGAGTTTAGAAATTGGTGATTTAAATATGTGGATAAGTCCATGAAAGATTATATTGTATCTTTAAAAGGAAATTTTTAGATACAGAAATATGCAAAAATAGAAATTTTTTTGGAATTTACGGAAGAAAATTTGCATTAAAATACGTAAACTGGCGTCTCAATTGGCAATTTAATTATTTTTTACAGATATTTTTTACCATATTTTAACGGATATTTTTTACAGTGTATAAAGCTTACAAGAAACAGGCGAAAATGTGGCTGCTTATTGCCGAAGTTGCAGGTTTGTCAAAAACGGATGCGATTCAGATGTTTGAAATGTCTTAAATTCAGACGCATACACGTGTCTTAAAAATTAAGACACTTTAAAATGTCTGAAAATTGAACACTCCAGTTTAAGACATTTATGTGTCTGTACTACAGTGTTTACACCATGATCATGTAGTAGGACACTTAAGTGTCTTAATTTCAGACACCTGTGATGTCTGAAATTCCATATTCAGACACTTAAGTGTCTGAATTACAATTTCAGTCACATATGTGTCTCAATTTAAGACGCCCTTATTTGAAGTGTAACGCATATGTCTTTCTGTGTATGGCAACACTTTGAAATTTGAAATGAAATTTCGGTTTTGCAATTTTTGCTACTGCACATTATTAAACTCCTAAACGTCCCACATTTTTAATTTTTACACAGTCGTATACAGAAAAAATATACTTTTAAATGCAATTTGTTTGAAAGCTGTATCTCAATTTATTCTTGAGATATTAATTTTTTATAGTTTTTAATACCAATTTTCTAATTGTGGCAGCCGAAGTACATTATTTCTATTAAAAGTAAAGAGAAAAGGAGTAAATTACTGTATCTTTTTGTTGCCATTTTTTCATAAAAACTATTAAAAAAAGAAATTAAAATGCGTGCTATGTCAAAAATGTCGTCTGATATAAAACCCGGTGAATTTTGGTTTTATTTAGTTTTTATTTATCAATTAAAGGATTTTTAGTTTATTGCAAAGTTGCTTTTAAAACGATATAACACCTTCTCCGAACAAAAATATATTTTAAAGAACATTTGTATGATTTATTTTCTTCGCATTTACTTAATTCGTATCTGAAAGCTAGCAGAATGGAATTTTATTAATCCATGTGTAATAATATTTTCCAAATTTAAAAAAAAAATATATATATGAATGATTTCTGATAAAAGATGGAGCTATTTATAAACAAACAAATGAAGGCATATGAGTCATTAGATACCTGATTTGTTTTGTCGAGCTTTTTGAATGACGACATTTCTTTTTTCCTGGGTTTGTGTATTATTCTGCGATAATGAAGTGATATGCATACTTTTCTTTAGTTGTTGTTTAAGACTGGATCAAAAAAGTGGAATGCTTTAGCGGATGCTAATGACGTCATTAAGAAAAATAATTCCTACTATTTTAATTCCTACACCTGAAGTTTCGTAGAAGTCTGTCATTTCACTCCAGCTGCTTTGAAATTCTTCCCAGGTGCAAATACTTCACTTTTGTAAACAACGTAATAGAAGTCACAGACTGATAAAATGCAATGTTTTAGAAAAATTTAAAGTGTCTTTATAGAAGAGCAGGCACATATTGTTGGCATGCTCAGATCAGAATTCATTGTCCAAAAAATGTTTATATTACAGAACTTGATGATTCTCGCCCTGATGAAATTGCTTCGTTGGGTTAGACTAGCGAACAAAGATGTTGGCAATAATTTGAAGTTTAAAATAATATCAGGTTCCACGAGTATTCGTCCAAAATTCTTTCAACTAATAAAATTTTATTGCTGTTCTTTAAGACATTCCACTATAGTTTTATCAAAATTACATAATTTTATTAATTTTATTTTTCAAAATTTCATATAATCCTATATTTAAAACACAAGGCTGTTTTTTAGTCATTTGCCCTTAACTTTCTACTGAATCAATTTTACTAACTTTTATTTTAACACGTTCACGCCGGCGCGGTGGGTCACACTCCACTGTCTCAGAGTTGTCAAGCCTCCGGCTTTTTTCACACCAAAGTTTTATTTTAAAGAAAATATTGTTCCTTTAAATCGCCCAATTGCTCTAATTAAATAAAACAACATTTTCTGTATTAAAATACTGGTATCCAAAAAGCCGGAGACTTGTCAGCTCTGAAACAGTCGAGTGTGACCCACCGCGCCGGCGTGAACGTGTTAAACTGAAAGCTGTTGAGTTGTAGATGTGTCCGCACTAGCTGGTTTTAAAAATATCCCCATTTTTATATTTTAATTTTAAAACTATTTAATGGAATTTCTTCAAAATGGCAGTAGTACATACCTTTCATTATTGCAGAGAAGAGAGAAATAATGAGGTTTATTTATTTTTATTCATGCCATTTTCTGATAAAAAATCAAAATAACATTTTTTTTTAATTTGTATGATTTAAATTTTGTTGTATATTGTTTAATGACGCAAAATCTATTTAGCTGCCCTTTTGCTGCGTCAAAATATTTTGAACGGAAAATAACGTACTGCTTTTGAAAACGCACATTTTTTCTCATAAAGTTTCCATATTTTTCCTCTTCTGCATGTGTACTGATACTAAGTTTGAGACACTAGGCGAATGCTTAAGTAAGTGGAAATGACGTCATATTTAAAAGAAAACCATCATTTTCTTAGATAAAACTAAACATTTTAACACAAATGCGTCTAAAAAACGTAAATTATAGCAATTTTTACTCTCCGGTACTGCGACTTGAATCTGAAGTTAAGAGTGCGACTGTTCACATGCAAAGATGTTGCTGACAATCGCTACTTCAAGTTTTGGGTTAAAATGATTTTAAAAATATCAAATTAAAATATCCTTTTAAAAAAATAGTGAATACGTATATGAGAATTTTCAGAAGGTGAAAATGATGCGGAACTTTTCACGGGGAAGATATTCTAAGACCGTGTCAAAATGGAAAAAAGTTTGCTGTTTTCATTCCGGAATACCAAGCATAAGAGCCTCAATTGATAACTTCATCATAATAACTTATCTTAATTATTTTTTACTGATTACATATATGATTAAAGTTTAATTTTAATAATTTGGACAACTAAGTTTTATAGAAATAGTATTTTGCTAACTTTAGGTTAAAATAATATTTGTTTGAAAACTAAACTAATCTATATAAGATGCATTTTTATTGTAACTAATTTTGTAGGTTTATTTATAATGTTATTATAAATCAATTAAACAGCTCCTTTTTAAACATTTTTTTTGTGGAAATCCAACAGGTTCCACCTCGTACTAATAAAAGAACGAACCGTTCTGTGTGTGTGTGTGTGCGATGGCAAGCGAAAACTACTGCCCATTGAAGTCTGAAAATTTAGGTGTGAATAGTCTAAATTGTTAATAACATGCCTTCTTTCTATCCGATTTTCTTCATTTTTGGAGCGAATTCTCCATTCAGTTTCTATCCCATTTCTAAATTTCAGTTAAGACCTTGGAACCCTTTGGGCCCGGTACAGGGCCTCTTGAAGTTTTTGAGCGCTAAATTGTTAATAAATTTCTTCCTTTTAATCCGAATTTCATTTTTGGGATTCCTTTTCCATTTAGATATTGTCCCGTTTCTACACTCCACTTAAGACCTTAGGCCCGTCTGTGGTCCAGTAGGGCATGGTCCAGGTCACCTTCAACTTTTTGTGTGCCATGCATTTTTCAACCCCTAATTTTCTCACCTTCTCAGTGCGTAATTTAAAATTGAGTCTTGGACTCTTCTCCTCGGACCAACACCCTCATATTTTTATTGGGGTCCCAAGGGCACTTTTTTAAGCATTTAACAATATTTTGCGCATTTCTTTAAAATATTATTCTAATGAATAAATCATACCCTAAGCTTAAACGTTACTAATTGAAGATCTAAAACGCTAAGTACTAAAACATTGTAATATGTTTTTATGTTAGGGCGCTTCTCTCAACTATCAGATGACCCCTTTTGGGCACCCTATTATAACTCACTTAACCCCTTAATTCTCGCTCACGTCATATTCTCGGGCTGTGTCTTTTACTCAAATTGTTTGATTCCCACCAGTTTTATAAAATAGTGAAATTGGCTATATTTTAGTGTCGTTTTTCCTGCCATTAAATAAGGTGAATATTTCTTTTTCATAAAAGTGGTGCCAATAAACAATTTGAATTTTTCAACCGTAATTTAATTCGAGCGTTAAGGGGTTAAAAATGGTCCGATACACTAGCTTTTTTTTCTAACAACTTCTTAAGATCTCCAGTTATGACAGGACCGACAAAAAATATTCAGATTTCAGCTACCACCAATTTAGAATATTAATTGCCTTCTTGTGGTCTTGGTGCAGCTTCTTTAAAAATGATCCGAATTGCTTGCAATTTTCATTAACATAGTTCTAGCGTCCTCCGGTTACTTTAAAAACTAAAAAATATATATATTTATACCCAACTACATGCCACTTAAGTCTCTGGCCCCTTGAAATTTTTGCATCGAAAATTGTTAATAAATTGCCCCCTCTTAATCCAATCTTCATTTTTGGAACCCTTTTACCATTTAGTTATTGTCTCGTCTCTATATTCCAGTTAAAATTCTGGAGCATCCTGTGTCCCTTAGGGCTCGATCCGGCGACCTCTTGTACTTTTTTTACGGCATTCATTTTAACCCCCTAATTTTCTCGCATTCCCAATGCAAAATTTTTAAGTTGAGTCTTGGACTCCTCTCTCCAGGCCAACACCGTGTTATTTTTAATGGGACACTAGGGCCCTGTGTTAATCATTCCGCCCATTTCTTGCACATTTCTTTAAAATTTTATTCCAATAATTAATTCATACTCAATGCTTAATCTTAAATAATTGAAGGTCTAAAGTGTTAAGAACTATGACCTTTTAACAAGTTTTTATGTTAGGGCCCTGCTGTGAACTATCAGTTGACCACCTTTGGGCCTTTTGTTATAGCTCCTTAAAAAATGGTCCGATTCTCTAGCTTTTTTTTTCTAACTTCTTCCTAATTCCTACTGCTACTGCATGAAGGACAAAAACATTTCTCAGACCTTCAGCTACCACAAATTTTGAATATTAATCTCCTTCTTGAGGCCTTTGTTGCATTTTCTTTAGAAACTATCCGATTCTATTACAATTTTCTTTAACATAGTTTTAGCGTCCTCCAGCTACTTTAACCCTCCGACTGTCTTGGAAAAGGGCAAAATTGTAATGTTGTTTTCTCTGCATTTTGTTTTAAATGATAAAAAAAAATGATTCTTTGAACATTTTATAAAAAAACTTAATAACGAATATGAATGCAATCCTTGGAAGTATTAATCATTGTTCAATGTATTAAAAATACATTAAATCAATAGAATTATATTACTTTAAATATTGCTTGTATTGCAGTGAAACCTGGAGCTTAGTGAACGTATTAACACGGGCTTGTCAGTGAGGGGGTTAAAACTACTAAAAATTCTTTCTTATACCCAACTACTTTCCAGTTAACACCCTTTCCCCAGGGTTCGTTCCTTCTTTATACCTCAGCTACCACTTTTTTCGAACATTAATCTCCCTTTTCAGCATCAATTTAAGTTTAGTCACTACAGCCGTAAATTAGGAATCGTTTTACTTTACAGGTAACTTTAGATAAGGGCTTTGATACGTGGTCGATATGATGTGTACTGTAGACGTTAATTTTCTTTTTAATTGATTTTATTCACACTTAAAACTGCACAAGGCAATTACACAACATAAATTTCACAAATTTGAGTAGATTGCAAATCATAATTAATATCCATCGCGTAGTTTGGATGGAGTGTTTTTAGAGACGTGTTGATGCTTTGACGAGCAACAGCTTAACTGACATTTTTACAGATTGCTCGCTAGGGGGATCTCGTTCTACTTCCGGAACGCAACATGCCGCCCGGGGATGAAATATGACATATTTCAGCAATTAATATAAACATAATACAATAGATAACTAATTAACACTACAAATGATACTAAAATACAAAATACTAATATACAAAACAATCAGGATAATTACTTAAAAAATAATATATATAAGAAATACAATGATGCATAAACATTATTTAAGAGTCCTGAATGGGTAACAGGCATACTTTTTAAATGCCTCTTAAAAATATACCACATGCAGTTTTGACTTTGACTGCACGAACCCTATTGTCCCTGCCTGGAATTATTTCCAGAATTCGGGCAAGAGCCCACTTACACGGTGGGAGATTTTCTTCTTTTAATAACACTAGAGATCCTAACTTTATGTTTTCTTTTGTAAATTGCCACTTACCGCGCTGCTGCAAGTGATTTAAGTAGTCAATAGACCAACGTTTCCAAATGCATTGAACATATTTGGTAATTAATTGCCAATGGGTTAATCTATTTTCAGAAATATTTATAACATTAGGCTCTGGAATACTATTAATGGGTCTGCCAATTAAAAAATGCCTTGGCGTAAGCACTTCAAACTCATTTATGTCATCAGAAAGCGGAAATAAAGGTCGGGAATTTAGGATCCCCTCAATTTGGACTACTAGAGATTCAAAGTTCTCTAGAGTAATTTTATTATTACCTACGGCCCTAAGCAAATGATGTTTGAAGGACTTAATGCCAGCTTCCCATAGACCGCCAAAATTAGGAGATCGTGGTGGGATAAATTTCCAAGTTATGAATTCTTCGGCAAAGAAATTTGATAATTCCTCGTTGGGAGTGGCCAATAATTTCTTAAAGTTATTTAATTCTGTTGACGCACCTTTAAAATTAGTGGCATTGTCAGAAGTTAGCGTATTTACTTTGCCTCTCCTGGCACAAAATCTTTTAAGCGCAGCGATGAATGCAGCAGCGGAAAACTCGCTTATTATCTCTAGATGAATAGCCTTGGTAGCCATGCATATAAATATGGCCACATAACTTTTGGAATAAGTACCCTTTCTCTGATTTTTGTACTTAATGTGGAAGGGGCCACAAAAATCGACTCCTGAATTGAGAAACGTATGGTTAGGTGTTACGCGTTGCGATGGGAGGTCTCCCATTAACTGATCTAGTGTATTGGGGTTATGCCGGAAACATGTGACACAAGTGTGCACTGTTTTTCGGGCAATGCTTTTAGCCTTTATAGGCCAATATTTCATCCGTACTTGATGAACTAATCCATGAGCCCCTATGGGAAAGTACTTTTTATGAAAGTACTCAAAAATTAATTTAGTGAGCTTATGGTCACTGGGCAGAATTAATTGGCGCTTAGCATCAAAAGGCAAGTCAGAATTGATTAAACTGCCCCCTGCACGAAGTAATCCACATTTGTCAATGAAGGGGTCTAATCCCTTTAACTTACTGGAAGAAGGAACAGTTTGTACCTTTCTGAGTGCTGCTAATTCAGGAGCGAACTTACCTTCCTGGGCCTTTTTTACTAAAAATTGTAAACTATTTTGTAACTCAATTCCTGTGAGTTGCTTCCGTTTTATATCTCTATGGCGGCTGTTATTGATGAACCTAAAAATAAAACTACATATTCTAATTAATCTAAGAAAATTATTAGAAGAATTATATAAACCATTAAAAAAATCGTTAGAGTCCTTATGGATAGTCAATAAATTAAAATCAGTTTTTAGTTCATGATCACAGTCAATGTCCTTGAGAGTAGGAAATTGTTTGGGAACTATAATTTCCCTTTGAAGAAATTCCGGACCAAACCACCACAAATCATTGTTGATCAGATCCTTGGCTGTTGCACCTCTTGAGATGATATCTGCTGGATTGGATTTTGAAGATACATGGTTCCAGTGATAATTCTCAGAAATAGACTGGATCGTGATGACTCTATTGGAAACGAAAGTTTTAAGTTTGTGGGGTGGTGTGTTAAGCCAAAATAGAACAATCGATGAATCCGTCCATAGCCACACCTTTTCAAAGCATAGCTGTAGGATGGGAATTATTTTTTGAACCAGTTTTGTTAAAAGTAGAGCTGCACACAACTCTAGTCGCGGGATGGTTATTGGCTTTAGGGGGGCCACACGGGACTTGCTGCACAAAAGATTAGACTTGAACTGTCCAGTTGTGGAGAGAGATCTTATGTAGATGGCTGCTCCATAGGCCTTTCCAGAAGCGTCTGAAAATCCGTGTAAATCTAGACGTGCAATATTGTCAGACAAAACATATCGCGGAATTGTAAGATGATTCATTTCTGTCAATTTAACCAGAAAATTTTGCCATTCCCGAAGAGAACTGGCAGGCAGATGTTGATTCCAATTTATCTTTAATTCCCATAAATGTTGCATGAAAATTTTTGCTTTGGATAGAATAGGGCCAATTAGGCCTAAGGGATCGTAAATTTTAGCAATTTGTGCCAAAACTTCTCTCTTAGTATAAACATCTTTGGGTTCGATACTAATTTTAAAAGTAAAATGATCTGATTCAGGTTTCTAAAGCATCCCTAAAGTTTTTACAGAAATTTGCTGCGAGTGTTCGTCAAATGCATATTCTGATACGGCTGCGTCTTGTAATAATTCAGGATGATTAGAAACCCACTTGTGTAGCTCCATCCCTCCCCTTTTTAAGATCAGAATTAGTTGAGATTGCAAGTCCTGTGCGTCTTGTAAGGAACCTGCACCAGATAAACAATCATCAACATACATGTCGTTATGAATCACTTCTGCAGCTTTTGGAAAATCTTTTCTTTCTTCATCAGCAAGAGCTTTCAACGTTCGCGTGGCAAGAAAGGGAGCACTAACAGTGCCATATGTAATCGTGTTGAGTTCATATATTTTTATCGGCGCGTCCGTACTGGACTTCCAAAGAATGTTTTGCAAATTTCTCTGTTGTGGGTCAATCAGTATCTGCCTGTACATTTTCTTAATGTCTGCACAGAATGCATATTTGTGGGTACGGAATCTGGTTATAATCGAAAATAAATCTTGCTGAACCGTTCCCCCATTTAATAAAATAGAATTAAGTGAATAACCACTAGATGTATTTGAACTTGCATTGAAGACAACTCTCAGGGGAGTGGATAATTTTTCTGGTTTATACACAGCATGATGTGGAATGTAATAAGACAGCTTATTTTCGTTTTCATTTTTAATTTGTGTCATATGCCCCAAAGTTTCGTATTCTTCCGAAAAAGCTGTATATAAATTAGCCATTGTTTTATTTTTATCTAATTTAGCCCATAAACTATTTAATCGCCTAGCTGCAATTTCTCTAGAACTTCCTAACACTGATTCTGCATTTTCTTTCAATGGTAGCTGTACTGTAAATCTACCGGTGTGATCGCGTTTATAGGTTCTTCTAAAATGTTCCTCACAAAATATTTCTTCATCCCCTTGGACAGTTTCTTTATTATCCCCAGGTAAAGATTCTATTTCAAAAAATTTCTGTAAAGTATTGTGTAAGCTATTTTCAGTTAAGAGGCAACAATATGACTTATTTTCAACTTGTGGAAGTGAACCTGCGATTATATACCCAAATACTGTATTCTGTAACATACAATTAGCATTTGCTAAACGAATTTGCTCACTCTTTAAAATGTCAAAAAATACTTTGCTACCAATCAATGCATCAACCTGACCAGGTATATGAAAATTATTGTCCGCTAATTCTATGTAGTTAGGAATGCATAAATTTGAAATGTCTAATCTTTCAACCGGAATATTGTTTGTTATTTTTAGTAGAACTGCAAACTCTAATGTTTTAGAAAATGTTCCTTTTTCATTTGATATTTTTGCATTGATAATTTGTTTTATTTCTTGGTGGGATTCGTTAATACCGGAAATAACACCCTTGAATGGTTTTGGTTTTAGATTTAATTTCTTGCATGCGCTGTTACTTAAAGCGTGCACTGTAAAACATTTTCCGAATGTAACGGAGACCTGTGCTGCACGATACTAACGGAAAGGTTTCAGATTCGAGCATAAAACTGTTTCGGTTATAATACGGAACATTTCCGATTCGCAATGAAAGGTTTCTGAATATATCGGAAACCTTTCATTACGGATCGGAAAGGTTTCTGATTACATATGAAATCTTTCTGAAGACTAAGAAATGTTTTTGAATGTATAGGAAACCTTTTATTACGAATTGGAAAGGTTTCTGAATACATGTGGAACCTTTCAGAAAACAACGATTATTTTAAAATTTACATAAAAAAGCACAAATAACTGTACTAAAATTACTTGCAGGTGCATACATATAATGTAAAATCGTTTAAAATACATCAGAAATATCTCAAAAATACATTAAAATTTTTAAGATATTTCTAATATATTTTAAATAATTTTATATTATGTGTAATGCACCTGCAAGTAGTTTTAGTACATTTATTTGAGCTTTTTTACATAAATTTTAATTATTTACTCCAGTTGAATTTAGCACTAGTATTTGAACATTCAATTATTGAAGATTATTTTGTGAAAGGGGCTTAGTTCAGTAAAATGGATTTTGTGAAGAAACCAGTTTTATTAAATGAATTTTTATGAAAGAGTCTTATATGGAAGTTCATTTCTGAATGATCTTTTTTCTGAGTTTATATATATATATATATATATATATATATATATATATATATATCTGATTGGATTTATTCTGAAAAAAAAAATCAATATTATTATAACTTTTTCATAATTTAGATAAAATTTTATTGCGTTTTAACATCTTGCAGTGATATTTTTTTTAACCATGCGGATTAACAAGCAACATTAAAGTTCCTGAACTGTATTATTATTGAAAATGGAATGATAAATTCTTTCGAAAAGCGTTTTACTTATTTTTTTAATCATTTATAGCATTATTTTTACTTATTATTTTAGGTTTTTATTAGCGTTTCTTTGTTGCACAGACATTTTAATACATAACATTTTATTATTATTTGTGCATGTAAATAAGATATGATTGCAATTTATGTTATTGTTGATTCAATATCGTATTATGCTTTTCACAGCATAATATTAATAAATTAAAATGCCTTATAACTTAAAGCAAGAAATTTTGTGTACTATATTTTCATAAAATAAGCTGATGATTAATGATCTAGAATTTTTCAATTTTGTTTACTGTAAAGTGCATAAGTTAAATAACAATAGTATATATTTTTTTTTTTTTTTTTTTTTTTTACAATTCAGTCTTGCAAAATCAGAAGAAAACATTTTTCTTTTCAAGCAAGAACATTTAGATGAACAAGTAAAATTCAAATCGCAAAAAATGCAATGGTTAATTTTTTCGAAGCATTAAAAAAAAAAAAAAAAAAAAAAAAAGTGTGTGTTTGTGGGGGGGGAGGGGGGGGGGATTTACATATCTAAACCTGAGTACTAAACAAGTTAATGATCTTAAAACGATTCTTTTTATTTTTCTTTCAAAATTGGAGAATAAAAAAGGTGAATATAAAAAATGAAATTTTTGAAATCTTTTTAGGAAACAGCAAAATAAATGAATCAATTTTATTTACTATAATGATTTATAAAAATAAATCCTATAATTGTAAGAATAGTTTACTGTTTATTTTTATTCACAATACCGTATTTTTTACGTAAAAGCAATCAACAATAAAGAAGTAAAATGACAATGAACCTTCAGCTTGTTTGATTAAAATATAATACATAAATTTTTTTTTAAGTTATAACGCATTTAATAATTTGTTAAGAACACGCTGTAAAAAGGAGAATACGATACCGCAATCAGTATGAACATCAAGTTTAACTATATTATCTTATTTTCACGCACACATGTATATATATTATAATAAAAAAACAGACAAAACAAAGTCTGATATATTAAAAAATAAATAGGTTATTAATTTCTTTTCGTGTACTGCAACAAAGAAAACTAATAAAGAAGTAATAATAAATAATAGTAAGTAAAAGTAATACTGTAGATGGTTAAAAAAAAAAAAAAAAAAGAAAACACTTACCCAGAATTACGATCGTTCCGCGCTCAAAATTACTAAATTTCCAAAGCTCTGAAAAAGTCCTTTGATAATATCCAATATACATTTCTTGCATAATTTTAAAACGCAATAAAAAATACCCACAAAATATAACAAAGATGTTATAATATTGTTTTTTTTTTTTCAAAATAAAAGCGAATTCCAATACACGTGGTCCTACGCCGCCATCTCATACACACGAGCTGACTTTCACTTTAGGCGATTGCTTCCCGTCCGTTTCAGCGTAAAGAGAAATAGTGGTGAAATACTTGGAGCGCATGCGTACAGGCGCTTTCTCTGTTACACGGAAAGTACGAGGGAAAGTAAATTGAAACACCCAGGAACATTCCCGATTGTTTCAGAAAATAGAAATAGCTCTCACATATCCGGTACTATCAGAAATGTTCCTGTTAGAATAGTAAACGTTCCCACTATTTTTTACAGTGTGGATAGACGACCCATTATCCAGAATTGTTCTTAATCTAATTTTATTTCCATACACATCTGTTACTAAAATTATAGCTGTGTTTAGTATTGCGCAATTTCTTTTATCTTCTAGTAACAAATTGGGACCAATTAATGGCGTCTCTTTATTCTGAGGTTCAAAAATGCTTATTTGTTTATTTTTAACAAACTCGTTATTTTTATTTATTACCGCCGTTTCCGACATCATATTTTCATTTACTTCACATATAAGGTGTTATGTACTAATTTGCATCTCCTACAGGTAAATTTAGAATTGCATTGACCTTGATGAAATCGTAAACAATTTGAACATAATTTATTCTTACTTACAATCATTTTCCTTTCACGAATACTCATGTTTAAAAAAGCAGAACATTTGAAAAGGGGGTGAGGCGAATTGCATAACACACATGGCTTTACATTATTTTTATTTTTATTATCGTTGATAAAAAATGATCTGGATTTATTTACTGAGTAATTGTTCTTAGATTTCCAAAACCTTGATTGCGACTGTCTGGCGTCAGTCAAGATATTTATCGATTCTAAAACTAAGCATCTTTTTTCCAAAAAAGCAATTAAATAGTCAAAAGTCGGAACATCTGAGTTTTGAAGAGATAATTCAAACTGCTTTTGAGTTTCGTGATGCAATTTTTTCAGAATTATATTTATGAATACACTTTCTGATAAATTATTTTGTGTGTATTCCATAATTTTGAGTGCGCGAATGTTTTTGTTAATACAATCAATCAAATTACGCAATTCTTTAGGGGATTCATTTTGCATTTTTTCATAATTTAAAATTGCAGAAATATGTGAATCGATTAACAATCTTTTATTTTCGCATCTGTGTATCAGAGCTTGAAACAATGAATTGAAATCATCATCAGGTGATTCTAAATGTTTAGCTTCGTTTTTTAAAGAAGCTTTTAAATAAAATAGCTTCTGATTATTATCTAATTGAGGATTGTTAACAATCAAGTTAGTAAACTGCGTTTTAAAATTAGCAAAATCACAGTACTCACCACCGAATGAAGGTAATGGAATTTCAGGGAGGCGTACCTTTGTTTTGTTTTCATTTGAATGATCATTAATATTTACACTTGCGATATTGCATTTATTTTCAAAAGATGCTAATAAAACTTTTAGTCTTACCTCTACTTGTTCGAGCCTTTCATTAGCAGTGTCAATATCCTCCTCTAAATCTTGCACTTGTTGCGCAGATAATTCTTGGATGTCAAAATACTGTTCTCTAATTTCCTCTAATTTATTTTGAAGAGCTTCTGTCTTTTTTAATTTTACTTCTAATGTGCTGACATTCGTTGTTTTTATATCGGTCGTATCTGTTATAAACTGCTCTAATCTTGTGATAGCAGCCCTTTACGGTGCCTTTTAATCGATTAAGCTTATCCATAATAGCACTCAGGCTCTCTCGGACCACAATGGTCGATATGATGTGGACTGTAGACGTTAATTTTCTTTTAATTGATTTTATTCACACTTAAAACTGCACAAGACACTTTCACAACTTAAATTTCACAAATTTGAGTAGATTGCAAATCATAATTAATATCCATCGCGTAGTTTGGATGGAGTGTTTTTAGAGACGTGTTGATGCTTTGACGATCAACAGCTTAACTGACTTTTTTACAGATTGCTCGCTAGGGGGAGCTCGTTCTACTTCCGGAACGGAACAATACGTTTATTAACTATCGTGTTAATGTTAAATGTAATGGATGAGATTTACAAGCGAAGGGGACACCTTCCATCGCTTGGGACGCATTCTTTCCTCGGGTTCTAAGGGCTCAATTTAGCTATTTTCTGTATTATGAATATATTATATCTTAGACATCAGTTGCCATCATTTTCTAACATTATTGGTGCAGTCTTTTTCCGGTTTCTGTGGGCTTGATTACTACGAGGTTTGGCTCACTAAACTTGCCGTTTGATTGTCTCCGGCACGTGAGGAGCACTTCCGGTACATGCTGCCTTAGGTAGCGGGGACCCAGGTTACAGGTACAAAAATTGTAATTTTTTATTGATTCACCAAATATACAGCATAGTGTTCTGCATGGAATAGGATATCGGGTAAATAGCCTCTATGGCTTTGCTGGTATACGCACTCTTTTATTGACATTTTTCATGACTGTTTTGCATAAATTTGCTGAATTTCGCTGATACAGGGCTCAATTTTCTCCTTTAAGGTGTGGGTGGTCGTGGGCTTGTTAGCATAAGCCTTAGGTTTCAAAAACCCCAAAGTAAAAAGTTCAACGGCGTTAAATCGCATGATTTGGGAGGCCAATTCTGATCACTAAAATGGGAAATTACACGACCCGGAAATGACTGTTGTAGTAATTAAACAGGTGAAAACGCGTTTTTTTTTTTCATGTGGTGCTCTATTTTTAATAACTCTGAACTATCAGCTGTCACGTTGTCTTTTTCTCGTTGGTAACACTTTACCACACAAATGGCTCAAAATTCAAATTTTGCTTTAATTTTGGGTCACCCTTCATTTTTCAACATGAATTTAGGCATCCATAGTATATTCGTCTTCTGAAAAAGCCAATATTTAAAATATGTCAATTTTTAGGGTTCCGTACTTAAAAAGTAAAAACGGAACCATTATACAATGGTGGTCTGAATTATAAGAACAATTGAAAATTGCACAGAAAAAAATTATTTCTGAACTAAATAAAGTGATATTTATACATAAAATGCTTTTTTATGCTAGAAATCATTGTAGAATGCAAAACATTGGAAAATGCAAAATATGAATGTTTTGCCATAATTAACAAAATATGCCATTGTAAAAATTGGACTGAAATTATAAGGACAATTAATGTTTTTGCCTGAAACACACTAATGATTAATAATCTCTCCCTTCTTCTCAATCGCTTTGATCAGTCTTGACGTCATGTAGTTTGACAGTTCCTTAAGAACGTTCTTGGAAATTTTTGATCAGGCTTTTTCGATGGAGGACATGAGCTCTTGCTTGTTTTCATATTGTATACCCTTTTTGTATACTTCGTGTACCAGAATACCCCACAGATGTTCAATTGGATTAAAATCCGGTCTTCTGGCCGGCCAATGAAGTAGTTTCACGAAATTAGCATCAAACTACGATTTTGAAGTTTGGGAAGCATGTACTGAGGCATTGTCCTGCTGGAAAAAATAGTCTTTACACGTTGTTAACGGTGCTTCCGGTAGAAGATCGCCCAATACATCAACATAACTCTCAGAATACATTCTATCCTGCACAAAAACTATTGGAGTAGTTCCACCAGTTGCGAAACCTCCCCAGACCATTTCTGAGCCATATCCAAATGCACGCTTTGAGAAAATTTCTTTTCCTCTATGGAGATCATACCAGAAGTAGCGAAAACCCTCTGGTCCATCCAAATTAAACTTTTTCTCATCTGAAATGACAACATCATCCCACTTTTTTCCATAGTAATGCATTTTTTGGCAAACTCCATCCTCAGTCTCTTATGAACTTTTGTAAGAGGCGGTCGTGACATATGTTTACCATAGCGAACCTTATTTTCTTTTTGTAAAACACGTCGAACAGTTCGAGCACTGATTCTAAGTTCAATTCACGTTTTATTTCTGTTGACATTTGTTTTTTGGAGCAAGCACGCCTTATTATCTTTCTTTTCTCCCTTACAGAAACAGAAGATGGCCTACCTGTATGTCGTTGCCGTCCATATTTACCGGGATTTTTAAGATAATTGTAAATAACCGTTCTTGATCTATTAAGCTTTGTCGCAATTTGGCGTACAGAAAGTCCTGAACTTTTAAATGCATCCACTTTCCCTTTCTCAAACTCCGAAACCTTTGTACCTAGCGGCATGACTGAAAAATAGAATATGACGATCCCAAACGCTTACTACGCATTTATATCTTCGCTGATTTCCGACTGCAGAGCAAAAAACATGCAAATTTTACTTTTTAGAACACACATATACAGTTGTTCTTATAATTTTGTCCATATCAGATGGCTGTATAAATCAATAATACATTTTATGAATATACATTTTCCACATTTTTCCATAAAATCTTATAAAAATATTCTTCATTTTTCTTTTAGTTGCCATCCATTAAATTTGCATAGGTTTCCGGCCAAATGTAGCCAAGATTTGGCGATTTTTGCCTTGTCCTTATAATTTTTACCACCACTGTAAGATCACTCCTGTGTCTGTCTGTTTGTCTGTCACAGCCCTTTTACTCGTAAACTATGCAACGTGGAAAGTTCAAATTCGGGGAAGTAATAAAGACTATTGACCCACAAATGTACAGATTAATAAAAATTCATAAATATATTTAAGAAAAATGTAGAAGGGCTAAATGTTACTTGTAAAAAAAAATACTTTCTTTGTATATCGTGTGGGGTATCATGTGAAAGCTTTCGTAACGCTGAAATCAAAAATTAATTTAATTTTAGGTATAATATTTTCAAAGTTATGGTGGAAAATGTAGTGCAAAAATATGTCCCCCCCCCCATCTAACTCCGAATCTATTGAAACTAAAATTAAGAAAAAATTAGAGGTAGTAGACATTAATTTAAACCTTGCAGGAAAATTATAGCGTTTACACTAGGTCACATACTTTTTGAGAAAATCGCATTTTTCCGTTACACTCAAATTTCGATTTACGGGCTTCAGAGAAAGCGTTGAGCAGAGCTGGAGGCACCTATCGTAGCAGAAGTATAAAAGCATTGTTGATCATAAATTTCGGAAAAAATCGACGGTAATTAGCCAAAATATTAACCCTTAAAGACACGGACGTTTTGGACATACATAATGACAGGGACGGCGTACTCTATGCTCCATCGGCCTTTAAAGCCTAGATAATAAATTTTAAGGATATATTTATTCAATGCAATGCCCAGTAGCAGTATAAAAGCAATAAACGTCAAATTGTTAGAAGCAGACTAATTTAATGAGAATTAATCACATAAATACTATGGGATTCGCGACTAGTTTCCATTGAGTGGCTCTCTCAATACACCTACTATGTCTTTAAAGGTTAACTAAAAACCTATATGGAATAACAAATATACAGAATAGCTATATTTACTATCATTTAGGTTCCTTATATCTTTAAACTTTCATGGTATATCCATTTATACTTTTCTAGTATACAGGGTGCAAAGGAAAGTCCCTTTAACCTGAAAATAGTTGTGAACGGAGAGAGCTACAGCTATGCAAGTGAGGTAACGGTATAGTAAAGCGACTAAGCTCGATTTAAAGAAAACGTCAGCAGCGCCCCCTAGTGGCGAAATTTGGAAGATAACCACTGCAAATCGAAAACGAAAAGAGATAGTGCGAAATTTCCAGTTACAATGTTTTAGAGCATCAATTAATTAATAGAATACAACATTTGATTTTCCTTTGCAACCTGTATACTATGCAGCTATACCCAACCCTACGTTGTATAGTTTTTACAAAGACTTAGCATTCTTTTAGCAACGGTATTTTTTAAATAATACACTTACTAATTCATATATTATTGTACGGAACCCTCTGTGCGCGAGTAATACTCGCACTTGACCGTTTTTTTTTTATCATCTATTTCCCTTAGTTCATGTTTTTCGATATATATGAATGTTATCAAAGTTCTGAAACTACAACATATATTTTCAATTGACTCGATTGTTTATTTATGAATTTTATTCAGGTTTTCAAAATATTAATAATCGAGTATTTACTAATGTAAGTAGCATATTTAAAAAAAATGGTAGTCATATTTAGTGTACTTTATGTATATCATGACATTTAATTTATTTTTTCTCAAGCTAATTAACATTTTGAAAATCTGGTTCTTTCTTAGGGGTCAATAGTTCAGAGAAAATGTAGTAATAAGTAATTAATTAATAGAAAAAAAAGGATATATTTTCCAGCAAAGAAAGAAACAGCGGTCCATCAGCTGGAAAAAAGATGGCAGCCATCACTGCCATCAGCGGTAAAGTGCAATGATGCCATTACTTAAACCAGTACAAAAGTGTCCGTGCGGAATGCAGCTGGCCCATCAGTGATGGCCAACAGCAGGCCAGCATTGGTATGCCATCACATTACTTCAATCCGGCATTTTTCCTGCAGAGCTAACACCTATCCCACTGCTATTCCTTTGCTAGCCCACCACTTTACCTTACAAAAAATTTCTTATAGAATTCTATAAAAAAGCAAAGTATTATGGCTCTTTTTTCTATAAGCTAGTTTCACAAAATGCTATAGAAGTGTCTATAGGAATACTTGAACTTACAGCGGTGTCCATGTGGTCACCCTCGCAAGTACTAACCGCGCTCGTGCTGTTTGGTTTTCGTGATCGGACATGAACAAGTACTTTCAGCGTATGCTACGACCGCTCGTAGTTATCAAGCTCTCATTACACTATTTTAAGTTTATTTCTTTTGTGATTTATGTTCCCACTCATTAAACTGGTATAGAAATTATTGTATTGTATAGAAATCCTATATATTTTATACGCTTTTTTACATTATTTATTCTGAACTGTGTAAATTATGAAAACCGAAATAACTTAGTAAAACCAGATTTAAGGAGAAAAAAAAAGTGCGTTGAAATAAAGAATTTATTTATTTATTTATTTAATTATTTAGTTTGTTGGTGGCAGTAGTGCAATATTATTTATAGTTTCAAAACAAATTAGCTTCACAGCTTAATTGTGTTAAGATATTCATTTCAGATTTGTGTTCGTATATTCAATGTCTTCGATATTCGCAACGTCAGCTAGCGTAAGGGTTCCCAGCAATAAAACTGCAAAAGTTCGTGCACTTCCATGTAGTGGTGGGCCAGCGCATGAGATAAAATGGGAGCCCACCAGAATTTTATCTGATGATTTCCAATAGCAAAGTTGACTGAAGCTGTCCAGCAGTGGTCATGCAGTGCTAGACCATTAGCAAGCACTTCTCCATCATTGCCAGCACCTATCTTGCTGCTGGCCAGCAATTTCTTCTTTGCTGGGTTACCTCTTTTTAATTTTTACGAAAGTTGGATCAATAAGCATCATAGAGTTTCATAAATCAGTTTTTTATATTTGCATATTCCTTACGTATTTGCAACTTCTTGAGTCATAGCTAGTTTTGCTTACACAGCATTTTATATGTCATCGAAGATTTCTCTCTTTAAATATTATACTTATTTTTAAGACTTAAACAAATTGTACTTTTGAAAAATATTATCTTCCCTTTTTTACAATTGGTTAGTTAGTTAAAGTATTTGTTCTCATATTCTAACTAACATTGAAGATAATTCTTTTAATTTTACCATCATATAATTAATTTTATGTAATTGTTTTCCTGCAATATAAAAATGTTTATGAAAGTTTATAAATATAATCTTTAAAGTCGTGTCTTATCCATTCATTAAGCAGTACAAAATAATTAATCATAATTAATTTGACAATGGGACAACATATAAATTTAAACTTCATCATCGATTGTACAATAAAGTACAGTAACTGCGAAATTAACAGCTTGCATACTTGAGCATTTGCATAATTTAATCCAAAGGCTTCTGCATAGAGCTACTGATTTACTTGTTTGCATGATTAGTTAATAATAGCTCCGCATTTCAACGTATAACGAGCGGGTACTGTTTGCTGATGCCTAAGAACGTTTAGCGAAAATGACATTTACACAAACTAAATAATTCTACTCAACAATTATATGATGCTATCAATTTTATTAAGTTTATCTCAATCAGGGTTTATTAACAAATGCAATTGAGATAGCTTTCGAAAAGCATACATTTCAAAACGTTTAATGCAAACGCTGCTCTCGTAGATATTTAACTCAATTTTGAATTATAAATAAATATGCGTCTTATTATTGTTTTTGACTAGAATAAAGATAAAAATAATTAAAGAGGTTACGCAATAACATTTTATAAATAATGGAAGCGATAATGTGTCTCACTTTTAGCATAATTCGGATATCCGTTCATAATTTTAACAGAAATGAAGATTGTGATGATATCATAAGAAATTCTAGAAATGTCCAACGACATTAATCTATGCGCTCCAGTTTACAAATGTTGTTGACAGTATTTACAGCGTCACTGACCGAATCAAAATACATTTTCTTCTCTTCTTATAATGTCATCATACCTCGAAAAAAAAGTTGTTCAAAAATTTCCATGAAATGGTTTTCCTTTTTCACATTTTTTTCTCCTAAAAATATCATTTCCAATAATCACATAAAATTAAAGCCTTTAAGTACTGCTTTTTTTTATATTAAAATTGTGATTAAACGGTTTTGTATTTCAAAACTTTAGCGCAAATAATGAACGCATATCTACAAGTTTTCCTTTAATTCAAAAGGTTTAAAGCTTTTATCTACTTCATGGTGTATCTCAAAATTTCTAAATTCTTCAAAATAAAAATTACCAAATTAATATGAAAAACTGAATATTGCTAGAATAGTTTATACATTTTTGGCATAATTTCTTTTCTAAAATATCTAGAAATTTTAATCTTACTTTATAAATAATTATTACAGTTATAAGTCATGAGAATTTCAAATACTTCCATTTAGTGGTTAGAAAGTTATTTTGATTGTAGTGCAATATTTTTATTCCGAGATAAGAGCATTTAAAAATTCTGAATTAAAGGAAAACTGTCTGAGAAAAAGACATGCTACCGCACTACATTCGTGTTCGTGTCCCTTTTAACCGCTTAGTAGGAGAGCTGTTGAACATTTTTGAGTAGGTATTTGAGGCACCCTGAAATTTTGTGCAACACTTCTTTTGTAATGCCTGAATACAAAATCTAATGTCTGGCTGAAAGATCGTGGCCCAAAACCTGTGCCAGACACGTGTCAAGTGCCATTTTTTGACACTACCCAAAAAAGGTATTTGAGGCACGCTGAGATTGAAACAGAATAATATTTATACTTAGAAAAAAATATTTTTAAAATGACAGACACTTTAGTCGGCCCAAAAACTGTGCCAGACACGTGTCAAGTGCCATTTTTGGACTACCCAAAAAAGGTATTTGAGGCACGCTGAGATTGAGGCACAATAATATTTATGCTTATAAAAAAATATTTTGAAAATGACAGACACTTTAGTCGGCACAAAAAATTTGTGCCAGACACGTGTCAAGTGCCATTTTTTGTCTGGCACAGGTTTTGGGCCACGATCCTTCAGCCAGACATTCGATTTTGTATTCAGGCGTTACAAAAGAAGTGTTGCACAAATTTTCAGGGTGCCTCAAATACCTTCCCTAAAATGTTTAACAGCTCTTGGACTAGCTGCTAGAGTCATGTTATACTCATTTCTAGCACCTGCACTCGTGCTTTTCCAGCACCTGTCTCACAAAAAGAGCATACGTAAGTCAAGCGGTCCACGCGTAATGCAGATCGTCAGCTTGTCTTTTTCTTCAGCCTCGCATACTTGATTGTTGCGGAATCAAGATTGTTTGAAAAGCAGTTTGACAATTAGTAGAAAATAGCTTAATTTAATCACGTGATTGTCGAGATGGGTGGGTCTGTCTCTTTCGTTTGGTTACGATTCATACTTTGCTTGATATCTTTGAAATAAAAATGCGCCAAAACATAAATTAGGTATCAAACTGTTAAGAATTAATGTCTCTCATTTAACATACAAATTAATAGTTTACATTTTTGAATGAATAAAGGCGTACTTTAAGGCGTAGGTTTTTAACAATACCGGGACAAATTAAAATAATACAATTTTACCCCGCTTTAGCGTTCCCATGATTCATGCTTTCCCATAATTTACACTTTTTTTTACTTCCCTTAAAATGTGAAGACAGTTTCAGATTATCGCAGGAGAAAACTTCCACTGGTATTTAAGTGTACTAAATTCTCTCCTAAATTAGGCGCAGAATTTGTTGTCCTAAATAAGGCGAAAATTTCGATTAAAGAATATTGATATAAATTTATTTATGAAGTGTAAAAGCGGGATTATACGGTAATTTTCTGCAATTTACACTGTTTCTCCCAGCTTCCGTGAAAAGTGTAAAAGCGGGACTCTACTTTAGTTCGACAAAAGTCCATAAGGAGAATTTGTTTTCTTTTTTATAGATTTAGACTGATTTTTGTTTCATCTTACTCTTACCAGATTTATAATATGGAATATGAAACATATTTACTTTCAGTAAATATAATAGTACCAAACAATAATAAAATCATTGATTGAAAAGAGGGAAATCTATGAATATCAAATGCATGAATAAATCTGAGAAGTGAATTTTTCCCAATGAATATAGAGCAGAAGTTGAATAACATTTGCAGATAAAGAAATCATGCTCTTCACACATTTATATTAAAAGATATACCCTTAAATTGATTCATAGGCACTAGAGTAAAAATTCTTCATATTTCTCAAAATGATATATTGTTTTCAAAAAAGATTGCTTGGTTCTTTAGAAAGTGGTCTCAGGAACACTGCTCTTTTTGTAAGATATTTTGAGAAGCAAAGAAAATCCTTCATGCTTTTAGTATGTATATGTGGCTGAATTTAAAGGTAATATTAAATGGAGGGAAATATTATGTTATTGGTAGTCAATATTTTAATAAAAGACCTATTTAAATTAATTTATGGACTATTTTTACATTATATTAAAGATTCATATTGCTTATCACATTAAACAGAAAGTTTTAAAAATATATTTTCTGCATAATAAAATTATTAATAATATAAATGTTTGTGATTCTATAAAACGTATCGTTTCTTTAACATCAATTTTTGGAAGTCTCAAATATTTTATTTTACGAATGCTCAAATTTGTATGTCGTGCAAATTAATTTTCTCGCATTTGTTAGTTTCTCTGAAAATATAACAGGAATTCGGATACGATTTTTGACAATATTTTGTGGAAATTTTCTTTTGTGCGGTATATAGTATAAAATATTTCATATTTTAGTTATATATTCTCCCCCCTTTTACTGAATTTCTATTAGAAGTTTTACACCTTATCTGCATCAACGTTTAAAATTTGAAATATTATTTGTATTCTTTAAATTTTGAAATTATAGTTAAAATAAAATTGAAAATTGTAACTTTAAAAAAATGTTCTATAAGCAATAATTGGAAAGAATATTTCCATTGCTAATTAATTACACTGACTATGTTTTAGTATAATTAGTGAAGATAAATTGAAAATTATATTCTATACTACGTTTTGTATTCATTAAGAAAATTGCTAGAAAAGTCAACTCGCTCACTGTAAGAAAAATCTGTGTGCTTACTAAGAATTTTATAGGAAACTGGGATGCCTAGAACTTTTTATGTAACAGCAAGAAAAAACACCTTGTAACAGATTCACGTTTACACTGTTAAAAAAAATAAATAAATCGGTAATGTGACTAAGGATTTTCTAGGAAACAGAAATGCCTAGAACTTTGAACTATGTAGTAAAGCCCTGGTACCTATAAAATTTTAGTAAGCATACAGTAATTTTAGTAAGCATCTGCACCTTTACAAAAATTAGTTTTATAGATTTACATCTTTTTTTCTTTACAGTGTACAGACAAAACTTTAGTAATCTTACAGTTTAGTAAATAATTCTGTTGCTAATAGAAAAACTAGTTTTGTAAATTTACATCTTTTTTTACTGTGCTGTCTCATATAATGCTTTAACATTCCGCAAATTATTAAAAAATATTTATAAACTGATACCGTGAATAAAAATTGAAAATGACAATTATGTTACTGGCCAAAATTAAGGAAACTTTTATAAAAAAATCTCTATCTAAAATTTGATAGTTCTTAACGGCACCTAATTAAATTAAAGACAATTTAATTGAGAATGCGATGCAATAATCGTCAAAAGTGTATTTATAATATTATGGCAGTTTTTAAAAAGAAAACTGAAGCATATGGAAAAAATTAGTTATACAAAATAAAACGAAAAAAGGAAGTTAATTTTTGTTTGAATAAACTTTAGCGTTAAATCAACCATAGTTTTGTGACCGTTTTAATATGGAAAAAAAGATTCAGTTATTGTCTCTGTTAGTTAATTAAAATTTTAATTAAGCTTAATTTAAAAGTTGTTTGTGACAAACAAGTTTCTTTCGTTGTCTCCCTATTATTCCAATTTAGTTAAGGTCTGGATTATTCTTAGGCCGTTCGAGTTGTGGGATGTGATTATCTTGATACAACATTTGTTAAAATAGAACTACATCATTTTCTTCAAATATGATGCTTCTTCCACGTAGCTTAAGTTTATGTTCAAATATGTCAATCATCCGTCTTTTGGCATTTATATTCGAATAAATCACACATACTATGCCCTAACTTTTAGATCTTATTCAACAAAAGATTATAACACCCACTAGGTTTTTCATGGAATGTGTAAAGCAATGATAATGCAAATCTTTTTCGATTTATCTGCATACATATACACTATATATTCAAAGGTGACTGGTCACTTGCGATTTTAGACGTTTTGTTAAATATCTAGAAAATTACATGAGGAATTAAGCCGAAACTGCAAGTGTGTAAACAGTATAGTACAGGTCAAATATTTCCGCGAAGATTTTTTTCCCGGAAAACAGTCCCAAATTTTTTGCTTATAGTTTGAAGAATCCTTAATATTAAAAAAAAAAGATCTTTTCAAAGAATATGACAAACAATATTGTACATAATACCCTGCAATCCGAATAAAAAAAAAATAATAATTGGATGAAAAATGAGCAGGTTTACTAAAAAAATATTTCACTGCGCATGCGCTAACGCAATCAAAATATAATATGCATAATGTATTAGCTAAGTATATAGAGCAACTTTTGTGAAAGTCTTAAAATCATAGCTTGAAATGTCTGAAAATTATCGTCGATAGAATAAGCTCGAAATCCGTTATTCCCCAAAAGAAGCAAAAATATGAGGTGTTCTATCAAATATCTGTTGATTATTACCAAGATAGCGTACACAATATTGCACGTACTACTATATTTGGATACAACCCCTCATCTTTTTGCTTCCTTTTAGGAACAACGAATTTCGAGCTTATTCTATCGACAATAATTTTCAGAATTGTCAAGCTGTGATTTTAATACTTTCACAAACGTTGTTTTATATACACTATATTGCCATTAATGACCGGCAACTTTCAATTTTAGACATTTTTTCGAATATTTAGAAATATACTTGACAGATTCTTCTGGAATTTCAGGATTAAAAAGCACAGGTATTACCTCATATTTAGCAATGTCGATTTGATAAGGGGGGCAATTAGGGGGCCAACAAAAATCAAAGAAAAAAATAATACTTGGGATCACCCTGTAAAATAAAATGCACAAAAGGATCTATCGCTACCAAATATAAATAAACAGACATTGTGCAATATGTGTATTCTTTTGTGTAAGAATAGTATGTATATTAATTGAGATATAGCGATTTATTTGAAAAAATTAAAAAAATCTTGCATGTTTTTTGCTTATAACAAGCAGGGTTTTCAACAAAATTTAACTCCGGTTTCAGAAAAATTGACAAAATACAGTAGAAACAGTATAGTGCAATTGGAATATAAATATATTAAATATTTTAGGAAATATGAGCAGTTGTATGAAATAATTTTTATCTGCGCATGCGCGAACGATAACAAGGATCATTTTACATAATTTAATAGTCAAATCTATGGAGCAACGTATTAAAAAAATCTAGTCAAATATCGTAAAAATTCAGGAAGGTATCGGCGTTAGACTGAGCAAATTTTTAGTAGTTCTCTAAAAGCAGCTGAATGATAAGGGATTTTCCACAAATTGTCATTTTCAATTTTTATTTTTTTTATTTTTTCATTTTTTATTGATGATTTAGTTCTTGGATAACCACCAGAACGAGCCTATACCATGATCAAAAGAAGTATCAAAATCGAAGCATTTTTTCCAAATCTACTCGTTGATACTCACTAAATACTAACTTTTTTCTGAAAGTCAGTTAATAAAAAATGACAATTTGTGTAAAATCCGTTATCATTCAGCTGCTTTTAGAGAACAACTAAAAATTTGCTCACTTTAACGCCGATAGCTTTCTGTATTTTTACGATATTTAACTAGATTTTTTTAACAAGTTGCTCTATAGAGTTGACTATTAAATTATGAAAAATGATCCTTGTTACCGTTCGCGCATGCGCAGATAAAAATTATTTCATACAACTGCTCATATTTCCTAAAATGTTTAATATATTTATATTCTAATTGTACTATACTGTTTCTACTATATTTTGTCAATTTTTCTGAAACCGGCGTTAAATTTGGGTTGAAAACCCTGCATGTTATAAGCAAAAATCATGCAAGAATTTTTTAATTTTTTTAAATAAATCGCTATACCTCTATTAATATACGTGCTATTCTTACACAAAATAATACACATATTGCACAATGTCTCTTTATTTATATTCGGTAGCGGTAGATCATTTCGTGCATTTTATTTTAAAGGGTGATCCCAAGTATTATTTTTTTCTTTGATTTTTTGTTGGCCCCCTAATTGCCCCCCTTATCAAATCGACATTTCTAAATATGAGGTAATACCTGCTCTTTTCAATCCTGAAATTACAGAAGAATCTGTCAAGTATATTTCTAAATCTTCGACAAAATGTCTAAAATTGAAATTTGCCGGTCATTAATGGCAATATAGTGTATATAGCTAATACATTATGCACATTATATTTTGATTGCGTTCGCGCATGCGCAGTGAAATATTGTTTAGTAAACCAGCTCATTCTTCATACAACCTTTATTATTTTTTAATTATGATTGCAGAGTGTTGTGTACAATGTTGTTTTTCATATTTTCTGAAAAGAACTTTTTTTATATTAAGAACTCCGCAAATTATAAGCAAAAAACTTGGCGAAACTTGGGATTGTTTTTATAAAAACCTTAATTTCTCTACGAGTAGACATGCTATCCTCATAAAAATGAGCATGGCATATTACAATAAGCTACTTATTAATAATCTCGAGTTTGAACGCTTTTGCTACATTAGTTTTTACAGGGTTATCCAAAATTTATTCGTTCTTTTTTCAATTTGTTGGGTTGTTCGTTGTTTTTCAATTTGTTCCTCTATGGGGTTTCGGGAAATAATCTTCGCGGAAATATATGACCTAAACTATACTGTTTACACACCTGTAGTTTCAGGTTAATTCCTCATGTATTTCTTCTAGATATTTAACAAAACGTCTAAAGTCGCAAGTCACCGGTCACCTTTGGCCATACAGTGTATTATGCCATCACTATCAAACCTGGAAATTTTTGTCTCACCATTAAAAATAACACGGTCTCACTACTTCTCTATATATTTAAAACGTGCTTTATACCAATTAAATATTTAAACATTTTAAGTCTTTCTTCTTCTTTTTTTTTTAATAAAAATAATTGTTCATAAAATTCTTGCATTTAAACTAAGATACAGTCGTCTGCACTGTACTTTGCTTAAACTAAAATTTGCAGTGCTCCACTCTATTTTGTGTACCCTCGGATGATTTTTTTTGTCCCTCCAAATCCAGGATCCTTAATATTCTACTATCACTTGCTCTCTTGTACCTTTTCCTGACTTTACAGGTTTTGTTTTGTGCGGCTTAGAACACGGCCGAATTCCGTACCGGCCAAAAAAAAAAATTTTTTTTGTTTCTTCCACCTTAAGACGCAGTTCATGACGTCAGATCAGGGGGAGAAATCCGCCAAGAAAGCTCTTCTTTTTTCTCCCCTTAGTAACACGGCTTTCTCGGAGAATTCGGTCGGAGAGTCCATGCGATCTTACATCATGTACTCAGTCCTTCCTAACAAATAAGAGCTTCGTCAGCCGGTACTAAAGTCCCTTAGATATCCCTTGATTAATTTTCTTAAAACTTTACTTGGAATTTTGTAATATTTGTATTCTTCTTTACTTAACAATACTATTGTACATTGCTTTTTCGGCAACTAATCAACTCTTTACGACGTTTTCTTACTTTTCTTATGTTTGCTTGTTAATAGTTATAAGGACACTATAGAATTTCACCAACATGATATCAGTCATAAAACATAGTGAAAAAAGCTCTGATATCAGTATCAATACATGACATCAATCTTTGGAAACCTACCTTAGGTTTGAATTACTCATTCCCAAAGAAAACGAATTCTCTCTGACAGATGAAATTATCTCTGGTACTTGATTCATTCGTGTACATTGGGTACACTTAAGTGAAAGAAAAATACTTAACATCATACTAAAAGTATAACTGAATAAACTGTATTGCATGATAATCTTCATTAAATTATCTTTCTAGAGACATACAGTTTGTATAGTGTTACTAAAAAACATAGTGTTATCCGCCCTTAAACTTCAATGCGTTTTCCAAAAAAAAAAAAAAAATATCAATGATTTTGCTCACTAGTATGATTTCTCTTTTTTAATGAAATTTCTTTTATATATTAAAAAAAAAACTCTACCTATTTTTTTTAATATTGTAACTCTATCCATTTTTTTATGTTTTTGCATTAAAGAAATCAGCAAAATCATTTGAACTAAAAGACTGCCACTATCTAAATGTTATAGACATAAATGAAACCATTATTCTTATAAAGTTAACTAATTTTTCTACAGATATCAAAGAATACTTTTGGGAAAATAGCTGTATCTATAAAATTGACTGTTAAACATGTTATGATATTTTTCTAAACGTTTTTCCGTTTAAACACAAAATTATAATTTCAACAAATATCACGTGCTTTATTAACACACGAATAAAATATGTAGCTTCCAAGAACAATAGAGTAGCAATCTGAATCGGAGATTCCACTGTTAACTTGTATTAGTTGCGATAGTTTTATTATACATCAAATTAAATATTTTCTCGAAAAAATGTGAATTTAATAGGTTGATTGTGTAAATTATATGTGAGCAACGGTAATAGAAATGCTGAAATAAAATTTATGACTTGGGAACTAAATCATTAATATAAACTGAAACTGTTTGTCTTAAGTAAACGAATTCCGCAATATACTTATAAAAACAAGGAAAATAAAATATTGTTGAGTGATGTTTTCAGATCTCTTATTAATAAATGTTTCATTTTACGCAAACTGTTACACACTGTACAATATCATACTTTTAAATTATGTCAAAGGATTCTAAAAGTGATTGATCTGCGCATCCATTTTAGTTTCATTTTTCAATAACCAGTTAATGCTATTTTTGGAAATGTAAACGATCGTCTCTGAAGGGAAAGCTAAACAATTCAATATCTCCGCTTGGTATTGATATATATATATATGTATAAAGAAATTTTAGAATATTTTGTGGAGTATTTTTTAATAAATAATATATGGTTCATGCTGGAATGAATCGTTTTGCAAGTGAAAACATTAAAAAATTTTAAAGTACTTCAATATGATATTGATTCTGGCCCGTATCGCATTAATTTATGTATTTTGTTTTCTTGAATTGCATAAATGGCATTCATAATAATATAAAGGCGACAGTTTTAATAATGTTTATAATAATCTTACTGATGTTTCAGATAATGAGTGATACATTACGGTAAAAATATAACGTTAACACAATGCTTGAAGCAATCGTAACAATTATAAAAATAAAATAAAAAATTATAATTATGTCCATGATAAACACAATGATAAACATAACTATAAAAATAACATTTACGTTAGGATAATAATATAACATTAATTGTGCAGCAGGTTGCGAACACGTTAGTCAAAGATATATGCTCCTCTTGAATCAAACCTGAAAGAGAATCATATGTGCATTCATGCTCAAATTATCATTCGTGCTCATGCGCACTTAATATCTATGAAAGAATATGTAAAATGTATTTATTTGCAATGCTAGTAACTATAGATTATGAAAATGTAGAATAAAATTATATAAAAATTAATTAAACATTATATATTTAAATACATTCACGTATAAAAATTATTAAAAGGATTGCTAAATAACATTATTTAAATCTAATGGCACAGATATTCTGCTATATATTTTTAGTTGGGAGAAGATATAACAATTTCAATAAATTTAACTGTTAAAATTATTGTTTATGAACTATAAATCAATATTTTAATTTCATAAATATGTACAATACATTCAATTTTATAAAAGAAAATAAAAACAATTTTTTTTCCAATTTTTGTTTCAGATTTTTCTGAATTATAACCCCGAGAATAGAGATGTTGTAGAAGGTATACGGTGGTATATGCGTATATTTACAGATTTAAAAAATCCTGTATACACTATGTTTCTCAAGTAAAACTTTTGTATATGCAGCCTGTATATGCCTTTGATTTTTTACGAGTACATCACTGCTCTAGAGATGTGTCAATATATTATATTTGTTACTTAATAAACTACAACGTTTATCAGTAAAATATATGAAAAGAACTGAAGCTGAAAGAATTCCAGAATATGAAAAGCAATAAATGTCCTTAATGCACTTATAAGATTAAAAAGGGGTCATTTACTGCTCACCAAATTTTTTCCGTTTCTCATTTCTCTTTGGAATAATAAAATAAAATTTTATCCCACAAATACATTTCAAAAATATTTACTATGTAGGAAACATAATTGAAAATTTATAAGCATTAAGTGCCCCGGATGAGATGACATTGGACGAAAAATATAGATTTGAAAGATATTATGAAATAAACTCTGTAAATATTCTATTAATATATAATACACTCATGTCCAAAATTAAGGACTAATCACATAATGCTAATTTTTAAGTACACGAATATTTAAAAGGAAATAATGTAATTCGAATAATTGCTATCTCTACAGCACAACTAGTCCATATAACATATCATTCATGTTACACTTGGTCACAAGTGTCACAGTCACTGCGATGACGCAAAAAAATAGGAAATTCCATACATCTCAATATGAGTCTCAAATGATCTCTATATGTGACTCCACTGAGACGTCACAGTCACTACTGCTTTGTGAGATTCACCAGGTGACTTTACAATGTAGTTACATGTGACTGCCATCTGCAGACTCAATTTCAAAGTCATCGTGAACGCTGCATTGTGATAAGTTACCAAATAATGTCACATTAAAGTCACATGATGACTTTTCAGGTGACAGAGAGACTACTGTGAAGTCCCCATTGTGCTCTTTTGAGAAAAGTCACCATGTGACTATAATGCGATATTATTTTGTGACTTATCATAATGCAACGTTCATGATGACTTTGAAATTGAGTCTAAAAATGACAGTCACATGAGAGTCACAATGTACCAACATTGTAAAGTCACCTGTTGACTCGTCACAAAACAGCAGCCACATTGACGTCTCAGTGGAGTCACATGTAGTGATCATTTGAGACTCATATTGAGATGTGTGGAATTTCGTATTTTTTGTTTCACCGTAGTGACTGTGACACTTGTGACCATCTGTGACTTGAATGAGATGCTATATGGACTAGCTGTGCTGTAGGGATAGTAATTATTTTAATTATGTTATTTCCTTTTGAGTATTCGCTTAGTTAAAAATTAGCATTTTGTGACTGGTCCTTAATTTTGGACACCAGTGTCATTATAAAAAATAAACCGAATTTTATTGTTATTCTCATTATAATCCTACACGAATCTGTAGATATCCGCACCGAATCAGAAATTTGTAAGTCTTGGAGAAGGAAGCGGGTGAGCTCTATTATTGGAACTTTTAGAAAAAAATATTCAAAGTTAAATTTTTAAGTTTTGCCAATAGTATTAGTAATAGTAGTAAAGTTTTGCCAATATGGGGCATTCTCGCAATCTTTTAACTTTCATGTCCCTGAATAATAATTTATTATTTAATACACTTTTTTGTGTTTTTTTTATTTCATATACTTAGGAACATCTCATTTCATGATTGCACAACAATATTAACGAGATAAATAAGTTTTGAACGATTTTGGGGGTCCAAACACATGGAAAACTCATCTACCATCACGTGTCCCTGATGCTGATTTTGAAGTTTGGAGCTGTCTGGATAAAATTGTTTCAATAAAAATAATTCAATTTAATTTTTTTCTGAAACTGGAACTATTGTTTTATATAAATATGTAGCTAAAAATTAACCTGCACACATTTTTAGGGTTGATATTATTTTTTGAACTCTGTCCCTGGGTTTTAGATTTTTTACCATCTCTCTTCTAAAATGATACAGAAAATCACTTCAGATGCAGCGACAGAATTTTTTTCAAGTTTTTGCTCATGCAGAAGTATGCTAGAGAAAGAATATCTAAAATTCTTTGACAGGAAATTTACTGCAGAATATAAATCAGCATTTAAATATGAATTTCAAGCACCGTGACTTTATTGGTAGTCTTACCGTCCCCAAGGTTTATTCCTGCACTTTTCGAGGTAAATTAATTTTTTTTTTTTAATTTAATCCAATGTTAACAGCTGTTTCGAAAAATCAATGAACATTGTGGCTATCACATAGTCTTAACAGGATTTTACTAAAAATAGGTGGTAATTTTCCTTACCGTTCCATCCTTACCGTCTCTTTTTTTACCATTTCGTCCCTTTTTTTACCTTACCGTCCCTTCTTTAACACCGCTTTAAGACAATGTTATACAAATATTCTGTATTAAAAGTACTACTACATTTGTATTGTTTTTTATTTGAATGTCCTGTGGGTACTATGCAAATTCATTATAAGTAAAAATTTAGAAGAAAATAAAAAGTTATAGGGGTAAAATGGTAAGGAAAATTAAACTCGCAAGTTTAACCTAAACCTCAGTTAAATAAAAAAATTTTCGCTGCTGGCCATTTTTTCTTTATTTTGAATCATTAAGGCATTCATCTATCAGATTAAAATGTTATTTTAGCAAATTTAATTTCGCCAGATTTTTTTCCCCAAAAGTCAAAAGTTTGTTAAAATGCCCCATATTCTTCACTTATGCGTTAGTGAATGAATCTATGCATAATTTCCGTCCAATAACGTCCAAAAATACATATAATATACCCTAAAATATGTTATAGATTTTTTAAAAACCAGAACGTTCAGTTATGAACTGCAAGTTTTTCAATCCTACTTTAAATCATCACTAAATGCGACAAAAATGCAACCTGAACCGTGAGTTGTGTCGGATTCGGGTAAAATCGGGATATCACACCCGATCAAATATTCTAATCTATGATATAGTAAATTTTTTACGTATCCCTGTAAAACAAATATGTACAGGGTTGTTATAATTAAAGTTCGCCTATTCAGAAGGCTCTAGAGCCGGTTCTATGGCTCCAAGCGAAACAAATTTTCACTAGTGCGTAGTTGAAGAGATGCGCTCTGCGAAAATCGAAAAAAAAATTAGTTAAAATTTTTGTCAATAGGTGGCGCTGCGCCAATATTTAAGCCAATATTTGCAGATTCCTTTATTTTGTAAAAAACAAAATGCAGGAAATTTTATTGCACAGTTGGTAAAAGTAAACTTTTTCAGATTCATTATATCAATTTCGGTCAATCCAGATGAAACACACAAAATTTCACCCAACGCTTGAAAAAGATCACATTTTATTCAAATTTTTGACGAACGACGTCAAAGTGACATCGCAAACGGATCGACGTCAAAGTGACTTCGAAAACTTGAAATACCCTTCTAACCACCTGACGATTTAAAACTTGCTGATAAAGTGTGTCTGTGATTTCTTTGACGCTGGAACAGTTGATTGTTTCTGAAAAGCATTTGAATCTACGCTTTGGGGAAAATGGTAACTTTGAAAGAAAAGGCACTTCTTGTAAAGTTATTTTATCAAGATAACAGCAACGCAGCTACAGCTCTTCGAGAATTCAGGAAACTAAAAGATGTTAGACGTGGACCAATGTCGGATCGTGGAGTTCACAAAAATGATTAAAAAGTTTGAGGAAACAGGAAAACTCGACATTCTTCCTGGCAGAGGACGAAAAAAGGTAGACATTTCTAGCACTGAAGATATTGCTACTGCTGCCGTGGATTTAGCAAGCCAGTCATCATTTGATAATGCAAGTGTGCCAGCTATTGCGAATGAAGTCGATATGCCGATTTCCACTGTTAGAAAAGTGATGCATCAAATTTTGCGCTACTATCTATACAGGATTCAGAGGGTGCAACAACTAATACAGGGTGATACCGAAAACCGGCTATCTTTTTCATTACAGTTTCTTACACGAATGAATGTGGGCAATTCTTGGCCCTGGAATATTCTATGGACTGGTGAAGCGAATTTTTATTTAAACGGACCAGTGAACACACACAACTGTCGAATTTGGGCGAAAGAAAATCCTAATGTTGTCCAAGAAGTTCCATTGCATGCAGCTAAAGTGACGGTGTGGTGCGGTTTCACAGCTACGTTTATGATAGGGCCATATTTTTTTGAGGAACTAACATCCACAGGACCCATTACATGTTCCGTAAATGGGAGAAGGTATCTCAATATGTTGTCAAATTTTCTAATTCCTGAGCTGCAACAGTGAGGCTGCCTTCAAAATATCGTGTTTATGCAAGACAGTGCACCACCGCACATTACTAGAATAGTTCGGACTTTCTTAACAAGCCATTTTACAGAAGACCGCATCATTAGTCGTTATTTTCAAACAGTCTGGCCACCCCGATCGCCTGATCTAACACCATGCGATTTTTGGTTGTGGGGATTTTTGAAAGATTCTGTATCTAAAGACAGATGTCAGACAATCTCTGATCTGAAAGACAGTATTAGACTTCATATTCGTCAATCCCACAGGACAGTTTACGCAATGCTGTAGAAAGCACAATTCTGAGAATGGAATGCGTTATTGAAAATGGTGGAGGATTCATTGAGCAAGCGTAATGTTATTCTTCGTTATTTCCTCGTTGTCGAGCGACATGTTTTATTTTATTGATGCAGATTACATCACATGAAATTCTATTCATTTTTCTGTATTGCTTGGAGTCATAGGTCAGGCTCTAGAGCTGTCTGATTAGGTGAGCTTTAATTATAACTATTCGCAGTTCCTCGAAGTTTGTTGAAACTTTTAAATGTGTGCGCTACGTCTGGATTGACTGAAATTGATCTAATGAATCTGCAAACATCGCCTTAAATATTACCGCAGCGCCACCTACTGACGAAAAATGTAACTATTTTTTCGATTTTCGCAGAGCGCATCTCTTTAACTACGTACTAGTGAAATTTTGTTTCGTTTGGAGTCATAGAACCGTCTCTAGAGCCTTCTGAATAGGCACACTTTAATTATAACAACCCTGTATATCTTCGATAGGTCGAAAACTAATTCTGTTTCCTTATCAGCATTCTCGAAATTCGTGACAATTGATCATTTTTTTACAAAAATTAGTCAATAAAGTAAACAGAAAACAAGAAAAGAATTAGACAAATACTAAACTATGTATATCCTAAAACAATGGCAAAGAGACCATCAGCAGAACGAGACCTTTCCAATAACAAGGAAAGAGAATGTGAAAATTGTAATATCTGTTTAAGAGTTTTGCTTGGGCATGGTAAGAAAGCATAAGAAAAGAATAACGTGCATAAGAAAGTGCATAAGAAAAAAAAATAACCAATCGTAAAACATTTTCCTTTGGAATTCAGTTAATCAATTAAAATTTTTATTAGAGTACTTACGGAAAAAAAAAATATGTGACAAAATAAACCAAAAGTTTTTTATTACTATTATTTATATATTTATTTATACGAAGCAATTATTTAAGTAAAATAACCAGGGGAAACTATTAAAAACTGTTTCAAACTGTTTTAAATTTTAACGGAAAAGGTTTATTAAATGAATTATTTAAATAATCAATTAATTTTAAATTGCACTTTAAAGGAAAAGCTCCGTGGAAGGAAATTCAATGCAAACATTGACGTTTATTTCCAAATTTTCAAGTACTCGCCTTTCAAACCATGACAAACGGCATGCGAGAAATCCTAGAATATAATGAACAACAAAAGCCAAACGCCACTGAGTACTTTAAATTTTAGACGTTTTGTCGAAAATCTAGAGAAAGATTTGATGAATTCGCATGAAACTTCAAGAATATAAAGAACCTGTTTGACCACCTATTTTTCAGCGAAGGATTGTACACGATGGCAGTAAGAAACTAACAGAAAATTGAATAAAAAGGATAATATTTGCGAACAACTTCTAAAATAAAATTCTGGAAATAATCTGTAGTTGTAGCACATGCCTATAGTAGTCATGTGAATCGTTTGTGAACGTTTATGAAAGAATAGCACGTATATTCATAGCAATATAAAGGTTTCTCTTAAAAATCGTGAAAGTTATGCATGTTTTTTGTTTATATCATGCACGGTTTTCTATCAAAATTGACGCCATTTTCAGGAAACGTATATACTATAGTATAAACAAATCACTAAAATAAATAAATAAATATATGAAATAACTGGTGAAATACGATAATTTGTATGAAATATTGTTTAACTTTGCTTGCGCCAACGATAAGAGAAATGATTTGCATTCTTTTATAGTAAACTATGTAGGGTAACTCTTATAAAAAGGCCAGTAGAAAATCGTACCAACTCAGAAAGTAATAGGTGATACACGATTAAAAATTTTGTGCTTGGTTGAACCAACTTTTGGTGCTGCAATAGCTGCTACCACAAGATGGTGAAATCTCGTTCCAACACTTGGATATGCGGTTGAACCATAGCTCCAATTGTTGGTAGTATCTTTCACTACGTTACAGTTGCAGCTACTGCAGCAACAAAAGATGATTCAACAGCGCATAAAAATCTTAACGGTGTGTAGTGAGCTGAATTTCAATTGCTTTGTAAAAGTAGCTGGATAATGAACATAGCAATGGTGACTTCAAAGAAAAGAGTCTATATTTAATGTATGCTCGCGTGTAGCTTTTAAACAGATGTTTCGATTTTGATAATTCTTTTTGCTTGGAATAGACTCGTTCAGATGGTGCAACTAGAGAAAAAACATCCATAAATGTAACAATAAAAAAATGCAACTTGTAGAAAATCCCTGATCATCATACTGCTTTTAGAAATGAACCAAAATTAAGCTTACTATATCTGCGGCGCACTTCTGAATTTTTGTGATATTCGACTTGTCTTTACATATGAGTTCAACTAAATTTTGCAAAAAAAGAAAATAAAAGGTTACCTTTCGCGATTGCACAGTTCAAAGTTTTTTCATATAGATGCTCATATTTCATCAAATATTTAATATATTTACATTCATGTTGCAGTATACTGTTTCTACTGTTCTTAATCAAATTTGCTGAATGTTGTGTTAAATTTATTGAAAACGCGGAATGATATAAATAAAAAATATACGAAAAGTTCTTCCACTTTTTAACATTACAAGTAGTTCTTTTGAAGACGTTTCTCTTTTATAAGATGTATGTTTCACTTCGGAATTACTGCATGTTAGATTAAGTGATATTTTCATATTTTTTACGGATCGAAAATTTATTTTCATAACATAATTTGACTTTCGGTTCTTTCAAATAACGTTTTATTAATTAGCACAAATAAAAATTAGTGAAGCTTAAGTGCAAATTAGAACTAAATAAGTGCAATTATTTTACATTATATTATTTTATTGGGATGCAGGTTTTTAATGAAAATAATATTTGTACTGTGAGAAAAATATCTGTCTCTGAGAATCTATTTTCTTCGAAAATCATAAGATTTCATTCAATGAAACTCATTGGGTTGCTTCTGAGCTAAAAGTCATTAAAAAACAAAGGGGATTAAATCGCCAGAAAATATTTAAATATAACGTAACTAAAAATCCGTACAAGATTTTTCTTTTTAAATAAAATATCAGAGAAAGAATACACATAAAATTTGTTTTCAGATATTGCTAAGTTGTGCCATAATTTTCAATCCTGATATGTTCTTAAAATACACTGATGAAAATTTCCGTTCCATCTCGAACCATCATATGGTTCAAAGACAGCAAAAGTAACAAAAGATGGTTCAATTTGTATTTCAAACATTCTGTTTTTAGTGAATGCTGGAGTATGGTTAAAGCTTTTACGATCCTATGGCAAAACGTTGCAGCCAATCACAGGTCGTTCGTCATTGAATCTGCCATGTACGTGTAGGATAAAAGCGATCATAAGGCATTTTTGTTTTGTTTCATTTAATCTTAACGATATATAGGGATTTATTTATATTTATTAGCTACAATTTGCAAATAAAGTATAATTCCTTATTAATTCTTAACAATGTTTCATTTTTGTGCAATGTTGATAAAATGTCATTTTACAACGTGTCTGTTTCTATAAGGCCTAGTTGTGGATATGTGGATATGTGTCATATGTGGATAAGTGGTTGGATTTTCATTTCTTATATCTTGCGTATCATATATTAATTTTAATATGTATATTATGGATTAGGCATTGATATTGTGAAATAATCTTTGCTGAGCAGCTGAGCGTGAAGTTATTACCAGGTTATGAGTTGGATTAATTCAAGAATTTGAATATTGTTTGCATTTTAACGTGCGTTTGAAATATATTAGCATGTTGCTTGATCAAACGTATGTTAGCTAGTTAATATTGAAATTACATAAAAGGTTTATTCGCTCATCTCTAGCGTAAACTAAAATAATACAAGAAAAACATACTAAGTCAATACAATAGTTATTAGCGTTGAAGTGTTACGTAAATATTCAAGAAGGGGTTCAAGATTTTCTTATTTTTACTGAAAATGAGTGTAGGGTATCTGAGCAACGCTTACATCAGTACAGAAAGGTTAAAAAAGCATTGAAAAAATTGTGTATATTTTAAAAATTGTTAAGGGTAGAGGGTGAGACAAATGATTATATAATACTTGATTTACTGCATTAGAAATACTGTAAATTTATTTCTCAACCTAAGTTTGAGTGCTGATTTTCTAGTATCTTGTTAAATAATAATTTTGATTTACAAAATAAATTTGTTCGTTAAACCACACTGGGTTTTAAAGCTTAATAAATAAATATTCATTATTCATATTCTGGAAAATGTTTCAAGAATGATAGCAATAAAAATGCACAAACATAAATCACTAAACAGTATATGCAAGGAATATTTCCGTGAATTGAAAAAAGTATTTCTGAGAGTGACATGAGAATTTCCACTATTCAAAAATTGGTAAAATTTGAAATTACACAGATCGCCCTTTAATGTATTTTTAAGAATTTTCCTTTAATTTATTGTTTTGTTAGATTTTACTTACATTTTCGATGGCACATAATTAATATATATCACGAATGAACAGGAAAATGGGAGGGTTAATTAAGATTTTAAAATGATCTAGCTACAATACTCAACGTAATTTTATTTCTGCAAATTTAATTAGCGTAAACGTTTTTAGGCAATGCGTTTTACTTTTTACATTAATTTTCTTTTACAATTTGATTATCCAGATTATTACGATGAATAGTGAAATTGTGAATGCTTCACCTACTGTTAGAGACCACGGTCTTAAGGCGAATGGAATATATAAAGAAATAGTACATAATAATGACACTCTTTTAAACGATTACATTAAATTTAGTGAAAGACAAATGAAGTTTTCAGAAACTTCGATAAAGTCAGACAGTGAAAGCATAATACTATTATGGGTGATTTAGAGAAACAAAAAAAAATTATTTATTCAGATGTTGCGCATAAAACTCAAATTAAGATACTGTAATTCTCGTTTGTTAAGATACTGTAATTCTCGTAATTTACTTTAATTCTCGTTTCGCGTGTAGGCTGATATATCTCGGTTATTTTAATTCTTATTTCTATAATTGAATTTTATAGAAATTCGTATACGGATTCGCCGGATATATTAAAAATATTTAAGAAAATGCTATGACTGTCTTGAAAAAAAAACTATGTTAAAATTTACCTTGTAGCATATTGAAGATGAATAAATAAACGTTAAGAGTTCAAACTAATACTTTCAAGTGTGTGTATTTATTTGATTTCCCATTTATTTCATGGAATATAATTGAATAAATATTATACTTCTTATCGATTATGAAACTTCATAATTAAAATATGAAAAGATTCTATTTGCATATCTACAAAAGTTTATGAAATGAATGGGGTAGAAGTTTACCATATCTTAGATAGGATTAAGGATGAAATGACGGCAATTAAATTCCTTAAATGTATTTCGCTAGCCCAATATTTCAGAATTATATTCTCTTTGAACTAGTAAACTTTTAAATGTTTTCAACAGACAATAAATAGTTTAGTTACATTTGCATCTTCCTAAAAATTATTTGGAATGTGTGAATAACTTTTAAAACAGTATATAGTTACTAAAAGTATTTGATAAAAACAAAGACAAATCATGTATTAAGCAGAGGCTCTGAAGCACTTCCCAGAACACTGCAGCTTAACTTCAGCATTAAATGAGTGAAACCAGATTTAGATTTAAGAAATTACCTTGTATGGCCAGAAATGTACACGAACTTTTTGTTCAAATCTGTATATCACCTACAGATTTGTATATGCACTAAATAGTCTGCTAAAATTTAATCCTGGAAAAAATGTACTTTCAGATATTACCATCCATACACGACAGCATATCCGGTTCTTTGCGTAGCCTCTTATATGAATTTATTTATTCACTATAAAAATCTTTTAGTATACTAGGGGGCTCGACCCCCTACGAGCTACGCTCGCCAACCCCCGTTCAGACACTGCAGTCTCTAAAAGCACGCTAATTTGATCGGCTTTAAAAAGATTTTGGAAGATTGAATTATAATTAAAAAAAACAAAAGCTATCTCCCTATAAACGGGTTTCTATTCATTTCTCTTTGATTGGGGAATTTTACGGAAAAATCAGCTGCTGTTAAAAGATACAATGGCATTTCAAAATCATCTAATATAAAATGAATTAAGTAAACAGAGTCTTTGTCTCCCGGTATTTTTTAACAAAGCGAAAAGAAAGTCCTTTTAAATAAGACATTTTAAATATATCGTTTTTAATCTGACGTAATTTTCACCAAACTTTTCTTTCCCTTTTTAATATTCACGTGAAAATGCTTTTATTAGATATGAAATATTATTTGCGCAGTCCAAAAGAAAAAAAAAAAAAAAAAGTTGAAAAATTCATCTCAAAATATCAAGTAAATGTCTCGCGCTATTTTTAAATTTATACTGTTATGCTATATTATTTTGTGTTCATTTTATGTAATAACTGTAATGTGACGTAAATGTGATGTAATTTCTCCTATTTAAGACTTCTAACGCATATTAATAAATTTATTATTTTACAATATCCTTTCTCTGTTAAAATTCATGTGTAATTATAGATGAAGTAATTTTCAATAAGTTCCTGCTTTTTATAAGTAATTATTTAATTCTAATTTGAAAGTTTTTTTCTGTTTATAATAGTCACGTGTAAATAAATTTTTAATTTGAAGCAAACATTATTGTTTCCGTTGTTTATAAAGTTGGCAACCGGTTAAATTAGTACAATTTTCTGAAATAAGAAAATAAATATCTCTCGAAATGCTGAAAATTTGAATTTAAAATAGAAATGAAACCTCGAAAAATGAGTCAAATTAAAAAAAAAAAATTAATTCTGCACACCGGGAAATTATAACGTATAAAATGATCTAAAAATTATTAAATTCCGATGTATAGTTTTTGCTCCTATAAAACTTTTTTAGTGGAAAGATTTTGTCCAACTTTAGCATTAAATATCTCTTATAATAATTCTTCGATTTGAAAACTGTCTGCATCATCGTGTTTATCAAACATTTTTGTATAATACTACCGATTTTCTTATTTTTGTATGCATTATTTTTCTTAATATTAACGAAGAAAGACCTCCGGTCACAAAAAATTCAAAAACGGCGGCGGCGGCGGTGACAGCGGTAGTTACTTTTTTTTAGAATAGAGAGATTTAATATAGTTCAGCTGGAAAATGCATAATTCATTTTAAAAACATCCTTCAGCAATTCACGCTCATACACTGTAAAGCTTGCGAATTATTTTGTGTAGTCATGTATATGATCTATAGAAAATATACACACCACGTACTATGCAGATATTTAATTGAACATAAAAATGAAAACCGCATCTCAAAAAGTACCTCCAGCTTTTATCACTCATACACAGCATTTTAATTAAAATTTTTCTTGTGTTTCTATAAATGTAAAGTAACTATTATGTGCGTCATATTGTACATTACGCAGCTTGTAGTGCACCTCACCAATGCATATACATTTCATTACGTTTAAAATAGTATAACATTGTTAAAATTCACTGCAAAAAACTAGCCTCCGTAGATGATTATGTAAAATAATTCTTTTGAGTGCCCCTGTAAATGAATGATAAAAGCTTAACACTTCATGTTGTATAAATAGCATGTTTTACTGAACTTCGTAAATGCATCTAAATTTGGATTATTCACCGTTGACCATTATGCAACAGGATTCTTTTGCATGCCCCTGTAGACGAACTATAAATACTACACACTCCATTGCATTAGAAGACATGCCAAAGTAGATGTTAATAACATCTACGACAATACGAGTATACTTACGAAATTTAGAGCTGAGACAGATGGCAGATAAACAAGCATAAGTTATAAAAACTTTTTAAGTATGTTTGAATGTTTAAAAAAAATGGAAATGTATCGAGAAGTTACGTATAAAATGGAATATATTTAAGATAATTTATTTAAATACTGTTGCTTTAAACGTATACAAAGACCTGTGCAATTCATCACAGAAATGAATCACAAAGATTATTTTTCATCATACAGATCATCAGAAAAATGAAATGAGGTACCGTAATTTTCGGCGTATAATCCGCGGATCAAACAATTTTGTTTGGACCAAGAAATTTTATTTAGTTATTGAAGCCATATATTTACCACGATTTAAAAAGTTACATTTTATTATTAAAACATTCTAGGTCGAAAAATGATTGTTTGATCCGCGGATTATACGCCGGAAATTACGGTAAATTCACGTATTGTGGGGCCACTAATTTTTAAAGTTTAAAAACAAGCCCAAAATATATTTCCGAAAAACGACTTAAAGAAATCTGATTGACCAACATCCTTAAATGTTAACTTTCCATAAACTGTTTCGAATAATTGTTTTTTTTTTCTTTTTTTGTGGTACATTTGTTTATTTTCTAGAGTGTCTTAAAAAATAGATTTTCTGGCAAATTTTTAGAGATTTCATTAAGAGATAAGTTTTTATTTAAAACATTTGTAAATTATTCATAATGAAATAGAGTATATCAACAGCAGTGTAATTCAAAATAGAACATAACATTAACGAAACAATTACAAAACATTGTTTCGTTAATGTTATGTTTTATTTTGAATTACACTGCTGTTGATATACTCTATATCATTATAAATAAATTGTTGGATAAGCCGAAAACTTAAAAATTCATGCATCAGAAATTTGCTATGCCCACTACTGGAGCATAGAGGAAGGTAATATTTTATCCACCCCCTACGGCATGCTATTTCTTTTTCCCAGCTTATTTGGTTCCAAAAAATAACGTTACCTTACAGAAGCCAGCACTAAACAAAGCAGATGTATCATTGTACAATTAAATACTCTATAGCATTTTTTAAAACATCGCACATTTACAATTTTTATACCGTCGTATTGGAAAAAAAAGCACTTTTAAATGCAATTTGTTTGACAACTGTATCTCCATTGATTTTTGAAATATTAATTTTTTGTAGTTTTCAGCATTAATTGTCTAATTTTGGCAACTCAAGTACTCCATTTATGTAGAAAGTAAAGGGAAAATAGTTGAAAAATAGCAATTATATATATTTTTTTGCCATTTTTCTCATAACAACCGAAAGAAAATGTAATTAAAATACGTGCTATTTTGAAAAAATATAAAAGATTAATTTTTGTTAAAACAGGGAGCTATTATAAATTATATTTAATTTAAAGTTATCTATATTAATGTTAAAAAAAAAATGAAGGCCTATGAATCATTAGATAGCCGTATTTTTGCCGAGTTACTTTAATGACGGCATCTTTTTGCTCCATTTGTATATTATTTTGCGATATTGACATCCTATGCGTGTTTTACTGTAGATTTTTAAGAGTGGGTCGTAAATGAGGAATTCTTAAGCGGATGCGAATGACGTAATTTTACATAAAATAAAAGTAATAAAAGTGTGTGTTTTAAGTCTTAAAATTTAAATATGTTTTGTACTATTTATATATATGCATATATTTTTTTCATCAGGGGAGACACTAAATTCTGAAAAAGCAGAATTCCTGTTTTCTAGTTTTCATTCTTCCTTTTCTCCGAAGAGTATATTTTGAAACTTTTAATGTTTATTCTGATACACGAAATTTATTACTAAGCTAAAAAAAATATACATCTTTTGGAATTCACTAATACTTTAATAATCTATATTTATAAAATAATAGATAAATGTCCTTAAGTTGCCAACTAATAGTGGCTTTACCTTAGTATGTGAATCTTCCTTTTCAAATAATCTAGATTGAATAAGTTTCATTTATTTATTTATTTTGCACCAAATTAAAAAAAGAGTGCCATACAATACCTGTAATGTAAATAAATATTTTATTTTGCTCTTTTTGGAGAAAAAGTTTTAGTTGAAAATATATTATGGTCTTTGATATATAGATATGTCAGCCTGCTTTTATTAACTAGTGGGTGACAAAAAGCAAATTTTCTTGTTCTCAAGAAAAAGTCAAATTAGGCATTTACGTTGATTTACGACATTTGGAAGGCTAAGATTAGGTGAGTATAAATGTTATTAGTGATAGTTAAAGTTGATTGAGTATTAGATATTGTCAAACATAGCCCAAAGTCTTAATGGAAAGCAGTCTATTTATAATGCCTCAAATTTCTTTCGTGATGATGGTGCTCTTACATTTTTATGGAAATTTTTCTATAGAAGTAAGTACTTTTATTAGTGAAGAACAATTTATTTAAATCTTAATCAGTAATCAGAATAATGATTGTCGTATATAATAACATTATCTTATGTTTTATTAGTAATAGTCATTAAACTGGATTGTCAATATAAGGTGAAGCCAATATAAGTTGAATTCGACATTTAGTGGAAAAATTTCCCAGGCATTTTTCTTTCTAGTGTATATATTTACACTTAAAAAAGTTCCATAAATATCAATTAATATATAATAATATGTAATTTGGAAATAGTTTCAAAATTTTGTTCTTACAATTTAAGTTATTTACATTATTATTATTTGAAAAATGAGATTTTGCCTGTAACTGACCATTATTACTCAATAGGAATCTAACTGGCCATTTCTTTGACAGTATAAAAATATAAAGATGCTTTTATATTAAAAACGAAATTTAAACTACATGTATAAGTAATTCTCACTAAATGGTATAAAATCTTTAAAAAAAAAAAAATCAGAAATATATAACTCAAAGGGGGAAAAAATCACTAATAAAATCTGGTCTGCATAGTTATCTTAAACATAACTAGCACTAATGTTCATGCATAAATTATTATTTTTTAATCTTAAGTATGACAGGAGAAAGACAACAAAAGCCAGCGAATGATGCTTATTAGAAAAGCTAAGCTCTTTGATAAAATCTATAGGCAGGCCGGGAGGATGGGAGCTTTCCCCTCGAAATAAATTGAAAAATGTTGATTTATATACATTCATTTAAAGCAAAAATATTCTAGCTTATAATCTATAGTGTTGTACGTCCCCTTTCCCTCCGGAAAAATATATATGGCTACGGTCTTGCTTTGAGTAACATCAATTTTGTGAACAGCTTGGGTTTAATTTGAATTATTCATTTTCATTGGATGCTATTCCATTAAAATTAGTTTTTTTTATTTATTTATTTAATTTTGCATTGTGCTTTTGCTTGCTTCCATTCTTTCCTTTTGAGAACTGCTACACGGACAAACTGGTTTTATTTAATCCTTTGTCAATCAGCTTAAATATTTGTGATGACTTAATTGGTGATGATATAATAAAGAGATGGCTTTAGAGAAGATTTTATTAATAATTCAGGTCTTTTTTGCTGGGGGGGGGGGGATTTTAAAAATTTATTATTATTATATTCATATTTATTTTTATTTTATTTTTTAATTTAATTTTTTTTTCTTTTACTTTCTGCAATTCTCTTTCTCTATACTCTATTTTTTTTGTCTTATTTATCTCCTTTTTTTTTTACTTTTCCTTTCTGTAGTCTCTTTTTTAATTTTCCTTTTTGTCTCTTTTTTATCCGATGTTCTTTTACTTTTCTTTTCTGTAATTCCCTTTTTTTTACAAACAACTTTCTAGTTTGCATTTTACTTCCTGGTCATTTTTAAATCTTTTCTCTCGAGAATAAGTAGATAAAAATTAGTTGTTATAATAATTTACGTTGAATAATTGAGTAATATCAGGATAACTGTGAATGTCATTTTTATTATAAGAAAAGAAAATTTAAACAGATTTTTAAAAATGAACATTTAAAGAAAAAAGGAATGATTTCTGTAATTCCACATGTGAAATTTTTAAGTAACACATTATGGATGATTTTGTTTTTTAATTCTAAGACTGAATTAAGATTTTAAGTACATATATATTTTGTATAAAAATAATAAAATTGTTCATATTATCTTGGTACCCTACCTCCTTACTTGACACTTGACATTAAAAGTAAGGAGATGAAAGAAATGAATTTAATTAAGTTATTCTTATGGATAAAAATAATTTAAAATAGCATAAAATACTTTGCTTAAATATTTAAAAAATATCTACAATCTACATATTATTTAGACATTTGGCAATATTTTAAAATAAGATTAAAAACAAAAAAATATATATGTACTCTTTTTATTTAAACAAATATCATATTTAGAATATTTATAAAAGATAATAAAAGTGCCTCAAATAATAATTATAAATGTTTAAATAAAGTGCATTTATTTTTTACATCTTCTCTTAAATTAAAATTAATATGAAAAAGGGATTAGATTTCATTAAGATATTTAAACAAATATTCTAATTTTATTTGTTTTAAACTACCTACAATTTCATCCTTTAGCCTTCGTTCAAAAACAAGTATTTTTTTTTTTTCCACCACCAAGTAAATTTCATTATTTTAGCGATTTTATAGTTAGCATTTAGGCATAAATTTAAAATGCTGTTATGTTATAACATATCGTTAGAAGAGTCTTAAATAATTCATAAATGTTCTTATTCCTTTCCTTCCTATCTTTCTGCGAGCAACTGAATGCCAGGAGAAAAACATTTATTTTAATTTTGAGGTAATGTTCTGAAAATGTCCATGAAGGACCAATGTGCTTTTGAGACACAATAGGAACACCCAAATTAACCTGTCGATTTTGAAAAAAAAATTTTATAATTTCGGAACATTCATCAAATTGGCTCATTTTACCGAGAATGTTTTGGTACAAAATGAAATACTTTTGTTGTAGACATAATCGTAAATCTCAATACTCGTCGATTGAAAAGTTTTTAAAATTATTCAGCAGAGACAATAAGAAATAACTTGCAATTTCATAAATTTTAAGAATTAATATTTATATCTATCTATGTACTTCTGCTTCTACTATATATACGAGAGTAAAATGGAAAGTGGAAATTCGTCCCGGCTGCATATAACTTGAGCTCACCTGAATGGATTTTGATGGGAATCGAAATGACATTTAGATAATTTTTCAGGGAATATTTCAGCATATAACTTATCGTTCTACGTTGCTTATACATAGAATTATGTTTTAAAGTTATATAATCAGACGAACCCGATCACGAAAGATCAGCCTTTTTGAAAGATTCAGCCGAATCAATTTAGATTGAATTTTCACAGTTAGATAATTTTTCAGGCAGGGTTTTAGTATATAGTATAATACCCTTCTGCATTGCTTAGTAATAGAGATGTGGTGGAAAGTTCTATAATCAGTTGAACCCGATTATGAAAGTTTAGCATTTTCAAAAAGTTCTACAGAACGGATTTTGATAGGAATTCCATTGTTAGTTAGATACCTATTCAGATATGGTTTTAGTAATTTGCATATTGTTTTACGTTGCTTAGTCATAAAGTAATGGCGGAAAGTTCCATAATCATGTGAAACCGATTATGAATGATTAGACTTTTCAAAAAGTTCTAGATGGCGGATATTGATAATACTTGCTTTGTTGATTAGACAATGTTTGGGGAGGTTTCAGTTTATTACGTATCATTCTACGTTACTTAGTTATAGAATTATGGGGGAAAGTTCTAATCAGATGGTCCCCTATATGAAAGATCAGCCTTTAAAAAAAAATTACTGGATGGATTTTATCAGTTTGTTTGTTTGCATTATTAGTTAAATAATTTTTCAGGGTTTGTTTTATTATATTGTATATTGTACTATCATTCTTTACCAAATCCTACGGTGATTGATCAACTAAAAGGGTTAAGACCTTAATAGCTGAAAATTTGTCTGTACATTAGAAAATATCATAGCACAATGGCGTTCATATTGTTTTCAGCAGTCAAAAAGACATTCCAGGTAAGGTTCCATATTGCTTTAAATCACAATGTTAAATTCACTGATACATTTTGTTTGATTCAAGATTCATTTGGATAAACAAACCAGCGCACAGTGGGGCAAAATCCCGAAAAGCTGGCCAAAATATGAAAAAGTTATTTAAATGCCACGAAATTTCGTACACAGGTATTTTTCAGGATGCTGATCTCGATTCTAAAATTAAAATTGCAAAATACAAAATGGCGGATCCAATATGGCGGGCTTAAAATTAAAATGGTTTGACAGTTATTCCATTTCTATGAAATTTCGTATACAGGTACATTTGAGGATGCTAAGTACGATTCAAAAATTAAATTTTAAAAAATGGCGAATTAAAAATAAAAACAATTTGATTTAAATAAAATATTTCCATTTTGAAATTAAAAAGTTTCGAGGCTAAACGTTACAAGGCGCCTTCAAGGAACTAAGATGTTTTTAATCGAAATTAAACGATGAATATTTATTTATGAAATACAATTAAGTACATTAATGACAAATAAAATACTACAAGGTTTGATTTCTATATATTATTAAAATAAAACGAAAGGGTATTCTAAAATTCATCTTCTGAATCATCTGTAGTATACTAAGTAGACTCTTCAGAAGGGGAGGTGTCGAAATATTTTACAGAAGTTTCTGTGCATCTAGGGGCAAGGGTATTAGTTTCTTCGGTGGTAATTTACGTAAGCTTGAAATGAAGGGATCTGATAACATTAAAAGCCGCAAAAAAATCTTCCATTGTTTACGTCCTACTGCATTTTAGGGAGAAATCTTCTCGATACCTTTTGATCAATTTGTTGCACGATTCTAGACCGCCTCCCGACATTTGCCCAACAGGCAATAATGAGGAAGCTATTATTTCTGTGCCATGAATAAGTAGTTTGTGCACTGAAGTTGGCATATAGAACTAGGAATACAATTCGACGAATTTACAAGCTGTTTTTGGGCAAAATCCATGAAATTCGTCAAATGAATGTTAAGAAATTACTTGTAATAAGACGTGGAATCGTCTGATCAAGTCTTCGTCTACGCTCCTTATGAATGCAGAAATAGTTGCGTTTTCAAAGAATCGACGAGCTGTATTGTAATCATTTGTGCTTCCAAATCCGAGCTTTGATTTATCGACGAGAAGTCCAAATTGTAAACGAAATCTTTTTTTTTTTCAATTTTAATTTTTTTTCCTCTCGTCAGGAGTGCACACTTGCCATTACTTTATATCCCGTTTGTATGCCAAATTCAAGCTACACTCAAAAGATGTTATACAGGCATGTGACGTGGACATCCCGAATTGTAAATGATTTTCATTCACTCTTAGATTGAAAATCTCATCAATATTATTAAACTGGTTTGAAGTTACCTGATGTAGGTATCAACGTTGAGTTGACAAATTACTAGTAATGACAATAAAAATTTTACAATCAATCATCGTTAAATCTAGTTTGTAATTAACGCCTTCTTAATTTCTATCAATGATTGTTTTAAAAGGAATAAGTTTACTCTCCTTATCTGTAATATAATCTATTTCACTGACAGTAGCTTTCATATTTTCGTGCAAAAAATGGATTCTGATGAGCCTAAAAAATCGAGGAGATGAAGATGTCGAATTTTTCCCGATAACGATTTCTGAATTATTCGCAACACTTAAGTTTTGGTGGCACTAGAGAAGTGAAAAAGCTATTTGAACCTAATTTCAACTATCATCAACGTTAAATTTTTATTTAAAAGTACTTTGACGTGCTGTACTATCACATCCCCACTTGAAAATAAAATTCAGATTGCTAATGTTCTCGCAAGCCAGATTCTTAATAATTTCCGTTTGCATTAATAAAATACGCGCTGCAGTATAATCTAGCAAAGATTGCAATTGACAAGATAATTCTTCTAATTACGATAAAATACACAAAATTGTTAGCTATAAAGATAAGAAAACGTATTTCTATTGTATCGATGATAGAGAATTCTTTTCATTTTTTTGTTACTAATCTTGTTTATCGAATTCCTTTATGCTTATGATTATAATACTTATTTGTAATATAATACATAATAATCTATCACAAAACTGAATAATCTAAAAATTTCAAAATCATTTTCTAGCTAAATTGCTGTGAAAAGTAATAAATGTCATACCTTTTGAAGCGACTAAAAAAATGATATTTTTACTTGTGGTTGCAAAAACCTGCACGAAATGCAGAATGGCAGTTTTTGGCAGCTGATTTTTCATGATTCATTAGATAATAGTTCAGGCTATTGTTTCCATTATATGTCGTTGCGGAACACCGTGGAACTTATAAACTTTTTGATGTTTGAAAGCAAAAAAATAATGTATTTTTTATAAAAAAATTATCAAAAATAATCATGAACTTATTAAATTTTATGTACTTAATATAATTTTTGTAACATGGGCAAAAAAAAAAAAAAAAAAAAAAAAAAAAAAAAAAAAAAAACTACACACTATCATCGTGTGAATCCATTTTAAAGCATTAAAATCGGATGATATGGAAAAATGTAGCGCGTGTTTAGAAGAACCTTTGTTTTGCTCTTTATGTTTGCCTCCGATGATAATCCTCCAAGCGTAGCCATCTGTATAGTCAAAATTTCCTAAATAGTAACTTTATTTTTCGACTTTTGGCCAACTTTTTGGGATTTTGCCCCACTGTGCAGCGTATCGGGCATAGCCTGCTAGTATAACATATAAGTAAAAATAGTATTAGAAGAGAGTTTGGGGACAGCCAAAATAAAGAAATTTTGTTTATATAAAATATCAAATTCATCAAAGCCATGTAGAACGATATATGAATCTTATATACCATTAACACAGAAACAAATTGGGGACAATTTTCTAGCTAACTATAAAAAATTTTATGTAATATTTAGAAATATAACAAGTGAAAAATACTAAAGTAGACATATTCTAGAAATATTTATCCTTATGTAAAAAATATTATCATCCCAAAATACAACATACAAGTAAAAATAGTTTTAGAAGAGTGTTTGGGGACAGACAAAATAAAGATATTTTGTTTATATAAAATATCAAATTCATCAACGATCATAAAAAATAAAGTTAAAACTCAGTGAATTATGATCATTTACATTTGAAATGAAAATATAAGAAGACAATGAAAATAAAATTACTATCACTGTGTTTTAATTAATTTGTGGTGATACAGTTTTGGTCCTATTTTATAAGGTTATGCATATGCCAAGTTATCCAAAAACAAATATACTTTTCAAAAATCAATCATTCAAAAACTAGTTAATATAAAATGGTTCTCTTTTAACAATTTAAATGCAAATATATAAAATAAATTTTTTTGCGAAAATAACAATATCACTAAAATTAAAACCATGTATATATAAATGAGTAAATACTTTAAATTTATTCTCATTCTTAATATTATTGTGCTACATCTAATAATATTGCAGTCATTAAAGTAAAGTTATTAGTCAGTCCCCGTATAACGTATCAAGAGAATATACCATAACTGCCAACATTTACGCTGTTTTCTTACCACTTAAATTTAATGGTAAATTTTGCGCTATTTTGCGTAAATATATTAAAAAAAGATTAAAATTCTGAAAAATTGTGAAAAAAAACGAAAAATTGGCTGCTCTGAAGATACTCCCTGAAAATAACTGTACCAATTGTGAATTGTTGCTTCATTTATCTTAGCTTTCGTTAAGTTAATAAGTTCCCCAGGTATTTAACTAATTTCTAGATGGCGTTTCATAAATCTGTGAACCAAGCAGTACCAGATTTATTTTTATGAAACGGGTTAGGATAAACAATCATAGTTTATTTCTGAACTGTTTCCAAAATCATTCATTTTTCTAAACAAAATCCATTTTAAATTTCATTTATCCTGTCAGATAGAATGAATTATTCCGTTTAATGATATGCTTAGCTTTTCATTCAAGCACCTACACATTAAAAATTGTACCAACTTTAATTTTACAAATGGTAACACCTACTCTTAGACACTTAATTTGCGTTCCTTGGATAAAAATATAAAGTTTATGCACCTTTTTCTTAATAATTCACAAAGTTAAAGAAAAGTAAAGCGATTAATGTATGTTGCTCTGTATATGAATTTAGAAAAATAAGTTAAGATCTAAACTCGTAAAGTATTGAAACATTCAATTAGTAACCTTAAAAATAATTAAAGAAAGTCTAAATATAAAAATAATAATATGAAAATAATAATACATAATAGAAAATTCTGTATCATTTTTATGTCGTCTTTTTAAGATTTTCTTTTATCTAATAAAAATGTAGCACAAGATAATCCCCCCCCCCCCTTAGATCAAAGATGCCCCCTTAGATCAGCCATACTGGACCCCTTTTTCTTTTTTCGGTGGCCGCAAACATATGTTTGCTACATTAAGCGAGCCGTAACACGCTTTACTTGCATATTCTTATAAAAGAACAAAAGCAATTGAAAAAGTCCTTCCGGCCAGTGCCGGGAGGAAGAGGTAGCTTTCATTTTCCTTATTTTAAAAAAGCCAACTTATATCATTCAATCACACGAAACTCAATTTAGTGGAAACCGAATATAGGAGATTCAATACTAATTTTTATCAATATAATGAATGAGAATTTCGCGAAATTATACAGCTTTATCCAAGCTGCTTTTCTTTAAAGTAACTTATATTTGGCTGCCAAATTCGGCGATTTCTTAAAGTGCCTGCCATTTTAAGACAACATGGTGAATGAGGTTAACCAGTGAACTTGGTCGAGATCTTAGTAATTGCTGTGCACATGCTCACTCACATCGGAATCGGTTGATATATACGAGTGCTGTCGCATGCAAAAAATCAGATTTTTCAAAAAGTCACCCACAATAGAAATTGAAACTGCTATATCTGAGCCATTTTTAAGGTAAAGACAAACAAAAAATGCTCCTGAATCCTCATATCAAGGTCAAATACTTAAGAAAGAAACCTTTTTCAATTTATAATTTTTTTTGCAACTCACTTTAAATATATATATATATATATTTATTTAATGGTCGCCACTTTGAAATAAGATGGCTGATGAATCTGGCCAGCGAACTTGGTCGAGGTCTTGATGTATACTATCCACATGCCTTCTTACATCGAAATAGGCGAATACGTGTGTTATCGCGTGACAAATACAAGATCGTTTCAAAATGTTAGCCATGCTAGAAATTCAAAGTGCTATAATTCAAACATTTCTTAAAATATAAACAAAAGAACAAATTTTCAGAAACAAAAACTGCTCCGGAATCTTTGCATCAAGGCCAAACACATAAAAAAATCTTTTTCATTTTCCAATTTTTTAATACCTCATTTTAAATTTTAAATTTAATTTATTTTTAAATGGCAACCCTTTTGAAACAAGATGGCGAATGAAGCTGGCCAGCGAACTCGGTCGAGACATTGGTATGTACTATGTACAGACCAAGTTACATCCAGATCGGTTCATAAATACGCCTGTTATCGCGGGACAAAAATCAGGTCGTTTTAGTATGTCAGCCACAATAGAAATTCAAAATGCTATTACTCAGCCATTTTTTTAGATATAGACGAAACAAAAACTGTTCCGGAATCTTTGTATTAAGGTCAAACACACACGAAAAAAATCTTTTTCATTTTCTAATTTTTTGGTATCTCATTTTAATTTTGTATTTTTTAAATTTTTTTAAATGGCCACCATTTTGAAACAAGATGGCGGATGAAGCTGGCCAACGAACTCGGTCGAGATATTTGTATGTACTATGTACACACCAAGGTATATCCAAATCGGTTCTTAAATACGCCTGTTATTTTGTAACAAAAATCAGGACGTTTCAAAATGTCAGACACGCTAGAAATTCAAAATGCTATAACTCAGCCATTTCTTAAGATATAGACGAAACAAAAACTGCTCCCGAATCTTTTTATCAAGGTCAAACACATAAGAAGAAAATATTTTTTCAATTTTCAATTTTTTGGTACCACATTTCAAATTTAAATTTTTCTTAAAAATTTAAATGGCCGCCATTTTTAAACAAGATGGGGGATGAAGCTGGCCAACGAACCCGGTCGATTCATTGGTATGTACTATGTACTCACCGAAATTACACCGAAATCGGTTCATAAATACGCCTTTTATCGCGTGACAAAATTCAGGACGTTTCAAAATGCCAGCCACGCTAGAAATTCAAAATGCTATAACTCAGCCATTTTTTAAGATATAGACGAAACAAAAACTGATCCAGAAACTTTGTATAAAGGTTAAATACATAAGAAAAAAATATTTTTCCATTTTTAATTTTTTGGTACCACATTTCAAATTTCAAATTTTTTTAAAAATTTTAAATGGCCGCCGTTTTGTTTCAAAACGGATGAAGCTGGCCAACGAACTCTGTGGAGACATTGGTATGTACTATGTACACACCGAATTACATCAAAATCGGTTCATAATTACGAGAGTTAGAGTGTGACATAGGTCACACACACACATATATATATATATATATATATATATATATATCAATTTTGAACGGAGGGTAGTTTCAGGGTGTGCGGGTCATGATCGATGAAAATATACCAAATTTTTTTGAAATCGCTTCCCTCATAGCATGCATGGTCACAGTGACGTCGTTGTGACGTCACTGTGAGTCACTGTGGTCACGTCACATCTGTGACCGAAATGCCACCACTCAGTGATGTCACATTGTGAATGAGATGTGAACTTCTTAGAAAACTTTAAAAAATTACAAAAAATCTTCAAAACATGTTGTTACTGTAAAATTTTATTTTTCTGGCAATAAAAAAGAATTGTTATGTCACTGCATGTAACGTAGGTCACGACACACTCACAAAAAAAAATTGTAATAAATTGTAAAAAATTTTAACCCACATTTTAAGTCACAGTGTGAGAAAAATATGAACTTCAAAAATCTTTGAAAATGAAGAGAAATGCTTTAAAAAGGCCCGCGTTACAGCGGCATAAGGAATGAAAATATATTAGTGTGTAGCAAGTAGTAAATTCAGACAGGAACAGATGGTGGGGGGGGGGGGGCATATAAAGGAAAATGCATGGTACAAGTATCAACAAACTAGATTTCCATGCTATATTTTATCAATTTGATATCTAAGAGTGTGAAAGTATACTTTTTTCCTGATTTCAATTTTATCTAGTATTGCAATTTAATATAATAATCCTTCTCTTATTCTTATTATTATAAAAGTGTTTCTCGGAAAAATGGTACGTGCTGGAGCAATTTGGATAACATATTTAGAATTAGGAATATTAAATATATACACTTTACATATTTAGTTTGCAGGAAGGAAAATTTTTAATTTATTTTTACCGACCACTGGTATTCGAAACACTTTTGTGGCTTCAAACTAAAAAAATTCTATTATAGTTAAGTCTGCAGCTTTTAATGAGCACGTAGAAAGAGTCTTCAGAGTTTAGTCATACATACATTTCTTGCTTTATAATTTGCATTCAAGTCATATTTTTTCCTGTTAGTGTACCTAATTTAAGTAACTATTTTTTAAAAAAATTCTACTTCTTTCAGACTTTTAAAATAAAATTAGCATTTTCCGAATAAATAAAAATAATACAAAATTTATGCAAAACCCATGATATAAATTATTATTCGTATTTCAAATTTGTGTTTTAGAGATATGACTCTAATAAAAAGTTATTTTACGAATTGTTTTATTTTACAGGAAATTAACATGAAAAGAATGACGATTGACAAAGAAATTTTTTTTTATTCTCGATATTTATTTATGTCTTTTTATTTTTTAGGAAGATATTTTGTATTTGTGTGAAACAATCTTTACTTAGAAAAAGGGAGGGGGGGGGGGTTAAAACTGATAAAAAGAAAAGGTAAAATACATTGGAAAATTCTTCAAATACAAAAATTTAAATACAGACAGTCTCATAAAATGATTGCACATATAAGTTCCATATCTGTTTATATAAAAGGAAATAAACTCACACCTGCCCCAAATCGTCTGCCACGATACCGCAGGGTAAACAGAGAACTTTTTGTTCTAACAGATGCGGTAAGTTACTAGTCTAAAATGTAAGCTTTTGCGTGTGCTTTTTTTAATGGAAGAAAAAGACGTCGCCATTTTCGGATACACACGGATATTAATAATTAATTTATGGAGCTCAAAAAGTAAGTCTTATTTAATTTAAATTGTTTGTTCCTGTTTTGTATATTTGGAGAGATGAGTTAAATAGTTTTATATTATACCTATAGAATGAGACTCTTCTGGGATTGTTTTTCAGATTAGAAATTAACATTATACTGAATGGGAAATGCCGTTTTACATACTATAGTAGTGAAACTTTTGAAAGACTTTTTTTCATTGCTAATAATATTTTAAATTATTATTTAAAATCCTAAATCTTCATATCAATGTTTTCAGATTTAACATTTGCCAAAATTATAAAATAATAGGAATTCCTTGTAACATATGGACAGATTTTTGAGAAATTGTTAAATCTAATAATACATTTAATTCATCTATTGTACTTTATTGTTGTTTAATAGTACAATTATAAATACTAATTATATAGTGTTTTTCAAATTGGTATATTTATTATTTTTAATTGTATGTAAGCACGTTTTTGCTGTTCGTGATTTTAATGAAACATTTAATTGTAGACATTCAGAATCAGTTATTAAATTTTCTTCGATTGTAAACTCATTTTCTACGTTTTCGATACACGTTCGATACTTCGCATTAAAAAATAAAATATGACAATTAAGCATTGAAATAAAGTGTTTTTCATGCCTGATAACAAGTTTATAGATTAAACTGCTTTACTATACTTTTTAAAATTTGTTATTTATAGTATTTATAAAAAAATATTTATAATTTATGATATTTATAAAAGTTGATATTGTACTGTTCATTAGCGATAATTGCTGGAAATGCATTTTTAATTATAATACGCGCTTTTATGATCCACTATATTTATGCATAGTATATGGTGTATATAAAAGCTATAATTCATATACAAGGCTACACAAAAGTATACGTAAGAGTTAAGGGGTATGGGCGCAAATTGCTTAAAAGTGTTTTTTAGATGAGTTATGGATTTTTATGTTGAGCTGCATTTAATTTACTAAGAAATGTTTGTAGAATATGGATAAAATGATACACAGGGTCACGCAAGGAAATGGATATATGGCCGTCTATAAATTATAATTTCTGGAAATGTGATTTCAGCAGTTTTAAGAGTGTTTTAATTTGAATTAAATTTTAACTAAATAGTGACGTGTAATAAAGATTCTAGGTAAACTACAGGATTGTACAAAAGTATTCAAGTATGTTTTTATATATTAGTATAAATTTTTGAATGAGAATTTCAACCTGTTATGCATTTTCTTGCTAAACTAAATTTTCACATTATATACTAGTATATATCAACCTACAGATTAAATACAGGGCTATTCAAAAGAATTGGAAAACATATTTGGCTATGAACGGTAACTGCTGAAATCAGTTTTTCAAATGTTTTATGCGTTTTCTAAAATATTTGCTTAGTTATCTTATTTACGTTATTTCCTTAAATTACGATGTCTAGTTAAAGCATTCAGGAAGCGTTGGAAAGTGCTTTATAATCTATGCTTAACGCATGATTTTTCTTACTTGTTTTTTCTATTTCCCAGATCAGTCATTTCCTATAAATCATACCAAATCTATTTAGCTCATATTAACAAAATACAATATACACGGGAATAAAAAATTTAAATAAATATGGCTTATCTTATTCTTTTTTAAATAGGAAATGTATTAATATCCGTTAGACTCCATGTTCGTATTTAATAAAATAATAACAAATCATAACACACAAAACATTCTTAATATAAAGCTTGAACTCAAGATCAAGCTTAGAACTTAATAAAAAAGGATGCCAGTTGATAAGCATTGTTTTTTTCAGTGTAAAAATTAAAAGTATTTTAGAAGAATAGGACTCCAAAATAGCGATACATTGCTAAAAAGTACGGTAAAAAGATAATATTGTATATTTCAAACAAAACTTTATTTTAAAATTCATCACAGTGTTTATAACAAGAATCATCACAGTATTAATGCTTGGAAATTTTTCCAGAGAGAAACATTCGCCTTGCAAACAATATTTCAAATAGAAATCAAATTTCAAATTGATTGCTTAAAAGGCGCAAAAGCCAACATAGTGAAAAAAAATTCCATAACGGTACTTGAATCCGGGCCATCAGTATAGCGCACTGACATTCTACTGACTAAACCACATGGAACGAGACCCAGCCTGGAAAATGTCTTACTAGTACATGTTGGCAAGGCTACAAACGCAGCACAAGATGGAATATTTATCATGAGCCACCGACATGGGGCAAACACGAAACTTAATTAAATCCAGCAGCGATTCAAACTATATGAATACTTGGAAATTTTTCCAGAGAGAAACATTCGCCTTGCATACAATATTTCAAATGAAAATCAAATTTCAAATTAAAATTGCATTTTAAGCAATTAATTTGAAATTTGATTTTTATTTGAAATATTGTATGCAAGGCGAATGGTTCTCTATGGAAAAATTTCCAAGTATTTAAACAGTTTGAATCGATGCTGGATTTAATTAAGTTTCGTGTTTACCCCATGTCGGTGGCTCATGATAAATATTCCATCTTGTGCTGCGTTTGTAGACTTGCCAACATGTACTAGTAAGAAATTTTCCAGGCTGGGTCTCGTTCCATGTGGTTTAGTCGGTAGAATGTCAGTGTGCTACACTGATGGCCCGGATTCGAGTCCCGGCTTGGAATCTTTTTCTCTATGTTGGCCTTTGCCCTTTTAAGCAATTAATTTGAAATTTGATTTTCATTTGAAATCATCACATTGTTTATGACAAGTTCGTCACAAATGACACATATTTCACAAATTAGTCACAGTGTGACGTCAAAGCATTGTCGCTGTCGTCACAGGTTAGTCACAAAGTTAATGCCAAAATAGTCTCAAATGACACACTTTTCACAAATTTGTCACACCGTGACTTCACAGAGTGATCACAATGTGACGTCACAAACGACCTCTAAAACGGCCATAACGACCTCGCATTCTAGTCACTATGACGTCACATCGACGTCACGTGAAGTCACATCGACGGACACAAAATCACAGTGTGACTTCACAACGACGTCGCCGTGACGTCACCATGCCTTACGGGTTTACTCCGAACGTCTGCAATAGGTAGTTTTTTGTAATGAAAGCTACCTAAAAGTAAGGTACGAAAAGCAGTATAACAAAGCAAGCAAAATTAATATAATCAGTATTAGCTATATCATAAGCATAAAATGCAATACTATAATAATGCAGATTACTCAAAGTCTAAAGATTAAAAAGATTTCCGGTAAAAATTTATAGTCTTACTCAATTTGAGATGTTTCTATATTTTTATTATGTAACAATATAGAGTTAAAATTTACTAATTTAAAATTTAAAATTATGTTTGATTAGTTTTGAAGATTACAAAATATATATACACTACTGGAACGCAAATGAGGCTACGTTTAGAAAAGATCTTTTGACTAACAAAGTTTCATTTACTCATATTTTAGCATAATTTCAAGTTAATAATAAATAGCTCGGCGGATTTAATCTTCCCATAAAAGTATATACACCAACAGTGAAACTCTTAAATATTTTTAATAAGATCTATTTTTTTTTACAAATGTGGATAAATGATTGTTTTCCTGTTCCCACACATAAAATGTCGTTTGACTGCTGGTTGAATACGGCGACCTTAGCCCATCGAATTGTAATACATTTCTATAGTTCAAAAACTAATGAATTAAATGAACTGCTATGTTTTCCATGACTGATTCTTTTTATGTAAAAATTATTTTACGTCATAATTCATAAATTAATAATTCTCATAATTAAAAATGTGTATTTAAATCAATCTGGATTACGTTTGTGTCCATTCTTTGCATCTGTTTAAAAAAAAATCAGATGAATTTAGGAAACATATAAATTTCATTTTGTGATGTGAATATAACTTTAATATCTTTAAATTTTAAACACTCCCAACGCAAAGAATATTTAAAGTACATATATATGTGTCGCCTAGTTGCAAAACCGGCCATCTTGAAAAAATAAAATTTTGAGAAAAAGCTGATTTTTTACCACACTTAGCCAAATAAAGTTTGGAAACAAAACTTTTCAGTTTTATAGTCATTAGGGCAGTATATTTGAAAACACGAAATAAGGTGGCAGAGGCACATGAAGGGAAGGGGTTAATTAGGTCTTTGTTTTGGATTTGGCCGCCTTTGCAACTTACTTTGGAGTTGGCCGGTTTTGCAGCAAACCAGAAATTAATTTTTGCTAAATTTAATCTGACATTGGGTTTTTAGGGGTTGCAAATAAACAAAAATGCTTTTTTCAACTTAATATTATTTAACAAAAAGAACTTTAGGAAAGTTGTTAACGTAAAACGACTTTTACACACTTACTGATTGTTAAAACTGACTAACAGTTAAAACTAACTGACTAGCTGTTAAAACTGATTTAAATGTCACTAAACAAATGATTTAAATGACATGATATTATTTTAAACAAAATTATTAAATTTTAAAACTTAAACAAATATCTTACTATGTACATGTGCATACAATTTCAAACTTTAGTGGTATCATGGTTTTCGATAGTCTCACAAATTTCGTCATGATGGTCCATCCATGCGTCTTTTTCTTCATCATCTTTGCTTGCTGCTTTTTAAGCAGCTGATGCCAATATATTTTTGTAAAAAAAAATAATCATTGGCCAGCATCCCAATTTGGCCCGAAATGTTTCGTCAGTAAATTTTGGACATCCCGAAGTTTTAGAGGCTTCACCACGGTATCCGGAGCCACGTCCTTGAGCTTGCCGTTCATAATACTTCTCTTACTCTTGACAACAGACTTTCTGACTTCTACCTCAGATTTGTAGAAGACGTCCCCCTGCACCAACAGCTTATTTTTACATTCTGCTATGATTTTTTTTTTCGTAGGAGCAAATTTGAAATGCCACAGTGCAGGTGGTTTGGGGAAGAAATTGCTGGTCTTCTTCCAATCATGGTCGGTCTCTTCCCGACTTGAAAACTGTTCCATATTCAGATAAAATTTCTTCATACTTTGCGGGCTGAATGAGGGACTTGATTTTCTTCAATCTCCTTTCAATTTGAGCTGAAACACAGTCTGGAGGGATAAAAGAATACTGAATCAACGTACGCAAGTTATTAGATTAATAAAATATTATGGCATCATGATAATTAATTAATAAAAATATGCTAACTATGATGTTATTATGATATCAATTAATTATGTATTATATTATCCCCAGGGTGGATTACCCTTAAGGCAACTTAGGCATGGCCAAGGGGCGTACGTTAGGTAGGGTTCGCAAAATTAAGAACTTTAAAGTTTTAAATTTAATGAAATATGAAAAAAATTAAATTTTAACGAAAAGTATTAAATAAAGAATGAATTTGTAATAATTACATTTAAAATAATTTTTCTACTTCTCGATACACCAACACAAAATTCTCTCAGATTTTAAGTGTGAAAAAAGCCCATTCATTTCCAATCTACAATCCTCAAAATACTAAAATTTATAAAGCAAAATTTAAATGTATTATTATTTAATTAAATAGATTAAAAAATTCTTAAATTTGTCAAAGAAAATTCACTTACAGTTTTATGAAAGCGGGTGGGGAGGCTGCGGAAAAGTATTTTGGCCTAGCGCGTCAAAAAATGGTAAATCACCCCTGGTTATCAAAAGGTGTACATTGCCTTTGAATTTTGGGTTTTCTCCTTTACCACGTCGTAGATCCACTTCGCCGCTTCCTTGGTTGATTAGTAGTCACTTCTTCCAGAAACACTTCCATAGTCGGGGAAAACACGAAGCTAAAATATTAGAAAATTTGTATGCACCAAGGGAGAGCAATCACAGGCGAGAGGAAACACGATAACGTTAATCTAATCAGCAAGTGAGAAGTTATTGTGGGGTCGAGCAGAAGCTTTAGCTAGCGGATATGGAGATTTCTGGTTTTGAAACTCACCGGCTGAAGGATTTGGCCGCTTTTGCTCCACATCGTGATTTTCAAACGCATATAACGCAGGAATTGACACGTTTTTGCAAGGTTTATCGTTTCCAGATGATAGAAACCTTTACTTAGAACTTAAAAAACTGAAAAAACACATTTTCAATTTTTGAGGAGTTGGCCGGTTTTGAAACTCGACGACACATATAAACTATGTACTTTTCCGGAAAGCTTTTATCCAAAGAACTCAAATAAAGAATCAAAAGTTGGTATTACTATGTGAAAGTAGACGCATATATTTACGACTTGTGTAGACGAACTAGTGTTAGTAACGTGTTAGTAACTGTGTAGACGACTTCCCAGTAAAATATGCGAACAAATCCTTCTAATTTTATACATATCATTAAATAGTTGACTTTTTTCCATCTGATTGGTACATATATCTTTTTTATACGATTACATGCATCAAATTTAGTAGGGGATAATAACTTTTTTTCAATCTACCTTGCTTACATTATTGCATGCACTTAGTGGCGTATTTAAGCTGGTAATTAGATTTTAAAAAATTACAATTCTGAGCTTCTACTAAAGTTATTTTTACATATCGTTATTCCAAACAGAGTCGAGGGTACTCTACAACTTTCTATTTGCCCTTTTTCGGTAGTTTCAGATATAGAATTGTACGATAGAACTATTCTTGTACAAAACGTTTATTGTTGTAGCTAACTTTGTTTTCCAAGTACTAGGGGTGAAATGGAAATAAGAAATCACCATGCATGTTAAAGGAACATAATATTCTTTCAGGGACACCATTACTTAATTTATTCATTGCATTAAAACTTCATCAAAAGACTAATAATATTGAGTTATAAATTGATAAATATTGAGTTGCTTTGATTTTGACTCTGTTTAAGACAATGCTCAATGCCATTTTTCATGTCTGGAATCTCCTAAAATTTAATTTGATTGACATCATGACTTTTTTGCACGTGTTTTTTGTTCTTTTTACAATATTGTTTTACGGTATTGTATTGTCTTTAGGTATAAACAAATAATTGTATTTAAAAATGAAAATCGTAGTTTGCCAATGAAAATTTTAACCAATTCTTGAAAAAAATTGTGATATGGACTAGACTCTTGGTAAACATTTAAACAATTAATTATTATTTTGTTTTTAAAATTTTAGTTTCAATTTTATAGGGTCAACATGTTATTGAAGACCTATAAACCAGTATTATATTTGTATTTAACAGAGCATTAAGTATTGTATTAAGCACAAAAAAGCTTAGGGAAATTAGGAAAAAAGAATATTTCTGGATTTAAATCCGATCAATATATTTCTTTGTGTTTTGGAAGAGACTGTCTGCATTTGAAAACATTTATTTTCATAAAACGGAAGATTTTTCAGACGGTAATAATTTATTATTTTAATAACATAATCAGAAAATCTAAAGATAACTTATATGTAGGTGGTTAAAGTATTTATTTATTTTTCCAAACAAAGGGATTAATTTATCAAACATCTACGTTATTAAATACGTTACGTAAATTTCATTATTTAAAGGATAGGTTTCTAAATATTTAAAATTACTGAACATTATGCAGTACTTAAACTAAGAAATACATTTATATTGTACTATTATTTCTACATAGTACATTTATAGTGAATTTATATTGCACTGTTATATGATAGTCTCGGAAATATCATGTACAATTTCTTCAATAAATATGCATTTCATTTATTTTATATGGTCATTAATAATCAAAATTATTATTTCTCAATAGACTACTTAGTTATTATTAACCCTCTCACTCATATTGTACATTCTTAATTTATGTTACAAAAGCGATAGTTTAAAATCATTTATCGACTAAATTTTAGTTTCAGTAAAACCTCTTAAAAATTTATTAAATTTTATAAATTGTTTCGTAACGCACATATATTTTTTAGATTGAGAAAAATTAGCTGAATTTAGATGTATAGTAACAAAATACACAATATGTTTTGTTTCTGTATTAACTTCTTCAACAAATCTCTATATATGAACAATATAATTTCCTATTATCATGAGTTGTCGTGCGTTAAAATACATTTGAAACCAACCCTTTTAAAAGGGGATGCTTTAAAAACCCTTGTTGTAGCAGGACAACTACTGTCACAGTCTTAAAGTTTAAATATACCATAAGTTGCGTAAAATATGAAGACTCATGTGTAGCTTAAATTCACTCGTGGTTTTATAAAGCAGGTTCATTTTAATAAATGAAGTAACAGAAATTTTTTTTCAAAAAGTACTTTTATATAGTTTAATTTTAAATATAAAATATTCATCCAAAATATATTTTTTAATTTAATTAAAAATTATTTATATTGCAGAAAATTGATACAAATGGAAATCTTTCACACAAAAAAAAAATATTTACAGAGAAAAAGACATGTTATTCTAAAATATATTTATTCAATATTTTTATATAGTAATTAACATAATAATACAGTGCGTCCTTAAAGTCATGGTGCACATTTGACCGGTCACAGGAAATCAACGAAACAAAATGGAAATGTGAAATCTTTACAAAATAAAAGAAAAACTCTCCAAGTTTCATATCTGTCTAGTGCAGTTCGATGTGGCCTCCCTTTGAAACAAAGAATCACAGAGGTTATTCACTCTGTTACACCAGAAGTCCTTAACTGTGTGTGGGAAGAACTTGAATATCGCTTAGATGTGTGTAGGGTAACAAATGGAGGCCACATCAAACCGCATTGAACATGTATGAAACTTGGAAAGTTTTCTTTTATTAGGTAAAGGTTTCACATCCCCATCTATTTCCGTTGATTTCCTGTGACCGGTCAAAAGAACACCATGATTTTACGGACACTCTGTATGTAAAATGTGTAATAGTTCTAAGAAAAAATTATGTCTATACTTCATGAAGCTTCAAAATTTCTTCGTAAAAGTCCTGTAAGATCTGTAAATAGTTAAAGTCAATTACACCATCTAAAGTACTTTTTTTAATATGAAATTCTTCATGACAATCACTTTTCTTTATATTTTTCATAATTTGTAAGTGAGAAGAATAAAATAACCAAATGTTAGTAGTAAACATTTAAGAAAGCACAAAACGTTTTAGGGCATATAATTTGTTTCTTTTATAATCATTTATTAGGGTTCCGTACTTAAAAAGTAAAAATGGAACCATTATAGGATCACTCTTGTGTCTATCAGTCTGCCTGCAACAGTCATTTAACTCGTAAAATATGGAACATGGAAAGTTCAAATTGTGGGAAGAAATAAAGACTATTGACCCACATATCTACAAATTATTAAACATTCTCAAATATAGTTAGGAAAAATGTAGAGGAGCTAATTAAGTAACTTGAAAGAAAAAATCTTTTCTTTGTATTTCGTGTGGGATATCGTTTGAACACGCTGAACTCAAAAATACATTTCTATTCATTTTAGGTATTACATTTTCAGAGATATCGCCGAAAATGTAATACAAAAATATGTCCCCCCCCCCTCTATTTCCGAATCTACTGAAACTAAGATTATGAAAAATGTAGAGGTAGTAGACGTTAATTTAAACCCTGCAGGAAAACAATAGCGATTACCCTAGATCACATAGTTTTTGGAAAAATCGCATCTTTTCGTTCCACACAAATTTCGATTTGCGAGTATTCAGCAAATGTTTTGAGGAGCACTGAAGGTGCTACCTATCGTAGCAGAAGTATAAAAGTATTATTCATAATATTTTTCGAAAAAAAATCATTTGTAATTACCCGAGATATTAACCCTTAAAGACTCGGACGGTTTGGACATACATAATGACTGAGGTGTCGTACTCTATGTACAATCGGCTTATAAAGCCTAGATAACAACTTTTAATGATATATTTGTGTAATGCAATGCCCAGTAACAGTATAAAAGCAATAAACGTCAAATTGTTAAACACAGACGAATGTAATTAGAATTAATCGCATAAATACTATGGGACTCGCGACAAGTTTGCATTGAGTGGATCTTTCAATAATCCTCCCGTGTCTTTAAAAGTTAATTAAAAACCTATCTGGAAAAACGCTACACGGATCAAGACAGTGTTGCAATTTTGCGACCTCCTTTCGAAGCGAATTTAGAACAACGCCCAGTTTAGACTTTCAACAAGGGTTTTGTTTTAGCTACACTGTAAAGATAAAAGATTATTACTACGCTGAATTTAGTTTTATGAAATGCCAAATGAAGTTTAAATGTGCACTACTTTTATTCCCAGTACACAATTAAGTTCATCATAAACGTATTAGTATAAGATTAAAAAAAGAGTTATACAGAATAGCAATATTTGATATTATTTAGGCTTCATATCTCTTTGAACTTTTATGATAAACTCATTCATACTTTTCTAGTATATACTATAGATAGCTATACCCAACCCTACGTTGTATAGTTCTTTACAAAGTCTCATTATACTTTTAGCAACGATTTTTTTTAATAATACAGATAATAATTCATATACTTATTGTACGGAACCCTCTGAGCGCGAGTAATTCTCTCATTTGACCATTTATTTATTTTGAAAATATTATTTTTACATGGAATTTTCATATTTTAAAATCCAAATCCCATATACCTGACAAATAATCCCTTTTGATTGATATTTTTTAGTATTTTCTAAAAACGTACAATAAATGTTGAAATTTGTAAAATCTAAATGAATATTTTCCGCGATATACCTTTGAGAAATGTGTGCCTTCCCGTTCTTCTAATTTATATCAAATGAGGAATTGCTCCACCAGTGGCAGAGAGGTTCTGCTCTCAAATCTGGTAGACGGGAGGTCTGGGTTCGAATCCAATCGCGTCCGCGATCTAATCTTTCGGAATTTTCCGTGGTTTTCTTCGAACCTTGGGTTTCCGTGCGTAAATACGGATTAGGTCCCACGGCGGTCACCGCCCCACCACCATTCGCGCCCTTATCTCTCTTTTAGATAATTGGCCCTCATAAACAACCCCATCAAATGAGAAATTATTTCTTATACCGTCAGAGTGAACTGGTAAACTAATCTTACAGGAACTTGACTAACAGTGTCATATTTAAGAGTCATAAAATACTAACATAAAGAAAATGTTAATTAAAGTAGAAAACTCTTCTAAGTCTTTTGGTACTAAGTAGCAAATTTCAAAGTAGTAAATATTTTTTAGAGAATGGATAAGTTCAAATTAATTTGATTGCATTTACTTATTTTGCAGCTATATATTTAAATGACGGGTATTTAATATTTACATTTAAAACTTATTAAATTAAAGAATTTATATTTTAAAAATTAAAAATGACGCATATACTACTAAAAATATTCTATTCAGAGCGTCACATTTTAGATAGTATTTAAGAAATTCACCCATAGAAATGTTATTGATTAGGTAAAAAACAATTTGTACATTTTGTCTATGTTCTAGAAAAATGTGTTCAAAAAAAGAAGATAACCCCATATATTTTAATCTCTAAATTCTAATAGAAAAAAAAATATGGAAATAGCCATTCGACTGGAAATTATGTCTTTTTTCAGTTTATACTGAAACACATAAACTTAAGGATCGTCTTGATACTGAAGTGCTTCCAAACTCTTAAAATTTTAATCCGATCATTTTTGACATCATATTTGGATGTTTTTGATAAATTTTACCTAGGATACAAAGCGAGAAATCTTTCGTCAGATAAATTAGGAGTTATAATGGTTTGAAGCTTGGAACTTCTAATGTTAAATTGATTTGTAATTCGTTGCAAAACCAATTGTAATACGGGTAGTAGTTTAACAGTAACTCTAAAACTACAATGTGGAATGAAAAGTAATTTTGGATTAGTATCTTTGAAGCTTTTAAAAATCGATTTTGGTTTAAAAAAATCATACGTTACAAATTGTTTTTTTTATTTATTTCCTACTTATAGCCAATGAATGTTCTAACAAAAACCAATTACTAGAAATTTCAAATATGTGAATCAATCCGGCATGTATGTCATACGTCTCCCGTATAACAAAAGTTACGGAATAATTGCACATAAATTAGCATTATAAGTTTCGAACTTTAAACTTTCATAAATCCTAAACATCTTGACCGAATGACTGCCAGCTTGGTATCTCAAAGTACAATTTATCGAAAAAGCTAAATGCAATGCCAAATCTAGGTTTTTTGTAATGTAAATTTCTGACTTTTGTACAATTTCAGTATGAAGACCACTCTCTGCATTTTTTTATCGGTATCAAATATTGGGATATCGTGTTTAGTATTAAATGCTATTACTCGAATAGGGTTTTGTGGCTGCCTACATATTATATGTTTGACTGATTAACTACGTTCCATTTTGACTATTAAAAGTTTACAATTATGCCTAGATACGAAATTTCTAGCTATTTGCGAGCAAGCATTTATGAATTAATATTAATCATTCCTTTGACTCTGTAATATTAACATTATTTATGTATAGGAGCATCCGAGTTAGAACAGGGTACCAAGTTGAATATATCTTTTTAAAATACAAAACAGTTAATTAAGAGAGCTGAAAAAATATCTATGAGCACATTATAATATAATACTCACAAAAATACAACAATATTGAAAGAAAACAAAAGGACAATTCTTTTCTTTTCGAAAATAGAACATTATGTCATTTTCCCTGTTCTGCCCCGGGAATGGGGCAGAACGGGACGGTATGGACAAATAATTATAAAACTATTGGAAATGCAGAAAAAATAAATTTACTCTATATTTATTTAGTTTTAAGTGACTATAAAGGTTTAACTACAGTTTTCATTGATTGTGTCTCTTTCTTAAGTCGGTTCACAAAATTAATACACTAAGACAGCCTCATCATCTTCGCTATCTATTTTCGCACAGGAATTGTATGCCCATTTTGTGTGCCAAATCTATGACCAATGCCATTTCATACAGCCAACAGATAAGGTAAGCTATGCAAGTCTTTCATTGTTAGAACGAATTACCTAGCCTCCATAGATTTTATGTAATTAACGAGCTCAAGTTCCTACTTTTCCGTAAATACTTTTTTAAAATTTCCAGCCGTTTTATCAATCTTGTAGTGAGGGTGTTTCTTCATGTTTACGTATCTTTCCAGAGTAGACTGGGGAACATCAAATTGCTTCGAAGTCTTCAAATACATAGAATGGCCAAAAATTAGCCACCTCAATAACATTGTTCATTGCTTCAGTAGACCATGATTGCCCATTTGTCTTTTTTTTCATATAGTCTCATCATTTTTGAAATCGAAAGAAAAAAATAGGGCGTACTAAAACCATCTCCTAGTTAAAAACATTTCGGAGCGGAATGTGGTACTTCCCTATTCCGGCCAAGGGACACGATTTAGGTTAGGGACGTAAGGTCACACGAGAAAGATATGTAAATAAACGTTTAACTAAACGAAACTAAAGGAAATTAAACGTACTTCAAGCATGTACTAACTATAGTTGTAATGTAAACAAATATTTATACCTTACCTCGGTTACAAAATCATCAAAAGTTAGAATAATGGAAGAAAAAGACACACAACGTAAACTTCACACATCAACACTCGAGAAAACTAGACTAACATGGCTGCTGTTAGAACAGCATGAACAGCAACAGATTGGTCTAGTTTTACTTATTGCCGCTTGCTCACAGAACATCCTTGACACCGAAAAACATCTAACTTCATTCCGCCCCGGTACCCCGTTGTGCCCCGGGTTCCCGTATTTTACTTATTTTGCTTATAATATTAGCCATGTCATGCTGAATTTCTATACGAAAATACTACTTTAAAGTCTACACAAGTATTTTAGCCTTGTAACTTTATGATTTTATGATACAAAATTGGATTATAAATTAAATATTTGAAATAATTATAAATCATAACGAAAAATATTTTTAAATGACTCGATTTAGAAAGTAAATATTTGAAAAAATTAGGAGTTATAACCAAAAGTATTCATATACAAATAATTTTTTATTGATTTTTAATATGTGGTTACAAAACTTCAGCTCATACTGCCATATAGTTTTTGACTTTCGCTTAAAAAACCATCAGCACTAAAGTTTTAGAATCCATATTCTCATTAAAAAATTGCCCGAGCCTTGCACTTTGATTGGAAATTTTATTTTACTTGCCCGAAGACTCTTTCAACAACTGATTTTCCTGCACAATCTTCTGATTTGTCTGTATTTTTTCCTTATTTTCAACAGATGGCTATTTTATTTCAGTAAAGACTGAATGGTTAAACAATAGTAAGTTGGCTTAATGCAAAGCATTAGGCATAGGTGTGACGTTACTGCTTTTCCTTTGCGCGGGAAAATAGTCGTATTTTGATTTAACTTGCTCGTTGTGTCGCACATCGCAAATACAATTTATTTTCAATTTTGAATTTAAATAAAAGAGAAATGGCTCGCAGTGAGCAGCACATAACACAAAATAATTCTGATTTTGGATTAGATAGTAAAACAGCTATTTAAGTTAAAATGCTATTCTTTCGCTGTAAGTAAAATTTTACATAAATTGTAGTAATTTGGGCTACTGATTTGAATTTATACACTGGTTTCCAAAAATTAAGGAAAAATCACAAAAAGAGCGATAACTCGTTCAAAAATTAACCTATCCGTATGAAATTTGGATATGTTGATAAATAAAAGATGCTGTTTAAAATTACAAAACGCAAATTAGTGGCGCTGCAATCGGATTGCGTCATCTGTGCGGAGCATAAAAATGCATGCTAGAGAGTACGGCTGCTGATGTCGCTGTGATTATGAGATAAGAAAACTGAGATCGCCAATTCATTAGTATGACTTTGAGATATCATTTGTCCACATAACTGCGATATAGAGCTATTGGAAGAATGGATATAGGCCAAAGTCAGACAGAGGTGGCCAGATGGCTAAATGTGTGTTATTCTGTTGCTAATAGGTTTTGGCAACAATTTCAAACCACTGGTTCGGCCTCCAAAAGGTTCAGCGAAGGACGAGCAAGAGCAACGACAAGCACCGATGACCGTTATTTTTGGTTATGTGTTGGAAAGAATAGAACAACAACCCCCTCATATCTTAAATCCGTCCTTGCTGCATCCACTGTAAGGTTGGTATCAAAGTCTACTGTGCGTAAAACGCTTCATGAAGATGGTCTTTACGCGATGCGACTAGATATTTTTGTGCCACTCACCTCATGTCTCCGGAGGGAACGTTTAAGGTGGGCACGTTAACATGTCCGCTGGACGGCGGATCAATGGAGGCGTGTTCTCGTCACAAATGAGATCCAATTTAGCCTCCAAAGTGATAGTAGGTATTGTTTGATTTGGAGATAACGGGGAACACGCTATCATCCATGAAACATTCGTAAAAGAGATTCGTATGGAGGAGGCAGTGTCTGTATTTGGGATGGTATCTTTTTGGGCGGACGTACAGACCTCCGTGTCTTTCCAATTGGAACTGTGAATGCGCACGTCTATAGAGATTACATTCTTGATGCTTATGTGCACTCTTGTGCCGGTGCAATAGGTAATAATTTCCTGTTACAGGAAATCACGATAACGCTAGACCGCACTGAGTTCACATCGTAGAAGTTTATCTTCAGTATCAAACAATTCAGCGCATGGAATGGCCAGCGCGATCACTGGACTTGAATTCCATCGACCATCATTGGGATGCTTTAGGAAGATGTGTCTCTGCTCTCAATAATCGTCCTCAGACCCTTGCCATGCCTACAACTGCTTTACACGAGCAATGGCTCGCACTTCCCAGCGAACTTATCGATCGCATAATTGACAGTATCACACTTCGTTGTATGTGCTGTATTGCTTCTAGGGGTGATCATAATCCACATTAAAGATACTTTTCCTATACCAAACTGAGATTTTGTTTATTTTATACATTTATTTTGTTTATTTTATAATTGTATTAATTTCTGAAACACCACAATCGCCTGGTAATTTCTTTTAATGTTATTTTATACCTTACTATGTGTTGTAAATTGTGTCTCAGTTTTATTAAAACCTACTTGCTACATTTTGTGTAATGGCTACTTTTGTTGTTTTTCCTTAATTTTTGGAAACCAGTGTATACCCGGTTTAAATATAATTGTTTATTAAGAATATACTGTTTTTTGACACAATACGGCTGAAAAAATATTAAGGTAATAAAAAATAACTAATCTTATAAATATTAGTAAATGCTGCAGCTGTTTAAATTATTTGATGGAATATTTATCTAATTTATTTAACGTTTTTGTAATAATGAAAATATTTCGCATAGAAAAATATTAATTAATTTTTATTTAATCTGAACCTTAAAATGACGGATTTTACATTAAAAATCACACCAGGATTACCGTGATTTTAAAGATTGAATAACTCGAGATCTAATCTTAGAAACTTCGTGAAGATTTCTATATAGGCAAACTAAATAGAACATATTTTTTTTGTTTCAAATTCGGGGACCAGTATTTAAAAAAAATAAAGTTTGTGTTAATTTTAATGTGAAGATACCCTACCAAATATTTTAAGTATCAAATAAAAGTAGAATCTTATACTAATGGAATAGTACAAGTTTTATTTTTCTACTATTATTTGCGGCAGAATCAATTAGGCGAGCGGAAAGTCGGGGAAACTAGGGAGGGTTGACCATACGGGAGGCTTGGCCCACCCAAGAATTTCAGAGTTTTATCAATAGTTGTCAACCAAAAGCTACTGGAATGCTCAAATAGCAGTCTTTGTTTCATACAGATAATCGAAATAGGTGTGGAAAATACCAATTATGAAGTTGTGTTTTTTTAAAAATATTTTGTAAGCTTTTTCAGATAAACTATATCATAGAAATTTAAGTAACTAGGTTTTAAGTAATGCAGAAATATAAAGCTTTCATTCCAGGCATAAAGATTGTACAGTAACTTAGGCTTAACATAAAAATGTGCAATTCATTAGAAAAGGGATATGTGGGGAGGCTTTACCCAGTCAATGGGAGGGAGGGTTGACCAGGTGCTGAAGGCTCCCTTAATTAAGTGGTTTTGCAGATCTTATTATTATACACTGTGCATAATTAAATGCTAATGGTTATATATATAAAAGAATATACATTCTTTTGTTCATCCCGTAAGGCATGGTGACGTCACGGCGACGTCGTTGTGAAGTCACACTGTGAATTTGTGACCGTCGATGTGACGTCACGTGACGTCGATGTGACGTCATAGTGACTAGAATGCGAGGTCGTTATGGCCGTTTTAGAGGTCGTTTGTGACGTCACATTGTGACCACTCTGTGAAGTCTCGGTGTGACAAATTTGTGAAAAGTGTGTCATTTGTAACTATTTTGGCATTAACTTTGTGACGAAAGCGACAATGCTTTGGAGTCACACTATGACCAATTTGTGAAATATGTGTCATTTGTGACGAACTTGTCATAAACACCGTGATTTCAAATGAAAATCAAATTTCAAATTAATTGCTTAAAAGACGCAAATAATGATATAGATTCCATGCTGGGACTCGAACCCGAGCCATCAGTACAGCACACTGGCATTCTACCGACTAAATCACATGGAACGATAACTAGGCTGGAAAATTTCTCACTATTACATATTGGCAAGGCTACAAAAGCAGCACAAGATGGAATATTTAGCATGAGCCACCAACATGATGCAAACACGAAACTTAATTAAATCCAGAATCGATTGAAATTATATTAATACTTGGAAAATTTTCCAGAGAGAACCATTCGCCTTGCATACAGTATTTCAAATGAAAATCAAATTTCAAATTAATTGCTTAAAAGGCAATTTTAATTTGAAAAGTTGTATGCAAGGCGAATGTTTCTCCATGAAAAAATTTCCAATTATTAATATAGTTTCAATCGATGCTGGATTTAATTAAGTTTCGTGTTTACCCCATGTCGGTGGCTCACGATAAATATTTAATCTTGTGCTGCGTTTGTAGCCTTGCCAACATGTAATAGTGAGAAATTTTACAGGCTGGGCGTCGTTCCATGTGGTTTAGTCGGTAGAATGTCAGTGTGCTATATTGATGGCCCGGGTTCGAGTCCCGGTATGGAATCTTTTTCACTATGTTGGCCTTTGCGCCTTTTAAGCAATTAATTTGATATTTGATTTTCATTTGAAATATTGTATATAAGGCGAATGATTCTATCTGGAAATGAATTTTAAAATAAACTTTTGCTGTAAATATAAAATCTTATCTTTTTACCGTACTTTTTAGTAAAATATCGCTATTTTGGAGTCCTATTCTTCTAAAACATTTTAAATTTTTCCACTTAAAAAACAATGCTTATCAACTGACATATTTTTTTATTAAGTTCTATGCTTGATATTGTGTTCAAGCTTGATATTTAGAATGTGTAAGCTTTTTAATTTGTTGTGATTTGTCATTGCTTTATTAAATACGAACATGGAGACTAACGGATATTAATACAAGTATTATTTATAGAGCGGCATGATACGCGATATTTATTTAAATTTTTTATTCCCGTGTATATTGTATTTGTGAATAGGAGCTAAATAGATTTGGTATGTTTTATAGGAAAAGACTGATCTGGGAAATAGAAAAAAAAGAGTAAGAAAAATCATGCGTTAAGCATAGATTATAAAAAACTTTCCACCACTTTCTGAATGCTTTAACAAGACATCGTAATTTAGGGAAATGACGTAAATAAGATAACTAAGTAAACATTTTAGAAAACGCATAAAACATTTGAAAAACTGATTGCAGCAGTTACCGTCCATAGTCAAATATGTTTTCGAATTCTTTTAAACAACCCTGTATTTGATCTGTAGGTTGATACACTGAAAGAAATGAAGTACTCAAAAATGAGTAAACCGACGTTCTCATATCGAATTGAATATTTTTGGATCAAAAATGAACCTATGCTTTCTCTATTTCTAAACATTGTACCCTGTAATGGTTCATTTCATTTATGGTGGCATAAATGATGTTTATTAATGTAAATATTAAATTATGCACAGTATTTTAAAAATAATTTAAAAGTGCTTGGAAATAATGCACTTGTCATAAAAATATTCGATTTCAGTATCTTGTTAAGAATTTTGCTGTTTTTCTTAATAAATAATCAATTAAACATTTCTTGTTAAGAACTTTGAACGGGAAATAAATGTCAGTACATTTTTACTTTAAATTTTAGGTTTTTTGGTTGGAGGGGGGGGGGGGGGGCAGTTCATAACGATTCATATTTGATCACAACCATGGAATAAAAAATTAGTACACGTGTTCCTCAACTTTGAGTGCATTTGGATCGGAGCTATTTTGAGTATGTGACGCATTTAAAATTGAATACTTTTTACTCAATTTTGAGTACCATTTTTTTAAGTGTATATATACTATATAAAGGGAACATTTAGTTTAGCAAGACAACGCCTAACAGGTTAAAATTCTTTTTCCGCAATTAATACTAATGTATGGAAACATACTTGAATAATTTTGTAGAACCCTGTAGTTTACCTAGAATCTTTATTACACGCCACTATTTAGTTACAATTTAATTCAAACTAAGACACTCTTAAAACTGCTGAAATCACATTTCCAGAAATTATAATATATAGACGGCCATGTATCCAATTATTTACGTGACCCTGTATATCCTTTTATCTATATTCTACAAACATTTCTTAGTAAATTAAGAGCAGTTCAATGAAAAAAAGGATAACTCATTTAAAAACCACCTTTAAGCAATTTGCGCCCATACCCAGTAATCCTTACGAATACTTTTGTGTAGCCTTGTATAGGAATTATAGCATTTATATGCACCATATACTATGCATAAATGTAGTGAATCATAAAAGCGCATATCATAATTAAAAATACATTTCCAGCAATCATCGCTAATGAACAGTACTTCGGATACAATATAGTATCTGAAATATTTTGTGTGTCCCTGTAAATGTATACGTATTATTCGTATTATACATGAAATAATTTATAGTATGTAAACCTCAGCGACATATATCAATTTCATTATATATGAAATAGATTAACATAATTAAAGTATGCCGCAAACAATTCCCTCCACCCCTATAACATTATGCATTTGAATTCCTTTTTTAGCCCTGTAAATGAACAATAACTATTCTTTGCATCGCATAGTCAACAGAATGCATATTTTAGTGCACTTCATAAATGCATATAAATTTTATTCTGTTTGAAAGCGTGCGTAAAATCATTAAAAGTCATTTGAAACGATTTTTTCCCATAGGCCGTAATGTAACGGAAAAATTTTGGCTATCATTGTAAATGAACAAAGCATGCTACAAACTTCATTACAAATAGGTACCGTGCTATGGTAAACGTCAATAACATCCAAAAATTTAAGGGCAATCCGAGTATATTTTCGAGAGTTAGAGTGCGGACAGACGAAGAGACAAACCGAAGTCATAAGCAGTTTTCAAGTTGTGTCCTATATTATGTATCCTGTATTATATGAACTTTTAAAAAATATATACTAAAGCAGTTTAATCTATAACTTCTTATCAGGCATGAAAAACACTTTATTTCAATGCTTAAATATAATATTTTACTTTTTAGTGCCAATAATTACGCGTATCATAAACGTAGAAAATGAATTTACAGTAGAAGAAAATTTAATAACCGATTCAGAATATCTATAATTAAATGTTTGATTAAAATCACAAACAGAAAAAATGCTTACATACAATTAAAAAAACTAAATATACCAATTTGAAAAACACTAAAAATAATAATTAGTATTTTTAATTGTACTATTAAACAACAGCAAACTACAATAGATAAATTAAATGCATTATTAGATTTAACAATATCTCAAATATATTCCCATATGGTATAAGGAATTCCTATTATTTTATAATTTTGGCAAATGTTAAATCTGAAAACATTGGTTTGAAGATTTAGGATTTTAAAAGATAATTTAAAATATTATTAGCACTAAAAGAAAATTCTTTCAAATGTTTCGCTACTGTAACATGTAAAAATACGTTTTCCCAGTATAATGTTAATTTCTAATCTGAAACAGTTTCGTAATCTCATGATAATCGAACATCATATTTAACCCTAAAATAATAATAACTATAAGTGTTAGTAATCAAAAAATAGTAAGAAGCCGATAAAATAATTCCAAATTCGTTCCATACATTTTCAATCTCAAGTAAGAGTAAATTAATATTTATATTAATTCCAGTATGAATGTAGGCATGAATCAATCTCTGCGCAGTTTTTTAAGGTATGGCAGATTAAGATATTTTTCTTTACAGTTATCGAATTGGAAAATATCGCTTCTGACAGTTAAAGGTCAGTCTCTTACAAACATAACATAAAAATATTTAACTCATAATATACAAATCAGGAATGAAATATTTAAATTAAATAAGACTTACATATACGTTCCATTAATATCCGTGTATCCTAAACTGGTCATTTCCTTATCTTAAAGTGTTGTAGACGTGGTGATGTTCTAAAAACAGTGAACTATTTCCCGCGTCTTCTCATATTTATTTTTCTGTGGGAAGACGATTTTCAAGCAGATGGTCTGTTACAGATTATTTGTTTTTCTATACAAAAGATTTGGAACATGAATGCGCAGTAATTTTCTGAAAGTATCGTTAATTAAACTTTTGTATTTGAAGAAATGTCCAATGTATTTAACCTTTTCTTTTTATCCGTAATAAATAATTCAAGTTAAAATGTATTGCAAAGTTCTTTTTTCTAAATAATAATGTGGAATATTTTGCAACCTTCTTTCGCGGGTCTCTCTTAGCCAGGCGGGCGCCGCGAAAGATCACGTGACCTTCGAGAGAATTGATATTTGAAAACATTTTTTACTCTTTCTTTTTTAGTTTGGTTTTGTTGTGAATGTGAATCTTGAACGCAGCAGGTAATAAGCTGCGTATAGGTTTTTTCGTGGTCTTCTATTAGAAGAAATGATGTTTAATTTTGAAAAGGAAAATTTATGTTCGAATATAAAATCATGCTATTTTCTGGGCTTCTTTTTAAAAGAACATAATTGCTGAAATTTTAATATGATCATCTTGGATTCCAAATGTGGAATTTATTTAACAAATATTATCCAAATGTTTTCATTGTAAATACTGTAAATATTTATAAGTGTAAATAGAATAATCAAAATTTTTGATCTTCCTGTGATTATTTATACTGAACAACACATGCGCCACTTTCTTGTGAAATATGCTTAATTATTTTAATGTGATTTTACATGAATCGTGAAGTTTTTCATCTAATAAGCTCTCCCAAATATGATTTAAAACGAATCGTAAATTCTACAACAATGCTCTCCCAATAAAAATATCTTGAATTGTGATAACGTGACATTTCGTGGAATACATGAAGATTATTCTTTATTTTTTTGGTGCCGAAACCCGGGAAAAAAGGTAAGAAATACCTTTATTATTCTGCATGACTCTTGATTTCTTGAGAATATACATTTTTCATGATAATTTATTTTGAAAATTGAATTTAATTTTAAACATGGATAAGCCTGATAAGCTTAAAAGTAAAAGAGCTACTGTTCGCACAGCAGTTACAAAATTAATCACAAAATGTGATACATTATTATCTGTTGATATTGATAAGACTGATTGTGACTCATTAATGAAATCATTAGAGCTCGTAAATGAAAAGGAAGCTCTACTTAAGGAATTAGATTCTGAAATAGATGAGCTAATTCAGGAAAAAACTGAATATGAAAAAGAACTAAAATCGGTAGAAGAATATTCTGAAAAAATATCAAGTTTGAAATTTAAAATTAAGATGAGGCTTAAAAAATGTAAAATCGAAACTGAACCAAAAGTTTTACTAGAATCAAGTAACGGTTCAAAAATCGGAAGTAAACCAGTTTCGGCAGTGAAGCTTCCTAAACTTAACATAGAAAAGTTTTCTGGTGATGCAAGCCAGTTCTTAGAATTTTTTAATTTATTTAATAGTGCGATAGATTCAAACGAATCGTTATCAAAAATTGAAAAATTCCAATATCTGAAATCTTTGTTGTCTGGTCCTGCATATAATATTGTATCTGGTTTTGAACTGACTGATCAAAATTATTCTACTTGTTTAAAATTGTTAGAAGAAAGGTATGGGAAGCGGGAAAATATAATCAACTGTTATATGAATAAAATTCTGAATCTTGAGCCAGTAAAATCTTCTAACAATGTTACTTCTTTAAGGAAGCTGTACGATAATATTGAAACTAGTATGAGAAATCTTGATGCGTTAGGAGTAACATCAGGCTCTTACGGCCATTTATTACTACCCATTTTATTAAGGTTATTACCAGAAAATTTGATACTAGATTTCTATCGAAAACGTGACCCCGATAAGGACTGTGAAGTCACCGATTTAATAAATTTTATTAAAACGGAACTAAGATGCCGGGAAGCTACTTATTTAGTAAATAATTTCCAAAGCAAAGCTTATGAAAATTCTAAAACCAAATATGAAAATTCTTCAAGTAAATATCAAAATTTTCTTCAAAAGAAAAATATACCTTCAGCTGCTGCTTTAAATACAGCTACAAAACAGTTTTGCATATTTTGCAAGTCTTCTGATCATGTAGGACTAAACTGTTCGAAATTCACTGATGAACAAAAACGATATAAATTAAAGAAAGAAGGTCGCTGTTACAAATGCTTTTACAAGTCCCATTTATCAATTAATTGTAGAACAAAAATTAACCCTTGTTCCAAATGTGGTAACACAACCCATAGTCATTTGTTTTGTTTTAAAGAAACAGCAAAAGAAAATCCTGAAAAAGAAAAGAAAGGTGCAATTGTATCTATGATGTCGGAACAAAAATATAAACAAAAATAAAGCAACATTATTGCAGATTTGTACAGTTTCTGTGTCTGCTGGTAAACAATGCTTGTTGGCTCACGTTTTATGTGATAGTGGTTCAAAAAAATGCTTCGTGAAGAGATCTCTAGTACAAAAATTAAAATTGAAGCCATTGCGAAGAGAAAATTTATTAGTTTATCCTTTTGGGCGGAGACGCCCTTATGAATCTTGTTATAAAGTAGTTACTCTTGAATTATCCAGTATTGTGCAACTTATTAACTCGATAAATATCGAAGCACTTGTGGTTGATAATATAACTGGAGCTTCTGTGAAAACCCTAGAACCAGAACTTCTAGACATAATGAGACCAAGAGGCTTTAAGCCTGCTGATACAGGTCTTGAACAGGAAATAAATATTTTGCTAGGGTCTGACTTTTTGTGGAAAATATTAAAGGGAATCGAGGGAAAATTGACAAAAGAATTATACGTTGCAGAAACTATTTTCGGTCATACGGTGCAAGGGCAGATAGAGTCGAATAAAAAAGAAGTAGCTTGTTTGCCTGTTTCAGTTAAAAATATAAATACTCAGCTGAAAGCATTTTGTGATCTTGAAGCAATTGGCATTGCTGAAAGCAATGAAAAGAACATTACCGATCTTGATGTAATAAAAGAATTTAAAGAAAATTTAAAATTCGTAAATGGGCGTTATGAAACAAAATTATTGTGGAAAAATTCTCGTGAATTGCTTAGAAATAATCTTGAAGTAGCAAAGAAGCGGGTTTCTAGTTTAGAAAATAAATTCTTGAAAAACGATTCTTTAATTAAGGAATATAGTTCCATTTTGCTAGAGCAGTTTAATGAGGGTGTAATAGAATTGTGCACCGAGAAACATTCTAATAATTCCTATTACACGTCACACAGTCCTGTTATCCTTGACGACAAAACTACAACAAAAATGCGTATAATCTATGATGCTTCTTCCAAATATGATGATTCTCTATCATTAAACGAATGTTTGTATCATGTCCCTAACTTGAATTCTAATGTTTTAGATGATGAAAACATTCCTGTTTCGAGTTTCGAACCCCCAAATACTTCCTTGAAAATTTTAGGATTGATCTGGAAGAATACAGAAGATAAATTAGGACAAGAATTACGACAATTGTTAGAAAATTTAAGCAATGATTCTTGTACAAAACGGAACGTTCTGAAAATTGCAACTATGTTCTTTTATTCAGCCGGATTTATTGCCTCTTTTGTTTCTGGTGAACTAGAAAATGATTGACAAAATTGGCTTTAAGAAATCCCTGATCTAGCTCACTTGAAAATTCCCTGGCAGTATTTCAGCAACCTGATCATGGAAAAGGAGCATCTCCAATTGCATGATTTTCCTGATGCTAACCCTAATGTGTATGTTCCTGAATTTCTTTCCTTGCTTGAAAATCAGTGGCCTAGGGTTAAAATTGCTGCATCTCGATTACCTGATGTTTCTGAAGAGAAGTCTAAAAAAGCAGCCATCATTTCTTGCGTTGTTCAAACAAATAAAGCTGATGAAATTCCCATTTTTAATCTCGAAAAGTATAGCTCCCTAAAGAAATTGTATCGAGTAACTGCATGGATGTTTAGATTTATTTCTAATATAAAATTAAAGGTAGAGAAAAGAAAATTTTCAGAATAATCAGCTGAGGAAATGTTACATGCTGAAAATTTTTGGTCAAAGCTAGTGCAGGAAGGAAGTTTTCTCGAAGTTACAAAATACTTGAAATGTAACAAAAGTATCCCTAGAGAATCGAATCTTCTACAGTTAAATCCTATGTTGTCAGATGAAGGTTTGCTGTTGGTACGAGGACGGTTACAAAAGTCCGATTCCTCATTTTATAAAAAAACATCCTGTTGTGATTCCTGCAAAACACAAACTTGCTGAATTAATCGTGAAAGATCCACATAAAAAGTTTTTCATTCAGGAGTGTCCAGTACATTGGTACAAACTAGTGAAAAGTTTTGGATTTTAAAATCTAGACAGTGCATAAAATCAGTCCTAAACAAACGTGCAATCTCCAAGAAATTTAGCGTTCACCCTGGTCAACTAGTTATAGCAACTCTAAAGCATATCTTGTGTTTACCTGCAACCAAGGAATCCTTAGTGAAACGCTTCCGTTTGCGCGAGACTCTTCTGAATCATTTTTGGAAGCGCTTGAAAAATGAGTATCTTCTCAACATAAAATCTGCTCACTACACGGACCAGAATAAAACTTCAGACTTTAAAGTGGATGATGTGGTGCTTGTACATGATGAACACTTACCCCGAAGTTTGTGGAAGTTAGGAAAAGTTACTAAAATCTTTATGGGCAGAGACGGCAAGGCAAGATAAGATCTTGTGAACTCAAAACAAATAATTCATTTATTAAAAGACCTATAAATCTATTGTACAATCTTGAACTCGGAGTCTAAAAAAAAAAAAAAAAAAAACTTTCATTTCATTAAGAGACTCAAAAACTCTCATGGACATTTGACTTTTAAAACAAATCTTGAACTGTCTTTGCTATTGATTTTAAAAAGATTTTTTTTTTTCACTTAAAAAAAAAAAAAAAAATGTTTCTTGTTTGATAATATTTCTAATTTTTAGTTTAATTTTTTTGTATTGAATATTCTAGAAAAAGTTGTATAGATTTAAACTGTTCTTTCTATTTTTAGTAGCAGAAACTTGTTCTCAAATTTTTTAAATTGTTTTATTTTATTGAAGTCCAGTATGTAAGTATATATTTTGATTTTGTATTGTATTTATGTATAGTGTAACTGATGATTTTTCAGAATAACTTTTATTTCTACTTTAATTATTTGAATCCCCATTTTGATGAACCCTTGTTCATCGGGGGGGGGGGAGGGGGGGGGAGTTTGTGGAATATTTTGCAACCTTCTCTCGCGGGTCTCTCTTAGCCAGTCGGGTGCCGCGAAAGATCACGTGACCTTCGAGAGAATTGATATTTGAAAACATTTTTTACTCTTTCTTTTTTAGTTTGGTTTTGTTGTGAATGTGAATCTTGAACGCAGCAGGTAATAAGCTGCGTATAGGTTTTTTCGTGGTCCTCTATTAGAAGAAATGATGTTTAATTTTGAAAAGGAAAATTTATTTTCGAATATTAAATCATGCTATTTTCTGGGCTTCTTTTTAGAAGAACACAATTGCTGAAATTTTAATATGATCTTCTTGGATTCCCAATGTGGAATTTATTTAACAAATATTATCCAAATGTTTTCATTGTAAATACTGTAAATATTTATAAGTGTAAATAGAATAATCAAAGTTATTGATCTTCCTGTGATTACTTATACTGAACAACACATGCGCCACTTTCTTGTGAAATATGCTTAATTATTTTAATGTGATTTTACATGAATCGTGAAGTTTTTCATCTAATAAGCTCTCCCAAATATGATTTAAAACGAATCGTAAATTCTACAACTATGCTCTCCCAATAAATTATCTTGAATTGTGATAACGTGAAATTTCGTGGAATACATGAAGATTATTCTTTAAATAATAATATTCATAATTAGAGTTTATTAGATAAACCAATGTTTAAATTTTTAAAAGGTGTAAAAATAAATTTAATGGTAATAACGACCCCCCCCCCCTTTTTTAGTTAAAGTTTGTAGTAAGTAAAGTTTGTTTTGCACAAATTTTGTATATTTCTTTTATTTTCGGAAAATGCTAATTTTATTTAAAAAGTCTGAAAGAAGTAGAATTTATGACTTGAATACAAATTATAAAAATATTCTAAAGCAAGAAATGCATAGATGACTAAACTCTGAAGACTCTTTCTACGTGCTCATTAAAAAGTGCAGATTTAACTGTAATAGAAAATTTTTAGTTTGAAACCACATAAGTGTTTCGAATAACCTGGTCGATAGAAAAAGAAAGAAATAAATAAATTTCCTCCCAGCAAGCTAAATATGTAAAGTGTATAAATTTAATATTCCTAATTCTAAATATATTATCCAAATGCTAGATAAAATTGAAATCATGAAAAGTATACATTCACTGTCTTAGATATCAAATTGATAAAATATAGCCTGAAAATTTAGTTTATTAATGCTTGTATCGTGCACTTTATTTATTACCCCCCCCCCCCTCCCATTTAGTGGCAGAATTTACCATTTGCTATCCACTAATGTATTTTCATTTCTTATGCCGCTGTAACTCATGACTGTTTAAAATATTTCTCTTCATTTTCAAAGATTTTTGAAGTTCATATTTTTGTCACACTGTGACTTACAATATGGTGGGGTTTTTTTGTCACATATGTGACGTGACGTACGTTGCACAGCAGAGACATAACAGTGACGTCACAATTTTTTTTATTGCCAGAAAAATATAATTTTACAGTAAATAACATGTTTTGAAGAATTTTCGTAATTTTTTAAAGTTTTCTAAGAAGTTCACATCTCAGTCACAATGTGACATCACTGAGTGGTGGCATTTTGGTCACAGATGTGACGTGACCACAGTGACTTACAGTGACGTCACAACGACGTCACCGTGACCATGCATGCTATGAGGGATGAATGTATTCTTTTAAGGTACAGTAAAATAGGGTGAAATGTTTAAAGCTAATTAAAGAGAGATGTGAACAATTCCTAGAGCATCCACTGCAAGGAAAAATTTAATGAAATTTAAATGGAAAGTTGATGGGTACTTTTTCCATTCAAATATTACTTATAATAGGTAAATATAAACAGTGGAAAAGACTATAAAGGACTAGAAAGTATTAAAGCAGCAGTCTTAATCATTTCAGGGGTTGTGTTATCTTTATGAAACAACTTAATTTTAATTCCCAAACGCCGCAATGGCAGCAGAATTTTGCTAAAATCTTTTCCTTTAATAAGTATGTGAAATATAGCCATTTTCTTATTTCCAAATAAATTTGTTTATAAATTCCGGTGCCAGACATTTATTTCAACATTTTAGTACGGCAAGTACTTTGCCCCTCAAAGTTTTAAAATATGGTAATGATACGTTAAATGCTCATGCGGCTGAAAAAGAACATACTATTGATCGAAAAACTTTAGAAATGTACGTAGATAAATCTCACCAGGATGTATACAGTGAGATGAATTCAAAGTATGTAACAACTAGTATTGTCGGGTCGAGTGTCACAAAAAATAGGACAAGGAGACAAAAAAAAGCGGAACAGTGGCTCCTAAATCCGGATATTATAATACATAAAATAGAACCTGTTGCTAACGGAATACTGTATTAAATGTTAAAATTTCATTTCCCCTGCTGTACAATAATACCTGCTCAGACAAAATCATGTTTTAAACAAAATTTTTCTCATGTGACTTGCGATTGCGTCTAAACAGGTTTGTTTCAGCATCATATTTTCAAAAATATATTTTGTAATAATTAAAGCATGTAGCATATAGTTATTTTGCTTTTTTAAGCTGATTTTATTTCTCTTTACAAATATTTCAATATAAGACAAAGTAGCTCAAGCCTCCCATATATTGCGTCAACCCTCCCATATGTGGGGAACCTTGACCCATTATTTTCTCATAATTAAAATCAATCATTTTTTGAAATTTCTTATATATTACACTTATGTAGCAATTTTATTTTATCAAAATAAAATTGCTACATAAGTGATTGTGTAACGAACAAAATGATACATAAAACTTTATTCTACATTCAATATTTAATAAATGAAAAATATTTTTGTAATAAACAATTAAATTAAAAAAAAACAAACTACGTAAAAAGCGAACTAATTAATTATTTCTCAGCAATGTGGAGCTATTTTTTTTTCAAATTCTACTATTAGCTTACAATCTCTCTCTATATATCTTGTTCAAATTTTCAATCGTTAATAAAATGCTTATTATTCACCCAATCAAGCTCAAATATTTTTTTTTAACTTCTAGTGGATGACACTTGATGTTAATCCAGTTTTTTCAAATATTAATTCATTAATTAAATTAAATTAATTAATTTTGAATAACCGAAAGAGCCCTCTTCTTGATCAAGGTATTTTAAGACCGAGAGAACCCTCTTCTTGATCAAGGCATTTTAAGCCCCACTCAAGAGGAAAGACGAATGAGAGAAAAAAAGCCTCTCTTATTGACCTAAGTAGAAATTGACTTAAAATATTTTTTTGTATTACTTAACTTCTTTTTTATTATTTTTTATTTACTTGTATTGATGACTTTTAAGTTGCGTTTAATTGTTAGTTCCTATCTATAAACACTGTTTTGATGAGGTCTATAGATATCTATGATGGTTAGGGTTGCAGTAAAGCTAGAGATCCTACATACACAACTTCCAGGTTGTATAATATTTCGACGGAGCTTCTGGTTGTCAAATAATCAATGAAACATCTTCTTCATTTTGAAAGACCTATCCAATGAAATGCCACTCAATAGGGTGCGTAATTTTTTTTCGTCTCTGCCGCCATTTTTCATTTTACGTCCGCCATTTTGAATTTATAAAACCAAAACCCAGCCTATAACAATCGGGCCGTTAAGTCAAATTGATAGAGACCTCATTCATTAAAATCCATCCAGCCGTTGGGATGTTTCCAGGGTATAAAGAAATACACATACACTGATACGCATGAAACACATAATTCTTTTCAGTCGGGTAAAAAGTGGATCAACACTCCCTAGTCTCCCCTAATCGTTTTTTTTTTACGACTGTACATACATTCTTTTAAAGGATTCCTTTGAATTAATTTATAATGCCCATGACTCATAAGATTGTTCCAAAAGCCCCACACTCGCAGAGGTCCGTGCCAGGCAGTTTAAAATATTTTAGGTATGTCCTGAATGGACCATGACCGGAGATATTTTTTTTTAGTAATAAATATCAAACATTTTCTTAATTGAATTGCATCTCATTTTTCATTCAGCGTAAGTAGATGTGCAAATGTTTATATTAATATAAAATATTATTGTTTTCCGAATATCTAAAATTATGTTCTAAAATACATTTATTTGCATATATAAATACGTATATAGATATAAACATTTAATCTGATGTACAGAATTTCTACTCCGCTATTTTTTTGTTTATGAAATGCATATAATATCATCTGTCAGATGCTTTCAATTGTTTTTCTTCTGTATAAAAGACTCATTACTGACTGACGACTTTATACCATAAACTATATTTTACGCTTTGAACTAAAAATATTAATAATGGTTTTGCTCCACAGAAAAATGTGAAACATTCAGTTAACTGCAGTGACCTAGGAAATAAGAGTTATTTTTAAATAATATATTCTTACAATTTTCCATTTTCACTCGTTTTAGTAGCGATATTCCGTGCTTGAACTATCATTAAAGGTTTGTTATTGCTATTTTTGAACCAGACTCTTGTCTTAAGAGTGACCTATAGCTTCTAGTTGTACTTTTTATTCTTTTTATGTTATTTTATATATTTTTAGCCTCTTTTATCGCACTATGTTTACGAACATTTAAGGTTTATATTTCTTTAAATCCAAAACGCATATAGTTTTTAAATACAAGAAATGTTATATATTGAAATAATACTTTCACTCTTAAGTAACTAAGTAAATAAAGACTAAAGCTGTCAATAGCAAAGAATTGGCTTAAACAAAATCGGTACTTAATGCACAATTCTTTATCATTATACAGTGAATTATTAGGTTACGTGAGGCAAATATTAGAACTAAACAAATTTCTACATTTCATAAACTCATTATGCAAGTGCAGTAATTCATTTAGCTGTAGACCAGAATTCATTTAGCAGTAGTGCAGTAATACATTTGCTACCTACAATAAACTCATTATGTAACGAGAAACTACGGGGACTTTAACCCTTTATCTACTGGCGGTACTTATAAGTACAAATAAAATAACTTGTTATAACATTCATTTAATACATCGATTAGTTGTAATACAGTTTAGAATGAGTTATAGATACATTATTTTATCTTGTTCGAAAAGCAATATCGGTTACACAAAATAAAAATATTTTTAAAAGGATGATTTCTTTTGCCTTTGCATCTTTTCAGTTTTTATTTTTGGCGTAGAGGGAGGGAGGCGAAATTTTTCAATTCGAAAATATTTATATATTTCTATTGTAAGAACATCATATTTGTACGTTTCCTAATAATACAAAATACTAAGAAACATATTTAAAATATAAAATTTGAGTGGGGGTTATAAATATTGCACAAAATCCTTATAAATTCAAAATTAATAAATCCTTCTACATATTTCAATCCTTCAAACATCCTTATAAAATTTATTAAATGATTATGTAAATCTTCTAATGTAGTTTAAACAATTCACGAAAAATGCTTTAGAAGATAAAATTTTCATGAATTCATAATTCAGTCCATAAAAGGTTAAAAGGAATTTTACAGTAAATTTAAGTAAAATAATATCACTCAATAAGAAATTTTTAAAAGTTTCTTCTATGGTTTATTAATATTTTGTAGCATGTTTTCCAATAATTTTGCATTTTTTACAATCATTACAGGGGGATGAATACATACCAGTGGCAGAAAAATCAATAAGGAGTACACAACAACTGATCTAAATCATTTTCTATAGTTATGTTTAGCAGAAATTTAACAGCATTAAACCCTTTCAAGTGCAGCGGTCACAAATGTGACCACTTAATTCTTATTCCAAACTTCTAGACGACACCCGGAATATTTAAATAAAATTTTGCTTTTGTAATAAACGCGAAGAAAAGCAGGTTTTATTTTTTCTAAGAAATTCGTTTGTAAATTCTGGTGTAAATCATGGATTTCACCATTTTACGAACAGAATTACTCTGCGCCTAAATGGGTGAATTTATCAAACTTGCATCTCTTTTTATTGAACACATTCATACTTTTTGACAGTCCAGCCGGATACATTGAAAATTGTTCATATTTTGCGTGCTTAGTCCGACCCTGATACATTTACTATCGGGTCAGCCAGAACGCTTAATTATTTTTTATCGGCTCGGTTGGACCGTTTAATTTTTTGTCGGCCTAGCACATCTAATAATTGTGTCGGTCTGTCCTGTTGAAAATTGTCTTTTTTCAGCCGGGTAGGGCTCTGTCAATATGCCAGTCTATGACAGATTTTCACTCTGGAGAGAATCACATGAGAACACATGAGGAACAAGGAAGCAACTTGACCGATTTCATCCTGAAGAAAATTTGGCTTGCGTTGTGTATTAGTATGATGTGAGCCTGTGCATCGGTGGCTCATGCGCTTTTTCGTTAGATGCAAATTATTGCACAAATTAGATTTATGGGATTTAAAACGGGGCGATTTAAAATTTTATAAGATTTGAAACGAAAAAATAATCTGTAAAACATTCGTTAAATCAAGATAGAGTGTGTATTTGGATATATATTTTTTTTAATGCTGTGAAATTGCTGCATAGCAGTATGAACCTCCAATAAACTTGGTGAAAGTTACACCACATCATTTAGGTTTCCAAAGGGTTAATTATTTAAAACAAAACGGGTTAAAAGTATCTCGAGAGATTTTACTCCAAGTAAAGATAGTGTGGTCTGCATCAATTATTTTGAAAAAGCCACAAGCTTTTTAGTTGTTAAAGTTACATCCAAAGCTGGAACAGTTACAGAGTATGAAAGAAAGTATCCGAAATTATCATATGAAGCATCCCTAACTATATTCCTCAACTGTCCCTGTTACATGTGTTAAATATGTAACTGTAACCTAATATGTTTTATGTAACTGTGATTTAATATGTTTTATATAACTGTTATGATATTTTAAAATGAACTGAATAAAGACCGACGTTTGCAAAAAAAAAAAAAAAAAGGAAAAAAAAAGCCCGATGTTTTTGTAATGTGTTTTAAATTAAGCTAACGGCCTTATCGTTGCAGTTGGGTACACTTGAAGTGACTTAAAAAATTATTATAGATTTCAAATAAGCAACATTTATTTTAATCATAAATATTATAACTTTATAGACATGTAAGTTTAGGGATTAATAATTAGCCATTATTTAACTGCAAAATTATGCACACACAATGTATCCTTTTATTTGAAAATTTAATTACATTACACATTTGGTAAAATAAGAAAAATCTTGAAATTCCGGTATTATGAAAGATAGACATGTTATTTTTTAAAGTTCAATAAAATCCTCTAAGAAAAAACACAATATTTGGTTTTTTGGTCCTTAAGAAGCACTAACAGAGCATCAAATGACCATATGTACTTTAGATGTTCTTTATATGGTGGTTTTGAGAAATAACGTTTAAAAAGTAACGAATTTTCAAAAAATTTTATAATTTTAAATTATTTTTTAAAAGTTGAATGCACTTTAGGCACAAAATAAAATTTGCTATAAAACTATTCTTAAATCATTTTAGATTCCCATCCGTGTTTGGCTTTAAAATATATTTTCATTGTAAAAATAAAAAAATAAAATCTGTAAAAGCTACAGTTTGAATATTATTTTCCTTACTAAAAATACAAAAAGGTTTTTCTTAATCTATTATAAAGAAAAACTCGGTTTAATAGCTATTGCAAATATATATATATCTGTATCTAGGAACAAAAAAGGCCAATGTCCATTTTTCTCAAATGGCAGGAAACCCAATTTATGTTTGACACATTACATTAAGTAACATTGGCCTCGACAAAATATTTTGTTTTCAATGATCTAATATTGGGAAGACTTTTAACAATTACTTTATATCGCATCCTGAATTCATTCGTGCATTTAACTCAAATTTCTCAATTTTGGACATTGACCCTTTTTGTTCCAGGGTACAGATATATAACTCATTAGGTTAAAAATTTCCTAACTGCGCTCATTTTAAAATGAAGTTTTTTGATTTTCTGAAAACCTCTAATTTTATAGCTAGCAATAAAAGGCTGCAACAAATATATTTAAAAAAAAACCGACTGCGTAAAAAGCAAACTAATTAATTATTTCTCATCAATGTGAAACTATTTTTTATATTACTTACTTATTTTTTTTTATTTACTTGTACTGATGACTTTTAAGTTGTGTTTAATTGTTAGTTCCTATCTATAAACTATGTTTTCATGAGGCCTATAAGTGTTTATGAAGGTTAGAGTTGCAGTAAAGCTAGAGATCCTACCTAAATACCTTCCAGGTTGTGTAATATTTAAACGAAGCTGTTGACTGTAAAATAGTTAATGAAACATAGTCTTAATTTTGAAAGACCTATCCAATGATATGCCACACAATACGGCGCGTAAATTTTCTTTCGTCTCTACTGTCATTTTGTATTTTACGGCTGCCATTTTGAATTTATAAAATCAAAACCTAGCCTATAACCATCGGATGGTTAAGACGAATCTATAGAGACCTCACTCATTAATATCCATCGAGCCGTTGGGATGTTTCGAGGGTATTAAAAAATCCACATACCCAGATACGATCGAAACACATAACCCTTCTCGGCAGTCGGGTAAAAAAGTATAAAAGAAGAAAATCATTTTGGTATATTTCTTAAATGATCTAGAAGTAAGTACTGTATTTTATAATATATATATATAGGATGATAAAATGACACATATTAGAGCGGTCAGCCTAAATTGATATGGAACGGCCATATTCTATAATAATTTTTTACAATACAGGGTGTCCGGTCTCAACGGTGTCCAATGGCTAATTCCTAAACCGTTAGTCATAGACATATAGTTCCAATTACAAAAATGTTTTAAATCAGTTAAAGAAATATTTTAAAAGCGATTTGGGTCAATAAAAACATTTCTTAAAAAATTACGAAATTTAAATTGTTATACGGTCCCCCAAGTTATATTTAGTAAAATTTTCCTTTTACACTGACAAGTAATACAAACAAAGTCCCGTTATTCTACGATTAATATTGACCGAGTAATAGCTGTTTAAAGTTGGGCATATTTTTGGCTACAAATTGGGGGTCATTCACAAATTTAGTTGAAATATAATTTCGTCAGATATATTAAAAAATGGTTGAGAGTAAAATTAAAATTGCAATATAAATTTGAAATCTTTAATCATTCTGACATATTAATGGAAATTATGCAATTTCTAATAAACATTTAAGAAGAAAGAAAAAAAGATTTTTTGTTAAATAAAATGATGCTAAATTAACGGCCTCAATTCTTTGCAAAATGATACGTATTTTTAAATATTATTAGACAGCACTAGCCTGCAAAAGAAGGGTTATGTCATGTATTTTGGCTTTTGATAATTGATTTTTTTGTATTCTGTACCGCTGAATCCAAAATTGACCTTCATTTTTAACCATCGCATGAACATTTTTCGCAAATTGCAAATTTCAAAGTTAAAAAGTTCAAAATTAAATTGAATCTCCTCCCTCATCTCATTGGACCACTCAGCTGTTTAGTTGTAGGAAACCCAGGATAAGCAAAAATATTGAATAAATTATGGAATAAAATAAAATAAAATTAAATTAAAATTAAATTAAATTAAATTAAATTAAATTAAATTAAAAACGTTTTTCATATGTTTTATAGTATGAGATTTTCGCTATATTTTAACTTATACATTTACGATTTTCAAAAAAATTCTAACGTGATGGTTAAAAAGGAAGGCGATTTTCAGATTCAGTGCTAAAAAGTATGTAAAAATCAATTATCAAAAGTTAAAAAACACAGCCATCTCCTCTACTTCATAGTATCCGATTTTTGTTATTCTTTAAATTTGACAATTTATGATTTGCGAAATATCCTGACATGATGGTTAAAAATTAAGGTAATTTTCGGATTCAGTTCTAAAAAATTCATAAAAGATAAAAAACCAACAATCGCAGTCTTGTATTATCTAAGCTAAAACTTTTAACTAAACTTCTTGGCTATAATCTATCCGAAATTTTTTGCGTTATCCTGTAAAATAAGTATAAATAGTAACCACGGAAAATCATAATAATATTAGATTGTTATCGGATTTGCGCCAGTATGTAAAATGTAATCTCGATTGGATATTTGAAATTCAGTTAAATTTCGAGTACAAATTTTGAAATGAAAAAACATACATACAAACGTTGAAGTAACATAAAAACTTATAAAAAAACATAATTTGACATTTTTGTTAAAAGAAATCATAAAAGAAACAGTCTCAAATCCTGACAAAATAAAACATATGTTATTTTAGCCAGTCTGAAACTTAATAAACATTAACTTAATCGTAATACTTGTGCGATTTTTTCAAAGCGCAGATACACACGAAATATGATCTTCGAATACTTTAAGCACTTGGTATGTGACCCCCTCAAAGCTAAGCCGAACTCATTTGTTTTCAGATCAGAAAAGTGGCAAAAGTCATGCATTTTTAATGTTTCGTAACTCGCTCAATTTTAGTGTTATATGAATGGGACTTTTTTTGTCTTACTTGTCAGTGTAACAGGAAAATTCTACTAAATATAACTTATAGGACCGGGGGACCGTATACAAACTTAAATTTCGTAATTTTTTACGAAATGTTTTTATTGACCCAAATCGCTTTTAAAATATTCCTTTACCTGATTTAAAACATTTTTGTAACTGGAACTATATGTCTATGACTAACGGTTTAGGAATTAGCCATTGGACACCGTTGAGACCGGACAGCCTATATAATAAAGTTAATGTTGAATTTCAATCATTTTTATAAGCTTTTTAATGAAAACTATTTCGAATAAACAAGTCAAATACACTGAGAATATACTATATATGTGTCGTCTAGTTGCAAAACCGGCCAACTCCTCAAAAATTGAAAATGTGTTTTTTCAGTTTTTTAAGTTCTAAGTAAAGGTTTCTATCATCTGGAAAAGATACACCTTGCAAAAACGTGTCAATTCCTGCGTTATATGCGTTTGAAAATCAGGATGTGGAGCAAAAGCGGCCAAATCCTTCAGCCGGTGAGTTTCAAAACCGGCCATCTCCATATCCGCTAGCTAAAGCTTCTGCTCGAACCCACAATAACTTATCACTTGTTGATTAGATTAACGTTATCGTGTTTCCTCTCGCCTGTGATTGCTCTCCCTTGGTGCATACAAATTTTCTAAATAATTTAGCTTCGTGTTTTCTCCGACTATGGAAGTGTTTCTGGAAGAAGTGTCTACTAATCAACAAGGAAGCAGCAAAGTGGATCTACGACGTGGTAAAGGAGAAAACCCAAAATTCAAAGGCAATGTACACTTTTTGATAACCAGGGGTGATTTACCCTTTTTTGACGCACTAGGCCAAAATACTTTTCCGCAGCCTCCCCACCTCCCTTCATAAAACTGTAAGTGAATTTTCTTTGACAAATTTAAGAATTTTTTAATCTATTTAATTAAATAATAATACATTTAAATTTTGCTTTATAAATTTTAGTATTTTGAGGATTGTAGATTGGAAATGAGTGGGCTTTTGTTACACTTAAAATCTGAGAGAATTTTGTGTTGGTGTATCGAGAAGTAGTAAAATTATTTTAAATGTAATTATTACAAATTCATTTTTTATTTAATACTTTGCGTTAAAATTAAAATTTTTTCTTATTTCATTAAATTTAAAACTTTAAAGTTCTTAATTTTGCGAACCTACCTAACGTACGCCTCTTGGCCATGCCTAAGTTGCCTTATGGGTAATCCACCCTGGGGATAATATAATACATAATTAATTGACATCATAATAACATCATAGTTAGCATATTTTGATTAATTAATTATCATGATGCCATAATATTTTATTAATCTAATAACTTCCGTACGTTGATTCAGTATTCTTTTATCCCTCCAGACTGTGTTTCAGCTCAAATTGAAAGGAGATTGAAGAAAATCATGTCCCTCATTCAGCCCGCAAAGTATGAAGAAATTTTATCTGAATATGGAACAGTTTTCAAGTCGGGAAGAGACCGACCATGATTGGAAGAAGACCAGCAATTTCTTCCCCAAACCACCTGCACTGTGGCATTTCAAATTTGCTCCTACGAAAAAAAACTCATAGCAGAATGTAAAAATATGCTGTTGGTGCAGGGGGACGTCTTCTACAAATCTGAGATAGAAGTCAGAAAGTCTGTTGTCAAGAGTAAGAGAAGTATTATGAACAGCAAGCTCGAGGACGTGGCTCCGGATACCGTGGTGAAGCCTCTAAAACTTCGGGATGTCCAAAACTTACTGACGAAACATTTCGGGCCAAATTGGGATGCTGGCCAGCGGTTATTTTGTTTACAAAAATATATTGGCATCAGCTGCTTAAAAAGCAAAAAGCAAAGATGATGAAGAAAAAGATGCATGGATGGACCATCATGACGAAATTTGTGAGACTATCGAAAACGATGAGACCACTAAAGTTTGAAATCGTATGCACATGTACATAGTAAGATTTTTGTTTAAGTTTTAAAATTTAATAATTTTATTTAAAATAATATCATGTCATTTAAATCATTTGTTTAGTGACATTTAATTCAGTTTTAACAGCTAGTCAGTTAGTTTTAACTGTTAGTCAGTTTTAACAATCAGTAAGTGTGTAAAAGTCGTTTTACGTTAACAACTTTCCTAAAGTTCTTTTTGTTAAATAATATTAAGTTGAACAAAACATTTTTGTGTATTTGCAACCCCTAAAAACCCAATTTCAGATTAAATTTAGCAAAAATTAATTTCTGGTTTGTTGCAAAACCGGCCAACTCCAAAGTAAGTTGCAAAGGCGGCCAAATCCAAAACAAAGACCTAAATAACAACTTCCCTTCATGTGCCCCTGCCACCTTATTTCGTGTTTTCAAATATACTGTCCTAATGACTATAAAACTGAAGAGTTTTGGTTCCAAACTTTATTTGACTAAGTGTGGTAAAAAATCAGCTTTTTCTCAAAATTTTATTTTTTGGAGATGGCCGGTTTTGCAACTAGGCGACACATATAGAATAATATATATAGAATGATATATATATATATAATGAATATACATGTGTTATTGGTTGCTATATGTCACAAATATTTCAGTGGAATTTAGTGGATATAGTATATTCAATGTAATAATACTTTTAAGAGACAAAATATTTAAAAGGGGTTATTTTCCTCGAATGATGTTTCTAAAATATGGATTTATATTTTTATGTTTTAAATGAACACAAGTATTTGTGAGAGGTATTACAATTTCATTTTTTCAGAAAATTCTTATTAAAAAATGAATTTAATTTTAAACGTTTAAAAAAATATACGGCTTCTCGCATTATCTTTTTTGCTTATCGGTTCAATATCCTCTCAATTTAATTTAGAATTTAATCACCTAAATTAAATAAAATATAATTTCATTAATATGTATAAAAAAAAGCAATTTTGAAGGCAATTTAACTATTTCCGCGCAAGCAAGTTGCGTTTTTTATTTAATTCTTTGAAAAAAAAATGTTGCAAAGATTCATTCTATGTATATTTTTATAAAATAGAATATTCATTAATTATTTAACCAGCCGTGCAAAACGAATTTTCCGGAAGCTGTTTTTTTAATACAGGGTCGACAAATTTCATTAGTTATTTAATATTCATCGACCCTGAAGCAAATAATTATTTAACTGAAAATAATCTATCCCATCATTATTTGATAAATACTGCCTGTAAAAAAATGAGATTCTTCCTGGAAACGGATTTAACTATTATGTAGCAAATTTGTAAAATTATTTTTACGAAACGCACATATTGTTAAAACGCACATATTGCACAATTTTTATTGTTAAAATCAGAAGTCACAGTGGAAATTTTCTAATTTTTTTAAATGTAATTCTTCACAAATTTATTCTAAGAAATCAGGCATATAACAGTTTGTTGATATTGGGTTTTAATTAAATTTTAACAAAAAACATTAAATCTATGAAAGGAGCCTTCCGAGCCTCCCCCCCCCCCCCAAAAAAAAAATATCCTAACTCAAAAAATCCGAATCTTTTTTACTTTCTATGTAGCTCTCTTCATTTACATTCCTGTTATATGTGAAACATTATTATTTAGATGCCTAATAGTCAAATCGTGTTCGTTATTTATCTATAAATTTGATACATTTTGTGTTAAAACTAACTGCTACCTGATGACCGTCATCGTGATTGAGATAAAACCGGTCCAAAACACCAATTTGTAATGAATGTCAGAATTTTTTTTTACTTAACAAGAGAAAGAGAAACCGCGTTGGATTTATGAATAACTGAGTAAGAATAACTGCAATATTTATGAAAAAATTAGAAACATTTCATGAAAATTTATGAAAATGAAGTCGTGAATCTGTCAGAAGGTAGCAAATTTGTATTTCAGAACAGTCATAAGACAAAAATACATGTTCGATGCTGTTGATGTTAACGTCAATTCTGGTAAAATATGTGTGTCATATGAAAAATCCTATCTCTGACTAACTAGCAATCTTCTGTATAATAGCTCATGACGAATTACCATACCAATAGCTTTGAAAAATGATTTAACACCAGAACTTCGATAATCAATTACCGGTACCAAATAAATATATTTCAATTCGGATCTATTCATGAAATATGTATGTACCATGCTTCAATTTTACTAACTGCATACGTCACATGGAATTTAATAAGATGTCTATTGCCATTTTACGAGGTCACCTGAAATCGCCACAATTTGAATTTTAATATTAATTTTAAAAAATGATCAATAAAAAAGAGGTTAATTAAACCTGAATACTGATGTACAAGTACATAAATTTTCAGTAGTTTATTTATCGATACTACCTAATGTACTGTAACTTGTCATTTAAATAGTTTTAATATGCGATTGTTAAAAACTTATTTTTTGTATATTTTTAAAGAGTATTCATTCATGTACACACATGGGATCATTCAAAAAAGAAAAAGAACATTCAGTAAAATGCGAATTGTAACAGAATATTAAAAAATTAACAATACATCATGTAGATATTTCAAAGCTAATTTTTATACAGTGCTGGAAAGCCTTCCAATTAGACTTCAAAACAGAATTCCACTAATCGGATCAAATATTAACATTTAAATAAAATCCCTGCTTTCTCGGCCTACAGGCACAGGTAGTTTTCCAAGTTAAGTACTAATTTCAGCAACAAAAACTAAATCAAGATTAGAGATAAACCCAGTTTAACAATTTTATCTAGCCGCTTTTGACGAGTTTTTAATTTCATTTTTCTCTAAGAACTGGTTTTATCAGAATCGTGTTAATACGATTATTTTCTCGTCAACACCTATTATTATTATTTTTTATATTTTTATATTTTTATTTTTTATTTATTTATTTATTTATTTTTTTTTTGCTGCAAGAGTTGATCCTACCAAACACTTGTCAATATAAAAGTTGTAGATAATATTTAGAAGATTTATAATAAATTTAAGCTGATTTGATATCTCGTGAATTAACGTAGTTCTGAAAAAATTTTTCTTCACTCCCCTCCCCTCTTTTATTATTATTACTTTTTTCTGTAACAGTTGGTCCTTTCAAAATCTTGTCAATATAAAAGTTGAAGATAAGGTTAAGAAGTTTTATAATAAATTTAAGTTGATAAGATTAAGAATATTTATAATAAATTTAAGTGTATAAAATTAAGAAGATTTATAATAAATTTAAGCGGATTTGATATCTCGTGAATTAACGTAGTTCTGAAATTTTTTCTTCTTCTCCCCTCTCCCTCTTTTATTATTATTACTTTTTTCTGTAACAGTTGGCCCTACAAAATCTTGTCAATATAAAAGTTGTAGATAAGATTAAGAAGATTCATAATAAATTTAAGCGGATAAGATTAAGAATATTTATAATAAATTTAAGTGCATAAAATTAAGAAGATTTATAATAAATTTAAATGGATTTCATATCTTTTAAATTGACAGAGTTATGAATTTTTGCTTCTTAAAACCCAATTTTTTTCGCCTCCTGAACCCAACCCATTTTTAATGAAATCAAAAACCTGCCGTACATGAATGTTTGACCCTTTTCCTAGAAATAATAATAACTTTAAACTAATTTGATATGTAATACAATTAAGATGTTATGGGTTTTTTTCCTGTTTTCACAAAAACCCTCCCTATTTCCGTCCTCTTGGTTTGATTTCGCCATTAACGAACTTGACCGAGATTTTTTGTCCCTTGATTTTTTGTATCACTTTGGAAGAGATTTGTGCCGAATTATGGAAGTTATCGCGGCCATAAAAAAGTGATATATATATATATATATATATATATATATATATATATATATATATATGACTATTAAAAAGCATTACACTTTACCAACAAATATGTGAAGTTATAAATGGAAATCAATTTATTCATTGACAAATAAACTGTTCCCATTAACATATTCAACATAGATTTAAAAAAATAATAATAATTAACATAATACATGTAATAATAAATGAGCAGAAAATGAATAATGGATATTTGTAGAACCTAGACAGAATCTTCAGGCCCCAAATGCAAAGAGCTCCACAAATAAAATGTGTGGTTTCATCTTCATATTAGCCATAAAAAAGGCTAAAGAATATAAATTTGGGACAACCAACACACAAAAAATAGAGAAATAAATTATTGAAAAACAAATAAGTTAAAAATAAAACGTGATTAAAAAGGATTAAGAAATAAAATTCACATTACCATATTGAAAGCATTGCTGATTAAGAATGAGGCAGCATTAAATACAGGTAAATGAGACTATTTGCACATGTTGCCAAAATAACTTTTTTAAATGCTGATGGACCAAGGAATATTAATGTACAGTATGGTCATGCATATTCATCAATATATATGACCAGCGCCCTCTATAGATAATTTAAAAATGAATACCACCATGTTTTTCAAGGAATCAGTGAAGTGCTGCAAACTTAAGTATTTAGTATAGTACATTGTTTTGGAATAAAAACAAATGTATAATAAAAACTATTGGCAAAATACACATGTTGCCAAAAAAAAAAACTTTTTATAATGTTGATGGACCAAGGAGTAATAATGTACAGTATGGTCAAGCATATTACTCAATATATATGAACAACGCCCTCTATAGATAATATTAAAAATGAATACCACTATGTTTTTCAAGGAATCAGTGAAGTGCTTCAATCTTATGAATTCAGTATAGTATATTGTTTTGGAATAAAAACAGATGTATAATAAAAACTATTTATACATATTAATGGATTAAGCTTTAGAGCAAATACTGTCTAGGGACAAATAAAGGATAATTAAATAATCATTAAAAAGATGCTACTAAATTTACACCATCATATTAGAATAAATAAGTAAATGATATATTAAATAAAATTAATATGTAAATTGGTGATATTGATGATTCATTAATTAATGTTTCACATAAATCAATGTGCCTAGCTACATATGACTATTTAAATTCCTTTGACTACAGTGCATCAACACTTAAATTGATATGTAATTAAATATAAGTAAATAAATTATTTAAGTTATAATGCTAAGGAATTAATATTAACAATAGTAATAATAATAATTAGATTTTGAAATTAATTAGTTGCATTTAATGTGTCCACAAACTTTCTTAAAAATCAAGTAAACCAGATTAAGGAGAGAGGTTAGAATAAATTATGAAATTTATAATTAAAACATGCACTTTATTCTCATTTAATATAATATACTGTGTATTAGAAGTTATCATTATATTGCCCCTCTCATTGGGTTAAAAATTTAAATACAAGTTATACTTTAACATTATTAATTAATGAGTAATGAATATAAATAAATTCACAGTAGCGCTCAAAAGTACTTTGAATAAGATAATAATTAATTTAATTGAAAAGAATAATAAAATACAAAAATCAATCATTTATTTTATTTTACCATATTTGATGTTTTAATTCTAATAAACTAACAATAAATATTAATAATATTAATAAAATTTTATATATACTATATATATATATATATGTAAGAAAAATATAAAGATTGGACCTATTGATTAGTTTTTGTAATGAATCGTCCCTCAATTTGGATACGGGCCCAATGACTAATAATCACGGGTTTGGCGGGGTAGCCAACTAATCCATTTTATCGTTAAATTAATAGAAACACATGGCCCTTTTTAACTGGTAACCCTAGGAGATGAGCAATTTCAGAGATATACCTCTACGCCACTTGGTATCTGAAGTCTAACCTGTAAGCAGCTATGGAAATTGATTGCCACCTTTTTGATTATTTAAATAAAACTTAATAAAGTTAATTTCAGTGAATACTGTCATTCCGTTAAAATGTGACAGTATTATGAGTCGTCTGGATTATACTACCCGCTCAGCGGGAAAACATGAGAAGTAAAGAAAAGAAAAGAAAAAAAAAAGAATTCTTGGTGCTACACGATACAGAATAAGCTCCGATTGAACATTCAAAGAGGCCCCAATTGGGTGCTGGGAAAGTGTTCACTCTGCCCCTTCAAGTAGTGTAAATACAAGAAGTTCCCCTCATCAAAGAATCTGGAAGCAGTGATATCAGTATTCGTATGAAATGTGCTTTTAACTCTCCAGTTCCATTATAGAAAGTGTCTTCCTATTTCTTCTACTATTTTTTGAAGAATATCATCTTAATTAAAATCGATCAAAATGTAGATCATTTTCAACATATTCTGCGTTTTAAAAGTCAAGTATTGCAGTAGTGATATCCGCATTTTGTTTCAACGGTGCAGTGAAAGTTTCACAACATGAAAACTGCAATCTCTAAGTGGAATTCATCTTCTTCAGTTGTGTTGATGATTTTATAGTGATTTTCTTCAGAGCATCTCTTAAAGTAAATTTCATGCAGTGAAAGATAGCATCGTTGCTGTCATTGCTTTTTATTTCATGATAAGTGTGCACTACAATTCTTTAAATACAGAGATATAAATTTTTTCCTTCTCCGTTTTTGCGGAATGTTTTTTTTTTCTTTTATTTTGTATGTGTGTGTGTGTGTGAGCTCATGGGGTACCCTAGTGTTATTTATTTTTATATAATATTATTATCTATATTATTTTTTATTTTTATTCTGATTACATAATTTAAGGTAAGTGATTTAATAAGTAGTATATCTCCAGTGATGTTTTCATTTTTGGTATTTATGAAAACCATGGTTTTAAAGCATTGCAATCTTTTGAATTGAAAAAAAAAAAGATTCATGTTTTCTATATTTATTTCTTTAATTATTTTTAACTATTTTATTTTTTTATCAATTTTATGCACATGCTTATATTATGTTGAGAATGTTTAAACATTTTGACGGATATTAAGAGTGTTATAATAATTAGATTATTAAAAAGTTATCTTAAAATTAATTCAAAATGGAAAATATTAAGAAACAAAAAACTGTTCTCAAAGCAAAAATTACCCGTATAAAAAATATCATAAATCCCAAAATTGATGATCAGACGATAACTCTAGAAGAGTTAGATTTGTATCATGGTCAGGTGCAAGATATTAGTACAGAATTAAGTAAAAATCAGGAAAACGCCGTTCTTGAGAGCGATACAACAGAAACGGAAGCTATAATTGAGGAATACAATGAAATTGCCCTTAAATTGGATGCATTAACTATCGCAATAAATACATCACGTAATAAATTAACTAAGAGTTTAAGCATTAACGAGGGTGGTTCAGAGAATAACAATAAAAATACAAGTAATGTTTTTGAAAAAACAGTCAATCTTCCCAAATTTGAATTAAAACCCTTTTACGGAGAAGCTGATCAGTGGCTCTCTTTTAAGGAGATTTTTACCACAACTATAGATCGAAATCCAGATTTGGGAGCCGTTTCTAAATTGCCATATCTCTTAGCTAGTGTAAAGGGTCCTGCCCATAAATTGATTTCCGGATTTCCTCTTTTGGAGGTCAATTATAAAAATGCATGGGACAACCTTTGCGCTCGCTACGATAAGATTAGGGATTTGGCCATAGCACAAATAGGCAAGTTATACAATTTAAAAAATATGAAAAATTGTTCCACTTCCTCTAAAGCTATTTTCGATATAATAGATACCTGCAATGAATCACTTCAAATTCTAGATTCTTTAAAACTTACTCAAAATGCTTTAGTGGATAACATGATAATTTATACCATAGTTCAAAAATTAAGCGATAATCTCAAAGAGCGATGGGAACTATCCCTTACCCATAATAATATGCCTAATCTCACGGAATTTCTAAAATTTTTAGAGATTCAAGCTAAAAGCTTGTTAACTTTAGAGAACCCAACTAAAACAGATGTAAGAAATATAACTTATGTCAGAGATTCTTCCGATAGATCGAAAGGCCACAAAAATTTAGAAAATAGTAAATGCGGTGTTTGCTTTGATTCGCATGCCACCCACACTTGCAGAAAATTAATAACTATGCCTGTAGATAGCAGATGGAGAACCATCCAATTGAATAAGTTGTGTGTAAATTGTTTGCGTAGTGGCCATTTTGCAAGTAAATGTGCATCCAAGATGAGTTGTAAAAATTGCCACCGAAAGCATCATACTTTACTACATAAATATGATGTTCAGGGAAATGCAGGAACAACAATTTCATCCAACTTAGCAACCCACAGTAATGAGACCCAACCCCAAAACGCCCATGGGTATTCCCCTGATCAAGGAATACACATGAATTCTTTATGACGGTTTATTGTTCCCGGGTACCTCAAATGTAAAAATTACGAAAACCGTAGAAACCCAAAAACTTGTCATAATGAGGTTCAAATACCCTTTTTATTGGATAGCGGAAGTACTCTGTCCCTCAGTCCAGAAAATCTAGCTACAGCTTTGGATATGACGTCTATTCAAAGTTGCCATCCTCTTAATGTTAACCAAACCCAGGGACAGGTCCAGATTTCCGAAAAAGTTCAAGTACCCCTCCAAATAGGGAATATCAGGCAAAATAGCACCTTATATCTAGTAAGGTCATACTTGCCATATGCGATACTGGGAACCCCAGAATTACAAAAATTCCATATCTCGATGGATTTTTGCTCAAATACTCTGACTCAAGATGGAGTCATCATTATGAATGACCAAAACGTTTCCTGTCAAATTTCTCATGAAAGTTCATTCAACCACACTTTAACTTTAACGGGTGATATGAATTGCCAGAAGCCGCTTAGTTTTCCTTCCAAATCAAATCAAGCAAGTTTGTCTCAAGAGGGACATTGTTGCCTTGATACTCAAACTCTCTCGGATTATGATGATATAACTTTTAATCATTATACTACTGAAGAGAACCTACAATTGGAAGGGCTTCTGAGCGACTTCAAAGATATTTTTGCACGCAATCGGTACGACGTAGGTAGAGTCAGATGGGAACCCCAGCGAGTAACTCTCACCTCGGAACTTCCTATCTCGCTTAGGCCTTACCGTACATCACCTAAAGATAATGCAGAAATTCAAAAACAAGTACAGGAGTTGCTGGATGCTAAACTCATTAAGGAATCCTGTAGCCCCTATTCCCCTCCCGTGACAATGGCACATAAAAAAGGAGACGGTAAAACGCGTCTCTGTATTGATTACAGGAAAATCAATGCCATTACGAAGACAGATTCAGAGCCTTTGCCGCGAATAGACTGGCTTTTAGACAGACTTGTCAATGCCAAATATTTTTCCACGCTAGATTTAGCCTATGGCTACTGGCACGTCCCCCTCCATCCTTCAGACACAGAAAAACTTGCCTTTGTAACCAATCAGGGACTTTACGAGTGGTTGGTCCTCCCATTCGGATACAAAAATGCTCCGGCTCAATTCGCAAGAGCTCTCAGAAGGATCCTAAATAAACATAGGGTCAACTTCGTTACCAATTATTTCGATGACTTTATAGTTTATTCGGACTCCTATGCCGAGCATTTGGTTCACCTTAAAATTATATTCAATATTTGCCGTCAAGAAAATCTAAAACTAAAACTTTCCAAATGTAATTTTGCCAAATCTCAAATTGACTTCCTTGGCTATGAAATTAGTAATGGCCGAATAAAACCAGACAATGCTAATACCGAAACCATTAAAAATTTAATTCCTCCAAAAAATGTTAAAGAATTACAAAGATTCCTCGGATCCATAAACGTATACCATAAATTCATTGACAAGTATGCTAAAATTAGAGCCCCTCTAAATCAATTATTAAAGAAAGACACTCCGTGGGAATGGTCAGAAATCTGTCAGCAATCATTTGAACTACTTAAAAATGCATTAATTTCTAGACCTATTTTGAGATTATTTAATCATAATCTCCCATGCCATGTTTTTACTGATGCCTCGAAGGAAGCTTTAGGTGCTGTATTGAAACAAATGGATGAAAATGGAGATTTACATCCCATTGCATTCCACTTAAGGCAACTAAGGCCCCACGAGCGAAATTACGCTATCACAGAATTGGAGTGTCTAGCCATAATCGATGCTCTTGACAAATTCCATTATTATCTTCATGGAAAACCTTTCACAATACATACCGATCATGCTGCTTTAGTATGGCTTAAAAAGATAAAACATTTAACCGGTAGATTATTCAGATGGTCACTAAAATTAAGCATGTACGATTATACCGTAAAATACAATAAAGGGTCCACAAATTTTGAAGCCGACATGCTCTCAAGAAATCCCATTTTATCAAACGTAAATCCCCACATTCATTTATTAACCTTAGATGAAATTAAAGAACACCAAGAGTTAGATAATGTAACAGGACCTAAATTTCAAAAATTTAATGACATTTTGGTAATTCACAAAAAGGGTTTTCAAAAAATTGTCGTACCTTTCTCCTTAAGAGAAAAATTATTAATAACAACCCATAATCAATTTGGCCATCCAGGAATTCAAAAAATGCTAAATTTAATTTCACCACAGTACTACTGGAGCAGCATGACACAAGATATTACGCAATTTGTCAAACATTGTGAAGTCTGCGAACTAAACAAGAAATCCCACCAACCTAAATTTGGCCTTCTTGAAGCCTTACCTCCTGCAGAACAACCCTTTGATATAATATCATTAGACACAGTAGGGGGCTTCAATTATTACAATTCAACAAAAAAAAAGTCCTTCCGGCCAGTGCCGGGAGGAAGAGGTAGCTTTCATATTCCTTATTTTAAAAAAGCCAACTTATATTATTCAAACACACGAAGCTCAATTTAGTGGAAACCGAATATTAGAGATTCAGTACTATTTTTTATCAATACTAAATCATAATGAATGAGAATTTTGCGAAATTAGTCAGCATTATCCAAGCTGCTTTTATTTAAAGTAACTTATATTTGGCTGCCAAATTCGGCGATTTCTTAAAGTGCCTGCCATTTTAAGACAACATGGTGGATGAGGCTAACGAGTGAACTTGGTCGAGACCTTAGTAATTGCTGTGCACATGCTCACTCAGATCGGAATCGGTTGATATATACGAGTTCTGTCGCAGGCAAAAAATCAGATTTTTCAAAATGTCAACCACATTAGAAATTGAAACTGCTATATCTGAGCCATTTTTTAAGATAAAGACAAACAAAAAATGCTCCTGAAGCCTTATATCAAGGTCAAATACTTAAGAAAGAAACCTTTTTCAATTTCTAATTTTTTTGCACCTCACTTTAAATATATATATTTTTTTAATTTAATGGCCGCCATTTTGAAACAAGATGGCTGATGAAGCTGGCCAGCGAACTTGGTCGAGATATTGATGTATACTATCCACATGCCTTCTTCCATCGAAATAGGCGAATACGTGTGTTATCGCGTGACAAATACAAGATCGTTTCAAAGTGTTAGCCATGCTAGAAATTCAAAGTGCTATAATACAACCATTTTTTAAGATATAAACAAAAGAACAAATTTTCAGAAACAAAAACTGCTCCAGAATCTTTGTATCAAGACCAAACACATAAAAAAAATCTTTTTCATTTTCCAATTTTTTAATACTTCATTTTAAATTTTAAATAATTTTTTTTTTTAATGGCAATCCTTTTGAAACAAGATGGCGAATGAAGCTGGCCAACGAACTCGGTCGAGACATTGGTATGTACTATGTACAGACCAAGTTACATCCAAATCGGTTCATTAATACGCCTGTTATCGCATGACAAAAATCAGGTAGTTTTAAAATGTCAGCCACAATAGAAATTCAAAATGCGATAACTCAGCCATTTTTTTAGATATAGACGAAACAAAACCTGTTCCGGAATCTTTGTATTAAGGTCAAAAAATCTTTTTCATTTTCCAATTTTTTGGTATCTCATTTTAAATTTAAAATTTTTAAAATTTTTTTAAATGGCCGCCATTTTGAAACAAGATGGCGGATGAAGCTGGCCAACGAACTCGGTCGAGATATTTGTATGTACTATGTACACACCAAGGTACATCCAAATCGGTTCATAAATACGTCTGTTATCCCGTGACAAAAATCAGGACGTTTCAAAATGTCAGCCACGCTAGAAATTCAAAATGCTATAACTCAGCCATTTTTTAAGATATAGACAAAACAAAAACTGCTTCCGAATCTTTTAATCAAGGTCAAACACATAAGTAAAAAATATTTTTTCAATTTTCAATTTTTTGGTACCACATTTCAAATTTAAATTTTTCTTAAAAATTTAAATGGCCGCCATTTTTAAACAAGATGGCGGCTGAAGCTGGCCAACGAACTCGGTCCAGACATTCGTATGTACTATGTATAAACGAAGTTACATCCAAATCGGTTCATAAATACGCCTTTTATCGCGTGACAAAATTCAGGACGTTTCAAAATGTCAGCCACGCTAGAAATTCAAAATGCTATAACTCAGCCATTTTTTAAGTTATAGACAAAACAAAAACTGCTCCAGAGTCTTTATGTAAAGGTCAAATACATAAGAAAAAAATATTTTGCCCTTTTCAATTTTTTGGTACTACATTTCAAATTTTAAATTTTTTAAAAAAATTTTAAATGGCCGCCATTTTGAAACAAAATGGCGGATGAAGCTGGCCAACGAACTCGGTCGAGACATTGGTATGTACTATGTACACACCGAATTACATCCAAATCGGTTCATAAATACGAGAGTTACAGTGTGACATAGGTCAGATATATATATATATATATATATATATATATATATATATATATATATATATATATATATATATGGATATATATATATATATATATATATATATATATATCAATTTTGAACGGAGGGTGGTTTCGGGGTCTGGGGGTCAGGATCGATGAAAATATACCAAAATTTTTTGAAATCGCTTTCCTCCGAACGGCTGCAATAGGTAGCTTTTTGTAATGAAAGCTACCTAATACATGCACTTAGCTATTGATCACGCTACTCGTTATGTTTGGGGTTTTACCTCAAAAAATGTTACAACAGAAGTTTATATTAATATTCTAAAACAGATTTTTAGCATTCAACTTCCCAAGAAAATTTTAACGGACAGAAACCCTGCTTTTACAGCGTCTAAACTGCGTAAATGGGTACATAAACATAATGTAAAAAAATTACTTACTTCATCTCACAGGCCCCAGTGTAATGGGAAAAATGAACGCGTAAATCAGTCCATTTGCACTCGACTAAGACTTAAAATCAATGCTACACCTTCAAACATTCCATGGCCCAAAATTCTGGAGGAGGTGATTAACGAGTACAATAATACACCGCATTCAGTAACCAAATACCCCCCGGCATACTTAATGTTTGGCCAATTTCCTTATCCATCAGTATTAGGCAATGAAAACTATTACCCTACGGTTGAGGAAGCCAGGAAAGAGGCTTTCCAAAGAACTGGTGAGCACCATTTAAAAAACAAAGTCAGATATGACCTAATATTTGTGGAAGCACCTTTCAAACCTGGTGATCTCGTAATTGCAGAAGAATTTCATTATCCGAACACCAGGAAGTTAAGCCCGCCTTTTTCTGGTCCATATCAAATTATTGAAAAGTTGTCTAATGTAAGTTTTAAAATAAATAAACCTAACTGGTTGACAAAGAAGGACTATGAAGTAATACATGCCTCCAAACTAAGGTACTTTTTGCCCAACGATCAATTTAAGTTAACACCATCTATGTAAAGTATCAGATATCATATGAACTGTTATTGGATGATATTTGATAGTTGAATTTACATCTTTATGAGTATAGTGTAATTGTATTTTGAGAGTCTACACTCTACTGAATGAAGTCAAGACATTTTCATTCAAGTTTGTATTTTATATGTAATGTTGGACTTAGCAATTCTAGAATATATTTCCTATTTTGATTATTTTATTTGTCATATAATATTACCAGTGTCTTGCATTTATTAATATAACTAGTTTTTATCATGTTCAATTGTTTATGGTATTGAAAATTTTAGTGGTATTATTCTTATTATTTGTATTATTTTTATTATTTTTAATATTTTTATTATTGTTGTGATATCACATGTTAACTATACGAAAGAAATAACTCATCTCCAGGCAGCTCGATTAAAAGTAATTCACTTCCAAAATTTTAACATCCCTTTAATAAAGAATGCTTTATACTTTCCAGGCGACCCTCGTGTATGGAAGCCGGCCCATCCCCGGGGACTTGTCTGGAAAGGGGGGAAATTGTAAGAAAATTATAAAGATTGGACCTATTGATTAGTTTTTGTAATGAATCGTCCCTCAATTTGGATACGGGCCCAATGACTAATAATCACGGGTTTGGCGGGGTAGCCAACTAATCCATTTTATCGTTAAATTAATAGAAACACATGGCCCTTTTTAACTGGTAACCCTAGGAGATGAGCAATTTCAGAGATATACCTCTACGCCACTTGGTATCTGAAGTCTAACCTGTAAGCAGCTATGGAAATTGATTGCCACCTTTTTGATTATTTAAATAAAACTTAATAAAGTTAATTTCAGTGAATACTGTCATTTCGTTAAAATGTGACAATATATATATATATATATATATATATATATATATGTATGTATGTATATATATATATTGGGTGAATTTGGATGAGTTTTTTCATATGCATAGTACATTCTAATGCCTCAACCGAGTTCGTTGGCCAGCTTCATCCGCCATCTTGTTTCAAAATGAAAAATATAATAAAAAAATTAAATCACAGGAATCGGTCGCGTAGTTTCGGAGTAATTTGTGACATACATAAAAATAATACATACGCATCGAATTGAGAATCTCCTCCTTTTTTTTAAGTCTGTGAAAAAGTAATAAAAACAAATGCTGACATTTCGTTTTATGAGTTTTTTTTATTAAAGAGGAAAATTTCAATAGAATATTAATTGTTTTATATTTAAACTTTAACCATGAAATCGCAAATGAACTGGCTGGTTGGTTGATTTTTCACGGCCGATTATCTACTCTAGGGATATAGGCACGAGGGGGGAGTGCCCTTCGTGGGGGGTCTTTCTAAGGGAGCCTAATCCGTATTTACGCATGGAAATAGATGGCTCGAAGAAACCACGAAAACTCCGAACGATTAGGCCGACGGGTGCGATTGAGTTCGAACCCAGCACCTTCCGTCTCCAGCTTCGAGAGCAGAACCGGCAAATGAACTAAGGTTGGGAAATTGTGTTGTAAACTGGGAAAGTTTTTCAAGATGATCTTTGAAGTAGTCGTAGCTCTATAGGACTTTTTATTCTACAGGAAGTTTCTCAATAAAGTCAACGTTCATCTTATTCGAATCTTTATTTAATGACGGAGGATATATCTATCATCCATTTCTTCATAAATTTCTCAATTTATGCAGTTTCCAAAGACTTCATCCATTTGAAAATCTAACTACTGGCAATCACCTCGCGTTCGCTAAGTAGATCCGCATTTTTAAGTTTCCAAAGGTATTTGACGAATTTTCTTTGTTTCGAATCAACGCGCATATTTCCTTTCAAATGAATTGTTGTGTTACTAGGGGTCCCTTCTTTTGATTGATAAGTACACTGTAAAAAAAAAATTTGTAAAGTTACTAAAGTTTTTCTAGGAAACTGGGATTCCAAGAACTTTTCATGTAACGGCAACAACAAAAATTCCTGTAACAGCGTCTGTTACAAGAATTTTTGTTGTTGCCGTTACATAAAAAGTTCTTGGAATCCCAGTTTCCTAGAAAAACGTTAGTAACTTTACAGATTTTTTTTTTTACAGTGTATAACATTTTGCTTCTGTTTGCGTGCAGTTGGATGCATTGACACAAGTGGAGGTTAATTTTGTGTAATCGCGAAGCACGTTCATTACTGAGCTATACTTTAAAAAGTATTGCCGTATGCGAAAAATCAGGAATATTATATATAGTTTTCAAAGAAATTGCATTTGAAAGCACATTCTATTTATCTATTTGACTGTGTAAAAGTTTAAATTACTCGATGTTTGGAAGTTTAAAAATTTCCAATAAAATTAAATTGTGTGCTCGGATCAGTGCTACGGGCTATATGACACCAACGTTAGTTTTGGCCATATTTTTGCTTTGTAATATACATTGTATTTCACCGGAAGCTGCCACATAAAAGTCTAAGTCTTCGAGCATCATTTAAAAGACTATGTTGTCTATGGGAAAACTAAACGGGATGTCTGTCTGCGCACGTAAAACTGCCATAAGACCGAAATTAAGTTTGGGTTACATTACATATCGCATAGAATAGAAATCTTTTGTTATTACGGTGCTGATCAGTTACAGACGGTGCTGTGGAGAACTTCAAGTGTGGAAGATACAGGATTAAAAATAATTAAACCTATCAAAGCGCATGTTTTCGAAGTCGATATCAGTTGGTCAAGTACGGTTTTATCCTGCTGGATTTAGTATATAAGGATTATGTTATGAAAATTGCTCAAAACGTTTTCGATTTATAGCAGCGATTTCAGTACTGAGTTTGTTTAGACCTGTTAAAACGGGTAGTCATCTTGCTAGACCATTTTTCCGTGCTTGATTTAGAACTGAAGGTAAATTTCCTAAAAATCCTTAGCACCGTCTTCCTGATCATCCGTAATCGCATTAATGATCAACAGCCAATGGCGAGAAGTCCGTTTACGGAAAATTAATTTAAAAACCCCCCTTAAATCTATCAAAATGAATTCTTTCGAAGACGATAACTAGTTAAATGATTTATTGTATTCGAACAAAGCTTACTTCATGAAAATTGCCGGAACTGTTTTAGATTTGCTGCCATTATTTTCAGTACTGAGTTTGTTTTTGCCTGTCAAAACCAATTTTCTCGAAGCAGATAACAAGCAAGATAGTTTTCTTTTCATCGAATTAGTATTAGAACCACGTTTAAGTAAAATCGTTCGAGCCGTTTTTGATACACAACATCAGATTCAGTGCTGAGTTTGTTTTAAAGTGTCAAAATGAACATTCACCAATTCGGAACCTAACTAGATCCTGTCTCGTGCTCTAATCACTATAGGAGACACGTGTCGTGATAATCGTTTGAGCATTTTTCAATTTAGGTCAAGCAGCATCTTCAGTGCTCTGTTTATTTCAACTTGTGAAAACGAATTTTCTCGAGTTTGGGACCTAACTAGATAGTTTTTTCGAGCTCAGTTTAGTATAGGAGCAAAGTTTCGTAAAAAATTTTCCAGCTATTTTTCAGATGGTCCGGATATCCAAATATTATTTCCTGTTAAGAATATATGATACGGAAAGGCTATATAGCCATTAATCACTGGGCACTTTCAATTCTAGACATTTTGTCGAATATTTAATGGTTTACTTGTCGGATTTTTCTGGAGCTTCAGGATTATGAAGAATATATTTGACATCATATTTATCAACGGCGATGTGATTCGAAGGATAATTAGGGGGCCAACAAAAAATCAAAGAAAAATAATAATATTTGGGATCACCCTGCAAAATAAAATGAAAAAATGATCTGTCGCTATAGCTTACGAATATGTGGATATAGTGCAATATGTGTAATCATTAGTATAAGACTAGCACGTATATTCATGGAGGTACATGGATTTTTTTTTTTTTTTTTAGTTCAAAAAATCCTTGCATGGTTCTTGTTTATATCATGCAAGGTTATCCACCAAATTTAACGCCAGTTTCAGAAAATTTGACAAAATGTAGTCGAAAGAATACAGTGCAATTGAAATGTGAATATATTAAATATTTGATTGAATATGAGCAGTTGTATGACATTTTTTTTTTATATTCGCCTGCGCGCACGATAACATTTTTTTCTGGATTGAATAGTACGGAAATGGTATGGTATGGATATTTAATACTCTATGGAGCAACTCATAAAAAAAGACAGTGAAATATTGTAAAATTGAGAAAGATATCAGCGATAGAGTGAGCTGATTTTTAGTTATTCTCTAAAAACAGCTAAATGATAAGGAGTTTTTAATAAATTATCTTTTTTAATTTTAATTTTTTTTTTCATTTTTTATTGAGGCTTTACTTCTTCTTGGAAGATACAGGATTAAAAAAAAAAATTAAACCTATCAAAGCGCATGTTTTCGAAGTCGATATCAGTTGGTCAAGTACGGTTTTATCGTGCTGGATTTAGTATATAATGATTATGTTACGAAAATTGGTCAAAATGTTTTCGATTTATAGCAGCGATTTCAGTACTGAGTTTGTTCAGACCTGTTCAAACGGGTAGTCATCCAGCTAGACCATTTTTCCGTGATTGATTTAGAACAGAAGGTAAATTTCCTAAAAATCCTTAGTACCGTCTTCCTGATCATCCGTAATCGTGTTAATGATCAACGGCCAATGGCGAGAAGTCTGTTTACGGAAAATTAATCTTAATAAACCCTTAAACCTATCAAAATGAATTCTTTCGAAGACGATAACTAGTGTATTAGAACAAAGCTTACTTCATGAAAATTGTCGGAACTGTTTTAGATTTGCTGCCATTATTTTCAGTACTGAGTTTGTTTTTGCCTGTCAAAACCAATTTTCTCGAAGCAGATAACAGGACGATAGTTTTATTTTCATCGAATTAGTATTAGAACCACGTTTTAGTAAAATCGTTCGAGCCGTTTTTGATACACAACATCAGATTCAGTGCTGAGTTTGTTTTAAAGTGCCAAAATGAACTTTCACCAATTCGGAACCTAACTAGATCCTGTCTCGTGCTCTAATCACTATAGGAGACACGTGTCGTGATAATCGTTTGAGCATTTTTCAATTTAGGTCAAGCAGCATCTTCAGTGCTCTGTTTGTTTCAACTTGTGAAAACAAATTTTCTCGAGTTTGGGACCTAACTAGATAGTTTTTCGAGTTCAGTTTAGGAGCAAAGTTTCGTAAAAATCTTTCCAGCTATTTTTCAGATGGTCCGGATATCCAAATATTATTCCCCGTTAAGAATATATGATACGGAAAGGCTATATAGCCATTAATCACTGGGCACTTTCAATTCTAGACATTTTGTCGAATATTTAATGGTTTACTTGTCGGATTTTTCTGGAGCTTCAGGATTATGAAGAATATATTTGACATCATATTTATCAAAGGCGATTTGATCAGAAGGATAATTAGGGGGCCAACAAAAAATCAAAGAAAAATAATAATATTTGGGATCACCCTGCAAAATAAAATGCACAAAATGATCTGTCGCTATAACTTACGAATATGGTGATATAGTGCAATATGTGTAATCAATTGTGTAAGACTAGCACGTATATTCATGGAGGTATATGGATTTTTTTTTTTTTTTTAAGTTCAAAAACCCTTGCATGGTTCTTGTTTAAATCATGCAAGGTTATCCACCAAATTTGACAAAATGTAGTAGAAAGAATACAACGCAATTGAAATGTGAATATATTAAACATTTGATTAAATATGAGCAGTTGTATGACATTTTTTTATATTCGCCTGCGCGCACGATAACATTTTTTTCTGGATTTAATAGTATGGAAATGGTATGGTATGGATATGTAATACTCTATGGAGCAACTCATAAAAAAGACAGTGAAATATTGTAAAAATTGAGAAAGATATCAGCGATAGAGTGAGCTGATTTTTAGTTATTGTCTAAAAACAGCTAAATGATAAGGAATTTTTAATAAATTATCGTTTTTAATTTTAATATTTTTTTTTATTTTCATTTTTTATTGAGGCTTTAGTTCTTCTTGGAAAATCACCAGAACGAGCATATTCCAAGAGAAAAAGAAGTATCAAAATCTAAGCATTTCTTTTAAATCTATTTGTTGATATCCATTAAACACATTCTTTGCTGAAAGACAGTTAATGAAAAATGACATTTTGTGGAAAATCCCTTACAATTCAACAGATTTTAGAGAGAAACTAAAAATCAGCTCACTCTATCGCCGATATCTTTCTGAATTTTTACGATATTTGAAATGCTTTTTTTTTAAGAACTGCTCCATGGAATTGACTATTAAAACATGGAAATAAATATATTTGTTATTGCGCGCGCTTGCACACACAAAAAAAAAATATATCAAACTGTTTGTTTTGAGGATAGCAAAACTCTCCGTGCTTTTGCGCATGCTTCAGGTCTTCTTTGATTTTATCAAAATAGGGGTGAGCGGTGTCCGTTTATCTGCGTTTGGCTGAGTGCCAATCTTAATGACAACCAACAAATGAACTTCGGAAAAAACCCAGCTCAGCATAACTCCCCTTTGGGTATTAGAATTGCCCCAGTGTGCTAGGCGCGACATTCAAAAATGAACAATACAACTGCTCATATTTCATCAAATTTTTAATATATTTATATTCCAATTATATTATATTATTTCTACTACATTTTGTTAAATTTTCTAAAACAGGCGTTAATTTTGGTTGGAAACTCTGCATGATATAAACAAAAAAATGCAAGAATTTTTGTTTTACTTGAAAAAAAAAAATCGAATACCTCCATGAATATACCTGCTGCTTTTACGCAAATGAATATACAGGGTGTCCATGTAGGACCTGACTGAGCTTTATTTACGCAACCATTGGTCCTAGATGCTTACTTCCAAGTACAAAAATGTTTTAACACTAATGGTAAAGATTTATCTTTAAAGCGATTATGGTCAAGGAAAACATTCATTAAAAAATTACGAAATTTAAATTTTTATGCGGCCCCCCGGTCTTATAAGTTATATTTAGTAAAATTTTCCTGTTACACTGACAAGTAAGACAAAAAAAGTCCTGTTATTCTACGATTAAAATTGACCAAGTAATAAGTGTCTATAGTTGGAGCATATTTTTTGCTGCAAATTAGGGGTCATTCACAAATTTAGTAGAAATATAATTTCGTCAGATATATTTAAAAAATGGTTGAGAGTAAAATTAACATTGCAATATAAATTTGAAATCTTTAATCATTATGACGCATTAATGCAAAATATACAATTTGTAATAAACATACAGTGCGGCGCAAAAGTTTAAGCACAATGCAACTATTTTAATAAAAATGAAATTTTACAACGGAATGCTTTCAAATATCCACTGCAGGTGAATACTATGATCATAAATATATATCTCAAGTTTCGAAAAAAATCATCGTTACGAAAATCAGAATTTACAAGAAAACAGTTTTTGTGGTGTCGCAAAAGTTTATGCACAAATGAGATTTTATGCAAATATCTCCTTAAACATGATAGGTGGAGAATCGGTGGGACTTTTTTCCTAGAGTATAAAGTGTAGAGGTTGCTGTACGGGTTATATAAAAATGCCGAAATCTCTGCAGTTATCGCCTGAAGAAGTTGAAATTTGTAAGCTTAAAGCTGAAGGTAAATCTTTTTCGCAAATTTCACTTATTTTAAATCGGTCTAAACATGGTGTTTATTGTGTTTTGCAAAATGGAAAACAATTGAAAAATGCATATTGCTCAGAGAAGTCGAGTAAAACCACATTTTGTGAGGATAGAAAAATTAAAAGATTGGCTGTAACAAGCTATTTGTCTCTTAATGAGATAAGATATCGACTTGGATCAAACATATCACGTAACACCATATGCAGACGAATAACAAAATCAGGAATAATTGAATAACAAAAATTATCTCGTAAGCCTTTTCTGAAACAGTGTCACAAACACGCAAGACTTGAATGGGCAAAGCAGCACATTGATTATCGTGACGAATGAATTAGTGTTATTTTTTCTGATGAAAATAAATGGAATTTGGATGATCCAAATGACTTCTCATTCTATTGGTGTGCCTTGTGTAAAGATCCGAAGAGCATATTCAGCAGGCAACAACGTGGCGATTCGCTCATGATATGGGGCTTTTGGCTGTAATGTACAAAATTCTCTTTGGTTCTTAAATGGCAGACAAGTATCAGAAAAGTATCAAGAAACTCTGATTAAGCATTTGTAACCATTTAGAGAACTCTTAGGTGATCCCAACAGGACCTTTCGGCAAGGCAACGCATCAATACTCACTTCCCGTTGCACAAAACAATGGCTTAGATCTCAGAATATCAGTGTGATGAACTGGCCAGCACTCAGACCAGATCTAAATCCGATAGAGAACATCTGGGGAATCCTCTCACGGTACGGCTACAAGAATGGGAAGCAGTATTACCCAGTGCAAAAGCTCAAATCAGCGATCGAGGAAGCGTGGTACAAACCCGCTCTCAAAACCTTCCTTACTCTCATGCTATCAATGGAAAATCGAGTATTCGATCTCGTCAGGTGCAATGGAAACACCTTAGACTACTAAAGGACTTTTGTGCCTTGTGAAATGTATATATTTCTTTTTTGTGCATAAACTTTTGCGACATCACAATTTTCATTTTTTTATAATTTATTATTTTCCTTACAATGAATTGTTTCCGAATTCAAAATATGAATTTGTAATCAAATTGTTTAGATACAGTAAAAATTTCAAAACATTCCAGTGTATATTTTTCATTTTATAAAAATATTTAGCTTGTGCATAAACTTTTGCGCCCCACTGTATAAAAAGAAACAAAACAGAATTTTTGTTAAAATAATGATGAAAATTAACAGTTTTAGCTTTTGATAATTGATTCTTATGTATTCTGTACCTCTGAATTCGAAATTTACCTTCATTTTTTATCATCACGTAAAGATTTTTTACAAATCGTAAATTTTAAACTTAAAAAAAGAAAAAATAGCGCAAATTTTATACTATAACTAAGATATCATTGTTGTGTTTTTCCTCTTGATGATATATTTTTATGTATTTTTTACTGCTGAATCCGTAAATGACCTTAATTTTTAACCATCACGTCAGGATATTTCGCAAATTCAAAGTTAAAAAATTCAAAGTTGAAATTGAACCTCCTTCCCCACCTCATCGGACCCCTCAGTTGTTTAGCTGTAAGAATCCCAGTATAAGTAAAGAAAATGAATAAATTATTTCATTAAATAAAATAAAATTAAATAAAAAAGTTTTATATCTGTTTTATAGTATCATTTTTTCGTTATATTTTATCTTGACATTTACGATTTGCAAAAAAATTTCTAACGTGATGGTTAAAAATGGAGATCATTTTCAGATTCAGTGCTAAGAAGTGCATAAAAAATCAATTATTAAAAGTTAAAAAATACAGTAATCTCCTCTATTTTTTAGTATCAGATTTTTGTTATTTTTAACTTTGACAATTTATGATTTGCGAAAAAGCCTTATATCATGGTTAAAAATTAAGAAAATTTTTAGATTCAGTGCTAAAAATGCATAAAAGTTAAAAAAGCGCAAACATCGCAGTAGTGTATCTAGTCTAAAACTTTTTCTTAAAGTTCTTGGCGGTAATCTATCCGATTTTTTTTGCATTGTCCTGTAAAATAAGTATAAATGGTAACAACCGCAAATCGTAACATTAGATTATCATCGGATTTATATGAATATGTAAAATTTAATCTCGATCGAACATTTGAAAGTGAGTTAAAGCTCGAGTAAAAATTTTGAACCTGAAAAACATATATACGATCGTTGAAGTTATAAAAATAACATAATATAAGGAATCATGAAAAGAAACAGTCTCATATCCTTACAAAATAAAGTATATGTTAAAATACTATTATTTGAGTCAATCCGAAACATAATAAAAGTTAACTCAATCGCAATGCTTGCACGATTTTTTTCAAAGCACAGATACACGTGAAATAAGTTCTTCGAATACTTTAAGCACTTGGTATTCGACCCCTCAAACATGGCGGAACTCATCTGTGTTCAGATGCAGTAAAGTGGTATAAGTCATGCATTTTTAAAGTTTCATAACTCGGTCAGGTGAGTTTAGTGCTATATGAAGTGGGCTTTTTTTCTCTTATTTGTCAGTGTAATAGGAAAATTTTACTAAATAAAACTTATAGGACAGGAGGACCGTATAAAAATTTTAATTTCGTAATTTTTTAAGAAATGTTTTTCTTGACCCAAATCGCTTTAAAATAATTCTTTATCTTTTTTAAACCATGTTTGTAATAGGAAGTACGCATCTAGGACCAACGGGTGCGAGAATAAAGGTCGGACAGGTTATACGTGGACACACTGTGCATATTTTACAATATCCACATATTCGTAAACAGTAGCGATAGATTATTTCGTGCATTTTATTTTACAGGGTAATTCCAAATATTTTTTTTTCTTCTGTTGTTTGTTGGCCTCCTAACTGCCCTTCTGTTGAAATCGCCGTTGATAAATATGAAGTCTAACATATTCTTCTTAATCCTGAAGTTCCAGAAATATCCGACATGTATATCTTTAAATATTCGACAAAATGCCTAAAACTGAAAGTGTTCAGTGATTAACAGCTAAATAGCGTATAATTGAGAAATCCGGCTATTTGCAAAAAGCCCAGAAAAGAGAAAGGCTAATTATAGAATTATCTTTCGTTTTCCAAAAAGCCTGATTTTGTTACAGGACTCATTTTGCTATTGCAAAGTATCTAAGCAGCTTTAGGGCAATTGGATGATGCGATTTAAAATCGAATGGTTATTGCCATTTTTCTCTTTGACAATTTGGCGGTAATATAAATGGGCTGTTCTCATTTTTTTTTGGATGGACGACTGAGGAATGCATCACGACCATATTTCAACATATAGAATGAAATAGTGTACTATTTGGATGTGATTAAAGCTAAGAAGAGTGTACACGTTAAAGTATTGTAGCAGATTGCAAAAAATAAAAAATCTCTCACTACTTGTTTTTTATTCTTTACCTCAACTTAAAATATGTCACCTTCTATTGCACCACCTTTTGAATTACTTTTTGTTAAAACAAAACCTTTGATCACGAGAATCATTTCAGTCTAAACCGCAGATTTCTCACACCAATTACTATATACTTTATTGAATTTCAAAAATATGTCAAGTATTTTCGACCAATCCTGTACATCATTTCATTTACAAAGTATTAAAATATCATTATGTCATGAATTGACACGTGTTCGTAAAAGAAATTTACGTTACATTAAAATTGATTAAGTAAATTTTATTTAAAGGAAGAAATTATGTTTCATTATCCATTTTTAGACATGAAGGAATGTTCTACTTAAGGATTTAAATAAAAAATCTTAATTAATATAGTAGTACAGGTAAAATTAGGAGTTTTTTTTAGACAACTGATGACCATTCACCAAAATTTGGGAAGAACTTAGTTTTTGCACTAGCAATGAAGGTCCGATGAGGCGCCCTCATAAAAGTTGTTTTGCCATGTTTCGGGGCAAAAAAAGGGGGGGGGGCGCATTTTTAACTCAAGAAGGTGTAAACTCGAATTTTTTATGTAGGTCAAGCGGAATAATGTAATCATTTGTTATGTATTTATTCAATTCTGGGCTGTCACAGGCGACTATTATTGAATTCTGTTCGCACCAGTATTTTTCTAATATAAAATTTGAAGTATATTTCTCTTTCAAATATTGTCAAAGTGTGTGTTAAGGATTTATGTTTTGAGAAAGTGGTCGCAGTTAGAATTAAAATATAGTCGCCTGTGGCAGCCCTGATGACACCATCCGCAAGTCGATACAATCAGTTATTACAAAGCTACGGCAGGTTTTATTAATACAAAGTCAAAGATTTCACTTTAGTGCAGGTAAAATAGTTTTTTACACAAACGACACATATCCACTCACGAAAATTTCGGAAGAAATATTTTTTGGCACTAGAAACGAAGATCCAATGAGTCCCCCAAAAATAAAGTTATTTATTTTTTTTTTTTGTTGGGGAGATTCGGGGCAAACCTCGAGGGGCGATCATACCTCGTGGGGGGAAGGGGGGAATTAAACTTTTTTTAAATAGGTGAAGTGGGCTATCATTTATTATGGATTTTTTAATTATGAATCGAATGACACCATCCGCATGTCGATGCGATTATTCGTTACAAAGTTATGGAAGGTTTTATTGAATATAAAATCATGAATGGTTTTATGAATAAAAAACTGTGAATACAGGGATTTTGTCAAATTTAATGACATTGAAGGAAACTCAGATAATCGTGATTTTGATCATTGCTATTTTGAAGACATTTATTATTTAATATGATTTAAAGAGCACGTTTTGAACTTAAAATAAATGTGACAAAGCTGTGATCAATAAAAAAAAATATTTTTCGACTTTGTATTAAAACAAACGTACCGTAACTCTGTAACAAATGATCGTATCGACTTGCGTACAGTGTAATTAGATTCAGAATTAAAAATTACAAAATAAACGATACCCCGCTTGACCTCTTTTTAAAAAGTTGATTCCCCCCCATATTTAAATTCCCCCCCCCCCTTTGCCCCCACAGAGCACGTTAAAACAAATTTACTTTTGGGGACTCATCGGACCCCCTTTCTACTGCCAAAACGAAGTTCTTCCCAAATTTTTGTGAATGATCATCATTTGTTGCTGTAAAAACCTATTTTACCTGCAATAAAGTATAATTTTCGACTTTGTATTCATAAAACATGCCTTAACTTTATAAAAAATAAGCCTATCGACTAGCGGATTGTGTCATTCGATTAAAAATTAAAAAATACATAATATACGGTAACCCACATGACGTGAACCTTGTTATATTTAACTCTTAAATGCCGCGTGTTACCTCTCGGCAACATACCTAATTTAATGTTCAAAAATACTATTAGAATAATATTGAAGCGCTAATGCCTAATATTGCCAATAAAATACACACTGAAAATGTTATTAAATAAATTTTCAACATGTAGCTGCAGAACTAGTGCTTTTTAAGAATAAAGATACATTTCTGTTTTCAATTGTTGCTATATGTGCTTTTTGTTTTGTTTGAGAGCTTGCAAAATGCTCTATTTTGTTCTGCAGTGAGCAAGTAAAATTTATTCCTTAGCCAAAAATCACCGGGCTTTTTCGATTTTAGACTTTTTTTGAAATACCTAGAGAAATACTTGACGACTTCTTCTGAAACTTCAGAAATAGGAAGGAAAAATGTACCCTCATAATTTTCAGTGAAGGTTTGATTATGAAGGCAATTAGAGGACCCCCATAAATTTGAATAAATAATAATACTTGTTATCACACTGTTATGTAAAATGCTGACAATGATCTGTAGCTCTATCTCATTACTATGTGGATCCTGTTCAATATTTGTGATGTAACAGCATATACATTCATTGAGACATAAATGTTTCTTTATAAAATTGAATTTTTTTATAATTCAAATTCAAATTTCTTTATAAATTTCCGCATTTTTTTGTTTGGAGCAGGTACGGTTTTCAACTAAATATAACGTTACTTTCACGAAACTTGACAGAAGACAGCAGAAACAGTGTACTGCAATTATATATAACTATATGAAATATTTTATTAAATACGAGAATTTGTGTAAAATATTTTTGAACTGCGCATGTGCAAATGACAACAAAACTTTATTTTATATAATTTACTGGCTAGGTATAAAGAGCAACTCATATACAAATATCAGTTTAGAACCGTAAAAATTTATACGGTGTGTTGTTTGTGTAAAAAAACTCATTTACTTGCCCTAAAGTGTAATCTTGGACATTGTGTTCATAAAACCTGCCATAGCTTTGTAATTAATTATTGTATCGACTTGCGGATGATGTCATTCGGTTCATAATTAACAAAATACTAACAAACGATCACATTACCCCGCTTGACTTACTTAAAAACTTCGAGATTCCCCCTCCCTGAGCTAATAATCCCCCTTTGCCCCCAAAGCATGGTAAGATAACTTTTTATACCGTACGAATACTGACTATATACCGAACTGAATTTCAGTTGCTTTCTAAAAGTAGCTGGGTGATAAAGAATTTTCCACAAATTGTCATTTTGATTTTTTTGTTATTATTTTTATTGTCACTTTTTATTGAAGAGCCGATTATTCTTAGAAGAACTATCAGAACCAGCCCATTCCAAAAAAAAAAAATAATAATAATAATAATAATGAACTAAATCGAAGCAACCGTTCAAAAGCTACGCTTAGACATGCGTTAAAAGTTTAATAACTTCGGGACCAGCCTCTCTTATGCAAATTTTATTCAGTTGGCACCACTTAAAATAAAACAGTCACCTTCACTTACATAATTTCCAAAATTTTCTAATTAAATAAGGCAAATATTACTTTTATTTATTACTTGTGCCGAAAACTAATTTTGTAGGCACCTTTTAATGGTGCATATATGCAGTCATGGTAACGAATGGGTTAATGGAAGTCAGATAATTAAATATGAAAATTTGTAAAAAATCCGTTATCATAGATTTACTTTTAGAAAGCAACAAAAATTAAGCTCACTCTATCGTTTGAATTTTCACAAAAATTGACTGTTTTCGGAATATTTGATACACTATTTGGTTGACTAATGAATTAAATGAAAAAAATTGTTAATGCTGATTCATGCGCAGTTAAAAAATATTTAATGCCCATAAATATGTTCATAATAGTACTAATGCTTACTAACTCATATTAATTAATGTTCATAATCAAAACTTTAATATATTTCAATTCTAATCCCAGTACATTGTTTTATTTTATCAAGATTCCAGAAAGTAGCGTTAAATTTGGTTGAAAACCCTGCATGCTATAAACAAAAAACATGAGAAAATAGCCATGAAGTATAGCTACAAATAATTTCAAGTATCTTATTTTCAAATTATCGTAAATATTATTTTGTGTATTCAATTTTTCTTTGGTCCCGTAACTGCCCTTTTACCCAAACCTTCAATGAAAATATGAAGCAACACATCTTTTTTATAATCCTGAAGTTTTAGAAGAATTCGTGAAGTACTTGTCTAGATATTTTACAAAATGTATAAAATTGGAACTTTGACAAAATGTATAAAATTGAAAATGCCCAGTAACTTTTGGCAATATAATGGTATTTCGAAAAAGATAACAAAACATTCAGGTAATCATTTTAAAGGACAATTGTTTTGAGATGTCAAAAAATGATGATTTTATCTGCTCCCATTGGCTGAACTAAAATTGTAAAATAAAAAAAGAATTTCATAACTGTCATATTCAGAAATTCCGAGGTATTTCCGATTAAACAAAACACAGACACAAGAATGTAGCAAGACGAAAAGATTACATCAACTTTGTTAATCAAGAACTTTGCAAATAATATAAGTAAAATGTTTAAATTAAGCTACAAATAAAATTTAAGTGTGAATGAGTATACCAGAATTTTTATTTAACATTTATGACAATTAAGACGAAGAATGATTTCCGATGGTTTCGTAAAATAAATTTTAACATACATTTAAATGTTCCTGCGATTTTTATTTTATGAACAGTTTAATCCAAACCATTGAAAGTATTTATTGTTCATATCCTACAGCTATTTTTGTAATTTTATCTAGGACTTCTTATATGTGGAGATGTTTTAATAGTTTAAGAAAGACTTTGGAAACGTTTAATGACAATTCAATTGCTTTTGTTTTAAACACCCTAATCGCTGTATTTCGAGTTGTGAGACTTTTAAGAGAATCTGTCTAACTAACCTAAAATTAAATATTTTTTACCACAAATTCCAGAATTTAAAGCACGACTTTTTACAGGAAATAGTAAAAGAATCATTAGTGTTCAGAGGAGGGGATAAAAAACGATTTCCCACTTATCAGTCATGGAATTTCCGCTCTTAAAACACATTTCCCATCTGCACTTTCATTTTTATTTCAGGGTAAAAAACAACAAGTTATTGCTTTTTAGAAAACTTGAACTCAATTATATTAAAATTAAAGCGTTGAAGATTTTTCACATACATATATTTGTTCATCAAACATGCCAAGTAAAAGGAAGAAAAGGTACTTTTTACAACGTAGAAAATTAGCTCAGCGTAAATTTTATTAGTAGGTGATGTATTTTCTGAAGAACAAATTTCGATACGATTTTAAGCCTCCAAGAGATTTCGCGTGCAGAATGAAGGACAACAAACGTGATATATTTTTTGCGACAACTGAAGCGTCTGTCTGTAAATAAACAAATCCAGTGTTAAATCATTTTTTAAATATTTTGTCAGTTATGGGATTTCTGACACACAAAATCACATTAAATTATTGTAGGTGTTTTCCTTAATATTAACCTTATTAAGGGTAGATGTTTACACGTGAAAGACTATTTTTTAATGTAATTTGTAGCGCATAATCACAACATTTAACTGACTGTTTTAACTCATATATAAAGATAGCTTATATATGAATATTATAGATTATCATCCAGGTAAAGACACATTTAAATATAATCCTGTTACATTTGAGTTAACACATACACTGTAAAAAAAAAAAAAAAAAAAAAAAAAAAAAAGGAAATACTACTGGCAATCGAGACGCCAGCAACATTTCTGTATTATAACGGGACATTTTCTCGGTAAATTACAGAAAATTTTCCGTTTTTTTTTAATTTAACGGAAATTTTTCTGTAATTTACAGGGGAAAAGTTCCGTTAAAATAGTACTGGCGTCTCGATTGGCAGTAGTATTTCCGTATTTTAGTCCTTTTTTTTCAGTGTATACCAACATCGTTTATTATTATTTTAAAATTTGGATAAACCTATAATTCATATTAATATATATATCATAATATATGTCACATTATAAGTATTAAAAGACATTATGACATAAATAAATGGATTTCTACCGTATGCACGCATATTTATTGCCCGAATACCGTTACGCTGAAAGTCATTATCGCTAACAAAAGTATTTCAGCGCGAAACTAAATTAACGAGAACAAGTTGCAGAAAAAGAAATATCTTCCTAAATTACTACTACAGCAAGGGAGGAACTTATTAATTAACAATAAATCGCAGAATTTCCCATGGTGCACTTTCTTCTGTACTGTTATTTCGTATCAGGAATTCTCGTTCTTCAGCAATAAGAAGGATTTTGAAGGTGTTTGATTTTTCTTGAATATAATACTTCTAAAGTGCACATGATTGAAAAAAAAAAAGAATATTCCGATGAAGGAAACAGTTCAAATGTATTTAATTAAAATTAAATCATAAATATGAATGTTGTAAAACTTTTAAATTTAAGGAAAACCACGATTTATAGAGGTAAAAATTGTTTCCTTTTTTGGACATAACGTTGATATAAAAAAGGGTACCTTGATTTATTCTAAGCAATAAGAAATTATTTACTATATTTTCATACATTTCCATACATTTTCCTCTTTGTATTTACAGTACAATCTAAAAAACAGACAGATAAGAAGATAATTTTTTAACTTACTTTTTTTTAAAATAAAGCAATAAGGCAAGTGTACTAGACTTATTTGTCATATTATTTAGAGTACTTTCAATACTTTCAATACTTTTAATAAAATATATAAACGGTAATTTAATGCAAAATGAAACATACTTTGACAGAAACAATATTTTGATGAAACAATATTTTGAAAGAAAATTTAACTCTTAGAGAAATTCATAGAAGGTTGCTAAAAAATTGATTTTTTTTCTTAAGTATATTTGTATATTCAAACAATACTTTTAATTTTCAAATAAACTGCTAAATATATCACACTTTCTGTGACTCTATATTATGCATTGAAATGTATTGATTTCAATAAATAGATTTATCTTTTGTGTTACGCTATCCAATATCGTAGATGGATTTTTTGTAAATGTTTTCTTAAAGTTTAGTGAAAACAAAGTTGAAATAAAAGTTTAGTAAAATAAAAGTTTGGTGAAATTCAATTGATATATATATATATTTACAAAAGTCCTGACATTGGTGTCATTATGAATTTTCAGAATTAAAACATGCATGAGCGGGGAAAATGTAAAAAAAAACCGTACACTTCTCTAAGCACTAGTTGCTCGTATACCAATCAGTAAAAATCCCATTAACTGGTTAAAAATTTGTGACGCAGGATTTCCCCTTATAGCCCAAAAAATTTTAAATACGGCTCTTAAAAATAATAATTTCAAATTTCGCGTGACGCTATGCTATTTATATATAAATGTATACAACTTATTATATTTCATCATTTTCTGTTTTGTTCAATTTATATTCTCAGGTGCAAATATTTTTTTGAACATGAAAAAATATATAAAATTTATTCACTAATGTTTTTTCATTCGCAACTGTCATAAATTCAAAAAATGGGTTTGGGATTTAATGATATCGAAATTCTAGTGGCTTTTTCATATGACTTTAAAAGGTTTGTTTTAACATTCAATAATTTTTTTTTCTAAAGTATATTTGTAAAGTCAAACAGTCCTTTTAATTTTCCAATACACTTTTAAATATATCACACTTTCTTTGAGCTTATATGTATTATGCATTGAAATGTACTGATTTAGATAAACTGATTTAGCTTTTGCATTACGCTATCCGAAATAGTAAATAAAATTATTGTAAATGTTTCCTTTGCGTTATGCTATGCACTTGCATACATTTCATTTAGTTTGGATACTATGATGCAAATGATAAGCCAGAAGTGGATCACCACTCAAAACGAATTAAATACACATTTTTAAGTTTTAGGCTTATCTGAGATATAATTTAAACTTTAATTATTATATATATGTATATATACGGTAATTTAACGCAAAAGGAAACATACTTTGACAGAAAATGTACCTCTTAAAGAAACGCACTGAAAAGTTATTAAAAATCCATTTTTGTCAGACTCTCCTGAAAAAAACTTCTCCACAACAAAAGAAAGTAATCATTCGAAGCAGCTTAATCCTTTATATACTGACTTAAGAATTCATGAAAATTTTATCTTCTAAAGCATTTTTCTTGAATTGTTTAAAATAAATTAGAAGATTCACATAATCATTTAATAAATTTTAGACGGATTTCAGGATTTAGAAGGATTAATTAAATTTGAATTTATAGGGATTTTGTGCAATATTTATAACAGCACTCAAACCTTTTATTTTAAATATTTCTCTTAGTATTTTGTAGAATTAAGAAATGTATAACTATAATGTTCTTACAATAGAAATATAGAAATTTTTCCGAATTCAAAAATCACCCCCCCCCCCCCCAGCCCCTCCAACACCAAGAAAGCTGAAAATATGCACAGTCAAAAGAAATCTTCCTTTCAAAAATAATTTTGTTTTGTGTAACCAATAATACTTTTGGAACAAGATAAAGTAATGTATGTATAACTCATTCTGAACTGTATTTCAACTAATCCATGTATTAAATGAATTTTATAACAAGTTATTTTAATGGTACTTATAAGTACCTTAAAATACTACACTTATAAGTACCAGTCAGTAGATAAAGGGTTAATACGCAGTTTACAGTGAAGGGTTTTACTCAATCAGATTTCCTTCCAGGTTTTTAGTGAAAGGAAAGCCAAGGATATCACAAAATCTTTACAGAGAAGCAAGATAAGATCGAGTTCAGTTTCTCTTGAATCCTTCATAATCGCAAAAAAGGAACGCTTTAACAGTTAGGATCGGTTGAATGACGGAAAGAGAACCATGTTTGTTCAGAGTTAATGCTTTCGCTAAAGTTGTAAAACATTCAAAAAATCATTTATTTTTTAAACTAAAAATTCTATACATAAAAAAAAATCTTGCTAAAAAAAGCGTCTAAAAGCATTTTTTTGTGTCGTCTTCCAAAGCATCAATATCGTTTTCAAAATAATTAAATATGTTTTCCTCTCAGTCTTTCTAAACTGAACCAGTTTATACTATGGAAAACGTGTGGGCAGTCAAAAAAAGAAAAATATCCCATGCATTTTAATCAGCAAATTGCTCCAAAAAAATGAAAAACGGAAATAGCAACTTTATTGGAAGTTATGTCTTCTTCCAATTTATGTTTTAAAATAAGCTTAAGATCGACTTCAAACTGAAAGTGCACCGAACTCGTCATTTGTCAATATGAAAATTCTACAATTTTGACATCTTATTTGAATTTTTCCGCATATTGTTCCATAGGATGCCAAAGCAAAAGTCATTCTGTCAAGAAGTTTAGGAATTATTAAAGTTTAAAGTTGCGAACTCAAAATGTTAAATTCATTTGTAATCGTTATAAAAGAAATTGCTATGCTATAAGTTTTTGAAAACTCAAAATCTACTTGAGAGAAGGAGCTGTAATTTTATTTTAATTCCCATATTTGAAGCTTCTAAGAGTCGATTTCTGTTAAAAATACATGCGTTATAATTGATCTTTTTCCCGACTTTTTTAATATATACTTTTACTTTTTTCTATCTATAATAGAAGAAAGTACTGTAATCGATATTTCTTTCGACTACCGGTTTCCGTCGATTTACACGTTTTACGGGTCAGAGATCCCGAAAAACATGTTTTTACAAAATATACATTTTGTAAAAACATGTATTTCGGGATCTCTTTCCCGATCCTTTCGTCGGTCTTTTCATCCATCTGTATCATTGAAAAGCTATGAATTTTTGCATAGAGTTGAATCGAATTTCTTATATATGTTTTTAGGCGGGGCCAGCAGGTCCTACTTGATTTTGGGGATATACATCAGGCAGGGGGGTATTGTAATAGCTAATTTTGTGCTTATATTTTAATGTGCTTTGAAAGAAGACGTAATTTTCAATCGAATGTCTGTTTCTGATTTTTCTGTGACAATGTAGAGAATCAAGCGCATAGGGGTGTTTTGTTTAATTAGGGTTTCGTTCATCTGACGAAACCCTATTCGTCTCGCTTCTCTGTCTGTTCGTCCGTCACAGAGCCCGTTCTCAGAAACTACACATGTTGGAGACTTGAAATTTTGCATACTTATAGATGAAAACCACACATCATACGACAAATCATAAAATTTTGAAAAAGTCGCACATTTAACCCTTTGGTCTCCCACATGTGTATTTTAAACAATTCTTTCTATGTGAGCACCTAATTAGGTTGGAGGCGTGAGATTTTGCATACTTATAGCTGAGCACCTCGCGTCAAACGACAAATCATAAAATTTTCAAAAAGTCGTACATTTAACCTTTTGGGGCTCCTACATGTGTATTTTAAACAATTCTTTCTAAGTGACACCCTATTTAGATTCGAGGCGTGAAATTTTGCATATATATAGCTGAACACCATCATGCGACAAATCATAAAAATTTGAAAAAGTCGTACATTTAACCCTTTGGGCTCCCACATGCGTATTTTAAGCAATTCTTTCTAACTGAGCCCCTTATTAAATTGGAGATTTGAAATTTTGCATACTTATAGCAGAACCCCTGAGGCCAGGCGATAAATCATAAAATCTTGAAAAAGTCTCACGTTTAACCCTTTGAGCTACCACATATGTATTTTAAGCAATTCTTTCTAAGAGAGTTCCTAATTAAGTTGGAGACATGAATTTTTGCATACGTATAGCTGAATACCACAGACCACACGACAAATAATAAAATTTTCAAAAAGTCTTATATTATTTACTCCTCCGTGCTCTAACTTGTATATTTTAAGCAATTTTTCTAACTTCCGCCCTTTTCACCCGGGGAACACTTTTTCAACTTTTGCCGACACCCCTTTGACCATTCTTTCATATTATGCACCATAGCCTTACACATTTTAGTTTCACTTTTTACCGCCAGGGGCGCCTACTTACCTCGGGTGCTATGGGCCTAATCCCTTCGACTTATATATATACGGATAGTATGTAAAACGAAGTTTCGTTCGGATAGAGGTTTATTTAGAATAGAATGCGCCCCTGGTTGCGAAATTTAGAACTAACAGATTTTTCAAAAGGATAAAGTGTTTTGAAAGGAATATTAAACGAAACCCTCTGTGCGATCTGTGATCTGACTTACCCGCTTGTTTTTATTTTGTTTTGGCCGACAGTTAAATTTTTCTTTTTTTAATTCTTATTTTTCGACAAACATGGCTTCTAAGAAAATCTTTTGCATTTTTATTTTTAAAATTTCTTTCAAAATTAAAAAAAAACAATAATGTAATTTTTCTGCAAGGAAAAAAAAATACTTTAACAGGTTTCTATAGTTTGTTTCAAATTTTTAAACACTTTTTTATTTGTTGCAAAACAAACATTATTGAATATCAATGCCTACCACTGTGTCTTATGAGGACAGCAACAAATCATTTCCTTGCTCTTATCTTCCTGATGATCGGATTAATTTTAATTTATTCAATTTTGTTGTTTGAAGATTTTCTAATCTAATGGTCATCTGCGTTTGAAAATGTGTTCTAAATTGCTTTCTAGAAAAATACAAAGTTATCTTAATTAACAGACTTTATAACAACACCAAATTTTATAATTAAGCTTTTGAAAACTTACTCGGGGATATGAATTTCAAGAAACAAATTAGTACTATTTACTAGAAAAGTTGCAGTTAAGGAAAAATTTGGCACGGTAGTTCTCGAAAACGCTCTTAAAACAAACATTATTGAGTATCAATGCCTACCACTGTGTCTTATGAGGACAGCAACAAATCATTTTCTTGTTCTTATCTGTCTGATGATCGGATTAATTTTAATTTATTCAATTTTGTTGTTTGAAGATTTTCTAATCTAATGGTCATCTGCGTGAAAATGTGTTCTAAATTGCTTTCTAGAAAAATACAAAGTTATCTTAACTAATAGACTTTATAACTGCACCAAATTTTATAATTAAGCTTTTGAAAACTTACACGGGGACATGAATTTCAAGAAGCAAATTAGTACCATTTAGTAGAAAAGTTGCAGTTAAGGAAAAAATTGGCACGGCAGTTCTCGAAAACGCTCAGATATCAACATTAATTGCAAGTAACATTGATTGCGCAATTTTATTATGTTTACGTGACACCAGTACTACCCGTTTTCCTTCAAACATATTAAACGACCAATTGATTTGAATGACTGACGAAATGGGCTTAGTATGCATTCAGCCTAATATCGATCGAATGTACCAAAATGCATTAAGGCTTTGGAACTGGATTTTAATTACTATTTAGGGTGAAATTAAAACCTGTATGCCTTCAAAAGTTTGAATATAAAATATGAGCGTATTCTATTCATAAAGTTTATTTACAGATGACATCTAAATTCCAAAAGATCTCGTTTATGAAAGTTAAAATAAATCTACGATGTAAATAAGAAAACTGCAGTAGCTATTTAAATGTTTTACTGTTTTAATGTGTGTTTAATGAAGCTATAAAGATATACAAGATATTGATATTATTTTTAACCCTTAATCCCTCTCTTTGGGTCCCAATGATTATCGCGCCTATACTTTTAAATATACAAAAATTTGAAGAATCGATTTAAGAGTTAAGATACATTTATCAGGAACCTTCGCATTCAGGATCTTGTGATGATAGCATATGTATTTTTATGTTAATCATTTTCTCTAAATTTCAATTAAAACTCACATTTAATTAATTATTTTATCATAAATTTCATTTTCTCTCTAGTTCTAACCCATAATAGCATAGTTTCGTTTTCAAGACGTTAAAAAAATACTTATTTCGTTGTAAAACGTTATTCGGTGACATAATAAATTCGAAAATATGTCTCGTTGATTCGATTATTTTTCAACCGTAAAATTAACTGCATTTTCAGCGCAATAAAAGCCGTTTTGAAGACTTTGTTCAAAGTCGCAATGGGTCTCCAATACTGTCATTAGTTTTAGTATTTTTTTTTGGCATTTTAACGCCATAAATAAAAGTTTAAAAATAAGAAGATGTGCGCAATACTGTCTTCTTCATTTTACTATTTTGCAAGGGCATTTCAATGCCATAAAAATCGTTTAAAAATAGAGGAAAAAATGAGTTAAGGAAAACATTAAGGAAAATGGAGGAATATTTCAAATAAAGGAATAAAATAATGAAAATTTTAGATTATTAATATACAGGGTGGTTATTAATTAATGTGAGGTGATCATAACCCTTTAGCGTGTAAAGTATTGGACGAAACATAACAAAATTCGATTAACATGCAGTAGACCATAGGATTTTGAATTTAAAAAAAATCACCACCAGGGGCAATTTTGGCGCTTTCTACTGACTAAAATGCATTAATTTGCATAAAATCCGTTCTGTGTAGCGATAATGAGTATAAAAGGAAAGACTGGGAGACTTCTCATCACAATGAGACCAACTGCTTTGCGATGGCTCTTACCTTACGGGACAGTACTTTGCTAGACAAGCTGTATTATCAATGGAACGAGAATTGGAATGCTGCTCTTTATGAATTTCGCCAATTAAAGACAATGCTAAAAGGACCGATGAGCATAACAAACTACGAAAGATGTGTCAAGGATTCGAAACTACAGGGATTCTAGCACGGCAACCAGGACAAGGACGCAAAGTGACTAGCCAGCAACAAGTTGACGAATTTGCAACTGCTATAGTCGAACAGGAGATGGAAAATGCGCAGGGTACCAGCAGTGCTTGGGCAGCACACGCAGATCCCATACTCAACGTTGAGGAAGATCCTGCATCACATGTTACAGTTTTAGCCGTACAAAATCTCTTCTGTTCAAGAATTTCTCCCTTTAGCACGCATGCAAGTAGATATTACATGGCCGTGGCAGATTTTATGGAGTAATGCAGCGCACTTTCATTTGAACGGTGGCATTATCACCCGCAACTGCCGCATTTGGGCTACGAATAATCCTCACACTTCTATGCAAGAGCCTCTCCAATCGCCAAAAGTCACAGTGTGGTGTGGCTTTACAGCATCCTTTATCATCGGTCCTTACTTTTATGAAGAAAATGGAGTAAGTGGACCAGTGAGCTGTACCATTACTGCAGATATGCTACAGAACTTCACGATTCCACAACTACAGCAGCGAGGATGTCTCGATCCGACCATACTCACACAGGATGGTGCACCACCTCACACTGGACTGTACACTAAGTCCGATGTGGGTGTTGCCGCAACACACGTTGTACTCGGCATAGAGTGTGTTGCGGCAACATTTTTCTGAGAACAGTATCATTAGTAGTGCATTTCCTATGGCATGTCCACCGAGGTCGCCTGATATCAATCCTTGTGATTTTTGGTTGTGGGGTTTCTTAAAGATGTTGTTTATCAAGGGCATGACACCGATATCGCAACGTTGAAAGATCGAATAACGGTGCAAGTGAGGCAAATCAACTCTGATATGCTGCGAGCGGCAGTAGAAAACGTCGTGCATCGTATGCTGTTCTTGGATTATGCCAGTGGTGCTCATATTGAACCTAATTTGTAAATAAAAAACCTCTATTGTAAATAAAATTGATGTGTACTGTATTTTTTGGCATTTAATAATTCAATATTAACACTAATACCCTTTCGCAGCGCCAAAATGGCTCCTAGTGGCGAATTTTGAAACTATTTTTTAAAGAATTCAAAATCCCATGGTCTACTATGCATGCTCATCAAATTTGGTTATGTTTCGTCCAATAATTTACTCGCCAGAGGGCTCTGAACACCTCACTTTAATTATTAACAATCCTGTAATATGAGCTTTTCCAGTGAATTTCCTTTCTTTTTCTTTTTAATACTGATGAATAGCAAGTTTTCTATTAAAAAAAAAAAAAAAAAAAAAAAAAAAGATATTGCAAAATCATCTCTGAGAATTTCCGCTTTCCATAGCGACAGAGATAATTTATTAATAATCAGTTAGTATTTTTTCAGTAAACATGAAAAAATATATATTTGTTTCAAATAATGATTTTCATTTTAATAAAGATTATTAAAAAGGTATTTAAAATATCTTTTAAAAATTCGTTACAATACATCCATCATAATAGATAGAGTTCATTAGATAAATTATGTCACATAAAAACAAAGCAAATGTTGCTATTCTTTTTTCTTAATTTATAGTTTATATATGTAGGAAGGTGATGTGCAAAGCGTTAATTTATTGAAGTATTGAACTAATAACTGAATCCTGAAATCATTCAAATTTTAATTTAATTTCTTAAAGACAATTTTACAATGCTTTATAACTAGTTTCTTCAAACATACAAGGGCTAACACTTAAAAAATATATTCTGTAGAATATTCTAATTAGGCCTAATATAAACAACTGCTTTATTAACATCTCCGTGTAAATGATCAATAAATGATGGGAAAATAAGAAACCGTCTATTCTCTAATTTTCATAGTCTAAAGTCCTTGCACCCGTGATCCGTGAATTTTTATATTTCACGCGTTCAAATCATAGACAATAATGAATATTAGCGAGTTCGTTTATTTGATTACGTACATCATAGCTGGTGAACTGCGTGATTCTACCTAAATTCAAATCCGACAGGTCGGTCATCCTAACTTAATGGCGTCTTCACATCAACATATTGGTCTGTTCTATATTCATGTTCACACAGCTAAATTTAGAATTTTTTTTCTTTTTCGGGAAATTTTGATTACACGTTAAGCACATGAACTCGTACACTTAATCTACGATAACTTATCCAGGAGTTTAACCCATAAGCCATGGCTTCATATATTCAGCTCCGGTTGACTTCTATACTGGACCTTCATGATCTCCTATTATTTCTACTTTATACCGATCGTGATTCTTGGCTTCAGTTATCTCATATGGCCCAAATTATTTTTATTTAAGTTTCGTAAATTTGCCAAACTCTTTATTGCGATGATATCCCGTACTTCGTATTTTCTTGACTGTTTTATTTTTGTTATAAACTGCACCTTGTTTTCTTCTTGTATTTTGTGTATATTGTTCTTCGCGTCTTCTCTCATGGCTTCGCGTTCCTCCATAATTCTCTCGATACATTCTTCATCCAAAATGTTTTGATGTTGTGTATGTCACTTTCATTTTAACTCCTGTCATTAACTCAAACGGACTATACTGGGGTGCTTCGCGTTATTAATGCTATTGATAATTCTTTGTAGTTTTGGCACATACTTATACCAATTGGATTCGCCATCAGATGCCTCAGATTGAACTAATGATTTGCCTGTAGATCTTTTGCGTTATTATTTTTGTTTTCTTTAATATTTCTTGCAGTATTTCTAATAGGATCACCTATTATTTTCTGATAAGAATTGTTTTTCAACTTTTCCTTTCTAACCGTTTTTCTTTTTTTCTTTTAGGCTTTCTCGTGCTATTGTTTATTCTTTTGAAATTGCTTTTATCTGATGTTCTGTTTCATTTTCTGTTTCTTGTTCGGTGCCATTTACGGATCTCTCCAATTTAGCAATGACTACTTTCTTACCGATTTCTTTTCCCTTAGTCTGGATTACTGTGCCATAAAAACTGAGTAACTCCGACTAATTATCCCATCTTCCAACCACTGTTGTACTTGATTATTGATGGTCCCCTGCTCAACTAGAGGGTATGTGCTTGGACGTCCGTACATAGTTTTTCAACTTTCAGTAGTATTTTCATGTTTAATCCTGTATGTTTTGCTTTATTCTGTTTGTTCGGTTTCATTAATTCTTGTATCTTTTTTTTGTTAGCTATCTTCGCAATATGAGTAAAATCCACTTCGGCGTTTACGTAATCGTTATTAACCATATATTCTCAATACCGATTATTGCTGCTTGCATTCGATGTGGCTATATCATCTGTTTTGGAAGGAACGTCTTTAACTTTTATGTATCATACTCGTACTGTGTTGTCACTTATTATTCTAACAACATCTTTTACTATTCTGACTAGGGAACATACCCAACTATCAGTTCTGGATTTTAACGAGAGTGGTATCATTCTAAAGCTCTTGTCACGAGCTTCAAGAAATGTATAAGAACTATACTCCTGAACCCAACAATTCACAAGATATAGACTTTTTTCTGTTTCGGAAAAACAAACAAATTAGGGAAAACTGCGCCAGATTCCTTCAACAGCTATCGATAGCAGAAATTTCTTCTTTTAATAAAACACAAGCTTTTTAACCCGTTGAACGCACGGGAGTTCATGAATTTAATTCTAAAACCAAAAATAAAAGTAAATGTTTGCCAAATTATCATGTTGCTATGGCAGCAGACGATAAAACGATATCTTTGGAATAAGGGAATGATTAGAATAAAAAGTTTTGTTGATGTTTGTGATAAAATATTTTCTTTATTTAAAAAAAATTAATGTATGTATATCTCACATTACAGTAAACATTTAGAAATAGTTAGAACTCACACGATTACGGGTTGGACATAAAAAAGGGAAAAATTCGTCAAGAACATAAATTAAAAAAAATCTATTTAAAAATTTTCGATTTTTTTTTTCCAAATCGTTCATGGGCCCCCTACTAGAAACCCGCATGTCAAATTTCGTAGCCCTTTGCCCTGTGGTTTCCGAGTTTTTGAGGTTACAGAGATACGCGCTCCGATTTTAATAGGGTAGATGATAGTGCAATTTTACGTAGGGTCAGATGGGGTAATTATGACCGCCGTCATACTTGAGATAACTGTGATGGTAAAATTTTGTTTCAAGCTTAGATATTAACCTCATAATGTATATTTCATATTAGGTATTCTTTATTACTAGTCTGAAGCTTTTTTGAGATCAAAATAGCAATTTGAAACTAAGTCTATAAAATTTTTGTTAAACGGATTTGTTACTTTGGAGTTCAAAGTGGTCATAATTACCCCAAACATATGTGTATTGGCAAGTATAAATAGAAGATATAGTGGTCTTAATTAACCCAAACTTATGTGAATGTGAGTTTTTGGTGGGGTAGTTATAACCACCCTTTTAACTTTAAAAGAAAAACAGCTATGATAATTAAAACTTTTAAAATGTGTTCTTAAAGGATCAAAGTTACTTCCTATGTACTAAAAACAGCACTTTTTTAAATAGAAATAAGCAAAAAAAAATAGCAAAGTTGAAAATGTAAAAAGTGGTCATAATTACCCCTCCTGACTATTACATTGTTGAAAACACAAGTGTTTCCAACATTAGGCACGAATGATGTAGGTCATTATTGTTTTTAGTCAGCGCAGGTTTGTTTCGCAAGAGTGAAACATACATGTTTTACTAATCGGAAGACTCAATCCGTATTTCACATTAACGACTTCACAGGAATTATACTGTCGCATTGCATCGAAAAAGGTTAAAAGAACTTGTTGTGACCAAGTGAATGAATCAGCCCAAAGAACTGTTGGCCAAGTGATGAATTTTAGTACGCCTTCTATTGTAATAGTGTTAACATGGCAAAAAATACTTCGATGAGTTTTTGAATATTCTCCTATTTTCTTCACCACGTACTTGTAGTCTTCAAAAAACAAGTAGCTGAATGTATTAATCGATTTCATAGATGAACCTAGTGTTCTGATGTTCATTGTCCTCCGTTTGACCATTTCAAATGTCCAGTACAAGGAAAGCGTTGTCATTGCCATTCTATCATGAAACATTACCGTGGAAATCACTATCATGATTAATTATAAGACAAAATTCTTACCTTCAATAGCTTTTGGAAAAATCTCATGCTGTTTTTTCCTTCTTTATTTCTCTATTTCCAAAACAGAAAAGGTCCAACACCTCGTGAACCATTGGATTCGGAGTATAGTTCCTATACATTTCTTGATTCTCGTGTCAAAAGCTCTTTAACGATACCACTCTCGTAAAAATCCAGAACTGACAGTTGGGGATGTTCTCTATTTAGAGTTAAGATTTCAATTGCTTTTCTACCTATTATTAAATCATAATCAGTCTGTTGTACCAAATAAAATTTATCCTGCGCTTCTATTTCGTCCACACAGACTTTATACAAAAAAACCCCACCCTGGCTTAATCATTTTTCCATCTATGCCCTAGATAGATATATTGTTACGATATTGAAAATAATACTTTTTATATAATCTTAATCGTGGGTTTCTGACTCATTTCTCTAGCTATTATTGGGTGTAGTAAAAAGTTTTAAAGCGTTTTTCAGAGAAATGAATATTCAATTAAGAACTGAGAATAATATCTTTATTCATAAAAATAATTTGAATTCTTATCTAACACCTTCCGCCATCGGTCGGGTAGTTGACGAAAGCCAGAAGTGTAGAATGATTCATCTTTTGACGTGATGAAGTCGTCATCCCAATTTCGCACTTTGTCCACTGTCCGGATGTGTACAGAAGGCAAGTCATTCTGCATCGACCGAAACAAACGTTAGTCCGAAGGGGCTATATCGGGACTATACGCCGGGTGTTCCAAAACTCCCCAGCCAAGAGTTACTAACGCGTTCTTGACTGGTTTTGCAACATGAGAACTGGCGTTGTCATGGAGCAATTTCACGGCGCGCAAACCTTTGCCAGTAAATGGACGTTTCCGACAGATTTCCTGGTTGAATTGAAGCAATTGTTGCTTGTACCGTTCAGCAGTTACACTAACACCAGGCTCCAACAGTTCGTAATGGAGCACGCCCTTCATATCCCACCAGATGCAGAGGACAACTTTTTTGCAGTGAATGGCTCGTTTCGGCGTTGATGTTGTTGCTCCGCAGGGATTCAACCAATATTATTTGCATTTCGGATTGTCATAACATATTCATGTTTCATTTTCCGTCACGATTTTAAACAAGAAAGATTTTTTCTGTTGCCTGTTTAGCAGATTTATGCACTTCAAGACACGTTCATCCTTGTTCCTGTGGCACAATGCATATGGTACCCATTTTCCTGCCTTCTGATTCTTTCCCATTGCGTGTAAACGATTACAAATCGTTTTTTGTGATACTTCTAATTGTTCAGCAAGTTCTTTTTGCGTCTGAGATGCATCTTTATCAAGTAGTGCTTGCAAATCCTCATGACTAGCCTTCAGTGGGGCACAGCTACGTTCTCGATCGCTAACATCAAAATCGCCAATTTGAAAACGTCGAAACCAAAATTCACATGTGCTTTTCGATACAATTTTCTCTCCAAGAGCAGTAGAGATTGATTGATATGCTTTTGAAGTACTTTTTCCTTGGTGAAATTCGTAACGAATGCAGTGACGAATAAATGAATTATCTTATGACATCTTTCACCTTAAAAATTTCAACTTTACTTTCACTTTTCTCCCAGATTCTGCGTCGATTTGAAAACGCTGACCAGGTTCTTATCATATGACACAAACTCGGTCGACTAATTGGTGTGCTATTTCCCAGTAAACGTAAGACAAAATTCGCTTTAAAACCTCTTACTACACCCAATATATTACTCACGTTTATTGCCATTAGATTAATTAAGTGGATTACCCATTATTACATGTCAATGGTCAAATATAGACTAACATCACTAGAATTATAATATTTCTTTATCAGTCTAAGTGATTCATATTGCTTAACTGGACTTATCCTATATCATATCGGTATGTCCTATTGAAAAATCATGTATCTGTGTTTTTTTTAATCTCGGACTTTTTTTCGCGATATTTTTGTTCCAATTCAACTCTCCATTTTTTTTATCAAAATGTTTTTCATTACTAACTTTTAAATAAACATTAAAAAAGTTTTTTTTTGAAATATTCAGTTCTTTTTTTTTAATATTTTGTTAAAATGTTATTGCAAATATCTTTTAACACTAGAGCGCTCGGAAATTTGACTCAAGTTTCATAAAAATATTTCACACCAGAAAGTTGATTTAAAATTATGTAACTGATTTATTTAACGTGATTCTGCGTTTTTTAAATTTAACTTATTTTATGAAAAATTTTCTGGCTTCAACTGACATTTAATAATATGGTGGGAGTCGAATCGACTCCTTCCGGGCGTTCTAGTGTTAAATATTTTTTTTTATTCGTCATAATATGTGGATCCCTGGCAATCCATATATACTCATATAGCTTTACCATTTTTACGAAAAGGGAGACAAACTAATAAATAAGTACAATAATTAAAAAAGTATATACTCTTTCTTTTGACTCCATAATTAAAAGTTCACAAGCGGGGAGGACCGAGCTAAGCTCGGTCAAAATTAGATTTGTGTTCAACACGATATAATCTTCTCTGCATTGTTTCTATAAAGCATGTTATTTTATAACAGTATTATTTACCAAAACAATCAATAGGGCTATGTACGTACATGTTTCTAAATTTTAGATTCTTTACATACTTGCTACGAAAGGATATCAGTCCAAATTACATTTTTCGCTCAACTGTGATTGGTTTAACAACGTATCTCGAGTCCTATTAAAAATTAAAATTCTGAAAGCTTATTTTTTCGCCAAATATAGCCAAATTTGTTGACATTCTTTCAGTTGGCGCCAAGTATGTGTTTTGACATTTGTGATCTTAAAAGTTTATTTTTCGACCAGATGTCGCAAATATTTCGCCAACTTTGCAGTTTTATCAAAATTGTTTGTTCCGTTTTTTAGATACAATTAGCTTAACCCTGCCCATTGTGACCCAAAATATTCTTGAATATGCGACTATATATACTTGAATATGCGACGATATATACTAATCGAATGTTCTTCAATATGCGACCTATCCCAATGCTATTCTTGTGCCCGAAAATGACATAATACAAACTTTAGTCAAAATTGTTAGAGCAGTTTTCTAGATAAATAAACTTGACCCGAAGTGACCCACTAATCTAAATTTCTCGAACATGTGACCTAGCCCAATGATCTTCTCGTGCCCGGAAACGGTACAAAACAAATTTTTGTCAAAATTGTTTGTTCTGCTTTTTAGATATAATTAGCTTGACCTTGACCCATTGTGACGCAAAATGACCCACTTATCGAATGATCTTGAATATGCGACCTAGCCCAGTGGTTTTCTTGTGCCTGAAAACGATAGAATACAAAATTTAGTCAAAATCGTCAGAGCCGTTTTCTAGATAAAATTAGTTTGACCCATAGTGACACAAAATTTACCCACTAATCGAATTTTCTCTAACATGTGACTTAGTCCAATAGTCTTCTCGTAATCCAAAACGATAAAATACAAAATTTAGCAAAAATGTTAGAACAGTTTTTTAGATAAAGTTTGCTTGACCCATAGTTACCCAAATGTGACCCACCAATCAAAATTTCTCGAACATGTGACCTAGACCAATAGTTTTCGAGTGCAAAAAAATGGTTGGATACAAAATTTAGTTCAAATCGATTAAGTCGTTTTTTAGATATAATTAGCTTGACCCTGACCCATTATGACCCAAAATGACCCACTAATCGAATTTTCTCGAGACATGTGACTTAGCCCAATGGTCAGCGGCCGCCCCTCCGGGTGGTTCCGATCCGACCCCTTGAGTGGGGGAGGCGACCGGAAGCTCGGCAGAGTTCGTTGTGCACGAATGCGAGGGGGCCGGATGGGGACGATTCGCCACCTCCTCGAGAGACCTGCGGTCGACAGGCCAAGGGTCCGGTGGCCACGGGTAACGGACGTTGTGCATAGGGCCGTAGCCCGCTTCGGTGTGTACCAAAGGTGCGGTCCTCCGGCACCCGGGTTCTCTGGGCAAGCCGGGTAGCGACGTTCCATAGGTCGATCCCGGTGCCGGTCTAAGGGCCGGACGGTGTCGCCGGGCAAAGACTAGCTAAGGCGATAGGACCCCATCCACCTATTGACTAAGAGGGAGCCTGAAGTATGAGTGAGGGCTTTGTAGTGGAAAGTCCTCGGTGCTCGCTAGTGACGACGGGGCTCGCGGGAACGCCATGCAGGGACTCCCGGAGCAACCGAAGGGCGAGGGTTACGGACAGCGCCCAAGTTACTTTATGACTTGGGTGGCTCATCCCTCCGAGGACCTCAGCTGGAGCAGTTGGGAGCCGACCCTCAGGGTGGTAGGGTTTGGCGGTGCCCCCGTCGACCAAGGAGCGGTCGCGTGGGGGGGCCAGTGTGGCTCTGGTTGCTCCATGTCGTGCCGTGACCCTTGGGAGGGGGTCGGCCGGCAGGTCCACCATCGAACGCTATTCCCGCAGGGAAACGGGCCGGAGGCTCGCCGGTAACGCGGCGGCTCATCGTGCCTCAGGTGAACTCTTGGTCCGATCCAGGTCCTACGTGTCTATGCGGTACCGGAGTTTGCCTCGCCTGGTGATGAGGACCTAGAGGTGTCTCCACCTAACTTTCGAACGCACTAACAAAGGTAGCGGTCGGTCACTGCACGGGGTCAGGGGTCTTCGGGCCTGGGTACCCTCGACGGCCGTGAGGTAAGGTAGTGGCGGGCGGGCTTCTGTCGGCCTCCGCTGGCTTCTCCGTCCTAGGATGGAGTCGAGTCGGTGGGGGCTGGCGGGACTCCGTTCCGTCCGACCCCCTAGCGAGGCGGAGTCTATTCCGTCTAGGTGGAGCTTTCCGTGCCCGCCTAGGGTCGCTAACGGCACCTAGTCTGGGCCAACTGGCTCCCGGCGTGATCCGCGAGGGGTTCCGTCGGTTGAGCCGGGTGGACTGGGCGAAAAGCCAGGAGCTGGGTCGCTTTACGGCCGGAGGGATTTTCCCCGTCCTCCCTGGTTTTCAAGCTAGGGGCTCCTCACTGACTTTCCGATCGGCTGGCCCACAAAAATGTCTCTGCCGGAAAATGGTATCTGATCTTGGGGGCCTGTCCGTAAATTAAATTCGGGTCGGGAAGCCTCGGTTCAGTCCGTGGGCCCAGCGTCTTTATAGGCGTCTGGTTCCTGCGATGGCTTGCGGGGTCTTCCGGCTCGAGTAACCAAGTTTAGGGACCACTTGGTTTTTCTAGCTGGGTGGTGAGGACTGTCGTAGCGGCCGTTCGTCTCTTCTTGGGAATAGCCGTCACCGTGTGCGCTGGGCAGCGGTGTCGGTTTGACCGGAGTTGGCGTGGGGTTCCGCTCTGTTGGAGCTTGTCTGGCGGCGACCTTCGGGACGCGCCGCGGGGCTTGTTTCACGGGTGGTTCCTTGCGTTGACAAATGGGCCTGAAAAGGGCCTGGGACCGGAAGATGAACCCCTCATCTTAGCCCAATGGTCATCTCATGACCAGAAACGGTATATTACAAAATTTCGCCAAAATCGTTCAAGCCGTTTTCTAGATAAACATAGCTTGACCCACGGTGACCCAAAAATGACCCACTAATCGAATTTTCACGAACATGTGACTTAGCCCAATGGTCTTCTCGTAATCCAAAACTGTAAAATATAGAGTTTAGTGAAAATCGTTAGAGCCGTTTTTTAGATAGAAATAGCTTGACCAACAGTGACCTAAAAATGACCCGCAAATTGAAATTTCTCGAACATGTGACCTAGCCCAATAGTCTTCTCGTACCCGAAAACGTTTGGATACAAAATTTAGTTAAAATCGATGGAGCCGTTCTTTAGATATTATTAGCTTGACCCTGACCCATTATGACTCAAAATGGCCCACTAATAGAATTTTCTCGAGCATGCGACTTAGCCCAATGGTCATCTCATGCCTAGAAATGATATATTACAAAATTTTGTGAAAATGTCTTGAGCCGTTGTTTAGATATAATTAGCTTGGCCCTGACCCATAATGACCCATAATGACCAACTAATCGAATTTTCTCGAACTCGTGACCCATCCTAATGGTCTTTTTGTGCCCGAAAACGATAGATGTCAATATCTTTCAAGCTGTTTTCTAGATAAACATAGCTTGATTCGATTAGTGGGTCATTTAGTAACATAGAAAATTCGATTAGTGGGTCATTTTTCGGGTCACCCACCGTGACCCGAAAAATGACCCACTAATCGAATTTTCTCCAACTTGTGACTTAACCCAATGGTCTTCTCGTAATCCAAAACTATAAAATATAGAGTTTAGTGAAAATCGTTAGAGCCGTTTTTAGATGGAAATAGCTTGACCCACAGTGACCCAAAAAAGACCCACAAATCGAAATTTCTCGAACATGTGACCTAGCCCAATAGTCTTCTCGTACCCGAAAACGGTTGGATATAGAATTTAGTCAAAATCGATTGAGCCGCTCTTTAAATATAATTAGCTTGACCTTGACCAATTATGACCCAAAATGACCTACTAATCTAATTTTCTCGATCACGTGACCCACCCCAATGATCTTTTCGTGCCCGAAAACGGTAGGGTGCAAAATTTCGTCAAAATCGTTAGAGCCGTTTTCAAGATAAAATTTACATACTCACACACACACACACACACAATTTTTGTTCGCATTATAGTATAAGATAATTCTAGTAGTCATATGCATGTATGATGTAGAATTATATGAACAGATGCAAGCAACTTTTGACTCCTCTATAACTCTGATAATAAATGAGATTTTTACTTGACTAATTTAATAAGATGATCATAATTTAAATTAATATTAAAATTCTACAGACTTAATTTAGTAGTTTCTAGGGTAAGGGTCTTGACCTTGTGGACCAGTGGACACCAGAATACCACTAATTGAGAATAGCAAAAATTGTTTATTGTTTAATTTTCACTTAATTTTAAACAATTGGTACAAAATTTGATCAAAAGTCACATTTAACAGCACATTAACCCTCTAATTCCCACTATAAGAAATTGCGATTGAAAAAAAAAATTGTCTTATTTATACTGCTGTGTGTCAAATAAAATAAAAATATGAAAAAAAATCAGATTTTATTATATTTCAAACGATTTCTGCATGGGATCATATATGCTACCATGGGCAGAGTAGGAAGAAAAATGAAGAATTTTACCATATTTCAAAAGTATTTTATTTTGTGAAGATAATTATATTTTCACATGTGGTATGACCTAAAACAATGTCTTTCTTTGTTTATATATGTACACTGGTTTCCAAAAATTAAGGAAAAACAACAAAAGTTGCGATTACTCAAAATCTTACAAGTAGATTTTAATAAAACTCAGACACAATTTACAACACATAATAAGGTATAAAATAACAGTAAAAGAAATTACCAGACGATTGTGGTGTTTCAGAAATTAATATAATTATAAAATAAACAAAATAAATGTCTCAGTTTGGTATAGGAACAGTACCTTTAATATGGAGTATGATCACTAGGGTGGGTCGAAAAAAAGAAATTTTTGATTTTCGTGACGCTTTAGTGCGGAAAAGTTGCCTATTGTAATAAGAAGAAAAACGGCATAAAAATTTGTAGAATCGGTTATCATCTTCCATTCGCGCTTCGTACTTAAAATTGATGAAAAATTGCAAAAATCGCGACTTTTTTCTAATTTTTTAAGTTAATTAAAACTTTAAAAATAAACACGCTTTAGCTTTTTATGCTTGTTTCATGGCTTATATAACCTAAATAAATTAAATTCCGATCAATAATCCGATTTTCTTTGTTCGCGCAAGAACTTAGAAAAAGCATAAATTTACCAATTTTTCGCAATTTTCACCGTGCAACCCTTAGTCCATTTTGCTAAAACAAAACTACACAGAACACACCACGTAGTGGTGGTTGCACGTTGAGTTCCACCCACATCCTACCCAACCAACCGTCCAATTGAAGAGTGTGGTATTTATATTATATTAAAAAGATCACATGCATGTCAATGTGTAATTCTAATTAAATGCTTATTAAAAAAAAGAAGAAGAAAAGAAAATTCGTGTCTTTGAGTTGAGGTTCATGATTCTTCAAAGGAATTACAATTTGGAGGAAAATCGGATGTATTTACAAAACAGTTACAAAAAATATAAATGTGAAGGCCGAGCGAAACCTCGTGATCTTCAGCAAGCACTGAGTGGTTCTTCAAATATTTTAAAGTTCCTAAAGTTGCAGTGTACTATGAAATTGATGAACTCAAACACACTTCTTTCGGAGACTCGGAGTACGAGGAAGATAAATACAAACCGAATACATCGACTAAAAGCCCAAATGGCAAATGAGAATTAAAATGAACGCAACAGCGCTAAACAGAGATCGTTTCGGAGTTTTTGATCGGCTAAAAGCTGTCATAGCTTCAAGTGTTCTGGATAACCGACACAGATTCTTCACACACCCGATTCACAAACCCTGAGGAAAGTTCGGGTCTTTTTCTGACGGACAAAAATGAGATACTTTGTTTGGCAAAAAATTTAATGCCAAGCAATTTCACAGGAATGTGAAATAAGAACTGTATTCTCTTATCCATGAATCTGGACCAACATATATTGGACATGTATCTCCTTCCTCGAGTTCATCAAATGATATAAGTCAAAGCATTATTTCTTGTTTGTCTGAACTATCAATATCACTAGAAAAACTAGAAGGAGTAGGGTGTGATGGTACTATAACAAACACTGGATGGAATAACGGTGCTTTCCACCGACTAGAAAATAATAAAATGCGGAGCATATGCATCCGGTATTTTAATGAGCTTTCTTATAACCAAATATTCCAACATATTCACGGTCAAACTGAAGGGCCTAGATCTTTTAATGCGTCAATCGGACAGAAGCTCACTTGCTGTAAAAAAGCTCCTGTGATCGATTGTGAACCCGCAGATTGTTCGTTTTTTGATATAGACAGGACTTTTTTGAGAGAAGAACAACAGTACTTTTGGGACATTTTGAATGCAATTATTTTTGGACATTGTCCAGAAGACTTGGCGAACTGGGACCATTGTACTTTGTCCGATTCCAGATGACTAATTCCCTAAACTTATAAGAAATAGTTGGATTCATCATAAAATCATACATGCCTGTGTAATTTGCTATAAAATAAGCAAATATTTTACTGACGGGCCAAAACATGTATTTCAAGCAATCCAAACATCACGCTATTTATCCGACGAATTAATACAAGTTGTCGATCCAGTAAAGGAACGAAATGCGTTTTTTGCGCACCAAGAGAATGTTCTGTTGGCAATGACTGTCAATTAAAGATAACGTATTCGGGATATTGGATACAGAAGGATCGTAAAAACAAGACAAGCCGTCCCAAAGCAGAAGACTGTTAGAAATGTAATGCCACCGAATGGAAACTTTCAAGTTCCCGATTAAATAGAAATTATTAATTTGAATTCTTGTGCGGTGTATCCTTCCCCAGTGCCACGGGACCTGTGTGAAGATGATGTTAAGTCGTTCATCATTTCTGACACTACTCTCATCAGAGAAATACAAATGTTTCCCTGTCACACATAGACTGTTAAGATGTGTGTCAAACTTCTGACAGAGACCTCGAATAAAGTATATGGACATGAAGCTAGAGATGGCTATAACTGAACAACACTGAAGTCTAAATCGGTTATGCCTCATTTCTCCAAAAAATCAGACTTTAGATGTGTAGTAGATATAAAAAGAAAACGTAAAAAACACAGTAAGCCAAGGAATGCTACTCCATAGAAAACCTTTGTAAATAGTTGCAAATATAATGTATATGCCACACCCAACAATTGGATGGTTGGTTGGATAGGGCGGAGGTGGAATTCTACGTGCAACCACCTCCACGTGGTAAGGTTTGGGTCGTTTCGTTCTAGCAAAACGAGCGAAGAGTTGTTGCACAGTGAAAATTGCAAAAAATTGCTAAATTTATGTTTTTTTTTGTAAGATGTTGCGCGAACAGAAAAATTAGATTATTGATTAGAATTTAATTTATTTATCTTATGTAAACTATGAAACAAGCAAAAATAGCTAAAGTGTGTTTATTTTTAAAGTTTTAATTAACTTAAAAAAATTAGAGAAAAGGCGCGATTTTTACAATTTTTCATCAACTTTAATTACGATGCGCGAGTGGAAGATGTTAACCGATTTTTAAAATTTTTATGCCGTTTTTCTTCTTATTATAATAGGCAACTCTTCCGCACTAAAGCGTTACGAGAATCAAAATTTTCTTTTTTTCGACCTACCCTAATGATCACCCCTGCAATACAGAACATACAGTGAAGTGTGATACTCTCAATTATGCGATCGATAAGTTTGCGGGAAGTGCGAGCCATTTCTCTTGTAAAGCAGTTGTAAGCATTGCAAGGGTCTGAGGAGGGAGATTGAGAGCACAGACACATCTTCCTAAAGCATCCCAAAGATGCTCAATGGGATTCAAGTTCAGTGATCGCGCTGGCCATTCCATGCGCTGAATTGTTGGGTGCTGAATATAATCTTCTACGATGTGAACCCTGTGCGGTCTAGCGTTATCGTCCTGAAACAGGAAATCTTTGCCTATTGCACCGACATAAGGGTTGCCCATAAGCATCAAGAATGTCATCTCTATAGACGTAAGCATTCACAGTTCCACGTGGAAAGACATGGGGGTCTATACGTCCGCCCAAAGAGATACCATCCCAAACACAGACACTGCCTCCTCCATACGAATACCTTTTACGAATGTTTGATAGATGATAGCGTGTTCCCTGTTCTCTTCAAATCAAAAAATGCCTACTATCGCTTTGGATGCTAAACTGGAACTCATTTGTGACGAGAACACGCCTACATTGATCAGCCGTCCAGTGGGCATGTTGGCGTGCCCAACTTAAACCTTCCCTCCGGAGACACGAGGTGAGCGGCACACAAATATCCTGTTGCATCGCGTACAGACCACCTTCATGAAGCTTTCTACATACAGTAGACGTTGATACCGACCTTCCAGTGACTGTAGCAAGGACGGATTTATGATGAGAGGGATATACTCTTCTATTCATTCGTACTCATAACCGCAAATATCGGACATCGGTGCTTGTCGTAGCTCTTGCTCGTCCTTCGCTAAACCTTCTGGAGGCCAAACTAGTGGTTTCAAAGTGTTGCCAAAGCCTATGAGCAACAGAATAACACACATTTAGCCATCTGGCCACCTCTGTCTGACTTTGGCCTACATCCAATCTTCCAATAGCTCTATATCACAGTTATGCGGACAAAAGATACCTCGAGGTCATACTAATGAATTGGCTATCTCAGTTTTCTTATCTCATAATCACAGCGACACCAGCAGCCGTACTCTCTAGCATGCATTTTTATGCTCCGCATAGATGACGCAATCCGATTGCAGCGCCACTAATTTGCATTCTGTAATTTTAATCAGCATCTTTTAGTTAACAGCATACCCAAATTTCATACGGATAGGTTAATTTTTGAAAGAGTTATCGCTCTTTTTGTGATTTTTCCTTAATTTTTGGAAATCAGTGTATATACATATATCCAAATTTTTCATATACTTTTATTTTTTTCCACTAGTTATTGAATTTTACATAATAATGATTATAAAAAAACCTGATTTTACTTTTGATTTTGTGTGCAATTATAGATATAAAACACTAATACAGTATATAATGGTAGAAAAACGGTTATTTGTTTGTCGATGACAATGAGTGGTTTGGTTATCTAATACATACAAAAGTAAAATTTTGTAACTCTGTCTAACTTTCTAAAAATATACACAATTATGGAGCTAGAATCGTGAAATTTTACATACAGGCGTATAACAACATTGCGAAGACAAAAAAAGCAATCCGGATTCTAAAGGAATTATACTTCAATTTTAATTAGTATAAACAAACAAGATAACAGCCATTTCCTATAAGATTTCTTTTTTTTTGCTAAAAATTCAAAACGCACAATAAACGCAGTAATAATTTAAAAATATAATAATGTACAGCGCAGTTGATCTGCGCGGGATCATCTAGTGTAATATATACCACGTAGTATAAACATACTAATTGTAATATACTTGAGTGATACGGCTCAATAAAAAACGTTTTATGGTTAGTATATTTTTAACTTAGAATTTATTTATATATATTCTATTTGTACTTAGAAATATAAAGTTTTGACTATTAATTCCGGATTTATTTCATAATTTTCTCTACTTACATAATAAAAGGAATTCCAATATATATTTTTTAAAAATGTAAAAACAAAAATAATTTCCTTTTATTGTATATGGAAATTATAAATTTCAAGTAATTTATTTCAGATTTATTTAATTAAATGAGCATGTGAATTAAAAGTAAAACAATCGTCTTAAGTACAAAGCTAACATTAAGAAGTAAAAATTTCCTTCGAAAATAACATGGTAGCAAAAATGCTACAATGGGCTCATGACAACTAATGCCAGTTGTAGCATATCTGCTACCGTGATTTTAATTACTCATTTTATCATTAAAAAGCAAACTTACATTGAACTTTTTTGTTCCGAGAATGAAGTAAACCTTTTTTTACCTATATATCATATGCATTTAGTTTTATTTCAATAAAATATTTAAAAAATTGTGCAAAAACTTGCCACTGAAAACGCCATTTTCTCCTGCTTGTTATACATGTTGCTCCAAACCATTTTTTTTTCTTATTTAGTGCTCCATCTTCCTTCAAAACTGATAACTAATATTACCTAACGGTGCAGTTATTGCTGTAATGACTTAAAATATACATTATGTATGATATTTCGTGCTAAAAATTAAAGCTGAACATATGATAGCAGAAATACTACCATGGGCATTAGAGGGTTAAATAAATAAGTATTACGAGAGTGGTTCAATAATTATTGTCCCTAGTGTATAAAAATTATTTTTACTGCGATGGTTGATGTGGAATATCGAAGCCTAATGTCTTAAATGACTATATGCTCAATTTCAGAACGCAGCTGCTATTGTAGCTGCTATATTAACATAGTTTTGGAGGGAGGGGTGAAGTTTTAAAGACCTATTTTTGAGAGAGATTTTAAGGAGGGGGTGGGGGGGGGAATGCTGGTTTGCAGCTTATAAGGCTACATTTGTGACAGTGGATGAGATGTGGCTACATCACTATGATCCCGAATCCAAAAGACAGTAGTTACGTCTCATCTACTGTCACAAATCTAGCCCCATAAGCTAAAAAGCAGCCTTCTACCCTCACCACCCCCTTTTCACTCCTCCCTCCAAAACTATATGAATATAGCAATCAATGCAAAAACTCTTGACGGATTAAAAGTTTCTGACGCAGCACTTTATCTTATGCTCTAAGAATTTTAAATATGGAACTTAAAAATACTGATATCAAATTTTGAGTGACGTTATGCTATTTCTTAAAAAATATATTTGTATTTATTTCACCATTTTATTTTTGTTTTATTTATAATCGCATGTGCAAAAGTTATGTTCAACATGAAAAGCTGCATAAAATTTTATTCGCTGTTGCTTTATCATTTACATCGCTCATAAATTCAAAATATGTGTTTTAAAAGATATGATATAAAATTTAAGTGACGCCTTGATGTGACTTTAAAAGGTTTGTTTTTTAAAATTCAATTTAAATTATTTTTGACTTGGTTAAAATATTTTTTTTTTTACATCTACACAATACTTTTAATTTTCCAATTCACTGTTAAATATATCACTTTCATTGAATCTATACTATGCATTGAAATGTATTTATTTCAATAAATTGATTTATCTTTTGTGTCACGCTATTCAAAATTGTGAGTAAGATTTGTGTAAATGGTTTATTTGCGTCAAACTATCCTTTTTCATACATTTCATGTAGTTTGGACACAATGACGCAAAGAAACCATTTACATAAATCTTACTCACAATTTTGAATAGCGTGACACAAAAGATAAATCAATTTATTGAAATAAATACATTTCAATGCATAGTATAGATTCAATGAAAGTGATATATTTAACAGTGAATTGTAAAATTAAAAGTATTGTGTAGATGTAAAAAAAATATTTTAACCAAGTCAAAAATAATTTAAATTGAATTTTAAAAAACAAACCTTTTAAAGTCACATCAAGGCGTCACTTAAATTTTATATCATATCTTTTAAAACACATATTTTGAATTTATGAGAGATGTAAATGATAAAGCAACAGCGAATAAAATTTTATGCAGCTTTTCATGTTGAACATAACTTTTGCACATGCGATTATAAATAAAACAAAAATAAAATGGTGAAATAAATACAAATATATTTTTTAAGAAATAGCATAACGTCACTCAAATTTTGATATCAGTATTTTTAAGTTCCATATTTAAAATTCTTAGAGCATAAGATAAAGTGCTGCGTCAGAAACTTTTAACCCGTCAAGGGTTTTTGCATTGATATCATTACTTTTTTGAGGTTAGTGATAAAATGATTAAAAAAAAGATACTTATGGAATTTAATGCAGATTTAATTTTTACTATTTTATTACAATTTTCCTTATAGCAGTTTTTATATAAAAACAACTGGGTAAGTATAATCGCAGATCGCACAGAGGGTTTCATTTGATATTCCTTTAGAAACACTTTATCCTTAAATTAATAAATCCAAAATGTTAATTTATAATTATTAAATCCTTACATAGATGTAGCACCAATAGTTCCAATTTTCATGGGGCAGGGAACGCACTCTTTTAAACAAACCACCTTCCAATTGAAGTCATCAAAAACCAAGTTGAATAAGCCAGAGCCCGTTGTGTTGTTTGACAAACAGCAGTCTCATGTCCCCTCCTTCCCCCCTTTTTCAAAATTTTTCAGACCAGTACCTAAGAATGGAACCGAAATATTTTTTTCTCTTCAGAAATTACGATAAAAAAATAGTATGCAGTACTCATAAATTTACTTTAATGCTATATAGGGTGATTATTAAGTTAATTATAACGTTTGGAATCTGTTGCATTGATGTCCGAAAGGTAGTTTCTGAGTCATGGAAGCTGGACCCATAAGGCGCCATAGAGGGGCGAAGCCCGCTAGTGTCTATCATAATTATATCTGCCATGTAGACTAATTGCGATATTTAATCAAAATAGCCCCCCCCCCCCCTCCTCATCCCCGGAAATATAACAAATACAAAATGTGTCTTTATAAACCTATCGTCAAATAGGTTTTTATTTTATTTCCCTAAAAAAAAACATGATTTTTATATCCGTAACGTAAATAGCGGACGAAGCCCGCTAGTTCCTATCATAATATATATTTTTAATAATTTTATATAGTCTATAATAAAAATCAGACTTAAAATAGTCTAGTTCCATGAGTACTTGTAATGTCAGTTACATGCTACGATTTTTGGATACCAGTATTTTAGAACGGGAAAATGTGACTTATTTTATCGGAGATATCTCATTAATTGAATAAGGTGAAGCAAACTTTTTGAAAAAAAGGTGGCCAACAAGCATGGCAGTTATCAGCTATGTGACTTTGTGCTAAAGTCCATTAATTTGATCTGCTTTAAAAAGATTACGGAAGATTGAATTATAGTAGAACCTGGATTAACCGAGCTTCGATTAATCGAGGTTTCTGTTAACCGAGCCGATAACAAAGTCTGATTTTTTTTTTCCTTTTGAATGAGCCTTAAAAATAACCACACTCTTTAGCTCACTGTCCGTGCTATACAGGCCCTTCTGCCCCCAAAAGCCCTCAACTCCAAAGAAACATTGGACCCTGAGAAGTCAATAGCGAACAATGCTTTGTTTCCAGTGGCTGTGTGAACTTTCGTAAATTTTTCAATTTGCATTTTAAAATTTACTACTGGTAGTTGATTTTCTTTTTAAATTTGTTAAGCTGTGAAACAGAACTTTACATATATTAACTTTTATTATTTAAAAAACGTTCTATATATTTTTTTAAAAGAGATGTTAAATTCGCAAGCACGGCGAGTTTTTACACACAGTTTCTATTAACCGAGATTTCCGATTCCGATTTACTAACAGTCCAAATTAGCTCGGATAATCGAGGCTGCTCTGTATAATTAAAAAATCAATGGCGATCTTACTGTAAACAGGTTTCCCTTTTACTGAGGGATTTCAAAACCGATTCAGCTGATGTTAGTTGCTGTTTCCCTGCTTGATTAATGGTGTATTCGAAAAAATGTTTTTCCACCCTCAACAGCTTGAAATTTTCTGAGACATTTTCAGACTCATTTTTAAAAGTAAAAAGATGAAACTTGCTGGGGGTGATTTTTGAAGACATGTTTAACATGCCGTGTGATTTCATTTTCAGCTCAATTAATTAGAATTTGATTTTTAAACAATTATTTTCTCAGTATGACCATTTTTTCATTCCCAGATCGGCCGCTTCAGAAAATTCGGTTCAAAACGCCAACTTTGACAGCGTTTAATACAGTATTTTCTGCATTTATAAAAAAATCGAGAAACACGGCACATCATGTAGTTTCTAAATAAGAGAATTTCCCAGTTTGATGCGTTTGAGAGCAAAAACGAACTTTAAAATGAATCAGAAAATAAGCAGTTTGGATCGGAATACACCCTTAAATAAGATTAGTTAAACATTTGAAAATTACCAAATATAAAAGGAACTAAGTCAACAGAGTCTTTGCTTTATGGTATTTTTTAACAACGCTATAAGAAAATGATTTTAAATAAGAGATTTTAAATGTAACGTTTTAAATCTGACATAATTTTCACCAAACTTTCCTTTCTCTTTGTAACATTCAACTGAAAATATTTTTATTATTAGAAAGATAATATTATTATTTGCGCTACCTTAAAATTAGCAACTATAGTTAAAAATATCATCTCGAAATTTGAAATAAATCTCTCATATAAATATATTTTTTAATTTAAACTGTTTTGCAATATTATTATTTGGCACTTTGGCCAATATGGCATAATTTCCTCCATTTACGACTTTTAACACATATCAATGAATTTATCATTTAAAAATTTTCTTTTTCTTTTAATATTCACGTGTAAATATAATTTTTATGACGTAATTTTCAATGTTTTCCTTCTTTTAATGCGTAATCATTTAATTCTAATTTGAAAATAATTGATTATTTTATAATTTTCTTTCATTTTAAGTAAGCATGTGTAAAAACAATTTTTATGACGTAATGTTTAATATTTTCCTGCTTTTAACACGTTATCATTTAATTCTAATTTAAAAGGATTTTTTTTCTGTTTATAATAGTCACGTGTGAATAAATTTTTAATTTAAAGGATATATTATTCTTTGCGCTGTTTTAACATTTGGCAACAATTTAAAATAACCTTTTCTAAAATATGTAAAAAATATCTCTGGAAATTCTGAAAATTTTAATTTAAAATTGAAATAAAACGTCAAAAAATTAGGCAAGTCAAAAAGAATAAATGCACTCTGCAAACTTCGAGTTTCTATTGAATGATTAAATTGAATGAAAATGATTAAATTCCCATGTATATTTTTTTTCCTATGAGACTTTTTTAATGAGACAATTTTATCCAGATTTAACATTAAATATCTCTTAAAATAATTCTTCGATTTAAAAACTGTCTACTTCAAAATTTTTATCAAACATTTCTCGATAATACTACGCAATTGCGTCAAAAGATAGCGACACCAGAATTCTGATATGCTTATTATGTAAACTGTAAATATTGCAAAGTTAAATAAAAAGAATTGTCTCGGGGTTATCAAACTTCATTGATATTTATAAATAAAACATTTCAACTAAATTATTTATTATAAAAGAATTATTACATCACAATAGCTTTTATGCAAGGAAAATAATAATTATAATAATAATAATATTATGGATGTCAGTGATTATATATTGTTTGACCGTCATAATAATAAAAATTGATATTATAAAAAGAAGAGCTGAAATGAATTATTTTTTTACGTTTCTGATCGTGTGATTTATATTCAAATAATAATTATTAATGTATATTTTTTGTAAAGTGATTGAAATTAAATATATTTATAAAATTTATGGTAATATTTTTATTGTTGAAAAATTGCCAAGAAATAATCATCATCAAATTGGCGTCATTATAATTGTAATTTTATTTAACTTAATAGCAATTAAAAAAATTACAAAGGAACTGAGAATAATGGTCAACTAGCAGACTTAAAAAAAAAAAAAAAACATTCACATGTGAAAACACGTATCAGCGTGTATCGAACTGCCTATCTTAAGGTCAGTAAACGATGGCCCTTAGCCACTCAGCCAGTGGGAAGACAAAATTTTTCTCCCCAAAAGTGGTTAAAAAGAAAGCATGTGTATGAATACAGTGTCATGCATTTTCGGTGAAATTTCCATAGAATGGCGAAGAAATATAGTCCGATTTTTCATGCGCATTATAAAACGAACAAGAGTCTTGCTGGAAACAAGTAAATTGTTATTTGGTTCATCTGAAACATATTTATTTGATTTTTAAAAAATCGCCCGTGTCATTTTCGAGAGAAAAAAAATCGAATTATTTAACGAACGAGAGTTTTCCCAGAAAAAAGAAAAGTGTTATTCACCTCGCCTTAATCACATTTATATTATGTATCAATTTAAAAATAATCGTTAGAACCGTTTTCGAGATTTTCAAATTAGGAACTTCCTCGATATTATACCAACGTTTTCACTTTAAAAATGGCTATTTAGATCTCAAAATATACTGCACGTAGAAATGCAAAAATTTCAGTATACGATTAGACTGCAGATATAAGACTGTTCTAGAAAATTCAGAACAATAAGACATATATCTGCTGAGTTATTAAAAGGCGGCTTTTCGCGTTTTCTTTGATGTCGACTTAGATGTATATATGAATTCCGCCATCTACGAATTCTATGATACGATACGATACGATTTTAACGATACGATACGATACGATTTTAGGCTTAAGGCTGCGTCACTCGAAATACTACCGTCTTCCATGATTACGGTTCTTAAATTAAGCATATAGTTATCTAAGACATTAGGCTTCGATATTGCTCAACATCCATCGCAGTACAACTATTTTATATACACTAGGGACAATAATTATTGAACCACCCACGTATAACTTAGATAAAAAGTGTTAATTTGAAAATAACAAATCAGCTAAGGAATGCTCTGTTAACGATTTATAATAAAAATTAATTCAAAATTACTTTTCTGTGTTTAACCCAGAGTTTACTTTTCAACAAACATTTAATAAAGTTTTATCAATAACAACACACACTTAATATTAAACGTTAAGATGAAACGTAAAATTAATAAAATACCTATATTTTTTATGATAATATTTTCAGCCTAAATTAAACATTTTCTTTTTTTTTTATCTAAAAGAAAACTCAATTAGAAAGAAGTATTTGCTCATACAGAAAAAGTGGAAAATAATATGAACACAAGCTCTAAATTTTGTCTTAATTTGTAAATATTAATAATAGTACGTCTTTTAAACAACATGTAAGTTCATTAATGTTAAATTTCAGAATAAAAAAAAAATTATTTCTCAACGAAGAAAAAATTGAATTGTGACAAAATTTTGTAACAATTTATGATATAAAAGCTTTTTCACTATATTACAAGGGAAAGTCAATACGTAAGCCACAAGCCGATATGAAAGATCGGAAATTAGTAGTAAATTGTTTCCAGCTATGCCAATAGGTGCAGCACTGTCCAACTGTAAGATGTCAATTTCGAATTTATGAGGCAACAGTTGTAGAAGATGAGCAGGGGCGTTTCAAAACTTGTTCACGAAGAACGAATTGGTCGTCCTGTTGTGATTGCGACAGAAGAAACAGTGCAGAAGATTGAGGAAAGGGTTAGAGCTGACAGGCGAACAACAATAGACAGCATTAGCAACTGCAACAGAGTGTTCACATGATTTTGCCTACAGCCGACTGATGCAGACGTTGAATGTGAGGTACACAGATGGCTCAGAGTGCAGTCCAAAGACTTTTATGTAGCTGGTCTTAGAAAACTCATAAAGATATGGGACAAATATATCAAAGTAAATGATGATTATATAGAGAAACAGGCATGCCTTTTAAGTATGTACCTTGGTTTCCCCTTTTTTATTGGCTTTTGTGACCTACTTACTGGCTTGACCTCATAAAATATTTAGATACCTGATTAATGATATATCCATTTTTTCCAGATAATTAAAAAGGGCATTCAGAATAGCATGAAAGAAAGGGGCATAAAATACTCTCTAAAATGTGGCTGGATTAATTTTTGAGAATAACAAAATCATGTCGCAAAGTCACCCAGACTACTTTTTGTCTACCTTTTCATTAAATTAAAATGAAAAATTTTGCTACAAAAGTCAACAATTTTAATATAAATCTAATCGACCCGCACTTCCTCAGTCTTAAGCGCACCTGCTAAAAACAAACAAAAACATGGCTGGAGGTTTGACGGTAGACGGCGTCTTTTTCACGTGATTACAAAACAGCATATAACGATCAAATATAGTAATTTAATTTTCAAACTGAACTTCACAATTTTTTTTCAATAAATTTTTCATCTGCGAGCTTACTTTTAGAGTACTAATACTGTCTGTTTCTTTAATGTAGGTGGCGACTGTTGAAGGAAATAGAATTTTCAATTCTTCAAATTTTAGTTGTGTGAAAGGATGCTTAACCCTTAAAAGCCTATGGTATCATTTATGATACTATCAGTGTTCCCGATTCAGTGGATTTTTTTATTCACATATTCCGTATTCACACCAGAAATTTAAAATGGAAATTTTTTATTTATTTAATAACAGACATTTCGTTATTAAATCAAGCGAAATTTACTATTTAGATATTTCTGGTATGAATTCCTATTTACTGAATTACGCAATTTCTGGAACGAAGAAAAATTCAGGCTTTTAATGCTTCATTAAAATGCTTTTAATGCTTCATGCTAATTCGTTGAAAATCAGTCAGATAAAAAACGAAATATTCTGAACAATACAAATGTCTTTTCTCTAACTGATTAAATTTCTAAATTGTTTAGCTAAAAATAAAGCAAAAAAGGCAATTTTGTTTAATAAACATAAAACAATGTAACCAATTTTCAACAGTTTAAACTTATTTTAACGCTTTAATAATGTCATGTGCTACCTAGGAAGTTTATTTCTGTAAAAGGAAAGGAATATTAAAAAAAAGAGATGTTAAACCAAAGTCTATATTATGAAACTGTTCTCACACTGATAGAATATCTTTCCGTTTAAAATGATTAAAAATCGTCAGCAGATTTGAAACAAAAAAGGAAAGAAAAAGGATAAACCGTCACTTAGTATACGGGCTGAATTTTCTTTTTATTCTGTTTAGCTTTCTTTAGAAATGACAGTTTTGTGTGCTTAATTTTTGAGAATTGCTTAATACGTGTTTCATTAGACGCGATAGGTTAGGACTATGCAAAAATACTTTGTTCTCGTTTTCAAAATTATTTTCCGACAAAAAAAAGTCTCTAGGATTTGAACTGAATTAATTATAGAGGGGTTATTCTGGTAATCCAGAAATAACAGTAACGTTCTCTGTATTATTTAAAGCATAACTGATAACTCTATCTCGCATGATATCAACACAATTGACATGCTCTTGATCCAATTTGCATGTTATTGCGTATAATACAAATCTCCATGTTTGTGGATTCGTTTTCTCTCTCTCAGAGTCTCTCACGATGTAAGCTTAACAACTGAAAAATGCTTTCAAATACCCTTTTCATTTATTTATATGTATGCTTTTTAACATAACATTTATACTTTAAACTTTTAATAAACAAATATAGTAAAGAACCATTTAAGAGAATAAAGTTATAATATACTACCACTTTTTATTCTTTCTCAGTGGATGACAGTCGGACTGTACTATTGATCACACAATATATTCTAAAGACGCGATTCAGATCATAGGTTTCTGTTTTACAAAATAAATTACCGCTATATAAATGCTTATAAAATATATTTATTATTTTTTTAATCAAATGAAGGTAGGCATTCACCTAATATTGACTACCTTCGGCGGTACTAATGCTAAATGCATGCTTCTTTTAAACCTATTTCTCCAATTTCAAAATTTTAAATGCTTTTTTCTTTTCAATTCCATAAGGCGAGCTGGGGTAACTGAACCCACGAGGTAACTGGGCCGTAGGCTATTTTATAAAAAGCCGTTCATGTCTTTTAAGGTTTAGCTTTTGTCAACATTGCACCCCTATCTCTAATTATTAAAGCAGCGTTTGTCAACCCAATGATAACTCTTTCTTTACTGCGATAAGTTGCCGAAAATTTAGGTTTCCCTTTTTTACAAACAACGTTAGTTTGGTTGAACTTCTTCGGCATTTTATTAAAATACGGTAAGTACTTTTATTAAACTATTTTTTTTACAGATTATGCATATAAATGCATTAATATTATTAGGTATCTATACATATTTACTTCATGTTTCAAATGCAAGACTTGTGTTCCTGTTACCACATAAATGTTTCAAGAATGGGGTAATTGGGACATGTATTAGGAGTGACTGGACCGTGTGTGATCCAGCCGCCCCAACAGTTAGAAATTAATTCATCCATTGTTGTTTTGCTTGTAATAAAGAAATTTATATAATAACTTATTAAAATTACATAATAAAATTTTAAAAATACATGTTGGCGGGTATAAAACAAAATTTCTTAAGTGATATAGCCAAACCTCGAAATTTTACTATACATATGAAGAGGCGCACATAAGACAAAGTAACATTATTAGAAAATTATCGAAACCAATAAAAATAGTTTTGTTCTAAATAAAAACATTGTTACATTCTCCACAGATCTTTTGGACTTATCGAACTTTCATTGAAGTAAATTAAAAAAGAGAATGAGAAAGGTGAAAGGTGTTCCAGTTACCACCTAAATTTTTCAAGAATGGCGTAACTGGGACATGTATTAGGAGTAACAGGACCATGTGTTATCCAGCCACCCCAACAGTTAGAAATTAATTCCTCCATTGTTGTTTTGCTTGCAATACAGAATTTTATATAATAACTTATTAAAATTACATAATAAAATTTTTAAAATACATGCTGACAGGTATAAAACAAAATTTCTTAAGTGATATAGCCAAACCTCAAAATTTTACGATACATATGAAGAGGCGCAAATAAGACAAAGTAACATTATTAGAAAATTATCGAAACCAATAAAAAATAGTTTTGTTCTAAATAAAAACATGGTTACATTCTCCACAGATCTATTGGACGTATCGAACTTTCATTGAGGTAAATTAAAAAAGAGAATGAGATACTTAAGTACTTACGTACTCGTTTGTTCAGATATTTATCTTGTTTATTTTTCTACTTAAAATACCCAAATAACTTTTATACTTATTACCTGTACTAAAATACATAAGTAGGTACTTAATTAATTCTTATATTTTTTGCATAAATAAATCGAATAATTTCACCCATGGTGCATTTCTTAGATACCTTGACAGAAAAGGTTTCCCTTACAACGCTCTTTAGGTCATACATAATTTACATGATCTGCCTGGTTTACATTTTTTTTAAAAATTATTTACACGTTTTCAAGCAGGACCTGATAACCTGCATTAAAAAAAACGTAGATCACAGGCCCACCTGGTCCAGTTGCCCCAATTTTATGAGACAACTGGACCAATGAAGAAAGAAAGGTGAAATATATATATATATATATACAGGGTGATTCAGCTCGTCGGTGACAAACTTTAAGGATCGATAGAGCACACCTAGACGAACATTTTTGAATAGGGAATGTAGGGTCCCTGACGCGATGGTAAGGCGCTAGGCGCTTTCGAAAATTTGGGTGCCGAAATTCGAAACGTCATAAAAACTAGGGAAATGGTTAGATTTTCTTGCTTGTTGCGTCGAAATGATTCTGTTTGTTTAGACTTTCTTCAGTACCAATTTGATAAGCGTATCTCTTAAAACATGGATAGGGGGCGCTGCAGACTTTGGAGAGCTATACAACAACTTTAAGCCCGTTATTTTGATAATTTAACACATGCTCGCCAAAGTTTATACTCTAACTTAAAGTTTGAACCCAAAAGTAGAGCCCTGCAAAAAGCGTAAGAGCCGGAATAAAATGTCAAAGTACAGGGTGGTCGAAACTCGAAGGCTCCTAAGAGATAAACAAACAGATTTCTTGACTTATGGCATGCATTTTCATGATTCTGTTTGCTGGGGCTCTCTGAAACTCAGTTGAACGGTACAAAAAGAAACATCGATAGGGGGCGCTTTGGGCAAAAAACATAATTCGTTGACATTTCGGACGCTAACTGGAAACGGGGCGCTACGATCAGTTAGTAATAATGAAAACACATTTTCTACCTCTGCTCAACACTTCTGAATAAATTTAGACCAAAAACATCAATGATACTGGAAATTTATTTTAAAAAAATAACACTACAGAAGATGCTCGAAATTTCGACCTTGGGCCATGATGCAGGCTTCGCACCTCCGTCGCATTGAGGAGTGTGTGTTTCCAACAATGCCAGGAGTATCTCTGATCTGCCCTGCAGCTGCCACAATGCGCGCCACAAGTTCTTCAGCACTGCTGACAGGTGTATGGTATACCTCGGCCTTCAGGTAACCCCAAAGGAAGAAATCCAAGCAGGTGAGGTCTGGTGATCGGGCAGGCCAGTGAACTGGACCCCCACGCCCGATCCACCGCTGGCCATACCTTGCGTTTAGATGGAGACGCACGTCGTTCGTGTAATGGGCCGGAGCTCCATCGTGCTGGAACCACATCTGGCGACGCGAACCTTCGGGTACGTGCGCCTCATCCAGAAGCTGCGGCAGCACTTGATCCAGGAAAATCAGGTAATTTCCACCTGTCAGCCGTTCAGGTAACAAATAAGGGCCAATGAGGCAATCCCCCAGAATGCCGGCCCACACATTTACTGAGAAACGCTCCTGGGCTGCTCGGCTTCTGGTTTCATGTGGATTTTCATCACACCACACATGACTGTTGTGGGCGTTCCACATTCCCTCCCGACTGAAGGTGGACTCGTCCGTAAACAAAATGCTGTTTACAAAACGGGGATCCCTGGATCTCATCGCCAAGTACCATCTTGAGAATTCCACTCGAGGGCCAAAATCCTGCTCTCTGAGCAACTGCACCCGCTGGATGTGGTAGGGGTGCAGATTCCGGGAACGTAAGATGCGCCACGCAGTTGCTTGCGAAATGCCAACATGTCTGGCGATATCTCTCGTGCTAAGACCTGGGTTGTCCTCAACCAGGTTAAGCACAGCCTCTTCGTTGTCGGGGGTGCTCACTGATCGCTCCCGTTCAGGCCTGCCTCCGTCGAAAGATCCCGTTGTGGACAACCTGTGGTGTACTCGAGCGAAGAAGGCATGGCAGGGGATTTGCCTGTTGGGGTAACGCTCGGCGTACAACCGCTGAGCGGCTCGTCCATTACAACCAGCAGCGCCATACGCCAAATGCATGTCAGCCAATTCAGAGTTTGTGTACCGTTCCATCCTACTACCGATCTGCAGACAAGTAACCCGAAGCTTAAGTAGGTACCGCACGTTCAAAAGACGTGTCTGCGCATACAACTACGTCATCTCGCGTTGTCGTCTACGCATTACGTATCTTTTGCATATCGATATGGTACGATATCTTTTGCATAAATCAGCAAAAAGCACCTTATGTAAATTTTATTGCGCGCATTGTGCATGATTGAAACCAGCTATGTTTGTTAAAAAAAAACAAACAAACTGCAGTTTTAATAGCTTCTTATGATAAGTAAATTACTCTCTTGTTTTGTTTCTAACTGATCGTAGCGCCCCGTTTCCAGTTAGCGTCCGAAATGTCAACGAATTATGCTTTTTGCCCAAAGCGCCCCCTATCGATGTTTCTTTTTGTACCGTTCAACTGAGTTTCAGAGAGCCCCAGCAAACAGAATCATGAAAATGCATGCCATAAGTCAAGAAATCTGTTTGTTTATCTCCTAGGAGCCTTTGAGTTTCGACCACCCTGTACTTTGACATTTTATTCCGGCTCTTACGCTTTTTGCAGGGCTCTACTTTTGGGTTCAAACTTTAAGTTAGAGTATAAACTGTGGCGAGCATGTGTTAAATTATCAAAATAACGGGCTTAAAGTTGTTGTCTAGCTCTCCAAAGTCTGCAGCGCCCCCTATCCATGTTTTAAGAGATACGCTTATCAAATTGGTACTGAAGAAAGTCTAAACAAACAGAATCATTTCGACGCAACAAGCAAGAAAATCTAACCATTTCCCTAGTTTTTATGACGTTTCGAATTTCGGCACCCAAATTTTCGAAAGCGCCTAGCGCCTTACCATCGCGTCAGGGACCCTACATTCCCTATTCAAAAATGTTCGTCTAGGTGTGCTCTATCGATCCTTAAAGTTTGTCACCGACGAGCTGAATCACCCTGTATATATATATATATATACAGTAAAGCGTGGAGAGTCTGCGCACATTTCAAAAGAATAATAATAAAAAATCTAAATATTAATATTTTGCTAAACTATGCATGAATAATTTTGACTTCATTTGTTTTTTATGCATTTCCATTGTTATTTTGTTGTTATACTGTAATTTAATAGAACGACAGTAATAACACCAAGAAAACTATTTTGCGCAATCTCTCCTTACAGGGTATTAGAGATTGCGCAAATAGGTAGAAGAGATTGTTATTAATAATAACTAAAATTAAATTGTTAACAATAATAATTACACTTAATCGACATTGTTGAAAGGTTTTTGTGAGTAAATATTATTGTATTAGGAGTGAATATTTCAACCAAATGTTTAAATAATAAATAAAAGAAAGAACTATTTTAACAACAGTTAAAAATTTTAATTTAAGAAGATTAAAATATCAGAAAAAGCAAGCCCTACTAAGATTACAAAATAACATTAATCTAGTTGAACATGTTTAACTTGAAAATTACTTCATTTCCATTTCCACAGTTTCATTGCAAAGTTTGTTTGCGAACCGAAGTTGTCGTCGTCCACAATCGATGCACTTATTGTTGTAAATAGTGCATCTTTCGTGCAACCACTTGCAACAAGCAATACATTGAATCCAGTCAGTTGTCGAAGTTCTCTCCTGGTACCGTTACAGACATTCAGTGTTCTCATCCTCATTGACCTTCTGTTCTTTTCCTTGAGTTTTTTTATCCCACTTTTTGTGGAAGCACCTTATCTTCAGCAGTTTTTTTGTAGCAGCATCCTTCTTAAGTCTTTTTTCATGTATATTTTGTTGATCAGTAACATTAGTTGCACTCTGTTTCCTTTTGAATTCGATGGCATTACACTACTTGGAATGGGTGAAAGCTTTTCCAAAACATTGTATTAGAAAATTTATTTTAGTTAACAAAATTAATTTATTAGCAAATTAATTGCTCATAAATTATAAAATATATATAAATATTTAATTAAATTATTAACAAATATATTATTAATTTATTAACAAAAATAATTACATAAAATTTATTTAATAACAACTGTATTATTAATTTATTAATAAAATTTTTATCTGCAAAAGTATTTTTTTGCAAATTAATTTGCTGCCAAATTTAGTTTTCATAATTATGTGTTTTTCCGAAATTATTTCAAAATTGATTCATTCATATGTTTTACACGTAATTTGAAATTCATGCAAATATATCAATAAGCTTAAACTAGCACTTAAACTTATGGGGAAACACGCCATCTCTCCTAAGTAGCAGATGCGCAAACTCTCCTATTTTGGTAGGAGAGATTGCGCGGCCTGTTATTTAAATATGGCCACTTCTAAAATGAATTTTTGGTGTTCGCATACTTAGTCCAGGTTAGTAGTTTATAAGAAATCGTTTAAGTTCAAAATATTTTGCATTATTGACGCTCTGTAAAAATTCTGACGAACAGTTATGAAAATTCAAGCACTTACTTTGGGAAAAAAAACAAAATAGCACTGCTTTATACAAGACGCTTGGAACAATCAATATGCACATTCATGTAGACACTGCACTAATGCTGCTGTACAACTACCTGGAGTCGCTGGGCGCGCACTCTACTCCTTCCCGTCGAATCTCTTTGTGCGCAATCTCTCCTACCGCGCGAACTCTCCAACTCTCCTCGCTTTACTATATATATATATATATATATATATAGTTTTAGAGATTGAAATGTAATTTTGAAAATCTCTGTCTCATAGAGTGAACCTTACTGAACACATTTACAAAGGTTCAGACTTGAATTGAAATGAACATTAGCTTTTGGAAGATGAATTGTCAAAATTTCCAGAGTCACGTTGTAAAATCATGGTCCAGTTGCCCCACGTAACCTTATACTATTCTTAGATCCAAATTAGCAAATTGCTGATAGAGTTACGAAATTATTTTCATCCGCAGATGTGTAAAAATCGCTATTACTTTTATTCGGTTTCTAGACATATGAAACAATTATTATTTTTATTTTTTCGCTAAACATATGTCTGACAATACTATTAATTTGGCTGTATTAAACAAATTTTATTGACAAAGAAGACACGGAAATCTTATCGATGCGTAGCAGCTGACTGCATTGAAAGACGTATCATGTTTATAAGAAAATATAAAAACGTTGTTCTATTATATGGTTGTTGGATGAGTCTGGCTGAAAATTTTTGCGTATAGAATAAAGAAAATGAGTTTTATAAGCAAACAATTACTGTGCTGTAGTTGGAGAATTTAAAATTGGAGAACTAATTTCAATATAAATGATATGACGTCTGGAATATAATTAAATCGATAAAAAGGCTACCTTAATTAATAACATTTTAATTAGTAAACTACATATTTATTGGTATTAAATATTACAAGCGAGTTGAAATGTGAGAGAAATAAAGCAAAAATGCTCAATCTTGCGTCTAAAAACTAGTCTTCAAACATTTTTTTTGATTCATTTTAAACAATTATTCTTGAAAATTTCAAACATATTCTAAATTATTTCCTACGGGGCTGTCGCTCTATTTCTTTGAGTTTGTAAACCATATTTCAGATTGTAACATAATATGCGTAACATTAATATTTTCTGTATGAAATTCGCGAAATTATTCATATAAATACGTTAAATGAAAAAAAATTATTTTGATGGTTTAACTATATTTCAAACAATGCATTTTTAGCAAAAATTAACATGTAATTAAATTGACTGGCCAAGTGTGATGAAAAGAATCAAAGAATTTTGCCCATTGTTTTTTTATTATTATTTTAGTGGAGGTAAGAGAAATTAGTATTTATAAAGGAAAGAACAATAAGAAATTTCAGATATATTTTATATGTTTGTTTGAGAAAAGCATATCTATTAAATATTCTAAAACAATATTTAGGAGAACTAAACGATTGAGTAAATTCTTAAATGCTCATGCTTAAACACATTAGTTAGGTCTGAATTTTTTGTATTTTTTGTATTTCATATTAGTTAGGTATGAATTTTTTGTTTAAAACATAGAGCTTAATCTGATAAAGTAAACTAAATCTAGGAAAATCTAGAATTAATAAATATAGATTTAAATGAAACGATACGATTTTAAAATGTCTCTAGTTAAATATTTTTCGAAGTTCTAGCTTAATTTCATTGAAATGTCAAATAAATGATCTTTTAATTTTCAATTTCCTTCTTGTTGAAAACAGAAAATACTCCCTGACACTATATAACGGTTACTCTTTTCTTTTCATAAAGAAAACTCGTCTTTTAGAATTTTGAATGCGGAAAATACGGAAAATACTCTGTTGTACTCAAAAACGAAAAGAAAAGAGTACTGTAAAATAAAAAAAAATTAAATGATCAGACTTGAAAAATGAAAAATGACTTTCTGTCCGTTTCAAATTTGTGTTGGTGATGCGATGGTCTCATTTTGGTTAAACACACAAACATACAGAGTAAAATGTCAAAAAAATCTATGAACACATAAGCAATAATCGAGACTCTTACCCTAACAGGGCACATCTGAAAACACAAAACGTCAATTATTATACAAGACGATACGATTTTTTTATTTGTTTATATCCAACAGTTATATAAACAAATTCATGAAATATTTAATTTTGAGCTTCATTTTCTAAATTATTCATCTCGCTTAGTTACATGAACTTTACTGTACATAAAGTTTAATTAATTTAGTTAATAAAACATTAACATGGGTATCGTAACGTATTTAAGGCTTAATATTATTAAGAATTCCGCGAAAGTTTATTAGATACGAGATGGCGTAACATAATAATATGGTCTGCAAAATTGCATTTTTAAATTATTTGACATATATTTTTTTTTATAAATGTTTATCCCAACTAAGTGGGAATATTTAAATAGGTTGTGTAACTTCGCCTTTAATTCAATTTTTTATAAAGTAATCTTTATATTTGTAAATATGTAATTAAATCCTTTTATTAATTTTAACACTTTCTCTGTTTTATTTTATTAGTATGTTAATTTCCTTTATTTTTTTATCAAAAATATACGAATATATTTTTAATCTTGTCGTTTGCAGATGGTAGGATGTTGTTATTTATGAATTTTCCAGGTACTTAACACTTTGCTGTCCAACATCGAGTCTGACTCGACATCATCTTTCTTTGCAAAATTTGGTTTTTTGGCACACGTAATAAAGAAAAGTTGTATATGCCTTATATAATTAGAGCATTTTCGATATTATGTTATTGAAGGTAACTTTTTTTAAAAAGGTGGTGCCAACCGAATAATTAGTCAACCGAATTCCAAAAAGTTTAGGGATTTTACCAAATAAACGCAGCGCAATTTGTCAGTACTAACTGCAATTTTTATTAGAGTAATTAATGTTATTCCAATATTTTTTATATTTGTCTTCATTACTTCTAATTGTCCTTTCGACGCATTTTTTTTTTTATCTCTGAGCTTGACAAACCAAGGAAAATGAGAGAGGCGTTTATCCTTTGCCCTATTTAATTTAATTTGAAATAGTTTATTAATACACACGTAACCGGATTATTTCTCTAGCACGTCAAGAACTCTCCAGCGTTAGACATTTCTTCCTTAATTTTGATAGTTCATTTTTGTAAAATATACAAAAAAGTTCCATAAAGCTGTATAACAATATTTTTATCTGTTATGGACTAGTTTAATTTGATTATAAAGATTTTTTTTTGCATGGAAATAAAAGCTGTAGCAATGATCTGTATTTATAAATTACCTAACAAATGTTACGCACTTGCCATAAAATGCATGATCATAACACAAACGTCGAGGCACTTTTTGATTGAAATAAATTATATAATAAAATCACAAAGTCTAACAAATGATTGCTCAAATTTATTTTATGTCATATTGTTAGCAAAAAGGCTTAGTTTGAAAATAAAACACAAAAACGCAAATGTCAGCATAAAGTGATATGTTTAATATTAATTAAAAGTGTCAATACGGAGTGAGTATAAAACAATTATTTTTTTTTTTACGAATCGTTCGCTTAACGGAGAATCCATATCGCATTCTTTTTTAAGTTGTGAAATAGTACTATTCTGCATTCTTCTTAATTCGTTCATTTTTTTTTCAAAAGGGTGGGGGTTGGGGGGCTCTCAGATCAGTAACAGACATGCACAAACGTCACCCTGCAGTTTAGGGCAATTCCTCTTAAGGCTGTTTCCAAATACCAAATGTCTTTTTTTGACACATTCACAATGTCATATTCATACTTCAATCCACGAAATTGGCAGGTGTTCTTTTTCAGAAGCTACGAAATTGAATATGATTTTCGATTATTTGATTCAAGAAAATTTTACGAAAATGCTATAAAAGTTAGTTTTTTAATCCGGTGTTCGAGATGGAATGCCCATAAATGCTCGACACAAGAAAGCAATCCATTATAACTCAAGAGGTTATATATTTATAAAAAAAGAACTATTTTAGATTCCAAATTCATTTAACAATCATGCCTTCTATGTCTATGCTTTTATTCAGAAACATGAACATAAGAATACTTTTAAAAAATTTTCGGTATTGATGGGGGTAAATATTTTCCAAACAGGTTGAAAAAAATGCATAATACAATAATATTTCCTTTCATTTGAGCACAGTTGATTATGAAATAAATTAACTTTGTAAATGCTCGATTTCTTCTTGTAACTGTGATCTATATTATCATTCTGATCTTCAAAATATTTTATGAATAAACAATTTTCATTCGGTATTGTTTAGTAGACATTTCTCTCTGCACAAACAGAGAGTGCATTCTGTAGTTTCTAGGTTGCGTTAATAATGTGGCGTTGTCCTTGTCTCGATGTGTTCTATCCCCCCAAGATATTTGTACTGATAGTTTAGAAACACTCTGTAGATATGATAAGTTTTTAGATACTTCTTTTTTTTTACTTTTTCTGTTTAGAATATTGTAAATTTTTCGCTTTATAAAAAAAGGTTTTATTAAAAAAAAAAAAAAAAAAAAAAAAAAAAAAAAAACTAATAATGTGTATTATTGAGGTTTTGTATTTTATTAGGAAAGGGTGGGGCACATATCAACGCATTTTGAATAATAATTTTTGTACATTTTACCTTTTGATTAATTTTTACAGAATGAATACTTAATATTGCTTGATCTCTTGAAAGATAAGAAAAGAAATAAAGAAAAAAAGTTAGTTAAATAAATGACTGAAATAGTTGCCTTAAAATAGTTTTATTAAAGAAACATACGCCCTTTCAGCATTACATTTTTTTCACCATTTGATTTCAGTTTCCAAAATGTATAATTTTAAGAGTAATAAGAAAATGTATAATTTTTGATTTAATACATACTTTTAAAAATAAATTTGTAAGAGACGGGTTTTAGAATGTGAAAATGAAAGATTTCAACAGTAGTATGATATGGGGCGACAACTATTACCAACTATTTGTTATTTTTATAGTTTTGAAAATTACGCGATGCCAAATTACGCGCTTAATGAAAGTTTAGTTTATTTCCATAAAATCAAAATACGATTTTGCATATTATCGAATTAAGATTTTTTTAAAAAAGATTCTGAGATTTAATATTTTTAAAGGCATTTTTAAGTTTCGGTTTTAGTTCGGTTTTTTTGCGGATTCGCACATAAAAAAAGTTATTTGAAGGCAGCGGAACCCTCACCACTAGGTTTAATTATATATGATTATAATATTACTCTGTAGATAATAATCTTTTATTTTTTAATGTTTGTGAAGGGCAAACAGAAAAAAGTCCCAGTTTCAGTTTTTTTTTTCCCACGGACAACACCGGGCGATTCAGATTGCAGGATAATGAAACACGGTCATTAAATAATAAACCAGAATCATGACAGAAGAATTACATAAAGGATACTTCGGAAGACACTGTTAAATATCGTAACTGAGCTATTTTAAGGATTAATTGTGTTTTGCGGTTATGTTATTTATTCATAGATATATATCATAGCTTTTTTGGTACACTATAAACAAAGAAAAATGTTTCATATTATACGAAACTATAATATAACCTAAAAGAAACTATACGATAACATTTTCAGATTTAATCATTATTCCGAAATCTTTCTTTTCCTTTACAAATATCACAAACTAATATATTAAAGAGATTTAAAGAAGCTTTTATAAATCAAGGTTACTTTTGTTACAAGAATTATTTTTTCCTAGAACAAGGTTATATTTTTACTAGATTAAGAAATATTTGACTTTGTTTTCCGAAAACACAGTGTACTTGAAAATGCAATTTTTCCTATTTTGAGCATTATTATTTATTCCAAACTGTCTCTCTTCCTGTCTTATGGTTTAAAATTTCTACTAGTGTTAAAAATCTCATTGCAGGTCAGAAGCGTAAAACGCTTTGGACTAAAATGAGGTTTATGAAAATTAATAGCAAGATAAATGTTACTATTTTAAAAGATATACCTTCGTTTTTAATATTTTTTATTCATAATACTAAAAAAATACTCATAAATCAATAGATTAGATTTACTGATACATTTTCAAAACAAAGAAAGGTATACAAAATCTAAACGGTTTATCACATGGATTTCGTATACTCAGGAGTAGTTTCCTTGTCTATCACTATATAGTATTACTACTGGTAATTTCCAGTACAACTCCTGAAACATGATGTGCTCCATAGTAGATCAAGTCCCAAAGAAATCCAGTGACCATCATATTAAAAAATTTTACATTTTTTGTACTATTCTTCAACTTTAGTTCAAATGTCAACATTTTCTAGGTTTAAGAATAAAATTTCTTTTGGATAATTTGTCTTTTGAAGTGCAATTACTAGAAATATATATAGTCAAAAATAAATCTTTACTTCAATAGTGATGTTTATGTCGATGCAAAATAACTAATTAAAATAAAAATAAGAAAATTATGTAGTATAACATTTTGGAAGCCTTTTTTAATATGTGGTTGTTCGAATACGGCATAAATTCACTTACATGAACTTGAAAAAGTATTTTACTGCGTGTTTCAAAACGGAGGTTATGACGATTATTTCTTTGATTCTATTATGTTAGGTACATACTTCCAATGACAAAATTTATTCAAATAGTGTACATCTATTAGATATGGCATTTGTTTTACAAAAGGTTATACATAAAAGTTATACATAATAAAATGAGAAATTTTATTTTTCATACTATCCCTTTTTCTTATATTTAGAAAATGTTTCCCTCCGTCTAAGAAGGATATTTAGAAATCGCATTGTTATATGACCAAATCTTTTCGAGTTACGATACTTTGCATTTTACGAATTTTCATATTTTTCTGTCTCTAAAAACAGAAATACACATTTTTAGCGTCATTTTTTTCCGTATTTTAATATGTAAAACAAATTCCATATGCCCTTTGTAAAACAAATTCCAAATCAAAAAGCCATAGTTAATTTTAAAAACTTTAACGTGTAACTGGAACAAAATTATCTAATATTACGTGTACCTGGAAGTATGTTTCTATTAAGGGCGGGTTTACAAAAAATTCCTATTACATTTATTTTGAATCGCACGGTGTATATTTTTAAAAAAAGATAAACCCTAAGAAAATTTAGTCTCAGATTTATAAAAAGATTCAGCCATTATTCATAGTACTAATCATAAAATGCTCACATCTTCAAATCACATGAAATGGAAAATATATTTAGTTTCAAATTTTATTGTTTCTGTCTTATAAAATCGTATTATGTTTAAATGAAAAATATAGTTTTCCAGAATTATTTCAATTCCTGAATTCTTCATTCTATAATTAAGAAATATGTAAATAATTAGATAACAAGGGTTAAAGAGTCGGACGGGCCAATTCTAAAACTTCGTTCTACCTTATATATATCAACACTCGAAATTAAACATTATATAAGTAGAAAATTAAACCTAGATTGGACACTTGGGTAATTCAGTATAATTTTTTTCCGATTTTTTTGGTTCCTCGAATTTTATCTTGTACTTCTGACCCGTCCGGCGTTGCCCGGAACCGTAATAATATTCTTAAATGAACCTGAAACTTGTACTGCAAAATCTCATAAAAAGACCTAATCTCGAACCGAACGAACCTCGAAACAGTTCCCCTCTACCTACAGTACCGTTGAGCAGGCGTGCTGCGCACACACTGCAAAATCTTGCTGAAAAAAAAACAATCTCGAATCTTTCAGTTTCACATTCCACGACCAGGGGGCGAACTCTATTCTTAATAAAACTCTTTCTGAAGAAACTCCGTTAAACATCCTGCCGATAGATACATTAGTCAAGGGGGGTGGTAGAAAACTATCTGATTACATTAAATAAATAATATTCATCCCAGGGCTCTGTCAAAAATTCGCATCCAAAATGGTAGAAAACGGTACTAATTTAAATATTTGATCCTCCCCCTAAAAAATTACCCCCCTTACTATTTTTATAATATTATTTTTTTTATAATATAAATTTTTATTATATATTATAATTTATCTGAAAGTTCCAAATCGAACGTTTCGTGAGTTTTCTTAATTTTAAAAAATTCGCGTTTCAGCATTTCTTTTCCTTTTTAAAAATCGAATTTTTTTTTATAAAACATAAGCTTGTGGATCGATTTTTATAAAATTTAGATATTATTAAACAGCGTTTAAAGATAGGGCTAGATGCATATCTTTAAAATCTCCAAATGGTGTATTAAAAAAAAAAATTGACGACGTTCCAAAGAATACTAGTATAAAAATTAATTGTGGTTTCGAAAAACTTGCTTTTAAAATGAGAGTATGAAAGGAATCATCAAATTAATGAAATAATAGTTATAATAATATCTAAGGTTGTAATTGAGCGACTGTGAAGAAATTTACATATCTGAAATCAGCAAACAACTTTACATCCGGATGCATAAAAATTAAACCTATAAATTCAATATTTGAAAAAATTTACAAGTCGTCTATAAATGCCACTACCCGCCAGCGGCAGCCAGTATGCTTTTCAAACCACCTGCCGCTATGAAAGATTTCTCAAAAGTGAAGTGTTTCTTTGAAAGGAAATAAAAGAGATGTTATAAATGCATTTTTAATGGATTTTTCAACTATTTACAGGAGTATGAAAATAATTTTTAGAATTTCTAAAGGGGGAATTTTTTCTGCATCTGGCTGGATAATTTTCGAGTTTTTAGGCCCAGTAGAATTTAAATTACAGCCCATTATAAAAAAGTGCAGTATATTTATCGCCATGGCAGTGCTGTTTTCCGTTAACCCTTTGCCTTCTCTTCAACTTTTCGAAGAAATATTTTATGGTTTGATAAAAATCAATTTGATAAAATTGATAAAATTGTTTGAAATTTGATAAAATTGTTTTATTATGAATACTTTTCCATTCTTTTAATTTGGTGTTTTAATTAATTTCTCAACTAATTGTTAGAAATTGTTAGAAGCTCAGCTATACAAGGAGAGGTCTTTGACTTTCCTCACAAACATTTTGAGCCATCGTACGTCTCGTCGGAGATTTTTCTAGCCATCGCACGCACACGCACACACAGACAGTCACACAGAGCGATTTGTACTTTTATTAGTATAGATATTATCTGCTCACGCAACCACGGCTCACTTGCATACCGCTCCCCAAAAGTCATTGCGTAATGAACATTTGGTATACCACAGCACAAAAGTTTGGTCTCTCGCTCCCGAAAACCCAAAGCCATTCCATATCACAGCACTGCCGTAAGGTAGGTTTTATCCAAAATTTTATACAAATCTCGGCTTATTACATTACATCTAAATATGAAATTTTGACCAAAATATTCATAACTCCTTTAGTTAAACAGCAAAAAATCGAGACAATCGCACAAAAATCACTATCACAGTGCCCCTTCTGGGAGAATATAAACATTTCCAACTGGGTCCATTGTCAAAAACATATATATGATGTTTGGTTTAATCCTATGCATAACTTTGAATACTTTCCGATGTTACAAAAATATAAATAGAAGACAAATCGCTATCCCCTCCCCTTCTGCCAGATTATACACAAATTCAACTGGGACCTGTTGGTCATAGCCAAAAACATATACTATATGAAATTTGGTTCAATTATTTGCTTAACTTCCGACGATTTTTGATGATACAAAGAGGACACACACACACATGGGCAAAGAGGGACAGACAGAAATTTGTAAAAAAAATGTTTTTCGGGACCTCTCACCCATAAAACGTGTAAATCCGTGGAAAACTAGAGATATAAAAAAATTCGATTACAATACTTTCTTCTATTACAGATAGAAGGAAGTAAAATGTTTATTGTACCACAGACTAAAATACTTTTAAGTCTTTCTGTGAAAAATAAAATAGAATGTTCCTATTGGGGTATACTAATGTTTCAAAATATACAATGTAAATCAGAACTGATCGTTAAAATTTTATGGGTGATAACAAACATTTTTTGGGTGACAAAGGGTCTTAATTCACTTATTAAAAATGAAAGATACCTCACTCTAATCCAATCTATGGTATTTGTTCATAATTTTAATAATAATTAGGAAATTTTTGTGAAATTAACATTTTCAACAGAAAATTTGCTAAAAATGAAAATGAATGCACATTCTTTGTGCTAATTGTATCAATATCACGATAAATTCCACTATCCATACCCATAAAGTGCTAAATTAGACTATTCATATTTACGAATGTAATTGATAAGTCATGCAATTTCATTTAGCGTAATACTGTACGTTTCTAACACTTTTAGTGATGGCATTGTATTTCATACGAATTCAGTCGTATCTTTAAAAATTTCTTTCAGATATCTTTATTTTTCATAAAATTATCAAACATGATATTGTTCCAGATGGAACAGCACATCATACAATTTTATGTGTAAAAACGAATTAGGACCTAAACAAAAAGTGTTTGTTGTAGTAATAACTTTTAAATTTCAACGATCATTTTAAAATCAAACCTACATAAAACCTGATATATATAAGTTGAATTTTATCTCCATACTTAAATTATAGCTATATTTCCCCGTACATTTTTTTCTGCATAAATAGAACTAAAATTTAACTAAGGATGTCTGTCTTTTTCCAGCTAAGATGTCATTAATTACTTCGACAGATAATGAGATATTCTACATTACTACCTTAGCTAAAAGCACAAAATATTCTTTAGCACTTCCTACTCTACTTAAACACTTTCTATTAAAAAACTGTCGCGAAACAATGTGTGACGTCATATTTGATTTACGAAAATCACGCACGTGCGGAAAATCCTGAATTTGTAACAAATGAAACGCCACGCTTGTGCATTTCTTCGTTTAATCCCATTGGTTAGCTAGAAAGATTTTGTACAAAAAATGGTGGAAGAGAAAACACACAAATACTTATTACTTTTTAAAAATATTATACCCTTTTTTCAATATTAAATGTAAATATTATTTATATTCAAGTATTTAAATTTTTTTAATGAAGCGATGCGACGTTTTTAAAATTAAGAAATCGTTTTTTATTGAAAAAAAGCTTAGGCAAAGTCTCTCTAAATATTCATATTTTCCTACCATATTATTAATAAAGAGAATATTCTTGGATATTCAATGCTTAAGTATATCATGATGAGAAAATTACCGTCATTATCTCGCTAAACAGCATAACAGACTATAATTCCTTCCTCTAACCACACTGAAAAAAGATCACGGCTTTTGTTAGTAATTATATTTATTACCAAACACATTTTAAGAATTCTTTTATCTTGTCAAACAACAAGCAGCAGCTATTCCGAACAAGTTCCTTTTTGAATAAAACTAATATTGAGAGATATTTAAGTAACATCTAAGTAAAATTTGAGAAATTGTATGCGTAGCTATTATAACATTTTTAATTAAAGCGCAGCACTATGAATAAGTGCACATTTAAGGTGGAAGGCTGGTGTAGTTCCCGTTAAATTAAGATCACTGTTATAAGTCTTTTTAAAACAAATTATATTTTATTTTGTTCTGTATGTTTTAGGTAGCTTTCATTACAAAAAGCTACCTATTGCAGCCGTTCGGAGGAAAGCGATATCAAAAAATTTTGGCATATTTTCATCGATCATGACCCCTAGACCCCGAAACCACCCTCCGTTCAAAAGTTGATGTATATATATATATATCTATATATATATATATATCCATATATATATATATATATATATATATATGTGTGATCTTTGTCATACTGTAACTCTCGTATTTATGAACCGATTTCGATGAAACTCGGTGTGTACATACTACATACCAATGGGTCGACCGAGTTCGTTGGCCAGCTTCATCCGCCATCTTGTTTAAAAAGGCGGCCATTTAATTTTTTTTAAATTTAAAATTTAAAATGTGGTACCAAAAAATTGAAAATTGAAAAATATTTTTTTCTTATGTGTTTGACCTTGATACAAAGATTCCGGAGCAGTTTTTGTTTCGTCTATATCTTTAAAAAATGTCTGAGTTATAGCACTTTGAATTTCTAGCGTGGGTGACATTTTGAAACGTCATGATTTATGTCACGCGATAACAGGCGTATTCATGAACCGATTTCGATAAAACTCGGTGTGTACATAGTACATGCCAATGTCTCAACCGAGTTCGTTGGCCAGCTTCACCCGCCATCTTGTTTCAAAATGGTGGCCATTTAATTTTTTTTTTTATTTAAAGTTTGAAATGTGGTACCAAAAAATTGAAAATTGAAAAATATTTTTTTCTTATGTGTTTGACCTTGATACAAAGATTCCGGAGCAGTTTTTGTTTCGTCTATATCTTTAAAAAATGGCTGAGTTATAGCACTTTGAATTTCTAGCGTGGCTGACATTTTGAAACGTCCTAATTTTTGTCACGCGATAACAGGCGTATTCATGAAACCGAGTTCGTTGGCCAGCTTCATTCGCCATCTTGTTTCAAAATGGCGGCCATTTAGAAAAAAAACAAAATTTAAAATTTAAAATGAGGTATCAAAAAATTGGAAAATGAAAAAGATTTTTTTCTTATGTGTTTGACCTTCATACAAAGATTCCGGAACAGTTTTTGTTTCGTCTATATCTAAAAAAATGGTTGAGTTACAGTATTTTGAATTTCTATTGTGGCTGACATTTTGAAACGACCAGATTTTTGTCACGCGATAACAGGCGTATTTATGAACCGATTTGGATGTAACTTCGTGTGAACGTAGTACATACCAATGTCTCGACCGAGTGCGTAGGCAAGCTTCATTCGCCATCTTTTTTCAAAAGAGAAGATTTAAAAAAGGTTTTTAATTTAAAATTTAAAGTGAGGTATCAGATAATTTGAAAATGAAAGTGTTTTATTTTTATGTGTTTGACGTTGATACAAAGATTCCGGGGCAGTTTTTGTTTCATCTATATCTTAAAAAATGGTGTTGCGTTATAGCACTTGGACTTTCTAGCATGACTGATATTTTGAAACGATCTGATATTTGTCACGCGATAACACACGTATTTATTAACCTATTTGGTTGTAAGAAGGCATATGGATAATATATAGCAATGTCTTGACCAAGTTCAGTGGCTAGTTTCATCCGCCATCTTGTTTCAAAATAGCGGCCATTAAATTAAAAAAAAAATTATATTTAAAGTGAGGTGCAAAAAAATTAGAAATTGAAAAAGGTTTCTTTCTTAAGTATTTAACCTTGATATAAGAATTCTGGAGCATTTTTTGTTTTGTCTTTACCTTAAAAATGGCTCAGATATAGCAGTTCGAATTTGTTGATGTGGGTGACATTTTGAAAAATCCGATTTTTTGCCTGCGACAGCACTCGTATATATCAAATATTCCTATGTGAGTGAGCATGTGCACAGGAATTACTAAGGTCTCGACCAAGTTCACTGGTTAGCCTCATCCGCCACGTTGTCTTAAAAGGGCAGGCACTTCAAGATATCGCCGAATTTGGAAACCAAATACAAGTTACTTTAAATAAAATCAGCTTGGATAAAGCTGACTAATTTCGCGAAATTCTCATTCATAATGATTTAGCATTGATAAAAATTAGTATTGAATCTTCTATAACCTCCACTAAATTGAGCTTCGTGTGTTTGAATAATATAAGCTAGCTTTTTAAAAATAAGGAATATGAAAGCTTCCTCTTCCTCCCGGCACTGGCCGGAAGGACTTTTTTAAAATTAAGAGTGTCTGAAACGGAAATCCCCGTTAGATTAGACAAAAATTAAACAAACAATTTTATCAAAATAAAACTTATCTGATAATCAGAAACTCCAGAACAAGAAAAGGAATAGTAGTATCCACCGCAGGACCCTTCTGACAGTTGGCTATAGCTGGTTCTTAAGGTGGTTCTCAAGCTATCGCACAAGGATAAACAAATTTTAAGCTGTATGTAGAAACCAAACTTTTCATTTTCCAAAAGAAAAACATTATTCTTTTATAGTTTTTTATTTTAAAGTGAAACTTTTGGAAATAAAACACTGCTTTAGAAGGCAAGTTTGTAAAAAATTAGCGATAGAAAGACGAAATTAATACTTCACCAGATAAGGACATGTCTCATGTAGCTTCACTAACAATTTGAAGTTGATAGTTTAATTACTGACTTTTCCACGAGATCAAAAAAAACCCTTTTCCATAAAAACGCACTAAGAAAGTTTAGAAGTTGTGTTCGTTAGAACTATAGTGCAGTTTTCTCAACTGAGCGTTTATCAAGATGGCGTTCCAAACGGAAAGAAACCTAGAATTTTTTAAGCTAAAAATATATTGATTACTTGCAGGTTTTACACAGAGTACTGTCCTTCTTCGAAACCGTAAAATGAGAAGTAAAACAAAAAATGTTTTAATATAAAGTAGTACAAAATCTGAACGGATATTATATATATATATATGTGTGTGTGCTCTCGTACTATTTAAAAAACATGCATATTTTAGGTAGCTTTCATTACAAAAAGCTACTTATTGTAGCCGTTCGGAGGAAAGCTATTTCAGAAAATTTTGGTATATTTTCATCGATCATGACACCCAGACCCCGAAACCACCCTCCGCTCAAAAGTTGATATATATATATATATATATATATATATATATATATATTACATTAATTAAACATAACCTACCACCGTCAATTATTATGAATTAAAGCTGTAAGTATTAAAAAAAAAAAAAATATTATAAGAATTATTATGGAAGAAAAAAGAAAAAAGTGGACACCGACAAAAATTGAAAAGCTTATACATTGAATTACGTTATCAAGGGCACAGAATTCAATGATATAAGCAAAATGGTTGTTTTCTGTGGGAAAAATAAGCTAAAGCTAAAATTAATTTTCCCCTGTGCCCAAACAACCACTAAAATCAAGTGAATTGATTAAAAATGAAAGCAGAATCGAAACAAATAATATGAAATGGAAGAATCAATAAAACGTATTTAAATATTTATAGGATATAAAATATAAATAATAAACACCATACCGATTAATATTTCAGTATTTTACAAAAATCCATGTGCACATGTCAACCAGTATATCAAAAAGATTAAGGTGAATAAAACAGTTAAGAAATCACAGTAAATGATACCAAAGGATGCAGTTAATACAGTTTGAAATAAAATTTGAAATACCTTGTAAAACAAATTTAATCTAATATAAAATAAATAGATATTAATTACATTATTTAAAATGCACTATTAAATTAATAGATAACAGTTTAACAATATCGTCAAAATTTAGCTAAAAATACACCCTGGTGTATAAATTATAACTGAAATGGAGCTAGAAAAAATAAAAATTAGAGCAATCTGAAAGAGACAAGAGAATTGGTGCTGCCATCTGTTATTAATCATATTAAACATTTATCGCAAGATAAAAATTTGTAAGCTTTTGAATGTAAATAACTGTTTAAACAGCAAAACCAAACAAATCCTTAGATATAGAGAATTATAAACCTAATATAAATCACACAATGTATTTGAAACTATTGTTAATAAAATTTAAAAGCATACAATATATTCTATTAGCAAACTGATTCAAACCAAACTAAGAGTTTAAATAATGCTAGAACATTGATAATATATAGCATATAGCTATATGCTATAAAACAAAATAAATTCAGTAATAATTAATATAAATAATTATTAAAAATAATTTATAAATTATTTTTTAATGAATTATATATAAGATATTTATAAAATGAACAGGAAATAAAAAACATGTGGAAGTATATAGAAGGTTAAATAATACTTAAAATCCCATTACTTAAAAAGTACAAATATAGAATGAGGATTATTTTCAGACATCCATAAAAATCCATAAAGTATGAATGTGGGACATTCAAAAACATTAAACTAAGAGTGGCATACTATTAGTAATTAATATGATATTGTCCTTAGTAAATTAAAATTTAATAACAAATAATTGTAAATTAGATTAATGAATAATTAAGCTAATTATAAGATTAATGAAAATCTCCAATTTACATATAAAATATCAAATCAACATCCACATAAAATACATAACAAAAATATAGTAATAATACAAGAGCCCCGTTTTTTTTTTTTTTTTTTTTTTTTTTTTTTAAATAATTAACCATTGCGTATTATCCAGACAACACCACCCTCCTCCGTACTCTAACATCTACCCACCCAACCAACCTATAATATTTTTTTTTTATATTTTTTTACAATTTTTAATTTTTTATAGATATTTTTTTATTTTATAATTTTTTTGTAATTTTGTTTACGCATGTGTTAATTTGTGTTTATAGATCATGTAAGAAAAGTACTAATTGTATATTAATGAATATATGAATTTTTTTGGAAAACCATGATTTAATGCATCATAAATTAGTTTTTTAATATTATTGTTAATTAGAGGAGAAGAACATAAACATTTTATTCTATATAAATGATTAAGTATTATATTACGAAATACAGAATGATGTAGACAAGATTTAAAATTTGTAAATGTATTAACTGTGAATTTAAATTCTTTACGTTTGTCATATAAATCTGTGATTGTTTTATTGTCTTTTATTGTAATTTTAAGATCTAAGAAGTTAATTGTATTGTTAGATAAAAGGTTTTCCGTTAATTCCAAATTAGTGGGATAATCAACTGGAAATCGAGTAATTGCAGATTGATCAGTTTCAATTAAAATGATGTCATCAATATAACGATATAAATGTAGATTATTATTAGTAAAATTACGTTCATAATGAGATAAGTATAAGTCTGAGAGTAAACTGGAAGTACAACCGCCTTGTGGTATACCGACATGCTGTAAATATAAAGTATTATCTTGCAATATATAATTATTATAGATAATGAAGTTAGTTAAAGATTTAAAATATGCAATATGTATATTAGATGGTAATTCCAGTTTTTTATAATACTTTTTAAATAATGCATTTATAAATTTATGTAAATCTAATAGGTCTATATTATTAAAAAGATCTTTGAAGTCATATGTCGTTATATTACAAACAGAATGAAGAATTTTTAAAATATTAACAAGTTGATAGCTATTTGTTATACAATGTGTATTATCATTGTTTGTAGTAAGTACATATATTTGATTAAGAATTTTTAAGAGAAGTGTATTGGCTTTATTATTATATGTATTACAACCAATAGTAACAGTCCTAAATTTGATAGGAGTTTTATGAAATTTGGGAATAAGAACTAAATATGGATAATTAAAATTAGTAGATAAAATATTTAAAAGTTTATAATAACTTCGAATTTTACGATTATTTACAATTACATTTTCATTAGTTTTTTGAAAAGACTTATTAGAAGAAATAGAATTTGTAAGAAGTTGGTGATAATATGATTTACATATAATAGCATAATTGTTAGGAGATTTGTCTACATATGCAATAACGAAGTTTTTTTGTAATTTAGTAATTTGTTGGAAATAATGCTGTGTATTAATAGAAACCAAATCAGCAATATTATTTTTTAAAGCCATAGTTAATTTTTCAATTACTAATATCTTCCATTGATTAAAATATTCAATAGGCTTATTATAAGAGATAGAAATTTTATAAATAAAAATATCAATATCATATGTAAACTGTTTGATAATAGATTTAACATTAAATTTAGATGGAAGTCTATATTTAGTACCATAACCCATTAGTTGTTTCAATTTAAAATCATGAACAATATCAAGATTTCCAGTGATTATATGTCCATGATCATTGTTTATGTATTTTTTTAGAGTGGGGTCTTTGCAGTTACACGGAAAAGTACTTGCAGCAGATGTATTTTTTGAAAATGTATTGTAGTTAAAAATTTTTCTCCCAATTGTATTCGGATATTTAAAGGTTTTTGATATATGAAGATTATTGATAGGAAAAAAAACATATATATATATATATGTATATATATTCACAATAATGCGGTTTTTGATGATGGTCGGTAATGTTTAATTAATGGTTATATATATATATATAAATATATATGTCTCGACCGAGTTCGTTCGCCAGCTACATCCGCCATCTTGTTTCAAAATGGCGGCCATTTAAATTTTTTTTTTAATTTAAAATTTAAAATGGGGTACCAAAAAATTGGAAAATGGAAAATATTTTCTTTTTATATGCGTTTGACTTTAATACAAAGATTCCGGAACAGCTTTTCTTTCGTCTATATCTGAAAAAATGACTGAATTATATTATTTTGAATTTCTTTTGTGGCTAACATTTTGAAATGACCTAATTTTCGTAACGCGATAAAAGGCGTATTTATGAACCGATTTGGATGTAACTTGGTGTGTACACAGTACATACCAATGTCTCGACCGAGTTCGTTGGCCAGCTTCATTAGCCATCTTCTTTCAATAGGGCTGCCATTGATAAAAAATAAATTTAAAATTTAAAATGAGTTATCAAAAATTTGAAACATGAAAAAGATTTTTTTTTATGTGTTTGACCTTGATACAAAGATTCCGGAGTAGTTTTTGTTTCGTATATGTCTTAGAAAATGGTTGAATTATAGCACTTTGAATTTCTAGCATGGCTGATATTTTGAAACGATCTGATATATGTCACGTGATAACACGCGTATTTATTAACCTATTTCGATGTAAGAAAGCATCTGGATAGTATATCGTAATATCTCGACCAAGTTCGCTGGCCAGCTTCATCAGCCATCTTGTTTCAAAATGGTGGCCATTAAATTAAATATATATATATATTTAAAGTGAGGTGCAAAAAATTAGAAATTGAAAGTATTTGACCATGATATAAGGATTCCGGAGCATTTTTTGTTTTGTCTTTATCTTAAAAAATGGCTCAGATATAGCAGTTTGAATGTCTAATGTGGGTGACATTATGAAATATCTGATTTTTTGCCTGCGACAGCACTTGTATATATCAACCGATTCCGATGTGAGTGAGCATGTGCACAGGAATTACTAAGGTCTGGACCAAGTTCACTTGTTAGCCTCATCCACAATGCTGTCTTAAAATGGCAGGAACTTCAAGATATTGCCGAATTTGGCAACCAAATATAAGTAACTTTAAGTAAGGATAAAGCTGACTAATTTCACGAAATTCTCATTCATAATGAATTAGTATTGATAAAAATTAGTGCTGAATCTCCTATAAACGGTTTCCACTACATTGAGCTTCGTGTGTTTGAATAATATAAGCTTTCTTTTTAAAAATAAGGAATATGAAAGCTACCTTTTCCTCCTGGCACTGACCGGAAGGACTTATTTTACATGAATTTGCTAAATATTTTAAAATTATACATTTCGAATAAGAAATGTGGATTTGAATTTGGAGATTTACATAGCATTTTTAGGAAGAAGGCCATTGCGGTTTAGGTGCTCGAGTTGCAAAATAATTACAGAAACTTACTAAGGAGACATATTCTCAGGGATGATACTACGCGTCATGAATAAAATGATTTTTCGTGAGAAACTATCGCTGCTATCTTCATTAACACAATGGAATCTCGCTAAAAGCTGAACCCGAATTTTCCTTCACAACTTTAAAAATAATGAATCTATTTTAGCAACATTTCATGATATTAACTTTGCTTTCTATCTTATATGTGATAATAGCAGGAGAAATGCTGGTATCGAACGGTAATTTGGTAAGTGATATTTTATGTAATACCGCTGCATTCCAAGTTATGCAACGCCCAACACCGTATTATTTAGATGCAAATGATGGCCATTACTACCAATTACTGTGATATAAATATGTTTAACCGAGAGTAAAGTAAGACTAGTGAAAGCATCTTTACAATATCTTCAGTGTTGTTAACATTATGAATTAAATTTTTAGTTAGTTTGGGAGCGGGGTAATCTGATTATATACTTTTTTCATGACTGTACGACGGGAAATAAATATACAATTAATATAAATACAATTAATAGATTAATTGGGTAAAACTGTATATTCGAGTGATATCGAATATCTGATTTTTGATTCCTTTTGAGCGGGCTTCTAGAGGATAACGTTTGAAATACTTAATTTTGGGCAAGAAAATGTTGCAGATTTTACGATATTTTCTTAGTGGCATTTGTGAAATTTCAGTATTTAAAAGATAATTTTATTATTTTTTGTATTAAGCTTTTTTTAGTTTCAAAATTGTTAAATATAAACACACTTGACGTTATTCAAACTTTTTATATTATTATGTGTAGCATATAATAAGGATTTATTACACACAATGAAAATGTTGCTAGACTGTTTTTATCAATTCAGATATTCCATGCATTCAATTAAATGTGTCAAGTGTGTTCCATGCGATATCTAAAAAGACTTTGCTCACACTCTTCAGAAACTGTACTGTCATCATCAAAAGTCTTTTGGAAGCGACAAAGATTTTTCCAAAGGGGTATAAAATAAGTTTCTTTAATTAGGTAAGAATTTATTTTTATTAACACATGTACTGAACTTTAATGTCATAACTTGTATATCATGTTAATCGCAATAAAATGATACAGAGAAAAACTTCCTTACGAATTTGCTTGTAACTTTTTTCTATTATTATTTAACAAACATACAATTTTCAGATGAATTTAGAGATTTTTAAAGTAATTGTTTAATTTAAAACATACACAAAGATATTTCTTATTCACCAGAATTGAACTCACTAATAAAATAAAGAAATTTACGTTAATGTAAAATCCGTTTTGAATATTTTGAAAATTAATTATTTTCCTCTTAGCAAATTGCCTTTGTTTCAAATATCCTTCTAATTATGAATCACACATGAATGAAATTCGGGAATATTTAACAGGTAATCTCTGTCTTGCTGGACCTAACGTATGTACATACAATGTTATTACCTTGGTGATGTTGAGCAATGTACTGGAATATCGTCAGAAATTCGTTGTCAGACAAGCAATGGAAAGGAGAATAACCTTAATGAGGTTTTTTGATATTTAACCTTTTGTATTATACTTAACCTTTTCCCACTGGAATTATTTTTAAGTGGGTAAAAAATATACATTGCACTTAAAATAGATTTGAAAAGAACTATTAAAACCAAATAATACTGAATTTATAAAAATCTTACATTTATTTAAAATAATACTCTGCTAAGAAGTTTCCAAGCACTAGAAATATTATTAGTTATTAATTTTTCCCTGGTAATTTAAACATTGGAAAAAATAAAGAAAAAAAACTTTTCTTCGGAATTTTTTTACATGCAAAAGGAGGTTTCTTTTGAGAAAATCTTTTTTCGTGCAGAATAGAAAAAAAAAATAAAGGCGAATTCTCTAACTGAATATTGGAAAAGAAACTGACTTTGCTATCTATTGTATTACGTACGCATTAATAAATTTCATGTATGATTCATATATGAAAAGCTCAGATGATGAAGGTCCTAATTGAATCAATCATCATTTTGAAAAAAAAAAAATAAGCTGTAAACTTCCGAATCTTTATTTGCGTTTATTGTCAAATGCCTCCTTTATGAATTAAAATCTTTCTGAGTATTAGGTCTTTTCAAACAGTAATTTACAAATGGTAGAGGACTATTGATTACCTTCAGTCACATGATTAACCCAATTTTTAATCACATACAACCTTTATCAACTGAGATTTTCACATGGTACAACAGTAAAATTAATGCACAGTTATCACGCTGTTTTTTTTTTAATCCAATGTCATATGAGGCTCCCACGCATGCGATAGTTAATTCTTGCTAATATATTTAATAACGAAAAAGTCCTTCCGGCCAGTGCCGGGAGGAAGAGGTAGCTTTCATAATCCTTATTTAAAAAAAGCCAACTTATATCATGCAAACACACGAAGTTCAATTTAGTGGAAACCGAATATAGGAGATTCAATACTAATTTTTATCAATATAATGAATGAGAATTTCGCGAAATTAGTCAGCTTTATCCAAGCTGCTTTTCTTTAAAGTAACTTATATTTGGCTGAAAAATTCGGCAATTTCTTAAAGTGCCTTGTAGTAGAGATCCGCACTTTAAAATATTTGGAGATCGTAAATTATTACCAGGTTCAGTTTCTTTGCATTCGCTGGAGTCTATAAATAGCTGTAGGCTGTGATCAGTGTAGAAATAATGCTTTTAAATTGTTTTTTAGGAAATCTGTTTATTTGGAGTAACTATATAAAATTAAAGCATTTTCATACAGAAATGGATAGGGATGGTGCCTGATAGAATTTCTAAAGACGATTTTTTTACATGACTGATTTCATGAAGCGCAAGGGAGCAATTGCCAATTATTCTGTAATATACACATTGGCATCAAACAATTGGCGAAAAGAGCACATGAAAACTGAATGATGTCATATGAGAAAAATTATCTGTTACCTTTGGGCAATGAGGAGAACTTTTGAATTGTGTGGCAGGGCCACCAGCATAGCAGTCCTAAAAATTAGGCCAAAAAGAATTCGAACGCCAATTCGTACGTTAAGAGGAAAGTTTTGAGAACATAGCGTTAAAGACAATACAGACCGCATTTACTGGAAATGTTTATGATTTAACAAGGAAGTCATACGCAAAAATTAAGCAGAGATCAAAGAGTTATTTCTACTGGCCGAAAGCAAAGTCGATCTTTATTCTTTTTTTTTTATCTAGTCAGCGTGAATAATCATCTAAATGAATTTTATGAATGCGAGAGCCGATTTAGTGGTAAAGGCATCTGTTAAATTTCTTTTCTTTCTTTTCTTTTGGAGGAAAGTTACAATGGGAACTGAAATAAAAGTTAGGATAAAATGAATGAGTAATTAAAGATTAGTTTTAACTGAAATTTAGAGAAAGGAATAATTTAAGAAACATATATGTGATTCCACATCACATATATCTCCCCTTCAATCAACGAAAAGAATGTAAATAAAGGGCGTGAAATCAATTTTCATATGCTCTTAGGAGTACATTATGTATACGGCAGTCATGCAAACGAAATCAGATATGTTCAAATTAAAGCAACAGCAATTGAACTTCTCTCTAAGTAGGCAACCATCCTAAAATAAAAGTATATCATGATATAAATATATTGGTACCATAAATTTTGTCAAATACAGATGACATTATATGTTGTTTCTATTTAGAAACAGCTGCAGCAACATCAATAAAATTTGTGATCACTTTTCAATTCGCCATATTCAGACGATGACCTGTATCAAAAATGTGCACATACAAATAAAACAAACATTAGGCCTAAGTCCACAGGTCAGTTGCCAACTGGCAATAAATTCAAAAATGTTTCTCATAATAAACATTAAATATGTGTATTGACAATACTATAATTATAATAAAATACTCGAGTAATATAATGCAACGAAACACATAATATTAAACACAGATAAACAAAAACATAATACAAATAACGAAGGATTCTGAAATAATGTCCATAGTAATGAGTAAAAGCATATATATTTTTTAATTTATATCTTCCTGGTTTTGTTTTTTTTTGTCTCGCAACATTGATTTTAAACAAACGTGTACATAAGGTGACAGTCCAAGAAATACTATATAATCAGGATATGAAAAAAAATTAGCTGAAACACTGCCATAAGCCATTTAGTTCACGTGACAACTGTGTTGTTGTGTGTATGTTTATTAAAATGTATTTTTTTAAGACCTGAAACATTAAAATTTTGAAAATGAAATTTACAATTTGGAGAAGACATTGAATTATATTGACTATCAAAACAGTATTGTTATGTAAACTAAGAAAAAAAAATCCACATAAAATATTATTCGGTATCACCCATAAAATACCTTTACTGAAAACAGTTACTGATAAATGGAAGACACTGAACATTTACGTAGAAAGTGTAAAAGATGCTAGACATGTGTGAAAAAAAGAAAAAGTAATATGTAAACCGATAAATAATCTCAATAGAATGCACGGTTGGTATAAACATCAATAAAAGACTTGCAATGACCATTAAGCAGGAGTATAAGTGTCTTTGTTTATAAAAATTGGCAATATACCTTCACTGAAAAGTAGTGTGAAAACATTGATAGGTATGCAATTTTTTCTTTATCGTCTTGACTGGTGTGTACCGTTTACCGATGTGTATAAAATTGACTGGAGTGTAAGCTTTTTTGAAAGTGCCATGAGCAAACGTGTAAATACCTTGTACAAATTATAAGAGAACGAATATTGCGTTAAAGGTGAAAAAAAAAGTGTGAATTTTGGCAGACGTAATAAAAAATTGCACTTTGATAGAATTTTAAATAAAGAAGCAGTAAGCTCCTTAGGTATAATGACAATACAGATAGTATGTGTATAAGTATACATTGACTGAAAAACAAACTATTAATGGTCGCGTATGCGGCGTGAAATACTACTGTATATCATGCGTACCCAATTGAAAGTAAAGAAATTTGAAGAAGCAAATGTAAATCATAAATAAACATCAACATATGTTATGCAGAAAAGTGTATATATCTATCTGAATTATGCCAAAATGTAATGAAATTTGCATGTGTAAACAGGAAAACATGGAATAATTGGTAACACTAGTGCAAGTGGGAAGGAAGCAACTTGAGCTGTATTGAATCATTCATAACTAATGAAAATTTAAAAGAAACGACCAATGTATTCTAAACAAATGACATAAAATATTCCAAAAACTGCACTGAGGACCACTAACCAAACAACTGCACATGTAATTAATATGTTTGTAAGTAACTTCATCTGAATAGCATGCTGCAAAAATATACCTTTGTAAGAAAAACCACTGTAAAACGATGTAGAAACCATTGTAAAAACCTTTTGTAAAAAAAAAATTTTGTACTTGCTGCATGCCAAGCGAAGTTTTTGTGAGTGAGGGTCATTTGCGAAAATCCAGAAGTACACCAAAAGAGAAAAACCTTTGTAAGAAAACTCAACGTTGTAATATTGGTAAACCAATGAACATTCGCATAAACACTGCGTGTAAAAAGAAAGTGCAATTGATGATCAGAAAGACCTACAAAGAAACAGAATATCTACACCAAGTTATGACAAAAAAGACGTAATATTTTTTTGAAAACATGGTGACCGCAATGCAAAGTAAGTATGAAAATGTAATCTAAAATAATAAAAAAGTAACTAAGTATACCTATATGTGATTTTTTAAAAATATGTACATCAGAAAGCAAACCAAGAAAAGTAGACAGAAAATAAAGGAAAAACATTTGAGATCCACCGCTGAAGTCTTACTGGCAATTAGGGCTTAACCACCAGAAGAAAACTAACAGTAAATCAAAAATGTGAAATTTGGAATCATTCATCTATTCCTGTCGACCTGAAACAGTTGAATGAAAGAAAATCCGAGACAAGTGTATTGCACGAAGAACACAGACCATGAAATAATTGACATTAATCAATCTTTAAATAGCAATGTTTCAAAATTTGTATATTCTAAGAAAACAAATATATTTGTGTAAGAAAAATGTATGAGAAAAAAAAAAAACCCTATTAATCTTTTACGTTTATTTTATGAATAAACGCATGCGAACAATGTAAACATTCACGGTCGAAGGGAGCTAAGAAAGCCATGTATCGCATAAAGTTAAGTAACAAAATGTGTAAATTAATGAATAAGAATTAACCTTGCACTAGCATGCCTGAAAGGAGGATGTATGTATAAGTTATGTTGTACGTTGAAAAAAAAACTGTTTTTGCTTAAAATAAAATCTAAATGTATCACAAAAAGGAGAAAAAGCAGAGTGATTTATGTCTAAAGACTTCTTGTAAGTACGGTTATGTGCGATGCAGTTAATACATCTTGAAATATTTTTACAATTAACTGAAGTGTGAGATTCACCGCAATTAGCACATGCCAAATCATATACACAAACTTTTGCCAGATGGCCTAGCCGTTGGCAATGGAAGCAACGTTTTATATTAATAAATGGCCTGACAGTGTAATCAATAGAATTAATATTTAATTTACCATGTTGAATTAAGGAATTAGCAATCCATGATGTAACACTAATAGTCCAATTGTATTTTAAACCTTGTCTTAAATTATGTTTTCTTCCAAAGTGAATGGCAGGAATGGTGTTGCCAATCATTTCATTTATAGCTATCATAATATCTGGCACACCTATATTATCATCAACACCCAATAAAATTATTTTTGTGCAGTCAGAAAAATCCCTATCTGGAGTTTTGTTCTCACAAAACTTTAAAATGTAATCAGGTACTGAAATAAAATTAAGATTTTTATTTTTTGAGAAGTCAGAAATAGTTGTACCAGAATCTGTGTCTGTTTGAGTTTTAGCATTATCTAAAATTTTGGAAGACGAGTCTTTAACATTAGAATTAAATTTCTTATCTTTAACTTTAATTATATTAAGTGGTTCATCCAAGTTAGGTCCATCAATGTCGCATTGAACAGCTATGTCATTATGCGTAGACTGTTTGGACGAGGTAAGTGTCCTTACCTTTTCAAATAACAGCTTATTTACTCTTTGTAAATCGTCATTACCTTTTTGTAAAACATTCCACTCTGATTGAACACTACCCATCAAATCATTTAAAATATTAAATTTAAATTCAATTTCTTTTTGATAAGAATTAAACTTCTGAACGAGTTCAGGATTAGCCTCATTTAAAATAGGGTCAATTAATGCCTGAACATCTGTAACAATAGTTTTAGAATATCTGTTAATAGTTTCACTTAAACTACTTAAACATGAAATCTTAAAAGGATTAGAATCCAAACCAGTTGTTTCAGAATGAATGTTAGTTTTTGAAAACATTACCTGTGGTGCATTAGGTTTTAACTGAAAATTAAATACAGCAGAGGGCTCTTGTGTCAATTTGTGTGACTTTCTCTTACCCATCATATCTCCTGAATTATAAAATACAAAAACAAATACACAAGTACCCTAACTGATAATTCCAAAAATATGAACCTATCTAAATGCAATATAATAAATAGTAGTCAAATGTGAGATTTTTTTTTTAAAGTGAATATTAAAAATTTTAAATGTTAAAGATATAGCCATAAACTAATAAGTATTATACTCCACAGTTAAAAACCATTATAATGCATGTAAAAAAAACTTCTAAATAGTTATTTAAATATCGGAAAACTGCACTCTCTGTAACGGAATAATTTTTAGTGACTGCATATAGGAACAACAAACATTGCAATTATATGCATAAAAAGGGTTTTAAAATTAAATTAAAAGGGGAAAAATAGTCAATTCAATTGACCCAATTTTTTTCTCAAATCATATTGTTTATCTTCTGTATCAAATGCATAAGAAATACTATAATGCATCAAGAAAATTATCAAAAGATTTTCGTTTACCTAAATAACCTAAAATGAAAGTTCTTATAAGGCTATAGTTACTGGCGGAAAATAATAATGCATGCAAAACTTTTAAATATTATATCTTTTTTAAACAAATCTTCTTTCTTTTTGTGTCTATAATAAAAGGACAAGAAAAACTATTTCATATTCTCGCTATAGTATAATGCACTGTGAAAAATAGTTTCACTTGAATAGATATAATCAATGTGCACTCTACTTTAAACATATTGATTATCTAGATAGATTTAATTATTCAAGTAAAATCATGGCTACTTTTAAGCAGAGATAAAAATACTTCCTTAATAGTACTGTACAAACACATTAAAACATAACTTACCTTTAAACTGAGAACCATTTATATAAATAGAGATTCGATTCAACTGGTAAAATTTTATATCCCTCAAAATGAAAATAATGTCAATAATAAATGAAATCTTTATTCATTACCAGTATTCATCTTTATCTCTCTATATATTGTTTTTTTTTAAATAAGACTTCCTGTCCAAAAAAAAAAAAAAAATAGTTTGAAACTGGCAGCACCCTGTTTTATTATTTACTTGGAAACAAAAATATTTTAGATGGACCATTAAATTACCTAAAATTTTTAAATGAAAGTCATAATATAAAATATAAGATAAATAAATATATATATATATAACTGTCAATTTATAATACTTCAAAAGGAACTGCACTAAAAAAAAATATATATATATAATGATTAAGTAAGTATTAAAATAATAAGAAACACTTTCTTTTTAACACAAAAATCCAAAAGAATGCGATTCATTCAATACTTATTCTGAATTAAATCTTTCTTTTTTTAAATAGATTGTCTTGATCTTTGTGAAACTCATTCCAGAAAAAGTTAACAGTAAATAACTATTTTGGATATCTGAAAAAACGTAATTTTATCATGCTATCTATCGTTTGGCATCTTAGTTCTTAAATAGCATTTGTAAAACTGTGATAAATTTCAAAGAAATCTAAAACTATTTACCGCTGTTATTATTCATGCAAACAAAATATGAGCATGAGAAAATAAAAATGCATAATCAACGACAATTGTTAAAAATTAATGTATTATTTTAAATACTACATTTTATAAAAATGTCATGTAGTCAAAATAGAAATTGAGCATTAATAATTATAAAAATATAAAATGCATATAATATTTTTCTCATACTCACATGATAAGCTGTAATTGTTTATATATATGCATATTTTCTTTTTTTGCTCTTCCATTTTTATAATCGATGTAACTGTATCAATATTTGATATTCATTATTATATTGTACCTTTTTTATGACACTTTTAACTGCTTTCATTCACTAGTTAATAATATTATAATGAAAATGAACGTTGAATATCGAATTTGAATTCAAAACACAAAATAGTTTAATGCACTTTTTTTTTGCAGAAAGGCAATATCAGCACCCACAAGTGGAAGTAAAAAAAGTAAAATCAGTGTGAAAACAATACGACGTCAAACATGGAAATCTGCAGCACTTTAGAATCATAAGTAGAGAATTGACTCAGTATGTTTCTGCATAAATTTACGAATAAGTCGAAATAAAAAGCATTGATTCATCCAAAGTCGGTGAACAGAGTAACCCGGAGGCGAACTATAGGAGTCACAAATAGGCTACCGCAGCTTCCTAAGCCTACATTGGAAGGAGAGGCTGTAACAAGCAGGAGAGATTACGGCGAACATCGTGAAAAAAAATCTTGATCCGAAGAATCAGCTGAAACAGTCATAAATGACACTCGCCACTGGGATCTAACTCCATAATTATTAAAATAATGAAATCCATTAGAAAAAGTCCGGCAGCATAAATTCACAGGAAACACGGGCACTTCATACAGCAGTCAGGTAAATGGGAAGTTACTTAACAGACCACGATCCGCATAAATAATAGGCAGTCATCTATCGAGGCAATAGACATTCCAAAAATACCGGTAGAAAAGACGTCTAGAAATTCACATCCGTAATAGGCAAACTAATAAACATCAGGTAGGCTAATAAAAACAGACAGGCAGGCTAATAAACAGGCAGGCACCATCCCATAAAGTTCCAGAAAAATTTTGCGAATGCCCTGTAACGGCACCAATATTTTGTAGTAGAGATCCGCACTTTAAAATATTTGGAGATCGTAAATTATTACCAGGTTCAGTTTCTTTGCATTCGCTGGAGTCTATAAATAGCTGTAGGCTGTGATCAGTGTAGAAATAATGCTTTTAAATTGTTTTTTAGGAAATCTGTTTATTTGGAGTACCTATATAAAATTAAAGCATTTTCATACAGAAATGGATAGGGATGGTGCCTGATAGAATTTCTAAAGACGATTTTTTTACATGACTGATTTCATGAAGCGCAAGGGAGCAATTGCCAATTATTCTGTAATATACACATTGGCATCAAACAATTGGCGAAAAGAGCACATGAAAACTGAATGATGTCATATGAGAAAAATTATCTGTTACCTTTGGACAATGAGGAGAACTTTTGAATTGTGTGGCAGGGCCACCAGCATAGCAGTCCTAAAAATTAGGCCAAAAAGAATTCGAACGCCAATTCGTACGTTAAGAGGAAAGTTTTGAGAACATAGCGTTAAAGACAATACAGACCGCATTTACTGGAAATGTTTATGATTTAACAAGGAAGTCATACGCAAAAATTAAGCAGAGATCAAAGAGTTATTTCTACTGGCCGAAAGCAAAGTCGATCTTTATTCTTTTTTTTTATCTAGTCAGCGTGAATAATCATCTAAATGAATTTTATGAATGCGAGAGCCGATTTAGTGGTAAAGGCATCTGTTAAATTTCTTTTCTTTCTTTTCTTTTGGAGGAAAGTTACAATGGGAACTGAAATAAAAGTTAGGATAAAATGAATGAGTAATTAAAGATTAGTTTTAACTGAAATTTAGAGAAAGGAATAATTTAAGAAACATATATGTGATTCCACATCACATGCCTGTCATTTTAAGACAACATGGTGGATGAGGCTAAGCAGTGAACTTGGTCGAGACCTTAGTAATTGCTGTGCACATGCTCACTCACATCGGAATCGGTTAATATATAGGAGTGCTGTCGCATGCTAAAAATCAGATTTTTCAAAATGTCACCCACAATAGAAATTGAAACTGCTATATCTGAGCCATTTTTTAAGGTAAAGGCAAACAAAAAATGCTCCTGAATCCTTATATCAAGATCAAATACTTAAGAAAGAAACCTTTTTCAATTTCTAATTTTTTTGCACCTCACTTTAAATATATATATATTTTTTAATTTAATGGCCGCCATTTTGAAACAAGATGGCTGATGAATCTGGCCAGCGAACTTGGTCGAGGTGTTGATGTATACTATCCACATGCCTTCTTACATCGAAATAGGCGAATACGTGTGTTATCGCGTGACAAATACAATATCGTTTCAAAATGTTAGCCATGCTAGAAATTCAAAGTGCTATAAATCAACCATTTTTTTAAGATATCAACAAAAGAACAAATTTTCAGAAACAAAAACTGCTCCGGAATCTTTGTATCAAGGCCAAACACATAAAAAAAATCTTTTTCATTTTCCAATTTTTTAATACCTCATTTTGAATTTTAAATTTAATTTTTTTTAAATGGCAACCCTTTTGAAACAAGATGGCGAATGAAGCTGGCAAACGAACTCGGTCGAGACATTGGTATGTACTATGTACAGACCAAGTTACATCCAAATAGGTTCATAAATACGCCTGTTATCGCGTGACAAAAATCAGGTCGTTTTAAAATGTCAGCCACAAGAGAAATTCAAAATGCTATTACTCAGCCATTTTTTTTTAGATATAGACGAAAGAAAAACTGTTCCGGAATCTTTGTATTAAGGTCAAACACATACAAAAAAATCTTTTTCATTTTCCAGTTTTTTGGTATCTCATTTAAATTTCTATATTTTTTTAATTTTTTTAAATGGCCGCCATTTTGAAACAAGATGGCGGATGAAGCTGGCCAACGAACTCGGTCGAGATATTTGTATGTACTATGTACACACTAATGTACATCCAAGTCGGTTCATAAATACGCCTGTTATTACGTGAGAAAAATCAGGACGTTTCAAAATGTCAGCCACGCTAGAAATTCAAAATGCTATAACTCAGCCATTTCTTAAGATACAGACGAAACAAAAACTGCTCCCGAATCTTTTTATCAAGGTCAAACACATAAGAAGAAAATATTTTTTCAATTTTCAATTTTTGGTACCACATTCCAAATTTAAATTTTTCTTAAAAATTAAAATGGCCGCCATTTTTAAACAAGATGGCGGGTGAAGCTGGCCAACGAACCCGGTCGAGACATTGGTATGTACTATGTATAAACGAAGTTACATCCAAATCGGTTCATAAATACGCTTTTTATCGCGTGACAAATTTCAGGACGTTTCAAAATGTCAGCCACGCTAGAAATTCAAAATGCTATAACTGAGCCATTTTTTAAGATATAGACGAAACAAAAACTGCCCCGAAATCTTTGTATAAAGGTCAAATACATAAGAAAAAAATATTTTGCCATTTTCAATTTTTTGGTACCACATTTCAAATTTTAAATTTTTAAAAAAATTTTAAATGGCCGCCATTTTGAAACAAAATGGCGGATGAAGCTGGCCAACGAACTCGGTCGAGAGATTGGTTAGTACTATGTACACACCGAATTACATCCAAATCGGTTCATAAATACGCCTTTTATCGCTTGACAAACTTCAGGACGTTTCAAAATGTCAGCCACGCTAGAAATTCAAAATGCTATAACTCAGCCATTTTTTAAGATATAGACGAAACAAAAACTGCTCCGGAATCTTTGTATAAAGGTCAAATACATAAGAAAAAAATATTTTTCCATTTTTAATTTTTTGGTACCACATTTCAAGTTTTAAATTTTTTTTTTAATTTTAAATGGCCGCCATTTTGAAACAAAACGGCGGATGAAGCTGGCCAACGAACTCGGTGTAGACATTGGTATGTACTATGTACACACCGAATTACATCGAAATCGGTTCATAATTACGGGTGTTACAGTGTGACATAGGTCAGATATATATATATATATATATATATATATATATATTTTACTTTTAGTTTTACTTTTGATCTTTTTGAGCTTATATATATATATATATCAATTTTGAACGGAGGGTGGTTTCGGGGTCTGGGGGTCATGATCGACGAAAATATACCAAAATTTTTTGAAATCGCTTTCCTCCGAACGGCTGCAATAGGTAGCTTTTTTGTAAAGAAAGCTACCTAAAATGATACGACAAGCATAGATTATGAAACATTTTGCAACACTAAAAGTATATTATTAAGAATTTTCATCTTTTGATATAAATATCGATCAAAGTCCGCCTTGTAACCAAATTATTTTGTTCGTCTCTTTAAATGAGCAATAAATTATACGCACTTCATAATATATCGCAAAAACATTGTAGTGTCATAATAATTTTTAATTTAATAAAACATAAAGTATCACAACATTATTATACTTCAATCAAACGAATTTTGCCATCGATCTTAATGTAATGTAATTATTTTTAGTGCTCCTGAAAATCGAACTATAAATGCTATTAAATCTATACATTTGAGAAAGCATAGTTTTGTACACCTCAGTGGTGCATGTCAATTTCATTATGTTTGAAGTATTAAATCATCATTAAAATAGATCGGAAACGATTTTTTATCGTTAAAGGTAATGTAACGGAATCACTTTGTGTGACCCTGTGCATGAATAATCAATACTTTGCTCTCGAAATTATACAGAAATATATTTTAAGCAACTCAGTGATCCCTTCCAATTTCATTATGTTTGAAATAATGTAATACTAGTTACCAGTGACGTCATTCACGTAGCATAAAAAGAAAGATAAATGCATTAATTAAGCAAAACGTTTCATTCCCCAAAATTAAAAAAAAAAAATATTAACCAACTCCTAATCACATTTTATTTGAGATAATGCGATATTTCTTATATATAGGGGATTTGACTCAGTCATGAAAAAGGTGAATTTTGTGCCACATAATTTAGACAATCGCGAAAATAAAACTCCAAGCAAAGAAAAAGTACGGACAAGTAAAATCGTGAAAATCAATAAATCTCTCTTCATAAAGCGAAATATACAACGCTGGGATAATTTTACTAAAACAGTGTATTTTATTTTGTATTTGGTGTTAAATTTGTATATGTATGCATTGCATCCAAAAAGATTCTACAAAAATCTATTATAAAAAAACATTAAAAATTTATTATTAAAAATGACAACATATTTTAGCTCTTTTAAAGCTGAAAAAAATGTAGAATTAAAAGTAGCTTGCCAAACCACGATTTACTAACGTGTCTTTAACATATTTCAAGCTCTCGAGCCTTAATTTCGATATCGGTAAAGAAAATGGTGTTAATTCGACGCAATCATATTAAAACTTTAGGTTTTATGAGCGAAAATGCAACTTCTTTTTAAAATAAAATATTTTTTACTCATATTTTCTGAAATGAATGTATTTTAGAATTAACACTCGTTAAAAAAATAGAAAAAAGAATCAGCCAATCGAGTTAATTTTTTAGTGTTTGAGAATGAAAATAACTATTTCCCGCTAATCATGACGTCATTTCCCACATGGATAATTTTGTGGTACATACTATCGACATTTAATATACATTTCTTTTAAACTTTTCTTTTTAACTTATTTCAATTTTAAATTAAAAATTAAATCTCTATGTTAACCGTGCACAGACGATAAAACATCAAGTATTGATAATAACTTTCTTTAAATAATAAGAATTGATACAATAACTCAAGACCATTTTATTTCAGATCAAAGCACATCCGTTTATTTTCCACATATTATGTCCTATTCACCTACTTTCAGTACTTACTATTATTATCTTATTAATGCACCTTATATTATTAAAACAGGTTCTCAGACCTCGTATGGGCTTTAGGCCGATAATGCCATGAGTCCACAGCCCGCATATGGGCTGTCTGCTTAGTTGATTTTAACGGATCGAATTAAACTGAACTCTGAGAATGTCTTAATTCAAACGTGGACTCGGGATACATACTAAGCTACAAAAAATGTGATGGAGCATTGAAAAAGACGTTTATTTATTCCTTTAAAAATGGACTGTGAACCTGTTAAGAAATACTTGAAAGTTTTCGTTTTATTTCTAATATGATGTCACATTAAGATTTTTTTTTCTTAATTTTTTTTTATTTCATTATCCTTTTACATGTGAAACTCTTTCAATTGAAAAGTAATTATTAAGGAGAAATTATTATTCTGGGTTTAAAATTTTTTTGGCAACGAGAAAAGTAGATGTTTAAATTTTATCGGGAAAATATCAATTGATTCTGTGTGAAAAATAATGAAATTTTGAATTATTAAGAACAATATTTCAATAAAACAAATAAAACATAGCCTGTGTTCTTTTCGGAATTATAATCCATCTATATACAAAGATACAAAAGCATTAACTCATCCGTTTAGACGTTGACTTCATTAAAACTTTCACACCCACACTTTTCCATTTATAATATTATAAGGATAATTAAAACACACAGCAAACAATTTTTCACCATACCCCATACTCTAATGGAATTTTGTTATTTGTCTCTTTAAATTATCCGTAAACGCTATATGCTTTATTTTCAATACGAAACATTCTATAGTGAACTAGAGAACAACAGAAGATTAACATGGCAATCAGAGTATATTTACGAGAGTTGGAGCACGGACAGAATGACAAATCGAATTGCTAAACACTTTTCAGTTTTGCTGGAATGTATTAATATTACTGAAAAAGTGTACTTGATTGCTCTATTGAATTCTTACTTTTAAAAATATTGGATGGAAAAAATTAATAAATAATATATGTAACTCTTGTTAATTCAAAATTTCAAATCCCATTCTAACATACATTTCTAGCCAATCTAATAAAAAATTGATTAAACTTTGTTAATTGAAATTCATTTTACTCAAATTCATAACAATATTTTTATTATTTCATTTATCCTATTTTCCTTCTTATGGATTCGAATAACTATAATTTTAAGAATTTACCCTATAAATAGGCCATTCCATGAAAAACGGACAAAATGTCCTGCACATGACACTTATATAAATATCTATATCTATTAACGTATAAGTTGTTAAACATAAACTATACTTTAAAAATAAGAATAACGTGTGGGATCCAGTTACCCATACAGTTATAAATAATTTTTGGATTTGCTCTTATTACAGGAAATTAATTTATTCATTGCTTTTTGTTTGCAGTTTAGAAAATTATATAATACTTTATTAAAATTATATAATACAATTTTAAAAATGCATGTTGGTGGGTCTGAAACCAAATTTCTTAAGCGTGATAGCCAAACCACTAAATTTTAAGATACATATGAAGAGAGTACATACGACAAAGTGACATCATTAGAAAATTATAGAAACCCATAAAAATAGTTCTGTTTGATATAAGAACATTGTTATATGCTCCACAGATTTATCAATCGAACATTCATTGAGTTAAATAAAAAAGAGAATGAGATACTTAAGTACTTACTTACCAATTTGTTCACAAATTTTTCTTGTTCATTTTTTTACCAAAAATATCCATGTAAATTTTATACTTATCATGGAAGACGGTAGTATTCCGAGTGACGCAGCCTTAAGCCTAAAATCGTATCGTAGAATTCGTAGATGGCGGAACTCATATATACAGCTAACTCGACATCAAAGAAAACGCGAAAAGCCGCCTTTTAATAGCTCAGCATATATAGGTCCTATTGTTCTGATTTTTCTAGAACAGTCTTATATCTGCAGTCTAATCGTATACTGAAATTTTTACATTTCTACGTGAGTATATTTTGAGATCTAAAAAGCCATTTTTAAAGCGAAAACTTCGGTACGGTATGTAAGAAGTTCCTAATTTCAAAATCTCGAAAACGGTACGGGCGATTTTCTTTAAACTGATATATAATATGAATCTGATTAATATGAGTTGAATAAGACTTATCTTTTATCTGGGAAAACTCGTTTTATTTTTAAAAATCGCTTTTTTTACTTTTCTCGTCTGTGATTGGTGAATAGGTTTGACGTCACTTCGTATGTAGGAGGAGTCTTAATCCATCTGCTGTGGGTATAATCATAAACAGAATTTGCAAAGTCATGTTAGGTACTCTAAGTTGAGTTAACAATCTGAATGTAGGCAGTAAATCTTTCTTTTTAAATATTAAAATTTTAAATGTTAATTATTATGTGTTTTAAAATATTAAATATATTAAATGAAATTTCGATTGATATTATCTTTCTCTTTTGTTATGAAGAAATTATTATTTCATATTACTGCTTTTTGTCGAAAATATATTTAGATTCATTTTTAAAAAAGGGGAATTTTTTTTTAATTATATGTATTCAATATAATTGTTATTTATAATTTTTTTTTCAATTTTCAAAAAAAATTATTTTTAATTTCTTGTTTATGATCGTATCTCGCGTTTTCAATCGTTTATTAAATCTTGTTGAATTGAATCCATGCCATGATTGAATCCTAATCAACGTTTGTTTGTTTGCTTGTTAACGGGCAGAAATTCGCTATAATGATGGATTTAGTGTTTAAATCCGTCATTTCCTTATCGATTCGTCGGTGCTTAGAGACAGATACTTATTGGGGGGGGGGGGGGGATTAAAAAATTTCCCAACTTGAAACAAAATAATTTTCAACTCCAATGATATGTGCAATGGATGTTCAACTTACTTCTTGATTGCTATTTGAGATCAAAATGAAGGGGAAAGAGACATCGTGTTTTTCTTTTGTAGTATTAGAATAGAATGCTATTTTAAAAGAAAATTTCTGATATTTGCAGATTATTTCTGGCAGGAAACGACCTATTGCTATAACGCCAATCGGAAGACACGTGAATACTTTGTTCAGAGCACACGATTAGCTCAAAATAAATCATATTATCCCGACTAGTTGTTTTGAGCTTCTAAAAGTAAAAATTTTCTTCACGTTCTTTTTGTTTATATAGTAATTAAAGGTTATAGATAAATAAGAGATATAATAGCTTTTTTTGCAAAGGTAAGATACTTGTTTTTATTTAATTCTAAAGTTAATATTCTTAAAAGAAAGGTTTAAATAATTTTCTTTTGATTTTTTTTTCATATCCTACTTCAAAGTTCGTTTTTTACAATCATGTTGTCAAAATGTATTTTCCCTCTGAGAAAAAAAAAAGAGCTTGATACGTTTGTTTTATATAAAAACTAAAATGTTGATATTGTCTTGCCAACCTAATTGGGTATTTTGATTTAATTGTAAAGTGGATGAGGGGCGGGGGGTAATCTAAGGGCTAAAACGCATTTCCCTTCAAAACCAGTTACTTTCTTTGGAGATTATAGGCCACAGATTATCTTCCTACTTTGTAATGGAAGTTTGTTTACGTTACTCGCTGACTTTTAACTAGCCAAACAAATATCAAGGCCAAAACTTGCTTTTTTTGCACCAGGGGCGATATGGATTTTGGCACCCCCACCTTCCTTGCACGCAATTAAAATTTTCAACCACAGGTACCCTAAGCAAAAAAAAAAAAATCCTTAAAAGATACAAATTATTTTAATAATATCGCTAGCAAGGAATATGTAAACAACGCTCTCATAGGATTAACATTAACTTGAAGGTTAGGAATCTGCACTAGTCACGAGAAGAAACTGGAATTGCTGACGTTAAACCTATGGGAGCGTACATTTAAAAATTTCTCCCTTGCATAATAATAGTTTTAATAGCTGAGATTGAATTCTAACTGGGTTAGTGTTTACTTTTTCGATTATTATTTTTTTTTATGTTACTTTCAATTTCACAAATTTGAAAAGAATGCTCCCATAAGTGTAACATGAGTTTGCGAGTATCTTGTTACTTCATATATACATATATTTTTGTATGAAACTATAAACAATCAATATCTTCATTTGGCACCAACACCCCCCCCCCCCCTTGAAGTATGTGCTGGGTAGCATTGTTTTCTTTAAAAGGCATGTTTTATTCACTTTTACATAATAATATAAATTTTGCTTGAAATTTCATGAACATTCTATTTTTGGGTGTAATTCTACTTTTGGGCTGGTCTGTCAAGCTTGTAGATAAATGTATAAGTAATTTGGCTAACACATATAATTTATTTTGGATTGACAGCCTTGGCGTAGAAAGTGATTGCATGCCAAATCGGCACCGACTGGCCTAGATACAGAAGACGAGTTCTATTTTTTTCATTATTTACCTGTGAAATTACATAATATTGGATTATACATGAAATTAAAAAGTATTGAATAAACCATAAACAATCCAAGTCTCTTAAAACTGAAGAACATTGTGTTTTCGATAACGGTTACATCGATGAGAAACGTCATTTTTTGCTTTGTTGAAGAACCGGGGGGGGGGGGGGAGGGATATGACTTTCTAAAGATAAAGAAAGGGTCAGTACTTAAAAAAAATGAGTATGACTTGTAGAAACAGTGAAGTTTGTATGTGTAGTACTGTAAATTCTTGTAGTAAAACATAAATCTAAACTTTAAATGCATTTTTTGGAAAAGTTATTTTCGGTGAAAATTCCATACGCAAAACATGATTTCTCAAAAAGTTATTAGAATATCATTATGACATTTAAAATAGGTTTAAATTTAGAAGAAATATTTTTTTGTTTTATGCGTGTTTTTGTGGAATGATATGAATGACATGGCGTAGAAAGTGATCGTGTACCAAATCTCCATAGCAGAAACTGTGAAGCACGGCAGCAGCACTGCAGATTATTTTAGACCTTGCAGATCAATCTACCAGCTTAAAATATATATAGTGAGCTTTAAAAAAAATCACAAATTTACTTTGTTTTAGGAGTTATTGTGTTTGTTATTAATTTTCTTTGAAAAATGTAAATTTTGCTTATTTTATGGGTTACTGTGAGTATTTATTATAGTAGTTTGGTTCAGTATTGTTGGGTCGCAGATAAATTTTGGTTTGCTTCAGATTGATACTGAAAATTCTGCTTCTGGGTGCCAAATCATCACTGACTAGCCTAGATACAGAAGACGAGCTCTGTTTTTTTATTATTTACATGTAAAATTGTATAATATTGAATTATACATGAAATTAAAAGGTATTGAATAAGCCACAAACAATCCAAGTCACTTAAAACTGAAGAATATGGTGATTGTGATAACGGTCGCATCTTTGATGTGAAATGTCATGCTTTGCTTTGTTAAAAAAACTGGGGGGGGGGGGCAAAATATGGACTTCTAGAGATTAAAAAAGGGTCAGTACTTTTAAAGAAATGAGTGACTTATAAAAACAGTGAAGTTTAGATGTATAATTACTGAAATTCTTGTAGTAAAACAAAAATCTAAACTTTAAATGCATTTTTTGGATAATGTAATTTTCGGTGAAAATTCCATACACAAAACATTATTCCTCAGAAAATTATTGGAATATCACTATGAAATTTAAAATATTATGTTGTTTACACTATTGTGAAGGCAATGAACTAAAGATTTAAATTGAAAATAAATATTTTTTGTTTTATGGATGTTTTTGTGGAATGACATTGATGAATTTTATGAAAATTAACATGCAAACAAGTGCAATATCCTATAAGTTTTGAAACATTTAAAACATTTCTTAGATTTTAATTCATTGCCTTCACCAATGTCATAAATATGAAATGTACAAAGGAAACTAACATACAGTAAAATTTTTGGTACTTTTCGGTTAGCCGGGCGCCAATGTTATAAATACATGGATATACATACATATACACTGGTGAAAACAATTAAAGGGACAAACGGTTTAAAAAAACAAAAAACAAAATATATTATCCCCATACGCAAATAAGGTATCAGAGGATAGTTAAGCTCCTCGCGGACACACCTGCCACGCAGTGGTCTGTGTCGTCATAAGGCAATGACGCTTTGATCGCGTTTGTGCAGAGGTACCTCATTCGACCGCCGAAGCTTGTAGCGTAAGGACGTTTTGAAACATCGTAGCATAACCCAAACCTTGCTTTTTGAATTTCTTTTTAAACCTATTGTTAGAATGGCTAGTTATCATCGTCTAATTGATGCCACGAGATGGCGGATTGTTGAAAGACTCGAGGCCGGCCAATCACAGGCTGCCTGTTGCAATGACCTCGGTGTTTCGAGAAATGTGGTGTCCACTCTTTGGAAACACTTCAGTGAGACAGGAACAGTGGTCCGCCGACCAGGTTAAGGCCACAAAAGGGCAATCACGCCGGCTGAAGATAGTTATTTGAGACTTCTAGCCAAAAGGGCTAGAAGTCCGCGACAGCGACACAACTCTCTCGTCACCTGTATAATGCAACAGGAACATCCATTTCACGAATAACAGTCACCCAGAAACTTAATGCAGGTGGCCTGTATGCCAGGTGCCCTGTAGTCTGCATCCCTTTGAGTGTGAACCACAAAAAACACCGTCTAACATGGCGCCGAGAATACCTGTCCTGGACAGAGGATAGTTGGGGGCGGGTTCTCTTCAGTGATGAGTCTCTAATCAGTCTGGACAGTGACTCGAGACGTGTTCTCATCTGGAGAGAACCCGGGAGTCGATATCGGCCCTCTAAGAATGTCGAAACTGATCACTATGTTGCAGGTGGCCTGATGGTCTGGGTAGGTATCATGCCAGACGGCCATACCGACCTTCATGGGTTTGATAGAGGTACTCTGACACGTCAACGGTACAGGGACGAGATCCTTGCACCCTATGTGAGACTTTTCCACGGAGCATATGAACCAAATTTCGTCTTTATGGACGATAACGCGCGTCCACATAGGGCTCAGTTGGTGAGCGAATATCACTAATCGGAGGATGTTCAACGAATGGATTGGCCTGCGATGACCTTAATCCTATCAAACACGTATGGGACGCCCTTGGACGATCAATTGCAGCTCGAAAACCAGCTCCAATGGCCATCGATGAGCTCTACGGTGCCTTGGTGCAAGAGTGGGTGCAGTTGCAACAGGGATTGATAAGGACCCTGGTAAACAGTATGAAACGCCGATGCGAAAGTTGTGTAGCTGTTACAGGCAATCATACACCCTATTAGACATGTTTTTCTCTGACTGACAGGGTGTCGGTCAGCTGCTGTGGTGGACACGTGACCAGCTTCCTTATTTAGGGTGCAGGTTGTGCCCATTTTTCTATTCCCATATATTGATCTTATATCGAATGCTATTTTGGCCAAGTTTGGTTTTATTTGCTTTGTTAGTTTTTTTTTAATTGCACAAAGATCATTTGTCCCTTTAATTGTTTTCACCAGTGTATATGTATATATACATATATTGTATATATACATGTGTATGCACATTGTATCCAAACTCAGTTAAATGTATGCAAATGTATAATATGACGAAAAAACTATTTACATAAATTTAACTTTTGATTTTTGGATAGCATGGCACAAAAGATAAATCAGTTTATTTAAATGAATACAATTCAGTGCATTATATAGATTCAGTGAAAGTAATATATTCAACAGTGCATTGGAAAATGAAAAGTATTGTTTAGATGTGTAAATATATTTAGCCAAAAGAAAATTTAAATTGAATTCTAAAACTAACCGTTTAAAGCAACATCAAGGCGTCACTTAAATTTTCATATCATATCTTTTAAAATTCATAATTCGAATTTATGAGATGTAAATGATAAAGCATCAATGAATAAATTTTGATATATATATATATATATATATGTATAGGTAAATTAATAGCATTGCGTCACTCAAAATTTGATATCATTATTTTTAAGTCCCAAATTTAAAATTCTTAGAGCTAAAGATAAAGTGCTGCGTCATAAACTTTTAACCCGTTAAGGGTTTTTGTATTGATTACTTATACTAAATTACATAAGTACTTACTTCATTCTTTTTTTACATAAACATCTATAATAACTACGCATTTGGTGCTTTTTTAAATACCTTAACAGAAAAGTTTTCCTTTACAACACTTTAGTTGATATGTAATTTACATGATCTGCCTGGCTTAATTTTTTTAAGATATTTATACTTTTTGAAACGGTCTCCTATACCCTAGTTTAAACAAATTCAATAAGTGTTGAACACAGACTTACCTTGTCCTCTTGTCACATTCTTCTAGGGCAAATGGCCGATGGAGAGGGAAAGACGATTTTTTTTTTTTTTTTTTTTTTTTTGTAAATTAAGATGAAATTTTGAAAATTTTTGTTACATAGAATGAATCTATTTGAACGCATTTGCAAAGTTTCCGAATTTAATTCAAAATGCACATTGGCTTCTGGAAGCTGAATTGCCAGAAACTCCTGGGTCGCAATAAAACAATCATGACCCAGATGCCCCAGTTAACCCTATTTAAACTAGCCGAATGTGCCAATCCCAAAACTTTCATCTATTTCTAACATGATAATAATTTAAAATTCGCTATCACAGTGCCAAAAGTAAATGATAATATATAGCCATTAGGAGGATTCTAAAGGTAAATAGTCGTAAGGTAGGTCGTAAGGTAAGGGTAAGCCGTTGAATTGTGTTCAATTAAAAAGGAGTTATTAAACCATCGCGTTTTCCAATCAAATCATTGATTTTAGCACCCATCATCTGAGATGTCTGCAACCTAAATTCCCAACCAAAAGAGCATAAAAGCGACAACTGTTGGACAGTATACAGCAAGCCTAATAAGAGTCTAATTATCAAAAAGTGTCAAAGAATATGAATTTTGAATAAATTCCGTGCATTAGTTTTTGATATATAGATATCGCAAAATCGTGAAAACTGCAGCATAACAGCGCCACCTGTTATATGATTTACACGAAAACCTAATCAGCACCACCAACTTATGTCAAGTTCTAAGAAAATATGAAGTTTGATGAAATTCTGTGCATTAGTCCTTGAGCTTTGACTATCGATAAATTTGTGTAAATCCTGAAAAATTCAGCATAGCGGTGCCGCCTGTTGGGTGATTTACACCAAAACCTAATCAGTAACAAATTACGTCAACACCTAATTGAATCTGAAGTTTAATGATATTCAATGCATTATTTCTTGAGAAACAGCTATTGCCGAATTCGTGAACAGCAGTATAGCAGCGACACATATTGGACGATTTAAACCAAAAACTAATCAGCATACCAATTTGTACCAAGAACTAACTGAATCTAACGTTTTATTACATTCCGTGCTTTAGTTCTGGAGATAGAGCAAAAATCAAAAATCGTCAGATCAAAAATCGTCAAAAATGCAGCATAACAAGGCCACCAGATGGGATGTTTACAGCAAACCTAATCAGCAACAACGTATGTCAACGTTTAACCGAATCTGCAGTTTGATGAAAATCCGTGCATTAGTTCTTGATATATTTTCTGAAATCGGGAAAAATGAAAAATATCCGCGCCACTTGTTGGGAGATTTACACCGAACTCTAATAAGCACCAATATATATCAAGGACTTACTGAATCTAAAATTTATTAAATTACGTGCATTAGTTCTTGAGATAGAGAGCGCACATAAAATTTTTGTCCCCTACATACAGACAGACAAACTCACAAGACAAATTTTCTAAAAAGAGTGAAATCGTGTTCAGGATCTTCTAAAACATATAAATCCGTCGAAAACCGGAAGTCGAAATTTTTCAGGAATCAGACACTTTCATCTTGTAAAGTTCGAAAAAAAAGTAAAATACACTAAAAATGACTATTTATTCAAAATCTTTATTTTTTAAATGCAAATTATTTATATTATTTAAAATATGACCATTAATTTTATTAAATGCACTTTTGGATCGCCCGAAAAAAAAAAAGTGCATAGATAAATTTGTTCTTATTTGTTGTAACATAATGACAAAGTATTGTGAAAAAATAGAAAAATTATTGAAGTTTCAACAAAATAAGAAATCTTGAAAAATCAAGTGCACTGTGTTTGGATACTTTTACTTTTCTGCGGAACTGGTCAAATTTCGAAAAGACATTTTTTTATAGCGTATAAACTTTTCTTGGCCTACATTTCCAGTAGAAGATATAACATAACTAAAGGAAAAGGAAAATTGTAACTTTTTGAATTGAGACATAAAATGATTGAACAAAGTTAAAACGAAAAAACATGAATATCAACTACCCTTGTTTAAAATTGATGCATAAAGAAGTCAAAAATATCTTCATATATCCATATATCTTCACATCCATAACATCAAAAAAAACCTTTTTCGAAATAATAAGCTGGCGTACCTATTACATGCTTTTTACATGCTTAATGCGTTGAAAAAGACTATACGTGTATTAAATTAAATGTGACGTTTTTAATGTATAACGTTTTCTGTGAGTAACAAGAATAAACACAAAGACCAATTATATAATTAATGTGTATACTGATTTTTTACACGATGATAAATTTCTTGTGGCATTTCTAAACTTAGATCTAGCTTGGATGATCGTTAACCTATAAGAGCATAAAAGAATTCACTAGCAAGTATCTAAAGTAAATGAAAGAGATTTAAGCGAAAATTACGTTCCATTTAGATAACATTAATTTTAGGCATATATAGAATCCATCAGTGCTTTATTTATTTCTTTTTAAATGAAATAAAAAAGCAATAAATAATATTTTCTCTGTATGAATTTAGACGTTTTTGCATTGCGAAAAGAAACTTTTTACATAATTAAACTAAATGAAAACTGATATATTTTATGTATAACGTTTCCTGCGACTAACAAGAAATAACCCACAAAGAGCAATTACGAAATTAATGTTTATACTGACGTTTTACACGACGATAAATTTCTTGTGGCATTTCTAAAATTAGATGTAATTTTGATGAGAGTTAACCTATTAGAGCATAAAGGATTCACTATACGCCAGCCTCTAAAGTAAATGAAAAAAGTTTATGTGAAAATTATGTCCGTTTTAGATAAAATTATTTTTAGGCAGATATAGAATTTATCTGTTTTCTATTTAATATTTCTTATAAAATATAAAGCAATAAATGATGTTTTATCAGTATGTATTCTGACGGTTTTATATTGTAAAAAGCAAGTCGATATATAAATAAACTAAATAAAAAATAATCTACGTATCCATCAAAAACATTCCATTTAATTTTAGGTAGCTTTCATTGCAAAAAGCTACCTATTGCAGCCGTTCGGAGGAAAGCGATTTTAAAAAAAATTGGTATATTTTCACCGATCATGAACCCCATACCCCGAAACCACCCTCCTATCAAATGCTGATATATATATATATATATATATATATATGATCTTTGTCAGACTGTAACTCTCGAACTTATAAACCGATTTGGATGAAATTTCGTGTATACATAGTACATACCAATGTCTCGACTGAGTTCATTAGCCAGCTTCATCCGCCATCTTGTTTCAAAATGGCGGCCATTTAAATTTTTTTTAATTAAAATTTGAAATGTAGTACCAAAAAATTGAAAATTAAAAAATATTTTTCTCTTATGTGTTTGAACTTGATACAAAGATTCCGGAGCAGTTTTTGTTTCGTTTATATCTTAAAAAATGGCTGAGTTATAGAACTTTGAATTTCTAGCGTGGCTGGCATTTTGGAATGACCTGATTTTTGTCACGCGATAACAGGCGTGTTTATGAACCGATTCGGATGTACCTTGGTTTATACATAGTACATACAAATGTCTCGACCGACTACGTTGGAAAGCTTCATCCGCCATTCTGTTTCAAAATGACGGCCATTTAAATTTTTTGAAAAAATTTAAAATTTGAAATGTTGTACGAAAAAGTTGAAAATTAAAAAATATTTTTTTCTTATGTGTTTGACCTTGATACAAAGATTCCGGAGCAGTTTTTGTTTCGTTTATATCATAAAAAATGGCTCAGTTATAGCACTTTGAATTTCTAGCGTGGCTGGCATTTTGAAATGACCAGATTTTTGTCACGCGATAACAGGCGTGTTTATGAACCGATTTGGATGTATCTTGGTTTATACATAGTACATACCAATGTCTCGACCGAGTTCATTCGCCAGCTTCATCCGCCATCTTATTTCAAAATGGCGGCCATTTAAAAAAATAAAAAAAATTTAAAATTTAAAATGAGGTACCAAGAAATTGGAAAATGAAAAAGATTTTTGTGGCTGACATTTTGAAACGACCTGATTTTTGTCACGCAATAACAGGCGTATTTATGAACAGATTTGGATGTAAATTGGTGTGCACATAGTAAATAAGAATGTCTAGACCGAGTTCGTTGGCCAGCTTCATTCGCCATCTTGTTTCAAAAGAGCTGCCATTAAAAAAAATAATTAAAATTTAAATTTAAAATGAGGTATCAAAAAATTGGAAACTGAAAAAGATTTTTTTTATGTGTTTGACCTTGATACAAAGATTCAGGATCAGTTTTTGTTTCGTCTATATCTAAAAAAATGGTTGAATTATAGCACTTTGAATTTCTAGCACGGCTGACATTTTGAAACGATCTGATATTTGTCACGCGATAACACGTGTATTTATAACCGATTTCGATGTAAGAAGGCATGTGGATAATGTATAGCAATGTCTTGCCCAAGTTCGCTGGGCAGCTTTATCAGCCATCTTGTTTCAAAATGGCGCCCAGTAAATAAAAAAAATATATATTTAAAGTAAGGAGCAAAAAAATTAGAAATTGAAAAAGGTTTCTTTTTTTAGTATTTGACCTTGATAGAAGGATTCCGGAACATTTTTTGTTCTGTCTTTATATTAAAAAATGGCTCAGATATAGCAGTTTGAATTTCTAATGTGGGTGACATTTTGAAAAATCTGATTTTTTGCCTGCGACAGCACTCGTATATATCAACCGATTCCGATGTGAGTGAACATGTGCACAGGAATTACTAAGCCCTTGACCAAGTTCACTGGTTAGCCTCATCCACCATGTTGCCTTAAAATGGCAGGCATTTCAAGATATCGCTGAATTTGGCAACAAAATGTAAGTTACTTTAAATAAAAGCAGCTTGGATAAAGCTGACTAATTTCGCGAAATTCTCATTCATAATGATTTAGTATTAATAAAAATTAGTATTGTATCTCCTATAATCGGTTTCCACTAAATTGAGCTTTGTGCGTTTGAATAATATAAGCTGGCTTTTTTTTTTTTTTTTTTTTTTTTTTTTAAGGAATATGAAAGCTACATCTTTCTCCCGGCACTGGCCGGAAGGACTTTTTATTTTCTAGTTTTCAAATTTATCCTAACAAAACATTATAAATAAGACATGTAGAAAAAAAAAACTTCAATAATTTTAAATATTTCCATTTCATGGCCACGTGGCTATTTTCAAATCTTCTTCAGGAAATTAAAATGTCAAGTGAATGTGGCATTTATTAACATCACATTGCGTACATTAATTTCAAACAATTAAGTATCATTTGTTAAACATATATCATGAACATGCAATTTAGCGCACAAACTTTTAAAATATAAGGTTAGTTGGGGTAACTGGACCATAGGCTATTTTATACAAAAAAAAATCGTTGATGTATTTTAAGTTTTAGCTTTTGTGAACCTCTTAACCTTTACTTCCTAAAACAACGTGTGTCAACTCAATCATAACTCTCTTTTTGTTGCGATAGGTTGTCGAAAATTTACGTTTCTTTTTTTTTTAAACAACGTCAATTTGGTTGAATTCCTCGGCTTTTTATTAAAATACTGTAAGTACTTTTATTAAACAATCTTTTTTTAAGATTAGGCATAAAACTACGTTAATATTATTAGGTATCTATACATATTTACTTCATGTTTTAAATGTAAGCCCAGTGTCCCAGTTATCCCATATAATTTTCAAGAATGGGGTAACTGGGACATGTATCCGGGGAGACTGATGTTGGATCCAGTTACCCAATAGTTATAAATAATTTTTTCGACTTTCTCTTACAACGGGAAGTAAATTTCTCTATTGTTTTTTACTCACAATAAAGAAAATTATAGAATACCTTATTAAAATTACGTAATAAAATTTAAAGAAAAAGCATATTGGGTAGTATCAAACCAAATTTCTTGACCGTGGAGAGGCGGCGATGCCGTAATGGCATCACATAATTTTAATTCCTAATTTTGCCACATTGGCACCGGAATTTTATAATAAAATTTCACCTTTATTAATTACGCGAAAATATACTTTTACTTCTTTTCAAATAGATTTGGTTTGTCATTAAATTATTTCAACATTTTACGAATGCAAGTACCTTGCCCCTGAAAGCGAAATAGCCAAACCTTGAAAATGTGCGATGATACAGAGTAAGTACTTACGTAATCGTGTGTTCATAGATTTACCTTGCTATATTTTTCCTTGAAATACCCATGTGACTTTTATACTTATTACCTACACTAAAGTACGTAAGTACTTACCTAATTTTTATGTTTTTGGTATAAATAAATCCAATATTTTCACTTTTAGTGCTTTTTTTAGACACATTGTCAGCAAAGGTTTCCCTTACAACGCTCTTTATTGGCATATAATTTACATAATCTGCCTGGTTTAAATTTTTTTAGGTTGTTTACACTTTTTCAAACAGGACCTGATATCCCATATGAAAAAAAAAAAATAAACGCGTTTGGAACATAGATCCTCCTGGTCCACTTACCCCATTTTTATGGGGCAACAGGACCCATGAGGAAAGAAGGATGAAATATGCATATTTTTATATTTTTAAATATTAAAATGTAATTTTGAGCATTTCTGTCTGATAGAGGGAACTGAACACATTTACAGAAGTTCAAACCAGTGTTGCCAGTGGGCTACATTTTTTTTTTTTTTTTTAACCGACTTCAAAAAGAAGGAGGTTATCAATTCGAACTGTATGTATGTTTTGTCCATGTTCACGCATAACTTTCTTAAATATGAACCGATTTTGATAATTTTTTTTTTGTTTGAATGTGTAAGTCCCCCATTTGGTCCCATTTAAATTTCATCAAAATCTGATGATTTGAAATTAAAAAAAAAAATAAAAACTTCAAAATTCAAATCCTTTTTGAAGCAGTCGCCCGATTATAAGCGCTCATCTTTGATACTGTTACTCTTACAGAGATACGAGATCTTTCAAAGTGCGAAATCTTAGCTGGACAAGGGCCGAGATCCAGATAGATTTTTCTCTGGTAGTGAAACGAGATTGACCAATCAGAAGCCTGCAGTTTTGCGAACTTTTCGCTGTTTGCAAAAATGCAGTCTTCTGATTGGTCGAGCTCGTTTCGCTAAGAGCGAAAAATCTATGTATATACTGGCCATTCTGTCATCCACCAAACCGGAAGGCCCACATAGACACAAATCGATATCGGAAGTCGGTGCCGAAAAGTTGAAAATCAACCTTTACGTTCCTTATGTATCAGAGCACAAGTACAACGACTAGAATAAATAGTGTGGAAATCTGCTATTCAAACAGCACTAAAAAATTGTATCCCTTAAATGTGCAATGATGCTGTAATACAATGAGCCGATCGCAGCGACATCTGCGTTATATATTCAAATTTCAATGTAAACATTGTACTATAATAGCGTCTAGATCATGTTGTCTTGGAGTTTTAGAAAATATCCTCAGATATCGCTCGGATCGACTTTTTGGATTTTAGCATCGTTTTACATTTAAGGGATAAAATATTTTAGTACTTTCTAAGTACTACTGCTATAGAGTCTAGAATATATAATGTGGAAATCGGCTATCCCAGTAATGCTTAGAAAAGTTGCTAAAATATCGGATCCCTTAAATGTCAAACGATGCTGAAATCCAATGAGTCGATCACAGCGACACATGCATGATATTTTCTATAACTCCAAGACGATTTGTTCTAGACGTAGTAATAATACGATAAGTTTACTTTGAAATTTGAAAATATATCGCAGATGTCGCTAAGATCGGCTCTCTGGATTTCAGCATCAATGCACCTTTAAGGGGTACAACTTTTTAGCGCTGTTTGAATAGCAGATTTCCACACATTGTATTCTAGACGCTGTACTACTGCGATAGTAAGTCAGTATGTTCTGGATATCTAAATCTGGGGAAACAATGAGAACGGTTCACGATCTGAACCCAGTAGGCATTGTAAACATTCTTACAATCTAGAGCTAGACAGCATCTAGAGCTGGACCAAATTACAGCGTCTAGAATACATAGTGTAGAAATCTGCTATCCAAACAGCGCTAAAAAGATGTATTCCTTAAATATGCAATGACGCTGAAATCAAGAGTGCCGATCGCAGCGACATCTTCGATGTATTTTCAGATTTCAAAGTAAACATCGTATTATTACAGTGTCTAGACCAAATCGTCTTGGAGTTTTAGAAAATATCCTGCAGATATCGCTTTAATCGACTCATTGGTTTTTAGCATCCTTTGAAATTTAAGGGATCCAATATTTTAGCATTTTTTTTAAGTATTACTGGAATACCCGATTTCCACACTATATATTCTGGACGCTGTAGTTACATAATAGAAAATGCCTAAGTTTGCTATAGTTTGGACATAAGTTTCTCTCAAAGCACATTGTCGCGCTCTGATGTGTAAACTTTATTGATGGATTGTCAGCTTTTCCTCACCCAATTTCGTTGTCCGTAGGTATCGATGCGGACCTTATAGTTTACTGGATGCGGTAACTTTCCGAAGTGCGAGATCTTGTCTAGAAAAGATACCGCATTCAGAAAAACCCAAATATCTAAAACGATGCTAATCGTCATCGAAAGTGGGGATCAAAAAGCTTACAATGGAGGATATTCCATCTGCGTTTTGATCACGTGGTCAAGGTAAAAACTTCTAGCGTAAAGAAGGGAAGGCCCCGTAGACGTAATGAAAAACCCTCCACAGCCAGTGAAACAGTTCATGCGGAAAGCAATAGTAGCCTCCCTTCTTATCAGTTAGAACTTCTTTGTGTAAATTACCGGTATCACGTGACTTTTTCAGCCTCGAACCCATATTTGGAATAAAGTCCATTCAATAGCAAAGTGCCTTATACATCAGAGTTTAGCAAAGTGTTTCTATTAGTCGGTACACTACAAAGTGACTCCATATACAGTACACATAAAAGTGCCTTCTTATGTGTAGCAACACTGTCTTAAGGTTATCAGATTCAGACTAAACACCTAATCATTGACGCTCATTTCTGATGTATTTACTGCCTAAAGATGGGGAGTATTGGTATGAGAATGGTAACATACGGAAAAAAAATTATTGATTGATAGATTCTAGACAAAAGTTATCGCCATGAATCTTGAGGAGTTTGCCATTATTGCTAAACTAATGCTTGTTAAATTGTCTTCCACTCGTATAATCAAACTTGTCCAAGTGAAGATCGCCAAGTTATAAAATAGAAAATGTCTAGTTTTGCCATAGTGTAGGCAAACACGCATGTATAAACAGAGTCTGAGCATTGTATGTCACCACTCTTAAATAGAGGCACCTTACATGAGGTAAAAATTGATGTAGATTATCGGAAAAGAATAATGTAGAATTATGGGACCACATGATTGGTTTATTGAATATATCTGACCTGTGTGCTTGGCGTCAAGCGCCCGCTTATAAGTCATCGTCAATATACAGGAACGAGATAGCACAAGGAAATTTACAGCACCACAGAATTACATCCAGGAGCTCCACAAAGAGTATGCAACGGAGCCAGAGGGATTCGAACCCGCAGTCACCTACGCTCTCAAGCGATTAGCAGTGTGATGCCTTGACCACTCAGCCACGATGGGCCCTGGACCACATTTTCAAACCTGACAAGTTTACAACTTTTTGGATGCCAGTATTTTAGTACAGAAAATTTTGTTCTATTTGACAGAAGAATTTTTTTTTTATTTAAAAGTACACACTCTATAAAAATTACAAGTTCGCAAAAAGACAGGCTTCTGATTGGTCAATCTCATTTCGCTAACAGCGAAAAATATATCTGGGTCCTGGTCAATATACTTGAAGAGTCAATACAAATATTACTACATAGTCTGCATTTTTCTTCTGGACAACGGAGTCCTACAAAAAAAAAATAATTCTTGAATGTAGACCGTAGCTGAATGGTTAATGGTGTTATTACACGAGGATTCAAAGTCGCTTGAAATTCCAGGCGTCTCCATGTTATTCCTATGGCTCCAGGGGAGTCGCTTCGAAAGCAAGCAACTTTTTCTGTCGGAACGTCAAAGACACCTGAAACGAAGCGAGACGCCACTAACAGCCAATGAAATGCTTGGAAATCTGAGAATGGAAAAGCCTTTTCCCGAACAGCCAATGAAATGTTTCGAAAACGTAAAATGTGGCTGTCGTAGGCGGAAAATAGGATAGTTGCAGGCGATTTTTTGTCGCTTGCAATTTTTACGTGTAATAACACCATAAGGCACCACACCGCTAATCGGTTGAGACCGTAGCCGGGCTGCGGGTTCAAATCTCGCTGGCTCCGTTGCACACTCTTTGTGGAGCTCCCAGATGTAATTCTCTGGTATTGTAAATTTCCTTGTGCTATCTAGAACCCCCCCCCCCCCTTCAAAGCTCAAAGTCCTTGTGCTATTTCGTCCTTGTATATTAACGATGACTTATAAGCGGGACCCTTATGTCAAGCTCACAAGTCAGGTGTATGTGATCAATAAATAAATTGTTATAGACTGTTGTGAATATAATGTACTTGTTAAAAAAAATATCAGAAGTATTAAAAGCTAATAAAGTCAATACTTTTAATGAAATTATAAAGAATTTATTAAAAACTATTTGTTTAATAAATAGTTTTTGTAAATTATAATTTCTTTGACAAATTATTTACTTATTCATCAGATGTTGAAATCCGGATAATAATGTGTTACGGTAGGAATAACTAAAAAGTAGGAAATAAAATAATCTTAAAAAAAAAAAAATATATATATTAACCGACTTCAAAAAAATCACTAAAAAATATTAAATAATTCTTTAAACTTCTCTAGTGACGAAGCGTTATCCAATAACTACACATAGGATATCATGTATCGGCATAAAAACGTTTAATTTAATGTATAGAATTTAATATCTACCAAACATGGATTTTCTAGAGAATATTTTTTACAAAAGATTAATTTGCATATTTATGATTTAATTTACGAATATATACATATAAAAAGTAATCAATTACTTTTTGAAGTTGGTGCCAAACATTCACGATCGATAATGATTAAACAAATAATTTGCTGAAGAAATAGAGGATTTTTAAATTTTGCATCATATTTTCCATCATCACTTTATTCATGGTAATAGCTACAATATAGTCACAATTTTACTATACTTAAGATAGGTTGGCATATAGTCGGTTAATATATTTTTTTTTTTTTTGAAAAGATTATTTTATTTTAATTCAGATTTCTTGACTGACACCACTTTTTTGAAACGGTAAAATTTCCCTTCCTTTTCGCCTTAATTAATATGTCACTAATTAAGGCACCTTTTCCCATAACAATAGAGTGGTGCCAATGAAGACCATGATTTAAAAAAAAAGTAGCCCATCTGGCAACACTGGTTCAAACTTTAATTCAAATGAACATTAGCTTTTTGAAGCTGAATTGTCAGAAGCTCCAGAGTAACATTGTAAAATCATGGCCCAGTTGCCCCAACTAACCTTAATTCTATCATTACGCTCTTTTAGAGACGAACGTCCTATAATATTGAACGCTTAACACTAGAACGGCCAAGGCAGTCATTTTGACCGTAAACGCATCTTCCATATCTCTGTTTTGCTTTCCCCTATTGCTGCGATATTTTTTTACTTTTCCTAAATATCCATTCGAAATATACATAAAAAAAATTTCATTCAAATATTGTTGTTAGTTTTTGAAAAAAAAAACTTCTAAACCTAGAACGGCCAAAAACGGTCAAAATGACCGGCGCCTTATACAGTGTTGAATTCAAACATTTTTTTTTTCGGGGAGAGATTTCTGTGCCTCCGAGGGGGACATTATAGAGTTCCGGGCGGGTAAATGGTACTTTTTGACCATTGAAAGCACAAAATCTCAAATCTTCCATGGGAACAACTCACATCTCCCAGGAGAATTGCCCCCCCCCCCCCCCCCCCGGAGCAATCATTATTTTCATTCCCTGAATTCAATACTTGTCAGATAAAATCATTATTTTCATCTTGTAAAAGAGGTTTTTATACAAAGGACGTATAGATGTGGGGGAGAAGGGTGCTAAACAGCTAGTTTATTCCGGTTTCTTCGAAAGACACCTGTCTCTGTTGCTCCCGCGCATGCGATTTATTAGTGAAGCAATACTTGATTTGTTACTTCCGTTTGAAAATGATATGAACAGATATTTTCAGTTAAATAGTAATAATAATTATTCTTCTAATAATGTCTCGTATAACTGTTGGTAAGAAGTTTCTGACTGCGGAAGTAATTGTGCAGCCAATGCAAGATTTATCATCCGAAAATTCTGCTTCTGAAAATGAGGTTGAAAACGATATCGAAAGTGATATCGAGTCTCATTAGATTTTTGATTTCAAAATACATCAAATAAAAAATCCGCATAATATTTTATCCCCTAGTTCTGATAATGAAACAGATGAAGAAGTTATTCAAGGATGTAGTCGTGGACGGAAAAAATAGTCAACAAACTAATAGTGATGAAACTAATTCTGCAGAAGTAATAGCCGCAGATGGAACCATATGGAAGAACATATCGCAAAATACTTCCGTAAGACAGCCAATGCGTAATGTTTTACGTGAAAACGCTGGCCCCTCATCTTACGCTAAAAGAAAAATCAGCTTTGATAATGCAAGCAGTGCTTGGTGCCTTTTTCTAATTGAAAAGATTTTGAAACACATACAATATTGCACAGAAATTGAAGCAGTACGGAAATCTGGAGATAGTAATTGGAAACTTTCATTAGATGAACTTTATGCCTTTATTTCATTACTGTATATTCGGGGTGTTTTCCATACAAAAGGACTGCACGACAATGCAAAAGGCGATAGCCGGTGCATGTTTTTTTAACATACTTGATCTAGCTGCAATAAATTCATGGGTGATATACAAAGAAACATTTGACTCAAACATCAGTCGTCGGGATTATATTTGGAAAATATCTGATGAACTCGTAAAAATTATATTGTTCGAAACAGGTTGTATGATGACAATCAAATCAAAATGCTTCCCGGGGTTCAAAACAGAAAACGAAAGCAGTGTGAAATACTCAAGAACTGTAAAGGAAATAAAACTTCTAAACAGTGTTCAAGATGCCAGCAACACGCTTGCGGGCCATGCGTGTTAGAAGAAAGGACAGTATCCGTCTGCTTTGCTTGTGAAATAAACTGAGGTATGTTACATTTTTCAGTATAAATTTTTTTTTCTAATCTATTAATAAAATTGCTGACTTTGAAAAAAAAAATGAAAACATATATTATGTTTATAATTATAAAAAAGTATGACACTTACATTATCTAATTTCAGGATTCTATATCATTAAGTTGGTTGGTTGGTTGTATTTATGTCGGCCAATTATCAACACGAGGGATATGGGCCCTAAGGGGGGGGGAGTGCCCTTCGTGGGGGTCTTTCTAAGGGAACCTAACCCGTATTAACGCTTGGAGAACCACGGTTCGAAGAAAACCACGAAAACTCCGAACGATTAGGCCGACGGGCGCGATTGGGATCGAACCCAGCACCTCCCGTCTACCAGCTTCGAGAGCAGAACCTCTCAGCCACTGGTGGGGCCCTATATCATTAAGATTGCCTGGGAAGAGTAAAAGAATGTAATATGTTTTATTTTCTTGAAAAATATTTTTTAAATGTAAGTCTTTTTTGTAGTTTGTCATTAAACTTGTTTCCTGGAAAGGAGTTTTTAATATTATTTTAGTTAAAATTAATTTTTCAGTTTTTTCGAAAGAGCGGTCAAAATGACCGTTCAAGGCCGTTCTAGGTATATTGAAAACGCGGCCGTCGTAGTGTTAAGTTATTTCGATTTTTTTTTTTTATGTACGGTTAAATTTGAATATGTACTACTTTAATGAAAACTTTAACATGTTGCTTCCATACTTCAAAAAGCTCATTTCTCTTAGAATCATCTTTATTGGGTTTTCTTTAACATTTTACTAAACTTACATTTTGACCTGATCGCTGGATTGTTGAATCGGAGATGGTGTTATACTTGAAAAAAATTCTTTTTTTTTTTAAATTTAGAAACAACTTATTGTTAGCACATTTGTTGTGGACTTTACTTTTGTCCTTTCTACTTTAACTTCTTGTTCGAATTTAAGTTTTCTTTCATCCCTTTGGCGTGATTTTCTTCCCCCACCTGTCTCTTTGCTTTTGTGATTTTTTCCTTTCTCTTCTTTCTCTCTTAACTTCTTCTCAAGATGAGATTTAAACGGCGGTGCGGCGGTAAGGTTAAAATTTCCTTTTTTTTTCTTCACGACTTTGTTGTGTTAGCAGCTTCATACTAGAAGTACTTGAACGACGTAAAATCTCCTCTAAAATCTCTTCCGATACATTTTTCTTATCAAAAGTCTCGGGGGTGATTCTACGTACCTCTGAGACGTCTTTTAATTGTTCTTTTTCTGTTTTTGCATCTATTACTATGTTGAAAACTCATTCATGGGATTCAGGGGCGGCGCCAGAACTTGCCCGACGTGGGGGCACAGTATCCCCGACAGGGCGGCCGAATCCAAAATATATATTAGAGGTTTCCACGAATCCTGCCCTGTTTCGAAGGCCGAACTCGGTAAAAGTTTCTTTCATTAAACTCGGGATTGGCTTAATTTTATCTGAAAACTCGGTACGGGCTCGGACTAAATTTTAGCTTTTGAAAAGTTGGTCCAGGCCTGAACTTCATTATCCCCGGGACACGTCCGGGTCTTGCATTTTTCCTGTAGCTTCGGGCCGGACCGGGACTGTATTTATACTTCAGAATTTTTTTGGAGCAAATGAACAATAAAACATTTCTTTGTTTCTTTTTTCCCCCCTTTTTTAAAAACAGGTGGAATATGTTGATCAATCACGTGAAAAACATGAAATTTTCGCGTCTGGATTTGGCATAACCCGAAACGCGCGGATCTCTAGCACTCACACTGCTATTTAAATTAGAGATAAATTGCAGAGGGCCAAACGATTTTTACTCGAAACATAAATTTCGAAGCTTGTCGAAGAATATTGTAGATAAATAAAGTGAAAAAAAAGCTCTTAAGGTTAAGGTTATTTTTGAAAGACCTCACTAGTCACCTAATCTTTATAGGCGGATGAGTCCACAACAGAAAGAGTTTCCACACTTTTGAGCATTACCCGAAAGGAAAAACTGCTTTGTACTCTTCTTCCATACAGCAACCTCCCAATAAGCGGTCATTCAATATTATAGATTTTACGTGCACATATATGGCATATATGCAGCTGTGTGTGAAAGACAAAGTATGGAGCAGTTCTCCGCTTATGAGTCGAACCAAAGAGTCGCGCATCAGATAAGGTAGTTAACCAATTTTTTTCGAAACGCGGTCCATGCTCCGGCCGAGTTGACCATGTATTTTAATGCCGGAGGTAACTGAAAATAATCAGTTGACAAATCCCTATCAAAAACGCATTAAGTGACCAAAAATTATTTTAAAATACAATTATTTAAATTTGTCAGTGAAAGTGTCATCGTGAAAACTAGCAGTTAAACGTTACACCTAACTAGGGTCCTTCCCGGGTAATAAATAAAATTTGAAGCCCTGCAAATTTTATTTAAAACAAAGCTGCAAGCCGAACCGAACCCAACCAAAAATATTCTGTCTACCCGCAACCCGAAATACTTAATCCCAACCTGAAACCCGGAATCACGAGAAAATTGATCCACAATATAATGTAATTATAAAAAAATATAGTCTGCAATCATATCTCTAATATTAATATTATCTTTTATGTGGAAAAATAAACATGCAAGGAGTCATTCGTATTCAAATACGTAGTTTTTCATCTGAAATAGATTCCTGCGCGTGTTAGATTATAGCCAAAACCCAAACGTTCAACTTAAAGTCAATCCGAAACCTACAAAAAAATTTTGCTGACGCAAAACTCGACGACAATTTTTCTATTGACCCTAAACCGAAATACTTCAACCCGAACACAACTCGACACAAAAAGATCTATAATTGAATACAGTTATGAAAAAATAGTCAGCAATCATATCTGTAATATCAATTCTATCTTTTATGTAGAAAATGAACACGTAAAGCAACTCATTCAAATTTAAATATATAATTTTTCATGTCAAACAATAAGTTTGACATTCTTTTTGTAAAATTGAGCTAATTACAGCTTGGCTCGTAAGTTAGTGTTGTCAGGTCAAACAGCGGGACAGAGAGAGAATTAAATTTAAAAAATCAAAAACCCCGACTGCGTAAATCGCCCAGTGGTAGGGAGCAAAAAAAGGCCCAATTCGGAAATAATTAGGGAAAAGCTGGAAATTGTTTTAATCCCTTCAGTTTATGTTTAGAATGAATATGCTACGTTTTCCCTCTCGTACTAGGTGAGCGTTAGGAATTATATATTGATTTATAGTCAAAAAACACTTTTTTTTAAATACCACAACACTATCTCGAAATCATTAACATTTTCAAAAACATTGTCAATACAAATGTTGTAAGAGATTAAAATTCTGAGTAAAATGAGTACCTACACTTAATACTTTTGTTGAATATTAAGGTCACAATTCTACTTTGAAGTTTTAGCTCCGTGATCAGAGGGTTGAACTCAGAATTAATCAGGGGAAAACTGGAAATCGTTTTAATTCCTTCAGATTAGGTCTAAAATGAATATTCTATGTTTCCCCCTTCGTACTAAGTGAGCGTTAGGAAATATGTACACATTTACATTCCAAAAACACGTTTTTCTTTAATATTTTTAACAATATCTTAAATTGCGACCTTAATTTTGAAGAAAAATATTAATATGAGTATTCATTTTATTCAAAATTTTAAGCTCTACAACATTTATATTGGCAATTTTTTGATAGACTTAGCTATTTTTAGATATTGTTAAGTTAACTTGGTCTCTCCTGGCTTCAAGCTCTTGATTTGAAAAATTTTGAAATAGAATTGCAACCTTAATGTTGAACGAAAATATTAATGATGGTACTCATTTTATTCAGAATTTTAAGCTCTACAACATTTGCACTGACAAAGTTTTTGATAGAGTTAACTATTTTGAGATATTGTTATATATGTTTGAGATATGATGGTAATTCATAATAAATGTATTTTTCTCTTTGCTCTTTATAACAAAGTTCTTTTAATCGAACATCAAAGGGCAAACAAAATGTAAATGGTTTTTCCAGCATCGCATCTAAACGTAGATCTGAATTATCAAGATGATTGTCGTATGAAATGTTAAGTCAACATTTCTACCAAAAAATCAGATACAGGTATAGAGAAAATCAGTTTTCAAAGTGTTTTAAAGGTCTTAAAATTTTATTTAAAATATGGTAAAGTAAGCAGTTTCTTTTAATTTAACGAGCATTTATCTAATTAATGAAATTAAAAAGTAATTCAGTCATTCAGGAGTCTCGTGGGTCTAAAAAAAAATGGTTTTTAATCTTAAGTCTCTGTATTTCAGTCTTAAATGCATAACAGGTTTGCCTACTCTTCTGCCTTTTCACTTTCCCCTTCTTGGCTAAAAATGCTGGAAAGAAGAGGAAAGTGAAAAGGGAGAAGGGGGGAAAAATGGAAAGAGAGAGATGATAAAAGGTCGAAAATGAAACTGCGAGCCGCCAAGTGAAACTGAAGAAGTCCAAGAAATGGACGAAAACGTTTTTTCAGAGAAGTGCCAAAGAGTATGGACAATGCAATATATATTTATAAATAGCATAGTTTTAACGATATACCGGAATTTATGTCCTTTTTAAGTAAAAAAATGTGGTTTGTTTTTTTTAAGAAAAGTAAAGAAATGTAAATTATAATGTTCGATTTTAATATGTACAAAACGAAAGATAAAGGATTTTTTAAAATGAAAATTAAGTGTCATGAATCTTTATATATTAATGTAAAACAAATATGGTAAAAGTGTCTATACTGGTGGCTACTATAATGCCTGAAATATAGGTATAAGAAAACTTAGGTGTGAAATTAATTAGTCGAACTAGAGCTTTCTAAATAATTAATAGTAATTTTATGACAATAATGCTCACTTTACAAATACCGCGTTTTATTATTTTTTTCATTATTTTGCCTTTCAGCCGTTTAAGAAAAAGCGCAATTATTACGTTCATTCTCAAGAAAACAATTCGTCAAACGTAAAAAGCACAGACAGCAAGTTGCCGGAACGCGCCTGTGGTTGGAACAGATTTTTTTATTATTTGAAGAAAATTCCGTGTTTTGACTGGAGAATTAAAAAAAAAAAAATGAGCTTCAGTTCGCGAATTTTTCGTGTTTTGGAGGAAAAGAGACATACGTAAAAAATCAGTTTCTGGTACAAAGAAGTAACATGCAGCACAGTTACAGGATCCCCCCTGTGATTTGACGAAAATGCAACTTCAGATAATTTTTACGTTAATGCTGTTTTGAACTGCTTTGCTCAACAAGCGCAAAACGTTTTGACACATTCACAAATTCATTTTTTAACGAAAAGATATTAAAGTGAAAAGCCTGACCAGGGAAGCGATTTGGAATCGAACTGTGTTTTCCATTTTTGGATCCATCAATTACCTATTGAGTAGTTAGAAGCGATTTGGATGATGTGACAAAACACGCTTTTCATCCTTTCTTGACTGTTTTTTCTCTTTTCGCGCGTAAATTCGGTTCAAAACGCCCACTTTGACACTCTTTTCTGAAAGATATATTGCGTTTGCAAAAAAAAACGGATAAAACAGCTCGATGGCATAGTTTCTGAACATCAACGCCTGCTAGTTTCATGCATTTCCGAACAAAAATAAATTAAAACTTATGTCAGACAGTTGCACTTTTGGATTTGAGAACACCCTTAAAATAATGAATTTTCTGTATTTTTGGGGGGAAATGGGCAAATAAAAACAGGAATTTTCGTGTTTTAATAATAATAATAAAAGCAATTGAAGAAACACCTTCAACTGACGTATTTTTTTTTAAATGTATATTGATCGAAACCAGACAGTATGATCCTCTAACTTCTGATAAGATACAGAATTTAAATCTGAGATTAAAACTGAAATACAAAATTCCGAAGAAAAATGTAAGTTAAACTTGTAAAATAGCTTAGAATGTAAAAGTTCATTGCTATCAGCTCAATCATAAAACAAAATCTTGTTGATGCTAAAAAAATCTTTAAATTCATGCTTATTTTAAAAAAGCCAAAGTTTAGAGGTCTGCACGGGCTGGGCTCGGGCCTATTTTCATTCATGGCACTCGGGCCGGGTCGGGCTTAACTTCTTTTTTTCGTACCGAGATAAGGCAGGCTTCATTCTTCCCAGGTCTTCATAAGCCGATACTTTCAGTCCAGTCTCGATCCAACCTGTATGAAATCATTGTCTCGGCATGGCCTGGTCCGTGCAAAAATCAGTAAAATTTGGCCCAGGTCAAAAATTTTTGCAAAAAGAGTATATATTGTTAAATCCACATTATTCTACAATTAAACATTAAAATTTATTCGTTTTAAAGAATAGCAGATTTCTAGGCAATAATATTAAAATACAGTAAAACGTGTGAAAAAGAACCAGCTATGGCGGAATCCTGTCGTATATGGAAAAATTTATTGATCCATGCAAAATGAATATAATAATACGTGAGAAAAGAATGTAATACATTTACACCTGCTAAGAAGGGAACTTGTTTATAACACATTTTTTTTCTTTCCTATGCGATGTCTTAGAAGATTTTACTGTATAGCATTTTTCAGAATTTTAAGTCTCCAATACATAATTTTTTTATTAACAACATTAATTATAGGTGAAACATTAACATACAAATAGAGATTCATTAAAAAAATGTATATCGCAACCTTCTTTAAAAATGAAAATTATAAACATGAAAAAAGAGCTAAAATAAGTATTTTTGGTCATAACTCCTTTTAACAAAATCGACGTAAAATTCCGTCGGACTTGGACCAAGATTTTAACTTTTTTCCGGGCCGGGCTCGGACCGAACTTTTAATTTTTATACTGGGTCGGCCCATTACTTTTTTTTTGTACGGACCAGGCTGGGGCGAAGTTTTAACTTTTATACCGGGCCGGGCCGAACTTTTCTTTCTACGAGTCGGGCAGGGCCCGAACCTGGAAATTCCGGCCCATACAGAACTCTACAAATTATAACTAAGTTATTAATTAAAATTGTTCAGTCTAACAATACAATCAAGTTTAAATTATCAAGTAAGTCAATATTCTGTTTTACACGATTTTTTTTAAATTTCTAAATACGAACCTACGACCCTAAACAAGAATTGTTAATTATAACCCTGTACTGTTCGAATTATGCCCGACCCGAAATCGAGAAAATATTTTTTTTTGAACCTGCAACTTGATCCTAAGCATGAAATGAAAAAAAAAAAAAATCAATCCTAAATGTAAAACAATTCTGAAAAATAGTTTGCAATCATATCTCTAAAATCAATTTTATATTTCAAAAAATAAATGCACACATTTACTTATTCATATACAAGTATTTTTTTTTATCATTTGAAACAATAATCTGGACTTTTCTTTGGGTTGGGTTGATTTTTGACGTCCGATTATCTACTCGAGGGATATAGGCCCAAGGTGCCCTCCATGGGGGGTGGGCTTTCTAAGGGAACCTAATCCGTATTTACACATGGAAATCCAAGGTTCGAAGAAAACCACAAAAACTCTGAACGATTGGGCCGACGGGCGCGATTGGGTTCGAACCTAGCACCTCCCATCTAGCAGCTTCGAGAGCACAGAACCTCTCGGCCACTGGTGGGACGGACTTTTCTTTGGAAAAGTTTAGCGTACTCGAATTGACTCCCAAGAAACAAAAACTCTGATCTGAGATGATCCGAAAATGGAAACACTAGTCAACCCGATCCACAGCAAAATTTTAGAGCCAATGGCCAACACGATCGGATAGGATCTGGTTAACTGACCCGATGCGAGATTTTAGTAGTTGCTATATATATACATCTTCCCGTAGTTTAGAATGAAGTTATGTATGTATATAATTATTTTCTTACTTATACCTTCCATTTCTCTTCTGTATATGAAATAGAGATTAATATCTATAAAATGAGACTCTACTCACTGTATATTGAAATTAATGAACAAAGAAGGAATTTTTAGTTTGATACTAAGTTTGCTTGAATAATTATACAAAACTCTCTTTTTCTTTACTCATTCATTTATAAAAAAAAAAAAAAAAAAAAAAAAAAAAAAATACTTACCCTACGCTTTTTAATGAGAAAATCGAAGGGAGCAGATGAATTTAAACGTCCTGTCTCCTCTTGAAATCGTATTTCTTATAGGGGCGTAATTTTGCGGTCAATCGAATAAACATCCAACAGGAGTGCACATGAATGAGCTCTAGACAAAATATATAAAGTTTTCGGTAACATCCGGCCGTTGTATAAATACGACAGCCTTTAACCGACATGTGGTTCAAGCCAATCCGGCTTCCGAAGAAAAAAAATCAGTGCCCCGCTATTCCGTGGGTCGCATTTTCTATAAACTAACCTAAGATCTTTTTAAAAAAATAACCTACACCCGACTCGACACGACTCGGGTCGTGTGCAGGAAAAATCGGATTACCCGACCCGATGCAGGACTCAACACTCAAGTCAAAAAATTTTCCCAGACGACGATTAAATTTGACCCCGACGGGGGGGCCAGGTGTGCCCGACGGGGGGGCATATGCCTCCCGGAACCCCCTCTGGCGCCGCCCTTGATGGGATTAGAGACAACAGATTTTGAGACACCCGATACACAATATCTTTAAATACACAATATCTTTCACTAGTTCCCTGGTTGTCATTTAAGAAAGTCTGACTTTATATATATATGTTCCTTCATGTGATTTGCATCCCACTTATGACGTATTTTTTGCATCCTAGAATAAAGCAGAGAAAATCGTACGAATTTAACTTTTAAACCTGTAAACCCTTGTCTGATACAACCCTTCAACCGTTTGTCCGATACAACCCTCCAACTGTTTGTCCGATACAACTCGAACGCTGCACTCTGACGCTTTAAATTACCTATTGCCAGGCTTAGACATTATGACCTACAATATAAAGCATATAGAAACCCATACATCTAAGAAAACACTAAAAACATTGTTGAACTTGCTTTTACACAAGCTACGTAGCTCTAAAGTTAACTCCGTACACTAGAAAACTAGAAAATAACTTACTATCATTTTCAAACGCACAGACCTCTTGGTGCAATATAACGTGAGTGTCTTCCTTTTGGCTTAATAGACACAAGAGTTGCTGCTAACAGGGGCCAAAGCTTAAAACTATTTGTTTGATACTACCGGACCTTCCTCTATCAGTCATAACGCTGTATTAAACTAATTCTATTTATTTTAGGTATACGGATCTCGAATTTTTTTTAGTTAAGTTAAAAAATACGGACAAAGAAAAAGGTATCTTTAATAACTCTGCCTCAATTCATCGTATAGAAATGTAATTTGTACCAAACATCAGTAGTAAAGCCTACTAATTAATGCTATAATTATTTTTTTTCTTTTCGATGTCGTCTAGAGGTTGTAATTGTAAGAAACTTTTACTATCACATAATTTTGACATCATATTTGGATATCAAATATCATTTTAACTTTGGATATCAAATGGGAAGACAATCGGTAAAGCGGTTTATAAATTATGCATGTTTAAAATTTTGAAAAATTAAAGTTAATTTCATTTTTAATCGTTTCAAAACATATTGCAATGCTGGTTACCTTTTAAGTATAAGTCAAAATCTACTTGGTGGAATGACCTGTAATTTTGCATTCATATTTTTGAAACTTTTTGAAATTGATTTTTGTTCAAAGAATCATAGGTTACAAGTTATTTTGTTTTCCAATATTACTTTCACATATTATATGTTTTAAAATCTACAACCCACATATATCCGAAAACATAATTGTAGCTCATTCCACGAAGCAGCCTTGGCAGGACTGCCACAGGCGAGTATTATTTAATTCCATTCCAGTTTTTGAAAATAAAAATATTTTTCATAGGTTTTGACAACATTTGCAAGAGAAATATACCAGAAATTGTATCTTTTAAAAGTAATGGTGCGAACAGAACCTAAAAATATTCTCCTGTGGCAGGCCAGCCTTGGAGAAATGCTTAACAAACTACCGCATTGCAATCTGTTTTCCAATGATTGAGAATGATTTATCATTGGAAATTCTAACTATAAACTTGCATACATTTTTAAGTTAGTTGACCGAGTTACTTTCGTTTTAGTAAATTTACCGAAAATTCTAAATATGGTGTTAAATTAGGTATTAGTATTGAAAAATTTAAAGTTACATTTTCAATATGCAGACTAAAAACAAAATTTAAGTATAGCAATTATATTAGAAAACGTTTTTAATAATCAGATGGTACCAGTCACATTTTTAAATGATGATTTTAGTCAGAAATAGTAGAAAGGGTATCTTTCTTTCCTGTGACTGTACATTAAATAGTAATAATAACAATAAATAATAGTAATAATAACTTTCATAATTTAAAGTATTAATTATATTCCTATACAGGGTGTTTCAGTATAGCGGTTACAAACTTTCAGGAGATATACAGTACACCTAGACGATAAAAAATCACATACCAGTGCATGGTCGGAAACACTTTTCTGGTGCGTTAGTGACGACACACAGGGGTCACATAGTTTAGGGAAAATTTAATTGTTCCTTCCACAACCCATAATCAGTAATTTTAATTATCATAAATATGCTATAGAAAGGTATGTTGAAGATATTATTTTCAAAATAATGGTAGGAGCAATAAAAATTTCCCTATAGAATGCGACACTTGACACAAGAAAGGAAGAACACTAACAGGGTGAGAAAACATGTTTATTATTCTTAGTACTGCAAAAATACTGGGACAATGCTAGACAGTGCTACGGAACTTGTTGAACGCACTGTGGCAGATGCTGAGGAAGTCCGGAATACGTCCGGTATTTTCGAGAACTTTAGAACTTCCATGTGCCAGAGATGTGAGGCCTGCATCCCGGCTCTGGGTCATAATTTTCAACAACTTCTTTGATGAAGATCGTTGTCTCGCTTTTTGTATTTATTTCTTAGTTTTTTGCTATGCTAAGAATAATAAACATTTTCCTCAACTGTTCGTATCCTTCCTTTCTTGCTTTTTGTGTCGTCACTAGTGTTGCTAGGTGTACCGTATAAATCGGGGCTCCAAATGCTCTGGAGATCAGTATTTTAAAGTAATTTTCTTCGCCGTATCTAATGGCAAAAGTATCGGCGATTAAATATGGCGAAATAAACTGTAAGAAATTAGTGGTTTTCAAAGCATTTAGAACATTGATTTGCGCGGGACACCTTGTAACACTAGTCGTCAATACAGCAAAAGAAAAGCGTTTCCGACCATGCATTGCTATGTGATTTCTCATCGACCAGGTATACGCTACCTCTCATGAAAGTTTGTAACCAATGTGCAGAAATAACCTGTACAGGTTAAAATAGTAGTATATCCATCAAAAATCAATCAGTTCCTTTTGATTGAAGTTTTTTTTTGTTTTCTGGTTTTCAATTGATGCTATGAAAAATTATAAATTAGACGTGTCAATAAAAAATTTAATAATTATACATATTTTTGTTTATTTTCCTATCTCTTTCATTGTCTTAAAATGTCAAATAAATTACGCATAATATTAACACCGCAGTAAGCATAGCAATTACTGATCATCAATTAAACTCATAATTATTCAACTAATATCATGCTCATGACATTCATTATAAGACTTTTAAAATATAATTTTACCATTAGGTTGTTTTATAACAGTTCTACGGAAGCCAATGTATTAAAACATAATATACCTGTAACAACCCACATATATCGTTAGAATTTGTATAGGGAAGTTAAAAAACAAGGTAACTGGTGTAATTCGGTGATATTTGCTTATACATAATATGTGTTTTTGTGTGTAAAAGTATAGAAGTTATAGTTGATTAGAATTTTTGAAGAATGATCTGGTTCAAACCGTAATATCTTTTACAATATTATTCAGCCATTAAAAGTTATCAAAATATTTTGATGAAATTGTAAGTTTAAAAAGTATACAGAAAGCATCGAAACAATTTTTAAATAGGTGTATTAACCCCGTAATAGTCGCGGTTTTAATTTCACGTGCAATTTACAAGTGAATGTATCGGGCGCGACGATTAAGCACTTAAAAGCAGAATTGACATTATCATTACCTAATATTTTTTTCTGTAAAGATTACAGTAATTTTACTTACGAAACCATGTAGTTTATAACAAAAAATTTATAAAAAATAAGAATTAAAATTTTCAAAAAGCAAGCAAATATTGTTAGGCTTAACGGAATTTTTGTTTAAGTTCTGCCCAACAAAGTCTATCCGAAAATAAATTAAATACATTCTCATTTAATGAACGGATTTTTTAAAATAACTAACACAGCAATCACACACAATTATTGTTCATGCCATAATATATAACTATGTAAATAGTACCCTGTCATACACTAATATCTTTAGAAAATTAATTATTAAGCTTATGAAAATTTCAGAGAATTTGTCTAGTCATATTTGGTTTGAGCATTTTTGTATTTATTTATTATGATAGTCATTTACATTGAATTTTTTTTTTGAGTTTCAAATGCAATATATCAATAATGAAATATTCTCTATTGATAAATTACTTCTTTGAATCTGAACTAAGCTTTTACATTTCAATAAAGCACACATGAATTAAAAAATAATATTTCAAATTTCAACATAAAATTTGGCTCAAATGCATAAAAATAGCTTAAATGATATAAAAAAATGCAAAAATGCCCATACTATTACATCGTCAATTTAAAGATTTCTAGTTTTTAATTTTTTTATGTTTTAACCAAAAAACTCTCACTTATTACGCTTTATGGTTATTACTTCATGCTACATTTCATAGAAAACTGTTAATATCCTCTGTATTACCTCTATATAGTTACCTATAAGTACATACATATATATAGATATATACAGGAATATAAAGGTTGTTGCATTTATCGCTGCCCAAGTGAAAATTTCGTGATCTTTAGACACACTTGTATATATTTAGCTTAAATTTAAAAGAAAACAAGGCCGTCTGAATAGAAATATTAGGTTAATTAATTAATTTATTTTTATTTTAAAGTACAGACATCAGATTTTACTAATTAAACAAATTGGTCTGTCTCCTTTTATTTTGGCTATTTTGGCGAGAAAGTTAATTCGCAGAGAAATTTTAAATTAGGCTTACCAAATATAATTGAATTTTTTTGAGGACATTACATAAAAATTGATAAAAATTTGTGGAAATCTAAGTTTTAAAATCAACCCTAGGCTATAATATAATCCAAAGCATTCACTGAATGCCATCGAATACGTTTATATGTTTCTGTAAACAAACTATAACAGCAATATACTTATTTAACGAATTCGTCCAAATTATTTGCAATATCCTGTCTTAGTTATGATTGAATTAGTTCAGTATTATCTTGATGATAATTTCCATGTTTATTTTGTGTGACACTATAAACGAAGCATAACAGCTACATATTTGATTAACTAACTCATCTAAGATACTTGCAAGATAAATACACTTTATAAAATAGATTCGAATTACTTCAGTATTTCTAACATTATCCTGATGATAAATTTTGCATGTTTTATTTTGGTGTGTCTCTAGAAATGAACTATAAGACCTACATACATGATTAAATAATTCATCTAAGATATTGGCAAAATCAATACACTGTCATAATTAGATTAGAATTGGTTCAAGAATTCGGACATCAACACACTGCTAAATTTTGCATGATTTTTTGCTTTTTTAATCCCCTGTAAACAATCTATAAGAGCTACATACTTCGTTAACGAACGCACTCTAGCTTCTGGTAATTAGTTTTGAATTGGTTCAGTATTTCCATGTTATCGTCCTAAACGGTGCACTATTTATAAATAAATGAATCAAATTGTATCATATAAGTAAAAGCGTTATTGTAAAATGTAGGAAAAAATATAATAAGTAAAAATATATAATTTTAAAAATAGGTAAAATCTGATCTTAAAAAAGTCATATCAAACAACATTCTGTAGAATATGAAAACAGAATAAGGTCATTGTGCATAAATCTGACAACCCCGAAATGCGATTATCTTCTTGTACTTAAAACCTTAACGCAAGAAACGTATATAAACGCTATATAATGAGACTTCTGAATTTCAGTAACAAAACGCGAAACATTTCCCAGCAAGTAAAGCGTTTTCTTTAAAACAATTTTCACTAGAATACGCATCGTTCATTATAAAGCGTTCCCATACTCCGTACATTCGGCGAAAAATTCCGAAAACGATTCATCATTTTTAGTTTTTAACTTTGAAGTTTAAATAACCTTACTACAACGCCTATTTCATTTACCTGAAGTGTTAGCTGATGAGAAAACAACAAGTTTTCAAATTAGAGTTCTAAAATATTGTACGAATTTTAGTCACTGGTTTTCGTAAGCAACGAATTGAATGACCTAAATGCGGAAAGACTTTTAGGAGATTAACTGAGGTAAGTTTGTATGATCTTTTCATATATTGTAATAAAATAATGTTTAAAGCAGACTTTCTGTTTAATTAAGATAGGTTGGATTAATAAATTAGGAATTTCAACGTGATCCACCAATAGTGTTGTTCTTTGACGGATACTTAAATACGTGTTACTAATTATCACAAAAAGAAAAGCACCAGTTTTAATTTTTAATACAAAAAAATCTGTTTTCCTATTTAGCCGGTGTGCTGTTCTGGAATTATCTGTCGATCCTAGTGCCATTCAACATTAAATAAATTTACTAAATAAGAAATATGAATAAATAAGTTAGAATATTTCTATACCAGTCATACTCGCCAATGACTTGGCTGATAAGAATGTAGCTGTTAGAGATATTTTTGCATTGAACTTTTTCCTGCCAATAAATCAATTTTTACTTGTTATTTTATATTACTTAATGGAGTAATTATGGTGACCTTTTTACTAAAATGGCATTTCTAATTTTGAAATTATAGATAATTTAATAAAAATAATTAATGAGGACTTAGGGACTAATTCTAACTGTTCTGCAAGCACAAGTTTCCAAGTTGTGCACCACCAAGGTAATAATACAACTTTTCCAATAATGTATGATGTGTCTGTTCAAACAAATTTATCATTTCATAGAAATATAAGTGATGAAGATTTTGAATTTTTTCCAACAATGAATGCATACTTTAAGAAGTCCCTGCCTTAAATTAAGTTCTAATTTCACCAACATACATAAATGAAGATTAGAGATGAACCCAGTTTAACAATTTCATCTGGCCGCTTTTGAAGAGCGTTTTATTTAATTTTTCTGTAACAGCTGATTTCACCAGAATCATGTTAATACGATAACTTTTCTTTTAACCCCTATTCTTTTTTTTCTTTTTTTTTTTTGCTGTAAGAGTTGGTCCTATCAAAAACTTGTGAATATAAAAGTTGTATATAATACTACCAAGATTTATAATAAATTTATGCGGTTTTAATATCTTCTGAATTGGCGAAGTTATGAAATTTTTTCTTCTTCAGTCTGGAAGAGCAATGCAGCAGAAACGGAAGATATGAAGAAGATTAGACCTAAAATTTTTCTAGATCCATACAATTTTGGAACCCAAAAAGAAAAAAATAAAAGTTGACACGGACGGCTGAAAAGCAAAAGAGAGTTAAAAGAAAACTGGAATGCAAGAGATTTGGTAAAATTTGTTCTATCAGTCGTTCATAATTTACTTCTTGTTACTTTTTCCGTGGTCAAATTTAAAAGTGTAAAGTATGAATGTTGAATTGTGCATTATTTAGTTATAATACACTGGCCTCCAAAAGTTAAGGTACAGGGACTGGATGCTTTCTATTGTACACGGTTTGTCGAACATCTACCAACGTTATTGACGAATTATTCTTGAACATCTGGGATGTAAAGAACATGTTTGATTTCATATTTCTCGGTGAAAATTTAGTCGGGAACGCGTCGGGTTAATAATAAATTTAATATTAAAATAAAATTTGCGATCACCTATGGAACAGAAAATGCTGAAAATGTTTTGTCACTGAGTTAAATGACTATTTGCGTCCTGTTCAACGCTTGTGTGCATTTCTGTAAGCATGACACTTATATTCGTGAAGATGTTATCGTGTCTGAAAGTTCAAAAGATTTTTTTTTTTTTTTTTTTTTATTTTTTTTTTTTTTGCACACAAAATTTTCAACCAAATGTAACACAACCTTCCGAAAACTTGACAAAGAACAATAGCAACAGTATAGAGCAATTAAAACATGAATATATTGAATATTTGATGAGATAGGGGCATTTGTAGGAAATGATTTTTAACTACGCATGCGTGGAAAATTCTAAAATTTTTTATTTTATAATTTGGTAGCCAACTATTTTGGGCTACTTCTATAAAATATCCAGTCAAATATTGTGAAAACTCAGAAAGATATAGTGAGCTGATTAAAAAGTTGTGGAAAATCACTTATAATAAAGCTATTTTTAGAATGCAATTCACAATATCGTCCCTATCGTTCTGAATTTTCGCGATATTTGACGGGACTTTCTAGATAAATTGCCCTAAATATCTGACAACCAAATTATAAAATAAAAATTTTAGAATCTTCCACGCATCCGTAGTTAAATATTATTTCATACAAATCCCCATATCTTATCAAATATTCAATATATTCATGTTTTAATTGCAGTATACTGTTGCTACTGTTGTGTGTCAGGTTTTCGGAAAGTTTTGTTAAATTTGTTTGAAAACTCTGTTGGCTACACTGCTCTGAAAACAGAGTTTACTCTGTTGGTTTTCGAATTTTTCACATAAACTTTAACATCTTCACGAATATGAGTGCTATGCTTACACAAATGCAGACAAACGTTGAACAGGAGCCAAATAGTCATTTACCCCAGTGACAAACCATTTTCAGAATTTTCTGTTCCAGAGATGATCGCAAATGTTATTTTATTATTAAATTTACTATTAGCCCCCTCATTTCCCCGAGAAATGAGGGGGCCTTATTTTCACCGAGAAATATGAAATCCAACATGTTCTTTACATCCCAGAAGTTCAAGAACAATTCGCAAATAACATTTGTAGGTATTCGACAAACCGTGCATAATCGAAAGCATCCAGTCCATGTACCTTAACTTTTGGAGGCCAGTGTAAGGTAAAGCAAGGAGAGATCGCACACAAAGTGATTCGACGGGAAGGAGTAGTGTGCGCGCGTAGCCACTCCTGGTAGTTGTACAGCAGCATTAGTGCAATGTCTACATGCATGTACACATTGATTGTTCCAAGCGTCTTGGATTAGGCATTGCTATTTTGTTTTGTTTTCCCAAAGTAAGTGCTGGAATTTTCATAGCTGTTCGTCAAAATTTTTATAGAATGCCAGTAGTATAAAATATTTTGAAATAAAACAATTTCTTATAAACTAGTAACCTAGACTAGGGATGCAAACACCAACAATCCATTTTAGAAGTGGCCATGTTTAAATAAAATGCCGCACAATCTCTCCTACCAAAATAGGAGAATTTGCGCATCTGCTATTTAACATAGATGGCCCATTTCCCCATAAGTTTCAGCGGTAGGAGAAATTACGCAACTTATTGATAAATTTGCATGAATTGTAAATTACTTGCAAAACATATGAATGAATCAATTTTGAATTAATTTCGGAAAAACACATATTATCAAAACTAAATTTGGCAACAAATTAATTTGCAAAAAAAATATTTTTGCCGATAAAAATTTTATAAATAAATTAATAATACAGTTGTTATTAAATTAATTTTATGTAATTATTTTTGTTAATAAATTAATAATTTTTTGTTAATCAATTAATTAAATATTTATATATTTTTTTTAATTTATGAACAATTAATTTCCTAATAAATTCATTTTGTTAGCTAAAATAAATTTTCTGATAACACCTACAATGTTTTGGAAAAGTTTTCACCCATTCCAAGTAGTTTAATGTCATCGAAATCAAAAGGAATCGGAGTGCAACTAATGTTACTGATCCACAAAATATACATAAAAAAGACTTAAGAAGGATGCCGCTACAAAAATGGTTGAAGATAAGGTGCTTCCAGAAGTAGTGGGATAAAAAAACTGAAGAAAAAAAAAACGAAGGTCAATGAGGATGAGTGCATTGAATGTCTGGAACTGCACCAGGAAACAACTTCGACCACTGACTAAATTCAACGCATTGCTTGTGGCAGGTGATTGTACGATAGAAGCATTATTTACAAGAATAAGTGCACCGATTGTGGACGAAGACAACTTCGGTTAGCAAACAAAATACATTGAAACTGTGGAGAGGAAAATGATGTAATTTTCAAGTTAAACATGTTATCAAGTAGATTAATGTTATTTTGTAATCTTAGTAGAGCTTGCTTTTAATGATATTTCAATATTATTCGTAAATTAAAATTCTTTAACTGTTCATAAAATTCTTTCTTTTTAATATTATTGAAACATGAGGTTGAAATATTCACTCCTAGTACAATAATATTTACTTGCAAAAACCTTACAACAATGTCATTTAAGTGTAATTATAATTGTTAACAATTTAATTTTAGTTATTATTAATAACAATCTCTTCTACCTATTTGCGCAATCTCTCCTAGCCATGTGCGTAATCTCTCCTACCCTGTAAGGAGAGATTGCGCAAAACAGTTTTCTTGGTTTTAATACTGCTGTTCTATTAAATTACAGCATAAAAACAAAATAAAAATGGAAATGCATAAAAAACAAATGAAGTCAAAATTATTCATGCATAATTTAGCAAAAAATTTATATTTATATTTTTTATTATTATTCATTTGAAATGAGTGAAGTCTCTTCTCGCTTTACCTTATATTCTAGATTATGTATATCAAAGTTATTTTTTTTTAATTATTTAAGTTATTCATAAATAAAGTAATTAGCATATTAAGTAGTTCAACAATAAGCTATTTATCTTTCAATTTTATGTATTTCTCCTTCTTATTAAGTAATTCAAAAATTTATAGCAATTCAATGAACATATTAAGATAAAATGACATATGTAAAACGCATTGCCACTTTTAGTGCTTTGGATGTCTCATTTAGGTTCAAACTACCGTAACTGCGGAAAAATGACCTAAAGGCGACAATCGTATATTGTTGGCTTATATTACAGTTAATGATTCAATTTCTGCAAAAAAAGCTAGTTTTGAACTAAATTCACAGTATTGAATAATTTTCTTCACAGTTTATGGTAGATTACAGGTATTGTATTATAAATTTGCGGATTATACTTCTTATATCAATGCTGAAATTGCAGTTTGTATTGATCAGAGGATGGGCAAATTTGTAATTGCAATTACATGCAATGTAATTACAATTTAATTGCATGCAATAATTATATTTAAAATTACATGCCGTAAAAAATTCTTCCAGCACTGTAACCAGAAGCACCCCCATCCCATTATTTGACGAAATTTCTGCTTTTAAATGTCAGTAACTATAATTAATTACATGCAGTTAACTTGTAATTTCAATGCGCATAATTGAGATTACATGTTTGGCCAACTATGGTATTGAGCCATGGCTACCAGGTCACCAGTCACTCACCTCCTCTACATTTCCATGTATGGTATTAAAGATCAGATATAGAGCTCAGCACTTAACGAAATCCATCACTGAATTGAAATTACTAATCAACTCTACATTTCGTATATAGAAGCGAACATGCTCTTAAACATAAGGCAGTAACTAATTTCCTGATGGGACATTTATAGAGTAATAAAGAGAATCCACATTAGAAATTTGTAAAAACAGTAAACTTTGTTTCCCACGTGATCTCTCGTTCTTTAGCAGGATAACAGCTCATAATGAAGCTTAATTATTTCCAAGTAATTTTTGTTTACTCTATATAAAGCCTTTTGTTTTTTATGTCTAAAATTCTCCTAAAAATTCTCTTACAACATACCGGACACATCAATATTATACCTTAAAGCGTTGAGTTTTTCATTAACTTAATAACAAAGTGATTTTAAATATCAGAGGAAAAATAACTTTTATCTCTTCTTAAAACGTATTTTATAAAATAAAATATAGAAAGTAAAATATTTGCTTATGATTATTAAAGTCATTAAAATTGGTTTAGAAATAGTGATTTCTTTTTAGATATTTTCGTAAAATAGCAGAAAACAAATGTTTTCCTCGAACTTAAACTGTTATGGCCATCCCAAACCATTTATTTTCATTAATTTCAAAGAGATAGCTCAAAATTCTACTTTATTTATCTTATTACAGACTCTAGGATTCTCATTTACTTTCAGTACTTATGTGTTTAACATTCAATAACGGCTGTTTGAAAGTTTCTTCATTTCATGGATAGTACATTCGCTCTATGCATAAACAAGATATATGAAATAGGGGAAAAAAGATAAAAGAAAATTAAAATAAGGTGCGAAGTAACATTTTTGTCAGCGTAAATTCTCCTCTATTTTTTTTTTTTTTTTTTTTTTTTTTTTTTACATAATCTTTTTTTTTCAAAATGTGTTTTAGCTATTAAAAATTATATAGTAGAATTTTTTAGAAATTAGCGATAGAATCAATCCTCTAAATAAGATTGTTATTTACTAGAAATAAATTATTCGGAAAAGTAGAGTGTTAGATTACAAAAGACCACATTACAATTACCACTTTGTTCAATCATAATTTGTTTTTAAATATAAAGTTTTTGAAAATAATCAATATATGCATTACTTTAAAAGTAGATTCAGTATAAGAAGTTGTGTATGTGTATAAGTAAGTATGCAGATTCAGTTTTACGTTTTACAATTCACACATTCATATATTAAAATAGCGTTTTTAGACCAGTATCATAATATTTTGTGTAACGCGTGATGGTGCCTATTTGAAAGAACTACAATAATTGGTTATTCTTAGAAAAATAATAAAGAATAAGCTTAAGGATTCTTCCTACACTGAGTATATTTTAGATTTTTATCAGTTTTATGTTTGCTGGTGCCTTTCTTCCCCATTCCTATCTTTGACTGGAATACGTTTCACATTTTTGGGCTGTAGATATCTTATATATGTGCAATGTTATATATTTGCAATGTTTGACTTTTAAATAAAATTAAACCACGATGCTTCCAGGTCTGTACGTATGAATAAAAGAGAGTTGTATACCTTGAGATAGACTTTTTAAGAACGTTAATTAAGAGCTATATATAATCAACTGAAAAAAATTCAGCCATTGCCTGTGTAAATATGCTTATTAGGAACTTCTGTCATACCGAATTTATTGATACATTCGAATAGAAACAGAAAACACATTATTTAATATCCTCATTCGTTTCACTATATGCCACACCTATTACACACTGCGACAGAGATTATTTTTCATGTGCTTCACTGACACATTCAGAAATCTGGTATATGACATTATTATGACTGAATTGCTCAGCATCCAAGCAAACGAACTCACTGCAAAATGCTCTAATTGGTCCAAAACATGAAAAATATAGAGATTGGCGTTTGCAGCTGAACGTCGGAGTAGGGTAAAAAAGGTGCAATGTCTTAAGGAAGTAAATTCGGATCCTGCACAAAATTGAACTGAGTGAATTAATTGTAAACTACTCATTTGATGTCGTGAAACATACACTGATAATTTGTAATTTTAAAATGAACATAAAAATTACTTTAGTCGTTAGAAAGTCGTTAGTCGTTTAGTCGTTATAAATAAATGCAATAATTGCCATATTTTAGATATTGTATGCTATGTGGGAACGATCGAGAATTCTATGAGTCAGTTTTGGTGCCTAGTATGATACGTCTACATGTAAAATTGCAAATTTGATCGACAATTACTGCTAATATATAACAGGGATAAAAAATATATCGTGCAATTGTTGCTTCCAGTAAGACAAATTAGGGTACGTTTTCCATAAATGCTTCAAGTAGATACTGGTAAACTGTAATTGCACATGGAAAAGATTCTCCTCCTTAGTCGAAACATCACACTTTCTAATTTGTATAAAGATTCGCGCTCGTGGGTTTCAACTTAATCTTTTAACATTCGGTCTATGTCAATTATCTTCAGCTCATCAAAAACAACTCGTTGTACATGGTCTCGTTAAGCCATAAACTTAAAGTGTCATCCTTAAAATAAGTGATAGACCCTATGAGTGGCGTAAAAATCTGTATAAGTGTTCAAAACTGTTATAAATGCTTCCGAGTGTTGTACAGTATAAGAACAATCCTTGCTAACCGGCAAACATATGTAGTGTGTGTGAATCCGTATGAGCATTTTTAGTCGGTTATCTCTTTGTAGTACGAATAAAGTTCCATAATTGTGTTCACAGACAATTGATACAGTTTAGCCAGTGTTCTTTGAAACATAATTAATTCCGTTGTTATAACTCTCATACGGTTCTGACCACGTTGTTGGCAGAAACGTTAGGACATCAGCGTTATCAATACACAAGTTTGGACTTTGAGCTTAAAATATAGAAAGCATTACTATGAGAATTTCAGTCAATTTTTCTTCATTTATCATTTATACTGGAATACTTTTAGTCAGTAATAGTACAATAAAAAGCATTCTTAAGACGTCATATATTTTAGTGAAATGCACGCTGAAGACTAAAATTTGATAAATATAAAGACAGAATAAGTAAATTGAATATAATGTTTCAAACCAAGACTTGGTGTCGGTGTTATGTCAGTGTATGGTCCCAGTGTGTGGTTGCCAGTCAGTTGGCTTTCTGGAATGATAAATTGTGGAATATGTTGCACAAGTGGTCACAACTTAATATATATGTTATATTATTAGATCTTCCTTCGCGATTTCCCTGTTCTATTCTAAACTGCTACTCTATATTCAATAATTCCTTATTCTAAGATAATCTCTATCGCTAACTCTGTTAAATTCCATTTAATTTCATATAAAGTTTGCCCAATTTACTTAAATATTACGCTTTTAGTATTCTTAAATTAAATGTTCTATTTCCGATCATTTCTGTGTTTTGAATGGTCTTTTTAGTTGCCATTTTTTTCCCTTCCGAGAATTATCTTTCCCGCGCTTATTTCCGGGGTTTCCTTTTTACGACCAAATCCATTCGTTCATCTGTCAGTCCCATTCCCTATGACGTAAAATAGCGTGTCATCCTTAATTCTTAATTGGTTCAGAGCGCGTGTTACGTCATATTTGTATTACTACGCTCGGTGATTAAAAAGAGGCTACGCGCGATGCTCCGGCAGATTTTGTAGAATTTGCTTGATTTTCTAAGTGTAAACTGTCTCCTGGCTGAGTGTTCGACGCTATGAAGTTTCTAAAGATTTACCTAAAATATCCTCCAATGATTCGATGGATGATGAGAATATAAATTGATAACTCCTCGAGTTTATCTATGGCACTGGCAGTATGCTATTGAGAACTGCTTATGGATGTTGTTAAAAGTCTGTGACCATAAAATGCTTCATTCCTTATCTTCAAGAGAAATTACTAGTGGAAACCTTCATTATTCTGACCATCTGCCACTCGACTGCAATAATCTTAAGTGTGGAACGTATGATGATGACTGCTAAGATTCGTTTACTTACCTGCATTAATCTTCAATAAATAATCTAATGCCACTGTTCATCCATTGTCAAGGTGCTATTGCTGCTCTTATTTTTATCGGCTTAACAATCATCTACTAAGACCAGAGTGAGAAGCCTAGAATCAATTTAAATATTACCTACTACACTACTCGTTTTCACCCATATAACGCTTATCGTTATATATATATATATATATATATATATATACAGCTCATATTCAAAATATTAGAATAATTACTTTTTTTCACAAACTGGAAATATCGTTTGGTAATTTAACATCTTTTAATGCAAATATGCAAACGATATTTTTATTAAGAACTTATTGTTGATTAAACTTATTTATTATCTTAAAATTAATATCGTTTCTGAACAGATTAATTGAAAAAAAATTATATTGAAAAGTCAAAATATTAGAATATTTATTCAAGTGGTTCAAAATATTAGAATATTTCGCATTAATTCTCCTTTAATTATAACCAATTCATAACTGGTGGCATTATTGATTAAATTCAGACGATTTTATTTAAAATCGATGTTCTTTTTACAGTTTGTTTGCAGATCGGAAAAATATAGATTGGAACAGATTGGAAAAATATATTATTTAGTGATGAAAGTATGATTTGTATCTGTATAACATAATTTCATCACTAATATGTTTTTCCAATCTTTTTCGCTCCATAAACGTCTTGATTTCCACCAATTCAATCTTATACGCTTTTGTTTTGCAGTCATGAGAGGTTTTGTTTTCGGTACACAAGATTCAAACTTAAATTTGTGGAGACGTCTTAATGTTCTCGATGTAGAAACTTCAACTCTTTCTTTCCATTTTCGGTGCAAGAATCGCACACTTTTAAAACTTTTTTTCGTAACTATACGTTTCAGTTTCCTGTCATCTCTAGCAGATGTTTTTAGTTTTCGGCCACCATTTCGGCGATTTTTTTGAAATTTTGCATTTTTTAAATATTGTGTTAGTATTTTATTAACGCTTGATTCCGAACAGTGTAAAAAATTCGCTATATAACATTGATTTTTACCGTGCCAACACAAATCAGCCATCCTAAGTTTAATAGATTCAGAAATATCACTCACACGACCCATTTTAAGACGAAAAAGCTAACAAACTGCAAAGAGAATACTGATTTTAAATAAAATCGTCTTAATTTAATCCATGATGTAACCAGTTATGGATTGGTGATAATTAAAGGAGAATTAATGTGAAATATTCTAATATTTTGAACCACTTGAATAAATATTATAATATTTTGACTTTTAAAAATATTTTTTTTTCAATTAATCTTTTCAAAAATGATATTAATTTTAAGATAATAAATAAGCTTAATCAACAATAACTTCTTAATAAAAATATTGTTTGCATATTTGCATTAAAAGACGTTAAATTTGCCAAACGATATTTTCAGTTTAAAAAAAAAAAGTAATTATTCTAATATTTTAAATATGAGCTGTATATATACATATATATAAGGAATCCACCGTATGTATAACATGCACAAATTGAAACAGGGTATATTTTATGGTTTCTTTACATTTTATATTTTTAAGATACCAATGATTCATTTTATACAGGGTGTCCCAGTATTATTGGTACAAACTTTAATGGGGAGTAGGGGACATCACAGGGATTCAGATTTGCATAGCAACCCACGGTCGGAAACGCCTTCGTGCGCCGTTAGGCGAGCATTGGAGGAAACCAGCGTTCTCAGATTAGGCAATTTTTTAATTCAGAATTCATACGAGAAATTGTGTATAGCATGTTTGATTAATCAAATTAAAGATATTTCAAGATTTTAACTCGAAACGCTGGAGGAAACAGACCTGCATTGCCGCAGTCAGTTGAGCTGTCGTCGCCCGCAGAGGAGTGTGCAACGTTTAACGAACACCGAGCTGGAAGATATGCACCTGATTTACGGATTGGCATACGGAAATGCACGAGCAGCAGAAAGATTGTATCGCGAAAGGTACCCACAGAGAGATGCACCGGAACGGTGGATATTTAAAAATTTGCATCACAATTTGTGTGAATACTGATCATTACGAGGTAATAGGCATAGTGAGAGCAGGCCACGAGTGACTCAGACTCCCAGCATGGAGCAAAATGTGTTAGATACTGTTCGAAGGAATCCGAGTACCAGCGTACGAGCCGTCGCAGCTGCCGTAGGAGGATGTGTTCATCGTGTTTTGCAACGTGAAGGCTTACAATTAGGCCATACTATCTGCTATACCATCTTGTCCGACGGTGTAATGCATGCATCGATAGCAATGGTGGAAACTTTGAACAACTTTTGTGACATTTTCACATATCATCTACAACAGCACATTTAATATCTTTGACCAATAAATTATTTCAGATGATCTCAGTCTTTTGTCTCTTCGTTTCTTGTACCTGTCATACTACTATCCCATGACGTTTCCGACCATGGGTTGCTATGCAAATCTGAATCCTTGTGATGTCCCCTGCCTTCCCTTAAAGTTTTCCTTAATAATCCTAGGACACACTGTATGCTTTTTAACTTTAAAAGCTATTACTTTCTGCGTTTCTCATCGCTTCTGCATAAAGATTTTTCATTAGAAGTAATTTTATTTTCTCCAGTTCACATTGTAATAAATTGAAATAGTAGTCGAACTATTTTTAAAATAGTTTATAACTCTAAATTAACTGCATATAGTCTTTATAAACTTAAAGTTAATAAAATACCAACTATTTTAATGATTTTTTGTTGTTGTTTTTAATATTTTAAATTTTATTCATAGGTGGAACAATTTTATATTTAATTTGTGTATTTATAATTTTATCTAGTCGTCCTACTATTACTAAATTTTTTATCATATTAAATTATATTAAAGATCTAATCGTAAAAAGAAAATTATATGTTTTTAAATATTTCCTTTATTAATGCTTGAAAAAAAAAGAATGAACATTTATGAGTTTTATAAAATTGCTCTGCACTTATCAGTATTGTAACATGTTTTATTTTTTACTTTATACATATCATTTATTTTAAAAAAAATGGATCGTTTCAATTTTTAACATATTTCTAAAAAACTTTATTAAAATTAAAAATTTTAATCAATAAAATGTGTGATTCCAGGTAAATATATTAAAATAGAAAAAATCAGAACTTAATTTCGACAATTTTAGACATCGTAAGAAACAACATTTTTCAGCTCTGTTTCGTAAATTTGTTCATATGAGCTACTCTATGAACTATACACTCCCTTTGACATTCCTATTAATAGATATTTAAAATCGATACAAATAATGAAAACGTTTATTTATAACTGATATCCCCCATTTTTTTTTTCAAATCAATGAGTTTAAAAGAAAATTTTTTGGTAAATAACCTTAATTTTCCCTTTTTTTTTTCGCTGTTACTTTCGGTTGTTTGGTTATTTGGTTTTTCACTTAAAAATGGACGTAGAATTCTGTTTCAAAATCTATGTAACTAAAATATTTATCAACATATATTACTTTTAGATCACAAATATACAAAAGTAGATATATATATTCAAATGCCATAATACGAATTTTTATATTTATTTCCGGAGCAAAAACTAATTTTAGTGTCGTTCCAGAACTGAAAAAACAATTTAGGCTGGATTTGGTTTCTTTTAAAATAGAGGTTTTTGGGTTAGTAACCATTTTTTACGGCCATAATACAGTTTACTTTTATTCCGATTCGAAGACGTGATTTTTTGCCATATTTCTGCACCTTTAGGGATAATATGGAAGGGAAAGTGATGCAAAATTAACTTGTACAAAAAAAACCTTTGACACCAAAATTAGACCATACTTTGTAATTTTAAAACGTCAAATTTTATACCTGAATTCGTCATTTATCGGCCAAATGAAAGTAAAAAAGTGAATATTGAAACCGGAACAGATTTAAAAGAGAATTTAATCAAATTAAAGACATAGAAATGCGGGAAGGGTTAAGCTCAGGGCCCTGAAGACATCGGATGACCGCAGCAGCTTTTATTTTTTATATTTACTGCATTAACCACGCAGCTGTGTGTATGAAGATTTAAACAAGGAATTCATTTTTTTATGAATGTTGAAGAGGGTTGGTAACATGATAAAAAAGGGGGAGATGAAAAGTATATTTAGATAGTCTGGTTTTATTAATTAAATTTCTAACGTAGATACTGTTATAATTTCTAAGCTTACATCAATTTTTAAATTAAAATACAGCAGAGAATCTGCATAGATATGAATTGAAAGACGTTTTACTGTTCTTATCTTTTTATTTTCTATAACGTCTGTAAATAAAACATAGAAAAGCTTCGTAAGATTTTTCTGTATATTAACTGAAGTAAAACGTAACTTTAAAAAAGGATTGACAAGTGATTGAATAGAGGAAATTAGTAATTACTTATTATGTAAACCATGAATGTTCTCATTTATTGCTATCTGCTAAAGCAAATCTAACTGAACATCCGCTTCAAGCAACATAGCATATGTCGGAAAGCTTAATCATAATCACCGAAAATTACAGTTAAATCAGCAAGGTTAAGGATGATACTGTCAAAAGGAAATTTATCCACTGGAAATGATCGTATGCACTAATATAAATAATTTTAAATATACCCATGCATTAAAATGAAATCATAGAAGAGACAATTTTATTATTATTTATCAGATGTATTAACTCAAATTTCGATTTTTAAGGATTAGTAGAGTACATTGTTTAACATATCAAAATACTTCCAAAAAGTGTTACAATAGACTAATTCCATGAGTACTTGTAGTGTAAGTCACATGCTACGATTTTTGGCTACCCATCTTTTAGAACGGTAAAATGTGACTTGTTTTATCGGAGATATCTCATTAATTGACTAAGGCTAAGCAATCTTTTTGAAAATAACGGTGGCCAATAAGTATAGCAGTTATCAGCTATGTGACTTACACTACAAAAACCCATGGAACTAGCCAATAATAATTTACAGACAAATGGTACGATAGAGGATTTTATTATAACTTATCCATTTCATATTATAGAACTCTTAAGAAACAGTGAAACATTAGCTATTAAAAGCTTTACAATTGCAATTTAATATCTGATAACAAAAGACTAATTTTACTCTTAGTTTCTGCATACTGATATTATAGAAGAGAGGATTATTTTTTTAAAAATTACATTATTTTTCGCGAGTATTTTATTAGCTCACAGGCTATCAAAGCCTGAGAGCTAATGTGCCCGCCCGTTCTGTATGTATGTATGTATGTATGTATGTACGTACGTATGTACGTAACGCGATAACTCTTGATAGAAACATCCGATTTGCTTCAAAAATTTTTCCTAGGTTCACCGTGATAAGGCGCTTCCCTGATTAGTTTTTGGAGTTCATTGGTTAAGGATAAAGGGGGAAAAACGGGGTTAGTCCACACCCCACCCCCTTAATTCAGATAAATGGGTTTTTCATGCAGAATGATTCGATTTGCTCCGAATTTGGTATAGCGGTTTATTATGTTAAGGAACTTCCCTGATTAGTTTTGGGGATTCATTGGTTAAGGGTAAATGGGGAAAAACGGGGTTAGTCCACCCCCCTTAATTCAGATAAATGGGTTTTTCATGCAGAATCATTCAATTTGCTCCGAATTTGGTATACCGGTTTATTATGTTAAGGAACTTCCCTGATTAGTTTTGGGAGTTCATTGGTTAAGGGTAAAGGGGGAAAAACGGGGTTAGTCCATCCCCCTTAATTCAGATAAATGGGCTTTTCATGCAGAATCATTCAATTTGCTCCGAATTTATTATACCGGTTTATTATGTTAAGGAACTTCCCTGATTAGTTTTGGGGTTCATTGGTTAAGGGTAAAGGGGGAAAAGGGAGGTTAGCCCGCCCCTCTTAATTTAGATAAATGGGTTTTTCATGCAGAATGATTCGATTTGCTCCGAAGTTGGTATACCTGTTTATTATGTTAAGGAGCTTCCCTGATTCGTTTTGGCGATTAATTGGTTAAGGATAAAGGGGGGTTAGTCCACCCCCTTAATGTTTTTTTTTTTTTTTTTTTTTTTTTTTTTTTTTTTTTTTTTTTGCAAGATTATTCGATTTGCTAAAAGTTTGGTATACCGGTTTATTATGATAAGGAGCTTCCCTGATTAGATTTGGAGGTTCACTGGTTAAGTATAAAGGGGGAAACGGGGGCTAATTCCCCTTCACTTATTTTTTTGAGGGGCATTATCCTTTAAAATAAGAGTATAATATACAATTAGTGTGAATAGTCTGTGAGCTCAATGCCATCAGTTTAGCTGGGCACTTTTCTTTTTTATTTTTATGCGTAATTATTTACTAAGTGAATACGTAAAAATATGATACGTGAATTTAAAAACATTGCGTACTCAACATATAATGCAAACGTTTGTTTTTCACTCAGTTTAAATCAGTGTAAGTTAAGACGAATTAGATTAGGTTAACGAATCAGAATAAGCTGAAACGCGTTTTTGTTTTCGATTTTTCAGAATGCTGTATTTAGAACAAGTTTATTAATACTTTATTTCATATCGATTGTGACAAAAATAAACATTGGAAAGTTTTTCCTTTCGACGACTGAACATTAATTACCTAGAATCTAATATACTTGGCTGCAGTTTTATATAGAGTTGGGTCAATTGAAGCGCCAACTACGTGGGGGGATTTTGTTTACTTGTAACCCAAGTAAACGAAGTCAGTTTCTTCATCGAAGATTTCTATTTCCATTATTTTTTAGACAGATATTCCGTCTTCTATTCAATGTAACTTAACAAAACCAAATCTATAACTTTTTTTCTTCTAACTATATTGCAACATAGTGCATGTAGAAATATAATCTGTAAATATTATTAGTTTTTTCATTCAGTGCAAGAAATAAGAGAATATTGCTTTTATTTTCGTGGCGATACGCCTCACTTGGCGAGGGCCTTTTGTCCATTTTTAAATGTCTTTTCACACTAATTTTCAATATTACTTAATTATTGTTTACATTTTGTATACAATAAGCTGTTTCTAACTTAAACAGCAAATTTTATACAAAATACCTTCAGAGATCCGGAAAACCAGGCAGAGTGTTATTAATGGTCAACAATAAGGATATCACATTTTTGATATTTTATATATTTTTTTGAAAGTATGCTTTGCTTTTCCGTTAGAACAAAAGAATTATACGTAATCATATGTGCTTTTTAATATCATATGTATTAATCATTAAAAAATATATATGACAGGCATGTGGGTTTACCAGTCAATACCTGCGCTGGTTTGCTATTTCTGAAGTTGTAGGTGGACATAAGCAAGCATTAATAGAAAATTAATTTCCCTTCACATTCATAGAATGTGCGTCAGTCGTATTTTAAATCTGTAGATCTGATAGGTGTAAAACTGTGCAGTAACTCCAAGGTTTCTAACTTTGAATACCACAAATTCTGAACAATAATATTCGTCTTATTTGATTACAAAATTTCTGCGATGAAATAAAGCGAAAATTTCTACTTGAAAATATTGGAAATTAAATGTAATAACCTTGCAAGCCCTGTATATATTTTCCAGCTCGGATGCACTGTAATTATGAGTTAGTAATAATATGCCTGACTACAATTTCTTGGACGACTTATGTAAATTATATTTCTCAAATAAGCGTATCTATAAAGACCAATATTTTGAATCTTTGAGAAAAAAAAACATTTAAATATATATATATTGTGACGGTGAATTCGTATGCCCAGGTTCACAATATGAGTAAGAGAAAAAAAACTCCAACACAAAAGTTTAGAGGACTTACATCTTTATTATGAAACACCTTTAATGAAGAGCCGTGAACAGTATAGAGGAACGGGGAGGGTTTCAAGAACCGCCGAATTGGCAGACGCCCACAGCGGGGCTTGATTTTTGGTTTACATGGCTCTCGGTCAGGAGCAAGAGTGAGTTAGATTTTGTTACTACTACATACAGATTGGCGAACACTAGATAACCATATGTAAGATGTTTGGGGAAAAACAAATTGGGTAGACAAAACAATCCAGAAGTTTTACATTCGGTTGAAAACTATGCAATGCCGGGCTCTTTAGTGTTACAATAAATAACATTCCAGCGGTAAGTGAGAGTGGCTTAAAGAAAGAGCAAACACGTGATTTTACATGCACGTTATAGATTTAACGACAGCTGCAAATTAGTCAGCAAGGGGCATATGGTTTGTATCCGACAAAGTACAAAGGTGAGAATTGAATACTAATGCAAGCCCAGACGCTGAGAAAATATGCATTACATATCGTCGGCTGCGAAGCGAAAAATACATTCACTTGTATTTTATTCTTTTACTTTATTTCAACGGAAAACGCTGCGGTTAAGATCTTTTTCTATCCGTGTGAACTTGAAAGACAGTAAAAAAAGAACCGAGATAAATGATGTCTGCATTTAAAAAGAACTTTAAAAAGTAAAAGTTAAACTCACAGTGGTGTGAAGGGGGGGGGGGGGAAGAGAATGACTAAAGCCATATAAAATTAACTATAAAATGTTAAATTTAAACTAAATAAATTATTTGTAAGGGGGGGGGGGTGGAGAATAATGACAATTTATAATGAACCAGTAAGGTTAAAAGTTCATTTTTGAGGGGAGAGGAGGAATAATGAATATATAACGGGAAAGCCGTTATATATATCACCCATTACCACCAGAAAAAAAACTGTGAAACTTGTAGAGCAGTTTTTTTTTAATTGACGATTATTTTGTCTACCCCATACATATAAGTATTTAAAACAGATATAACATAATACAATGATAAGTCTCCATATATATATATATATATATATATATATATATATATATATATATATATAATTAACTGTGTGCTTGCAATTTTTTAAATGTTTGCATAAAGCAAAACTTTTCAGGTCATGATAAATGGCGCCTTTTTTAAATTCCTTTTCTTAGTATTCATTAGTCCTAATTAGTCACCAAGAAAGAGCAAATAATATTTTTTTGTATTTAACAGGATCCTTTTTAAATAGCTTTTTAGTATTTGATTAAGAGGCTGGTACCAGCATTTTTCATGATCAAAATAAGAGAAGTAATTTTTTTAGTAACTTGTTATAATATCTTCTCAAAATAAAAATAATATAATATAAATGCAAGCAACAAAAGACACAGATACTACTTTAAAATGAAATAGCAAATAAAAGACATATGTATGTCTGTAAATAAAAGTTAAATGAAGTAATATAAAAATAAAATAATAGGTAGAAAATTAGTTTTCATGCACCCCGCACAGGACTACAAAAGAACGGGATGCATATAGCATGCCTATGAATGGGTTTAGCCCTTATTCTTGTTAAGTAACAAGTGTGATGGCGTCAGTTTAGAACATCAGCCCTAGGGGGTTATGAGACCCAGACATCAAGTGATACCTAGGTCCCTGCTCCCCAAAGATCACATTGATCTTCAAAGGAGCATGCGTCGATGTATCATATAAAAAAGTTATGTTTGTTGAATTGAAATAACAATTCGAGGGTTTTGTCTCTCTACACAATGAAGTTTGGACCTTTAGGACAAAATTTTGAACGGGAACAAAACTTCAGAGGAGATAAATTAAAAATAATAAAAAAAAACTGAGATAAATATCTCACATATCAAAGGTAAAAGGTCAATCCGAGGGTGTGGAGAGACTGGTGACATGATCGGGTAAGTATAACAAATGCAATTGTTTTTTTTTTTTTTTTTTTTTTTTTTTATTCTAACTTTGTATTCCTTAAAATGTATCGAGCAGGATATGAACTGTATGTGTATTGTATAACATTAGACAATGTTTTAAACAATTAGTGTAACTGCACTAGGTTACTAATGCTACAAACGAAAAAAATAAAACTTTTTTTTTTCTACTGTTATTGTAAAGTTATGTTATTACAAGAAACGACTTAATATCTTAGACGTGTTTATTGTCTAAGTGAAGCTTAACCAGAGATTTTATTTAATCTCCACATTTAAAAGAAAGCGTGTAATTATGTACATGTAGAAAAACAAAACAACTGTGCTGAAAACAATAAAAAACATCTTAAGTTTGGAATTTAAAGAAAATGTATGTGAAGGATCAGCATCCTGTAAACTGGGCATTCTTTGTTGTGAAACAAAGTGATGGTGACATGAAATGTCATGGCATAAAAGAAATATAATAATAACGGAAAATTAAGAATCTGTTAAAACTTAACATATTAATAAATGTTTAAATTGTGAATATTATGTGAAGTCAAAAGTAGTTCCTGGTATAATGAGAAATAAAAAGGAAATATCCTAATGTGTAACGTTGAAACCTAGAAACAAAATGTTTTCAATTGTGTATAATGTGTGTTTTTTATTTACCAAACAAAATATCAATGAACTAAATTGCAATAACAATAAACTAAATTGTAAGTGTATCTCTATGAACCAAAGAAAAAAAATGTGTATTTCAATGAACGAAGCAAAGAAAAAGTGTCTCACAATGAACTAAAACAGTGTATGTCAGTGAAAAAAGAGTAAATTTCAACGATCTAGATGTATGTTTGTGAACAGAGCGATCAAAGTATCTCAATAAACAAAGTGTAAATTATTGCAATGAATTAAAGTGAGCAAGTATTTCACTGACTTAAAGTGTAAAAGTAATACGGTGAACTAAAATGTGTGTACAAAAATGAAACTTGCTATGAACTCATGTGTCTAACAAAAAAATATTATTGCAATGAACTAAAGTGTCTACCAAAACAAAAATTGGTATGAACTAATATGCAAATCAAATCACAAGAAAGAAAACAAACTATGAACTAATATGTGTAAGGAACAATTCTATGAACTAAGTATTGTCATGAAAGAAAAATAATAGTGCAATTGGTCCCTGAAGTACACAAAGAATTGTCAATGCTATGAACTCGTGTAAAGTTTTTTTTCTATGAACTCAGTAAACTATGAACTCAGTTGTGTAAACTATGAACTAATTAAACTATGAACTCAGTTGTATGAACTATGAACAAAAACTCATTGTGTACATATGGAACCAAGAGCATTGTATCACAAGTACAAAAATGCTTCGCCTAAAGTTAAAACAAACAAACCAAAAAGAAACAACTATGCTTTTAAGTAAAGAAAATCGAAAAGGACAAATGTGACCAGGAAATGCTACTTATGTGATAAAATGTAACCGAATAAACTTAACTAAGATTATCAAGTGAATTTATATCCAAATTTCTAAAAATAAATCTGAAAATGTAACTAGTGTAATGATGAATGTTTGAAGTTCAATTACTGTGTACACCTTCAGCAATAAAAACATCCTAAAATGTGAAAATCACCATGTCTGATGACCCGCATCAGAAAAATTTTCACTAACGTTCCATTTCGTCATTCATTTGACTATTTGCGCGCTGAACAATCAAATGAACAAGCAACCTACTGTACATTTGTTTTTATCTAATAAAAATGAGAGAAAAGAAAATTTAATGTAACTGAATAAATTTCAATTAAATATGAATAATACTGTCGAAAACTGACATATGTATGTAAATGTATAAGAAAATGAAAAACTTTAAAAGGAATGCTGTTGATAGTAACTCCTTCACAGTAATGTGTGTTAACTAAAAACGAAAAATGTAAAATGTATGTTACATTTTTTTTTTACTAAAAAGGAAGCTGCATGAGATGTTTATGGGAATGTATTGCAGTTGTATACTTTTTCTTGCATTTGCTTGATGAATTTTTTTTAATGCTTGCCAATAAGGAGCAAAGGCAGTGTGGAAAATGTCAAAGTTGGTGTTGTTGCTTTCATTATTTCTAATGCAATTAATGCATTTTGGAGGATTTCTACACTGAGGGTCAATGTGTGGCAAGACACACACAGAGCATCTAATGTCATTATAACACGAAATTGCAAGATGATCATTGTATACTTGACACTTGAAACAACGTCTAACATTTATATATGGTTTAACAGGGTACGGTTTTGATTGTATCATAATTTCATTATGCATCAATAATTGCCTAGCATCCTGTGCTGCAAGCTCCAAGATCCAATTACAGGACTTAATATGTAGGAGCTTGTACTTTTTAACAACGTGAAAATCAGGTTCAGGTCTATGGATTAAATCTGAAATACCAAACAAGATATGAGGAATATTTAAATTTTCAGGGAGGTTACAAATAATGACACGAATAGGCTTAGGTACATTAAGTTTAACAGGGGATAAGGACTTTAGAGAGGAATCGCTAATATCTGTAAATTTTTCATTGTGCTTACCTTGAGTGTGCAGGTTGGGGCTAAGATATGTGTCTTTTTCATCATTTTCAAGTTGTGGTATCTTTTCTTGTTAACACATATAAGAGGGGACAGTTTGAGTTGATTTATCTAGGGCAGATGAAGGGAGTTTGTTGTTGACATCTACCACCTGATCACACATAGTCTTACTACATTTAGTACGCTTCGCCTTACTTTTCTGTTGGGCTGTGATTTCATGTAATCTCTCTACAAGTTTCTGATTTACATGAAATAAATTATCTTTATCCTGTTGTAATTTGGAATAATCATCTTTTAGCACATTAAAGTTTAGTTTAAGCACATGAAAATTCAATTTAATGATCTGAAGGAAATCCGTAATATTTTCAGACAAAGATGCAGCATTTTCGGTCTTAAGTGAATTTTGAATTGCTGTGGCCTCCTTAGTAATGGAATCCGAATACTTTACTAATATTTCTTCAAAATAATCTACCTATGGAGATACAATAATGGGGTGATTTAAATCACTAACAGAATTTTCATCATTTGCTGCCCTATTGTAAAAACAAGTGGGTAAGTGTGATCATACATCGCACAAAGGGTTTCGTTTATTATTCCTTTCAAAACCCTTTCTTTCAAAACGTCCAGTACATTTATCGCCATGGAATACCTTCTAAATTTTGGCAAACACATCCTAAACTATGTTAAAGTTTCAAACATATTCGCCATGTTATATTTCCTAATTTTGTTCGCCCCCCCCCAAAATGCTACTATATATCACATGACGGGTATCTGCCAAATTTAGAAAAGTGCCCCCCTTGGGGGGGAGTGGGCAGATGGTCACCATGATTTTTGACGCGGCCTGATTTTAAAAATTTATGTTATGTTTTATAAGCCATATTAAAGTTTCAAACAGATCGTCCAGTTATATTTCCTAATTTTGTTCGCGCACCTCCCTCACCACCCCCCCTCCTCGAAATGCGACGCGCCCTTCTTCTTTATAATTTATTATCGTGTGTTATAAAGTATCTTAAAGTTTAAAACAGATTGAATTGTTAGATTTCCTACTTTAAATGAAATCGCGGTCTGTTAATTCCACATTCCACCACCAGGGAGCGCACTGTATTCTTAACAAAAGCGTATCTGAACGAAACTCCTTTACACAACCCATTAGTAGATATGTTACTCGAGGGGGTGGCGGTCTTCAGCAAGAATTTAAGATAATTGTTGAAATTACTATTCGGAAATAGTGGTAATTTAACTTTTGGCATATTTATATTTAATAAGTATAAGTAGCATGTATCTGAGGACTCCATCAAAAAACGCACCTGAAACGGTATGAAAAAAAAAGAAATATTTTGCCCCTCCCCCTCTCCCCACTTTCCCCAAATTTCACGCGCCATTTTTTATAAACTTTTTCTAATGTGTTATAAACTATCGTAAAATTTCAAACAGATCGCCTTGTTATATTTCCTAATTTTAACAAAAATGTTAGTTCCACATTCCACCACCAGGGAGCGCACTCTATTCTTAACAAAACTGTATCGGAGTTAAACTCCGTTAAACAACATATAAGTAGATATGTTACTCGAGGTGGTGGCGGTCTTAATAAGAAATTAAGATATTTGCTGAAATTACTATTAGGAAATAGTGGTAACTAAACTTTAGACAATTTTATATTAAATAAGTAGCATATATCTCAGGACTCCCTCAAAAAGTCACCTAAAGCGGTCAGAAACGCTAATTTTTTAAATAGAAATCTAGCGCCCTCCCCCCCCCCCCTCCCCAAAAATTGGCGTGTTATTCTTTTTTACACTTTATCTTATGTGTTATAAAATATCTTAAAGTTTCAAACAGATCGACTTGTTAGACTTCCTAATTTTAACAAAATCGCGTTATGTTAGTTCCACATTCCACCACCAGGGAATGCACTCTATTTTTAACAAAAGCATATCTGAACGAAACTCCTTTACGCAATCTTTCCGTAGATAGATGGGTCGGGATGGTGGCGGTCTTAAACAAGAATTTAAAATATTTGCTGCGGTAACAAACACTAAGATTTTAAAAATAATTCTAGTTTAACAAAAATGTTAGTTCCACATTCCACCACCAGGGAGCGCACTCTATTCTTAACAAAACTGTATCGGAAGGAAACTCCGTTAAACAACCTATAAGTAGATATGCTACTCGAGGTGGTGGCGGTCTTAATAAGAAATTAAGATATTTTCTGAAATTACTATTAGGAAATAGTGGTAACTAAACTTTAGACAATTTTATATTAAATAAGTAGCATATATCTCAGGACTCCCTCAAAAAGTCACCTAAAGCGGTCAGAAACGCTAATTTTTTAAATTGAAATCTAGCGCCCCCCCCCCCCCCTCCCCGGAATTTCGCGTGTCATTCTTTCTTACACTTTATCTTATGTGTTATAAAATATCTTAAAGTTTCAAACAGATCGACTTGTTAGATTTCCTAATTTTAACAAAATCGCGTTATGTTAGTTCCACATTCCAGCACCAGGGAATGCACTCTATTCTTAACAAAAGCATATCTGAACGAAACTCCTTTACGCAATCTTTCCGTAGATAGATGGGTCGGGATGGTGGCGGTCTTAAACAAGAATTTAAAATATTTGCTGCGGTAACAAACGCTAAGATTGTAAAAATAATTCTAGCTCCCCACCCCCTCCTCGAAATATCACACTCCATTCTTTTTTACACTTTTTTCTATGTGTTATAAACTATCTTAAAGTTTCAAACAGACTGAGTGGCGGTCTTAACCAATAATTCAAAATATTTCCTGAAATTACTATTAGAAAATAGTGGTATGAAGTAAACTTTCTGATGATGAATGAGTTATACTTATCTCATATCGCTGTTCAAAAAGCCCAGGCAAATTATTAGATTTCCTAATTTAAGTTAATTCGTGGTTAAATAAGCGCGTCTCTTCATTTTAATCGACGCATTTGATAGGAATAAACCGATTAATTAAATAATAATATTTCAGCTTGTAATTAAGATAGGACTTAGATATGGGTATCAATGAAATCAGCGAGAAATTTGACATCGGGATGCCAAAAAATTTAATCAAAAAATTTAATATTTAAAAAGTTAAAATTTCGTATTAAAATATGCTATTAGGGAAAACCGCAGCGTCGTCATGTCTACCTGCTTTCCCGCCGAATTGAAATCTTTTTATTTCCTTGTCTTTCCAATTAAAGAAATTAAATTTTTATCGATCGATTTTTAGTGGATATTTTAACTTATACACATCGCAGAAATGTGAACTTTATACCAAATGAAAGTAGATATTTTTCTGCGTCTGTCTATTCCATTTACAAATTTCTCGGACCAATATTTTCTGATATACGATTTCGCTTTAAAATCTCCACTTCATTTTTCGGCTTAATTTCCTCCGTGGTAACCGTGCATTCGGCTGATTTTACTGGCAACCCTTAGGAGAAACACGGATGATTTCGAGAAAGTCCGTTTGAATTTGCGTTAAAAAGGTGGATTGGTTAATTTTAGAAGTTAATTAGCCAGTAATTCGGTTAATTACCAACTTTTTCAAAATTTTATGATTTGTTGTTTGATGTGAGGTGTTCAGCTATAAGTACCCAAAATTTCAAGTCTCTAACATGTATAGTTTCTGAGAACGGGCTCTGTGACGGACAGACAGACAGACAGACAGAGGAGCGAGACGAATAGGGTTTCGTGAGATGAACGAAACCCTAATAAACTGGTGAAGCGTCTGTTATCTCCAAAACCTTTTTTTTTATCTCGTGTTTATTTAATTTCTGTTGTTTACTTTTTTTTGACCAGGTAAATTTAAAGAGGAGGGGGAATTTTTTTTTTTCCTTTATGAGAGCAAAACAACTGCAAACTGAATAAGAGTATTCCAAAAAAAAGGGGGCAAGTATGCAAAACAAAACTATCAGAACTGAAATGTATGCACATAAATTAAAACACAATAAGTTGCATAAATAAATTATACACAAAAGGAAAAATAAAGGGGGGGGGGGATGTAAGAAAATATGAGTGTATCAACCGTAAGATTTCTGTAAGTCAAATTTCTGTCTACATCCAGTTGGATTAAAGTGTCCAAAATTCAATAAAATAAAAAAAAACAGCTAACTAAATTGTAATTCTGGTTTAGAATAAAAAAAAAAAAAAAAAAAAAAAAAAAAAAAAAAAAAAAACAAGGTCAGTGTCGAGCAACACATTCTGAGAGTAAGTGTGTAAATATCACACACAAGTGCAAATGTGCAAACGTTGTGAGCGTAATATGCACATATTTATATAAAAATATCAAATACTGCAAAACTTGGAGCAGAGAATTTTTGTTGCTTATCGGTAAAATAAGTATACCTTCAAAATATGCCAGTGGGGTTAAAGAGGTAAATTATAGATTTTTAAATACATTAAGAAAAATACCTTAAGAAAAAAAAACAGAGCAAAACATAGCATGCATATGCAATTTCATGGAAAAAAAAATGAGAATACTGTCATAATTTAAACACAAAATTATAATAAATGAAATATTAATAAAAGTACTATAAAATTTTCATTTTAACTAGAAAATGCACTTATTATTATTTTTTGTAACCAAAAACAGCCAGAAAGGAGAAAAACGAAACGAGAATGCTATGACTATTAATAATTATATTTTAAAATTAGCTTAGAAGTAATTTCTCCGTTCAAGCTGACAACACAAAATAAATTTATGACACTGCAATTGTTATGAAAGTAGAAGTATGAATAGGGAACAAAAATAACCTGAAAGGAAACTTGTAATTTACTGAAATTGAAAAGAAAGAAAATAAAAAAAACTAAAACAATTTACAGTAATTAATTTAATATAAAAACATTCCCTGTTCATACTTAAATGGAACATGTGTGTGTGTGTTTTTGTAGCAAAGTATAGTGACACAAGTGTTTTCATTGAATTCGATCAAGTATATCACTTTTTTTGTAGAGAGCATTCATTTGAGCATGAAAACAGAGCGAAATGAAAAAAACAACGCCTTCTTTTTTTTAAATTAAAATGATTTCAGTAACAAACTGAAACGGGCAAATTTTGAAAACCAGTGGATATAATTAACGTTCTGTTTTCATACTTTGAATGCTTTAAAAAGATTTAGGATGAAAGATCACACATCATGTGACGTTTTGTTTAGCACTTTCTTTCTTTGTATAATGAGTGGTTTCTTTTGATTTTTGTTTTCTTTTTTTTATTGCCTGTTTTTTTACTTTCCGGTTCTGAATTTTTTTTTACACATGTCAGCTATTCGCACAACACCGGGGTAGTAATTTTTTTGAAGATACTACAAATGATGGAGAATATTATCCATCTTAATCATGGCACATCCGGCGCACTGAATGAGTCTGAAGAAAAATTGTTTTAAAAAATTGTGGATATCACCTGAGGCATAAAAACAATTGGAAAATTTTCACAGTTGTCTTGCACAGAATTTGTTGTTCATGACACTAGGTCAATTTCGCGAAATTATATTTCTTTTTAGCATTTATCATTATCTTTTCACCATATCTGTGCGATTACTGACACTTTGCACTGCGCATATTCATCACAAGATCACAAACAAAGCGAGACGGCGCACATTTCCTGGACTTGTTGCATTAATATCATATATTTCACAAGGGGTCACAGGGCATGGAAGAGCACACGGGGTGGTAATTTTCATATGAACACACACCTCACAGAACCGACGGAGTAGCGGATAGTTCAGCTGTCACATTTTTGAGCGAAATAGCACTTCTTGGGTGAGTCTTTGGAGAAAACAGCAGAATTTCGAGTCAGAGAAAAAAAAAGCAAAGATGGGGGCAGTCATCGTTGAAGAACACATCTGATGTTGCAGAAAACAGGAGTAGTAGCTATAATCCGTGTGTACGGGAGGTACACTGTCACCTGGCAGCAGATTGGGGTGTCAGTCCGAGGAGTTGAGGGCACGCTGAACGAAAAAAACATACATCCTTAAAGGTAGAGATCCAGTGAAAGACGGGGACCAGAGCAGTGATGTCCAAGCAAAAATTACAGCGAACCGCTACTTTTGATGACCGGCACACCGGGAGTTCAGCGCTGAATCAGGAGGGTGGAGACAGCAAAGTAGACGCACTGTCGAAGTCCATAGGGGCGGCGATTGCAGAGAAGGGAAAGTCCCGTAAAGTAGACGCCGGAGAATGAGTGCTCGGAGTCGGAGGAGGAAGCCGGAACTCCAGTGGGAAAAGAAAATCTGTCGTAGGTCCTTCACGTCTCTGATAAAAGGGTGAAACGGAATGAAACTTCCCCCCGGTATTTTTTTTTTATTATTGTTGGAGAAAAACTGGGCAACGGCACCAAATTTATGTGACGGTGAATTCGTATGCCCAGGTTCACAATATGAGTAAGAGAAAAAAAACTCCAACACAAAAGTTTAGAGGACTTACATCTTTATTATGAAACACCTTTAATGAAGAGCCGTGAACAGTATAGAGGAACGGGGAGGGTTTCAAGAACTGCCGAATTGGCAGACGCCCACAGCGGGGCTTGATTTTTGGTTTACATGGCTCTCGGTCAGGAGCAAGAGTGAGTTAGATTTTGTTACTACTACATACAGATTGGCGAACAAAAAGGGAAAAAAAATATTTCTTATGAAATGAAAAGATGAATGTAAATACTTAAATTTTTTTCAAATAGTACGTAAATTCCAAAACATATAAATCATAATCGTAATATATTTCTAGGCTCGCCCTGAAACAATAGGGTAGCCAATTGTGACTGGTAAAGAATCGCCATCTTAAATAATCATAAATTTTCACAGGCGGTCCGGGGACACGGCACTTGCCTCTTGTACTCTCTTCGGCGTGTCAGGCGGGTCGTTCTGAAGTCTTCTTTCCCGGAGACTGGTGTTCTGGGCTTGTTTCCGCAGGTAGTAAAACTTTTCCCTGCCCTGGGCTTGGGGGTTACACCTAACCATAAGCCAAAAGCGGGTTCCCAGGGTGGGTGCTTACTTACTTACTTACTAGATAACCATATGTAAGATGTTTGGGGAAAAACAAATTGGGTAGACAAAACAATAAAGAAGTTTTACATTCGGTTGAAAACTATGCAATGCCGCGCTCTTCAGGGTTACAATAAATAACATTCCAGCGGTAAGTGAGAGTGGCTTAAAGAATGAGCAAACACGTGATTTTACATGCACGTTACAGATTTAACGACAGCTGCAAATTAGTCAGCAAGGGGTATATGGTTTGTATCCGACAAAGTACAAGGGTGAGAATTGAATACTAATGCAAGCCCAGAGACTGAGAAAATATGGATTACATATCGTCGGCTGCGAAGCGAGAAAGACATTCACTTGTATTTTATTCTTTTACTTTATTTCAACGGAAAACGCTGCGGTTAAGATCTTTTTCTATCGTTGATTTTTTGAGGGGAGATAAGGAATAATGAATATATAACGGGAAAGCCGTTATATATATATATCTACCAGAAATATCATATCCGATATAAAAAATAACTTTTAAGTAGACAAGAAGTTTTAAAATGACAAAATACAGGTGTTTTTTTTTTTTTTTACTATTTTTATATAGTTTGAGTATTAGGACTGTCGTATAATGCCTCCGGTAGGCAATTACCTAGAATTATAGTCATACAAAAGGTAACTAATGTAAATGATTTTTGACAACAACAAAATTTTTCTAAAACTTTAAACTCAATTATCTCGAAAAATTGTTTTTCCAGCGGTTGTATCGCAATAACCTTTGAACAAAATAAAGGAATGATGTGTTTTTAATATAAATAAAAGAAATATAATGCTAAAGAAATAAAATAAAATATTTTTTATCAAGTTATAACAAACAATTAATATTTACACAACTACAATCAAATGAAACATAAATTTTTATGGAATTCGAAATTTTCATTCTATATTTTTTAACTTTTTACATTTCGTTTTTTTTTCTTCAGATGCAATAAAAAAAACGCAATAACCACTTTGAAGTCTAAAATGATGCCTAAAAATTACAAATCGAAACCGAGACTTCAATTTCGAGGCAAAACTAGCTTTGAACGTTTAGTTTTGTCGTAGAATATTAAAGCTTTTTTAATTGTTTCTTACAATTTAAGAAATATTTTTAATTTGTATAAAACTTAAAATATAAAAATTCAAAAAGAAGTAACAGTCTAAATAAATTACATGCTTATTCATCCAATATCAAACTTCAGTCAATTTTTGTCATTCCTAACCTTTCTGGTCCCCTTAATCAAAATATTTTTATTAAATATACATTATAATAAAACGTAAATATTTTCTGGTGTACATCAAAAGTCAAAACAATGTTTTGTGCATCAAGGAACTGTCACTGATTTTTCAAGTAGTAACATTAAACTATTAAAACAAGAATAAAACAAAATAGCTGCACCAACCGTTTCATTAGCCTCTTTTTATTCATACCTAATATCGAGCTCTAAATTAGCGTACTTCCATATTTATTTACAATTTTTTCGTTAATTTTAGTAGTTTTGTCTACAATTAATATGTATGGCAGCTCAGACTCATTACAGAAACAGTAACTAAATAGAAAATACCGACTCTAAGAAACTGCCGGAGTAAAATTTCAAAATTATTCAAGTCAACTATTGAATTTGTAAATTACGTATATAAACAAACATGTACGGCAGTCTAATTTGTATGTATTTCATATGAAGTACTCGGAAAAGTTTTGGACGAAAGCTGTAGTGAGTCGTATACTAGTTGGCTACAGAACAGAAACTATGTAGCAACAGAGCTTAAACTTTGTAATCTATCGAGCTTCAGGAAACAGCACTTCAAAGAGACTTACGATGTTAAATGTGCTTTTTGTCTTAAATAAATCCCGATTCCATATGCTTCAGATGTTAGTGTATTGGGTATATATTTAATTAAGTGTACCAGATAGTATCTTAAATACAGATGACATAAAATGCTCTAAGATTTTAATTTTATATTTACGCTTAAAAAGTAAAACTATGTTAGGAAATTCCTAAACTAACTAATTTATGTAGCTTCAGACTATACAAACATGGGAAAAGAGCCTTTAAGACCGTAAACAAACAATACCTCGCATGTATGTATAAATCTGTTTTTAACCTGTTTTTAGAGTGCATTCACTTTTTATAATATGTATAAATAATATAGAGATGAAATTTTTAATTTTTGTAAGCTAATTTGTTACTTTAAAACTCTCTAAAATTATTAACGTAACTAAAATATTTCAGAACATATACATATGATTTTCTGAATGTTTTAATAATATATTTAACCTGCATACAAAATTAAAAGACGGTAATGAACTCAAATAATTTTATACTGCTCTATATATTATTTACATGATTTATACATTCCTCATATTAAACTCAAATTTAATTCTTGAAAGAAACGTATACAACACACTTAGAAATGTACTTTCAGAAATTATCATTCATAGACGGCAATTTATCCTGTTCTTTACTTAGCCTATATATGAATTTATTTATATTCTAAAATAGTCTCTTAGAATAATAAATATCATTCAACTGGAAAAATAATACCCTAAAGTAATCCAGGCTCCTAGACAACAATGCTTACAAACTATTCAGTGTAGCGCTGTATATGATCTATAGAATTTATACACACCACGTAGCATGCAAAAATTTACTTGAACATAAAAACAAACGCCATTTCTGAAAACGCACCTCCACTTTTTTTCGCTCACAGGCTGTACTGTAACAGAAATACTTTGTATGTCCTTGTGAAAGATCGACAACTACTACGCACGGCATATTCTACAGTAAGCATATTGTAACGCACCACCATAATGTATTTTATTTTAATTATTTTTTAAATAGTGCAAGTTTATTAAAATACGCTGCAGACGAGCTTATACTGTAGACCATAATATAACCAATATCTTTTGAGAGACCTGGAAATAATAATAAATGATTTACTCACTATATTCTTCAGAAAGCATATTTTAGTGCAATTTATAAATGCATATCAATTTCATTAAGTTTGAAATAAAGTTACATCATCTAAATACACGTCAAACGATTTTCCTCATTAACTGAAATGTGACAGGATACTTTTGAGTGTCCCTGTAAACCGACTATAAATCAGACACACTTCATTTTCAATAGCGAACGTGCTACAATGAAAATAAAAAAGATGAATGGAAATTGTCATTCATAAATTGAATAGCAATCCGAGTTTCTTTACGCAAACAGACTGCAAACAGCAGACGGCAGACAAACAAACCGAAGTCATAAACACCTTTCAATTAGTAAATATGTTGGATAGTTACATGATGAATCATTTACAAAATTAACGTGAACATAAAACAAATAACATGTTTACTAAATGGTTTATATAGAATGTTGTCAAGTTAAAAACTAAACAAACATTAAATTAAAATTATAACAATGGACGTTTCGTTCATCATTTATGACCAACTTCAAGAATGAGTTGTTACATTGCTTTTAAAGTTTTAATGAATAGAGTAATGCTGCCTTGAATTTGAAATGTTCCTTTCATCTATTTCGGAAAGTATTAAAAAATATCCTGCACTTTTTTCCCCTAAATTATAGAAAACAGACGAAAATAGTCATTCGATTGGGAACTGTCTATGTCAATTTAGATTTTAAAAAAGGCTTAGTAGGCCGTCTTGTTAGAGAAGGTGTAACAAACTTTAAATTTTCCAATTGTAACACCTAATTTTAACATCATATTTGGAATTTTGGAAATTTCTACATTAGGATGCGAAGCGGGAAAGCATGCTGTGAAGCAATTTAGAAATTATGCAGATTTCAAAATTTAATTCCTATTTTAAATTCATTTTAGTACTTTTAAATCAAACTGGATTGTATGTACTTATAAAAAAAACATAGTAGCATAACTTCAAAACTATTTTACAGAATGAGTTATATCTTTGGATTCGCATAGTTAATGCTTCTAGAAATCGATTTCTGTTTCGATTTTTATAGGTTACAATACACATTACAAAAAAATATTTTTTACGTTATGTATATCTATATCTGTCTATGTATATATATATATATATATAAAAGTTCGAAAAAAATATTTATATTGTAACCTAACAAAATGCTTCGCTTTAATTATTATTATTTTTTATTATTTTACATCCAATTAGTTTTCTGAAATTCTGTTTACTTTCGATAATAGCTATAACATCCTTTAATAACAATGTGAATATAATTAAAGGTTTCAAAAAAAAAAAAAAAAAAAAAAAAAAAAAAAAAAAAAAAAACTCTTGTGTCAAATCCCCTTACTCAACTATGCCATTTTAGTATGGAAGTTTAACAATAAGAAGAACTGAATTTGTTAAAAATTATGTTCCATCAGAATATGCTCGAATCATGCGCAAATATATAGTATTAAAAAGGTATCACCCATGCTCTTCTATTAACAAATTCACGCAGAAATATTCAAAATGTACCATTCGGCAGGGAATTGTGGCTTATTTCTGAATATGCATGAATTTTTTAGAATAATAGTGATCTATATAAAGAAAACTTGCATCAATTCTGTTTTTAATTTTTTACAGGGAATGTGGTTTTTTAATAGAGAAGTGTAATTCCATTTCTTTCTTTAATTCCTTTCAATGAACCTAAACTTTTTTTTTATTTCAAATATGTTTTAAATTGATAGCTCATATACACTATATGTCCATTAATCTTCACGGAAATGTTTGACCTGTACTATTCTGTTTATACACCTGGAGTTTCAAGACAATTCCTCATGTTTTTTTCTAGATATTTAAGAAAGCGTCTAAAATCGCAAGTGACCGGTCACCTTTGGCCATATAGTGTATACGTGCTATTATTACACAAATGAACACATATATTTTTACAATATCCACATATATGTATGCTATAGCTATAGATAATTTCGAGCATTTTATTTTACAGGGTAAGGCCAAATATTAATATTCTTTGATTTTTTGTTGGCCATTAATTGTCCTACTTATCAAATCCACGTTGATATATATGAGGTCAAACATATTCTTGATAATCCTGAAGTTCCAGAAGAATCCGAGAAGTACATTTTTAAATATTCGGCAAAATCTCTAAAATTGAAAGTGTCCGGTGATTAATGATCATAAACTGTGTATGTTGCTATTTGTTACCATTATATTTCACAATTTTTATTTTTAAAACTAACTTGGGAACAAGAAAATTAAGTGTTGTAAGATAAATACGTCATAGTAATTTGTATAACCGCCTGCTATCTATTTAGTGAAAGATAACATTACAATTTTTCTTTAAATTTTCTTTAAATTTTACATTATCATGCATTAAAATATTATCATATTGTTTCAAAAAACATAATGTGCTGGCGAACGTTGATTCAAAGTTGAAGGACTAAGAATATTTAATTAATGTACCTGAAAATAGTTGAAAAGATGAAAATAGTTCCTTTTGTTTTATTACTTGATCTAAAAAAATAAAAGTTGTATGCATTTTATTATCTTTTGTTCAGTACTCTGAACTTTATTATAAACATATTTTGTTGCATTTTCGTATTTTTTTTTCTTAAACTGTTGATCATTGAAAATGTTTGCGCTTAAAAAGAAATTGCGTCAATAACATCCCATACAACCAAAGACTGCCTCCGGACGTCCTATATGGTCCTATATAGAGCCGGGCGGTCCTATACCCGTCAGATCCTGTACAGGTTATAATTTGGACGTTTGCAGGACGCCAGAATCCGGACGAACCATCCACGATCGTCCGGTGTTGTCCGGAGAACATCCGTGTCACAAGTACGCATGCGCAAGAAAATCTGTCTTGAACTGCTGTGCTCTGTGTTCCGTTGTTGATGAAACGAATTTTTTTTTTTTTTTTTTTTTTTTTTTTTTTTTTAAACAACGGCGTTCTTTTAATGTTTTTTTAAAATGAGAGATTGAATTTATTCTAAAGGTAAGTAAACTTTCGAATATTAACTTTTTAGAATGAACTTTAAGAGTTTTGTACTAAAATATAAGACTTTTCTCATAATCAATACCACGAGACAGGCAAACTTTCACAGAAAACATATAAACAGTTATAAGCATTTTTCATATAAATACTCGAAATAATAATGTTGTATGATCGTAAAACAAACCTTTGTTCATTATATTTTTACAGAAATTAAAATTAATAGTATTATTTTTAAAGATAGATCATTTTGTGAGTCACCAAAACATCGTTTATGACCCATTGTTTGGGTGTTGTGTTAGATATAAAAATACATTAAACATTCATTTTGTTGATGACGAACAAGTAAAAATATTCATAAAGTTTTAAATTCAACTTTTAAATTAATTTAACCATTAAATTTATTTGTCTTTAAAACATCTAATAAAAATACTCGTGAAGTATATCTTCATTCCAAGAATAACCTGCTTACAAAATTAATTTTGTATAAGATAAGGATTTTTAAATTTTCTAACTAAGCCTACATGTGGCCCAATAGCAAAGATCCAGTTGGGGCCCCTCTGTGATACTTTAGCAGCTTCAATTTGTCTTCATTTCATTTATACATATATACTATATTTAAAAAAGTATATATATACTAGCTAGTTTTTAGCTTGCTTTTTTTATGGATTGGGGGGGGGGGGGGGTTCAGTGAGACACACAGCACCCCTGAAAAAAGATAAAGTATGCTTTTTTATTCTTCATTTTAAAAAAAAAGGTGTCATATTTGCTTTCTATTGGAATTTTATGTTACAATTCTGTGTTGTTTGTTGTTTTGATGTGTTTAAAAACTGTCTTGCATTTTCTAAGAAAAGATTTTTAGACTAGTTTTTTTTCCTCCGCCTGTTTTTCATTATAAATAACATTTTAGAATTGGTTGTGTTCCCTCTAAGTCATTATTTTAAGTCTTTTTAAAATCAGCAAAATACACCCTGCTTTCTTTTTTAATATAGCGAAATGTACCCCTATTTTTGCAAGTATGTCTCATAAAACTCCTCGATGAAACGCAGTATTGCAGCTTTTCAAAATCTGTGTGCCCTAGAACTTGCAAAAATTACAGAACTTCCTTATTTCTTTAAGAAAACAGATTATTCAATCATTGTAATCCGATTGTGTTTTTTAAATTTTTAATCCGTAAAATCATTTAAAGTTAATGTTTCTTTGTTTACAGTACATAAAAGCGCTCTTTTTTTTTTTTTTTTTTTTTTGGTAACAATCACTGCTAAACATGATAATGCAATTTAAAGTATTCTTCTCTTTATTTTCTAATAAATAAAAAATAAGAATGTTACCATTGAAATTAATATATATATATATATATATATCAAAAAAGCTCTGCTTACTAATTTGCTACCTATCAATTTTAAACAATACATTTTATAATATACCTACTCCTACTGTTAGTGAAAGCTGAAATAAAAATCTTCTATATTTATGACATTATTTTTCTTAACTATCCCTCTCGGCTGGTGAATGTTTAAGCGATATCAACTGAAATTTGAAACATATCTATTATATGAAACTATGCATCATAAAATTTGTTCAATACTTTTTCCTCTTTTAATATCATTTTGTTGCTGTTGAAGAACGTAATTGTTATTTTAAACAACAAAATATCTAATAAATCAGTAAAAGATCATTAAAAACAGATATAAACACATCTTACATCAAATAAATGTGACGCTATTATCATGTAATTTTTGCATTCAATTTTATAGTTTGGTGGTAGCTTTTTTGGTACTTCTCCATTATCTTGTCGACCGCTTTCAATAAAAATAACTTTGGCCAAAATAGGATTAAACGCCCAAGATGCATGATTGTAGCGTCACATTCACTTGATGTCAGATGTTATTTTAATCCATAATATTATATGTGATGTGTTTTGACCTTTTCCTGTATTTTTAATGGTGTTTTATTAGTTTACTAATTATTTCATTAATTAACATAAGAATAATGCTTTTAAATGATGGCATTATGATATTAAAAGAGAAAAAGCTGGAAACATTGTGATTCACAGTTACCTGCAATAGATAGTTTCAACTGAGAACTGACTATTACAAACGTTCACCAGCCGATAGAGATAATTTAGAAAAATAATATAAACAAATAAATATCCAAGATTTCTTTTTCTGTTTTCATTAAGATATTGTTAATTTATTGATACCTGAAACTTTAGTGAGTGAGTCTTTCCCAAATTTCTTGGTTTTTGCTTTTTTGTGCAGGGGGGGGGGGGGAGGTCCAATGGCTTCAATATTCCATTTGTTTACTGTGTATTGCAAATTTTAAAATTGGTGTTTGTTACGATACAATAGTCCTTTTTTTATGAAAAGTGTCAAATATCCAAGATTTCTTTTTCTGTTTTCATTAATTATATTGTTAATTTTATTGTTTAAAATTATTGATAGCTGACACTTTAGTAAGTGGGGCTTTTCCAAATTTCTTGTTTGTTTCTTTTTTGCAAAGAGGGGGGGGGTCCAATGGCTTTATTATTCCACTTGTTTCTTAGGCATTACATACAGTTTGTTAAGATGCAGTAGTTTTTATTTATTTATTATTATTTTTTTTTTAATGAAAAGTCAATGGGTAGAGTTTTTGATTTTTTTTTTTAAACCTTGCACAATATTATTATTTTACAACTTTTAATTTATAAAATTATGTACACAGACATGAAAATTCATTGAATGGTTCAAATTTTAATGTAATATGCATCACCAAAGTTGAGAATTTATCTTTAGAAAACAATAATGTTGATTATTTTCTCACAGCTTGTTAGTTTCTCTCCTGCATAGTGCAAAAGATGGGATAATTAGCTGTTAGTCTCAATGCTTGTTTGTAACGAGCAAAGTCATATAATTTTATTTTACTTGCAGAAGTTTTTCTAAATACTATATTAAGCAATAGACGAGTAAATATTCCTATCTTTAATATATTCCTGCTTAGATTTCCTTACCGTTGCTAGTTTATTTTACAATTTGATTCAAATGAAATTTGAAACCATTTTTTCTATTACATTGTACTTTACTAGACAAAAATTTTAATCTTATAAAGCTTAAAAGCCTTATCTTTCTAAAAAATGATTCAATATCTGTATTATATAAAACTAAATATATTTTAAAACATTAATATGTTTGTTTACATTTTGAATTTATTTAAACATAATTTTTAAAAATCTAATTTAAATCGTTGATTTAATTCAATGAACCCTGCGATGGGATAATGGAGAAGTACCTTAATTTCTTTGAATTTGTTTAGCTGCCTAATGCCACATGTGATCATTTATATTAAATTATATTTTGAATTGATTTGACTTTTGCATCTTCAGTTATTTTATTTATTGTTTGCAGGCACAAATTGTAGGATCCAAAAAGAAGTCCCAGCATGGATAAATGAAGGTTGAAAAGATACTGCAAGAATCCAGCAGTCAAAGCTTAGTTCTACATAAAATTTTCAAGAAATTTAATTTCAAAATTGGTAAGTTTTTTTTTTAAGTATTTCTGAATAAGGGATCATAACAATAAAAATTCATATCAAGTCTGTGCATATTTGTATCTCCTAATTATATATTCTTTAATTATATTTTTCTGCAGCAAAATTATAATTAATATTCATTAATGGTACTCTTTAAAGTATCTAAGCAAAAATTATTAAATGCAAGTTCTAAGATCATTAAATGGAACTTTTCTGCCATAGAGATAAATGCAACTTCTTTTCTTAAAAATGGAAATGCATGCGCAAAATTATTACAGTAAGGCCAATGTCGATTAATAGAAATGCTAAGGTTGAAAATTTAATATAAAATTTGAATCTTTTTTATTGACATAACTGCAATTTTAATGTAATGAAATCATAATCATAAAAAATATTTAACTATTTTTAGTTCAACTGTATATATATATATAATTAAACTTTACAATGAAAATATAAACAATTTTTGCAACAAATTTAGTCGAAAACAACTTTTATAAGTAAGTGAAAATCCATCTGTTTTATAATTTTCATTAAGTATGTCATGTATTGAGAAATGTAATTATTATTTATTAACATGTATATTGAGAGTCTAAAACTTAAAGTAACATGTAGTTTTGGTTTGTGTTTAGACATGACAGTTATATCTATCAATTCAAAACTAAATATATGGGAAATGAAAATTATTATATGCTTTCAGTTGTGGTGTCATTTTGGTTAGAACCTACTCCAAACTAACAGTTGCTATGTTGTATTTTCTATTTTGATATATCACCACAGCTAAGTATGTTAATATTATATGTGGTGGTAACATTTTCTATGATTTATATTTAAGAAAAAATGAAACACAGCAAATGTTGTTTGAAGTCAGTTTCTAACCAAAATGTTAATACTGACATCATACTAAAGCATCTTTTGTAAGCCCGGGGGTGTGTAATTTGCTGATTTTTATAGAATGAAAGATTTAAAAATAACATTTATAATAATGTCAGAACCACAATAATTTTTTTCCTTTAAAATTGCATCATTTATATACTTAAAAAACAATACTATGTAAATGGGATCTATAACACAATCCAAATTTGTTTTTAAACTGCAGGGATATTGATTGAAACTCTGTATTATTATTATTATTTTTTGTTTGTTTGTCAAATGCAACTGAAAAATAATTTCAACAGAGACATGATATATTATAAACATTGGTGTTAAATTAAGTTGGACAAGCTACTCTCAAAATTCTGAGACTGAAAAGCTAAACTTTTAAAAGCTGGCTTTCTCTTCTTTTTTTTATAATACATTCATGTAAAGTGAAAAAAATTTTGTTTTTTGAGAAATTTAAAAAGTTATTTTATATTTTTTAAATTAATTTTAATTATGATCATGACGACGCAACTTACAAATAAACTGTTTAAGGGTGTTTTCAAATCCAAAAGGGCAACTTTGACATAAGTTTTAATTTATTTTTGTTCAAAAATGCATGAAACTAACTGGTGTTGTTGTTCAGAAACTATGTAATTGAGCTGTTTTTTTCCTTTTTTTTTTTTTTTTTTTTTTTGTAAATGCAATAGATCTTTCAGAAAGTAGTCTCAAAGTGGGCATTTTGAACCGAATATCTGCGCGAAGGAAAAAAGAGCACCCAAGAGAGGGGGAAAACGTGTTTGTCATGTGATCAAAATAGCTTATAACTCAATAGGTAATTGATTGATCAAAAAAAATGGAAAAAATAGTTCGATTCTAAATCAGGCCACGCTTTCCAATTTTATACCTTTCTGTTAAAAAGTGAATTTGTAAATGTGTCAAAACATTGTGTTTGTTGAGCAGAGCAGTTAAGAACAGCCTTAAAATAAAAGTTCCAATCAGAGGGGGGGGGAGGGGTAATAGAAAACGCATGTCAACTTTGAGCCTTAAGGCTCCTGACCCTGCCGGCGAAGGCACTCACAAGCTAATGTTAATCCTATGGGGAGGGATTTTTATAATATCTCGTTTGCATTTCAACATTTTTTCTTTTTTTTTTTTTTTAGTATTGGATAGCCAAGATCCATCTCTACATCACACCTTTTTTACTTTTTCGATTTTGGTTGCAGTTTTTTTTAGAATGACACTTTCATTTTCAGAACAGGTTTTGAAAGTTACTTTATAAAAAAATTTCTGCGACCGAAATCAAAAAAGTAAAAAAGGTGCGATGTAGACATGGACGTCGGCTATCCAGTGTAAAAAAAAAAAAAAATATTTAAAAATGTTGAAATGCAAACGAGATATTAGATAAATCCCTCCTCGTAGCATTAGCTTGTGAGTGTCTTCGCCGGCAGGGACAAGGGCCTTTATGAAGTGTAATAAATTTGATTATGGGAAGAACCTTAAATATGTCGATGCAATTCAAATTTTCTTACATGTGTAAATTTTTCATGTATATATTTTTAACTTAATTAAAAAGATTGGGAACTTTTATGTTTGCCAGGTGCAAATCCTGCCAACCACATTCTTTTTCTTGTCAGTGAGAGCTTTTATTTTTTGCGTGTGGAAATTAGAAATACTTTGATCATGAAATTAAATATTTTGCTTTGTGGTCTTTGCAAATTTTTGTTTTATAAAACTTTTTTAAAAAGGACAGTATAAGATTTTTTTTTTAATTTTTCTGTATTATAATTGATATTAGTAAAAGGCATGCATGTAATTTAATGAAAATTATATATTTTAAATGAAATAAGTGAAGGGTTTAAATTTAAAATTAAATGAATTCAACACGAATTATGGCTATAAGAGGAATTTTTGTCAATTTATCATCTGGTATACTAACATAAAAGTAGTATCTAACGGGCTGATAGGGTAAATTAGGCCTAGAAGCCACAACAACTTAAAGCAGAGTTTAAGAATAAGTGTCCACTGACATCCAGAAATAAGTCAAGATATAATTCAAACATAACTTTATTAAAACCAATTAAAAACATGATTAAATATATTAAATGTAACAATATATGGCCATAACTTCGACCAAGAACTTAAACAGCTCATTTATCGAACCTTTACTTATATCAGTCACATAACTGAAATATAACATAAAACGAGAAATCTGAACATGAAGTCGCTCCAATATATACCATACAAACCATGGAGGAAAGAGATAGATGGAGTTGCAGTATGCCTTAAAAAAGGTTTGCAATATGAAACCATTTATCGCTCAAATTTAAACGTCCAAGAAAGCCCAAACAAAACAAGCACGTGGAAGGGATTTTGTATTAATAAGACGAATTCAAAGAGATGAATCACAGCTGAAGTATATTTTAAGAAAAAATGGTACATTTTTTAAAGGGCCTTTGTTGTGTTGTTATTTATTAAAATAAATGCTTGTTTTTAAAATAATTGGAATTCTAAAATTAGCAATAAATAAATGTCAAAATAAGATTAAATAAAATTTTGAAAACATCTGATGAGAACTAAAAATTGTATTATTAAAAGTTTTCTTTCTTTAACCCTTTCCAACATAGATGAAAAATGTTTGTCTTCGGTTTGTATGGCCTTCTGGCCGAGCTCTAACTCTTGTAACTATACTGGGATCACCCTGCATTTTTTTATATGTTATTGACGTTTACTATAGCGTGATCGCTATTGAAAAAAATAAAATGTGTGGCACTTATAGTTCATGTGCATGGGCGGTAAAAAGTATTCTGTTACATTACGGTCAATGGGAAAAATCGTTTCAAGTGCATTTTAATGATGCTAGACAATTTAAAACATAAAGAAATTGATATGCATTTATAAAGTGCAGTAAAACATGCATTTCGTAGAATATGGGGTTTGCAAAGCATTTATTATTCATTTACAGGGCACACAAAAGAATTCCGTTATATAATGATACATGGGGGGGGGGGGGGGGACTGTTTACAGCGATATTATGTTTCTGAAATATAATGGAATAGACATAAATTACTCAGATTTACTACAATGTACTTGCGGTGAAATATGATGTGCATAGCATTTATCGTTCATTTACAAGGACACACAAAAGATTCGGATACACTACTGTATCTAAAGCACTTGTCAGTATATCCCACAAATTTTGTGGGCGCTCTATCACAAGAACTATTGCACGGAATTTAATAAAAGTTTATATTCATGTAGTCCCTAATAAAAATTGGTGCTGATTAGTTTTTGTGTAAATCACCCAACAGGTGGCGCTGCTATGCTGCATTTTTCGCGATTTCAGCAGTAGTTGTATCTCGAGAACTAATACACGGATTTTCATCAAACTTCAGTTTCAGTTGGTCCTTAATATGAGTTGGTGCTGATTACGTTTTGGTGTAAATCGCCCAACAGGTGGCGCTGCTATGTTGCATTTTCTGGGATTTACACGATTTTCGCAATAGCTCAATTTCAAGAGCTGATGTACGGATTTTCCTCAAACTTCAGATTCTGTTAGTCCTTGATATGACTTGGTGCTGATTGCGTGTTGGTATAAATCGCCCATCAGGTGGCGTTGCTGTGCGGCATTTTTCACGATTTCCGCAATAGCTCTATCAAGAACTAATGCTCAATTTTCCTCTAACTTCAGAGTTAGATGTTAACACAAGTTGTTAACTTCAGAGTTAGTTAACACAAGTTGTTGCTGACTAGATTTTGGTGTTAATCGTCCAATAGGTGGCGCTGCTACGCTAGAATTTTCATGATTTTCGCAATGGCTCTATCTCAAAAACTAATGCACGGATTCTCCCCAAACTTCAGATTCAGTTTAACGTTACATATGTTGTTTGGTGGTTTTGGTGTATCATAGGTTTTGGTGTAAAGCACCAAATAGGTGGTGCTGCTAGGCTGCAGTTTCCTGGATTTACATGATTTCAGCGATAGTCATATCTCAAGAACTAATGCACGGAATTTCATATCTTTAGAATCCTCATGATGGGTATAGACTGCCATTTAATTTTGGCAGTGTGCTAGCGAATTTTGAAGTGTTAACATGTATGAGATAGCAGAAAGTTTTGGGATTGGTATAGATAGAAGGTTTTTTTTTTTTTTTTTTTTTTTTTTTTTTGGGTGTGTGTGTCAATTTTCCGAAAAGAAAAAGTTATTCTTGAGAAATGCATAACAATTTTGTGAAAAATAAAACTTTGTATCGAAAGGTCAAGTCCAATTACTCAAATGCGAGCTAAGCATTTATTGATAATAATTTCATTCTTACAGCTAAAATTTTCCTATCAGGTGAACTTATTTTTTTGCAAATAATAATGTTTCAAAACTCAAGTAATTCAAACTAATTAATGGAGTTTCTTTGATGGAATGAAATTTTATAATTGCGCTTCAAATAGGCCACCATTTTTTACTGTATCAATCGCTACTAATTTAATTAAACGTCTTTATTTGTTTTTAACAGCATATTAATAATTGCATGTAAATAGATAAAATATAATGATGAAAGCATTCTTTTAAAATTAGATATGAAAACTTAAATTACAAATACTAATCGAAAATCTAGATTTTCGGGTGCAAACGATTTTAGGACAATAAGGAAAGAATGTTACCCTTTCAAGTAAAATCTTAAAAGACGCTTCTGATATTTATATTTGAAATACATATAATAAAATAATACTGTGAAGTGATATATTAGTATCTTTGATACTTTTTGATCTAGTGCTACATCCTATAACAGCGCATAAGTCATTTTTTATCGAAATTTTAATCATATCTCTAAGAACAATTTCCGACGGTAAAAAATGAAATTAAAGAAATACAGGTTTAAACCGGTTTGAATTTATAGGCGTGTCAAAGCACGTGGTTTTGTTTGGGCTTTCTGTAGCAGAATTTAGGGTTACTTTTTTGGCGTCACCTCCAACCACCTTACTGCACCTCCGTCTATCTCATTCCTCCATGATACAAACAGAAATCAACTTCGTAACTAACAGTGAAACATTCAGTTATAGAAATCATCAAATTAGAAACCAGCGTACGTCATCGGCACGATGACGCAATACCTAAGTTGGAATTCAGTCATTCATCTTCAGATGCGTGGAATTCGTAAATGTATGACGTCTTATCGTCAGAAAAACGAAACGCTCGTAAGTTAAAAGTTGAAAAGATTTCGTAGCTAAACTAGAAAACAAACATCGATACCGAGCAGTCTCAGAATTGGGCCGCAAAGCAAAACGACTTTAAACGTTGATATCTATGCAGTATTTCGACATCGGCAAGAAATGCCGGGATATGACATCAATGGCCAGCCTTCCGCACATCTGGGCGATGTTACAAACCTGTACACAAAAACATGAAACCAATTCAAAACTTTATATGCAGTTTCATTAAAAAGGTATTTAAATATTTTTCAAAAGAATGCTAGTTTTTTTTCTTTAATTCCAGTACAGCAAGATCCCAGTTCAATATAAAATAAGTTGAGTACAACTAGCAAAAGTAAAGCATTTTAAATTAACTTTAATTCTCAAAAATTTTCTTTCTAAAATTTTCTAGTGTAATTTTAGTAGGTGGTTTCGTAAAGTAATCAGCTAAGTTTTCATTACTAGATACATAACTTTAAATTAAACAACTTTTCATATACTAAATTTCTTAAAAAATGATATCTTACGTGTATATGTTTAGTTTTGCTATTTTCTATAGGAGAGTTAGAAAAATCTATAGCAGCTCTGTTATCACAATATAAGTTAAACCCTGTAAAATAGGATGGAAAGATATGTAGTTCTTTACCCTCTTTTATTATGTTAATTATCCAAATGAGTTCTTTAGCAGCATCGGTTAAAGAAATATACTCCATAGTGGAAAAGCTGCACAACGTTGTTTAGAAGTTCGCCAAGATATTACAGCATCATTTAAAAATAAAATGAACCCCCCAATCGATGCTCGATCGTCTCGGTTAGATGCATACTCGGAGTCACTAAAACAATTTATTGAAAAGTTATCATTACAAGAAAGACTTAATTTTTCATATCTTGTATGATATACATAACCAAGTACCTTTAATAAAGCTAACCAATGTATTTTACCAGGATTGCTTTGAAATTGTGAAAGAAGATTAATCACATAACAAATATCGGGACGTGTCCTACTGGCCAAAAAGGACAAACATACAATTAAGTTACGATATGGAATTTCTTTCATTTCAGCAATTTCATCATTAGTTTGAGGGCAATCCTTTTTGGAAAATACAACCCCCTTTGAAATTGGTAAAGAAACAATAGGTAGATAATATTCTTTAAATTGGTCATAAATATTTTGAATGTAATCCGTTTGCTGAATAGAAATACCATTTTTAGTTTGTTCAAAGTTAACCCCAAGCAGTTTAACGGTCTCCCCCAAAACTTTAATGTCAAACTTTTGTTTTAATACATCTATAACTAAACATTTGATCTTTATCCTTTTCTAACAAAATCATGTCATCAACATAGAACAGCAAGACAATTTCGGAATTAAGAAAATAAACACAGTTGGTCCACTCGAACTTCTTAAAATTTAAACTTTCTAAGACGGAATGAAGTTCGTAAAACCATTCACGCCCGCTCTGATGGAGTCCATACAGAGCCTTCTTTAATAAACAAACGTGATCTGGTGTTTCTGATTCCACGAAACCAACTGGTTGTCTCATATAACTTCCGACAAAGGGGCATATAAATATGCACAGCGAACGTCCATTTGAATATGATACCATTTCAATCCACAAACTAAAATCGAGAAAAATAAACGTATTATAGTGAAATTAACCACTGGGCTAAAAACCTGATCATACTGAATGCCTTTCTCTTGTCGGAAGCATTGTGCAACGAGACGAGCCTTAAATCTAATTATTTCGTTCTCTTTATTGCATTTAATAGTATAAACCCATCTGTTTCCCAAGATCCTAGCATTCGAAGGTTTTTCTACCAAAGTCCAAACTTCTCGATCTTTAATAATTTGAATTTCCTCCTCCATCGCACGCTTCCACGATTCAGACTGAGGGGAACGCATTGCTTCATGAAATGTATTTGGAACGTTCACCTGATCCCTCTTTAATTGTCATTCATTTAAACTATTTGCTTCTCGTTCCTGATTTACAATACCCGTAAAGTTATTTTTACCATAGTCAAATATTTTTGGATCGAAAGGTATATTTTTAGATTCACAGTAAGTTTTAGCATCGTTTTGGGATCTTAAACGCATGTTGGCCCCCAATATACTATAATAAATATCGGTACGCGATCCATCTGGACGAGTAACAGCCTTTCGAAACCACTCGATATTTGGTTTAGTTAACGTAGGAGATTTAGATACTGCTTGTATCGGTTTTGAACTCTCCGACTCCTCCTCAATTAATTTAACTTGTTTATCGGGTTCAACACACGATTTTTCAGCATCGGAAACCTCCGAATCGTTTAAATCTAATGCATCCAAATGGAATAAACTTCTGTCAGAAACCTGTTTATTTTTAACTGGTTCCTCTATTATAACATTGATGGTCTCGATAACTTTGTCTTTTTCGGGGATCCATACACGATAGCCTTTTGTGCGAAGAGCATAACCTACAAGTACCTTCTTTTCAGCACGCATATCAAGTTTACCACGATTATGTTTAGGAATCCCAATATATACAGAGGAACCGAAAACTCTTAGATGTTTGACAGACGGTACTTTTCCCCCAAATAATTCGAACGGCGTTCTAGTGAAATTTTTATGGCAAGTACGATTGAAGGTATAGACAAAAAATAAAGCCTCCCCCCAAAATCTTTCATGCAGTTTAGACTCATTAAGTAACGTTCTTACTGCATCTGGGGCCGTTAAATTGAATCTCTCAACAATTCCATTCATTTCAGGAGAAAATGGGTTCGTCTTCTCAGGTTTAATACCTCTATCATCTAAATATTTTTCAAATTCCCTTGAACAAAACTCACCACCGTTGTCAGTTCGAATATTAATGATTTCGTTCCCAGTAAACGTTTCAGCACGCTTTTGAAATTTTACAAAACAGTTAAAAAACTGATTTTTCCTTCATCAAGTAAACGTAAACTTTTCTGGAAAAATCGTCGATTATAGTTAGAAAATACCTATTACCGCCACTACTTTTTGTTTTAAACGGGCCTGCTACATCGAGGTGCAACAGCTCTAACGGCTTTACAGACCTAATTTTTCCAGTTGGTCTAAAGGAAACTCGTCTGGCTTTACCAATTTTGCAAGGCTCACAATGTAACTCTCCAATTTTGAGTGAATGCATTCCCCTAATTGTATCAGTGGTTTTTAGCTCACAGGCTATCAAAGCCTGAGAGCTAATGTGCCCGCCCGTTCTGTATGTATGTACGTACGTAACGCGATAACTCTCGATAGAAACATCCGATTTGCTTCAAAATGTTTTTCTAGGTTCATTGTGATAAGGCGCTTCCCTGATTAGTTTTGGGAGTTCATTGGTTAAGGATAAAGGGGGAAAAGGGGGGTTAGTCCACCCCCTTAATTCACATAAATGGGTTTTTCTTGCAGAATCATTCGATTTGCTCCGAATTTGGTACACCGGTTTATTATGTTAAGGAACTTCCCTGATTACTTTTGGGGGTTCACTGGTTAAGGATAAAGGGGGAAAAGGGAGGTTAGCCCGCCCCTCTTAATTTAGATAAATGCGTTTTTCATGCAGAATGATTTGATTTGCTCCGAAGTTGATATACCGGTTTATTGTGTTAAGGAACTTCCCTGATTAGTTTTGGGGTTCATTGGTTAAGGATAAAGGTGGAAGGGGGTCTAGTCCACCCCCCTTAATTTATATAAACGGGTTTTTCATGCAGAATTATTCGCTTTGCTCCAAATTTGGTATACCGGTTTATTATGTTAAGGAGCTTCCCTTATTCGTTTTGGGGATTCATTGGTTAAGGATAAAGGGGGGCTAGTCCACCCCCTTAATTTAGATAAATGTTTTTTTTTTGCAGGATTATTCGATTTGCTCCAAATTTGGTATACCTGTTTATTATGATAAAGAGCTTCCCCGATTAGATTTGGAGGTTCACTGGTTAAGTATAAAGGGGGAAACGGGGGCTAATTCCCCTTCACTTATTTTTTGAAGGGCATTATTCTTTAAAATAAGAGTATAATGTACAATTAGTGTGAATAGCCTGTGAGCTCAATGCCATCAGTTTAGCTGGGCACTTTTTTTTTTAATTTAGTATATAATGCTTATTTATGTGGGCAAACCTGCGGTGTCACGTTTCCAGGCTATTTTCCGTATTAACCTGGTTAACCTCTGGACCATGAAAATTTTTGTCATTACGTTTAATGTATTGAGGAAAAACATGGTAAAGGCCATTTATTCGAATAGCTGAAAATAATTTACCACCATTTAAAAATAAGTCTATTCTCCCATTTTTACCGACAAAAGTAGCTCCTTTTTCTTCAAAGAGATGGCCCGCCATCAAATTATGTCGTAATTTAGGTGAATATAAGACATTGTTTAATACAACCACCTGATTTCTGCTCTTAATTTTACAATTAAATTTTATAGTTCCTCTACCTAGAACTTCACAAGCTACCCCATTAATTGCTGCTTTCATTTCCATACCAGAAATTGGCTCAAAATCCCAAAATAAGTCTTTACGTGAGCAAAAATGGCAACTAGCGGCAGTGTCAAACAGCCAGGCAATATTATCTGTATTTGAATTATAATATGCTTCAGCTATAAAACCCACTTCACCATGTTTTTCACTAACCCTATGTATAAACCTTCTACAATTTTTAGCAAGGTGGCCACTTAAACCACATTTAAAACAATTTCTAGATTCATTACGTTTAACATTTACACTGGGATCTGCTGCACTTACCTGCTTATTAGAAGATCTAGACTTCTGCTTTGTAGATTTCCTCAACTTCACATCATTATATTTATTTTCATTATTATGTAAAGCAACTTCATTAAAAATACTTAAATTAGAATTTTTGTTAAAAGAACTATTAAACAACTGTAATCTTGCTTCCTCAGAAAAAAGTTCGTTCAGAACATTTTCAAAGGTAAAGTCCTTATCCAAAAAACGGTAAATAAGCTAGACAATACTTCTGTACTCATCAGGCAAATGTCTAATTAGCTGAAACGGCTTTAACCATTCTGAAATTGGACGACCGGCATCCTTTAGTTGCATGATGATATCCCTCAATCTAGCACCATAGAGATTCAGTTCCTCACCAGGCTGCAATTTGCATTCGAAGAAAGAGTCCGTCAATTCCACAATACGTGCACGGCTACTGGGACGAAAATGTTTCTCTAATGCTTGCCATGCCACATATGGATCGTCGATACCAGTTAATAAAGGCCTCAAATCTTTACTCACATTCAAATACAGAATGGAATAGGCGCGTACTCTCCTTGCCAACTCAGCTGCAGTAGGAGCCTTCGTTGGATCGTCGGTTTCCGGTAGTTTTGTAGACACGCATTCCCATAGAGATTTCTCCATCAGAAGAACACGAACATCCTCTCTTCACGTACTGTAATTATATGACGTTAATTTATCGATGGGAAGAAACTCGGCGCCAGATGAAGACAACACGTCTTTGAACTATTCAACTGAGGAACACAAGAACAAATTTAAAATACCTAACCCCTCTGCATATCGTAGGCTTCAATCCAGGTTGGGCCCATAACCCATTAACGGGCTGCTAGGGCAAGTTAGGCCTAGAAGCCACAACAACTTAAAGCAGAGTTTAAGAATAAGTGTCCACTGACATGCAGAAATAAGTCAGGATATAATTCAAACATAACTTTATTAAACCCAATTAAAAACATGATTAAATATATTAAATAAAACAATATATGGCCATAACTTCGACCAAGAACTTAAACAGCTCATTTATCAAACCTTTACTTATATCAGTCACATAGCTGAAATATAACATAAAACGAGCAATCTGAACATGAAGTCGCTCCAATATATACCATACAAACAGAAATCAACTTCGTAACTAACAGTGAAACATGCAGTTATAGAAATCATCCAATTAGAAACTAGCGTACGTCATCGGAACGATGAAGCAATACCTAAGTTGGAATTCAGTCATTCATCTCCAGATGCGTGGAATTCGTAAATGTATGACGTCATATCTTCAGAAAAACGAAACGCTCGTAAGTTAAAAGTTGAAAAGATTTCGTAGCTACTCTAGAAAACAAACATCGATACCGAGCAGTCTCAGAATTGGGCCGCAAAGCAAAACGACTTTAAACGTTGATATCTATGCCGTATTTCGATATCAGCAAGAAATGCCGCGATATGACATCGGTACCAATACCAAGTTAGAAATAAAAAATTCTCTTATTTTCTTTTACACAAAATTTTGTTTAACTGCTCTAGCCAGAATGATACTTTACTCTGAATTTTAACGTTTTACAAATTATTTGTTTCAGATGCTGTTGAGAAAGAAAATTATATCAAGGCCATACATTGAAAGAGTATTAAAGACATAGTTACAACATGTATAAGAATATAAATGTTATGTAAAAAAAAAGTCTATAAATGTAAATTAAAGTGCATTAAATGTATTTGTTGGTGTTGTTATTTTACAGTATTTTTTTTTCTTTCTTAACAGTGATTTAAAATGTATGTACTTCAGCGATTGAATTGTTTAAAACTTAAAATTCATGCATTCTAAAGCAGCGAGTAAAATAATTGTAAAATTATTTTTAAATATTACATTCATATTGGAATAAAAGATGTAAAAAGATTTAGTTACAAAAGTTTATTAAGTATTTTGTGACGAAAATTATGATGTGAAGGGATTTTAATATATTTTTTATATGCTTAATATCAAGCTTTTCATTTATTTACTATAACAAATAATTAAAGAATTCGATGGATCTCGTACATAGACCAACTAGACAATGTATTATTTATTATTTCATTAAAACCCAATCTTGACAGAACAAGTTATCAGGTAAGAATGTTTAAATAATGAAATCTGATGATATAACTATTAAGAAACTTTTATGATCATGTATGTTTTTACTTAGAGCTATTGAAATTTAAAGAGGAGAGAAAATATACCCAATTCTACCTAAAAATACAAATCTTTAATGAACTTTATTATTGTACTTGAAAATAATGCCTATGTAATTGCTTCCATATTTAAGATGTGACATCATAAAATTTTATCATTATATTTCTTTGATTTATGTTAAAAATTAAATTCTAAAAATTTTGGTTTATTTAAGGTAAATGTGATATACATAATTGATTATTAACAGAACTTATTAATATATTATTAATAGTAATAGTATGTAGCTAAATGTTTACATACTTTAAAAAATGTATTTCTTTTGAATTTTATTTTAAAGAAATGTAATTAGTTATATAACAAATACGAAACATATTTGTTATTTGAGAAAGAAGTATTTTCATTCAGAGTTTTCATTTTTTCTCCGCCATGTAGTAGGTAGTATGTTCTTTATCTGTTTTTATAAATCATAAAAAAAAGTATGAAGAAAATTGATACTGCAAAAAAATCGATAAAAATTGAGAATTTTTTTTTTTTTTTTTTTTTGCATTTCATTTAGCCCATACTCAAATTTTTCATTTTAAATGAAAACTTCTTGCTCATTCACAATTTTGATTTCGAAATTAAATACATGAAATTGTTAAATAAGTTTACCACATTTTTCAATTCTCTCAAATGAGACATGTCTTTAAATTATGGTTGCCTAAATACACGTACACGCATGAAATTTGCAGACATTATTTGAATACGAATTTTTTTTTTTAAGTAGGACCTGTATTAAGTTGTAACAGGTATTTTCGATGATGGCCTTTCCCCTGTTGTATCCCAACAATCTGATGAAAATAAAAATTTTGACTGTTAAGAAACAAAGATTTTACCCTTTTATTTATTTATTGTTTTAGAAATATAGAAAGTGCTATTTAACTTTATCTATATTAAATTTAAAAAAACTGCAAATTTGATGTATATTTATTAATTAAAATGACTTTGAAAAAGTATGAGGAATATCAAAAGAATGAAATTAAATTTATTTAATACTTATATAACAATCAGTGTTGAACTCACAGGGTGGCCCAGGAGGGGATCTTTCTCTTCCCCCCACAGAAGGTATGAGATTTATCCCTTTTAACGAACAAAAGTTCAATTTACCACCGGATCCCCCCCCCCCTTGCCTGGAGCCACAGAAATTCCTCCCAGAGAGAAGTCTGAATTCAACAACACGAGCCGTTAATTCCCAAATTGGCTCAGCCGAGCTCAGCGATCTGATTGGCTTAAACTGATATTTATATAGTAGAAAATTATATTTATTTTCTTATGAAGTAGTGTAATGTAAAATAGAATGCAATTATAATGGCTTAAATTGATTTATTTTGTTAAATTTGATCAAAATCACAGTAAAGTAATCCAAAATATTAATATTAACGAACAATCAGATTCCTGAATTCGGTTGAGCCAATTTGGGAATTAACGGCTCGTTTCAACAACACCGATAACAATATTTAATTATTTTTTAAACTGTTCTAAGAAAATGAGGAATTTTTTATGCATTCAGCTATTACTGATAAAATTTGTTATTCTTCAAAAATTTTAATCGGATTTCTTTTTCATGAGGAATTTTAATACAGATTTTGCTTAGAAGGAGTAAAATTAATTTGTTAGAAAAGTATAATATTAAGTCTAGACCAATAGACCCTTGCAAGGCTTTCGAACTGTAATCTTAGTTTATTTTCTGATACATTTTTCCTATATAGTTAATAGCAATTTTTCTTTTTAAATCAAACAAATTGGACTAATAGGAGTGTACTATGTCAAAAGCCTTACATATAAAATCCAATTCAACGTTGTGTATTTTATATTTATCTAAAGGAATGTTGAAATCAGAAAAAATGTGTAAAAGTATAAAGAAAATTCAGTATTTTATATCTGATATGGGCAAAGAATCCTATCCAACGATACCTCATTCATCGTACGCTACTTATTAGTTGAAAAAAAGGGATGTTGATAACAGAAATAATATATGATTTTTCAAAAAATAAAAAAATAACATAGAATCTCAAAATAGTAATGTATAGTGAATAACTTTTACGTAAAATTTCATTTTAAATTAAGAAATTTTATAATTATTTCACAATGAAGAAATTTGGAAATTTAGAAAACATATTTGGCTTTTCTTGATATCTGTATGTTATTCATTCAAAAGAATATTATATATATATATATATATATATATATATATATATATATATATATATATATATATATAAAGCAGTATAAGATTATATTTAGCCAGAACCAGCGCACCCCCCCCCCCTCACAGAACAAGAAGAACAAGAAAAATATCTATGTAAACATTAAAACTTTAACAAAAACTAGGAAAAGATAGGCTGCGGCCTCATCGGCAGTGGGTTATGTTTCAAAAGCAGCCGAGCATTCGATAAAATATACATTAGTGGCAGTGGGTTTCGGCCAGAACAGTGACAGCAAAATCAAATGTTAAAACATTCGATGGCTATTATCACATGCTCCCCCACCGGACCCTACGCCAACAATATTAAATGAATGCCTCACCTGGAACACAGTAAAAGATGCTAAAAATATGTTCGTTGAAAAAACCACACTCAACCAACTTAGCCACATTGCCACAACCCAAATATAAAACATAAAACAAACTAAACAGAGCAGAATCCAACATCCAATCAACCGATCCAAATTCTTTCCAGTTCTGTTGCCAATCGACGCAGCACATCATCATAAAACCGTCCTTGAAAAGGCTTTAGGAAATATGAGTCATTCACTGACGTCGAAAAGCAAACGATCAGTAATGAAGAAAATCTGCAAAATCTGAATATTTTTTTATAAAAATTAAAGGTATATTGTTTTTGTAATATAAATTACTTTTAAAATTAAACAATTCCCTCTTAAACAGATGTTTATCTGTACAAATTCTAAAAAAACGAAATATTTGACTAATAATTATATTAATATAAATGCGTTTGTAAATATTGGAGGACCAGTGAACAAGTTGATTAACCTGAAATTGAAAACTATTACGTTTATTGTAAATTGAAATATGTACTTTGTTACTTTCTAAAATTATTTTTAAGTCAAGGTAATCAGCCTCTAAACCATTATTGTTAGTTTTCTTTAGTGTCAGGGAGTCAGGATAAATTTCTTGAGAAATTTCACTAAAATCATTATTGAAGTTTAAGACGATCAAGTCGTCTATGTATCTGTAAGCCAGGAACTGGAGATCAGCTTTATTAATACTGTACTGAAACTCATATTAATAAAGTTAGTATTAAATAAGTAAAGTTAGTATTAAATAGTAAGTTTAATATGAGTATTAACTCATATTAAACACAGTATTAATAAAGCTGATCTCCAGTTCCTGGCTTACAGATACATAGACAACTTGATCGTCTTAAACTTCAATAATGATTTTAATGAAATTTCTCAAGAAATTTATCCTGACTCCCTGACACTAAAGAAAACTAACAATAATGGTTTAGAGGCTGATTACCTTGACTTAAAAATAATTTTAGAAAGTAACAAAGTACATATTTCAATTTACAATAAACGTAATAGTTTTCAATTTCAGGTTAATCAACTTGTTCACTGGTCCTCCAATATTTACAAACGCATTTATATTAATATAATTATTAGTCAAATATTTCGTTTTTTTTAGAATTTGTACAGATAAACATCTGTTTAAGAGGGAATTGTTTAATTTTAAAAGTAATTTATATTACAAAAACAATATACCTTTAATTTTTATAAAAAAATATTCAGATTTTGCAGATTTTCTTCATTACTGATCGTTTGCTTTTCGACGTCAGTGAATGACTCATATTTCCTAAAGCCTTTTCAAGGACGGTTTTATGATGATGTGCTGCGTCGATTGGCAACAGAACTGGAAAGAATTTGGATCGGTTGATTGGATGTTGGATTCTGCTCTGTTTAGTTTGTTTTATGTTTTATATTTGGGTTGTGGCAATGTGGCTAAGTTGGTTGAGTGTGGTTTTTTTCAACGAACATATTTTTAGCATCTTTTACTGTGTTCCAGGTGAGGCATTCATTTAATATTGTTGGCGTAGGGTCCGGTGGGGGAGCATGTGATAATAGCCATCGAATGTTTTAACATTTGATTTTGCTGTCACTGTTCTGGCCGAAACCCACTGCCACTAATGTATATTTTATCGAATGCTCGGCTGCTTTTGAAACATAACCCACTGCCGATGAGGCCGCAGCCTATCTTTTCCTAGTTTTTGTTAAAGTTTTAATGTTTACATAGATATTTTTCTTGTTCTTCTTGTTCTGTGAGGGTGGGGGGTGCGCTGGTTCAGGCTAAATATAATCTTATACTGCTTTATATTTAATTTATGTGTTTTACTGCAGCTGTTTGGCGCATTTCACATGAATTTATCTTGTTTTTTGTTGGTGATTACTGTGCTTTACGTTTATATATATATATATATATGTATGTATGTATGTATGTATGTATGTCAAGTGTGGATGTCCTGACTTTCCCCATTTGATTATGCTAAATAAAGCTCCAGATAGAAGAATTATTCTACTCGCGCTCTCTTTGTTCTAGTTAGCTGGCGATTTTTTGTGGCCACACGGCATTTTTCATCTTTAATGGCTTTAAATAAAAAACTACAGGACAACATGCAAGAGGACGATCTTTCCTTCAAGTTGAGATCAATTTTTCTTATTTCATACCATTGTTCTATCTCCCCCAACGGCGGATCCAAGAGGGAGGTGGTCACGGAGGTCATGACCCTCCCTCCCGTCCCCTCTCTTGAACAAAACAATGCTAAAAATCATTTTTTAAATGAAATATGTATTAAACACATTCAATTTTTCTCCGGCTCAACAAAATGATTCTTTCTAACAATTTAAAGTCTCAAATCGAAATTAGGTAATGTCTAGCACATCCGTGAAATTATTTTTAATCTCAAGAAATTTGCAAGTGCACATATTCAGAAAGTGTTTTCCATTTTTCAATAAAACAAAAAATGAAAAATGCCATAAAACATGGCATTTTAAACTGAATTTCAGGACGCAGCTGCTAATTGCTCCCCCATGACGACATTTCTGTGGCTATCAAGCCCTAAAAATTGGCTTAAAATGCTAACATTGACAACATTTCTGAATCATTCTTTGTATGTATACGAAAACGGGAAACGTTTTAATTTCTTGGTATCGGGATGAAATCTATAATTTATATATTTTTGCGAATACTAATGCAATTTTTTTGGATTTACAAATGGAAATGAATTCGCGATAGAATCAGAAAAATCGTCAATTTTAATTTGGGAATAGCCTTCGATATACAAACTGATCCTGAAGTGATGTAGACCTCCCCACTACAAAAAAGAGCCATGACCCCCCCCCCCCCACACACACACACACACATACACACCCTAACTGGAAGGCTGGATCCGCCCTTATTATCCCAGTCCTATTGTGAATAAACGGTGAAAGGGTTAAAAAGGATGGGTTTCCTTGCCGTTAAGATGGCCGTTGACAATTGATTGGCATGCAGAATTTTCGCTAAAAAGGGGATAATACTATTTAGCTGCTACTTTATTAGTATTTCAAATTATGTACCAACACCAACATAAAAAAGTTTTAAGAAATCCCTTGCCGGGTTTTGATTTGTTATTTGTTTAATATCATACTGTATTTTATTAATTGATTAATATCATCTTAGAAAAATTGAAAACACTCATAGTTATATTGTTAAATTAAAAATTCTCAAAAAATAAATTGTTTTTATTAAATGTATTTATTAATATCAATTCAAAATTATTTTAATTTTTAATTGTTTATATAACTAATTTATCAATTACTTATTTAAAAAACTATCACATGAGCTATATAATATTTTTTATAGGGTAAATGCAAATATATATATATTTTTAATTTTCGGTTACTATAACGTTAACTTCATTAGTATGTATAAAAATGAAAAGGGTTCTGAAGATAAATATAATGGTTATTTATTTATTAGTTAGATTATAATATTATTTTTGCTCTTTAATTATAATTAATTAATAATATCTTGCTTTTTGCGAATTGTAAATTACAACTGTACTTAAAAAATTAAAATTTGCATAATGTCACCTAACACTGTTAAAAATTATTTTTACATATTTGTATGATGTTTCATTATTATTATTATTAGTAGTATTATGTTTAATTAATTATTTAATTAATTAGACTATGTTTTTGTCTGATTTTTCAAAATGTTCCTATTTTATTTTTTGGAAATAATAAATTAAAAATTTTGAATAAAAACTTGATGATAAAATGTGATGAATAAATGCTATTAATTAATTCTCAAAAAAGTTAGTAATTTTAGTATAAAAATTAAATTAACATTTTATTAAATATATCTTTTATTTAATGTATCCTTAATTTATTAAATTAATAACATTATTAATATACATTACATTTTTTTTACTTTAAAATAAACTCAATACATAATATATTTTATATTCAATTTAATTTATCTTTTACCTCTTTATTTCATGTTTAAAGTCACCGAAATTTAAAACTATTAATATAATTAATAATAAAACTAAAATGAAAAATTATTAATTTTTTTTTCTGGGAAAGTTGAAGGAAAAGGGTAATATTAAAAATCAATAAATAAACGACAAATACAAAAAAGTTTAGTCTTGCCAGTTAAAAATTGAAATTAAAATTAATTAAAATAATACTTACACTATTACATAAAATAAAAAATATTCATGTTATTACAAAGAAATAGGCCCTGTTTCTTTAAAATTAGCTCACAAAAAATCGTCTTCAGTGGGTGAAAAGACTCTTAAAAAGTTGCAACAAATAATTATTTTTTAAAAAATGAAGTGACGTGTAGAGTTTTCTGGCAACAAAATATTTTTCCTAGCACACCTAATTACCAAATCACTATTGTTTTCCCAATGTTTATACTGGTAAAGTAACTTATGAAAACAAAATTATAACTTTGTATTATAAAAATAATAAGAAAAATTAAATATTTGTGCTCCAATAAACATATCTCATTTCTGAATTATTAAATTAGGGGTTGTAGAGGGGTGATTTGAGGAAATGTTTTACTTATAATAGCTTAAAAGTGTCTAAATGAATTATTGAAGACATTTATTATTAATCTAATTGGGAGAAGAAGAAAAAATAAGCACAGTTTTTAAAATTATTTAATTAATGATAATTTAAGGGTTCTAAAAAAAATGTATGAAAACAGCCCAAAAATCATCTATGGTAGTTTATAGTATATACAAATCACCCAATATTAATAACAAATAATAAAGCTTACAAAATCCATTCTGTTAACTAATAATAATAATAATAAAGGCAATGTCCCCTGTAAAATTATATCACATTGTTCAATCAAACAAATTTTCAGCTCGCTGTGATTTCATTATCACGAGTTATAAAAGTTTAAATTTATCAGACTGTTATATTCAGCTTTTTTTTTATTTTTTTTTGGGGGGGGGGTGATATACAATTAAAAAAGGGCCTAAAGAATGTTGAAATTACAACGTTTGGCGGTCCACGACAATTAGCATCCGAGTTATAAAGTGGTGGGCATCGAAATGACCAGGGACCGAAATGGCTACGGACCGAAAGGGCCAGGGACCGAAATGGATGGGGACCGAAATGGCCAGGGACCGAAATGTCTCGGGACCGAAATGGCCAGAGACCGAAAGGTCTCGGGACCGAAATGGCCAGGGGCCGAAATGTCTCGCGACCGATACGGCGGTACCGAAATGGCGGGACCGAAATGTCGTGTACCCTAAATTTTCATATGTTTCGCCACTCTAGCATTATCATTAACACTCTATCATGAAACATTATCGTGAAAACCACTATCATGATTAATTATAAGACAAAATTACTGCCTTCTATAATTTTTGAAGGAATCTCATGCTGTTTTCTCCTTCTTTATTATCTCTTCTTTCGAAACAGAAAAAAGTCCCTATCTCGTGAATTATTTCATTTGGGAGTATAGTTCCTATACATTTCTTGATCCTCGTGATACGAGCTTTTAAGTGATGCTACACTCGTGAAAATCCAGAACGGACAGTTGGGGATGTTCCCTAATGAATGCGATATGTTAGAAGCAATCACCTGGCCATTAAACATACGGTGTTGAAAAAATAATCTTAAAGATTTCTCTCTCGCTCTATGTATGAAAAAATCACAATATTGCTGCATAAAGAGACGCGAAAGTATTTGAAATTCATTTGTATTTATAATGCAATATGCATGTGTAATTTACAAAAAGTAATTTTACAGCAATGCGTCCTTAAACAGATTCAGGTATGTCGAAATTTTATGAAATTATAATTCTTCTTTCTATTTCTTTTTTATTTTGTTTGTGTATTTATCACTTGCAAATGATGTTGATAAAGTAAAATTGATGCCAATTAGTCACATTTATATTCTAAACGTGAAAAAGTCATGCCTTTAGAATGAAACAAAGAAATATTTTCAAAACTCTACAATCTAAAGTTTTATTGTTTATCATATAAAATGTAGAGTAATTTTACTTTAATAAAAATATAATCATTTACATAAATTTGCATTCGTAATTTTGATTTTATTTTCTGTTTTTTTATGTCGTTGTGTGTAAATCCAAATGCCGGTTACAATGTCTTTCTAAAATTATACAAATTTACTCAGCTATAAAAAATGCATAAGAGTTAAATTTTAATTCTCTCTATTTCTGATACAACAGTGGTACTGATTACGCGGTCTTAGGACTTAGAGTTACAGCTTAGAACAACAGAAATATTCATTTTATTTAAACGAAGAACTTCTGTCATTAAATAATGAGAGTTTTAATTTATCCAAATAATGGTATAAAATACGCATTTGGAACTTTTAATACATTCTCCTGTAAATTTACGTTTTTAGCTCACAGGCTATCAAAGCCTGAGAGCTTATGTGCCCACCGGTTCTGTATGCACGTACGTACGTAACGCGATAACTTTTGATAGAAATATCCGATTTGCTTCAAATATTTTTTCCAGGTTCATTCTGATAAGGCGCTTCCCTGAGTAGTTTTTGGGGTTCATTGGTTAAGGATAAAGGGGGGAAAGGGGGATTAGCCCCCCCTTAATTTAGATAAATGGGTTTTTCATGCAAAAATATTCAATTTCTTCCAAATTTGGTATTTCGGTATATTAGGCTAAGGAGCTTCTCTGATTTGTTTTGGAAGCTCATTACTTAAGTATATAGGGGGCTAGCCCCCTATATACTTATAAATATAGATATATAAATACATAAATACGTATACAAATATAAATACACACATATATATATATATATATATATATATATATAAATACTTATAATATATATATATAAAGGGGGCTACCCCCCCCCCCCTTTAATTTTGATAAATGGGTTTTTCATGTAGAATTCTTCGATTTGCTCCAAATTTGGTATACCCGTTTATTATGTTAAGGAGCTGCCTTGATTAGATTTGGAGGTTCATTAGTTAGTAGGAGGAAAGGGGGGGGGAACCCCCCTGAATTTAGATAAATGGGATTTTCATGCAGAATTATTAGATTTGCTCCAAATTTGGTATAGCGGTTTATTATGTTAATGAGTTTACCTGATTACATTTGGAGGTTCATTAGTTAAGTATAAAGGGAGGAAAGGGAGGCTAGTTCCCCCCTTAATTTAGATTAATGGGGTTTCATGCAGTTATTCGATTTGCTCCGAATTTGGTATACCGGTTTATTATGTTAAGGAGCTTCCCTGATTAGATTTGGAAGTTCATTAGTTAAGTATAAAGGGAAGAAAGGGGGGGGGGCTAGACTCCCCTTTAATTTAGATAAATGGGTTTTACATGCAGAGTTATTCGATTTGCTCCACATTTCGTGTACCGGTTTATCATGTTAAGGAGCTGCCTTGATTAGATTTGGAAGTTAATTGGTTAAGCATAAAGGAGGGACGGGGACAAGTCCACCCTCTAATTTAGATAAATAGGTTTTCCATGCAGAATTATTCGATTTTGCTTCAAATTTGATATACCAGTTTTTTCCGATATGGCTTTCTTCATTTGATTTGAAGGTTCATTGTTTAAGTATAAAATGGGAAAAGTGTCTCCTCCCTTAATTCAGATTAATGGGTATTCATGCAAAATTATCGAATTTAGTTTAATTTTTTTTCTGGGTTTATTCTGATAAGGAGCTTTTCCGATTAGATTTGAAGGTTCATGGGTTCAGTATAAAGGGAGAAATGTGAGAGCTAATACCCCCCTTAATTTAGCGAAATAGTTTTTTCATGCAGAATTATCTGATTTGGTTCAAATTTGGTATGCCAGTTTATTATGGTAAAGAGCTTCCCGATTAGCTTTGGAGGTTCTTTGGCTAAGTATAAAGGGGGGAAACGGAGGCTAATCCCTTCATTTATTTTTTTGAGGGGCAATATTCTTTGATATAAGAGTATAATATACAATTAGTGTGAATAGCCTGTGAGCTCAATGCCATCAGTTTAACTGGGCAATTTTCTTTTTATTTATTCTACTTCTAGTTAATTTTTTCTTGGGGACGACCGAAGCAATTTCAATATGTTTTCAAAACTATTTTTGCGCTATCTAATCTATACTTTGATCATTTGCGAAAAATGATATTACGAATAATTATTTACGCAAAAGTGCAAGCAAAAATAGTAGGATTTATAAAAATTAATATTACTAATACATTAATAAGTTATTCACAGATAAATCTGTGTATTTAAAACCTGTATTTTACATATAATCCATAACTTTAAGTTATTTACCTTATTATCAGGTTTTACTTTATTTTTCATGTGCAGCAATACTTTATTTTGTATACATCCTTCATATATTTAAAAGCATTTTCATTTTGTTAATATTTTCTTTATTTATATTAAAAAAGGCCACATCATTTAAAATTATTTTAAGAACTATATATTATTTTACAGTTCTGTATAAAAAAACATTACATTTAACTTCGCTTAGTATTCCCTTTTACTATCCATTTATATACTTTGTATTTTGTCCGTTCATAAATATTTCAGAAAGTTACAGTTCAATCCATTCCAAAATTGTGGATATAGTTTTAAGTCTATAAAAACTCTTCAATTTTCCATAATAAAATTATCACTTCTTCTAAGTATCTTTTTATAAAAGTTCGTTCCTTTATAAGTTATTTATAACACATTATCCTATTTTAAATTCTTGTTTATTTAAAAGTTTCACTTTCATTTAATCCTTAAAAACATAAAAAGTCCTAAAATTTATATATAACTTACTATATTACTTTCCAACATTCATAGTTCTTTCGTCTTATCCTAACGTTTTTCTAGTTAACTAAATTCATCATAAGTTCAGATGTATACTATTATGCTTGCTACATTATATAAAGAGAAATAACGTTTTCACCCTTCACTACATCCAAAACGTTAGGATAAGACGAAAGAACTATGAATGTTGGAAAGTAATATAGTAAGTTATATATGAATTTTAGGACTTTTTATGTTTTTAAGGATTAAATGAAATTGAAACTTTCAAATAAACAAGAATGGAAAATAGGATAATGTGTTAAAAATAACTTATAAAGGAACGAACTTTTATTAAAAGATACTTAGAAGAAGTGATAATTTTATTATGGAAAATTGAAGAGTTTTTATAGACTTAAAACTATATCCACAATTTTGGAATGGATTGAACTGTAACTTTCTGAAATATTTATGAACGGACGAAATACAAAGTATATAAATGGATAGTAAAAGGGAATACTAAGTGAAGTTAAATGTAATGTTTTTTTATATAGAACTGCAAAATAATATATAGTTTTTAAAAACAATTTAAAATGATGTGGCCTTTTTTAATATAAATAAAGAAAATATTAACAAAATGAAAATGCTTTTAAATATATGAAGGATGTATACAAAATAAAGTATTGCTGCACATGAAAAATAAAGTAAAACCTGATAATAAGGTAAATAACTTAAAGTTATGGATTATAATATTACTAATTTTTCAGAATAAGAAAACTGCCAAAGTGTAGCTAATTAGTACAACAGAAAATCATTTTAAAATGTTGAAATACATTTAGCAGTTGCGGAGAAATTGGATCAAAAATATTGACTGTTTTTCATAAATATTATTTGCAATTTTGCAGCTGGTTTTGCCCCTTAAGTGTATCAGTTCAATAGGCAGTAAACGATTCTTTATTAAGTATATTTTAATAAAAATTAGATAGACTTAGAGCTTTTGGAAAGTTAAAAAAGGGCAGAAAATATGAAATGCATCAACTCTCAGTGGTTATATTTTAAAAGTTTTAGGAGCTTTTAAATCTAATTTTATTATGATATTGCAGTTTGAAGTACGTTATATGCATGTTGTAATCTACGCTATACGTTCGAACTATGTGCATTTGTAATAATGGAAAAGCATTGCACGCATTTCAGCATTTTTGTTTCATTTAAAGTTGCTATAATCTTTTAATATAAAATTTAAACGATAAAAAATCAAATAAAAAATAACTTTCATAAAGCATATTTCACTTTTAATGATCATTCGTCGTCTAACCGTTTCCATAAAAATACGAGATGATACGAGATAAATGATCAAGTTTACGAAATCAGTAACAAATGAGCAATATAAAAAAAGTGAGTAAAAAAAAAGATTGCAAAAAATGAAACTGTTGATTTAAAAGTCTCATTCGTAAGGATTGTGTTACATTGATAAGAAATCAGTGAGAGCAACTAATAATAGAAACTTCGAAGAATACGAATAAATGATTGACAAGGAATTTTTTTCAGAGCAATATAAGGCTTTATTCATGAATACAGTGCCCATTGGGAAGGAAAATTCTAATTTTGAAATTTTTATTGCTTAAAAGGCGTAGAGCGAACAGAGTGAAAAAGTGTCCAACCTGGAATCGAACCAGGGTGAATACACGCCAATGCTTTGCCATTAAGCTACCTGGACGATTCCGAGCATAGCACTTCTCACTATTATCTGTTGACTAGGATGAAAACCGCAGCACACAATAGTGTAATGTTCGTGAACTACCAACCATGAAGAAACCACGAAACGAAAGGTAATCCCAACATCGATAAAAGTGAATAAATTTATATATACAATTTTGGAGATTTTTCGCAGAAAATTTGACACACCTTGAATTTAGTAATTTTCAAAGTTTAATTGCTTAAAAGGCGTAGAGAAAAGAGAGTGAAAAAGTGTACAAGCCTGGAATCAAACCAGCGTCTTGACTATATGCGCCAATGCTTTTCCACTAAACTACCTGATGCCAGACCTAGCACTTCTCACAAACTTTTCGAAGTTTTGAGTTCATGGATAAAAATGACTTCAACAATGTGTCGGAAATTGCCATTTTGGATTTGACAGCAGCATTGACTAAAATATATCATGGGAGAACACAGTTTTCAAAAAATGGGATAATTTAAATAAAAATTTAAACGGGTTAAATAGACAATATTTTAATAAAATATTGTCTATTTTTACAAGTAAAACTCTGAGACTCTGCCTCAAAGGCAAACTCGCAAGTCTAAATTTTCAAATGCCACTGACGCGCTTGAAGCCATTCCCAACTAAAACAACCAAAACATTTAACCCGGGAGAACTCGCTGCATGAGATTTAACTCACCGTCGTACTTTTTTTAAGACTCTTATTTAAACCATTTTTCATTTTAATTAAAATTTTAAAATGTTATTTCAATTATTGTATCTATTTGTGAGTAAAAGCACTAAGCCAAGCAAAAAAAATGATATTAAGCGAATGTAAAGTAAAAGAAAAGCAATTGGGCACCCTGAGAGAAATTCTCACTAGTGAGTTCTCCCGGGTTAATTTTACCTCTGAGCATTTTGATGTTGCTCAGAACTGGTGACTCAGTTAAAAGCCCCTGGAAATTCTTCCAATTTCTCCAACAATTTTCTGTAGAATTTTACAATATCTCTTTTGGAAAATTTCCTGATGAATAATTCAGTTCAGGAAAAGCGGTGTTGTTGTTGTTGTTTGTAACGGACGACTGTCTGCGTATGAGATATAGGACGAAAGGGCGAATTTCAGTCCATGTTGATATTTCTAAGTGAAACTAACCGGTGTTTATGCATCATTACAACGTTCGAAGAAAACCACTCCAGAAAAAACTGTATTAGCGTTATTTTTTCTTACCAAATACGACTTATTTTCCATTACCCTACTAAATCTTTTTTTTTCCAATCAGGCATTTTGAACGACCATTCACTATGAAGAATTATTTAGAAAATCTACTATACTTATCTACAACAGATATAAGATCATTATGAATATCTGTGATTTTTTATCTGATAGGCAGAACCACAAAATTAAAACTTTCCTCTCTGGTATAAAATTGATCGTTAACTGTCCGTATAAAATGTGTAGATGCCATATAACTATAATGTGAGTACTTTTATCGAACGTAATTGAAAAATATGCACATTTTTCAATTTCTTCACATAGGCGCCTTTACACACTTTCGTACATATTTTCACAATTCTATCAGAAAGAGCTGGGTAGGAAAGGAAAACGAAGTTTCTGACCATTTTATCATTACCAAATATCATTGCCGTTTAATTACACACTACGTAATTATTTTATTGGATCTAAATGACATTTCTAAACTTGCAAACTTGACACATGAAAACTTTATTTTTGCAGTGTAATTCAGAAGAAGCTAGGTTTTATTTGGTATTTGCATTATACATTTCAACTTACAGATGAAATTATATCTAGCTTCACTATTAACATTTCTGCATAACACGATATCTGCCGTTTCGTAATAGGAACGAACATTATGTTTTTTGATAACTCATAACATTTGTAAAAGACAGAAGTAATTGCAGCGTACCTCCAAAATCTGTGAACAAAAATTATTTTTCTCATCTTTCATTGAAGTGTCAGATTTCAAAGTCGAATTTTTCATCCTTTCTTAAAGTGCTTAAATTCATTTCGGCCCTTGTGAAACAGAAACTTTGAAGTTTTGCTCGAAAATATCTCGAAAATCCTACAATAGGGTTCAAATATAAAATCGAAATTAACACTTGATATAATGTTTTTATGATTACTTACTTTTTCCACAAGAACTTTTTATCAGAAATCAAATTTTAATGTAGCTACATGTTCGAAATGAAATCGGCAATCATTAGCGGCTTTTACAGACCTAAGGATAACAACCGCCTGGGCCGATTTTTTTTTAAATTTAAACAGAGAAAAATAGTTTTGTATGTTACATAACGGTAGAGGATGAATTTTTTTTAAATTAGTAACGTTTTTCTCAGAAAATACTGATAAAAAAGAAATGAGAGCAAATACTATACAAAGTGACTCTTCTTTCCGTTAACAAATAGCTAATTCTTAAGTAATTTGTTTAAGAGGTATCATTCAAAATGCAAAAATGCTTCATATGTTTGACTTCATAATACCAAAAATCTTTTACATGAAAATAGATTTTTTGTAAGTTTTGAAATTTAAATTTTTGTACGGTCAGTTGGTCCTATAAGCCAATCATAGAAAAGTTTTCTCAATTCTTTATCAACTAAAACAGTAAAACTTACGTTCTTCCAAGACAACCACTTACCGAGTTATGATACATTAAATTTAGTCCAATATCTTTCGCAACTAAAAACGCGATTTTCTGTTTTTGGACATAATGAAAAGATGCAAACATGCTATACCTTTTACAAATAGAATCAAATTTGGTAGATTTCTTTCATTTCTACAGCATAAGCAGGTACTAGAACGCCAGAAAAAGTATCTATATAAAAATTGCATGCATGATTATAATTTCAATTAGTTTTCACGGAGTTTAAAGAAATAGTGTTAAAAGCCCATAGTCCCAACTGGAACATGAAAAAGAACCGCTACTGTAAAGAAAAATCGTTCAAACATGTACATGCCTACATTTAATCAACCTTATATTTTTAAAACGAGAAACGTACGTGAGTAAAACTACAATAGGTGTTTTCCTATTGAGATAATTAAGATTCTAAGCAAAGTGATACTGTATCGATTGTCAAATTGCCTCCAGTTACATTAATCAGAAATGGGGATTTCAATAACAGAAAATTTTGTAATTGAAATTCTGGTAATCAATAATAAGCACGTTAAGCATTACTGCAGAATGTTTGTTATTAAATACTGCTGCATTTGGAAGATATACAACAAATATTTTCAAGTTAATATTGTGTTCCGGAAATATTTAAATTGTTTTAGGAGAGCTTTTCTTTATTTTTATTTCGGCTTTATTTATTTTTACATTGATTAATATGGAAATGGTCCATAAACTTTTGATTTATGGAAAAATTGTTCAACAAGTGGGTAAGTGTGATCGAATATCGCACAGAGGGTTTCGTTTAATATTCATTTCAAAACTCATTATTCTTTAATTAATAAATCCATATTGTTAATTTATAATTATTAAATCCTTAACTTTTTCAACAAGAGCATAGATGGCAGCACCATTTATGTTTAATCTTAAAATATTACAATATTAAGTTATTTTTAAAATCATATTTAAAATATTAAGGATTTGATTTTGAGATAATTGTAACAGCATATGCTTGTATATCTGAAAAGAATATTTAATTACATGTTTAATTTTAGCTAAAAAATGGTTAAAAACCGTTAAAAATTTGAAACTGCGACGACGAATATTGAACAGGGAACCATTTGATTAGCAGGGAAATGCGCTACCACGGAGGTATCGAGCCTACTCGAAAAAAATGAAATTAAGCTTTTGCTTTAAAAGCCAAATCGCAAAAACGATCGGATTTCATTAAATTAATTTAATTAAAATAATATGACTTTTTCAAAATATTTTGATTTGTCGTAAGATCGGAGGTACTCGGCAATAAGAATGCAAAATTTCAGGTCTCTAACTTGTGCAATTTCTGAGAACTAATTCTGTGACAGACAGGATGTGGAGTGAGACGAATGCGGTTTCGTCAGATGAAGGAAACTTAAAAAAGACTGTTTAGCAATAAAACGTTACATTAAAAGTGTATTATTTGTTTCGTAAAAATTGTGAGTTCTTTATCTTGTATTGGTGAAATGGAAATGCCTTACGATGTGCGACAAGATATGAAATTTTCTAACCATCATCGAGATGCCAATGCCATTTACAGCCTATAATTAATGACGGATTGAGAAGCATTAAAAGTGCTTAATATACAGGCACTTTGTATTATTACAATATTAACACACTGTTGCTAGAGCCCATTATACATCCACAGTGTGAGAAGAGGAATACCATCAACACTAATAAGTTTCCTTTTTTGAATACGCACCCAACAACTTTATGTGACTTAGAAATCGGTACACACTTGATTAGATTGGTTGGTTGTATGGTTTTTATGGAGCAAAATCCCTTTGGGGACAAGAACCAAACACACTTGATTAGGAGCAACATGTCTTCACTTCAGAAAGAAGTAAAATCCACATCGAACCACATAACCTTTCCACTTAACCTTTCAGTGGGCAGCTTGTGACTTTTCTCACGAGCGGATGCACGTCATGCCTTTTACGAAGTGTTAAGTTACGTTTTTACAAATGCAAAATATTTCAGAATAATTAAAAAAATAGGTAAATTACCAAAGCAATTGCACAGTCGATAAGATTAAAAAAAAGAAAAGAGAAAATACCCCTACTAACTCATATCCTCATATAAGAATATTACTGGTTACAACCGATTAATAATAACGCTGAAAACTCATTTGGTCAAGTAGTTAAGGTATTATACAGATTTAAAATTGGGAATTCAGATATTTTTAATTATTGCATAATATATTGCAATGCCGTTAGTTTAAGCATAACTACACATATAATACTACTGTAACTATAAATATAACACAAAAAATACTTGGTGGAATGCGCTCTACATGGATTCGAATGTTTAAAGCTTCTGAAAATCAATTTTCTTAAAAGAAGTTACAGGTTACAATTCATATCTGCTCGTTTATTAATGCCGAATAATACATATTTTTATATTAATATTTGAAACAAATATGAATTTTAAAGTATGATTTTTTTTAAACAGAAATCAATTTCCAGAGAATTCGAATGTGCCTATTCAAATTTACAGCTCAAACCGTCATATAGCTATTCCGTTACGCTTAAAAAGTTATCCGCACTGCAATCGGCATCACAAGTAGATTTATCATTAGTTGTTCCAAATTTTAATCCTGCATAACTCCTCAACTTCTTAACCGAATGACTTCCAGCTTAGTTGAATCTAAATAGGACGTCAGAGTGGGTTGACAGTATGGAAAATGTTAAGATTTGTTACAATATGCAGATGACTTCCTACGCATAATTATACAACAGCAATTATTAATATACATTATTAGTAATAGGTTGGTACCAGTGACATTTTCATACGATACTTTCGGGTAAAGTTAGTGTTTTTTTACACTACAGTATATCTTTTACGTTTTTGTGCACTTGGCATATTCTGTTTCATGCCATTTTTTGTTTTACCTTACCAATATATTTTTTATTGTACTGATTCTTAGGGACCATCGTCTCTCTTTCTCTCTCTCCCTCACACATACACATATATTCAGGGTGTCTCAAAAGGTCGTTTACAAACTTAACATGCTGGTCTGCCGTATCATGAGGAACAAGATTTACATAGGAACTTGTGTTCGAAAATGCAAACTGCGACCGCTACGAGGACGATGAGCGTAGGAGTGGAGGGGAAGAATAAAAGGATATCGAAAGAGGTATTAATATGACTTATTAAGGAACATGTTTTAATTTACAGAAGGTGGTCAAAATTCCTTCCTTTCGCCGCAATGCATGCTTCACAACGTCGACGCGTGGATTCACGGACACCCGTTGAAAATGCCGCCGCTACCACGATCATGGTGACGAGATCCATGTCCGATATTACGGGCGTCTCGTACACCATGGACTTCATGTATCCACACAGATAGAAATCCAGGGGAGTCAGATCGGGGGATCGCGGTGACCATGCGACTGGTTCGCTTGTGCCATGTAGGAATTAGGGTATTTCCTATCGAGGTATTCTCGCACAGTGTAGCTAAAATGAGCAGGCGCTCCATCATGCTGAAACCAGTTGTTTAAGCGTGTAGCCGCTGGAACGTCACCCATCAGTCCGGCAAGGCTCTTTCTAAGAAAATGCGATAGGTATTCCCGTCGAAGCGCTGAGGTAGTAGATAAGGGCCAGTTAACATGTTACCGATAATATCAGCCCAAACGTTTACGGCGAAACGTTGTTGACGTGCATGGGCACGTGTAGACCTTGAGTTTTCATGCGCCCATATGTGCATGTTGTGCAGGTTCAGGAAACTGTCCTGTATAAAACAGGATTCATCCGAAAACAAAATCCACGATGGAAACTCCGGCTGTGTGACCTGTTGTTGCAAATACCAGCATGCGAATGCAAAGCGTTGGGGATAATCTTCAACGCACAATGCCTGTACTCTTTGTAATTGGTAGGGGTGTTGCGTGTCCTCAAGCAGTATGCGCATAATGCTGGATTTATGTACATCCGAGACGCGTTCGCTTTCTCGGAGACTTGTTTTCGGGTTCCAGTCAAATTCCCGTAGCACGGTTTCCTCTAGGACAGACGTGCGTGTCGCGCGTTCTCGACCGATGTGGCTACGTCCTTGGAAAGTTCTTGCTTCGCGCAATCCGCAGGTGCAATTGTCCAAACAAATCATGACTTGGCTGACGTCTGCTTGGGAAGCGCTCAAGATACATCCGTACCGCCGCTCGTACATTTCTATCCGCGGCACCATATATGTAATGCATATCGGCCAATTCTGCATAACTAATCGATTCATCTTTCTAGTGCAACGTCCTCACCTGAAATTGTTACGCTCCCCACTCTCCCGTAAGCCTGCGTTCATCGCCCTCTAGCGGTCGCAGTTTCCAATTTCGAACACAAATTCCTATGTAAATCTTGTTTATCATGATTTGACAGACCAGCATGTTAAATTTGTAACCGACCTTTTGAGACACCCTGTATATATATATATATATATACAGGGTGTTTCAGAAACGACTGTTTAAAATGACATAACTGCAAAACAGTGAGAGACAGAAAGGTTAAACAAGTGGTATGTTGGACAGACATGTCTGGAATTTGTTATGCTCCAGTTTACAGAAATAGGTACAATATCAGCTAGTAGGTGGCAGCACAAGAACATGAAGCTTTTAATAGTACACAGAAGTACAAAAAGTTCATTCGTAAGTATGTTTCATTGCTGGCACTTGTAAGGGAATTCGAATTAGAATAGAATTAGTTATCATACGGAAATTCAAGAACATCATGTCGTATTCCTAGTCTAAGAGTCGACAACATAAAAACCTATGTTATCAAACACACGAAAAAACACTTTATTTTATGGGAGAGTAAAGTAGGGGAATCTAATGGTCCATGTCTGCCGGAAGTGAAATGGTGCATAAGCCAAAAATTAATACTACCAGTGGTTGACTCGTAAATTTATCATCGTGTTTATCCTACAATCAACGATATGAAAACATGGAGGATAGCTGTAAGACAAACACAACAATAAACCTACGAGTTAACCACTAAAACTCAACAATCCATGAGACGAGCCGCGGCTGAAGCGGGATTCTCAAACACCACTGCCTACAGAATAATGCGAAAGGATCTGAAAATGTTTCCCTGTAAAATACAGTGTCATGCCAGTGTCATCAAATACAGAATTGTGACAAAAGGAAGACTATTCAAATGAGTTTCTCTAGATGACTTATTCTGTCCGCGGGATAACTCAGCAATCGGCATAGGCTTCCAGATCCCGCGTTGCTAGTTTATTAAAGAAAATTACAATATTATTAACAATTATTAACTATTCTCAGCAAACACAGAGCTATCGGTAAGCAATCGACCGACAGCCGCTTGCCACTACCGGCGGTATACACACAATACCGGTTGCCGCTAGCGGTTCCGTATCTTTTTTGATACGCCGCGCGAATGCGGGTATATTAATGAGGCACGCAGCCGGTCCGGTATCGGCAGAAAACTATGACGACGGCACGCCGATAGTTATCCATATGAATGCCGACCGCAGCCCGACACCAGCATAAATTGAAAAAAAATCTGTTTTGATGGCGCCATCTATGAGCCATCGAGGAATGTATATTTTAAAGGACCGTGTTTCGGCGCTGGAAGAGGCGGGGTTTGATCCGACGTACCCAAGGACACAAAGCAGACTCCTGAACCACTTAGCCACTGAGACCTGATCAGAGGAGGATTCAATGAGGTAATAAGAGGAAGGCATATCGATAAGTAATGGTTGTCGTTGAAGGTAAGTGGTAGATCGGAAAATTGTAATTTTGAAGTGTTTTTGTTTTATTATTTATTTATTTATTTGTAACTTTCTTACGCGCTTGTATTTAAAAGTTAATTTAATATTTAAATGAATGAAATAAATATCTTAGCGAATTCGTTAAAGACGGGTTACCATCTCCCGGTCCCAGGCACTTAGAGGGTCTATCTGTCAACGCAAGGAACCACCCGTGAAACGAGGCCCGCGGCGCGTCCCGAAGGTCGCCGCCAGACAAGCTCCAACAGAGCAGAACCCCACGCAAACTCCGGTCAGGCCGGCGCACTGCCCAGCGCACGTCACGCCGGCTATTCCCAAGTTGGTGAACAATCGCTACGATAGTCCTCACCACCCAGCTAGAAAAACCAAGTGGTCCCTAAACTCGGTTACTCGAGCCGGTAGACCCCGCAAGCCATCGCAGGAACCAGACGCCTATAAAGACGTTGGGCCCACGGACTGAACCGAGGCTTCCCGACCCGAATTTAATTTACGGAAGGCCCCCAAGATCAGATACCATTTTCCGGCAGAGACATTTTTGTGGGCCAGCCGATAGGAAAGTTATTGAAGAGCCCCTAACTCGAAGACCAGGGAGGACGGGGAAAGTCCCTCCGGCCGTAAAGCGACCCAGCTCCTGGCTTTTCGCCCAAGCCACCCGGCTCAACCGACGGAACCCCTAGTGGATCACGCCGGGAACCAGTTGGCCCAGACTAGGTGCCGTTAGCGACCATAGGCGGGCACGGAAAGTTCCACCTAGACGGAATAGACTCCGCCTCGCTAGGGGGTCGGACGGAACGGAGTCCCGCCAGCCCCCACCGACTCGACCCCATCCAAAGACAGAGAAGCCAGTGGAGGCCGACAGAAGCCCGCCCGCCACTACCTTACCTCACGGCCGTCGAGGGTACCCAGGCCCGAAGGCCCCTGACTCCGTGCAGTGACCAACCGCTACCTTTGTTAGTGCGTTCGAAAATTAGGTGGAGACACCTCTAGGTCCTCATCACCAGGCGAGGAAAACTCCGGTACCGCATAGACACGGAGGACCTGGATCGGACCAAGAGTTCCCCTGAGGCACGATGAGCCGCCGCGTTACCGGCAAGCCTCCGGCCCGTTTGCCTGCGGGAATAGTGTTCGATGGTGGACCTGCCGGCCGACCCCCTCCCAAGGGTCACGACACGACATGGAGCAACCAGAACCATACTGGCCTCCCCACGCGACCGCTCCTTGGTCAACGGGGGCACCGCCAAACCCTACCACAATAAGGGTCGGCTCACAACTGCTCCAGCTGAGGTCCTCGGAGGGATGAGCCACCCAAGTCATAAAGTAACCTGGGCGCTGTCCGAAACCCTCGCCCTTCGGTTGCTCCGGGAGTCCCTGCATGGCGTTCCCGCGAGCCCCGTCGTCACTAGCGAGCACCGAGGACTTTCCACTACAAAGCCCTCACTCATACTTCAGGTTCCCTCTTAGTCAATTGGTTAATGGTGTCCTATCGCCTTAGCTAGTCTTTGCCCGGCGACACCGTCCGGCCCTTAGACCGGCACCGGGATCGACCTATGGACCGTCGCTATCCGGCTTGGCCTTAGAACCTGGCTGCCGGCGGACATTCCTCAGTACAACCCCGAAGGGTCAACGCCCCATGCACAACGTCCGTTAACCGTGGCCACCGGACTCTTGGCCTGTCGACCGCAAGTCTCTCGAGGAGGTGTCGATTCGTCCCCATCCGCCCCCCTCGCATTCGTGCACAACGAACTCAGCCGAGCTTCCGGTAACCTCACCCACTCAAGGGGTCGGGTCGGAACCACCCGGAGCGGCGGCCACTTGCGAATTCGTTAAAGCAAACGAATTTAAGAATAAATTTAAGAATAATTAAGATATAGATATAATTAAGAATATATATAAATTTAAGAATAATTAACTATTAAAAAAAATTTAGAGGTTTCAGTTAAGCAAATTTTCTTTTCAGGATTTATAATGTAATTATATGCGTTTTGTTAATTTATAAAATATATATTCTTAACATGGAAAAATTTATTTTACTAAATAAAATGTTGGTAATTAATAACTTTTAATTAGAATAGGAATTCATTTTATGTCATTTTGATGATTTAAAGTAGAACATATATTTAATGAGTATGTTGCAATATTAATTTGTTACTTATCAATAGTTTTAACTTAAAAATAATATAAAAATATTAATTTACATATTTTTTTTTTCTTTTGGAAGATAACTTTAAATGGGGGATATTTCTGAATCTTTCTTATAAATTTAAGAATGCTTATTAAATAAAATAAGTGAATTTCTGAGGTTTTTCTCTTAATACAATTTTCTCTTTAGGAATTATAACGTAATTAAATGTGTTAATTCAAGAAATATATATTTGTAACATAGAAAAACTAATTTGAATAAAAAAATAAGTTGGTAATTAATTAATTTTAATTAGAATAAGAGTTCATTTTTTTTTGTCATTTGAGGATTTAATGTAGAATATATTTTTAGTGATTATGTAGCAATAATGATTCTTTTACTTATCAACATTTTTTAATCATCAAATAAAATAGAAATATTAATTTATATTTTTTTTTTTTTTTTAGAAGTGGGAGGTCTCTGAATCTTTCTTTAAAATTTCAATGCTAAAAAGTTGGGCAGATTTTTTTTTTTTTTTATAGCTTGTAAAATAATTTAACACTTTTTTAATAATTTGATTTTTAAATAAAATAAGAAACACAGCTATTGCTTTTAAAATGAATATAACAGCTAGAAAATAAGTTAAATTGATTTATCAAGTTTTTTTTCTACGATTAAATTTACAATGAATAATAATTTTAAGGAGCGATTTAAGAAAACTCTTTTGATGATTCAAATAATTGTAAGTCCTTTTTTAAAATGAATTCAATAACAACTTTTTTTGAATAAATAAACATAGGCTATTTTTGACATTTTTTTTTTATTATCACTGTTAGAATTTTAAATGAAATACATGCAATATACATATCTTATCAAAACTCAAACTGAAACCAAATTAAGAAAAAGAAAAAAAATGTCGGCTAAGACTAAAAATTCCGAATTCGGACCGATGTTGGTAAATCTAATCGTGCCACTATCAGAACTCACATATCGGTCCTGCGTCACTTGCCGATATATAAGCACAAGGGGACCGATTACAGTAACCGGCAGTCGAAAAAACAGATTCTTAAATTTCAGTTGCCGACATGCTGCCGACACTTCACCGACACCACTGTGTCCATGCCGACACTTAGCCGACAGTACCGGCTGCGGTCTGATCGTGTGCCGAAAGGTTTGCTGGGTTTACAAGTTTATATAAGACTTGCTAAAATTTCTATTGTTCGAGATCAGAATCCTCATATTGATTTGTTGGACTCTGTAAAATAACTTGGTTATTTTCCATAATCTTAACGCATTCTATTATTTTTGAGTAGAGAAATGGAGTTTCTTGCACTATATAGAACCACTGCTCTAGTTGTATAGTTCTGGATTTTCGGATATGGAATAAGGATGTTAATGTGCATTCAGTTAGGTTATGAATTGAGGTACCAAGTTTGCCACATGTGCAGAATGGAGTCGGTGCTTTATTAATTTTATTAAGATAAGTTGGAAAAGGTCCAAGATTTGTTGAAAATATATAAAGATTTCTATGTGGTAATAATGCATTTAGATTTACTTTTGGCTGAAGAGCATATGTGTATCTCCCTACATTGCTGTAGTCCCAGTCCATTTGTCATTGGGTTAGAGCTTTTTGTTTTAAGACATTTTTAAGAAAGGAGGCTGTGAGAGGATGATATTTTCCTGCACACCTTCTTGTGTTATTGCGTTCTTTGCTAGTGCATCCGTATGTCGTTGCCATACGATCCTGAATGACTTTTTATCCACTGAAATTGAATAATTTTCTTTGTTTGTTGAAGCTTTTTAATTATTTCTGAGTTTATGAAATCTGTTGCAAAAATATCTTCCATTATGTGAAGACTTGATTGATTATCAGTAAAGATCACTAGATGACTGATGAGAATAAATTTGATGTCGGTTTGCACCGATGAGGCCCATTTTCATTTAGAGGGATTTGTGAAGAAACAAACGTGGCCAATATGGTGTACTGAAAATCCGTTTGTGTCTCTGCACTCTGCAAAACTTACAGTTTGGGCTGGACTTTCCAGTAAAAGGATCATTAGGCACTTCTTCAGGAGGGAAACGATTAACGTATTCCGATATATTGAAATTTTACAAGAATTTCTTGCCACATTTCAAGTTCTAGAGCAGTGGTTCCGAACGTGGGGCGTACGCCCCAATGGGAGCAATTTGGTTTCCTAGGGAGGCAATTCCAAATTTGTTACTCACTCATTCGCTATGAGCTTCTTTTAACGATTTTTTTTTTTAAGTAATGTTGTAGGCTAAAAATAAGCGGAATACAAGCAAAATTAAAAAAAAAATCATTTTTTATTGAATTTAAAAAATGTTCCCAATATAAAGTTTTAAATAACTTCATGCCAGAATAATTATAAGAATATTTCTTTTAATATTTTGACACCTTTATCTAATAATAAGTCTCATTATATTTTTAATGGGAGTGTAGTTTGTGATTTCTGGAAACGCTTTCGATTATTAATTAAATGAGCTCTTTACTTCTATTCCCTCTGCTGTATGTCACACGGAGATTCTTTTACAAGTGGAACTATTTAAAAGGTATATAAAAATTTGTCGGTGTTGAACCTAGTTAACCTAAAAAGTAAAAGAAATATCTAAAAGAGATATTACCATGAACCTTACTACTCATAAATATCATTAGAAAAAGAAGTGGGGGAGATAGTAAAAATCTATGGCTCTAGTGCAGGCATCCTGCACAGTAAATAAATTTACATGGTGACACATACATTTTAAATTTTGAAATCAGATAATACATGGAAGACATATAACTATATTGGGAAAATGAAAACAGAGAAAATGTATTGTGATTGTCAATAATGGCTACCGATGTTTGATAGCTACTGAAATTTGATAAAGATTAGAATCTTGAAAAGCTTCTTGTGTATTGTGTTATCAGTAGAAAGAAAATTTAGTAAGAATTTCAATCAACTTTTAATAAGTTACGAAAATGAATTATAAAATGTGTGAATGTTATCAGTTTTACCGTTAAATTTAAGTCTCTCTTCAAGATATTTAGTAAAGATAAAAATGCAGAACGTATAGCCCTTTTCTTTAACATTGAGGTAAGTTGAAAAAGTACAACAAAACTCCAAAACTCTTTTTGGCACAATAGATAAGACGTATAACCTCATTGCATTTATAGAATTGTGTTAAAAACACATTTGTGACAAAAGATAAACCTTTTTGATAAGTTAAAAAATGTGAAATGAATAGTTATTGTCAAGGCTCTATTACACTTCCACAGTGCGAATATAGCTCCCTTTTATAATAAGAGACATCATTTACAGATTGTGTGTGTATAAGTGTGTGTGTGTGTGTGGGGGGGGGGGGGGTCATAGTCACTTTACAGAAGCTTTTGTGGGCATGGTCCATAATAGGTTGGGAAAAACTGCTCTAGAGGATGCACCAGTGAATTCATTGTTTATGCAGTTTGGCGGGCCCGACCATCCCGTACTACTGCAGTGTTTGAGTTCATTGAGGAATACTTCACTTACCGAGTCACTGCTCTCAATTATCCCCAAGTGACAGGCATTGGTATAGATTGGCCTCCAAATTCTTCAGATCACTATCCATGTGACTTCTTGTGGGTTACTTGAAAGACTCTGTTTATTATAAGAATTTTCAAACATTGGAATAGCCTGAATGTCGAATCGGAAAACGCTGGAACATCTATGAGGCATGTTCATCAGTTTCAGTAGAGACATTGCAACGAGCGACTTCGAACTTGACCGTTCGGTTGCCTCATGTTATTGCTAAGAAAGATGACCATATCGAAACCATTGTAATGTGATTTGACCTCTGTTCAAGACGCACACTTTCAGACACTATTTCAAAGACACAGCTGTGTGGTAACAGCGCCTCTGTTGTCTAATCATGGAACTATTTCTAAAAATCGATGTATAACAAGTTCCAGATCTGTCTCTTCAACATACCACTTGTTTCACTGTTCTGTCTCTCACTCTTTTGCAGTTATACCATTTCAAAGTTGGGGAGTCCTTTCTGAAACACCCTGTATATTGAATATATTTTTTTTTTACTTTAGAGACTATAATGGAAAGTTTCTACTGAATATTTTTCGTTTGATTATAAAAATCAAATAATAAAGCAGCGTAACACATATCAATTACATTATCACAGAGACGAATCTATAAAAATTCAAGTAATTAGGTATTATATCTACTTGTAAGAGCAACTACCCGATGTCAATTTTGTGAAAAAATACACAATACTGTAATAGAGAAAGCAGAAACTGGTTTTATTCCTAGGGGGGAAATGTAATGAGGAACAGATATGACTTCCAATCAGTTTTTGCGCCATATTGAAAGCAACTATAGAAACATCATGTTTGGTGTAAAATTTACGTAAGCGCGCTCTGTTAAAATTTGTTTGAAGGACGCATCATCTTGCTATGTAAATATCATTGCTATACACCAGAAATGTAACAATATTTTCATGACACATGACCTGCAGGCGAATGAATAATCTTTACATAAGACAAGGAGCTACAATAATATAGCTATTTCGGTCACAGTCCAAACTTATATAAAAGCTGTATGAGAGAGTGTAGAGGCCAACGTTTCGTATAAATATCATTAAGGTGATCTGGGAAGATTGCACTATAGACTTCATCATCTGCTAGGGCGTTTAACTAAACATAGGGTAACTTGGGGCGAGATACCGTGTTGGACAAGATGCCGTGTCAAGTTGTTTTCACACGCGCAGGCACTGTAGGGAAACGCCGCTCAGTTTTAAAGAAGCGAGTTCCCTACTGATACTTAAATTTCAGTTTGCGTTCATCTTTTAAAATTTTAAGTGCTGCTTTTTTGTTACTATTTGATCTTAACACTCCTGTTAAGTGTCCAAAATCTTTTATGTGACTTCTTTATTTGCCTATATAACTCATAGTTTAAACACCTGAGAAATGAATTTGATGTTTTTAGAGAGTGCCGGTACCTGGCCTTTATGCAAAGCATAAATTGCGGCCAGTTACAGTTTCTTCACGTCAGTGGGGAAACCGGTCTCTTGGGGTGAGTCGACGAAAATTTTCTGTGGTACGATGCTGGTTATTTTCCGTTGCGGTCAAATGCCTGGTTGCTTCTTTATTGTTTTCAATTACTCTTGGGAATCACCTAACGCGCTAACGATATTAATCAGGTTATTTAAATCAGTAATTAAATCGTGATTTTAATCAACCGATAAAAAAAATTCATTGATTATAATCATAAATTTTCTAAATGTTTAAAATGAAATAAAGACTTATTAACATCTATGGTGAACGTAATTTGGACGATTTCTACATGTATGTTGCCTTATAAATGAACCATTTTTGCCTTATAAATAATTGCTTAATAATTATCGATTCTAATCATTCTTAAAAATTTGATGTTAAACGCAGTTATAAATAATGTTAATAACTATAAATATTGGTAGTATATAACATAGTTTTAGATAACTAGGGATCTCTGCTCCCTACAACCTACGCCCGCCAACCTCCGTCTAGATACCGCTGATTCTAAAAACATGCTAAATTGATTTGCTTTAAAAAGATTACAGATTATTAAATCGTAATTAGAGGACTAATAGTGATCCCTTGTAATCTTTTTTTCATTCATTTACCTTCGGCCGAGGGATTTTAAGGCTTTCGTGATTGATTAAATAAGACCAATTCAACAATTAAAAATTAGCTTGTATAAAATGGCTAAGTAAACAATTTTATAAGGACACTATAAGAAATTTATTTTAAATTAGACATTTTAAATGTATAGGTTTAAATATGATGTAATTTTCTCCAAAATTTTGTTTCCCATTTTAATATTCACATAAAACTAATTTTTAAGGATTATAAACACCAAACTAAAACCATGTGAAGATAGCAACTGCAAATTTCCAGGTGTCTCAAGCCTTTCTAAAAAGGAATTAGATAAGAAGAATTCAAAGGCTATAAAGCGAGAATCTTCAACAGACGATGATACGGACTATGATTAAATTCCCTACTAGGATAAGGAAGATGGGGATTTTTTTAAAGTGAATGAGAATAAGTGTTCATAGTGTCTAGCATAGTGCAATAAAACCTCTAAAAAATGTGATTTGATCAAGTGCATTCAGTGAAACTGTTGGTTACCTTGAAGTTCCAAAATAAATGTGCAGTTTGTGGCAAATCTGAGATACTTCTGAAAATGACAATGAGACATATGAAAAACATCAACAAAATATCTGGGCTCTAAATCACTTTATCAAAGTGACTTACCACATTTAAACTTTTTATAATGTTTTAAAAATAAGCATACTTAAGATCCACAATTCTTTTAAGTGCTAAATAGAACATAACTTTTTTTTTCAAATATCAGTTTGTTTTTTTATAAAATCGCCAACGTTTGTTACATTCATATTTTTGTAATTTCCCAATATTAAGTAAGTTAACAACTTCAGTATGTCTAAAATATTAAAGATGCTTTTATTCGTCCCATTATGTTTTATATTGCTTCGCAATAATTATTGTTTACATTGAAACTCCAGAAGGCATCTTAACCCCAGATAGTTGGCCATCTTACCCAAATCTTGGGGTACGATGTTGAAATGTAAGCGTTTACAAAAACGAAATTTTCAATGTTTTCTATAATTTCTTTAAAATGTAATACGTTTCTTAATTATACATAAAAGTACAAACTTTAACACTCAATCAATGAATAACAAATAAAAATAACAGGCTATTTTTGGAACAATCAAGTCAAAAACTAGATAACATCTTCACATTGGCAACTTCACCCAATCTACCCTAAAAAACATTTATTTCTCCAAAATATCTATATTCTCGCAATATTTCCTTGATATTTATTCATATAATACAGTCTGATGAAGCAGCAGCAAGTAATTAGCTTATCAACTGACAATATTCGGTTAATTTTTTAACCTTTTCTATTATTGTATTGCAGATATGCAGCATACACAATTTTTCTGATAATTCCAAAATTCCTTTTTTAGAAAATACGTTGTTCATTTTCATGTTTTCATCTGATTGCATCTAATTAAAATTACATAAGGATAATTATATTATCCTTTATTGAACCAAATTTTCATGTGTGTAATCCTTTACAAGAGAATTTTGAAAATAATAAAATATGTTTATATGAAACTAAAATTGGATGGCCTCCAGCAATAATTTTCCCATAGCTAAATACAAATTACCTGCATAAAAATGCTTTTGTAGAAGAAATTTTCACAAGAATACATGCTCGATACATGTAAGAAATATTTTAATTAATTCTTATTAATATAAATATTTTGTTCACACTTCAGCAAACAACTGTATATTTTTTTCCTATTGTTTAATGCTTTTTTGCAAACTAAAAATGATTTGTATCGTAGTTTAGTAAATTATTTCTTAGCAGTTGTTTCTATGTAGAATATTAAAATGGAATGTTGAGATCGTTGAATTGGACATCAAAGTGCAAATCCTCTCTACGAGGTAAGGTATCGAGCTACATGTACTAAGATGTGAGAGTGATTGTTCAGCTTTATAGAGATTCCTTTCAATAACATTGAGTTGTTAGATCGTGTTTAATCAGTTGTATTCCAGATTCGCTAGTGGAATTGAGAGCATATTTTTTGAGTAATCACTTTTAAGCATCATATGTGTTTAAAGATTAACATTCCTTTTTATTATGTTTTACCACTTACTGAAACAATTTAGTATATTTTAATGTTCTTATAATGTATAGAGGTACTTAGCTTCGAAATAATTAATAAAAATATTTAACTTTTCTGAACAACAGAAATTTAGTTGTAAAAGTTATATGTTCGATTAATGTAATATTTTCTGTAAACTATTCTGTCTACGAAAAATGTATAGTAAAAATATTTCGATAGAATCATTGTTACAATATATCTGTTAACATAAGTGTAATTTTAGTTCATATCTAACATAAAATTTTGATTTATGCATCTCATACGTATTTCACCATATTTTAAATTCCATTTTATACAATGTTTATTCAATGGTTATTTTAGGTCTAAAGAAATTTCTAAGTATTTTCTTTCCAATCATCGCAAAAAAATTCATTCTAAAATTTTGTAATCTATATGGCGGACTTTTGCATATAATATTTTTTATGTGGTTCATTGTCGTTTGAATTACGATACGAGTATGATATTATGGCAAACTTTAAACTTTAAAACATTTCAACAATAAGGTTATCAAAAAATTACATAACTAGATATATTTAGGAACAATTAATTAAAATAAAAATTTAATTGATATTAACTTTGCCTGTTCTAGAATTATGTATAACAGTATTAATGCTTTGGCTGCCGGGTCCGATGAGCGTTCAGAATTAAAGATCTGTCAATGTGCGTCGGGTCCGAACACCCTTCGGAGCGCGTCTTTATATTTCCAGCGACTCTCCCTACCACCGACACCTGCTTAGATCTGCTCTTTCTATTTTAGAGTGGCACTCAGTATTGCTAATCCTTTTGTGTTATAAGGTTGGCTATAAAGTAAATAATTCTTTAATTTGTCCGGAACATCTTCGGAGCTGGCACACGAGTAGAAAAAGATCTGTTATGTGCCAGGTCCGAAAGATCGTCGAGATAATACTGGTGCCGAAAGATTTTCTGGTCTGTAAAATTCAAGGAGGCGTACGAACCATGAGACAACCACTTCATCGAGTTAGAGGCTGAAATTCCAGAATTAGCTAAAACTAGATTCCCATATAAAATCGCAATCGGTCTTCCAAGTCTTACCTTGGTGGAAAACACCTAAAAAGCCGATTTTACCGGTTGACTCGTAGGTTTACCATTGTGTTTTTCTGCTCAACAGTTCGCCATATTCCCCTGCCTTTGGGTGCAGAAAAACGCAATGGTAAACTTACGAGTTGACCGCTAAAATCGGATTTTTAGGTGTTTTCCACCAAGATATGACTTGGCAGACAGATTGCGTTTTAATATGGAAATTGAGTTTTAGCTAATTCTGGAATTTCAGCCTCCAACTCGATGAGGGGGATATCTGTGCTGCCGGGTCCCGGTCTGTAATACATGTTTATCATTAACGTCCTCTCCAAATAAAATTTATTTCTCAGATGATATCATATCGAGAGTATATAGGGAGTCTGGATTTGCTCTACGAGCTGCTTTTTTTCTCATGTGAACCTCCACCGTGATCACATTAAAAGCAATATATGAGGATTTACGTTGTTATAGTGAAAGGGAAACAAACTAGCATTCTATGAATATTAATCCCCAATGCATATAGTGGAAATTGGATATGTTTCACCATAAAGGATATTTGAGCCACTGTCTTCATTTTATTTTTATAATCCTGTTTCTGATAACAACAAGATGGATAAACAACCTAATCCTTTTCTGGTACTTAATAATATTTTTGGGGAGCCATTTGTAGTGATGATAATAATAAATTGGAATTTTGCAATTTCCCTGCAAAATGTAAGTTTCCATTTTGTCATTCTTAACCTCTTAACCTAGCACTAAGTAAAGTTAGTGAAGATGTTCCTTTAAAATGCGCTTTACTTGATGACCTATTAGTTAAATAGAACTTGATATAGCTCTTCCCATGGATTTTTATAGCATTTTCTTTCAAAATGGCAGTTACCGGAGGTTTCACCTTGACCAAATCTCCCATTGTTCATTTACTGCAAACATGGGAAACTCATTTACCGCCGCGGTCCAAATTAAGCACTATAAACATAGCCGCGAGGCACAATTAAAAAGTAGGTAATATTATTACCCTTGCACACAATACAATTTATACGAACAAATTATCAGTCTTGTTAAGGAAATATTCAAGTAAAGTTCAAAGTTATTATTAGTCATAGTGTATTTTATCTTATTTTTCGAAAACATTTTCGACATTACTATTTATCAATCAAATGTACAAAATTTAACTGAATTCTTTAAATTTTATTTGTTTTAAAATTGTATTTTGAACACTTGTCTGTTAATCTTTATCTAGCTGTCAGTCATAGCTGCTGGCATAGCTGTCATTTTTAAGCTGTCATTTTTTTCTGAAATTTTTAAGGAAAAGTATCTTATTTTGAATGAGAAACTTTATTTAACATTCTAACCACCGTGAACTGATATATCCATTCATTAAGCTGCAGCTTTCACTACAACATTAGCATTATTTACATTAATATACATCTAGAGATATAATGTTGTTTTGAAAAACTGAGTAATGATTAGTACTTTCAAGGGCTATATACATATACGTAATTAAGTTTTTTATATCATGTTGGAAAAATCATCTTTTCTTAGCCTACAAAAAAATACAGGGAAAACAACATTACAATTTTGCCATTTTGCTCGGCGGTTAGGGGGTTAATAAATTGTGTCTTGGTAGATATGCGATACTTATTTGATTTCGATTATTAAATATATTTTCCGGTGCAGATTGTGAATAGTTTATTCGACAAGAAAAATAACAAAAGCTTGGCAGGTACACAATGATGACGTGCAACAGAGCGATACCGAACCTAGCTAAAACATGCCTAGTTGCAGACTATATATAAAAAAAAGGTAAATTGATAAATAATTACAGAAATTTTGAAACCACACATCCGTATATTTTAGCTTTAATATGGAATAAACTGGAGTAAGTTTGGCCCATTAAGGATAACTTTGTTGCAAAAGTGAAAGAAAGATTAAATCTGCTATATTTTCTACTTCGCTTGAGTTATCGACAAAGTGTTTGTCTCAAAATATAGGTAGCAGCACTAGCTTGAGGCTGGCTGCTCATTATAAGTACTTCGCCAAGGTTCCACCGTGGCAGCACCAACAAAATAAAAACGTGTGAAGATGGTGAGAATCTTGCTCTTACAACTTTTATCCGCCAAGCTATAAATTAATTCATTTGGACCTTGGTAATTACATGCTATTATAAGCTCATTAGTGCAGATCAAGTCCAAATGTAGGATTATGCGTTGTCTATCTTGAAATTAAAAAAAAATAAAAGTTATTTTCTAAGTTGGGTTAACTTTGGCCTAACATTTGGGGTAACATTGGCCTAACCGATTATCATTTAAATGTTTGTATTTACTTCCTGTCAATGCATAAAATATGTTATATTTGAAGGGGAGCTTTATGTTATGATGTTGAATTTAAGCATTGATGTTTTTGGTATACTTAAGAAAATAGAATTTGTGCTTATACAAACAATAATTTTGTTGAAGTTTCATCCAGTGTATTGGTTCCAAATGAACCAAACAAGAAAGCTATTGAAAAAGCTGACTAACGGTGGAAATATATTACTGGTGCTATATAATGGCAATCTCTATCCCGGAAGGATTACTTTGAAATCAAAGAAGGGTTTCGTTGTTGACTGTATGGTAAAGAAGTGAAAGTGTTGGCGTTGGCCAAAGCGCTTGGACTCTATGATGTATGAATGGAACGATATTATAGCAAAAATTAGTCCACTTAAACTTCTGTTTAAGAGAAACCAGTATTCAGTCCCAGACCAGGGCAATCCACGTAAAGCAACATTCATGAGTTTTGTAATATTTTTTTATTAAAATATATGATAATTTAATGTTTTTTACATCTTTACACTTCTTACCTTCTCTCTCACGCCCTTTTCAATGGGTAAAATCAGCACACATAATGCTGTAAGCCCTATAACATCCGTTTTCATATATGGGCCATTGATACCCCAATTCAAGGAAACATTGGCCAAAATTTTCAAAAACACTTTTTGGTAAAAAAATTTTTAATGTCGACAAATTTATGATAATGGTGTGGTTTGAAATGGTCTTAGCAAACAAAAAATTAACAGGATATTTATTTTTTTAATTAAATAAGAGAATGGAGATGCAGAACATGCCATAAAACAATTTAAACCAAAATTTGAACCAAAGTTACCCCAGTTGACGGTAATAAATTCTTAGCAACAATTTCAACATCAATGAATAGAGATAAAAAGACAGGATCAGGATCACTCTGCCAGGGAGCCAACCAAAAATGGCATAGGCATGAACCCCTGACAGAAAAGTACCCTCTGCGACCTGCAAAACCACAGCTGGGGAATAGCCCAAGAAATACAATGACCAAAAAAAAAAAAAAAAAGTAAAACTCACAAAGAGCGCCCAGGCGCTTGAAAAGTGGTTAAAATAAAACAAAGATTAAAAATCAAAATTTATATTTTATAAACGAAAAATGTTTATTTAGTTCGTTGTAAATAAGCCTGAGTCTGTGATAATTTGATTTCGAGAACAGTATGTTACGCATGTTCCAGCTAAGTGTCCGGTTACGGATAAAATTAAATGAAGTAGGCATCAATGGACATTTACCAAACAGATAATGTTTGACATCACCGATGTTTCCACATAGGCATTTATCACTCTGGCGTTTTCCCCTTTTATAAAGATAACTAGGAAATGCCCCATGTGCAGATATAAAATAGGCATGGACTTGCGAGAAACACAAAAATGAGGTATCCACTTTTTTAATAATACTGTGCGTGTCTCTTCCCTTATCGCTATAAGACCATTCGTTCTGCCAAATTTTAATAATATTGCTTTTGTAGAACTGCTTCACAAACGAAACAGGGATAGGAATTTTTATTTCAGCATCAAATGTACCAGTCTCAGTGACTGATTTGGCAAGGTAGTCTGCGCGCTCATTTCCGACGAAACCAACGTGGGATTTAATCCAGCCTATATTAATAGTTTTATTATGCAATAGTCGTAAATTCGTATAAATATTAAAAAGAATTTCGTCCGTTGGAAAAAGATTTTGAAGCGCTTGAACTGAGGACAAGCTGTCTGTATAAATGTGGAATACACTGTATGAGGAGTCTCTACACCACTCAATTGCGGAATCTAAGGCGGTAAGTTCAGCCTGGTATGCCGTATTAAATAATTTAAGTCTAATTCTCTTCTCAAAGATAATATCTTCTTTCAAAAATACCACAAAAGCCGCTCCAACGCCCGTAGGCATCTTAGAACCATCTGTATATAAAACTTGGTGGTTGTACAAAGGGACCTTCGCAGTAATAGCACGTACGAAATTGACATGATGATCATAATAAAAGTAGGGATAGTGAAAAGTATAAACTTTTTTCATCAAACGATCTGTTGAAACATAAACATCTTCTATCCAATCTGAACCATCATTATTTTGAACTTCAAAACATAAAGCCAGTTGTTTTAATTCTGCTTCGATTGGAGGAACTCCTGAAAGTACACAAAGTGCCTGTGTTGATATTGACCGATATGCGCGAATGATAGATAGGAGACATAGCCTTTGGCATGAGGATAAACGCGTAATTCCATGGCTCCGTAAATCATTAAACCAAATTTCGTAACCGTAAGTAATCTGTTTCTTTAGCACTGAATTGTACCAAATTTTTAGAAACTCAAGTGGTAATCCTTTATCACGAATTCTTGTCTTTTGGATATTACAAGTAAAATCTTTTATTTTATCGCGGGCCATATCGAGATGCTCCAACCAATGGAATCTACTGTCAAGATAAAATCCCAAGTACAGCAAATTATCCTTAACAGATATGCTCCTACCCTGGAGTTTAAAAATAGGTCGACGCTTTCTTGATATATATTTTCCAAAAAGCATTGAAGCAGATTTTTCAACACTAATTGACAGATGTAAACCACTACAAGCTGCAGCAAAGTGGGAAATGCTAGCATTGATTGTATTCTCAAGTGCAGGTCTTGTATCACTGCCTTCAATAATAACAGAGTCATCAGCATAAGAAATAATTTTTTGACTGTGTCGCTTATAAGTTTTAGAGATAAAAAGACAGATTAAATTGCGTTTCATATTTCTTAAAATTCGAAATTCTTTTGAATTTATTTTTTAGTATAGACTAATTCCGGGATTTATGCCGCACATTTTTTTGAATTTGTGTATAAAGTCTCATGGTGGACATAAAAAAAAAAAAAAAATCATGCTATGCTATTTAATGTTAAATATACAACGCGTGTACTGCTAAAAAAATTCAAAACAAATATTTAATATTTTTTTATAATTTTTTTCTAAAATATTACATTGCGGCGCGTCACCCGTACGTTCAGGCTGAGACGCCGCACTTGTGCGGTAGATATGCCGCGCTTGTAACAAGAACAGAATGAGATTATAAATAAAAATATTCAAAAAAATATTCATACCTGTACTATAATTAATGATGTAATAACAAAATGAAACTAAATGAGTAGAATTAAACGTATTAGTATTCGAATTAATAATTGTTTGCCTATTCTCATATTAAAATTATCCACTTATTTTTTATACTAAATTTTAATTTTTATTTCAGCAACAACGTTACATCAATGTATTAGAGGGGGAAACGAAAAAAAAAGTAAAATTGTATTTCATAATTTATTTGTTAACACTTTCGGGACCGGTGTCTTTTACACAAATTTTATTCGGTTCGCACCATTTTTTTAAATTAAATTACTTTTATCTAAATAATCATGAAAATGAACTAATTAAAGAAAACAAATATTACTTTTCTTTTTAACTGTTGCCAGGAACAAATTTTGTATGCTCTTTATGAAGGTGCTTATATGCACCTATGGTCCCGAATGGGTTAAGAGACCTGTTTTTTCGACTATAATCTACTGAAAAAATGTCGAAAAAGTACAGTCTTTATGTAACTACATTTGACACATGATGCAACGAAGCCAATTGAAGAGCAAACATTCAAACCGTGTTTTCTCACAAAAAAATAAAAAATGAGTTATTATTAGTTTTATGAACTCTGTTTTAAATTGCACTGAAATAACCGGTTGTTTTAACAAAAAAAATTTCTTTTTCCTATTATAAACCAATTTTAAAACTTGGCGTTTCAATCAAAGAGTGTTTCCTCCAAAGCATGCATTCAGTCAAACGGTGATTTCTCCAGTCAGCCAATCACAGTTGTCACTTAATGTGTACTTTCGAAACCTACCATACACATCCCAATTGAAACGGGTTGTTTTAGAGAAAAATAAGATAACTGTTAAGGTTAAAGGCTTCCAGAATTGTAGATTTCAAGATCTAAGTGAAGAATATGGTGTAAATCTTCTTAAAACGGGAGTTACTGTTGCCCGTGGTGAAAGGGTTGTTCTAGAATCTCTTCCTCTTAGCCAAGCCATATCAGTTAAAAAGAAAAAAGATGTTGATAAACTTTTGAAGGTAATGTACGGTGAACAGTGGCAAAATCAACCTGATGATGTCTTGAAATGGTACATCCACATTATCTATGATTTACCAGCCTGCACTGAAGAAGAGGGGGCAGTGTATGACTGTCTAGATGAAAATATTGTTCTTAACATTTGAAGTGGATTTTTGCAAACGAGTATTTATTTAGTATATATTTGGTGGATACTACTAGGTACCATAATCTGTCATTTTATTTTATCAAATAATCAACTCAAGTCAATAAAGAAATAAAACAATGTTTTTGTATTATTTGTGAGTTAGAAGTTATTTCATTCAAAAAGCGTTTTATCCACTTGTCAAACAACCAAAACATGTTTCCTCCTCTGAATTCGGTCAATACGTGATTTCTCCAAATATTAAATGCATTTTCTTAATTTTTTTTAGGTTTAATATCTTATGTATGCTTGCAGTTTTTTCTAATAATTAGTAATAAAAATACACAATAAAAATTAGAATTAAACACAAGTTATTTTCTAATTTATCAGTTTTTGTGTTTTTTGAAAATTTGTATCTGAAGGAGAAAGTGTGGTTTGAATGTTTGCTCCACAATTACAAGAAATACAAGGGGTGCGGCAATTCTCCCGGAGTTATCCTATTCTAAAATTTCCCTTTTCGATGACTTTTAAAATAATACTTGGCAAAATTTAAGATGAAATACATTTCTCTGTAAAAAGGGAGATCTGTTTATCTTCACTATTCATATTTCCAAGAAATATTCTAGGTTGACGATGATTAAACATGGTCGATAGAATATAATATAAGTTTACAAGCACCATAAGTTTTTGAGCACACGTTTGACTTTTATAAATCTATCCGTTTACATATAATACTTTCTAGGAGTGTTTCTTGACCTTTTAGTATTTTTAAATTTCGTTAACTGCTCTGGGCACCATTTCTTCTATTTCTTAATGAATGATTTCAACTCGTGGGATATTTAATGTAATAAAGACAGTAATGAGTTTTATAAAGAAAAGGGATTTCCTTCGATAGACTTAGTGAAAGCACACTTTATTTCTCTTTGACGAAGTGTCAGTTTCCGTTCTGATGTTCGGATAGATTTGTATGAGTTTACTTTGTACTTTGTGCAGTAGCACCTCTTAATGTTACATTCTTACCAAACTACCGCAAAGTCTACATATCAAACATAAAATTTCAGTTTTCCTTGTAATATAATTGTATTGTACCTTTAAAAATAATCTTCAATGTTCATCTTCATCATGTTAATCATATTCATTCATAGTGATAGAGAATTTAAAAATTTATTTTATATATAAATCCACGGAAGAATGTGAGCATGCCAATAAAACGTGTTTATAAAAATAAAAAGGATAGAAAGAACACACATTATTCGTTACTGAAATGAACATTCCCAGCAAACCCATACCTTTCGGAACACGATCGGACCGCAGCCGGCAGTGTCGGTTAAGTGTCGGCATGGGCACAGTGATTTCGGTGAAGTGTCGGCAGCATGTCGGACACTGAAACATAAGAATCTGCATTTCGACTGCCGGTTACCGTAATCGGCCCCCTTATGTTTATATATCGGCAAGCGACTTACACCGGCAAGTGACGAAGGACCGATATGTGATTTCTGATAGTGGCCCGATTAGATTTCCCAACATCGATCCGAATTTGGAATTTTTAGTCTTAGCCGACATTTTTTTTTTCTTTTTCTTAATTTAGTTTGAGTTTGGATAAGATACGTATATTTCATGTATTTCATATAAAATTCCAACAGTGATAACCAAAAAAAAAAAAAAAAAAAAAAAAAAAAAGTCAAAAATAGCCTATATTTATTTATTTTAAAAATGTTGTTATTGAATTCATTTTAAAATGGACTTAAAATTATTTGAATCATCAAAAGAGTTTTTTTAAATCGCTCCTTAAAATTATTATTTATTATAAACGTAATCGTAGAAAAAAAAACCTTCATAAATTAATTGGACTTATTTTCCAGCTATTATATTCATTTTAAAAGCAATAGCTATGTTTCTTATTTTATTTAAAAATCAAATTATTAAAAAAGTGTTTAAAATTATTTTACAAGCTATATATAAAAAAAAAATACTCAACTATTCAGCATTAAAATTTAAAAGAAAGATTCAAAAATCTCCCACTATTACTACTAAAAAAAAAAAAAGAAAAAAAGATAAATTAATATTTCTAATAAATAAAGACAATATTTATTATTAATATTTCTATTTTATTTGATGATTAAAAAATGTTGATAAGTAAAAGAATCAGTATTGCTACATAATCAAACTCTAAAAATATATTCTACATTGAATTATCAAATTACAAAAAACGAACTCTTATTCTGATTAAAAGTAATTAATTACCAACTTATTTTTTTTATTAAAATTAATTTTTCTATGTTACAAATATATATTTCTTGAATTAACACATTTAATTACATTATAATTCCTAAAGAGAAAATTGTTTAAGAGAAACCTCTGGAACTTACTTATTTTATTTAATAAGCATTTTTAAATTTATAAGGAAGATTCAGAAATATCCCTCATTTAAAGTTATCTTCCAAAAGAAAAAAAAATATGTGAATTATTTTATTTTATTTTAAATTAAAACTATTCATAAGTAACAAATTAATATTGCAACATAATCATTAAATATATGTTGTATTTTAAATCATCAGAACTACATAAATGAATTCTTATTCTAATTAAAAGTTATTAATTACCAACTTTTTATTTATTGAAATAAATTTTTTCATGTTAAAGTATATATTTTATAAATTAACGCAACGCATGTAATTACATTATAAATTCTAAAAGGAAAATTTGATTAACTGAACAAAATTCCTAAAAAAATTTTTTAATAGTTAATTATACCTATGTCTTAATTATTCTTAAATTTATTCTTACATTTGTTTACTTCGACGAATTCGCTAAGAAATTTATTTCATTCATTTAAATATTAAATTAACTTTTAAATACACGTGCGTAAGACAATTATAAATAAATATATAAAAAATAAAATAAAAACACTTAAAAATTCTAATTTTCCCATCTACCACTTACCTTCAACGACAACCATTACTTATCGATATGTCTTTCCCTTATTACCTCATATAATCCTCCCCTAATCAAGTCTCCGTGGTTAAGTGGTTAAGGTGTCTACTTCCTGTCCTTGGATACGTCGGATCAAACCCCGCCTCTTCCAGCACAGAAACACGTTCCTTTCGAACATACATTCCACGATGGTTCATAGATGGCGCCATCAAAACAGATTTTTTTCAATTTATGCTGGTGTCGGGCAGTGGCCGGGATTCATATGGATAGCTATCGACGTGCTGTCGGCATAGATTTTTGCCGATACCGGACCGGCTGCGTGCCTCATGAATCGGGCCGCATTCGCGAAGCGTATAAAAAAAGTTACGGAACCGGTATCGTGCCAATACCACCGGTAGTGGCAAGCGGCTGTCGGCCGACTGCTTACAGATATCTCTGTGTTTGCTGAGTTAGGTTACATAGTGTTTGAGAAAATCGCATTTTTCCGTTACACACAAATTTCGATTTGCGGGCGTTCAGCAAATGAGTTCAGGAGCGCTGAAGGTACCTATCGTCGCAGAAGTATAAAAGGATTGTTGATAATGATTTTGTTGATAATGAACTTTGTCCGTAATTAGCCGAGATATTAACATTTAAAGACACGAACGGTGTGGACATACATAAGGACATGGGCGGCGTACTCTATGCGCCATCGGCTTTTAGCCTAGATAACAACTTTTAATGATATATATGTGTAATGCAATGCCCAGTTACTAAATGATATATTTATTGTACGGAACCCTCTGTACGCGAGTATTAATCGCACTTGACCGGTTGCTTAAATTTTAACTGTTTTTAAATAGCCTCGAATTTTATCAATTTTACAATACATTTCTTAGTATATAATTAATACAGTATATTATGTTATAATGTGATCTAGAATCGAAGAGTAAAATAAATTACCAGTTTCGATATAATACACATAAAAAATACTGTTAAAAATTTTAGGATTCTTTACATTTTAAGACTCAAGATACCGGATTTTTTTAGAATTCAGAGTGATACCACACTTCGAAGAAAAATATCGCCCTTAGAAAAAGTAAACAGAAAATGGGTTCTAATGACGCAATAAATAAGACAAATATTACTATTCTGGATTTTAAAAAGGTCGCCTAATGGGAACAATGATATACATATAATTACGATGATTGCCTTCGCTGAGACCACAGTTGATATGTGTACGTGAAAAGTGTATTCTTATCAGGTGTGTTCGAATAACTGAATTAAACGCAGGTAAATTGCCAAAAGCTTGACGGGACACACAGAAATTGTCGGGGGCCAGTTGTCGACCACGGGCTACGTGTTGAAATGCCTGATCAAGTGTATTTGAAGACATTTTAATTAGTTGATTAAATTTTATATAAATATAACAATTAACTTATTTTATCAATTAGCAGAATAATTTATATAAGGTTACGTGGGGCAACTAAGCCATGATTTTACAATGTGACTATGGAGATTCTTGCTATTCAGCTTCCAAAAGTTAAAGTTAATTTGAATTAAAGTCTGAACCTTTGTAAATGTGTTCAGTTAGGTTCGCTCTATCAAACAGAAATTTTTTAAATTACATTTTAGTATCTGATATATATATATATATATATATATATATATATATATATATATATACATACAGTGTGTCCACGTATAACCAGACCGACCCTTATTCTCGTAACCGTTGGTCCTAGATGCACACTTCCAATTACAAAATTGGTTTAAATAAGGTAAAGAATTATTTTTAAAGCGATTTGGGTCTAGAAAAACATTTATTAATAAATTACGAAATTTAAATTTTTATACGGTCCCCCGGCCCTATAAGTGATATTTTATAAAAATTTCTGTGACTAACAAATAAGACAAAAAAAGTCCCATACATCTAATATTAAAATTGACCGAGTTATGAAACTTTGAAATGAAAGATTTATACCACTTTTTTGCATATCTAAACAGATGATTTCGACCATGCTTTCAGGGGTCGTGTAGAAAGTACTTAAACTTATTTCAAGGAATCTGCGCTTTGAAAGAAATCGTACAAATATTACGATTAACTTTTATTAGTTAATTTTCAGATTAGTTAAAATAACGGTATTTTAACATATGTTTTATTTTGTAAGGATTTGAGGCTATGATTTCTTTTAACTAAAAATGTGTTATTTTCATAAGGTTTTATTTAACTTGCAACGATCGTCTTTCTAGTTTAAAAATTGTACTCCAACATTAACTTATTTTCAAATATCCGATTGAAGTTAAATTTTACATACTGACTTAAATCCGATGATAATGCAATATTATAATGATTTTCGACTCTTACCATTTTATACATACTTATATTAGAGAATAACACAAAAAAATTCGATAGATTACCGTCAAGAAGTTTAAAAAAGAGTTTTAGATTAGATAACATAAACCTGCGATTGTTGTGTTTTTAACTTTTTTAATTACATTTAATGTATTTTTTAACTTTGAATAAAAAAAAAAAAAAAATTCACTTTTAATCATCATGTCAAGATTTTTCGCAAATCGTAAATTTCAAGGTTAAAAAATAGCGAAAAATCTGATACTATAAAATATATGTAAGACATTTTTATTCAGTTTAATTTTATTTAATTCAATAATTTATTAGATTTTTTGGCATATACTGGGTTTCTTACAACTAAAAAGCTCGGGGATCCGATGAGGTTGGGAGAGGAGAGGGGATCAATTTTAACTTTTACCTTTTTAACTTTGAAATTTGCAATTTGAGAAAATTCCTGACGTGATGGTTTAAAATGAAGGTCATTTTCAGATTCAGCGCTAAAAAATACATAAGAATCAATTTTCAAAAGCTAAAAAACATGCCACAACCCAAAATTTGAAAAACAATGTAATCTAACACCATTTTAAAATATGTATCATTTTTTAAAGAAGTGAGGCTGTTGTTTTTCATCCTTTTATTTAACATAAAATCTGTTATTTTTATCCTCTTATAATGTTCAGTACAAATTGTACATTTTGCAGTAATATGTGAGAATGATTAAATATTTTTAATTTATATTGCAATGCTAATTTTACTCTCAACGATTTCTTTAATGTATCTGCCGAAATTATATTTCTACTAAATTTGTCAATGACCCCTAATTTGCAGCAAAAAGTATATTCCAACTTAAAACAGCTATTACTCGGTCAATTTTAATCGTAGAATAACCGGATTTTTTTTTGCCTTACTTACCAGTTTAAAAAGGAAATTTTACTAAATATAACTTATAGGACCGGGGGACCGTATAAAAATTTAGATTCTGTAATTCTTCACTAAATTGTTTTTCGTTTTATATATATGTATTTCATATTTCATATTTTCTATTCATAGTCCAGTTGCCCCAATTTTATGAGCCAACTGGACCAGGTAGGTCTGTTGTCCACACACGTTTGTATTTTTTTTAATATTATATCAGGTCCTGTTTGAAAAAGTGTAAATAACTTATTTTTATTATTTTTTTTTAACCTGACAGATCATGTAAATTATATATGAACTAAAGAGCCTTGTAAAGGAAACCTTTACTATCAAGGTATCTAAAAAAGCACCAAATCTGAAATTAATAAATTTATTTATGCAAAAAACTGAAGAATTAAGTAAGTACTTATTTTTGTATAGGTAATCAATACAAAAACCGTTAACGGGTTAAAAGTTTGTGACGCAGTATTTTATCTTATGCTCTAAGAATTTTAAATATGAAACTTGAAAATTATGATATCAAATTTTGATTGACGCTATGCTATTTCTTAAAAAAATATATTTGTATTATTTATTTCATCATTTTATTTTTGTTCTATTTATAATCGGATGTGCAAAAGTTATGTTCAACATGACAAGCTGTATAAACTTTATTTGCTGTTGCTTTATGCCCTACGTCTCTTATAAATTCAAAATACGAGTTTTAAAAGATGTGATATAAAATTTAAGTGACGCCTTGATGTGGTTTTAAAAGCTTTGTTTTAAAATTCAATTTAAATTGTTTTTGATTTGGTTAAAATATATTTTCATATCTACACAATACTTTTAATTTTACAATTCACTGTTAAATATATCACTTTCATACTGAGCTATTTCAATAAATGGATTTATCTTTTGAGTCACGATATTCTAAATTGTAAATGAGATTTATGTAACTGGTTTCTTTGCGTCAAACTTTCAATATGCATACATTTCTCTTAGTTTGGATACAATGACGCAAAGAAACCATTAGGGTGATTATTAAGTTAATTATAACATATGGAATCAGTTGCATTGAGATCCGAATGGTAGTTCCTGAGTTATAGAAACGGGAAACATAGGGCCTCAGAGTGGGCTATGTCCGCTAGTTTCTATCATAATAATATCTGCCATGTGGACTAATTGCGATATCTAATAAAATATTGTTTCACTTCTTCATCCCGCAAATATAACAAATAGAAAACGTGTCTTTATAAAACCACTGAAATATGTTTTTAGTTCCCCCCCCCCCCAAAAAAAAAAAAAATCATGTTTTTTATATCCGCAACCTAAATAGCAGGCAAAGCCCGCTAATTCTTATCATAATATATATTTTTAATAATTTTAGATAGCCTATAATAAAAAATTGGGCTTAAAATAATAATTAGTGAAGAAACGCTAAGGTTATTTAAGTAGGAATTAAAACTTTGAAAACTAGACGTCTCTATACCCCCTATGAGCTACGCTCACCATTTCCCGTTCACACCCACAAAGTCCGTTAATTTGATCTGCTTTAAAAAGATTACGGAAGATTGAATTATAATTAAAAAATAGTGGCGATCTCACTGTAAACGGGTTTCCCTTTTACTGAGGGATTTCAAGGCCGAATCTGTTGCTTAGTTGCTGTTTTAGTGCTTGAATAAATAAGATTAGTCAAACATTTGCAAATTAGCAAATATAAAATGAACTAAGTCAACAGAGTCTTTCCTTTATGGCATTTTCTTAGAACGCTACAAGAAAATGATTTTAAATGTAACGTTTTAAATCTGACATAATTTTCACCAAACTTTTCTTTCTCTTTGTAACATTTACTTTAAAATATTTTTATTGTTAGAAAGATAAATTATTATTTGCGCTGCCTTAGAATTGGCAACTATAGTTTAAAATATCATCTGGAAATTTGAAATAAATCTCTCATGTAAATATATTTTTTAATTTAATCTGTTTGGCAATATTGTTATTTGGCCACTTTGGTCAATATGACGTGATTTCCTCCATTTACGATTTTTAACGCATATAAATGAATTTATTATTTTAAAATTTTCTTTCTCTTTTTATATTCACGTGTAAATATAATTGTTATGACGTAATTTTTAATATTTTCCTTCTTTTAATAAGTAATCATTTAATTTTAATTTTAAAGGTATTGAAAATCGAAATTTAAATTAAGAAATATGTTTACATGAAGGATTTTTTTTTTTTAAACTGTTTGGCAATGTTATTATTTGGATATTTGAAATAGGTTGTCATTTCCTCCATTTACTTCTTTTAACACATATTAAATAATTTATGTATTAATAAAGGAATAATGTTTAAATTAGAAGTTAAAAAGGAAATGGATATTTTAGAACTTAGACTGTGGCAGAGTTGCCCACTTCTTTCACCGAAATTGTACTCTGTGGGCACTTCATTTGTATGCAAATTGCCGAACATTTCCTTTCGCCCTCTAAGTAATAAAAATGTGAAAGTACTCTGTAGAATCTTAGAAAGTACTCTGTTTGTACTTTGCGAATTTTTGTTAATTAGTGTTGCACGTGGTTATTTGTTATAAAATGTAAAGTCTCCACTAGTTACGGCGGGCAACAGCAACGCATATCGCGAAGCTAGGAACATCAGTTAACGTGCTCACGAACGAGCATTTGAGTTCTTTCCTTGTTCAGATTTAGTTGACAGTCGTCATTTGTTAAACTTGTGGATATCGAAGTCACCCTGATTGAGCATCGTCAGTGGTAATGTTTGCAATTTGATTACTTCAATTAAAACTTACTCCGTTAGATTAAAACATATTCTTTAGATTTAATGATATTATTGCAGCACATGTGTATATATACATTTATTTATTAGCCCCCGAGATGCTATTTCTTTCGGCCAGCAATTAAAATGTAATCTCTAAAAAAATAACGTTACGTTATATAAGCCAGTCGTAAAACAAATCAGATGTATCATTGTCCGGTTAAATACGGATAATCACTCCTACAATTTTCTAAACTTCTAAGCATCGCACATTTTCAACTTTTATACCGTCTTATTGGGAAAAAAGTACTTTTAAATGCAATTTGTTTGAAAACTGCATTTCAATTTATTTTTGAGACATTATTTTTTTTTTGTAGTTTTTAGCGCCATTTGTTTAATGTTGGCAACTGAAGTACTCCATTTCTGTAGAAAATAAAGGAAAAATAGTTAGTTGGAAAATAGTAATTATACATTTTTGTTGCCATTTTCCCATAACAACTGAAAAAAAGATGTAATTAAAGTACGTGCTGTTTTGAAAAAATATAAATGAATTATTTCTGATAAAACATTCAGCTATTTTAAACTATATTTAAAGTACCTGTATTAATGTTACAAACAAATGAAGGCATATGAATCATTAGATAACCGTTTTTTGTCGAGTTTCTTGATTGATGACATTACTCTTTGCTGGATTTATTTTATTATTCAGCAATAGTGACGTCGTATGCATACTTTACTGTAGATGTTGTTTAAGATTGGATCATAAATGTGGAACTCTTCCGCAAATGCGAATGACGTCATTTTACTATATAAAATAAAAGCGTATGTTTAAGTCTTAAAACTGAAATATGTTTTGTAATATCTATATTTATATACATATATTTTTTTTCATCGGGGGCAACACTAAATTCTGTAAAAGTATTATTCCTGTTTTCTAGTTTATTTATTTACAGAGAGAGAGTTTTAGTAGTAAAATTTACTATAAATTTTGAAATTATATAGATAGAACAAAAACTTCTATTGACGTATTCAATTCTAATTTCACTTTTCTAAATTACTCTAGTATATGAAAAAGTTATTTTAATTGTGAACATAAAATCCCGAGATTTAAAAGAGTCATGCTGTAAAATATACGAAATTATACGTAACTTAACGAAATTAAACGTATATACGATATTTTGATAATGTATACAGTTTAATAGAGAAGTGTAATTATATTATTGGGTGGTTCGGAAAGTCGTGTCCGTTTGGGAAAATCAATTCCAACCGGAAAATTTTGCCCGGTAATCAATAGACATTAGCTATCGTAATCAATGTCTAATAATTAAATGATCGAATTTTCCGGTACGAATTGATTTTAACCAAACGGACAAGACTTTCCGAACGACCCAATATGTTCCAGTAATCTGAGAAGGGGAGGCATCGAGGTCGGACACAGAGAATGCGATGACCCTTTGTACATCGACGGAGTATACTAGTGAATAATATACATATGAAAGACATAGGGGTGCAATGGCCAGGGATCTTGTAAAATCACGCCCTGAAGTTTGCACATCACTTTCTCTTGTGTATATAATAGGATAAATTGTCATTTGTTTCTGGACGGATGTGTTTCTGGATTGACAGTGCACCAGACTTTAAAACTTTCGGTGTGAGTTGGATTCTTGACCAAACTATTGCTTCCGGACAAAATAATGCTTAAATGCTTCGAACAAAAAATGTGTATAATTATTTAAATTCAGTCAAAAATACGTAAATAATTTATGTATTATTAAATTTTATTTTAAACGTATCCATTATCTTAAAAATTAAAAATAAATACATTTTAAAATATTACTATATATATTTTGAATCATCACTCTTTTTAACTCTCGGGATCTTTTGTTCACAATTAGAATAACTTTTTATATACTGGAGTGAAATTTAGAAAAGGGAAATTAGAATTGAATACGCCAATAGAAGTTTTTGTTCTATTGATATAATTTCAAAATTCAAAAGTCATAATAAATTTCACTATTAGAACTCTCTTTCTGCCAATCAATCAATAAATAGATAAATAAATACATGTATATACACATATCGCTCTCCCGCAACAAAAGTGACACATCTCGCAAAAATTCATTTTGCGTTTTATTCTTCTAATAGGCCTGCCATAGGTATTTTGCTATATTAAAATTTTCATAGGTGTAGTTATCCGGAAAACCGCTTTATTACGTTTTATGTCCATTCGTGACCACAGAAGGGGATGGGGGAAGAATTGTGTGCGGAGGTAAAATTACTCAACCCTCCAAACCTTATCTACGTCTTAGGGGTTTTATGCTTTTATGCACGTTTTTACTGCAACGCGCAGAACTAAGGGCTGTAATTTCATGTTACAGTAAAAACATGCCAATCTTCTTTTGCCTCTCCTGTGAAATTTACTTTTGACCAGATGTGTCACTTTTCTTGCGGTTGAGCGACATACTCGTACACACATACACAATATAGCCACGCAAACACACATATGTATATATACAGAAAAGCATGTCATGTTTATACCTGTCTAAAATTAAATAATGTTTATATTTTTAGTTGTGGTTCAAAATTAATTGATCATTATTTTGTCTGGTGATAGTTTCATCGGGAATCAAACTCATACCGGTAAAAAAGTTTTAAGTTCTTATGCTTGACGCTCTCCCAACCGAACAGCACGACCTGTTAGAAAAGATGACAAAATATCCGATTATATACGTAATAGTAAAAACTGTGCAAATATTGGGGGTTGTTTTTTCAAGACCCCCTTGGACATCGCACTTCACGGATTTCATACGTTTATATATTGTATATACTCTATCGACACACAACGGGTCAACACATTCTCTGTTTCTGATCTCGGGTTCTCCCTTAATGAGAACTCTTTAAGGATTTAGAATTTGTTGTAATATAGATATTCAAAGATGTTTAATTCCTGCACCTTCAAATCTTAGTTTAGTAATGCGATATGTTGAATTAGTTAAAAATTACCTAAGTCACTGTCACTGAAATTTACCTTCTTTTGTGTAAATAAACTGTTTTATAGTTATCAGTTTATAATTTAGTCTGTTTTCCCATTTGAAGCATGGACGGATTTCAAAATCTGTCCACAAGTGCATTTAATGCTCGAATTATGCTCATTATAATTTTTTTATACTTAAGATATATCTTTTTACACCTTTGTATAATTTAAGAGTTCGTGGTGCAATGAAAAATGAGTGTATCCTTCATTTAGTTAGCTTTTTAATTATTCAGATACATCTAATAAAGATTGATTTTCCTTTAGAGAATACATTAATAATTGAACTTTAAGTATACATTTAGACAGTTAAAAAGATTTAAAATCTGAGAACAAATAAATATGTTGAAACAAATTCGAAAATACTTGAAAAAATATCTAAAATATGAATCATAATGGCTTTAAAAAATATTTGTTTCTTCTTCATTACTCTTATCTAAAATTAAAAATCCCTGCCGGCCCGGCCTACAGGCGGAGGTAGATTTTGAAGTTAAGTATACTAATTTCACTAGCAAAATCTAAATCACGATTAGAGATTTATCCACTTTAACAATTTTATCTGGTCGCTTTTGACGAGTTTTTATTTCATTTTTATTAAGAAGTTACATGTTTTTTTTCGGTTTTCACAGAACACCTCCCTATTTCCATCCCCTTGGTCCGATTTTGCCCATTAACGGTCTTGACCGAGATTTTATGCCCCTTGATTTTATCACAATCATGTTAAGGAGGTATTCAAAAAAGTACTTTTCCATGCTCAACAACTCGAAATTTTCTGGCACATTTTCAGGTTCATTTTTAATAGAAAAAATATGAAACTTGCTGACGTGATTTTTGAAGAGATTTATAACCGACCTGTGTTTTTATTTTTCGTTTAATTAATTAAAACTTGACTTATGAACATGTATTTTCTCAGTAGATCAATATTTTTCGTTTCTAACACAATCCGCTTCGGGAAATTCGGTTCAAAATGCCCACTTTGACATCATTTTTTGAAATATATTCTGCCTCTATCAAAAAATCGATCATTACCGTACATTATATAGTTTCTGAATGAGAGACCAATTGGATGCGTTTGAGAGCAAAAATGAATTTAAAAATGAGTAAGAAAATAAGCAGTTTGGATTTGAATACACCCTTAATAAGATGATTTTTTTTTTCAACCGCTATGTATTTTTAATTTGTTTTTGCTGTAATAATTGGTCCTATCAAAAACTTGTCTATATAAATGTTGTAGACAATATTAAGAAGATATATGATAAATTCATGGTGATTTTATATCTTGTGAATTGACGAAGTTATGGATTTTTTTCTTCTTCAACCCCCTCCCCTCTTTTTGTTTTCGTTTTTATTTACTTTTTTGCGTTACGAATTGGTCCTATCAAAATTTTGTCAATATAGAAGTTGTAGATAATATTAAAGAGATTTATAATGAAATTAATTGGATTTGATATCTTAAGAATTGACGAAGTTATGATTTTTTTTCTCCCCAAAACTCTATTTTTTGCGCCCCTTGAGCCCATTTTTAAGTTGATCAAAAATCTGAGATACATAAATGTTTGGCCCTATTTTTAGAAGTAATACCCCTCCCTATTTCCACCCCCTTGGTCCGATTTTGCCAATTAACGAACTTGACCACCGAGATTTTATGCCCCTTGATTTTATGTATCGGTTTGGAAGAGATTTGTGCAGAATTGTGGAAGTTATCGTGTCCAGAAGAAAATGATTATATATATATATATATATATATATATAGTTCATAGATAGATAGATAGATAGATAGATAGATAGATAAAGTTTTTTACTGCGGGTGGTTTTGGGTTCTAGGGGTCATGATCGGTGTAGATCTGCAAAAATTTTTCAGAAATTCCAACATAGGGGAGAATGTAATAGCTAGTATTTCATACGAAATCTGCCTAAAAATCTAATGCTTTGGACTCAGAAAATTTTTAATAAAATAATATTTTTCCTTAATTGCTGTATTTAATTCGTAATGCTTTTCTTAAAATATTTTCCTATTCAAAACAGTCTTTTTTAAAATTCTAGAAATAGGATTCATTAGTTAGGAAAACTTGTATTGCAAAAGTAAACGAACAAAGTTTATGTTTATGCGAAATCCCCTAAGTTTTTATAACCTCATTTGAAGAAAACGCGTTGAGAAAAATAATGCGGTTTTAAAACTTTCGATTGTAGAATTTTGATCTTTGCCGATAGTAGAAGCTTGACAGGGAAGGCAATTTTGGTAATTGTATATTTATTCTACAAGAATTTATTGAACTCAAACTGCGTAAAATTTAATACATTTTATCGAAGAATTATAATAGTATTTTAAAATAAATAAATTATTAAATATATTTATTGGTTTTCAATAGTCTTTTTAAAATTATTTTTTGTTTATAACTATAATTTATGGGCGATGTTAAATGTTTTTCACTGTGACAAATAAATTTAGAATATCATTTTTATTTCTTTAACAGAAGAAGCTATGAAAACGTAAAAGGGTTAAAGCCTATAATCTTATAAAAGTGGCTGCTACAACATTTATGCAAATTTTGAAGTACATCATAGATAATTTATTAACTACTAATATGCATTATTACTAATATGCAGTACTAATATGCATATTTTTCTGTCTCTTCTACGTTCGAATTCATTAATCGTATTAATGATTTTAATCTTCCTAATAATGCAATTTTGGCAAGTTTTGACATTGTGTCATTGTTTCCATCCATCGATGTGGAAGAAGTTATTCTTTCCATAGGCTTATCCATTGATGAGTTACCTCATTTAAGTGATAATATGAAATTTTCAATTAAGTCGGGCTTAAACTTAATTAAGGAAAGTAATGTATTTATTTTTAAAGATAAATATTTTAAACAGCAGAAAGGAGCTCCTATGGGTTCACCTATATCTAGTATTCTGGCAGCATTCAAATTGCGTCCTTTAGAAGAACTCATTTTTAAAAAGCATTTTCCTATAAATTCTTTATGGTTACGATATGTCGATGACATTTTTATTATCTGGGAAGATGGGAAACAATCCTTTGAGAACTTTTTTGACGAAATTAACCAACTTGATAACAATATTAAGTTCACGATGGAGTTAGAAAACAATAACTCGCTTCCTTTTCTTAATGTTCTCCTTATTAACGAAAACAATAGTTTAAAACGGAAAATTTTCCGGAAATCTATGAAATTAAACAATGTTATACCTGTCACTGCAGCTGCCCCATGGAATTATAAGATTGCAGCATTTAGGTCATTCATCCAGCGTGCATTACTTGTTTGTTCCGAAGAATTTTTGGATGATGAAATCAATTTCATCGTTAATATTGGATTATGTCATGGTTTTAATTCAAGCCTTATCTATAAATTGGTTGTTAAATACAAAGTTTCCGTTAATCCCCCCTCCCCCAAATTAAATCAAGTTTACCGAAAGGTTCCATATATTCCCATCTTATTTGAAAAGTTAAAAAAGTCTTTCATGAAATACAACATTCAACTTGTTGCCTCTAATTCTATGACATTGTTTAATCTTATGAGTAAAAAAATAGATCCAATTCCTTTTTCATCTTTATCTGGGGTGTATGAAATTCCCTTTAAATTTACAGATGGGACCACCTCTTCCTATATTGGTATGACTAAACGTCGATTTTTCGAAAGATTGTAAGAACATAAAAATGATTTGAAGTTTCGTAAATTTTCTACAGCACTCTCAAGAAGCTACCATAAAGGACTCATTTCATTTATAGACTTTGACCATGCTAAAGTTATTTCCAAGCACGTTATTCCGCGCTATTATTATCGCGAATATTATATATACGCGAATAATGCTATTATTCGTGAATCTTTAGAAATTCGTCTAAGAAACCATGAAGTGTGTAATGATAATGTTTCCTTTCACATCCCAGAAATATGGCTTTCTATTTTGAAATCTCAATGAAAATTCCACATTTTCAGCATTTCTTTCATCGTTAGTATCTTTGGTTAAAAGATGGCACCACTGAACTGTTTATTTGGGAGTAAGAGGTTTCCGTTAGACTGATTTGTATTTTGAATTATTTTCAAAATGTAGCTTTGTTGTCGATTTATATTTTAGAAAATTTTTCTCCTGATGAAGGTTTTAAAGATTAAACCGAAACGTAGAGTTTTATGTTAAACTTGTGAATAAATTGTACGTTGGATAGCAACACTTATTTGTTTTGTACTAATATGCAATCAAATATATTTTACAATACTATATAAATACAGTGAAACTCGTTTAAGATACGAATCAAGGGACCGAGAGCATTTCGCATCTTAAGCGGGATCGTATCTTATCCGGATTTCATAGATTCTTGAGTAATAATGCATATAAAGCCAGTGCACATTGTTATTAACGTATTTTAGACATTTATAACTCTCATTTTACCCATTTCTAACGATTTTTAGATCTAGGAAATTTGAGTTTTAGATTTTGAAATGAAGAATGGCTTTCTTTTTCTCCAAAACTTTATTGAATCACTGTTTGTACAATAACAAAATTTAAATGCCTTTATGCAATACTCTCTGCCAAATTTAAAAAAGACAATAAAACGAAATTTTTGTTAATCTTTGGAAAACAAAAACTAAAATACACTACATACTTAAAAAGGAAAAATAATAGATTTTCATAATTTATTTTTAGAAAGACAAACTAAATCTATGCTAGGAACAATAATTATTTGATACATTATCAAATTAAAGTACGTGAAGTAGTTTTAGTTTGTTGAAAAAATGTCGTTTACCTTGGTTTGGTGCAACGTAGGGCAGGATTTTATCATGAAGCTTTCTACCTTGTTGATGTGGTAGAAAAAAAATCTTCGACGGAGGGACCAGCATCCATCGAAGAGGCGTACCGTAAAGTAAGCTGAACGAGCTCATTACAGATGCGAATGATGGTATGGCTGGTACATCCGTTTCTTCATCTGCATCGTCTTCTGCTTCTCCTGAAAGCCTAGCTTCATCCGAACTTTTCACGTTTGTGATTATATCTGCGATAGAACGAACTTGTTACAACCTGATCGTCAATTTTGACAAATGAGTCTCAATCTTTGCATTCTTCTTGATGCTGTCCCTCTTCTGCGATGCCAACGTTTTGCTACGTCAAAGACTTTACAGAATCAGTTCTCAGTGACGGTTGATGTTACGTCTTCCCAGGACACACTCAGGAAATGCATGGGGTCCAAGAGGTTAATACGCTTACAGGTTATGCAGGACAGTTTCTTTACGCGATGATCTATTTGTTGTAGATGACGTACAACGACACGACTTTTGTATTTCATTTTGAGAACACGAATTGTGCCTTAATCCAAGGATTGAACCACGCTAGTTGCATTGTGTGGTAAAAAGACTAGTTCGATGTTTTGTAAGCTGGGGATATCCTTGGATTGGGTGATACTGTTGTCGGCGAGACACAATACTTTCCTGGACTCTTTTTCCATTCGTTCATCGAACTTGCGGATCCACTTGACGAATATATCGCTTGTCATCCATGCTTCGGCTTGACTTTCATAATCGCAGGGAAGATTTCTAGCGTTTTTAAAACAGCGAGGATTCCGCGACTCGCCGATGACGAGGGGTTTTAATTTATCTGTCCCGCTCATATTTGATCGAACGAGAACAGTGATAAGTTCTTTGCTCAGTTTGCCTCCATTAAATTTCTCACCTTTAAACGCCATTTTTTTTTATCAGGCATTAATTTTAAAAAATGGCCCATCTCGCCGACATTGTAAATATTGCATCTTGAGTAATTTTTCAACAGCGGCCGCGAGCACGTTATTTTTCCAACAACTGACATCATCTACCTTTACAGCTGTACACTCTTCGCACATGTTCCTATTAAACTAAGCCGTATCTTTGTCTGAAGCAGTGTGGCCAACTGTTGCTAGGCGTGAAATCCACTCCAAGACGTGTAGCAATTTCGCAGGCCAATGATCCATTAGTTGGGATGTTCGTCGATCGGGTTTGGGTGAACACTCAAATGAAATCTTCTCCAATTCTTCGAAATTTGCCACCTTAATTTTCTTTCTGCCAGACCCTCCAGCTGATACACTGTTTTCCAGTTTCTGTCTATTTTTTAACAGAGCTCGAAGTGTTGACTCGTATATTCCCACAGATTTGGCAAAGACAGTCTTGTTTATCACATTTTCGGCGTAGTTATTTCCTTCAGACATTTAATTTTTCACTCAAAGAAAGTGCTTTTCTCTTTACTTTAAATATTACATAAGCACCATTTCGTATATTAAGCGGATTTTTTGGCATCAAGGGACAAATTTTCTTCGTATATTAAGCGGGATCGTATCTTATGCGTACGTATATTAAGCGGGTAATTTTACACAGGTGTAATAGGCTGTTTTCAAGGGACCGAAAATATTTCGTATCTTAAGCGGGATCGTATCTTAAGCGGGCGTATCTTAAACGAGTTTCACTGTATTATATAACAGGAATTAAGAAACAATTTATATGAATGGATACTACTTTAAAATTATTTATTTATTGATGCTACAGTAAAATTATTTATTTATAGATGCTACAGAACTATAATTTATTTATTGATATTACAAAAATATAATTATGGAAAAGTTTATATAAAAAATATAAAATAGCTATATAGAAATATGATATGATAAACTTTTTTTTTACTTTGGAAACGAAAGTGCTTTTCTAAGTATAAGCTAACTGAGATAACAAAATCATTTTAAAATTTTATAAAAATGTTTTACTAAAGTCCGTGTACCTCTAACATAAACAGACATCAAAATTGAAATATCACTTATTTTTGTTCATCGTGGAATAAATAAATAAAATGTGAAAATCAGTAAAAACATAGCCATGTTTGACTACCAAAAATTATCTATTTAATAAAATTGTAGTTAACGTAATTATTTTATAATATTGAATATTTATTATATACAATAAAATAGTATTGTAAAACAATTTAAAAGAGACTTTTAGGTTTACATTAGAAATGAACTACTTTTGTATTCCTATGGAACGCAATCCTTACACAAATTTGTATAATAAAAATTTACAGACTCAATTTAGGGAAACAGGTATTACCTATACACATCATAAAATCTAATATTAACTTATGGGGAAATTTCTGTAGAAAAATATTTTATTACCAAATACAGGGTGATTCAAAAGTTTCTACGTGGTTTTAAAAGTTAATATTTTTTGTTTATAACTTACGTTTTCGCTAAATACCATTAGTCCAAGAGCTGTTAAACATTTTAGGGAAGGTATTTTAGGCACCCTGAAAATTTGTGCAAAACTTCTTTTGTAATGCCTGAATACAAAATCGAATGTCTGGCTGAAGGATCGTGGCACATAGCCCACCCGTGAATTTTTTAATTTCCAAAATTTTTGTTGCAAAAAAATATCCTTGAGGCATTTTGAAATTTTAATGCCTTCATATTTAAGATTTAATGAAATAAAAATATATAAAAGCCAGACACTTTAGTCGGCCCAAAAACTGTGCCAGACACGTGTCAAGTGCCATTTTTTGACCACCCAAAAAAGGTATTTGAGGCATGCTGAGATTGAGACAGAATAGTATTTATGCTTAGAAAAAAATATTTTGAAAATGACAGACACTTTAGTCGGCCCAAAAACTGTGCCAGACACGTGTCAAGTGCCATTTTTTGACTACCCAAAAAAGGTATTTCAGGCACGCTGAGATTGAGACAGAAAAATATTTATGCTTAGGAAAAAATATTTTGAAAATTACACACACTTTTGTTGGCACTTTCTACTTGCCAGACAATATAGAATGTTAAACGCGAGTGCCAGTAAAGCTGGACTTGCGGTGCCTTGCTGAAGATCCATTTACTGACTTACGATACAAAAACAGCGTAAACCGCATTGCATCTTAAGATGAATTTCAACTGGATGCGTGCGCAATCACAACAAATCTAACTGTGATAGGCTCTCTCACGACCACGTGACTCATAGCAAGCATGCAGTTGTGAAAATTCTCTTTAATAAAAAAATTTGTCTACTCTTTATACGGAACTAGTTTAAGAAAGTTAAGCATAAATAAATATAATTTTATAACTATGATTTTGTCATATAATTTTGTTATATGTAATGAAATTTAACGATCGTTTAATGAAGGTTAGTACAAAATTTAAACTGATTAAAATTGCTTTAAACTCAAAGTTAAGGTCCGATTCTGAGCACTGTCGCTTTGTATTCAATAGTGTTAATGTCGGAGACAACATGAGAAAAGTATTGTTGCCATAGAAACAACGACTTATTTAATTTTGAAATATATAATGAAATAGTTCTTAATCGGACAGTTACATTTAAAGTGCACTTAAATTTATCCAGCCGGTGAAACCGTCCGAAAATTAAATAACTTCAGCAATGCGCAACTTGTATATATTACATAAACTGATAGAAAATATAACAAAATATTTCATTGTTTAAGTTTAAATTCCTTAAGTACCGCGAATTCGAATAATAATTTAACAGGCAATTTTCAGATGCATTAAAATATTCGCGTTTGGTGAGGAAAAGTTTTACCCACCAAATCAGGTGCAAATTCATCTTTTAGCGCCAAATAATCGAAAATATTTTATTTTTATCTCACAGGCTATCAAAGCCTGAGACCTTATGTGCTCGCCGGTTCTGTATGTACGTACGTACGTATGTACGTAACGCGATAACTCTTGATAGAAACATCCCATTTGCTTCAAATTTTTTTTCTGGTTTCATTCTGATAAGGCGCTTCCTGATTAGTTTTGGGGGCTCATTGGTTAAGGATAAAGGGGAAAAAAGGGGTTAGTCCACCCCACCACCTTAATTCAAATAAATGGGTTTTTCATGAAGAATTATTCGATTTGCTCCGAATTTGGTAAACAGGTTTATTATGTTAAGGAACTTCCCTGATTAGTTTTGGGGGTTCATTGGTTAAGGATAAAGGGAGAAAAGGGGTGTTAGCCCACCCCCCTTAATTCAGATATTTGGGTTTTTCATGCATAATTATTCGATTTGCTCCGAATTTGGTATACCGGTTTATTATGTTAAGGAACTTCCCTGATTAGTTTTGGGGGTTCATTGGTTAAGGATAAAGGGGGAAAAGGGGTGTTAGTCCACCCCTCTTAATTCAGATAATGGGTTATTCATGCAGGATTATTCGATTTGCTCCAAATTTGGTATACCGGTTTATTATGTTAAGGAGCTTCCCTGATAAATTTGGGGGGTTCATTGGTTAAAGTTAAAGGGGGGGGAGGGGTGTTAGTCCACTCCACTTAATTTAGATTAACGTGTTTTTCATGCAGAAATATTAAATTTGCTCTGAATTTGGTATACCGGTTTATTATGTTAAGGAACTTCCCTGATTAGTTTTGGGGGTTCATTGGCACGCATCCAGTTAAAATTCATCTTAAGATGTAACGCGATTTACGCTTTGTTTGTATCGTAAGTCAGTAAATGGATCTTCAGCGAGGCACCGCAAGTCCAGCATTACTGACACTCGCGTTTAACATTCTATGTTGTCTGGCAAGTAGAAAGTGCCAGCAAAAGTGTCTGTCATTTTCAAAATATTTTTTTCTAAGCATAAATATTATTCTGTCTCAATCTCAGCGTGCCTCAAATACCTTTTTTGGGTAGTCAAAAAATGGCACTTGACACGTGTCTGGCACAGATTTTGGGCCGACTAAAGTGTCTGTCATTTTCAAAATATTTTTTTCTAAGCATAAATAATATTCTGTCTCAATCTCAGCGTGCCTCAAATACTTTTTTTGGGTAGTCAAAAAATGGCACTTGACACGTGTCTGGCACAGTGTTTGTGCCGACTAAAGTGTCTGTCATTTTCAAAATATTTTTTCGAAGCATAAATATTATTCTGTCTCAATCACAGCGTGCCTCAAATACCTTTTTGGGTAGTCAAAAAATGGCACTTGACACGTGTCTGGCACAGTTTTTGGGCCGCCTAAAGTGTCTGGCTTTTATGTTTTTTATTTCATTAAATACTAAATTTGAAGGTATTAAAATTTCAAGATGCCTCAAGGATATTTTTTTGCAACGAAAATTTTGGAAATTTAAACATTCCCGGGTGGGCTAAGTTCCACGATACTTTAGCCAGACATTCAGTTTTGGATTCAGACATTGAAAAAGAAGTGTTACACAAATTTTCATAGTGCCTCAAATACCTACCCTAAAATGTTCAACAGCTCTCCTACTACATGTAAATAACTTTCTTGCCGTTCATATCTAGAATCTAGACACTTTTTCCATGTGGATATGCACATATTAACAAAAATTGGTATATAGAATTTTGTTTCAAAACCTGCTTCTAATTATAGAGCGCCCAATATTTTACGACAAAAAAGAGAACGTGATTTACCTTGTGTAGTAATGCAAAACTTTCCTATTTTTGAGTATACTTTTCCTATTTAACAGCAAATTTCTGGCATTAAATAACGCTAATAAATCTAATAAGAAAATGTGGTATCAGTAAGTCGGAAAGTTTAACAGCTATGTTCCGCTAGATCAGTGGGCTGCAAAGCTGTAAAATATTGCTTAATATGACTGATTCAGTAGGAATTTTTTGTTTCAATATGCTCTGCAATATGTGTCTGGAATCGGAATGCTTGAACGTTGATTTAGAAAAAAAAGAAGATGTTTATATATTGCTCAGCTTTGCATGGCAAAACAAATCTAGAAATTAAAGCAAAAAAGAAAAAAAAAATATGCTGGCCAAAGTAAAGTCTTCGATGGCGATAAGTGATCGATTTCAATATGTATGTAGAGGAGAAGGTCCAAATACCGGCTAGGGTCCAAATACCTGCTACTAGGTGTTCTGGGAACTGAGCGCAGCGCAGCCTAGTGGTGATAGGCAGAGTTTGTAACTTTAATTGAGAGAAGAAAGTTACGAAATGTAAGTCGCTGAAGTCTGTCATTTAAAAATAGCAAATGCAAAAGTGTCGAATCTACGTAATCTGGCACATCAAAAGTTTTTCAAATATATGTTTCTCATTTTTTAAAAATATACTGATCGTATATTGACTTGATTTGTTGATTAAGTTATTTTCTAGACATATTTAGCTCTCAATTGCCACGCGCACAGTATTGGTATTTTATTATATGAATGAATAGTACCGGTTTTAACTTAAACATAGCAGTAATCCGAATACCGGCTACCTAGAGTGGTCTAAATACCGTCTAGCCGGTATTTGGACCTCTCTCGGTTACTCTGCTTGAAGGGGAGGAAAATAAATTAATTTAAATAGATCCATAATTAATAAATTAATTTAAATAGTTCAGAAATAGTCCCCGTCTAATTTCGCTACATGAAAAAATCAACCATGGCCCTAATTCTTCAGGACCGACACAGGTTACCGGATCTCTTTCCAAAAAAAAAGCTGTTGGACACTACAAAATTGCCTGTAATAAATGTGAAGAGAAAAAAAATGACGGAGTAAGCCAGGCGAAAGAGGCAGAAATTTGATTTTAACCCTCTCGCTGCGCAACCCGAGATTTCCTTGGGCATCCTAAAAGTAGCAAAATTTGCGCAACCCGAGATTTCCTCAGGGATGCATTTTTTCCGTCTAATTAACCCTCCTTGATTAGTCAAACCAATTATTTTATTATTGTAAATTATGCCTTATTTAATCGGAGCATTTTCCCGGTTAAATTAGAAAAAACTTTTGTTTTGAAAAACCAGTGACAAAAGAATAAAAATTCTTAAAAGACGCTCGTCGCGAAGGGGTTAAATACGCAATTTTTAAAGCTATTTTGATAAAACAATTACGCAGCAAGAGGGCTAAAAAAGTGATAAAGGAAAATTTCCAACAGAGGAAGATGATAAATTTGTGTCTTTTGCGTAGGTGCTTTCTCTGTGGACAAGAATGGAGGAGGGGATTCTGGGTTCAATATTAAGAATGCGATTATGTGGGCTGCTAGGGACTATACCGACGCAGAGATTGATATTATGCTTTTGATTTTTTCAGATAAAATAATTCTCATTTCAATCAGCAAGCTTTTTTTTGTGTTTTACACGTTAAAAAACAAAATTAGAAACATAATGGGAAGAAGACTGTGAGAGATAGTCGTAAAGAATTTTAGAAATTTGACAAAAATTCTTATTTATTAAAAATTGCGTATTTTTTGTGCATAAGAAGTATTATTAATCAATAAAATTTATTAAAATAACCTTTTTGCTTAATAATTGTCATTAGCATTTTTGTGTGATCTTTAGAAAAAAAAAAAAAAAAAACTTATGTAGCCGGTATTTAGACCCCATTTTAAAAACTCAAAATTTGAAGACTTTCGAAATTTTGCTTCATATAAACAGAAAACGTCTTTTAAACTGTTTTTTTTTCTCTAAACAGGTGTAAGACGTGTCAAGGTACCCTGCTGTCACTTTTTATTTTATTAATTTTTAACATTGTATGATCTAGATTGAAAACAAAAGTGGTAGCCGGTATTTGGACCTTTTCCTCTCTATACATATATGTATATGTATATGTGTGTGTGTGTGTTTGTGTACGTGTGTGATATTATTCGAACGAATCAGGATTAACATTTAAATTAACATTGCATACATAAAAAGTCCTTCCGGCCAGTGCCGGGAGGAAGAGGTAGCTTTCATATTCCTTATTTTAAAAAAGCCAACTTATATCATTCAAACACACGAAGCTCAATTTAGTGGAAACCGAATATAGGAGATTCAATACTAATTTTTCTCAATATAATGAATGAGAATTTCGCGAAATTAGTCAGCTTTATCCAAGCAGCTTTTCTTTAAAGTAACTTATATTTGGCTACCAAATTCGGCGATTTCTTAAAGTGCCTGCCATTTTAAGACAACATGGTGGATGAGGCTAAGCAGTGAACTTGATCGAAACCTTAGTAATTTCTGTGCACATGCTCACTCACCTCGGAATCGGTTGATATATACGAGTGCGGTCGCATGCAAAAAATCAGATTTTTCAAAATGTCACCCACAATAGAAATTGAAACTGCTATATCTGACCCATTTTTTAAGGTAAAGACAAACAAAAAATGCTCCTGAATCCTTATATCAAGGTCAAATACTTAAGAAAGAAACCTTTTTCAATTTCTAATTTTTTTGCACCTCACTTTAAATATATATATTTTTCTTAATTTAATGGCCGACATTTTGAAACAAGATGGCTGATGAATCTCGCCAGCTAACTTGGTCGAGATATTGATGTATGTATACCAAACACAAGCCTTCTTACATCGAAATAGGCGAATAAGTGTGTTATCGCGTGACAAATACAAGATCGTTTCAAAATGTTAGCCATGCTAGAAATTCAAAGTGCTATAATTCAACCATTTTTTAAGATATAAACAAAAGAACAAATTTTCTGAAACAAAAACTGCTCCGGAATCTTTGTATCAAGGCCAAACACATAAAAAAAAATCTTTTTCATTTTCCAATTTTTTAATACCTCATTTTAAATTTTAAATTTAATTTTTTTTAATGGCAAACCTTTTGAAACAAGATGGCGAATTAAGCTGGCCAACGAACTCGGTCGAGACATTGGTATGTACTATGTACAGACCAAGTTACATCCAAATCAGTTCATAAATACGCCTGTTATCGCATGACAAAATCAGGTCGTTTTAAAATGTCAGCCACAATAGAAATCCAAAATGCTATTACTCAGCCATTTTTTTAGATATAGACGAAACAAAAACCTGTTCCGGAATCTTTGTATTAAGGTCAAACACATACAAAAAAAATCTTTTTCATTTTCCAATTTTTTGGTATCTCATTTTAATTTTTTAATTTTTAAATTTTTTTTAAATGGCCGCCATTTTGAAACAAGATGGCGGATGAAGCTGGCCAACGAACTCGGTCGAGACATTAGTATGTACTATGTATAAACGAAGTTACATCCAAATCGGTTCATAAATACGCCTTTTATAGCGTGACAAACTTCAGGACGTTTCAAAATGTCAGCCATGCTAGAAATTCAAAATGCTGCAACTCAGGCATTTTTTAAGATATAGACAAAACAAAAACTGCTCCGAAATCTTTGTATAAAGGTCAAATACATAAGAAAAAAATATTTTTCCATTTTAAATTTTTTGGTACCACATATAAAAATTTTAAATTTTTTAAAAAATTGTAAATGGCCGCCATTTTGAAACAAAATGGCGGATGAAGCTGGCCAACGAACTCGGTCGAGACATTGTTATGTACTATGTACACACTGAATTACATCGAAATCGGTTCATAAATACGCCTTGTATTGCGGGACAAAATTCAGGACGTTTCAAAATGTCAGCCACGCTAGAAATTCAAAATGCTATAACTCAGCCATTTTTTAAGATATAGACGAAACAAAAACTGCTCCGGAATCTTTGTGTAAAGGTCAAATACATAAGAAAATAATATTTTTCCATTTTTAGTTTTTTGGTACCACATTTCAAATTTTAAATTTTTTAAAAAATTTTAAATTGCCGCCATTTTGAAACAAAACGCCGGATGAAGCTGGCCAACCTACTCGGTCGAGACATTGATTATGTACTATGTACACACCGAATTACATCGAAATAGGTTCATAATTACGAGAGTTACAGTGTGACATAGGTCAGATATATATATATCAATTTTGAACGGTGGGTGGTTTCGGGGTATGGGGGTCATGATCGATGAAAATATACCAAAATTTTTTGAAATCGCTTTCCTCCGAACGGCTGCAATAGGTAGCTTTTTGTAATGAAAGCTACCTAAAATATAAAATTCTGTATTTCCATTCGTATACTCGTAAAATCTAAAATAGATGCACTTATCGTAAGATTTTAACGCCCTTGATCCCAATCAAAATACGAAACATTGCATCATGATCTTCTACCATCTGGGCAGACTGTGAAATTTAGAAAGCGAAATTTAAACATTTAGATGTTCAAGGTCTTCTCTACCGGCATGGTATAACCGATCACCCCGTATAACACTGTGCCGTGATGTTTCACCATAGAAAATTTGCGCAAACTGTGATAATTTGAACGCAATTAATACGCATTTGAAAATTCAATGCCAGCACCATGCGAGTCTCCGAAGAATCTATGTAAATTTGTCCCATGACGTTTTACAGTACTAAATCTTGGCTGGTTTCGATAATTAGAATTCAAGTTAAAGCTTTTGAGTGATTTTTACACTGTTCAGGGATGGAGCGATGTCCGGTAGCCACATGTATTTTTTTTCTCATTATATTTAACCATACAAAATACGGGCGCGCTGTGAAAATTCGGTTACGAATTATAAGATTTTTTAAATTTCAGGCTTTAACCATGGGGCAAAGGGTCTCTGATCTCCACGTTTAACATTATCACATATTTTTTACCATATAAAATATGGATTTTCTACGACAATTAAAACATGAGCTATAAGCGTTTTAAAATTTTCGATCCTAATTATTTTGAGGAGGGTCTCCGATCACAACCTGTGACATTCTGCCACGTCGTCGACGAGAAAAAAATTTGATCACGAGCTATTGGAATTCGAAATTGTCAGGCCTTTACATTCATATTATTATATAATTTAAAGGGGGTTGATAAGATACCGGGAGAGTCACGGTCCCACATGATATTAAACCATACAATGTTTGGTGAGGTTAGGACAATTAGAGTCAGAGTTATGGCTATTTAAACGAGTGGGGACTTTATACTTATACTTAACTATCGGGTGAGTCGTTAAAAAATAAATTTTTCCCCTGATGATGATTATGTTTAACGTGCAAAATTTGAGCTAAGTTAAGTGTTGACGTTATGAGACACGTATAGTCATTCCATAATAAAATTTAAGATGCTTAAATTAAAAAACTGACATAAGCCTTGTGCTCTTTATAACGGTTACGTTTACCACAGTAGCCGTATTCCACCCTAAAGGTCTAATATTTTGGGTGGAATACGGCAACTATAGTCCGAGTTATATGTGGTTTATGTTAACAGGACCTTGTAATTATAATATACTAAAATATAAGGGGCTTTGATAAAAAAGTGACACATTCCTCCATTATAATGTTTATGTTTACTATACAAAATTTAAACGGTTTGCAATAATTAGGTTCTGAGTTCTTAAGTGTTTAACGTTTTCTTCCTCACTTGCGGGTAAAATATGGTTGAGCAGCCGAGTTTAAGAACTTTAGTCATCGAAGACATTCGCAAGCCATTGTTAAACCAATGGAAGCGATCTTTTCAAATTTCTCGTTGCTATTTCAATATTTTTGAAGGATTTTTTTTTTTTTTTTTGGCATATGATAGTTGAGATGGATATTTAAGCCGGATCGTTTTTACATTTTCGGTTTTGTTCGGAATTTTTTTCATAAGGTCATTTTTTCTGAGCAGGTTCCTAAAGGCGCTGCTACATATCTGTTACTACATATCTACATAAAAGGGAAAATTGTCACCTAAATCGAAAAAGTAAAAACGTACCCGTTTAGAGATGGACCTTTGTTATGTTGTGAAAAAAAAAAAAGTCTCTACAAAATATTGAAATATTGAAAACCACTCAGCCATTGATTTAAGATTAGCTTACGAGTGTCTGACCGTAACTATTATAGGTTCTAAGAACCACTTACGTTTTATATTTTTTTGTTTTCCTTTTCAATAGCTGGAAAAAAAATTACGTTTAACAAAGCATTTTTCAGGAATCAAAAGCTGAAATTATCTTTCTGTGTATTTAATTACTGGAAAGAAAATAAATAAATATTGTATACATTTACATTGAATTTACACAGGATAAATGGGAAAGTCACTTTATCTCAAAACTGCAAATCCGTATAACTACAGTTATGCAAGCGAGATAATGCAATAATAATTTAAACAGTCATAGGATGACACAAAAAATATCAGCGTCTACAAAGGTGAAATTGAAAATATAAGCACAGAAAATTGAAAATAACTTAGCAAAATTTTAAAAGTTAAAAAGAGTATCATTTAATTCGTATAAAATAACATTTTGTTTTGAACAATATATCGCAAACGTAGAATTCAAGATTTGCAAGATCAATACTCATCATTTTTGCGATGGACTGTTCTCGTAAATCGTTTTCAACTAAAGCCTTCTTTTGAAATTTTTGAGCAAATACATATGGGACTGAATTTTCGCAACGCTATTGAAAACAATCTGGGATTTATATGTCCTATTGGTAACCTAAACTTTCCTACTTAATTACCTAAATTTGAAGATGATGCAAAGTGAATAATTGTTTTTGTGCAAAAGATTACATTTACTTCGACTTAAAAAAAACAAAAAAAAAAAACAGATTTACTGTAAATACTGCTTTCGAATGAGAAGTTTTGAAGAAAGTGCTTCCATCTTTGAAGATAAATTTTATTAAAGCCATCTATAAAATAAAGAAAATCTCGGAATTTTCTAAAGTGTTCTTTGATGACTGATAGCAAAAGAGTTAGAAGTGAATATTTCTCTTTCGGTGTCTACGGAAGATCGGCTATGATATCCCGAACTATAAATGTATTTATTGTTAATGCTGATAACTTCAGTGAAAAAAAGTGAAACCGATTTGATGTGGCTCGTCTATTATTATTAAATGCAAACTGCGGGGACCTGCGGTTACACTTTAAAGAAAAGTCATTGCACAAAATCATTGTCTTAACTTCCAGAAAATAGAAAAAAATTGTATTTGCCTTAATTTATTCGGTTCATTCATTGATTAATGAATTTATTAGACTTAAAATTTGAAGGGAAATAATAGACAAATTTGGTACAAACTTCTTATTTGTTTGTAATCTGGAAATCAGTTAACAATAAAATTTTAAATTTAATGTACGAGTTGCCTCCCCCACCTCCCTCGATTGTATTTCGCAATTGTAAAAAGAAAGTTGATAATAACGATACAACACGTGAAGAAGCGAGCATGAAGAAGGTGATAAAGGGTAGGATAAATAAATAATAATAATAAAAGAGTTTAAAAAAAGAGAGAATACATAGAATGTTAAAGGTGTGCTAATAAGTTAAACATCAATGCTAAATTATCCGAGCGAATTGCAAATTTAAAATTAAATTAAATTAGATGTTAATATTAAATTAAATTAGATGTTTATGTTAAACTACAAATTTGATCTTTTTATATATCCTGTAAATTTTTACTTTTTATCATTTATTATTTTTAATATGTATTGTATATATATATATATTTTTTGGGGTGGGGGGTGGGGGGTGGGGGGGTTGCATATTATACGTGAAACATTTTAATCAGAGTAAGAATTTTTCTTTTAGACAGGAAGAACACATACATATTTTCTTTTAATTGTTGCAATAACTAATACAAATTTTTCTTGATATCATAGAAATATATTCTTATTATTATAAAGAATAATTATTAAAACAAACATTTTCTTAATATTAAAGAGACATTAAAGAAAACATAAAATATTAATTTTAATCGAATATACGTAATAGCATAAATTTAGAATGAGACCAATCGCTAAATGCGTCAAAATAAAATTTAAAAACAAAATGAAAACTTTTCGATGAATGTAAACGCAGTAGTAGTGGGTAAGTTACGGACATTTATCTAAATATTATTAATGTGTTAGTAAATTCCAAAAGATATATTTATATTTTTAGCCTAGTATTAAACTTCATATATCAGAATAAACATTCAGAGTTTCAAAATATATTCTTCGGAAAAAAATGGCAAATAAAAAGAAATGTTATCTTCCTCTATACTCCAATAGCAGGCTTAGTATATTTCTGATGCACGAATCCTTCAGTTTTCCGCTTATCCAACATATTATTTACAATGTAATAGATTATATCAGCAGAAGTTTAATTTAATAAAACATAATATTAAGGATACAATGTTTTAAATAAAAACTTATCTCTTAATGAAATCTCTAAGTATTTTCCCAAAAAAACTGTCTTTGTAGACTCCATAGAAAATAAAAAAATGATCCAGCAGAAAAAAAAAACTATTCCAAACAGTTTATGCAAAGTAATATTTAAGGACCTTAGTCAATTACATTTCTCTCAGTCGTTTTTCAAAAATGTATTTTGGGCTTGTTTTTAAACTTTAAATATTAGCACCCACTACTGTTACGTGACCCATTATAGTATACCAGAGGATGAAAGTTTGACTGAAACTTTTATCGAGTTTCTTAAAAAGTAAACCTTTGTGAAATGTAAATATATTTATGTTGGCAGCAGATAGATTGCAATAATCCATTTTTCTGCAGAATATATTTATAAAACATGAAAAAAAAATTCAAAAATGCAATTCTCTTTCATTATCAAAATTTATCAAAGTATAAAATGTTCCAGGGTCAAATTAATTCAAATATTAAAAATTAGGTTTTTAAGTGATTGACCATCATACTCATTTTTGCTAAAAAAAAAATGTTTCATTTTCAGTAAATTCAAAGAAAGTCTATTCACAAACCCTCTATGTAAAGGACGTATTATTCACTAAGAGAAAACAAAAGCCAATGACTATGAGTAGCATTGATTTCATGTATTTGGTGCCAAAGTAATTGTTGGTTAAAGTTTACATTTTCAATAAGTGCTAAATTTTATTCTCCAAACAGATTTTTCTAGTTTCTTAAGAGACCGTCTTGTGGTTGTTATCATTTTTAATGTTTAAGACAAACGAATAAGGATATTTTTGAAGCTTGCAATAACAACGTGTCAGAAATATCTATATACATGGGGACATGAGTTTAAAAACTCACCTTATCAAAAATTAAAAAAAACGAGTTTTCTCTATCAATCTATTCTATTAGGAAACCTGCATTCAAAAACACTACAATATGTAAAATAACTAGTTTTATCATGTATTTTTGACATTTTAAAATCTTGGTTTACAATGAAAACCAATGGACGCAGTCAGGGGTTTTTCGCGATTTCCTAACATTTCATTTTCTGGATAAGGTGACTTTTGAAACTCACGTTCTCATATATATGTCATTTTCATTATCTTTTAATGGTATTACTGTACAGAAAGTTTTATACATATATATATAATCTTTTTATAATATCCCATCTTTCTGTTTGAGTCTAATTTTGCAATTTTACTATTTTAATTTCATTGATTTTATTATGGTAAAACATCTAATAGTTTTGAAGTACTCAACTAGTTTATTCTTTTTTTTATAACTCTATCAGTTTTAATCTATATAATTTTATATTTTAGCCGTACATGGTTTATTATTGCAATATAAATTTAATTCCTTTTTTTCATTTATTTTTCCAATTATGTTTACTCATTTAACTTCTTTATTATTATATATATACATAAATACATATATATAGATATATATATATATATATATCACATAGACTCTATCTTTTAAAAAATAGCTCTTAAAACAAACTTATTAAGATGTAAAACCTTTCTTCTTCATTAAATTTACTAACTCATTCCCCTAATGATCTTCATTCACGTCATTAAAACGAGAATTTGTGTGCTTTTAAATTTTATTTCTAACATTGCCTTCAAGCCATTTTTTCTAAAATAGAAAAATAGAGATAGTCAAATGGTTAATGATATCAGGCACTCTCCCTCTCTTTCTCATTAACCACTTAAATTGCACATAATACTTTTACATTTCATCCACACACTTGCCTATTATTAACATGCGAACTTAGAATACCAGTTAATGCAATCAATCTTCAATATTACACATAATAAATGTAGAGTAAAAGCATACATTATCCGCACAGTATACATTTCTTGATATTGCAGATCTAGTAGCAGAAGACTTTTAACTGTGCTAGTTAAAAACGGAAATAAATCTCTCTAAACTATCAGTAATAATTCATTTACAAATACTAATTTCTAGTATATAATTGTTAAATATTAAGAGAATCATGTGAAATACATGATAAAATTGAGCGCAGAGTAATTTTTCACTATTCACCAGAAAACTGTTCCTTATTTACGATTCATTTTAAAAGCAGCTTTAGTAAATCTTATATTTCAATTTTCTGTGTATATAAGTGCTATATATGTTTTGAAAATTTGAAAATTTTACAAACTTATGGCAAACCTCCAAAACTGAAAATCTGAAATACGTGGAAAACAGTAAATCTACTATTTTTTTTTCAAAAATTAAGCATTCTTTTTTGTTTGAAAAAAAATTAATTTATTCGTAATGCCTATATAATATTTAAAAGAAAGAGAAACAAATAAGAAATAGTTTTAATTTAAAAAAAATAATTCTGAATTACTAACTTTTGCCTACTTGAATAGTAAATAGAATTATTTATACAGGCATTTTTTAATGTATAATGTAATAATTTTCTTTTCTCTTTTTTATGTAAGATAGGTATAAAAAGTACATTAAGGAATCTCATCTCAAACGGTATTAAATCCCTATCGAGGTAATATAATGCCAAAGGTGTTTAATACAGAAATTGTAGATGAACTCAAATATTAATTTTTACACTAGAGTAGATCTAGAAAGCCTAAATAGGAAATAATGTCCGTTTTTATTCGATTTCCAGATATTTTTATTTTTAAAAAGTCAACTTTTTGTACTCTAATAAGAGCATGTTTTATTTTAGATCTACTTTGTTGATTTTAATTATATACTTTTTAGTACATATATAAAATCTTGTATTTAATTTGTATTAGTAAGAATTATTCGGAAAACAAATGAAATCTAACATTCAACACGTCATCTTGAATTTACTGTCAATCATTTATTCCCCATTCAAGTGTTAAACCTTAGAATTTTTTACAAAAATTATTTTGCTTGAATAAGGATTCGAATTTTTGTTCATTAGGTTAAAAGCTCAAAGATCTACGGATCGATCTAAATGGGTACATTTAATAACAAGATGTTTGAAAAGGGTTAAACCGCGTTTTATTTTTTCGACTTTTCGAGATACGCAGGCAATGTAAACTACAAAAGTGTTAAAAAAGGATAGAAATGAAGTTTATGTTGAATAAATAGTCCTGCCACTAATTTTCCAAAATGTACACTTTTTAAATTTTTATATGGTTTCTGTATCCCGAAAGTTATATATAGAAAATTTTTTACCCTTCTGTGATAAGCACAACATTAATAATTCCATTCTTTTACGACCAAAACTCATTGAGTTTCAATACTTGGTATTTTATATATATATATTTTGCTTTCAGGCACTAAAAACAGACAGACAATCTTTTAGTGCCGGATGGATCCAAAATTTTACCTACCTTATTTTAAATACTGTTGAAATTTACATTGCCTACGTGCAGTAGGGTGGAACTAAAAAACGAAGTTTCGAATTTTATGTTCTAATAGTGATTATTTTTTTACTTTTTAACTCCCTAAAAAGAAAATATTTTTCTTTTAATTTTAAAATGATATTTTCCGGTTCCTCAAAGCGCCTGATTTTCCATTAAAAAACGAAAAAAAAGCCAATAATTGCATGAAAAGTTTTTTAAGCTTATTGTTAAATTTATATTTTGCAAAATTAAATTAATTAAGTGTTAATGTCCTGTAATAAAGAGAATAATTTAGTTTGAGTGCCTTAGAAAAGTTAGCCCCACGTTATTTGACTTTTGTAGAAGCTTTTGACTTTTGTCGTGGGCGTTGGCTTTCATTGTCTCAGATTTATTTGGCTGCAACACATAACAAGTTAGTCCAGTTTAACGGGTGTTAACAGTTTCTTTAATTATTTTTCGATAAACATTCGGTGTCAAAAGTGACAAAGTCTGTTAACGTACTTAAATCTAGATAATTGTTGAAGTGTCCTGTATTTCGTGAACCAAAACAATTAACATTAGATTGTCATCTTTTGCGAACATAAGAAGTTATGAAACATTATTTTTGAGTTCAATTTAACTTAAAATCTGACAGCTGGAATAGGGTACACACTATTTCTAAAATATCTAAAGCTGTTGATGATACAATTAAAAGTGTATTGCTGAGACCTTCAATTCCAACGGTTTCTGATACACAAATCATAAAAAATGATTAGAGACTAGTGCGAGAAAAGTCAAAATTTGAAGAAAAATATTAAGATTAGAAAGAATAATCCCACATCCAATATAAAATTGCAAAATGCTAGGTAATCCTGTAAAAAATATTTCTTTGTGTAAAAGCACAAAATATTATCCTGTATCAGAACAAGAACGTCACTTTCTCAAAGACCAAAGAGAGATGGGGTGATGACAATATGATCAATAGATATAAAAACTACAAAAAATGTAGCAAAACTGGAAATGGAAATATCAAGGAAAAAAGTTATTTTAAAACAAAAAAATGATGTTTTGATTGAATGATCGTCAAGTGTAAAAAACAGTTCGGAAGGAAATAGTTCAATTGGTTGTTTTTCTAAACCTGAATTTGATAATCAACACGGTGAAAGAACCGGAGTATTAGACAGAACTGCAAATATTATTGCAAATGGCACCTTAGAAGATATGGGTATTTCTGATGATAATAAAGAAAAGGTAACTGAAAGAAGAACTTTAAGATGACAAAGAGAAAAGAAAAGGAAGAATTTGAAAGAACAAGAAAGACGAAATGAGTTAATTTTAGAAGGTTAGTATTTTTAGGGCAGAAAGGATAACGCTATGATAACTGAAGCAGAGGGAAAAAAGTATAAAGAATCATTAAAGTCGAACATTTGATCTCAGTTCAAAAACCAGGATAAAAATATATTGGTCATATTTCATTGACATCTTCTTATATTAATATAGCCACTGCAATTTTGGTGTATTTTCAAAGTAATAATACAGACATTTCAAGTTTGAGAGTTATTAGGTGAAACAGAAACTCCTTTAATGCAGGATGCAAATCTGGAGTTGTTAAAACATCGGAAGCAATACCCTAAAAACTTTATAATGGATAATTTGATTATTACATGCAAATGAACTTTTTTCTTAGATACTTATTTTAACATCTTGCTGGAAAACTACGGGCATAAAAGGATTTTCTGGATCAGTAGGAAAGCGACATGAAAAAATGCGAACATATTGTAATTATAGACTATAAAAACATTGATTCTATCTTGACGGTCTGATCGGATGAAGAACTTAAAAAAGTACAAACAGGGGATACACCTGAATTTTAGATTTTCCTTGTCATACTCAAACAGTGGAAACGTGTGTCAAAATTATCCCGCGAGCTGGGTCAACCGTCTTTAAATATTAAGCAAAAGACGGCTTAATCTTGGGAAAGTTGAATTCCCACAATGTAATGACAAAGTTTGCCTAAAAAGACAATAGGTTGAATATCCAATTTAATTAATTCATAACAAAGGGAGCTAAGGAGGGTGGAAGTCGATATTTAACCACCTCCTTGTGGTGACTTCTGGATAGTATTTGCTAAATAAAAGTAGATATGAGCTAACAGCTACGTTGTTAACTTTCAGTTACTTTATACTGAAATTTCAAAACTTTGACCTCCTTGAGGAACCGGAAAACAACTTAATTTAAAAAAACCTTTTCAGCCAAAAGTTTAGACATCCAAAAAGGAAAAAAGTTTTCACTTTTACACATTAAAATATTTTTTTTTCTTTACCCTATACTTAAGTTCCACCCTAACGTACAGTCGTGGAAAAAAAAGAAAGTTACTGGTACCGAACGATTGGAAATATAGTCTACTTTTAAATGATGTATATAAAATTTGCTTAGGGGGCATCTATATATTTAAACGAACCATAACTTTGTTTTTTTTCAATAGCAGTACACAATTCTGACAGCATAAATGAACTCTACACCCTTCAATTAGCCTAAAAACCAATTTTTATGCATTTTGTACCATAAGTGTCCGAGAAATTAATTATTTTAAAACGAGCGTATTTTAAGGGCTGTATCAAAACTGAAATTCCGTAATCGTTTGTTAACCGAAAGAGCCCCCTTCTTGATCAAGGCATCTTAAGCACCCTTCAAGCAGTCAATGAAGCCTGTTAGATTACAGTACAGCAGAAGGAATTTCAAAATATTTACTCACTTCTTATTACAGACGGCCCCTCAAAACATCATTTTGCCATTTTTTAAGCATAATTTGTAAACTACTTGGAAGAAAAATGTGACATTTTGGATTTCCATAAAGCAGGACTAAATAAATCTAAATCCATCAAAAAAACTGCAGGTTGCAATTCATAATTTTTTCGAATATTATTTTCATAATTTTTAATTCATATCATAAAATTATAAAATTGCAAATTCAACGTATTTATGTTTGGGTATATCAGTATTAGTGCTACGCAAAAAAATAGCATATTAGGAGCATAATTTCAGGAGATATAAATAAAAATATGAAATTGTAACTTAACATTAGAGGAACTAAATTTTGAATGATTATAATTCAAAAACTTATCATTCAAATGACTTGAAATTTGGTGTCTAGGCATAGTATGAACCCAAGATTTGAAATATCTCGTTAAAATTGGGTATTGCTATTGAAAAAAATGAAGTTTGGATTTATTTTTTTAATAAATTTATGTAGATGGCCCCCTAAGCAAATTTTATATACATCATTTAAAAGTAGGCTTTATTTCCAGTCATTCGGTACCAGTAACTTTGTCTACGATAATTTGTTGAGGAGTTAGTAGGGGGTGATTCCTTTTTTTTTTTTTCCACGACTGTACCGGCAACAGGGAAAAGGTAAAGCGCGTTTCAATCTTTTAGCATCATCTTGTATAACAAACACCCTATCTAGGTCTTTTTGAAACATTTTTTAACACAAAATCAAAATTTAATTAAAAATAATCTATTACTGGATTATTAAGTTCTGAAACAATTATAACATTGTATTGTCATCGGTAACACACAAATGTACAACATTTACAAATGTTATCGAATCTTAAAGTGAGTGAAAAAGCCATTACAATTTCCATCTTTATAAACATGAACGAAGCTAAGTTATATAAAAGTGTGTAAAAATGTCAAACTACAAAGGCTACCTGAGCAAATAACATCGCAACGGTATTTTTCACAACAGGGTTTTTAGGTGGTTCAAACGTCACTTTCATGTAAAACACAAGTAGTCTTACAATGATAGCATTTTTGCCAAAAGGGTCTAATATTGCTTATTCTGGTTGATTAAATGGTTATATAGTGCAATGATTAAAAAAAAAATGTGCGTTTCCATACCTAAAGTAAGGACCACATTCATTTAAATGTCTACCTTATTGGTTAGACTGTATGCCACTTATGATGTGCGGGTAAAACTCTATAAATCTAAATGCAGATTGGCGGAATTAGTGTTTTTGGTTGTAATTTACCTCTCGAAGAAAAGGTAAAAATAATGTAAAAATAAATTTATTTCTAAATATTTTGGATGTAATTTATTTGTAAATATTTTTATTGTATTTACCCAAGCGGAAAATAATTTGAAAGTACCTTATTTTCTATATTTACGTTATTTACCCTATATACACTTTTTTACGTAGGGAAAATAAGAAGAAATTTGAAAATTAAAATATAATAAATTCATTTGTTTCACGTGTTTTTTCCTTTGAAAAATAGGACGAAATATGTAAAGACATGGTGACAAGAAAGAGTTACGTTACATTTTTCTGAAAAGTGTTTGAAAAGTGTTTCATTTTATGGATGAAGGTGTTATCAGGTATCATTGTATAAGGTGGCATGTTGTACTAAAGATTGAACAGCAAGATTATAATTATTCTTGTATAAATGACACTTTTTTTAGTAATTAATATTTTTATGTTAGATATTCTTTAAAATAATTATTTTTATATTACATAAATCGATTCTTTCAACAAATATAATTTTTATTATTTATTAAATGTTAATAAGTACTTCTGATTGAGTTTAGTAGCATCTACATTAATATTTTTAACATACTACTAAGAAGAATATAAATAAATAAAATTACAACAAAAAAATTCCCATTTTCTCGAAAATTACTTTTCATTACATAAATTAAATCTTTTTACTACGCTGATCACAGGTAACAATGGACAGTTTATTATAAGGAAGCGAACTGTGTATCGTATTTCCCGGTTTATAAGAAGTTCTATTTTACCTAATCAACCTTAAAAATGAGGTGCGTCTAATACAGCGGTGGCCAAATATGGCATGCTTGATACCACTAAACTTTTATAGTAATTATTGCCTTATCTAATCATGGAATCTCTGTGATTCAAGAAGTGGACTAAATCTTCAGAAAAATAGTGGTATCCGGCGTGCCAAGGTTGGCCCACACTGGTCTAATACAATGAAACACATTTATTTTTATAAGACCCCGATGTGCTATTTCTTTCGGCCAGCAATTAAAATATCGTATCTAAAAAATAACGTTCAGTTGTATAATCCAGTCTCAAAACAAAGCAGATGTATCATTGTACGGTTAAATACTCTACTGCTATTTTTTAAACTTCTAAGCATCGCGCATTTTAAATTTTTATACCATCGTATTGGGGGGAAGTACTTTTAAAAGCAGTTTGTTTGAAAGCTGCATCAGAATTTATTTTTAAGATATTAATTTTTTTGCGGTTTTTAGCGCCATTTGTTTAATGTTGGCAACTCAAGTACTCCATTTCTGTAGAAAGTGAAGGAAAAATAGTTGGAAAATAGAATAGAGTAGAGGTGAATTATGGTGTCTGGGTTTAATGCCAAAAATGTAATCCTAAAATCCATTACATCGGCAAAACAGTACCATGTGCTTTTACGCGCCTGTCAATTCAAACATGTATTTCTTTGTTTTGCTTTTACCGTTGCAAATTGTTATTAATTATCCGTGTGTTGATCGTAGGTATGATTAAAATTTCGATTAAATATGATAAAATGTGCAGTTATAGTATCCAGTACCCGTTCCTTTTTCTACATGCTTGTCTTGTTTGGGCTGAATGAGCGCATTTAAATTTGAGCGATAACCGCCTTCATATTGCAAAACATTTTCAGGGCATACAGCATTTCCATTTATCTCTTTCCTCCATGGAAAAATAGCAATTATATCTTTTTGTTGCCATTTTTCCATAAGAACTGAAAAAAAAAATTAATTAAAATACGTGCTATTTTGAAAAAATATTAAATGAATGATTTCTGATAAAACATAGAGCTATTATAAACTATATTTAATATTAATTATCAATGTAAATATTACAAACAAATAAAGACATGTGAATCATTAGATAGCGGATTTTTTTTGTCGAGTTTCGTGAATGACGACATCACTTTTTTTGAATTTGTGTATTACTCAGCGATAGTAACGTCATATGACTACTTTACTGTAGATGTTGTTTAAGACTGGATCATAAACGTGGAATTCTTCAGCGGATGCAAATGACGTCGTTTTATATAAAATAAAAGCGTGTGTTTTAAGTCTTAATACTGAAATATCTTTTGCACTATATATGTTATATACATATATAATTCTTTTTTCATCGGGGGCGACACTAAATTCTGAAAAAGCAGAATTCCCGTTCTCTAGTTTTTGAATGCATTTCACACACTCCCTTTGGAATTGTTCGCGCTTGTATGTAGATTACGGTTTAGTTATTAATTTATTTAAAGATGAAAAAAGAAACGTAATTAATTAAATTGACTAACGTAAATTATGTATGAAGAATCATATTTAATTTTAGAAAATAAATGATTACCCAGATTAAATTTCACTAATTGCACCAGAGTGTGTTAATACAATTTTGCAACGATTTTGACTTTCAGTATGATTTTAATTTAAATAAAAAAAAAATAATAAAACCTATATGGCATTAATTCAGAATAGGGTTTGATTATCGTCTGCATCAATAAAAATATTATTTCCTTTAATATCTCACTGTATAACAAACAATGAATTAAAGACTTTTTGCAGTTGCGCTTTTCTAAAAGAAATACGATTCCAATTCGATTATTAAAAATGGCGTGAAAATCATGGGTTTAATATTTTCACCCGTGAAATAAGTGGAATAATTAGTTAAAAAGGAAAATTTTACACTTGACTGGGAAAAGGTAAAAAATGCACAACCAACAAAGGTACTTTCAAAGGAGAAAATGATTTTAAATATTGATTTAAATTAAACAAGGAAAGTTTAGCTAAAGGTTTAATGGTTATTGATGGATTCTCTTATAATGAAATACTTAAAATAATGAAAGCAGAAAAAATGTGAAAACTTAAATTACTGTCAGAAATATATTTTAGCACCTGTTTTCAAAGAAGACATCCGATAACTGTATAACCATCATTGTGTTAAGAATAAGGCTACCCAGCCATAACTCTACTTCTATATTTTTAGAAAAAATAGATAGTACCCGCCAAAACTTGATGGTAAATAACTTAAATATTTCCTTAAAAAAATTCTTGAATTTTAATTACTTGCTTTTAAATTATTTAAGTATTTAAACCGTGTTAAATTGCTATATTGTATAAGTGATTCCTATTGATTTAAGGCGACAGATGGTGCTGTCAGTCTAACCTATCCAATGAAGTGAAATAATTTTATGTTTATTATTTATAACAAATTATGCTTGCTTTTTATCAGAAGTTTAATTAAAATTATTGGGTAGAGCATTTATTTTTACTTACTAGGGACTAAATTTTTTTGAAAAAATAACAATATTTAGTATTTTGTTTTAACTACACGACCATTAAAAGCTGTCATGAATCTTATTTTTATCAGTCTCATTCTCTAAATGCCTAAATTTGAAGGAGCCCCACCAGTGGCCGAGAGGTTCTGCTCTCGAAGGTGGTAGACGGGAGGTGCTGGGTTCGATCCCAATCGCGCCCGTCGGCCTAATCGTTCGGAGTTTTCGTGGTTTTCTTCGAACCTTGGTTCTTCAAGCGTTAATACGGATTAGGTTCCCTTAGAAAGACCTCCACGGAAGGCACTCCCCCCCCCTTAGGGCCTATATCCCACGTGCAGATAATTGGCCGACATAAATACAACCAACCAACCTAAATTTGAAACTTGATGCAGCTAACGATTTCTAATTTATTATTTTTTATTACTTGAGTTTTATGTTACATTTTTATACATTTTTTAAAAATATTAAACCATGAATATCAAGGAAATTTCTTTTATAATTGTTATATGAATATTTTTCTTTCTTTCAGTTTTCTTTTTCAATTTTTACGGAAAAGAATGACAATCTTTTCTTTCTGATACACACACATATATGTTCTTGATAGTGTTCAGAAAATATACGAAAAATTGTAGATTAGCTCAATTTATCTAATTGAATATATAAATATCCCAACTTCTCCTCCTGATAAAGTATGTCGTTATTTAAATTAATTACCACCAAAAACATTACAGAAATCCTTTTGCCGGTCTTTGGGAGTCAAACCCGTTTCCTCTAAAAAAATTCAGAGCTTTTACCTGATGCTTTTGACCACTACGCTAAGTGGAACTCGTCTTTCATTAGTGTAAATTGAAAAGGTTCTAAATTTAATTTCATGCATGCGCGAATGTGTAAATTTTGTACTGAACTGATCTTACAGAATTAGCTTACCATTTTAATATACAGTCGGCTCTCGTTAATTCGAAATCGGATAAATCGAATCTTCGCTTAATTCGAACTAAACATGAAGTCCCGAAATTTTCAATGGCAGAATAACGTTAAAACTTTTCCTTTATTCGAACTCATTTTTTCTTGACTTCGTTTAATTCGAACTAATGAGAATTCCATTTTTTCATTTTTCCTTACTGTCTCACGGACTTCAGATCCTTGAAATAACTTTTTCTTTCATTTTTGTCAGAATTGTTCTGAACTAGTATAATAATTCCATGCATTTGAAATCCGCTTTCTTAGTGCGCCCTGTCTGTCCATCAATGACACATCCGCCCCTTCTTCCATTGTGCTTTTCCTAATCCCTTCTGTAGCATTTGACCCAGTGACATTCCAAGAAATTCACTGAGTGGACATCTGTTAAAGATAGGGGAAACCTGTTTTATCACTACATTCTACTTTCACTCTGGGAATCGAATTTTTCAGTCAATGGTTTTACTTACTGCTAAATTGTTTTCTGAGAAAGTAAAAGGTCTTGTTTCTTTAAAATATGGTTCCACGTGGAAGTTATAAATCGTTCACTATAGAAGCCAAAGTGGAAATTATTAAAAAGGTAGGATGTGGCCAATCTAAGACAGAAATTGCTGCAGAATATGGAATAAAAAGCGAATACGCTGTCTACTTACTTGAAAAATAAAGAATTCATCCTGAAATCATGGGAAAAGGAAAGATTTGCTAAAGGACGAAAACGTATGAGAACAGCAGCCCATGAGGATTTAGAGGAAGCTTTACTGTTATGGACAAAAGATGCATTGGCAAGAAATGTACCTTTGAGTGGACCTATATTGGCAGCTAAAGCGAAAGAACTTGCACTACTCATGGGTATTAAAAATTTCAATTGCAGCGAAGGATGGCTGACACGTTTTAAGCAGTGAAATAACATCGTACACAAAACTGTGTGTGGTGAAAGTGGTGCTGTAGACCTCGCTGCTTGCAATGAATTCTGCGAAAAGCTACCCGAACTTATTTCTACTTATGCAATGAAAGACGTGTTTAATGCCGATGAAACAGGGTTGTTTTATAAACTTCTTCCTAATAAGACTTTAACATTTAAAGGTGAAACGTGCACAAGTGATAAACTTAGAAAAGACAAGATAACTGTGATGGTAGGTGCGGATGGAAGTGAGAAGTTAAAATTGTTAGTTATTGGTAAATCAACTAATCCACGTTGCTTCAAAGGAGTTAAAACACTGCCTGTTGATTATGTGGCAAATGCCAAAGCCTGGATGACGCGTGAGATCTGCATCAGTTGGTTAAAAGAACTGGATAAAAAATTTTCTCGTGAAAACAGAAAAATTCTATTGCTGCTAGATAATGTGCAGAGTCATTGTAAACTACCAACACTGAGCTCTATAAAGATTGAATATTTACCCCCTAATACTACAGCACAACTGCAACCGATGGACCAAGGAATAATTCAAAATTTAAAAACTCATTATCGTAAAAGGATTCTAGAACAAATTTTATTTTCGATTGACTTAAAGAAAGCTACGACATAACATTACTCACGGCCATCAACGATTTATATGCGGCGTGGGACGCCGTACAACCTGAAACAATAGAAAAATGCTTTCGACATGCCGGATTTATTCATCCATCTAAAAAGAGTGGTTATAATGCAAATGACGAAAATGACAGACCTTTTGAAGAAATAGAATTTCCAAACTTTTCTGAAAAGTTCCAATGCGATATTACGTTCGCAGAGTATGCAGCAGCCGACAATTGTTTAGAAGTATCTGGACCCTTAACTGTGGAAGAAATTGTTGAAACAATTCACGAAAAATGCAATGAGGAGATGGAATCGGATTCTGGTGATTCAGCTACTATGTCCCAAGTGCTTTCCTTACCCACAGAAAAGTCAATTGCACAATCAATTGAGTGTTTGCGTACATTTATCCTGATGCAGCCGTTATCAGACAAAGAACTTAACTGTTTGTTACAAATAGAAAAACTGGCTAAAAAGTCAAAAATGAATAGGACTAAGCAAACAACAATTGATAATTTTTTTCATAGAGATGATAAATAAGTGTAAATAATTTCTTAAATGTTCATCTAATTTCAGGTAAGAAAATTATAGTACAATTAAAATGTAATTTTAAATGCCGTTGTTCTGTAGTGTATTATTAATTTTTATGTTTTATTTATATTATTTTAATATTATTAATTATTTTATGTATTTATATCTTTTAATTTAATATTAAGTCATTCTAACGATAACATCCGAAATTAAAAAAAACAAATACTATAACATTAATTCCTGTGTAATAGTACCCCTTTAAACATGTTTTCTCTCATACTTTCCATAATTCGAACTCTGGATAATTCGAACATTTCTTGTGGTCCCGACGAGTTCGAATTAACGAGAGCCGACTGTATATGATGATAAAGGAAACCGGAATACAGGGTATTCAATTTAAATGCAATGCACCCAAGTTTCCCGACGTGTCTCTTGTGGGTTACTGTGCATTTGGACTTTCAAAACAAGTTCTTTATTTGCGGCGTTCCAAAACTACGAAACTCGATGAACTCTGGTCCAGGAATGGAATAAAATCAACATTGATATTTCAAGAAAAGCTCCTTTATCTTGGAAATCAAGATGTAATATATTTAAATAAAAGTGCTATCATATTGAACATAATTGAAAATAAAATTCTTATCTTTGTTTATATATTTCTTTTTCCGCAATTGTTACAATAATGCATGAACACCCTGTTTATATATCTTTTTTTAGAGCATTTTTATATGAACGTAACGACATGTACTTTTAAGTATAGCTTAAGGAGATATAGTTATAAATACTTCATTTTAATTATTAAAAATAGATTATAAGTGATATTGAACGATATTTTACTATATTAATAAAAATTAAGTATTTGTATGTGTATGTATTTATAAGTCCTTCTTTTATTTTATGTTTTTTTTTAATGTTTTTACACAAAGAAGCGTCTTATACAACAGAAAATACTGTAATTTTAAATGTGGAAACTAGAGAACTATTTGTTTTTGGCTATTCTACATAAATTTCAAGCACGTTTCTTGCGAAGTAGCTTAAGTGATGACAGAATTAAATTTATTCTGAATTTCTTTTATTGTTTCGTAAAATTATCTCGAATTTTACGTTACATACGTATAATACGTAACATACGTATAATACGTAAAATACATTACATAAAATATTTGTTTTAGAAGAAGTTAATTTGTATAACTTTTAATACTCTTCGCATTTAAAAAATCTGCCTATGATCTGAAGATCACATTGTTTAGCTGGAAAGTGGAATTTTTCCTGGTAACTTTCGATACAAGTATTAAATTCTGTGACAAAATGGCTCAATTTTCAGTTCTTTAACGAAGTCGGTTAATGAAATAATATTATTTAACTTATACAGGGATGGAATATTTAATACTACAACATGTTTAACAAAGACGCATTTTGTAATTAAGCCACTGAATTACTGACTTTATACTAGCGCTAGTCTTTAAATTTGCATATCAAGTAATAACGAGAAGCAAGGCTTATCTATTTTACCGTAAAACGTATACTACTTCTTCATACTAAATTATGTGATTATGAAGTATACCAATTCATTTTATTCAACTGCCATTCCTAAGAATCCCGAATACACTGTAAACTTATTTCTCCATAGTTTTCAATAATTACGGATTTATAGTTAGAATATTTCTGATTAGTAATATTTACCTTATTTAATAGAGAAATTCTGTGATTTAATAAGGAAAATATTAGTACTTGGAAATAGTGGTACTGAAAATCTGTAATCCTTGTCACCTATGTTTCTCTACAGAAATAGTAAAGTTAAAGACGAATTCAACAAAGATTTGGTATTTTATCCTAATGTACAATTCCCGAAATTAAATAATATCGCCATGAATCGCTGTCCTAATGTATCCTTATTTAGCAATAAATATGATAGAAATCACCTGCGAAATGCTAATTTTTTATTAGCGTCATCCATAATAACATTCGCCAAACTCGTGAATTTATGTTTGAAATCTCTTACTGTTTTAGGTCGTAGCTATGGGTTTTTTTATATTTATGTTTAAAGGAGAGTTTCCTGCATTCTACGGTAGAAAGCATGAATGTCTCACTAAAATAAATAATACAATTTTTTGACTGGGGACATAGCTTTATAACCCTTAACTCGTACAATTACTTTGCTCGCACAATGTGCGTACAGGAACAGTTTGCTTGTTTCGTTACTAAAACCTTTTAAACACCACTACATTTAAACTGTAATATTACCTTTCTTCAATGGCAGACATATATCATACATAACGTGAACATTACATAAAGCGAATATTTTATTACGATAAAAGTGGTTTGTGGCCATTATTTTCAATTTATTTTGTCAAAAAAAAAAAAAGAACCTCTTAAGGATTTAACCATCAGATTCTGTAATATTACATACTATCTTATATTTAAATTAACACATTCATTTATAAAAATGTAAGAAAGCACTTACAACAATAAGTTTCTGAAAACAAAATTATTGAATATTCAACAGGACAAAGTACGTATTTTAATTTAACTGTCGCAGACAATATTTATTTAAAATATATTAAATAAATGTTGTGAAATATGGATAATGTACAATTCGAAATAAGAGCAATATATAATTCAAAATACTTTTAGAATTATAAATATTATTCAATAATGTAAAATTTTAATGTTATTGGATCATTATGATACTGAATAAAATTGACATCATAATAATTCATTAATATATATTGAATATCACTGAACGTATAACTTTAAACAAATTATTAAATTATTTTTTAATACACATACAAAACATCATTTAAATATAGACATATTATTTGAATATTGTAACACTAAACGACAGTCCTAACATTTCCCCGAATATAGCAATGAGCGAACATTTAATTGAAGCTTTATTTTCACTATAAGTATTTTCATAATCATTAATATGAAATGCAATATATGTATATATATATATATATATATATATATATATATATATATATATATATATTAATATACATATTAATGTTAAACAATTTTACTAAATCTCGATATGTATTTGTCAGGACTTTGGCAGCGTAATACAAATATTTTTCCTGGCATAAATTTTAAGAACATTAAAATTAAAATAAATATTTAACTCTTAAGAGATTAAATTATGAGCCCGTCAAATATATAAATCATACCTACTCAACGTTTTGTGACTTGATAGTAAAAATATGATTTTTATTTTAAATGTATTTGGTTTATTTTAAATTAAAATTTATTAAAATGCATTATTTTTTTTTAAATGCATTATTTTACGTATAATGCTGCATACATGTAATAAAAAAGTTATAAAAAGTACTATTTTACGCTTCTATTATAAAATGTGTTATAAAATAAATAGTAAAAGTAGAAACAATTTTTCCTTTATAACTGTCTAAGGTTAACAATTACACCACATGCTTAAACACAAGAAAAAAAGCAGATATTTCAAACAATAATAAAATAAATGTTTCTATACATTTAAGTTAGATTATGTCCATTTTAACAAAAGATAGAGACATAGGAAATGAAAAAAAAAAATGATTCACTGGAAAATATACATTTACATAACGGTAATAAATAAAAGCATTTTAAAAAAATAATCAAAGGATATATAAACATTAATCGAAGATATATAAACAATAACATTCTATTAACAGTATTATGCTCTATTATTCTATTTAAAATTAATATGTACACTTAGTTTCTAGTTTCATATAGTACTTAAAACGTGAATGGGAAAATTTCTTAGTGTCTAATAAAATTTTAACTTAGTAAAAATCAGCTTAAATTATAAAAAAAAAGAAGAAAAAACATTTTAAAAGCTATTTGGAATAAAAATGGGAAATATTAGAGCTACATAATCTTGTTTCATACAAAAGGATTTTTTGTAGTGAAATAATTCATTTCATAAAACAACAAACAAAAAATGAGGAAAATAATTTGTTTTAATGGTATCATTACCAAATATTTGTTATTTAGCGCTAAATTTCAAAAGCTGTAAATTAAATGGGTAAAAATTATCGACTAAAGAAAAAAAAAAAAAAAAGGAAATATAGCTGCCAACAGGTGTTCCAAAATTACATTTTTTTTTTTAAAGATGCAGTTCAATTCATTCAGTATCTAAACAGCATACATAAAGTTTGCGTTCATTTCCTTAATAATTCTTTGTCATGAAGTTGGACTAAAATCTTTCCATTAATATTTTATTTTAGGTTAACACTCATGAAATGATTTTCTTATTTAATACAAAAACTCTTTAAATATTAAAATGATATATATATTCTATTACACATTGAGTTTAAAATAATTTAAAGAATTAAACAATTGACAGTAAATAATGTGCACTAAATATGTACAAAAAATTAATTACATAAGAAATCATGTGTTATTTTAGACTACAATACTGTTCAATTTCAACTAAAACTACTTTTTAGTTTTTCAATGAATTTTCTAATAAGTAATTTGCTATTAAACATATTTTTCAGTTTAAAAAATAAAACATAAGACAGCATAAAAATTTATATAAAAACACATGACTTACCTTTCACTTGTATTATTACAAACCTTGAATAGAAGTTATATATTTGCCAGAAAGAAATCATTTAGGAAATCAATAAAATATCCGAACAACCGATTAAAATCGAAATTTTAAATACATCTTGTAATTTCCATGGTTTAAATTGACATAAAACAGTTTTATTTTTTTTAATTCTCGGATTAGGAGAACGGAAAATGTTTTATTTCAATAAAACTTTATGATCGGACGCACGTCACTAACTTTTTCTTCGGACTGAAAGTTAGTTTTTCCGCCTAGCTCAATGCCCTTACGGAGAAACACTGTGTCTAGCTTCCTTTGCTACAACTTTCCAATCTTGCTCTATTCGTTAACTTTCAAATCTTCTAGCGCCACCTGACGGAATAAAGGCAGATCAATGAATGGTTCCAGTGAAAATTCCGAAGAGAATGCTGGGCATTTATAATCTTTTAATCTAGCAAATATACATAACTGTATGTTTCAGTGAGATATAAATGAAAGGAGTGGTTTGTTAATTTTTTTTACGTTGATTTGTTGACTAATATGTTTTATCTTAAATTTAATTTTTTACTTCTGAGGACAGCAATATCTCATTTTGAACTAAAATTACTTTCCTACAGGGTGATTTAAAGCGGATTGTTCAATTTTAAGGGACGTTAAAGCATAAAAGTTTTGAATGGGAAGTCTGGGTTGTAATCACTTTAATTCAGTCAAGAATTCAAAGCATTTAACTCCCCATTTTTGTTAATAACGTACGATATTTTAACAAAATATGCAACAAGCTCACCTTTTATTTTGTGTAATGACAGTTACAATGAGAAGTGGTAGAAGAGGTCACCACACACGTCCAAATAGCGTTAAACTAGACTTTTCCTATTTCAGAATGGAATTGAGAGTACATGCATATTACATTTGCCGAAATATTGCACACTTTCGTCCTTTTTAATGATGTCAATACATTTTACGCAAAAAAGATATGTATTTTAAAAATGTCTTTAAAATATCTTAATTTTTGTTAAAGCTAAGAACAATCATTTTCTTCACTATGGAGTAAGACAGCCTGATTTTTAGGTAATATTTTTAGGATTTTTAGAATTGAAATACAGTCTCTTAAAATTGTATTTGAAGCAAAAAAGGCAATATATTATAAGAGAGGTTAGATTAATTTTTATCTTCAATATATATATATTTTTTATCTTCAATGTAAATAAATAAATTTGATTTTTTTATAATCTCTTTTTACCTGTTTTCATACAATTTGAAAGAAAATTATGAATTTAAAACAGTTTTTAAAACTAAAATTCGAGTAACAAAAGTTAGAAAGATTAAAAATGCATGAAATTCTAAACATGTGATGAATAAAATGGTCTGACACTAGATTTCTTTTCTATGATGTGTTTTCTACCGTAGATATTATCAGTACGGACACTTTCTGGATGTTCTTATCGTTTATTCTAATAAATGGAATTACAGTAACAGAAGATATATTTATTTTATTGGGCAAATGTAAAAATAATGGCATGAAGTTAAAGAATAAACATTTTTATTAATTTAAACGACTTTAGTAACCTAATAAAATTGCTAATTAGATTAATAAAACAGATAAAGATTATGTTTAAATTGCTGTTTAGAAAAGCTGTCTATTCAAAGATGCGTTTATAGTCATTTGGACAGCTTTATTTCACAGTTATAAAAGAGGGAAATAGATCTAATTAAGACAATGACATAAAATTGGAGATAAAATTAGTTTAAACTAAACAGTCATTATTTGTTCTAAGAGATGACAGCAACAAAGTGTTATTTCCCTTTCTGTTTAATGGGGGGAAATTGTAAAGTTGCTGCATGAAAATGTCATGTAAAATTGGTTTTAATCGCATATGAATAGCATGTATATTAGAACACATATCAATCTTGATAAACATAGTATACTAGCATTTCAAGCGCCGTGACATACGCCATAGTGGAATTTTTGAGTAGATCCCAATATATGTTCAATTGATACTGGTAATTATTCTACCTGGCCATGTACAAAATTAGGTTTTGCTACCTTTGTTTTTGTGCAACCACAAAAATATAAAAAACATACACCGTTTTTGTAACTCCAAAGACAAAGAATCAAACATTTTTTGATATTATATTTGATGACCAAATATAGTTCGAGATCAGAAATAATGGAAATATACCTGGGGATTTAGGATGAACATAGGATGTTTAAAATTACTTTTTCGAAACTTTTTATTTGTATTTTGATTTCTTCTATTCTCCCTTACTTTCAAATAAGAAAATATGCGCGAGTGAAAAAAAATATATATATTACAATATATTCTTTAAACTGGGGAGGAAGGATGAAAATGATTCCTTAAATAAATCTTTAAAAAAAAAATAGGATAGAGAAAGTTTAATTTGTAACTTTCAAGGACGCCTCCCTTGCTAGATAGATTCCCGTTAAGTAAAAATGGAAGATATAGTAATTGGTTATTGATTCGAAAAAAAAAACCGTCAAACTGCGAGACTTTTTTTCAGAATTTGTGACTGTAAGGATTTTATAAAGAAAGTTTTATTTAAATGTTACGCTCAGAAATATTTTTCACTGTTGAATTTGAGTATTTTTTCGCAATAAAAACTATAATAGAACCACTTTTCACAAATCTTCTTCATTTTGCAGAGACCATCACTACCTAAATTTAAAAGCAATTATCTATAAGGGAATTAGAATAAAACATGTTGTAAATACTATTTATGAGAATATGCATAATTATAGAGAAAAATCAGCAGAATTTCTTTATCGAATCAGGTAAAACATAATGAAATCTCACCCTTTGACGACGGAATGAATTTTTATAAAAATTCTTTTTTGTATGATTATTAATAACACAAGCCTGCGATGGTTGTGTTATTTAACGTTTGATAATCGATTTTTGTGTATTTTTTAGTGATAAATCCGAAAATTATCTTCATTTTTAACCATCACTTCAGAATGTTTTGCAAATCGCACATTTCAAAGATAGAAAGTAAAAAAATAGTGAAAATCTGTTACTATAACATAGATGTAATGGTTATGCTTTTAACTTTTGATAATTGATTTTTACGTACTTTTTAGCGCTGAATACGAAAATAACCTGAATTTTTATCCATCACATGAGAATTTTTTTTATATCGTAAAATTCAAAGTTAAAAAGTCCAAAAATAGCAAAAATCTGTTAAAGAAATTTGTCGAAGCCTTACCAAAAGATGGAAAATGTTTTAAATATATCTGTGACTAATTTTCAGCCCTACAAACCGCCAAGATAAAAGAGACAACCGAAATGAACCCCATAGATTATATGAAAAGAAAAGCACGAGGAATTATACACAGAGCGCTGTTTGAATTATACATTCAATAGTTAAACATCGAAGGGTCACTAAACAGGTACTTTCTTTTCTTTTTTTTTTGCCTCTTTTTGCCTCTTGATTTAAAATAGATTCAAAAACATTTGATTGCGGTTTTATGGAAGATTTTAACTTGAAATATATATTTATGGCAGAAAAAATCATACATTAAAATTACAACTTTAGCAACAAAAAATAAAAATTCAAAAATAGTTAAAGAATTGGGATTCATATTTTTCGGAGAGTTTAACTTAAAATATACATTTATGGCGGGAGAAATCATGTCTTAAAATTACACAATTTTAGCAACGAATAATTAAAGTTCCCTTTAAAAATTGTTTTATTGTTATGTTTATTAATTGTTTAATTGTATTGTTAATTTGATTTTTTTCAGGCTTGCGTTCTACATCGCAATACATCACGCTACATCACATACATACAGACATCACAAATAAGATATTATTGAATCTGACTGCCTCATTCTCTCAACATATGAGAATTTATCTGTAGTTTAGCATGAAACGCTCTATATTTTCCTTTTTAAATAACGAGAGCTGCATTTAGATAGAAAAGCAACCAAAGGAAAATATATATATAAGGTTTGTAAAGAAATGGTTGTGGTAATAACCTGTAAACTATTTGAGAAAGATATGTAAAGAACTTTAATAAATTTTCTTCTTATTTCCTTTCATTTTATTTATTGATATTTTTTATGAAAATTTCGTGGCATTTAGTTATATATTAATACGAAGAATTTTTCTGATAAACTATTGAACTCGTGCGTACACCAAGTTAATCTGAGACACTGGTTGTTTATTAAAATTTTCCATGTAAACGCGCCATCGTACAAAAAGATGAAAAATGACAGATATTGATCTATTGATATTAATACTTCCTCGAGCAAAATGCTAAAGGATCCACATTATTTGATTCCTAAACTTTTGTATACAATAATGGAAAAAAATCATAATTTCAGTCTGTCTTTATTTATTAGTTTTTCTATATTTTGTCTTTCACAAAATCGTACCTTCAAGCGTTTTGTACGTGAAGCCAAATCTCAATTGTATGCTTTAAAATAAGCATGTAATAAAAATTATATTAACTTTTCTTTTCAAGTACGCAATTCCATTTTAAGCCACAATATTTCTTTTACTATACGAATTGAAAATTTTACAAATGTGGGAAAAAGTAGCCTGGCAGGGTTCAGAACCAAGATCTTTGCTTAGATAACCAACGCTCTACTTCTTGAGCGACCTGGACCGATGATAAATACGAAACAAAATAAATAGACTCATATTTATTTATTTTTCTTCATATTAACATTCTGTTATGTCTTCTTCTGATTAGCTAATGTTTTTGTGCCACTAGCTGGCGCTTTCTTTTTCTTTTTGGTTGTTTTCTTTATCTTGTCCTTTTCTCTCCCATTTCCTCTCAGTGTTGCGCCTGCTTTCTAAGTGGTAGATAGTATTCTTTTGCGTCAGACGAAGAAATACAAGATTATTTCGTATGGCCTTGCGCATCTCTTAATTTTATGATGTTATTAAAATTTTTTTTGCCTTTATTTGAAATTATTATACCTTAAATATAACATAAATGACGTATGATAACGATATTCATTACAACGTTCTCTACTGAAAATTGCATTTTTTGTTGATTTACAGTTTTTCTTCATTTTTTCTTCAAATACTATTATATAGACGGAAAATGTGACGGAAATTGAATGATAAATCTTCAAAACAATAGTTAAAAAAATATTTTTCTGACTTAAAAAAAAGATGCCCATTTTGTTAATCAAAAAGTATTATCCTTTGATTTTTTATGCTTAGAGCAAAGAAATATGTACACTACAATTTAGTCACCAGCGCTTAAACGCGCCATTTCCAGCTACAAATTCTATGACGAAAAATGACGGAAAGTAAATGATAAATCTGCAAAACAATATTTAAAAAAATATTTTTCTGACTTAAAAAAAAAAAAAAAATAAAAATAAAGATGCCTCATGCATTTTGTTAATCAAAAAGTATTATCGTTTGATTTTTTATGATTAGAACAAAGAAATTAAATAAACTACAATTTAGTTACCAGCGCTTAAACACGCCATTTCAAGCTACACATTCTATTAAGAAAATGCTTGTTTAGGTTCCCTCTACATTAAAATTTTGTTGTTTAGCGGGACTTTATTTTTCGCTACCAAGTTTGTTAAAATTCACAATTTTATCTGCAAGATAATTAAAATATGTTGCACCGATAAGAAATATTCATTTTATTTGCAATGTCTTCAAATCTGATGAAATGCATTGAACTTTATAGAATTGAACTTGCTATAGAAACATTTTACTTAGAAAAAGTATTCTATAGAACTCTTCAAAACTCTATAGAAGCAGTACTCTAAGAAAGGCTATTGTATAGATCTTTAAAAAAATTCTATAGAGTTCTATTCAGTTCTATGAACTATTTTCGTAAGGGCTTAATCCAGCATCATCACTTATCCTGCAGTGTTTATACAGTGGTAAACCATCAGAGAGCTTTTTTTTTTTTACTATGAGCAGACATCACCCAGCAGTGTTTATAAAGCGGTAGGCCATCATCCAGTGACTGTGCTGCTGGATTGCGAGGAATTCCGGAATAGCCAATGTCTTCGATATTCGCAACGGCACCTAGCGTATGGGTTCCCTGCAAAAATACTGCAAAAGTTCGTGCACTTCCATGGTGTGGTGGGCCAGCGTATGAGATAAAACGGAGGCCAATCATAATTTTATGCAATGATTTTCAACAGCAAAGTTGACTGAAGCTGTCAAGCAGTGGTCATGCAGTGGTAGACCATTAGCCAGCACTTCTCCATCATTGCCAGCACCTATCTTGCTGCTGGCCAGCAATTTCCTATTTGCTGGGAAGTCACTCCTATATTGTGAAATTTCAAACAGATTTCGGTGATATATTGAGCTGAATTGCATTTATTTTCTAAAAATAGCTGTGTGAAAAGGGATTTTTGCCAAAGGCAAAAAGGGTAATGCCAAAGGCGATAGGCATTTCGCCGTTGACAGTAGAGCTGTAAGGTATGCCTTTCTGGCTCTCTGTCTCCCCCCTCCCTTTTACCCAGAGTTTTAAGTTTACCATTTATTTTTAAGCACTGAGGATGAAACATAGGTTTCGAAACAGCTGTATGCTTTATATATATATATTTATATTTGTGTCTTTATACGTTGTTTCCCCTTCCGATTTATTGTCAAGTTTTTATAGTAATCATATTTAACAGGAGGAATGAATTTTAGTAGAAACTACTAGTAATATTTATTCTCCTCTCCATTCCCAACAAAAGCAATACTAGGTGTAACTCCGTTTTCATTGCCCCCAGTCCTATTATCAAGAATAGACTCGTCTTACTCATACCTGTTACTCAATTGACCGGTCTTTAATGCATTGGTCAGCAGTGATTTATTTTACTTTAATTCTGATGGTCGACAATAAAAAATCTACCATTAACATTCAACTCTTGCTAGTGCATTTGAGTTACTTTAATGCAACAATTTATATTAGAGTATGGAGTTAATCAAAATGGCCTCGGAAATAAATTATTTATTATTCAGTGGCCAAAAATTTTTGTCATTTAATGGTGTTAATCTTTTTTATTCAGGAAAATTATTACAAATACAAAAGTTATGACTATACCAAGTGTTTTGACACTTAAAAATTTAAGAATTTTCAAAAGTGGAGTTAATCGATTTGTGCACTGAATTGCTCAATTATGACAGCCTTCACAATACACTAAGGCGAAAATCAATCGAAATTAATTTAGAAAACAAAATATATGCAAATTATTACTCATTCAACTATAGACAGCCGTTAGCGAAAAATGCTGAAACAGAGAAAAGGATTGAAGATAAAATAGGTAAAAGCTAAATGTTCTTGTACCAAGACTACAGAAAGCGGCGTTAACATTATTTGAACTGAAGAAGCATCAGATTAGTGTCGAAAACGTTTTTCAAAGAGAAAAGCAGGTGGTACGGATACATCGATATACCTAGCATGGAAAACAGATGATTTTTCAAGAAGATAAAAACTCAGACTTATATGAAATGCAGATTACGAATGTCCAGATAAGAACCGCTAAAGAAAGTTGTATAGTATTGGTATACAATGACCTTTTAAGTGTCAGACTGTACTTTTTTTAAGTAACTAAATATATTTTAATGATTATTTATAATGTAAATTCTTACAGACAACACAAGACTTTTTAAAGAAAATACTATGAAATTTTAATAACCAAAAACAATATATAACGAAGGGTGTGTATTGATGTTACTCTCCACAATATTAATAATGCCTAATAGCATGGTATTTAAATTAACATATAATTAATATATTATATCTACCGTTTCATGTTACCTATTGAGAACAACGTGTGTAGAATTTATATTTATCTAGATTGTAGGTAGACTCAAAAGAATTCTTTTATATTATGGTACATGATTAAAAATCGCTTTAAGTGTGCATTAGTTACGTTACACTATTTCAAACATAATGCAATTTATATGAATTTATCGAGTGCTTTTCATCATTGTTACTGTAGACTATATATTGCGTAGCATTTATCGTTCATTCAAAGGGACACACTAAATAATCTTGGGTAAATTACTGTCTATGACAAATGATCGCTGGAAGTGCGTTTTCAATTTTGGTATGCGTTTTGCATACTCCAATCCAAACAAAAAAATAACAATAAAGAAAAATCATTTATCAAGCATAGGTTATGGAATCACATTACAACATTTCCAAAACACCTACAATATATATAAACTCTATAGATTATATACAAAGCTACCCAGAAGAATTCAAAAGCGGTACGGTCTATGGGAGTGAATTGGCTAATGGTGATTTTTAATGGTGTAATGCATTTTCCAGCACAATTATATTGAGTTCATTAAAAGAAGTTCGTATACTAAAAAAAAGTTTGATATGCAGCGTCTCGCAAAGAACTGGATAACCTGATGTCTATGGATGGCAATTGCTGGACGTGCGTTTTTAATTGTGCTATAAGGTTCATTTTCAAAATTCAGTTTTATCTTAATATGCGGTGCATATAAAAATCTGTAGATAACATGCATGATTGTGAAAAAAAAATCGAACACGCTTCCGTTTATTGCAGGAAATTGCCGAAGATGAATTTTCAACAGTGTAACGTGTTTTCTAACTGAATTGAATTATGTAGTATATGTACAAATACAAATCTATTGATCATAAATAGCGCTGCGCAAAAGAATTGGAACTCCTTTCGGACTATAAATGGTAATTGTTGATATTCGGTTTTCAAAAGTGTTATGTGTTTCCCAAATTGTTTAACAAAAATTTATTATTTCACCTTAATAAACAGTAAAGTATTGTTACAGTTTCTTGGAAGTGTTTTACACTGAAAAAAAAAATGGGTTCTCAAAATTGAAAAAAAAAAAGTGCTCAATTTTAAATGCGTCACATACTCAAAATAGCTCCGGTCCTACTGTACTCAAAATTGAGAAATACGTGTACTCATTTTTGATTCTGCGGATGTGTTCAAATACGAACAGCTATGTACTCATTTTTGATCTTATGTATGTAATCATATATGTGTGCTTATGCACTCATTTTATGATCCCATGTATATATTCATGTATGAACTTTAAAAGTAAATATTCTCTGTTGATTTTTCTCTATTTTATGTAATCAGTTGTACCTACTGTAAATATTAAATTAATGAAAATATAAATTTTGCACAGAATTTTAAAATGATTTAAAAGGGCATGAAAACAATGTGCGCTTGTCTTAAAAATGTGGAATAAAACAAGATGCTGACCAAGAGGGTCGATTAGGAACACGTGCGAAACCAAAATACGGTAAAATCATGTGCTAAAAGAATTGAATAAAACAGTTTCAGAACTAAAACGGCTGTTAAATGGGAAAAGTTCTTAAAACTTGAAAATGATTTTACTGGATTTTAGCTTGTAATTAAACTATTGTTCAGGTAGAATTTACAATAATTAATAAGTTCACAGTAAGCTGGCATCGTGATCGTTGTGGACAGGATCGGATCCACCATCAATTAAAGAAGTAGTAATCAAAACTTTTTACCTGTAGAAACTTGAGGTGGGGGTGCTGGAGACAGAATACAAATAATTTAGTTGGAACATCTTTTTATTTCTGGTTGTGCAAATTTTCATAAGGGAGATGCATGGCTTTATAACTGCTGGAACTTCAGATTACTCATAAAACGCGATATTTATTACAAAGCATGTTTTTTTTAAAGAAGATGAAGTTTATCTTAAATTTAATTAAATATTAATAGAAGTAAAGTGGAAAAGGAGTGCCTTTCTCAGCACATAGTCAACACTAGCACAGAGACCACGAGGTCTGTGCGACATATTAAGACCGTGAACTGCGCAAAAGCACAGCTATCTCTTACGAAGGAAACTCATGGACTGCCTGTTACTCTGTACGAGCGTTTTCAAAAACGTCGCGGAAAACGTACGCGAAACAAAGCCAAAACGATACCGCGCCAAAAATGGATCTCACGGCAAACGCTCTCTCGCCAAGGAATGACCACAGGAAGAAAGAGCGAACGCAACTGCCTACCATCAAACGATCAAAAACGGCGCGTGTTCATGGAGAAGAACGTACGATACGAAATTGGCTTTTCGCCAAAACGGTATTATTGATAAATATGAGGATGCGTAATGACTGAACTTCAGAAATTAAAACGATAAAAGCTGATAAAAAGTTGATCATTTGATCAAAACATAAGATAATGAAAATTAAAAAAGAAAACTTAAGATGGATTAAATATGATACATTAAAATTAAAGATTGACTAGGGATTTAAGATATTAAATTATAGATATTGAATTGGGAAGTTTAAGAGACAATATATCAACATGATATATTACTCCGCCAACAATAGGAAAAGAAACTTGAAAGAACCATAAATGAACAAAAAAAAATTATGACACACTGATAAACCAGGAATTCAAAATAAAATTACGAGAATTAACAAAAGTGACTGATCAATCGAAAACAGATATGAATTAGGAACACTCACTATAATTATATAACACCATATGTCGATTGAAAACAGAATAAATAAATTAAAAATGAATGAGAAAATCAAAGATTAAACTAAAATACAAAACATTGATCAAGAATACCAAATACGTATAAAGAACACTAAAATTGATCCAAGAATCCCATATTAAAAAAGTAAAGGCTGAAAACAACATGAATGAAAGTTATAACTATTAAAACTTTCATACTAGATGAGATTCTAAAATGTTGATCTAAAACAACAACTAAGACATTAAATCTAAAAGAAAACCAGACAGCACTTGAATCGCATCAAAAAGGGAACTAGCAAAACTATCAGGATGCTAAAAAATTGAAGAAAAAAAATCTAAAAGTCAATCAAGCCAGCACGGAAATACATGGGGTTTACAAAGACATACCCTACAGGTGGGTACCTGAAGTTCGTATACCATATTGTAAAATACACCTTGTACAGTTGAAATAAAGTTACAGAATACATGAACACATATTATAAAAAATGTAAACTTACAACAAAACCCTAAAAATTAAACCCAAAATAAAAATTTTAAGAAAAATACAAAAAATGGGGAAAAAAATAAAAAGTGTGGTACCACAAAAAAATAGGGACAAAAATAAAATATATGTATTGTAACTCTGCAACATTATATAAACATACATACTGCACAAAATAAATTGTTCCAAAAATTTATATGTATAAACACAAAAAGAAAACATGATCATGTAAAAAATTGTATTGAATTGGCTTGCATGCACTATATTATTACCAACAAAAACAGCAGCTGACAGCTATATTTATACTTTCATATTTGTTTACATATATGTATGCTTATCGCATACTTTATATATATCCTTAATCCTTATCCATAGGTATAAGGTATGAAAAAAAAATGTTAAAAGTTAAAGGATATATTTTTATATAACTCTTGTTGACGTACACAATACTTAAAGTTTTACCAAAATTTTCAAAGGAGTACAGTGCAAAAAATAAAAATTACCATGTATTTTGAAATATGTCAACAAAAATTACACATTACCAAAACAAATATTCAACTATCATTTATCAGATAAAATTTTGAAATTGATACACTGTTGAATCTATGATGATTTCAAATTTGAGAATTGAAAATGTTTATACTTAAAACAATAGAGAAAGTTATGAAAGAAAAATCTATCATAATGTAAAAAAACAATCGTTTAAAGTCTGAAGGGACTGAAATGTGAAATAAATCACAACTTGGATTAAATAAAAATTCATCATTGCTTAAAATTTTAAAGTTAAGTAGAAATGGAAAAATATGATCAACTCAAATCATAAATGACAATAATTCCAATGTTACCAAAACACAGCATAAACAGAATGAAAAAATTGTAGCTTGATACCTATAAAATTTTCAAAAAACTGAATTGTTGAATGAAAAGCTTGAAAGTTTAAATTTAAATGAAAAAAAAAACATCTCGAATGCACCACATGCTTTAAAGCATGAGATTGTAATTATCAAAGAATACGGTAGGAATTAAAATTGCAAAAGGTAAATAAAAATATTAATCTAAGTAAATATTGAGCATAATTTAAATTATTACATGATGCAAACCATATTGGGAGAAAAAAATAGCACTATAATCTTGACAGACACATGAATTAAACAGTTATGCATAAAAATTTAAAAAATGAAAATTAGTTCCTTTTTGCTAAAAAAGATAATATGCAGTTTTCACAAATATAAGAAAAAAATTATAGCTGAAAGGAAGACATTGTATGGATGACATAAAAAGGTAAGAAAAATTATAGTTATTACTATTGCTATTGAAAAAGAATGAAATTTTGCATCTGTTGTGCAAGAGTTAATGAGGCGTCAAGATAGCTCGATGGTACCGCCCCATTGGGTACTACATATAGCTCTGCAAACAAGGTACAAATACACATTAGAAAATTACTTAAAGGAAAAAAATAAATTATGGTAAATACAAGTATAAGCTTACAATAGAATGTTAAGAAATCTTGTCTTTGAGTTTGAGCCTCAACTTTAAAATGTTATATTTTCTTGATTCACAAAGTTTTGAGAATGCTGGGTGGTGCGGATCAAAATTGTGACCCTTGGAATTATTATAGGTACAATTGCTGCAGTGAGCATTTTTATGAAAATGTCCTTCTTCATGGTTTTCACCACACCATACACATGACCGTGGTTTTGAACAATGTTTCGCTGTGTGATTATAAGAATTGCAGTTGAAACACATGATAATCCTAATAAAACGCTTAGCTGGATATAGAACATCACCAATACTCAGAGATCTATGCTTTAGAATCACGTGAGCAATGTCACCAGGGACCTCAACCACTTGATTGCATCTGTTACCGTCCTTGCTTCTGTATCTTTTGATTAATGTGATGGGTGGAAAATCAGTGTTAACACTATTACCTATTGCATAAATTATTTAAAAACAACGTTTAAATACACAATAAAATAAGTTGATTTGATGAGACGTATACGTTTCGTAAGTACTAGGACTCACATCCTCAGTGTAAAAAACTTTAAAAACAATATCCCCCCAAATACATACACGGTGAAAACCCAAATGTCAAAACAAAATACCAAAAGTCCATCAAGTTCCAACAGCCAATGAAATTAATGCGGAAGTGAAGTGTCGTGACACACAGCAAATCCACCCAGAAAGTTGAGATGTAGGGTGTACTAGATAAATCATTAATCAAGGAGTCTTTAAATTTATGGATATGAACAGCCTCAAAAAAGTAAATCCAGAAGAGTAATGCATTTCTTGATAATGGTAGCTGAGTCAAAATTAAAATTATGTCCCTCCCCCCAGAAATGACAGGCGATAGAGGATTTCTGTAATTCTTTTTTCTTTACATAGTTTCTGTGTTCATTGACTCTGTAACGGAGTTTTCGTTTAGTTTGTACAATGTAGGACAAACCACACTGGCATTGAATGTTGTAGACTCCCCAATAATTATGAGGAGGAATTCGATCCTTAAGTAGCGAAAAAGTTATTTTATTAACTGGTTTAAAACCACACTAAAATCATAATGTCTTAAGATATTATCCATCTTAAAACTAATGCTATTATAAAATGGTAAAATTATAAGGTTAGAAATGGAAACCGCAGTAACAGGAGAATCAAGATTATTAACACATTTATTAAGACTATGAGAAATTAAATTATTGATATAAGATAAACTAAAACCTCGATCAATAGCCACAGATCTAATGTAATTTAGTTCTGTAATAAGTGAATTATTATCTGAACAAATTAAGCGAGCTCTATTAATTAAATAAAGAAAAGCCGAAGCTTTTTGGGAAGGGGGGTGACATGAATTGAAATGGGGGGGGGGGAGTCTGACAGCTAAAGGTTTACGGTAAACGCAAGTGTCAAAGGTGTTAAGCTGACGTGTAACCAACACATCCAGAAATGGCAATCTATTATCTATTTCAACTTCATAAGTAAATTGATTGACTAAATCTATTGAGTTTAAAATCGTTAATATATTGTCCAGAGAAAATAGAGAAAGGTCTAAGAGTGCAAAAGAATCATCTACATATCTACAGTAAAATGGGAAGTTGATGAGGTTAAACATTTTAGCCTCAAAGTAATGCATATATAAATCTGCTAAAAAAGGACTAAGGGGATTACCCATTGCTAACCCATCTGTCATAGAATAATATTGATTAGAAATGAATTTTGTTTTAAACAAGTACTGAATAACTCAGTAATGAGGTTGATTTCATAATCTGTGTAATGAAATTTTTTTAATCTAGCAGTGAGACTTATGAAGTTGAAATAGATAATAGATTGCCATTTCTGGATGTGTTGGTTACACATCAGCTTAACACCTTTGACACTTGGGTTTACCGTAAACCTTTTGCTGTCACACTCCCCCCCCCCATTTCAATTCATATCACCCCCCTTCCCAAAAAGTTTCGGCTTTTCTTTATTTAATTAATAGAGCTCGCTTATTTTGTTCAGATAATAATTCACTTATTACAGAATTAAATTACATTAGATTTGTGGCTATTGATCGAGGTTTTAGTTTATCTTATATCAATAATTTAATTTCTCATAGTCTTAATAAATGTGTTAATAATCTTGATATCTAGTGCACCATACATCTCAACTTTCTGGGTGGATTTGCTGTGTCACGACACTTCACTTCTGCATTAATTTCATTGGCTGTTGGAACTTGATGGTCTTTTGGTATTTTGTTTTGACATTTGGGTTTTCACCGTGCATGTAGTTGGGGGGATATTGTTTTTAAAGTTTTTTACACTGAGGATGTGAGTCCTAGTACTCACGAAACGTATACCTCTGATCCAATCAACTTATTTTATTGTGTGTTTAAACGTTGTTTTTAAGTAATTTATATTTCCACACAAGTTCTGTACTTACTACCTATTGCATGGACTACTTGATGATCTTTAATATTGTTAGGGGGATTGTAGATAATTACTTTGATTTTCTTGAGTTTTCTTGAATTAGCAGATATATTAGAGAGATTAACTTGATAATTAGACATAGATGTAGTGGCTATTGAATTATCAAAAAAGGATGTATTAAAGGATTCATTCACAGGAATGATGGAGTCTTCAAAGTCTGTTTGTGTTTCTGTATCACATGTTGAAACCTTTTCTTTTTCTGGAGATGTAGTGTTTTTTAATTTTTCAAGGATTTTCTTGTTAACTTCTTTTATGTATTCAGTGTCCTGTAAGGCCTCCTTAAATTGGTTTTCAATGAAAAGTTCAGGCAGCTCAAGTAAATTTTTTGCTTCAAATTCAAAGGTATTAATTAAAACCTTTATTGCATTATCATCTATTGAAAAATTACTGTTATTTGATTCAATTAAATATTTTACAGTTTCGGGAATAGATTTGTGAAATTCGTTGAAAGCAATTCTAAAAACTTGTGCACTGTTCATTTTTTGATCCATATTTGTATAAATTAAATAATGAGTACACTTAAAATATGGGTAAAGAAAATAACTATTGTATGGATGTCTGCAAAATTTCAGAGAAAATTACACATAATTCTTCAAAATACACACTTAAAATTTTCTTATATATTCACTTGAATTTGAAATCTTCTGTAATTTATTTTATTTTTAAAGAATTAACTTGTATATCTCTTCAAATTTTATAAAATATGCACATTTATTACTAACTATTGATATTAAAACTTAGAAACATATTGAATTTTTTTAAAAATAAGATGCCATGTGCAACCATATTGCAGAAAAGAACATTTTTTTAAATCTTAATTCATCTGTACATATTTTCATCAAAAATGACCAAACTTTTGCTTGAAATGAGTTAGCATCTTCATATTTTAAATAATAATAACTTATTTTTATAGAATTACAGCATTATCAAAGTTCAAATTAAATTTTTGATGGCGAACCAATGCACTGATTGTGCGCTGGAACGTGCACCATAAATATCCGTGTGGAATAAAACAAGATGGTGACCAAGAGGGTCGATTAGGAACACGTACGAAACCAAAATAAGGTAAAATCATGTGCTAAAAGAATTGAATAAAACAGTTTCAGAACTAAAACGGCTGTTAAATGGGAAAAGTTCTTAAAACTTGAAAATGATTTTACTGGATTTTAGCTTGTAATTAAACTATTGTTCAGGTAGAATTTACAATAATTAATAAGTTCACAGTAAGCTGGCATCGTGATCGTTGTGGACAGGATCGGATCCACCATCAATTAAAGAAGTAGTAATCAAAACTTTTTACCTGTAGAAACTTGAGGTGGGGGTGCTGGAGACAGAGAATACAAATAATTTAGTTGGAACATCTTTTTATTTCTGGTTGTGCAAATTTTCATAAGGGAGATGCATGGCTTTATAACTGCTGGAACTTCAGATTACTCATAAAACGCGATATTTATTACAAAGCATGTTTTTTAAAGAAGATGAAGTTTATCTTAAATTTAATTAAATATTAACAGAAGTAAAGTGGAAAAGGAGTGCCTTTCTCAGCACATAGTCAACACTAGCACAGAGACCACGAGGTCTGTGTGACATATTAAGACCGTGAACTGCAAAAAAAGCACAGCTATCTCTTACGAAGGAAACTCATGGACTGTCTGTTACTCTGTGCGAGCGTTTTCTAATACGCCACGGAAAACGTACGCCAAACAAAGCCAAAACGATTCCGCGCCAAAAATGGATCTCACGGCAAACGCTCTCTCGCCAAGGAATGACCACGGGGAGAAAGAGCGAGCGCAACGGCCTACCATCAAACGATCAAAAACGGCGCGTGTTCATGGAGCCTCTCCAAGAAGGGGACGCTGAAAACTGCCCCCATGAAAAGTGCCCCCATACGTCATTTTGACGTCATAGCAGATAGGGACACATTTCCAGTTCTAGAGAATTTTACTTTCGTCGAAAACTGGAAATCTGTCCCCATGATAAGTGTCCCCATATCAGAAGGGGACACTTTCCAGTGTTAGAGAATTTTTCTTTCATTCAGAGCTGGATATCTGCCCTTACGTCATTTTGACGTCACTGCAGATGGGGACACTTTTCCAGTTCTAGAGAATTTTACTTTCGTCGAAAACTGGAAATCTGCCCCCATGATAAGTGCCCCCAAACGTCATTGGGCACTTTTCCAGTGCTAGAGAATTTTCCTTTCATTCAGAGCTGGATATCTGCCCTTACGTCATTTTGACGTCACTGCAGATGGGGACACTTTTCCAGTTCTAGAGAATTTTACTTTCGTCGAATATTGGAAATCTGCCCCCATGATAAGTGTCCCCATACGTCATTTTGACGTCACAGCAAAGGGAACACATACAAGTGCTACAACATTTTACTGTCGCCGAAAGCTAGATATTCGACACCTGGAATGTGTCTCCCTTTTATGTACAGTACCCGTTTTTGCTGTGAATTGTTATTATATGTCCTTGAAGAAATGCGTAGATAAGATTTAATGCATTTCTCTATTCTGTTCTAAAAAAAAAGTAACCCATCGCCGCTGCCGTAAATGAATTTTTTGTGACGGGAGGTCTTTCTTCGCTAATATTATGAAAACTACTGCATACAAAAATATGAAAATTGGCAGGTATATAGAAAATTCTTTGATAAACGCGCTGAAGTAGACCCTTTTTTAATCAAAGAATTATTTTAAGAGCTATTAATTGTTAAAGTCGGTCAAAATCGTTCCATTAAAAAAAAAATATTAGGAGCAAAAGTATACATAGGAAATTAATTATTTTTTTCTTGTGATATACTTCATAAACTTATAGTGTACAGACTAAGCCTATTTTTTTAATTCGACAAATTTATTTATTTATTTATTTAATTGGGGGGGGGGGGGGGGGTTTGAAATCGGTATCAAAATTTCATTATTTCAAGATATATTTTTTTCATATTTAAAAAAAGTCATTTTTCAAGTGCGTTTGTAGCACCTATAGTCGTCGTCTGGTTCGTCCGTTTGTCTATCCGTCTGTCCGTATATATCAGCGCAAAAACTACCCAACGGAATGGTTTGAAATTTAATATATTTAATTGTTGCAGAATTTTGTTGAGTCATTTCAAACTTTATAAAATCGAATCGAAACTTAGAAAGATATTAATAAAATTTTCTTCATTCTATTAAATCCTATCATACGTAACTAATTCAGTGATATCCCATTATAGGTAATGATTCTAGGTTTCAACGGTGATTACGCCCTATTTAAGATGGAGTCCTATTTCCGTAATACTGAATTTAATACATAGAATCGTAATAAATTTTGTATTCATGCATATTCGCAAAAGAGTGCAACAGCTATTGCACCAAGATCAGAATATTTATAAAACTAGATACAGTACGAACGCATCTCATTTCCCACGTTTGACGTGTAATTTCCCACTTGCTTTATATTGTTTCTAATTTTTTAAGACAGCTCAAAGAATTATTTCCTCTCAAATAAAAAATGACACGTGGCTATAAAAAACTGAAATAACACTTTAAAATAACAATTATATGATCATTTGTTAAAAACAGGAAATTGGAAAAATTACTTCATAAAAATTGTATTTACAATTGAATAATAATAGGTAAGAAAACTTTAAAATGATTAAGTTATTAAACGAGAAACCCATTTTATGGTGACAGTTCCGTCATATATAAAACGCCCAAAGTTTAAATATCGTCATGTGTAAAATCTCTATAATAATTAAATTTTTACGTATGGAAAGCATTTAATGGTGAAAATTATTTAATATTTAGAAAGCTCAAATAATAATTTTCCCAAACCCTTTCAAATTGAATAATATATTTACACATGAATCTCAAAAGAGGAAAGAAACTTTAAAATAATTAAACTATTTACGCGAAACGCATTTAATAGTGAAAATTACGCCATATATTAAACCAATACATTTAAAATTATTTTCTTATGGACAATATTCACGTAAAGTCACATTGGGAATCATATGGTGTAAAAATAACGCGGCTAGCAAATATGTTTATATATTCCATCACTTGATGCAGGATTAATACAAGTAAATGCATTTACGATTCATTTTGTACGAATTACTGTTTGATAAATTATTAGAAATTTTCTTTATACTTATTAATTAAAATAAATAATTTAAATTTAAAAAATAAAATGATGATATGCATGATGGTGCATAATAGAGAAAATAATTTAGGCTTAAGCTATAACTCTTCCTGAAAATATCTAAAACTCTAATATCTAATATCTAAAATATAAGCATGGGCGTATTCTGGCCTGGGCAAGGGGGGGGGGGGGCATATGCCGAGTAGTTTTCCGGGAACAGGGGCAAGATTTACCTTTTGCCCCTCCAGTTTTTTTATTGTTCAATGTTTAAAGTCCATTTTCGTATTTTAATTTTCTGTTCTATACAATCAAATTATTAAGTAAATGTTGCTAGCTTTCCATAGTTCGAAAATCTCACCTATGATTAAAGTGTTCCATGTGAAATTATTTTTCCCTCAACTAGTTTTAAATTTCTTAAGTATGTTACATATTTTCCCTCTTAACAAATAAGTATCAGTATAAAAAAGAAGTTATACATATCAATGCCTTATTAATGGAAATATCAAGAAAGATCACCCAATATGTGGAAAATAAATTATAATTTTAAATAATAATAGCAAACGAATTAAACATTAAAACGAATACGTAATATATATGTGCACTTTAAGAAACATTTTTAAGGGTGTTCTCAAATCCAAATTGGCTTCTTTCGTACGCATTTAATATATTTTTGCTCGTAAACGTATCAAATTTGCAGGTGCTTTTATTAAGAAACTATGTAATCGAACCGTTTCCATTTTTCGGTAAAAGCATAAGATATTTCAGAAAAATTATGTCAAACTGTGCTCTACGAACGGAATATCGGGACGCATCTGAGCAGGAAAAGAAAAAAAAAATCCCTTCCTTAGACAATAATCACTTATAACTCAAGGTGAAATCCATTTATCGGAAAATGAAAAATCTCATTACAAGTCCCTTTACTAATCATGTTTGTAAGTATCATGCTTTTATGCTAAAAAGCAAGTCAGAAAATTTCGGGTTGTTGTGCATGGAAAATATTTTTTGAGAACCGCTTTAAATAATCATTGATATTGAATCTCTAAGGAATTGCATGGTACGTTAAAAAAAAAAAAAAAAAAAAAAAAACAAAAAAAAAAAAAAAAAAAAAAAACATTATGCCTAAGAAATAAGCTTTTTTGTTCAGAAGTTTTATACTTTATTTCAAAATTCTATATGTACGCGGGTAATGTTTCATGCCAGGCACAGCTTATAGAGCTTTTAAATAATAATAAAAGTATAATAATAATAATTTCATTGTCCACAATAACACTTAAAATAATTTATTGAAATGTAATTTTATTTGTCAAAGCATGTAAAGTCTCTGTATACTATATGTTTTAGGTGCTTACTTAAGAAAAGAAAATTTGAAACTGCTTAAAGTTAAAGCTCACGAATGAAACTTTTTTGCACAATCCGAACTATTTTATTAAAAAAACGACTAATTTTGTTAATAAACTTATAATATTGTTTTTCAAGAACCATTAGGTTAACATAAAGTTTAAAAAACAATTATAATCCATAGTTTTTAACATTTTCCAATATAGTTAAAAATTATTTATGACTTCCATTTGTTCGACAGTCTTTTGGAGCGTTTGTCTGCTCTCTGACTCTTAAATGTATTCCATGTATTTTATACTATAACATATTTCCTATTGAAGATGAATTATACAACTGTTATAGTTCGTTTACAGGGATACACAAAAATCTTCCTTTATTTTATGGTCTATGGAAAAATCTTTTTCAGTGCAATTTAGTGATGTTATGATACACAAAACAAAACATGACAAAACTTATATGTGTCACCGAGGTGGACAGCATGCTTTCTAAGAGCATGAAGTAATAAGCATAATGTACTTCGTTTACAGAACTGACTATGAAACCACAACTGCTAGAAATGAGTTTTCAGCTGTTCAGGGCATTTTTAAGCTTAAGAAAAAACTTGTGCTTTACGCGGCCAGGTTAAATTTGATAGATCATATAAAGGGCTGAACGAAAGATATAATAAACATTTCAGTTTATGGGCATGAATTCCTAAAATGTGTTTTTAACTATGTTAGGCATTCTGAAGTATGTTGAATTATATTTTATTGTACTAAAAGATGCTTGTAGAATATAAATAAATCCATATTCCTATGCAAAAAATTGAGATACTTTGCCACCTATGGGCGGTAATTGCTGTAAATACGTTTTTAGTTGTGTTGCGAGTTTTCTAGCTGGAATAAAGTTTAGTATATTAGTTGGTGTGTATCAATCGTAATAGATACTAGTTAAGTAAAAAAAAAAAGTAAAATGCATTGACGTCTGTGGAAGGATTTCCTGAAAATACACTTTCAAATGTTTTACTCATTTTCCAGCTGATTTAAATTTTATCTTCACTATGTGGCATGTTTAAAGCACTATCGATCCTATATCCGATAGCACAAAAGAGTTTATATGCATTATCTGCCATGAACAGGAATTCTTGAAAATAGATTTGTAACTGCACTGAGTCTTTTAAATTGTTTATTTGGATATCTCATTTCATTGTGTGAAATAAATGAAATTCCTTAATAGTCAATAATTTTAATATTCTAATAATGTTGAACAATATTTCGTAATATATAACCAATGCACACGATTTCGTTCTTATTATACTTGACTTGTAATGTTGTGAAGAGGTAGATTTCAAAATTTTGAGGTTTAAAGAATATATATATATATATATATATATATATATTTTAATTCTTGAGGTAAAATTATTCCATCTACCCTAAAGTGTATCACAGCAAAATTTGTGAGTCATTCCCATCAGAACATTAGCCAGAGATTTATTAAAAGCATCTGTAATTTGTTGAAACCCTGAATGAAGCCTTTAAGCATATTTACCACATCTCTCATCATCACCACCACCATTAAAAAAAAAAAAAAATCGCAACACCAAGGTTTCACAAATTTTTATTAAGGCTGTTCTCAAATCCAAAGGGCAACTTTATGACACATTTTTTAACTCGCTTTTGTTCGGATATGCATGAAATTGGCAGCAGGTGTTATAATAGAAATTATGAAATCGAAAGATGTTTTCCATTTTTTGGTTAACGCAAAGAATCGTTAAGAAAATACTGTCAAAGTTGGCGTTTTGAACAAAAGTTTTGCATGAAAGGGAAAAAAACCCGTTGTTACGTGACCAAAATCGCTTATAACTCGATAAGTAAATTTAATTATAAAAAAATGGAAAACCCATTTCGATTCCATATCCCTTCAACAGTAAAGCTTCCAATTTTGTGATTTTTCGTGTAAATGAGTCAGAAAATATGTCAGAAAGTTTCGCGTTTGTTGAGCAGAGAACTTGAGAACCCACCCTGCCCGAACCTGTGTTAAGTTTGCTTGAACATTTTTTTAATGGAACATTGCATCACAGATGAGAAAACGTCTTGCTTTCAATATTTTTTAAATATTTCTTTAAAAACATGAAATTTGTAAATTATGATTTTTCTGTATTTTATGTGTAAGGTTAAACATTAAGAATTTTTTAGTATTTAATTTAAGTATGTGCATTTGTATGTGTGTGTGTGTACGTGGTAATTACGGAGGGAGAGGGATATACATTTTTACAAAAGGGCCTGAAGATTTTTGCTATCCCCCCGCGCAGTCTTAGAGCCCAAGTTACGCCTATGAATATAAGAGTAAAATTTCAAAAAACAGTGCTTTTTAACACCGTTGTTCTGACTGTTATTCCGAAGCAGACAGAGATTTTTTACCTCAAACGTAATGCATATCCATGCTGCATCATTAAGAAAGGAAGTTGTATTGCAATTATTACATTGTAATACAAGATTATACAAGATATATATTGTCTTGTTGCAGGTTTTCATAGCTTTAATAGACATGTTGAAATTAATAGTTGATAAAATATACAGTGAGAATAGTTGAAATTTATTTTTTTTAAATAAAAAAAGCTATTTTGTCGTTGTTGTTGCTGTTTAAAGAGGTTTTTTTTTTTTTTTTTTTTTTTTTTTTTTTTTTTTTTTTTTTAATGTAAAACTTTCTTTGCGGGGCTGGAAGTGGGTAAATATTCTTTACATACATATGCATATTATTTGTTAGTAAAAATAAACATTGTCTTTATGTAAGGGATAATATTTCATCTGAAAAAAAATTTATATTAAATAATCACAGCCAGTCCAGTAGAAAATTCAAATAATTTACAATTAAAACACTATTAGTAACAGTTACGTATTATATTAAACTAGAAAACAGGAATTTTGCTTTTTCAGAATTTTGTGTCGTCCCCGATGAAAAAAAAATGTATATAAATATAGAGAGTACAAAAGATATTTCAGGTTTAATACTTAAAATACACGATTTTATTTTATATAAAATGACGTCATTTGCATCCGCTGAAGAATTTCGATCCAGTCTTAAACAACATTTATAGAAAAGTATATATATGACGTCACTATCGAGGAATAATACACAACAGCAGCAGAAAGCGATGTCGTCTATTCAAGAAATTCGACCCCCCCCCCCAAAAAAAAAATCAAGTATCTAATCATTCATATGCCTTCATTTGCTTGTAACATTAATATAAACACTGAAAATTAAATATAGTTTATAGTAGCTCCATGTTTTATCAGAAATCATTCATTTATATTTTTCAAAATACCGCGTATTTTGACAATATATATTTTTTTTTTCAGTTGTTGTATGGAAATGGCAGCAAAGGATATAGTAATCTACTATTTTCCTTTTATTTTCTACAGAAATGGAATGCTTACGTTGTCACCATTACAAATATCGGATTAAAAACTACAAAATAATAATAATAATAATAATATTTCAAAAATAAATTGAGATGCAGCTTTCAAACAAATTGTAGTTAAAATTATTATTTTCCCCTATACGAAGGCGTAAAAAAAGTGTTGAACTTTTTATAAAATACATATAAAAATCTTTATAAAATACACTTGTATTTTAAATGTATATTTTCCTTTTTACAATGTTCTGTCATTTGACTGCTGACAGAGCTCAAAAAGAAGTTGTCGCGTTGTCGGTTTATTGAAATTAAATGCAGATGTGAAGAAATAGCATTATTTTCAGTCGGACAACCCCCTCCCTCCGCCTACCTATGAAACCATTAGAAGCCCTTCTAATCACCGGCTGTGACAGCTTGACAAATAAAGAGAATCTACCCTCAAAAACACCCTAAGTGGACACTAATTATAAACGCTCAAGGATGTACCAGGTGACACTTCTGAAAACGTTAAATGATTAAAGAAATGTCGTTTCTTGTAGATTACCTTTCTTATCAATTCTCCTAAATTAGAAAAAAAAACCCAAAATTGTATTTTTTCAGAGAAAAAAAAAATAATAATTCTTTTTACCTTACAAGTTTTATTTATTTTATATTAATACAAGATTTTAGAATATAAACGCTTGTCTATACTAATATTATAAATAAGTAAAGTTCGTTTGTTTGTAGGGGTAATCTCTAGAATTACCGAACGGATTGCAACAGTAATTGGCAATTTGATGATGACAATCATAGGCTATATTTTATGTCGATGCAGCTAATGCAACTATCCCGAGTTGGTTGAAGGAGCAAAAAAAGTTCGCAAAAATGCATTTTTCACATTTTAATTGCAATATTTTTACTTTTCTAAAGTTATTAAAAGGGAGGAGAAAGAGAGAGAAAATACATTTTATGAGAAATAAAACTTTATTATAAAAAATTTCAGAAACACTGAAATCCAAACTGACTGCTTTCTGAAATATTCACGAAGTTATTGTTATTTTTAAATGCATGAAATAAGCAACTGTTCTTATTCATAAAGTAAGGAATCGAACAGCATCTTTCCTCTGTTTATAAAGAGAAGAAAACTTTTAGAATATGCCGTCGAAGTTTGCATTTTAAGCCAATTTTCGGGATTTGACATTGTCTTGCGACAACAATTAATTATAGCATAATAAGATATACTGTTATCGAAAATGCAAAATGCCATTCGATTTCAAATTACCTCAGTAGTCCTGACTGCAAATTCCATGCATTTATGCAAAATAACGAATCAGTGAATATTGGTTTGCTGATATCAATTTGTACAAAGCACTCTTTTATTTTTTCGACGTTCTTTACAGCTTTTTGTTCATGAAGATGATTTTACTTTCGAAGGCAGTTCCGAAAGTAAAAGTATCCTTATAAAAAAAAAAAGCGGTAAAGAAAATCGAAAAAGTAGAAAAGCCACAGGCAACAATAAGGCAATGAAAAAAAAAATCAGTTTAAAGATATTGAAATGCAAGCGCGATTTCTTAAAAAAAAAAAAAAAAAAAAAAAAAAAAAATTCTTCCATAGGTTTAACATTAGTGAACAGTTATTTTCGAGTGAGTGAAGTATCCTCTTAATAGTAGCCACATAATGTTTTAAATTTTAAATATTTAAACCGTAATGGTACTAACACCTTTCATATTTGACTCAAACTTATGTTACAGAGCAGATTACGAAAGATTAATCAATTTTATACTTCTCTCAGTCAGACTTTCTGCTTAAATTTTCGTAATTGGAATTATTTTAATAATTTTTTAATAGGCTATGAAATACAGTTACTAGGTAACTTACAAAAAAATAAAAATAAAAGTGCCCAGTTAAACTGGTGGCATTGAGCTCACATGCTATTCACACTAATTGTATATTATTACTCTTATTTCAAAGAATAATGCCCCTCGAAAAATAAAAAAATTGACAAAAAAAAAACCAGTTAGCTAAATTAAGCGGGGATTAACTCCCACATGTGCTCTCTTTATACCAAATTTGAAGCAAATTGGATAATTTTGCATAAAAAACCCATTTTTCTAAAGTAAGGGAGATTAGCCCTCCGATCCCCCACCCCTTTATGCTTAACCAGTGAACCTCCAAATCTAATCAGGGAAGCGCCTTATCATAATAAACCGGTATACCAAATTTGAAGCAAACCGGATAATTCTGTAAGAAAAACCCATTTATGTATGTTAGGCCCCGTTCCCCACCTTTATATTTAACCAATCAATCCCCAAAACTAATCACCAAACAAAATTGCTCATTTAGTGCACTAACAGAATAATCAAAAATTCCAGATACCAAAGAATTAAAGAAAATTGTTTAGAATAACTGTGGAAAAATAAAATACATCCATAAAACTACATTGAATATTTATTTATTATTATAAATCCAAAGTTTCTTGATATAGTCAAGGTATCATGGTTTCATTATGAATAGCTCTTTATTATTTGAACATAAGACATAGCTGTCATTAATAATATTTAAATTATAAATAATTTAAATTTTCTACAGAACTGACTGAAATTATAAATTATTTTCAAATGAAGTACTATTACTTATATAACATCCGACAATGTTCATTTTTATCTACAAACTTGTATGTATATGAAATAAGAAATATTTAAAATAAACGGTCAAGTGCGAGTATTACTCGCGCACAGGGGGTTCTGTACAATAAATGTATTAATTAATACCTCTATTATAAAAATATCGTTTCTAAAAGAATAATAAGATTTAAAAAAAAAAACAAAAAAAAAAACTGTACAACGCACGTGTGTTTTATCTATGTCCAAACCGTGCGTGTCTTTGAGGAATAATATATCGGCTAATTATCGACAATATTTTTCGAAAATAATTATCATCAATCTTTTTATGCTTCTGGGGCGATAGGTACCTCCAGCGCTCTTCAACTCCTTTACTGAACGCCCGCAAATCGAAATTTATGTGCAACGGTTAAATGCGATGTTTTCAGAAACTATGCGACCTAGTTTCCCTGCAAGGTTTAAGTTAACGTCTACTAACCTTAAATTTTTTCATAATTTTAGTTTCAATAGATTCGGAAATAGAGGGGGGGGGGGGGGGCTAGAGGTCTGCACGGGCCGGAATTTCCAGGCCCGGTGTAAAAATTGAAAGTTCGGCCCGAGCCCGGCCCGGCCCGTTTACATTTTTACCGTTCTCGGCCCGGCCCGGTCCGTACAAAAATCAGTAAAAACAGGCCCGGCCCGGCCCGACTCAATTTCTACAAAAAATTCCGTTTTTTCTCGACATACAATTAAGATTTTTTTAATGAATACTACATGCATATTTATGGGAACATTTTACAGTATATTTTAAATTAGTATGTGTTCGCAAAATAGAAAACACACAATAGTAAACATTAACGATTACTTACAGTGTTTTAGTCAACGTCTCTACAGACGTTTCAAAATTTAAATAAGGGTTCATTAAAAGATTAATGTAGTTTAGAATAAAGGGTTAAAAGCATGATAACTTTTGAAGCTTATAATAAAAAGTAGATTTGTGAAAATATTTCTGCCATTTTTAAGGCTTTTCTCAAATCCAATGGAGCTACATTTGGATACATTTATGAATTCATTTCTTTTCGGAAACGCATGAGATTGGCAGGTATTCTTATTCAGAAACCATGTAAATGCCGTTTTTTTTTTTTTGGATAAAAGTAATATATCTTTCAGAAAATACTGCCAAAGTAAGCTTTTTGAATCTAATTTCCGGAAGCGATAGCACAGGAAAGGAGAAAAACGTACAGTCACGTGACAAGAGTCTCTGTTATCTCTGTACGTAATTTATGAAAAATGGAAACGCTATTCGATTCCAAATGACTTCAATACTTAGGCCTGCCAATTTTATGCCTTTATAGTTAAAAATGAGTCAGAAAATGTGTCTGAAAGTTTCGCACTGTTGAGCAGTAAATATGAGAACCACCTTAAGGTACATTTCCAAAGATACTGTTAACAGAAGTTCATTATTGCTATTAATACTTTTACAAAACATAATGCCTGTCCTACACATCCTGAGAATGATTAAGACCAGCTCCGTCCCGGCACAAGTCTGCCGAAAAAATTAAACCCGGGATCAGGCATCATGTAACTGTACGATCCCGATCTCTACGATGGACATGTTACATTTCTGTATTGATGTTGTTAAACTCGCATCGGCTCGTAACGCACATTTATACTTCTCGAAAAAGTCATATTCATTGGAAATGGCCTCGTATTTTATCTGCTCCTCTCAAATTCTTATATCGGGCCGATAGGCCCGATTAATTTTTGTTATCGGCCCGGCCCGGCCCTGCAGGCCTTTTCAATTGTTTTGCCGGTCCGGCCCGTTTGAAAATTCTCCTCCAATCCGCCGGCCCGGCCCGCGGACTGGGCCGCGTACGGGCCTCGGGCCAAGCCCGGGCCCGGGCAGACCTCTAGGGGGGATATTTTTTCATTATATTTTCAAGGATATAGATGAAAATATAATACCTAAAATTTAAAGAAATATATTTTTGAGATATAAACATAAAGAACACTTGTTTAAACAAAAAAGCCCCGTTTATTAATTTTTAACTTTCTGCCAACCTTTCTCAGTACATATTTTATCGACTATTAATTTCAACGTGTCTTTTTATTCTATAAAAACATGCAACAAACCAAGATAAATCATTATAATCTTGCGTTACAATATATCAAGATATCCAATACCATTTTTCTTTTTTTCTATAAAATCAAGTTTACTTTTCAATTCCTACTATTAGCTCACACTATATTTATATATTTATATATTTATCTTTTTCAAATTTTCAATCGTTAATAAAATACTCATTATTCATCCAATCAAGTTCAAATTTTTTTAAAACTTGTAGTGGATGACAATTGATGTTAATCCAGTTTTTTTCAAATATTAATTCGTTAAATAAATTAAATTAATTAATTTTCAATAATCGAGAGAGCCGTCTTTTTGATCAAGGCATTTTAAGCGCCATTCAGGAGGAAAGAAGAATGGGTGAAAAAAGATTCTCTTATTGACCTAAGTAGGAATTGACTTAATTTTTTTTTATATTACTTGTTTATAAAATAATCTCAAAGCCGATTTTCGGTGGACTCAAGATGTAATAAATTTATCGTTAACTTCAATCGTTATTCGATTCCAAATCATTCGCATAGTTATACCTGCAAATTTTATGCTTTCACTTAATAAGTCGAAAATTGTGCGTCGAACGTGGGTTTGTACTATAACTATCATTGATTATCATTTGATATCATTGAATTAAATATGCATGATAAGATTTAATAGAATGAAGATATCTGTTATTATTATCTTTTTAAATTTTGGTTCGATTTTCATAAAGTTGGAAATGACTGCAAAATTCTGAAACGATTATATATATTAAATCTCAAACCATTCCGTTGGGAAGTTTTGGCGCTGACATATGAGGACAGACGGACGGACCAGATGGCGACTATAGCTGAGCATTTATATAATTATAACGCCCCTAAAAAAGTCAACATATCAGAAAATTTCACATTGTTGAGCCTTATTTTTTTAAATAAATGTCAGTGTCATTTTCACTCATATTAAAAGATAAGTTCATTTATCGTATATAGGTCATAAACAAGTAAATATATATCTATGTTATGAATAAGCCTTCATATTTTAAAATAAAATCGCGTATAAATAGAATTTTTATGTTCTGAATTTTAAAATCTAAACTATATTTTATTTCAAAACTAATACTAAAAAATCAATTTCTGCTTTCTTTGATTGCGAAATCCTTTTAACAGGAAGAAAGGTATCTTGATGATGTATATGTGCGTTCTTTACCTACACGAAGGAAAGATATCGATTGGTTGTTGGTGATTTGAAACGGTATACTTCTTAACTAATGTTGTCTTAACTAATTACATTCACTAATGTATTATGGGTTATTGGTGCGGTTTGAAGTAGTTAAAACTTCAAGAATCAAAATGGTGTTTTTTTTTTTTTTTTTTTTTTTTCATCCTAAAATATATCGAAGAAAAAGCACTTTTCACAGCGAAAGATTAAGTACTTTATCGAAAATTATGATTTCTAAAACGAAAGGAATATTCCGAAGCACACCTGTCATTTAATGAGTTCGTGACTATATCAGTTTTGAGTTGTTGAGTGGGAAAGAAAAAACGCCTTGAGTATTATAGTCGTGTATAAATTTTCTAATTCTAAAGCAATGCATTTCAGAGGGGGGGGGGGGAATTAGAAAGTGCACGAAAATTAGAATTGTCTAATAGGAAATTAGCATAGCGCACTCAGAAAATGGCACGAAATTATTTTGTACTAATTATGTCTAAATAAAACTTAAACTGTAATTTCTCATGTAATGCGAGCATTTTTTTTATCACTTTAGTATTTAGAAATACACACAAATTTTGATGTGAAGAAATTTGTTTTAAATGGAACATTTTTATTTTAATCCTATGTTTTATTTCAAGGAATAATAAATTATATGATAAGATTAAATCTTGAAAATTAATTACTTTACTATTTCGATTCATTCAAACGTATAAATTATCGTCAAAATAAAGAGAATTTTCAACTTTTAATAACATAATAGCTGCCTTCGCCCGCTAGCGGGCCCCTCCTTTTCATGAACCCCTCGTTTTCATGAGCCCCTCCTCTTCATGAACTTCCTTTTTTATAAAATCTCGAAGCGAACGAAGCTCGACCCGGGTCCCCGCTGCCTACGGTACCGTATAGCAGTCGTGCTGCGCACGCACTGCAAACTCTTTTTAAAAAGTCTTTCGATATAACAAAATTTGAACCTGTTCCTCGCTGCCTACGGCACCTTATAGCAGGCGTGCTGCGCACGCACTGCAAACTCTTTTTAAAAAGCCTATCGCGCTCGAACGAAAGTCGAACCTTGTCCCCGCTGCCTACGGCACCGTATAGCAGGCGTGTGCAAAATCTTTAAAAGAGCCTATCGCACTCGAACGAAAGTCGAACCGGGATCCGGCTGCCTTCGGCACCGTATAGCAGGCATGCTGCGCACGCACTGCAAACTCTTTTAAAAAAACCTTTCGCTATAACGAAAGTCGAACCTGGTCCTCGCTGCTTACGGCACCGTATAGCAGGCGTGATGCGCATGCACAGCAAACTCTTTTTTAAAAGACTTTCGCGCTCGAACGAAAGTCGAACCTGTTACCCGCAGCCTACGGCACCTTAGAGGAAAATCTTGTAAAAAAGGCAATCTCGCTCGAACGAACCTCGAACCGGGTTCTCGCTGAATTTCGTTAAATTTAGATTTGAGTAAATCGCCTTATGTTAGTTCCACATTCTACCACCAGGGAGCGCACTCTATTCATAACAAAACTGTATCGGAATGAAAGTCCGTTAAACAACGTATCAGTAGATATGTTAAACAGATCGCCTTGTTAGATTGCCTAATTTTAACAAAATCGCGTTATGTTAGTTTCTTATTCCACCACCAGGGAGCGCACTGTATTCTTAACAAAAACATATCTGAACGAAACGCCTTCACGCAACCTTTCCGTAGATATATGGGTCGGGATGGTGGCGGTCTTAACCAAGAATTCTGTTAGTTCCACATTCCACCACCAGGGAGCGCATTCTATTCATAACAAAACTGTGTCGGAAGGAAAGTCCGTTAAACAACCTATCAGTAGATATGTTACTCGAGGTGTTGGCGGTATTAAGCAAGAATTTAAGATATTTGCACAAATTACTATTCGGAAATAGTGGTAAGTAAACTTTTGAAATTTTTGTATTTAATAAGAAGCATATATCTCAATGTGTTATGAACTATCTTAATTTTTCAAGCAGATCGCCATGTTATATTTCCTAAAATTAATTAAATCGGGTTATGTTAGTTCCACATTCTACCACCAGGGAGCGCACTCTATTCATAACAAAACTGTATCGGAAGGAAAGTCCGTTAAACAAGCTATAAGTAGATATTTTAAACAGATCGCCTTGTTAGATTGCATAATATTACCAAAATCGCGTTATGTTAGTTCCGGATTCCACCACCAGGGAGCGTACTGTATTCTTAACAAATACCTATCTGAACGAAACGCCTTCACGCAACCTTTCCACAGATAAATGGGTCGGGAAGGTGGCGGTCTTAACAAAGAATTCTGTTAGTTCCACATTCCACCACCAGGGAGCGAACTCTATTCATAACAAAACTGTATCGGAATGAAAGTCCGTTAAACAACGTATCAGTAGATATGTTAAACAGATCGCCTTGTTAGATTGCCTAATTTTAACAAAATCGCGTTATGTTAGTTTCTTATTCCACCACCAGGGAGTGCACTGTATTCTTAACAAAAACATATCTGAACGAAACGCCTTCACGCAACCTTTCCGTAGATATATGGGTCGGGATGGTGGCGGTCTTAACCAAGAATTCTGTTAGTTCCACATTCCACCACCAGGGAGCGCATTCTATTCATAACAAAACTGTGTCGGAAGGAAAGTCCGTTAAACAACCTATCAGTAGATATGTTACTCGAGGTGTTGGCGGTATTAAGCAAGAATTTAAGATATTTGCACAAATTACTATTCGGAAATAGTGTAAGTAAACTTTTGAAATTTTTGTATTTAATAAGAAGCATATATCTCAATGTGTTATGAACTATCTTAATTTTTCAAGCAGATCGCCATGTTATATTTCCTAAAATTAATTAAATCGGGTTATGTTAGTTCCACATTCTACCACCAGGGAGCGCACTCTATTCATAACAAAACTGTATCGGAAGGAAAGTCCGTTAAACAAGCTATAAGTAGATATTTTAAACAGATCGCCTTGTTAGATTGCATAATATTACCAAAATCGCGTTATGTTAGTTCCGGATTCCACCACCAGGGAGCGTACTGTATTCTTAACAAATACCTATCTGAACGAAACGCCTTCACGCAACCTTTCCACAGATAAATGGGTCGGGAAGGTGGCGGTCTTAACAAAGAATTCTGTTAGTTCCACATTCCACCACCAGGGAGCGAACTCTATTCATAACAAAACTGTGTCGGTTGCAAAGTCCGTTAAACAACTTATCAGTAGATATGTTACTCGAGGTGGTGGCGGTCTTAAGCAAGAATTTAAGATGTTTGCAGAAATTACTATTCGGAATTAGTGGTAACTAAACTTTTGACATTTTTATATTCAATAAGTAGTATGTATATCAATGTGTTATGAACTATCTTAAAGTTTCAAGCAGATTGCCTTGTTATATTTCCTGAATTTAACAAAATCGCGTTATGTTAGTTCCACATTCTACCACCAGGGAGCGCACTCTATTCATAACAAAACTGTATCGGAATGAAAGTCCGTTAAACAACGTATCAGTAGATATGTTAAACAGATCGCCTTGTTAGATTTCCTAATTTTAACAAAATCGCGTTATGTTAGTTCCGCATTCTACCACCAGGGAGCGCACTGTATTCTTAACAAAACATATCTGAACGAAACGCCTTCACGCATCCTTTCCGTAGATACATGTGTCGGGATGGTGGCGGTCTTAACCAAGAATTCTGTTAGTTCCACATTCCACCACCAAGGAGCGCACACTATTCATAACAAAACTGTGTCGAAAGTAAAGTCCGTTAAAGAACCTACCAGTAGATATGTGTTACTCGAGGTGGTGGGCGTCTTAAGCAAGAATTTAAGATATTTGCACAAATTACTATTCGGAAATAGTGGTAACTAAACATTTGACATTTTTGCATTTAATAAGTAGCATATATATCAATGTGTTATGAACTGTCTTAAAGTTTCAAGCAGATCGCCTTGTTATATTTCCTAAATTTAACAAAATCGCGTTATGTTAGTTTCACATTCTACCACCAGGGAGCACACTCTATTCATAACAAAACTGTGTCGGAAGGAAAGTCCGTTAAACCACCTATCAGTAGATATGTTACTCGAGGTGGTGACAGACTTAAGCAAGAATTTAAGATATTTGCACAAATTACTATTCGGAAATAGTGGTAACTAAACTTTTGACATTTTTTTATTTAATAAATAGCATATATCTCAATGTGTTTTGAACTATCTTAAATTTTCAAGCAGATCGCCTTTTTAGATTTCCTAATTTTAACAAAATCGGTTTATGTTAGTTCCGAATTCCACCACCAGGGAGCGCACTGTATTCTTCAGAAAAACATATCTGAACGAAACTGTGTTGGAGCGGTCGAAGCACGCTAGTCTTTGTCATAATAATATCTGTAATGCGAATAGGTTTTCTAAAATTTCGTGGTTAAAAAAGCACGCGTCTCCATTTTAATCTATGCATTATATAGAAATGGAGCAGATTAATTAAATAATAATTAATATCTCAGCTTCTAATTAACCAATCTGTTTGAACTGGGTATGTATGAAATCTGCGACAGATTTCCCGTCCGGTTGTCAAAAAATTTTATCAAAAAATTTAATATTTAAAAAGTTTAAATTTCGTATTAAATTATCGTAGTATCCAAAACCGCAAAGCGCCATGATGTCTATAGCTGCTTCTCGGAAAAATGAAATCTCTTTTCATTGTCTTTTGAAATTAAGAAATTAAATTTTTATCGATCGATTTTTAGCGGATTTTTTGCGTTATACCCAACGCAGAAACTTGAAATTTATACCAAAATAAAGTAGATTTTTTTTCGCGTGTTTCTATACCTTTTACGAATTTCTAGGATCATTAGTTCGGGAGATTCGAATTGGCTTTTTAAATGTCTACTACATTTTCATCATCTCGGCAACCGCTAGCCACGCAGATAAAATCGGGGTGCAGGTTTCGTCAATCCTCCAATGGTAGTGCTCCGAAAGCTAGCCTCGCAAAGAGGGTCCCATTGTAGTCAGGATTGCTGATTTTGGATAAAAAGATTCAATTTTGAAAGGTTTTTCCTTCGACAATGAGTCGTTAATTAGCTAATTGCGTCCGTAATTACGGCGGGATTTTCTCGAAACCACAAAGAACGGTTGTCCGAGAAAATGGCGTTGCGAATCGACATATCACAAGACGCTCTGCGTGGCCCGGGAGAGAAGGAGTTCCGGTCACAAGGCCGAATGTTACACACATACAGACAGACGTTTAGGGACATTAATAGTAATGACTAGCTGGCTTCGCCCGCTAGCGGGCCCCTCCTTTTCATGAACCCCTCGTTTTCATGAGCCCCTCCTCTTCATGAACTTCCTTTTTTATAAAATCTCGAAGCGAACGAACCTCGACCCGGGTCCCTGCTGCCTACGGCACCGTCTAGAGGTCGTGCTGCGCACGCAGAGCAAACTCTTTTTAAAAAGCCTTTCGATATAACAAAAGTTGAACCTGTTCCTCGCTGCCTATGGCACCTTATAGCAGGCGTGCTGCGCACGCACTGCAAACTCTTTTTAAAAAGCCTATCGCGCTCGAACGAAAGTCGAACCTTGTCCCCGCTGCCTACGGCACCGTATAGCAGGCGTGTGCAAAATCTTTAAAAGAGCCTATCGCACTCGAACGAAAGTCGAACCGGGTTCCCGCTGCCTTCGGCACCGTATAGCAGGCATGCTGCGCACGCACTGCAAACTCTTTTAAAAAAACCTTTCGCTATAACGAAAGTCGAACCTGGTCCTCGCTGCTTACGGCACCGTATAGCAGGCGTGCTGCGCATGCACTGCAAATTCTTTTTTAAAAGACTTTCGCGCTCGAAAGAAAGTCGAACCGGTTACCCGCAGCCTACGGCACCTTATAGCAAAATCTTGTAAAAAAGGCAATCTCGCTCGAACGAACCTCGAACCGGGTCTTCGCTGAATTTCGTTAAATTTAGGTTTGACAAAATCGCCTTATGTTAGTTCCACATTCTACCACCAGGGAGCGCACTCTATTCATAACAAAACTGTATCGGAATGAAAGTCCGTTAAACAACGTATCAGTAGATATGTTAAACAGATCGCCTTGTTAGATTGCCTAATTTTAACAAAATCGCGTTATGTTAGTTTCGTATTCCACCACCAGGGAGCGCACTGTATTCTTAACAAAAACATATCTCAACGAAACGCCTTCACGCAACCATTCCGTAGATACATGGGCCGGGATGGTGGCGGTCTTAAACAAGAATTCTATTAGTTCCACATTCCACCACCAGGGAGCTCTCTCTATTCATAACAAAACTGTGTCGAAAGGAAAGTCTGTTAAACAACCTACCAGTAGATATGTTACTCTAGGTGGTGGCGGTCATAAGCAAGAATTTAAGATATTTGCACAAATTACTACTCAGAAATAGTGGTAACTAAACTTTTGACATTTTTATATTTAATAAGTAGCATATATCTCAATGTGTTATGAACTATCTTAAAGTTTCAAGACACATCTACTTGTTATTTTTCCTAATTTTAACAAAATTGCGTTACGTTAGTTCCGCATTCCGCCGCCAGGGAGCGCACTCTATTCGTACCAAAAGCGTATCTGAAGGAAACTCCTTCACGCAACCTTTCCGTATATACATGAGTCGTAATGGTGGCGTTATTAACCAAGAATTCTGTTAGTTCCGCATTCCACCACCAGGGAGCGCACACTATTCATAACAAATGTGTATCTGAACGAAACTGTGTTAAAAAACCTATCAGTGGATATGTTACTCGAGTTGGTGGCGGTCTTAAGCTAGAAATTAAGAAACTTGCTTAAATTACTATTCGGAAATAGTGGTAACTAAAAATTTGACATTTTTATATTTAATAAGTAGCATATATCTGAGGACTCCCTCAAGAAACGGTATCTAAAAAGGTCATAAAAGCTAATTTTTAAAAAAGAAAACCAGCGCCTCTCCCCGTTTGCCTAAAAAGGATCCAAAACGCACCCCATTATCCTCTACACATACACATTCATTAAATAAAAATTAATATAGCAACTTACAAATAAGCTATCACGCACAGAAATTATCCGATAACAATGTGTTATAAACTGTCTTAATGTTTCAAGCAGATCGCCTAGTTATATTTCCTAAAATTAATTAAATCGCGTTATGTTAGTTCCACATTCTACCACCAGGGAGCGTACTCTATTCGTAACAAAACTGAATCGGAAGGAAAGTCCGTTAAACAACCTATCAGTAGATATGTTAAACAGATCGCCTTGTTAGATTGCATAATATTAACAAAATCGCGTTATGTTAGTTCCGGATTCCACCACCAGGGAGCGCACTGTATTCTTAACAAATACATATCTGAACGAAACGCCTTCACGCAACCTTTCCATAGATAAATGGGTCGGGAAGGTGGCGCTCTTAACAAAGAATTCTGTTAGTTCCACATTCCACCACCAGGGAGCGCACTCTATTCATAACAAAACTGTGTCGAAAAAAAAGTCCGTTAAACAACCTACCAGTAGATATGTTACTCGAGGTGGTTGCCGTCTTAAGCAAGAATTTAAGATATTTCCACAAATTACTATTCTGAAATAGTGGTAACTAAATTTGTGACATTTTTACATTTAACAAGTAGCATATATATCAATATGTTATGAACTGTCTTAAAGTTTCAAGCAGATCGCCTTGTTGTAATTCCTAAATTTAACAAAGTCGCTTTATGTTAGTTCCACATACTACCACCAGGGAACGCACACTATTCATAACAAAACTGTATCGGAAGGAAAGTCCGTTAAACAACATATCAGTAGATATGTTACTCGAGGTGGTGGCGGTCTGAAGCAAGAATTTAAGATATTTGCACAAATTACTATTCGGAAATAGTGGTAACTAAACTTTTGACTTTTTTTATTTAATAAGTAGCATATATCTCAACGTGTTATGAACTATCTTAAAGTTTAAAGCAGATCGCCTTGTTATATTTCCTAATTTTAACAAAATCGCGTTATGTTAGTTCCGCATTCTACCACCAGGGAGCGCACTGTATTCTTAACCAAAACATATCTGAACGAAACGCCTTTACGCAACCTTTCCGTAGATACATGGGTCGGGATGGTGGCGGTCTTAACAAAGAATTCTGTTAGTTCCACATTCCACCACCAGGGAGCGCGCTCTATTCATAACAAAAGCGTATCTGAACGAAACTGTGTTAAAAAACCTATCAGTGGATATGTTACTCGAGTTGGTGGCGGTCGTAAGCTAGAAATTAAGAAACTTGCTAAAATTACTATTCGGAAATAGTGGTAACTAAAAATTTGACATTTTTATATTTAATAAGTAGCATATATCTGACGACTCCCTCAAGAAAGGCTTTCTAAAAAGGTCATAAAAGCTAATTTTTTAAAAAAGAAATCCAGCACCCCTCCCCGTCTGAGTAAAAAGGATCCAAAACGCACCTCATTGTCCATTACACATACAGAATAAATAAATAATAATGTATTACCCCCTGAGACAATATTTTCTTCAACTCTTAAGGAAATACGTTGTTGGCATTGCTGCAATTGAATACCACTGCCTAAATTTTTTTCCAAAACGCACCTCATTGTCCACTACAAATCAGATTAATAAACTAATAATTAATATCTCAGCTGCTAATTAAGCTATCACGCACTGAAATTATCCTATAGCGGGCGAAACAACTATAATGCGAGCTAACTGGGATATTTAATCAAATGTATTTCCCGCCAAATAGATTATTTAAATAATAATTAATATCTCAGCTTCTAATTAACCAATCTCTTTGAACTGGGTATGTATGGAATCTGCGACAGATTTCCTGTCCGGTTGTCAAAAAATTTTATCCAAAAATTTAATATTTAAAATGTTTAAATTTCGTATTATATTATCCTAGTATCCAAGACCAATATTTTAAGAAATTTAGAAAAATGCTCCCCTAGGGGGGTGAAAAGGGGGAGGATGAGAACCGAAGATGCATAACTTGAATCAGCCTTCACAGACCTTTCCTATGATATATCACATGGCGGGTAACAGATAAATACAGAAAAGTGGGGGGGGGAATTGGGGGGATGGATACCAGAGATGCATAAACATAGTAGCAAGAGGGGGGACAAACTGGGCTCGTGATGTCCAACAGTTTTATATGAAACACCGCTGAGTTAAGTCAAAACCAGAAGAAGTTGCAAAAGTTAACCCGTTATGGGCACGCTGAGAGGGGGAGGAGGGAAGAGAAAGATGGGGAAAAACTGGGCTCGTGATGCCCAACAGTTTGATGAGAACTCTCTCTGAGGCGGAACTTCCTACTTATAGGAGCAAAAATCACCGAGTTATTGTCTTTTGAAAACAAATGTTTGCAAAAATTTGCTTTTTTTGGCCATAACTTTCTGGAAAGACCTCGTACCAATTTCCTCTAACTGTATTAGGGGCCCGGGTAGGGCCCCTTTAAAATATTTTTCGTAGTAATTTCAGCAATTATGTTAAATTATTGGTTAAGACCGCCACCCTCCTGATCCCTGTATCTATGGAAAGGTTGTGTGAAGGAGTTTCGTTCAGATACGCTTTCGTTAAGATTAGAGTGCGCTCCCTGGTGGTGGAATATGGAACTAACATAACACGATATAGCTAAAATTAGGAAATCTAACAATGCGATCTGTTTGAAACTTTGAGATAGTTCATAACACTTAATAAAAAGAACTTTCCGTAGATACATGTGTCGGGAGGGTGGAGGTCCTAACCAATATTTTCAGAAATTTTAATACCTTTAATTTAAAGTGTATTATGTGGGGGGTATTAGCTAAAATTAAAAAGTTCAATAAAAACGGCCTCGTATGTCTAAGCTTGTATGTTATTCAGTTCGGAATTTAATTTACCTTTATTTTAAGGTGTATGTTGAGGGGGTGCGTGGGAAATTTAATGATTTCGAGTCTCAGATTCAATTTTGAAAGGATTTTCCATCGATTATGAGTTGTTAATTAGCTAATGACGTCCGTAATTACGGCCGGATTTTCTCGAAACCACAAAGTCCGTTTTTCTCGGAAAATGGCGGCCCGAATCGACATATAATAAGACCCTCTGCGTCGCCTGTGAGAAAAGTAGTTCCGGCGACACGGGCGAGTGTTACCAACATACAGACAGACGTTTACGGACATTAATAGTAGTAGAGATGACTAGCTGGCTTCGCCCGCTAGCGGGCCCCTCCTTTTCATGAACCACTCCTCTTCATGATTCCCTCCTTTTTTATAAAATCTCGAAGCGAACGAAATTCGACCCGGGTCCCCGCTGCCCACGGCACCGTATAGCAGGCGTGCTGCGCACGCACTCATACCCCTCCTTTTTATGAACCTCTAACAATATGAAATCTGGAAGCGAACGAACGTCGAACCAGGTTCCATGTGCCTACGGCACCGTATAGCAGGCGTGCTGCGCACGCACTGCAAAATCTTCTAAAATAGGCAATCTCGCTCAAACGAAAATCCAACCGGGTCCCCGCTGGCTTAAAAACTTGATCAAAACTTTCCCACAATTAATGCTTCAACTATACAACAAATGCTTTTCCCTTGCCCATTTCCCAGACATATGGAAGAAAGGCATTGTCATTTATTTTCGAAAGAAGAATAAAGATCCTCGGCAATTAAAATCTTACCGACCGATAGTCCTTCTCCCTATGCTGGGAAAAGTCCTTGAACGATTAATCAAGATGCGTGCTATGACATTTTTAGAAGATATTTCCTTTCTCCATGAAATGCAATTTGGATTTCGCGAATCAAGAAGCACAATAGATGCCTTAAATGAACTGAAATCCTCTATCACAAATACATTAGAAAATAAGAAATACTGTGGTATTCTTTCCTTCGATATAGAGGGAGCGTTTGATTCGATAGATTGGAATACTATCTCCCAAATAATCGATAATTCTCCTCTCCCTCTATATCTAAAACATTTACTAAAAAATTACATCTCCAATCGATATATTGGTTTAAAAGAAGGAAGCGTTGTAGAATGGTTCATTTCATTTAAAGGATGCCCTCAGGGCTCATGCTTAGGTCCCCTTCTTTGGTTGCTAATTGCAGATTTTATTATAAAGGAGTTCTACAAAATAGAATCAGACATGATAGTTTATGCTGACGATTTCGTAATTAAGGTTGCGGGAGACTCCAGACCTGAGTTGGAGCAAGTTGCTAATAGACGCATCGAAATTTTTTCAACTTTATGCAGGAATTTCAACCTTACAATATCGGAAACTAAAACAAAGGCCATGCTTTTTGGCCGCTTTCTTCTTAACAGACGTCGACCAATTTTCAAATTGAATAACAAAACTATCAAGTTTGAAAATACTATTCCCTATCTTGGCGTTATACTAGATCCAAAATTTAATTTTCAAGAGCATCTAACTCATACTAAAACAAAGGTAACTCAATTTTTAAACGGATTCAAAAGCCTAAAATCTCATAAAGGAGGAATATCTTCAAGTATACTGAAAATTTGGTACAACACCGTCATATTAAAACAAATTAGCTACGCCTATGAAATTTGGTTTCCAAGCCTCAACTCGCATGGGATAAGAAAATTAAAGTCAGTACAACGTACAGCTCTCTTAAGCATTATCAAGACCTATCGAAGTACTTCCTCTGACGCTCTCTGTGTCCTTACTGGTTCTCCCCCAATCGATACTTTGCTCAAGAACGATTATCATTATTACGAACTAATTAAAGGAAGAAGATCATATAACCATAATGGCAAAATCATTAACAGCAACCACATTATGTCAAAACTAAACACCTTCGACTTTTCTCAATATTACAAGATAAACAACCTCTTCTTTTTAGAAGAAAAATACGAAAAATTACTCCAAATCTATGACCCATCCATATATACCGATGGTTCTGTCATGAACGACGGAGCAGCATGTGCATTTACAGTCTGTCTTAAAAACTCATTCGTATATGATTATGCAGTTAAACTTCATGTAGATAACTCGATCTACCAAGCTGAATTATTCGCAATTTACAAGGCAATGGAATGGTCCATTAACTCTTCTCATCATGAAATTCTTATCCTTACAGACAGCCACTCATCCTATGACGCCCTTCAAATTGCATTTCCACGCAATTATATAATTTATAATATCTACAATCTTTTACTACATTTTCCTAACAAAAAGTTCTATATCTCATGGATTAAATCTCACATAGGTATCCCGGGAAACGAAAGAGCCGATTCTCTGGCGAAGGCGGTTATAGATAACAACCAATACAACGATTGCCAGGAATTGCTTCTTCCACAATCCAAATTCAAGTATATCTTTAGGCAAAAAACTCTGGATGAATGGCAACTCTCATGGACTCAGTCGACAAAGGGTCGCGATACTTACAGTATAATTAATAAAGTTGACATACAGTTCATCTGTGATCGCCCTACGTTACCTAACTATATCACTGGTCATGGAAGTTTCCCATCATTTCTACATAAAATTAAAAAAAGAGACTCACCACTTTGTTTATGCAGAAAGAGTATTGGAAACGCTACACACTATATCTTTGGAAATTGCCCCATAATGAAACATCATTTCCATTTTGACAGAAACAAAACATTGAGAGAAAATTTGAATAACACTCTTTTCAACGCAGGCAACTTCCAGAGACTTCTAGAAAATTACGACATTTTAAACAAACATTTTTCGTTTATTTCTAAGACTATAGCTAAACCTTAATCCTTTTTTTTTTTTTTTTTTTTTTTACATTCTATTTAACCTGTAAATATTTTTCAATATTTATTTATACATATGTGTCCGCACTGCCTTCAATAATAAGGCAGTATTTGTAACATGCTTTTTATGTTGTAATAAATGTGCGCCACCCTGCTTGCGCTGCCTGGCAGCCCCTTTTTCCCCTCGTGGACTTATTGTCCCTATACCTCACGGTAGGCTGTCCACGAGTGGGCGATTTCGGTCCCCGCTGGCTACGGTACCATATAGCAGGCGTGCTGCGTAAGCCTGCAAAATCTTGTACAAAAGCCAATCTCGCTCGAACGAACCTAGACCCGGGTCCCCGCTGCCTACGGCACCGTAAAGGAGGCGTGCTACGCACGCACTGCAAACTCTTTAACAAAGCGTATCGCGCTCGAACAAAAGTCAAACCGGGTTCCCGATGCCTTCGGCACCGTATTCCAGGCGTGCTGCGCACGCACTGCAAAATTTTTAAAAAAGTCTTTCGCTATAACGAAAGTCGAATGCCTAATTTTAACAAAATCGCGTTATGTTAGTTCCGTATTCCACCACCTGGGAGCGCACTGTATTCTTAACAAAAACATATCTGAACGAAACGCGTTCACTCAACCTTTCAGTAGATACATGGGTCGGGATGGTGGCGGTCTTAACCAAGAATACTGTTAGTTCCACATTCCCCCACCAGGGAGCGCATTCTATTTATTCATAACAAAATTGTGTCGGAAGGAAAGTCCGTTAAACAACCTATCAGTAGATATGTCACTCGAGATGTTGGCGGTCTTTAGCAAGAATTTAAGATATTTGCACAATTTACTATTCGGAAATAGTGGTAACTGAACTTTTGACATTTTTATATTTAATAAGAAGCATATATCTCAATGTGTTATGAACTATCTTAATGTTTCAAGCAGATCGCCTTGTTATATTTCCTAAAATTAATTAAATCGCGTTATGTTAGTTCCACATTCTACCACCAAGGAGCGCACTCTATTAATAACAAAACTAGAGCAGAAGGAAAGTCCGTTAAACAACCTATCAGTAGATATATTGCTCGAGGTGGTGGCGGTCTTAAGCAAGAATTTAAGATATTTGCACAAATTACTATTCGGAAATAGTGGTAACTAAACTTTTGACATTTTTATATTTAATAAGTAGCATATATCTCAATGTGTTATGAACTATCTTAAAGTCGCAAGCAGATCGCCTTGTTATATTTCCTAAAATTAATTAAATCGCGTTATGTTAGTTCCACATTCTACCACCAGGGAGCGCACTCTATTCATAACAAAACTGTATCGGAAGGAAAGTCCATTAAACAGCATATCGGTAGATATGTTAAACAGATCGCCTTGTTAGATTGCCTAATTTTAAAAAAATCGCGTTATGTTAGTTCCGTATTCCACTACCAGGGAGCGCACTGTATTCTTAAGAAAAACATATCTCAACGAAACGCCTTCACGCAACCTTTCCGTAGATACATGGGCCGGGATGGTGGCGGTCTTAACCAAGAATTCTATTAGTTCCACATTCTACCACCAGGGAGCGCACACTATTCATAACAAAACTGGAGCGGAAGGAAAGTTCGTTAACCAACCTATCAGTAGATATATTGAGGTGCCTGATATCTACCCCTTGTATATCTGCCCCCATACGTCATTTTGACGTCACAGTAGAAGGGGACACATATTCAGTGCTACACCATTTCACTTTATTCGAGAATTGTATATCCGACCCCTGTATATATGCCCCCATATCAGAAGGGGGCAGATATCCAATACAGAGCATTTTATTTTTCTCAAGAGCTGTATATCCACCCCCTGTATATATGCCCCCATACGTCATTTTGACGTCACAGCTGAAGGGGACACATATCCAGTCCTACAGAATTTTCCTTTCGTCGAAGGGTGTATATCCGACCCCTGTATATATGCCCCCATACGTCATTTTGACGTCATAGCAAAGGGGACACATATCAAGGGGGCAGATATCCAATGCTAGGACTTTTACTTTTGGCGAGCGGGTTGTATATCCGACCCCTGTATATATGCCCCCATACGTCATTTTGATGTCACAGTCGAGGGGACACATATACATTGCTAGAACATTTTTACGCTCATCGAGAGTTGGATATTTTGCATATATGTCCCCTTCTACGTATAGATTTTATTGTTGCTGCGAAGGCCTTATTTATCTAGAAATCTGTGAAAGACATTTAAAATGTAACTCAAGAATTATGTAATTATATACGAGGACGGGAGTTTCATAACTCACCTTATCCAAACTTTATAAAAAATATCCAGTGTTTTTTATCAATCTATTCTATAGGTGAACCTGCATAAAAAAACACTATAATCTGAAAAAAACCCTAGTTTTAACGTGTATGTCTGCCATTATAAAATATTGGTTTACAATGAAAACCAACGGGTTTTATGCGATTTCCCAAAATTAGATTATCTGGACAAGGCGAGGTTTGAAACTCACGTCTTCATATATACATAAAAAAATATATATTGAAAATTTATAAAGTTAAAAAAAAATTAATCATTTTTCTTCCATTTTAAAATGTTATAGACAGTTATGGTTCGAATAAATGTTATAGTCAGAAACTACGATATAGTTACTAACATTGTCTCTTACTACGATAAAGTAAGAAACTATGTTAGAAACTATATATAGTTAGAAAGAAATATTATTGCTGGTTTTCCATCTGAGGTTCATTCTTGCAGATAGCACATGTGACCAAAATGATAAAGATAAATCATGCCGGTTGTATAGATTATTAAACACTTTCCAACTACTTTTATAATTTACATTTATCCAACTTCAATTTTTCGAAATACTCTGTACTTTCATGCAATGCTTAACATTACATAAATTTCGTTGAATTTGTCCGAAAAAAACACCATCAAAATGCACTTCAAATAAATTTCTGCTATAGACTCTAATATATCCCAATTCTTTTGTTTGCCCCCTATAACAACTATAATTGTTAGATACACCCTCTTTTCTCTGAGAAACATTCTGCAGTATAGCTGAACACTGCTCTCGCATAAAAGGAAGGTACTTTCTGACACATATCTGAATTCATTTATGTTCAGAAAACCATGAAATTACCCTGTGTTCTTATTCAGAAACTGTGTAACCGGAAGACTTTTCCGTTTTTTGTTAAAAGCAAAAAACCTTTCTTAAAAATTCTCTCAATGCCGGCTTTTAAACCAAATTACCGACGCGGAAGTGCGAGAAAGGATAAAGACTTTTCATCACTAGACAAAAATTGCTTATAGCTCGATAAGTAATTTATTTGTCAAAAAATAGTAAACTCATTTCGATTCCAAATTGCTTCAATAGCTAGTCTTTCCAGTTTTGCCTCTGCGTTTATAAATGAGCCTGATAATGTGTCAGAAAGTTTCTCGTTTTTGAGAAAGCCATTTTGATAAGCAGTTATAGCTTTTTTACGTTCTCTTTTCTACCCTTTTGTTTCTTTGTGAAACATGCCATTTGAAATTAAATTTACGCGGATTTTTTTTTTTTTTTAGTTTAATCACTTAAGGCGACAAGGAACATACAACTCGTTTTTTTATTTTACTTTTTTTTCACTTTAAATACTAATCAAGGGCACACTATATGCATTGTGGTATATATTTATCACACAAGAAATACTAAATACTAAATACTTTTTTTTTTTTTTTTTTTTTTTGAGAAAAATAAGGAATTTTCCGGGATGTTTTAAGCGTTAGAAGAACTTTTCAAAATACAACATAAGCATTCCAGATCAATTCAAAACCCCCAATATTTGTATTCAAGTTTGCTTTATATATACAAATAAAACGCTGCCTCGAATTTTATATATTTGAATATAAAAGTAAGAAAAAAAACTTTCTAAATTTTATGAAATTCTCAGAATTTTCGGTCATATTGCTGCAATTAACTACCTTTAACTTTTGATCTGTATTTAGTTTTAAAAACTCAAGCATAATAGCAAACAGCTATAGAACATTTCAAAGCATTCAGAGGAAAAATTTTGTGCACATTCAAGAAAAAATGGATAGCGACGAAATTTTCTGGAAAAAAAAAACTAATTTTAAGATTTCGTACAAGCGCAAACATTAAAATATAAAAGTTTATTTCTACGCTGACGATGAAATGAACACTTCTGATGATCGTCTGAATTTGGTCGAAAACATTTTGGAATTCTAATTTGATTTTTAAGGTATTTTAAATAATTTTACATTATATACATACACATAAAAACAATTTTATTACTTTTTATTTATATAACTAAAAATATTTAACTGCCGTACTTTAAATTTTAATACGTCACTTTCTCAAGTTTTCAAGATTTATTTTCAGGATATTGAACCATAAACTGGGGATGTTGTACGATAGGGCGTCGTTACATGCTTGATTGTTTTTACACAGGATTTCTATAGATTCTCTTATAGTGCATGCGTAATAACTGGATGTTGGGAATATGATTTTTGCATGATCAAAATCTATTGCAATATTCTGATTGAAACCGAGATATCGTTATAAATTTCTTCCATGGGATTAGAATTAGCGAACGGGTCTTTTCATTTGACTGAAGTAGCCTCTTAAGATTGTTCTCAAATGACCTGCTCGCGAAATTTTCTGACACAGTTCCTGGCTCATTTATAACCCGTTTACTTTAATTTGTTGCTTAGTTACGAGAAGTTTAAAAAGTATGCACCCTCACCCCCTTTTCAGTAAAGGTGATTAACGCGGGTGGTCTATTGGTATATGTCATTAGCATGCCTGTTTGTGGTTTCCGGAATCTGTCTTCCATTCTTGGTGAATACACCCCCCCCCCCTTTCCCCCGAATGAAATCCGAAGAAATCGTATGCTGTTTGAAAAATAATAATTATCATTTCAAAGTGTCAAAGCGTACTTGGTGGATATTCAAATTGTATTTTTTCATGATGAATATGTTATTGATTTGAGTTAGTGGAATAGAAAGCTTCAATAGTGTAGTCAAAATGAATACTTTCATAAAAATACCGAATTATGTTTAATCTTTATTAAATAATAAATAATAATAATAATAACTGTAAATCCTAAATACTTGAAATGAGTGTAATAAAAAATTCAAAATTTAAAAATTTAAGAATTTAGTTTAAATTCGAGTAAGTTTAACTGTGTACAGCATTGAATTTCATCAAAATTTACTTAAAGCATTTTCAGGTTTAATATTTTTATGTGAATTTTTCATGCATATCTATTTTAAAAGTGAAATTTCAAAAGAGAAATAACGATATTAATTTTAATGTAATACTTTTTTATTGTTTGAACAATTCGTACACACATATGGAAAGATATGAGCTAAAACAGGTTTGCAGTGAATATAAATTTATAAACTCTTTGTTAAATTTCAAAATGTATATTATTCAAAATAAAAACTTTATATAAGATATTTAAATTGTAATTATTTGTTTTAAATTTTAAATTAGTGGTTAAGTTCCTAAAATTTTGTTTCAAACTAAATTTTTAAAGTATATAAAAAATATTAAAAAATATTCATTTTTATAAACAAAAAACATTATTATATCTTTATAAATTATACATTATAATTCACAAGAATATAGAAGAGCAACTAAACTGTGGTTTATATACAATTAGAGAATATTTTCACTTGAACGACAGAAAAACGCAATATTTCATCAAATGTGTCCCTTAAAATTTAGGGCTTAGAATGATGCTTACATCGCATAACAAAATAAGAAAAATAATATAAAATAAATAATACAGAGTTTTACGAATACTAATTTCAGGTACATTTCCTTTGAAAGAGACAAAAAAGTTCAAAATTTCGATTGTAAATTTCTATTACCATGCTTTTTTTATATGATAACCTCGGGAATTACACACTAACGTTTATAATTAAGTTATCTCAATAAGTATAGGTGAATTTTACAAAATGTTTCAAATAAAAATAAATAAAATGTAAGCAAAATGTTAGTTTCGTGAATCCTCGTTTTTAGTAAAATAAAATAATTAGTAAAATAGGTTTGTGAATTTTATTTATAGAACTACATATAATTGTGTTCGGGCTATTCAAAAATTCATAAATTATTACTTAATTTTTGCAAAATCTCTTTTAACGAATAATTTTACTGAATTAATTTATTTTATCGAAACACAAACACAAGAGAAGTAATAGCCTGGCACAAGGTGCCGAAAATGGTAGACACTTTATTTTTAATCATAGGCGGCGTTAGTTAGAGCTACCAATTCAAGACCTTTAGTAGAAAACTTAATAAATGGTTTAACAAGTCGTCAAATAAAAATATAAATAAATAAATAAAATTTATATATACGTGATTTGATAATTTCATTTACATACATTGAAATAAATCTTACTACGTTTCTCTGAAACAAACAAACAAATTTAACATTGTATTATTATGAAAGGGTACAATATATGATTTAATAACGATTAACAGTACTCATTCAAAATATAGCCGCTCGTATATCATGTTGTCTCTTTTATTTCAAACTTTTTTTCATTACTTTTAGTATTATTTATTCCATAACGAATGAAAGTATCTGAAAATGCCCATTTAAATTCATCATAAAAAAGTAATGCAATTTATTAAAAGTATATTTAAATATACACTTAAACCTACAATTTTAGATACACATGTTTTAATTTCTTTAAGGTTGTTAAACTTAATTCTAGATTTTTCTCAAAAATATATATTAACTAAGACAGATAACACGGAAGATAAATTATCAAAGAAACTGAGAAGCAATAAAGAATATGACATGCTCTTTTGCTTATAGTATCTAAATTTTTTTAACAAATGAAAAGTAGGATTTTCTAGCTTTGTTTGTCTATATCCAATTGATAATATCCTTATAACTACTTTCTTTGTGCTAAAATTTATTTTGTACTAAAATAATTTAAAATGAAATTTTCTGTTTCATCCATTTTTTGATATAGCAAATTAGATTGGATAGCAAGTTAGATTAGACTAGCTGAATGATAAGGAATTGCCCACAAATTGTCAATTTTAATTAATTTTTTTTTATTTCATTTTTTATTGATGCTTTAGTTCTTCTTGGATAACCACCAGAAAGAGCCTATACCATGATCAAAAAGGTAACCGGAAAAAAAGTGACCGGGAAAAACGTGACAGGAAAAAAGGGGACAAAATAAACAACAGCGGAAAAAACGTGACAAGGAAAATACGTGATCGGAAAAAGGGGGACAAGGAAAAAACGGGACACTGAAAAAACGGGACCGTTTGGTGCTACTTGTACTTTGTCCGGTATGGAACCGTTATAAATAATACAAATATTTTAAGTCAATGCTTACAAATGCAAATTTTGAAAAATGGAGTGGAATATTTGCATACTAGAATGCTTGTTTACAGCTCTACTTGATTTTTGACAATCGCGAACGGGAATACGAATATTTCCCGTCGATGTTTAAGAATGCAAATATTGAGAAAAGTCCCGCATATTCGCATATGAAAATGCATATTTACATCACTACTTGATTTTTGATATATGTAAATTAGGAAACAGGATATTTTAGTCCCGCCGTTTTGGTCCTGATGCCATTTCGATTCCTAGCCATTTCGGTCCCTTGCAGTTGTTGTTGGAAGCAGCTATATTGTTAATAACAAAATCTCAAAAATTAAATTGTTTTTATTGGCGTATTTATTAGTAACAAATCAAAATTATTTCAATTATTAATTGTTTTTATAATTAATTTATCAATTACTTGTTTAAAAAATATTACATGAGCTATATAATAATTACAGGGTAATGCAAATATAATTTTTTTTTTTTTTAATTTTCGTTTACTATAATGTCATTAGATTATGTAAAAATGATAATGATTCTGAGGATAAATATGTTGTTTATTTATTTATTATTTAGTTTATACTATTTTCTTGCTATTTAAATATAATTAATTAATAATATCTAGTTTTTTTTTATATTGCAAACTATAACTGTGCTAAAAAAAAATAAAAATCTAATTCTACATCTGGACAATAACATCACCTAACATCAATTTAAAAATATTTTACATTTTTGTACAATATTACATTATTATTATTATTAATTAATAATAATACCATCAGTCAACAAAACAATTACTTAGACTTAAATTTTTGACTGATTTTTCATTTTTTTGGGGAGGGGGGGGATAATAAATAAAAACTTTTGAATAAAAACTTTAATTGATGAATAATTGCTATTAATTAATTATTAAAATAGTTAGTAATTTTAATATAAAAATTAAATTAATGTTTTATTAAATATATTTTTTAATTCAATTTATTCTTAATTTATTAAATTATTAACGTTAATATAAATTACAAATTTCTACTTTAAAATAAACTCAATGCAAATTATATATTCAGTTTATCATTATATTTAATATTAGCTATAAGCTGAAATTTATCCTTTATCTGCTTTTTTATTTTATATTTAAAGTTACTGAGATTTAAAACTATTAATATAATTAATAATAAAACTAAGATAAAAAAATTATTAAACTTACTTTCTGGGAAAGATGGAGGAAAAAGGTAATTAAAAGAAAATAATAAAAAACAAATGCAAAAAAGCTTAGTTTTGTCAGTTAAAAAAATATTTATTAAGGTATTAATAACATTATCACATAAAATTAAAAATAATCGTTTTATTAAAAGAAATAGTTCTAATTTTAATAAAATTTGCTCACAAAACTGTTCTTCAAGGGTGGGAAGACTTAAAAAAAGTTGCAAGCAACAATTATAAAAAGAAAGAGCACAGGGAAGAGGGGGGGGGGGGGGATCTATTTTTTTTTACAAAATATTTATCTCAGCACGCCCTAGTAAGCAAATCTCTGTTGATTTCCCAATGCATAATGGTAAAGTAACTTATGAAAACAAATTTATAAGATGCAACATTGTATTGAAAATATCAGACATTTGTTACTTAGTTAGTTTTTAGTAATTGTTTATCAATAAGTTCAATATTTATAAATTCCGTGTCATGTTTTTTCGGGTCACTTTTTTTCCTTGTCACGTTTTTTCCGGTCACGTTTTTTCCTTGTCACATTTTTCCGCTCTTGTTTTGTTTTTTCTGTCGCTTTTTTTCCTAGATTCGGTCAAAAGAAGTATCAAAATCGAAGCATTTTTTTCCAAATCTACTCGTTGATAGTCACTAAATACTAACTTTTTTTCTAAAAGTCAGTTAATAAAAAATGACATTTTGAGGAAAATCCCTTATCATTCAGCTGCTTTTAGAGAACAACTAAAAATTAGCTCACTCTAACGCCGATATCTTTCTGAATTTTTACAATATTTGACTGAATATTTATAATAAATTGCTCCATAGAGTTGACTATTAAATTATGTAACACCGCAAAAAAAAGAAGCACAATTAAATAAACAACCCGAATATAAAACTCTGGAAAATAAATCAACGTAAAATAAAGCACCCGAAAGATAAAGCCGTATATTAGAAGGACTTCAACTCTTGGTTACAATTGCCAAGGTTTAATCAAACTAAAACTGCTACAAAAGCATAAAATGGAAAATGAGCTGAAGTTTTTCCTTCGGGAGGGGCCGATGGCAGTCCGAAATCTCCAATAGGGATTATTCTCTTCCCCAAAATGATTGAGTTGCAACCAGGGCTGCGGAGTCGCACCAATTTTTGAGAAAAAGAGTCGGAGTCGGAATCGCTAAAAAACAAGCCGACTCCGACACTAGATTTTTTTCTTAGACATCTTAAAAATGAAACAAGTGGGTAAGTGTGATCACAGATCGTACAGAGGGTTTCGTTTAATATTCCTTTCAAAACACTTTATGCTTTTGAAAAATCTGTTAGTTCCACATTTCACAACCAGGGGGCGCACCTGATTCTAAACAAACCTCTATCCAAACGAAAATACGTTTTACATACTATCCGCAGATATATTAGTCAAGGGGATTGGGCCGATAGCACCCGAGATAAGAAGGCGCCCTGGCGGTAAAAAAGTGGGACTAAAATATGTAAGGCTATGGTGCATAATATGAAAGAATGGTCAAAGGGGTGTCGGCAAAAGTTGGAAAAGTACTCCCCGGGTGAAAAGGGCGGAATTTAGAAAAATTGCTTAAAATACCCAAGTCCCGGAGGAGTAAATAACATAAGACTTTTTGAAAATTTTATGATTTGCCGTGTGGTCTGAGGCATTCAGCTATACGTATGCAAAAATTCATGTCTCCAACTTAATTAGGGGCTCTCTTAGAAAGAATTGCTTAAAATACATATGTGGTAGCTCAAAGGGTTAAACGTAAGACTTTTTCAAGATTTCATGATATGTCGCCTGGCCTCAGATGTTCTGCAATAAGTATGCAAAATTTCAAATCTCCAATTTAATTAGGGTCTCAATTAGAAAGAATTGCTTAAAATACACAAGCTGGAGTTGAAAGGGTTAAACATAAAACTTTTTCAAAATTTATTATTTGACGTGTGATCTGAGTTGTTGAGCTATAAGTATGCAAAATTTCACGCCTCCAACATAATTAAGGGCTCACTTAGAAAGAATTGTTAAAATACACATGTGGGACCCCAAAGGGTTAAATGTACGACATTTTCAAAATTTTATTCTTTGTCGTATGATGTGAGGTGTTCAGCTATAAGTACCCAAAATTTCATGTCTCCAACATGTATAGTTTCTGAGAACGGTCTCTGTGACGGACAGACAGACAGACGGACAGACAGATGAGCGAGACCAATAGATTTCGTCAGATGAACGAAATCCTAATTAAACTAATTATATGCAATTTGAAATCTATAAAATGAATTGTTATTGTTATTTGTGGACTATATCAGGCTACTCAAGTTACAGATGACCGATTTACTGCAGTGTACAAAGTAGATACAAGGGTAGGTAGGTATTGCCCATATACAGAGTAGATGAAAACTGTTTATTTCATAACTGTAGTAGATATTTTACATTTCCTTCTATATATATAAAAAAAGTTTTGATTTGGAAATGGACCAATGAAAATCTGCGTAGATATTCCGGGTAGATCGGCATCCAATTTGAATGCTTAAGCATGGCCTTTCATCGTTAATATTTAAAAAAAACTGTTGCATACAAAAATATGAAAATCGGCGGTATTATAGAGAAATGTTTGATAAACACGCTGATGCAGACAGTTTTCAAATCGAAGAATTATTTTAAGATATTTAATGCTAAAGTGGTACAAAATCGTTCTATTAAAAATGTTTTATTGGAGGAAAAGCTATACATGAGAATTTAATCATTTTTAGATCATTTTATACGTTATAAGTTCCCGGTGTGCATATTGCATTTATTTTTCTTATTAGACCCATTTTTAGAGGTTTTATTTCTATTTTAAATTCAAATTTTCAGCATTTCGAGAGATATTTTTTACAAAGTTTAGAAAATGTTATTAATTTAAACTGTTGCCAATTGTATAACAAGCGCAAACAATAATGTTTACTTCATATTAAAAATTTATTTACACGTGACTATTACAAACAGAAAAAAAACTTTAAAATTAGAATTAAATGATTACATGTTAATAGAAGGAAAATTACGTCATAAGAACCATATTTACACTTGAATTTGAGAAACAAAATCTTAAAATAAAAAAATCATTATTATGCATTAAAACTTGTAAATGGAGGAAATTATGTCATATTTAAAATGCCCCAAAAATATGGCAAAACAGTTTAAATTGAAAAATATATTTGCGTGAGATATTTTGAGATAATCTTTTCAACTATTATCGTGAATTCGAAGACAGCGCAAATAATATTTCCTTCTAACAACAAAAGTATTTTCACGTGAATATTAATAAGAGAAATAAAACTTTGGTGTAAATTACGTCATATTTGAAATGATACATTTAAAATGAATTATTTAAAAGAACTATCTTATAGCGCAGTTAAAAAATACCGGGAGACAATGACACTGTTTACTTAATTCATTTTACATTAGCTTATTTTCCAATGTCTAACTAATTTTTTTAATTAAATACGAAAACAGCCATTGTATCTCTTAACAGCAGCAGATTTGGTCTTAAAAGCCCCAATCCAAGGAAAACGAATGGAAACCTGTTTACAGAGTGATCGCTACTGTTTTTTTTTTAATTTTAATTCAATATTTTTAAAGCCGATCAAATTAGCGTGCTTTTTGGATTTTGGTGTGCCTGAACGGGGGTTGGCGAGAGTAGCTCGTAGGGGGCAGAGCCCCCTAGTAGTATATAAATAAGTACTTCCCTCAAATTTTTGGGGTTTGCGGATAGAACCACAGGTACAAAGGTCTGGAAGGACCCAAAGCCCGGAAAATGAAGGGAATTTTTCAAACAGGCCGTGTAAGTAGAAATAAGACAATTTATGTTAATTGACCATTAATGATTGTTAAAATGTTATTTTAATGACTATTGAAGAGATTTGGAATCGAACAGCGTTTTCCATTTTTTTTAAATAAATTAATAAAATATAAGAGATTCTTGTCACGAGACTGCAGGTTTTTATCCTTTCCCGTGCTATCGCTTCTGAAAATTCGATTAAAAACTTTAATTTTGACAGTATTTTCTCAAAGATATGTTGCCTTTATCAAAAAAATGGATAACGTAATAACGTAAAGTTTCTGAATAAGAACACCGGCACCAATCTTATGCGTTTCAGAAAAGAAATGAATTCAGAAATGTATCAGAAAAAAGCTCCTTTGGTATTTGAGAAAAGCCTTATTAAATGACAAAGAAATATTTTTAGAAATCTGCTTTTTGTTATACAGATTCAAAAGTTATCATGTTTTTAACCCACCATTTTTCCATTTATTCTGAACTACATTATTTTTTTAATGAATCCTTATTTAAATGTTGAAACATCTAATACTCTATAAGTAATCATTAATGTTGCTATTCTGTATTCTCTGTCTTCCGAATACATACTAATTTTAAAATATACTGTAAAATTATCCCATAAATATGCATGCAGTATGCATTCAGATTCTTTAAAAGAATTTTAATTGTATGTTTAGAAAAACCTAGATTTTTTTGTAGAAATTGAGTCATTTAATTGATTTTTCCACGGCCCTGCCGGGCCTGATTTCACTGATTTTGTACGGGCCGGGTCATGAACTGTGAAAATATAAATGAACCGGGCCAGGCTCGGAAATTACGACCCGTGCAGGCCTCTAAAAAAGATAATCAATGCCGAAATAGTGAGAGTTGAGCTTTATTTTTCTTATATGCTATCATTATTTAAATCAACAGGCAACATTAGTACCCCAGCCCGAGTACTAGTGCAGTCATCCCGGAGTCGGAATAGGAATCGGAGTCGATAAAATATCCCGGAGTCGAAGGCGTCCATTTTTCGCACCGACTCCACAGCTCTGGTTGCAACACCACGTGTATACACATTCATATACATTTTTAAATCATTCCCCAATGATTATAAAAAACATGAAAAAAAAGAAAAAAGTTTCCACATTTTAATTATAAATTGTATGAGGTTTTTTTAAATTAAATACATAATAGATTTTTTATTTTTAAATTAATAGAGTGCTTGTCTGAAAATTATAAAAATTTAAATTAAAAATTAATTTTTTCAATATTTTGTCTTTTTCACTTAGTTGAACAATTTTAGAGGTAAATAGAAATAAATGTTAATACTAAGTATAGCAGCCTGCTGCAATAGACCAACAAAAAATTACAAATCCATCTAATTTTATACGTTATGGTACATATATTTTTTTTTTCGAATATTAATTACGGAATACATAAAATATTTTTAAAAAGATGATAAAAATTTCTCTTTCAGCAATTTATAATAATAGATGGAAACATACTTGTATACTTTTGTACAACCCTATAGTTAACCTAGTACCTTTATCACACGCCACTATTTAGCTAAAGTTTAATTCAAAGTAAAACACTCTTAAAACTACTGGAATCACATTTCCAGAAATTATCATTTATAGACGGTCATGTATCCAATTCTTTGCTTGACCCTGTATATAATTTTATCTGTGTTCTACAAACATTTCTTAGTAAACAAAATGCAGTTCAGCGTAAAAATGCATAACCCATTTAAAAACCACATTTAAGCAATTTACAATCATACTCAGTAACCATTACGAAATCTTTTGTGTAGCCCTGTATATGAATTACAGCATTTATACACACCATATACAATGCATAAATATAGTGAAACATAAAAGCACATAACATAATTAAAAATGCATTTCCAGCAATCATTGCTACCGTACAGTACTTCGGATACAATATCGTATCTGAAATCTTTTTTGCGTCCCTGTAAGTGCTATGCACTTCTTATTATACATGAAATAAGTAGTAGTAAACTTCAGCGACGTATATCAATTTCATTACACATGAAATAATTTAACATAATTAAAATATGCCGGAAAAAATTCCCTCCACCCGTATATCATTATGTAACGGAGATATTTTGTGTGGCCCTGTAAATTATTATTATAATTATTCTTTGCACCGCATATTCTGAGGAATGCATATTTTAGTGCATTTGATAAATGCATATCAATTTTAATATGTTTGAAAGCATGTAACATCATTGAAAATCATTTTAAACGATTTTTTCCCATAGGCCGTAATGTAACGGAAAATTTTGACTGTCCCTGTAAATGAACTAAACATGCTACAAACTTCACTTGAAATAGGGTTCGTGCTATGGTAGAAGTCACTAACATACAAAAATTTCAGAACGATCCGAGTATATTTACGGGAGTTAGAGCGCGTACAGACGGACAGACGACCAGACAAACCGAATGCATAAACACTTTTCAACTTTGTTCGAAAGTGTTAAAAATGAATTTAACATTGACTTTGTGTTTGGTATTCTAAGGCAGTTTTTTAATTACAAATATAATGTTAATTTTGGGTGTTCATATTAAAAAATTCATTTTTGTATACGTGTGTTATTATTATTATTACTATTATTACTCTTGTATTATGTATAATTTAAAATTTTGATACAGCCTTCCAAATATGCTCATTTTAAAATAAATAATTTCCCTGAAACTATAGTGCGAATTCCATGAAAATTCGTTTTTAGACTAATTAAGTGGTGTAGAATTTATTTATGGTGTCAAAATTGTGACTTGCTTAAAAAAAACAAAACAAAAAACAAACAAAGTGAGTTTGTTTTCATATACATACATATAGCCCTCTAAGCAAAATTTATATGCATTATTTAACAGTAGACTTTATTTCCGATAGTTTGGCACCAACAACTATCTGCTATGATAATTTATTGCTTAATTTGTGGGGGCTGTTTATTTTTTATTATTATTATTATTTTTGTATTACGACTGTACATTTATTATAAAGATTAATCCAGAATTTGAAAAAAATAACAAAGTAATTCCATTTTATATATATATATATAAAATTCATTGCATTTTGCACTTATTCTCTTAATGGAATTATTTCTAAATTTTCTTTTATTACATAAAAAATAACATAAGTTAACTTGACAAAGTTAATCAAACTTCATTTCCCCTATAAAATCTTTGTCTTTTTAGAAATTTTTCTTCTTAACTTTTCTTTTTCTGATTAAAATATAACTTATTTACCGATATATATTTTTATATGAAAACCTTAAAAAACTTCAGATACGCCTAACTTCTAGATTTAAATGATTTGACATTAAATTAAAATAAACTTAATAAACAACAATAATACAAAGAATAATATTGTTTAAAAAATGTCAAAATTATAATTTAAGTGAAATAAATAATCTTAAATAAGTTTTTTTTTTTTTTTTTTTTTTTTTTTTTTAGGCATATCTTCTGAAAATGTGGTGATCCCCTGAATTTAGTCTTTTTTATGAAGATTTTTTATTTTAAGAAAATATTACAAAGTTTGTAGCCCTTTTTCAAAAAATTTTTTTTCTAACTTTTCTTCTCTTTTGAGTTTTATGCCTCTGAATTATTTATATATATATATATATATATATGAATTACCGGCGCTAGATTACAGATAATTTATCTTGTAACTCTCTATGTCTCTTTTTACCTCTTTTTTGAATCTCCATGTTGTCCAGATTATATTATCTTTTTCTATGCGCAATAAAAACCGAGCGATAGTTAAAAGACATGAAAGATTCATTGTTGGCAACCTTGGTTTTTGCTATAATCTTTGCTAAGCCTTTACTGATCAATAACCAATAGATCAATAAACGTTCCATCAAACCAGTGTGAGGAAATGGAAAATTAATGATGTATACTGAAAAGAAAGCGATAATCAAAACCGTACTTTCCGGATTCTCCGAAAACTCATCAATCCATTACTCAATCAAGCACTTCCGTTAGGAAAGAACCTGAGCCCGAAAATCATTTAGAGTGGGAAATGTAAAGGATGATATAGGAGTCGCAGAGTGCCAATGCTCAGTTCTAAATTTCAGCAAGATAAAAAAAATCTAAATAAATACTATTGGCTATGTTCTCGCTATAAAACCTGCAACGCAAGAATTATATTAAAACTGAACCAAAGTTCGTTTGTAATTCTAGGCACAAAAACAGATAATCTTAATGCGTACAATATTTTCAACAATAATTTTTAAATAGAAATTTTACTAAATTATGTACAAATTAAAATCCAATCTTAAGTTGTAGATATAATATCTAAATTCTTAAAGATTGCATGCAAAAATATTAACTAATCTAAAATACATCTTTTGTGCGCAATTAACAAAAAAAAAATGGTTTTTATCTTTCTGAGAAAAATATCTTTAAAAGTGTCTTTTAAATCATTGTTTGCAGTAAAATGGTGGACGCATTTTTTTAGTCATAACTTACGTAAAACTAGAAATATTTCTATGCAAAATGTTTTAAAATGCAACAAACTACTATAATGTTCTTTCATATATAATTTTTTGAAAAATCAATATTTTGGTGATTAAACAGCTCTAGTCTCTTAAAATTTCAAGATAATAAGATTTTGTTGCTAACAAAAAAATGCTTAATTTTCTTTTATAATCAGAAATATTTAAATTACATATACATATATATCAATCTTTTTGAAATATGAATCTACTCATTTTAAGGTAATATGATCTCTACAATATACAACTCTTTTTTTAAATAGTCTAGTGAATTTTCACGGGAAACAATATATATACTAGTATTAAAAAATGCTCTGACGAGCACCAAAAAAGGCTAATATGTTTTTAAGTATGAAAAAGGGTTGACAAGAGCTTCTAATTGGGCATGGAAAGGGACAAGGGGTCCCTTCTTGGCTGCAGCTCACTGTCAATGCCAACTTTGAAAAAATCATCTTTGCGCTTTTTCCATATAAAATAAATTCGCGGTACTTTAGTAAAACTGTCCGTCGTGCTTTACATGTTAACTGCACTGCTGTACTGTTGTACTGCGCATGCGTCTGGAATGCAACTTTGTACAGTGCACTGTGTACCATTATTTCTCTATAAATTATACTACACCGTACATTCCTATTATGCTTTTGATTTTGGAACCTCAGCGCACACTCACACTGTGCTTTTGTACTTCCGTATTAAAGGTGTATGCGTCTAATGTTCGTTTATAATTTACATGCATTGCTGTACTGCATAGTACATTGTACAGCCACAGCCACTTGCATATAATTTCAACAATCAATGAATGCATTATACTGTTATGCGTGCACATGTGGAATTGTTCCTGTGCAGAGTGCTGCAACAGTCTGCATGCACTACAAATCAGTTTTCTATACAGTTCTACACTGCGGGCGTGATTAGTGGCCCTGCATGAGTGTGATACGCTGCTGGAACTAAGGTTTTTGGTACTATGTTGCCTTACATTCATGTTTAATCAGGTTGCGTCTTTACTGGATTTGTCTTTATACTACACATTTTTATCGTAACTGCGGCTGATTTTTTTTATATGAAAAAAGCGCAAATATGATTTTTTCAAAGTTGGCATTGACAGTGAGCTGCAGCCAAGAAGGGACCCCTTGTCCCTTTCCATGCTCAATTAGAAGCTCTTGTCAACCCTTTTTCATGCTTAAAAACATATTAGCCTTTTTTGGTGCTCGTCAGAGCATTTTTTAATACTAGTCATTTAAATTTTTTGATAATTATATATTGAATATAAATAAACCTCAGTTGCTTTTAAATATTTCCAATACTTTTTTCTTATTTCGCACAACAATGCACTATTTAACCAAGTAATGCACACTGTTTTAAGAGGTTCAAGGTTTTTTAATCAAATTCACGTTATTTTTATTCATAATTTAATTTACTTGGGCTCCCTTAAATATAATTAATATAATTCCTTAAACTGATATTAGTTTTTGTTGTGCATTAAAATATCTCAATTTGTTGATTCTCTCTAAACAAGTAAACCCTATTGGTTTACAATGGAAGTCTATGGAATTTGGCGATATATCGCCAAGTTGGTGACAAACTTGGCGGTATTTGGCGACAGAACAGGGTCCCGCCTATGGTAACCCCCCTTATAGGTATGGAGATGCATTAAATGCTGTTCTATAACCAATGAGATGCGTTTCATTCGAGCGTTGCCATTAAACAATTAACAAATAATCGTGATTTCTGTGACACATAGCGTAATATATATATATATATAGAGAGAGAGAGATAGATTATCGTGGAAATCGATGGTTTAGGCCACATCGTATCGTTTAGCTAGACCGGTTATACTAACATCGTTCTCATGTTTTGCTACAATTTCTTTTATTGAACAGTAATTCACTTAAGCTTCTTACTACTGCTATCACTAAGCACTTTTTCATTCTTAGAAGCCATAATGAGAGCTAAAATTAGCGCAAACCTGAGTAAAAGTAAAACAAAAAGTTAATTTTTTTACAGTAATGAAGGTACACAAAGCACTCTGATATGCACACCTTACTCCAAACTTGACTAATAACAAGAGTTATGTGAGGGTTTCAACTAAACTATTCGGAAGCCTTGGCCGTGAACCGAGATATTGCACGCCAACCGAGTCAAATTTTGATCACCGAAGTTGGACATAAACCGAACTGGTCATAAACAGAGGCGGTCGTGAACCGAGGCTCCACTTATATTTTGACCTATAAGTTTGCAAGTATGGCATTATTTATATATTCAATGGCGATTATCATTAAGCATCTTGGCGATTTTGGCGATGAAACTCGTCGATTTCAAAGTAACGTTCCGAAGTGTACTTGAACCGCCACAGATGTCATATACGCATCACGTTGACGCGATATTTTTCTGACGCCAATGTCATATACTCACCGGGGTACTTAACTGGCGCCAAAGTTTTGTTATTTTGCTTGATATGGTAACCCGGGTGTTGTTGTTTATTTATTAATAAATTGTTTATTTACTTTTATTTTTTTTTAATTATATAAATTGTTTTGTTCTATTGTTATTAATTAAACATTTTTTAATTTATTGTTAATCCCTTTTTAAAAATATATGTGTAACTGGTATTCGAAAACGAGGTTTTCGCCAAATTGGCGTCAGAAAAAATATCGTGCCAACATGGTGCGTATATGATATCGGTACTATACTTGGTACAACTTGATTATCCTAAATAAAGACACAATCTTGCTTAATGGTACAAAAAACACGAACTTTAATAAGCTAAAAGTTAATTTCCGTTTCGAGCTGTTTCTACAGCCGTCTTCAGGAAAATATGATGGTAAAGAGTCTCAAAGTTCAGAGACGAAAGCTTCTTGTGCAAGAAATAATTAGTCGAAACTTGACCAATGATTTCATGTGTTATTGATTATCCTGTCGACCAAAAAATTATCTCCAAACTATAAGATTAAATGACAATAATGGATGATAGTAAATGTTACATTCACTTGACATTAAACACGATACACCTTTTTGTTACGTCATCAAGTGATTTTTAATTCCAGTTTTGGTTTAATTCAAGTACTATTCGCCAAATGATACAAACTGACATAATTTTTATTTTAAATAACGGAAAAATAAATAAATTAGTAAAACATTAATAAAAATAGTAATAAAAATTTGGGCACAGATGTCATATACGCTCCATATTGGCGCGATTTTTTTTACGCCAATGTCATATACGCACCGGGTACTTAACTGGCGCCAAAGTGTCGTTATTTTGCTTGATATGGTAACCCGGATATAGATGATATATTAACGAGGTTTTCACCAAATTGGCGTCGGAAAAAATCGCGCCAATATGGACATCTGTGACCAAATTTTTATTAATATTTTTATTAATGTTTTACTAATTTATTTATTCTTCCGTTATTTAAAATAAAAATTATGTCAGTTTGTATCATTTGGCGAAATTGGTCGGCGGGATAATCAAGTAGTACTGTATATTTTTGCTGTACATTTTCGACAATATCTCAAGCAAAAGTACCTAAAGTTAAACGAAACCCTAATTATTTAAGGCACAGATGTCATATACACAACGGGTTTGGTGCTTTTTTTGGCACAGATGTCATATCTGTGCGATTTTTTTCCGTTACCAATTTAGCGAAAATATCAACAGCATAAACAGCATAATCCGGGTTGCCATATCAAGCAAAATAACGACACTTTGGCACCAGTTAAGTACCCGTTGCGTATATGATATTGGCGTCAGAAACAAATCACGCCAGTATGGGGCGTATATGACATTTGTGCCCGTTTTTTTTTTTTTTTTTTTTTCCTTACGCCAATTTGACGAAAACCTCGTTTTCGAATAGCAGTTACATATATATTTTTTAATTACTTTCTATTATTTCAAAAAGGAAATAACAATAAATAATGAAAAGTTTAATTAATAATTATAGAACAAAACAATTTATATAATTAAAAAAAATAAAATAAAAGTAAATAAAAAAATAATCAATAAATAAACAGCAATAGCTCAGTTACCGTATCAGGCAAAATAACGCCATTATCGCGCCAGTTATGTATGGGTATATGACATCGCTTCCTTATTTAAAATAGACGGAATGCTATTTTTTAAGGTATGCTTAGTTTGTGAAGTATTTATATTACTGCATAGCTATCGCTTGTGTAAGTCAGGATGTTATGATGTTAATTAAAAAAACGGTACTTGTTAGTTATCCCGCCGACCAAATTACTGTCGCCAAATTGTAAGATTAAATGCCAATAATGCTTGATCGTAAATGTCACATTCACTTGACAACACGTGCTTATGTCATCAAGTGATTTTTATTTCGACGTTTTATCTGTATTTTTATTAATGTTATACTAATTTATTTGTTCTTTCGTTATATAAAATAAAAATTATGTCAATTTGTACAATTTGGCGGGTGGTTTGGCGATTTATATAATTTGGCGAAATTAGTCGACGGGATAACTAACAAGTACCGAAAAAACTTACATTTAGCTCCTGAACAGAAGCTTGGGATTTACCCTGTTTTTTTTTTTGTTTTTTTTTGTTTTTTTTTTTTTTTTTCCTGTCAACTCGTTTGTGCTCCATTGTGTCTATTACTCCAGTTCCAAATATTAATCAAGAAAGTTTATATATATATTTATATATTTATGAAAATTATGCATTATCTGCTTACGTTGACGTCGGTTTCAAAAATACAAAAATCTATCAGTTGAATTTCAATTTTTATTGACTTATAAAAACAAAAGTACACCTGTTATCCTTTTTTTAAAATTAGTGTACTTCTTTTTAGGGAGTGGCAACACGAAAGAAATTATTGAATTAGAAAATTAAAAAAATGAAAAGGAGAGATTGCTATAATTTTATGGAGACATTATAAAAGATAAATTCGATTTTCTCAGCGACCGTCAAACATACAAAGATGAAAAAAAAAAACTATTCTAAGTATTAACAAGAGGATCAAAATAAAACAAAAACGAAGTTAATCCACCCACTGGAACGTTAGCTACACTTTGTTGAATTTTGTGTCTTCATTTTTCCGTTTAAGATTAAATAAAAAACTACTGAAAGCTACAGTAATTTTTTAAATGCTATCAGTTTATTCGTCTCGTCGAGTTCTATCTTTCAAAAGAAAAATCATTGTCGTATGTCAACTGGTTCGCCAGAAATTTAAGAAAGTCGTTTGCATTTTCTATTTCTTAATCATATTATAGCTTAACGCTACCGCGTTTGCTATGATATATATATATATATATATATATATGATTATAATCTGTTGATTTTAATCCATGTACAGAAGAGCGCCGATTATCGGAACTCCAATCAACCGAACTTCCAACTATCCGAACAGCCTATTTCTCTCAAAAATGTTTTTAACCGAACTTACAGTCATCCGAACAGCCTATTTCTCCCCAAAAAAATTTGTAACCGAACTCCCACTTATCCATTGGCTTGAAATAAAATTTTAAATGAAGAAAAAGCTGATAGTGGATCAGGAAATGAGGAATGTAAAACAATAAAGGAGATGAGAAGAAGGTATGAAGATAATGAAATTAACGAGTGGTTAGATAGTGAAGTAGTACATAACCCTGGATATCAGATTTTAAAAGATGATGAGATTGTGGATGAGATTAATGATGAAAAAGAAATTGTAGATAATGAAAACGAATGCTCTGGAAATAACCAAGGTCCATCACATAATGAAGCATTTGAATATTTGGAAACATGGCTCGAGCGGCTGAAGAACGTTGATCGTATTCAACTAACGTATTTAAGAAGAATTAGAAATAGGGCAGCATTGAAAAGAATTTCTTCGTTTAAGTAAGCAACAATCAAAAGCTTTTTTGCTTAAATTATAATCTCTGGAGTTGAGAAAATGATATGGAAAGAAAAAAAATTAATGGTAAACATATAAAAATAAAAATAAAAATAAATAAACGTGCCAGCACTAACTTGTGCTGCCAGACTTAAGCTTAGATAAGGTATGAAGGTTTTAGTAAAGTCAGAAACATTCCTTAAATTATCTGTCCATTTATCCGAACTTTTGCTTATCCGAACCAGGGTCGGTCCCAGCTTGTTCGGATAATCGGCGCTCTACTGTATTCAGTTTTAGATTTTATTTTGTGCAAACCGTTACATACAAAACTTTAAAAGGCAAATTAATTAAAATAATTAAAAAAAACTTTAACTTATATGTTCCATTTTTTAAAAACTTGCCCTTCTGAAAAATTCGTTGATGCACATTTTCATTAATTACGTAAAAATTTAATGTCTAAACTCATCAATCAGTACAATACTTATGTAAACAATATGCTTTCAGTGAACCTTAATGTGCTGAAGTTCTGTCCATTATGGACATTTTGAGACGAAAATTTTGCTAAATATATAAGATTTCTACACATTTGCTTGTAGTAGCTCCTAAGGTGTCTTTAACGTCTTAATTCTCGCGCCCGTGATATTCACGGGCTGTGTCTGTTATTCAGTTTGTTTAATCCCCACCAGTTTTATAAAACAGTGTAATTGGTTTTATTATGGTATCATTTCACCTGCTATTAAATAATGTGAATATTTCTTTTTCAAAAAAAAAAAAAAAAAAAAAAAAAAAGGTGCCAATAAGCAATTTGAATTTTTAAACTGTAATTTAATGCGACAGTTAAGGGGTTAATCTGAAGACCGTGAGCCGACGCATTACCACTAATTCAATATCTAAAAATTGTCTTATTTAATAGCAGAAATTTTGCAATTAAATAAGGCGATAAAGAGTTCATAAATATTACCTTTTGAAATTTGTGGGGGAAACCGACTATATATACACAAATTAAATAAATTCATGAAAATAAAAAACACAGATTTTTCGGGATGCTTTGAAAGATAAAAGTATTCATTATGTAAAATATTTGAAAGATATTTTTTTGTATTTAACTCAGAGTGCAACATTCAAAGACAAAATATTATAAATAATAAAATATATATAAACTCGTATTAAAATATTATTAAATTTAATAAATTTTTAATTTATAAAATACTTATATTTTTATAATACTTTCATACTAGATTAATTTTTTTATATCTGAAAAAAAAAAAAAAAACTAGTTGGATGTGCCAATCCCAAAACTTTCTTCTATCTTATACATCTTAATATTTCAAAACCTAGTTACACATGTTAATACTTCAATATTATTAGTTCAATACTATAACAACTTTGATTTTCATCTTAAATTTCTGCTCAAGTCAATTAAACGGACTAAAAACGAGTTAATCTATATCATGATATTTGTTAAAATTATTAATTTTTCCTTACTCTGTCGTTATCAACTGTTTGCGAATAGCCGGCATAGCAGGAAGCGAGTTCCCGCCGCTGCATGAGCCGCCGCTGCATGAGCCGCCGATGCACAATAGAACTACGAAAAATCAAGAAAAATATACAAGAATCGCTAGCACGGAGCCCCTTTACCGCGCAATATTTCCAAATTCAAGGAGAACCTGTTGGCCAAAGCCAAAAACAAGCACAAACATTTTGGTTGAATTGTATGCATAATTTTATACGCTGTTCGATGGTACAATAATGAAAATGGCACAGAGATCGGAATTATAGCGCCCCCTACTTTCGGAATCTTTTCAAGTTCAGGGAGGACTTGTTTGCCATAGCCAGAAACATGCACAAAAAATTTGGTTCAATTATATGGATAACTTCATACACTTTTCGATGGTACAATAATGAAAATGGTACAGACATCGCAATTATAGTGCCCCCTTCCGGCAGAATTTTTCCAAATTCAGGGAGGACCTTCGTGACATGACCAAAAATAAACACATAAAATTTGGTTCAATTCTATGCATAACTTCATACACTTTTCGGCGGTACAATATTCAAAATGGCACAAAAATTGTACAAAAATCGCTATTACAGCGCCCTCTACGAGCGATTTTTTTACAAATTAAGGGAGGAACTCCTTGCCATAGCCAAGAACTTAATTTTTTTTTGGTTCAATTCTATGCATAACTTCATACACTTTTCGATGGTGCAATATTCAAAATCGCACAAAAATCGCTATTACAGCGCCCCCTAACGGCGAATTTTTTGCAAATTCATGGAGGTCCTGCTTGCCATATCCAAAAACTTAAAATAAAAATTTGGTTTAATTCTATGCATAACTTCATACACTTTTGGACGGTACAATATTCAAAATCGCACAAAAATCGCTCTCACAGCGCCCCCCACCGGCGAATTTTTTCCAAATTCAGGGAGGACCTGCTTGCCATAGCCAAAAACTTAAAATAAAAATTTGGTTTAATTCTATGCATAACTTCATACACTTTTGGACGGTACAATATTCAAAATCGCACAAAAATCGCTATTACAGCGCCCCCTACCGGCGAATTTTTTCCACATTCAGGGAGGACCTGCTTGCTATAGCCAAAAACTTAAAATAAAAATTTGGTTCAATTCTATGCATAACTTCATACACTTTTTGATGGTACAATATTCAAAATCGCACAAAAAACGCATTCACAGCGCCCCCTACCGGCGAATTTTTTCCAAATTCAGGGAGGACCTGCTTGTCATATCCAAAAACTTAAACTAAAAATTTGGTTCGATTCTATGCATAACTCCATACACTTTTGGATGGTACAATATTCAAAATCGCACAAAAATTGTTATATCAGCGCCCCCTACCGGCGAATATTTTCCAAATTCTAGGAGGACCTGCTTGCCATAGCCTAAAACTTATAATAAAATTTTGGTTTAATTCTATACATAACTTCATACACTTTTTGATGGTACAATGGCGACAGACAGACGGACAGACGGACGGACGGACAGACGGACGGACGGACAGACGGACACACAGACAGACAGACATTTTCTATAAACATGTTTTTTGGAATCTCTGACCCCTAAAACATGCAAATCCGTCGAAAACCGGAAGTCGAAAAAAATTTCGATTACAATACTTTCTTCTATTGAAGATAGAAGAAAGTAAAAAAAAAAAACTCAAATAGAAAAAAAAAGTATTTTTACTTTCTTCTATCTTAAATAGAAGAAAGTATTGTAATCGAAATTTTTTTCGACTTCCGGTTTTCGACGGATTTGCATGTTTTAGGGGTCAGAGATTCCAAAAAACATGTTTATAGAAAATGTCTGTCTGTCTGTGTGTCCGTCTGTCGGTCTGTCCGTCCGTCCGTCTGTCCGTCTGTCTGTCGCCATTGTACCATCAAAAAGTGTATGAAGTTATGTATAGAATTAAACCAAAATTTTATTATAAGTTTTTGGCTATGGCAAGCAGGTCCTCCCGGAATTTGGAAAAAAATCGCCGGTAGGGGGCGCTGATATAACAATTTTTGTGCGATTTTGAATATTGTACCATCCAAAAGTGTATGGAGTTATGCATAGAATTGAACAAATTTTTAGTTTAAGTTTTTGGATATGACAAGCGGGTCCTCCCTGAATTTGGAAAAAATTCGCCGGTAGGGGGCGCTGTAAATGCGTTTTTTGTGCGATTTTGAATATTGTACCATCGAAAAGTGTATGAAGTTATGCATAGAATTGAACCAAATTTTTATTTTAAGTTTTTGGCTATGGCAAGCAGGTCCTCCCTGAATTTGGAAAAAATTCGCCGGTAGGGGGCGCTGTAATAGCGATTTTTGTGCGATTTTGAATATTGTACCGTCCAAAACTGTATGAAGTTATGCATAGAATTAAACCAAATTTTTATTTTAAGTTTTTGGCTATGGCAAGCAGGTTCTCCCAGAATTTGGAAAAAATTCCCCGGTAGGGGGCGCTGTAATAGCGATTTTTGTGCGATTTTGAATATAGTACCGTCCAAAAGTGTATGAAGTTATGCATATAATTAAACCAAATTTTTATTTTAAGTTTTTGGATATGGCAAGCAGGTCCTCCATGAATTTGCAAAAAATTCGCCGTTAGGGGGCGCTGTAATAGCGATTTTTGTGCGATTTTGAATATTGCACCATCGAAAAGTGTATGAAGTTATGCATAGAATTGAACCAAAAAAAAAATTTAAGTTCTTGGCTATGGCAAGGAGGTCCTCCCTTAATTTGTAAAAAAATCGCTCGTAGAGGGCGCTGTAATAGCGATTTTTGTACAATTTTTGTGCCATTTTGAATATTGTACCGCCGAAAAGTGTATGAAGTTATGCATAGAATTGAACCAAATTTTATGTGTTAATTTTTGGTCATGTCACGAAGGTCCTCCCTGAATTTGGAAAAATTCTGCCGGAAGGGGGCACTATAATTGCGATGTCTGTGCCATTTTCATTATTGTACCATCGAAAAGTGTACGAAGTTATCCATATAATTGAACCAAATTTTTTGTGCATGTTTCTGGCTATGGCAAACAAGTCCTCCCTGAACTTGAAAAAATTTCGAAAGAAGGGGGCGCTATAATTCCGATCTCTGTGCCATTTTCATTATTGTACTATCGAACAGCGTATAAAATTATGCATACAATTGAACCAAAATGTTTGTGCTTGTTTTTGGCTTTGGCCAACAGGTTCTCCTTGAATTTGGAAATATTGCGCGGTAAAGGGGCTCCGTGCTAGCGATTTTTGTATACTTTTCTTGATTTTTCGTAGTTCTATTGTGCATCGGCGGCTCATGCAGCGGCGGAACTCGCTTCCTGCTATGCTGGCTATTCGCAAACAGCTGATAACGACAGAATAAGGAAAAATTAATAATTTTTACAAATATCATGATATAGATTAACTCGTTTTTAGTCCGTTTAATTGACTTGAGCAGAAATTTAAGATGAAAATCAAAGTTGGTATAGTATTGAACTAATAATATTGAAGTATTAACATGTGTAACTAGGTTTTGAAATATTAAGATGTATAAGATAGAAAAAAGTTTTGGGATTGGCACATCCAACTAGTTTCATACTGGAAAAGCAACCAGTACAGCTAAAAAAATAAAAATAAACTCCAAATTTGATTTTAATACTTTTAATAAAAATGTCAACGATTTTAATCAGACAATTAAAATTAACGATTAAATCGTGTTTAAAAATTAAAGATTTTTAAAACGGTATAAAAAAGCATTGAAATATAAAGTGGTAAAGTTTCTATGGATATTTTGCCTTAATGAATAACCGAAAAATGCTTTAAATACATGTTTTAGCTTAAATGATTACGTTTATAAAAAAATAAATATGATAAGTTTGTGAAAAGCAAGTGCTTATCTGGCGTAAAAATCATTCAATTTAAAAAAGATATTTAAATCTAATGCTACTATTTTGTGGATTTCAAATATAACTTCAGATATAAAATTGGTCATTCTCATATTTACTTTGTGTGCATAATTTAATGGTTTCCACCCATTTTCATAATTTGTTTTGATTAGCAAGCATATACCTGCGTGTAAGTTTTCATTTATGGTGTTAACAGTAATTTTTATAAGTTGAAATGCAAAAATTCTTGCCATGATATTTGTTTGATTTGTTATTTGTGTTAACTGATGAAATTACTTATGTGAAGTTTTATTTATTTCTGTAATTATATTAATTATAATTTTATTAATCAAAACGTAAAATGTGTAATGTTCTCACTAGAGAAATTATTGTTTAATAACTATTAATTTAAATAGTATTAACAATTTTATATTAAATTAAGTTATTAATAATTTTAATAAATATAAATGTCTGCAGTATTTAATATAGGTAAACATAATTATTACAAAATTTCAACATACATAATGGTATTACTAACTGATAAAATAACTAATTTGGTGATTTAATCTTTTAGTACTAATAAAAGTTTTATTAATTAAAGCATAAAAACATAGATTATGACACATGTTTTGGAAAAAAACCTGACAACTGTATAACCTCCTGAATGAAATTTTAAGATGCATTACGCAATCTCATATATATATTTTTTTTTTTTTCGGAATTATAATCAAGATTTTTTTCTTTACTTGCGTGCTGATACTCAGATCTCAAATTCTTTGACTTTGAAACCTATACCATTAACCAAAATTTACCTTAGAAGGTCTTGGCTGCATTACAATAGTTTGTTCACAATAGAATGTTTCCAGCTCACATAAATAAACAATATAAGAATCACATTTTTTTATTTAAATAATAATAATAATAATACATTATTATTATTATTCAGAAGCAGAGCTAACACAATAACGTTTCCGAAAAAAAAAATTATATTGCTTGCAATTTTTATTTGACAACAACAAATATCTGTATCTCACAAATAATACATTTGAATTTCATGATAATTGGATTAATCATATAAATAATAGATTACCGAAGGGGAAAAGAAGGGATTTACATCCCTTCTACAGTGAGTTGCTACAAGAAAATCGAAAATGGTTTGCCTATATTTTAATATTTTATATTTCTATTTAAAATCTTTAGATGAAAAGTGTTATAATAAACAGTAATGCTGTAAAAAAAAAAAAAAAAAAAATAATAATAATAATTGTAAGCAAATTTATAGACGTTAGAAAAAAACTTGCCCACAAATTTATTTTCTAATAGAGTAAAGCCTGTCTGTAACGGAATCTCACTTTAAACGGGAAAAATCATGTTCTAGCCAAAAAATACCATGCAATTATACCACTTCAGACGTAAAAAACCTGTGTAAAACGGAATTCTTTACTGATAAATTAAGTTTTCGTCTTAGCAGATATTTCTTTATCATACTTGTGGTGGCATTCGAATTATTAACGGGGCCGGCTGTCTCTGTCTACGGTCCTGTTTCGGCATAGTATGTCCTTGAAAGCCGAGTATGCAAAATAAGCGAGATATTATTTTTTATATTACACACTAAATCTTTCCTACATATTTCTTCAAGGCCGTATACTAGCAACATCAAAATATGCACGTAAAAAGGGGGGGGGGGGACACATATACAGGAGTCGGATAATCAGCTGTCGACGAACCTAAAAATATTCTTATAGCATCGAATATGTGACCCTTCTGCTGTGACATCAACATGACGTTTGGGGGCATATATACAGGGGTCGGATATCCAACTCTCTCACCAAAAGTAAAAGCCTTAGCATTGGATATCTGACCCCTTGATATGTATCCCCTCTGCTCTGACGTCAAAATGACGTATTGGGGCAGATATACAGGGGTCGGATATCCAAATCTCTCTCCAAAAGTAAAAGTCCTAGCATTGGATATATGCCCCCTTGATATGTGTCCCCTTCTGCTGTGACGTCAAAATTACGTATGGGGGCATATATACAGGGGTTGGATATACACCCTTCGACGAAAGGAAAATTCTCTAGGACTGGATATGTGTCCCCTTCAGCTGTGACGTCGTATGGGGGCAAATATACAGGGGGTGGATATACAGCTATCGACGAAAATAAAATGCTCTGTATTGGATATGTGCCCCCATCTGCTATGGGGGCATATATACAGGGGTCGGATATACACCCTTCGACGACAGTGAAATTCTGCAGCACTGGATATGTGCCCCCTTCTATCTGTGACGTCAAAATGACGTATGGGGGCAGATATACAGGGGGTAGATATAAGCGTCCCCGATATATTACTCGAGGTGGTGGCGGTCGTAAGCAAGAATTTAAGATATTTGCACAAATTACTACTCGGAAATAGTGGTAACTAAACTTTTGACATTTTTATATTTAATAAGTAGCATATATCTCAATGTGTTATAAACTATCTTAAAGTTTCAAGACACATCTACTTGTTATTTTTCCTAATTTTAACAAAATTGCGTTACGTTAGTTCCGCATTCCGCCGCCAGGGAACGCACTCTATTCGTACCAAAAGCGTATCTGAAGGAAACTCCTTCACGCAACCTTTCCGTATATACATGAGTCGTAATGGTGGCGTTATTAACCAAGAATTCTGTTAGTTCCGCATTCCACCACCAGGGAGCGCACACTATTCATAACAAAAGTGTATCTGAACGAAACTGTGTTAAAAACCTATCAGTGGATATGTTACTCTAGTTGGTGGCGGTCTTAAGCTAGAAATTAAGAAACTTGCTAAAATTACTATTCGGAAATAGTGGTAACTAAAAATTTGACATTGTTATATTTAATAAGTAGCATATATCTGAGGACTTCCTCAAGAAACGGTATCTAAAAAGGTCATAAAAGCTAATTTTTAAAAAAGAAAACCAGCGCCCCTCCCCGTTTGCCTAAAAAGGATCCAAAACCCACCCCATTATCCTCTACACATACAGATTCATTAAATAAAAATTAATATCGCAACTTACAAATAAGCTATCACGCACAGAAATTATCCGATAACAATGTGTTATAAACTGTCTTAATGTTTCAAGCAGATCGCCTAGTTATATTTCCTAAAATTAATTAAATCGCGTTATGTTAGTTCCACATTCTACCACCAGGGAGCGTACTCTATTCGTAACAAAACTGAATCGGAAGGAAAGTCCGTTAAACAACCTATCAGTAGATATGTTAAACAGATCGCCTTGTTAGATTGCATAATATTAACAAAATCGCGTTATGTTAGTTCCGGATTCCACCACCAGGGAGCGCACTGTATTCTTAACAAATACATATCTGAACGAAACGCCTTCACGCAACCTTTCCATAGATAAATGGGTCGGGAAGGTGGTGCTCTTAACAAAGAATTCTGTTAGTTCCACATTCCACCACCAGGGAGCGCACTCTATTCATAACAAAACTGTGTCGAAAGAAATGTCCGTTAAACAACCTACCAGTAGATATGTTACTCGAGGTGGTTGCCGTCTTAAGCAAGAATTTAAGATATTTCCACAAATTACTATTCTGAAATAGTTGTAACTAATCTTGTTACATTTTTATATTTAACAAGTAGCATATATATCAATGTGTTATGAACTGTCTTAAAGTTTCAAGCAGATCGCCTTGTTATAATTCCTAAATTTAACAAAATCGCTTTATGTTAGTTCCACATACTACCACCAGGGAGCGCACACTATTCATAACAAAACTGTATCGGAAGGAAAGTCCGTTAAACAACATATCAGTAGATATGTTACTCGAGGTGGTGGCGGTCTGAAGCAAGAATTTAAGATATTTGCACAAATTACTATTCGGAAATAGTGGTAACTAAACTTTTGACGTTTTTTTTATTTAATAAGTAGCATATATCTCAACGTGTTATGAACTATCTTAAAGTTTAAAGCAGATCGCCGTGTTATATTTCCTAATTTTAACAAAATCGCGTTATGTTAGTTCCGCATTCTACCACCAGGGAGCGCACTGTATTCTTAACCAAAACATATGTGAACGAAACGCCTTTACGCAACCTTTCCGTAGATACATGGGTCGGGATGGTGGCGGTCTTAACAAAGAATTCTGTTAGTTCCACATTCCACTACCAGGGAGCGCACTCTATTCATAACAAAAGCGTATCTGAACGAAACTGTGTTAAAAAACCTATCAGTGGATATGTTACTCGAGTTGGTGGCGGTCGTAAGCTAGAAATTAAGAAACTTGCTAAAATTACTATTCGGAAATAGTGGTAACTAAAAATTTGACATTTTTATATTTAATAAGTAGCATATATCTGAGGACTCCCTCAAGAAAGGGTATCTAAAAAGGTCATAAAAGCTAATTTTTTAAAAAAGAAATCCAGCACCCCTCCCCGTCTGCCTAAAAAGGATCCAAAACGCACCTTATTGTCCATTACACATACAGATTAAATAAATAATAATGTATTACCCCCTGAGACAATATTTTCTTCAACTCTTAAGGAAATACGTTGTTGGCATTACTGCAATTGAATACCAATGCCTAAATTTTTTTCCAAAACGCACCTCACTGTCCACTACAAATCAGATTAATAAACTAATAATTAATATCTCAGCTGCTAATTAAGCTATCACGCACTGAAATTATCGTATAGCGGGCGAAACAACTATAATGCGAGCTAACTGGGATATTTAATCGAATGTATTTCCCGCCAAATAGATTAATTAAATAATAATTAATATCTCAGCTTCTAATTAACCAATCTCTTTGAACTGGGTATGTATGGAATCTGCGACAGATTTCCTGTCCGGTTGTCAAAAAATTTTATCCAAAAATTTAATATTTAAAATGTTTAAATTTCGTATTATATTATCCTAGTATCCAAAACCGCAAAGCGCCATGATGTCTACAGCTGCTTCTCCGAAAAATGAAATCTCTTTTCATGGTCTTTTCAAATAAAGAAATTAAATTTTTATCGATCGATTTTTAGTGGATTTCTTGCGTTATACCCAACGCAGGAACATGAAATTTATACCAAAATAAAGTAGATTTTTTTTCGCGTGTTTCTATACCTTTTACGAATTTCTAGGATCATTAGTTCGGGAGATTCGAATTGGCTTTTTAAATGTCTACTACATTTTCATCATCTCGGCAACCGCTAGCCTCGCAGATAAAATCGGGGTGCAGGTTTCGTCAATCCTCCAATGGTAGTGCTCCGAAAGCTAGCCTCGCAAAGAGGGTCCCATTGTAGTCAGGATTGCTGATTTTGGATAAAAAGATTCAATTTTGAAAGGTTTTTACTTCGACAATGAGTCGTTAATTAGCTAATTGCGTCCGTAATTAAGGCGGGATTTTCTCGAAACCGCAAACACCGGGTGTCCGAGAAAACAGCGGTGCGAATCGACATATCATAAGACGATCAGCGTGGCCCGGGAGCGAAGGAGTTTCGGTCACAAGGGCGAATGTTACACACATACATACAGACAGACGTTTACGGACATTACGGCTCCGAAGCACCCAAGCAAACTTTTCCCCGCGATTATTTTGCCGTCTTCCAATTTCCTCTAACTGTATTAGGGGCCCGGGTAGGGCCCCTTTAAAATATTTTTCGTAGTAATTTCAGCAATTATGTTAAATTATTGGTTAAGACCGCCACCCTCCTGATCCATGTATCTATGGAAAGGTTGTGTGAAGGAGTTTCGTTCAGATACGCTTTCGTTAAGATTAGAGTGCGCTCCCTGGTGGTGGAATATGGAACTAACATAACACGATATAGCTAAAATTAGGAAATCTAACAATGCGATCTGTTTGAAACATTGAGATAGTTCATAACACTTAATAAAAAGAACTTTCCGTAGATACATGGGTCGGGAGGGTGGCGGTCCTAACCAATATTTTCAGAAATTTAGAAAAATGCTCCCCTAGGGGGGTGAAAAGGGGGAGGATGAGAACCGAAGATGCATAACTTGAATCAGCCTTCACAGACCTTTCCTATGATATATCACATGGCGGGTAACAGATAAATACAGAAAAGTGGGGGGGGGGTGGAATCGGGGGGATGGACACCGGAGATGCATAAACATAGTAGCAAGAGCGGGGGCCAACTGGGCTCGTGATGTCCAACAGTTTGATATGAAACATCGCTGAGTTAAGTCAAAACCAGAAGAAGTTGCAAAAGTTAACCCGTTATGGGCACGCTGAGAGGGGGAGGAGGGAAGAGAAAGATGGGGAAAAACTGGGCTCGTGATGCCCAACAGTTTGATGAGAACTCTCTCTGAGGCGGAACTTCCTACTTAGAGGAGCAAAAATCACCGAGTTATTGTCTTTTGAAAAAAAATGTTTGCAAAAATTTGCTTTTTTTGGCCATAACTTTCTGGAAAGACCTCGTAAAGCTTAGTTAACATGGTTTTCAGCTCGGAAATTTTAATACCTTTAATTTAAGGTGTATTATATGGGGGGTATTAGCTTAAATTAAAAAGTTCAATAAAAACGGTCGTAACTTTATGGTCGTGCCTCGTATGTATAAGCTTGTATGTTATTCAGTTCGGAATTTAATTTACCTTTATTTTAAGGTGTATGTTGAGGGGGTGCGTGGGAAATTTAATGATGTCGAGTCTCAGATTCAATTTTGAAAGGATTTTCCATCGATTATGAGTTGTTAATTAGCTAATGACGTCCGTAATTACGGCCGGATTTTCTCGAAACCACAAAGTCCGTTTTTCTCGGAAAATGGCGGCTCGAATCGACATATAATAAGACCCTCTGCGTCGCCTGTGAGAAAAGTAGTTCCGGCGACACGGGCGAGTGTTACCAACATACAGACAGACGTTTACGGACATTAATAGTAGCAGAGATTACCGCACTGATATATCACTGCACGAATATGGTATGATCAAATTGTTTCACTCATAATAATAGTATTGCAATACGTAATTTTTTAATAGAATTATAATCCATCATAACATTTGTAAGTTTAAATCACATTCTGCTAGCTATTTTAAAGTACCTCGTAATTTATGCTCCATATAAGTATTGTGTTAAATCAACTGATTTTTTTTCTGAACCCCTTCCCCCCTTCTTTTTATTTAAGAAGAACTGTAATACAGTATTTTTCTCTGTTTTTGTAATTTAATGTTCCAAATTTTAGGATTAAAATAATTTCTACTTTTAATACAGACTTTTTTGTACAATCAACAACATATATAGTGAGTCTAAGGTCAGACTTGTATGCATATAAGTATGAAAATTAGCATAAATTAATAAACATACCTGGTTCCCTAAAAAGAGTATCTTAAAACATAGTTAACGGATATAAACACTATGCAGACTACATGTTACAACTAACAGAAAACAAAATAGATAAAATAAAATATTCAACATTTAGCCTAAAATATTTTCTTTTCTTTTTTTTTTTTTTTAATAGGGCTATTTATAACAATTAATGCCATAGGATGCTCTTAAAGAATTTGATTATGTTATAAAAAATATGTTCTCGATTTATTTTTTAAGAGCTGCTGTTATGTTTAAATAGTAAGTAACTAGGGGTCTCAACCACCTGCGAGCTAGGCTCGCCAACCCTCGTTCAGGCTTCGCAGCCCCTGAAAATATACTAACGTACCCTGTTAAAAAAATATATTACCAGGTTACGGAAGATTGAATGCTATTATCAGTATATCAGCGCCTAAACTTCCGCAATCACGTTGCCATGCTTTTCAGTTTGAATGGGAATTTTTCGGCACCATGGCCTCATTCATCGCTGTCGTAATAAATGACGTATGTTTTCGGATAGATAAGATCAATTACGCATTTAAAAATTGGCTTGTATAAAATGATTAGGTTAAAAAGGACGCTTTCTTTCTGAGTTTTACAACGACGCTATGGACAATATTCTTCCGTTAGGTTTGAGGTTAAAAAACTCCGTTTGCTTATAGACCGGGAGCCGGCAGCACAGACAATCACCTCATCGAGTTCACGGCTGAAATTCAAGAATAAGTTAAAACTCGATTCGCATATTAAAACGCAATCGGTTTGCCCAGTCCTATCTTGGTGGAAAACATCTAAAAACCCGATTTTAGCGGTTGCCTCGTAGGTTAACCATTGAGTTTTCTTTCTCCCAGTTCTCCATGTTTTCATACTTTTGAGTGGAGGTAAATACAATGGTAAACTTACGAGTCAACTGCTAAAATCGGGTTTTCAGGAGTTTTTCGCCACGATATGACTTGGCAGACCGATTGCGTTTTAATATGCGAATCAAGTTTTAACTAATTCTGGAATTTCAACCGTGAACTCGATGAGGTGATTGTCTGTGCTGCCAGCTCCCGGTCTATTAGGAATAGTTTTCTGATCCGCGTATTGAAAAGTATTGTCTTTTGAAATTTTACGCTTATATGTTACGTCTTGATCGAGTTTTAGACGTTTCAAGAATAGGTATAGCTTATTCATGAATTATTTTCTCTATTTTAGTACGTCATCATGAATATTTTCAGTGTTAATTTAACAATTTATATTGTTTGAATGGTACTACTTGATAATCCCGTAGACCAAAAAAAAAACTATCGCCAAACTATAAGATTATATGCCAATAATGGATGATCGTAAATGTCGCATTCACTTCCTTATTTTCTACTTTTAATATGTGATTATTAAATTCTTATTTTTAAAATTTCTTTCTGTTTTTTAAGATTATTGATGTCATTTTCTCTTAATCTCAATATTATTTCACTATCAATTGAAACAAATGATATAGTTTCAATTATCAATCTGAAATTGACGAAAAAGAAGAAATTTGATAATCCCTATAGTTTTTCCCTGTTCTCCCCTTAAAACAAAATGGAGTAATTTTGTTGTCATTACAGATTTTCACTACAGAAATGTAATTAAAATTAGAAAAAAAAATTAATATTTCGAAAACTAATTAAAATTTTTAAATTCTGATACCATTTTTGAAACCTGTTGATCAATACAGATTTTTGATGTTAATTTCACCACATAATATTCCATGTTTTTGGAGAAATAGTCGTTAAACTGAGTCAGTCATTTAATCATTCATTTCATAAAATCGTTTCATTAATTCGTTTCATAAAATTGTTTCATTAATTCGTGTCATAAAATCGCTTCATAAAGTCGTTTTATAAATTCGTTTCATTAGCATTTTATATATATAGGGTAGATAGATATAAATTTTCTACAAAACTGGACTGCAATTATTTAATTTAAATTATTTTCGTATGAAGTACTATTACTTATATGGTATCTGAAATGGTTATTTCTATCTAGAAATATGCATGTATTTGTAATTGGAGGTATTTAAAAAAGCAAAAACATAAGGTTTGAAAAAAGGAAAAACTTGTTTAAACCGACACCCCCCTCCCCCCTTTTCCCCCTGACATTCTTGCTTGATACACATTTTACTTGCAATTAATTTCACCGTGTCTTTTAAACCTATGAAAATATGCAACAAACCAATATGAAACTTGTATAATCTTGCATTACACTGTGCAGTACATTATCCTTATTTCTTCATTTGTATGATGCAGCTGCATAGCTGCCGACTTGTACGGATTTTTCGTACCACTAAAATTTAATAGAAAAGTTTGACATTTTTAAACGTTAAATTTGCTTGAATTTCGGTGATTCAATTAGCTAAAGTTCACTGTAAAATTTTAGTGGTATGAAAAATCCGTACATTTTGGCAGCTATGCAGCTGTAATATGCGTTTATGGAAATAAATTAATAAATTAGGGAAATACAATTGGGAAGCAAAAAGATCCTGCGATATTAACAATTACGTTACATTTTCCATCTAATAAAAATGTACTACTATGCACGTATTTATGCTAATATTAGAGAATTGTTTAATTGAAAAATAGTAAAAACAAACTTTCTTTAGCATCGTTTACAGGAACATTTCACATGCCATACAGAAAACGCAGAATGCGTTAGTATAAAATAAGTTTCATACTTGGGTGCATATGATTTATTTGACAGAAAATTGAAGTGATAAAAATGTAATTAGCAGATCGTGAAAATTCTCATGTTCAATAATTCGCAAAAGCTAACATCCAAATACATGAAACAGTGCAGTGCAAATGGGACGCATTTGTGGTTCGCAGTTTCTCAGTAGCATCCAAACTAGAGTCCTGGGCGGAGCGGGTCGTACCCGACCTGAACCCGCCAAAATAATTTTCGCCAACCCGCAACCCGACATATTTCAACTTGACCCGAACCCGAAATGAAAGGAAAATAAATCATGTTTTAATTCGATTATGAAAAGTAATCTAGAATTATATATCTCTAATACCAATTTTAAGTTAAAAAAAATGGACAAATTTATATTTTTACTCTTTAAATATAGTAAAACTTCTGAATAGTGAACACTTCGGGATCGTTGAATAAAAGTCCTACATCGGATCGGGTCGGGTCGGGTTGTCCCTAATTTTCTTTTTTCGGATTGGGATGATTCTTATTTTCTTTCTGCGAGTCGGGTTCAACTTTGAATAATTATTGCGTGTCATTAAAACTTCTTGCAAGTAGTCAGGTTTAGTGATGGGCGATAACGAGATGTTTTTCTCGATTTTCTCGATTGTATGGACATCTCGATATTTTTCGATTGTGTAAATTTTTTCTCGATGACTCCAGTTTGCCAATTGCTTTTATACATCATATATTATATATTATATAGTCATACATTTATCAAGAATCGTCTGCGGGTGAACTGGAATGAGTCGGCGTTAATAAAGACTAGGTGACTTCGCCCGCTAGTGGGCCCCTCCTTTAATCGGGGCCCCTAAGTTATACGTAATCTTGTAATATGAAATCACGAACAGGTTACCCGCGTGGTGTGCACGCAGTACAAAATCTTGTAAAAAAATATAATCTCGAAATGAACGAACCTCGGACCAGATCTCTTGGGGGAGGGGGTCAAAGTGAGCGGAGAAACACAGTAGCTGCATAATATGAATAAGTCGTCACAGGTCTTTAGGCCTTTCGAACCATATGTCACATGAGTGGTCCTTTCCGGGGGGGGGCAAAGAGGGAAGAGGGGTGCGGGAGGTGGATAACATGAGTAAGTGGTCATAGGCCTTTCCAACAATATGTTACATGAGGGGTCTCGGCTAAATTTAGAAAAGTGTCCCCCATGGGGGAAAAGTGAGGGGCGGTCACCGGAAGTGCAGAACATCAATAAGTAGTCACAGACCTTTCCAACAATATCTCACATGTGGGGTCTTGGCTAAATTTGAAAAAGTGTCTTCCGGGGGGCAAAGTGGGGGGGACGGACACCGGAGGAGCATAACATCAATAAGTAGTCACAGACCTTTCCAACGATATCTCACTTGTGAGGTCTTGGCTATATTTTTGGAAAAGCGTCTCCCGGGGGGGCAAAGTGGGGGGACGGACACCGGAGGAGCATAACATCAATAAGTAATCACAGACCTTTCCAACGATATCTCACATGAGGGGTCTTGGCTAAATTTGAAAAAGTGTACTCCGGGGGGGCAAAGTGGGGGGGAGTGTCACCGGAGGAGCATAACATCAATAAGTAGTCACAGACCTTTCCAACGATATCCCACACGAGGGGTCTTGGCTAAATTTGAAAAAGTGTCCCCCGGGGGGCAAAGTGGGGGGGACTGTCACAAAAGGTGCATAACATCAATAAGTAGTCACAGACCTTTCCAACAATATCTCACATGAGAAGTCTTGGCTAAATTTTGAAAAGTGCCTCCCGGGGGGGTGCAAGTGGGGGGGGGGACGAACACCATAGGTGCATAACATAACATCAATAAGTAATTACAGACCTTTCCAAAGATATCTCACATAAGGGGTCTTGGCTAAATTTGAAAAAGTGTCCTTCGGGGGGGGAGGGGGGGCAAAGTGGGTGGGACTGTCACCGGAGGTGTACAACATCAATAAGTAGTCACAGACCTTTCCAACGATATCTCACATGAGGGGTCTTGGCTAAATTTGGGAAAAGTGCCCCCCGGGGGGTCAAAGTGGTTGGGATGGACACCATAGGTGCATAACATCAATGAGTAGTCACAGACCTTTCCAACGATATCTCACATGAATGGTCTTTGCTAAATTTGGAAAAATGTCCCCCGGGGGGGAAATGAGGGGGCGACTGTCACCGGAGGTGCATAACATCAATAAGTAGTCACTGACCTTTCCAATGATATCTCACATGAGGGGCCTTGGCTATATTTGGAAAAGTGTCCCCCGAGGGGCAAAGTGGGGGGACGGCCACCGGAAGTGCATAACATCAATAAGTAGTCACAAACCTTTCCAACGATATGTCACATGAGGGGTCTTGGCTAAATTTAGAAAAGTGTCCTGAAATTTCATATATTTAAAATAATATTAATCCAAGGGCTCCATAAAAAAATCCGATCTAAAATGATAAAACGGAAAAACTACCCCCTGCAGTGGGAGCCAAATTGGGGAGGGGAGGAAGAAAGTCTCATAATATGAAAGAGTCATTCGAGAGCTTTCCGATAATATATCGCATGACCGGTCCAAAAAAAGTTTGAAAATTGCTCCCCCTCCCCCCCTCCCTTGGGCCCACTCTTTCGCCCCGGAATTTACGCAGCCCCCACTTTAAAATTTTTATGTTCAATAAATAATATTTACCGGAAGACATCTAAAATGATATTTAAATTTATTATAGAAATCGGCTACGGTTTTAAAAATTTGTTCACCCCCTCCCAACCCCCTGAATTTCACCTTCGGGGGACGAAAGGTTCATAATATGAAAGAGTTGTCAAAGGGCTTTTCGATAATATGGCACAGGAAGAGTTCGGTAATTTTTTTTAAATTGCGCCCCGCCCACTCTTACGTCCTCGGAATTCACCCGACCCACCTTCCTCTTTGAAATCTTTATATTTAATAAATAATATTTATCAGAGGGCTCCGGGTATGTGACAGCTTGGCAGGGTTAAAATAAGAAAAACATTGAAAATTAAAGCTTCATTTCACAGATCATTGTCATGCTTATTTCTCTGTCCAGCTAGCTCACCCCTCGATATCTCATCTCGGCCCTTCTTGGCCGAGCGTGAAATGACAATCTTCGAGAGTAACATTTCGAGGAAGGACGAAAACTGATTTCTCATTCTCGACAATGTCATATGAAATATTGAACAGAGACCGAGAGCGAGAAACGAGAAGGGCAATTGGAAGCGATGAGTTACAATCGGTGAGATATCTCGAAGCAAACGAGAGGTTTGCCCTCGAGAGAGTTCTCTCCTCGAGGTAAACGAGGAGAGAAGAGCAGCAGAAAATATATCTCGAAGTGCGAGAGAAAGGAAGCTTTCAGAAGAGTCAAACTTATCGCGCTTCTGGTGTAAGTCATGATTTCCCAAAGGAGTACATGTTCTTTTCCATTCGCTTTTGTTATTAACCGATATTGGTTAGGAGGCATAGTGGTTTAAGTTATCAGTTGGGTTTCAGTTGTTGATATAGAAGTTTTCTAGTGAATTTTTCGGCGCCAGTTTGTCTTTGATTTTCAATGTTTCTCTTATTTTAGCCCTCCTAAGCTGTCCCATATCTCTTAATATTAGAATGCTATTGTTAAAACAAAACTGCACTGCAATTATGTGTTTTCACGATTTTAAGTGTCGCCTCAGGAAAGAGGATTTTTCAAAATTATTTTACCCCACTCATGTAACATATTAAAATAAGGGTAATCTCATAACCTTTCTAAATCTACCTTCCTTTTGTCAATCCACCGTTAATTTTAGACCCCTGAGCTTAAAATGCTCTAAAGGAATATACTTAGCAGCGGTTTTTTTCGTACTGTGGTACGGTATCTTGCACTCATAGGAAAATTATACGACTAACATCAAATTGTGTCTAAAATCGAATAAAAAATATGGACATATGTTTCTTAATTTTAACTCCCTTCTTCGCCTCAAGAGGGCGCTTTAAAGTTTTGTTTCTTCAAACGTTTAGTATACTGTTTGTCCAAAAATTATAAAATTCACAAAATAAAGTGTTTTCACTCTCCCCTATCTTCTCGTATCAATTTTATTTTTACAACCACCAGGGGACGCCGCTCAGTGAAACATTTTACTTTTAGCCTCAGGCTATTGGTATTTTTCATCTGTTTTGTCTCATTGTTTTTCTTCATTGTAGATACTATTCTCCAAGTTCTTGACCAATTCTGACTACTTGGGCACTCATTCTGGACCAGCTGTGGCCCCTTGGGCCCCTCTTCATTTGTCTGGCTCTAATCACACGCTTAACTTGTTCTTTTACCATTTTTCTTTTCTTCAATTTTTTTCTTATTCATTGGTTTAGTTTTTTTTATCATTCTCAACTTCCCCTAGTCCTCTCTTACATGAAGTTAACTTTCATCCTTGGTCTGCCCTGTCAGTTTGGGGCCTAGTGCCCCTTTTTTTTTGGGGGGGGGGCGTTTCTTCTACCTTTTCCAGACCCATCATCTAATACCACGTTGGTAAGGATTGGAAAATTAAAATTATCCAAAATACCAAAAATGAAGTCCATTGATGTTTTATTTTAGTTATAGAATTCCCTATTAGCGGATATATTTGTCTGTTTACTTTTCTATTTTTCGATAACACTCCTTTGTTTTCGATAAACGGAGAAATTCAACAGCATTAGACACACTTTAGACATTTGGGGAACTTTCGCTTGTATCAAACCTTCTGCCTTTATCGAAAAGAAGAAAATGCTAATCGATTCTAGCTATTGCGCCTAAAATAAAAAATGAGCTAGTAATGTGTTAGAAACTAGTTACTTTGGATTTTGATACAGACTTGAAGAGTCATGTTGGAATCGCTAGGCACTGGAAAACAATTTCCGTGTTAGACAGGTTCCCTCTTAGCAGTTATATTTGTCTGGTTGCCCTTATGTTTCTCGATAAACAGAGAAATTCCACAGCATTAGACACTATTAGACATTTAGGGAACTTAAACTTATATCAAACCTTCTGCCTTTATCGAAAAGAAGAAAATGCTAATCGATTCTAGCTAATGCGCCTAAAATAAAAAATGAGCTAGTAAATGTGTCAGAAACTAGCTACTTTGGATTTCAATACAGACTTGAAGAATCATGTTGGAATCGCTAGGCACTGGAAAACAATTTCCGTGTTAGGCAGGTTCCCTCTCAGTAGTTATATATGTCTGGTTATCCTTACGTTTTTCAATAAAGCTGTCTTGTTTTCGATAAACGGAGAAATTCCACAGCATTTGATACACTTTAGACATTTAGGGAACTTTAATTTGTATCAAACCTTCTGCCTTTAGCGAAAAGAAGAAAATGCTAATCGATTCTTGCTAATGCGTCTAAAATAAAAAAATGAGTTTTTAAATGTGTCATAAAGTAGCTACTTTGGATTTCGATACATACTTAAAGAGCCATGTTGGAATCGCTAGGTACTTGAAAATAGTTTCCGTGTTAGGCAGGTTCCCTTTTGGCATTTATCTTTATCTTACTATCCTTACGTTTTTCGAAAGAAACTTTTGTTTTCGATCAATGGAGAAATTCCACAGTATTTGACATTTAGGGGAACTTTAAACTGTATCAAACTTTTTGGAGTTATATAAACAGTAGAAAGGTTATTTGATTCATCAAATGCGCCATAGTTACGCGATTTGGACATTGCAGTTTCATAAAGAAGAAAGGGAAATTTATTCCAATGCAAAGAAAATAATTTTAAAATACTGAAATTCAAATGAGATATCTTTATAAATTTCTTCCATAAGATTAGCATTAGCGAGCAGGTCTTTTCAATTGACTGAAGTAACCCCTTAAGCCTAAATCAGGAGAAAATAATTACGATAGCAGAATTATCGAGCAAACCCTATCACTACTATGAAAATTTCGGCCAGAATAACAGCTAAGTTTTCCAACAATTGTTTTTAGCTCTCTCGTTATAATCGATTGTAAAACATCTCGATTGTAGATTCTAGAAATTAATCGATGGCTGTATCGATTGTGATTTTTTACGATGACGATTTTTCTCGATTGTCGAATTTTCAAGAATCGCCCATCACTAGTCAGGTTGTTAGAATTTCCACAAAAAGTTTGAGCAGAACTATGCTTCAGATGAAAATAAATACGCATTTCAATACGAATAAGTACTATATACTCAATTTACTGAATGAGAAACAAAAATGTACTTAAGAATGTGATCAAAGATTATTCCAACATTTCGTCTTTGATACAAACAAAAATACATGTATCGTATTTGTAATAATTTATGCACACATACACATATTACATGTGTGTAGATTGGGAGCTGTCTACTATTCAAAGCTATAAGCGTACGAATATTCTTTAGGAATTGAAAAACTAATCGCTAAATAGAGGACTCCGCTTTTTCGGATGTTTCCTTTATGAAGGCCTTATTGTAATATAGATTTTAATCTGAAAAATTGCGTCAACCCTTAGCCGACCTGCAAGAGTCAAAACCCGAAACCTACCCGAACCCAAAACAATTGAAGTCAACACGACCCACAACAAAAAAAAGTAGAAGTCAACCCGATCCGAACCCAGTAGGTCGGGTTGGCCGCGGGTAAGAGCGGGTAACCAGACCTAATTCATGACTCTAATCCAAAACGTTGCATTTCATTTATTGTTTTTACAATTGAAGTACAATTGATTTTTACGGACCAAGGCGGCTTTGCAGTTTTGCGACCTCATTTAGAAGCGCGCTTAGTACAATGCCAAGTTTAAACTTTTAACAGGGATTTTGTTTTAGCTACACTGTACAAAGGAAAGATTAATAGTAGGCTGAATTTAGTTTTTTTGAAATGCCAAATGAAGTTTAAATATGCACTACTTTCATTGTCGGTACCGAATTAAGGGAGCACAGGATTTTTGAGTTTGTCGTAACGATAAAAATATCGCCTTTTTCAATGTATCAAAACACAAATAATATGTAATTAAGATCTTTTTTTTTTTCATTTTCTGCCTAAAGCATATATTCTTAGCTATTATTATCCAGAAAAATAAATGTTATATATACAAAATCAATATTTAAACGAGTGGAAGCACGTCGAATTCGACGAATGAAAATATTTAAAAGAACCAATTAGCTGAATTTATATTAAAAAAATTACAATACCAAATCATTTTTTAATAAATATATTTCCAAACTTGATGTTACGTTTGCCAGCTACAATTTTGCATGTAAACATTCGCGCACTTTATTTGATGTTCTAATCTGAGTGCCAGCGATATCCAGAAACTTACTTTTAGACGGACTCGCAGTAAAATATTTAGTTTTATCAAAGAAAATACTCATTTCATTTTTACTATGACATCATTTTCACCCACTGAAGCCGTCTGAGATGAAGGTCTCAATCTCAGCTTCAGCGTAATGAAAAAAATATTGAAATGTAAAAGCGTTATGAGTAAAAATGCGTTATTTTATATAGTGACGTCATTTTCTGTTCAAAAGTTTTTAAAAAAGTTATCTTTAATTGTAATACGAAAACGGTATCCGTAATGATATGGTAATTTCCATTGTTTCTGTTCTCTCTTCAACAATGCAACTAAACCGATTGCCACCAATGTGAAGAAATTTCATAAAAGACTTTTAAAATTGAAATTAACATATAATAAACGGTCAAGTGCGTGTATTACTCGCGCTCAGAGGGTTCCGTACAATAAATATATGAATTATTAATTGTATTATTAAAAAAAATCGTTGCTAAAAGAATAATAAGACTTTCTACTGAACTGTGCAACATGGGGCTGGGATGGATATAGCTGTATATACTAGAAAAGTATGAATGGGTATACCATAAAATTTGAAAGCGATATGAAGTCTAAATAATATCAAATATTGCTATAACTATTTTTTTTTTAACTTATCCTAATCTGTTTATGATGAACTTAATATAATAAAAGTAGTGCAAATTTAAACTTCATTTGGCATTTCATAGAAGTGAGTTCAGCGTAGTAATAATCTTTTGTTTTTGCAGTATAGCTAAAACAAAACCCTTGTTCAAAGTGTTCAAAATTTAAACTTAGTGCTGGAATGATATATACATGCTAAAATATATCCATAACTTTAATACATTGCAACACGGGTAATGAGGTTGATTAATTTAAATTAAAAAAAAGGAGATTAATTTTTATGATTCTTACTATTCGTACAGTGTTAGCACCAAATGACTCTAGGTAAGCGATATAATTTAACAATTCCCTTCAGGGAAATCCAAAGAAAATTTAATATATTAAATTTTAAAATTATAATTAATCAATGCGCTGTGTTATTTTTTTCGGAGATCGTTTACCTTCTAAGTCTGTAATTTCTGTTATATAATAATTTTTTTAGTAAATCATATAGATAAATAGATTATTCATTTTACATTCCCACATCTATAAGAGAAAAATATTAATTAAGAATTAAAATAAAGAAAAGATTACTCATATTCAAACTTGATTACATTTTTATTATAGGAGAAAATTTACAATAAAAAAAGGTTATTTACATATTGTGGGTTATATATATTTAATAGTAATGCTGATGCACATCATTATATATATATTTACCTATTTTAATTAATCAATCTATTTAATTAATTTTATAACACGTGAAATATCACCATAGTCCGTTACTTTCATAGGTAATGCTTATTACTGGTAAAAACAATGGAATAAAATCATAATGGACTACCTGATCCACTGCCCCCGGCAGCATGTAGAATTCTCGTTGCTCCGAGAATGTCCCACAGGTAGGCACAAAAGGTCTCCAAAAAAAAATGTTGACACAAAATATTAATCCTTAATCGGGCATCACATGTATTTTTAAGCCGATGTTGGGGTAACTTATTTTTATATATATATATATTTTATATGTTATTCATGGTACAGCATCTGCTAAAATCCAACCGCAGCATCTTATTTTTTTTGCTGCCATCAGCATTGGGATAAAATTTGCAAGTGAAGTCTGTCTCTTACTTACACTGAAAAAAAACAAAAAAACGGACATTGTCCTGTTTACATTATTTATGCAAACATAAAATTATACTATATAGCTAGAAAATTTGCATACAGAGTTGCCACCCATCATTACAGGCGAATATCATTGGTCGACTCTGAATTTATGTGGCACAACCTTATAGGTTGAGTTTTTGCTGTACCCAGTTATATTTATTTTTACTTTATTCCGTGTGTGTGGTCCTTCTGGTCAAAGGTCAGCTGCAAATTTCGTTGTTATGCCCTCATGATGTCCTACACAACTATAAATCGTAATTTCGATGACTTTTGTAGATTTATTAGTATCGTAAATTTTATCTGTACGATACTTTACCAAGACATGCATTTAACCTAGTTCAGGTTCCATTATAGACATACGAATGCTTCTTTTTATATGCTGCTTCGTATATAATAACATCATAGTTTATAGATAAAAGTTAAAGTTTGTTGGAAAGACATATTCTTTCCATCATCTCCGCCTCCAATATGGAAAAAAAAAGAAATTCAGTGCAACGTGTTTCTTTTTTTTTTTTTTTTTTTTTTTGCTTGACCCTGCTCCTTCAGCTGGAATATAAAGTCTCATGTCATTGTTCAGCACTTTGTGTGCATCCTGTCCTATGTTGTATAAATAGAGTCATTGACACTCACTGAGTATCATAGTGGTTTCGATGGCTTGAAGATGTGCATAGCAAGTCCTTTTATACGCCAACAGTTCTGGTGTACGGATCACGTCGTCGAGGCATAACTGTCGTAGTAGATTGCACTGTATTTATTAATTATTCCATTGTTTGCAATTTAGCACTCAACAATTTAATGTTAAATTAGCCAATTATATATCAAAGCAACCAATTTTGGAATAAGTAAGATAATAAAAGCCAAATTTCTACCATACGATATGTAAATATGAATAGGCAAACAGTTACACATTAAACTAACATTACACATAAAAGACAATTCATTATATTTCATATATAATAATAAAATACTCAGAGAGACAAAATTTGTATACAATTATTACATTATGAACTCGTGAACATACGATATAAATTTTTTATATCATCCAAATCTACTGGTTCTTTAATTTAGTGTTTCGCTGATAGAATGTATGTGTTTTTATTATTATTATTATTATTATTATTATTATTATTTATTATTATTTTTTATTTATTTATTTATTTTAAATAAGTGGTGTATATTTACATATACATCGCTTCTGAATCGCTAACTGCCACTAAAACAAACATGCTCGTATTTGATTATCTGACTTAACAAATGATATTTGATTCAAAAAAAGAGATGAATCAGGTTTCTCCTAAGCGCAGATCCGATTCATTTCAAGAGCAGGAAGAGACATTTCATTCCTCTCTCGGCTAGGAGAAAACTGGTTGCAAGATCCACTTATCGATAAAGAAAAAAAAACTCGTTACAGTCCTAATCACTTTGTCTCCCCCATGAAAATTTATGGACTGTGCTGCAAAAGCGCGGGACCGACTGAGGGGTGAGCTGATTACATGAATTTTCCCACAGTATCAAGTCGCCACCGTAATAGCGTCGCCGGTTTGGGAGCACAAAGAAAAAAAAACTGAAATCGTGCCACATTGGACTCAACACTAGGAATCTGCGAGAATGTATATTTTCATAACTGCAACATTCATTAATAATCTTTTTTTTTTTTTTTTTTTTTTTTTTTTTTTTAGAAAACATCATTAGCAAGACAAGTATCCTGCCTAAATCGCATAATCTAAAAGGCGCAGATCTGCTGGCTCCAATGGATAGAACAGAAAATGAAGGAGTAAGTTTTACTGGTACCCCTTAAGGTTTGTATAATATAGTACTAGTCGAGGTATGAAACAACAATTTGAAGGTAAGAAAGTAGTCTTGACGTGTTTCTCGTAAGCACGACTAACATTATAAAAATTTATATGTAACTCTCGCTAAATAATCCAATATCACTCAATGATTGAATGTTTTTATAATTTATGTTTTAATGTTGTTGTGGAGAATAAAATATAAGTAATACTTTAGGTATTTTTTTTTTTTTTGAAAGATTGGCCAATCTATGCGCTCCTATTAATATTATTATTTATCATAAGCAATACCTAAACATCTCATTATTTTATATGCTTTGTATATGCATTATGTATTGAGAGTCATATTGTATTATACACAGGTACTAGTATTTTTACGATTATGGGTTAAATGTTAATCACAAATGTATTATTTATTTATTTATTTATTTGCATAATTTAACAGTGTTAAACTAAACTGTGTTATGCCTACAGGAGGTATATTAATAACCCTTATGTTTTAATTCCCATTAGCCTGTGAAAACCTACCTACGAAGTAAGTAGAGTCTGAACAAAAATAACTCGGTGCGAACAAAAAAAAAAAAAAAAAACGAGGGGTGGGGGTGGGGGGGTTAAACGGAACCAAACAAAAAATATGAGGATCTGATCTACAAAATTCCTAATTATTACATTTTATTCTTCTTGTTACATCCATAACAAAATATACTTAAATGACTACCCTTGTACTTAATTTTATCTTAATTTAATTAGCGGTGGAGACAGAATGCTACGGAAAAACTGGATGCCGTGCCTATTAATAAGGAATGTCCACTCTATAACGAGGATCGGTGCACCACCCTGTTGCAAGCAACAAGGAAATCAACATTACAAGAGAAGGAATTCTCATAAACAGGTACGATTTATTTTGTACTAAAATACCAGAAACCAAGGGTATAAAATTTTAATTGAGAAATCCCATTTAATTTATGTAATTAAAGGCTAAAAAGATATTTGTTTATTTTTATTTTACAGAAAAGAAACAAGAAAGGCTTAGGTAATATAGCCTAATTTATTTAAACATTGATATATTCCTCGTTAGTTACCTGATTATTTTTAAAAGCAATACATCATTTATTTATTGCCATATTTAGTATTTTATTTGTTTATTGTTACGTGAAAAAAATTTATTTTATTTTATTTTTTTTTTTTTGAAAAAGGGAACTGTTTACTTAATTCGAATTAGAATAAAAGGAGTGTTGTCCAACCCCTGAATAATTTTCAGATTGGCGATCAAAACGGAATCCTCTTTAAAAAATTATTTTTTGTTTGTTAATTAATGAACATGAGAAAGAAAATATAATTTATTATCTACGTGTAAAATCCAGTGCAATGTAATTTAAATGACGATATTTATATAATTAATATTTTATATGACCTTACAATTCAATTAATAGACTGATTAACAGTAATACTTTTTAATTTATTTAACTTAATTTTTTTTATTATTATTATTAAATTTACTGCATGACTTCAATTATTTGAGAGTAAAATAGTGATAAGTTCACCCTGTTAAATAAGAAAAAAGAATAATTTTTATAATATGTACACTGTTGTACTACAGAAAAAAAAAATTTATGTATAGCAAATTTCATAATAAGACTAACAATGCATATTCCCTGCCTCAACTGTAATTTATGTCAGCCCTATTGGCAGAAACATGCTATAAGGACTAGCCGCTAAATCCCAAAGTATTAATAAATATTAAAATTAAACTAATTTATTTTTACTATTAATAAGAAAGTAAGAAAAAAAATTATAATATTTTATAATAAAAATGCTTGAAAATTAGGATACTCATAATATGTTATACTTTGCAGTTGACTCTCTGAGGAATGATACGACCAGGAAAAAAAATAAATAAATAAATCAAGTGAAGCAGAACTTCAGGACGTCTCATTCCAGCCTGCCTCTGATTGAAGACAAGTAAGCAAAATTTCATTTATTGCATGCCATAGAATTGTACCAATGTTTTTTTTTTTTTTTTTTACTGATCAAAACCTTATGTGCACAAAATTGTTCCTTCGAAACTGGCCATTCTAAAGCAACAAAGCAAACTCACTCTCTGGCGCGCAGGTTGGAGGGTGGGGGTGGGGGGAAACTAATCTCTCTCCTCTGCCTAAAAAAGATGGACAGAGGAGAAAAATTCCGCTTTTAGCACCACGAGATGGCGCTCCTCCTCAAAACATTGACCATCATCGTAAACAAATCCCACAGCTCCCAAACTTACGCTGCGCGTTGGGGGAGAAAAAAAAAATTGGTTTAAAAGAACCGGCTGTTCTACACGATGTATTTTATTTTATTTTATATATATATACAGGTATATAGCACACCTACACTTAAATTTCCCATATAATGTGTATATAATGTCCTCTCTGAGAATTTAACCATGTGTAGTATAACCCACAAATTACACTTGAAAAAAAAAATATCTATATACAACACAAATGTACATGAAACATTTCATTGATAAATTAACGAATATTCTTGACTAATAAAAAGGGTATGTATAACGATAAATGAAATAACGCATATTATTTTCATAAATACAGTAATATATGAAAAAAAATATATATATGTCCAACGACTTTTATGTACGTTGATTACCTTCCTGCTCCGACCCGTTATGAATTTGGCATGCTCTAGACTCGACTTTCGTTGTTGAGAATAATAGAGAAATATGCCTTTTAATCGGCTCTTTGAGCGGGTTTTGGAGCTCTGTTAAAAGGTAATTATTATTGCGAAACCTTCTTACGACTTCGAAAGGACCTCTCCATTTAGGCTGAAATACTCCCGGTGTACCCACACATTTTAGGTAACACTCTTGCCCGATTCTTAAAAATTTTACTTTCTGCATTTCGTCGTTATTAATATACTCGGCTAACATTCGTTCTTGATTATGTAGCGCAAATTTTTTTATTTCTTCCAAATGTTGTACCCTATTTTGCACATATGTTGCTGTAATAATATCTTGTGTGGGAAGGTGGATGGAAAATGGGTTTCTAATATCTCTCCCAAAGAATAAGAGAGATGGCGGGCAACCTGTTGCGCTGTGAGGGGAAGTATTATAAAGTAATTTAAAATAGTCCAGCCTAGTATCCCACTCTAATGTAGTTTTACTCATAGCTGTTATCGAATTTTTTAATATCTTATTCGTAACTTCAGAAATTCCATTCGTTTCTGGGTGAGTAACGCTGCTAAATTTTAATTGTATATTTAAGGAATCCATGTATTCTTTGAAAACTTGAGAGTGAAAATATTTGCCGTTGTCTAAAGTTACGGATTTACATAAACCATAACGGCTAAAGTATCCGTTCAGTACGTTCAAAAGTGTCTGGGTTTCATAGTTGCGGATAGGAACAGCTTCTAAGAATCTTGACGTGGAGTCCACAATAACAAAAATGTATTTATGCTTTCTCAAAGACATAGGGAGTAACCCTATTAGATCGATATGAATTGCTGAACCAACCTCTTGGTCCTTTACTATTTTTTGTGTAGGCACCTTGATTGTTTGGTGCTGTTTGGTAGTATTGCATGGTATACATTTATTACAATGATTCTTTATATCACGGTACATTCCGTGCCAATAAAATCTACTCTTTATAATATCATAAGTTTTTTTAAAACCGAAATGAGGTTTATGTGCATCTTTTATTATTTCCATTTTAAGTGACTCTGGAGCGATAAGTAATTCTTTGCCATCAGATCCAGGTTTTAAAATTAATATATCTTTATGGTTTAGAACAAACTTTCGAGTAATTTTATTCTGTTTGTTGTTTTTAATTTTACCGATAATTTTCTCTAATTTATCATCTTGTAATTGCTGCTCTTTGATATTTTCATCAACCAAATCTTTATTAACGACAAATAGTGAATTTTGTAGTTCGTTCCTAGCTGTTAAATTATTTAAATTACGAGTGGAATAGTCTGCTGGATTGGCAAAACCCGGAATAAATTCTATTTCATAGCTAAACGGTGCGAGATTGTCGATCCATCTAGCTACAACATCAGGCTGTTTCTCTAAATTTAAATAATATGTTAGGGCTTTGGAATCCGTGCGTATAATGAATTTCCTACCTGTTAAAATGTATTTAAAATACATTACTGCCTCGTGTATGGCGAGTAATTCTAATTTAAAACTAGGGTAATTCTTCTCAGGATTTCTTAATTTTCTTCCAAAAAATTCAATTGGTTGGAGAACGCCATCATACTCTTGTCCCAATATGCCCGAAATTGCGGTTTTAGCCGCATCCGTGATTAGAATAAAATCTTTCGAAAAATCAGGGGTTTTTAAAGTAGGATTCTGTATAATAGCAGCCTGAATTTCTTTGAATGCATTTTCTTCTACTTCCGACCATTTAAATTTTACTTTATCTTTAGTGAGACGAATTAAAGGGTCTACTATTTTAGAATAGTCTTTAATAAGTGATCTAAAATAATTGGAGAGACCAAGGAGTGATTTGACTCCTTTCTTATTTTTAGGTCTAGCTAAATTTTGAATTTTGTCAATATTTCTTTTTGAAGGTGAAATTCCTTCCTTATTATGGGTGAATCCTAAAAATTCGATCTCTTCCATGCAGAGTTGCATTTTAGTTGGTTCAATTGTAATATTGTTTTCAATGAATATGTTCAGTACATTGTCTAATAGTTCTCTCATTTCCTGTAATGAGTTTGTTGCCAGTAATATATCATCGATGAAATATGTCACTTGACTTTTATCAAAGTGTCCTAATAATATATCCATTAATTCTGCGAAGTAAGCCGTACTGAGACGTGTGCCGAAAGGTAGTCTTAAATAAGAAAATTTTCCATGTTCTGTAATAATAGCAAGTTTGTCTGTATCTTCTTCTCTTAAAACGATTTGATAGAAGGCCGAGTGTAAATCTAGAACAGTGTAGTACTTTTTGCCGCCTATTGTCTGCAAAATCCGTTTTATGTCAGGTATCGGATAGGCATAGTTTTGCAAAATTTGGTTAAGCAAACAAAAATCAGCAGCGATTCGATATTTAACTTCTTCTACGTTTTCGCCTTTCTGTGTAACTTTTTTTTTTACAAAAATAACTGGAAACGCGTAATCAGAGTGACATTTCTTTATTATATTAGCTCTCAAAAGCTTATCAATTTCTGACTTAGCATACTCCTTTACACTATGTGCCGTTTTATATGGTTTTGTTTGTATAGGATAATTGTGCATTAAATTAAATCTGGGTACAACTAAAGATGTTTTTCCAAGAGTGTAATAATTTTTGGAGAATGCATAAGCATTCTTTAATAATAATTCTTGTAATTTTGCTTGTGTATCAGTATCCAGATGTTGTAAATTAAAATCCTCTGGACTGAGTTCCGCCTTTCTGCGTTCACGAATTTCCTCTAAAGAAATGTTGTTAACTTGTACTATTGGATCTGATTCTTGACTGCTATTTTCATTTTCTGACGTTATCTCAAAATGCTTGGAAATTCTTCCGATATTCATTCCTTCTACTAAATTAAATTTCTGCTGCGAGTCGTTCCTGATAATTATGTTAATTTTATTATCTTTGCCAATTTCATGAATTGATGTGTCATAATGTATGTTAATGTTATGTTTAATTGGTTCTAACATTATAGTGTCATTAATAATAAATTGATTTGGGCATATTAATTCAGTAATTACTCTCTCACCTGGACATATCTCTGAGTTTTGAGATATCTTAGCTGAAATAATATTTTTACGTGATATTTTTCTTTTTTTGTTTTTATTTCTTTGTTTTTTTATGTTAATTTCCTGTGGTTCATGATTGTCATTTGTACTAGTGGGAGATAGAGTTAAATTGTTTATCTGCCCCTGAGATGTGTCTCTGAGAAAATTCAGTGTAATGTTTTTATTTTTTAATTTCATGGTTTTATCCTCAAAATCCAAAATAATTTTGTTTGTTTTGAGAAAATCAAAACCGAGTAGCATATTATAATCACGGCCAAAATCTGAATTTGTGATATAAAATGCACCTGACACGAATACATTTTCCAATTTGAAGGTTAATTTGATACATTGTTTGAAAGCAATTGTCGAATTAGTGAGTGTTTGAATTTTTACCTGATTACATAAATTTTTATATTTAACTTCTGCATTCTTTAGTTGCTCAAATAAGGAGGGTGAGGCCAGGCTGACCGCAGCTCCACAATCTGCCAAGGCGGTGATTTTAATACCCTTTATTTCAAAACTAATAATTGGAAGGCTTTCTATATTATTACTTTTCACGCTAGCAATCAATTTGTAAGAATTGTATGACCCGTCCATGAGAGACTTACGCGGGTACCTTTTATTTGAATCTGTAAGTCCCTCAGTTAATTTCCCTGTTTGTCCTTAGGTTTCTGTTCATAATCTTTATTTTGTTTATATTTGTTTTTGTGAGAATTGTTTTCATCCTCTTCTGAATTTCTATTATTTCTATGGTAGTTTCTCTGATAATTTCCACTTGTATATCCTCCATACCCATTACCCTGGTTATATGAATTGTAATGGTCCTGATTATAACCGTAGTTGTAATTAGGTAAATTGGGGTAGGGTGGGGTATAAAGTTTAGGTGGGGAGGGGGTGGGGGGTAATACATGTAGTTAGGAGGTGCATAATGCATAGGGTTCGGATGGAAATTTTGATGCATATATTTAGAATTTTGTGGGAAATTTCCCTGATACTGGTAACTGTTATCTCTTCCGCCTTTTCTATCTGAATTCTGCTCGTTATGAGGGGTTGTTTTGTTTCTCTCCGCGGCATTACTTTTATTTTGGTCCTTGTCACCTTGGAACCAGCAATTTTGATTGGAATGCGTTTTAGAATTGCAATAATCGCAATATTTAGTTACATTATTTGCATTCGAATTCATATGTACTTTAATGTTGTTTAATTCACTAGTCAATATTTTAATTTTCTCCGCACTTTCCATATTCATTTTTACTAATTCCTTCATTAATTCAGGGTCCTTATTAGCAGTGATATTATTGAGATCTTTAACATCGACATGTGCAAAAGCTCTCTCTAATTTTAATGCCATCTCACATGCAGTGTTAAAATCCTTCGGAGCATCCTTACGAATTTCTAAGCTAAAATCGCTTCTAATTGCATCCAGAAATCTAGACAACTTTACCATTTGCGTAAATTTGGAGTCATTATCATCCCCAATATCCTGTCCACTTTTTTTTATATATAAGTCCGCTGCTGCTTTAAATTCTAATATAAAGTCCGCCATATTTTGATCCGGTTTCTGCTTAAGGGAAAAAAATTTTGTTTGTGCCTCACTAAAACTACATTTTATCTCGAATAATTCTTTTAATTTCTTTTTGAAATTGTCTAAATTACTCTCCGAAAATAATTTTTCATCCCTCATTAATTTTTCTTTAGCGGGACCAACGATTCTTGCCTTTAGAATCGTTAATTTAGAAATCGGGCTTAATTCGGTTTGATTGATTAAATTATCAAATTGTAATAAAAAGGAATTTATGTTAGATTCTCTTTTTCCATCATAATTAGGTAGTAAACCGATTACACTCTCGGCAGTTATTTTGTCAGTGGCCATGATGTATTTGTTTTTCTGGGGTGTATTGTTAATCGTAATAGTAGTTTTCTTATTACAATTTTTATTATTTATATTCTTGTTACTACTTTTATTATTATTTGAATCTACACTACTTTCTTTCTTTGTATTTGCCAGTTCTTTTAATTGTTTCCTAGTTGTAACTCCACTTACCCTTGTATTATCTCTATGACTTTTACGTTTACAATTGTTACTCATTAAATAAGAATATAATGTAAACTAAGTAATATTTTTTTTTTTTTTTTTTTTTTTTTTTACCAAGAGCGACACAATATACCATCAAAAATAACGCCTAGTTATTAGTATCAATTTTATACATGTAAATAAAATTTTAAAACATAGTAATACACATCAACACTGCGAAATAGTGAAAAGGGTTTTAAAAAAAATGTACAGTATTATAAAATAGCAAACTGTTAATTTCGCTTAACTGCATTAAATTTGCAAATTTTATACACAGTGATTTAATAATTATGACCAAAATTATTTATTTATCAAGTACTGTGATTGTATTTATCATATTAATTTACTCATTTGTTTCCATCAAACATATAATTACTATTATTATTGAAGTTTACAATGTACATAAGATATTTTCATTACTCAGTGAAAACACAAAGAAATTTTGTTTTTCAATTTCTGTTGTAAGTTATATATACATATATATAATAATTTTATATAATGAGCACAATAATATTTTCTCTTGTAGTATAGTAATTTCTGTTTGCCGATTCATATGTACTACTAAAACCGACTATGGTGATACACGTAAAAAAAAAGGAAAAAGAATTTTTTTTTTATTAATAACCTATGGTTCGGTCTCCTAAAATTAAATTAATTAAATTAATATAATTAGGAAAAGGCTAAGGCACCATTACAACTGGTTCACTCCCCTATGCTGGAATGATATATACATGCTAAAATATATCCATAACTTTAATACATTGCAACACGGGTAATGAGGTTGATTAATTTAAATTAAAAAAAAGGAGATTCATTTTTATGATTCTTACTATTCGTACAGTGTTAGCACCAAATGACTCTAGGTAAGCGATATAATTTAACAATTCCTTTCAGGGAAATCCAAAGAAAATTTAATATATTAAATTTTAAATTTATACTTAATCAATGCGCTGTGTTATTTTTTTCGGAGATCGTTTACCTTCTAAGTCTGTAATTTCTGTTATATAATAATTTTTTTAGTAAATCATATAGATAAATAGATTATTCATTTTACATTCCCACATCTATAAGAGAAAAATATTAATTAAGAATTAAAATAAAGAAAAGATTACTCATATTCAAACTTGATTACATTTTTATTATAGGAGAAAATTTACAATAAAAAAAGGTTATTTACATATTGTGGGTTATATATATTTAATAGTAATGCTGATGCACATCATTATATATATATTTACCTATTTTAATTAATCAATCTATTTAATTAATTTTATAACACGTGAAATATCACCATAGTCCGTTACTTTCATAGGTAATGCTTATTACTGGTAAAAACAATGGAATAAAATCATAATGGACTACCTGATCGACTGCCCCCGGCAGCATGTAGAATTCTCGTTGCTCCGAGAATGTCCCACAGGTAGGCACAAAAGGTCTCCAAAAAAAAATGTTGACACAAAATATTAATCCTTAATCGGGCATCACATGTATTTTTAAGCCGATGTTGGGGTAACTTATTTTTTTATATATATATATTTTATATGTTATTCATGGTACAGCATCTGCTAAAATCCAACCGCAGCATCTTATTTTTTTTGCTGCCATCAGCATTGGGATAAAATTTGCAAGTGAAGTCTGTCTCTTACTTACACTGAAAAAAAACAAAAAAACGGACATTGTCCTGTTTACATTATTTATGCAAACATAAAATTATACTATATAGCTAGAAAATTTGCATACAGAGTTGCCACCCATCATTACAGGCGAATATCATTGGTCGACTCTGAATTTATGTGGCACAACCTTATAGGTTGAGTTTTTGCTGTACCCAGTTATATTTATTTTTACTTTATTCCGTGTGTGTGGTCCTTCTGGTCAAAGGTCAGCTGTAAATTTCGTTGTTATGCCCTCATGATGTCCTACACAACTATAAATCGTAATTTCGATGACTTTTGTAGATTTATTAGTATCGTAAATTTTATCTGTACGATACTTTACCAAGACATGCACTTAACCTAGTTCAGGTTCCATTATAGACATACGAATGCTTCTTTTTATATGCTGCCTCGTATATAATAACATCATAGTTTATAGATAAAAGTTAAAGTTTGTTGGAAAGACATATTCTTTCCATCACTTAGCATTGTGCTAAGTGCGCTTCGAAATGAGGTCGAAAATGTTGCAACTCCGCCTTGGTCCGTCCACGTTTTTCCTGATAGATTTTTAATTAATTTTTAATGACACCAGAGGCGTATTGAAAGATCCACTCAATGCAAACTAGTCGCGAATCCCATAGTATTTATGTGAGTAATTCTAACTAAATTAGTTATTTTTAACAATTTGACGTTTGTTACCTTTATATTGCTACTGGGCATTGCATTAAACAAATATATCATTAAAAGGTGATTTCTAGGCTTTAAAACGGAGACGTTTTACCAATATACTACGGCGGACGGAGGTACAGAAGAATCGGACAGAAAACTCCCCAAAACATGTCCCACATGCAGGGCCATTATTGGAAAAATAATGAGAGATTTTTAAGTGTTACACCTGTTTGTTTCATAAATAAAAAAATTATTTAAATTCCTCTTCGTTTCCATATTTTCTGTTAAATGAATTTTAAATGAACATAATGAGCTAAAATAAAAAGTTATTAATTTAAACTGTTTTGAAGAGCAATAAATAAGGTGACAACTGACCGCTGAGAATTTAGACAGAGAAAGTGCAGCATAATTTCAGTATGATCCTCAAGCAGTGTTCTTTTTTTTTTTTTTACGGTGTATTTACATAAGCGTTTAAAATGATCAAAACAGAAAAATACTTGTCTTTAAAATTATTAACTAAAAAAAAGAATGGAGTAAGAATAGCAGTATATATTCGACACAGAGAATAGAGAATATACATGCAGGATTATGGGATTCGTAATACTTTTATATGGTGAAAATTCTGATAAATCTTGTATATAATAAAACACACATACACACATAAATAACGCCTGCATTCAACAGTTAAAGGTATATATAAATATTATACAGACATACAAACAATAAATACAATAAACCCAACTGGAGTGAAAAGAGAGTGTTTTCACTCCAGTTGGGTTTATTGTATTTATTGTATGTATGTCTGTAAAATATTTATATATACCTTTAAATCTTGTACAGATTGAGAAAACTTAAATTATGTTAATTTTAAAAACGTTAAAACGGTTGATAGCTTAAATGCGAATCTGATTAAAGTACCATGCAGCTGAGTTATGCCATTGTTTGGAGGTCTCAAAAAAATTTTTTACACCTTTCTTAAATCTGATATTTAAATTCTGTTTTCAAGTTTTACTCATTATAATAAACACTTTCTCATTTAGATTAGAATAATAATAAAAAGGGAAACTGGGTATTTATGCTAAATAAATATTTATGCTTCTATACATGTGTTCTAAGGCATAGAAAATGTTAAATTTTTTGTGAACGTGTAAGGAAAGGGTGGTGAGTTGAGGCGACATAATATCAGGCTCTGGTCCTCTCTTTGACTTAATCAAGCATGTTTAATTCGAATTATTAGAAACATTGCACGATTTTATCTATACTAATAATCTGTCTGTCTGTCTGCGTGTCTGCCTGTGTGCGATGGCTAGCAAAATCTACCGCAGATAGAAGTCTGAAAATTCAGGTAAAGATAGTCCAAGACAGGTCCTGATGCACCTGAGGCTCAGATTTTTAATTTTTTAAGCACCCCTTTAAGTTTCATGCACTAAATTGTTAATAAATTAAAATTTAAGTTAAAACTGTTGTTAAGGTTGATTAAAATTTGAGTTGCCATCATTAGAGAAAAGTGTTTAAAATTCGAAAAAAAAATTATAGCTCGAAAACTAATTCAAATTTTGAAATTCTAATACCAATTTTGAAATCCTTAGATCAATATGGATTTTTGTGGTTACTTTCATTGCGTAATCGTTCATATTTTAGGAGAAATCACAATGAAACATAATCATGAAACATAGTCGTTTCATTAGGAATTTATATATAGAGAGAGTAGATTAATAAATATATATGAATTTCCTAATGCGTATTTATCGAATAGTAATTCGTACAAAATAAATCGAAGGCATTTTGCGCTTGCATTTACCTGTATTTATGTCGCTTCAAAAGATGAAATATATAAACAAATTTGCTAGCCGTGATACTTTTATACCGTGATTCCCAATGTGACGAAACATTGAATATATTACATAAGAAATTTTTTTATAGTTTTAATATAGTTTTTTTTTTATAGTTTTATAGTTTTAATGTATGGCGTAGTTTTCACCATTAAATGCGATTCATTTTTCTTTTAAAATTTATGTGAAAATATTTATTCAATTTAAAATTGTTTGAGAGTATTTTTATTTGAGATTTTTAAATAGGACCTAATTTTAACCATTAAAAATTTTCAGGTGTAATGATTTAATTATTTTAGACATTTTAAATATTACGATATTAGATATTTCTGAATTTTACATATGACATTATTGATCCGCATCAGATGTGTTTCGCGTGTAATTTTTTCGTAATTCACGTGTATTTTTATCATGCAATTTTCCATATTTCCTACATTTAATGCGTGGTCATTTAATTATTAATTTAATTTTTTATTTCGGTTTTTAATAATCACGTGTTTTTTAATTTTTTATTTATTTATTTATTTATTTATTTATTTATTTTTGAGAGGAAATACTATTTTTTGCGCAGTTTTACAAGTTGGCATTAGTATAAAAGAAATTACCTTTTCTAATATGAAAAAAAATCACCTGAAATGATGAAAAGTTTAATAAAATTTGAAAGAGAAAACCCTCAAGAATCAGTAAAGTTAAAACAATAAGCGTAGTATGCACAACACTATCTTATGAAGTGTATCAATTGAAAAAATTATTACATTTCCTATGTATAGTTTTTGTTCCTGTAAAAGTTTTTTAATGGAACGATTTTGACCGACTCACAGTGGGGCAGGGTACACAAATAACTGGCATTAAATACCTGAGAGTTTTTAAATATTAAAATGCTTTATATTTGTTAATGATTATGTTGTTCCATGTAAATAAAATACATTTTAAATCCTTTTACGCATATTTATATTGAAAAATTTATTTATTGCAATTTGTACATTTTAAAAACATTTTACCTTCATAATAAATTCAAAAATCTGATACATCAGAATCACTGGAATCGTCTGCGGAGTCCGCGATATTTACTTCTTCTGTTTCCGTATCGCTATTATCAGATTCTGCTACGGTTGGAGCTTTCAACATAGATATCACTTCAGTGGGAAGTTGTCTTAGGTTTTTCCTTTTTATTTTGCGTTTACTTGAAATTAGAGGATCACTACTGATTAGAAATAAATTAAAAACATCTTCATTTGTCTTGACCCTGCTACACTTTCTCGAATTGTGTTCCCTATATCTTTTAAAATCTTTATTACGAGCTTCTTGAGCCTCCTCACTTAATTGGACGATAGGAAGTAATGCCGCTGATACTATTTCTGGACCATGTATGAGGTATTTATGTACAGTTTGTGACATGTTGTACCATGGATATTTTTCAGTAAAGTACATTGCGGTATGATGAGTGAAAATTCTGAATTTTTCGACATCGATTTCGTACCCGCTGGCAACTACTCTCATAACTGTGTGTAATTTTTTTATAAGCTCAAGATCAATCTTCGTGATTTCTGCTGACAATTCTGCATTTTAAAAAAATCTTCTTGCAGTGTTGCCATCGTTGGTGCTCCCGAATCCCGGTTTTGGCATATCTACGATTAAACCACATTTTCTCTGAACTCTTTTTGTATACGAGCTTTGTTTTCCTCTACTATTTGTTTGTCAGCTCCTCGAACTCGCCATTTCATTATTGGTAATTTATAAGCCAGATGCAAGACGCACTCGAACATACGAATCCATCCGTGTAAGACAGACAAACCAAAGCCCAAGTTGTCAGTGTTTATTGGTCTAGCAATCATTACTTCTATATTTTTGAACATTTTAGAAGTAGCACCACAAATAAAACATTTCTGTGTTGATGTCGTTTCATAGAGCGCATTGCACACTTTTCTATCTACCATGGTGAAGATCAATTTATGATTTACGTGTACTTGTCTGTCCTACGATGTTATTGTAGTGTCCCGCAACTTTTCTATTTCGTGATCTACTCTATTCTTTTCTACAATTGAAGTTTCCTTAGATTCTTTGATAAACTGAATTTTAAGTGGTCTGCAATATGCCGTAGATGCTGGACTTGGGTTTTGCCAAATAATCTTATTATCAGAAACTAGACGAACAGGAACAACGCACGTGATGAAAACTGCGGAATCGCTGGCTTCAGTTCCATGAAACGCTTGTTTGTACGAGCTATGGCCTGAAGAGCCATCAAAACCCCATTTTGTGAATAGACATAGTTTGGTTAGTTCTGATTCTCGAAGAGTTCTAATAACAGGTTCAATTGATAAAATCAAACGTTGCGCTGTGTGATCAAGTAAATCCTGTAGGGGAACGCTAGCGGACGTATCTGTAATATGTATATTGTTTGGGTAGCAGAATTTCTTTGCGGATTGTATGGTTTTGTAAGAGGGGAATGTTTGTGGAGCATTATTACTCACAATCTCATATTGATATCGAGACAATTTTGCTGTTATCAAAACAGCTAGAGCATCTTCTCCAGATAAAGATTTCGGCTTTGAGTCCAAAGAAGCTGCGTAGGCTTTTATATATTTAGTAGCACGATGTGGGGACGTAGTTATTTCACTGAGAAATTTCGACGCTTGTACTTGGCCTTCTGACCTTAAACTCATTCGCGTTGCGTATGACAACACAGATGCAGGTGTAGTATTCCTTAGTTCCTTAGTTTTTAATCGTTTTGTTCTCTCTGAGCTATCATTAAAGCTAAGTTCAGGGCGACCACGCTTATTTACTATTTCATTAGGAAACAAAATGGATCCTTCTAGCCATTCCTGATTGTTGCTTTTAAACCTTTCTTCCATTCGCCTTCCTTTGGTGTAACGTGTCTTATATTGTGTCTTGAAATACGAAAGTTTTTTTAGCGTTTATTTCTGTTGTTTTGAATCACATTTACTACGTCTTTTAATTTCATCATACAAGTGCTGAAATTATTTTTCCATTTCACTACTTCCACAACTTCTCATTATGTTAATAAGTTTTTTCTTTTGATAAACGTTATAAATATGTTCTTTAATCTAAAAGAAATATGTTCAATATTAATATACTGATAGTCTTATTATCAATATTCATTCAGCATAAAAAAAAGTTTTTAATATTAATTCAGGAGATTAGATTAGGCTTACCTAAAATCTTCTTATATCAGTGATCCATTTAAAAATCCTTCTGTTGAATGTTCTTACTATTTATTTAAAAATCACAGGGAAATGGAGACACGGAAACATATTTTTACAACGCACAACAACTAACGTTAGCGCGTTTCATCATTATATGATCGTAATAAGTATAAATCAATTACATATGTTAGCGACGTAAACATCCATAAACATTCTAAAACAAATTCGTTTGTAAACAAAACAAAAATTATCGTCTGCGCGAAACGCAAATCAAAAACAATTACAATTGAGACCATGGAAGCCGTGATAAACGCAACACATTATATCAGAAATTGTCCTGAAACAAAAAAAAAGGCCCAATATGGGCAACATTTTTTTGCGATCCTAAATTAAGCAATAAATAAGCTTTCCCAAACTGTAAAAACCAAAGCTTGGACAGCCTTGGAACATAATTAAAAATCTCAGTGATTCTGAACATAGAGTAAATATTTAAGTCTTTCACACTGAAAACGGTTTCAATATTATTAACACACTCTTTTATTAATCCAAAACTCTTAAAATATATCTACGCGCACCGACTTCAAAATGTCATCACAAAATTAAAATTTATTGCAATAATGATGACGTACGACAACTTTCAAATTTTGCCTGCAAATCGTACATATTATCTCGACGATAAACTCTACGCAACTAAGCGTAACTTTAACCGCGGGTGGAGGAATGAAGTAGAGAACAACATTGTTTTATGACGTGAAAAATAGTTCTTTATCGTTTCCACCGAAAAGAATAAAGGAATTCAGATTTTTGATTTTTGATTTTTTGCCAGGTTTTTAGGTATTCTGCCCCACTGTGCGACTTTAAAAATAAATAGGTCTTAAAATAATTATTCGATTTAAAAACTGTCTGCTTCAGCGTGTTTCTCAAACATTTTCCTGTAATTCTATCAAATTTTCATATTTTTGTATGCAGTAGTTTCCTTAATATAAGTGCAGAAAGACCTCCGGTCAGACAACGTTAGTTATTATTATTATTTTTTTTTAAATAGAGAGGTAAATAGGATCTCACAGATTATTCAATCAACAAAAATAGCAATTTACTTTCTAATTCTGTTTAAAAAGCAGATTTCTTTTGCATTTTATGTTCTACTAAAAGTACCAATTTTATTTATATTTTTATAGCTATTCTTAAATGTTCGTTTACAACAATTAAATAATTTATTTAGAAGTATTGACATAGTAGCAATTTGTTCTTAAGCATTGTTTACCTTTCAATTAACATGCTTCATTTCTTCCTAAACACAGTAGCAAAGATAATAAGGAACATCAGGTTCAAAGCATATTTCAATGCTAAACTCGCTAATCTTCTGATTCTGAAAATAATATTTTTTGTGTCAAATTATTAATATTGGATACATCATGGAGAATATGCAACAAATACAAAAAATCAAAATATACAAAATATACAAAATACAAATAATACAAAATATACAAAAAAATCATCGAACAAAAATTAATCGAAAATTAATAAAGAAAATTCCAATTTTCCATAAAATAGCTTATGCGTATTTTTCATTTGAGTTTCACATTTGGTGCTCTACTCAACACCAAAAATCACATGTACACATTTTCTACAGATATGATAAAACTACTTAGTATACTGCGAGTTTCCATGAACATTCTAGCAGATTATTTTCTGACAAATTTTATATCCCCTTTATACTAAAATCCTTTTGGACAGTCTAGTATGTCCTTTAAAACCGAGTATCAAAACTAAGCAAGATACTAATTTTACATTACGCACTGAAACTCGTCTACGCATTTCTTTGAGACATTATAATAATAATTTAAAGCAACAATAAAAGCTGTACATAAAAGAGAGATACATTCCAGTTTTCGGATATCCAGCTCTCCACCAAAGTAAAATGTTCTAGCATTGGATATGTATCCCCTCAGCTGTGACGTCAAAATGACGTATGGGGGCAGTTATCATGGGGTCGGATATCAGAAATTCTCCACAAAATAAAATGTTCTAGCACTGGAAAAGTGCCCCCATCTGCTGTGACGTCAAAATGATGACGTACTTTTCATGGGGACGGATATCCAGCTCTCATTGAAAGAAAAATTATCTAACACTGGAAAAGTGCCCCCTTCTGATATGGGGGCACTTATCATTAGAACTCCTATAATAGAGGCTGACGCAAATCCATTTTGTTTCGGAAAATAACAATAATATTGGGTCCCGGCTCAGCATCAATCTACCGTCGGAGCTGGCGGTCTGGGGTTGCTGCATAAGGCCCGGTCACTGACGGGTGATTATTTCTCCCCACTGGTTGGATAACGTGATTGGCTGAGTTTTCTCCCGCTTGAACTTGGCGGGGATTTGATTCAAGAAAAAGGGTTTTTGGTTGTGAAAAGTGAAATAAATACGTTTTTCTTTACAAGTATAAGTGCAAACTGCTGTGCGATAACTTTTTCAAATGTAATGACAAATTTAGCCGATTGCTTATTTAAAATGATTAAAAATCATAAATGTTTGGAAGTTCACAAAACAATTTATTTTTTTCAATGTATTAATAAATTGAGTAAATCATGAGCAAGGGACACAGTTTCATTTCTTTCATATTAGTATTATTAATTATTATAAGTAATATTTCAGGTAATTTATTTAAACCTTACGTAGAATACAAATATTGGCGCTGATACAACATACAAAATTTTACCAAAAGCAAGTCAATTGCAGAAATTTGTGTAAAAGTACATCTCGGGATATCTATTGAAAATTACAGCTGCCAATTAAACTAGGTATACACATTATGATCATTTGAGAAACAAACTTGTGTTGAAGGACTTGCATTTTTAAGTGCGGCAGTAAGGAAACAGCTGCTTAGTTTTTTTAAACATTTTAAAAATTGATTAGTTATTATTTATGCATCCAGTATAGGTTATTGATTACAAAAACAAATATGACTCTGTTTACTTATTTATTTCATTTTAAATGCATTTTTATTTTATTTTTTCATTTATGTATCAAAATTAAAAGAAGACACAATTTATTTTTTATACTCACAAAAAGCAAGAAAATTTCATGTTTTATGCAACAAAATTTTAAATAATAATAATAAAAAATAATTTGTTTGTATTAAAAGTTTTGAATATTCAGCTTGTTTACTTTTTCATTCCCTAACCAGTTGTGCAATTTAAATTGAGCAAAACCAAAACTAGAAAGATCCTTTCTAATGAAACTGTAAATAACTTGTCTAAAATTGACATTTTATATTTTAATACCACTTCTAAATAAATATAGCCACATAATTAATTATTCGTTCTTAATTTGAAAATTCAGCTTCAAATGGGAACGTTGGATATGTATATATACATATATATATATATATATATATTGGAAGGGGGGGGGGATAAAGACATTACCTGAGCAAAATTCCTTTACCTACAGAACAGCACTGTAAATAGCAGTTAAAAATTAATTTAGTTTTTGAAATAGAGCGCCCACAAAATTTTTGTCTCATACAGACTCAGAGTGACAGACAGACATTTTCTAAAAACCCTCAAATTGTTCATAAATAGTTTAAATTTCTTAATGGCAAATGTAATTAAGTTCTTGCTAAACAATCATTTTAGCAAATATACATAAAAGAAAGAAAGAAAAATGCATAAAAGGGATTGGGGGAGGGAGTAATTGTGTTTAAAAAGATAAAAATTTCAAAACTAAACTAATAAAATTAAAGAAATTTTGGGTAAATAGTAGTAGTGTTTTTTCTATTTACGTACGATACACAATTAGTTTAATGAAAGCAGGGCTCGAATTATGCAAGGGCATGCGGGGCAGCTGCCCCGGGCTCCCATTTTTAGCCCCCCCCCCCATGAGAGTAGTCAGGATTTTCATTAAAAGGTGCCAAATGGTTAAAGCCAAAATGGTTCGTCAAAAGTTACCATAATTCATATATTTTCAAACATTTAGGAAGGGAGTGCAGTCCCCCTTACCCTCTCTACTTCCAGTACCCTCTCCCCCCATGCAAAAAACAAACTAATATCATTAGAAAACTAATGATTAATATTTTATTACAACAACTTAGTATTCTATTGTTTTCAAAAGAAATTCTTTATTAACGTTTTCCTCGTAATGTGGCAAGTTAAAACGATTAATTATGAACCATTTGTGACATTTTCTTTTAGACATCTTATAACGTACGTAGATAAGGAAAGTAAAAGTTTGTAAAAAAGAAATACTCGTATCAAAAAATCTATCATTTTTTTCTTCTATTATTCTACTGGTATTTCTTCCTAAAGTTGTGACCATATTTTTGTGACATTCTGTATACAGATGTGAGCAGTACTGGGCACAAAATAATACAATATGTATGAAGTTCAGTATTAGCCACTTCCACATTATTCACAGAAAAAATCTATAGATAGATAGAAGGGGCCCCTCATAGCCTAAGTCGGGCCCTAAATGGAAGAATTCCACATTCTGTCTTGTCGCGTTCACAATTGTTTTTGTTTTTTCAGTGCAAGTGCGCGGCGCGGGACTAGCGATAAAGGCGCCAATCAGTAACCCGGCCTTGTTAGGCGTAGTTTCGTCGAACAGTTTGACTGTTAAATGGCAGAAAATTAGCTTGGTTTTTCGACTGGGCTCCAAATCGGGTGCCAATTGAGGAAGATTGCGCCAGCTCCTATTATAGGAGTCTTACTTATCATGGGCGGCAGATTTCCAGTTTTCAACGAAAGTAAAATTCTCTAGAACTGGAAAAGTGTCCCCATCTGCTGTGACGTCAAAATGACATATGGGGCTACTTTTCATGGGGGCGAATATCCAACTCTCATTGAAAGAAAAATTCTCTAACACTGGAAAAGTGTCCCCTTCTGATATGGGGGCACTTATCATGGGGGCAGATTTCCAATTTTCGACGAAGAAAAATTATCTAGAACTGGAAAAGTGCCCCCATTTTCTGTGACGACAAAATGACGTATGGGGGCACTTTTCATGGGGCAGTTATCAAGCGCCTCGAGAAGAACGTACGATACGAAACTGGCATTTCGCCAAAACGGTATTATTGATAAAAAGGAGGATGCGTAATGACTGAACTTCAGAAATTAAAACGATAAAAGCTGATAAAAAGTTGATCATTTGATCAAAACATAAGATAATGAAAATTAAAAGAGAAAACTTAAGATGGATTAAATATGATACATTAAAATTAAAGATTGAATAATTAAGACTAGGGATTTAAGATATTAAATTAGAGATATTGAATTGGGAAGTTTAAAAGACAATATATCAACATAATAATGACAGAACTAAAAAAAAAAAACTCCTGACGCTTTACTACAGATCAAAGTAAAAATGTGCTGATATTTATTGCAGGCTCAAAAGCATTAACAATATATGTTTGATTTTTTATTAAGGAAAAATAGCAAAATTTTTATCAAGTTACGCTAAACAAATATTTTTATGACAAGAACTTTTTTCCAAGCAAAAATTATTTTAAAATACTGTGTATAACGTAATATTTATTTACATTAATTTTATATTTAAAGAAGGCTCAGATGATTACACTAAACAAGAAAAAAAAATGTACTGAATATTTAATAGAGGGTACTTACTTTCAAAGTTGTCGCCGAAATCTTAAAAATACCATTATTCTTTTTATTCATGAAGAAATCATCTGAATTCGCTCATAGATCAATCCGACCAAGTATGAAATTATGAAGCACTCATAACAACAATCCAATGTAAATTCACGCATTAGGAAAAAGTCGCACGATATAGTTCCTTTAGAGAAATATGAACATAATATTATCCACCAGGTTGTATTGAATTGTAGTTCCAGGTTGCATTGAATTGCTTTCCTATTAATGAACATCTTTTATGCCGCCATGAATTAAATAAACCATTACAAAGTACAATATCGTTTCGTTAGGGTTTGATAGCATGGGATGTTTCAAAATTGAGAAAGCATAAGTTCATTTTTTTAAACCAAACGTACTTAATTCAATACGAGTACATCGATTAACTCATTTTTGAGTACTTCATTTATTTCAGTGTAAAGTGTTTCCTAATCTACGTTTGATAAATGTTTTTTCTTTAGTGTCCTTTTTTGATTTTGATTGAAATCCATAACAATTTTTTGAAGTATTTTATCGCACATTGTTCACATATAGCTCACCCGCAAGAAAAGTGACACATCTCGCAAAAATCCATTTTGCGTTTTTTTCCTTTAATAGGATTGTCATAGGTGCGTCTTGTTACACAAACAGTTTCATAAGTGTATTTAAACGGAAAATTACTTTATTACGTCCATTTGTGACCACATAAGAGAGGTGGATTGTGTGGGGAGGTAAAATTTCCCGACCTACCAAACCTCATCCTGCGTCTTCATTTTTAATGGTTTTACGCTTTTATGCACGTTTTTATTCCTGCATTCAGGCCAAAGTGCTATAATTTCATGTTACAGTAAGATTATGCAAATTTTCTTTTGCCTCTCAGGTGAAATTTACTTTTGTCGAGATGTGCCACTTTTCTTGCGGGTGAGCTTTCCAAACACATTAACTGTTTAACTTGAAAATCTCTAAGGATAGGTGTTTTAATATTTATCATTTCTTTTATTCTAAAATTCGTAAAAACTAGAATATTGAAATTCTATATGATCTGCTTACTTCATCCAAATCTACTGAAAATAACTTTCTCCTACTTTCTGCAGTGATGCTATCCTTAATTAAATACAACACATTGGAAAAGCAATAAAACTGCAATATCAATAGCTAACGTAATTAATAACCTTATTTGAATGAAAAAGGTCAAAGATTATAGATTGTAAACTATTTTCAAATGTACATCTTATAAAGAAAATTGTTCTTGAAATATTTTTAGATAAGACCTTAACTTTAAATGATATCGCCCATGTCAAAAGACTGCGGTAAAAATATTAAATTGCTTAGATATAAAAATTACTCATAATAAAATATTTATCATCGATCTTAACGGAATGTCTCTGCATGCAGCATTTACTTCTGAATTCCAGATGAGAAGCACTTAGTTGCAGAAAAATTGTAAAATGTCACATTGTCTGCTGCATTATATATTTAAGGAATTTCAAGAACAAAAAATGGCAATTTATTGTCACACATAGAAGAAAAGCATGATTCCAGGAATCGAACGTAACTTTTCCTAAAGGATTTGTACTCTTTCTAATTTGGATATAATAGAAAAATTTAAAAATGTATATTTTTAGAAAGCAAAGACGTAACATTTAACTCAACATACAGACAAGAGGTTATTTTATTTAGAATATTTAAAGAAGATAATCATCGCAGTATCCATTTTATCAAAAATCACTAGAGCTGAATTATGGTAAAAGATCTCTTCCTCTAAACTATACATCTAAAAATCTACAGTGGTGGCCAAAATTGTGGACATTTTTTGAAATTTTCATGTTTTATAACTTTGTGTGCTTCAAGAATATAATACATTTCATTTAAATACAAATATGTCAAATTCAAGGAAATTTAATGTAGAATTTAATTAAAAAAAAAACATAATTAAAATATCTGCATTACAAAACAAAAAGTTGCGCTTACTAAAAATAAGATCTATCTTAGGTTTCATTGTATTTTAAAGTTAAATTTACACATTCAATATTTAGTAGGATTACCCATGTTTTTTATTACAGCTTCACAGCGTCTTTTCACTGATAGAAATAGTGTTTGGAGTTCATCCTTTTTAATCACATGATGCCAAGAATCAATTCAAGAATCAATTAGAGCTTCAATAAGTTACGTTTTATTAGATGGATGCATTTTTGTACACACTGTAAAAAAAAAATTCTGCCAGTTTTCCGGTTGGAATCGGAAAAATAGTTGCCCTTATCGTACCGGAATAATTTCCGACCCAGCTCGGAATAAAATCCGTAAAAATAATGAAATAGTCAGTAAAACGGTACTTTGCGGATTTTATTCCGAGCTGGTTTAGGAATTATTCCGGTACGATAAGGGCAACTATTTTTCCGATTCAAACCGGAAAACTGGCATTATTTTTTTTACAGTGCAAGGATTTTCAAACGTCGCCACAAATTTTCTATAGGATGGAGATCAGGGCTGTTTCATGACCAGGGTATTAATTGTATGCTTTTATTTTCAAACCATTCTTTGCCTATTTTTGCCGTATGGAATTGAGCTGAAACCTGCTGAAAGATAAATGGTGCTTTATTTGGGGAAGAGATCTCTGATGGAAGGTATCAAATTTGATTCCAGGACAGTTTCGATGATTTTTTTTTTCATTCAGAATGCTATCAATCACTTGAATGCGACCCACACTATCTGTAGACATACAGGCCCAAACCATGACATTCGTTGGGTTCTTTATATTTGTTTCAATGCAATCAGGATGCAGCTCTTCCCCTATTCTACGTCTCACATATTTTCGCCCATCACTACCAAAGAGCGATATTTTACTCTCATCGCTCCAGGTTATTTGCCTCTACTGATTTTCTGACCAATTACTGTGTTCTTTAGCCCACTGAACTCCTTTCTTGCGTTGGTGAAGATTTAAATTTTTTTTCCCTCGGAACTTTACCTTTCAGTCCAAATCCTGCTAATCTTCTCCTCATTGATCTTGAACTAACTGAAATACCTATTCCATTCATTTCACATCTAACAGCATCTGATGAAATTATTATATCTTTGAGGCGTATCCTTTTTATCCTTCAATCGTCAGAAGCACTTGTGCATTTTTTTCGGCCTGATCTTGCCTTATTTATCCCTGATTTAGTTTCTTCATAACGTAAGCACAACTTTCGTACATCAGATAAAGTGGTTGATCCACCAACCTGTCTTGAAGTTTGAGCATTAAGAGAGAACATTTTCTCTCAATATGACAATTTTGCTTCTTTTGTAGGTGTCCAATCAGTTCTTGTTGTTGATGACATTGTTTTAAATCATTTGCATAAAAAAAAAATACTGAAATAATTTTTTAAAAAATTATCCTATTTAGTTACACAAATATTCACCCTTCTGCAAAATTCATTCCAGCAAAATACCGCTTTTACAAATCAAAAACACTACAGTTTAGTTTGTTTACATTTGATTGGTTCTTAGAGAGTCAATGTGATTGACTGGGAAGCTTTTGTTACAATATTCTTCAGCATTCATGACTAATTGTGTTTGTATTTTAGACTAAAGTAAGTATAACATTTTTTGTAATGCAGATATTTTAATTCTGTTTATTTTTATTTTTATTAAATTCTACATTAAATTTCCTTGAATTTGATATATAAATATTTTTATTTAAGTGAAAATTAATATATTCAATAAGCACACAAGTTATAAAACATGAAAATTTCAAAAAATATCCACAATTTTGGACACCACTTTATCCCAAAACTAAATTAAAGTTAAAAAATATTTAATGAGAATCTTTATTTTTTAAATATATTTTTCCTCATATACTTTTTTAAAGGTAATCTGGAATAATCATAGTAATATTTTGAAACAAAGCGTTGGAAAGAGTATTTATTTACATTATATATGCACAGCGGTAAATGCATAGTTACAAGAATAAGAAAACGGGATTTTTGTCAATGATGGTCATTGTGCCTAAATGTTCTTGTACTTAAAATCTTATCTCAAGAATCGTTTATAAATGTTATATAAACAGACATCCTACCTTCAGGAATAAAACACGAAACACTTATCTGCATTTAAAATGTTTTCTACAAAAAAATTACATTACAATACGCATCGTTTATTATAAAGCGCCCCATACTTCCCAAATGCGGTGAAAAATCCCAAAAATAGATCCCGGTTTTCCCTTTTTAACTCTGAAGTTCAAATAGATTTATAAACGTCAAGCTCGGGAAAATGCGACAATTTTTGAAAATAGAGTTCTCAGATATCCTACGCATTTTGGTGGCTGGTTTAATTCAGGGACCTATTATCTACGATCTGTATGCCCTAAATGAGGAGAGAAATGTAGGAGGTTAACTGGGTAAATCTGTATGGAATTTTCATATGTTGTATTTAAATAATGTTTAAAATTGTTACTATGTTTAATTTACCCCTTAAGGAGTCTCAGGACTCTTAAAATTGGAAAAAACGAAAAAAAAAGACCATTTTCAACATTTAATATCTTAAAATGTATCTTATTTTAAGACACAATTTTAAATGGAATGAAATATATAAGTATGTTCTTTCATTTCATGTATTTAAAAAATTATAAGATGCAGAAGTAGCATTTACAGGGGGCTCCAAACTGTTAGACATTTGACGAGCAAAAAATCGGCATAACAGTTTACGCGCACGATTACAAAATAAGTATTGCAACTGGAATGAAAATTTTGGTGCCTACTTATGCTTCAGTTTGTAATAATTACCCTGAACCTAAATAAATTTGTATTTGAAACTTTTTTGTATTTTTAATATAAAGTTGTATTTAGCTAATGCAAAATTAAGAAAATTTCAACAGTATAATCACCTAAAAAAATATTGTTTTGAACAATAAAAAGGAAATTTTAGGTTCAGTTTATACAGACTAACATAAAACATATGTTTTGAAAATTTCATGAAAAAATATTCATAAGTTTTTGAGATATCGTGCGCGTTATGCCCAAAAACGTCATTTGGAGAAAAATGGCTTCAAAGTTTTCGAAACGACGTTTCAGCTATTGAACGTGTATAAATGTAAAAGCCATAACTTCAGTTGTAATTGGAATTTCAAGGAAACTTATATATCTAAATGTTCAGAAAAAATAGGAGTTTAACATCTAAAAAAATTAAAATTTCGAAAATTTTAAAGCTTTAAGAGTCCTGAGACCCCTTAAATGTTTTGCCCGAGTGTCGCTGGTGGCAAAAAAGAGTTTGCTATCTTTGATATTAAAAGCTCTCGGATGTCACATAATTTTAACTATAATCTTTGCTTTGTTAAATGTCATAACTTTTTCGATTGTACAAAGCCAAATATTTTAGTAAAAATAAAGTCGTGCCGGTTCCATATTTTTTATTTATTAAGTCCAAAAAATAGAAACAGTTCAGGTGTTTAACTGTGTTGAGTTAATAAATTAGGAATTTCTACATGGTCCTTGAATAGTGTTTTTGTTTACCGGGTACGTAAATATCTGATTTAAATGAAAAAAAAATAGAAAAATATATGTATTTAAAATTTTTAATAAAAAAACTGGCATTTTCCTATTGAATCGGTGCTTTGGCGCAGAAGCATCTTTCGATCCTATTGCCATTTAGCGCTGTAAAATTTTACAAGATCAGAAATACGTAACATGAATTGAGGACTAAAAATGAAAAACGCTGAAAGTACCAAAAAATCGAAAATCTCTCTTTTTCTTTTTACGAATAAATGTCTTAAGTGCCAAACAGAAGAACGCTTGAAGTGTCAACCCCAGTAGTAATAATTCAAAAAAGATCCCAAAGAGTCCCGCTGATTGAATGTGCGACACGAAGGGAAGTGGAGTACGCTGAAAGTGCCAGTGATAAGATGCGCGGCGACTGGTGGGCATTACACAACTTGCTCTTGATATTGGGATATTTTAAGCAAATTAAAAAATATTAAAAAATAAATAGCATAAATGTTTAGAAACAATAATATTAGATATTTAAATACTAAACGAAAGGAAGCTAGGTACCTACATTTTAAAATGTTGACTAACAAGGAGAGGGCCAACCTTAGTAATCACAGATTTTGATTATTTTAAAATATAAAATTAGAAAATAAAGCATTTGTGCAACAGTGTTAAAAAGCAGAAAAACCAACGTTTAAAAATGCACAAATAATACATGAAAAGCAGCAAACAGCTGTTTCGAATCTACTAGCGAGATTCTCAGCCTTGCTTCTTCTAGCACGCTGTTCCTTTTTCCCTATCTTGCACTAAAGAAGAATCTCGCTAGTAGATTCGAAACAGCTGTTTGCTGCTTTTCATGTATTATTTGTGCATTTTTTAACGTTGGTTTTTTCTGTTTTTTAATATTTTAATATATGTTGTAGGGTAGTGACCCCTTAGTCTCAGGTTCAACGGATTTTATACAACGCTCCTTAGTTCTTGAGGAACCGGGGGTTATAATATTAGTACACAACATAAATACTTACTTTGTAACAAAAAGGACAGGTTGGTCATAGCTCAGTTGGTACGGAGTTTGTTGGCTGATCCTCGGGTTCGGTACCCGATCGCGCTGAATTTGCTTTTCTAATTTTTTGTTTTATATATATACTTGTAATTATAACTTAATAATCTCTTTGTGAATTAAAATTTATAATATTGTATATCAATTATATTTTCACCTATTTAACTTTTAACTTTTAACTAAATAGTTGGATAAAACATCATAAAACTGTTAATTTTTTAAGTCACTTTTAAAATATATTTCATATAATCTTTATATGTGCAATGATATTGAACAATTGTGTCAATCCGTGATTTTAAAGAAACATTATTTATGCATTGCTTTAACAAGGGAAGTCAATACGATGATACTATTACTCTGTATTTAAAGCAACAAACATAATTATGCTAAGAATTAGGATAAAAATTAAATTACAACAGATTTTTTGCATATTAAAGATTTTTAAATTTGTAATAAGTATGCTTGCGCTTTCAACTATTTTGCTTTCCACTTTATCTTCTTCTGCTTTTATTTTTATTTTATTTGAATATGTTTTATTTTATCATAACTAGATGCCGCCACAACAGGTTTTGTAACCATTTTGGAATTTATATTATTCAATAATAGAACCAATTTCTTGTTAAATCTCTTTAAAGGATAAGAAATAATAGTTCAAAATAAAAAATGCTAAATTATAATTTAAATTTGTTAGCACTATAATTAATGTACGATATTAAAATTCTTAATTGAGATTATTAAATTAAAATTACAACTATATTTATAAAATATTCGGGTATCGAACCCGAGGATCAGCCAACAAACGCCGTACCAACTGAGCTACGACCAACATATACTTTTTGTTACAAAGTAAGTATTTAAGTAGTAGTGGTGTACTAATATTAGACCCCCCTCTGGTTTCTCAACAACTAAGGAGCGTTATATAAAATCCGTTGAACTTGAGTTTAAGGGGTCTCTCCCTACAACATATATTAAAATAAACAAAATCTGTGATTATCAAGGTTGGCCCTCTCCTTGTAAGAGCCAAAAGGTGTGAAATGCAAAACGTTCTAAGTACCAAAAGTAGAGGGTTTTAATTTTTTCTCTCTCTTGAAAAATTTCCCTTTTTGGACTTTCAGCATTTTTCATTTTTAGTCCTCAATTAAACAAAATTAAGTACTTCTATATAAGACATACCTGACAATGAATTGGTTGAAAAGAATTTAGCTATTAGCAATGATTTGTGCAGTGACCTTCTTTCGGCTTATAAATAAATTTTTGATGATTATTTTCATGTTAATGAATCAAGAATTAATGATGATAATTCTGTTAATATTAGCAATATGTTTCCTGACTTTGAAATTAGAGATGACTTAATAAAGATAGTTATTAAGTACTTAATAAATAAGGTTAGTCGGTGTAACTGGACCCATGAGGTAACTGGGGCACAGGCTATTTTATAAAAAAACTGTTGATGTTTTTTAAGTTTTAGATTTTGTGAACAATGCACCTTAATCTCTACTTCCTAAAACAACGTGTGTCAACTCAATCATAACTCTCACTTTGCTGTAATAGGTTGTCAAACATTTACGTTTCTTTTTTTTTTTTTTTTTAAAACAACGTCAATATGGTTGAACTTCCTCGGCTTTTTATTAAAATACTGTAAGTACTTTTATTAAACAAACATTTTTTAAAAGATTAGGCATACAGCTACATTAATATTATTAGGTATCTACACATATTTACTTCATGTTTAAAATGTAAGCCTGGTGTTCCAGTTACCCCATAAATTTTTCAAGAATGGGGTAACTGGGGCATGTAACCGGGGTAACTGGACCATGCTGGATCCAGTTACCCCAATAGTTATAAATAATATTTTTGAGTTTCTCTTACTATGGGAAATAAATGTCTCCATTGTTTTTTGCTCACAATGAAGAAAATTATAGAATACCTTATTAAAATTACGTAATAATATTTAAAAAAAAAGCATATTGGGTATGGTATCAAATCAAATTTTTTGACCCCTTGAGAGGCGGTAATGCCGCTATGGCATCACAGTTCGCGAAAATATACTTTTACTTGTTTACAAATAGATTCTCTTGTAAATACTGGTGTCATGAAATTATTTCAACATTTTACGAATGCAAGTACCTTGCCCCTTAAAGCAAGATAGCAAAACCTTGAAATTGTACGATACACAGGGGTCGCATTCTATAGGGAAAATTTTAGTGTCCCTACCACTATTTTGAAATACATTTTTTTCCTTAAAATATCCATGTGACATTTATATTTATTACTTATACTAAAGTACAAAAGTACTTACTTAATTTTTATGTTTTTGGTATAAATAAATCTAATATTTTCAATTTTAGTGCTTTTTTTAGACACATTGACAGCAAAGGTTTCCCTTACAACGCTCTTTAGTTGATATATAATTTACATGATCTACCTGGTTTAATTTTTTTTAAATTGGTTACACTTTTTCAAACAGTATCTGATATCTCATATGAAAAAAAATAAACGTGTGTGGAACATAGACCCTCCTGGTCCACTTACCCCATTTTTATGGGGTAACGGGACCCATTAGGAAAGAAAGATGAAATATGCATATTTTTATATTTTTGAGTATTAAAATGTAATTTTGAGCATTTCTGTCTGATAGACGGAACCTAACTGAACACATTTACAGAAGTTGAGACTTTAATTCAAATGAATATTAGCTTTTTGAGGCTGAATTGTCAGAAGCTCCAGAGTCAATTGTAAAATCATGGCCCAGTTGCCTCAACTAACCTTACTGACTATTCTGCAAGCTGGAGTTTTCAAATCGATTACCATGAGGGTAATAATACAACTTCTCCAATAATGTTTGACGTGTCTGTTGAAACAAATTTAACATTGCACAGAAATATAAGTGATGAACATTTTGAAGTTTTGCAGACAATGAATGCATGTTTTCAAAAACTAACGTGCAAACCCAGATCATATTCTATTCAGGAAAAGTCTGGAGTGTGCCAAAATTACATTCATAAGCATCTTTTCCTGAAGCTAATCCATCTGATGCTTTTGAAACCTGTGCGTGAAAAACAGTTTCACTAAGCAATGAAAGTCCAGCCGAAATGGAAAAAGCTGCAAGGTAAAATTTTCCTGAATGCTTAAAAATAGAAGGATACACGAAAAAAGGGGGCCATAACGTGGAAAAGCTTAAACAAAGAAAAATATTGGGAATAAGAGAACAATTAAAGCTTACAAATGCAAAAACAGAATTTAAAAAACAAAATTCGGTAAGAAATATAAATAAATTGCTAAAACAATCTGAAGGAAAAGATGCAGCAAAAAACGAAGTTTCCAAGAAGCCTATACCTGAAACTTATCTAGATTCATACAATTCAGAAACCAAAAGAAAAAAAAATGAGGGAAGGTGAAAATGCAAAAATGAATTAAAAAACAATCCTAAAAGCAAGAGATTTAGTAAAATATTTTTTATCAGTCTTTCGTTATTTACTTCCTGTTTTTTTCCATTTTCAAAGTTAAAATTGTGTAAAGTATGGTTGTTGACGTTTGCATTATGTATTCATAATCTATTGAATGTTATGCATCTCTAAATTAACGTATTAAATATTAAAATTATTATTAATATATTAAATAGTCCAACAATAAGCTATTAAAATATCAAATTTGTGTATTTCCACTCTTTATTAATTATATTATAGCAATTTATAGCAAAATTTATAGCAATTAAATGAATATTTTAATATGAACTGACATGTATAAAACGTATTGTCACATTTATGACTTTGGACGTCTCATATTGGTTTTAACTACCGTAAATACGTCAAATATGACCTAAATAAGACAATCTCTTATATTGCAGATAGTGATTAAATTTCTATGAAACAAGTTAGTTTTCAACTAAAGACACAGTATTTGCTTAATAAAATATATATATAAATATTTAATGAATTTCCAAATATACACTGAAGGCGACAAAGCTATGGGGAATCGCGTCGCATTTAGGTGCAGTCAATTTATATATGTAGTAATAATAAATATTTAAATATATCTAAAGTACTGTCATTTTGGTTTCCTTGATTGCCTAATAAATACTTTTTAATGCATATATTTTATTTTCTTAAATACAAAATTTTGCTGATTTAAGAGTTAAAATACATTGCCATTAATATAAAAGTTGTTTAATGGGGTGAAAACTTAGGAAGTGACAGTACCCCCCCCCCCCCCCTCTTCTATGTAAAATCTGGGTTGAATTCAAATTATACAGTGAAATATTCAGAAAGTGTCACGTCTTACCAGACCACCATTTTTATTCAAATATTTTTAAAAATATGAAAAAAGTAGCAAAATTTTAATGGATTTACCTTGTTTTCGGTGTTAAAGACAGTGATTCAGACATTCGGACATCCAATCAGTACGATGACAGACATTCGGTCAGTAAAACCTTACATGTTGTCAGCCATATTTCGAAATGAGGAGCGTCCAGCTGATAGTATCTTTTTAATGGTTGGTATCCACTTCCAGTATTTCTTATGATGTTAGTTAATTTCGGACGATTCAAGATAACTCTGTTACCGTTATCTCTACACTATAGTCATACACTATATTCATTATATCTATCATATATCTACACTATATTCATTATTGTTAAAGATGAGAACAAATGTCCAGATACGACTTCAGTAATGTTACCTTGTATTTTTGACTTAATAAGCTTATTGAGACCCCATATTCCATAGTAAAATTTTATTTTCTTGAAGTGTAATGTCACGTCTTTAAATTTCTCGATACATTCTATATAGAAAACGCAAGGTTCTCCATATCTGTGATTCGAAGTTTATAAGCATTCAGAGAAAAAAAAAGCAGTACAGCTGTTTTAACAAATACATTTTACTGTTCAGTTCATTAATTATTCAGTAACATTCCAGTTAATTTAATGTTTACTCAATCAAAAAGGAAAAATATTGTTTAACAAATGATGTACAATTTTTATTCTGTTTTCATCTTCACTTTACCTCGAAACGCGTAGGTGTATATTTACGTTTTTCTGTTAAATAATGAATGCGTAAAAACATGATTTCAAAGCATTCTTTTCAATCAAAATATTTATCAAAAATGAAGTTATCATAGTACAGCAAATATTAAAACGGGGCTTAGAATCTAGAGTTTAGAATATAAGAAATGACATCATTATAAAGGAGAGTAATAAAAATTTGGTTTATAAGAATTTATTCAGAATAGAAAATTATGTAAGAGTCATTAATAATTGGAACACAAATCGTCACTGGCATTCCATCTGGATATTGTAACGGGGTGGGTTTTATCGGAGTATTTCGTTAACGATTTAGAGTATGCTAAATATCCTATCTACACGGTATACCAAAAAGGATGCACGAACATAAAAAAATAATAACTCATTACAATTAATAAGTATAAAGATGAATGAAGTAAGTAACATTTTTATACAGAATCTCCTAAATTTCATATACAGTAATTTTAGATAAATTTCAAATTATTTCAGTTAGAATTGTACGTTAGTAGAATGGTTCAGTTAGTAGAATGATTCTAAAAGATGCATTTAGAACCAAAATGGATCAAGTTCTTAATTTCGTTCACCCGAGTTCGCGATGAATTCTAAAGGCAATAATTTATTCATTGCCGTAAAAGACCAAGTCCAAGGTTCAAAATGTAGGGGAAAAAATGGTCCTAGTCCGTTATGTCTTTGTATAAAATGCTGTAGAGCCCACCAACTTTACCTATAAATATCTCTTTACTAATGAATTTATGCTTTTAATCCACGTTGATTCGAAAAACCACAAGTATAAGTTTATTTATTTCCCTTTTTTCGTACATTCTGTTTTCTGTATGATGCTGCAGAATCTGAATTATATGACTTTTTTCGCTACTTATAAATGATACCATATTTAATTTCATCAACTTATTTACTGTATCAACAGAGTAATTGATCTCTACTTCTGAAAATTATGATTTTTGATCAAATAACGATAACACTATCTATTTACATTTCAAAATATTTTTAAACTATTTATTAATTTGGAATTTAGTTTTCAATATCTTGATTATTGAATATTTGCATAGACATAGGCATTTATTCTCAGGAAAAGTTTAAAACTTTTAAGTTTATTTAACAAATTATGAATTAAAAGTGTGTCAGCTTTTTTCATAAAAAAGTATTTTTTTAAATATTTTTTTTTTATCGAAAAAAAAAATTCGTGTACAATATGTGCAATCTGAAACTCGTTAACGTTTGTTATTCTTAAAAAACTGTATCGTATAAAGTTATTTTTGATTTTTCATAATAACGCACCTTTGATCGTCTCTCAAAATCTCTCTCCAATAAATTAATAGGAAATGAACGAAAAATTGAATAATGCTTATAAAATACTATATCTACTTATTTTTGTTTAACTAATTACATTCACGAGATCCATAAATATATTTCATTTAATATTTTTTCCTTTTATTTGGTACTACACTAATTTAAAGAATTGTATAGTTCATCATAAGTAATTAATCAAGATTTTATTCAGAATATATACAACAGGGAAATAAAAATAAACCCATAAAATGCGCCTTAATTTTTACCTGTTGGAAATAAGTTTGCAATGTATGTTTCAAAAGTGTTCAAAACTTAGCAAGCATTATGATAAGACTAATAAAATAGTCCTGCAATTAATTTTTTAATGTTACATTATTTAAATTTCGGTACGAGCCCCGTTTCCTATACGTCATATTTAGAAAGAACTTTCTCCATTCTCTAACAAGTACAAAAGTAAAAATTTCATTCTTCATCAATAAAGTCTTACCGAGTTATGATGTTTTGAATTTTATTATATTTTGGAGCTTTCCCGCACTAAAAGAACGGCTGTCCGATTTTAGTGCCTCAAAGCTCCAAAATTTCGTAAATGCAAAGCATTATAACTCCGTGAGATTTATCGTAGATGAGTGGATATTTTACTGTTGTCCTGGTCATAGCAACGAAGATTTTTTTCTAAACATAACTTCAAGACAAATGGATCTCATAAAAATTTAAAAAGTGTAACATTTTGAAAATTAATGGCAAGACAGTTTCATCAACATAATTTTGACTTATACTTCATTTTGACTATTTTTTGCATTTAAATTTGCCTACGTTTCTCCAACAGGCACAAAATTTAAAAGACGGTTAAAATCTTTTTCGAACACCTTGTATATAAAGATACAAGTCACTGCAAAAAGTTTCAAAATCGCATTATGTTTTTATTTTTACAGATATATAGACAATATAAATTTGAAAATTTTTCATAAAATAGGCAGGAAGATAAGAAGATTTTGTTAATTAAATAATTCTGTCATCAATTTAAAAAGGGTTACATTTTCTAAATTTATAAGGTATTACTGGACCTTTGGAAATTTTTCCGTTTTGCTGCAGCAATACCATTATATTAACTTGCGCACTTGTAATCCTAAAAAATGAATGAGTTATGCTTAATTCAATATTGCCCGTTTTGAATGGATATGAGGACACCAGAAGTCAAGGCATATAAGTGACAAAATTGAAAAAACTGGGCTAAGTGCACAAGCTGTTTACGGGGGGGGGGGGGGTAAAAAACATAAGGGATTTCTAATTAGTGTGCTGCGTTCTAGATGTCAACTACTAAATCTCTTTAAACTACTTGACTACGTAACTCTTTAATCGCCACTTAAATTAAAAAATATATATATATTGTACTCCACTTTTCTTTAACAGTTATTGAAATTAGAGTTCAAAGACCACTATGAATAAAGCAACCGTTTCATATTTTAACTCATTCAATTATTGTTGATGTTCTAAATTTGAACTCAATTTACTACAAATCTGAATTTTTTGTCACTTGTATTACTAGGCTTCTGGGGTCCTCAAATCATATATCAAATTAAAAATATAAATCTGTATGATATTGTAAGAATAAGAAACATTTTCTACGATACATAAAGAAACATTTTACGACTTTTTCGTAGAATCACGATGCATTATCTCATCCTTATGTAATTTTTACAACGACTCGTGATATTTTTATTTTTTTATAAACTAAAAAAGAAAAAAAAATTCTTTTAAATTTAAAAACATCACAATTTCTCACAACTGAATTCTTGAAAGTGACACTCACAGATGATTATGTGTTTCTTTTAATTGCAGTTTAACAGTATTTCAAATATTTATAGACAAATAATTTTAGAAAGTATCCATGGGTGAGATTCATATATTGGTTTATAATACCCGTTCAATAAATGCAGTTGACCACAGACTAAAGATAATCGATGTTTGAAAAAATATTAGCGAAGCAGAAATTCACAGAAGCATTATTCTAAATATTAGATACGTGTTCGAGTTGGAGAAAAAAGATTTTGATAATGCTTTGTGATTTTTAACACTTTCCAACAAAGTTGAAAAGTTTTTATGCCTTCGGTTTGTCTGTCCGTCTGTCCATCTGGCCGTCTGTCCGCGCTCTAACTCTCGTAAATATACTCAGATCGTTCTGAAAATTTTCGATGTTAGTGACTTCTACCATAGCACGATCCCTATTTCAAATAAAGTTTCTAGCATGTTTAGTTCATTTACAGGGACAGTCAAAAGTTTTCCGCTACATTATGGCCAATGGGAAAAAATCGTTTCAAATGATTTTTAATGGTGTTACACTCTTTGAAACATAGTAAAGTTGATATTCATTTATGAAGCCCACTAAAATATGCATTCTGTTGAATATCCAGTGCAAAGAATAGTTATTGTTCATTTACAGGGCCACACAAAAGAATTCCGTTCAAAATGGTATAGGGGAAATTGCGGTATATTTGAAAAGATTTCAGATACTATATCGTATCCGAATTACTGTATATTAGTAATGATTGCTCGAAATGCATTTTTAATTATGATATGCGCTTTTTTAGGGTTTCGTTCATCTGACGAAACACTATTCGTCTCGCTCCTCTGTCTGTCTGTCTGTCCGTCTGTCACAGAGCCCGTTCTCAGAAACTATACATGTTGGAGACTTGAAATTTTGCATACTTATAGCTGAACACCACACATCATACGACAAATCATAAGATTTTGAAAAAGTCGTACATTTATCCCTTTGGGCTCCCACACGTGTATTTTAAACAATTCTTTCTAAGTGAGCCCTAATTAGGTTGGAGGCGTGAAATTTTGCATACTTATAGCTGAACAAATCACATCAAATGACGAACCATAAAATTTTGAAAAAATCGTACATTTAACCCTTTGGGCTCCCACATGTGTATTTTAAACAATCCTTGCTAAGTGAGTCCCTAATTAGGTTGGAGGCGTGACATTTTACATACTTATAGCTGAATACCTCACATCAAACGAAAAATCATAAAATTTAGAAAAAAAACACATATTTAACCATTTGCGCTCCCACAAGTGTATTTTAAACAATTCTTTCTAAGTGAGCCCCTATTTAGGTTGGAAACGTGACATTTTGCATACTTATAGCTGAACACCTCACACCTCACATCAAACGACAAAACATAAAATTTTGAAAAAGCCATACATTTAGCCCTTTGAGCTCCGACATTTATATTTGAAACAATTCTTTCTAAGTGAGCCCCTATTTAGGTTGGAGGCGTGAAATTTTGCATACTTATAGCTGAACACCACATACGATACGACAAATCATAAAATTTTAAAAAAACCGGACATTTAACCCTTTGTGCTCCCAGCTGCGTATTTTAAGCAGTTCTTTCTAATTGAGCCCCTTATTAAATTGGAGATTTGAAATTTTGCATTCTTATAGCAGAACACCTGAGGCCAGGCGGCAAATCATAAAATCTTGAAAAAGTCTTACATTTAACCCTTTGAGCTACCACATATGTATTTTAAGCAATTATTTCTAAGAGAGCCCCTAATTAAGTTGTAGACATGAATTTTTGCATACGTATAGCTGAATACCTCAGACCACACGGCAAATCATAAAATTTTATAAAGTCTTGTATTGTTTACTCCTCAGGGCTCTAACTTGTGTATTTTAAGCAATTTTTCTAACCTCCGCCCTTTCACCCGGGGCGCACTTTTCCAACTTTTGCCGACACCCATTTGACCCTTCTTTCATATTATGCACCATAACCTTGCACATTTTAGTTCCACTTTTTACCGCCAGGGGCGCCCACATATCTCGGGTGCTATCGGCTCCCGAGGGCGCACTTTTCCAACTTTTGCCGACACCCATTTGACCATTCTTTCATATTATGCACCATAACCTTACACATTTTAGTTCCACATTTTACCGCCAGGGGCGCCTGCATATCTCGGGTGCTATCGACTCAATCCCCTCGACTAATATATCTACGGATAGTACATAAAACGGAGTTTCGTTCGGATAGAGGTTTGTTTAGAATAGTGTGCGCCCCTGGTTGCGAAATGTGGAACTAACAGATTTTTCAAAAGGATAAAGTGTTTTGAAAGGAATATAAAACGAAACCCCTCTGTGCGATCTGTGATCACACTTACCTACTTATTCACTATATTTATGCATACTATAAAGTGCGTATAAATGCTATAGTTCATATACAGAGGTACAGAAATTAATTCGTAAAGGTTACTGAGTATGTGCATAAATTGCTTAAAGGTGGGTTTTAAAGGAGTTATGCATTTTTACGCGGAACTGAATTTAGTGTAGAAGGAAATATTTGTAGAATATAGATAAAATGATATACAGGACCACGCAAAGTGTTGGATACATGGCCGTCTATTGGTGATAATTTCTGGAAATGTAATTTCAGTAGTTTTAAGCGTGTTTTAGTTTGGATTCAATTTTAGCTAAATAGTGGCATGTAATAAAGGTACTAGGTAAACTACAGGGTTGTATAAAAGTATTCAAGTATGTTTCCATCTATTAGTATAAATTGCTGAAAGAGGAATTTCAACCTGTTATGCATTTTCTTGCTAAACTAAATTTCCCCATTATATAGTATATATATCAACGTACAGATCGAATACAGGGCTGTTCAAAAGAATTGGAATACATATTTGGCTATGGATGGTAATTACAGAAATCAGATTTTTAAATGTTTACTTAGTTATCTTATTTATCTTATTTCCAGAAGTAACGAAGTTTCGTTAAAGTTTTCAGGGAGTGTTGGAAAGTGTTTCATAATCTATGCTGTACGCATGATTTTTCTAACTTGTTTTCTTTGTATCGTGTTTATGGGTTTTAAAGAATGTTTACATCTTTAAACGATTTCTGCCTGTATAATGTTTCATAAAATATGCTTGCGATGTGTTTTTTTTTTTTTTCATAGTTGATAAGGTATTTTTGGCCTAATTTTTGAGTTCCGTTGTCGATTTGTATGTAATCCCTATCTTCAATTATGAAGCATATTTTACGTAGCACAAAAAGTGGCATAAATAATTTTATTAATCATCTTGATACAGTAATAAGAAAACATCCAGTTGAGCAATACGAGTTTTAAATATGTATGTTTTTGAAAATTAAGTGTAGGCTTATTTTATTAAAATAATATTATTCCCTACCTTATGTTGAATGCCTTCTCAACTTACATTGTCTACATATCCCCAACAGATTAAAAAAAAACAGAGTTTACACTTATCTGGAAAATACTGTAAATATTTATATACATATAAATTAACACTTAGCCCCTGAAAGGGTTAAATGTGTGCGTGTTGGATTATTAGGTAAACACTTGAAGGATACTGGTATATTATATATACCACTTGATTTTAATTCCTAAATGTCACATTGGCATCAGAATTTTAAAACTAAATTTCGCTGTATGTAATGTACGTGAAGATGAGCTTTAAGTTATTTTCATATAATTTTTCTTGTAATTCCTGGTGCCAACCAATCATTTTATCATTATTGCTTCAGAAGTACTTAGCCCCTGAAAGGGTTAAATGTGTGCGTGTTGGATTATTAGGTAATACCTTCACCAAAAAATATATAATTTAAATGTCTACTCTGCATAGAAAAACGTACACAAATATTTTATGAACACAAATTACATAAGAAAATAAGTAGCAGATAATTAAACAAAAACCTAATTTGCAGAACAAAAAGGAAAAAATCCTAAATTGTTTAAGCTCGAGAAGGCACAGATATTAAGATATTTCGTTCAATTAATTCAACATTTAATGCTACATTTTTGTAACAAATGTATTAAACCAACTGAACATAAAAAAAAAAATCATGCAATTCCGTTCAAATAAAATCGAAACAAATCTTAGACTTCAATAAGTGTTGTATTAGGTAGCTTTCATTACAAAAAGCTACCTATTGCAGCCGTTCCGAGGAAAGCGATTTCAAAACATTTTGGTATATTTTCATCGATCATGACCCCCAGACCCCGAAACCACCCTCCGTTCAAAATTGATATATATATATATATATTACCATTAATTAAACATAACCTACCACCGTCAATTATTATGAATTAAAGCTGTAAGTATTATAAATATATATATATATATATATATATATTATAAGAATTATTATGGAAGAAAAAAGAAAAAAGTGGACACCGACAAAAATTGAAAAGCTTATACATTGAATTACGTTATCAAGGGCACCGAATTCAATGATATAAGCAAAATGGTAGTTTTCTGTGGGAAAAATAAGCTAAAGCTAAAATTAATTTTCCCCTGTGCCCGAACAACCACTAAAATCAAGTGAATTGATTAAAAATGAAAGCAGAATAGAAACAAATAATATGAAATAGAAGAATCAATAAAACGTATTTAAATATTTATAGGATATAAAATATAAATAATAAACACCATACCGATTAATATTTCAGTATTTTACAAAAATCCATGTGCACATGTCTACCAGTATATCAAAAAGATTAAGGTGAATAAAACAGTTAAGAAATCACAGTAAATGATACTAAAGGATGCAGTTAATACATTTTGAAATAATATATATATATATATCTGACCTAAGTCACACTGTAACTCTCGTATTTATGAACCGATTTGGATGTAATTCGGTGTGTACATAGTACATACCAATGTCTAGACCGAGTTCGTTGGCCAGCTTCATCCTCCACTTTTGTTTCAAAATGGCGGCTATTTAAATAATTTTTAAAAATTTAAAATTTGAAATGTGGTACCAAAAAATTGAAAATGGAAAAATATTTTTTTCTTATGTATTTGACCTTTATACAAATATTTCGGAGCAGTTTTTGTTTCGTCTATATCTTAAAAAAGTCCTTCCGGCCAGTGCCGGGAGGAAGAGGTAGCTTTCAAATTCCTTATTTTAAAATTGCCAACTTATATTATTCAAACACAAGAAGCTCAATTTAGTGAAAACCGAATATAGGAGATTCAATACTAATTTTTATCAATACTAAATCATTATGAATGAGAATTTCGCGAAATTAGTGAGCTTTATCCAAGCTGCTTTTATTTAAAGTAACTTATATTTGGCTGAGATGTTGATGTATACTATCCACATGCCTTCTTACATGGAAATAGGCGAATACGTGTGTTATCGCGTGACAAATACAAGATCGTTTCAAAATGTTAGCCATACTAGAAATTCAAAGTGCTATAATCCAACCATTTTTTAAGATATAAACAAAAGAACAAAGTTTCAGAAACAAAATCTGCTCCGGAATTTTTGTATCAACGCCAAACACATAAAAAAATCTTTTTCATTTTCCAATTTTTTAATACCTCATTTTAAATATTAAATTTAATTTTTTTAAAATGGCAACCCTTTTGAAACAAGATGGCGAATGAAGCTGGCCAACGAACTCGGTCGAGACATTGGTATGTACTATGTACAGACCAAGTAACATCCAAATCGGTTCATAAATACGCTTGTTATCGCGTGACAAAAATCAGGTCGTTTTAAAATGTCAGCCAGAATAGAAATTCAAAATGCTATAACTCAGCCATTTTTTTAGATATGGGCGAAACAGAAACTGTTCCGGAATCTTTGTATTAAGGTCAAACACATACGAAAAAAATCTTTTTCGTTTTCCAAATTTTTGGTATCTCATTTAAAATTTTAATTAAAAAAATTTTTTTTAAATGGCCGCCATTTTGAAACAAGATGGCGGATGAAGCTGGCCAACGAACTCGGTCGAGATATTTGTATGTACTATGTACACACCAAGGTACATCCAAATCGATTCATAAATACGCCTGTTACCACGTGACAAATATCAGGACGTTTCAAAATATCAGCCACGCTAGTAATTCAAAATACTATAACTCAGCCATTTTTTAAGATATAGACGAAACAAAAACTGCTCCCGAATCTTTGTATCAAGGTCAAATACGTAAGAAAAAAATATTTTTTCAATTTTCAATTTTTTGGTACCACATTTCAAATTTAAATTTTTCTTAAAAATTTAAATGGCTGCCATTTTTAAACAAGATGGCGGATGAAGCTGGCCAACGAACTCGGTCGAGACAATGGTATGTACTATGTACAAACGAAGTTATATCCAAATCGGTTCATAGATACGCCTTTTATCGCGTGACAAAATTCAGGACGTTTCAAAATGTCAGCCACGCTAGAAATTCAAAATGCTATAACTCAGCCATTTTTTAAGATATAGACGAAACAAAAACTGCTCCGGAATCTTTGTATAAAGGTCAAATACATAAGAAAAAAATATTTTTCCATTTTCAATTCTTTGGTACCACATTTCAAGTTTAAAATTTTTTAAAACATTTTAAATGGCCGCCATTTTGAAACAAAATGGCGGATGAAGCTGGCCAACGAACTCGGTCGAGACATTGGTATGTACTATGTACATACCGAATTACATCGAAATCGGTTCATAAATTCGAGAGTTACAGTATGACAAAGGTCAGATATATATATATATATATGGATATATATATATATATATATATATATATATATATATATATATATATATATAAACTTTTGAACGGAGGGTGGTTTCGGGGTCTGGGGGTCATGATCGATGAAAATATACCAAATTTTTTTGAAATCGCTTTCCTCCGAACGGCTGCAATAGGTAGCTTTTTGTAATGAAAGCTACCTAAAATGGCTGAGTTATAGCATTTTAGGTAGCTTTCTTTACAAAAAAGCTACCTATTGCAGCCGTTCGGAGGAAAGCGATTTCAAAAAATTTTGGTATATTTTCATCGATCATGACCCCCAGACCCCGAAACCACCCTCCGTTCAAAATTGATATATATATATATATATATATATATATATATATATATATATATATCTGACCTATGTCACACTGTAACTCCCGTAATTATGAACCGATTTCGATGTAATTCGGTGTGTACATAGTACATACCAATGTCTCGACCGAGTTCGTTGGCCAGCTTCATCCACCGTTTTGTTTCAAAATGGCGGCCATTTAAAAATTAAAAAAATATTTAAACTTGAAATGTGGTACCAAAAAATTAAAAATGGAAAGATATTTTTTTCTTATGTATTTCACCTTTATACAAAGATTCCGGAGCAGTTTTTGTTTCGTCTATATCTTAAAAAATGGCTGAGTTATAGCATTTTGAATTTCTAGCGTGGCTGACATTTTGAAACGTCCTGAATTTTGTCACGCGATAAAAGGCGTATTTATGAACCGATTTGGATGTAATTCAGTGTGTACATAGTACATACCAATCTCTCGACCGAGTTCGTTGGCCAGCTTCATCCGCCGTTTTGTTTCAAAATGGCGGCCATTTAAAATTTTTAAAACATTTTTAAACTTGAAATGTGGTACCAAAAAATTAAAAATGGAAAAATATTTTTTTCTTATGTATTTGACCTTTATACAAAGATTCCGGAGCAGTTTTTGTTTCGTCTATATCTTAAAAAATGGCTCAGTTATAGCATTTTGAATTTCTAGCGTGGCTGACATTTTGAAACGTCCTGAATTTTGTCACGCGATAAAAGGCGTATTTATGAACCGATTTGGATGTAATTCATTGTGTACATAGTACATACCAATGTCTCGACCGAGTTCGTTGGCCAGCTTCATCCGCCATTTTGTTTCAAAATGGCGGCCATTTAAATTTTTTTTTTTAATTTTAAAATTTGAAATGTGGTACCAAAACTTGAAAATGGAAAAATATTTTTTCTTATGTATTTCACCTTTATACAAAGATTTCGAAGCAGTTTTTGTTTCGTCTATATCTTAAAAAATGGCTGAGTTATAGCATTTTGAATTTCTTGCGTGGCTGACATTTTGAAACGTCCTGAATTTTGTCACGCGATAAAAGGCGTATTTATGAACCGATTTGGATGTAACTTCGTTTATACATAGTACATACCAATGTCTCGACCGGGTTCGTTGGTCAGCTTCATCCGCCATCTTGTTTAAAAATGGTGGCCATTTAAATTTTTAAGAAAAATTTAAATTTGAAATGTGGTACCAAAAAATTAAAAATTGAAAAAAATATTTTCTTCTTATGTGTTTGACCTTGATAAAAAGATTCGGGAGCAGTTTTTGTTTCGTCTATATCTTAAAAAATGGCTCAGTCATAGCATTTTGAATTTCTAGCGTGGCTGACATTTTGAAACGTCCTGAATTTTGTCACGCGATAAAAGGCGTATTTATGAACAGATTTGGATGTAACTTCGTTTATACATAGTACATACAAATATCGCGACCGAGTTCGTTGGCCGGCTTCATCCGCCATCTTGTTTCAAAATGGCGGCCATTTAAAAAAATTAAAAAATAAAAAAATTTAAATGATATACCAAAAAATTGGAAAGTGAAAAAGATTTTTTTTTGTATGTGTTTGACCTTAATACAAAGATTCCGGATTAGTTTTTCTTCCATCTATATCTAAAAAAAATGGCTGAGTAATACCATTTTGAATTTCTCTTGTGGCTGACATTTTAAAACGACCTGATTTTTGTCACGCGATAACAGGCGTAATTATGAACCTATTTGGATGTAACTTGGTCTGTACATAGTACATACCAATGTCTCGACCGAGTTCGTTGGCCAGCTTCATTCGCCATCTTGTTTCAAAAGGGTTGCCATTTAAAAAAAATTAAATTTAAAATTCAAAATGAGGTATTAAACAATTGGAAAATGAAAAAGATTTTTTTATGTGTTTGGCCTTGATACAAAGATTCCGGAGCAGTTTTTATTTCTGAAAATTTGTTCTTTTGTTTATATCTTAAAAAATGGTTGATTTATAGCACTTTGAATTTCTAGCATGGCTAACATTTTGAAACGATCTTGTATTTGTCACGCGATAACACACGTATTCGCCTATTTCGATGTAAGAAAGCATGTGGATAGTATACATCAACACCTCGACCAAGTTCGCTGGCCAGATTCATCAGCCATCTTGTTTCAAAATGGCGACCATTAAATTAAAAAATATATATATATTTAAAGTGAGGTGCAAAAAAATTAGAAATTGAAAAAGGTTTCTTTCTTAAGCATTTGACCTTGATATAAGGATTCAGGAGCATTTTTTGTTTGTCTTTACCTTAAAAAATGGCTCAGATATAGCAGTTTCAATTTCTATTGTGGGTGACATTTTTAAAAATCTGACTTTTTGCATGCGACAGCACTCCTATATATTAACCGATTCCGATGTGAGTGAGCATGTGCACAGCAATTACTAAGGTCTCGACCAAGTTCACCGCTTAGCCTCATCCACCATGGTGTCTTAAAATGACAGGCACTTTAAGAAATTGCCGAATTTGGCAGCCAAATATATGTTACTTTAAAGAAAAGCAGCTTGGATAAAGCTGACTAATTTCGCGAAATTCTCATTCATTATATTGATAAAAATTAGTATTGGATCTCCTATATTCGGTTTCTACTAAATTGAGCTTCGTGTGTTTGAATGATATAATTTGGCTTTTTTAAAATAAGGATTATGAAAGCTACATCTTCCTCCCGGCACTGGCAGGAAGGACTTTTGAATTTCTAGCGTGGCTGACATTTTGAAACGTCCTGAAATTTGTCACGCGATAAAAGGCGTATTTATGAACCGATTTGGATGTAACTTCGTTTATACATAGTACATACCAATGTCTCGACCGAGTTCGTTGGCCAGCTTCATCCGCCATCTTGTTTAAAAATGGCGGCCATTTAAATTTTTAAGAAAAATTTAAATTTGAAATGTGGTACCAAAAAATTGAAAATTGAAAAAATATTTTTTTCTTATGTGTTTGACCTTGATAAAAAGATTCGGTAGCAGTTTTTGTTTCGTCTATATATTAAAAAATGCCTGAGTTATAGCATTTTGAATTTCTAGCGTGTCTGACATTTTGAAACGTCCTGATTTTTGTCACGTGATAACAGACGTATTTATGAACCGATTTGGATGTACCTTGGTGTGTACATAGTACATACAAATATCTCAACCGAGTTCATTGTCCAGCTTCATCCGCCATCTTGTTTCAAAGTGGCGGCCATTAAAAAAAATTAAATTTTAAATTTTAAATCAGATACCAAAAAATTAGAAAATGAAAAAGATTTTTTTCGTATTTGTTTGAACTTAATACAAAGATTCCGGAACAGGCTTTGTTTCGTCTATATCTAAAAAAATGGCTGGGTAATATAGCATTTTGAATTTCTATTGTGGCTGACATTTTAAAACGACCTGATTTTTGTCACGCGATAACAGGCGTATTTATGAACCGATTTGGATGTAACTTGGTCTGTACTTAGTACATACCAATGTCTCGACCGAGTTCGTTGGCCAGCTTCATTCGCCATCTTGTTTCAAAAGGGTTGCCATTAAAAAAAATGTAATTTAAAATTTAAAATGTGGTAATAAAAAATTAGAAAACGAAAAAGATTTTTTTTTTTTTTTTTTTTTTTTTTTTTTTTGTGTTTGGCTTTGATACATAGATTCTGGAGCAATTTTTGTTTCTGAAAATTTGTTCTTTGTTTATATCTTAAAAAAAGTCCTTCCGGCCAGTGCCGGGAGGAAGAGGTAGCTTTCATATTCCTTATTTTAAAAAAGCCAACTTATATTATTCAAACACACGAAGCTCAATTTAGTTGAAACCGAATATAGGAGATTCAATACTAATTTTTATCAATACTAAATCATTATGAATGAGAATTTCGCGAAATTAGTCAGCTTTATACAAGCTGCTTTTATTTAAAGTAATTTATATTTGGCTGCCAAATTCGGCGTTTTCTTAAAGTGCCTGCCATTTTAAGACAACATGGTGGATGAGGCTAACCAGTGAACTTGGTCGAGACCTTAGTAATTGCTGTGCACATGCTCACTCACATCGGAATCGGTTGATTTATACGAGTACTGTCGCAGGCAAAAAGTCAGATTTTTAAAAATGTCACACACATTAGAAATTGAAACTGCTATATCTGAGCCGTTTTTTAAGATAAAGACAAACAAAAAATGCTCCTGAATCCTTATATAAAGGTCAAGTATTTAAGAAAGAAACCTTTTTCAATTTCTAATTTTTTTGCACCTCACTTTAAATATAATTTTTTTTAATTGGCCGCCATTTTGAAGCAAGATGGCTGATGAAGTTCGCCAGCGAACTTGGTCGAGATATTGATGTATACTATCCACTTGCCTTCTTCCATCGAAATAGGCGAATACGTGTGTTATCGCGTGACAAATACAAGATCGTTTCAAAGTGTTTGCCATGCTAGAAATTCAAAGTGCTACAATTCAACCATTTTTTTAAGATATAAACAAAGAACAAATTTTCAGAAACAAAAATTGCTCCAGAATCTATGTATCAAAGCCAAACACACACACACACAAAAAAAAAAATCTTTTTCGTTTTTCAATTTTTTATTACCACATTTTAAATTTTAAATTACATTTTTTTAATGGCAACCCTTTTGAAACAAGATGGCGAATGAAGCTGGCCAACGAACTCGGTCGAGACATTGGTATGTACTATGTACAGACCAAGTTACATCCAAATCGGTTCATAAATACGCCTGTTATCGCGTGACAAAAATCAGGTCGTTTTAAAATGTCAGCCACAATAGAAATTCAAAATGCTATTACTCAGCCATTTTTTTAGATATAGACGAAACAAAGCCTGTTCCGGAATCTTTGTATTAAGTTCAAACACATACGAAAAAAATCTTTTTCATTTTGTAATTTTTTGGTATCTGATTTTAAATTTAAAATTTAAATTTTTTTTAATGGCCGCCATTTTGAAACAAGATGGCGGATGAAGCTGGACAATGAACTCGGTCGAGATATTTGTATGTATAATGTACACACCTAGGTACATCCAAATCGGTTCATAAATACGTCTGTTATCACGTGACAAAAATCAGGACGTTTCAAAATGTCAGACACGCTAGAAATTCAAAATGCTATAACTCAGGCATTTTTTAATATATAGACGAAACAAAAACTGCTCCCGAATCTTTTTATCAAGATCAAACACATAAGAAAAAAATATTTTTTCAATTTTCAATTTTTTGGTACCACATTTCAAATTTAAGTTTTTCTTAAAGATTTAAATGGCCACCATTTTTAAACAAGATGGCGGATGAAGCTGGCCAACGAACTCAGTCGAGACATTAGTATGTACTATGTATAAACGAAGTTACATCCAAATCGGTTCATAAATACGCCTTTTATCGCGTGACAAATTTCAGGACGTTTCAAAATGTCAGCCACGCTAGAAATTCAAAATGCTATAACTCAGCCATTTTTTAAGATATAGACGAAACAAAAACTGCTCCGAAATATTTGTATAAAGGTCAAATACATAAGAAAAAAATATTTTTCCATTTTCAATTTTTTGGTACCACATTTCAAATTTTGAATTTTTAAAAATTATTTAAATGGCCGCCATTTTGAAACAAAAGTGGAGGATGAAGCTGGCCAACGAACTCGGTCGAGACATTGGTATGTCCTATGTACACACCGAATTACATCCAAATCGGTTCATAAATACGAGAGTTACAGTGTGACTTAGGTCAGATATATATATATATATATATCAATTTTGAAGGGAGGGTGGTTTCGGGGTCTGGGGGTCATGATCGATGAAAATATACCAAAATGTTTTGAAATCGCTTTCCTCTGAACGGCTGCAATAGGTAGCTTTTTGTAATGAAAGCTACCTAAAATGGTTGAATTATAGCACTTTGAATTTCTAGCATGGCTAACACTTTGAAACGATCTTGTATTTGTCACGCTATAACACACGTATTCGCCTATTTCGATGGAAGAAGGCAAGTGGATAGTATACATTAATATCTCGCTGGCGAGCTTCATCAGCCATCTTGCTTCAAAATGGCGGCCAATTAAAAAAAAATTATATTTAAAGTGAGGTGCAAAAAAATTAGAAATTGAAAAAGGTTTCTTTCTTAAATACTTGACCTTGATATAAGGATTCAGGAGAATTTTTTGTTTGTCTTTATCTTAAAAAATGGCTCAGATATAGCAGTTTCAATTTCTAATGTGTGTGACATTTTTAAAAATCTGACATTTTGCCTGCGACAGTACTCGTATATATCAACCGATTCCGATGTGAGTGAGCATGTGCACAGCAATTACTAAGGTCTCGACCAAGTTCATTGGTTAGCCTCATCCACCATGTTGTCTTAAAATGGCAGGCACTTTAAGAAAACGCCGAATTTGGCAGCCAAATATAAATTTCTTTAAATAAAAGCAGCTTGTATAAAGCTGACTAATTTCGCGAAATTCTCATTCATAATTATTTAGTATTGATAAAAATTAGTATTGAATCTCCTATATTCGGTTTCCACTAAATTGAGCTTCGTGTGTTTGAATAATATAAGTTGGCTTTTTTAAAATAAGGAATATGAAAGCTACCTCTTCCTCCCGGCACGGGCCGGAAGGACTTTTTTCATGTATCTTATCATTTTATGTACAATCATCATAAACATAATACAAAATTTGCAACACAAATATTTACATATTAAAAATGGATTGCATTTTTTATGTATTAATGTCACCACTCGCCACCTAACAGCGAAATGGAGAAAAACAGCCATTAGAATTATTTGTCTCAGGGCATTATCTTTCTTTGATTTTACCATTCTTAGTACCCGAAATCAAAATATTCCGGAAAAAATATGCCTTTAATGTTAAATGTTGATATGAAATACTAAAACGTATAAAACTTTGAGGTCATTATGTGTTATGTTAACATTATAATATACTAACACCACTATATTATAAAATACTAATATTATAATATACTAATATGTAACGTATTTAAAATTTGCGCTAACATTATGTTTAGTTATAAATATTTCTTTTTCTTCTATTGTTTGCAGATTTAATTGGTCAGGGATAACCAATAATTTTATGAAAGGAAATGAAAATATCAATTTTCTAATTTTTTATTTAAAATGAATTTAGACATCCTTAATATACATCTCATATTCAAAATATTAGAGTAATTAATTTTTTTTTTTTTTTTTTACAAATTGAAAATATCTTTTGTTAATTTAATGTCTTTTAATGCAAATATGCAATCGATATTTTTATTAGGAACTTATTGTTGATTAAACTTATTTATTACCTTAAAATTAATATCATTTTTGAAAAGATTAATGGGAAAAAAATATTTTTAAAAGTCAAAATATCAGAATATTTATTCAAGTGGTTCGAAATATTAGAATTTTTTACATTAATTCTTCTTCAATTATCACCAATTCGTAACTGGTGACATCATTGATTAAACTCAGACGATTGTATTTAAAATTAGTATTATTTTTGCAGTTTGTTTGCTTTTTCGTATTAAAATGGGTCTTAATGTGAGTGATATTCCTGAATCTATTAAACTCCGTATGGTTGATACGTATCGGCAAGGTAAAAATCAATGTTATATAGCGAATTATTTACATTTTCGCAAACAAGCGTTAGTAAAATAAGAACACAATATTTAAAAAAAAAAAAATGGAAAATTACAAAATAATCGCCGAAATGGCGGCTGAAAACCAAAAACGTCTGCTAGAGATGACAGGAAACTGAAGCGTATAGTTAAGAAAAAACGTTTTAAAAGTGTGCGATTCTTGCACCGAAAATGGAAATAAGAAGTAGTTGAAGTTTCTACATCGGCAACATTAAGACGTCTCTCGTGTACCGAAAACAAAACCTCTCACGGCTGCAGAACAAAAGCGTATAAGATTGAATTGGTGCAAATCAAGACGTTTATGGAGCGAAGAATATTGGAAAAATATATTATTTAGTGATGAAAGTATGTTAATCAAGTTATACGAGTTTGGAGAATGAAGCAAGAAGAAAGAAGTATTTAAAGAATGCCTTAAACGTTCCGTAAAATTTGCTGTTAGTATCATGGTTTGGGGTTGCATGAGTGCAGAAAGGCCTGGAAAGTTATGCGTCGTCTACGAAAAGGTTAATTCTCAGATATATCAAGAAATTTTGGAATATTACACCAGAAGATTTATTTGAAGATGATATCATCTTTCAACAAGTTTTAGTGTCACCGCAAACCTCGTTGTCAATTATGAATTGGTTCCGCCAACGCATCATTAAGGTACTTCCTTGGCCAACAAACTCAGGAGACTTATCCCATCGAAAGGTTATGGTGTATAGTGAAGAGAAAACTCCAAGAAAATCCTTCTTTAAGTAAAACTGAGTTATTAGTCCCCGAACCAGGTGCAAATTCCGTCAGTTATTTCCTCTCGGCCGATAATTTGTAAAATGCTTCAGAGAGTTGTATCATGAAGCTCCGTGAACGTCAACTGCGGTTCCGTGGGTGGGTTGAGCAACGGTAGCCTCTCAAACACGTTAAAAAAAAATTCAGATATTTCCTCCCGGTTGAAAATTTGTAAAATTATAACTAACCCAATACCTTGAAGAAAAAAAAAAGTCAGCTGATTCTAAAGTGGGGGTTAATACGCCAGCTGGTCACACGAACATGAAAAAAATATACAGGGTGCAAAGGAAAGTCCCTTTAACCTGAAAATACTTCCGAACGGAAAGAGCTACAGCTATGGAAGTCAGGTAACGGTATAGTAAAGTGACTACTCCCGATTTAATGCAAACGACGGCAGCGCCTCCTAGTGGCGAAATTTGGAAGCTAGTTATTGAAAATCGTAAACGAAAAGAAATAGGGCAAAATTTCCACTTAGAAAATTTTAGAGCATCAATTAATTAGTACGAAACGACATTTGGTTCTCGCGGATAAGATAAATCGTCGCCTGCATACACAAAAATGTCCGAAATCGATGAGCGACGATTCTACTTTGCATATTCACATTAAGTAAAAGTAGCAGTGCACAATTTGAGATTGTGACGTTATACTGCGCTGTAATGTATTTAAAAATTTAATTTCCAATGCCTTTAAAGTTTTGGATTAACCGTTTCAGGGTACAGAAGATTTCTGTTCGTAAACTGATGAAGTAATTTACTGACCCCAGAATATTCAAACAAATTTCTTAGAAAAAAAAAACCCGTTAATTTTCAGTTTCATTACAAAAGCAAAATTTTATTAAAATATTCTTGCTGGCATTTGCCAGTTTTGGAATTAAAATTAGGTGGCTAGACCGTCTATCCACCGCCCTTTAAAGGGTTAAATCTATGTCGTCGTATTGAAGAGGCTAGCAATAGACGTTCCATGCTGAGAAATGTGGCATGTAGAATTACTCTCACAACAAACGTCACATACAAACGTCCATCGTGAGCAATGGCAAACTTTTCGAACATACTGAAAATTAACTTTTTATCACTGTGAGACAGTTTGTCTTTTTTTCTGTGTGTATGATGTTATCAAAATGTATAGATATAAGCACGTATTTATACCATAAATTGTGCGTATTTCTTCATACTTCTGGCTATTCCATTCAAGCTTTTACACAAAATAGAGTGAATCAATTTCGGGCATTTTTGGGTATACGGGCGAAGATTTATCTTATCCATGTAAACCAAATGTCGTTTCGTACTAATTAATTGATGCTCTAAAACTTTCTAACTGGAAATTTTGCTCTATTTATTTTCGTTTACGATTTTCAAAAGCTATCTTCCAAATTTCGCCACTAGGAGGCGCTGCCGTCGTTAGCATTAAATCGGGCGTAGTCACTTTACTATACAGTTACCTCACTTCCATAGCTGTAGCTCTTTCCGTTCGAGAGTATTTTCAGGTTAAAGGGACTTTCCTTTGCACCCTGTATATTTTTTTCATGTTCGTGTGACCAGCTGACGTATTAACCACCACTTTATAATCAGCTGACTATTTTTTTCTGAAAGATATTGGGTTAACTATAATTTGACAAATTTTCAACTGGAAGGAAATGACTGATTTTTTTTTTTTCTTTGAGAGGCTACCGCTGCTCAACCTACCCACGGAACCGCAGCTGACGTTCACGGAGCTTCATGATACAACTCTCTGAAGCCTTTTACAAATTATCGGCCGAGAGAAACTTGGTTCTTCAATATTTGTTGCTGTCTCGCGGACTATATGCACGTATAAAATCTATTTGGGCTAATATTGATAGAAATGTTTGTAAACACCTTGTATATAGTATGCAAGATCGATTGTACGCTATTATGAAAGCTAAAGGGGATGCTACAAAATATTAACTACCATTTACTTCATATTCATAAGGTAATATTGTTGCGTAAAATAAAATATTCTAATATTTTGAACCGATCTAAATTTTATTCTAATATTTTGACGTGCTTCAGAAAGCTGTATACCTAATTTACTGTATTGTATTTTATATTTTGTAAATGTTAAAATGTTATCTAAACATTACAGATTTAATTTATAAGAAATTTAATTGCATTTACTTAGTATCAAAAATAAATAAATGAAAAGTAATTTTTTCTTATTACTTTTTCGCAATTATTTTAATATGTTGAATATGAGCTGTATTCTCACGAAGTGCCATAAAGATATGATAATTAAAAATATAAAAAAAAGGGATTTTTACTCGGTCCATTTTCTTTTACTTCATTTAGTGTTGGAATATTTAAATTCATTTATCTCAATTTCTGTTTTTTCTGTATATCAGTACTATCAAAATGCTTAAACTTCGGCATATACCTTTTAACTGACTAGCTATTTTTTTATGGGCAATCTTTAAGGTGTGTTTCATAAAAAAAGTATTTTCAGAATATAAATAGTTTATCTTTTAAAGTAAAATTGTTATGTGATGAGTTATTTTTATTGTATTTTTATATATGTCATAACATTTGATTTATTTTTTCTTAAGCTAACTGTTTTTGTAAATCTGATCCTCACAGTAAAAGATCACAACAGTAAGAAAATTATGCAAAAAATGTTTTAAAATTTTAGAATTGTAGGAAGAGTGAGATTTTAAAGTGTTCTGACATCTTTAAAAAAATTATCTTTCCTTTTTTTTCTTTCTTTTAAATTTAACACAAGAATTCCAATTTTTCTTCATAAAACAATTACTCCACTAGTGGCCGAGAGGTTCTGCTCTCAAAGCTGGTAGACGGGAGGTTCTGGGTTCGATCCCAATCGTGCCCGTCAGTCTAATTGTTGGGTGTTTTCGTGGTTTTCTTCGAACCTTGGTTTTCCAAGCGTAAATACGGGTTAGGTTTTCTTAGAAAGACCCTCACGGATGGCACCCCCCCCCCCTTAGGGCCTATATCCCCGTACTGATAATTGGCCGTCATACACACAACCAACCAACCAATCATAAAACTATTTAGTAATATTTCAAAACATATTAGATAACACTCAACTTAAAATCAAAATTCTGTGGGTACCGGATACCGTTAAAGAATATATTATACATACAATTTATAGAAAAAATTACTTTCTGTCTAAAATTGTGTATAAGGTCAATTTCCACAGGGAATGGCTTTAAATTATAAGTTTTTCTAAGTATTGTAAGGTCAATGTAAAAGAAATTAAATAAAGGTGCCTCACATCTGATTCACACCCGAGGTGACAATTTCTGCAATTTTGTATTTAGAGTGAAACATTTTGAATATCACACTATTCGTTTTACAGTCCTGGCCAATGAAGAAGGATTTTTTTAAAGCATGTACATTCGCAAACTTTGTTCATTTCAAGATAGTTTTAGTAATTGTATGGCACTTTTGCTTTTATATACTGAACGTTGATGATTTTTCTAAATGCCAATGCATTAGAATTGAAGTATCGAAGTGTATGAATGACGTCGCTGTTGTTAAGCAGGCCCTTTTCCGTACAAATTGACGCAAATTTGTTATATATGTTCGTGGTGTTTGCGAGTTGCTTGCTCTGCGTTTATTGTACGACGGTTAAGTCTAATTGATATTTTGTTATTTTATGTGTTTTACTGACCATTTCGGTATAGTGTAAGATTTCCGTTACAATTTTTCAAAAAATAAGCTGTTGGTATAAGAATGGGGTATAAGAACCCCATTATACATGTGGTATAAGTTGGTTTAAGAACAGGACCTCAGTCCACAAAAGAGAGGTGAGATTCAAGCTCTCCTTCAGCATACTAACCTAAAAGCATACTAAAAGTGCATGTTTTACCGCAAAGTGTAGTTAGCATTCGAAGGAAATTTGGCATGGGCCTTTCTGTGAAAATAAGCGACCGGTCAAAGGGTGTCAGTAAACGACTAATCACATCCCGTGCTGACAGAAATTTAATTAAAATGAGTCGAAGCACCGGAAAATGACATCAAAGCAACTGTTATCAAGATGGAAAGATCATAGCTGCCAACTTTTACGCTTCTTTCTTACGTCAAAATTTAAAAGAAAATTTTGACTTATTTAACTACAGATTTCCCCGATTAAATAAGGGAAAGTTTTCTTTAAACTTTACTGGTAAGAAGGCAGATGTGAAAGATACTGACATCAACGTGAGCTCCAGAACAGTAAAAAAATGGCTCATTGAGTACGGAAATAGCGCTTGTCGGCCTGTCAAAAAACCTAAGTAACTAGAACCATGAGCAAAAAGAGACTCGCTTGAGCACACACGCATAAACACTGCTCAGCAGAATATTGAACAAAGTTAATTTACTTTTATTATTGAGCAAAAAATGTATAAGGTAATTTGTGACATATGAAATTAATTTCTTATGTCACAAATTAATTTATACACTTCATGTTTGTTAAATCAAAATCAGTACTTACAGCATGTAGCTTTTGATTTCAGATGTGTTTTTCTGATATAACAAGTATCTGACCAGTACCAATTCGTTCGGAGAAAACCGGGTGAAAAGTTCCTGCCGAATACGTCAAGCACACTGTCAAGCACCCAACAAACGTTATAATATGGACAATCATCTCGACATATGGAAACGGTAGACTTCATGTTGTTCAAGGAAATGTGAACCAACATCAATATAAGGAAGTGCTACAACGCCGTCTGTAGACTCCATTAAGAGAATAGTATCCCAACAATAACGGTTTATTCATGAACGACGGTGCACCTTGACACGGAGCACAGACAATAAAGATCTTTTTGGCTTCTCTTGATTTGGAGGTTCTTGACTGGCCGGAAAACAGTCCAGACATGAACCCTATTGAGTCTCTTTGGAATGATATGAAGAAGTGCGTATCGGAAATTTTTTGTACAACAAAAGTTGTTTTTATTGAATACAAGTCTGGCATCACAATTATCGCATTGAAGAACTTTCGAAGAAGTCCGTAGAAGATATCCGTAACCTCTTCGCTAGTGAGGTCCACATATGTGAACCTTGGATCTTAGCCCATTGTAATAAAACCACACCAAGTATCTAAATTTTGATTATCAATTCACATTTAGGGCAGTTTAAGCTACAAAATGAATCCAACAGATTTTAACACTTGACTTATTTTCATATAAACTTATTTCCATTCTAAATCGTTGTTTGCAAGTGAGGTTTTGAAAAATCCACGTCAATTCAGCGATTGCGTAAAAGCAAGTAATATGTTAAAATTTTAATTAAGATGTCATATTTTTTTATTGTTAAAAACATTATGAATATTTACTAGATAACTTCATTTTGTCTATTTTGTGAAGTTTTTGATTTTAAAAATAACATTTTATTGAGGTCCACACACATAGACCTCAGTACTCAATGACTGTAAATAGGTTTAAACTCAGAGAATAATGTTATCGTGTTTAGAAATAATAATAAAGTCCTCTTGTATTTGTTTAACTCAAAATATGCATTTTATTAAATAGAATATGCAATTTAAGCTACATTAAGTGAATTTTGTATATTTGTTTGATTAAATATTTAATGCTGATTAAATTCAGAAATTTTATTGAAAATACACAGAGATGGAGACCATAGCTAGATATGTAATGTATTGTTTATTCAAAATAAATAATGATAATTATTTTCATATAGTTATATTTGCAAATTATTCTTTTAGTGAATAATTCATAATAATAAAATATTAAGATTTCATTAGGCCAACTTTTGAATTTACTTTTTTATCCAAATTCTACTTATACTAATGCTTATGTACATTTTCTTCTTATATATTCATTTTAAACTACATGATGGGAATCCAATAGCTGTTTATTTTTTAGTGTACAAAAACATTGCCCAACACTGGTAAAATTAATAATTTTCTTAAAAACAAAATTTAACCACCAGTTATGAATATTAAGCTTTTTGAGGAACTAGCTACACAAACTTACTTACGTTCCATGCGAAAACTAGAGCACAGATCAGTAAATACTACAGTTTATGATATGATGAATCTAACAAGCCGATATATTATCGTGGGTATATCAAACTTCACCAAGCCAAATTATATTGATCGAAAGATAATTCAGGAATTTGTAAATACAATAACAAAATAGATTCTTTAAATTAAGGAACTATCTGTATTTTATTGGTAATTCTGCCACTCTTTTTAGATTTAATAAGAGAAAAATGCTTAAACATACCTCGACCTAAACATATTTCTTTATGTAGAAAATTATTCCCATTCTGGGCTGTGAGATTTCCCACACTATGTACCTTCAAATCCAAATCTTCTAGGTATAAAAAAATTGTTTTGTCTGTCAGATGGATTGGTATTAGATTTTACTAGTTTGAAATGTGCATAGTACCTTTTGCATTTTTTTTTTCAGTAACTATTACGTCAGATAGAATCGGTTCTACTCCACAAAAATTGCGAGCTGATAAAGAACGGAAAAAATTAGAGCGGGATGAGGTACTTAGAGATTATATTTACGTTTTAAAGTGGAAATCAGTTACATTTCTTTCAACATGTGTTGAAAGTGAAGCAACTTATACCTGCATGAGATGGCCGAAAGAGGATAGGGAAAAGTAAAAGTAGCCAGACAGCTGTAGCAAAGATGTACAAATATCTATGGGTGGTACAGATCTTTTATCGGTACCTAGCGTATTATCACTGTACAGCAAAAACAAACAAATGGCCAACGCGTGTATTTAATTACTTTGTATACCTAATGATTTTTTACTTGCTGGACACATTACGTAAGAAATAATAAAGCGATGAAGATAAAAATACGTGTCATTAATAGATTATAGGATATATATTGATATACCTCTGATCAAGAATGAAGGAGGGAATCATATAACTCCCCGTAGACGTAGGTCTGGAATAAATTCATGTTTTGAAAGAAAAAATGGCAACGAAACAAAGAAAGGTTAATGTACCTTATAAAGAAATCCATCTTGACAGTGTAGGACAGTTACCATGATTTATAGACAGCAAAAATGCGTCTAAGTGTTGTTTGAAAAAATGTAAATCAAAAAGAAGAGTTATGTGTATAAAGTCTAAAGTGTATTTATGCATTTTGAAAAACGATTGTTTAATTTTTTTTTCTTTTTTGCACTAAGTAAAAAATTATGTAATAAAATTTAAATTTTACAGTCATTTCTTAACAATAGTTCACGACAAAAATTATTTAAAAATTTTGAGATTTACGATTTCATTTATTTAATACATTTAAACAATAAATATAATATTTAATTATGCTATAGTAAGAAAAAAACATTTATTTTTGTAATATTAAAAACAAACAATGATTTACAATGATTTTCCAAAATTTTGAACTTTTTACGCAATTGAGTCCCAAGTTCCACATATGTGGACCCCCATTTACTGGTACCCTGGTGCATCAATTTTGTAAATTATTTTATTATTGACATTTTTTAAGCCAAAATAAGAAAGAAAACCTAGTCCAACATTATTTTCAAAAAATATTCTTTGTTCAGTAACGAAGAAGTTAAAGAACATCGGCTTGTGGATTTAAACAAAAACAAGACCTAAAATAATTTTACTTTTTACTTTGATGTAAAATGTTCAAAGTTTAAGTTATCATAAGAACTATTTAATATCTCTTAATATTATTTTTTTATTACTTGATAAACGAATATCACAGACGTTTTGCAGTTTTGCAATTTAAGATTAAAAAAAAATCCACATTATTTAGTCCTGATAATCCGTTTGGAATCTCTTTTAAGTGGAAAATATGTTTTTCACCCACTTAAAAATATTTCATGTAAGAGTGAACTATGTGACTATTTTTGAAAATAAGTATGTTTTCACAGAAATAGGGATGGAACGTTTATTTTGTATATGAGGGCAATAAATGACAAAGAAAAAAAATATTTTAGAGAAAGTATAAAGACAAATTTTACTTTAAAATTATAAGTTATAAAAAGTCTAGATGCTGAGTCTTTAGCCCCTTAGAGATGAGCTTCATGTATTTGCTATATATAGTGAGTACAGTCTTTAATTTTGAGTACCACTATTCCCAAATAGTAATCTTCTCTTATGCAATTGCCATTTTTCTCTGACTGAATGAGGCAAAAAATATTATTGAAAACAGTGGCACTGATATGTAAAAAAAAAAAAAAATTGATGCTCGACGTGAAAAGTGTAATGAAAACAACTTTTAATTTAACACTATAAACCTCAAAATAATTATATTTAAGAATTTATATATCTTCCCCTATTCAGTTTTCCAAAAAGGAAGAGTGTTAAAGTATGAGGTGGAATGATTTTTATACTTACTATAATTTATTTGCAAACGTATTAACATGCGCGAAAATATAATGAACTTCATCGGCCAGCAAAATATTGTATAAATATATTATTTAAAAACGGTATTCTCTATTTTAAAATGTAATTATGTTAATCATATTAAAACCTTGATAAATATTAATCCATATAAAATTAATTATACTTATTTTAAATAGAGAGTAACACTTTATTCACTAAACAATTCTATCAGCATGTTAACACAAGAAAATTTTAATAATACGTTAACAACCCTAAACACTAAGGTTTTACTTTCTAATCGTAGTTATACAATAGCAGATCAAAATTATAATTATTAGAAAATTAATTTTATTTCTTTGTTTAGTCAAAAGCTTCATTTAATTTTGCTAACCCATCTAAAGCATAAAATAATATATTTTGATAAATGGTTATTTTAGGCACATGGATATTTAAAAAAAGAATAGTTCTTTAAATAACAATTAAAGTTAAGTCGTGAAAACATAAAAAAGACGCAGTTATAATAAGCATTTTAATATAGACAATGAAAATTAGGAAATATTTGCCGAAACGTCAGTGAAGGCTTACTGTGGAGTCACGAAAAGTTTTAGTTTCTGTTAGTCTGTCTGTTAGTCAGTCTGTTAGTCTGTCTGTCTGTTCCGCGATAACTGCCGTAAAAAGCATCCGATCGGCTCGAAATGCACTGGACATGTTGATGAGGTACCCGGACTTAGCTGTATAGTTTTTGGTTAAATTCGGTTCATTCGTTCGGGAAATATGGAACATTTTATTTTTCTCTATAATGCTTTTCTATGGCAAGTCAGACGATTTTCAGATTTTCATTTGTTGAAAGAAATAGCTCATATGAAAAATGGATTTAAATGGTAAATTTTTGATGTTGAAATTTTCAAATAAGATTATTAAATTATTCCAATTAGTTTGAAATTTTGTCAATATATTTGCGAGATTTTTTAATTAGGTTTATAATATTGGGGTTAATTTTATGCATGTTTTCCAATAATATAAAGGATTTTGTTTTATCAATTTGACATAATGCATATTTCATTTTTTTCCTTTTCTTTCATCTGTTGCCTAGCAACGTATTTGGTCCTAATATTAGTATAGTTGCGTGTATAATGTTTGAGTAAAGCCAACGTCAAAACGAATGAATTAATGCATTTGTATCTTTGCATATAGATGGATTTTAGCCCAGGAACAAAAATAGGCAATATTTCATTTATTTTATTCAAATATTTTGCTTAAAAATACAAAAGTTCATTATTTTCATAGAGAATAACGTAACATTTTCCCATAACATTTACCAATATTTCTTTAATTGTTGCCAAGAAAATCAAAACACGGGATAATATTTTCTTTTAAACAATTTTCAATTGAAATGTTTTTTCGTGTAACAGGAAAATGAAAAATAAAATTAAGAATAGAAAAATTAATATGGCGGCATGTTGGAAATAAAAAGAAAACTCTCGAGTACTTCTTAATATAACAAGATGAAAAGTTTTGAGTAAGTACGCATAGCGGGTGAATTAGACGTCATTTATCGAAAACAAAGATGCTGGAATAAAAAGATCTTGGGTAAAATAAAATTAACTATTATTCACGGAGGAAAGAGATAGATGGAGATGCAGTATGCCGTAAAAACAGTTTGCAATACGATGTGCGTTATCGCTCAGATTTAAATGCCCTCATTCGGCCCGAACAAAACAAGCATGTGGAACAGGGACCGAATTCTTTGACTTCATCCGTGCATTTTTTCTGTAAAATGAAAATGATCTGCTTATATTTAAGCAATAAGCATTCTAAGGTAGCATTTAATTGTATTATGAATTAAAAACTGTATTACTAAAAATATTATTATTATTATTATTATTTTTTCTTTTTTTTTCTTTTTTTTTTAAAGCACGTTGTTGTGTTGTGCCGAATGTAGCGGATTTTAGGGTTACATTTTTGGCGTCCCTTTAAGATTTATTGTCTGCGTACGGTTAACATGAATATTTTATTTTAAATTTAAATTTTATTAATTTGTAAAAAAAACTTATGCTTATCCTTATAAATCACAGCGTAAAAAAAAAAAATCTAAGATATACTATAACCATCCGCACAATCAATAAAAAATTACGAATGTAAATTTAAATAGACTACGGGGGGTTCAGGGGGCCAAAGCCCCCCTGAAGTAATGCAATTTTTGATTTAAAAAGCTACCAGAATATGTAGCTCATCAGAATTTCAGAACATCAATGTATAACCACTTGTTTAACACTTTTAATTTCTGAAACTTTACTAAGTATCTTGTACGCTTATAAATATTTATGTAATTTGAAAACTTTAAAAAACGATTGTAGGAAGTTGAATATTACGCAAAGAGTGTTAAAAAGCAATGACTTGCAAAGATGACGTTGAGACTCCTGATCTGCAGATTTACTAGTTATGAAAATGTTGTTTAATAAAGCATCTACGCAAACGTAAATTTCCCCCTTTTTTACATAAATTCTTTTGTGGTATATTAATTTAATTAAAAATCAGACACTGTGTTTTCTATAATAATAACTTTAATTTTATGAGTTATGTTTAAAACATAAATTGAAATATATATCTACGATTTATTGCCAAAGTATGTTTAATTAATGTGCAGAAAACATGTTTTTAAACAGTCAAACAGGGCACTTAATTTTCAAGAGATAAAAAGTAAGAGTTGAATGTTTTCGGTATTTGTGTATGTAACACAATGTATAACAGAAAAAAAGAACTTTCTGGTCATAAATTATAGTGTTAATGTTACATTTATTTTCTTCTATTAATGATTTTTTGTATAATTACTTTTAATGATTTCAAAAGAAATGTATTCAATTACCATATTTTGTAAAAAAAAAAAAAAATATTTCCATTCTTAAAGTACAGAAAGGACTAATTGAAATGTTTTTCTATTTTTTTTGTTTGAAATATTATTTTCTCGTGCTGAACGTTTTTTTTATTATTATTTTAATTAAAAATAAAACTAAAAATATAAAAAAACAATGTTTGCTATTGAGAGTGTTTCGTGATATTTATGAACTTTTTCGGTTTAGTTTATTTTTTAACTTTTAACAAATAATCGAACTTGATTTTCTTCCACTTTTATATTTATATTTTTAAAAATATCTTTCATGAAATTATATTTCATATGCATAGATCAAACTTTGGGCGAATTTTAATAAAAAAGCTAAAATCTTTAACAACGATTTTACGCACAAATAACGTACAGACACGACAAAAATATCCCATACGATCGTTTCGAGCATTCCTGGATCCCCTTCCTCAGTGTGAGAGAGAGAAAAAAAGAGAATTAAAATAGGTTCTAAGAACTCCTCGGTTATAGCCCCGAGTACTGGGTTATGGACTGATTGAAAAGGCGAAAACAAGAGTTTATATATCTTAAAGAAATGACGTAATGGACCAGAACGAACTGAAAAAAAGTGTAACTGCGCAGGATCCCTCCGCACTGGCGAAAGAAAAGGGTTGCTGGTCATATCATTCACTAAGGAGGAATTATGTTTATGAATATAGTGAGCTTCGCAAAAGTCTAGCTAAAAAACTGAGTTACATTTTTGGATAATTTTAGCCTCTGGATAATTAAAAAGAATTTTTTGTGAGTGCGGCCTCTATTACATTGGGCTGACGAAGCGTGCACTTAGAATTAGGCTGAAAGAACATTAGAATTACGTTAGAAAGCAGGAATTTGAGAAATCTAAAATAGCGAAACTTTGTTGGAATTCCATCCACCAGTTTAATTAGAGAGAGGCTAAAATTATTCCAAAATGTAACTCAGTTTTTGATCTAGATTTTTACGAAGCTCACAATATTCATAAACATACTTTCTCCTTAGTGAATGATATGACCAGCACCCCTTTTCTTTCGCCAGTGTGGAGGGATCCTGCGCAGTGACTCCTTTTTTTAAGTTGTTTCTGATCCATTACGGCATTTCTTTAAGATATATAAACTTTTGTTTTCGCCTTTTCAATCAGTCCATAAGCCAGTACCCGGGGCTTTAACCGAGGGTTTCTTAGAACCCATTTTAATTCTCTTTTTTTTTCTCTCTCTCAATGAGGAAGGGGATCAAAGAATCCTCGAAACGATCGTATGGGAATTTTTTGTCGTGTCTGTACATTATTTGTGCGTACAGAGTTGCCAAGTCTCCGGCTTTTTGAACACCACTATTATTTTAGCGAAAATCTAGTTCTCTTAAATCGTCGTAATGTCCGAATTAATTAAAAAAATATTTTCTGTATTAAAATAGCGGTATCCAAAAAGCCGGAGACTTGGCAGCTCTGTGCGTAAAATCGTTGTTAAAGATTTTAGCTTTTTTATATTTCATACATCTACTGTTTTTCAGTTTTTCCGATTATTTTTTTCAAAAACTGGTGGGTTTTACCAACATTTACGGAGATTGTTAATTAAAATTAACATTTTGCTTATAAATCATATTTAAATTTTTTGAAACGATGGCAACATTTTCAAAAGATTTATTTCGATATACAACTGCAAATATCACCCAGCGGTGCGATAATATTTTATAAAAAAGGTAAAGAGGACGTTTTCCTTGTTTAATAATATATATACAGTGTTTACTTCATGCTGAATACTTATTGGTACATATTTAGAAATCTCAATAACAAGAGATGACCTTCATCGTAAATGTTTTGGAGGAGCATAGTGTACCGTGAAAAAACTACTAAAACTCTTAGTACACTCCCGAATATTTTCTTCCGCCTGCGATGGGGCGTGTTCAATAAACGATTGGAAGCCATTGCTCTAAAACTAACGGTTTAGGAATTAGCTATTGATATCCTGTATATAAAGGTATTTCTAGTATCAAAAGTACTTTTAATAAATATTTTATTTTATTTTAAAAGTATCTTTTCCCATATTTTTCTTATTTTGGATATACCGTATTTACTCCAATCTACGACGCACCTTATTTTATATCCGTAAAAATGAGGATTTCTCTTTAAAACTCGTAATATAACATGCGAGACATTTTGGAAAATAAATCGAAACTTACGAAATATGATACCTCCTAATTTTATATATTTCCCACATTTTCCAATTTTGTATTCATTGCTCTGATACGTTTTTCCTTCTACTTTCTCTGATCTCTCATAAATCCTCGTTTGGGCACTCGGAAGTTCCTACATTGCTGGATTGTTCCTAGATAATGTCATTTTTAGTCCCTTCAATTGCATTAGAAATACTGCACTTAAGTAAAGACCATTTAATGTTAGGTATGAACTTCCATGCATCTAAAATCATTGCACTATTATAGAGAGTTTATATATTTTAAAACGTCCTGTTTTTGTCAGTTTTGTGTTTCTCGATATAAGCTATATCGAGAGCACTTTAACTGAATACCACTATACATGAAGCACTATTCCGATGATCGAAAAAAATTGAAGAAGTTAATGCTTTCAATAATATATATATATATATATATATATGTATATATCTTTCTTAATGCTCTGACAAATACTGAAAAAAAAAAAAAAAAAAAAAAAAAAAAAAAAAAAAATACGACCATAAAAAAGTTGGACTGACTACATTTTTTTGTAATTTAAAGCTACGTGTACGCCTTAATCCTTTATGCCCCGACGGTACTTTAAAGTACCATTAAAGTAACTCCTTATAAAATTAATTTAATGCATCGATTAGTATTATTTCTGTTTAAAATGAATAATAGATATACTTTATATTGTTCCAAAAGCATTATTGGTTTCACAATATATATATATATTTATTTATTTAAAAGCATGCTTTCTTTTGCCTTTGCATTTTTTCAGCTTTTTTGACGTTGAAACATTTTGGGGGAACAGTTTCAATTAGGAAATGTTTCTATATTGTTATTGTAAGAGCATTATATTTGTACATTTCCCAATTCTACAAAATACTAAGAAAAATATTTTATATAAGAGATCTGAGTGGAGTTATAAATGTGGCACAAAATCCTTATAAATTAAAATTTAATTAATTAATTTTAGTTAGCAAAATCCTTCTAATTTTTTTTTAAAATGATTGTATAAATCTTCTAAAGTAGTTTCAAATATTCACAGTAAATGCTTTAGAAGATGAAATTTTCATGAATTCATAAGCTGGGGTGTAAACGTTTAATACCCTCTATTACTAGCGTCAAATTAGACTTCTTTGTAAATAAATACAATAAGAAAAAATAAAAGTAAATGGATTTATCAAAAACAATATCTTTAACCAGGATGCAATTAAAGTTCTATAGTACAATACGTTTTGTAACGTTTATCGTAAATTTGGCTTTGAGATATATGCAATCGTTAAAAAAAAAAGAATGTCCATACATTGAAATTGCGACACTAAAAGAGCATTCAGTTAGGAATAGCTTCTTTCAGTTTATGTTAACGTGTAATTTACGGACTGTGTCCATAATGAAATTCTAACAAACTTTTTAATTTTCAGTACGGATATTTTCCGTAATAGACAATTTTGACATGATATTTGGATTTTTTCAGTAAATTGTACCTTAAAATCCCAAACGGAATGTCATACGGTGATGCAGTCAAGCCTCAGAGCGGTTTGCCCGCATTTTCCGTTACCGGAAGACAACTTAAATCTGTTGTAGACAAAAATATTTGAAATAGAATTGTATTTTAAGATGTATATAAATAAAGGGTCATGAAGTGTATTTTAGAAACAAACAGGGAAATAAAATTTAAATTAAGATCATGTTTATAAGCATTTTTATGAAAATGCAGGAAAGCCCTCAAGATGCTCGGAGGGTTCATAGTTGCAAAATAAACTAAAATGATGGTAGTTTTTTAAGCATAGCTCCAAAACTACTTGTCAAAAAAATCTGTAATTTCACACGTTCTCAAGAGACTCGGTCTTTGAAATTGATATAAAAAAAAAAATCTAAATACAATTCGAATCAGAAAGACAAAACTAAGGAAATGGCTTCTCCGGCAGTTAAAATAAAGTCTAAAATCATGTTGTTCAGAAGGAGGTGGGAAGAGGAATAAATAAACTTCCCAATATATAATATACACTAGATATGTGCGCGTCCCTAACAAAAAAGTTTATTTTCCCGTGATGACCCGGTTTAAAAGTTAAAAGTTCAGCCCAAGTCCGGTCTGGTCCGTTAAAAAACCAAAAATTTTTTATGATCCTGCACGAAAAATTTATTGATCTGGCTCTGCCTTGTATAAAAGCAGTCTCTGTAAGTTTGGCCAGGTCCGAACCGTTGCGAAATCTAAAAATTCGGCTTGGGATCGGCTAGGCCTGACTCAATTTCTACAATACATGCCTATATTTTAGAAGCAACGTTATCCTATAGTTAAAATTCTTCAAAAAGCACACTTCCTTATGTATATATTTTACGTGTACAGTCCGTAATTCATGGAATATGAAATAACAATTATATTAAAGAGTACTTAGACACTAACGTACACAGATAAGCCTTAAAAAATTTAATTAGACAATTACATTCATATTAAGATTGCGTATAGAAATGAATGCAGTTAGAATGAAATAAAAGATGGTTAAAGAAAATCATAATTTTAAACCTATACAGAGAAAAAAAAGTAGATTTAAAAAGAAATAGATATGTGTAATTTATTAAACCAAGTTATATTTCTTAAAAGTTTGTTAAACAAATGTATAACATTATTATTAATTTTTGCAAAAGAAAAAAATTGAATTGAATGCAAGTTCAACATGGCATCGGAGAGAGAATAAAGTCTAAACCCGGCTAGGACTTGTAAAAAAGAAGTTTCGTCCTGCCCGATAGTGCAGATTGAAGATAATGCACGGGCCTGGTCCAGAAAGAATGAAGACCAGGCTATTAAAAATCTACAAAAAACTGTTCCGTCGTTAAACGGTTTTTACAGAAAACGGTTACATAAGCGTAATTCATCCGTATTCTGATCAATGAGAACACTTCATAATATGGTCAAGTAACCGTTATCTATAAAAAGGGTCAAACGTCTTTACAGTTTGCGCAGATTTACAACCCAGCAGATTTACAGATAGTACAGCCCTACTCAGCAATACATGCCGATACTTCTGAAGCAACATTATCCTACAATTGAAATTCTTCAAAAGCACACTCTTATGCACCGATTTTTTCTTCAGATTATATGTCCCAATTCATGAAATACGGACATTCAATAGCATTAATCACCAATTACACACTAACGTACATAAACACTAATTTAAAGTATCGACATAGACAATTCAAATTCAGATTCAGTAAGAAAATTTCCCTTGAATTTATTAAAAGAAATGAATTTTCTTAAGATTCTGTTAAACAAATCTACAACATTAATATTAATTTTTACAAAAATAAATAAATAAATAAGATGCCAGTCCATTACAATCACAAGGAATAGAATGAAATACAGGCTTCACCCGGCCCGGAAAAAAAGAAATATGACCAGTCTGCAAATAAATGTTAGACCTGACACAAGGATTATCAAAGAAAATTGACCGGGCTAGGACGGGCCCATACAGACATATAATTTCTTCATTTTGATATAAAAAATCAAAATAGTCAATCAAGTGAATTATTATTCAATTTTCAGTATTTGCGATATAACATAAAAAGCTAATTTTTAAATCTCCAGGAAACATTTCATGAATTCCAATCATACAAACTATAACTTTTATATCCAATTTTCATAAAAAAATTGAAAATATTTCTATTATTACATGCTAGTATATCTATTTTACAAAATGAATCTTATTCGATTACTTTCATCGAAATATTCTTTCGTTATTAATTTTACATTAAAATTTTATGTATCAATGGGAAAAATGACTAAATTAGCTTATTAATATTGAACTAATTTCGCACAGAAAGTGAAAAATTGGACAGTCACAGTTGATAACATTATTTTAGCTTAAGGACTAAAAAACTAAATTTAACCACCAAAAGACATAAGTGCAATAAATTAATAATAAATTAAATATACACAATTTTAAGAGTTAATTACTTTTAAATTTTTAAGTTTAAAATGTTATAATCCAGTCAATATTCAAGTTGTGTTTTTATTCCGATATTTTATGTAATACGGATTAATAATTAAAAAATAAAATTAATTTATAATGATAATGAGTTTAAATAAATTTTAACAAATGTCTATAAAAGTAATTAATAATGATGGATTTTTTTAGTTTTTAATTGAAGAAAAAATTAATTAAAATATGATTACAAATTAATGAGATTTTAGATACATGGTTTAAATATTGTACTTTAGAAAGATATTAACACCAAAAAAATCGATTTACAGCGGGAAATTATCATATAAAATAATTTTGTTCATTTAGAAATGCTTTAATTTTTGAAGGCATTTAATGAAATATCGTGTAACAGAAGTCAAATAATTCTGTAATAAAATTCATTTCAGCCAAACGTTCCAGAATGTTTTAGAATGTGTAATGTAGATAATTAAAATAGATAGTAGATAATAAACTGAAAAGAATTCCCACAAATAATGGAAAATTTCGTAATGAATTAAATTTGCAACTTTTAAAGAGTTTCGAGTTTATTAATCACTGATGTATTTCTACGAAAAATAACTGAATCTTTTTTTATTTTTAATTCACGTTAAATTTTACATTTCGATTAAGGTAATTTTGTTATAGAAAAGTGCAATATTTCTCTCAAAGGGAAAAATCCGTATTCTCAATACTTGCAGGATAAAAAATCTGAGTGTAAGATTGAGTTTGTGAAGGAAATTACGTGCAACAGCTATTATTCGAATATTTCAATATCTAATACAAAGTAATTTTACAGATTAAGATAAAAAGAGACTGAGTGTAAAAATAGCGACATTTAAAAATAGAGTAAAGGTACGAAAATTGAGCTTACCTTCTTCTTCAGATTCGCCCTCGAATTTTTCTATCCGTTTTATTGATCAACTGTATCCATTTGGTAACTTTTGATAGCCTGTAAAATGCTATTTACGTGTTCTACAAGAAAATCATTATTATTATGTGTGTTTCTTTAATTTGTTTAAAATATTATTCCAGTTTTGTATACCAATTAAATTTATAGGATTTTTGAAATGAAGGATACATATAAAATTTTGGAGCATAATTTTTTCTCCTTTCTTGGTTAACATTTATTACGACAGAGAATCTAAAAATACTTTGGAGACACAAACACGCGCATAAATATAATTAATGTTTCTTTAACAATCATAAATAAAGTAATTTTCTTTTAAAGTCAATAAACAATCTACAGTGTTCCATATATAATCAAAATTGTAGTTTTATGTTGTAATGGTAATCATGAAAGCAGTTTATTTCTTTTTGATTGACAGTTTATTTTGTTGAACCCAGAACCAATGATCTATTTTCTATCAGGAATGAATGAGATGATGAAACATATTACACGTTGTAAATTTTATGACAAGTAATTAAGTTGATGTATGATAAGTGTTTCTAAAAAGATTAATATTTCTGACATTCCCCTTAAGCTCTTTCGAAGGATGAGCATGCAATTTCATAGACATTCCGTGACTTCGTAATTCAAGTTAGGGTAAAGGTTTCTTCAATGCATCCGCTATCGTGTATTTTGATATCAATATGCTTTTTTATTTTTATTTTTTCATTTTCTATCATTTTGATGCAGCTCTGATTGCTCTCATATAAAATGATTTTTTTTCTTAGGTAGACCTTAATCTTCTAGGAGTAGTTTCACTAACCAAATGTTTTATTGACCTGCACTTGCGACTGACACTTATTCAGCCACAGCTCATAAAAGAGAAATACAAGATTGACTTTTTGTAGATCAGTGAATTGGACTATTTCCGAAAATAAAAAATTACTGTTTGTTGATTTTCTTGTCTTAGTATCACCTGCCCAATCGGCATCCGCTTAAGCTTTTAGAATCAGTTTAATTTGGTAAACAGTTCTGGATGATGAAAAATGGAAGAAAATGAATATCTTAATTCTCAGATTTCGTACATTTACGTAATTTCAATCAAAATTATTGTTGTTAACTATTTTAAAAAATTAAAAAGGATCGTTTCTGCAGTTAACTTTTCTCCCATATGGCACCGCTTCCTTACTGCGCAATTTCGAAAGTGCCGATAAAAAATACGTATGTAAAGCTAAAACATTGTTATCATCAACGGAGCAATCGGTTTTTAATAAACAATTAAATTTAAAAAATCAAAAAACCCGACCGTGTAAAAAGCGAGTTAATTAATTATTTCTCATACATATGAAACTTTTTTTTTTCAATTTCTACTATTAGCTTACACTCTCGCTATATCTTGTTCAAATTTTCAATCGTTAATAAAATACTTATTATTCATCCAATCAAGCTCAAATAAATTTTTTTAAACTTGTAGTGGATGACACGTGATGTTAATCCATTTTTTTGAAAGATTAATTCATTATTTAAATTAAATTAATTAATTTTCAATAATTGAGAGAGCCCTCTTCTTGATCAAAGTATTTTAATACCGAGAGAGCCCTATTCTTGATCAAGGCATTTTAAGCGCCACTCATGAGGAAATAAGAATGGGAGTAAAAAAATTCCCTTATTGACCTATGTAGGAATTGACTTAAAATATATTTTTAAATATTACTTGTTTATATTACTTACCAATTTTTTTATTTACTTGTATTGATGACTTTTAAGTTGTGTTTAATTGTTAGTTCCTACCTATAAACACAGTTTTGATGAGGTTTATAGATGGCTATGATGGTTAGAGTTACATTAAAGCTAGAGATCTTACCTACACAACTTCCAGGTTGTATAATATTTTAACGGAGCTTCTGACTGTCAAATAGTCAATGAAACATCGTCTTCATTTTGAAAGACATTCCCAATGATATGCCACTCAATAAGATGCGTAATTTTTTTCGTCTCTACCACCATTTTGTATTTTACGGCCGCCATTTTGCATTGATGAAAACAACACCTATCCTATAATCATCGGACGGTTAAGACGAATCGATAGAGACCTCATTCATTAAAATCCATCCAGCCGTTTGGATGCTTCGAGGGTATAAAGAAATCCACTTACACGGATACGCGTGAAACACATAACCCTTCTTTTCAGTTGTACTCCAGTAGAAATAGCATTTTGCCTTGCAAAAATTCGGGTAATTCTGATTTTCTGGTATTGTGTGTATGTTGACTTTCTAATGAAAAAAACAAGTTTTCGACCTTCTAGACCCTGTGCGTTTTTTCCAATATCGAAAAAAATCAAAATTTTTCGGCCCTTTTTTCGATTTTTCTTGATTAACTCGGTACCAGTGCATTTTGCAGAAAAAATTATAATTATAACTTTGTAGAGGACAAAATTCTCTACAAGATTCATTATTCATGTTTGTGAATTGACCAAATAGGAGGCGAGATACGGAGCCGGGAAAATGGGCTACAATTTGCAAAAAGTGAGAAAAAAAATAAATGACGTTAGTTTTTCCTTAATAACCCTTTTTTCCGTTTTAGAGGTAAAAGTGTCATAATAAACTTTGTAAAGTATGAAATGTCCTACAAGTTTTATTCATTAGAACATTAATTACCTCTAACAGACTTTAAAATCATCAGAACCACACGATTTATGGTTAAAACAGGAAAATACCGGCCGGCAAGTGGCAAGTCACTAATTTAAAAACGATCTTTAATTTTTGATACTGAATAAAAGAAGCAATTAATTGATTATAGTTATGTACAATAAAACGTAATTGGTGAATAGTTGGAGTGGGTGGTGGGGGCGTGAAGTTAATCAAAAAACGTATTTGGTAGATATAGGCGCCACCCAGAGTTTGGGCTAATGACCGGAAGTCGAAAGTAAAATTAAGTGCTAAGAATAACATAAAAAAATACTGCGAAGATAAATAAAATATAATTTAGAAATTTTAAAAGGGAAAAGGATTATACAGGGCCGAAACCAGAGGTGGGGGGGGGCATATGTTTCATGCGCCATAATGGAATGCAAAGAGGGCGCAAAATGAAGATTTGGTTTGTCGTATTTGTATTAATTTGTCACACAAATTTTTTTTTAGTTAGTCAAAGTTTACATTAATGGTAAATATATCTCACACTGAGAATATTATTCCCACCATAAAGAGTGCCAACAATTATGCTTATGCATACTAAGACGGAAACCTGTATAAAGCGGAATTGTTTTCGGGATTTTTTTAATTCAACTTTAAATTTTAAAATAAAGCAATAGATATTATAAGCTTATAAAATTCTGTTGTAAAATATGTAAATTCACTTTGCGCAGGAAGGGGAGAGTGTGGAAGGGTAGGGAGAGGGGGGGGGGGAAATAAGCTCAAAATGCATGATTCTATACATTAAAATAATAGCGGAAGAAATATCAAGCAGGCCGGTCGTTCTGCCAAGCCAAGCTGAAAAAAAAAATGCTAATCCCGCCAAACAAACAAACGCCAAGAATAACTGCAAGACACCGTAACGGCTTATTATACTGTCGACAATTTCTCCATGTTAAATGGACGAAATATGCCAGCGTAAAATTCCCCATATCAAAAGAAGCAATCATCGCAGAAAAATAAAACCAACACGAGAAGGACCTAATAAAGAAGATCTTCAATTTGAGATCAAATGTATCCTCATAAATTAATTATAAACAGAGATATAGATTTTTTTAAATAACGTCGAGATACTGAAAATGACAGATTTATCTTCTTCGCCACAACTTATGTTTCAATCGAGGTAGAGACTTAAATAATGGACAGAAAAAAGTAAGGATTGAATTTTTGGATAGATATTTACTCAATCTACGTGCTTTTCTAAAATTCAGCTTTAAAAACATTAATTTTCTATTCATAATTAGCGAAAAACTGTTAATTAGTTCTAAAGTTTACAAATTATGCCAAACAGCGATAAACCCGCCAAAATATTTTAGGAATCTTATACTTCTCTTTTATATTATCCTCTTGCATTGATTTCATCGAAGATAACTATTGCTGAGATTCAGATAGATTTTTCGCTGTTAGCGAAATGAGTTTGTCCAATCAGAAGCGTACATGTTTGAGAATATTTGCTGTTTCTGGATCCCGGCCTATGTCATGAAAGTTTTGAGTCATTTTTTTAGTGCCGTGGATGAAGTGCAATGTTTGTAGAAACGTAGGCTATTATCCAGATAGATTTTTCGCTGTTAGCGAAACGAGAATCACCAATCAATAGCCTGCATTTCTGCAAACAGCGAAAAGTTCACAAAAATGCAGGCTTCTGATTGATGAATCTCGTTTCTCTAACAGCCAAAAATCTATCTAGATGGCGCCCAATGGAGGATATTCCAAATATGTGTTCGAGGCTGAAAAAAGTCACGTGATACCGGTAATTTATCCAAGGAACTTCTAACCGATAAGAAGGGAAGATACTACTACTTTGCCTCATGAACCGTTTCATTAGCTAGCGGGGATTTATATTACACGTCTACGGAGCCTTACCTTCTTTACGATAGAAGTTTTTACCTTGACCACGTGATCAAAATGTAGATGGAATATCCTCCATTATGTTGAACACAATTTTGCATTTCCAAATCCAGGAAGGGTATTGATTGTCATAACAACAATACATATTCGAAACTATTTAAGGCACTGATTCTGAATTCCATTGTTATACATTTCGATATTAAAGAAGTTGTTGTTTCCATAGTAACAGTACTTTTCTGTATTGCTTTCTCTAAAACACAAATATAGAAATTTAACAAAGAGCGCTCAGAACCAACACCATAACAGAGAGCCTTTATACATAAGAGTGGTGATATATGCACAGGAGGCATGCTCATTTCAAGTTTTTGCCGAAAGTATCGCTACAGCGTCTAGAATACCTCGTGTGGAAATATGCTATCCAAATAACGCTAAAAATTTGTATCCCTTAAATGTGCGACGATACTGCTAAAATCCCAAGTATCGATCACAGCGACATCTGCGGGATTTAGTATTACATTGTATAGACTAGCAATATCTTGGAGTTTGAGAAAATATCCTGCAGATGTCGCTGTGATCTGTATATTTCAGCAGCATCGTTGCACAGTTAAGGGATACAATACTTTAGCACTTTTTTAAGTATTACAGGGATAGCCAATTTCCACACTATATATTCTAGGTGCTATAGTACGGCAATCCACTTTCTTGAATAGAGGCTATTCTATCTACGTTATGATCACGTGGTCAAGGCAAAAACGTCTAACGTAAAGAAGGGAAGGCTCCGTCGACGTAATGTAAATCCCCGCTAGCCAATGAAACAGTTCACGGAAGAAAGCAGTAGTAGTTTCCTGTTTCCCTTCTCATCAGTTAAAAGTTCTTTAGGTAAATTGCCGGTACCACGTGACTTTTTCTGCCTTGAACCCATATTTGGAATATCCTCCATTAGACGATACGCGCATGGACGAGCTTTATTAGACTAGGGAAATAATTCAATATGCATTAACCTGACGATAATGACACGCTCGCAAAGACCTTTAACGATTTGTTTTTATCACTTCTACCAATAAACCTGTATTGGCCATATGTCGCTACTTCGTTATAGCGACACACTTGTTCCTAATTGGATCCCTTCCTTAATGTATCAAAATACGGAGTTTGCTTTCTGTACTATTCCTGAGCTCAGTTATAACGTCTAGAAATATAGGCCGAGATCCAGGTACATTTTTGCAAACAGTGAAAAGTTAGCAATAATTCTGGCTTCTGATTGGTCAATCTCGTTGCGATAACAAAGAAAAATCTACCTAGATCATGGTCATGTTGTGGAAACCGGCTATTCTAGTAATACTTTAAAAATTGCTAAAAATTGAATCCCATAAATATTGAAAAATACTGAATGACAAATGTCGATAGCAGCAACATTTTCTAGATCTTCTCTGAGCGAAACGTTTTCTCATTTGATGTCTTTTGAAATAGTTACGTTGGAATTACTATATGTCGCTGTGATCGACATTCATCGTTCAGCCTCGTTCAACATTTATGGGATACAATTTTTTAGCACCTTTTTAATAAGCCGATTTTTAAACTATATCTTCTAGATACTATATCTCCGTTATAGGCCTAGATTATATGTTGTAGAAATCGACTATCCCAGCAATACTTAAAAAAGCGCGGAAGTACAGAATCCCTTAAATGTACAACGATGTTGAATTCCAAACAGTCATTTGCAGTGACATCTGCAGGATATTTTTTAAAGAAGAAAGAGACACGTTTAATGCACCGCTATAGCGTCTAGAATACATAATGTGGAAATTTGCTATCCAAGCAGCGCTAAAAGGTTGTATCCCTTAAATGTGCACTGACGCTGAAATCCAGGGAGCTGATCGCAGCGACATCTGTGATATACTTTCAAAGTAAACATCGTATTATTACAGCGGGCTTGACGCCAAGCACACAGGTCAGATGTATGTTAATAATATGTAAAAAAAAAAAAAAAAAATGCTACAGCGTCTAGACCAAATTATAGCGCCTAAAATATATAGTGTGGAAATTGGCTATCCCTGTAATACTTAAAAAAGTGCTAAAATATTGTATCCCTTAAATGTGCAACGATGCTGCTGAAATATACAGATCGCAGCGACATCTGCAGGATATTTTTTATAACTGCAAGTTATTGCTAGTCTATACAATGTAATACGAAAATCCCGCAGATTTCGCTGCGATCGACACTTGGGATTTTAGCAGTATCGTCGTTTATTTATAGGATACAAATTTTTAGTGTAGTTTAATAAAATATTTCCACGCTAGGTATTCTAGACGCTGTTCCCAAATCGTCATGAAGTTTTAGGAAATATTCTGCAGATATCGCTGTGATCGACTCATTGGATTTCAGCATCATTTGAAATTTAAGAGATCCAATATTTTAGCACTTTTTAAAGTATTACTGGGATAGCCGATTTCCACACTATATATTCTAGGCGCTGCAGCACCGCGGTAGCCTGTCTTTTTCGTTTACCTCGGAGTAGATATAGATGAAGTCATTTGTAGCTGTTCCTAAACTGTGGCCAACAACATATAAGGCCAGTTCATAACGTCACACGGAGTTGATTACCTGTACACGACAATGGACACAAAAAAATCGGCGCGCAGCTTTGTACTAATCATCTTGTAAAAATAATCCAACTCTTAGGCTGACGAAAAAGACAGGTTACCGCGGTGGGTCCTATTCTTCTTTTTTTTACAGACCGCTGGAGTCACGTGATGCTCGAATGCACCAAAGAAGGTGCGTGAAAAGAGCATCACGTGACTCCAGCGGTTTGTAAAAAAAGAAGAATCGGACCCACCGCGGTAGCCTGTCTTTTTTCGTTATCCTCGATCCAACTCCGTGTGACTTTTAAACATCATGAACTGGCCTATTATGTCATTGGTCGCGCTAACACCCTCTCTCCTGCGTCCACCGTATATAGCGGCATCTTTTACTGGAGACTGCTAAATGGGCTGCTATCGGTCAAAATCAAGAGAGAAAAGGGCAGAAGAGAGGGAAAGAACTCGTTTTTTTAAACTAGTTTTTCACACGGGAGGATTGACATGTCTGTTTCTCTCCTTTCATAACTTCATGGTGATGAAATAAGCCAAAGCCTCCTAACTATTTGAGAAAGTCTTGTCACGAAAACATCACACAAAGCAGGCAAAGCAAAGAAACAAAATCATTCATTGGCTCGTGAATATGAACGAGCCAATGAATGATTTTTCTTCTTTGTTTTGCCTGCTTTGTGTGACGTTTTCCTGACACGTGTTAAGGCTTTCTCCAATATTTAAAGGGCGTTGAATAAGCTGGGATCAAGATAGATTTTTCGCTATTAGCGGGATGAGATAGATCAATCAGACGTCTGCATTTTTCCGAACTTTTTGATGTTTGCAGTAAACACCGAAAAGCCTGCAAGGATGGAGGCTACTGATTGGTCAATGTAATTTTACTAACAGAGAAAAATTCATCTGGATCCCGGACATTAACTTTGGTTGGTTAAAACAATTTTGGATAAAATCAAATCAGGAAGCCAATGTTTGTTAACTTTTCTGGTTAGTTTAATTGAAATCTTCCTCGTCTATTACTGAAAACTGAGTTACCGTACTTTGGACAAAAAATTGAATATCAGTACACGACTTGTGCATATGTCACCACTCTAACACAGTGTTGCCAGATGGGCTACTTTTTTTAAATTCAGATACTTGATTGGCACCACTTTTTTAAAATTATAAAATGCGCCTTATTTAATGACATATTAATTAAGGCAAAAACAAAGGGAATTTTACCGTTTATAATAAGTGCTGGCAATCAAGAAATCTGAATTTAAAAAAGTAGCCCACTGGCAACACTGCTCTAACATAAATGTTCTGTTATGACCATGATTCTAAGTTCAGTTGGTTAAATTTGAGCATCTGGGCATTAGAGAAAACAATAGTGGCCCACCGTGGCTGAGTGGATAAGACACGATGCCGCTAATCGCTTGAGAGCGTAGGTGGAAACAGATTCGAATCCCGCCGTGATCCGCATGTGATATGATGTATGTGTTCAATAAAACAAACAAACAAGCAAGCAATAGTGAAAGGTACAGTTGGCATGGACAACAACGACTTCTTTATTTCGAACAGAAAATTAATGAATAGTAGTAAATGACTCAAGTTTAAAATGTAGGCAAATTGTCTGGAAATATCAATGGCTCCCATCTAGTATTTCACAAAATTAATTTAATAGATTCACATGATGTATAACTTGATGCAACTCTTAGCTAATGAAAATTCTGCAACAAGATTTATGTAGGTAGATCTTTTGAATGAATAATTCAGAATTCTGAGAACAAAACGAAGTTCTTAAGGGCTCTTCCTCACAATCCCCTCAAAAAAGGAAATACGATAGAAAGAGATAAGAATTTGGATAGCTTCAATATGTCTGTGATCTTTTGTCAGAGTTCAGAAAAAGAGTCTGGGCATTATAAAAAAAAAAAAAAAAAAAAAAAAAAAAAATTGACGAACGATAAGACTATAGATTTCAGGCAATTTTTAACCGAAAAATATTTAATTCTAATTTATATGCGGCTTTAATAATAGACTATTAAAGATAATCAATTTAGGGGAAATTTTATAGTAAATTAATATCCACACATTTATGCAAATAGGTATGGATAAACAGACTTGAGTATAATTACATATTTATTCTTTCTTCTCTATAACACGATCTAAATGAAGATGAAGTTATATGTACAGTTTATATCTTTAAATTTTTAGATTTTTTTATCAAAAATGTTCCTTTATTATGTCTAGAATTGCTAGATTTACAGATCTTCGATTCTTTAGATGCCTGCGGGGTTTCATTCTCTGATTAACGGTAGGTATTTGTAAAGGTAAATTTATTTTGCAAAACCGTCAGCAAAAAAAAATTTTGAAAAAACAATTAACTGACAGACTAACTGCAAATATATATTTTATTTCGACTCTGTTTTTTACTAAATTTTCATCTTTCGTAGAAAATTTTAAGGAGATATAAATTGAGCAAGACTGATACTTTGAAAGAAGAAATTGACTTTCCTTACTTTTAAATTATTAATCACTATAAAAAATGAATGATAGGTAAACAAAATGTATACTATTGTGTTTGCTTCCTGCTTATAAAGTCTATACAAGGACTAATTTTAATTTGATGTAGTAGAATTATTTCAGTTATATATCATTTGTTTTAAAAAAAGAACTGATATCTACTAAAAAACAACTTTTCAAAAGTAAAAAAAAAAAAAAAAAAAAAAAAAAAAAAAGAGAGAAAAAAGGTGAAAGTTGTGGCTAAAAAATAGTGTGATATCAAATTTCCAAGCTTATATTACGGTACTTATTTAACATTTTTTGATAAAAATTTACCATATATAAGTCGAGTACCTAAGTATGCGTTGATAGAAAGCCTTTTCTCCTTTACTAAATACATCATAACGTGTTTCTGAAAATTAAATTTTTTTAAATTATCCATGATGGGCTTGGCATATGGGATCTTTCCATAATTTACACAGATTTCTAAGCACTCAAGCTCGTAACATATTTGCATTATTGAGAATTTTGAACTTCTAGTTTTAGCTACAGACAGATAAGTTAAGAAAGTTTTTTATTTTGAAAAAACAAATTGTTTTTTACTGCTTTAACTAATTAATTAACCCCCCTCCGAAAAAAGAGAATCATAAGATGAAACCTGAAGTTACTTCAGCTTTATTTTTAGACACAAATTTTTAGGCGCTCATTTCCATAAATTAAAAGAATAAAATGTTTGCTTTAGTAACAGTTTCGAACTTCCAATCTTAACAATGAACTTGTGTGCTTAGAAATTTGTGTAAAATATGGAAAGATGGCCGTCAAGCCCATCATGCATAATTAAAAAAAAAATTAATTTTCAGAAACACGTTATGATGTATTTAGTAAAGGAGAAAAGGCTTTCTATCAACGCATACTTAGGTACTCGACTTATATATGGTAAATTTTTATCAAAAAATGTTAAATAAGTACCGTAATATAAGCTTGGAAATTTGATATCACACTATTTTTTAGCCACAACTTTCACCTTTTTTTTTTTTTTTCTTGGCTTTTTTTACTTTTGAAAAGTTGTTTTTTAGTAGATTGATAATTAATCAAGTATATCAATATTATTACCGAAATTTCCCGCGTATAAGCCACGGCTCAGATAACTCAATTCTCTACCACAACTTTTGTTTTAATACATTGTATCTTATTTCTGATTAGAATTTATTTGACTTCATTTTTAAATACAATTTCTGGTTTGAAACAGACTTAACATAGCCGCGGCTCATACGCAGGAAATTACGGTAAAAGACACTTTCCTCAGAGAGACATTATGTCATGAAAGAAAAATAAAGAACTCTGTTCGTCATTTTTTTAATTAATAATTTTTGTAGTTTACATTTAATTTACTAATTACTAGATTTAATTAATAGTAATATTTTACGTTTCTTTGTAGAGGATAAAATTCTCTACAACATGCACAATTTATGTTTGTAAATTGACCAAACAGGAGACGAGATACAGAGTCGGGAAAATAGGGTAAAATTTGCAAAAATTACAAAAATCCGCAAATGACGGTATTTTTTTGCTTTATAACTCACCTTTAGTGCACTTGAGAATCTAAACAGTCATAAGCAACTTTTTAGAGCATGAAGTAGACCATAGTTTCATTTATTAGGTAATTATTTTTAGTAATAGACTTTGAAAATTATAGTAACAAGACTGTTTAAAAACAGGAAAATACTGCCTGGCAATTTAGTAATTTTAAAAACGAGCTTTAATTTTTTATATTGAAAACACAAATTAATTAATTATATCATCTACGAGGTACTAATCAACAAATATATAGTAAATGCTATAGTCACTTTCTATATGTTTCCTTTTTCTGCTGCTTGGCCCTGGTAAAGATGCCATCGTCTCAGGTTCCTCACCGTCCGTCTCTGAACTGGACTCAATTGTTGGTTCTAGGTCGTCATAGTCATCAAGATTAATTGTGAATGTTTCTTCCGCTATTATTTTTAACGTATAGAATCGTTACGTGCGTATAACGTACGTATTCTATACGTATAGCGTACGTATTCTATAGGTATAACGTATAGAATGCATTCTGGGCTTTCCGAACTAATTTTTAACAGTTATTCTTATTCGATACTTCAGACCGAAACTAGTAGGGTTTTTTTTTTTTTTTTTTTTTGGGGGGGGGGCATGGATTTTGCCACCCTTCTCCCCCCCGCACATACACTCTCCCCCTCCTGCGCAAAATGAACTCACATACAGAATTTTATAAGTTTATAATATATATTGCTTTATTTTAAAATTTAAAGTTGAAGTCAAAAGAACCCGAAAACAATTCCGCCTTATACAGGTTTCCGTTTTAGTATGCATAAGCATAATTGTTGGTCCACTTTATGTTGGGAATAATATTCTCAATGTGAGATAGATTTACCATTAACGTAAACTTTGACTAACTAACAAAAATTTGTGTGACAAATTAATACAAATACGACAAACCAAATCTTCATTTTGCGCTCCCTTTGCCTTCCATTATTGCGCAGGAAGCATACCCCCCCCTCTACTTTCGGCCCTGTATAATCCTTTTCCCTTTTAAAATGTCTAAATTATATTTTATTTATCTTCGCAGTATTTTTTTATGTTATTCTTAGCACTTAATTTTACTTTCGACTTCCGCTCATTAGCCCAAACTCTGGGCGGCGCCTATATATACCAAATACATTTTTGATTAACTTCACGCCCCCACCACCCACCCCAACTATTCACCAATTACGTTTTATTGTACATACTATAATCAATTAAGTGCTTTGTTTATTCAGTATAAAAAATTAATGATCGTTTTTAAATTAGTGACTTGCCACTTGCCGGCCGGTATTTTCCTGTTTTAACCATAAATCGTGTGGTTCTGATGATTTTAAAGTCTGTTAGAGGTAATTAATGTTCTAATGAATAAAACTTGTAGGATATTTCTTACTTTATAAAGTTTATTATGACACTTTTATCTCTAAAACGGAAAAATAAAAATAAAAATGGGTTATTAAGGAAATTATTTTTTTTCCCACTTTTTGCAAATTGTGGCCCATTTTCCCGGCTCCGTATCTCGCCTCCTATTTGGTCAATTCACGAACATGAATAGTGAATCTTGTAGAGAATTTTGTCTGCTACAAAATTATAATTATAATTTTTTCTGCAAAATGCACTGGTACCGAGTTAATTAAGAAAAATCGAAAAAAGTGCCGAAAAATTTTTGTTTTTTCGATATAGTAAAAAACGCACAAGGTCTAGAAGGTCGAAAACTTGGTTTTATCATTAGAGGGTCAACCTATAAACAATACCCGAAAATCAGATTTACCCGAATTTTTGCAAGGCAAGGCCTTTTTTGAGCTATTTCTACTGGGCTATTGGGTAAAAATACAAATTTTAACCCTTCAAAACAATTCGCGACCTTATGTCACTGTGCGCTTCACTGATACAATCTTTTTTGTACGCTAAAAGTAACTAAATGTCCATATTTCGACACAATCTTTCTAGAGATCTTTCTAGAATCTTTTTGATACAAGATGCATAACCGTCTTATATATTACCGCTGAAAACCTTGAAGAGTTCGTACAACAAAAACTGTTTTCTTACCAAAGTGAAAAAATAAAGTTTTCTTAGGAGCTCTTTTACCATTAAATATCAATATTTTTTCACGATTTTTTCACACAGTCTATAGAAACGTTATTTGTTTCACCCCGAAAAATTTCAATGAGTTTGCACGATAACGTCTATTATTTAAACGTTTAAAAAAACAGACAACACCCCCTCCCGTGCCTCCCTTTTTTCGGCATTTTTCAAAATTATGCATGTACTCTGAAAATTAAAATACGCAAAAAAAAAAAAATATATCAAACAGCATGTACAGTCGTGGAAAAAAAAGTAAACACCTTCTACTAACTCCTCAATAAATTTTCGTAGAAGAAAGTTACTGGTACCGAATGATTGGAAATAAAGTCTGCTATTAAATGATGTATATAAAATTTGCTTAGGGGGCCATCTACATATTAAAACGAACCATAACTTTGTTTTTTTCAATAGCAATACACAATTCTGATAGCATAAATGAACTCTACACCCTTCAATTAGCCTAAAAACAAATTTTTATGCAATTCGTACCATAAGTTTCCGAAAAATTAATTATTTTAAAACGAGCGTATTTTAAGGGCTGTATCCAAATTGAAGTTCGGTACTCGATTGTTTACCCAGAGAGCCGCCTTCTTGATCAAGGCACACCTCAAGCAATCAATGAAGCCTGTTAGATAACAGGACAGCAGAAGAATTTCAAAATATCTTCTCACTTCTATCATAGACGGCCCCTTAAACCATCATTTTGCCGTTTTTTAAGCATTATTTGAAAACTATTTGGAAGAAAAATGTGAAATTTTGCATTTCCATAAAGCAGGACTTAATAAATCTAAATCCATCAAAAATATTGTTGGTTGCAATTCATAATTTTTTCGAATATTAATTTCATAATTCATAATTCATGTCATAAAATTATAAAAATTGCAAATTCAGCGGGGGGTTTTGGGAACATTAGTATTTTTGCTACACAAAAAATTAGCACATTACGAGCATAATTTCAGGAGATATAAATAAAAATATGAAAATTTAATTTAACATTAGAAGCACTAAATTTTGAATGTTTATAATTCAAAAACTTTTCATTCAAATGGCTTGAAATTTTGTGTCTAGGCATAGCTTGAACCGAAGATTTGAAGTATCTCGTTAAAATTTGGTATTGCCATTGAAAAAAAATGAGGTTTGGGTTCGTTTTAGTATGTAGATGGCCCCCTAAGCAAATTTTATATACATCATTTAAAAGTATACTTTATTTTCAATCTTTCGGTATTAGTAACTTCCGTCTACGATAATTTGTTGAAGAGTTAGTAGGGGGTGTTTACTTTTTTTATCCACGACTGTACTTTCACTCGCTTTCCAGCACTGCAAACCAAAAAATACGGTAGTTAACACCCCCACCCACACACACACACACAAAAAAAAACAACAAAAAAAAAAATCCATTCCCCAAAGCCGCTTTTCGTTTTTTCCGCGTATTTTCCCGTACGATAAACATTACACATATCTTGACTAAAAAAATACACTTAATTTTATACAATAGCACTTAAATTTTAATACTACATACTAATCTGTTATCTAATGATCGAGTATAGATTTGGTTCAGGTAAAATTGGGATCAGGATCGAAATAAAGGATTTGAAAATAAAATAAATTCACTAAGGATTTCCATTGGAAAAAATAATTAAATAAATAGTTACTCGTAAAACCCTGATTTTTACAACTAAATATCAGTATTTTAGCACGAAAATTGCACTTAGTTGTCGGAAACGTTATATTTCTAACTCAGAAATGATAACTTACAGTAGGCAAATAATCAGTTCTAACTTCTAAAATTTTCACACATATTCCATCCATATGAAAAAAAAAAGAAAAAAAAAACCAGACAAAATTTCTACTTTTTACATCTACAAATCAATATCTTTTCTCGAAAATTATGCACAGACTTTGTACGACCAGAAATGTATTTTTTTTTAACGTTGAATCGCGTTCCCCTCTCCCGTTGCGATTAATTCGAGCCCTTTTACCGCTAATTATCAATATATATATAGCGTAAATGCACCAGTAGCCGGCCACCCCCTAGTAGTCGGCCACTCTGAGATAAAATATGGTATGAATAGATTATTTTTGATTCCAAATGAAATATTACAATTCCCTATATGTAGCCATCCTCTATACGTCATAAGCCATCAGCAAAGAATTGTGGGTATATTAATTGCATTAGTAACCAGCCATTTTTTATTTGGTTGCGGTCAAATAACCGTTTTTGCTATTTTTCTGTTAACCGATGACAAAATTTTTAAAAGACTAAGTATTTATTTATTTTTTATTATTTTCTAAAATTATAAGACTGTACTATTAAAAAGTTTAATAAACTAATGTTTTTCAGAATCAAAATTAAATAAGTGTACTTGGCGTTATTACCCACCCTGGATTTTATAACCCAGGACACTTGATATAAAATTCAAATGGGAGTTTCGTTCCGGCCGCTTATCACTTTAGTTTTGCTGAATAGATTTCTATGGAACTTGCATCGTTAGTTAGATAATTTTTCAGGAAAGGTTTTAGTTTATTGTATATCATTCTACGTTGCTTAGTTATATCATCACGGAGGAAAGTTCTATAATCAGGTGAACTCGCTTATGAAGTATTAGCATTAAAAAAAACATTTGACTATTTTGATGAGATTTTCATGGTTAATTAGGTAATGTTTTTAAGATGTTTTAGTATATTGCATTTTATCGTTCTACATTTATTTACTAATCCTACTGAAATTCATCAACTCAATGATTGTTCAAGTATTCTTATCAGCGAAAACATTGTCTGAAAAATTAAGCATACAATAGTGCAATGGTATTCCTATAGTTTACTTCAATTCACAACGACATTTCAGACAGAGGCTCATTTTGCTTTAAAATTTGTAATGACGGCGATAGAAAATATGTAAACTGTGAATATAACCTTGTATTTAAAAGGTTAAATTCACTGATATATTTCGTTTGGGAAAATCGATCAGCATGAAGACTTCTTATATACTAATGATATAAAGAAGAAACTTTTATTTGTTTCTTTTGTAGGAGGAAATCTTCGGAACTGCCGAATCACTTTTAAAAGTAAAAGTTAAAAAATGATGGGGACAGTCTCTGCAGAAGGATAACACGTTCTAAAATATCCATTTTTTTTTTTAATACTGAGGATGTGACATATTTCAAACTTGATATGTTGTTTTTAGGGTTTCGTTCATCTGACGAAACCCTATTCGTCTCACTCCTCTGTCTGTCTGTCTGTCTGTCCTTCACAGAGCCCGTTCTCAGAAACTATACATGTTAGAGACTTGAAATTTTGAGTACTTGTAGCTGAACACCTCGCATCAAACAACAAATCCTAAAATTTTGAAAAAGTCGGTAATTAACCGAATTACGGGCTAATTAACTTCTAAAATTAACCAATCCACCTTTTTAACACAGGTTCAAACGGACATTCTCCAAAACTTCAGAGTTTCTCCTAAGGGTTGCCAGTAAAATCAGCCGGTGCGCTTTTTCAAGAAGGCTCACGTTTTTAGCACCAGCCTTGGCGAGTTGGCGAAAGCGAGAGCGTTCAGCCAGCTCTAACGCCAATCGTCGTCTTGTGTTTTGTTTTGAACCGAAATGGCGGAAGACGAACTAGCATATTTTAGAATAACAGTCCTACCTAAATTAAAGAAATATTTTCAGTTATGTGTTCTAGATGAAAAGAAATCTTCTTCGAAAGAAATTGTATTACGAATTCTTATACTCTGTTTTATCGAAGGCCTTTATTACTTTTGATGATATAGACTAAAATTTTGATTATTTGATCCCCTCGAAAATCTAAATTTTCATTCAGTTGAGCATTATTAATTCCATACCTCCTAAACAAAAACTCATTATTATATTTAGATATTTGATTACATATAAAGATGGATTTACGGGGATCATGAATTAATGCAGTTTCAGTGCATTTTGATGTATATAAACACAGGTTTTAAGAAATACCTGTGGCAGAAAATTACTATATTTTCTGCGATGAACTTATGTAATTAATTTAATACCAAATCATTCTGCAAAAACAGCCCCCAAAGTCGAGTGAAAATAGGCCAAACCAAGAAAGAAAGAAAAAAAAACCTTTCACACCCCCAAACAGGATGTTTAGAAATTGTCTTTTTAATGTGGGATGAAATTCTTAAGGGGAGGTGGGGTAGAAGGAAGATTGAATGACTATCTTTTGTTACTTCAAAGTAACAAATAAAATCATTAGAGAATTTTTTTAACTGTATATGATAGTGAGGGGCTATAGATTTAAATAGTTAAATTTATCAATTAACAAATAGAAAAAACAGACCAAAAAATTAAAAACTTGGAATATTTACCTTTTTTTTTGGGGGGGGGGGGCAGAATTTGAATAATTGATCTTTTACTTATAGTTACTTCAAAGTAATAAATAGGACAGAAAATTAAAAAAAAAAAAAAACTGTAAAGAATAAAAAAATAAATAAATAAATAAATTGTGTGCACAAAAGGTTAATCCTTATTATTATTTTTTTAATCTTTCATTCTATTTGTTTCCTTATCTTTTTTTATCCAGAATTTGAATAATTGATCTTTTACTTATAGTTACTTCAAAGTAATAAATATGACAGAAAATTTAAAAAACTGTAAAGAATAAAAAAATAAATAAATAAATAAATTGTGTGCACAAAAGGTTAATCCTTATTATTATTTTTTAAATCTTTCATTCTATTTGTTTCCTTATCTTTTTTTATCCAGAATTTGAATAATTGGTCTTTTACTTATAGTTACTTCAAAGTAATAAATAGGACAGAAAATTTAAAAAACTGTAAAGAATAAAAAAAATAAAAAAAAATAAATTGTGTGCACAAAAGGTTAATCCTTATTATTATTTTTTAAATCTTTCATTCTATTTGTTTCCTTATCTTTTTTTATGGTAAATTATTTATTTGGTATTTAAAAATCAACAGATAGAGCAAAACAGTAAACTTTATGCACTGTTATGGATAAGCGAAGGAATAATTAACATTTCAGACACAATTTTAACTAATCTTTTCTGCAAGACAACAATGAATTTTAAATGGGCAAAAAATAGTGTGATGGAGGAGAGGGGGGGGGGGAAATTCGAAATGGCAGGTTGCCTCAGACGATTGAGCATTATTTTATTGCCACTTCAACTTAATAAATAGAGCAATATGTGTGCAGAATGACGAAATATAAAGTGTGTGTGTGGGGGGGGGGGATTTCATTCGAGAGAATAATTTACATGATTTATTCAAATATGACGAATTATTATTTTTAAATAATAAATAAATAAACTAAGGCGAAATAATATTTAAAAATATGGCAAAAATTTTAAAATAAAAAACTGAAGAATTTTAAAGATTTTCAATTTTGTGCACTAGGGAAGGGACAGACCAATGTCTTTTTCATAAAAACTCAAATAATGATAAAATTTTAACAATATTAAAATGTAATAGTAATTGATTTAATTGCATGCATCAACTTGCAATTATTTTAGCTGATAGATTTAATTGCAGGATACGGCTAAATAATTTATGCTTTATCGTTCAATCTAATTATAATCGAATTGATTTTAGTTTCAACTTCCTATTAATTTCTAATCGCAATTAAATTAAAAACAATTAATTTTTAATGAATTATTTCAGTGAAAATGTGTTTTATTCATGCAATCAACACGTCACACAATTATGCCGCTTAATAATAAAAAAAACTTAATTAATTCTGTAATAATACTAATAAAACTATGTTCAATTGTGTCATAAAAACATGATCAATACAGTTATATTTATTAAAGAAAATTTTTACTTCTGTTTTTAAAATACGTTCTCAATTTCTTCGAGCATATAGCGAATTAATGAAATAAATTAATATTATAGAATAGAAAAAAATAACTTACGTTTGTATTATATATATTTGTGCAATTAAAAGTTATTTTAATCCGAAAAAGATCTTTGTTTTAAGCAAGGTTCTAATTGCAAAGCACGGTGAAATAACATTTCGTTTAGCTTTTTACATTTGCGGAAAAAACAAATGAAAAAAAGCACATCTCTTCCTCTCAGCAAAGGAATGGGGTTGCTGTTCGCTACGCGTACGACGTTACGAACAAAAAAGGGTGCGTATCGTTGAATTCATCCCCGCGCCAACCCCTTACTCTGGCGATAAGGTGCTCAAAACGTGAGCCTTCTTGAAAAAGCAGCCGGTGCACGGTTATCACGGAGGAAATTAAGCCGAAAAATGAAGAGGGCATTTTAAAGCGAAATCGCATATCAGAAAATATTGGTACGAGAAATTTGTAAACAGTATAGACAGACGGGGAAAAAAATCTACTTTCATTTGGTATAAAGTTCACATTTCTGCGTTGGGTATAACGCAAAAAATCCACTAAAAATCGATCGATAAAAATTTAATTTCTGTATTTGAAAAGACAATGAAAAGAGATTTCATTTCGGCGCGAAAGCAGGTGTGCTCAACTTCAGACATGACGGCGACCTTGCGGTTTTCGGTAGTGGAATATTTTAATACGAAATTTTAACTTTTTAAATATTAAATTTTTTGATAAAATTTTTTGCCATCCGGACGGGAAATCTCTCGCAGATTTCATACATACCCAGTTCAAAGCGATAACTCAATTAGAAGCTGAGATATTAATTATTATTTAATTAATCTGTTTCATTTCTATCTAATGAATAGAATAAAATGAAGGCACGTGCTTTTTTAACCATGAAATTATTTAAATTAGGAAATCTAACAATTTGCGTGAGGTTTTTCTACGCCGCTCTATGAGACAAGTATAACTTATTCATTATAAGAAAGTTTGTAAGTATTCATACCACTATTTTAGAATAGTAATTTCTGCAAATATCTTAAATTATTGGTTGAGATCGCCACTCAATCTGGTTGAAACTTTAAAATAGTTTATAACGCATAAGAAAAATTGTAAAAAAAAATGGAGTGTGTTATTTCGAGGGGAGACTAGCGTGCTTCGCCCGCTATCGTATAATTTGTATTTGTAAGGTTTGGGTAAATGGAAAGGAGGGGGGAGGGAAATACTTTTGATTAAATATCCCAACAGAGTTTCGTTCTGATGCACTTTCGTTATGAATAGTGTGCGCTCCCTAGTGGTGGAATGTGGAACTAACATAAAGCGATTTTGTTAAAATTAGGAAAGTTCTCATTAAAGATATTATTATGACATAGACTAGCGTGCTTCGTCCGCTTTCGGATTATTTCAGTCCGTGCGAGGCTGATGTAAAATGAGATGCATTCTTCCAGCGAAATTGAAAAGCGTGCTTCGCCAGCTGTCGCATAATTTTATTTTGTTAGGTTTGTGTCAATGGAATAGGGGGAGGGAGGGAACTACTTTTGATTAAATATACCAGTTAGCGCGCATTACAGATATTATTATGACAAAGACTAACGTGTTTCGCCCGCTACCGCATAATTTGTATTTTTTAGGTTTGTGTGAATAGAAAAGGTGGGGGGACTACTTTTGATGATAAAGACTAACGTGCTTCGAAAATCTAATAATTTGCGTGGGATAATTGAACAGCGCTATGAGATAAGTACAACTCATTCATCATCAGAAAGTTTACAAGTATTCATACCACTATTTTCGAATAGTAATTTCAGGAAATATCTTAAATTATTGGTTAAGACCGCAACTCGATTTGTTTAAATTTAAGATAGTTTATAACACATAAGAAAAAGTGTAAAAAAGAATGGAGTGTGATATTTCGAAGAAGGGGAGGGGAGCTAGAATTATTTTTAAAATCTTAGCGTTTGTTACCGCAGCCCGCCACCATCCGGACCCATGTATCTACGGAAAGATTGCATAAAGGAGTTTCGTTCAGATATGCTTTTGTTAAGAATAGAGTGCATTCCCTGGTGGTGGAATGTGGAACTAACATAACGTGATTTTGTTAAAATTAGGAAATCTAACTAAGATATTTTATAAGATAAAGTGTAAAAAAGAAAGGCACGTGAAATTTCGGGTAGGGGGGGGGGGAGGCGATAGATTTCTATTTAAAAAGTTAGCGTTTCTAACCGTTTTAGGTGCTATTTTTGAGGGAGTCCTGAGATATACGCTACTTATTTAATATAAAATTGTCTAAAGTTTAGTTACCACTATTTCCGAATAGTAATTTCAGCAAATATCTTAATTTCTTATTAAGACCGCCACCACCCCGAGTAACATATCTACTTATAGGTTGTTTAACGGAGTTTCCTTCCGATACAGTTTTGTTAAGAATAGAGTGCGCTCCCTGGTGGTGGAATGTGGAACTGACATAACGAAATTTTGTTAAAATTGGGAAATATAACAAGGCGATCTGTTTGAAAATTAAAGATAGTTTATAACACATAAGAAAAAGTTTATAAAAATGGCGCGTGAAATTTCGGGTAGGGGGAGGGGCGCTAATTTCACTAATTGATTTATTTCTATTATATACTTATTTTACAAGGCAGTCACGTGATGTTTCATTACAGTATACGGTGTCCGATTTTTAAAAATACAGCATAAATGTTACTTATGCCAGATAAAAATGTCAGAAGTATTGATACCACTATTTTCGAATAGTAATTTCAGCAAATATAATAAATTCTTGGTTAAGACCGCGACCCCCTCGACTAGCATATCTCCTGATAGGTTGTTTAACGGAGTTACGTTCAGATACAGTTTTGTTAAGAATAGAGTGCGCTCCCTCGTGGTGGAATGTGGAACAAACAGACCGCGATTTTATTTAAAGTAGGAAATCTAACAAGGCAATCTGTTTGAAACTTTAACATAGTTTATAAAATACAAGAAATAGTTTATAAAAAATGGCGCCTGAAATTTCGGGCAGGTGGGGAGAGGGGGAGGTGCAAAATATTTATTTTTTGTTTCATACAGTTTCAGGTGCGTTTTTTTTTTTACGGAGTCCTCAGATACATGGTACTTATTAAATATAAATATGTCAAAAGTTAAATTACCACTATTTCCGAATAGTAATTTCAACAATTATCTTAAATTCTTGCTGAAGACCGCCACCCCCTCGAGTAACATATCTACTCATAGGTTGTGTAAAGGAGTTTCATTCAGATACGCAATTGTTAAGAATAGAGTGCGCTCCCTGGTGGTAGAATGTGGAACTAACAGACCGCGATTTCATTTAAAGTAGGAAATCTAACAATGCGATCTGTTTTAAACTTTAAGATACTTTATAACAAATTTTAATGAAGTATAAAGAAGAATGGCGTGTCGCATTTCGAGGGGGGAGGAGGAGGGAGGGGCGCAAACAAAATTAGGAAATATAGCTGGACGATCTGTTTGAAACTTTAGTATAGCTTATAAAACATAACAAACATTTTAAACATCAGGCCGCGTCAAAAATCATGGTGACCATTACCCTACTTCAGCCCTCAAAGGGGGCACTTTTCTAAATTTGGCAGATACCCTTCATGTGATATATCATAGCATTTTGAAGGGGGGGGGGGTGGCACGAACAAAATTAGGAAATATAACAAGGCGAATCTGTTTGAAGCTTTACGCTAGTTTAGCAAGGGTTTGCCAAAATTTAGAAGATGTTCCATGGCGATAAATGTACTGGACGTTTTGAAAGGAATATTAAACGAAACCCTTTGTGCGATCTATGATCATACTTACCCACTTGTTTAAAGAGATAAATGACCACTCAAAACGGTTTCTAAAAAAAAAAGCGAAGTATAAAAGGCTGAAATGAGTAGGAAATATTCTAAAAACGTTAAAATTTATAATTAATATCAAAATGTCAAGGATAAAGTCTTGAAATATTAAATGACAGTTATTCATAAAACGTAAATTTTTGCACATAATAGTTATGATAATTTTGAAAGGGATAGAAGTAAAAGTCGTAATTTAAATATTGGATATAAACTCGACATAGTTGTTGTTTACTCGCACAGAATTGGTGTTTTTCAATATGGAAAATTTAAAGTGTGAAATGTGTGGAAAGCATACTTAAAACGATGATTTATTTGGGAATTGCAAGGGCTATTGTTAGGAACTTGAAATTTTACATGGATTGTACTTTTGAGACATAAATGCTCTCACAAAGTAGGTTATAAGATATTCGAAATTTAAGGGGGTGAAATGTATGTCAAAATCATCTAACGGGTTATTAGGATGAAATTTCAAAAAATTGCGTTTTACTTAATAATATTTAAACTTTCTGCGGAAATATAATTTCTTCCTAATTTTAATAGGCACACAAATATAATTTATCTCTAATGTTAATAAGCACACAAATATCATTCGCAATAATTCAATATCCACAAAGCCATTGATTGGGAGAACTTTTCAATAATATAAAATAAAACTTTTTATCTGGCTGATTAACTCAATAGTCAGCAATAATATTAATTAGAGGCTAATTATTTGGTTTTAAAATCCCATCTTCTGTTTCTGTAGAACTTAAATTAAAAAAATGCAGCAAACATTTTTTTTATTTTCAAAGGAACTGGCACTTTAAAATATACATTACACAGAGTATCAATAATCGATGTCTATGACATGTTCAAATTTCACATCGAAACTCGATTTTTTAGTACCAGCAGAATGATAAATTGACGCCCTATTCTGATCGTATCATACCAAGATATCACGAAGCAGATAGTAATATTTTTACGGTATTAATCTAAATATGCAACATATTAAAATTTCATTCCGAAATTCGATGAAGCGATGGTACAACTAAAAGGAAGATTTGTCTCATATCTTATAGAGATATCACGAAACAGACTGAAGCATTTGTGTTATACAAATCTGTAACTTTAATCATTAACATTTTATGCTCAAATTAAAAACGAAATAGAACAGCCAAAATAATGAGTTGGCGACCCGTTATGCTTGTATAGTACTCAGATACCACGAACAGACTGAAATACTTAAATCGTATTAATCGACAGAGACATATTAAAATTTCATTTCGAAATTCGATGACCAAATAATACGGCCAAAATAAGAACTGGCGCCTCATTCTGCTCGTATTGTTCAATGATATTACGAGGCAGACTGTAATATTTGTAATGTACTATTCGAGATATGCTATTTATTAAAATTGCATTTCGAAACGAATACATGACGAGATAGTACCGCGAAAATGAAGAATTGACTCCGCGTTCTGCTCATATCTATAACCGCGAAATCCCAAGACAAACTGAAATATTTGCATTGTACTAGTCGAGATATGCAACTTATTAAAATTTCTTCCCGAAACTCGATGACATGATAGTAACGCGAAAATGACGATTTCCCGCTCCCTGCTGCTAATATCATACTAAGATATTCATTGACAGATCAGTCATTTTTGTTCTGTTATTAATCTGTTCCTTCATCATAATTTCATTTTGAAACAAGATGACGTAAAAAAAACTTCTCTGCCCGCTGCCTGGTCTACGACGGCTAAACACAAACTTTGAAAGGCCGACTACTGGAGAATTTGGTATTTTTAACTTTACATTCCATAAGAAACAAGAATGAAAATCATGCATCAAGAATAGATTACATAATTACTTCCCTCGACATGTAGAATTCTTTAACAAATTTAGCTGCTTAATAATGTAAAATAAAAGTAAACATTTTAGAAAAAGCATAATATTTTTGAAAACCAGATTACGGCCAATAACCGAAAAATAGTTCAATTCTTTTGTGCCTTATTGTATTTAATCTAAAGATTTGTATATTATTCTATACACAGTATGATAAAACTATAGTAAGAAATTGCATAACTTGTTTAAAATTCACCTTCAGCAATTTCTACCAATATACGGAAACATACTTGAATTATTTTGTACAGCCCTGTATATTACCAACATATTTTTATATGCCGCACATATTAAGCTAAAATTTAATTCAGACTAAAACGTGGTTAAAACTACTGAAACATACTTCCACGCATTATTATCCCTAGGAGGTCATGTATTCAGTTCTTTGCATGGCCCTGTATGATTTTATTTATATTATACAAACATCTCCGAGTATACTAAATATAGTTCAGCTTGAAAGAACATAACTCAATTAAAAGCCTCTTTTAAGCCATTTCCGCTGATATTCCTCAAAGCTTACAAATTCTTTTGTATAGCTTTGTATATGATCTATATCAGTTATACACACCGCATACTGAGCAAAGATTTAATTAAACTTAAAAACGCATGTGATAAACGAAATCACACTTCCAGCAATTATCGCTAATAGAAAGGTACAGTACTGTATCCAATTTTTTTCTGTGTCCCTGTAAGTGAACGATAAATGCTATGCATATCATGTTATACAACAAGTATATTGTAGTAAGCCTCAGTAATGTAGTATATTCATTTCATTATATTTGATATAGTGTAATAGGCTGCAAACCATTTTTCCCCTGGCACTATTACGTAAAGAAAATATTTTGCGGGGCCCTATAAATGAATAATAAGTACTTTGGACCCCATATTGTCCAGAATGCATAGTTTAGTGCACTTCATAAATGCATATTAAATTCATTATGTTTGAAATAATCAACATCATTAAAATAAAATTGAAGCATTTTTTTTTCACATTGAGCGTAATGCATCGGAATAATTTGACTGCCCCTGTAGATGAACTATAAATTCTACACTCTTTATTTTCAATTACGATCGTGTTATTGATAACGTCAATAACATACAAAAAATTCAGGGGATTCGAGTATATATACGATTGTTAAAGCTCGGACAAACTGAAGACAACCCAAATTCTCAAACACTTTTAAACTATGTTGGAAAGTGTTAAAAAACTATTATAATATTTTAAATTATTACTGAAATATTATAAGAACAGTACAACACATTTCATCATTAAAATGTTCTTCTGTTTATAAAAATTATACTTTAAGTTATTTACAATAAGAAAGCATTTAAGTGGCCGACAACTGGTCCAGTGTTGGCCGAACACCAGAATTGAGTGGCCGACTACTAGCGGCTTTACTAATTTTACGTTTAACTTTTTATAAATAAAAACTATAATCAGGTTTTTTTAAAACAATTGCTGAAACAGTAAAAGAAAGGTATACATTAACATGTATCACTGTTAAAAATGTTGTATTGCTTTTTAAAATTCCGCTTTGAGCTATATACTAAAAGAAAGCGCTTAAGTGGCCGACTATTGGTGCTTGATATGCGCTTACACAGTATATGATATATGTATTTATAAGTTTGTAAAGATGTAGTATTTTGTTGGTATATTAGCCACCCCCCCCCCTAATAAGTATGATACATTAATTTTATTAAGTGATTAATATAAGCATTTATATTATTAATTAAGTTACTTATTCGAAATTATTATTAATTTACTTAATTTTAAATGTAAATTATAAAATAAAATAAAAATAATTATAACTAATTTTAGCACATTATAATAAAATGTTCATTGATTATTATCAATATCCTAATGCACTGTTTTAGAATGATATATTTGTGCAGTCTCAGTGATGTTATAGGTTAAATTATTTGCAATTAAAAAATGCATTTTTTCTAATGTTATATTCGGTATTCTGTAATAGATGGCAGCACTAAACACTATTACTTCTGTTTTTAGTCCTGATCTTAATCATATATTGACTCTCTTAAATTTAATTTCTTGTTGTTCCGCTAGACGGTAGCATTAAATAATTATTTACTTTGTACTAATATTATGATGTTGCCATGAACTCTTACATTACTCTCATATTAGTTATTATCTCTTAATTATTAATTGTTTAATTTTAAACAATTTCTTGTTTATCTACTTGCAGTATTAAATTATTTCAGGATCATTTTAATAGCATGTAATAATACCAATTATATGGACTATATGTTAATTAGAACTGTTATATTTTATGCTTGTGATTATTTACTGTGTCAACCGTGGCACATATTTTAACTGTGCAAGTTATTGAAGCGGGATTTTTATATTATGCCAAATTCCGTTATATGTTTGTGTCATGGTCAATTTGTCTTGGCTGTTCTCTCGCTGGGTATGTCTATGATTTAATTTAATTAATTGTCTCATATTTCAATGTTTTTCATTGTTGCGGTTATCAGATTGATTAATATTTTACATGGTGGTTTAATAATTTCTGGTAATTAATCGATCGGGTACATAACGGAACTCAATTTTTGCTTATTGCTGAATTCCGTTACAGAAATCGACTATGTTTTTTTGCTTATAAATGTATTTTATGTACCCGTGAACAAGTGAAATACTTTATAAGCTTCCGGCATCATTCATCCATTTGACCTTTTTATGTTTTTGATACGGCTTTTTCTGGTTCAACAATATTCAGCTGGATCTTGTATCTTTGTCTTTAATAGGATTTTATCAAAATCTGGTGGTCTTTTCACATGTTTTATATAGATTTATCGCCCGCAATATGCGAGTGCATTAATGGAATTTTGCATGATTCTGTATTACTAGTTACATGTTCCATCTTTATTCTGTATAATGTCAGTGTTATGAATATTAGCTAATTTATAAATTTAATTTCAGTAATTGAAAATCGATGACGATTTGTTATATATCATGGTTATATATATATATATATATCATCATCATCATCATCATCATCAACCGTTTTCAATCCACTGCTGGATGTAGGTCTCCCCCAGATTTTTCCAATGTTTCCTGTCTAGTGCTTTAGTCATCCAATTTATACCGGCTACTTTTCTGATTTCATCACTCCACCTTACTTGATGTCGTCTTCTTGGCCGTTTTACATCTCTGGGATACCACTGTAGGGTGTTTGTGCTCCATCTATTGTCTTGTCTTCTTGCGATGTGTCCAGCCCATTTCCATTTTAGCCGTTTAATTCTTTCAATGATGTCAAAAACTTTCGTCTGACTTCTTATCCGGGTTATTCTTTTTCTGTCTCTTCTAGTTATACCTAGCATACATCTTTCCATACTTCTCTGTGTTGTTTGTAATCTTTGTACCATCCGTTTTGTTAACGTCCATGTTTCTGCTCCATAAGTTAGGACAGGGAAAACACATTAGTTAAATACCTTTCTTTTCAAACACAGGGGCATGCTACTCTTCAGAATAATATTGTTCTTCCCAAAAGCACTCCATCCATTTCTTATTCTTCTATTGATTTCATTCATGATACTATTATCAGATGATATTTCTTACCCAAGGTACACATAACTTTGCACTTCTTTAATTTCAGTGTTGTTGTAGACGATTTTCTTTTTTGATGCAAATGAATTGAACATCACCTTAGTCTTTTCCAAGTTTATTTTTAATCCCACATTAATGCTAGCTTCTGCCAAATCTTTTAGCATATTTTCCAATTCTTCAGGACTGTTACTGAAAATTAAAATGTTGTCAGCGAATCGGAGATGACTTAAATATTCCCCATTTATTCTAATCCCTTTGTTTTCCCAATCCAGCTTCTTGAAAATATTTTCTAAGACAGCAGTAAAAAGCTTAGCCGAAATGGTGTCTCCTTGTCTTACCCCTCTTCCAAGCTTGATCTTTGCTTTTCCTTTGTCCAAGCGGATGGTTGCTGTTGCTTTCTTGTGAATCTTCTTTATAATATTGATGTAAGGTTTGTCTATACCAATGTCCTTCAGAGATTCTACTACGGCTGATGTGTAGACCTAATCAAATGCTTTTTCATAATCAATAAAGGCAAGGCAAAGAGGTAAATTATATTCCTTATGTTTTTCTATGAGTTCCCTTACCGTTTGGATATGATCCATTGTGCTGAATCCACTTCGGAATCCTGTTTGTTCTCTAGGTTGAGCTGAGTCCAGAGCTGATTCAAGTCTTGTCGTTAAAACTTTGGTGAAAATTTTATAAATCACTGACAGTAAGCTGATTGGACGGTAGTTTTTAATGTTTTCCTTCTCTCCTTTCTTGTAAAGTAGCACCATCACAGCATTAGTCCAATCTTCTGGTACATCTGACTTCTGGAGACATTTGGAAAACAGTAAGGATAGCATTTTTGCAAATTCTTCTCCTGCTTCTTTGATAAGGTCGATTGTAATTCCATCTTCTCCGGGGCATTTACTTTTTTTCATAAATTTAATGGCTTGTAAAACTTCGTCTGTCGTCACTGGGATTATGGCATCGGTTTCTGTTATATATATATATATATATATATATATATATATATATATATATATATATGACCATTAAAAAACATTACAAATTACCAAAGAACGTTAAAAAATAAATAAATAAAATGAGCAGAAACAGAATAATGGATATTTGTAGAACATAGACAGAAACTTCAGTTCCGAAATGCCTAAAGTTCCACAATATAAGTGTGTGGTTTCACCTTCATATTAGCCATTAAAAAGCAAAAGATTATGAATTTGGAACTACTATACACATAAAACCGAGAAATAAACCATTGAACACCAATTAAGTTCAAAATGAAACAAGATTAAAAAGGATAGAGGGAAAAAAAATTACCAGATTAAAATCCATACTGTCATAGCATTAGTTAAAACAAATACATTTATTATGCATTTTATTCTCATTTAAGACAGTATACTATTAGAAATTAATATGATATTGTTCTGAGTAGGCTAAAATTTAAATGCAGGTTAATCGTTAAATCTATTAAATATTAATGAATATGAATAAATTTAATATGAATTGATAAACATATAAATATAACTACACCATTAAACATATAAAAGTATCGAATCAACATCTGTTATAAAATGTGCATTAGCAACGTGGTTATAAATCAAATGCCCTATTTAAAAAAAAGTTAACCATTGCGTATAATCCAGACAACGCCACCCTCCTCCGTACTCTAACATCTACTTACCCAACCGTCCTATAATTTCCTATTAACCGTCCTATTTTTATTATTATTTTACAATTTTATTTTTTTTATAATTATTTTCTTACTTTACATATATATATATATATATATATATATATATATATATATATATATATATATATATATATATATATATTACTTCATTTCAAAATGCCTAAACAGCATAACTCCAAAAGGAAGGTGTATATCTGCAGAAATTTTTTAACTATAAAATACATAAAAGAACAAGAAAGACAGGTAAAAAAACAAAAACAGTCTGTTCTTCATCAGTGGGAGGACAGACAAAAAACTAACTCCACCCCCATTTTTAAAATTTGCAGATTTCTGAACACACGCTCACCCCGCATTCAATATTGAAAAACTATTGTCATTTTATTAGCCAAATTCCATAAAAAACTAACTAAAATAACTCAAACATAATGTTAACAATACAAAAAGTATCATACAAAAACAAAAAAGCTTTAATAAAAAGGCTTTTAGAGAAATACTTAAAAAATAAAAACAAAAGAAATTAACATGCATGAATGCAGAATAAACGTGCGCCCCCCCCCCAAACCCGCAAAATATAATTTCTCAAAACATGAAAAACAGTAATACCTGTATAATGTTTCTCACCCGTCAACTATAAACTAATAATTTTTCTTCCAAAGCCATTGTCAAATATCAGAGTTTTAGGTCTGCAACTTTCTTTCTTTCTTTTCAACCTGGAATTTCAAGCGACTTTGACTCCTCGTGTAATAACACCATTAACCATTCAGCTACGGTCTACATTCAAGAATTATTTTTTGTAGGACTCCGTTGTCAAGAAGAAAAATGCAGACTATGTAGTAATATTTGTATTGACTCTTCAAGTATATTGACCAGGACCCAGATATCTTTTTCGCTGTTAGCGAAATGAGATTGACCAATCAAAAGCCTGCCTTTTTGCGAACTTGTAATTTTTATAGAGTGTGTACTTTTAAATTGCAAAAATTCTTCTGTCAAATAAAACAAAATTTTCTGTACTAAAATACTGGCGTCCAAAAAGTTGTAAACTTGTCAGGCTTGAAAATGTGGTCCAGGGCCCACCGTGGCTGAGTGGTCAAGGCATCACACTGCTAATCGCTTGAGAGCGTAGGTGACTGCGGGTTCGAATCCCTCTGGCTCCGTTGCACATTCTTTGTGGAGCTCCTGGATGCAGGGATGTAGTGGAGGGTATACGGGGGTATACGCCGTATACACTGTGGAATTTTTTAAGGAACACCGTATACCCTCTGTTTCTCAAGAAAGCTGTAGTATATATACACCAGGGTATACCCTCTGCCTTGAGCGTATACCCTCTGCTTAGAACGTATACCCTCTTTTTTTTACGACTACACCACTGCCTGGATGTAATTCTGCGGTGCTGTAAATTTCCTTGTGCTATCTCGTTCCTGTATATTGACGATGACTTATAAGCGGGCGCTTGACGCCAAGCACATAGGTCAGATATATTCAATAAACCAATCATGTGGTCCCATAATGGAGGATATTCCAAATATGGGTTCGAGGCTGAAAAAAGTCACGTGATACCGGTAATTTACCCAAGGAACTTCTAACTGATAAGAAGGGAAGATACTACTACTTTGCCTCATGAACCGTTTCATTGGCTAGCGGGGATTTACATTACACGTCTACGAAGCGTTCCCTTCTTTACGATAGAAGTTTTTACCTTGACCACGTGATGAAAATGTAGATGGAATATCCTCCATTCTACATTATTCTTTTCCGATAATCTCCATCAATTTTTTCCTCATGTAAGGTGCCTCTATTTAAGAGTGGTGACATACAATGCTCAGACTCTGTTTATACATACGTGTTTACCTACACTATGGCAAAACTAGACATTTTCTATTCCAGAACTTGGCGATCTTCGCTTGGACAAGTTTGATTATACGAGTGGAAGACAATTTAACAAGCATTAGTTTGGCAATAATGGCAAACTCCTCACGATTCATGGCGATAACTTTTGTCTAGAATCTATCAATCAATAATATTTTTCCGTATGTTACCATTCTCATACCAATACTCCACATCTTTAGGCAGTAAATACATCAGAAATGAGCGTCAATGATTAGGTGTTTAGTCTGAATCTGATAACCGAAGACAATGCTGCTACACATAAGAAGGCACTTTTATGTGTACTGTATATGGAGGCACTTTGTAGTGTACCGACTAATAGAAACACTTTGCTAAACTCTGATGTATAAGGTCAATTTGCTATGGAGGATATTCCAAATATGGGTTCGAGGCAGAAAAAAGTCACGTGATACCGGTAATTTACCCAAGGAACTTCTAACTGATAAGAAGGGGAGATACTACTACTTTGCCTCATGAACCGTTTCATTGGCTAGCGGGGATTTACATTACACGTCTACGGAGCCTTCCCTTTTTTACGATAGAAGTTTTTACCTTGACCACGTGATCAAAATGTAGATGGAATATCATCCATTGAATGGACTTTATACCAAATCTGGGTTCGAGGCTGAAAAAAGTCACGTGATACCGGTAATTTACCCAAAGAATTACTAACTGATAAGAAGGGAGGCTACTACTGCTTTCCGCATGAACTGTTTCACTGGCTGTCGAGGGTTTTTCATTACGTCTACGGGGCCTTCCCTTGTTTACGCTAGAATTTTTTACCTTGACTACGTGATCAAAACGCAGATGAAATATCCTCCATTGTAAGCTTTTTTATCCCCACTTTCGATGACGGTTAACATAGTTTTAGATATTTGGGTTTTTCCGAATGCGGCATCTTTTCTGGACAAGATCTCGCACTTCGGAAAGTTACCGCATCCAGTAAACTATAAGGTCCGCATCGATACCTACGGACAACGAAATTGGGTTAAGAAAAGCTGACAATCCATCAATAAAGTTTAGGCGCGCCACACACCAGAGAGACATGCGGCAATAATTGTGAGACATGAGGCAAATTCTGCTGTTCAAACCGGTTTTTTCTTTGTTAACAGGATGAAATTGTCGCATGCCTCACGCTTTTTTGTTGCATGTCTCCCTGGTGTGTGGCGCGCCTTACACATCAGAGCGCGACAATGTGCTTTGAGAGAAACTTATGTCCAAACTATAGCAAACTTGGGCATTTTCTATTATATAACTACAGCGTCCAGAATATATAGTGTGGAAATCGGCTATTCCAGTAATACTTAAAAAAATGCTAAAATATTGGATCCCTTAAACGTCAAAGGATGCTAAAATCCAATGAGTCGATTAAAGCGATATCTGCAGGATATATCTAAAACTCCAAGATGATTTGGTCTAGACACTGTAATAATACGATGTTTACTTTGAAATCTGAAAATATATCGCAGATGTCGCTGCGATCGGCACCCTTGATTTCATCGTCATTGCATATTTAAGGAATACAACTTTTTAGGCTGCTTGGATAGCAGATTTCTACACTATGTATTCTAGACGCTGTAATTTGGTCCAGCTTTAGATGCTGTCTAGCTCTAGATTGTAAGCATTTTTACAATGCCTACTGGGTTCAGATCGTGAACCTTTCTCATTGTTTCCCCAGATTCAGATATCCAGAACATACTTACTTACTATCGCAGTAGTACAGCGTCTAGAATACAACGTGTGGAAATCTGCTATTCAAACAGCGCTAAAAAGTTGTTCCCCTTAAACGTGCAATGATGCTGAAATCCAGGGAGCCGATCTTAGCGACATCTGCGATATATTTTCAAATTTCAAAGTAAACTTATCTTATTATTACAACGTCTAGAACAAATCGTCTTGGATTTATAGAAAATATCCTGCAGATGTCGCTGTGATCGACTCATTGGATTTCAGCGTCGTTTGACATTTAAGGGATCCAATATTTTAGCAACTTTTTTAAGCATTACTGGGATAGCCGATTTCCACATTATATATTTTAGACTCTATAGCAGTAGTACTTAGAAAGTACTAAAATATTTTATCCCTTAAATGTAAAACGATGCTGAAATCCAAAAAGTCGATCGGAGCGACATCTGAGGATATTTTCTAAAACTCCAAGATAACTTGGTCTAGACGCTGTTATAGTACAATGTTTACATTGAAATTTGAATATATAACGCAGATGTCGCTGCGATCGGCTCATTGTATTACAGCATCATTGCACATTTAAGGGATACAATTTTTTAGTGCTGTTTGGATAGCAGATTTACACACTATTTAATCTAGGCGTTGTACTTGTGCTCTGATACATAAGGAACTTTAAAGGTTGATTTTCAACATTTCGACACTGACTTCCGATATCGAGATGTGTGTATGTAGGCGTTCCGTTTTGGTGGATGACAGAATGGTCAGTATACACATAGATTTTTCGCTCTTAGCGAAACGAGATCGACCAATCCGAAGCCTGCATTTTGCAAACAGCGAAAAGTTCGCAAAACTGCAGGCTTCTGATTGGTCAATCTTGTTTCACTACCAGCGAGAAATCTATCTGGATCTCGGCCCTTGTCCAGCTAAGTTTTCGCACTTTGAAAGATCTCGTATCTCTGTAAGAGTAACAGTATCAAAGATGAGCGCTTATAATCGGGCGACTGCTTCAAAAAGGATTAGAATTTTAAAGTTTTTATTTTTTTTTAATTTCTAATCATCAGATTTTGATGAAATTGGAATGGAAACAAATGGGGGACTTACACATTCAAACAAAAAAAAAATTATCAAAATTGGTTCATATTTAAGAAAGTTATGCGTGAACATGTGTAAAACATACATACAGGTCGAATTGATAACCTCCTTCTTTTTGAAGTAGGTTAAAAAATCATTTTTTCTTTTTTCTTATAATGTTTAATCATTTTAGGACACTTGAGAAGGACTATGAAGGACTATGAAGGAATATGAATTTGAAGGAATAATGGTGTTATCTTCAAAATAAAAGAAATGTTAGTTAACTAAATTTCAAAATGCAAGGAAGAATTCATCACCATCCACTAACCACCTTACCAGCACCCATGCGAACGGCTTAATATTTTTATTCAAAATGAGTAAAATTAATAGAATGTCAATTGTCTGGGAGGGGTAATTACCCCATTTACCCTTTCGTAAAAACGTTAATGATGGGACTTTTCTGGTCTATAAGAAGCAATTTTGTAGGATGACAAATCTTATGACCTAGACACTGGTAAAATGAATCTTAATTAAAAAATTGAAACCTTGACTCGAACAAGTGTAAGGCAAAATCATATCTCCGCATCTATTATGGAATTTAAGATTAAATTTTGTGCAATCCCACCACAACAAACATATATAAGGACAAAGCTCCGCTAGTAGTATCGGAAATGCATACAAATATTTTATAAAATCAGTTCCTCTTATTCTACATGTGCATACGAATTTTAAAATTTCGAAGATCTAATGAGTTACTAAAAAAACTTATAATTTTTCCAAGGGAGCACCCCCCGATCTATGAATCCTAAAATAAGGTGCTTTATCCATGTCTATTAAAGAATAATATTTGAAATAACGTCTTTCATTCTGTAAATGCAATTGCAAACTTGCTTCATTATATCTTAAACCTTATGCCGTATTTGATATTTTACTAATCATTGTTCTACATATATTTTACACAACAGCAAAAGGTTTTTTAAAGAAAGGTTATATTCAACTACAGACGTTAATGAAAAAAATTCGAGACATGTTTATTCTTAACATAAAAATAAAAATATATACTAATAGTGAAAAAACATTTGTAAAAACAATATTTAAAAGATATTTCTACCAACTACCATTTTTAATTTATAGCTCTGGAGAATCAATTTGAAAGAATAATCATCTTTTATCTAGAAAAACCACGAGCATCCATTATTCCTTCCTTCAAAATGTTTTTGTTCTCTTTTTCTTTTAATACTTTCATCTCAAGTAATTATGGTTAGCATTAATTTTCTTGGCAAAATTTTGAAAATGCCTATTTACATCTTGTAACCTCTCATTAGATATATATTTAAAAATAACTTTAAGTGAATAGTTTGTCCCAAAAATTTTCTTACATATGTTATTTTATACTATGCTAGAAAAATATTTTAAATTCTAAAATTTTTAGACAAATATTTTAAACTCTAAAACATTGTTTCATGAAATTATTTTTATTGCATTGAACCAAACAACACAATTTTAAATGTAAAATGTGACGAAAACAAATTCTATGCATATATAACCAAGCAGTAAAATTTGAATTAAACTGCAGTGCAAAAAGTAAAATAAAATAATGAGTGTTTCATCAAATTATAATAACAAAAAGGCTCAAGTATATTTTGATCGAACTACGTTTTCAAACCACTGGCTAAAGTACTGTCTAAACTTGTCAGCTAAAGCATGATTTTGTAAATTATAGTATGAAAAACTAATTAAATATTTTGAAAAAATCAAAGTTCGTTAAAAATTTATCTATAAAAAAGTTTTTTCGTTGCAAAAAGAAAACATTTTAGTAGAATATTTTAATAAATGTCCTTCTTAATTACATTTTGCTTTTGCCTTTACTATGAATATAGTGTTTATTCTAGAAAAAAAGTGCAGCACGGCGGGGGAAGAAATGGTATAGACGAGAAGTAAAAGAGCACGAAGGAGAAGAAAAAGAGCCCGGAGTACAAGGAAAAAAAACATTATGAGACATAAAGAAGTGTATTGAAGAAAAAACAGCATAAATAATAGGGTGAACAGAATTTTTTTTTTGTTTTGGTTTTTGATTCGCTATACCGCGGAAAACTTGTGTCTGGGATAGCTTAGTAAAATGCAAAAACAAAATAAATAAATTTTTACGTCTCGGTGACTCTTCGCAGCAAAGGTGGTGATGGTGAAAGTGTAGTAGAGTTCCAGTGAATCATTTCGATTTAGTCTGTAGTTAAAAACTTGGTTTTGGGTGGTTGAAAACAGCTGATTGAACAGCTTCTTTTGGAAGCTAATTTCTAGCCTTTATAATTCTTCTGAAACCTAACTCTCTTATATGATCCCTTTTATCTACTATCATAGTCAAAATCAAGGTTTCTGGATGGGCAAAAAGAGCATTTCTTTCAAACACTGGGTCAGTGACCTTCAGCAAGTTTGCAGGGGGGGATCGTGACGATTTTATAACTTCCAATACATGTTCCGGTCCATTTGTGAAGTATTTACATTTCTTTTATACTAAACCATGCAGGAACATATGACTTTAGGACAAAAAAAATAAGATCTTGTGTTCGTCTGTTGGATTTTCAATACTTAAATACAACCGGAGAATTGTGTTCGCCGTCCTTAACCACCTTGAGTGGGAAAATATGCCAGGCTCTCGGACACATAAGTCTTCAGCACAGCTGCCTGCTTTTAAGCAAAACTAATGTACATTAGGTACTGCTGATCTTTGCTTAAAATTCGCCGGTCAATTTCTGGAATTTCACACACAACACTGCCAAAATTTACCACTGGGAGTTTCTCACATTTCCTACGAAATTATTATAAAATTGATTTTTATCTAAGTTACAATAAACAATAAAGTAAATTTATTTTAATACCATGTAGTAATTTCCTTTATTTGAGTTTGCAGTAGATCATCACACAAATAATTTTTAAAAGTACATGTTTGAAAAAAAATATATTGGTATTCTTGCAAAAATAAATGAATATATAAAGAAATAAATAAAAATAATATTACACTATTACTTTTAAAATCTTGCAAAAAAGCAATTATTACTTATAATGCATTCTTTCATGCAGGTAATATTTTAAAGAATTTTTTAATTTTAATATTTTTTAATATATTCACTTTAACAGATTCGCACATAAAACTTAAAACATAGCTGAAATATAATAACGAAATCATTATAAAATTGATTTTTATCTAAGTTACAATATAGTCCAGACAATAGGGAATTTTACCTAGCAAAATTAATGGTAGTACTGGAAATTGGCTTTCTAGATGTTTTTTGGGTCGCTAATCCGAATTTGTAACTTCAAACCAAAATTTCCCCCGGCAAACTCCACAAATTTTGGTAAAAAGCCCCCTCCCCCCTCCCAAAAAAAAGCCTTTTATTAAAAAAAATCAAATTGAAAAAGTATCTAGAAATTCAGAAAGTAGACAAAATTTGCAACAAATTAGATATATGACATTATGACTTAGGATGAAGGGGAAGGGGGGGATCTGCCTCGGAACATGCCCGCGGTGCTGCGTAAACTAAGTTGCGCAATTCCACTTAACCACTCACACGTTTACATTCGCCCTCCCATCTCCCCTACGATCTTTCTCTATAAGGTTTACTTTAGGATTTTTGGGTCGCTGAATCCGAATTTTTAACTTTCCCCCAAAAATTTCCCCCCGAAACCCCCCCAAATAGTTGTTTTTAACGTAAATTTCCATTGTTTTAGGGGGAAAAACATTACGAAATTCAGAAACTAGACAAAATTTGCAACAAATAGGATATATGACATTATGAATTAGGATCAACGGGGAGGGTGAGGGCTGCCTCTGAACATGCACTGCGGCTCTACGTGCACTAAATTATGAAGTCCAGGCAATAGGGGATTTTATCTCGCAAAGTTAATACTAGTTCTGAATTTTGACTCACTTTATGTTTTTTGGGTCGCTTAATCCGATTTTGCAACTTCCCACCAAAATTTCACCCGCCAACCCCCCAAAAAATTGATTTTTTGAAAAAATTTGGTTTTTGAGAAAAGCGCGCGGGGAATGTTCCGAGGCAGCCCCCTCTCTTCCCGTTTATCCTACGTCATAATGTCATATATTCTATTTGTTGCAAATTTTGTCTAGTTTCTGAATTTCGTAATGTTTTTCCCCTAAAACAATAAGAAATTTAAGTTAAAAACAAGTATTTGGGGGTGGGGGGTTCGGTGGGGGAAATTTTGGGGGTAAGTTAAAAATTCGGATTCAGCGACCCAAAAAACTTAAAGTAAACCTTATAGAGAAAGTTCGGAGGGAAGATGGGAGAGCTAATGTAAACGTGTGAGTGGTTAAGTGGAATTGCGCAACTTAGTCCACGCAGCACTGCGGCGCATGTTCCGAGGCAGATCCCCCCTTCCCCTTCATCCTAAGTCATAATGTCATATATCTAATTTGTTGCAAATTTTGTCTACTTTCTGAATTTTTAGCTACTTTTCCAGTAAAACAATAAAAAAATGGATTTTTTTTAATAAAAACCTTTTTGGGGGCTTTTTACCAAAATTTGGGGGGGGGGGGGGTGTTGCCGGGGGAAATTTTAGTGGGAAGTTACAAATTCGGATTCAGCGACCCAAAAAACATCTAGAAAGCCGATTTCCAGTACTACCATTAATTTTGCTAAGTAGAGTCCCTATACGGTCTCTATTGCCTGGACTAATAACTAATAAAGGAAATTTATTTCACACCTTAATCACATTTCCACAACTATGCTCCGGATCACTTCAAATCGTGGATTCACACAGTTTCACCGTCGATGGATTCTTTTAATAAAGTCATAAATATTCGACTGCTTTCTGTACTTATTCGTTTAATACTCTTTGTATTATTGAAACTTGTTTGATATTTCCAATATTACATCATAATCATTTTATTTTGGTTTCTTAAATTTTTTGATTTCAGTTAATTTTTCACTTGTAATTCTTTAAATTAAATTTTAATTGCTGGTGAAAAAATGTATTGTGAATTTTCAATTTTCGTTAAGAAAAAATAGAAAATCTTATAGGAAATGGCTGTTATTTTTTTTTTATTTATTTATTTTTTTTTTGCTATTTACTAATTAAAAATGAACTATAATTTATTTAGAATCCGGATTACTTTATTTGCCTCCGCAATATTTTAATACTGTATGTAAAATTTCACGATTCTAGCTTCTAAATTGTGTATATTTTTAGAAAGATAGACGAAGTTACAAATTTCAATTTTTATATGTATTAAATGACTACGTAAGTTTCAAAACTCACCCTATCCAGAGAATGAAATTTTAGACAGGAAAAACTTCTGACTACGTCCATTGATTTTCATTGTAAACCAAGATTTTACAATGTCAGAAATATAGGACAAAACTAGTTTTTTTGCAGATTTTAGTGTTTATTCGGTGTAGGTTTACCAAAAGAACAGACTGATAGAGAAAACACTATTTTTTAGATTTTGGATAAATTTTGGAATTTTCAAACTCACGTCCTCAAATAAGCAAAACACTCGTTGCCATTGGTAAAAAATAACCGTTTTTTTACCGCTACATTCTACATGAGCGTTTTATATATATAAATTTTACAGAAATTAAAAAGTAAAGTAATTTTTTATAATTAATTTTATGCAAAATTGAATAAAAGAGGGGGGAGGGATACAATTATATGACAAAATTGAGTATATATAGAGGATACAATATAACTATAAAAAAATAAATTGTTTTAGATGATACCACATGAAAAAAATATAATTATTTTCCCAAAATAAAATAATTTTGAAATCTGGTAAAATCCTTCATATTTCATCCTAATCTACCCATTACACATATGATACCATACTAAAATTCTTTAAAATATAACATAATCTTATTTTTTTCATATTCTTACTTTATTTGACCCACAAGAGCATATATAAGACAAATATATAATTTTTTCCACACCAATTTCTTTTAGTGTTCCGTAGAGGGTTAAAGAAGTAGGTGGATGATACGGTTGATTTTTTTACTTGGTCTTCTTCTATACAAATGCATTCAACCTGGTCGGGGCTTGTCTAAGGACGTCGACGCAACGACTGGTTCAACTCTGGGCTTATGATGGAATCTTGAGCTCGTCGTATCTTATAGAAGAAGATACGGTAAAGCTTGACGTGCTTAGTAGCGAGTCTGATGTAATAGACGACAGCAATGGTTTTTTCTATTCAGGGTTCGGTTCAATTTTGGCGATGAAAAGAAATTTTCTGCTTCGTTTGAAAGCGTGTAACATTGCGAAAACATTGTTTTACAAGTTTGGACAGCACCATGAGAGTTCCGTTAGTCATTTCCCTTTTATTATAAAGATGCTCATTGGATGGAGGTTAAAAAAAGTGGGGAACACTTTTAGCTGGTTTTCTCTTATTACGGTCAATGTTTTGCAATTTTCTCAACACAGACTTAAAGGACATTAAGCAACCTGCGTTTCTTTTAAAATTTTGCAGTGTACAGTGTTTGTCATTTTTTCTATCATAGTTCACTTTAAACGTTCTACCAATTCTTACACTAAACTGCCCACGTTGGAAAACTATTTCTAATTAAAATATTATATTTGATAATAAAGTTTGAAACTTATTCCTCGAAATAAAATTTCTTGGAGGATGAAAATTGTAATTAGGTAAATGGTAAAACGAAAATGAAGAATAAGTAGAAGTTTTACGTGATTAAAAAAGTTACATTTCGCTACTTGGCATTCCAGTGGACTCATTATCACTCCTAAATTTACAGACTCTGACCTGATCCAATTTAACAGTTGTCTTTTCAAGCTCAACATCTGTTATCAAGTTTTTATCATTACTTCCAACATCCTTGAATGATCTACAAATTTCGGACCAAACTTAGCTATTGTTTTCTAAAGACATGAGTTAACCCAAATTTTTTCATGCAAAACAAAACCTCCAATTTTTATTTGTAACTCTCTCTGCTTCATTTTATAACAGAAAAACTCCCGCTTCTGCTCTTGATCTCAACTTGAGCCTCACTGACCGGTTAATCCTCATTCTGACAACAAATTTGTTTTCTGAATCCATGGCCAATTTTATAAGGGGAAATAATTATTTTACCAAAGAATTCGGAATGGATTTTCCTGTCGATTCGCGTAAAACCGTTCGAAGTCCATAAGCAAAGTGCTTCTGAAATTTTTTAGTTTCTGTTGGTAACGAGATTTCATTTCTATCGGTTACGAGATATTGAATTATCAACGATATTCTCCTTTCCCGCCCTTTGTTCATTAATCATATTGTACTCTACTAACTTTAAACTCCAATGTACAATTTTCAACAGCAAATCTTTGCCATTTTTTAATTTAGTCAAAGCTGATAGATCAGTAATTACCTTTACCAACAGTTTACTAAAATAGTAACGACGTTTATTCAATTTATTCTTCTTAGCCAATCACAAATAATTGAACTTTAAAGTGAATACATTTGTTGATCTAACCATTGAATTTATCCGCGGTTTGAATCAATTTATTCTAAAATGTCTAAGAGTATGTTTTAAGCTAAATAAATAAATAAATCATGATATTTTCAAGATTTTTGTCTGCCAGAGTACCTTAAGTCATGATATCAGAGTTTTAAAACTCTATGAATAAATATTGGAAATGAATAAGTTTGAAGCTGGTACTTCGGTTTATTAACTCACTGCAAGACATACGCTTTCAGTAAAAAAATAATTTCATTAAAATAAATCAAAATCCTAGACGCATGGCCTATAGGTCTGCATTCCAGGGTTAATATTGCACCAACATCAACACAGCTAGTACTACAGTACATTCTAAATTGTAGTGAATAATTTGGAAGTGCCAAGACGAACAGAAAAAATGAAGTCTATAAAAGTGAATGAAGTTCTATAAATGAAGTTCTATAAAAGTTAAAAGAAAAAAAAAACATCTTCCACTGAACAAATAAACTTTTCACTTTTCTTCTTCAAAGCATCAAAAATTTGAAAACAAATCTGAAAAATGAGGAATTCATTTTGAAAGCCACGCAATCATCCTTAAGAAATATGGAAATTGCTTACAAGTTTTAGGGGGAGTTCGTTTCAAATAGAGTATTTCAGAGTTAAAATTAGCTGTATTGGAGCAGATGGAAAGAGAGCGATAAATTTAAGTATAGAAAGCAGACATTTTTTTTCTCTTAGGAGATTACAGCTAACATGCGGAGAAAAAGTAACATGGGAGGATTTTCTGAAGACAGTGGTTTGAGAGCTGGTCTTTGTGTTTAGAAACTAAAACGAGAAGAAAAGAAAGTTAGTTGTCATTTTCAACTTCAAAAGTTAACTGAATGCATTGATTAATTGCTAAAAATATAAAACTCAAACTATAAGGGTTAAAATCTTAAGGGACAAAAACAAATGTATTATCTACGTATCTAAACCAATAAGGCAATTTATCATCGAAGAACTGCATATAAATGACATAAAGTATAGTCATAATGCTCTAAAATTGAAAATAAGAAACATCATTGTAAACAAAGGCGGTTTGCTTGACACAGGCATTTACTGACTGCAAAATATTCTCAAATTAAATCAAAGTATATTAGAATTCTAGTTTGTTTCCAAATAAACCAAAACATTAAAAAAGAAATTTTACATCTAAAGAATGCATGGCAAAGTTAGGGGGATAAGGTGTTTAAGTTTATCATCAAATTCAAAATAGTTTTTCAGTGTAAAGGCTGATAGAATTTAATAGATATAAAGCTTTAAGAGTGAAACGACCAAGTTTCATCTTATGTGTGCTCCTTGTGCCATATTTCCCGTGTGACGTTTTTGAAGTTAAGCACTTTTACTTGTTTTTCTTCATTTACTTTATAATTTTTATTTTTGTTTTATAAATTTTTTTATTGATATTTTTTCAATATTTTATTCAATATTTATGTTTATATTCCTGCATTTTATGTTTATTTTTACGCCACTTCCTCCGAATGTCACAACTTTTCTACTTTTTTCCTGATTTTGTTTCTAGTTTTCATAACATTATACTTCCAACTCAACTTAATTGTTTCTATCATCTTCATTTGAAGAGTTGTAGATTTTTTAACCAATTATGGTGCCTTAAACGTTCTAAACGTGCTCACATCCTTCCCAAATTTATCAAGATTGGACACAATGTCCCTCATCTTTTCGATGGAAAAATAATTTAACTAGGCGTAAAATCTTCATTCCTAGAGCGATTATCGATGATATTCGTCAGTCAGTTTTCTCTATCGAGTATATGAGTCATATTCTGTACAATTGCTTTTCAATAATATATTGTAATTAATTCGAATTTTTGTTTATGTTGATTATAAATCTGTTTCTCATGCAGCCATTTTGGACAAAAATAACTCTGCTAGTATTAAATAAACTTGTTTGCTTTTTTGTCTCTCGATTACTTCAGAATTGTTTGGGTAATATTTCTTCGCACACTCTTGCTAATTCTCAATGAATATTTTCCCTCTGGTCTTGATATTTATTGCGTTTTCAAACCGTCCAACCCACTTTGGTTGTTTCTGTTGAGCAATCTTTTAAAAATGGTAAATACTTCTAGTAAACTGAGTTCCCCTCACTATATTTATTATTTCCCAACTAATTTCATCTCATCTAACAACCGCTTACAAAAAATAAAACTATCTCTTTTCCAAAAATCGTCTCTAAAGTAACTAAATTTCAACGCTAATTTAATCACCAATCAGGCTGAGAAGGATGGTTAGATTTTTCTCTACAAGAAATAAAATTATATATCCCATGTTGATTCGTTACATGTAACTAAAATATGAATATTTCTAATAAATTCTATCTCAAATTAAACGTATTGTTAAGCAATCTGCTATTTTTAGTGGACAAAGTAAACGAAATTTTACATCTGTATTGATAACTCTGCTCATTTCAATGGTCTCCCTAGAATTTATAAACCTAATCTTGTTTTCCGTCCTACTTTTTTTTAAATATTAGACCTGTTTCTTAATTCCCTGATTAATTTCTCTAAGAATAATGAATTTACTTCTGGTTAAATAATTTATAACACGGAAAGAAGAGAGCAAATTTTATGCCTTGGTGGTACGACATTTAGGTAGAATATTAACATGCTTGTAAGATATATCAAATGGTTCAAAAATCTAGAATACTTCAAACGGAGATACTTTAAATGATTAAGCTGGGAAGAGAAGTTAATAATAGATAAATTACAAACAACATTGGAACCAGTAAAAAGAAGAAGAAAGAAGAGTGTCTCAAAGGGGATGGGGCAAAAATATAAAGGAAAAATCTAGAAATATTATTGATAAAAGATTAATAACACATAAACGGAAAAGAGCTTAACTCGAAAATAACATGCAGAAAACGTGATGAAAAGAGACTAAATAAGTTTCAAATAAGTAGTCAAAATGTTCGTTTCTTTTTATAATCTTCATATCATTTAACGTCTAAAGCTTTCAAGAATTCCACTATTACTTCATTTAAGTTTAGAAGTTTGTGCGGTTAGTAAATACCTGTTTCATGAAAACCACCTTTGTGTTCAATGACGTTTTTGTATTCTGAAACTGTGGGCATGAGGATGGGAACCATCCTCTCCTGTCTACTTTATACATTTATATGCACTATTTCGAAAGAAAGAGCTCTTCGGTGTATAACAAATTTCTTACTGATTTAGAAACCTTAATGATACATTCGTTTTTGTCTGTTCAGGGGTAATCGTTCTAGTTTTCTTTCTATAACTAATTCCATGGGCCCATGTATTCAGTTAAATTTGGAAGTTTAAAAATATAATTATCTTCCTTTTCGTTTCGCCCTGGTTTATTAGCACAAGGACCTTTAAAGACAGTTTCCCTGAAAAATGTCTATGTTTTTCATTTCCTCCGCATACTCTCTCTAATCATCCTCCTCAGTATAAAATGGCAACTTTCTATACTAGTATTTATCGCACTATTTCTATCTGCTCCTATCAGTTTAATTTTAACTATGAACTTAACTTCTTAGACTCACTTGATGTTGCTCCAAAGCACAACATATTCATGATATCTATAAAGCTAATTATAAATTCTATAATCCGAGACGCTTTCTATCCCTTGCAAATGCTGTTTCTAAGCCCACTTTTGTTATTTTATCTGTCTCTTATTTACTTTGCTTCATAATCACTAAAATCCTTTAATGTTTTTGTTTCAAAGTTATCTTTAAACACGCGAATAATATTAGTTTCTCTTAATGATTACATTGCCCCTGAGAAACGGTGTTATATGCTTATTTCATTCCGTACTCTTTCAAATTTAGCTATATTGGCCAAAATAAGAGAGCTCTGAAATACAGATGAAAAGAGCACCATCAGTTTGTTTCTAATCACAAAATTTCCAATTTCAAGTTTACTTCTCATTGCTAGACATCTGGTTATTCTTTTTATTTTTTCTAATGCTCATAATATGTCTTCTCACTTGTATTTTTGTAAAGCTTTTGATAGCTTTTAAAATTCCACAAATCCTGATAATGATCTCCGATCTTCTCTATTTAAGTCGAACGCATGGAAATTAGTCTTATAATCATCTCTTTCTTCTTTATATTCTTCAAGTAATTTAGATATATTATTAATTATCTCTCCCAAATTTTTCGTTAAATAGGTTATTATATATTTTTTAATTCTTATTATATTTCTGTTAATTTTATATATTTAATTTATATTCATTGTTTCTTTAAAATTTGTTTCTTTATAAGGCCGTTCTTTCTTTATTCTGCGCTTTATCTTGAACTTCCTTCATTCCTTTGCTCTTGTTGCTTTTCTCTCCCACCTCTCTTGGTGAAGAAATGATCATTTTGCTTCACGACTTGTATTATTTCTTTTATACTTCGCCTAGTATGTTTGTCTCCAACCTGTGTTAGTTTTTTCACCTCGTGAATTATCAATTTTGTAATCCAAAACAGCGCCGTAGTGTTATGTTATTTGTATGGTGATATCAACAAAGTTTTTCACTTTGTTAATTTGTTGCCATAGTTCCATGTGTTTCGTTTATTATCTGTTCATTTTTAAATTTAAGTCTATGTTTAATATAGAGATTAATGACACCTTCTTCAAAACAAAATATTAAAACAACTGTATTAAAAAGGGTACTTTATATGAATGTTTTTTTAAAGAATAATTTACGTAAGTAGAAAAAGAGACTGTTAAAAACGTTCTCACTTCTAAATAAAGATATATCGAGTTAGGGTCACAATACATTAGTTTTATTTTTTAAATTTTATAAAAGTCAGAGTCAAATAAAAAATAGACCTACTGTCACACACTTTCCGACATAGTTTGTTACATTCCTCTCAGGGCTGTGAGCTACAAATGAGGATATGATACCAATTTGAACCACAAACATTAACGAAAAAGCATACATCACAGAACAGAATATTAAACATTTTCCAACACTATCGGAATGTGTTTAAGAAACTTCATTATTGTTTTCATTAATTTTTATAGTGCATTTAAGAAGTTTATTTGAATGAAATATTTTTGCTCCATCTTTTAAAAAACTTTACTCGCATCCTTCCTATTTTTTATTACATCGGTTTATACATTTTACAACATTTTCCCCCACAAAATATTCCATAAGCATAAAGTACATTTCATTATAGAAACATTTCAGAGGTTTCACTGACATTTGCATTTGTTTGGCTTTTTTATGTGCATCAGACATATGAAATATGAAACTGGGAAGAAACGAAGCTGTTATTCGCATTTTTCGCATGATATGTGCAAACGTTTACAGGTGAACACACTTATTGATTTTCCTCAAAGAAGATAAAAATAAAATACTATTCAAGAATCTTATGTCATACATTCTTTGACATGATATTCAATTTCAGTTTTGAAGTTTTATTGCTAGAAGGCAATTTTTGAAATTCTATTCATGACAGCATATTTTTAGCCCTTTAAAGGCAATGAGAAATAAAACAAAAATGGTGAAAATACTGAAATTTTTTGTAACATGTTACTTGTTGATTTTGCTGAAATATCAAATTAAACAGATTACAGGTTATACAGAAGAAGTTTCCTTTTTTTTGATGTTTCGTATGACGTAAGCATTTACGTATGAATTCGATAAATGGTAATTATAGATTTAAAATAATATTTTTTCAGTAAGGACTGTTTGATATATTTTCCATTTTTTAATAATCCAGTTGTATCGACAAATGCTATATTGTCTACAAATTTAAATATATATACTATTACATACGCTAAGTCACATTTTAACCATATCTATATGTGCATATCACAATTTACTTACAATTAACACATACATATAACTAAAACATTATATTTGATTTATGCAAATTAAAAAAGTATTACATTAATTTTATGCGTAGAATTATATACCTATAATACACTGGTTATCAAAAATTAAGGAAAACTCACAAAATGCTAATTTTCAAATACGCGAACACTCAAAAGGAAATAATTTAATTCGAGTAATTACTATCTCTACAACACAGCTAGCCCATTCATGTCACACATGATCACACAGTGTCACATTCACTACAGTGAAGCAAAAGAATAGGAGATTCCATACATCTCATTATGAGTCTCAAATGATCACTATATGTGACTCCACTGAGACGTCACTGTGACTGCTGCTTTGAGACGAGTCATTATGTGACTTTACAATGTGGTTACATTGTGACTCTCATGTGACTGTTATTGGTAGACTCAATTTCAAAGTCATCGTGAACGCTGCATTGTGATAAGTTACCAAATAATGTCAAATTAAAGCCACATGATGACTTTCAGATGACAGAGAAACTACTGAGAACTCACCATTGTGCCTTTTGGGAAAAGTCTCCATGTGACTATAATATGATATTATTTGGTGACTTATCATAATGCAACGTTCATGATGACTATGAAATTGAGTCTAAAAATGACAGTCACATGAGAGTCACAATTTAACTACATTGTAAAGTCACTTGGTGACTCGGCACAAAGCAGCAGTCACATTGACTTCTCAGTGGAGTCACATATAGTGATCATTTGAGACTCATAATGAGATGTATGGAATTTCCTTTTTTTTTTATTCACTGTAGTGACTGTGACTCTTGTGACCATGTGTGACATGAATGAGATGTTATATGGGCTAGCTGTGTTGTAGAGATAGTAATTACTCGAATTATGTTATTTCCTTTTGAGTGTTCGCGTATTTGAAAATTAGCATTTTGTGACTTTTCCTTAATTTTTGATAACCAGTGTAGTATGTACATATTACATTAGGGTTTTTTTCTTTATTTATGTTGTTTTCCGATGGCTTTAGCCTTCTTATCAAATTAAAAGATTGCTTTTATTTTTTAAAGTTCTTTTCTCAGTAAAAGTTATTCCATCTTTTCACTTGTTTAGATATGTCCAGGTGCATTCTTAATTGTACAGCTCACCTACTTAAGGACACTGGCTACTGGACAACAGGTGCCGGGTTCGAATGCCGACTTAGGAATTAAAGTTTGTAGTGGTCTGATTACAATTAAAAGGAGGTCTCGATATGTTCAGGCCTCGAGTGCAAAAAATGATCATAGCAATGAACGAAACTAATTGGCGAACTTTTTTTTTATTCCTGTTTTGTATTTTTCTCTTCATTTAAATACTGTAGAAGAAATGAAAACATGACAAATATACTTATAAGAAAATTATAAAACGAAAATAATATATTTTTTCTAACCAAAGAAAAATCGACTTAAAAACGACTACAAATTAAAAAAAAATCCCTGCCGGCCCGGCCTACAGGCAGAGGTAGATTTCAAAGTTAAGTATACTAATTTCACCAACAAAAACAAAATCATTATTAGATATAAATCCACTTCAACAGTTTTATCTGTCTGCTTTTGACGAGTTTTTATTTCCTTTTTATAAAATAGCTGTTTTTATCAGAATCATGTTAAGGCGATATTAAAAAAATATTTTTCCATACTCAACAACTCGAAATTTTCTGGCAAATTTTCAGATTCATTTTTAATAATAAAAAAAAATATATGAAACATGCTGACGTGATTTTTGAAAAGATTTATAAGTGACCTGTGTTTTTATTTTTCTTTCAATTAATTAAAACTTGATTAATAAATAATTATTTTCTCAGTAGGGCAATATTTTTCGTTTCTAACACAATCGCATCGGGAAATTCTGTTCAAAATGCCCACTTTGACATCATTTTTTGAAATATATTCTGCCTCTATCAAAAAATCGATCATTACTGTACATTATATAGTTTCTGAATAAGAGAATCTAGCAATTGGAAGCGTTTCAGAGCAAAAATGAATTTAAAAATGAGTAAGAAAATAGACAGTTTGGATTTGAATGCACCCTTAATAAGATGAATTTTTTCTTCAACCGCTATGTATTTTTTATTTGTTTTTGCTGTAAGAATTGGCCCTATCAAAAACTTGTCTATATAAATGTCGAAGACAATATTAAGAAGATATATGATAAATTAATGGAGATTTTATATCTTGTGAATTGACGGAGTTATGGATTTTTTATCAAAAATCTGTGATGCATGAATTTTTGGCGCTATTTTTGGACATAATAAAAACTTTAAACTGATTTGATATGTACAGAAATTAAGAAGTTAAGGGTTTTTTTTCGGTTTTCACAAAACCCCTCCCTATTTCCATCCCCTTTGTCCACTTTTGCCCATTTACGAACTTGACCGAGATTTTATGTCCCTTGATTTTATATATCAGTTTGGAAGAGATTTGTGCAGAATTGCGGAAGTTATCCTGTCCAGAAGAATGTGATAACACAATTGCTTCAGGAAATTCCGTTCAAAATGCCCAATTTGACATCATTTTTTGAAATATATTCTGCCTCTATCAAAAAATCGATAATTGAGGTATTATATAGTTTCTGAATAAGCGAATCTACCAATTGGATGCGTTTGAGAGCAAAAATGAATTTAAAAACGAGTAAGAAAATAAGCAGTTTGGATTTGAGTGCATCCTTAATGCAATGATTTTTCCAACACAATCCGCTTCGGGAAATTCGGTTCAAAATGCCCACTTTAACAGCATTTTTAAAAATATATTCTGCCTCTAACAAAGGGTACATTAGGGTACATTATATAGTTTCTGAGTAAGAACACGTACCAATTGGAAGCCTTTGAGAGCAAAAATGAATTGTAAAATGAGTCAGAAAATAAGCAGTTTGGATTTGAATACACCCTTACTTAGATGATTTTTTTCTTCAACCGCTATGTATTTTTAATTTGCTTTTGCTGTAAGAATTGGTCCTATCCAAAACCTGTCTATACAGTTGTTGTAGACAATTTTAAGAAGATATATGATAAATTCATGGGGATTTTATATCTTTTGAATTGACGGAGTTATGGATTTTTCACTTCTTTAAACCCCCTTTTTGTTTTCGTTTTTAATTTTTTGCGGTACGAGTTGGTCCTATCAAAAACCTGTGAATATAAAAGTTGTAGATAATATTAAGGAGATTTATAATAAAATTAATTGGAATTGATATCTTGAGAATTGACGACATTATGAATTTTTTCTCCCCAAAACCCTATTTTTGCGCCCCTTGAGCCCATTTTTAACTTTATCAAAAATCTGTGATACATAAAATTTTTGCCCTGTTTTTAGAAGTAATAAAAACTTTAAACTGATTTGATATGTATAAAAATTAAGAAGTTATGGGGGGGGGGGGGGGTCGGTTCTCGACAAACCCCTCCCTATTTCCATCCCCTTGGTCCGATTTTGCCCATTAACGAACTTGACCGAGATTTTATGCCCATTGATTTTATGTATCAGTTTGAAGAGATTGGTGCAGAATTACGAAAGTTATCCTGTCCAGAAAAAAGTTATATGTATATAGATAGATAGATAGATACATAGCTAGCTAGCTAGCTAGCTAGATAGATAGATAAATAAAGTTTTTTACTGAAGGTGGTTTTGGGTTGTAGGGGTCATGATCGGTGTAGATCTGCAAAATTTTTCAGAAATTCCAACATAGGAACGATCCCAATAGGTAGCATTTCATACGAAATCTACCTAAAAACACGTGGTTCTTTCCCTCAGGTCAATGAATGATTCGAAATTGGATCTGTTCACATGCAATGCACTCATATACAGCAGTTGCGTGCGTAGTTTTTCCAAAACTGATCCAATTACACGGGCGATTAGAAATTATTTATTAAATTAACATTTTTGTCAACCTCACTCTTCAAACTAAGTTAATACTTGATATAAGTGGTAAAAATACACTTAAACGGCAAATAAATACCTTTATTCAGATAGATATGTTTCATCGCTCAGGTAGCGATATTCTCAAGATTGATAATAATACAAATATCTTCGAAAAAAAAAACAAACATTAACTGTAAACTGGTAAACTGAATGAAATCAAAGGCAATAATAAAAAATAGATATTTGTGAATGTGAATTAATTGATACTATTATTTCTTATTCTGCATTGCATCTCTTTCCAAATTTTTTGTAGCTACATGGAGGCTGAATCATTGCATTTACTCTCGCTGCTTAAAAAGATCTCTATTGATTATCGGATAATGGATGGCAAATAAAATCTTGATGGATAAATTATTCTACTAATTTTAAAATAAAACTGTAGAGGTTCCTTGTGATATTGTCTGGCCAAAACTTTAGTTTTCTAGTTGTATTTGATGTCTGCTATATGTTCGTTGATCCTAGTTTTAAGCATTCTGTTTGTCATTCCTACATAAAATTGCATTTTTCATCCTCTTTCGTGAAAGTTATTTAATATACTCCCTGATAATTGATTTGTTTCTATTGGATCTATATTTTTATAGATTTTATCTATATTTTTTATTTTTATGGAAGGTTTTGAAATACGGGAGATAGTGTATTTATTGAATTTATATTTCAATCTTTCGAAGAAACCAGGAAAATATAGTAAAGTGGATAATTTGAAATTTTGTACATTGAAACTACTTTCCTTCTTACTCTTTATGCTCGATTCATTGCTTCATGCTTCATTTGTAAGTATATTTTTATCACTTTTAGGAAGTATTAACTTTTGGATGATTATAAATTATGTTCATACACAATTTTATAATCTTACTCTTGTACTCTAATTACTTGGTTTCATACTAAATTAAAATAAACGGTAAAGTGCGAGTATCAGTCGCGTTCAGAGGGTTCCGTACAATAAATATATGAATTATTAACAGTATTATTTAAAAATGTTGTTAAAAGAATAATAAGGCTTTGTAAAAACTATACAACGTTGGGTTATGTGTAGCTGTATATACTTGAAAAGTATGAATGTGTATACCATAAAAGTTGAAAAACATATGAAGCCTAAATAATATCAAGTATTGCTATTCTGTATGACTCTTTTTTTTTTTTATCTTATCCTAATCTGTTTATGAGTAACTTAATTCGGCACTGACAATAAAAGTAGTTCATATTTAAACCTTTGCTCTCTGGAGCTGCTAGCGGATGTATGTCACTAGCCACCAGTGTTGCCGCATCTGGCAGATTTTTTTTTTTTTTTTTTTTTTTTTTTTAAATTTTGAATTTACACCACAAAAATTTAATTGGTAATTTTGTTTTACTTTATTTATGGAAAATTAACTATCTTGTAACGCAAAAATAGGAGCTAAAACTTTCTGGTGAGAATTCGGAATGTCTAATTAAAAAATCAGCCATATATTATGACGTGCGCTGAGTACGTCATTGTCGGTAATGACCAAAATATCATGACATATACTACGTACGTCATAGAGCGCAACAAGTTAAACTTTATTTGACATTTCTTAAAACTAAATTCAGCATAGTAATAATCTTTCAATTTTACAGTGTAGCAAAAACAAAACCCTTGTTCAAAATTTAAACTTGGCATTGTGCTAAGCGCGCTTCGAAAGGAGCTCCCAAAATTGCAACACCGCCTTGGTCCGTGCCGTGTTTTTCCAGATGTGTTTTTAATTAACTTTTAAAGACAAGTGAGGCGTATTGAGAGATCCACTGAGTGGAAACTAGTCTCGAATCGCATATTATTTATGTGATTAATTCTAATTAAATTTCTCTATTATTAACAGTTTGACGTTATTGTTTTTGTACTGCTACCTTGCATTGCATTACAGAAATATATCATTAAAAGTTGTTATCTAGACTTTAAAAGCCTTTGGTGCATAGAGTACGCCGCCTCTGCCATTATGTATGTCCAAACCGCCCATGCCTTTAAGGGTTAATATCTCGGCTATTTTTTTTTTCTAAAATCGTTATCAACCATGCTTTTATGCTTCTGCTACGATAGGTACCTCCAGCGCTCCTCAACACCTTTGCTGAATGCCTGCAAATCGAAATTTGTGTGTAACGGGAAAATGCGCTTTTCTGAAAAACTGTGTGACCTAGGGCAATCGCTATAATTTTCCTGCAATGTTTAAATTAACGTCTACTACCTCTAATTTTTTCATAACTTTAGTTTTAGTAGATTCGGAAATAGATGGGGGGAACATATTTTTGCACTACATTTTCGGCAATATCTCTGAATCTATAATATCTAAAATTAAAAGAAATGTATTTTTGAGTTCAGCGTTACGAAAGCTGTTACAAGATACCCTACACTATATACAAACATGAGATTTTTTTCTTCAAGTAACTTAATTAGCCCCTCTACATTTTCCCTAAATATATTGGTGAATGTTTAATAATCTGCAAATATGTCGGTCAATATTCTTTATTTCTTCCCCCAATTTAAACTTTCCACGTTCCATAGTTTGCGAGTAAAATGGTTGTGACAGACAGACACAGGAGTGATTTCATAATGGTTCCGTTTTTACTTTTGAAGTACGGAACCCTAAAAATTGTCAGGAATTGTTGACCCAGTCTGTATTTAGGAAAAATTCTAGAAACAAAACCGTATAAAGGGGGAAGATTATCGTTGGGTAGCAAATTTCTTTTTAAACAGATATAGCTACGTCACTTGATGAAAATCGTTTAAAATGAAATATTGTAAGGATGATAATAAGACGAAAATTTATACCATACAGAAAAAGGTCTTTTTCTTTTCGTTTATTTATGTAGATAACACTGATTATAGAAACTCGATAGAATTTATCTCCAGGCACAAGAAACAGAAATTCAACGAACAACAAAATAAAGGAATTCCGCCAATTGTTTCAAAACAAAATTTCAAAAATAAATAGTACTCTGTCTAGATTGTACTTTGTGTAGTAAACAAAATGGGAACTTTGATAACTACTTATAGCACGTGCTCTATCTGTCATAGAAATAAGTTTCTTGTTTCTATTTAATGGGGTATACCAAATGACTAAATAAACAAAATGAAGTTGAAACCCAACAAATAGTTTTTTAGTAAATGCGACAATAACTTTTCATTTTAACCCCTTTTTGACACATTTCAACATAAAGTGTTTATGACGTCGGTATGTCTATTTGTCATCTTTCTGTTTCCAACATACGAAATATGATAACAACATGCAATGTGAAACATGCTTTCTGCAGAACATGAAGTATATTGCATTTATAGTTCGTTTACAGGAACACTCTAAAGAATTACATTATATTATGTCGCCAGTGCGTTGTATTTTAATGATGTTACTCTATTATAAACACAATGAAACAGAAATGATTTTCTGATGCGCGCTACAAGATGCTACTGTAGACTATGACGTGCATAACAGTTTTTGGTCATTTACAGGGACAATTTACATGATTTCGGTAGTTCTAAACTTTCGTTTTAGAGTTTGCTGCATATATACAGTCACATAAAACATATTAAAAATTTGACTCATATGGATGGTTACAATTTAGAAAAAAATACATTGTTTTTAAACTCCGTCAAATTTATACATTTTAAATGCCTAAAGCGTGAGCTTTGAAAAATATCAAGGTCTGAAAAATCCATTTTAAGTTGTGCAATAATATTCAAGAATAAATGTTTATACAGAGTGCTTCATAAATGCATTTAAAATCCAATATTGTTTTGTTTCATATAGATTTTAATAATTACATAATCTGTATTATATCTCGAGGTTTCTTAAACCAAAAACCATCAGAATGTAAAGTGATGAATAAATGTCGACTAACATGACTCAAAATTCTGTCATGTCTGGAACTTACAGGGTTTATAACATATTCCACAATGTTTAACATATTTTTTTTTTTTGTATATAAGTTTGAGAGATGAGATGAAAACAATCTTCAATACATATATATATGTATAACAGAAAAACACGTAATGAATATAATATACCTATACAAATATAGTATAAAAATAATAACTTAAGCAAATCGCTTTTAAACTCATGTCCAATGAAGGAAGTTATATAATTCGTTTATATACCGGGTGAGCCAAAATTTCGTTAAAATTTTAAAAACTCATAAAAAAGGAAGAAATTATGATAAAGTAGTGCGGTTTGCAAGAAAGGGCTCACAAGGTAGTCGGATGTTTTTTAGAAGCGAAAATAATTTAGTTAAAAATCACCTGTAGAGGGCGCTGACGATCCGAAACACAATAAACAAGATAACAAATGTGTCGTAGAATGTTCTGGAGGTCATTTTGAACATTTGTTATTGGAAGAACAAATGAATGGAGCGTATTGTTGTCCTGTTCATTGTGTCTCGCATCGTCAGCGCCCTCTACATGTGATTGTTTTATTTTTAATTTTATTTATTTATTTATTTTGCTACTAAAAAAAATCCGTCTACCTTGTGAGCCATTTCTTGCCAACCACACTCCTTTATCATAATTTCTTCTTTTTTATGAGTTTTTAAAGTTTTAGCGAACTTTTGGCTCACCCGGTATACACATATATGTATATGTATGTATGTATTAGCGTGTTTTTAATTTTTCAAGTAGAATATATTTTATGCAATCCTATCAGTTTGTTACTTTGTATAAATAAAGAATCTCTGTAAAATGTTATACTATTAATCGATAAATATTAATCCGTGCCGCATGTGGTTCTAAAATATCAAAAGACGGTTACAAAGAAGATGCGTCGAATCAGGTTCAATTCGTGCTTCATGTAGCTCCAAAATAATAAATAAATAAGTTAACATATGGTCTGCCGTGATTGAATCTTACCACAAGTTCCATATTTTAATTAGAGTTCTGCGTATTGGTAAAATAATTTCGGAAGAATTTTTTCTTTAATATTTAGACAACCAGAAATTAAAATCCATAGTTTCTAGGTTATAATTTTAATGACACGCTTTGTGTAATTATACAAAGTATTTTTGTAAATGCAATAATTATGTAGGAATAATTAAGAAACATAAAATTAAATGCAAGCTGTACAATTTTAGTACTATTACCCATTTAACTCCTCTCCCAAATAATAAAAAAAAGATTGAACATTAACTTCTAGTACTGAAAGGTTTAATCAAAAAGTCTTTTTTTTTTTAATTCTATTGATTCAGAAGTTTTAAGAAATGAAACTAAATTGTATTCAGAAAATTTTCTTACAAAAACAGACGAAAAAAAAAAAAAAAACACGAAAAATCTAGAAAAAAAAGGTAGTGACTGCTTGCTAAACAGCTGCGCTAGGAAAATTTGATTGACGACACAGATGCCTTCTTCTTTTAACAACTTGCGTAAAAGAAGTAAATTTTTAATGTAATTGGCTTTATAAAAAAATCCTTTATAAACCCTTAAGGGTTCGGTGGACTTTAATAATTATTATTCGTGTATTTTATTCAAGAAAAATTCTGTAACCCTTTATTTCCCGACGGTACTTTAAAGTACCACAGTTTTCTATCCCAATTAAAACACACTCATTGAACACATTCGCAATGATACTTTTAGGAAACAATAGTAAATACTTCCTTTGACCATCACTAGAACTGCAGTTCTAGTACGTTGAAAAATGTTCACGAAGCTTTATTGGCGCTTCTGGGTGTCAATTGTACTTCCATTTTCTTGTCTGACATGGTAGACCTAACATGTGCTTGAAAAGATCTTACATTTTAAAGTTAACACTATCATATTTATTTCTTGCTTTAAATAGATCACTTGGCAATATATTATGCTAAAAAAAGTTAATTTTTAGTTCATTTACTTTACGAAGCACTTATCAAAGCTGTTCTTTTAGTACCGTTGAGACTAAGTTGTACAGGATTTTTATCGTTTGAATACATATGTTGCATAAAAAACTATATATTTACTAGAGATGCGTGGGTGCTGGCAGGTGGATTTTGATACAATGTAGGACAGATATTGCATGATTTATGTATGACATTGATTAATAATAATGCAAAAAATATGTAAATTTTTCTTTAACAAAAATATTGTATTTTTATAAAACAAAATGAAAAAAAAGTACAAATTAGGAAAAAAATCTAAAAATATGTTTTAGCATTTCTATGAATCCTTTAGAGTTTTCTACAACTAAAAGTTTAGAATTTTTTTCAAATATCCTTTCCATCGGATGATAATGTTACATCTGTAGAATATTCTTCGGATGGAGAAATACTCACTGACGATGCACCAACAGCATCATCATCTAGTCATATATACATCGTAGAGATATATAACACTAGATAAATGCATAATAAGTCACAATAAAATAATATGAAAAATTGGATATAGTTTTTCCCAAAGTCTCGATATTTGTCCAAGCCTTACGACCCAACGGTACTGTGAAGTACCACATCAAGTAATTAACCGTAATTACCCAAAGAAAATTAATTCTTTCATTTTAGTGCATGTATGTTTATTGTATCATAGTAATGCATGGAAAAAAGTTTCGAGAAGATTTCGAGGAGTTTTTCAAAATTCAGAATTTAGGTTTTAAAGGATTAAAGAAGTATTTCCTCCTATAAATCCAATATATATTTATAAAATAAATAAACTTACTGAAAATATCATTTTTAAAAATCGATTAATGCTTTTAAAGATGTTCCAATTTTCAAAATGTTCATTTTTTCTCTACTACTAATTAAAATGTTTTTATTAAAAAAAAAATGCACATGCATTTTTTGATCCGATAAACAGCTATTAGAATAATATGTAAAAAACTAGCATGAAACATAATTTTCATTAAATTCACATGTTAATAGACTTTATTATCCAGTTGATATCCTTAATAAACCGACACTCTAAAATGTATGTACAGATTTGTTGCAGTGTTTAGAATGATTGCTACATATATACATTGAGAATTTTGAGCAAGAATTAAAACAATTAATTTTCAAAGTGTAAAACTTAAAAAAAATTCTTTAGGGGAAAATGAATCTGTAAAAGAAATTGAAATGATATTTTGATCACTTTCGTTAAAGGATTATGTAACCGCATTTTTGCCAAATATTTGGTAATATAGTTTTATCTCAGATAGCGTGAACATTAGTAGCAAGTTTGATTTTTTCTGACATTATCTTGAGGTGACAAATTTGAATTGAGAAATTGCACACCATCCCCTGCTTGCATGAGTAGTTTGTTGTGAAACTGATGGCAAGACTGTCTTTAACACGTTGAGTGCCACGGTGACCAACACTGAAGCTGAAAAAATTTAGAATGTTTTAAGTAATTTTTAAGAAAGTATAATCCTGTAATAAATAAAAAGTAAGTAAATTTTAAGAAAATTTCAGTAATTACTTAAAACAATACATATATACAGTAAAACCTCCATAACGGACACTCCCGAATAGCGGACACCTCTATTTAACGGACAGTTTTTCAATCCTCACTCCCAAAACCTAAATTTTTGAATGTGTAACCTCTGAATAACGGACACTCCGAATAGCGGACAGTAATTTTGGCGATAAATGATGAAAAATTATTTTTTAACGAGAAAAAAAGGGGAAAAAAAGTAAAAAAGTCTCTAAATTTATCAAGGCAATGTGTCGCAAATTTTGAGATTCACCTTCCCCTATCCAGTGTTGAATTCAGGGGTGACCCGGGAGGTACATTTCCCCCGGAGCGTTGACATGCCCCCCACCCGGATGGTTTGCGATTTTATGTTTTAATGGTTAAAGAGTCCAATTTCCCCTCCCCCCCTCGAACTCTATAATGTCCCCCCCCGGAGCGAAAAAATCCCTCACGGAGAAAAACTTTTGAATTCAACACTACGCGTTCGAGAAAGAAAACGCACAATTATGCACAATGTGCATGTGCAAGGTATACAAAATTTTATATCAGTTTTATTGCTTAAAAAATAATTTTAATTTCTCATTAATCATATAAATAATATAGGTTTAAGGACATGTAACTCAATTAATGAAACATTACGCATTTCTTAGCAGGTTTTGAATCTCTGATGTTTTCCCAATAGCGGACACTTCCGAATAGCGGACAGTTTCCGCGCTCCCAAGGTGTCCGTTATTTAGAGGTTTTACTGTATTTGTTTTATATCATATTTTAGACCGTGAGTCATCGGTGAATGACTCGTTTTAAACGGAAAGTTCATTGTCGGTCACCGGTGACTGGCCTGGAGCTTAACGTGTTAATTCGCGAAAGTGACGAAAGCAAAAAATTCCTCTGTTGAGAGAATAGACAATCAGCAAATACGCAGAAATTGCAGAAATTTTATTCGGTTGGTACCGCTTTTTTTAAACGCTATACTTATCAAATGCCAAAAAAAGTCTAGTATTGAAAAGTAAAAATATTACCTAAACTTGTTTATGGTGATGAAAACGATGCATGCACCTTCTTACGGCGTTTTCTCTTCAGGTCCATGGACCCCTCCGAAGGGGTTTAAACTTACAGTGTGACACTTTTAAACAGATAGTGGGGCGTGGAAAGATTACTACTTTGCAGTATTTTTTATTACTTTTTTGCCGTTAATTTGCAATAAATTTGATACATTATGAATTTAACTTGCACGACAAGTTAGCTGCAAGTGCAAAGTGTGGTGACTTACGATATCTTGGTGCAGTCTTGTTATGACCTTTCAGTCTTGTCATGCTGATATTGCCGCAACTTTGCAGGTTTTCAAAGCAAGATTGCTGCAAATTTTCTGCAAATTTCTGCAAATGCTATCTGGGATTATTTTTATTTTAACAAGTTAATTACACAAATCATATTTTCAGTCTATTTTTATTCATTTCACAGTTCATCCATGGTCTGAATACCGGCTCAGTAAAATTACACCAGTATTTTTATAAAGTAAATTTTATTTTATTTAATAAAAGAGTTCTACAAAGAAACAAGGAGAAAATTACTTTTCGAAAAAAGTGGTGGAAGCTTGCCTAGATGGTAAAATTTTTCTTCCATTGTTCCCTGAAGTGAGCTCAGGGAAAATTCAGTGAAAAAATTCATAAAAGTTTAGCAATTTTAATATAAACTTAAACTTTGTAAATATTGACTGAGATACAAAGTTTCTCCTCCAAATTACTTTCAGTTAGAATTCTGATAGGTTCCTGGATGGGGGGGGGGGGGGGGGGCAATAGCTAAAGATCCGAATGTTGGAATTTCCTAATTCCTTTCAGAAACTCAAATTGAAATTACTTAAGCTGTATTTTATATGTCAGATGATCTGTTGTTACTGAATGCTATTTAAGCTTTTGTGTTTGATCAACTCACAAACTGAATGATTGTTTGAATGGTGTAGGGGAGAGTAGCCATATTTGGACCGCCACTTTAAATGGACCGCTGAAAATTCTACCGTTATTTACGGAAACAGACGCCATCTACCGCTGAAATCCATCTCATCAGAATGACGTCATTTATAATTAAAAGAAGCACCCGTAATCCACGTGCAGTGTTCAAACAATTTAAAATACCTAAAATTAGCTGTTTTGATCTAATTTTTTCGTACGAAACCTAAGAGAATATTTTGAGACTAAGATAAGTTGTTATGTTTTCATATACATATATAAATTCATGTGTTGATTAAGTACATTTTTCACACTGATTTGTTTGCTTTCGCTTTTGTTCTTAGTCTTGCGATTATCTGTTTTAAAAAATGGCTCAGTGATCATAAATTTGAAAAGTAAGTAATGAATTTCGAGGGCTGTACACTTTGAACACTATTTTTTTTTTATTTTTTGATATTTTATAATGGATTATTTTCTCCATGTAAGTTTTTGAATAATTTAATTCATTAATTTATTTTTAATATCTGGATCAATTTCTTTATATAGTTTAGGCCTATATAAACATAAAAAATATCTTTTACATGTTTATGCAATAAACTTTGTTTCCAATTACATTTACTTTGTACGTATTTGTATATATTTTCTTTGAGGTCAAATATTTTTATAGAAATTATATAGACATTTCTATTATAGACACTTCTACAGATATTTCTATAGCTTTTGGTGAGACTAGCTCATAGAAAAACGGGCCATAATTCTATAATATTCTATAATACTTTTTTAAATAAGTTTTTAGGGTTTCGTACTTAAAAAGTAAAAACGGAACCATTGTAAGATCACTCCTGTGTCTGTCTGTCCGTCAGTCGCAGCCATTTTACTCATAAACTATGAAATGTGGACAGTTCAAATTGGGGAGCGCAATAAAGACTATTGACCCACATATTTACAGATTAGCAAACATTTACAAATATTTTTAGGAAAAATATTCAGGGGATAGTTAAATTACTTGAAGAAAAAAATCTTTACTTTGAATATCGAGTGAAAGCTACTATTTTGTATAGCGAGGGTATCGAGTGAAAGCTTTCGTAACGCTGAACTCAAAAATACATTTAATTTAATTTTAGGCATTATATTTTCAGAGATATCGTCAAAAATGTAGTGCAAAAATATGCCCCCCCCCCCATTTATTTCCGAATCTACTTAAACTAAAATTATGAAAATATTAGAGGTAGTAGAGGTTAATTTAAAACTTGCAGGAAAATTATAGCGATTACCCTAGGTTGTAAAGTTTTTGAGAAAATCACATTTTCCCGTTATAGACAAATTTGAATTTACGGGTATTCAGCAAAAGTGTTGAGCAGCGCTGAAGGTACCTACCGTAGCAGACGTAAAAAGGCATTGTCGCTAAAAAATCGTCGCTAATTAGCCGATATATTAACCCTTAAAGATACGGACGGTTTGGACATACATTATGACTGGAGTGGTGTACTTTATGTACCATTGGCTTTTAAGGTCCAGATAACAATTTTTAATGAAATATTTGTGCAATCCAATGCCCAGTATCAGTATAGGAGCAATAAATGTCAAATTGTTAAAAACAGACTAATCTAATTAGACTTAATCACATAAATACGAATTTGCGACAAAAAATCGAAAATTTTCGAAATATTTGCGACTAGTTTCGATTTAATGGATCTCTCAAAACATCCCCCGTGTCTTTAAATGTTAATTAAAAACCCATCTGGATAAACACTGCACGGACCAAGGCGGCGTTGCAATTTTGGGAGCTCCTTTCGAAGCGCGCTTAGCACGATGCCAAGTTTAAATTTTGAACAAGGGTTTTGTTTTAGCTACACTGTAAAAAGAACAGTCTATTACTATACTGAATTTAGTTTTATGAAATACCAAATGAACTTTAAATATGCACTCCTTTTATTGTCTGTACCGAATTAATTTCATCATAAACAAATTAGGATAACATTAAAAAAGTGTTAAACAGAATAGCAATATTTCATATTATTTAGGCTTCATATCGCTTTGAACTTTTATGGTATAACCATTTATACGATCTATGAGACCAACGCCTTTAACCGCTCGACAAGTGTTTTGACAGCTAACTTTCCCCAAAAGTGAAACATGCGCAGTAATAAATTAGTGACTTGTCGCGCATTTGCGGTAATATCTCATAGAAAGGCGAAAAAATTTAGTCCCATTTTTCATGCGGATTATATAACAAACAAGTGTTTTCCTCGAAATAAGTGATATCTTATTAGCTTCATGTAAAACAGATTCATATTATATATTAATTTTAATAAAATTGCGGTGGTAATTTTTGAGAAAGAAAATGCGGATTATATAATAAACAAGAGTTTTACTTGAAACAAGTGATATCTTATTCGCTTCATTTAAAACAGATTCATATTATATATCAATTAAAAAAAATCGCCCAGGCCGTTTTCGAGAAAAAAAAAATTAGGAACATGCGACATCGGATTTACTTTAAAAATGGGTATCGAGATCTCAAAATATATTGCACGTAGAAATGTAAAATTTTCAGAATAGGTTTAGACTGCACATATCAGACTGTTTTTAAAAAATCAGAACAATATTAGCACTATTGGCCGAGTGGCGGCTTTTCGGGTTTCCTTTGATCTCGAGTCTTTATATGAATTCCGCCATTCTTACGATTTTTTGGCTTAAGGCTGCGTCACTCTGGAATACTATCATCTTCCATGATTGAGAAATATTATAGGTCAATTTCAGAGATATGAAACATTTTAATTTCGCATTTGTTAAAACAATTTCCAATGCATTTCTTTTTTCTCTGTCTTTTATTAAATCTTTGTCTAGCTATAGCAACTGTATTTCAAAGCATCAAAAAAGAAAATTCCAGAAATTTCATTATTTTTGACGCAGCAATTTATTAAAAAAATAGATGACATCCGGGGTATTTTAATTTCAATATACTTTTAGGTAGATTTCGTATGAAATACTACCTATTGCGATCTCAGCTGTATTGGAATTTTGGAAAAAATTTTTGCAGATCTACCACGATCATAACCCCTAGAACCCAAAACAACCCCCAGTAAAAACTTTATCTATCTATCACTCTCTCTATTATATATATCACTTTTTTATGCACCCGATAACTTCGATAATTCCGCACAAGTCTTTTACAAACTGGGACATAAAATCAAGGGGCATAAAATCTCGGTCAAGTTCGTTAATGGCCAAAATTGGAGTTATTAATTCTAAAAAATGGGCCAAAAATTTATGTATGACAAATTTTTGATAAAACTAAAAATGGGCTCAAGGTGTGAAAAAATAGGGTTTGGGGAAGAAAAAAATTCATAATTTCGTCAATTCTCAAGATATCAAATCCAATTAAATTTATTAAAAATTGTCTTAATATTATCTACAACTTTTATTTTGACAAGTTTTTGATAGGACGAATTCTTATCGCAAAAACAATTTAAAAACTAAAACAAAAAGGGGGTGGGGGCGGGTTGAAGAAGAAAAAAATCCATAACTTCAATCAATTCACAAGATATTAAATCCGCATGAATTTATTATACATCTTCTTAATATTATCTACAAATTTTGACAAGTTCATTGATTGTTTTTGACAAGTTTATCGATATTAATGTTGACAAGCGTTTGACAGGACCAATTCTGACAGCAAAAACAAATTAAAAATACATAGAGATTGAAAAAAAATATATCGTATTAAGGATGTACTCAAAGCCAAACTGCTTATTTTCTGTCTCATTTTTAAATTCATTTTTGCTTTCAAATGCATCCAATTGGTAGGTTCGCTTATTCAGAATATATATAATGTGCCTTGGTCAATTTTTTGACAGAGGCAGATATATTTTTAAAGATGATGTCAAAGTGGGCATTTTGAACGGAATTTCTCGAAGCGATTGTGTTGGAAACGAAACATATGATCCTACTGAGAAAATGATTGTTTATAAATCAAGTTCTAGTTAATTGAACGAAAAATAAAAACATAGCTCGCTTAAAAATCTCTTAAAAAATCACATCATCAAGTTTCATATTTTTCCTTTTAAAAATGGATCTGAAAATGTGTCAGAAAATTTCGAGTTGTTGAGCATGGAAAAATATTTTTTGAATACTGCCTTAACATGATTCTGATAAAACCAGCTCTTATATAAAAATGAAATTAAGAACTCATCAAAAGCGACCAGATATAATTGTTAAATTGGGTTTATCTTTAATCATGATTTAGTTTTTGTTGGTGAAATTAGTAATTAACTTCGAAATCTACCTGCGCCAGTAGCCCGAGCCGGTAGGTATTTTTTCTATTGAAATAGATGAGGCTCTATTTTACCTAAGGCAGATGACCAAATAGGTTTTCCAAACTAAAATAATAAAAACTTTCGATGTGTAAATAGAGTAATAGTGTCATAAGAAGAATCTATATTTGTATATTTATTACATGGGATTTTATTCCATGTAAGCAACATATGATGATGTTTCCTGGTTGAAAAAAAGTACTCTTATAAGATGAAGATAAAATCTCATGTACACGGAGACTTGTTAATCTAATGAAATTACAATAGTAAATAGGTTTAGACATACACATGACTAATGAAAAAGTACAATTACTGGAAATTGAGAATACTTTATTCTTATTCTAAAAAAAAAAAAAAAAAAAAAAAATAAGTGTAGTTTATCATACTATTGCATAATATCTAGCTTAATGTGATACTTCTAAAATTTCCAGAAGCTTCCAAAAATCTTACACGCTTATAAATGTTCATATAACTTAAAAAAATCGGATTGTAGAATATTAAGTATTATGCAGATTATATTAAATATTAGTTAGATTTATAAATAACGACTTGAAGAGATAACGGTGAGGCCTCTGATCTGTAGATTTTCCAGTCATATAATGTACATTTTTGTCGAAACGTCAAATGAAGACTTACTCTCGAGACGAAAAGTTTTTTGTGTCTGTAGGTTTGTGTGTATATCTCAGGATAACTGACGTGAAAAGTATCCGATTAGTTTGTAATTAGGTAGGTAAGTTAGTATGGTAATCCGAATTCAATGAATAGTACATGTTACAATTGGTTCATTCGCTCGAAAAAATAACAACATTTTCTTTCAAATTTTAACATTCTTTGAAATGAAATTCGGCGAATTGGAATAATTGATTTAAACGTTAAATTATGGACGTTAAAATTTTCCAACTATGGTTTTAAATTCTCGCGATTAGTTTGACATTTTCTAAAAACTTGTGTCAGAAATTCTAAATTATCGCTATAATATTTAATGAAATGTTGTACTTCTGTTCCAAAATATAAAGCGATTTAATTTTTTTTTCAATTTTTTGATTTTTTCAATTAATTTAATTCGCTTTTTCTCGGTTTCTTCAAGTGTTACATAGCAACAGTATTTAAAGAAAGAAAGAAAAGAATGAAAGAGGGAAAATTTATTTAAAAAATTCATTCCAGATAATGAAAGATTGTGCAAAAAAGTTTAGATAAATGAAAACAGCTTAACTAATTTTTTGCGATCGCATCTTCGATCAAGTTATCATCAAGCATAGAAGCTGCAGAATCAATATGGTTCAAAGTTAGTGTACGTACTGTTAAAGTACTCTCACAAAAGCTACTACTGCGCCAAATCATTCTTGCTAAAATACGTCAACTAGTAGTGGAACGCGATTACGGATGATTTCGCAATAATTTTAAGCGTCTTTACGCAAGTGAACACGTTCAATGCAAGTAGACATTTTGGTGCATCACTGCCGAAGTGAATGCGTTAAGAAGTTTTTGTCTCCTTTTATCCTCTTTACTGGAAAGCTGAAGTACATATGAACAAAGAATATACGAATTGCTTCTATGATGGAAAATATTCATGCCATCTTATTGGCTTTTCCTCATTCAGTGGAGAGCAAAGTAATTAAATTTAATTGAGAAAGTGCAGTTTTACAATGCATAGTGTATATTAAACAGTCATCAAACTGATCACAGCCGGATTGATCACAGCATATTTAACCCAAAATTTTAACATTTTATTTAAAAAAATGCATTTTTGCGTTCATTTTCTCATTGAAAGACATTTGGATTTTATTTGATAACATATTTTTTTTTTTATAATAATCTCCAAATCTGTTTTTTTTTTTTTTTTTTTTTTTTTTTTTTTCGAACAAATATTCTAAACACGTTCATTTAAAGTTTTCACATAAATCTCGTTCGGAGCTTTATTTTTGCATAAGTATTTTATGACATTATATTTTATCCAACTTCTTCAAAAATACCGATGCTTTCTAGTTGACAGGTATGTCGGTATTTTATTACTATAGGATAAAATCTCGTGTACAACAATCTCGCTCACTGTAGTAATATATTTAAAATATATTTATTGCACTTGCATACGATATAATAGAATCTTAAAATAGCGCAATTATTGGCAAATGAGACATAAATTCAATCCGACCACCGGTGTTTCAGAGAACAGAACCCTCCAGAATGAATGTTTTTTTTTTTTTTTTTTTTTTTTTTTTTTTTTTTTTTTTTTTTTTTTAATTACAAAATTGAAAAAATTAAATAGAATAATTGCATGGAATCGTGTTTAAAATAACAGTTCTTTAAAGTTAGATTTTCTGAATATTTGGGAAAATATATATTGGGAAAATATATCTTATATTGCTTAAAAATAAACATATAATCTTACATTATTATGTTGCGGATTGGAAGGTGTTAAATATTGCGTAAATCAAGATGAAAATTGAAAAGTTTTTCAAAATTGACGATGAGGACCTGATCGGAAGATTTTCTAGTAATAGTGTTGTATTCTAAAATGTTTACCCCCAACTAAGTTCGTTCCGTAAAATTCTACTCTGTGTTTAAATCTCTTGTCATGATCTTACGATTGTCGTACTGATGTTATTATTCGGCAGAAGCTATGATATATATAAGAAATGATGATATCATTTGCATACGGTTGATAGAATAATTAGAAGTTTTGTTTAATATTTAACTTTTTTTGCAAAATTATAGGTAAAGCAGAATGCTATAAATTAAAAAAGCAAAACACTTTAAACACAAACATGTCTTTACCCTTCTAGCATTGTAATACTATAATTTTGACATTGCATTGCCAGAATTACGTCCAAAGTGACATTGCGGGTTTATTATATAGTTATCTTTTTCTGATTTTTTAAATTCACATTTTGTTCAATATTTGGCTTCCCAAAAGGGTACTTTTTGGTCACACATGTGACGTGACGCCCGTGTCCATCGCCCCCTGAATCAAAACCTAAGCATTGACACAAAAATGGCGCCTGTCGAGGCAGATTTTTGGTCCCTAAATTTATACACCAGTATTTTCTAAAAGTTTGGCGCTATTTTTGTGTCAGCGCGTAGGTCTAGTATTCACAGGGCGGTGATGTGATTTGTATTTGTAGTGACGTCATAATGACGTTGCAAATAGTAAAGAATTTGCTAATAACTATTTCTACAATGAATAATATATAGGGGAGACTAGGGAAGGTTGACCCACTTTTTACAAAATGATTTTTTATTTTTTAAATATTGAACGCATAATAAAGTTTTATATAACATTTTATTTGTATGCAATCAGTTATCAAAATAAAATTCCTACATAAGTGTATTATATAAGAAATTTGAAGAATGATTGATTTTAATCATGAGAAAATAATGGGTCAAGGCCCCCTGCATATGGGAGGCTTGACCCCCCCATATGGGAGGCATGACCCACTTTGTTTTATATTGAAATATTTGTGAAGAGAAATAAAATCTGTTTAAAAAAAGCAAAATAACTTTATGCTACATGATTTAATATTATAAAAAACATTTTTGAAAATATGATGCTTCAACAAACATGTTTAGTCGCAATCGCATGTCAGAGGAGATTTTTTTTTTTAAACAGGATTTTGTCTGAGAAGGTGTAATTTTACAACAAAGAAAATGAAATTTTAGCATTTAAGACAGTATTCCGTTAGAAACAGGTTCCGTATTCATAGGTTTTCATATATTATTATGTCCGGATATTGGAGCCGCTGTCCCGCTTTTTATTTGTCTCCTTTTCCTACATTTTGTGAAATTTGACATGACAACTCTAGTTGTCACATAGTTTGGCTTCATCTCACTCTATTCATTATGTTGAAATTTGTCTACATACCTTCCATGCTATGTTCTTTTGCAGCCGCATGAGCACTTAACTTATCATTAACATCCTTTAACCCTTTCAGAGGCAAAATACTTTCAGTACTAAAATGTTAAAATAAGTGACTGTCACCGGAATATACTTACAAATTTATTTCGAAATATGGAAAAGACTATATTTCACACACATATTAAATGCAAAAGATTTTAGCAAAATTCTAGTGCCATTGTGGAGTTTGGGAATTAAAAAAAAAAGTGTTTCATAAACATATCAATGTACCTGACACGGTTAAGAATGCTGCTTTCGTACTTTCTAGTATTTTCCACTGTTTCTATTTAACTATCGTAAGTAATATTTAAATGGAAAAAAAATCCTATCAACTTTTCCCTTTATATGTCAATAATTTTTTTCGTGCAGTGTAAATAGCAATTTTTTGCACCTTTCTTTAATCAGTTTTGAACGTTTTCTTTTCCATCACCCCATTTTACTGTAGCTTTACAGAATAAATTTACATTCTTTTATATATGTAACCATTAACCTTTCATTATGCGCAGTGTATAATAAAAAGATTTCCGAAACCCTTTGATTAACAAATAGTCGACGGGCAATTTTTACCAAATCTGAATTTTAAAAAAGTCCTTCCGGCCAGTGCCGGGAAGAAGAGGTAGCTTTCATATTCCTTATTTTAAAAAAGCCAACTTATATTATTCAAACACGCAAAGCTTAATTTAGTGGAAACCGAATATAGGGGATTCAATACTAATTTTCATCAATACTAAATCATTATGAATCAGAATTTCGCGAAATTAGTCAGCTTTATCCAAGTTGCTTTTATTTAAAGTAACATATATTTGGCTGCCAAATTCGGCGATTTCTTAAAATGCCTACCATTTTAAGACAACATGGTGAACTTGGTCGAGACCTTAGCAATTGCTGTGCACGAGCTCACTCACATCGGAATAAATTGATATATACGAGTGCTTTCGCAGGCAAAAAGTCAGATTTTTCAAAACGTCACCCACATTAGATATTTAAATTGCTATATCTGAGCAATTTTTTAAGATAAAGACAAACAAAACATGCTCCTGAATCCTTATATCAAGGTCAAATACTTAAGAAAGAAACCTTTTTCAATTTCTAATTTTTCTGCACCTCACTTTAAATATATATTTTTTAATTTAATGGCCGCCATTTTGAAACAAGATGGCTGAGGAAGCTGGCCAGCGAACATGGTCGAGATATTGATGTATACTATTCACATGCCTTCTTACATCGAAATAGGCGAATACGTGTGTTATCGCGTGACAAATACAAGATCGTTTCAAAATGTTAACCATGCTAGAAATTCAAAGTGCTATAATTCAACCATTTTTTACGATATAAACAAAAGAACAAATTTTCAGATACAAAAACTGCTCCGGAATCTTTGTATCAAGGCCAAATACATAAAAAAAACTTTTTCATTTTCCAATTTTTTAATACCTCATTTTAAATTTTAAATTTAATTTTTTTAATGGCAACCCTTTTGAAACAAGATGGCGATTGAAGTAGGCCAACGAACTCGGTCGAGACATTGGTATGTACTATGTACAGACCAAGTTACATCCAAATCGGTTCATAAATACGCCTGATATCGCGTGACAAAAAGCAGGTCGTTTTAAAATGTCAGCCACAATAGAACATCAAAATGCTATAATCTCAGCCATTTTTTTAGATATAGACGAAACAAAAACTGTTCCGGAATCTTTGTATTAAGGTCAAACACATACGAAAAAAATCTTTTTCATTTTCCAATTTTTTGGTATCTCATTTTAAATTAAATTTTGAAACAAGATGGCGAATGAAGCTGGACAACGAACTCGGTCGAGATATTTGTATATACTATGTATACACCAAGGTACATCCAAATTGGTTCATACATACGCCCGTTATCACGTGACAAAAATCAGGACGTTTCAAAATATCAGCCACGCTAGAATTCAAAATGCTATAACTCAGCCATTTTTTAAGATATAGACGAAACAAAAACTGCTCCCGAATCTTTTTATTAAGGTCAAACACATAAGAAAAAAATATTTTTTCTGGTACCACATTTCAAATTTAAATTTTTAAACAAGATGGTGGATGAAGCTGGCCAACGAACTCGGTCGAGACATTGGTATGTACTATGTATATACGAAGTTGCATCCGAATTGGTTCATAAATACGCCTCTTATCGCGTGACAAAATTCAGGACGTTTCAAAATGTTAGCCACGCTAGAAATTCAAAATGCTATAACTCAGCCATTTTTTAAGATACAGACGAAACAAAAACTGCTCCGGAATCTTTGTATCAAAGTCAAACACATAAAAAAATATTTTTCAATTTTCAATTTTTTGGTACCACATTTCAAATTTTAATTAAAAAAAAATGTTTAAATGGCCGCCATTTTGAAACAAAATGGTGGATGAAGCTGGCCAACGAACTCGGTCGAGAGATTGGTATGTACTATGTACACACCGAATTACATCCAAATCGGTTCATAAATACGAGAGTTACAGTGTGACAAAGGTCAGATATATATATATATATGTCAATTTTGAACGGAGGGTGGTTTCGGGGTCTGGGGGTCATGATCGATGGAAATATACCAAAATTTTTTGAAATCGCTTCCCTCTGAACGGCTGCAATAGGTAGCTTTTTGTAATGAAAGCTACCTAACAGTAGAAACTCTTCACTGTTCTGAAAGTCTTACGTAAATTAGTATTATAGATAGGTGTCCTAAGTTTATGCATCGGTAAATATCTTTCAATGAAGGAATTTAATATGAAACAACACAATGTCTTACAATCTAAATAAATATGGAAAACATGATATAAATGCATTTTCTGCAATGTAGAAGCCACGCCCTTATTCAATGAAGATTTTTGAATGAAAACGAGAATTCTCGTTTCCCGTCGTGAATGTGTTAACCCGTTGGGGACGAGCGACCGGTATACGTGCCGGCGTTGTTGGCACTTACATCCCGCGTGACCGGTATTCGTGCCGGCGCTGTTGGCATTTACATCCCGAGCGACTGGTATTCGTGCCGTGAGTTTGGAACGTTTTTCGTTACTCGTATTGCAAAAAGTATAATGCACAAAAATTTTTTGTTGATCATATTTGAATCTATGTTAGTGAAGAACACATTTCCTTTTAACTAGGAAAGCAAATGGGATGCCATTAATATTTTTTTATCCATGTGAATTTAGTTTTTCAAAAAAATGCTTCAATGAAAAAAAAAAATGTGTTTATTTCATCATCAATTTATGTTTGACTGATGTTTCTGAAATATGATCTCTTTTCGATCGTAAATCTTTTACGTGTCTAATAAAGCTTTATTTTTTATTTATCGCAAAGATTTTTCTGCAGCACTTGGAAGGGAGAATGTGTGGGTCAGCTGATAAACTGAAAACATATGACGTATGAGTATGCTTGATTTGCGCGTCTGACTAAGAGTCGCAATTAATGCATGTTTTCTATTACTCTTTTTTTTTCTGTACTTTTATCTGGATTAGAAATGGCTTATTTGTAGATCTACGGGTGCGCATTTTCTATTAGCTTTTTTTTTTCTTTTATCTCGATTGGAAATTGCTTATTTGTCTATTGTTGTGATTACTGAGCTCTGGGATTTGTTCCTTGAGAATAAAAGGGTGACACCACTTTATACTTTTTCTTGTTGCGGCAAATTCAGTTGAGCAGTAAAAAAAAAAAAAAAAAAAAAAAAAAGAGAGAGAAAGCGAGAAAGAAAGAAAAAGTTACTGATTGTGGGTTACTTTTGTTAATTTTTTTAATCTTACCTTCAATAATTTTATATATCGCTTCAAATTAATTCATTTTAAATTAAATTAACTATATTTAAATATCGTGTTTCCCAAACTCATTAAAGTGTCAAAAAACGCAGTCTTCGGAAAGTAAAATTTCTGAGAGTTAGGGATTCTAACATAGTTGTTGAAGTCTGACTATTTTGATAAATAAGCGCATACATTACCGTGCATATTTCGAATAAATGGTCAGTTTTACCCATTATAATTTAATACATGTATTCGATATATTCAATTATATATATATATATAGGGGCTATGGGGGGGGGGAGATGTAAACATAAATTCTTATTAACAAAACAGGTGGACAACATTATTTCTTTTTCATTTATTAGCAAACAGAAGTATCATTTCAAACATATTTCGCATATGTTATATCGAACAGCGGATTATATATGCATACACATATGACAGAAGAATAGGAATGCCAAACGTTGGATTTTTCCATATTTTGGAATTAAATAATTTTATAATAATTTAAAGATTTTAATAATAACTTTCTATTCTCATAAAAATAGATAACAGACCAAAAAAAGATAAGATACTATTTTGATGTAAAGACCAAGTTACAAAAAAAAAAAGAAAAGTTCGGTTTGTTAAAACATGATAACGATATCAAAAGACAAATCCCCCTCCCCCCTAAAATGATAACGTTATATATGCACAGCCACATATATATATGTATATATCCACTTTTAAAAATACTTATGACATTAATGTTAATGACATTAACATTAATGACATTTTTGATAAGTATATTTTAAATTATTACTCAGTTCCATTTATTATTTTTAATTATTATTCAATACTTTTAATTTCATAAATTTATTTATATTTTTAAATAATTCTAATACAGAAGATATAAATAAATATATTTTAACAACAACTAATTGTTTGATGAATGTATTTTATCATTCAAGTTTACTCATTATTATCAAATACTCTTTATTTTATATTTCGTTTTATTATACGTAACTATATATTTTTTCTTTTATTTTTAAAAATATTTTTAACATTTAACAACTGTTTAGAAATGCATATTTTAAAGTGTAGCTCCAGTGTATTTATTATTACTTATTATTATTCAATACTTTTTATTTGATAGATATATAGTGATTGATTATATATTTACATGTAATTTTTTAATTTTCAAAAATATTTTAAATAAAATTAAGCATTTTGAAACTATTTTTATGTATGTCTGTATATTAAGTATTCTATTTCATTTGTGAATAAATCAGCTTTATTAAAACACTTATTTTGCTTAAGGAATGTGTTAGAAATAGAAATAAAACTATTATGTTTTTTAACAAAATTATTTTTTATTTGAGCAAAATGTTTCATATGTTGCTATATGAAAGGCACGTAAGTATTTTGTGACCATATTATATCATTTTTTAACCTAAAAAAGTGCTTAAAATACGCATTATATATACTAAAAAAGTCATTTTTGTACTAAAATAGTTGAGAAAATAGTTCAATTTTTTGCGTGAATATATATAATAACAATTTATTCCATGTATGTGTATCTCAAAAGGTTATATGGAAAAATGAATCTTTTATAATTTTTTAAAGAACACTTTACAAGAGTTAGGCTTAGCTTCGCAAAATCCTTCGGCCCAGAAGAGGAAATCAAATTTTCCCGCTCCGTCCTCAGATGCGCACTTCAAAATGCGCGCGTCGTCGCGAACAGGTTAAGGTAGCCTTGAACATGTGGTCAACCTCCCTCACATTGACTGGGTCAAGCCTCCCCACATAGCCTTTTTCTAAGGTATAGCACATTGTTATGTTAAGCCTAACTTAATGTATAATTTTTATGACTGGAATGAAAGCTCGACATTTCTGCATTACTTAAAATCTACTTTAGGGGTGCACAACCTGTGGCCCACGGGCCACCAATTTTACCAGTATTTTTATCCAGAAAAATTTTCCAATTAACTGACAGAAACTTTGCTATTAAATAATTTGGATGTTACTTTTAAAATTTTTGTGGTGGTAAACAATTTTCTGGAAAAAAGGTAGTGCAGCACTAATCTACTTACTTAAATTTCTGTGATATATGTTATTTGAAAAAGCTTATAAAATATTTCTGAAAAACACAACTTTTAGGTTGAAAACGCCTCACATTTGATTTTTTCCACACCTATTAAATTACCTGTATGAAACAGAGTCTATTTTTTGAGCATTGCGGTAGCTTTGGTTGACACCTACTGATAAAACTCCGAAACTCTTTTAAATATGAAAACTGGTGGGTGGGTTAAGCCTACCATATGGTCAAAAATCTCTAGTCTCTCTTATATAATTTTTTTTTTCAATTTGCCTTTATTTTTTTTTTAATTAATTTACAATTTAGATCCAATGTGACGTCACTGATTGAAATTATTTTTATCTCAGATGCGAAGTGACTGCCATGACTTGCAATGGCGTCTCAATGAAGTCACTGACACCATTCTTGCTGTAAGAGCAATTTCAAGGTGCCCAAATGTCTTCCGTTTACTATAGTTCTTGTGGAAGGAAATTTTACTGGTTTCAAATAACGCTTTTCTAAAGCATTCACCTTTATCAATAATAAAGTTAAAATGTCTAAATTTCATTTTGCGATGTAACATTTAAAGCTAAAATTTTACCCCGGTTAAAATTTTTCTGCCATGTATTTCAGACTTTTAAGATCTTTAATTAAATGCGGAATAGTGAGATACATTATTTATGCATATATGGTTTATGTCACATACAAATTAGATTCATCCTTTAAAATATTTTTTAACTCGAAGATAATGATTAGACTTTTAAGACTGGTATATATTAAAAAAAATATATTGCGAACTTTAAATCATGATCGCTTGTATTACAGAAGTAATTTTCTTATTCCTGTACAATAGTTTAAAAAATTACTACAAAAATGGCATGGTGAAATAGAATTATTCACAAAATTAATTCCTTGTTTAAACGCAAGATTTAAGAATTTAAAGTACCTGTCTGTACAAATTAGAATCGGTATTAAAATTTCATCTTTTATTACTTGTATCAAAAGCAATAATAGAATAAACTTGTATTAAAAGCATTTCAAGAATAACCGCACATAAATATTTAGTCTCATTTAACATTTTTCCTTTATTAAAAACAAGAGAGTAAAATGTATTAAATTCTTATTTTTATAGTATGGTTATTAAAAATATTACAATTAACATTTTTATTACATTAACATACTATTAACATTTAAATTTTTGGATTTCGAAAAGGTGACAATGAGTTCCATAACATTGAGCAGACAGGACTTTTTTTCTATTCCTTTACATTTAATTCTTTAGAAAACAAAAGTAATTATACTCCCCGATAAAGAAGCCTTAAAGTTTATACCAAATAAATGATCTTCTACGACGGCTGCTTTTAATTAGAAATAGTATATTGTACGTCGAAAAATTCTGGCAAGATTCTTCCTACATGAAAAAAAAATAGACGGTTAAGTGCGAGTATTACTCGCGCACAGAGAGTTGCGTAGAATAAATGAATTTGTAATTGTAGTATTAAAAAAAAAGAACGTTGCTAAAAGAATAATAAGACTTTGTAAAAAAACTATACAACGTAGGGTTGCGCATAACTGTATATATTAGTAAAGTGTATATGGATATACCATGAAAGTTCACAGAGATATGGAACCATAATAATATAAGAATAATAATAATAATCTGTATAACTCAATTTTTAATATTTTCCAAATCTGTTTATGATGAAATTAATTCGGTACAGACAATAAAAGCAGTGCATATTTAAATTTCATTTGGCATTTCAGAAAACTAAATTCAGCGTAGTAATATCATTTCTTACTACAGAGTAGCTAAAACAAAACCTTTGTTCAAAGTTTTAATTTGGAATTGTGCTAACTGCGCGTCGAAAGGAGGTCGCAAAGTTGCAAAGCTGCCTTGGCCTGTGCTACGTTTTTCCAGATAGTTTTTTAATTAACTTTTAAAGTCACTCGAGGCGTACTGAGAGCTCCACTCAATGCAAACTAGTCGAGAATACCATAGTATTTATGTGATTCATTCTAATTAAGGGGTCTCAGAACTCTTAAAACTTCAAAATGTTAGAAATTTAATTTTTTCAGATGTTAAACTCCTATCATTTCTGAACATTTTGATATAATTGTTTTCTTGAAATTCCCATTAGAACAGAAGTTATGTTTTTAGAATTATACCCGCTCAATAGCTGAAGCTGCGTAACCGAAATTTTGAAGTCGTTTTTCTCCAAATGACGTTTTTGGGCGTAACGCGCAGGATACCTTAAAAACTTCTGAATATTTTTTTCATGAAATTTTCTAAACATATATTTCATGTTAGTCTGTATAAACTGAACCTAAAATTTCTTTTTTATTGTTCAAAATAATACATTTTTTATATGATTATACTGTTGAAATTTTCAAAATTTTGTATTGGCTAAATACAACTTTGCATTAAAAATATATAAATGCATTAAATACAAACTTATTTAGGCTCAGGGTAATTATTATAAGTATAAGTAGGCACCAAAATTTTCATTCTAGTTGCAATATCTATTCTGTAATCCTGCGCGGGAGCTGTTATAACAATTTTCTGCTCGACAAATATCTGACAGTTTCGAGCCCTATAAATACTAATTCTGCATCTTGAATTTTTTAAATACATAAAATGAAAGAACATAGTCATATCTTTCATCCCCAAAAAAATTGTGCATTAATATCACATAGGGGAGACTAGGAAGGTTTTACTCTCTTTTTACAACATGACTTTTTTTTTTTTTTATTGAACATAGAATAAAGTTTTATATATCATTTTATTTGTTATACAATCAGTTATCAAAGTAAAATTCCTACATAAGTGTAATATATAAGAAATTTGAAAAAAATGATTGATTTTAATCATGAGAAAATAATAAGTGAAGGCTCCCCACTAGAGTCCTGCATCGGGTCGGGTTGGCGCTATATTTTCCCGTTGCGGATCGGGTCGGGTCGGGTTCACTTAAAAAAATTGTGCGGGTCGGTTTCGGATCGGGTTGGCTTTTGTTGTTTCGGGTTCGGGTTGGCTTTTTTTTACTCTTGCGGGTCGGGTTCGGGTTGACCCGCTTTTTTAAAAGAATGTGGAAAATATTTTTTCCCGTTAAAGGCCTATATAAACCGCAGATCAAAGTTTTACAAAAGCAAAATGTGTGCGCGTCTGTCTTGTCTTTAGTCATCTTTTCACGAGTCTTCGAAATAACAATCTGCATTATATATTTACCGTATTTTAAAAATACAATAGTACTCAGCAAAACGCTATATGGTCCTTCCTGTCTAATGTATAAAGTGAGTAATTTAATTGTGGTGATAAGCGATGCACTATGTTAGACGGGAAATTTTTCAAAATAATAACTGCTGATAAACTAAAGGCAGACGGCCAATTGTGTAAAACAAGGTGTATCGTTATAAGTGGAACTTTTGAAACCGCAACTCATTTTAAAGCATATTTAAATATTAGATTTTTTGTTTTATACCATTTAGAGTCGTGGCCGCCCCTCCGGGTGGTTCCGACCCGAAACCTTGAGTGGGGGAGGGGACCGAAAGCGCGGCAGAGTTCGTTGTGTACGAATGCGAGGGGGCCGGATGGGGACGAATCGCCACCTCCTCGAGAGGTTCATCTCCGACAGGCGTTGAGTCCGGTGGCTACGGTTAACGGACGTTATGCATGGGTGCGATATATATATATTTTTTCCCCTTAAGATTACTAAAAATCAACCGCTGTCCGATCATTAATTCTTTATCTTAGTCATTTACGGTGATCTAGGTCACTGATTTTTACTTTAAACTCTTCTATTTCCCCTTTCCTTCAAAAAGCATGGTTGGGTCCTGGTGATGCCTGGGCCATAATTGAAAAAGTGAATTTATTATACTAAGTGAAAACGCTGTGCAAACAGTATAATCAGGACCGAAAAAGTCACAATAGAAGACATAAACTGATAGAGAAAATCAGAAGTATTTTAATCTACTGATATTATAAAAATAAATATTCACAATGAAACAGGGCGATCCGCGAAATGAAAAAGAGTTGCAGTCGCAAAGGAATGATTCCTCTGTCATAACAGAGTCAGATGAAGACGGGGTGAAGTCTAACGACAAAGAAACACAGCTACCGCAGCGAGCAAACAAAAATTACCAGCCGGGAGATGAACTGCTGCCATTTGACGCCGAAACAGCATCACGAATGACGATACTGGTTTTAATAGATCAGATGGTTAGACATCAAAAGAAACGCGACAAAGGAAGTAATGAAAATGCACAAAAATACCGAAAGTTTTTGGAAGAGAAAGCGGTGGAAATAGAGAAAGAAAGCGTAAGAAAACACGCCAAGGCTGAGAAGGAAGAACACCAAGAACGAGACACGTTGTCGAAAATTGCAGACCAGGTACTAGAACTCATGCACCAACTACAAACGCAGTTAGCGTCAAACAAAGAAGTAAAGATAAAGAATACCATGTCATCAGTAATCAAAAACTTTAAGCAGCTCAAACAACAGACAGAAGAAAAAGATAACTTAATAACGAAACTCAGCGAAATAATTAAATTCCAAGAAGAGTTAATCAAACAGACAAAACAATATAAAATCGAAAGAGAAGATCAATTGATCAATGATATGAACAAAATCATACAACAGAACCATGAACAAATGGATAAAAGACTCGTCGAACATGTTACCACTCTTCAGGCAGAAAACCAAAAGGTCTCAATTAATCATAGAGAGGGAGAAACAGCAATAGAAAATGACCGACCAACATATGCAGAAATGACAAATTTTCCACCGCTCCCACAAGAAAGACCGACACTAATATTAACACCAAAAGACATGAAACAAAAATGCCAATAATAAAGAAAGTCCTCAATTCTATGAATATGGCTGAATTACCACCAGTAGAGTGCCAAACAACTAAACAAAATAAAATAATAATAACATGTAAAAAAAAATTTGACCTAGAACAGGTGAAAGATAAAATCTGCACTACAGAAGATATGGCGGAAAAACAGGATATTAAAGAACCAAACCCGAAAACAGCCCGAGTGATAGTCTTTGGAGCACCAGAAGCCCCAGCAGTCACACAGAAAAACGTCGAAAGAGAAGCAGATAGTTCACTGAACAACTTAGAAGAGCAACAAGAGCTATATGAAAAACAATTACTCTATCCGGCTTTGGAAAGAGCTCTGAGGAGGAAGGTGCAATATAAGCTGATAAGAGTATTGAAAGGAAGAGAGGGCGAGGAAACCTCGCACTTGGTGTTGCAGCTACTGGAGAGAGATGCACTGCAACTAATGGCAGGAAAATTGTGCATAGGATTTAACCGGTGCACGGTAAGACGGTATGTCTTCATTCAAAGGTGTTATCACTGTCAGGAAATAGGGCATACAGAAAGAGTGTGCCAGAATGCAGTGGCCTGCGCTAAATGTGGCAAAGGCCACAACATCAGGGATTGTGCCTCAGAAAAAGAAGAGTGTGTTAACTGCAAAAAAGTTCTCGACTACTACAAGGGGGACCATAGGAAAGCTGGACTATATGAAAAACATCCATCTTACGATCCATCCTGCAGCGTGTATCAGCGAAAGAAACAAGCAGCGCTAGCGTCATTGTCTTATAGAGGTAAAAATTCAAATTAATTCAACAAAATTTACAGAATAACAGATCACAAACCGCTGCTTTTATGAAATTTCTCTTAGACTCGGACTATTCCCTGGTTTGTCTTCAAGATGCATACCTTTATGAAAATAGACCTCTATCACTTCCTCAAACAACACCATGCTATAGTTCAAGCTCTAAAAAATCCCATATTTTAATCTTAGACCAAAACTTAAAACATAGTCTCTCTTCTAAACACTATAACTCAGTTTTTATAAATTTAGACCTTAAGCCTTTAACCTTAAGCATTGGCAGCCTGTATAGCCCCCCGAGTGCTGACTTTGATGAGGATATTGAGAACTGGCTGGGTTCTAAAAATCAGAGCCCATTGCAGTTGGTTCTCGGTGATTTCAACACTCACAGTCAGCTTTGGGGCTATAGGAATGAAGACACCAGGGGAAAAGTTCTTATCGATAGAGTCATAGCGTATCAACGAGTTATTCTAAACTCTTCATCCAGTCCACCCACGTATGAGTCGGGGAAGAATCTGGGGAGGCCAGATCTGTCCATCTGCACGCAGGCTATGTTTTCACACATAAAACACTGGGAAGTAATTCCTTCCCTTTTTGGAGACCACTACCCAATAGAAACAGAGCTAAATTTCACAATACCCAAACTACCAAGAAGAAGATTCAAAACAAAGGGAATCCCTTTGACACAATTTTCCGAACTACTAACTCGAAAATGCTCACAGATTAACTTTAATGACATAGAAACTATAGACCAGTTTAACGAAGAATACGAAACTTTTAAACAAGAAATATTATTACAAGCCAATAAATCCTTTAAAAAGAAAGCCCCCTTCAAGAAATTTAAAATTTCCTGGTGGTCTCCACAATTGAGGGCTCAAAGAATTAAAGTAGCAGCTCTTTTAAAAAGAGCAAAAAATTCAAACTACGAGTCAAATATAAACCAGCAATACAAAAGGGAAAGGGCAATTTATCAAAAACAGATTTTATCGGAGAAGGAAAAAGCTTGGACAAACCTGTGTGGCAGAGAGACGGATCCTTTTGGTTTAACGAAAAAGTTGGCCTTCCAGCGATTCCAGGACTCACATATCAGTTACCAATTTGATTCTTTGTAACCCACTTCCAGGTCATCAACCCTTTTAAAACTAACGAGAGACATTTTTGGCGATGAAACTCCAAAGCAACTACCACAGCGACTAAACTCGCACGACCAGGCAAAATTCACGAAAAGAGAGTTGCGAAATGTTGTTTTCTCATTCCATATTAACAAGGTGCCAGGACCTGATCAAATTGATCACAGGATGGTCAGGTGCATCTTTTCAAAAATTCCTAATATTCTGTTGGATATGTACAACAGTCTTTTAAAGTTAAACTATTTTCCTGATGACTGGAAATTGGGAGAGCTCGTGTATTTTAGAACGGAGGGAAAACCCTTGAATGAGAGCTCTTCATATCGCCCCATCACTCTATTACCAATATTCGGAAAAATCTTAGAGAAATTAATTCTAAGACGAATACATAACGCATTAGACAAAACGAATTTCCTATCGGGTAAGCAACACGGCTACACGCAAAATAAATCTACGGAAACGGCTTTGGTTGTTGGTTGGTTGTATTTATGTCGGCCACTTATCTGCACGAGGGATATAGGCCCTAAGGGGGGGAGTGCCTTCCGTGCAGGTCTTTCTAAGGGAACCTAACCCGTATTAACGCTTGGAAAACCAAGGTTCGAAGAAAACCACGAAAACTCGGAAACGGCTTTGGAGCAAGTGATTTCATTTGTAGAACAACACAAACAAAATAAACAATACACATCACTGGTGTCACTGGATTTCAGAGGAGCATTTGACAACCTCCCTTGGGACCAGGTGATCCTAGCATTGCAAAGACTAGGTATTTCTAAACAACTCATTAATCTTGTCGTTTCCTTCCTTTCGGATAGGCGAGCTCAGGTGGCACTATTTTTGTTGTACTACTTTAGTAAGGTTTGCCCGCAGGGATCGTGCCTGGGTCCTTTTCTTTGGTTGGTTCTGTTGGAGAGTCTGTTGGGGACCTTTGATGTACAGGACTGTGAACTGGTGGCATACGCGGATGACGTGATATTACTGATCTGGGCACAGTCGAGACAGCAACTTGAACAAAAAGGTCTGAAAGCTTTAAAATTTATTCAGAATTGGGCAGAAACCTACAAAATAGAAATTTCACATGAAAAATCCTCATCATTAACTTTTGGCAAACCCAAACACCTTAAGCGGGGCCCCACATTTAAACTTCAAGGTAAATCAATAAAATCAGAAACAACACTAATATACCCGGGGGTAATATTAGATAAACAATTATCATTTCTCCCACATGTGGCACAAAAGAGAGTAGAAATCGGAAAAATAACTCAAAATCTTTATAAATTTTCATCAATTTCAGTTCGACTTCCTCCGGAATTTTTTAAGATTTGGTACTCGGCGATCTTACAAAGGAAACTGGCCTACGCGTGTGCTGTCTGGTTTCCGCGTATAGCGCAATATCACGGTCGTCGACATTTGCTCTCGGCACAAAGGAAAGCTTTGTTCCTGATAACGAGAGCATATCGCAATACGTCAACAAACGCCCTGCAGGTCCTCACAGGTCTCCCCCCACTGGATTTGCAGTTGGAGGCGGAGGCGGAGTATTCGGGGACGATTCGTCTCTTCAAGTCAACAGAAAAGGCTTTTGCTCCACTATACTATCCAAAATGCTCAAAATACAAAACATCACCACTAACAAGTGAAATACAAATTTGTGAAATAAACGACTATGTAGGCAAAATTACCATATACAGGGACGGTTCCAAAATGTCCGAAGGCACAGCCTCGGCATTTTGTGTGTACGAAAAAAACGAGCAAATCTATACTTGGAGAGCGAAACTGTCCCAAGATAACTCCGTCTTCCAGTCAGAACTCTTCGCGATCTCTTCAGCATTAGAGTGGATAGAGTCGGACAAACATTCTCAATACTTAATCATAACGGATAGCCTATCAAGTTTAAAAGCATTAAACAATTTTGACAATACAAACTATTTAATACTAAAAATTCTTCAACAATTACAAACAACAGTAAAAGACATATACTTCAATTGGACAAAGGGACATCCAGGTGTTGAGGGCAATGACGCAGCTGACCAACTGGCAAAATCGGCAGTAACGGATGAAACACTAATACATACATTTTTACCATATCCAGCTTCTTCACTAAAATCACAGACAAAGCAGAATCTGTTAAAAAATTGGCAAAAACGCTGAACGGATTCAGACACAGGCCGATATACGAAGGAATTCTTGCCATTGGTTGACCACAAATATTTCGTAAACAACACAAACTTACACATACTTTTAACAAATCACGGCCCCTTTCAGGAACACTTATACAAAATTAACAAAAGAGACTCCCCACTATGCATTTGTGGCTTGCCGTCAACATCGTTACACTATGTATTATACTGTACATTAACATCGCATTATCATGTCAAAAAACACACACGTATGAATTTAGCAAGTTTGTGACGGGATGTAAAAGAGAAACCACAACTACTCAACAAGATCATACAATGCATGAGGTTTGAAGAAACAAACGAGTACATCTTTTCAAATCCAGAGCCATTCTAGTCCGACTCCATCACTAGGGTGTAGCATGGAGGGAGAAACGGGTTATTAGCGGGTGCCAGAAACTTCTATCACTTTTGAATTTTTATCTTGTGCATCTCTCCAAACTCTTTCATGCGCAAATTGTAAATAGTAGGTGTGTTGTAATGTGTTTCTAATTGTGACGTTCAATATAGTGTGTTTAATGTACTGTGAAATCCCTGTAAATCCATGAAAAATGTAAATAATTATGTAATCACATTCAAATGATCCTCATGTAATCACTACACACAGTCATGTAAGTAGTAGGGGTTTGATATTGTGTTGTAATGTGTTTCTAATTGTCATGTTAAATATTGTGTGTTAAATGTACTGTGACGTATATATATACAAGAAAATTGTAAACAATTATGCAATCACATTAGGTGAAATGATCCTCATGTAATCACTACATACAGTCATATATCTCGATGTGAAATCTTCGGTTCGCCCAGAAAAATTGGGTAACCAATTGTGATTGTAATTGTAAATCTCACAGTAACCGAAATAAATCTCAGCAGCTTGATCAGGGACCGGACGCTCCCTCTCAGACTCTGGTTGAGAGTCGGGAGGAGTGGATGTGGTCTACCCCTCGGGATTGCACTAACACTCTAAAGCGAAAGCTGAGTTCCCGAGGTGGTCATCGCTGTCATCGCTGTAGACTCTTCGGGGTCCGCGTTCGAACGCACCCCCGGCAGCCAGGTTCTCTGGCAAAGCCGGGTAGCGACGCTCCATAGGTCGATCCCGGTGCCGGTCTAAGGGCCGGGCGGTGTCGCCGGGCAAAGACTAGCTAAGGCGATAGGACCCCATCCACCATTTGACTAAGAGGGAGCCTGAGGTAGGAGTGAGGGCTTTGTAGTGGAAAGTCCTTGGTGCTCGGTAGTGACGACGGGGCTCGCGGGAACGCCATGCAGGGACTCCCGGAGCAACCGAAGGGCGAGGGTTTCGGACAGCGCCCAGGTTACTTTATGACTTGGGTGGCTCATCTCTCCGAGGACCTCAGCTGAAGCAGTTGTGAGCCGACCCTAAGGTGGGTAGGGATTGGCGGTGCCCCCGTTGACCAAGGAGCAGTTGCGTGGGGAGGCCAGTATGGCTCTGGTTGCTCCATGTCGTGCCGTGACCCTTGGGATGGGGTCGGCCGGCAGGTCCACCATCGAACACTGTCCCCACGGTGAACCGGGCCGGAGGCTCGCCGGTAGCGCGGCGGCTCATCGTGCCTCAGAGGAACTCTTGGTCCGATCCATGTCATTCGTGTCTATGCGATACTGGAGTTTGCCTCGCCCAGTGATGAGGACCTAGAGTTGTCTACACCTAACTTTCTAACGCACTAACAAAGGTAGCGGTCGGTCACTGCACGGCACGGGGTCAGGGGCCTTCGGGCCTGGGTACCCTTGACGGCCGTCAGGTAAGGTAGTGGCGGGCGGGCTTCTGTCGGCCTCCGCTGGCTTCTCTGTCTTCGGACGGAGTCGAGTCGGCGGGGGCGGGCGGGACTCCGTTCCGTCCAAGCCCCTAGCGAGGCGGAGTCTATTCCGTCTAGGTGGAGCTTTCCGTGCCCGCCTGGGGTCGCTAACGGCACCTAGTCTGGGCCAACGGGTTCCCGGCGTGATCCACGAGGGGTTCCGTCGGTTGAGCCGGGTGGTCTGGGTGAAAAGCCCGGAGTTATGTCGCTTTACGGCCGGAGGGACTTTCCCCGTCCTCCCGGGTTTTCAAGCTAGGTTCCTTCATTAACTTTCCTATCGGCTGGCCCACATAAATGTCTTTGCCGGAAAATGGTATTTGATCTTGGGGGCCTTCCGTAAATTAAATTCGGGTCGGGAAGCCTCGGTTCAGTTCGTGGGCCCAGCGTCTTCATAGGCGTCTGGTTCCCACAGGGCTTGCGGGGTCTACCGGCTCGAGTAACCAAGTTTAGGGACCACTTGGTTTTTCTAGCTGGGTGGTGAGGACTGTCGTAGCGGCCGTTCGTCTAACTTGGGAATAGCCGACGTGGCGTGCGCTGGGCACCTCGTTGGTCTTGACCGGAGCTTGCGTGGGGTTCCGCTCTGTCGGGGCTTGTCTGGCGGCGACCTTAGGGACGCGTCGCGGGGCTTGTCTCGCGGGTGGTTCCCTGCGTAGGAAAATGGGCCTTCTGGGGGCCTGGGACCGGGGATGGCAACCCGTCTTTATACCATTTAGAGTCCTGCAACGGGTCGGGTCAGAGGTTTTACTTATAGTTGAACATTAAAGAATATATATTTGTTCATTCTCCTATGTAAAACATAAAATTGGTATTACAGAATTAGAGGTCTGCACGAGCACGAATTTTCAGGCCCATCCCGCACCGTCCCGTATAAAACTTAAAAGTTCAGCCCTAGTCCGGCACGGCCCGTTTATAATTTTATCTGCTTCGTCTAAATATGTATATCGGGTCTGTAGACCCGTTTAACTGTAGTTATCTGCCCGGCCTGGCAGGGTCATTCAATATTTTTTGCCAGCCCAACCCGTTGAAATAACTGTCCTAATAAAGCGGTCTGGCCAATTTGAAATTTTGCCGCCGCGCCAAGACCCGCGGGCCGGTCCGGTACAGACATCTATTACAGATAAAATTGTAGATTTTTTTTCATAATGGTATTAAAACATGATTTGCTTTCCTTGCATTGCGGGTTTGGGTCGGGTTGCGGGTTGAAATATTGCAAGTTCGGGTTGATATACCTCGGGTTCGGGTCGGGTTGCGGGTTGCCTGAAATTATTTTTGCGGGTTAGGGTCGGGTTGCGGGTTGACTTAAAATAGAATTTGCAGGTTCGGGTCGGGTGGAAACAGACCCGCGCAGGACTCTACTCCTCACATATGGGAGGCTTTACCCACCATATGCGAGGCATGACCCACTTTGTTTTATATTGAAATATATGTGAAGAGCAATAAAATGAGTTTTAAAAAAGCAAAATAATTTTATGCGACATGCTTTAAATATTATAAAAAAATATTTTTGAAAATATGATGCTTCAACAAACCTGTTTAGTTGCAATCGAATGTCAGAGGAGAAAAATTTTGTTTAAAAAAGGATTTTGTCTGAGAAGGTATAATTGTACCACAAAGAAAAGGAAATTTTAACATTTAAGACAGTATTCCGTTAGAGACTATTCCGTTTTCATAGTTTTTCATATATTATAATGTCCGGATTTTGGAGCCATTGTTCCGCTTTTTATTTGTCTCCTTGTCCTACTTTTTGTGACATTTGAAATGTACAACTCCAGTTGTCAAATAGTTTGGTATCATATCACTCTATTCATTATGTTGAAATTTGTCTACATACCTTCCTTGCTATGTTCTTTTGCAGCCACATGTTCATTTAACTTATCATTAACATCTTTTAACCTTTTCAGAGGCAAAATACTTTCAGTACTAAAATGTTGAAATAAGTGAATGTCACCGGAATATACGTACAAATTTATTTCGAAATATGGAAAAGGCATTATTTCACATACATATTAACCCATTAATGCCGACTTCAAAATAATCGATCAATTTTGAAAATTTTGTTCATATTTGTTCATTCTGTGTCTATTAAGTACATCGTACATAAATTTTATTTTCCCCGTTGTATTTACTAAGTTTTTTTTAATGGTAGATTTTTGTACCAACCGGCGTTTGCGTAGTATGAAATCACTTGTTTAATGCAAATTTTGAATTTATTGTTTGACTGCAATAATAATAATAATAATAATTATAATAATAGATTCTAGATTTATATACTCGTAAAATATTACTTATGCTTGTATAATAAGGATTTTTAAAAATTAAAATTATATATAAAAAATTTAATTGCAATTCAATGTGCAAAGGAAAATTTTGTAAAATATATAATTTACAAATTCTAAAACTTAGAAAAAAGATTTAAAAATTGTAATTGCCTTTAAAAAATATTAACATATTTTTATTAAACTGAATATTTGTGCATTAGAATCAACATGATAACTTTTATGGCATTCGGGATGAAGAGGTTGATTATAATTTTCGCACTTATAACCATTTCTTCCGCTCCACTTTTTACATCGGGCATGTTTCTGCTCTGATTTGGCAATCCAATGGTTCCTTTGGTCAAATATTTGTACATTTTTAGCTTTATGATTTATTGTCTAAATCCATAATAAGAGACTATGGACTCATCTACACTGAGATATTCTGGGATGTCTAAATCTTTGCACGCTCTGTTGAAGTGATCAAAAAGGGGGCGGACTTTATATAATCTATCACCGTCCATTTCCATGTTATTTGCAAAATGTACTGATCTCAAAATCGCATCAAAAGTGTCTCTTCTCAACGACTGTGAAATTAAATTGTTGTGCACGTCAGTTGAAAGGGCCCAATAGAGTATCCTGTTAGGTAGTTTGTTATATCCAGACACTAATAAAATGCCAATGAAGGCAAGAATATTTTCCTTGGTGAGAATTTTGTGAGTTCAAACCGACATTTACATAGCACTAAAGAATTACGCATCTCATTTCGCGACACGTATTTATTCATAGGCGACTTTTTTTATGTGCCTCTGAATTATAAAAATTCATTATAACGAGAGAAAGGAAGTGGCACAAACGAAACACTTTGCTACAAAAACCAGCACAAATGAATGCCGTAATACAAATTAGATTTCGTGGATTGGGCGGGTCCACCGAAATGGTCGCCCTGTGTTGAAAAAGTGGAAAATTCGTTATATCGAGTGAGTCAGAATGGCACAAATGAAACTTTTTACGGCACAAACCAACATTTACATAGCACTAAAGAATTACGTATTTCATTTCGTGACACGTATTTATTTTACGATTTTCATAAGTGGTTTTCTATAAGTGCCAATGAGTTATAAAAATTCGTTATAACGAGGTAGAACGGAAGTGGCACAAAAAAAATTTGCGGCGCAAACCAGCACAATCGTAGCATAGACGAATGCAGTAACAAAATTTTCATTTTCTTGATGGTGCGGGGCTGTCGTTTCACTGGCCCTGCCCCATTTTGTTCCTTATAACGAGGGATCAGAAGTGGCACAAAATTTTTGCGGGAGAAACCAGCGCAAACGAATGGTGTTCATTAATTTTTAAAAACAGTATGGGGTGGGGCCAGTAAAATGAGGGTTTATTTTTTTATTTTCTCGCCGACCCATGATTGAGACTACATATATGCCGGTTGGTACAGTTTTCTACCATTAAAAGTAAAAGTGAATATACGAAACGAAACAAAAGTAAAACTATCTTTAAACAGCATAATTGTATAAAGTAGACTATTACAATTGTGATTCCATTTAAAAACATTTTTAAAATTTCAAATAAATATGCGTAATTTACCTTTTTCTTTTTTAAGGTAGAGGCATGCTGATTGATTTCGTATTCACTCATTATTTACACCTACTACTACGCACATTTTCCACAAAAATGGGGGAATTCTATTTTTATGCTTATTAGTGATTATTTTAGATGTCAAATGCATCATTGTTTGAGAGATAGTGCCATCTAGTGATTAATAATAAAATTAATTCAGTTTGGTAGATTTTTGTACCAACCGGCATTAATGGGTTAAATTGAAAAGATTTTAGCAAAATTCTAGTGCCATTGTGGAGTTCGGGAATTAACAAAAAGTGTTTCATAAACATACCAATGCAACTGCAACGGTTAAGACTGCTGCTTTCGTACTTTCTAGTATTTTCCACTGTTTCTATTTACCTATTGTAAGTAATATTTAAATGGAAAAAACTTCCTATCAACTTTTCTCTTTATATGTAATTAATTTTTTTCGTGCAGTGCAAATAGCAATTTTTTGCAACTTTCTTTAATCAGTTTTAAACGTTTTCTTTTCCATCACCCCCTTTTACTGTAGCTTTACAGAATAAATTTGCATTCTTTTTTATATGTAACCATTAACCTTTCATTATGCACAGTGTATAATAAAGAGATCTCGAAAACCTTTTAATTAACACATAGTCGATTGGCAATTTTTACCAAATCTGAATTTTAAAACAGAAGTAACTCTTCACTGTTTTGAAAGCCTTTTGTAAATTAGTGTTCTAGATAGGTTTTCTAAGTTTATGCATCGGTAAATATCTTTCAATCAACGAATTTAATATAAAACAACAGAATGTCTTACAATCTTGTAGCGCAGCCGGTGTCGTAAGGTGGTGTGGTAGCGGGCAAACTTCAACGGCCGAGTCTTATTTAAATCGAAGAAAATATTTTATTGCATTACAAGCAATTAAATGATGGTTTTCAAGATTACATAATAACTATATACAACATTCTACATCATTGGGTTTGTTTACAGCTGCTAATAAAGTGTTCATCGATTCAAGTCCAGTCCTCGAATGGCAGATCGCTTTCAGTTGAGTCAGTCTCTTATTTATTCAAAGTCCACAATTTTCAAAGATAAGATTTTCAGATGCTCGACAGGAATGTCGCACTTATTGTAGATATTCAACCGAGGTTTAGGAACCTCCGATGTTCCCTCCGTGATGAAGCAAACTTTACAGCCACGCCTGGCTTTCGCTTTTACTGTGTTTCGGAAAAAGTTCCGAACCGTTCATCCGTGAGAGATTTCCACTCTACGCGACCAGAAACTACTTGAAGTCTCAACTTCAACAGAAAGGAAAAAGCTCCCGAGCATCCTCTGCATCTCCCTTTATCAGCTCAGTTTTTCGTCTCGGACAAAAGCTACTTCCCTTAGCCACTCACCATCCGTGACCCATGAGATCATAAACAAGCTCGTTCTCTATAGGCTGAAGTTAGAAACCTGACGTCAGGTTAATATGTAGTTTCACTATCTAGTTTCTTACGGGAAAGAGAATCTCGTGAACATCAAAAGAATATTTTCTCTCGCTAAATAAAGGAGTACCTTTCTCACTAGTGTCACATGAAAAGATGAGTTGAAATTGATATATTTGTTTCATCTTTTGCGATATTTTCTAGGACTCTGAAGAAATTTTGAGACTAGGTGAAAATACATTAGATTCCCTATGCTGGCTTCTGCCTTGTAAATTGAGAGTTTCAATGTGAGATATCGTCGAATTCTCACAATCTAAATAAATATGGAAAACATAATATAAATGTATTTTCTGCCACTTAGAAGCCACGCCCTTAGTCACTGAAGATTTTGAATGAAAACGAGAACTCTTGTTTCCCGCCGTGAATGTGTTAAGGGAGCCTTGAACATGTGGTCAACCCTCCCTCACATTGACTGGGTCAAGCCTCCCCACATAGCCTTTTTCTAAGGAATAGCACATTGTTATGTTAAACCTAACTTACTGTATAATATATATGCCTGGAATGGAAGCTCGGCATTTCTGCATTACTTAAAATCTACTTACTTAAATTTCTGCGATAGATTTTATTTGAAAAAAGCTTATAAAATATTTCTAAAAAACACAAATTTTAGGTTGAAAACGCCTCACAATTGGTTTTTTCCACACCTATTTTAATTACCAGTATGAAACAGAGTCTATTGTTTGAGCATTACGGTAGCTTTGGTTGACACCTACTGATAAAACTCTGAAATTCAGCGTCCGGTAGGGTCAACCCTCCCTAGTCTCCCATACATTTTAAAACATTAAATGATGAAAATGGTCTTTAATCCTCTTTTTTCCAAATTTAAGAGACCTGAAACAGCTTAAATTAGTCTGTTTTTAACAATTTGAAGTTTATTGCTTTTATACAGCTACTGAACATTGCATTACACATATATATCATTAAAACTTGTTGCTTAGGTTTTAAAAGCCGATGGTACATAGAGTACACCGCCCCTTTAATTATGTATGTCCAAACCGTCCGTATGTTTAAGGGTTAGTATCTCCACTAATTACTGACGATTTTTTTCGAAGATCATTATCAACAATACCTTTGGGTCAATCCATTTCAAGTGGTCCAGCACTGGTTGCTCGACCATTTTTAAAAAATCTGAAATTTTTTGTACCACAACCCTAACATGATGGAATTTTAAGATGACTATTATTTTAATTTTATTATTTTTTGTTTGTACATGGCGGCCATCTTTGTTTCATCGTCTGGAGCAAATTTCTAACGTTATGGGTTTACGGAATTGTAAATAATTCATCGTTTATTTCTCCAATTGAAGTGCGGATTGAAGATTTGTACAGAATACATTGGGCTAAAAATTTGGTGATATAGTAGTTTCCGAAAATAAATCCTTATTGGTGAAATGTAAGCATAAAGTTTCAGTTTTTTTCAAAAATTTGTCCGTTTACAAAAGGAAATTTTTCTAGCAAGGAAAATTGTGAACATGACATAATTTTTTTACAAATAGGCCGAAAGTACTTGTACTCACAAGCCAAGTTCCAGACCTGGGACTCCGTTTCTCTTCGCTAAAAAAACCCGAAATTTTTCAAAAATGTCAAAAATCGCACTTTTTAGGCTTAGATATCTCTGGTGGGGCATGAGATGAAAATCTGAAGTTCTGGTTTCTGAGAGTATTGTATGGTAGTGCTATGCACAAGAAATTTCAGGATGGAGATTTGACTAAAAGCTGATATATGGCAAGGGCAACATGTCAAAAGAATACTGCCAACTATTGTTTTGCTGTAGTCACAACTAAGTATTTATCTCAGAGTGTCATTTAAATTAATTTTTTTGATTATCTTTAAATAATCGTAACAGAAAATAAAGCCTTTTGCAAAGCTTAGCAATTTATTTAAAAAATAATTATGCCTAAGGCCTACATTTTGTATGGTTTCAGTAATTTTTTTGTAATTTTAGTAACCAAAAGAAACTTCAGCACTTTTATATAAAGAAAAAAAAATATTTTTATACAAGACCTGACACAAAAACAGAATAGGGAAAGAGAAAATCTGTTAATGTTGGCATAATTGTTGAAACATGATCAAATGTGTCAAAACACATTCCTGCTTGTTGGTTTAAAACCCACAATTTTAATGCTGCTTGCCAATCCCTGAAACTTGTTCCTACCATAAGTATATTCCTGTAAATGAAACATTATACGATGTTACCATGCATTAGCCTCAAGTATTTTTTAGAAAGTAAAGATATCCAAAGCCCTTTCAAAATTTATACTGCAGAAAATGACATTTTTGCATAAGAAGTAAGTTAGGAATTATTAATGAACTGAGACTTGCACATAGTGATTTCAAAGTTTATTTCTATGAGCCAGCAGAGCCAAGATCTTCAATGAAGTTATCAAGAAATGACAAGACTTGATTCCTACAAATGAATTTTGAGAAAGATCAAAATTGTGGTTTTTAAACCAACAAGTAAGAATGTGTTTTGACATGTTTGATCATGTCTCAACAAGTATGACAACATTAAAAGCTTTTCTCTTTTCCTGTTCTGTTTTTGTTTCAGGTCTTCTATAAAAATATTTTTCTTTCTTTATGTAAAAGTGCTGAGGTTTCTTTTAGTTACTAAAATTACTTACAACAAAAATTACAGAAACCATACAAAATGTATGGCCTTAGGCATAATTTTTTTTTTAATTAATTGCTAAGCTTTGCAAAGGGCTTTATTTTCTGTTAGTATTATTTAAAGATAATCAAAAACATAAATTTAAGTGACACTCTGAGATAAATACTTAGCTGTGACTACAACAAAATAATAGTTTGGCAGTATTCTTTTGACATGTTGTCCTTGCCATATCTCAGCTTGTAGTCAAATCTTCTTGTGCATAGCACTACTATATAATACTCTCAGAGACCAGAACTTCAGATTTTTATCTCGTGCCCCACCAGAGATATCAAACCCTAAAAAGTGCGATTGTTGACATTTTTGAAAAATTTCGGGGTTTTTTAGCGAAGAGAAACGGAGTCCCAGGTCTGGAACTTAGCTTGTGAGTACAAGTACTTTCGGCCTATTTGTAAAAAAAATTATCTCATGTTCACAGTTTTCCTTGCTAGAAAAATTTCCTTTTGTAAACGGACAAATTTTTGAAAAAAACTGAAAGTTTATGATTAAATTTCACCAATAACGATTTATTTTCTGAAAGTACTTTATTACCAAATTTTTAGCCCAGTGTATTCCGTACAAATTGCTTCAATCCGCACTTGAATTGGATAAATAAACGATGAAATATTTACAATTCCGTAAACCCTTTTTCTGAGAAAATTGCTGCAGACGATGAAACAAAGATGACCGCCATGCACAAAGAAAAATTAATAAAATTAAAATAATAGTCATTTTGAACTTCCATCATGTTAGGGTTGTCGTACAAAAAATTTCAGATTTTTTAAAAATGGTCGAGCAACGAATTAATGATTTTCTGGACCACTTGAAATGGATTGACCCTTTTATACTTCTGCTACGGTAGGTACCTTCAGCGCTGCTCAACAATTTTGCTGAATACCCGTAAATTCAAATTTGTTTGTAACGGGAAAATGTGATTTTCTCAAAAACTATATAACCTAGGGTAATCGCTATAATTTTCCTTCAAGGTTTAAACTAATGTCTACTACCTCTAATTTTTTCATAATTTTAGTTTCAATAGATTCGGAATTAGAGTGGGGGGGACATATTTTTGCGTTACATTTTCGTCGATATCTTTGAAAATATAATAGGGCATTCCACGTCAAATCAGGCAGTGAAATATCAATATGTAACCCACCATCAAAGATTTTAATGAATCTGCGTGTGTTTGTTCTTACTATTAAGATATGATCACCAGTATTTTTTTTTGCTCCTTGGTGAAATAGTTTCTGAGAAAAAAATTGTCAAAATTTTGAAAAACTGCCGTCAGTTGGCATTCTTGATAGCTCGGTTTTCAAATGTAGCATGTCATATATATAATCATATTTCAATATCTACTCTGCAAATCATCTTCAAATAATTTATGCACAATATTTAGGGTACGCAGCTTATGAAAAAAATATATTGTTACGCTTATAACATTTTAAGTGTGTCTAAAAAAATATTTAAAGTTTGAAGTCGTGAATTTTTTATGAAAAATAATGCATTAACAAAAAAAGCATTATCAACAAAAGGCGTATTTTTATTAAATTTATTTTTTATGGGAGATATACTTAAAGGTGTCCTTTACCTGATTCTGAAATAAAAATAGTGGGATTTGGGGTGTTTTTAGTAGTATTTCTTATTAAAAAATATTTTGAGGTGCATTTCATATCAAATCAAGCAGAGTCATTCCATGTCAGTTCCCCTAAGCCATTTAATCACTGTCACAAATTTCAATGAAATTGGGTTTGTTTATAGCTTATTTTAAGACGTAATCACGTTTAATTTTCTTGATCCTAAGTAAAATATTTTTTAAGACAAAAAATATCAAAATTTTGAAAAATTTGTTTAAATTTTTTTAATGACAGTTCGATATTCAAAGACTACATTTAAAAAAAAGTCATTTCAATATAAAATCACTAAATAGGTTTAAAATAATGTATATGTGACAAATAATGTAGGCTGATTATTATTTCTTGTTTTTTATCATGTTTAAACACTAAGAGTGTCTTTTATCTTATGAATTTTTAAAATCAAGAATTTTGTCAAAAATAATGTGTTAATCAAAAATTTATTATTAACCGAAGGCAGGGTGTTATTGCTTTTTTTTAATTGTACGTAAAAATATCTTTTAAATGGTTATAAAATAAAAATAATGAACATATGAGAAAAAATTATCAAAATTTTGGAAAAATGCCACGAGTTGCCATTAATGATTGTTCAATTTTCAAAGGCCTCATTTTATATATAAAATCATATTTCAATAACTAATAAAGAAATCTTCTTTGAATAATTAAAGTAAGGTAAATAAAGTATGTAGATTATGAAAAAAATATTGCTGTAATGTTAAAAAATATTTAAATGTGTCTAAAAAATTGTATAATCTTTGAAATCAAATACATTTTACAAAAAATAATGAAATTATTAAAAAATCTTTATCAATCAGAGGCGGAGTTTCTATGACTAATTTTTTTATTTTAAATTGTACATAATACTACATTATAACTGGATCTGAAATAAAAATAGTGGGATTTTGGTTGGTTTTAGTAGTATTTAAATCATATTTTAAATTATCAATATTTTCAAATGTAAAACCTATCCAATGTATCATCCCTGGAAATATTTTTATTTATACATTTATTTTATTTTTCAAATTATCTTTTATGTTCGTTTCTTAAGGAAAAAAATAAACAATATTGTTTTTTAGTAAAACTTCTAGGGCGAAGAGCAATTATCCCTTTCCAAAAAAGAGAAAAATCACTAGCTCCTCACCGCCCAATAGAAATTTTCAAAATGACAGTCCTAATCTTTAAACTCATATTTGGCTGTTAATATTGAAAATTTAGCATTGAGCTGCTAATATTGAAAAAAAAAACAAATTTCACTCTGTTGAAGAAAATTTTGACGTATTGTGCTTTAAATATATGCCAAAAATGCATAATCCATTATATTTATATCTTTCAAATAACTATATCTAAAAAAATATTTAAAACTTAATGAGTTGCACTTTTGTAACTTTATTCAGTTTCTAATGATATGTACCGGAATTTCAGGTGTATAGCCCACAGATCAAACAATTCAGTTTGGACCCAGAAATTTTATTCAGTATTTGAAGACCAATATTTACTGTGATCTAAAAGGTTACATTTTATTTTTAAAAATTTCTGGGTCGAAACACGATTGTATGATCCGCGGGCTATACACCGGAAATTACGGTAATTTGATTTATTTCATCACAATATTGCTGAAAGATGGATTTTCAACATATATATGTGTGTATATATACCCCTGTTCTCAAACAAATTATTTAAAAATTATTCATTTATGTTTAATAAAGCATATATATATTGTTTATACACTTACAGAAAATACATATAGCAAATTTTATGATATTATGTCAATAATGTCTAAAAGTAAAGAACTTATCTAATAGTATGTAACGAAAAATTTAACATCTGGTGTAGTGACAACAAAATTTTATAATTGTTTTACTTAATTTGGATGAATGAAAAAAGCTTACATGTTTATATTTTATTGAAGTACAGGTGAAAATGTCACAAAGACATACCTCAACAACCACTGAGTATGTCACATTCACACTACAGACGATTTTTTTTTCTTTTGATCTTTCGGGTTTGATTTCAGATGGTAATGGATTAATTAGTTTTGTTAGAAGTGTCATTGCAGACAGCATATTAGGCTCACTATTTTTTTTTATATAATTTGTTTTGATTGACTCGATGAACAACAATATTTAAAGGGACCATTTCATGACTTTTCAATTAAAAGCTGATTTATAAATTCATCATGTTGTTTAGTTATTATTATCGTCTTAAGATAAGAAGTTGATATTAAAATTTTTAAATGCAGTTTATTTATTATTTGAACAGTTGAATGTATTTTTCAATAAGAGTGCGGGCTGTTGATTTTAAGTCGGCTGTTGAGCAATGTAGTGTTGGTAAAGGAACTGGTACTATTTAATTTAATTTTTATTGCTGTAAATAATATTTGTTATTTTATTATTGTATGTATTATATTTAAGCAAGAGTAGAAATACACGATATCGTAGTCATTTTAGTACATCTTAGCATGAAAAGCTTCAATATTTATCATTAAACATTCACATTTTATGAAAATTTTGTTAAAATTGCCCATATTTTCACTATTTTTATTTTATAACTATTGAAAAGATATTTTTACGTACAATTAAAAAAAGTAATAACAGCCTGCCTTCGGTTAATAATAAATTTTTGATTAACACATTATTTTTCACAAAATTCTTGATTTTAAGAATTCACAAGATTAAACACACGCTTAGCATTTAAACATGACAAACAACAATAAATAATAATCTGCCTACATTATTTGTCACATATACATTATTTGAAACTTATTTAATGATTTTATATAGAAATGACTTTTTTTTATGCAGTCTTTGAATATAGATCTGCCATTAAAAACATTTTTAAAAAAATTTCAAAATTTAGATATTTTTTTTATCTTAAAAAATATTTTACTCGTAATCACCTTTAATTTCCTTGATCCTGTCTTAAAAAGAGCTATAAACATACCCATTTTCATTGAAATTTGTGACAGTGAATTAAATATGTTAGGCGAACTGACATGGAATGACTCTGCTTGATTTGATTTGAAATACGCCTCAAAATATTTTTAAATATGAAATACTACTAAAAACACATAAAATCCCTCTACTTTTATTTCAGAATCAGGTAAAGGACACCTTTAAGTATATCCCACACAAAAAATAAATTTAATAAAAATACCGCCTTTTGTTAATAATGCTATTTTAGGTAATGCATTATTTTTCATAAAAAAATCACGACTTCAAAGATTAAACATTTTTTTAGACACACTTAAAATGTTATATAAGCGTAACAGTATTTTTTTTCATAAAATACGTACCCTATGTATTATGCATAAATTATTTGAAGATGATTTGTGGAATAGATATTGAAATATGATCATATTTATGTCATGCTACATTTGAAAATCGAGCAGTCAAGAATGCCAACTGATGGCAGTTTTCAAAATTTTGACAATATTTTTCTCAGAAACTATTTGACCAAGGAGTAAAAAAAATACTGGGAATCATATCTTAATAAAAGGAACAAACACACGCAGTTTCATCAAAATCTGTGATGGTGGGTTACATGCCTGCCTGAACTGACATGAAATGACCCAATACCTAAAATTAAAAGGAATGTATTTTTGAGTTCAGCGTTACGAAAGATTTCACATGATGCCCCACCCGCTATACAAAGTAAAGTTTTTTTTTTTCAAGTAGCTTAATTAGCCCCTCTACACTTTTCCTAAATATATTTACGAATTTTTAATAACCTGAAAATATGTGGGTCAATAGTCTTTTTTACTTCCCCAAATTTCAACTTTCCAGGTTCCATAGTTTACGAGTAAAAGGACTGTGACAGACAGACACAGGAGTGATCTTATAATATTTCCGTTTTTACTTTTTAAGTACGGGACCCTAATATTCTATTTAATACATTATTATACGTATTGTTACGTATGGATTTCATACAATAACAAGTTGAAATAATATTTCAAATTGTACGAGGATTCAAAAAATCTATTAAGCTTGATTACAGTAACTAATGTACTTTGAAAAGGGTATTGTATTTTGTAAAATAAACACCATTGATTGTAGTACTTTTGCAACAACTATTATTATAAAGGATTTAAAAAAAATAGTCTAAACAGATTGACATGTCTCGTTGCCAGCACAATGAAATTAACCTTATACTAATTTTAATATCTAAATAAATTAAACATAATTTTTTACTAGAAATGTTCATCAAAAGAACTGCTTTCACTTTGCATGAAATATCTATTCTTCACATATAATCTTATTACCAGGATCATTCACGGCAAAAACACTAAAAAAATTTGAACTTTCACGTGACCAAGTTTTTTTTATTATTAATAACTTAAAATCTAGAGTGAGAGATCACGTGAAAAAAGTCAAGTCATTTTATCACAGTTATAATGTATAAAACAACATTGCACTTGGGCGGTTACACAAAAAATGACAGTCTTCCTACAGGTTCGCTTCTCGAACATGTTTAAAATTTACGTAAATATGTAAAAATCCCTGCCGGCTCGGCCTACAAGCGCAGGTAGATTTCGAAGTTAAGTACAAATTTCACCAACAAAAACTAAATCATGATTAGAGATAAACCCACTGTAACAATTTTATCTTGGCGCTTTTGACGAGTTTTTATTTCATTTTTATATAAGAGCTGGTTTTATCAGAATCATGTTAAGGCGGTATTAAAAAAAATACTTTTCCATGCTCAACAACTCGAAATTTTCTGGCACATTTTCAGATTCATTATTAAAAGAAAAAATATGAAACTTGCTGACGTGATTTTTGAAAACATTTATAAGCGACCTGTGTTTTCATTTTTCGTTCAATTAATTAGAACTTGATTTATAAACAATTATTTTCTCAGCAGGACCATATTTTTCGTTTCCAATACAATCGTTTTGAGCTGTTCAAAATTCCCACTTTGACATAATTTTTAAAAATATATTTTGCCTCATCCAGACAATCGACCATTATAACACAAAATATAGTTTCTGAATAAGAGAACCTACCAATTGGATGCATTTCATAGTAAAAATGAATTTAAAAATAATCCAGAAAATAAGCAGTTTGCATTTGAGTGCATCCTTAATACGATATTTTTTCTTCAACCTCTATGTATTTTTAATTTGTTTTTGCTGCCAGAATTGGTCCTATTAAACACTTGTCAGTATAAATGTTGTAGAAAATATCTTATACTATAATGCGAGCAAAAATTGTGTGTGTGTGTGTGTGTGTGTAAATTTTATCTTGAAAACGGCTCTAACGATTTTGACGAAATTTTGAATTTTACCATTTACGGGCAAGATAAGACCATTGGTGACGTGGTGACCATTGGTGATTGACGTGTTCGAGAAAATTCGATTAGTGGGTCATTTTGGGTCATAATGGGTCAAGGTCAAGTTGATTATATCTAAAAAACAGCTCAATCGATTTTGACTAAATTTTATGTCCAACCATTTTTTGGCACGAGAAAACTAATGGGCCAGGTCACATGTTCGAGAAATTTAGATTAGTGGGTCATTTTTGGGTCACTAAGGGTCAAGCCAATTTCATCTAAAAAACGGCTCTAACGAATTTGACTAAATTTTGTATTTTGTCGTTTTCGATTACGCGAAGACCAATGGGTTAAGTCACATGTTAGAGAAAATTCGATTAGTGGGTCATTTTTAAGTCACTGTGGGTCAAGCAAAGTTTATCTAGAAAACGGCTCTAACGGTTTTGACGAAATTTTGTATTTTACCATTTTCGGGCAGGAGAATACTATCGGGCTAGGTCACGTGTTGGAAAAAAATTATTATTAGGTCATTTTGTTTCATTTTGGGTGAAGGTCAAGCTAATTATATCTAAAAAACTGCTCAATCGGTTTTGACTAAATTTTATATCCAACCATTTTTCGACACGAGAAAACTATTGGGCTCTGTCACATGTTCGAGAAATTTCGATTAGTGGGTCATTTTTGGGTCACTATGGGTCAAGCCAAATTTATCTAAAAAAACGGCTCTAACGATTTTGACTAAATTTTGTATTTTGTCGTTTTCGATTACGAAAAGACCAATGAGATAAGTCACGTATTAGAGAAAATTCGTTTAGTGGGTCATTTTTGGGTCACTGTGGGTCACGCAAAGTTTATCTAGAAAACGGCTCTAATAATTTTGACAAAATTTTGTATTTTACCATTTTCGGGCACGAAAATACCATTGGGCTAGGTCACGTGTTCTAGAAAATTCGATTAATGGACCATTTTGTGTCACAATGGGTCAGGGTCAAGCTAATTGAATCTAAAAAGGCCCAAAACATTTCGGCAAAATTTTGTAATATACCGTTTCCGGGCATGAGATGACCATTGGACTAAGTCACATGTACGAGAAAAATTGATTAGCGGGTCATTTTGGGCCAAATGGGTCAAGGTCAAGCTAATTATATATAAAAAACGTCTCAATCGATTTTGACTAAATTTTATATCTAACCGTTTTTCGATACGAGAAAACTGTTGGGCTAAGGTCACATGTTCGAGAAATTTCGATTAGTGGGTCATTTTTGAGTCACTATGGGTCAAGCCAATTCTATCTAAAAAACGGCTCTAACGATTTAGACGAAATTTTGTATTTTATCATTTTCAGGAACGAGAATACCATTGGACTCGTTCAGGTGTTCGAGAAAATTCGATTAAAGGGTCATTTTGGGTCATAATGGGTCAAAGTCAAGCTAATTATATCTATAAAACGGCTCAGTCGATTTTGACTAAATTTAAGGTTCAATCGATATTGACTAAATTTTATATCCAACCATTTTTTCGGCACGAGAAAACTATTGGGCCTTGTCACATGTTCGAGAAATTTCAGTTAATGGGTCATTTTGGGTAAAGCCAATTTTATCTAAAAAACGGCTCGAACGATTTTGAATAAATTTTATATTATGTCGTTTTGGATTATGAGGAGACCAAAGGGCTAAGTCAGATATTAGAGAAAATTTGATTAGTGGGTCATTTTTGTGTCACTGTGGGTCAAGCAAAGATTATCTACAAAACGGCTCTAACAATTTTGACGAAATTTTGTTTTTTATCGTTTTCGGGCTCGAAAATACCATTGGGCTTGGTCGCATGTTCAAGAAAATTTTATTAGAGGGTCATTTTGGGTCACAATGGGTCGGGGTCAAGCTAATTGAATCGAAAAAAAGGCGAAAAACATTTCGACAAAATTTTCTAATGTACCGTTTCCGGGCATGAGATGACCATTGGACTAACTCACATGTACCAGAGAAATCTATTAGTGGGTCATTTTGGGTCATGTGTTTCAAGGTCCAGCTAATTATATTTAAAAAACGACTCAATCGATTTTGACTAAAACTTTTTTCCAACCGTTTTTTGGCACGATAAAACTATTTGGCTAGGTCACTTGTTCGAGAAATTTCGATTAGTGGTCATTTTTGGGTCCTTATGAGTCAAGCCAATTTTATCTAAAAAACGGCTCGAATGATTTTGACTGAATTTTCTATTCTGCCGTTTTGGATTACCAGAAGACCAATGTCTTAAGTCACATATTAGAGAAAATTCGATTAGTGGGTCTTTTTGGGTCACTGTGGGTCAAGCAAAGTTTATCTACAAAACGGCTCTAACTATTTTGACGAAAATTTGTATTTTATCGTTCTCCGGCGCGAAAATACTACTGGGCTTGGTCGCATGTTCAAGAAAATTTTATTAGTGGGTCATTTTGGGTCACAATGAGTCAGGATCAAGCTAATTGAATTTAAAAAAAGGCGCAAAACATTTTGACAAAATTCTGTAATATACGGTTTCCGGGCATGAGATAACCATTGGGCTAAGTAAAATGTTCGAGAAAAAACGATTAGTGGGCCATTTTTGGGTTACTGTGGGCCAAGCTATTTATTTCTAAAAAAAGACTCAAACGATTTTGTCAAAATTTTGTATTATACAGTTTCTGGGCATGAGAAGACTATTGGGCTAAGTCACATGTTCGAGAAAATTGAATTAGGGATCATTTTTGGGTCACTATGGGTCGAGCTAAGTATATCTAAAATAACGGCTCAAAACATTAGGGCAAAATTTTGTATTATATCGTTTCTGAGCATGAGAATACCATTGAGCCAAGTCACATGTTCGGGAAAATTCGATTAGTGGGTCATTTTTGGGTCACTGTGGGTCAAGCTAATTGTATCTTAAAAGAAGGCTCAAACGATTTTGACAAAATTTTGTATTATATTGTTTCCAGGGTCGAGAAGATCATTGGATTAGGTCACATGTTCGAGAAAATTCGATTAATGGGCCATTTTTGGGACTCTGTGGGTCAAGTTAATTTTATCTAGAAAACAGCTTTAATGATTTTGATTAAATTTTGTTTTCTATCGTTTTCGGGTTCGAGACCATTGGTCTAGGTCGCATGCTCAAGGTGATAATGCCAATTTTATCTAAACAGCAAGAATTATACAGTGAGAATGAAATATCGAATTTAACATAAGGCTAATTTTTACCGTGCTTAGCTCGATCATGCCCGCTAGTTAAGAAGATATATAATAAATTCATGTAGATTTGATATCTTGTGAATTGACGAAGTCATGGATTTTTTCTTCTTCAAACCACCCTTTTTGTTTTCGTTTTTAAATTGTTTTTGCGGTAAGAATTGGTCCTATGAAAAACTTCTCATTATAAAAGTTGTAGATAATATTAAAATAAATTAATAATAAATTTAATTGGATAAATAATAAATTTATAATAAGTTTATAATATAATATTATAATAAATTTAATTGGATTTGATATCTTGAGAATTGGCGAAGCTATGAATTTCTTTCTCCCAAATTCCTATTTTTTTCACCCGTTGAGCCCATTCTTAACACTTTCCAACAAAGTTGAAAAATGTTTATGACTTCGGGTTGTCTGTCCGTCTGTTCGTCTTTCCGCGCTCTAACTCTCGTAAATATACTCGGATCATTCTGAAATTTTTGGATGTTAGTGATCTCTAACATAGCACGATCCCTATTTCAAATAAAGTTTCTAGCATGTTTAGTTCATTTACAGGGACAGTCAAATTTTTCCGTTACATTACGGCGTATGGGAAAAAATCATTTAAAATGATTTTTAATGATGTTACATGCTTTCAAACATAATAAAATTGATAACCATTTATCAAGTGCACTAAAATATGCATTCTAGAATATACGGTGCAAAGAAAAGTTATTATTCATTTACAGGGCCACACAAATTAATTCCGTTAAAGAACGAACTAGGGGTGGAGGGCATTGCTTGCGGCGTATTTTAATTATGTTAAATTATTTCATGTATAATGAAATTTATATACATCGCTGAGGTTTACTATAAATTATTTCATGTATAATACGAAGTGCATAGCATTTACAGGGACACACAAAAGATTTCAGATACTATATTGTATCCGAAGTACTGCACAGTAGCGATGATTGCTGGAAATTAATTTTTAATTATGTTATGTGCTTTTATGTTTCACTGTATTTATGCATAGCGTATAGTGTGTACAAATGTTATAATTCATATACAGGGCTACACAAAATAATTCGTAAGGATTACTGGGTATGATTGCAAATTGCTTAAAGGTGGTTTTCAAGTGAGTTATGCATTTTTATGCGGAATTGCATTTGGTTTTCTAAGAAATGTTTGTAGAAAATAGATAAAATGATATGCAGGGTCTCGCAAAGAAATGGATACATGGCCGTCTATAAATGATAATTTCTGGAAATGTGATTTCAGTAGTTTTAAGAGTATTTTACTTTGAATTAAACTTTAGCTAAATAGCGGCGTTTAATAAAGGTACTAGGTTAACTACAGGGCTGTACAAATGTATACAAGTATGTTTTGATCTATTAGTATAAATTGCTGAAAGAGAAATTTCAAATGGTTATGCGTTTTCTTGCTAGTCTAAATTTTCCCATTATATAGTATATATATCATCCTACAGATCAAACAGAGGGCTGTTCAAAAGAATTGGAATACATATTTGGCTATAGACGGTAACTGCAGAAATCAGTTTTTCAAATGTTTCATGCGTTTTCTTAAAATGTTTACTTAGTTCTCTTATATACCTTATTTCTCTAAGTAACGAAGTTTTGTTAAAGCATTCAGGAAGTGTTGGAAAGTGTTTAATAATCTATGCTTAACGCATTATTTTTCTTACTTGTTAGTTTTATCATTAATCTGTCATACATAATTTTTTGGCCCATGTTTTAGAAGTAATAATAACTTTAACCCGTAACTGGAGACATGAATTTTCTTACGTTGTCAGAGACATAGATTCAAAATGACTCCAATGTTATTTTTCTTTTTTATCTTTTGTAAACAGCATTGGAATTTATTTTGGAAACGCAATGTAGTCTGGAAATCATGTAATTACCAAAATATTAAAAATAATGATATTAAAACTGTTAAATGTTATAATATTAATTGTTGGAAAGATAATATAAGAAAAACCTAAACAACATTTTAATGAGTACTTACTTCGTTTAGATATCATGGGATGACACTAATGTTAATAACTGTTAGAATTAAACAAACAAAAATGAAGAATACAATATTTTAAAATATTACCTTAAGAATATTTCTTTAATCTTTTTGCTTTTTACATCATTCAAATGCAGCTGGGGCATACGGCTACGGAACATTGTCCACATACTGGGTGTTTACAAGAAATAGAGTAGATGTTTTCCTTTTCAACTTTTTGGGGGCAAATGGTACAGTATTTTCTAATTTTAAATTGCTATCTGCATCTACTTTTTTCTCTTCTTTACCAAGTATATTCGCAATTGAAAATCTCACTTCCTGTCGATGACGGGTATTTGTTAACCTCTATCTAATTCTTCTCCGGCAAGCTGCTTTGCATGTTTTTTTATAAAATCTAGCCTTGACTCTTTTCTATAGTCTCGTGTGGCCTGGTAAATAATAAATGCGTTAACTGCACTTATATACATAAGGCGAATTTACATAACTATTGGCCACTTTCTGGTTCTCCGACCAGTACAATATATGACACATTTTTCATCCAAGGCATCAACAACAGATTTGGTATTATTATAAAAAGCGATAAGTTTCGGCTTATTGATGTCTGTATCTTGGGATATTGATGAGTGCATAGACAACACTAGCAATACAGCTTTGCCTTTCTTAGGAAAATATGATACCAAGGTTAAATACTTCGAAAAACCATAAATTGAATTCCCGACTATTCTGCTTCTGTTTGGAAGGAATTCATTAGGTATTTCTGTTTTATTTTATTTTATTAATTTATTTATTTTTATGTTCCAACATAGGTTATTTTTTTTCCTTCAAAACTTTTACAAGCTCAACTGATGAAAACCAATTGTCGGTTATTATATTCCTGTTTGTGCCTGCAATACAAGCATACAAGCGCACAACTGCCTGCGTTGGTTTTTGCAACATTTTATCTTCTTCTGAAAGTGTCATAAAGTAATAAATAATAATATGTCTAATATGAGAGTCATCTTCCGCAACTTCGCATTATTCAAACCATTGCATTACAGTTTTCTCAAAATCTGGATCACATGGCCGAATTTTTTTCCTGTAAGGTCCTGGTTGAGTATTATCCATTTTCTTTTAAACAACAATATATTATTCTAGACAAATGAAGCGGATTGCAATACTAAATACGTAGAAATTAACTGGTGCGTTATATATTTTTTCAGTCACAGTTTCAGAGACGTGGAGTCAATTTGACTCCATAAATAGTAACGAAAACTTACAACTCGGATATGGGTGCGTGTTCAAACTTGGACTTCTGCCAACATACTGATAAAAGATCAACTTGAAGGTACTGAGGAGATGATTGCATTCAAGGACAAAAAACCATGTGATAATTAAAGCCAATGAACAACGCGGAGTCTCCTTGACTCCAATCTCCGGTTACGGGTTAAACTGAGTCGATATAATTAAGAAGTTATGAGGTTTTTTCGTTTTTCACAAAACCCCTCACTATGTCCACTCCATTGGTCGATTTTGCCCATTAACGAACTTGACCGAGATTTTATGCCCCTTGATTTTATGTACCAGTTTGGAAAAGATGTGTGCAGAATTATGGAAGTTATCGTGTCCATAAAAAGTTATATACAGAGTGATTTTTTTTAAAGTTGTGAAAGTAAAATCCTATAACAAAAGAACCACTGATCCAAATGACCTGAAATTTCACCAGTATGCTCCCAAAGCAATGGGAATTTTTTAGCCGTGGTTAAAAAAAAGAAACTTAAAATCGCACCGACAGATGGCGCTGTATATAGAGTAAAGTAGGGAGACGAGCTTGCGCACGGCACACGCACAGTGGCAATAAAATCCTGCAGCACGCACACCTCGTGTTCATTATTCTGATCTCAATCCCTGCGATTTCTGGCTCTGGGGGTACCCAAGAATGCTGTGTATTGTGATGGTGTTACGAACTTTGCTTAGTTGACCTGAAAGCACGCATTGAGCACCAGATCCACAGCATCCAGCCGGATATTCTTTGCTTTGTTGTGGAATATGCAGTTTCACGTTTCCAACTCGTAGCTGAAAACGGGGGACAGCACATTGAAAATCTGTTGTGTTAGTCGTGCAGTTCTGTATGAATGCTTTGCTCCATATTTTTATTTCGTTCTGTTTCTGCGAAGGTGTTCGCAGTGTCTTTACCCAATTACTGCATTCTGTATGTTTTGATATGCGTAATAAAGTTTTATTTCTCTTGAAGTACCGTCCATTGTTTTCCCCCCAATGACGATATTCTTTGTTTCTGTTAACTTACAGCGCCATCTGTCGGTGCGATTTTAAGTTTTTTTTAACCACGCCAAAACAAATCCCATTGAGGTCATTTGGATCAGTTATTCTTTTGTTATAGGGTTTTACTTTCACGACTTTAAAAAAAATCACCTTGTATATATGTAAATAGATAGATAGATACATAGTAGATAGATAGATATATAAAGTTTTTTACTGGGGGTGGTTTTGGGTTCTATGTGTCATTATCGATGTAGATCCGAAATTTTTTTTCCGAAATTTCAATATAGCGAAGATCGCAAGAGGTAGTATTTTATACGAAATCTTCCTAAAAATATAGATTAAAGTCAAGTCATTTGAACAATATTTGTTCATTTTCACGCTAGTAGATTAAAGTAGAATACTGAAAATATTGAAGGAAGACCATTTGGACGTAACAAAAGGGATGGCAGACATCATCAAAAGTGGAAAATTGTAGACCCTAGTCAAAAGATTTGATCAATTTAGATTAAACACAATTAGTTCAGGGCATTCCAAAATATGTAAATAGAGTAAGCCTGACAGAAATGCTATTACGAATACACCGGCAGACGCGCTTAAAATGTTGGAAATTAATAATTTTTGCATCAAGACGATTCTTTTGATTCTTTTTCTCAGTGTTTATGCTTTGTACCTTCGAAGGTGACTGAAGCCTAATAATGCAAATACTACAGGTAGGCTATTTTGATATTAGGAAAGTGTTGACAGACGTTTTCACACATGTGTAAAAAAGTCCCCAGTAATAAACATAATATGTTATTATTATAATCTTGACTTAAACACCATTGTCTTTCTGGGAATTCCAAAAAATGCAAATGCAAGAATACAGATATACATTTCATTATGAATGACCAGGCAGACGAATATATATTATTAAATTTCGGAAAACTTTGAATCAGTTTAAAACATTTAACACTAGAATATGCATAAGTTAAATAAAATTTCATTCTAGCTTTTACTTGCATCAGTAGTCTTAAACTTAACGGCAGTTTCAAAACTAATTCCTGCATAATTGATTAAGTAAATCTCATGTTTTGTAGATCATTCTGTTTCGCTAAAAATGTTTCTTTTAGGGATCTCGCTCACTACTTTGCTTTTAATAATTGCGAAGTTGTAATTAATTAAACTTTGTAGCATTTTTTCCAATGTAATCGTGTTGCAAATTTTCTTATGCCTAATTCTGACTATTTTCAACTTTTATCAAATGAGATATATTTGTTTTAAATGCAGTTAATATGAGGGGCTCACAACCATAATAGGCCAAGTGCATTCTGAAAAAAAATGAAATACTAAGTCTTTTAACAGATGACATATATGAGACAGTATGTGAAAACAGACTTCGTTCACTGTAGGAGTGGATAAAACAGATTTTATGCACTTTCTAAATGGACTAGCTCATTTTCTTTAATGGACTTTATCTACTATGATTGTGAACCCCTCATATATTTTTCATATAATTTTCTGCGACATTATTTTTTTTATTTACTAAGATATCTTTCAATTTATATCGAAATTTTAAGGGAATAGAAATTTTAATGTGAGTCACAGTAACGCAAAATTTTATTAGTGTTCATAATATAATAAATTTAGCACATTCTACATACTATTTGGTTTTGAGCAGTGAAACATGACGCCGAATGTTTTTGACCACTTTTCTTTTAAAGTTATTGGATGCATTTAATTTATATTAAGCACATAATTGTTTTTGCGTACATCACCGTCCCCCCCCCCCCCTGGAGGAATTCGCGAGAAGATCCGGAAAAGCTCATAATCAAATATTTTATATTCCAAAGAAATTTTTATTAACTTTTCACATTTTACGACCAATAGGTGTGAATGAACATGAAGATCAATATGCGAATGAGGATAATTGGAATTACTGAAATTGCTCATTGAAGCCTTTTTGAAATTAACACTTCTCATGTTCCAATAAAAAAAATGATATTTTAACATAAAGTTTGCTGACATAGCTTTCATTTCATTTTTTAGGTACTGCCGTTCAGTCATAATTTCCCAATTTTAAACTTTTCTTTCACATTTGACGGGTGGTTTGTGTAATTTTGTGCGGTCTTTTTGCATTTATGCTTTTTAAGATGCCTTGAGAGAGATAGAGTTAATATATAATTTCTTAAAAACATTTGATATGCGTCCATTTCTTTGCGAAAATGATGATATGTGTCATCGCTTTAGTAATGTCCAAATTCTGATTTCATTTTTTCACTATCTGTTCATTAAACTGTACTAGAGACAAAAACAAAAACAATGATTTCACTTGCCTCAAAGCTTTCAAGCTTTCAAAATTTCACTCACGTCGTTCGGGTGTTCGAAATGGAAATTCAGTCTGCATTTTTAAATTTACATATTTTGCTATTTTGCAAAGCCCAAACAAATGGCATTTAAATCAAGATTATGGTACTAACTTGGCTAGGATTATTTTTTTGTACGTTTACCACCACTTTTCTACTGTCCAAATGGTCTGCCATAAGTATTATTGCTACTATACGACTGCTGCCTTCTAAGGTAGAAAACAGAAACTTAAAAAAAATTATTTTACTTGACTCCAAAGTTTCCAAATTTCTACATTTTACGCACGTATGCCAGTGTGTTCGAAATGGAATTTGGGTTTCCTTTTTTGTACTTACACATTTTGGAATGTCCTGAAATAAATGGCGTTTCAATCATGGTTTATCAAACAATTTGACTTGGGTCCTTTATTTGACACATTTTATGACGTGTACTAGCTTTTTCGTAACGTCCGATTACTCTGCATTCAGTGTTTGAGTTATTAGACAAATTGTATCTACTAGCGTATGCAAAGAACAAGCATTAAATGATAATTTAGAAAATATTTTGAAGCTTTTATGCTCATTTCATTCCCTAATTTCAGTATTCATTGAAGTTTTAAATATTTTAGAAACGTTCTTAGTATGCATTTACATCTTAAAATTAACGGCCATGTCAAATTCCAAGTTTTTGTCTAACGCTGTACCACCTCTCTGGTTGCAGTGGCACTAACATAAAATTCCTATGTTGAATAGAAGACTGTCATCATTAATTTGCCAAAATTAATTTTGAAATTGGTTTGGTAATTCCTAATGCTCCATAGAAAACGTAATTTAGAAACTTTTTAAGGGCTTTTTTAGAACGTTTGTTGTTCCTGCCAACTCCCCGGCACTGACATAAAATATAGCCCGTGTAGGATCAAAGACTGTCACCATTGATTCACAACCATTACTTTTGTAATCGGTTTATTATTTCACTGAGATTGCATAGAAATCCTAATTTAGGAATTTTTTTACAACGCTTTTTGCTCCCTCCCTTTGCTTCATACCTTTTACATTTCGAATTTATTTTCGACTGTTCTTAGATGGCATTTATATTTTATAAGTAATGACTATGGCATATTTAAAGTTTCTAGTCTCTTCAGTATCACATAAACCGGAATTTAGAGCGTTTTTTGCTCCTACAAACCCTCTGATGGTAGTGGCACAGACATAAAATATAGCCTATGTTTGAACAATTCTATCACCAACAATTTGCAATCATTATTTTTGAAATCGGTTTGGTATTTCATAAGATTGGATAAAAATCGTAATTTAGAACGTTTTTAGAACGCTTTTTGCTCATATCATGCTTTTAAATTTAGAATTTTCTTCCGACGATTCTTAGAAAGCTTTTGCATCTTTTAAGTACTTACCATGCCAAATTTCAGAATGTTATAGATCCCTCAGCATCACAAAAACGCAATTTAGAAAATTTTTTGCTCCTGTATTCCCCAGCTGGTAGTGACAACAACTAAAAATATAGCCAATGTTGTAACAGTTACTTTCACCATCAATTTGCAACCATTACTTTTGACATCGGTTTGATATTTCCTGTGATTGCGTAGAAATCGCAATTTAGAAGAATTTTAGAACGTTTCTCGCGCTTTTTCACACCTTTTAAATATTGAATTCTTTAGAAACTATTCTTAGAGAGCATGTACCTCTTATAAGTAAGTACCATGCCTAATTTCATGTTGCTAGCCACTAGCATTACCACAGAAATCGCAATTTAGAACGCTTTTTGATCCTGAAACCCCCAGTTTGTAGCGACACCGACATATAATAAGCGTATATTAGAGCAATGGCTGTAACCATCATTTTCCAATCATTACTTTTGAAATAGGTTTGATACTTCCTGATATTGCGTAGAAGTCGCCATTTAGAAAGCTTTTAGAACGCTTTCGCGCATTTTCACATCCTTGAAATTTCGAATTTTTATTAAATGTTCTAATTTACATCTAATAAGTAACTACCATGGTAAATCTATTGTACCTAGGTCCTTCAGTAACACAAAAATTGTATTTTTAGAACGTTTTTTGCTTCTGCAATCCCCTTGGGGTAGTGACATCGACGTAAAATGTAGCCTATCTTGGAGCAAATGCTGTCATCATCAATTTCCAACCATTACTTATGAAATCGGTTGAATACTTCCTGAGATTGGGTAGAAATCTCAATTTAGAACGTTTTTTAGAAAGCTTTTCGCGCATTTTCACTCCTTTTAAATCTCGATTTTTTTAGGAAACGTTTTTAGAGATAATTTATATGTTATAATTTTCTATCATGCCAAATTTCATGTTTCTAGGCCCTCCAGTATCATAAAAGTGCAATTTAGAACGTCTTTTGCTCCTGCAATCCCAACGTGGTAGTGACACCGATATAAAATAGAGCCTATGTTAGAGCAAGAATTGTCACCATAAATTTCGAATCATTACTTTTGAAATCGGTTTGATACTTCCCGAGATTCCGTAGAAACCGCCATTTAGAAAGCTTTTTAGAGCGCTTTTCACGCATTATAACATTATAACCCATATAAATTTCGATTTTTTTAAGAAATGTTCTTAGAGATCATTTATACGTAATAGGTAACTACCATGCCAAATTTCATGTCTCTAGGCCCTTCAGTAACACAAAAATCGCCTTTTTAGAACGTTTTTTGCTCCTGCACCCCGTTTGGGGTAGTGGCACCGACGTAAAATACAGCCTATGTTGGAGCAAGGGCTTTTACCATCATTTTGAAGCCTTTATTTTTTAAATCGGTTCTGTACTTCCTGAGATTGCGTAAAAATCGCCATTAGAGCGTTTTTTAGAACGCTTTTCGTGAATTTTTACCTCTTTTAAATTTCGAATGTTTTAAGAAATGCTCTTAGAGATCATTTATTTCTTATAAGTAACTACCATGCCAAATTTCATGTTTCTAGGCTCTTCAATAACACGAAAATCTCATTTTTAGAACGTTTTTGCTCCTGCACTCTCTTTGCGTTAGTGGCATGGACATACGATATAACATATGTTCGAACTTTTGAAATCGGTTAGGTAGTTCCAGAGATTACCTTGAACAAACCAGCAAACAAACTTTATTTCTTTATAATATTAGCATAGATAACTTTTATCAAAATTCTTGACCTTTTTTCTTTTCTGTTGTCCACTAGTCTTGTAGTCACATTGCAATGCTTTCTGAAATAGATCTCTTCAAATATTTCCTACATAATATGAGTATTTCTGATAACATGAATTATAAAAAATGCATATTTTCAAAGGAAAACCATATTATGTAGAAATATATATATATATATATATATGTATAAGAATTTGTGCATTAAACACAGGTTAAAATTTCGTTTCAAACTTACTGAATGAGAACTGTTGGTTTAAATGGGAAATTTTATCGTTTGACATTTTCAGTGTTATGTTGATTGTGCTATATTTTTTGTTGTATCTTTTTTTATTAAATGTGAATCCTTTTTTCAATCATATTAGAATGCATATTTCCTGTGCTTTTAGATAACAGATATGTTGTCATTTAACTGTTCATACTAAAATTAAAAGAATTTTAGCTGTAATTACTATATTTCCATCGAATTTTTTAATACCTCAGAAGAACTAAATCCCTTCAGTTATTAAGGTAACCCAAATATAACTCAAATTATCTAATAATATGAAATATTATTTTAAATATTTGTTTTTTTTTCCTTCAAATTAGAAACAATATATATTTAAAGAAATCCCATTTCTGATATTTTTTATATCTTCAACTCTTTTAATAAACGAATGTTTCCAACTCTGCAGAATTTTTTAGTTTGCTAAAAATGAAACTTTGAGGAATGTAAAATATAAAAACAAATAACTAAAATACAACAGAATATTCTTTAAAAGTTTCTTAAAGTACCTACCTAGAAAAAAACACCTAATAGGTTAGTGTTGAATCAGAAAAAAAATATGTTTTCTAAGGAATTACAAATTGTATTTTTTCTTTATTTGACATTTTTTTTTTTTTTTTTTTTTTTTTTTTTTTTTGTCTAAAGAAAAATATCTCTGTAACAAAAACGACTTATCAAAGAACATGTATTTTGTTTGTCAAACTTTTAATATGTAAATAATTATAATAAAAAAAAATCTTTAAAATTAGAAAACAGACAAATGCATATCTTTTTTCTGGAGCATATATATAAATCAACGCTTTGTTATTTACTGAATAATAAGTTTTTAAATTCATCTGAAGCAATATATTGAGAAAACGTATATTTTTCTGATATTATTTTACTTTTTGCCGTCTTGCATATTTTTTTGAAAAAAAAAGTTATGTTATGTTTAGAATTTTTTTTTAAGAAGAATATGCGAGGAAAGCGTTGAAAATCTCAAAGGAATATTCGCATAAGTCATATTAAAAAGCATTCCAATTTTATCAATTACTTATTATCGACTTTTCTAGCTGAATTTTCACTTGTTACTTTTTAATAATGATAAAAATTAACAATTATAACAACATCATTACAGAATTTTTCAATTTGTTTTACATCATAAATTTATTTATTCATTCAAAATGAAGTAATTTACTCTATTTTAAACTCTCTATATCTCTCTCTCTCTCTTTTAATTAATTTGATCCTTCATAAAACTTATTTTTACCCTGATTCTTAATGTTCTGTCATGACTTTGTATTTTATCATAATTTTTCATATTACTAATGCAAAAAAAGATATTTCATAATCCGAAAATTCTGTAAATTAGAATTTCATTTTTTCGCAAGTCTTTTCGATATATCAACTGTATCTGTAAATTAAAAAAAAAATTATAATTTCTATTTTTTATACTGAAAATTCCTTATGCTTCATACAGAAAATCAATTATTTTTAGTGATCAATCATTCATGAATGCGAAAAATACGGAAAAACGAAGACTGACTTTAAATAATTTAAAAATGATTCCCTTTACAGGATTAAAGGTAAATTTTAAGGTAACGTTTGTAAGTCTCATAATGAGAGAGAATTTCAAACGATTTTTAACCACAATGTTAAAGAAAATTTCAAAGATAGTTTACATCAAATATATTTTTTAATATTTAAATGGTTTTCTGCATTCTCGGTTCCAAAATATTGATTTTTTTATTATTTAAATCGGTTTCATATAGTCTCAAGAATATGCGGACGAAACGATTTTTTTCGGGGAAAGAGTTTTTCTGTCTTTAATATGCGTTAGGGTGATATTGAGCACGGAGCGTCAAACCAGTTCACGACTCACCACTAAAAGACAACGGGTAACTGGCTATAAAACATATCTACGAGGATTTACCTGCTGACACTTTTCTCAAAATATATGTTTGAGCAAATGCACAAACAATTACGAAGGTTTAAATTCACTTATTTGGGTATTTGACCGGAAACATATACATTGCATGAAAGCTATTATGAAAATATTGCCACGTGTAAAACGAATAACAGATTTTTATCACATATATTGAATAGAATGAGTATTCAGAAAAGCTTCAAAGCTATGATGTAATACGACAATCAAAACTACGACCGCTTCATCTGAGTTGCGTTTGTCAGATGACGCAAAAGAGGCCTGGATTGCTTCAGGATAAGAAAATACATTAAAGAACGAACTTGTTCGAGGAGGAGGAATGCGTCCTTTATGGCATCGGAATCGTCGATCATGGGTTAGGTTAAACAAATGTAAAGTTCGTAGTAAAAAAAAAAAAAAAAAAAAGGAAAAAATGTTCAATACATTTTTTAAACAACAATGTTTTACCTTGTACCTCATTCTCCGAAAATACTATTCGGTAGATCTGAATGAATTTTTAGACATTGTTTTATGTACTTGAGGCTATGGTTGGAACTAACAATATATAATGACTGTCAATATAATCTATTCTTTTAATCTATTCTTTTAAATATTTCAGAAGCTCCAAGGCATGCACTAATAAAAGAAAAAGAAATTGAATCTTTAATCATGCGGAGTATCTTACTGGATTTTTAACCAAAAAATGTTGGTGGTTATCGAAATATAACCAATACAACAAAACAATATAATCCTCACAATACAGTTATAAATTTTCAATGAGATTTATTTTATCTTCCCCTGGAGATGAGTCAAAATTAAACGTCTTTTTATATAAAAAATTTATAACTGTCTAACTCTAAAATAAAAATACACTGCAGATCAGTCTATCATAACGAAGGAAATTCGATTATAACGAGATAGCATTCAGTAAATTTGCAGAAAATATTAATGACTTTTCACACTTTCCCTTAACAAAATATACTGTCTTATGGGTTCTCAACAATTTTAATGAAATAGGAAGAAAATTATCGACAATAGTATCATTTATGAATTTTTTTCTATTAAATGACTTAACTTATTTTCCTTAAAATAAAAACAAAAAGAAAATTGTCCAGTTAAACTGATCGCATTGAGCTCACAGGCAATCACACTAATTGTATATTATACTCTTATTTCAAAGAATAATGCTCCTCGAAAAATAAATGAAGGGATTAGCCCCCGTTTCCCCCCTTTATACTTAACCAAAGAACCTCCAAATCTAGTCAAGGTAGCTCATTAACTTAATAAACCGGTAAACGAAATTTGGAGCAAATCGAATAATTCTGCATGAAAAACCCATTTATCTAAATTAAGGGGGGGGGGGGTGCTAGCCACCCTTTCCTCCCTTTATGCTTAACTAATAAACCTCCAAATCTAATCAAGGCAGCTCCTTAACATAATAAACCGGTATGCCAAATTTGGAGAAAATCAAATAATTCTACATGAAAAACAAATTTTTCTAAATTAAGGGGGTTAGCCCTTCTTTCCCCCCTTTATAAATAAGTAATGAACTTCCAAATCTAATCAGGGAAGCTGCTTAACATAATTAACCGGAATACCAATTTCCGAGCAAATAGAATATTTCTGCATGAAAAATCCATTTATCTAAATTAAAGAGGGGGCTAGCCCCCCTTTCTTCCCCTTATATGTAACTAATGAACCTCCAAATATAATCAAGGCAGCTCCTTACATAATAAAGAGGTATACCAATTTGGAGCAAATCGAATAATTCTACATGAAAAACCCATTTATCTAAATTAAAGGGGAGGACTAGACCCCCTTTATACTTAACTAATGAACCTCCAAATCTAATCAAGGCAGCTCCTTAGCAAAATAAACCGGTATACGAAATTTCGAGCAAATCGAATAACTCTGCATGAAAAACCCATTTATCTAAATTAAGGGAGGTGGGGGGTCTCCCTTTATACTTAACAAATGAACCTCCAAATCTATTCAGGGAAGCTCCTTAGCATAATAAACCGGTATACGAAATTTCGAGCAAATCGAATAGTTCTGCATAAAAAACCCATTTATCTAAGTTAAGGTGGGGGTGGGGGCTAGACCCCCCTTTACTCCCTTTATATGTAACTAATGAACTTCCAAATCTAATCAAGGTAGATCCTTAACATAATGAACCGGTATACCGAATTTGGAGCAAATCGAATAACTACATGAAAAACCCATTTATCTAAATTAAGGGAGGGGGGGGGCTAGCACCTCTTTCTCACTTTATACTTAAGTAATGAGCTTTCAAATCTAATCAGGGAAGCTACTTAACATAATAAACCGTTATACCAAATTTGAAGCAAATCGAATATTTCTGCAAGAAAAATCCATTTATCTAAATTAAGGAGGGACTAGCCCCCCCCCCTTTTCCCCCCTTTATCCTTAACCAATGAACCCCAAAAACTAATCAGGGAAGCGCCTTATCAGAATGAACATAGCAAAAAAATGTGAAGCATATCAGATATTTCTATCAAAAGTTATCGCGTTACGTACGTACATACAGAACCGGCGGGCACATAAGCTTTCAGGCTTTGATAGCCTGTGAGCTAAAAAATGTGTTCCTTTTAGAGTTCAATGAATTATTTTAAAACATTACATGAAGTGAATGGGGATAAAAAAGAAAGATTTCTTCAAAAACCATGTTAATTTTAATTAAAAGGATGATAAGTTTAAATTACTTTTATACCACTTTTCAGATTTATACATTCAGAATTCAAAAATTATTTAAACTAATATCAAATTTCCATTACTAATTTTATTTAGTCTTATTAATTTAGAAATGCTGATTAGCCCCTATTAGTACGTAATCCATCTATCATTTTTGATACTTTAAGTAAAATGTATCCTTTTTTTTTTCTTTTTATATATAAAATATATAACTTGGTTATTTTGAGCAGCCTAATTGATGGCGCCTGGTGCGGGGGAACCCCCCAAACCGACCTTTGTTGCGCCTCGGATATTGAGATATATGTCATAAGAAACAATTGCAGCTGTTACCATCGCAGTCATTATATCTGAACTCGACTATATAACCATTTTGCGGTGTTGCGAACATGGATTACCATGTTAATTTTTTTTTAATGCCATAAAGAAAAAGAGCTTATAATACAAACATATATCATATCACAAATTCAAATTTTACTCTACTTGACATCCTCAGTTATGAGTAGTTTTAAATAAAAAAATATAAAAAAGCAACCGATGACTATGTTTGCCCATCAATTATGAGGAACAATGTCATAGACATAAAAACTTTCTGGAAAACTTTCGAAAGCAATCTTTAAAACTTTTCGTTTCATTATCTAAATGGTTTCCAGAAACTAAATGGGATTTCTATGTTTAATTTATTAAACATGATTTGGGAGATGTAAAGGTCTAACAAGATCTTAATAATTCAAAAAATCAATAATGTGTGACTCATTTTTTAAGTTAAAAATTAAATCATTAAGTATGAAGACGTGAATTAACGATAACATGATTGCTTTTGAGTGAAGTAATCACTCGTAATGAGACATGGCGTTTTGAAAAAATATTAGCATTTAGTTTATTTTCGCTTAAAATAGTTGTCTATTTTCATTTAGAATAATTATTAAATGTTTAAAATGTATCACTGTCAAACAAAGTATTATATTTTTACTTTTAATTGATCATAATTATTATTTTAGATTGGTTATTATCTTATTATTGTAGATAATAATAATAGTAACAAATTATATTTTAAATAAAACAAGCTACAATTAAGGTTGATACTGTGAGGTTTTGTGCATTTTTTTTAAATTTAAACATGACTAATTTGAAATCTACGTAGAAGTTATAAATGCTCCTCAAATAAGCCGCCTTCGTGACCGATAAAGTCCAGATGTAGATTGTAAAATTATTTTCAAGAGACCATACATTTACTGTAAAATGACCAATTCTGTTATTAGAGAATTCGTAACTTCGTAGCCATAAACATTGAAGTGCTCATAATTCTCAGATAGGGGAAGCCAGGGCACATTTTTCATAAGGGCAAGTCTTCCAACGCTCTTTAATTTTTAAATGAGCCGCTTGCTGACGACAGTGGGTGAACTGGTTGAAGTGGCAATATTTCACACACCATCTACAAAAGTTATAATTTAGTAGCTGCTGTCACTTCGTTGAGCTGTTTTTTTTTTTTCATTTTTTCAACAATGAGTAAAGTTTCAGGTTTTCATTAAAACGTAAAATAAACGTATTAGCGTTAAACTTACTGTTTTGAAATTTCATGTGCTAAAAAAGGGATTCTTTCTTCGAGTAAATATGGGTTTGTATTGCAATTGAGTTATAATTCGTCGAGGTAGTGTAAAAGTTGGAATATGGCGGCGGGGCAATTTTTCGAACAGCATACGGAGCGTGTATCGTTGAAAAACGTACCCCGTCCTAAATCAGTTAGTTTTATTGTACCAAAATTATATTTATTGTGCAATAAAATTGGCGAAATAACCGTATATGAAACGAACGCTTTTGATCATTTAGGACTTTAAGTAAAACTGCCAATATACAAACGAAGGTAAATTCAAATATATATAAAAACAAGGCTACAAATGAGCAGGCAGCCTTATCGCCAATTTTTGGTACTGTTTTCATCTATATTACAAGTGGGAATCCATATTGTCTTAAAATACGTAATTTTCACTGATGTATTTCGTTTCATTGTAGATTCGTTTGGAAAAATACGACCAGCGTAGCGGGCGTAGCCTGCTAGTATTTTTATAATAATATCCATGTTGATTTTAAAACCGTAAAATATCATTTGCATCCCAATATTAATAAAAATTCTCTCCTAAAGTACTGAAAAAGAAAGGGAAAGAAAAGCACTAGAAAACAGGAATTCTGCTTTTTCAGAATTTAGTGTCACTCCCGAAGAAAAATATATATATGTATATAAATATGGATAGTACAAAACATGTTTAAGTTTTAGGACTTAAAACACACGTTTTTATTTTAAATAAAATGACGTCATTCTCATCCGCTGAAGAATTCTTCATTTACGATCCAGTATTAAACAACATCTACAGTAAAGTACAGAGACTAACGAAAAAGACAGGCTACCGCGGTGTACCCGAAGTTTCTTTTTTTTACAGACCGCTAGAGTGGCGTGTTGCTCTTTTCGTACACTTGCATTGGTGCATTCGAGCATCACGTCACTCCATTGATTTGTAAAAAATAATGGGAAATGGCAGTGGAATGAACCGCGATTACCTGTCTTTTTCTTACGCATATGAAGTACGCATATTACGTCACTATCGCTGAATAATACACACAAAAAAAAAAAAAAAAAAATGTAGTCATTCAAGAAACTCGACAAAAAAAATCGGCTATCTAATGATTCATATGCTTTCATTTGTTTTTAATATTAATGTTCATACTTAAAATTAAACTTGGTTTATAATAGCTCCATGTTTTATAAAAAAATATTCATTTTTATTTTTTCTCGATAGCACGTATTTTTACATTTTTTTAAAATTTGTTACGGGAAAATGGCAAAAAAAGATATAATTAGTATTTGCCAACTATTTTCCTTTACTTTCTACAGAAATGGAGTATTTGAGTTTCCAAAATTAAACAAATGCAGCTAAAAACTACAAAAAAATTAATATTTCAAAAATAAATTGAGATGCAGTTTTCAAACAAATGGCATTTAAAAGTACTTTTTTCCTCAATACTATAGTATAAAAATTTAAAATGTGCAATTCTTAGAAGTTAAAAAACTCCAGTAGAGTATTTAACAGCACAATGATACATCTGCTTTGTTTTACGGCTGGCTTATACAACGGAACAATATATTTTAGAGACGACTCTTTAATAGAAAGAAATAGCATACCGGGGGCTAAAAAATGTTAATTATTTTCTAAAATGGATTCATTTAATGAATGCATTTTATGTTAATTATGCCTTTATTGTCATTCCTACCTCACTGTACTCATAAGCTACAAACTATAGATTATAGTGTGTATGGGTCCCTCAAAAAGAAATTAATACTGCTTTTGATGCCTGGATATGTACAGATAAATGGTCTAAGACAATTTATGACATCCCGTCCATTGGCGTTAACGCCAGTCAATATTATGGTGGTTTTTAAATTTTCGGAAATTATTCACTGAAACCAGAAATATTTAGACTCGGATCTTACTTTTCTGAAAGGCCGGCTTATGCCGCAGCAAATCTTGAAAACACCAACAATGCTGAACAGACTTCAAAATTTCCAGAACCATCGACAGTTCATAGTCTTAATTCAAAACCACCGAAAGCATCAAATCCTTCTACACCAACCCACACTAGCACTTCTGAAGAAGCTGTTGTTTCAAGTTCTGCTCAGACAAACGTTCCCTGTTGCTTATGAAAAGGTGTTACTTCTACATCCAAACAAACTTTCCCTACATCAGAAGAAGTTAGACTTTTTGAGAAGACTTCACATAGGAGGAAAACACGGCGTGGAAATTAAAAAATGGAAGTCGTCTATTCTAAGTCTCTCGTTAAAAATAAACTGAAAATATAAAAGATTTATCTAAAAAATGGAAACAGCAAAAGGAATCAGATAAAAGGGGTGCCAAAATACAAAATCCTATTCTGGCCAGGAACCTGTGTGGAGTTTGGGCCTTCAGCTTCAAACGTAAGATGCTGTAAAACATCAAAGCCTGAAAAGGTATAAAAAAATTACATTCAAGTGATGATGAAGACTGTCTTTGCACTTATTGCTTTGAACTTTACCCCGAATCAAAGGCAAATGAAAAGTGGGTGCGATACAAGAAATGGACGCATGAAGACTTCACCAGAGAGGATGTTTCTTTTTTGTTTTTGCTTTCATTGTTATTTAGACAATGATGACGACTTTTGTTTTAAAACAATCTGTCTTTATAAAATTGGATTAATTTTAACACAATTATTCTAATTGGTAAATAATTCATATCAGATGGAAATTTCCAACCGGGATCTGGTTTTTCCCTGGTTTGAATCCTAGTCCGGACATTTTCCACGCAGTTGGAAATTGACATCTGATATGATTTATTTACCAATTAGAATAATTGTGTTAAAATTAATCTAGTGTAATTACATATCCAGCGATTTCTGGAGTCCCATTAACTGCAATTTATTCTGTTCAGCTGAACCAGATTTAAAACCAGATGCTATAATCAATAAGGTTAGCTGGGTGAAAAAGTTCCACCAGATACGTCCGAGATGGCTCAGATGGTAAAGCAATTGCGGCTTCAGTCAAGAGTTCCCTGGTTCGAATCCTGGTCCGGACATTTTTCGCCCAGTTAGAAATTCATATTGGATATGCTTTATAAAATTATTAAATGACAGTTTTTGTAAAATCATTAAGTGTCATTTCTTTTCTATGTTCACTTAATTTTTCTATGTATTGGTGTTATGCCTTTTTAGTTTACAATAAAAAATACATATTAATTAACAAGCAAGATTTATTTCCTGTGTTTTACCATTTAAAGCATAGTTGGAAAAAATGCCCCTGTACTATTTTAGTAGGCTGGAAAACTTGCCCTCATACGGGGAACATTTTTCAAAATTACATGATCAGACTTAACCATTTCCTGTTAAAAACTATATTTAGTTTTTTGAAAAACAATTATGCCAGTTTGTAAATAAAGTTTTAGGGAATACAGTGATATCTTGTTGCCCTCAAAATATATAAAATAAAAAATACAAAAATACATTTCTAAAAAGTTGAAAAATCTGCCCCGGTCTCCCCTACTTGAAAACTACACTAGACTTCTTGAAAAGGCACTTGACTTGCTCCAACTATATACCTAATTCTGAGGGGCCAAAAGAGGTAATGTTTTTACGCAACCAAAGAGGGACTAGGTACCTAGAACTCTGTATAGAGACTTGCCAGAGGAATTAGAGAACCTGGCACCCTGACTTTTTCTTATATTAAAATGCGTGTAAATTACCTTTGTGTATTTCTGTTTAACCGTGTGCTGTTCTTTTTATACTGTGAATAAATGTATTTGCTGAGTGTACCTGATATTTTTCATTTAAGGTTAAAGGCGGTAATTACATATTATTACAAAGAGGTCATAAGAAGATTACAATAACAAATAATATAATTTAGAATTAGTTTGGCTTTGTGATAAACTTCATAATTTACTAAAATAGTTAAGGGTCATAATATAATAAAGACCCATTAAATTATAAAATGATTTCTTTTCCAAATAAGTAAATATATAATCCGTAAATTATTATAAAATTTATCACACTTGAAAGTAGTTTTTAAAAATTGTTTTCTCTAGATATTATTTTTTATTAAATACCAGCTGACCCGCCCCGCGTTGTCTAAGCCCCGTATAAAACCTTAAATATACCTAAAATCTGTATTAAATTCAGTCATTTTTCACTGGAAAGGATTTAGTTTCATGGACTCAACTGCTTTCGGCAGCACACACCCTCAAATTTGTGAAATAATCTTTTTTCTGAGGGTCATTTTTCATTGTTATTTTCTTTCTCTCGAAAGCAAAACATATGGATGGCTGGCGTAAGTAGAAATTACTTTCTTCCCGCAGTTCATGAAAGACATGACTCGGGAAAAGTAAAAATGAGATAATAAATTTTCTGTAACATAAATGAAATGAAATGGTATCTCGAAAACTAATTAGCTGATTTCAATGATTATTTTTCACGAAATATTTTTATTTAACGACACGAAAAGGATGAAAAAGATTTTAAAAAATAGTGATTTTAAATTGCATGCTAAGATTATCAAAATTTAAATACTTTAGAACTAATTTACCGATTCCATTGTTTTTTTTTTTTTTTTTTGTTGTTGTTTTTCGAGAGGAACTAAGAATATTGATGGGATTTTTACTACTCTTTCATGATTTAATCAGAATTGAAAACATACCAAAATGCTTGCTATATCGGCAATAAGGACGATGCTAAGAAATTGAATTTAATAAAAAGGATTGTAATTATTCGTGAAATGGCAAGAAAATTGCTGTTACGTTAGCTAGTGTGGTGCAACTTGATTTCTCGTGTAAAAAATGACACCTGTTATAGCGATTGCAGTTTTTAAGATTATTGACTACCATGCCCAAAGCATTCGAACTCTCACCATAGATTCGCTTGTTTAAGGTATGTATAAGTATACTTAAGGCAACCGTTATATTGATCACTATTTGTATGAGCACTTAGTACGATACCGAAAGCAGCGGGATCCCCACCTAGTACCGTTCATAGATTACATTTATGATAATTTTAGATATAGTTAAACTAGTACTAGGCAATACGACGTGGTTCTGATAGCGGTTAAATAAATGTTTATTCAAACGAAAATAAATGCATCGACGTTTATGTGCATAATTGCATGAAAAATAGCTACATTTAACTAAAAAATTTCAGTATTTGCCAGCATGAAATTAATAGAAAGCCTCGTTTTACGAAACTACTATACACCGAATAAAACACAAAACTACAATTTTAATACTAAAGATGATCTCGTGGATGTTTTTATTAAATTGTATGTATATCGCTTAAAAGACGCCAAATTTTGTTGCGTGTGTATGTTGTTAAACCTCAGTCGAGAGGAATCAAATGGTTTCACTTAAGTTTTGCGTGATGCCCCCCCCCCCCGATTACTAATGATTACTTTAAAAGACTAATAGGAATTAAATAACAGACACCTATGTAGAGATCACACAACAAAATATATTTATCTGAGCTGTTGCTGCTCTTTATTAAACTGAATTTTACTGTTTACAAATAAAATAAGACTTCCAGTATAAAGCAATTATAAAAGAACATTTAAAAATAGTACTATTCAAAATATGTAGAAAAATAAAAGACTCCACAAATTCTCGAGAAACTGTAATAAAACGTATATAACAGAAAATTTAATAATAAAAAAAAAAGAAAATAGCCTGGATAAAATTATATTGAATACATTTAAATATAAATACAATTTTGTGATTTTTAATATTTCTTCTCATATAGTTAACAATACAAGAAATATGTTTTTTTTTTTTTATTTATAGATAAAAAGTACTACAATGAACTTAAATTTATATAAGAAAACAACAAAGTATTTTTAATTGCATATTTATAAACCACTGTGTGTTCTTCTGAACGTACCTATAAAAACAATAAATGCCGGATTTACCTCTACTTGCAAATATCGATATTAATGTATCTCATTAGAAGTATTGCAACTTATTTCGCACAGATAGTATTGCACTTATTCCCTAGAAATTTTAGTACTTAAATCTTATAGAGGTTTAAAAATACATTGACTGACTTGGAGATATTTACATGTTTTCCCTTTGCGCTGACGATGATAAATTCTCTGTTTCATCAAAAATAAAAACCGAGTTTTATGTGAACTTTTGGCCCAAGCGATGCACTACACTGTTAAAAATTTTGCAGCATTCTGGCAGGTCATTCGACCGTTTTTTGAAAAAACGGTTTCATAACCATAATTTAACTATATTCTGACCATAAAATGGCCAATAATATGGTCAGAATAGTGTTAAAATTACGGTTGTGTAACCGTTTTCGAAAAAAAAAACGATCAAATGACCTGCCAGAATGCTGCAAATTTTTAACAGTGTAGGTCTACTTTTAGGAGCATGTCAAACTTTTTATGCAAAAGAATTTGCATTTCATTCATTTACAACTATTTATAATAATTAATATACTCATTTAGAACAATCCATATTTATGCGTACATTTTAATTCATAAAATTGATATATTTTTGTTCCAATTCCGTCGTAATGTTGTCCTTTTTATACACTTTTAATTCTACAGGCTCCAAAGTTTTAGGCATTAGTCTCAATTCTAGAAGATAAAAAAGCAGTAAAAAATTACGTTCCTTTGACGCAATAATAAAGGTTTTCAGTATTATGATAAAATATAATTTTATGTCGTTACGATTTACTGATTAAATCGTTCTACCATTCTGAAATCAGGATTGAGAAAAGGATTCTGTAAAGAAAGAAAGTGTCAAATTTGATGAAAACATTCTTTTACAAATGTGAAGAAAGAGGGGAGGTGGAATTTTTCGCGTTTTTTATTCATGCCTGATTTGAAATCCACTTTGGCTGCTTTCTGTCCCATTCATGAAGTGATTTTCATTCGCAAGTACATAAATGTTTCTAAAGGAAAAAAAAATATTTAAAAATCATTACTTCACAGTAATTATATGATGTTTGAAATTCCCATCATGATTACTGAATTTTTAAGGGGACAGTGTTTACCTCCAAATTGATCAAAAAAACGATTTTTATTTTAAAATATTAAATGAAAGCCTGTTTAATTGTGAATATTTTAACAACTTCATTTTTAAACATATGGGAATTATATCGCGCGATATTGTAAATATTGTTAATACACCCAGCGCAATTACCCACACAAATTAAAACTTTAAATGGCTTTTTCTGCATGTTCATATTTTCACGACTTTCATGTTTTAAAAATGCTAAGTCTTTTTTGTGTTTGTGATAGAGATTTAAACTTTTTTATGCATGTTCTTTATTATATATGTGATAAATCTGCGCATGAAATCAGCCTTCAGGTTTTTTGTTACTTTTTAAAAATTAAAGTATATAAAGATGTGTTAGATTTCATCGTTTTACACTACGTATATCAGTAAAAAAATTATATTAAATGTAATATTAGATGTATCTAAAACTTCATGCTCTGTCTTGAGTGATATACATTTGAAAATCTTTAAAAAAAAACGGGCAGAAATATCAATATTTAAAAAAGTAGTAATAAACCGGGAGCCGCAGCACAGATACATGGTTCGTACGGATACCGTTATTTCTCCAGGAAAACTACCAGTATATTTTTATAGAAAAAGAAATCTGGGTTAAACGCGCAAAATTTCGCCTTCTATTAAGAAGATATTTTCTATAAGATAATATTGGTGCCGAAAAATTTTCTGGTCTGCAAAACTCAAGGAGGGATACGAACAATGAGAACCACCTCATCTATTTGGAGGCTGAAATTCCAGAATTACCGAAAACTCGATTCCCATATTAAAACGCAATCGGTCTGCCAAGAAGTGGAAAACAACTAAAAACCCGATTTTAGCGATTGACTTGTAGGTTTACCATTGTGTTTTCCTGCTCCCCGTCCGCCATGTTTTCATACATTTGGGTGCATGAAAACGCAATGGTAAACCCTACGAGTCGACCGCTAAAATCCGGTTTTTAGGTGTTTTCCACCAAGATATTACTTGGCAGACCGATTGCGTTTTAACATGGAAATCAAGTCTTAGGAAATTCTGGAATTTCAGCCTCCAACTGGATGAGGTGGTTGTCTCCCGGCTCCAAGTCTATAAGGATTAAAAAATCTATATATATATTACGCTATCGTGCGTGGCACAGAAAACGCGATTATTTGTTAATTGTGTAATGGCAACGCCCGAATAAAACGCTTCTCATTGGTTATGGTGTGAAAGTCCTTTGGCAGGATTTAGGCGGAAGTAAATCCTGTTTGTTTACGTTTCCCTTCCCTCTTTCGCTGGAACTTCACAATATCGTTAGAAATGCCTGTGAAAGATCTCCGCGAATGCTTGAAAGTGAAGAAGGGAAAATCGAAATATGTTCGAAAACGCCGTCAATCCCAGAGCATAAGCGATTGCCAAAATAGCCTTACTAACTATCGCATGGGCGAACGCGTTGTTTCTGAAATCCAAATTGCTGATTTAAACGTTCCGGAGCATAACTGTGGGGAGCAAAATAAACACCAACGCGAAAAAAAAGAATAGAAAAGATTCACGGCATTCACGCTCCGATACGGAACCTTCATTTACTAAGTTGTTCGTAGCACTTGTGGCGTAGACGCTTAACGCCTTAGTTTTCTATACGAACATACTCTGGTTCGAAACTCCACAGGGCTAAGTTGAAATTTGAGTTAGTATACTTTTGCTATTTTAAGTATTTCATTCTTTTTTTAAGGATATCTAAAGTAAAAAAAGTGGCAATAAGTAAATAAATACATACAGTAAATATTGTTAATTTTAAATTACAATTATTTAAGTTAAAATTATTTAATTAAAAGAAATTTTGTATTTTTTTTTTTTTAATTTTTAGGGGTTTAATTATTTTTAATTGTGAATCAGTTGAATTATTTCAGAAAAAATTGCACATAAATTAATCGAATAATAAAAAAAAAACTACATTTTACATTGTCCAATGGATTTACTTAAAATAATTTTGTTATATATATATATATATTTTGCAAATGGCGCCCCCCCCCCCCCCCCAAAAAAAAAAAAACTGTCTAAAAATATAAAATGATACAAACTTGACCGTACAAAGGGTCTGTCCGTTCCGGTAATAATTCATATACAGGGCCCCACCAGAAGTAAGATACGATAAAACCTTCTTAGACGGAATCACAACGACCAGTGATAAAGTCCGTTTTATGCAGGCTCTTTAAATTGGACAAAGCATCGTTGTATTTATTTGGGGGGGGGGGGGGGAGGGGAGCTGAAACCTACTTTTTTTCAGTTTATTGCACGACTCCGTTATAAACAGGCTTTACTCTATAAGAAAATAAATTTGCTGGATAGTATCTTTTTTAAAAATCTATATAGTATTATTTGCTTGCAATTTTATAATTTCTTTTTCAGTATTACAATTTATGATGCATTTGTAATTACTTTTTCCTCCACAGATTTAAATAAAAATTTTAAATCATAATTAAATTTTAATTGCATCCACCAATTAATTTTGAATAAAAGAGTTTAAAATGTGAGACAAATAAAAATTCAAAACCTTAACCACTGACTTTACGCAACTTTCCAACTGAACAAGAGCGGGGCCCTGGTAATTTGCACCATCTCCCCCCCCCCCCACCACCACCCCTCTGTACCGACCTGTGATACAAATTTCAGACTTATTTAAGAATATTATTACAGGCCCGAGCAACGCCGGGCGGGGCAGCTAGTATTTATATGTTTATAAACTTTTTAAATTTTTTAATTAAATATGCAGTTATTTTTTTTAATATACTTTTATTTGAACATTGAAATGCAGTGACTTGACCATTTGAACCATATTTTTTAAAATAATTGGTTGTAACAAAACATATATTTATACCATTTTACAAATTTTCATTTAGTCCAGTCATTTGGTAGAAAATAGGGGAAAGTTTTGGTGTAGTTTTGATATTTGGTGACTTTATGTTTTTTGGGTCCCTAAACACGAATCTGAAGTTTGCCAACAAAATTTATCCCGGGAAATACGTTTTTTTGGCAAAAAACTGAAAAAAAAACGGGATTTTCTTTGTTTTTTCAAAATAACTTCAAACTTATGCATTTTACGCAAAAGTCCTCAATGCATAAATTAAAGAAGATAAAATTTCCTACATTTTACGCATTAAAAGTTTTTTTTCTCTGATCAATGGTTTAGCCGTGACAACGCCGCAAAAATGGATGTGAAAATAAAAAAATTCTGAAAAAACGGGATTTACGGCAGCGCACGGTGGGTGATTTACCGATTCTAGTTGGCCAAAATTATTTTTGGCGTCAATATAGTCGCATTGCCATAAAATTGAAAAATGTTATTGATATTCACTATTGAATGTTAGGTATTTAAAATGTTGCGTGTAGCAGTCATAATCTCGTTACAGGGACATTCAAAAGTATTTCATTATATTAAAGCCTATGGGGAAAAATCGTTTATGGTGGTTTTTAATAATGTTTCATAATTTCATACACTTTGAAATTTATATACATATCTATGAAGTGCACTACAAGATGATTTCTTATAGAGTATGGTATGGGTAGTATTTATCGATCATTTACAGGGACACTAAAAAGAATTATGTTACATTACGGTCTATGGAGAAAAATTGTTTGTGGTGTGTTTTGTTCATGTTACACCTTTTCAAAAGTATTTAAATTGATATATATCTCCAACGTGCTCTATATGATGCTTACTATTGAATATGATATGCCATTGATCTTTCATATACAGGGGCACACAAAATAAATCAGTTATATTTTTCTCTGTATGAACAATAATTGATTGAAGTACGTTTTCAGTTGTGGAACCCTTTTTTAAATTGCATACTATTTAGCGTGTATAAATTCTATAAATCATATATAGGGCTGCAGAAGACATCTATATACCCGCTTATTGCCGGAAATTGCTAACGAGGAATTTTCAACTGTGCTATGCGTTCACTAACAGTTCTAAATTTTAGCATATTGTGAATTATATGATAAATCTATAGTTCATATATAGGGATGTACAAAGTTTTCAGCTGTTTTTTCGATTTTGGTTGAAATTGTGTTTTCAAACGTGTTATATGTTTTACAAATTATTGCTTAGACATCGTTTTTCACGTTATTAAACTAATAAGTTTTATTATAGTACCCCGAATGCGTTCAAAAATGTTCCATAATCTGATTGATGTATGATTTTACGTTCTTCTTGATAATTTTAATGATACTTTCTTAACGGTATGGAAGCTAAAGTGATAAAACTAGTATTTTTGTATTAGTATAACAAATTCTAAAATTTTTTTTCTAAAATTTAAGGTACGGGACAGACATTCGATAGCATTAATGAAAATTGCTGTATTGCATATTCTGTTGTATATTCATATTTATTTCTGCACAAACCTTACAGGGAACCTAACAGGAACCTTATGTAAAGATAGGGAATCATAAGATATCATGATTAATTTATCATGAGAAAATGCCTACATTATGTTTTGCATTGTATCAAATCTGAATTTGGAGAATTTGTCTGGATCAATTTTGTAACCACTCAGAATTTGCAGCCAAGTAATATATTTTAAATGATTTTGTCCCGATATATCTACATACAACTGGCAATTTTTGTAAAATTTGGTCATAAATTTAAACATTTCGCTCTTGCTTCATGTGCTCTTCATTGTAATTTTCCTCAATAAACAAAATATTTTCAACCAAATTCACATTTTCGTTACATTTTAAATCTTGTTGCCGTTGCATAATGGTGCAAAAGTTTATTTATGTGACTAACTTAAATTCTGCTGTCTTTGATTTAAAAAAAAAAAATGGTACTTGAACTAAAATGTCAGGAAAAAGTCATGCCAGAAGGTATCAAATATTTTTTATTAAAAAAACATTTATTTTATACTATTGGTAGTAATAAAAACACCCACTAATTCCATACGTCTATTTTCTATGCTGTAGATGTCGGTGAAAAGCAGGAACCCCCAAGTAAAAGAAAGCGGAAATAATATTTTTTTGTTTTTTAAATAAATCTACTTTCTAATGTACATGTTTATTTATAATTAAAGAATGATTCATAATGAGTCGTCTTGTTTATTACCAGCAACTTCCTTGTAAAATGTAGTCATTCATATAATCTTTAGTATAATTTGTACTCAATTCTTGTGCAAAATAGTCAGTTTTCATGTTAAATCTACGTACAGCGGCGTAATTCCCGTTTTCTCTGAATTTTTTGATTTTCACTCCCATTTTTGTGGCGTTGTAACGGCTAAACCATTGATCAGAGAAAAAAACTTTTATTACCTAAAATGTAAGAAATTTTATCTTCTTTAATTTGTGTATTGAGGATTTTTACGTAAAATGTATAATTTTGGAGTTATTTGGAAAAAAAAACAAAGAAAATCCCGTTTTTTTCCTGTTTTTTGCCAAAAAAACGTGTTTCCCGTGATAAATTTTGTTGGCAAACTTCAGATTCGTGTTCAGCGACCCACAAAACATAAAGGCACCAAATATCAAAACTACACCAAAACTTTCCCCTATTTGTCCTTTTTGAGCACCTAATGCTTGGACTAATATGTTATACATAGTTTTATCTCAACTAATAAAAGAACAAATCGCTCTGTGTGTGTGTGTGTGTGTGTGTATGTGTGTTGGCGATGGCTAGCGAAATCTACCTCACGTAGAAGTCTGAAAATTCAGGAGTGATTAGTCCAAGACAGGTCCTGATGCGCCTGAGGCTCAGATTTTTAATTTTTTTAAGGGCCCCTTTAAGTTTTTATGCACTAAATTCTTAATAGCATGCCTCTTTTCTATCCGATCTTCTTCGTTTTTAGGTTGAATTCTCCTTTTAATTTCTAACACATTTCTACATTTCAGCTAAGACCCTGGCACCCTTGCAAGGTGCAGGTACAGGGACCCTTGAAGTTTTAGTGCACTAAAATGTTAATAACATGCCTCTTTTCCATCCGATCATCTTCGTTCTTGGGGTGAATTCTCCTTTCATTTTCTACCCCATTTCTACATTTCAGTTAAGACCCTGGCACCCTTGCAAGGGGCAGGTACAGGGCCCCTTGAAGTTTTAGTGCACTAAAATGTTAATAACATGCATCTTTTCCATCCGATCTTCTTCGTTTTTGGGGTGAATTCTCTTTTCATTTTCTACCCCATTTCTACATTTCAGTTAAGACCCTGGCACCCTTGCAAGGGGCCCGGTACAGGGCCCCTTGAAGTTTTGGTGCACTAAACTCTTAATAACATGCCTCTTTTCCATCCGATCTTCTTCGTTTTTGGGGTGAATTCTCCTTTCAGTTTCTACCCCATTTCTACATTTCAGTTAAGACCCTGGCACCCTTGCAAGGTGCCTGGTATAGGGCCCCTTGAAGTTTTAGTGCACTAAATTTTTAATAAATTTCTTCCTTTTTATCCGATCTTCATTTTGGGGATACTTTCTCTGTTTAGTTATTCTTCCTTTTCTACATTCCAGTTAAGACCATGGGCCCGTCTAGAGTCCCATAGGGCCCGGTCCAGGGCCCATTAAATTTTTTGTGTGCCATGCATTTTTCACACCCTAATTTTCTCACCTTCTCAGTGCGTACTTTTAAATTTGAGTTTTGAACTTTTCTGCTTAGGCCAACATTCACATATTTTTATTGGTGCCCTAGGGCCTTTTTTAAAGCATTTCTCCAATTTTTTGCATATTTCTTTTAAATTATATTCTAATGATCCCTTAAAAATAGTCCGATTCACTAGCTTTTTTTTTCTAACAACATCTTACATTCTCTAGCTATTACATGAACGACAAAAAAATATTTCAGACATCAACTACCACCAATTTTGAATATAAATCTTCTTCTTGGGGCCCTTGGTGCATCTTCTTTAAAAATTATCCGAATTCCTTTCAACTTTCTTTACCATAGTTCTAGCGTCCTCAGATTACATTAAAAACTACTAAAAAGTGTATTTATACCAAACTACATGCCACTTAAGTCCCTTCCCACTTGGGGTCCCTTGAAGGCCCCTTGAAGCTTTTGCACCATAAATTATCAATAAATTGCTACTCTTATTCCGAACTTCATTTTTGGAACCATTTTTCCATTTAGTTATTCTTCAGTTTCTATATTCCAGTTAAAATCCTGGGGCACCTTAGGGTACTGTAGGGCCTGATCAAGGGCCCCTTGAAATTTGTATGTGCTATGAATTTTTTACACCTAATAACTATGCCGAACCTAATACCTATACCTAACCTAATACCTATACCTAATTTTCTCACCTTCTCATTGCATAGTTTTAAAATCAAGTCTTGGACTCTTCCCCCTAGACCAACACCCTCATATTTTTATTCTGGCTCTAGGGCCCCTTTTTAAGCATTTACCCCATTTTTGCGCATTTCTTTAAAATATTATTCTAATGATTATTTCATACCCTATGATTAATTTTGACTAATTGAAGATCTAAAACGCTAAGTACTAAAACATTTAAACATGTTTTCATGTTAGGGCCCTGCTCTCAACTAGCAGTTGAGCCCTTTTGGGCCCCCTCTTATAGCTCCCTTAAAAATTGTCCGATTCACGAACATTTTTTTCTAAAAACTTACTAAGTTCTCCAGCTACTAAATGAATGACAAAAAAAAAAAAAAATGCAGATTTCAGCTACTATCAATTTTGAATATTAATCGTCTTCCTGGGGCCTTTGTTGCAGCGTGTTTAAAAACTATCCTATTCTATTGCAATTTTGTTTAACATAGTTTTAGCGTCTTCCAGCTACTTTAAAACCACTAAAAATTTTTCTTATACCCAATTACATTACAGATAAGACCTTGGCCCCCAGGGTCCGGTCTTTCTTTATAAATCAGCTACCACCTTTTTCGAACATTAATCTCTTTTTTCAGCATCAACTTACGTCTACTCACTACAGCCGTAAATTAAAAATCGCGTTACTTTAAAGGTAACTTTATATAAGGCATTTCATCCGTTTAGGGATTTCATCCGTTAAATTATCGTGTTGATGCTAACAGTAATCCATGAAATTTACAAGGTTAGGAGGCATCTTCCACCGCTTTGGGGCGCGTTATTTCCTCGTGTTTAAGGGCCCAATTTCAACGGGATTTGCTGCCTTCAACTTAGATTACAATTCATCTACTTTATGTATTATGAAATTTTATCTTAGACTTTAGTTACCAACATTTTTTAACAGTAATGGTGCATTTTTTTTCATTTATTTATTTATTTTTATTTTTATTTTTTGATTTTGTGGGCTTGATTCTTACGAGGTCACTCAACTTGGTTTTCGATTGTCTCCGGCACGTGTGGACACTTCCGGTAAATTCTGGCATAGGTAGTGGGGATCTAGATTACAGGTTCGTACGGAAAGAAGTTTGATATGACCACATTAGACGCTGCGGAATTCAATGGGACCTCTGAAATTAGGTTCATTTAAAAAAATTTCCAAAGATATAAAATCATGCAAACTTAAGTTTTGTTTAAGGATATTATTTACAAGCCCCGGGCAACGCCGGGCGGGCCTGCTAGTACAGTATAAAGAATGAAGAAAATTATTCTTTAGAAGTAATTTTACTGCGAGTAGAGCTGAGAAGAGGAGCACTGAAAACCGAAAGTAATCTTAATTGATCAACTGCTAGAGCACTTACCCTATTTATTATACATAAAATTATTAAACTTTTTTCAACTTTGAGGTGCATAACATACAGAGTTCAATAACTCAAGAATCTACCACTGATAGCAACAGCGGCTGTCATAGTATGATTGGAAATGAAGTCAAACAGAATTTTAATGGAAATTGTGATTATCTCAATAGATGTAGCTTTAATTCCATACCACGGTTCATCGAAGTGTGGATTGAAGCTTTAACCACTTCACCGGCTGCCCCGAGGTAAGTCGGGTGTAAAAGCACTGTTTCCCCATACCTGTCGCTGGTAAAGTGGTTAATATTATTCCAGTACGCCATACTGGCTGGAGTAATAACCCCTTTGCAACCACTGACCATATCTTTGCAATTGCTAAAAGTTCTGAAGAATTTACTGGGCAATACAAGAGTCAAATATTTTATACATTGAGGAAACGGTGAACAGATTGGACAACAGAGTGCAGTCTTCCGAGGATAGAAAACAGGATGGAGGTACCCCTATCTGCAATAGAGTATTTTTAATTTTAAGAAATTTTATGGGGGGGGGGGGCTGCAGTACGTATTATAAATTTGCACTAGAGATGAATGAAATGTATATGCAAAGACACTCCATGCCATCAGTTAAACTGAGTGGTTAAAATGGCGATGGGACAAGAAATTTCCACCGTTCATCCACATTCAATCCTCCTAACACGAATAAGCCTATCATACTTTACGAAAACTTGCGATTTGTCCTAACAGACGATCAGATGCCATTCATATATCCATGTGCGTCCCTGAGCGCTTCACTGCAAAATAGCATTCGTATGCTTTAGCATAAAGTTTCTCTTTCTGATAAATCGTTGTGCTACAGACATCATCTCATGGTATCTGCGAATATTTGATTCTGTGCTACTCACAAAATTTCCAGGCCCGCAGTTTATGTTGTGGCTAATAGGTCCCTCAAAGCGTACATGATATCTATTTTAAGACGAAAGAAAATTGGAGGCATGTTTTAGGAAATCCTTCTTCTTACACGAGACAATTAAAGATCATTTTGGAATGTGTTGAATAATTAACCCTTTGAATATATCAAGTATATAAAAGTTTCTATCATGAATAACTGATATACTTTCTTTTTTATGCTAATTTCAGGTGTACTGCATGCCTTCTTTATGAAGTAACAATTTCAGTAACAACCAGTTTATATAAATGCAGTGTTAACGAGGCAATAACAGAAAATTTTAACCTCTTTCGATTCTCAAAATATCTGCAAATAAAGATAAATTGATCTTTTGTTTTCCACATACAAAACAGAATATGTTGATATTCAGTGGTGTGATATACATAGGGGAGACTAGGGAGGGTTGACCCACTTTTACAAAATGATTTTTTATTTTTTAAATATTGAACGTAGAATAAAGTTTTATATATCATTTTATTTGTTATACAATCAGTTATCAAAATAAAATTCCTACATAAGTCTAATATATAAGAAATTTGAAAAATGATTGATTTTAATCATGAGAATATAATTGGTCAAGAATCCCCACATATGGGAGGCTTGAACCACCATATGGGAGGCATCACCCACAAATATTTTATATTGAAATATCTGTGAAGAGAAATAAAATCAGCTTTAAAAAAAGCAAAATAACTTTATGCTACATGCTTTAAATATTTAAAAAAAATATTTTTGAGAATATGATGCTTCAACAAACCTGTTTAGTCGCAATCACATGTCAGAGGTGAAACATTTTGTTTAAAACAGGATTTTGTCTTAGAAGGTATAATTGTACAGCGATGACAGCGATGACCACCTCGGGAACTCAGCTTTCGCTTTAGAGTGTTAGTGCAATCCCGAGGGGTAGACCACATCCACTCCTCCCGACTCTCAACCAGAGTCTGAGAGGGAGCGTCCGGTCCCTGATCAAGCTGCTGAGATTTATTTCGGTTACTATGAGATTTACAATTACAATCACAATTGGTTACCCAATTTTTCTGGGCGAACCGAAGATTTCACATCGAAATATATGACTGTATGTAGTGATTACATGAGGATCATTTCACCTAATGTGATTGCATAATTGTTTACAATTTTCTTGGATATATATACGTCACAGTACATTTAACACACAATATTTAACATGACAATTAGAAACACATTACAACACAATATCAAACACCTACTATTTACATGACTGTGTGTAGTGATTACATGTGGATCATTTGAATGTGATTGCATAATTATTTACTTTTTCATGGATTTACAGGGATTTCACAGTACATTAAACACACAATATTGAACATCTCAATTAGAAACACATTACAACACACCTACTATTTACAATTTGCGTATAGAAGAGTTTGGAGAGATGCACAAGATAAAAATTCAAAAGTGATAGAAGTTTCTGGCACCCGCTAATAACCCGTTTCTCCCTCCATGCTACACCCTAGTGATGGAGTCGGACTAGAATGGCTCTGTATTTGAAAAGATGTACTCGTTTGTTTCTATAAACCTCATGCATTGTATGATCTTGTTGAGTAGTTGTGGTTTCTCTTTTACATCCCGCCACAAACTTGCTAAATTCATACGTGTATGTTTTTTGAGATGATAATGCGATGTTAATGTACAGTATAATACATAGTGTAACGATGTTGACGGCAAGCCACAAATGCATAGTGGGGAGTCTCTTTTGTTAATTTTGTATAAGTGTTCCTGAAAGGGGCCGTGATTTGTTAAAAATATGTGTAAGTATCTGTTTTTTACGAAATACTTGTGGTCAACCAATGGCAAGAATTCCTTCGTATATCGGCCGTGTCTGAATCCGTCCAGCGTTTTTGCCAATTTTTTAACAGATTCTGCTTTGTCTGTGATTTTAGTGAAGAAGCTGGATATGGTAAAAATGTATGTATTAGTGTTTCATCCGTTACTGCCGATTTTGCCAGTTGGTCAGCTGCCTCATTGCCCTCAACACCTGAATGTCCCTTTGTCCAATTGAAGTATATGTCTTTTACTGTTGTTTGTAATTGAAGAATTTTTAGTATTAAATAGTTTGTATTGTCAAAATTGTTTAATGCTTTTAAATTTGATAGGCTATCCGTTATGATTAAGTATTGAGAATGTTTGTCCGACTCTATCCACTCTAATGCTGAAGAGATCGCGAAGAATTCTGACTGGAAGACGGAGTTATCCTGGGACAGTTTCGCTCTCCAAGTATAGATTTGCTCGTTTTTTTCGTACACACAAAATGCCGAGGCTGTGCCTTCGGACATTTTGGAACCGTCCGTGTATATTGTAATTTTGCCTACATAGTCGTTTATTTCACAAATTTGTATTTCACTTGTAAGTGGTGATGTTTTGTATTTTGAACATTTTGGATAGTATAGTGGAGCAAAAGCCTTTTCTGTTGACTTGCCGAGACGAATCGTCCACGAATACTCCGCCTCCGCCTCCAACTGCAAATCCAGTGGGGGGAGACCTGTGAGGACCTGCAGGGCGTTTGTTGACGTATTGCGATATGCTCTCGTTATCAGCAACAAAGCTTTCCTAATGTCCCGAGAGCAAATGTCGACGACCGTGATATTGCGCCATACGCGGAAACCAGACAGCACACGCGTAGGCCAGTTTCCTTTGTAAGATCGCCGAGTACCAAATCTTAAAAAAATCCGGAGGGAGTCGACCTGAGATTGATGAAAATTTATAAAGATTTTGAGTTATTTTTCCGATTTCTACTCTCTTTTGTGCCACATGTGGGAGAAATGATAATTGTTTATCTAATATTACCCCCAGGTATTTTAGTGTTGTTTCTGATTTTATTGATTTACCTTGAAGTTTAAATGTGGGGCCCCGCTTAAGGTGTTTGGGTTTGCCAAAAGTTAATGATGAGGATTTTTCATGTGAAATTTCTATTTTGTTGGTTTCTGCCCAATTCTGAATAAATTTTAAAGCTTTCCGACCTTTTTGTTCAAGTTGCTATCTCGACTGTGCCCAGATCAGTAATATCACGTCATCCGCGTATGCCACCAGTTCACAGTCCTGTACATCAAAGGTCCCCAACAGAGTCTCCAACAGAACCAACCAAAGAAAAGGACCCAGACACAATCCCTGCGGGCAACCCTTACTAAAGTAGTACAACAGAAATGGTGCCATCCAGTCCACCTGAGCTCGCCTACCCGAAAGGAAGGAGACGACAAGATTAATGAGTTGTTTAGAAATACCTAGTCTTTGCAATGCTAGGATCACCTGGTCCCAAGGGAGGTTGTCAAATGCTCCTCTGAAATCCAGTGACACCAGTGATGTGTATTGTTTATTTTGTTTGTGTTGTTCTACTAATGAAATCACTTGCTCCAAAGCCGTTTCCGTAGATTTATTTTGCGTGTAGCCGTGTTGCTTACCCGATAGGAAATTCGTTTTGTCTAATGCGTCATGTATTCGTCTAAGAATTAGTTTCTCTAAGATTTTTCCGAATATTGGTAATAGAGTGATGGAGCGATATGAAGAGCTCTCATTCAAGGGTTTTCACTCCTTTCTAAAATACACGAGCTCTCCCAATTTTCAGTCATCAGGAAAATAGTTTAACTTTAAAAGACTGTTGTACATATCCAACAGAATATTAGGAATTTTTGAAAAGATGCACCGACCATCCTGTGATCAATTTGATCAGGTCCTGGCGTCTTGTTAATATTGAATGAGAAAACAACATTTCGCAACTCTCTTTTCGAGAATTTTGCCTGGTCGTGCGAGTTTAGTCGCTGTGGTAGTTGCTTTGGAGTTTCATCGCCAAAAATGTCTCTCGTTAGTTTTAAAAGGGTTGGTGACCTGGAAGTGGGTGACAAAGAATCAAATTGGTAACTGATATGTGAGTCCTGGAATCGCTGGAAGGCCAACTTTTTCGTTAAACCAAAAGGATCCGTCTCTCTGCCACACAGGTTTGTCCAAGCTTTTTCCTTCTCCGATAAAATCTGTTTTTGATAAATTGCCCTTTCCCTTTTGTATTGCTGGTTTATATTTGACTCGTAGTTTGAATTTTTTGCTCTTTTTAAAAAAGCTGCTACTTTATTTCTTTGAGCCCTCAATTGTGGAGACCACCAGGAAATTTTAAATTTCTTGAAGGGGGCTTTCTTTTTAAAGGATTTATTGGCTTGTAATAATATTTCTTGTTTAAAAGTTTCGTATTCTTTGTTAAACTGGTCTATAGTTTCTATGTCATTAAAGTTAATCTGTGAGCATTTTCGAGTTAGTTGTTCGGAAAATTGTGTCAAAGGGATTCCCTTTGTTTTGAATCTTCTTCTTGGTAGTTTGGGTATTGTGAAATTTAGCTCTGTTTCTATTGGGTAGTGGTCTCCAAAAAGGGAAGGAATTACTTCCCAGTGTTTTATGTGTAAAAACATAGCCTGCGTGCAGATGGACAGATCTGGCCTCCCCAGGTTCTTCCCCGACTCATACGTTGGTGGACTGGATGAAGAGTTTAGAATAACTCGTTGATACGCTATGACTCTATCGATACGAACTTTTCCCCTGGTGTCTTCACTCCTATAGCCCCAAAGCTGACTGTGAGCGTTGAAATCACCGAGAACCAACTGCAATGGGCTCTGATTTTTAGAACCCAGCCAGTTCTCAATATCCTCATCAAAGTCAGCACTCGGGGAGGCTATACAGGCTGCCAATGCTTAAGGTTAAAGGTTTAAGGTCTAAATTTTTAAAAACTGCGTTATAGTGTTTAGATGAGAGACTATGTTTTAAGTTTTGATCCAAGATTAAAATATGGGCTTTTTTAGAGCTTGAACTATAGCATGGTATTGTTCGAGGAAGTGATAGAGGTCTATTTTTATAAAGGTATGCATCTTGAAGACAAACCAGGGAATAGTCCGAGTCTGAGAGGAATTTCATAAAAGCAGCGGTTTGTGATCTGTTGTTCTGTAAATTTTGTTGAATTAATTTGAATTTTTACCTCTATAAGACAATGACGCTAGCGCTGCTTGTTTCTTTCGCTGATACACGCTGCAGGATGGATCGTAAGATGGATGTTTTTCATATAGTCCAGCTTTCCTGTGGTCCCCCTTGTAGTAGTCGAGCACTTTTTAACAGTTAATACACACTTCGTTTTCTGAGGCACAATCCTTGATGTTGTGGCCTTTGCCACATTTAGCGCAGGCCTCTGCATTCTGGCACACTCTTGCTGTATGCCCTATTTCCTGACAGTGATATCACCTTTGAATGAAGACATACCGTCTTACCGTGCACCGGTTAAATCCTATGCACAATTTTCCTGCCATTAGTTGCAGTGCATCTCTCTCCAGTAGCTGCAACACCAAGTGCGAGGTTTCCTCCCCCTCTCTTCCTTTCAATACTCTTATCAGCTTATATTGCACCTTCCTCCTCAGAGCTCTTTCCAAAGCCGGATAGAGTAATTGTTTTTCATATAGCTCTTGTTGCTCTTCTAAGTTGCTCAGTGAACTGTCTGCTTCTCTTTCGACTTTTTTCTGTGTGACTACTGTGGCTTCTGGGTCTCCAAAGACTATCACTCGGGCTGTTTTCGGGTTTGGTTCTTTAATATCCAGTTTTTCCGCCATATCTTCTGTAGTGCAGATTTTATCTTTCACCTGTTCTAGGTAAATTTGTTTTTACATGTTATTATTATTTTATTTTGTTTAGTTGTTTGGCAGTCTACTGGTGGTAATTCAGCCATATTCATAGAATTGAGAACTTTCTTTATTATTGGCATTTTTGTTTCCTTGTCTTTCGGTGTTAATATTAGTGTCGGTCTTTCTTGTGGGAGCGGTGGAAAATTTTTCATTTCTGCATATGTTGGTCGGTCATTTTCTATTGCTGTTTCTCCCTCTCTATGATTAATTTAGACCTTTCGGTTTTCTGCCTGAAGAGTGGTAACATGTTCGACGAGTCTTTTTTCCATTTGTTCATGGTTCTGTTGTATGATTTTGTTCATATCATTGATCAATTGATCTTCTCTTTCGATTTTATCTTGTTTTGTCTGTTTGATTAACTCTTCTTGGAATTTAATTCTTTCGCTGAGTTTCGTTATTAAGTGATCTTTTTCTTCTGTCTGTTGTTTGAGCTGCTTAAAGTTTTTGATTACTGATGACATGGTATTCTTTATCTTTGCTTCTTTGTTTGACGCTAACTGCGTTTGTAGTTGGTGCATGAGTTCTAGTACCTGGTCTGCAATTTTCGACAACGTGTCACGTTCTTGGTGTTCTTCCTTCTCATCCTTGTCGTGTTGTCTTACGCTTTCTTTCTCTATTTCCACCGCTTTCTCTTCCAAAAACTTTCGGTATTTTTGTGCATTTTCATTACTTCCTTTGTCGCGTTTCTTTTGATGTCTAACCATCTGATCTATTAAAACCAGTATCGTCATTCGTGATGCTGTTTCGGCATCAAATGGCAGCAGTTCATCTCCCGGCTGGTAATTTTTGTTTGCTCGCTGTGGTAGCTGTGTTTCTTTGTCGTTAGACTTCACCCCGTCTTCATCTGACTCTGTTATGATAGAGGAATCATTCCTTTGCGACTTCAACTCTTTTTCATTTCGCGGATCGCCCTGTTTCATTGTGAATATATATTTTTATAATATCAGTAGATAAAAATACTTCTGATTTTCTCTATTCTATTGTTACTTTTTTGGTCCTGATTATACTGTTTGTACAGCGTTTTCACTTAGTATAATTAATTCACTTTTTCAATTATGGCCCAGGCATCACCAGGACCCATCCATGCTTTTTGAAGGAAAGGGGAAATAGAAGAGTTTAAAGTAAAAATCAGTGACCTAGATCACCGTAAATGACTAAGATAAAAAATTAATGATCGGACAGCAGGGGGTTTTAGTAATCTTAAGGGGAAAAAGAAAAAAAAGTATGTAGAGGCTTTGGAAGATAAGTTACATAAACTAGGGGACATAATTTTGAAGAAAACTGACCAAACAAAAAAAAATAAAAATAAAAATAAAAAATAAATAAATAAATAAATAAATAAGTAAAAATAAATAAATAAATAAGTAAAACGTGTTTCAATGCTCATATACCTTATTGCTCTCGATGTGCCATTTACAAACATTTACTTTCAAGTTCTTTTCATTTAATCTTTATTTACATTTATGTACACATTGTTGACAAGTTTATTCAAGTTTCCTGTTTCTCTCCACCAAACCTTACCAATGATATATGGTATGTCCTGTGAATGTTTTTCACATTTGATAATTACGCATTTTGCCATAGGTAGTTGCACAAAATGTCTAATATTAACTGTAGACCAGTCCTGCAGTTTTGAGGTTTTTCGCTGAAGTAAAACCAGACAGGGAATATTAACAACTAAATGAACTTTTTAAGGCTTGCCTGTGATTGAAAGATGTTCATGCTGAACTTGGTATGATAAAAAAGTAATGGTGGGGAAGTTGGGGGAGTAAATAACGTCAGGGATCATAAGTGTTCAAAGAGAATTTTAATTTGATTTGTCACCTGCCATGTTTCAGAGCTTATTTAAAAGAAGTTGAAAAGTTAACCCTTTTAGAGTCCCCTTACAATACCAAAATGGCATGTAGCATACGCAATTGTGAATTTAATCTATGAAGTTTAAAATACTGGCTTCCTGTACGACTCTTTATAATATTTTGAAAAATGACTGAAAATGCGTCTTAAAGACCCTACTACTGCCTAAATTGTGAGTTGAAAAAGGGGATGAGATCATAGATGAAGAGCTTATGTCATGAGCTTTCTGTGGACACCAAACTTGGGGGTTTTCAAGCACCTTCCAAAAAACGCCTAAAAACGCCCCCTGGAGGCTAAAAAAGAACTAAAAAAGGAAACGAATGTCAGGGTTGTGGAGCTTAGGTCAAGACCTAACTAGAGATATGTCACATGACCCCCCCTGTAACAAAATTTTTAACCCCCCCCCCCCTCCCCCCGGTTCCCCCCAGGTGACAGCTAGGAAAAAATGGAGATAGCCAATCGATGACCCGTCCCAAAAAACATCTGACATACGTACATGTGGCCCCCTCCGAGCAATATTTCGCTTAAAAAAGACGAATTTTGAAAATTACTCTTTGTAAGTTCCGGTTTGGAACAATTGCCCTAAAGAGCCTACTACTGCCTAAAATATGAGTTAAACTAGGGGATGAGATCATAGATGAAGAGCTTATGTCATGACCTTTCAGTGGACACCAAACTTGGGGGTTTTCAAGCACTTTCCAAAAAACGCCTAAAAACGCCCCCTGGAGGCTAAAAAAAGAACTAAAAAAGGAAACGAAAGTCAGGGTTGTGGAGCTTAGGTCTAGACCTAACTAGAGATATGTCACATGACCCCCCTGTAAGAAAATTTTAACCACCACCCCTCCCCCCGGTTCCCCCCAGGTGACAGCTAGGAAAAAATGGAGATAGCCAATCGATGCCCCGTCCCAAAAAACATCTGACATACGTACATGTGGCCCCCTCCGAGCAATATTTCGCTTAAAAAGACGAATTTTGAAAATTACTCTTTGTAAGTTCCGGTTTGGAACAATTGCCGTAAAGAGCCTACTACTGCCTAAAATATGAGTTAAACTAGGGGATGAGATTATAGATGAAGAGCTTATGTCATGACCTTTCAGTGGACACCAAACTTGGGGGTTTTCAAGCACTTTCTAAAAAACGCCTAAAAACGCCTCCTGGAGGCTAAAAAAAAAACTAAAAAAAGAAAGACAGGAATGTGGAGCTTAGGTCAAGACCTAACTTTAGATATGTCACATGACCCCCCTGTGACAAAAAAAATAAATCCCCCCCTCCCCCCGGTTCCCCCCCAGGTGACAGCTAGGGAAAAATGGAGATAGCCAATCGATGCTCCGTCCCAAAAAGGATCTGACATACGTACATGTGGCACCCTTCGAGTAATATTTCGCTTAAAAAAGACGAATTTTGAAAATTACTCTTTGTAAGTTCCGGTTTGGAACAATTACGAAATAAAGGATGGAAAAGACTATCGAAGTGACTTGCACAACAAGGGAAGCGCTGAGGGGGTTAAATTACTAACTTCAGTAAAAATGTGCCTGCAAGGGGTTAGGAACTTCAGAACCCTTGAAACACTGCAAACCCCAAAGGGTTAAGTGTGTAATGTACTGTCATGAATAAGTAGTGACTTATTGAAGCAATTGAAAGCAATATTTATGAAAATTACCCATGATTCTCTGTATTTCAGTTAGTGAAATAGTGTCGGAAACTTAGCAGACACCCAGAGCTACCCATAATTCAATGCTAACTTTATAAATACTCCCGTGTACAGATTGTACCATATCTATTTTATTTATTAAACGTCACTCGTTGTGCTAATTAGTTTGTGGCAACACCCTATCATGATTCCAATTCTTAGCCTTGTGGAAATTCAGCAAATTGGCTCTCTTTGTAATTATTATCTTCATTACAACTTTCAATCTTTAACTTTTACCATTATTGTGAGTACATTGTACTCCAAATACTTTTCTTAAATGTAACTGAGCACCTCTTGTACTATATTTAAGATTGTGGCATATCATACAATGTATCATTGATTAGCAAAGATTTAAATTTTCAAAGCTTTAACATGTCGGCATCATTATATTAGTTGGCTACATGTTTTATATCTATGTAAAAACTTTTTCTAAAGAATGTAAAGGGATAGTTCTGCAAAGGACTCATCCCCAGGCCAAAACAACTCAACCCTTGCCTAACTTGGGCGGCAATGAGTACCGAGAACGAAACCAGCCGTCATCTTGAGTAAAAATAGATACATAAAATAACATATTTTAAAATGCTCTTAAATCACTTAATAACATAATAAAACTCAATAAAAATTATGGCGGAATAAACTTCAAACTTTCTACTTTACATACATGCACACCACTTTATGTAATAAACAGTATGAGTTATTTAAATAAATTTTCAAAAAATGTTCAATTCACATTTATTCCTATGGAGATTTAATGATTAAAATGGGGAATTTGGGAATTCCCCTATCCGCCAACTTGGAGCAATAAACAGAAAATATGTACAAGTTTTGAGTAGTAAAAATAGCACTTACATACAATGTATTTTTGTAAAAATTATGGCGAAATGAACTTTAAAGCCTCCTACATCTTTCCAATTCAATTAATAATTGCTAAAAGCATTAAAAGTAATTTTTATAATTTTATTAGAAAATGATGTCACCCATGCTATTTCTAAGGGCGACCTGATTTGTTGAAATTTTTTACTACGTCTTTCAAAAAATCATTTAATTACCTTAATTTATTGCCAGCAATTTAAAATTGGTGGCGGAGTAATGTTTAGACATTATTGTATACGAAATGATCAGTTTTAAGAAACAAATAAGCTTTATAAGTTAAATTATGAGGCAATGAAAAAAGTTAATTATTACGATCTGTCCCATAGAAAAGCTTTAAACATGACGAACGTGCCAAAACATGAGGTTTTTAATTGAGGGGAGGAGACAATCATGATAAAAGTCAATAACACTTACTGAGATGGGTCCTGGAGGCTTAGTTAGCAAAGAAATACCACAGCAACAATTTTTTAGCTATTATTACACTTTAAAATAAAATAAAATTTTGAAGATGAGCTACAACGTACCGACGCACCGAGAGCAATTACCAAAATAATCTATAAATCCATAACTTCGCTAATAGGTAACATACGAATGTTCTGTTACTGTGCAAATGTTCATAAAAGTTTTTAGAATATGTAACAAATTCCCAGAACTTTGGGAAAAATCTATTTTATTTATTATAAGCATTGAAAAGGTATCAGTCCAGCAGCAATGGCGGATTCCGAAGTATGGGTTAGAGATTAACAGCGAGGACTAAAATTTTAAAGACCCATATCTCCGAAACCACCGGAACGATTTCGATGCAGTTTAGTTTAAAATGGTCAGTAAACCTTCACGGAACAGAAAAAGCATAATTTAGGTCTCTGGCTTACCTGGGACGTTTAACTTAGTACCCGGCCATGGGAGCTCGCCAGCGACACCTTTTGCGACACAAATGTCTTACAAGATATTTCGGTATAATTGTACAACAAAGAAAATGAAAATTTAGAATTTAAGACAGTATTCCGTTAGAGACAGGTTCCGTTTTCATAGGTTTTCATATATTATTATGCCCGGATTTTGGAGCCGCTGTCCCGCTTTTTATTTGTCTCCTTGTCCTACTTTTTGTGACATTTGACATGACAACTCTAGTTGTCACATAGTTTGGCTTCATCTCACTCTATTCATTATGTTGAAATTTCTCTACAAACGTTCCATGCTATGTTCTGTTGCAGCCGCATGAACGCATAACTTATCATTAACAACTTTTAACTTTTTCAGAGGCAAAATACTTTCAGCACTAAAATGTTGAAATAAGTGACTGGCACCGGAATATACGTACAAATTTATTTCCAAATATGGAAAAGGCTATATATTTCAATACATATTAAATTGAAAAGATTTTAGCAAAATTCTAGTGCCATTGTGGAGTTTGGGAATTTAAAAAAAGTTTTTCATAAGTATACTAATGCAACTGAAACAGTTAAGACTGCTGCTTTCGTACATTCTAGTCTTTTCGACTGTTTCTATTTACCTATTGTAAGTAATATTTAAATGGAAAAAAGTTGCTATTAACTTTTCCCTTTATATGTCATTAATTTTGTTTGGTGCAGTGCAAATAGCAATTTTTTGCATCTTTCTTTAATCAGTTTTGAACGTTTTCTTTTCCATCACCCTATTTTACTGTAGCTTTACTGAATAAATTTACATTCGTTTTTATATGTAACCATTAACCTTTCATTATGCACAGTGTATAATAAAAAGATTTCCAAAACCCTTTAACACATAGTCGACGGGCAATTTTTACTAAATCTGAATTTTAAAACAGTAGAATCTCTTCATTGTTTTGAAAGTCTTTTGTAAATTAGTGTTCTAGATAGTTTTCCCAAGTTTATGCATCGGTAAATACCTTTCAATGAACGAATTTAATATAAAATAACACAATGTCTTACAATCTAAATAAATATGGAAAACATGATATAAATGCATTTTCTGCAACTTAGAAGCCACGTCCTTAGTCAATGAAGATTTTTGAATGAAAACGAGAATTCTCGTTTCCCGCCGTGCATGTGTTAAGGGAGCCTTGAACATGTGGTCAACCCTCCCTCACATTGACTGGGTCACGCCTCCCCACATAGCCTTTTTCTAAGATATAGCACATTGTTATGTTAAGCTTAACTTACTGTATAATTTTTATGCCTGAAATGAAATTTCGACATTTCTGCATTACATAAAATCTAATAACTTAAATTTATGTGATATATTTTATTTGAGAAAAGCTCACAAAATATTTCTAAAAACACAACTTTTAGGTTAAAAAAGCCTCACAAGTGATTTTCTCCTCACCTATTTCAATTATCTGTATGAAACAGTGTCTATTGTTTGAGCATTACGGTAGCTTTGGTTGACACCTACTGATAAAACTCTGAAATTCTTTTAAATATGAAAACTGATGGGTGGGTTAAGCCTCCCGTATGGTCAACCCTCTCTAGTCTTCCCTATATGTATACAGGGTGCATAGGAAAGTCCCTTTAACCTGAAAATACTTGCGAACGGAGAGAGCTACAGCTATGTAAGTGAGGTAACGGTATGGTAAAGCGACTATGTCCGACATAAAGCAATCGATAGCAGCGCCCCTGGTGGCAAAATTTGGAAGATAGCCGCTGTAAATCGAAAACGAAAAGAGATAGAGCAAAATATCCAATTAGAAAGTTTTAGAGCATCAATTAATTAAGATAAATTGTCGCCGGTATACCCAAAAATGTCTGAAATCGATACGCGACGATTCTACTCTGCATATTCACATTTCGGAATTTAGCAGTGCGCAATCGCAGATTGTGACGTTGTATGGTACTGTAACGACTGTAATATTTTAATTTCCAATGCATTTAAAATTTTAGTTTAACCCATTAAAGAAGAGCATCTTTTACACTTCTTCGACACCAGTTTTTTCCACATTGTAATTTTGTTACATTAAATCGCTCAAAATTTGAGATTAGATAATGTGAAAATTTCCAAACTAAAATACTGGTATTCTAATTTAAATGTTTTGTTCACCTTGCATGGCAAGTTTTTTTGCTAACTGGCTTTAATGTGTTAAAAGGTGTTGGCACTCGCTTAATACAAATAGCCTAATCTCATAGCATAAGCTTATTGATGGCAAACGATAATTTTAATCCGAATTCGAAAGCGCTTTTATTCTGAAACTTTTATTTTCTGTGTTGTGACAATCTTAATCGTTGCCTATCGACGAGTTGAAAATGCGTGTCCTTTTTTGAGATTGACAAAGTGACTGAAATTCTGAATGATCCTAAATGAATGATATCCTACAAAAGTTACATTTCCAGGGTTCGTGCGGGTCCTGGAATTGCCAAACCAGAAAATTCTTCAATACCAGTATTTTGTTATATACAGGTAATCTCTCCTGAAATAAGGCTAAATTTCGCGCATTTGAACTTGATTTATTTTTTATAAGAAAATACTGATATTTTGCCTTGAAAATAACGGTACCCGTACGAACCCTGATTTCTTAGTGTATTAAAAATAATCTTTTCTTGTAGTTTGAAGTTAGAATTTTGGAAGTGTATGAGAATGGCGAACTTCACTGATTTCGAATATTGCGAGATGGTACTTATTCACGGCGAATGCCAACGAAATGCGACGCATGCTGCGCGGGAGTATGCCGTTCGTTTTCCAGCTGGACCACATCCAAGTGCAGTTACCATCGCAAATGTAGTGCAACGTCTCAGAGAGACAGGAAGCAATAGGAGTCGTCCGCGTTCTGGCAGACCAGTGAGTGCAGGTATGCGCATTGCGCCAGAGAGTATTTTGGCATATGCACTAATCGATCCACACAGCAGTACAAGAGATATGAGTATGGCTTGTGGCTTAACACGGGACCGAGTATGGCAAATACTGCGTGATCAATATGCACATCCCTATCATATCACTCTACAGCAATCACTGTTGCCACGGGGTAATGATCGTCGATTTGATTTGGGCAACTGGGCGTTGATTAATGTTGAAGGTAACTCAGATTTTTTGTCCAACATTCTTTGGTCGGATTAGGCACAGTTTCAACGTACTGGAGTACCAAACCAACACAATGCCCACTACTGGGCGAAGGAAAATCCCTCGTGGCGACGATCAACCAGACACCAAGTGCGCTGTTCCATTAACGTATGGTGCGGTATTTGGAAGGATCGCTTACTGGGACCTGTGTTCTACGAAGGTACATTAAACGGACAGAGGTACCTCCAATCATTACAAAAAATCATACCTGACTTTGTAGATGATATTCCCCATTCCGCATTATGTGACTCGTGGTTCCAACATGACGGTGCCCCTGCACACGAGCCAGCTGCAGTGCGAAGTTTTCTAAAAGATTGTTTTGGCCAACAAATTATTGGGTATGGTGGTAGTGTTGAATGGCCTCCATGATTGCCGGACCTCACTCCATTGGATTTCTTCCTGTGGGATTACATAAAAGATCAGGTTTATGCAACTCCACCTACAAGTCTGCTGGATCTACATCGTCGTATTGAAGATGCTTGCAATAGTGTGACACCTTCCATGCTGAGAAATGTGCATGCAGAATTACTCTCACGAATACAAACGTGTATCGTGAGCAATGGCGAACTTTTCGAACATACTGAACATTAACGTTTTATCATTGTGAGACAGTTTGTCTTTATTGCTTTTTTGTGTGATGTTATCAAAATATATTGACGTAAGTAAGTATTTATACAATAAATTGTGCCTATTTCTTCATACTACTGGCTATTCCTTTCAAACGTATACATAAAATGGAGTACATCGTTTTGGGACATTTTTGAGTAGACCGGCGACAATTTATCGTATCCGTGTAAACCAAATGTCGTTTCGTACTAATTAATTGATGGTCTAAAACTTCCTAATTGGAAATTTCGCTCTATCTCTTTTCGTTTTCGATTTGTAATGACTATCTTCCAAATTTCGCCACCAGGGGCGCTGCTGTCGATTGCATTATGTCGGGCATACTCGCTGTACTATACCGTTACCTCACTTACATAGCTGTAGCTCTCTCCGTTCGCAAGTATTTTGAGGTTAAAGGGACTTTCCTATGCACCCTGTATATATAAGATAATTTTTGTTCAAATTAAATGCCGGAAAACTCAGATGATGAGTTGAAGATATAATTCCATAATTTAACCATAATTCGTTCTGCTCTGATATGCATTTAGTATACAGCCAAACACCGAATTTTTAATTTTTAATAAAAATTTGAAAATTTGTCTTTAATTAAGGGGACAAGGGACCTAAAAAACCTTAAAAATCATTTTTTTTATTTATTGTAAATTTCACTTTAAATATTACTCAAGGGTACATTATATGCCTTATGGCATGCATTTATCATAAAAAAATATTCGTCTTAGAAATCTTCGAAATGCCCTCTGCGCGTTCCATGTAAATGAAAATCCCCAATACTTTTTTTTTTTAAGTTTGTTTTATATATATAAATAATACTGTGCATGGAATTTTATATATTTGAATATAAAGGTTTAAAAAAATCAAAATTTTTGAAAATTTTTCAAAAAATTGTCTTTTTTTTTTTTTTTTTTTTACTTTTATATTCAAATATATAAAATTCAATGCACAGTTTTATTTACATATATAAACCAAACTTATATATATAAACCAAATATTGGGGATTTTGTTTGAGATATGGCACGCGCAGGGGGCATTTGGCAGATTTCTAAGACGACGCGTAAAATTGCATTTTTTTTCAAAAATATTTTTTTTTAATTTTTTTGTGACAAATGCATGCCATAATGCATATAATGAACCCTTGAGTAATATTTAAAGTGAAATTTACAAAAAAAAAATTGCAAAATTTTGAAATTTATCGAAAAAATTTAAAAAAAAAATTGATTTTTTTTGTTACCTTTATATTCAAATATATAAAATTCGATGCACAGTTTTATTTATATATATATAAACCAAACTTTTATAAAAAAGATTAGGGATTTTAATAGATATGGAACGCACAGTGGGCATTTCGAAGATTTCTAAGACGACGCGTAAAATTCCATTTTTTTTCTCAAAAATAGATTTTTTTTTAATTTTTTTGTGATAAATGCATGCCATAATGCATATAATGTACCCTTGAATAATATTTAAAGTGACATATACAAAAAAAAATTTGATTTTTAAGGTTTTTAAGGTCCTTTGTCCCCTTAATATATTTACTTATATCACTTTAAACCAAATAACTTATATGAGCGTTATATAACACGTTACTCACAGTAGGATAATTTGAAAAATTATGACCAGAATACCTTGTCAAGTTTAGAACATGATTTCTCTATTTTTAGTAATACTAGATGTAGACAAACTTCTAACTATCCAAAAGTTAAAAAAAATCACCATAATAATAATTGATATACCCGTATATTCAGTATTAATAAGCAGAAGAATGGATATATTAATTGCATGTTACAGAAAAGTATTTGTAACATTTCATCATAAGCATCTCAGATTTTGCTGCCTTTATGCTACATTTTTGCTTTAATATTTTACCACATTTTATCATACTGCTTATTTTGTGGAAACAGGTTGATTAATGTTACATATAACGCAATATTCTACTCAAAATTTACTTCGCCAGTAGAAAAGTTTTATTTTCTTTTTAATTAACTCTGAACTCTGTTAATGGAATCAAATTTTCCAGTAAGATGCAGTTTTTCAAAAGTGTTTGCTCACTTTGAAATTTCTTCTATCTTCATTAAACTAAGTTTCAGGAAACAACTGCTATTATACATAGAGAATAGATAAATATTTCATATTAGGTAGATGAAGGCGCATTTTAAAATTAAAAATGGTACATCTTCTTTATCCTTTAACAAAATTATCCAACATTTCTGCGTAATTTATTTTGAATTACGAAATATTTTATTATGGATATTCATTTCAGTTAATGGTAAAGTCAAATAATATTGCCCCTCGTAAGTTATTTTCAGTTCCTTTGGGCGTGTTTTGTTATTCATTAATGAACGCATTAAAATACTCTCTACTCATAGTTCTACTCGTACCCACTCATTGTCTTATAAGAAATTTAGTTCTAAGCTTTGAACTAAACTAAAGAAATAAACGTTTAATTCATATATTATTTAACTTTCATATCATGGAAAATGAAAATAGGAAAAAAAATTCCACTTTTGAAATAGCATAGTTCGGTTTTTACCGATCCTTTTATTTGCATTGTTGAATAAAAATACTAGTTGATGGAGCTTTCCAATATGCTTCATATATCTCTAAGGAAAAGGGCCTGAAATTTTCGATACGGATCACTTAAATAATTTATTTTAAAAGTTACGTTTTGGGATTTTTCAATATATATAAAAATTCTTTTACTCTAGTTATAAAAGAAGAATGCATTCTTTGTTCTTTAATGGTTCAAGAAATTGTATTTGTTCTCTTAATACGCGATAACAAATTAAATAAATAATATTTTATCCGATTTTTTTTTACGACATTGAGAAATCTTAGCCAAGATTGTGCATCTAATGCATGTAAACAAAAAAGCAAAGAAACTGACAAAACCCCTTATATTTTAATCTCCACTTTGTCTTTAAAAAAAGTAATAATAAACACTCGCGGGAAAATTATTATTTTCTTTAAATTTATATTTAAAAAATAAGCTTAGCGGGCCGTATTCATATTCAAATAATTACAAACTTTACGATTTTCAATACTAACACAAAACTTTGACTTCAGATTTTAGGGTGCGTTTGTTTTAACAGTACACCATATTTAGTGGAAAAATCTATATTCTTAATTCCTAAACTTCGGTGACGAAGTTTAAAATGAAGAAGAAAAAATTTAATATCCTAAAATTTAATTAATATGTAATATCTTTATTCATATTACCTGTAATAAAAATGTTTACAATGATTTTTTTCTCATGTCTTTATGATCAAAAGCATAATTAGGGTGAAACCCCCAGACATTGAAACCTAATCAGTAACTGACACGTCAACAAAAATCTAACTCAAATAAGCGTTTTCTAACAAATTTTGCAAAGTATTGTCATCTCAGGGTAACTTAGACACTTATTTTTTATTTTGGAGTGAATTCATTCACTAGTAGGCCAGAAACATATTCAATGAGAAAGTAACTTTTGAGAACACAGAAGTACAATTTTTAGGCATCCATCTTATTTTTAAAATTAAGGTAGTGCTTTTTTAAATCCATTTGAAATGCAACCATCCAAGACTTTTCCCTAAAGTTATACTTGTAGAAATTAGTTAAAAATACCTATGATACATTTGGACCATCATTTCTAGTTTATAGTACTTTTTATTTAGCTTAATAGGGGGGGGGGGGGCAATTAATGGTTCCAGTAATTTCATTTCATTAGTATCCGACAGAGATGTTAATTATTGGTAATATTAAAGCAATTTGAAATCTATTATTCGAACAATAATAAATAAAATTTATCTTGAAGGCTACACCATTACAATTTAAGTTGTTCTACCATTGCCTGACACTATTTGTCAGCTACTGGTTCATAAGTGACAGTTTTGGGATATCTGCATTACTAATAATTTAAAAAATGAAAAAACGGACACATGCATCTGTAGTATGATATCATATATAAAAAATGATTAAGTACTTTGTTTTTATAATAAAGATTAAAGTGTTTTTATAGCATAAATTCATTCAAATCTATATATTTTAAACGCTAAGGGTTTTCTTTCGACAATCCGTGAGAAGAAACTACTGCTTCAAATTACACCAATATTTTTTTTAATGAAAGATATTTGACCACAGATTTGTTATCGTACATTCGTTTGTTCAATTATTTTAGTAATTAGCCGTAATTTTAAATTAAAATTCTACAGTAGTATACAAGAACAAGTCTGCTTTTGGAGTGATTCGCTGCACATGCGCAAAGATACTCGCTCAGTTGAACTATCACATCACAGGTATAAATTGTTTTAAGTTAGTCTGTTATTCGATCTTACTGTAAACTAGCTTTTCTTTCTTTCTCAAAGTTAATATTATTTGGCTCCTTCAGCATTATTAAGAATTCAAAAATTTACTGTGTCGATATAAGAATTAGATACGGTTTATTTCGGGAGTGCCATATTGTTTTGGTCATATTACATAAGGAAGATAAACATCATTGATCTGAGGCTAAAAGTTATATCCGTCTTATAAATTGCCAATAGTTACACACGAAGCTTGAGAAACTAGCATGCTAAGTTGCAGCTGCTTCTTTGAAAAAGTAAGGCATCAAATATTAAAACGCAAAACTATTTCTGTAATATCAAATCTAAATACGGGACTCAAATGAGTCAACTGTTTTTCGAACCTCTTTAAATTAGAAGGAGCGATAGCGAGTTCCCGCTAGCGCAGTGGTTTAACGCAACAGTCTAAATTTCAGAATTTTTGTAGCGGGTGCAGGTTCGAACCCAAGCATGGCAAAATGCAACATTTTTGTCGATAATTCATTTCTGTAATGACATATTTCTTTAGGAAGAGAAGTTTTAAGATTTTAATTTTATTATTTGAATGCTTTATAGTTAAATAAAATTTAACACTCAATAATATTTTGAAAAAATAATTATTTATATTTAAAATATTTAAGCTAAAATATTTTGCATGTAATTATGAATTAAATAAATTGAGCTGATATACAATTTTGATATACAATATATTTTCTGACCATGATCAAGAATATATATGTGTGCGTGTCAGAAAGAAAAGTTTGTTATTCTTTTCCTTAAAAAATGAAACGGAAAGAAAGAAAAATATTTGTATAAGAGCTATAAAAGAAATTATCCTGATATCTAGGTTTAATATTTTTAAAATGTATAAAAATGTAAAATAAAATTTAAGGAATAAAAAATATATATTATAAATCGTCAGCTGCATCAAGTTTCAAATTTAGGTTTTTAGAGAATGAGACAGATAAAAATAAAATTCATGGCACCTTTTAATCGTCGTGTTGTTTTAAAAAAATATAATAACTAAAAGAAAATAAATATTGTTATTTTTTCAAGAAAAGAAAGAGGCCGTAGTAAGTAAAAATAAATTCTCTACCCGGCATTTTTAGGAAAATTTCTGATAAAAAGCAAGCACAATTGGTTGTAAATTATAAACTTAAAATTCTTTCACTTCATTGAATAGGTTAGACTAACAGCACCATATATCGCCTTAAAGAAATAGGAATCACTTGTGCAATATAGAAATTCATCACGTAATTCGTCATTCAATAATTAATTTAAAAGCAACTAAATGAAAATTCAAGAATTTTTCTGATGAAACTTTCAAGTCATTTACCGTCAAATCTTGACGGGCGCTATCTAGTATAAAATAACTTTTTTTTAAAATCATTGCAAGTAAAGTGTCACACACTCTAGTTCACTTTATGTCAGTTATTGGTTTTTCAAAATGGATTTGGTGTCAGTTATTGGAGTTACTGACCATATTTATGAGAAAAGATAATTTTTAATAATACAATGTATAATTTTTGAGAATTTTGTCGACAGTAATTTTTTAATGCATCTGTACTATCCTTTCAACAGAAAAATAAGTGCAAAACGGATTCAAAATTTTGTAATAGCGATTTGAACAAGAAAAATTCCTTACAGTATCTCTTACTGGTGGCTTCACTGTATACGGCATTGGTGCATTCAAAAAATACGTGTGAAAAATTTATGAAGTTCATATTTAAAAAAATTTGAATTTCAAATGATGAATATTTTAGCTTAAATTTAATTCTAAAAGCTTATGATACGTGTGTGCAAAACTGTGCTCAATAATTAAAAAATCATCACCAGTACAGTTTGAGAGACGGTATCGTCCTTTAATAATTGTTAATATCTTAAAAACTAATTATAAATACAGCAGCGGTTTCACTAATTTCTTAGAAGTTTTAAATTATTTATTTAGAATTTTTCTATCACTAATAATAAAACGTAGTTAAAAGTTTTACAGAATTTGTGTGAAATTTCTAATAATAAAGTAAGAATTTCCCTTTCAAATAGACATTCAAAAATAACTGAATGTATAACCCATATTATCCGAATCACAGGATTTCTTGTCAAACTGTGTTGCCAGTTGAATGGGTTTTTTTAGTCAGTTTGTTTGATTGGTACACTCTAACAAATAAATGTGTAAATTAGTCACTTTTAAAATAAGTATATATGTAAATTTGTAAAATTACACTTTTGTCATGAAATTTACACACTTTTCGTAAAAATGTATCTTTATTTATGTGTGTTTATTGGCTTAATGGAAGTGTGTAATTCGTTATCCCTTGAAAAACACAAACAAGTGTGTAAATCTAGAAAAATATACGGATTTACATGAAACGGTGTGTTAAGGTAAATATACAAATTTTGCATTTTACACAAGGGAATAGCTGTATATACTCGAAAAGTATGAATGGATATACCATGAAAGTTCAAAGAGCACAATACCAAGCGTGACTTTTAAGCACGCTTCAAAGGAGGTCGCAAAGTTACAACGCCGCTTTGGGCCGTTCCGCGTTTTCCAGATAGGTTTTTAATTAACCTTTAAAGACACTGAAAGCGCATTGGGTGATCCACTCAATGCAAAGTAATCGCGAATCCCATAGTATTTATGTCATTAATTCTAGTTAAATTAGTCTGTTATTAACAATTTAACTTTTATTTCTTTTAAACTGCTACTAGGCATTGTATTACACAAATATATCATTAAAAGTTGCTATCTAGGCTATAAAGCCTGATAGTGCATAAGGTACGCCACCCCTGTCGTTATATAACTCCAAGCCGTTTATGTCTTTAAGTATTAATATTTCAGTTAATTACTGGCGATTCTTTTTAAAAACCATTATCAACAATGCTTTATACTTCTGCAACGATAGGTACAGTCGTGGAAAAAAAAAGTAAACACCCCCTACTAACTCCTCAGCAAATCATTGTAGAAGAACGTTACTGGTACCGAACGATTGGAAATAAAGTCTACTTTCAAATGATGCATATAAAATTTTTTTAGGGGGTCATCTACATATTAAAACTAATCCAAACTTCTTTTTTTCAATGGCAATACCCAATTTTAACGAGATACTTCAAATCTCCGGTTCAAACTATGCCTAGACACCAAATTTCAAGTCATTTAAATGATAAGTTTTTGAATTATAAACATTCAAAATTTAGTGCTTCTAATGTTAAATTACATTTTCATATTTTTATTTATATCTCCTGAAATTATGCTCCTAATGTGCTAATATTTTTTGTAGCAATAATACTAATATACCCAAATATAAATACGCTGAATTTGCAATTTTTATAATATTATGATATGAATTATGATTTATGAAATTAATATTCGAAAAAATTATGAATTGCAACCTACAATTTTTTTGATGGATTTAGATTTATTAAGTCCTGCTTTATGGAAAACCAAAATTTCACATTTTTTTTTCCAAATAGTTTTCAAATTATGCTTTAAAAACGGCAAAATGATGGTTTAAGGGGCTGTCTATGATGGAAGTGAGTAAACATTTTGAAATTTTTTCTGCTGTATTGTAATCCAACAGGCTTCTTTGACTCCTTGCGTGGCGCTTAAGGTGCCTTGATCAAGAAAGGGGCTCTCTCGGTTAACAATCGAGTACGGAACTTAAATTTGGGTACAGCCCTTAAAATACGCTCGTTTTAAAATAATTAATTTATCGGAAACTTTTGGCACGAATTGCATAAAAATTCGTTTTTAGGCTAATTGAAAGGTGTAGAGTTCATTTATGCTGTCAGAATTGTGTACTGCCATTGAAAAAACAAAGTTTGGGTTTGTTTTAATATGTAGAGGGTCCCCTAAGCAAATTTTATAAACATCATTTAAAAGTAGACTTTATTTCCAATCATTCGGTACCAGTAACTTTCTTCTACGATAATTTTTTAAAGAGTTAGTAGTGGGTGTTTACTTTTTTTTCCACGACTGTACCTCCAGCGCTCAGAAACACCTTTACTGGATGCCCGCAAATCGAAATTTGTGTCTAGCGGAAAATTGTGCTTTTCTCAAAAACTAGGTGACCTAGGATTATTATTTTCACGTTATTGTTTTCACACAAGGTTTTAATTAACGTCTACTACCTCTAAATTTTTCACAACTTTAGTTTTATTAGATTAGGAAATAGATTGGTGGGAACATATTTTTGCCTCTGAAAATATAATACCTAAAATTAAAAGAAATGTATTTTTGAGTTCAGCGTTACGAAAGCTTCCAAACGATATACAAAGATAATATTCTCTTTTTCAAGTAATTTAGTTAGCCCCTCTACATTTTTCCTAAATATATTTGTGAATATTTAATAATCTGCGAATATGTGGGGGTCGGTAGTCTTTATTAATTCTTCCAGTTTGATCTTTCCACGTTCCACAGTTTATGAGCATAAGGGCTGCGACAAGCAGACAGATACAGGAGTGATCTTATAATGGATCCGTTTTTACTTTTAAGTACGAAACCCTAAAAATTAATACAACATGGTTATGTATAAAAAATGTTTTTATATACATGTCTTTTTTACATCATTGGCAGCATAAATGATAATTAGAAGATTTTAATACTGTACTAGTGTTTTTTTACAAGTAGATTTTTGTGTTCGAGAGTAGTTAATGCATATTAGATGGGCCATGCATAAGAAATTCCAGGTTCGCTTAAACATATTTATTACCAAAACATCAAGGTGAGGGAGCGGTACAGGAGCTAGAAATATATGACTGGCAGGAACAGAAAGCAAGGAGCGAGTGACCTATACATCGCATGTTTCTGCATAATTACAGTCTCGCCAATAACTTTGCCAAAAATGTTACAATTTCTTGGCAGCAATTTTCTGAGAGAGATTTACATAGAATAATTGGCGTGATATCGCCTTTAGCCTTGAATTCATTTTAAAATCCGATGAGCATTTTAGAACTTTGTACTTTGACGATATAGATGAGCTCTTTATGTGACTATTGTAATTTTTGACCGCGGTTTAACAAACCAAATAAGGGAACGTAAAGAAGGCATTTATATTTTCTGCCTAATTTGCTAAACTTAGATGGGGGTAGAGGCTCTTAGCGGCTACCATATATGGTAATAGAATGGTGCAGGTACAAATCGAAAGGGAAAATCACAGCATATGGTTTCATCACGGCTAATTTAGGACGGGCTCTATGTCTATTGTAAATTTTAAAGATAGGAATATATTTAAATAAAAGCGGTTATGCTAAATGTTTATTAAGATACGTATACATGACTTTGGATATTGTTGGAAGTTAAATTAAATGAAAAGGGGGAAATTTTAGGATATATTAAAGGAAGGGGGGGGATTGTATTATGATTTTTGATATCATATATTCTTCCCCCTTTGTTTGGTATTTGAAATTATTTGCACCGGTTATTGAAAAATACGATAATCTCTCTTACAGTGGGTTGCCAAATTATTAGGGACAGTCATGAAGTATAGTTTTTTTGTGCAATATTAGGATATAATTTGAAAATAAACACTGTTTTTAAGTTTAAAAAGCTTTATTGTTATAATTTAAGTATTTACGCAATATTAGTATATGAAAAAACCGCAACAAAAATGTAATACAGTCAATTTACCGATGTTAAGTAAAGAATATTAATATTTGGTGACATTTCTTTTGGCTTTCAGGAGTGCTTCGATGCGTCTCGGCATGCTTTCTATGCGATTTCTTGCACTTTCTTTTTTTTTAGGGTTGTGATGACATACATTTATTAGTTTTTCGATGAGTTGTAACTTGGTTGTAATCATATCTTTGGCGATTTCCGGCGTGTGATCTCCCATAAGTTTTCTATGGGGTTCATGTCAGGAAAATTGACAGGCCAACGTAAAACTGGGATATTGTAGTCTGCCAATTTTATCAGGGTTTTTAACACTTTCCACGATGCAGTTCAGGGCGGTATTTTTCGCCTGGGCGTCGCCTGACAAAGTGGCTTTTATAGGCTAAAATCTCAAAGGTTGATTCATCTGAGAAACACACCTGAAAAAAATTAAATATATTAATAATTAAGAAATAAATGATTTTAAATGACACAAATAATAATTATCTTAACAACTGACCTCACTCTAGACATCAACTGTCTTCTAGCTGTGTTCACGAGCCTAAGCAAGGCGCTGCTTCTTCATCGCTTCTGTTCTTGGCTGGACGATGAGTTGTCAACCCTTACTCCGCTAATCTCCACTGCACAGTTCTCTTAGAAACTGGTATTCCAGATTCTTGAACGATCTGAGTAAGGAGCCCCATACTTATATTTCTGTTTCCTAAGCAGATATCGCGGATTTTCCTATTTGTACGTGGAGTTGTTATGCGTTTTTTTCCACTTTTACCTTTTCGTTTGGGCGAAAGTGGCTGGTTTTTGTTAAGATTTATTTTTATCCTGTTAACTACTGACTTGGAAACTCCAGAAAGGTCTGCTATCTTCCTTTGGGAATGATTCGTATGCAAAAGAAGGGTTTTTACCTCACATCTTTTCCTAGGGGACAAATCAACCTCTCGACCCACACAGAAATCAATAAAAATAAAAAATAAATTAAAATCGTAAATAATTTCGCAAAAAACAAATATTTAATCAATAAAAGAAAGATAATATTCACATATAATTCTTAACTTTTCCAAAAAAACCTAAAGAATTTTGTTTAAATTAAAGAAAAACGTCTTCCACTATTGTGTGTGTAAAAGACTCAGCGTCTCTCCCGTTATTAAAATATTTATAGAAAGCAAAGAAATCTTTTAAGATACCAAAAGTACTTAAAAGTTGAATTGTAGAGATATTGAGAACGGTAAAATACATTCCTGCAACACTTAAACTACTTAGATCCGCAGTCAAGAGCAACCAAAGTAGAAAACTAGCAAAAAATATGACTGTCCCTAATAATTTGGCAACCCGCTGTAGAATTATATAAAAATAAAAGGAGCATATAAATGACAACACAGAAGAAAAATGTACCATGAAAGTATATGATAAAGTTTCATGTAAAATTACATTGTTCAATAACTTTCAAACAGTTATTTTGTTGTTGTTTTTTTTAGTTGCCATCATTGGATATACCTATTTCTTGTATCTTTGTGTTCCGGAGCATAGTCACTGTTGGATAGGCATTTCACTGGCTATAGTTCAACAATCTTTTGTTATGATTTTCTTAACACCAGTATTTATATGTATATTTAGAAATGGAGGTGTACCTTTAACATATATGAAATAAGCAAACTTTGTTCGAACAAAAATATAAACACAAATGCAATAAAAAGTTGTATCAAATGTAAAAGAGTATATAAAATTGTAAAGCATATGTTTTCAATAAAATAAGATGAATGGATGTTGAAGATGAAAAAGTGTTTATGTAAATGTATGAGGCTTTGTAATTGAAAAGAAATTGTGTATCAACACAGGACAAGCAAAAAAAAGGAATGCTACTCGTGTTCTATAGAAAAGCTTGCTGCCCTTAATCTTGTCAACTGACAATGTGATGGCATCAGCTTATGGCTTAACCCTAGATGGTGAGGGAATATTTTGTGAGAGCCCAATAATGGACGCTCTGCTCCTCGGAAATTTTTTGATTTCAAGAAGGAGCACAAGTCGCATATTTGTATAAACAGGGGCTTTGAAAAGGAATTGGTGTCATGTGCAACAAATCGAAGTCGTTTCTCAATTACAATGAAGTTACATGTCCACGGGGCAAAAATTTTGAACGGGCCTTCACTTCAACGGGGCAGAATTAAAATATATATATATATACACCACGTATATATCAAAAGTGTTGGACAATTCTAGAGTTATGAGAAACCTGTTTGTCAAAATCGGTAAATAAAGATCTATGTAAAATCACACAATAATTTAAAAAACTTTATTTAAAGACATATACTACATAAAAACACTTTTAAAACATTAAATAAAAATTTTAAAAGTTTAAAAGACCAACAAGTTTCGACCACCCTGTGGTCTTCATCAGGGTCATATTCAAGTAAATGAGAGTAAGAAACTAATAAGACCGTAAAAGACAGAAAATAAACATACTTTGTTGAGCACGTCTCTAAACAGCATTATTCTAACATATCTTTATAACTGCAGACAACCATCCAACCACAGAAGAGAAAAACAGGGAAAAACACGATTATGAATGACGTCAAACTTCTTCAACTTTGAGTTACATTCGCTTCAGATAGTCCAACCACAACTTATGAATGCCATAAGAAATACCTTCGTTACATACCTCGTCATTCCTCAATTCAATTTCCATAGATTCCCTAATTAAACTTTTATGCGGATAGGTGCATGGCCAAATGATCTTTGCGTTGTCATAATTAATGGCTTTAATCTGACTTCTAGAACAGAATTTCGCAAGGGCTGTGGTTTGTCTATTAAATTTTATTTCAGCTTTATGTTCCTTCAATCTTATATCAAATTTCCTTTTCGTCATACCTATGTAATAAACTTTCTTCCCACTATCTAAAATGATTGGTATCTCGTAAATGCCGGATAAACTCAGAGGGGGTAGTGTCTAATTTCCTTGAAAGTATATTAATAACATTTGGTTTAGGAATCGCAACAAGGTGAATATTATATGGCCTGAAGTACCTTTGCAATCTTTCGTAAACATCAGTGACAAAACCAAATTTTCTGTAGATAACTGTGGATTTAGATTCGTCTTTAATCTTGAGAGGGGGGTTAATATGCTTTACAATAATCTTATCGATAACTTTTGCAGAAAACCATGTTCAGCTGTGATTATTTTAATACAGCTAAGTTCTGTTTGGAGGGATGCACCGGGGCATATCAGAAAAGCGCGCTTTATGAAGAAAGAGAAAGCAAAAATCTTGTAGTTAAACGGATGATCAGAATGAAATGGAATGACTGTATTTGACTTGATTGGCTTTCAATAAACTTTGAATGAAAGGCTTTGATCTACTCTCAAGACATCCACGTCTAGAAAATGTTACCTCCCATCAATCTCAACTTACATAGTAAATTTTATATGTGAATCTAGTTTATTAACCTCTTCAAGAAATTTATTCAAAGCATGCATCCCATGTGCCCAACATATGAAGATATCATCTACGTATCTTACACAAAAGTCAGGTTTAGGTCCGTCAGATTTAAAAATATCTTCTTCTAAAGGCCTTAAAATAAACTGTGCCAGAAATTCAGATACTGGAGGACCCATAGGTGCCCCCTTGTCTGCTTATTAAATACATTGTTAAAAGCAAAAACATTATTATTCACCAAGAGGCTAAGTGCTGATTTTAGTGAATTTTTAATATGATCATTATAATCCTCAAATTCATTAATTATCTTAAAAATTCTACTTCTACGTCTTCTTCGTACTTCTACGTAATTCTACGTCTTTAAGTAAAGGTTTTTAATTTATTGTGTGATTTTAGTCTCAAGACGTAATAGTTCTTCAATATATAAGATCAGTGTTGTCATGGGTTATGTTGATATTAAGAAAAAATAAGCAATTAAGAAATTTTAACCGTTTTTTTTAAATAATAATTATATCTTAAAACAGTATAAAAAAATGCTTTGAATTTTTAATATATTACAGTTATGGTTAGTTAAAAGTAACAAAAAATTTGTTGATAACAATATTAGCAACACCCCATAAAGTGATAATCACACAGATTGCTATGTGAAGACTTTCTCTGAAAAAGGGAGAACTTGGACCAGGCAAGGCTCTCTCAAAGAAAATGCACACACGACATAAGTACAAAGTCGCGATAAATGCCCTCAAGTGTGGATAATATCAAATTACGCAATATTGGGAGGAAAAAATTCATTTCGTAGTGTTAAGTTATATCTCATGGAATTGTTTACTTGCTTTCTGATATTTTCCTCATAACGTACAAATAAATGATCATTCCTAGGTGGAGCTACAATTAATCTGTCAATGTGAACTCTTTATGCAGTCATCAGGTGAGTGTAAACGTTTGATGGAAACAGAGACTGGAGAATACTTGTGTACAACAATGAATGGTCCTGTATATTTAGGTTTAAATCTGTCTTCGGTCTTGAGGTACACTATGTCTTTCTCTAAAACTATTCTTAGTTTAGCATTTCTCTGGAAGTTCTCATTTCTTTTCTCATGTGAATTTTTGATGTTGATGTATGCTTTCTTTTAAATGGAATTTAAATCCTGTATCGAGTGATAAACTTCAATACTTTTATCAAGGATTGGCTGAATAATGCTCTGATGAAATGTATGAAATATTGTAGAAAGTTCTGTTCCAAAGAGTAATAAATTAGGGGAATATTTAGTAGATGAATATGTGGAACCATTATAAAGATATTTATGTATAAGTAATGCATTTTCGAAAGTATCACCTTCTTGAATAAAGTTTAACAGAATATATGATTGATCTAGTCAGTCGTTCTGAAATCGCGTTACACTGAGGTCTCGCGATACTCAAATGGAGTACTTTTATACCTAATGTGTCATTGAATCTATTGTACATGTCAGAGGTGAGCTGTCTACCCATACGCTAAGAATAGTTGGAGGTTTTCCAAAAGAAGTTATGTAATGAAATAAGCATTTTGCAATTTTGTCAGTTGTTGTGCTACGGAAAGGAAATAAGACGTCGAGAAAAATGGTTTACAACTGTTAAAACAGACTGCCCATTACTAAACCTGCCGACCAAATCGATACTAATGGTATATCCAGGATGGGTAGGAGTGTACGTGGGTTGTAACGGAACATGTGGTGTTCGATGATGTTTCGCTTGTAAGCATTTAGTACAAGATGTCACAAAATTTAAAGTCTCAGCATACATTCCTTTCCAAAAATATCTAGGTGTTACAAATGCATAAGTTTTTGTTAAGCCGAAATGTGACAAATGACATATCGTTAAAACTTTTGCTTTTAGTGAATCTGGAACTATAATGTGGTGTGAAAATGTATCATTAGAAATATTTTCTTTTTTTTACATTAGAACTTTAGTGTCATGGTGAATGAAATACATGGGAAATCTTCGACATGTTCCTTTTTTAATAATTTTCTCATAAATTTCAGATAAATATGGATCTTTCTTTTGCTCAAAGACAAAAATGTCATTTGAGATTTCGAGTAATGAATCTTTATTTGCGTGTTTGCCTCAGATTAAATAATTTAATGTTTGTGGTTTGTTTTCAGACATTTCAACAACATTAACCGAAATGTAAATATCTACAATTGGGAATGCATGCGGGTCATTAATTAGTTCAGGATTTGAATTTAGATCTTGTGTGTTATTCTCAAATGAACTCCTTGATAGTTAATCAGTAAGTACATTAGATGATCCAGGGACATGTTCGAAGGAAAATGTGTATTCAGAAATTTCTATTAACCAGCGAGTGGTTAGATCTGCAGGGTTACATGTCTTCTTGTATTTCCTTAAAGGAGAACTATCTGATAAAATTATAAATTTTCTGTTATACAGATAGTATTTAAAAGCAATGAAAGATTTATAAATGGCCATTAATTCTAGTTTTAATGCTGGATACATTTTTTCTGCATGTTTAAGAGATTTCGAAAAATATGCGATGGGAAGTAAATGTTCTTCATGTTCCTGTAACAATGCTCCAGCTATGGCTATTTTTGATACATCAGTGTTTACGTAAAAAATTTTTGGCTAATCTGGTAAACGATCCATAGGAGAATCAAAGAAAACTTGCTGAATTTTATCAAGTAAGTTTTGGTAATATTGTATCCATTTAAATTTAGCTTTAGGTGTAGTTTAATAAATGAAGGGTTGAATAATGTCAGAAAATGATGGTACCAGTGATTTATAAATTGTTACTAGACCAATAAATTTCTTTAACTGTCTTTTAGTTGTGGGAGGAGAGAAAGAATTTATTTTTACAATGTTAGAGTGGATAGGTGAGATTGAGTGTCTTTCAGTGTGAAATCCTAAGCAGTCAACAGCTGTTTTATGACATGTACATTTGCTTGGAGTCAATGTTCAATTATATTTTGTTAATATTTGTAATATTTTGTCTAATTTTGAACAAGTTTTCTCCATCGAATTAGAGCCAAATATTACGTCATCCTGATATGCAAATAAACCATCAATTTGTAATTCATCAATTAATGTATCATCAAGTTTTGAAAGAATCCGCTTGAAACACAACAGATCTTCACTCCGCCCACCAATGAGCTCTGGCTTGACACGAATGGCTTTGCAAACGGCAATGACTTAGAGTCAGTAGAATTCACGTTACAGGGCGCTTGGCTCGGAGCTGTTCTTAAAGTAACCTATTTCTAACAGTTCGTTGTGTCACTGTGGTACCAACTGCAGCTCGAATTTCTGCCGCAGACGCAGTACGATGTGCCACAGGCGTACGCCGAATACGGCAATCTTCCCTCTCAGGAGTGCCACATGGCCACCTGGAACGCGGTCTTCTTGAGGCAGTACCATCCCTTGACCACTGCTTCCAACAATCATGCACAGTGGATACATTCCAGCCAAGTCTTTCTGCAATATCGCGGAAAGAAAATCCACCTTCTCGTAGTCCAAATATGCGACCTCGTTCCAACTCGGTGAGCTGTTGGCAGTGGCCTTTTTCGTCTTGTTAAAGGCATTCGTGGCTAACATCAACTCAATACGTCACATTTCAAAGCTAAATAACGCCCACGAACTTTACAGCACGCATTTGAATAAAACGTCATCTTCAAGTTCTGAGTGGCGCCACTAGCGCCACACTTATGCGCGAAGCGCGAAATTTCAATCGATGTCATCTTTCAGACGTATGAACACGCCTAACAAGTTTCGTTTATCTAACACAAGTCTTTCTTGGTGTTGGGATTTTTTTTTCCGTCAGTGTATATATATATGTAAATATCACAGTTTTAATACTACAAAAAATGCATGCTTATGAGAGTCAGAGTAAAGTATATACTTTGTATTTTATACTTTGAATTGTAATAATAAAAAATGAATCTTTTCAATTAAAAAAAAATGTTTCCTAAAAAAAAAAATTCACAATGAATACTGATAATCAATACTTTAAATATCACCATAATTTAATTTTCCTTTACTATAAAAAAATATAAAAAATAATTTTATGAACAAGCATGCAAAAATACTGCCTCTCAGAATATATTTAATATCACTTACCTTGAAATTACAGCTATCTCTATCACACTGCTAAAATACCGTTTTTTTTATCTTAAAAAAAAAATTTGAATCAAAATTAAATAAGAAATATCTCAGAATACCCAAAATGAAATAGAAGATAGCTGTTGAAACTCATATACATATATTGTCAATCACAATGATAATAATAGCACTAAAAATAATATGTTTGGATCCAGGATTATATTTTAAAGTCTATTCAATGCAATCCTGGAAAAGGTTCTCAAAATTATAAGTATTTAAAAAGTGTTAGCTTTTTTAATTTTGAATGAAAAATATATAAATATATACATAACATTATAATCGTGTATCACATTTCATTATGATATTTTGATCATTTACTGAAGAATATAATTTTTATTTTTGAATGAAGATTACTCTGTTTCGGTGAAAAATTTCTGCTTTTTTGTACTTTGATTTTAATAGCACAGGAATCTGTATTGCTACAGAACATAGAGAGAATTAATCTGTTGTTGTTTTAACTATATTCCATGATTTTGTTTAATTTGCAGGACTTTGTTGTTGTTGTTCTTTTTGCAGCACAATTATTTATATTTTCAGAAACACGTTTAATATCTGTAGACTTCAAATTCTCATGGTTGAGAAGGGAAATAACAATGATTTTGTAATTTTTGAATGAAGTTATTTTCCCCAATTAATATAGCGAATCATTAAATACATATTTAACTTAACTGTCGTCGTGCAGGCATCTGTGGCACCATATATCACTGCAGATAGGAAGCGATCATTTTCACACAATTTTGCACTCAAAAAGGTTTGTTTTCAAGACAGCATATATCTCTAAACCTAGAGAGGTGGAAATCAGCTTCAATTTGAAAATTCACCCGACACAAGCAAAGTGGAGCACTTCTGATGCTGATAATTTTTTTTCTTGCATTGCACGCTGTCTAATCGCAGAGTTTCACACGACGCGACGCGAACAAAACAGAGCAAGGGGGGTAAAGCGCATATATTGGCGGTCAGATGGGATTTCTCACCGGTGACAGGCATTTCCAAGGAACAGACAAGTAGTGCGGCTAGAGCCTGGGATTCTACAGCGTCCGATAGTGGGAAAGAGTTGAGTACTAGCGTGACCTCTGAGTAAATCTCCGGGTGTCCGACGGTGACAGGGACTCCTCGGCATTCACGATCTATATTTGCTGGAAAAAGTCCAGGATCAATAACAGTTTATAGCACATCATGTTTGATTTCCAAAAGGAGTGATGCATGCAGGCAATCATCCCCGAGGCGTAACATAGGCGTGGAGACAACTGGTACGACGCTGCGGCGAGAGTCATCAACATGAGCACGGCGTTCTGTCCGGGCGTAGGGAGAAGTCAGCGGATTCATGGACCCTTACGGCCCATTGATATGAGAGGCGTTATGGCAGCTAAGAAGCTTAGGCTACCTTCTCCTCGATATGGTCATAAAGCACCCATATGTGTACTGGTGTTTTTGTACATGTAGATTTTTCTGTTCTACAGTAGTTAATGAATGTTAGATGGACCGTGCATAAAAAATTCCGCTTAAAGATATTTATTACCGAAACATCCAGGTGATGGAGCGGTACAGGAGCCAGAAATATATGACTGGCAGGAACAGAAAGCAAGTGGCGAGTGACCCATACATCGCATGTTTCTGCATGATTACAGTCTCGACAATAACTTTGCCAAAAAGGTTACAATTTCTTGGCGGCGATTTTCCGAGAGAGATTTACATAGAATAATTGGCAGGATATCGCCTTTAGCATTGAATTTATTTTAAAACCCCATGAGCATTTTAGAACGTTGTATTTTGACAATGTAGATGGGCTCATGAAGTGACTATTGTAATTTTTGATCGTGGTTTAGCAAATCATATAAAGAAACGTAAAGGAGACATTTATATTTTCTGCCTAGATAGCAAAACTTAGGTGGGGGCAGAGGCTCTTAGCGACTGGAGATACGAATCGAAAGTAAAAATCATAGCGTATGGTTTTATAACGGCTAACTTAGGAAGGGCTTTATGTCTATTGCGAATTTTAAAGATAGGGAATATATTTAAATAAAAGCGGTTATGCTAAAGGTTTATTAAGATACGTGTACATGACTTTGGATGTAATTGCAAGTTAAATTAAATGAAAAAGGTGATATTTTAGGATATATTCAAGGAAAAGGGAGATTGTATTAATATATGATTTTTGATATCATAAATACAGTAACCCAGCTCAATACTACAGGGGGGAACATTTTAGATAACATGCCGTCTGAATAACAATAATAAGAGGAAACACTTTTTCAAGTAATTTCTTAAAAAATATCTGCCAACATTTTCGTATCTACACATATTAAAAATTACAAAAGGCAACAAAATCAGCCACAAACAATGATATAGGCTAGGGTGAAACATTTTAGAATGGAAATAATGATATTTTAGACATTGTGCGGTCTTCTGAATAATAAGCCAGAAAAAAAACAACATATAGTAATTTAAGTATATAGTAAGCTAAGTACATTTAAGCATATAGTTATTTTATAGTATTTTAAGATAATTGAAGTAAGGGAAGATTTTGTGAGAAATGGTTCCATTTATAAACAATATTATTTACTCATTTTCAGTGGAATTTCAATCAAAGAGCTGTTTTTGGTTTTCAAAACTCTCATATTTTTTAGTTAAACCACTGAAATTGTGTCCTGCCCAAACGGGAATTTCGTTTTATAATTTCATTATCCTTTTATGTATTTTCCCTATAGAACACAAAATCATAGCTGCTTTAACTTTCTCTATATAGTAGTTCTTAATGATAAAACAATTTTAATATGCAAGTAACTTCAAATTTAATTTATTGATTTACTGAAAATATAATATTTTTCCCCGTCTCCTAATTATATGTTAAAATTAATGTTAATTATTTTTATTAACTTTCTTTGATTATGTAGCTATTTTATGTAAACACGTAAAAAGCTAGAAATTTACAGAAAAAAACATTTTTCAGAATAAAGTTTCAATATTCTTTATTAATTTCGTTTTAAAATATTATTTTTAGAAAAAGTCTTTATGAATATAATTCTTACAAATAAAAACCATGCCAATGCAAAATCTTCATTAAGTGAAATTATTTCATTAATTCTTATTTCAACTCTGAAATTTTTCCTCTAAATAGATAGTAAGAATAAAAATTAATGTAGTATATTCGTAAGTTCAGTGAACAACGTGTTTTTTCAAATTAGCACTACAAAAAAATTGTTAAAACAAAATGAAATATATTATTTGCACAAAACTATACAAAATAATGCATTGCAAAGAAAAGCATATTTCATTTTTGTTTGTTTGTTTAGTATTACAAAAATTATACTAGTTGCCTCAGATGTGTTTGATTAATTAGCATTCAGTTTATGAAAATATGATGAGAATTTATTTAAAAGAGATTTGAAAATATACTTTAACATGTTCCATGCATATAGGAGGCTTAAAAAAATATTAGATATACTTCAAGAGACGATAATGCACACTACAACAACATATATAGGAAACTAGATTTAGAATTCATTTATTCAGTTAAAAATACAGAGCATCTAAATTGAATTGGAATACGGAATTTTATTTATAAGTTTCACAATAATAGACATATTTTAACGAAATTTGAAAAGAAATAACCTTAATTGTTGTATGAAATATAAGAAAATTATGATAAGTAGTAGATGCGACTACGATTCTTTTCCTAATAGCTTTGAACTAGACGCTCTGTATTTCAGAATGTAGTTAACCGTTCATAAGGTTTCACACAAAATTCTGCACACTTCCATCACTTTTCATCATATCTTAACATTTCACACAAATCAAGGTGACTCTCTTGAAAATTGCTTTAAAATATCTTTATTCTGTTCAAAATTATGAACGATAGTTACATTCTGTTTAATGTGAGCCGCCGTGTAATTTTGTGTGGGAAAAATAGAGTAGGGTGCTGTGCTGTTTTCCTATACAAAAATTGTTTGTATCAGTATGCCTAACCACCTCAAAATACTTTTCTTGCTCAGGATATCTGAGATTCTGTCACTGGGCTAATTTTTATTTTTTCCGATTTTGGTTGTAGTTTTTTATATTGAGTTTTTTTATATTATTTATATTATTATATTCAAAACCGGTTCCGAAAGTGAAAGTAACTTTCATCTCAAAAATAATATAATAAAAATTTACATGATTCTAATAAGCACCAGAATTGAAACCAGCAATGGAGTGTTGACGTAAGAACAATCTTCGCAGTTTGCCCAAATCTTCGGAAATAACCCAGCAAAGAGGAAATTGCTGGCCAGCAGCAAGATAGGTGCTGGCAATGATGGAGAATTGCTGGCTGATGGTCTACCACTGCATAACCACTGCTGGACAGCTTCAGTCAACTTTGCTGTTGGAAATCATCAGATAAAATTCTGGTGGGCATCCATTTTATCTCATGCTGTGGCGCACCACTACATGGAAGTGCACGAACTTTTGCAGTATTATTGCTGGGAACCCTTACGCTAGGTGGCGCTGCGAATATCGAAGACATTGAGTATCTGAACACAAATCTGAAAGGAATATCTTAACACAATTTAAGCTGTGAAGCTAATTTTTTTTGAAACTGTAAAAAATATAGCACCACTGCCAACAACAAAATAAATAAGTAAGTGAATAAATAAATAAATTCTTTATTTCAACGCACTTTTTTTTTCTCCTTAAATCTGGTTTTACTAGATTACAAAGGATTTAGGTTTTCATAATTTACACAGTTCAGAATCAATAATAAATAAAGCGTATAAAATACATAGGATTTCTATAAAATAGAATAACTTCTATACCAGTTTAATGATTGGGAACGTAAATCACAAAAGAAACAAACTTAAAACAGTGTAAAGAGAACTCTGAAAATTACGAGCAGTCCGTAGCGTACGCTGAAAGTACTTGTTCATGCCCGATCAAGAAACCCAAGCAGCATTGAGCTCGGTCAGTACTTGGGAGTGTGGCCACATGGACACCGCTGAAAATTCAAATATTTCTATTATAGACACTTCTACAGATATTATTATAGCTCTTGGTGAAACTAGCTTATAGAAAAAACAGCCATAATTATATAATACATTGTTCTTTTATAGAATTCTACAAGAATTTTTTGTAAGGGAAAGTGCTGGGCCAGCAAAGGAATAGTAGTGGGATAGGAGTTAGCACTGCAGGAAAAGTGCCGTATTGAAGTAATGTGATAGCATACCAATGCTGGCCTGCTGTTGGCCATCACTGATGGGCCAGCTGCATTCGGCTCGGACATTTCTGTACAGGTGTAATGGCACCATTGCACTTTACCGCTGATGGCAGTTCTGGCTGCCATCTTTTTTCCAGCCGATGGCCCACTGTTTCTTTCTTTGCTGGGAGGGAGTTTTATCGCAAGTACGTGATAACTCGTAGTAACATTTTCTAATAATATTCAGAGTTATATTTGCGACATAATCTTATCATCAGAATGGTTACGATGCTTTTCCCGGCATTTTAAGATCTGCTATTCAAATATCAGTGAGAAAGAGATTTGCCAAAGATGCTCAATCGTCAAAGAACCTCGTCGAGATGAGTTATGGTACCAAAACATAGAAAGATTTATTTCGGAGGACAATGGGATTATTTTCATATGGTTTTCTTCATTCAACCTCTCTTGAAGAAGGAGAGAACATAGCCTCCCTTGATCGAACCGGTTAACTAAGCGCAATTTCCACATGTGTTTTGCTAATTAACTTCAAATTCCCCCAAAATTCCCTGGATCTGCCCAACATACAAAATTTTATAAAACTTAGGTGTTGGGCACATCCAGGTCCATATAGGGGCACCAACTTAACTACCCAAACATACACCGGGATTGGGGGCAGGGTAAACCCGAATCTTGAAGGTGGGGGAAAAATAATTGCTAATAAAAAGTAATTACCTTAGTAATTGCAGGTTAACTACTCCTCAATTACTGTACCTGAATTATCATAGTGGGTATTTAAAAACATTATAATTTATAAACAAACATTTGTGATCGTAATAATTGAATAATGGTCCTGGCTATTGCTGATATTTAGATTAACCATAATTATCTTAAATTGAGGCGGAAGGAAACACATCTCCAAAACTGCCCCAAACTGCGTTGTGTAATTTTAGTGAAGAAATAGCGTATAGACCGCGCAGTTATATCTAAATAAAACCTATCGAAACTACGCATAAATAACATACCAAAGAAGTTCATAATCTGAAATAAAACTTACATTAAATTAAAACAATGGACTCATGTTGTATTAAAAACATAGCCAAAATTTAACAATAAACAAAAGTTTATTTACAGTTAATTTACATATTTACAAAAATAAAATAGAAATGTGTCACAAGACACCAGCGTTCCAAAGAACGAAATTGAATTAGTATTTGCATTATGTTTACCTTTTAATTTATCATTACAAATATTAATTAATTGCTTGGATACCATAAATTGTACATCACTAGCACAACATAGATTATTAAAACCATGGGAATACAAAAATATTGAATAACACATACCTTCTGTAGTAGAGGCTTACTCGTAGTTTTAAATCACATTTATATCCCTGGTTCATTGAATGTTTTTTCACACTCTAGGAAAAGTTCACAAATTTATTTAAAACAGGTGATGTATCAAGGTCCACGAACTGCCGTTCTTAGGGCCGTCCCTTAGCGGGGAAACACGACCCGAATAACCCCTAATCATTGTTAAAAGCATCGTTGAAATACTTAGCACATCTGGGTTTAACTATCCCTGTTGCGGTATAGAACTCATCTTTATTAATCACTCATCGTTGATATGCTGAAGTGGCGTCGATATGCTGGAAGTGTTATCATATAACTGATATAAACACCCTTGATACCACTTCATCAGGTTGTTATTTTTTTAATGCCATAAAAATGCTATTATTTATATATTTTGATTATTATTATTATTTTATAAAGTGTGTATGTATATATATAGAGTGTGTTCTTACATGTATTTATTTTGATTATTATTATTGTTATTTGATATAAATATGCTCATATATGTATCTACGCTGTAAAGCCTTAATAAGAGAGCAACTGCACAGTTGGATCTTATCTTTAAAGGGGATCTTTTTAGATAGCCACGAAGTCTCCAAGTTTAACAAAAGGTTGACATAAAATGCCAAGCTGTATTTACGACTGGATGTAAGATTATTTATTGGTCCTAATAAAGAATTCGTAAAAGATGGACCACACGGGCGATAGAAGAAGGCCCGGGGTTTCCACATCTCACGATCGCTGACGCTCAGGAGGCGGAGCACTGTATACCCCGAAAAAGTGTAATACAAAATCACAGGTTGCGAGAAGGCGGAAGAAGAGGGGGTCGGCAAGACTGACCGACCATTTGACGAAGGGGGCAAAGGCCCATCCTCCATATTGTTATGACGAGGTGATGTCGTAACCGAAGAATGAAGTTACAGGCAGATTTGGCAGCTCTCCCAACTATGATGGTTCATAAACAGATCAGTTCGAGTTCTCAACTATGAGGGTTCAATAAAGAGATCAGTTCGAGTTCTCAACTAAGATGGTTTAATAAAGAATTGTGCTGTTGGTGTTTAAAAAGATGAATTCCAATTCTCAACGATGAGTGTTTAATAAAGATGAGTTCTGTACCGCAACAGGGATAGTTAAACCCAGATGTCCTAAGTGTTTCAACGATGCTTCTAACAATGATTTGGGGTTATTCGGGTCGTGTTTCCCCGCTAAGGGACGGCCCTAAGAACGGCAGTTCGTGGACCTTGATACTTCACCTGTTTTAAATAAATTTGTGAACTTTTCCTAGAGTGTGAAAAAACATTCAATGGACCAGGGATATAAATGTGATTTAAAACTACGAGTAAGCCTCTACTACAGAAGGTATGTGTTATTCAATATTTTTGTATTCCCATGGTTTTAATAATCTATGTTGTGCTAGTGATGTACAATTTATGGTATCCAAGCAATTAATTAATATTTGTAATGATAAATTAAAAGGTAAACATAATGCAAATACTAATTCAATTTCGTTCTTTGGAACGCTGGTGTCTTGTGACACATTTCTATTTTATTTTTGTAAATATGTAAATTAACTGTAAATAAACTTTTGTTTATTGTTAAATTTTGGCTATGTTTTTAATACAACATGAGTCCATTGTTTTAATTTAATGTAAGTTTTATTTCAGATTATGAACTTCTTTGGTATGTTATTTATGCGTAGTTTGGATAGGTTTTATTTAGATATAACTGCGCGGTCTATACGCTATTTCTTCACTAAAATTACACAACGCAGTTTGGGGCAGTTTTGGAGATGTGTTTCCTCCCGCCTCAAATTAAGATAATCATGGTTAATCTAATTATCAGGAATAGCCAGGACCATTATTCAATTATTACGATCACAAATGTTTGTTTATAAATTATAATGTTTTTAAATACCCACTATGATAATTCAGGTACAGTAATTGAGGAGTAGTTAACCTGCAATTACTAAGGTAATTACTTTTTATTACCAATTATTTTCCCCCACCTTCAAGATTGGGGTTTACCCTGCCCCCAATCCCAGTGTATGTTTGGGTAGTTAAGTTGGTGCCGGTATATGGACCTGGATCTGCCCAACACTTTTAATTTAAAAAAAAACTTTCTCAAGTAAAAATATGATTTCTTTTTTAATCTCTCTATTAGATGTGACATTTATCATGTTCGTTTTACTCTTTAATTTTTTTAGCTTCAGATTTTGGACATTTTAGATTTTCATGTGAAACTTTTAAAATTGAATCGGTGAATTCAGAAACTACATATGTACACCTATTTTTTAAATTTATTTTTTGTTATTGTTGTTTCAAACGTGTCCTTGATGGCGGGCTGACATATGTAAGAAAAAATTACGTAGGTTTATTTAACCTCTGCCTCTCAGAGTTGTCGCTTATATTAAAAAACACAACATTTGTCAATATCAATATCAATATCAGGTCAATATCAGGTATATTCCAATAACCAACGACAGAAAGAAAAGTGAAAAAACGAAGAAATTGTGATCGGACACTACGATGAATATGACTTAATGAATATAAATAAAAGACCTGGTTTGCGAATTTTGAATACCATTACTTTCGAATCATAATATTCCGTTTATTTAATCACAGAATTAAGTGATTTAAAAAGGCAAATACTACAACTGGGAAACAGTGGATTTTAAAATTGGGAATCTGGGTATACTTTTGGGATACTATTGGGACTAGTATACTATTGAAAAATAGTGGTATCAATATTTAGTATCCATGTACTTAATTTCCAACATTTAAATGCAGACGTAATTTTTTTATGTTCATTTTGTCAAATACCTAATAAAATTGTGATAAATATCATTTTTTGTATCATTTGCACGGCAAACACATCATAAGACTAAATCTTTTTAAAAGTTTTTATTCGTATAAGAAAAGTTCTTAAAATAGCCAGAACTTTTGAGCAGCACAGATTTTTCTTGATTTTTTAAAATGTTTAAATCCGGGAAATTTTTAATTTTATAACTCTTATTCATATTTCATTTTCATTACGGTTAAGGGCATTCCATATTTTATATATTTCATTGCTTAATTTCTGGCCATTCATTATTTATTTTCCGGCGGCATTCTTATCGATAAATTGAAACGTTTGACTAGTATATGACTAGTATATGACTAGTTCAATAGTAAAATGACAGTTACGCTCTATATTTTTCAAATCTTTTCGTCATACTTTTGAATTCAGTATTTCATATAAATTAGTTATTAGGCGTATTTCAAAAGCTTCTCTGTCCAGTTCTAGATCTTTCTTTTTTTTTTTTTCGTAATAGCAGACGCATTCCGCGTTGCTCGGGATCAACTTGAATATTACCTATAATTAGGTTATTTCAAAAAACAAATATCATTAATGCGGCAATCACTGTAACAAAGATATTTCATCAATGCGCGAAATCATAACATTATATAACAATATTTAAAAGCGTCTTCGCAAAAAAAAAAAGAAAAAAACTAACAATCGAAAAGTTACGATTGTGCTGTATAAAATGTTAAAACAACAATCGCAATAACGGGGATCTTCCGTTAATACGCTACATCGTATAAATAACTTATTTCTTTAAACGAGCAGTCATACATCAATTTTATAAAATTTAACTATTGAAAAAATCTTCACAAAAAAGAGACAAAAGTCTAATCTGAAGTAAAGATTACACTTTATTATTTTCTTTATTTTAATGTCTTCGGTATCAGACTGAGTGATCGTAAAATGGACAGTAGCAATAACGCAGTTTTTTTATTAAAAGATGAAGCAAAGTCGCACAATGCAGGAACAAATTAACAGAGATCCCGTTCTGATTCGAAAATATATATGTTTTAAAATTTATGTTTGAATCGAAATTGCATTGTAATCGATGAAAATTAACCAGAAATCAATTTTTAAAAGAACATGTGAGTACAGAACTACATCGTATTCACCGAAGTAGTTTCTGAATTATGCTCCAAAACTATCCGCATAGGAATATGTTTTGAAACTAATCGTAACTAACATTATGAGCTCCAAACATTGACCCCATTCACAATTCCTAAACTACTTGATCGAATGTCTTACCGCTTGGTATTCTAATGCAAAATTTAGCGTGAAATCCAAATATAGTGTCAAAATTAGGCATTCGTATTGAAAATGTAAGAGGTTTCGTGCAATTCACCGACGAAGACAACACCTTAACAAAATTAAGAATATCATTAATTAGTAAACTAGTCGATTACTAGTCGATTTGTGCCAGTCACATTTTTATACGATGATTTACGACAGAGTTAGTTGCAGAGGTAACCGTTTTCCACGACAGTACTTTAATTTTCTTCATTGTATAAAAACTCTCCCTGATGTTTTTTTTCTTTGAAAATAACCGAAATAAACCTGTATGTGTTTTGAAATACTTTATATATTAAACAGCGATATACCCGGGCGGTATAGCGGAAATATAGCTACTTCACAATTAAAAATAATCAAGATGGAATGCAGACAAAGAAATCTATAAAAAGAATCATGTCATCATTTTGTATAATTTATTATCATTACATAAATTTCCATAATTTTAGGAAGATTTTTTATAGTGAGAGAATATTAAATCTGTAAGGCAATTTAAAGAAAAATATAAAATGAAAATGTATAAAACTATAAATTTTATAAATAATTAATTATATAAAATGTATATGTGAAACCTTCAAATTCAATTTATACTTTTACGCTTACATACTTTAAATAATCTTAATTAAAATGAGCAAAATGTAAAGAATAGTCTTTTTTTTAATTATTAAGGATTGCAAATTCAATTAACTTGCAGAATATTCCCTTTTTTAATATTTTCGTCAATGGAAATATTGAGTTTAGATTAATAACATAATGAATGTATTCTCAGAAGTGAAAACAAAGCGCAAAGTAAATATCTTAGAGCAAATTAATTAAAAAATATTTTTTATAATGAACAGTACTTTAGAAAACACATTTTAATGAAAATTATTTTATACTCAAACTATTTTCGGAGCTTGTAAGATATCTTTCTGTAAAGAAAGATTATTTTTACCAAAGTACACAGTACTTTATCTACTTCATATGTTGCATTAGAATAATATTAAATATAAAATAAAATGTATTTATTAAGTTTAAAATACCTTCATTTATTTATTTAATCGCAATTGTAATTTTATTTTATGTATTCATTTAGAATAACATTTATTTGAAAAAGAAGCCATTTACTGTAGATTACAAATAACAGGTTGTCATAGAAATTTTCCTAAAAACATCTAGGACTTCGGAGATTTTGATATAAGATACATATGTGATATACATTTCTAGGAACAAGTTTTTCGCTTGCATTTATGCTAGCACTTACCTGTATGGCGTCGCTCATATATTGTTAGGTTAATTTATTTAAATATTAATATCTTTCTGAAGTTTTAAATTAAATTTGTACATGCTAAATTATTTTCTATGTTATATATTCGTGTATTCAGATTTAATCTCTCATTCTAATGCTTCAATTGATAACTTTTATCTAAATTTTATCATCGTTAAATCTTTACTGATAGATATATAACAAGAGATATTTGCGTATGTTTTGTGGTTTTTAACAGCTGCATGTTACTTGCACAAAGAACTCATACTTTATTCAAAATTATAACAAAAAAGAGGCACTTGTATCCAATTCTGACATCTGCTCTTTCTTAAATTAACATAAAAGTATACAATGAAAGGATATGAAAACCACGAATTTCACATTTTCCCAGCTGCATTTTTAGTTGATTTAGATTTACTTTTTTATTTCATTTATTTTATTAAGTTGCCGATTATGGTATGCGTTGGCGTGACTGACGTTTAAAATTTTAATTGCTTTCTCCCTAATCGCGGTCTTCTAAGTTGGGCGCCTTGGCTCGGTCTGCACCTATTGTGGTAGTGTAGACGATGTGAAAATATTAGCAGATCACTTCTGACACTCGACTTTTAAAAAGACCTTAAACAGCTAATTGTATAACCACCTACCCAACATCACTGGCTACAAATTTAACCAAGTTTTCCATAGGTCGCGGCGTGTTTACTGTGTCGAATCTTAGCATTTATTCGGATGAGAATTGGTGGATTCTTGCCTGTACTTCGCAATTGTACCAAATCGACTTTAAAGGATTTCTGCAACAACTGTATGCGAAATGAAGAGAAGTCGCAACAACCATGCAACAATACACTTCCATCACAACCTGTTTCTTATTTTTTAACAGTTAGGATCTCAGTTTTTAAAAAAAGTCGAGGAATTTAGTATCTAAGTATTCAAACAGCGCATTTTTTTCGTGTTGTATTTGTTTCGTGTCGGGTTGAGTACTTCAAATACTCGTATTTTCTGTTAAGAGTGCTGAGCTGTGAAGAATAAAAAAAGAGGAAAACAAGATGGAGGTGAGTGTTATATATAAGGCAGGGAAGATCTTCGAATTCAACTTTCATCTGCGAAACTCGACAGAGTTTCTCGGGAACCCAAAGAAACAGCACTGCAATGAACCATAAATGAAAGGAATTTCCGTCAATTGATGGCAAACGATTTTACAAATTTTTTAGTACTCTGCCTATTTTATAATTTGCGGAGTTTTCAAAATGGGATTTTGACACCACTATATCTCGCGTTCTATTTTTCATAGAAAAAAAAATTCTTGTTTCTATGGAATGGGGCGTACCATGAGACTCGAGAAACACAAGTAAAGTGGAATCCGGCTAATAGGTTTTCAGTAACTGCGATTTTAAAAGTTCTGTTTGTTTCAATTTTTAGATTTTTGTTCAGACCAAAAATTGTTGACAGGGCTACAGCGATGTGTAATTATTTGAGTTTTACTCGGTTTACGGCATTTGAATTGTTTTTATGAGTTGTTCAAACATTTGGAAGTTTCGTATAAAGATATTGTTTAGTTTTTGAGTTTGAGTTTGAGTTATATGAGTTTGAAATAATTGATTCCTATACTTAACACAACGCAAAAAAAATTGAATGACCTAACTCTTGTCGAAATGATCGTATACATATGATATTGGAATGTGTTGCTAAGGTCAACCCAAGTAAGCTTTCCATTCTAAAACAAAATTGTACCATTTAATGTTTGTTTACAGGGTTACTCAAAAGTTCTTTAGAAAGGACTAAAACGCTGTGTAATTATCCGATTTTTAGTCGATTTGCTGCGTTTGAATTGTTTTTATGAATAGTTCAAATCTTTAAAGTTTCGTGTAAAAATATTAATTATTTATTTATTCATATGAGTTTGAAATACTTGATTCCTAGACTTAACATAGAATAAAAATATATTAAATGGCATAACTCTTATCAAAATGGTCATATACACATAGTATTAAAATATGTTACTACAGTTGAATCATGTAAGCTTACTATTGTAAAACAGAATTCTAACGTTTACGTTTCGTTTAGAGGGTCACTCAAAGGATTTTTGATAGGGCTACAGAGATCTGTAATTATCGGATTTTTACGCCGGTAGCTGAATTTTATTTATTTTTATAAGCACTTCAAATTTTTAAAGTATCATACAAAAATATTGATTAAGTTTTTAATTTACACCAGTTTAAAGTACTGGATTCCTATACTTAACATGGAGGAAAAACAATACTAAATAGCCTAACTTTTGTCAAAGTGGTTATATACACATGATATTCAGATATGTTACTGCATTCGACATAATTAAGCTGTGTATTGTAAGGCGGCATTGTAGCGTTTAAGATTCGTTTACAGGGTCACTTAAAAGTTCTTGATTACACTAGAACCATTGGATATTTACAGGGTAACATGAATTTTAATGAATTTTTACTATTTTAATCTCTATAAAGTTTTATTTTGTAACTTGGAAAATTAATATGAATTCAGTATGTTCATCTGAAATCTCAACGGTTCAGGTTCCCACTTTATGAAAGATGTTTCTATTATCCACTTTATTAAAGCTTTCAGCACGCACCGTTTAAAATTCCAATACTATGGAATTTTTTGGACACAAAATTTAGATAACAATTAAATAAAATTTTATTTTGCACGAAATCACAAAGATTTTTGACGGAGGCACACTAATCATCGCGGAATGTCCTGCTGATATTCGAGGAGAAACTATATTAAAGAAACATGCCAGTGGATCTCGATTATGGAAATATTCTAGGTAAACTTCGACTAAAGAGAAACCACAGAACATACTCAGAAAGATAATGTAAGCACATAAATGAATCACAGAGTACTTACATTCAGGAAAACAATTCGACAGAACTTTAGGGTTATTGCTTTTCATACTGAAATAAATAGGAAAATTTTCTCTTCCGTATTGCTTTTATACTAAAATGCTTGAAATTTATAGTAAAGATTCGGCATTCCATTTATTATGATTTTTTTTTGTGTTAAAGAAAGGCATATAAACGAATATATATGCGTTGGTTAGAGTTTGTCATACTGCAATAACTGGAATAATGGTTTCTTCCTTTAATTTCGAATTACTGATGGTGGATAAATTATGATTTATGTATTTCTTTTACTCTTAAACTGATTAATTTTTTTAAACATTCATACAGGCTTTACATATATTTTATTCTGTCTGTCTTTCTATATGTACGCTGCACACCCTCATAGCATGCATGATCACAGTGACGTCATTGTGATATAACTGTAAGTCACTGTGGTCACGTCACAACTGTGACCAAAATGCCACCACTCAGCGATGTCACACTGTGACTGATATGTGAACTTCTTAGAAAACTTTAAAAAATTACAAAAATTCTTCCAAACATGTTATTTACTGTAAAAAAATATTTTTCTGGCAATTAAAAAATTTTTTGTGACGTCACTATTATGTCACTACATGTAACGTACGTCTCATTATGTGTAAAAAAAACCCCACCATATTGTAAACTCACAGTGTGACTAAACATATGTTAAGATTAAAACGTTTCCACTTCAATATACAATATAAATACAATAAAAATAATTCAGTGTTTGTTTCCGGCTAATATTTCACAACGAAATTAAAAACTTCATCAAAAAATGTACATAAATAAAACACAAATTTAATAGACCTGTAATCGAACTGCTCGCTTAGACTACTAAAACTATTTTAATTTAAAAAACCTGCTGTAAGTAGTAAAATATTTGGCGATTTTTTTTACTATTAACTCTTGGAATGTTGCTAATATGAAAGTATTGCTATTGAATTTTAAAACTTTATTTGAATACATAATTGATATTTTTCATATAAAAATGTTTTTTGGTGTTATTAGTGGTCAATCTAGAAAAATATATTAACTGTAATTATATATTAGAGATTTTAAAAATAAGAAAATGTTTTCCTCCTGTATTCTATAATCCGGGAAGTTAGTTTGTTATTTATAAATTATTCTTATCAGCGGAAATGGCAGAAAATAATATACAGGTGGAGAAAGAAAAGATTTGTTTGTGTGTGGGCATGGGGAGGGACGGAGTTTTGTAATAAAGCAATGCTTTATTATAATAAATAAAAACACTTGCATATTTTCAGTAATAAATGTTTCGGCTAGTGTTTAATTATTTTAAGTAATTCAATATAAAAAAAATTTTTCGTTACTTGTGTCACACTTTTAAAATAAATTTTACTTTTTCAGAATATCAAATAAAATATACAAAATGTATGCAAAACGCATGGCGTAATTAATTATTCATATATATATATATATATATATTATTTCTAGAAATTTATTTTGAAAAATACTGTTATTTTACAAGCTTACTATACAGGAAATTAAAATAGAAAAAAAATGAGAACTGCCTGATCCCCCCCCCCCCTAACTCCCGCACAAAGAAGATTATTTCGTCAGTTATTTTATTTCTTTTTTACGAACATATTTACATTTATTACGTATAATATAAACTTGACATTTCTATTTTCAAAAGATCTTGGATTATTGCATATTAAAATTAATTTTAAATACTCTAAAAATTCAAACATTGTTTAATTTGTTATACTCCCAGTATTAGTATAATTATTGTCATATTTGACAAAAAACTAGCTTTACAAAACTTAAAACTTGAACTATTTTGAAACATATCGAAAAAAAATTAAATGCCTCAAAAAAATTTTGAAACAAGAAATTTTAATTAAAACAATGCTTATAAAAATATTACGTCACATAAATGTATAAGAACGGAAAAGACTCCTGCTCCTGTTCTGTGCCTTTATAAACAAAAGAGCGCGAAAACAACCGCAGACGATAAAAACTATTAGAGACAACATATTGCGTTTATTCTTTGGGACAGGCTGAGAGAGTTTTTTGATAGACAATAGGTAGAGTTGTGAACGTGTAGTCTGTCAGATATAAATATTTAACATAAAAATTCATAGGAATAATCATTTCAAGATATCACTTTAGACGAAAGTATTTGTCCGAGATAATTACATTAGTTTTGGTGTGGTTTAAAATGATTCGCATCATTGCTATGGTATTTATTGTTGGACATATTTTGTACTTCAATTTTTTTTTCTTTCTAAAACATGGATTACATCAGAATATAAAGAACGACGTTAAGGTGAAAAAAAGGTATGAAAAATATTTTATTCCAGAGTTTGCTTTTCTTTTAATTATAAAGATTTTAGTATTTTCTTATAAACATTTCATTAACCTAATAAAGTTTAGTAGATTTGTTATTTAATTTATTGAAATAAATAACTGCCTATCAATAATTTTAATCAGATGATTAAAATCAATTATATAAATTTATTTTAATCAGATTTGTTTTCTTATAAAATATTATAGGTTATAATCACATGTTTTCTCAAACGTTAAAATGACGTAGAAAAATATTATAATCGAAGTTTAGCATAATTAGCAAATATTTAAATTTATTTAACGTACTAAATAAAAAGGCCTTTTTATAGAATAAAATTTTTTGATGGTCTGAAACAATTTGCGTTGCACATTTTTATTTAAAAATTAATATCTGTTCAGAATATATATTTAGAAAAAATAAGATATTTCTTTACATAATGTAGAAGTACTATTTAAAGAATATCATGAATATATAGCACTAAGGGGAAAAATCAGTGTCAATGGGTATTATTCGATGTGAGAAAAGTTATAAAAATTTATAAACAGATATCCTTAGCTGGTAAGAACTTTTCTGTTAAACATTATGAAAGAAAAGTTTTCAAAGTAAACCGGTGTTTCAATTTGTTGACAAATATAGAAATTATGCGACTCAGTGAGAATTTAAATATGGTTTTATTGAAAGATTTTAATTATTAAAAAGCATATCCATGTACCTTAATGAATGAAGCTAAAATGTAAAATATATTTCATTATTTATTTTTTTTTATTCTGGATGCTTTTAATAATTTATTTCCTGAATGATTTTATACTCATAAACTTCAAAATATCTATACTATACACTGTATTAGAAAACAGACTGATAAAAGTGGGCTTGTTATTTATAATTATCATCTAATCCTGTAAATAATATAATAATAATAATAATGAACCAATGTGTGTTTCTATTTTGTGCTTATGGTTTGAATTTTTATACTTTATTCACATAAAAATGGCTAACTATTTTATATTATTTTAATTATTTTTTATTTTTACTGTGTCATTTAAAAGTAAATATGATTACCTGCATTTGTAACAGACTGTATATATAAAATTTTCACAGCACGTTATTCTAAAACATTTATATTAAATTAAAAACTTCATCAAAAAATGTACATAAATAAAACACAAATTTAATAAACATGTAATCGAGCTGCTCGCTTAAACTACTAAAACTATTAGAATAATAAAAAGAAAACTGCTATTGGTAGTAAAATCTTTGGCGACTTCTTCGACTATTAACTCTTGGAATGTTGCTAATATGGAAGTATCGCTATTGAATTTCAAAATTTTATTTGAATACATAATTGATATTTTTCATATAAAAATGCTTTTTGGTGTTACTAGTCAAACGTATAAATTGTAAATATATAATGGAGATTTCAATAATTAAAAAATGTTTAATTTTTAAGGATTTTATGAATTACAAATTGAAAAATACAATTAAATAACAACATGATTTAACAATATCTTGTATCTTCTAAAGAAATAAAGTTCTGTAATTTTTGCAAGGTCTTGGGCACACTGATTTACCAAATACTGTGGTATGGGGAAGTTTTTTATAAGAATTTCAGTTTTTTTTAAAGGGTGTATTTCGCCAATTTTAAAAAGAGCAGGGTGCTGAAACTTTAAAAAATTACCTAGAGGAAACAGTAAGTAATTGTAGAATTAATAAAAACTGCAAATAAATAAATTTCTTAACTGTTATTTTACTCCCAAAAATTCCCCCAAATCTCCTAAAATTTTCTTTTTGTTTCTAAAAATATATATTAGCTCGTTAACTCCGTAAATCGCAAAGTATCTCGAGATCGCCAAAATTTTACCGAAAAACATCGCGAAACTTCGGAAACTAGTAACCGAAAGAGACGCGTATTTTGTCCAAACGATCGTGAAAAAAACGCCAATTTAGTCAAAAGATCGCTAAAAAACACGAATTTCGTCAAACGATCCTTAAAAAAAAACGCGAATTTAGTCAAAAGATCACGCAATAAAGCTAATTTCCACAAAGAATTGGGAAGAAAACTCAAATTCAAACTAAGGATCACACTAGGGGAAAAAGCGAATTTCGACAAAGAATCCTGAAAAACATTTGGATTTCGTCTAAGGATCACGGGAAAAGAAAACTAATTTCTTCAAGGGATCGCTAATTTTGCCAGAAGATCTCGAAAAAAAAAAACGCGAATTTCTTCAAAAAAGCACGGAAAAACAAGAATTTCGTCTCATAATTGCCGGAAAAAAGTGAATTTTGTCAAAGGACCGCGAAAAACGCAAAATTTTGTGAATAAACCACACAAAAGACGCGAATTTCGTCAAGAGATCATGGGAAAAAACGCGAATTTCATCTAAGAATCGCAAATTTTGTCAGGAGATTTCAGAAAAAACGCGAATTTCGTCAAACGATTGCGAATAACATGCGAATTTTGTCAAATGATAGCGAAAAAAACGTGAAATTGTGTCAATAAAATCGTGCAAATACGACGAATTTCATCTAAGAATCGCAGGAAAAACGTGAAATTCAACAAAGGACCGAGAAAAACGCAAAACTTTGTCCATAAATCTCGCAAATAAGGTGAATTTCATCAAAGGGTCGCGAAAAATGCAAATTTCGTCAAAAGATTGTGGGAAAAAAATGAATTTCATCTAAGAATAGCAAATTTTCTTAAAAAGTTATAGAAAAAACGCGAATTTCGTCAATGGACCGCAAAAAAGGCGAAATTTTGTCAATAAATCGCGCAAATAAGGAGAATTTTGTCAAATGATCGCGAAAAAAATTTCTTTAAAAGATCGTGGGAAAAAACGTAAATTTCATTTAAGAATCGCTATTTCGTCAAAAGATTGAAGAAAAAATGTGAATTTCATCAAAGGATTGCGAAAAAAGCGAATTTCGTCAAAGGATAGCGAAGAAACGTGAAATTTCAATAAATCTTGAAATGTCAATAAATCGTGCAAATAAGACGAATTTCGCCAAAAGATCGCGAATAAAAATCCCGCAAATTTCGACAAAGTATCGTGAAAAATACATTTTTCTGTGAACTTCAGAATTTTCTTTTACTCATAATCACTCCTGCCTCCATTATCTATGTTCATTGATTGGACTCGAATAGCGCTTCCATTTTTCATTAAATGTCTTGCATCTTAACGCTATTACAATATTGTCATTGTAGCCACATGTTCGTCAAAAAGTTAATGACAAAATCGTCACAAATCACACAATTTCCACAAAATTATCAGAATGTGACTTCACAACATTGTCACTGTCGTCACAGAATCATCACAGTGTTAATGACATTTTCGTCACAAATGACACATATTTCACAAATTGGTCACACCGTGACTTCACAAATTGGTCACAATGTGACGTCACAAATGAGCTCTAAAACGGCCATAACGACTTCACCTTCTAGTCACTATGACTTCACATTGACGTCACGTGACGTCAAATCGACAGTCACAAAGTCACAGTGTGACTTCACAACGACGTCGCCGTAACGTCACCATGTCTTACGGGCATATACTCAAATACTTTTTAACATTCCAAATTTTGAATTTATTCAATTTAAGCCATTTTACAAAGGTAATATACTCAACAAGGTTATTACATAAATTTTCATTCATTACTTTCAATCATTTTATATCAAATAAATTTTTGCCAGTTTTATTGGAATTATTTGTTAATTTTTCATTTAAAAAGTTTAATAATCAGATTTATAAAACTAATCAATTCTATTACTTTGGGCTTGTTAATTAAAGAGTTCTATCAATATGACATAAATAGCCTTTAGTTCATTTTTAATCAGATTATAGAGCTACTTAAAAATTTACAAATATGACCGAAATTAGGAAAAATCATTTCATAACGATGAGCTATCGATTTGCAGACTTTTATTGAAATGAATTCTAAGTTATCGGATGAATTATTCGAAATGTATGAGAAAATATTTGGAAGGCATTCGACTCGGTATGTCCTGCCAGTACGGTTAAAAACAATTAGGAATTTAGAAAGTACATATATTGAAAATTCAGAAAATTGAACAAGTGTTAGAGTTTATGAAAACATAAAAAAACGAAAGCTTAATCAAATAATCAGCGTTTCTACGACACTTATAGAAGGGACGTTGGATTTCCTGAAATAAAAAATAGTAATTTTATTTAAAAATTATTTCAAGCGCGCCCGCTAATAATACAAATGCTCATTATTCAGTCTGTTATTAAATAGTTACACATTTTGTATAAATTGATATGAATTTTGAAAATGCAAAGGCATTTTCTAAAAAGATATTTGGATAATATCCTTGATGAGTTAATTAATGAATCACCGTGTATCTTATAGGATAACAGCAAAAAATCTAGCTGTTTTGTTCGTCACATTTTACCATTTCTGAAAATTAAATTACTATTCTTTCTGCGATTTGTAAGAATCAATAAAATGATTTTGAATTATTTTAAAATAGTCCAATATAATATCTTATTAGACATATTACACATTTGAAAAGTTTATAGCATCACTATTAAATTATTTTTGTACCTCTATCATCTTTCAATTATCTTTGCTTTTCTGAATTAAAATGGAATATGTATAATGCAAATGAATTACCTTACAAAAAGGAATGATATCTTATGAAAAACAACTCGTAAATGATGCCACTAAGCAACAACTCTAAAACGACAGCCATAAAAAGAAGTGATATCACATAAAAATGAAGCGATATAGAAGTGCATGCTCCGAGTGCCGTGTAAAAATCTATCACCCCTCATAATTTTTCCGAAGGACTCGGAGTGAGATACGGTATGTGAAAACTTTTTGGCGACCTGCAAGCGTATTATGCAGTATGCGAATGTGAAGGCGCTTACCTTCACACATTAATATTAAGACCTTTTCTCTTCCCCCCCCCCTTAAAAATTACATTTTTTTTAATTCTTAAATTTAATTATCTGTCTGCATTCGGATTCAATCTGTTTTTAGCGCTCTTTTCCCTTCATAAATTAAGCATTCAATTCTCAGTCTCTTTAATATTTTAACCGCAGCGCACTGCATTTAAAAGAAAAGAAATAAATTCCTCTTTTCGCATAGCAACTGGATTCTAATTTTCATCTTTCTGCTTAAGTTTTGATGATATGCAGAAATTAGTCAGACAAATTACTTCTACATTTTTATCCGTTGGTCCAGATGTAAGAGATATCAGTCTGTTCAGTTATTAACCCTGTCATTAATTTGTTTTATTTTATTAACGTTCTTTAGCTGGCGTTTCAGTCCATGAGAACTTTGGCAAACCCTGTCGAATGTTCTTTTGCGGTTTATGAGCTATAATTCCTATGTAATCCGTTGGCGTTAAATATTTCTTATTACTCTTTTACATTCCCGATTCAATTTCAGATATTGTAATTTGACCACATGTCCCCCTCTCTCTCTAATCTCGCCATATAGTATATGTATTTGGCGAAATTGTGTATGTACGCTTGCCAACACTCGAGCATTTTTGAGAAAATGTAATTGTATCACTTCCTTCTAAGATCTGATTCTGTGGACGTAAAAAATGTAACTTTCTGCTCCCTTCTCCAACATCGGCCTTGGCCGTGTAATTTCGGCTACGTTCGAAACGATCCCGGTGGACAATAAAGACCTTTAGATTATTTCTACCTTAGCAGTTTCTTGCCTTCCTCTTAAAATAAGTAACAGTTAGTTTTTCAGCCTTGTAACCAGTATGGAAGCTAAGCAAAATGAACCACCTGTGCAAGACATCTTCATCACAAAAATATGGTACATATAGCCGGCATACAGAATTACATTTTGGAGAAGGGGAGCACCTGATATATATATTTTTTTTCCTTCTGCGTACAGGATTACCTTGGACTACTACGAAAGGAAAAACTGTAAATTCCATTTAAAAAAGTAAACTGTGACTGCTGCAAACTACCTAATGTTGGATTATTATTCGAACTGAACTATTCTTGTTTTCCTCCTTGCCGTGTCACATTTCAAGATTATAGAATAATGTCAAAAAGTGATCTGCATGCTAGGCTCAGTGGATACTCTAAAAAAACTGCTCAAAAATTTATGGACTTCCTGGAGACAATCTGAGGAATGCGCATTGCTTTCTGTGTGAACGCACTCTCAACCGAAATGTTCATCACGCCAATAGACGCCTCTTCAAAAATATTAGCATCTAAAGTGCGCGGAAAGGCACTATACAGCAAACGCATAAGTGACCGACATTGTTACTTATCTTCATGCCGTCAGCTTCCGTCACCACTAGCCGATAACCGCCACCCTTCCTACCAGCGTAAAAAAAAAGAGTTACTGATACCAAAAATACGTGAGCGCCTTCGGAATGAGTCATAAATCCTCCATCGCCTATTTTTGTTTTTCTTCTCCTCTTCTGTTGCTCCTATGCTGATTTACGCAGCTGGATCAGAATTTCTAAGATATTCCGGACTATGTCTTGTATCGGCCGAAATTTAAAAAAAAAAGAAGAAACAGAACAGTTAAAATGATTTTTTTCTACATTAAAGACATTTTTTTTTCTCCTTCCCCAGTAACTCTATGAAGAAAACGTGTTCATGGACCTACATGTATTCTATTGCATTTCAGGGAACTTAAAAAAATACTGTTTAAGTTACTTGTTCAAAGAAAGACAGTCAACATGCAGTTTCCTTAGAACGGAAAGTAAAATGATAAAATATAAGTAATGAATATTTAGGTGAACTCCACATTCAACTATACGCAGATATACCTAAACATTAAAAAAAATAAAAATAAAAAAGAGTATTCCTGCTGTTGCACAAAAAACCCACACATATGCTTTGAATTCAGTTATTATTTTCTTACATTATTATGTCTTTACTTATAACATTTCCTTGTTAGCTCAAGGTAAGTTTTATTTTGCTTTAAGTGTTTGAAGAGTTAACTTTTGAAGAGCCATTTTTCAAATATAGATCATATTGTGTGAGATTACTTTTCTAGATTTTGATAAATATAGATAAAAAAATCAAAATCATTTTTAGATTATATTAAAGGTATGTGTTTATTTTAAAATTTTTTTACAAACACATTTATTGGTGTATAAAGAAAATTCTTCTCTGTGATGAAAATAAATTTTCTGCTAACTAAATTTTTTATGCTGATATATATATATATTTTTTTTAAGTTGGCTACATTTTTCTAGGTTTTAAAAGGTATTGTGTTTTAGTATATAAATTACATATTTGTGTAGAGTTATTTACTCACAAAAAAAAAGAAAGTTTTTTTTAATTTGCCTTTTCATTCTAGTGTCTTATGGTAAGTGTTGATGTATACTTTTATATTATCTACTGAATAATACAGAGTAGACAGTGCTTGTTTAAAAAAAAAAAAAATTACTTTTTTTTGTGCAGTGGATATTAAAATGGTATAATAAGTCAGTTAATGTTGATTTAGTTATGAGGATTAATTACCATAAATAATAAAATATAAAAAAATCCTCATGACTGGATTATATTGCTCTTTTAATATATATCTATATATATTAGTTTTGATGGCTTCTTACTAAAAATTAAGCATTTATTTTTATTAGTAATATGCTAAGATTTTGTATGTTTAGGGATGCACTTCATATCCAGTTCAGTTTCAAAGTTTTTTTTTAATTTAGATAAAAGATTGTCCAAAATATTGTTTTTCTTTTCACATATCCGATTCTTATTTAATTCATTATATATCTTGCAGTGTAACACAATGTCGCAATCCTGAGATGAGATGCTGTCTTTCTTATCTCTGTTGGCCTAGGGTTGTCGATATGGTTGTTCTCGCGTAATTAGGCGCTGGTCGCATTTTTTTTTCTTTTCTCCTTTTTGACATTATGCGTCTGCATCAGATATGTGTCACATTGCATCTTATATAAAAAATGTTATCTCTTATGATCACAGGCAGTATTTTTTTCTGTTTCTGTTCGGGTAGCTTTTAAAACTCAGCAATCCTGTTGTAATCAGGTAGGCTTTCACAATGAAAGTGAAAACTTCGTTATAAAAAAAGGGGCATATTGTAAAAAAAAAAAAATAAATAAATAGGGTAATATAAAGATTTCTCTCACAGAGCATAACGTAATGTTTATCCAGGGCTCGCAGCGTTCCTAAAATTTTCGCACTTTGCTACCAGTATTTTAAATAAAAATTCTTCGTGGTAGATTCCTTTAACATCTATAATAGACTTATACAATAAAGATTTTCGTTTTAAAATAGTGGTAGCAATGTGTGAAAATTTTAGGAACACTGCGAGCCCTGTGTTTATCCGACATAGATTTAAAAAAAGAGGTAAAAAAAAAGAAATGAAGAGGCTTAATTTTATACTGGACTGATATTTTTATTATTATTATTCATTTTTTTCCTTACTTGTTGTGCTTAATACAGTGTTCGCACAGTTTTACCACTAAATTTTTACACTATTTTCAAAGTATTTCACTGCAGTAAAATATTGTAAAATATGTGAATAAAGGCGGTGATTGCGAATTCTGTGTTTTAAAAATTAAATGTAAATTTTCTTATCATTAATAGTGGTGTCAGAGTCCTTGGAAATTCTAAGGAGCGTGCGAACCTTGTTAATATGTTTCTTGTTGTAGCACTTCCTACAGGTAATTTCTTTTTATATATAACATTTTATATGTTTTTTTTATGTGTATATTATATGTTTTGTCAGTCATCCATATCAATATGTTATGAAACTTTTAATACTCTAGATTACTATAAATATAGGTCTTGCAACTTTTATACTTAAGGATAAGCGCTAGTGACATATAAAAAAAAAAGAGAGAGGAAGTAACCAGTAATGACAGTTAAATTTGCTCAGTATTTAATCTTTTTCAGTTGGTTGCTACTAATTTGAGAAAATTCCATTTGCGATCTATACGGTACACTGTTCTGTTTATATACATCTCTCGTATTCCAGTTTGCACGGATTTTATACATTTTTATTCACATCTCATTAATTTATTTCTATAGCATAAGTTAGGCTCCTTCGTTTTAAAATATATGATGACTCGATCGAGTCATCATATCTTTATTTTTTCATTAAAAAAAAGTCTCTTTTTCCTTTTGATTTCTATTTCTACTTTATTAAAATTTTTATAACATGAGTCGTAAACATTTTATGCATGTGTTAGATATCAGTATGCTTGTTACTGCATACACACACAATTTACGTGCACACTACATTTTACATGTGATTATATTACTTGAGGTTAATTTTTAATTATTGTTTCCTGTGTTGTGTAAGTGCTTTCTTTCATTGCGCTATGATCCGGAAATGGCCCAATGATTAAAGGTGTATGTTTCAGTTTTGGCTAAGTGGATCGGCCGTCCACTTTCTCAAAAGCGGAATATGTTACTTACATGATACAAATGTTTAATACCTCACATTAATTTACAAGGCGTGCGCGCTCTCTTTTTTTAAATGCATAATGAAGTATCTCTCATACTATTTGATACTCCGTAGATGATTTTTTTTCTCACTCTAGCTTACTATGGGCAGATAGTGAAGTTAGATGTTTGTCTTCATCATTTTTTTAATCTCATGTACACATTTTTATGATTTCAAGTTTAACCTGGTACTACATACACACACATATTTACATTTGCACTTCATATGGTCTTGTTTTGTAATATTTATATAAAACTCACCTTGGTTAAACACGGTCATGATTCTGTGTGCTTGTACATTTTTCACATACTTTCTCAACATTAGTGGATATTTTTCTTTTTACAAATACATAGTTTTACTCTATTTTAAGGTTTGTGTAATTGTTGTAGCCTTGTCATTTATTTTTTTTCTACTTTCGGATTTTGACAGATTTTTTTTTTTTTGCATAATGTAATCCTATACATTGTTTGCACATACATCTTAAAATTTATGCAGGAGATAATTAATTAGGTGCACATTTTTACACATACAGTTAATGTACTGTTTAATGTCATTGTTTACGCGCGGCAGGTGACTCGTTGCTATTTTATTTATAACATAAGGTATTTTATTATAACTGACATGATATTTGATATCTTTAGGGGTTGTTTTTATAAAATTTATTCAAATGCATAATGTGAGCTGTTATGTACACTTTTTTTTTTTTTTTTTTTTTAAGGTTACTCATGTATAGTCATTAAACTAAATCTTTGGCAATTTCTCAGATTTAAATTTTTTAATTAGTGAGTTATAGTCTCACAGGTGTCTTGTGACGGATACATACACTCATATATCATAAAGCATAACGCTTGGTATGTTGCTATTCGTTTTTTTTTCTCTTTTCCATCCCTTTACTTGGAACATGTTTCGCTTGGCATAACTGCTACATTTTAGCGTAGAGTTATGCAATCTGTCGTGCACACGTACATTTTATACACACTTCTTTTTAACGTGATACAGTAATAACTTTGGCAGATACACCTTTATTTTAATTTTTAACCCTTAGTTAACCATTTATGCAACTTTTTCCTTTTTTTTTTCAATACAAGTAGTTCATGTGTTGGGTATTTTGTTTGTGTTACACAAATTTTGCTCATTTAGAATGCAATTTTTTCCATTCATATACATACATTACACTAGTCCATGTGTTGACTTACATATTTTTGTTCATTTGTTTTTACACATTGCACTTTGCTAACGATCTATTCGACAGTACTTCTTTTTTTTTGCACAAGTAGTTCATTGAGTATAACACATAGTTCATTGTGGCTGGTTTAGAGTTTAGCCAGAGTTCATTCACACATTACACGTAGTTCATTGACTTTATTAACCCTTATTCATTACATTTTGGTGATTAACTCATTAAGTATGTAATTGAATCTCACTCGTATGTTAGTGTTTTGGGTTATTACACACATACTGTCCGTATATTTTGTTGGCAAACTGCATAAAAATGTTAGTTCATTGAGACATTATTACAAGTAGTTCATGTGGAATTATAAAATTTGTTCATGTGTTTACTTACACGTTGTGTATGCTTGCGTACACATTTGTTCATGTGTTTTATTTCATGTAGTTCATGAGTTTGGGGTTTCTTTTTCCCCTCCCTTCACACACATACAGTTCCTTTTTCCTGTTACTTTTCTATCTTTTAAACTTTACACCATGTTTCGATATTAAAATGTTCTATCTTTTTTTTTTTTTTTTTTTTTTTTTTTTTTTTAATTTTAACAGAGTTGTTTTTGTTTATTTTGTGTGTTTGCATAATGTCATAACATATCAATGACACCATCACTTTGTCTATGTACAAAGATTTTAAGGTTTCAAGGAGTTATCGATCACATGACATGTTAAACTACACACACATTTCGAATCTGTTTACTTTTAACATGTAACATTTTTTTAACACTTTCATTAGATACTTCTTACTTGAAGGTGGCAGATCGAGTAAGGTATCTGGTTACACTATATTAAATCGTATGCAATTTCTTATTAAATGTTTTTAATATTTTTGCCAGGTGTTAAATTTTAATAAATACACAGAAGGTCTATACATGAAAATTCAGCAAAACTAAAACCTTTGCATTATTCTCATTTTTCTTCTCCTCGTAAATTTATTTACTGAATTTGAGTCTCACTGGGTGTCGGGTGAGAATTTATTTTCACACGCATGTGTCATGATTCTAAGGAAGTTTTTTTTTTTTTTTTTTTTTGGTGAACAACATTTATTTTTCTATATTTTCAAGGGTCAGTGTATCTTTTGCTATAACACTCCTATTTTTTTTTTTTTTTTAACTTAAAGGTATGGATCCTGTCAATTTTACAGTCAGGCATTTTGAGCACATACTTTTTCAACGAATGCAGCAATATCTTATGAAATTTACAGTAAAAAAATTAAATTTAACCCTTTGGTAACGATTTTTTTTAAAATACGGTACACTTTTTTTTTCTCCTTAGTTACATTCTGCTGTTTGGTGCTTGTTGCATGTAGAGATTTTTTGTTCATAGTTAACACACACAGTAGTTCATAGTTTATGTTAGTTCATAGAAAAAACACTCACACGAGTTCATAGCTTTGTCAATTCTTTGCGTGCATCAGGGACTAATTGTCACTGTTTTTACAACTGATTTTCAAAACACTTAGGCATTTTACTTCATTGATACATTTCTTTGGTTCAGTGTTATATTTTTTTTCACTTGAGGTCACTGTGATACACTTCTATTGTTCATTTGTGTACTAGCACACGTTTGTCATTTTTTATGCTATATATTAAAAAAAAGGGTTTCTTTTTTTGGTAACTTTACAGGATTACACTTTAATTTTTATTTTAGTTTTTCATTCGGTACGTTCCTTGGCTATTCAAGGTAATTCACGTGATAAGGTAGTTTTCTTATGCACGATTTTCCAATCACTCAGTACACAGGTGTGCATTATTTTTGGTTTTTGTTATGCTCATTGACACATGTGGTTTATTACTGGTATATACCAGTCGTAACACCAAACGGTGTTATTTATGACTACATTCACACACACACATACTTTTGTGTCACCTGTTGTATAATGCTTATTAAATTTCATTAAATTTATTGCACATTTTTTACCCTTTTTTAAGGGGTACTTTCTCTGGAAAGTTATTACAACCTCTTGTTCATATCTTATAGGAGTGCAATATGTTTTAAAATACACTTTAGTTAATTTAGGTTCTCAGTAAAACACATTCAGTCTTTCGTTACAAGATAAAACGATGGCAACTTTCAACTTTTATCAAGTAATTCAACCCCATCTTCCTCTACTTTTGCCAGCTATACCACTTTTAAAAACTTTAAATGTCACAAATAGTGCTGAAAAAGAACAATTTTTATATTTACTATATTATGAAATGTTTTGTCTTCATATACAGTTCATGTCTCAAAAAAATAATTTTATAAGTTGGAGTATAACCAACTTTTGTAGCAATTGTGGAAATTGCTCTTGCTTGCAGTGAAAGTTCAAGCAATTTTATATTAAAATCTTCTGGAAATAATTAAAAAAAGATATTAACTGTGTGCACACGTAAAAAAAAGAATATTAAGAAAACAGCTGTCCAGAAGTATTCAACTGCAGTTCATAATTTTTTTTCAATATATTTGATTTTGGCAAGTCTTTGGTACCAACTTGCTTTGTCATGCTTATAGGCATGCTTTTTATATGAGACATGATTTATTTGTTCTTTACATACTTAGTATTTCGGTATATGTTTATAAACTGCTGGTCACCGGGTTCCCACTACAAAATATTACATTTTTACATATTTTTCTTTATGTGTAATGTATTTGAGAGAAGACATGGGTTCAATTTTTTTTTCTCTCGCGGTTCACTTCGTTCTTTTTCGGCTGTTGGGGAGATATATGTGAAGGCGCTTACCTTCACATATTAATATTAAGACCTTTTCTCTTTCTCCCCTTAAAAATTACAATTTTTTAAATTCTTAAATTTAATTATCTGTCTGCATTCGGATTCAATCTGTTTTTAGCGCTCTTTTCCCTTCATAAATTAAGCATTCAATTCTCAGTCTCTTTAATATTTTAACCGCAGCGCACTGCATTTAAAAGAAAAGAAATAAATTCCTCTTTTCGCATAGCAACTGGATTCTAATTTTCATACTTCTGCTTAAGTTTTGATGATATGCAGAAATTAGTCAGACAAATTACTTCTACATTTTTATCCGTTGGTCCAGATGTAAGAGATATCAGTCTGTTCAGTTATTAACCCTGAGTTTAATTTGTTTTATTTTATTAACGTTCTTTAGCTGGCGTTTCAGTCCCATGAGAACTTTGGCAAACCCTGTCGAATGTTCTTTTGCGGTTTATGAGCTATTATTCCTATGTAATCCGTTGGCGTTAAATATTTCTTATTACTCTTTTACATTCCTCATTCAATTTCAATTATTTTACTTTGACCACATGTCCCTCTCTCTCTCTAATCTCGCCATATAATATATGTATTTGGCGAAATTATGTATGTACGCTTGCCAACACTCGAGCATTTTCGAGAAAATGTAATTGTATCACTTCCTTCTAAGATCTGATTCTGTGAACGTAAAAAATGTAACTTTCTGCTCCCTTCTCCAACATCGGCCTTGGCCGTGTAATTTCGGCTATGTTCGAAACGATCCCGGTGGACAATAAAGACCTTTAGATTATTTCTACCTTAGCAGTTTCTTGCCTTCCTCTTAAAATAAGTAACAGTTAGTTTTTCAGCCTTGTAACCAGTATGGAAGCTAAGCAAAATAAACCACCTGTGCAAGACATCTTCATCACAGCGAATATATGCAGTATATCAATTTGGAAAATTTGTGAAAATCAAAAAAAAAAAAAAATTTAAATTCTCACTATGTCCCTTCTATAAATATTTGTCTCAGGAATATTTGTAATAAATCAGAAAAAGGTGTAAGACAAGCAGGAAATTGGATGCAATTTTGGTTATCATCTATTATTACAATTATACTTTTCAATATTTTTTAACATAATCTTTAATTGCATAAATACGTTTAATAATACGCTGTTTCAAAGATAAAGGGAAAATTGGTAAAATGGATCCAGTTTATTGTGCAGTTATTTCTTAAGTGAAAAATGTCGTATTTCAAACATAAGGAATATTATATAATACCATTGAAGCCGAAACCGAACTAGAACAGATTTTTCCCCAGTCATGTTTACGCAGGCTCTTTCTGCAATATATTTTAGTTTAGTTAACGTCTATTATTATGTGCATTGTTATTAATACGTACATGATCATTATTTTTATTATTATTTTACAAACTCAAAATAAAATATGTGATATTAAAATTCTGATAAAATTTACTCAAATGGTTTCAAAATATACATGAAAAGGCCTTTATAGCATAAAAACCGTCAAAGATATTAAAAACCCCTAAAGGGGGGTAGGGGAGGGGTTAACACCTTTGACGGTTTTTATGCTATAAAGACCTTTTCATGTATATTTTGGCACATTTTGAGTAAATTTTATCAGAAATTTAATATCAGATATTTTGTTTGTTACTCAAGGGGAACATGACGTTCAATAATTATAGTTTGAACTATATTTTATAAACTAAAAATACTTTCATGTTTACTTAGACAATCTCTCCTTGTAAAAGTAGTGTTTTTCGTTTAAAAAATGGTAAATAAAATCATGAAATCGATCCCAAATGATGATAAATTAGAACGGGCATGCAAACACTAGAAGCTCCAACTTTTACAGTTTAATGGAAGCAGTAATACAAGAAGAAAATTGTTAAACATATAGTCATATGTAAGTGAAGAAAGAAAAAAACATTATAAAAGCCTACAGGTTACCAAGTAGTTATCATATACTGTATCTCTCTCCGAGTCCTTTGAAAACATTATAATGAGTAATGGATTTTTACACGACATTCGGAGTTTGTACTTCTATATCGCTTTTTTATGTGATATCACTTCTTTTTATGACTGTCGTTTTAGATTTCTTGCTTGGCGAGATCTTTTACAACGAGTTGTTTTTCATAAAATAATAAGTTGTTGAGTCATCTTCTCCAGATTTGATCGCGTGTTATCATGTGTGAGGTTAACACTATTTCTGTAGTTCAAAACACCGAATATTTTAATGTGGTTTCTACTTTCATTCGGTCAATCGGATTGCAATAAACAACGGAACTGCAGCAATAATTTATGAGAAATTAAGCAGCTGAAAATGGAGTTCATTACTGATGGTTCACCAAATTTTTGAAAATCAGATAAAAATGGAATATTTTTTTTATTTCATTTATAAAAAAATATTGCTTCCAGACAATATTCGGTCTTAGAATTCCTCTGGGTTATTCTCTATATAAAAGCAATTGTTCTTCCCTACACTATCGCATAAAATCTATGTTACATATCTTGTTACAATATTTTCAAAAGAGGCCTCAATTCCATAATAAAGGTGCATAATTTTACATTTGACAGTTTGTTTTTCTTGTTATAAATAATACAGTGCGTCTCAAAAGTATATGGACAGGCGATTATTTGAAATAGCAGTTCAAAAATTGAAGCAATAATCACGAAACAAATAATTCGTGTATAAAATCATACATAAGCGTTTTACAATACCGAAATGTCATGCTTATATCACAGATTTTTTGTAAAAAAATTAAAGTTCAAAAAAGCTGTCCCAAAAATATATGGACAATGAAAAGAATCGCTTTTATTACCACCGTATCAAATCAATTTCCACGTTCTGCGTTCTGTACATATGCCATAGCCACTTCGAGACATAAAATCACTGCTGGTTCTTCTTCAATTCTCGAATAGTTGGAAAATGCCTCGCAACGTTCAATTCTCTACAGCTGATATAGATAAAATTTAGATTTTAATGGCTCAAAGTGTTAAATTTTCTGATACTATTTAACAAATTAAGCGTAGCAGATCTAAAATTTGTGAAATTTTATAGGAAGGTGAGAATTCGATTGCAAAAAAAGCGCTCAGGTCAACCAATAAAAACATCTCAGCGACAAGATAGAGAGCTTTTACGAGCAGTTTCAACACCAGAGAAGTCTGTTTGTGAAATTACGAGAGTTTAGAGTTTCCTATTTTGAGACCTAGTGTTTCCCGTTGCATACAGGCAAGAAAATTTCATAAATACCGCAGAATGTGTCGGACACCTATGCTGAAATTGCACCTTGGAAAAACACTCTTTCTTTGGACTAAAATATACATGCATTGGACGGATGAATGGTTACATATTTCCTTTAGGGAGAGAGACCTCTCATGGTGTGGGGCGTGTTCTGTTTCTATGGAACAATGGATATTGCTTTTCTTTATGGTCGACAGTGGAGTGAGAATTATCAAAATGTCCTCAAAAGCAAACTACTTCCAAGTAGAAGCATCTTAGTAGATTAAAACTTTAAAATGGCAATCCTTTTGAAACAAGATGGAGAATGAAGCTGGCCAACGAACTCGGTCGAGACATTGGTATGTACTATGAACAGACTAAGTTACATCCATATCGGTTCATAAATACGCCTGATATCGCGTGACAAAAATCAAATCGTTTCAAAATGTCAGCCACAATAGAATTTCAAAGTGCTATAATTCAACCGTTTTTTAAGATATAGACGAAACAAAAAATGCTCCGGAATCTTCGTATCAAGCTCAAACACATAAGAAAAAAAATACTTTTCGATTTATAAGTTTTTTTGTACTTCATTTTAAATTTAATTTTTTTTTAAATTTTAAATGGCCGACATTTTGAAACAAGATGGCGTATGAAGCTGGCCAACGACTCGGTCAAGACATTGCTATGTACTATGCACATGCCTTGTCACATCCAAATCGGTTCATAAAAACGCATATTATCGCGTGACAAAAATCAGATCGTTTCAAAATGTCAGCCACAATAGAAATTCAAAGTGCTATAACTCAGCCATTTTTTAAGACATAGACGGAACAAAAAATGCTCCGGAATCTTTGTCTCAAGCTCAAAAACATAAGGAAAAAATCTTTTTCAATTTCTAATTATTTTGTACCTCACTTTTAAATTTTAATTTTTTTTTAAATTTTTAAATGGCCGCCATTTTGAAAAAAGATGGCGGATGAGGCTGGCCAACGAACTCGGTCGAGACATTGCTATGTACTATACACATTCTTTGTCAGATCCAAATCGGTTATTAAATATGTGTATTATCGCGTGACAAAAATCAGATTTTCTCAAAATGTCGGCCATGCTAGAAATTCAAAGTGCTATAACTCAGCCATTTTAGGTAGCTTTCATTACAAAAAGCTACCTATTGCAGCCGTTCGGAGGAAAGCAATTTCAAAAAAATTTGGTATATTTTCATCGATCATGACCCCCAGACCCCGAAACCACCTTCCGTTCAAATGTTGATATATATATATATATATATATATATATATATATATATATATATATATAACCATTAATTAAACATAACCTTCCACCGTCAAATATTATGAATTAAAGCTGTAAGTATTAAAAAAAAATAATAATAATATAAGAATTATTATGGAAGAAAAAGAAAAAAGTGGACACCGACAAAAATTGAAAAGCTTATACATTGAATTACGTTATCAAGGGCACAGAATTCAATGATATAAGCAAAATGGTTGTTTTCTGTGGGAAAAATAAGCTAAAGCTAAAAGTTATTTTCCCCTGTGCCCAAACAACCATAAAATCAAGTGAATTGATTAAAAATAAAAGCAGAATAGAAACAAATAATATGAAATGGAAGAATCAATAAAACGTATTTAAATATTTATAGGATATAAAATATAAATAATAAACACCATACCGATTAATATTTCAGTATTTTACAAAAATCCACGCGCACATGGCTGCCAGTATATCAAAAAGATTAAGGTGAATAAAACTGTTAACAAATCACAGTAAATGATACCAAAGGATGCAGTTAATACATTTTGAAATAAAATTGAAATACCTTGTTAAACACATTTAATCTAATATAAAATAAATAGATATTAATTACATTATTTAAAATGCACTATTAAATTAATTAATAACAGTTTAACAATATCGTCAAAATTTAGCTAAAAATACCCCCTGGTGTATTAAATTATAACTGAAATGGAGCTAGAAAAATTAACAATTAGAGCTATCTTAAAGAGACAAATTTAGTGCTGCCATCTAGTATTACTTCCATTAAACAACTAACGCAAGATAAATATTTGTAAGCATTTGAATGTAAATAACTGTATAAATAATTGTAAGCATTTGAATGTAAATAACTGTATAAACAGCAAAACCAAACATATCCTTATATATAGAAAATTATAAACCGAATATAAACCACACAATGTATTTAAAAACTATTGTAAATAAAATTTAAAAGCATACAATATATTCTATTAGCTAACTTATTTAAACTAAACTAAGAAATATATAATTCTAGAACATTGATAATATATAGCATATAGCTATATGCTATAAAACAAAATAAAATTCAGTAATAATTAATATAAATAATTATTAAATATAAAAATTATTTTTTATGAATTATATATCAGATATTTATAAAATGAACAGGAAATAAAAAACATGTGGAAGTAAATAGAAGGTTAAACGATACTTAAATACCCATTACTTAAAAAGCACAAATATAGAGTGTGGATTATCTTCAGACATCCATAAAAAACCATAAAGTATGAATGTGGGACATTCAAAAACATTAAACCGATAATAAATATTAAAAAGAATAGAGTAATAATAATAAAAATAATTACCCAATTTTAATGCATACAGTATAACTATATTTATATTATTCATACTTATATGTATATTATTCACTATAAGAATGGCATACTATTAGTAATTAATATGATATTGTCCTTAGTAAGATTAAAATTTAATAACAAATAATTGTAAATAAGATTAATCAATAATTAGGCTAATTATAATATTAATGAAATTCTCCAATTACATATAAAATATCAAATCAACATCCATATAAAATACGTAACAAAAATATAGTAATAATACAAGAGTCCCCATTTTTATATATATATATATATATATATATATATATATATAATTAACCATTGCGTATTATCCAGACAACACCACCCTCCTCCGTACTCTAACATCTACCCACCCAACCAACCTATAATATTTTTTTATATTATTTTACAATTTTTAATTTTTTATAGATATTTTTTTATTTTATAATTTTTTTGTAATTTTGTTTACGCATGTGTTAATTTGTTTTAACAGATCATGTAAGAAAAGTACTAATTGTATATTTATGAATATATGAATTTTTTTGGAAAACCATGATTTAATGCATCATAAATTAGTTTTTTAATATTATTGTTAATTAGAGGAGAAGAACATAAACATGTATATATATATATATATATATATATATATATCTGAATTTGTCACATTGTAACTCTCGTATTTATGAACCGATTTAGATGAAATTTCGTGTATACATAGTGCATACCAATGTCTCAACCGAGTTCGTTGGCCAGCTTCATCCGCCATCTTGTTTCAAAATGGCGGCCATTTAAATTAAAAAAAAAATAAAGTTTGAAATGTGGCACCAAAAAAATTGAAAATTGAAAAATGTTTTTTTCTTATGTGTTTGACCTTGATACAAAAGTTCCGGAGCATTTTTTGTTTCGTCTATATCTTAAAAAATGGCTGATTTATAGCGCTTTGAATTTCTAGCTTGGCTGACATTTTGAAACGACCTGATATTTGTCACGCGATAACAGGCGTATTTGTGAACCGATTTGGATGTACCTTGGTGTATACATAATATGTACCAATGTCTCGACCGAGATCGTTCGCCAGCTTCATCCGCCATCTTGTTTCAAAATGGCGGCCATTAAATTTTTTTTAATTTAAAATTTAAAATGAGGTTGCAAAAAATTGGAAAATGAAAAATATATTTTTATATGTGTTCGACCTTAGTACAAAGATTGCGGAACAGTTTTCGTTTCGTCTATATGTAAAAAAATGGCTGAGTTATAGCCTTTTGAATTTCAATTGTGGCTGACATTTTGAAATGACATGATTTTTGTCACGCGACAACAGGCGTATTTATGAACCGATTTGGATGTAACTTGGTGTGTGCATAGTACATACCAATGTCTCGACTGAGTTCGTTGGCGAGCTTCATTCCCCATCTTGTTTCAAAAGGGCTGCCATTTAAAAAAAAAATTTAATTTAAAATTTAAAATGAGTTCTCAAAAAATAGAAAAATGAAAAAAAAAATTATGTGTTTGACCTTGATACAAAGATTCCGGAGCGGTTTTTGTTTCGTATATATCTTAGAAAATGGTTGAATTATAGCACTTTTAATTTCTAGCATGGCTGACATTTTGAAACGATCTGATATTTGTCACGTGATAACATGGGTATTTATTAACCTATTTCGATCATGTGGATAGTATATCGTAATGTCTCGACCAAGTTTGCTGGAAAGCTTCATCAGCCATCCTGTTTCAAAATGGAGGCCATTAAATTAAAAAAATTATATTCAAAGTGAGGTGCAAAAAATTAGAAATTGAAAGTATTTGACCATGATGTAAGGATTTCGGAGCATTTTTCGTTTTGTCTTTATCTTAAAAAAATGGCTCAGATATAGCAGTTTCAATTTCTAATGTGGGTGACATCTTGAAAAATCGGATTTTTTGCCTGTGACAGCAGTTGTATATATCAACCGATTCCGATGCGAGTGGTCATGTGCGCAGGAATTACTAAGGTCTCGACCAAGTTCACTCGTTAGCCTCATCCACCATGTTGTCTTAAAATGGCAGGAACTTCAAGATATCGCCGACTTTTGCAACCAAATATAAGTTACTTTAAATAAAAGCAGCTTGGATAAAGCTGACTAATTTCGCGAAATTCTCATTCATAATGGTTTAGTATTGATAAAAATTAGTACTGAATCTCCTATAATCGATTTCCCCTAAATTGAGCTTCGTATGTTTGAATAATATAAGCTTGCTTTTTAAAAATAAGGAATATGAAAGCAACATCTTCCTCCCGGCACTGGCCGGAAGGACTTTTTTAAGATATAGATGAAACTAAAAATTCTCCAGAATCTTTATATCAAGCCCAAACATATAAGAAAAAATTATTTTTCAATTTCTAATTTTTTTGTGCCTCGTTTTAAATTTAATTTTTTTTAACTATTTAAATGGCCGACATTTTGAAACAATATGGCGGATGAGTCTGTCCAACGAACTCGGTCGAGACATTGCTATGTACTATGCACATTCCTTGTCACATCCAAATCGGTTCATAAATACGTGTATTATCGCGTGACAGAAATCAGATCGTTTCAAAATGTCAGCCATGCTAGAAATTCAAAGTGCTATAATTCAGCCATTTTTTAAGATATAGACGAAACTAAAAATGTTCCAGAATCTTTGTATCAAGCCCAAACACACAAGAAAAATCTTTTTTAATGTCTAATTTTTTTGTGCCTCATTTTAAATTTAAAATTTTTAAAATTTTTTTAAATGGCAGCCATTTTGAAACAAGATGGCGGATGAAGCTGGCCAACGAACTCGGTCAAGACATTGGTATGTACAATGTACACACGAAATTTTATCCAAATCAGTTCGTAAATACGACAGTTACAGTATGACAAAGATTATATATATATAAACGTAAAGGTAAAGTATAGTAATCACAAAAAAAAAAAAAAAAAAAAAAAATTATATTCATGTGAATTGCGCCAAACAGCTGCAGTAAAAACACATAAATTCAATATAAACCAATATAAGATTATATTTAGCCTGAACCAGCGCACCCCCCTCACAGAACAAGAAGAAAATAACTATTTGTAAAATTTTAACAAAAACTAGGAAAAAATAATAGGCTGAGGTCTCATCGGCAGTGGGTTATAATTCAAAAGCAGCCGAGCATTTAAAAAAATGTATATAAAATATGCATTAGTGGCAGTGGGTTTCGGCAGAACAGTGATAGCAAAATCAAATGTTAAACATTCGATGGCTATTATCACATGCTCCCCTACCGGACCCTACGCCAACATTATTAAATGAATGCCTCACCTGGAACACAGTAAAAGATGTTAAAAATATGTTTGGTGAAAAAACCACTCTCAACCAACTAAGCCACATAGCCACAACCCAAATATAAATCATAAAACAAACTTAACAAGGCAGAGTCCAACATCCAATCAACCAATCCAAATTCATGCCAGGTCTGTTGCCAATCGACGTAGCACATCATCATAAAACCGTCCTTGAACAGGCTTTAGGAAATATGAGTCATTCACTGACGTCGAAAAGCAATCGATCAGTAATGAAGAAAATCCGCAAAATGTGAATATTTTTTTTATAAAATTTAAAGGAATATTGTTTTTGTAATATAGAATACTTTTAAAATGAAACAATTCCTTCTTAATCAGGTGTTTATCTGTACAAATTCCGAAAAAGCGAAATATTCGACTAATAATTATATTAATATATATACGTTTGTAAATATTGGAGGACCAGTGAACAGGTTGATTAACCTGAAATTGAAAACTATTACGTTTATTGTAGATTGAAATATGTACTTTGTTACCTACTAAAATTATTTTTAAATCAAGGTAATCAGCTTCCAAACCATTATTATTTGTTTTCTTTAAAGTCAGGGAATCAGGAGAAATTTCTTGAGAAATTTCATTAAAATCACTATTGAAGTTTAACACGATCAAGTCGTCTATGTATCTGTGAGCCAGGAATTGGATGACAGCTTTATTAATGCTGTACTGAAACTCATAAAAAAATAAAAATAAGTTAGCCGCTGTAGATGAGTAGCTAGTACCCATCCCAATTCCTTTGCAGGATCCCCTTCAATTATTTTGCAGGATCTTTATAATTTGTTTTGTAATAGCTACAATATTGGACAGATTAAAATAATTTTATTTGGTTTAAAGTTTAAAATACTTAAAAGATTGCAACAGAAAGTAGGAAATTTTAATTGTACAAACCTGCAGTTTAAAGATTTAGTTAATGATATGTTGCTATATAAAATTGGCAAATGTAGGCCTTCTGATATAGAAAAAGTTTATTTTGTATGCAATTTTCAACAAAAAATTTTGATCATTTACAGTTAAGCTCAATAACTTCACATTACAATAGCTTATTTCCAGTTAAGGATATTGCAGTTATTTCGACTTATAAATATACAAAAACACTGGGCAGTATTCTATTTAATTACAGAGAAGTTTCTCAAGAACTTGAATCATACCTGAATTTGGAATGTAAATGCGAAGATTATGGAAATTCTACATTATAAACGATACCGGACAAAATATCGTAATAGGAGATCTGAACATTATCAAAAACGATAATCTGCACTATCTTTTGAATTTCGGAACCAAATTCCGTATTAACAAAAATTTGAATCCAGTTAAAAGTTTTAATACTTTTAAAGCTGATTTGAATGCTTTTATTTTAAATTTAAGTTACAGATATAATACACCAATCCCCCTCTTTACAGATTGGAAGCTACATATTTTAAGTGATTTTAAATAGTTTCAGGGTAGTTTCCTTAATAATTCTTCTTATACTTATCATAATTTTAATATGGGTATCAGAAATGAAATAACCAATTTGAAGCGGATGTTTGTTTTCTGCCAAGTAGATAAAGCTGCTGGTAATTTTGCAATCATATGAAAAAAAATTTATGCCGAAATGCTAAATGCAGAGTTAAATAATGGTATAACTTACAGAGTATGTAAATCTTCAGTGCAGACACTTATTAATAAGCATTTGGCTTTTTTCTAAGCAAACAAAGATTTCTTTTCCACGTAGTAAAAATGTATCATTTCCATTTCATTTTCTGACCCCTAAATTTCATAAAGTACCTACAAAATACAGATTTATTTGCAGTAATGTCAACAGTATTGGCAATAATTTTAATAGGAATTTTGAAGTTTTACTTTAAAAAGATTTCAACATGTTAAAATACAAGTATAAAGACAGTAATCGTTTTTGGATTATTTCAAATAGTTTCGAGATTGCAGTAAAATTAAAAAGCAATAGTATTCATTCCATACAAACATATGATTTTGAAAATTTATTTACTACTATTCCTATTAATAGTTTAAAGGAGGCACTTTTAAAGACAGTGGAATTGTTTCTAGATGTTACAGATTGTAACTCTAACTTGTTTAATAAATTATGACGGTTTTGCCTTTACAACAACTACGTTTATACAGGTTCTAAAATATACTTACAAATTAATGGAATTGGGCTACTAGCTACTCATCTACAGCTGCTAATTTATTTTTATTTTTTATGAGTTTCAGTACAGCATTTAAAGCTGACGTCCAATTCCTGGCTTACAGATACATAGACGACTTGATCGTGTTAAACTTCAATAGCGATTTTAATGAAATTTCTCAAGAAATTATCCTGATTCCCTGACTTTAAAGAAAACAAATAATAATGGTTTTGAGGCTGATTACCTTGATTTAAAAAGAGTTTTAGTGGGTAACAAAGTACATATTTCAATCTACAATAAACGTAGTAGTTTTCAATTTCAGGTTAATCAACTTGTTCACTGGTCCTCCAATATATACAAACGTATATATATTAATATAATTATTAGTCAAATATTTCGCTTTTTCAGAATTTGTACAGATACACATCTGTTTAAGAAGGAATTGTTTTATTTTAAAAGTATTCTATATTACAAAAACAATATTCCTTTAAATTTTATAAAAAAATATTATATTCACATTTTGCGGATTTTCTTCATTAATGATCGATTGCTTTTCGACGTCAGTGAATGACTCATATTTCCTAAAGCCTGTTCAAGGACGGTTTTATGATGATGTGCTACGTCGATTGGCAACAGACCTGGCATGAATTTGGATTGGTTGACTGGATGTTGGACTCTGCCTTGTTAAGTTTGCTTTATGATTTATAGTTGGGTTGTGGCAATGTGGCTCAGTTGGTTAGTGTGGTTTTTTCAACGAACATATTTTTAACATCTTTTACTGTGTTCCAAGTGAGGCATTCATTTAATAATGTTGGCGTAGGGTCCGGTGGGGGAGCATGTGATAATAGCCATCAAATGTATAACATTTGATTTTGCTATCACTGTTCTGGACGAAACCCACTGCCACTACTGCATATTTTATATACATTTTTTTGAATGTTCGGCAGCTTTTGAAATATAACACACTGCTGATGTGGCCGCAGCCTATTATTTTTTCCTAGTTTTTGTTAAAATTTTACAAATAGTTATTTTCTTTTTGTTCTGTGAGGGGGGTGCGCTGGTTCAGGCTAAATATAATCTTATATTGGTTTATATATATATATATATATATATATATATATATATGGATATTTAAGAGATTGCTAAAACATTTAGCTACCTAGGTATATATATAAATATATATAAGATACCAATATTAAGGAAAAAATAATTCAAAATGAATTGTTGCATTCGAAATGAAAAGATATCAATATATATATATCAATTTTGAACGGAGAGTGGTTTCGGGGTCTAGGGGTCATGATCGCTGAAAATATACCAAAATTATTCGGAATCGTTTTCCTCCGAACGGCTGCAATAGGTAGCTTTTTGTAATGAAAGCTACCTAAAACTGGGAATGCCGACAAAAAATCCAAGAAGGCAAATTAAATACCAAGGATCAAAGGCGGCCAAAAATGATCAGAAAAAAGTCCTTCCGGCCAGTGCCGGGAGGAAGAGGTAGCTTTCATATTCCTCATTTTAAAAAAGCCAACGTATATTATTCAAACACACGAAGCTCAATTTAGTGGAAAACGAATATAGGAGATTCAATACTAAATTTTATCAATACTAAATCATTATGAATGAGACTTTCGCGAAATTAGTCAGCTTTATCCAAGCTGCTTTTATTTAAAGTAACTTATATTTGGCTGCCAAATTCGACGATTTCTTAAAGTGCCTGCCATTTTAAGACAACATGGTGGATGAGGCTAACCAGTGAACTTGGTCGAGACCTTAGTAATTGCTGTGCACATGCTCAAACACATCGGAATCGATTGATATATACGATTGCTTTCGCAGGCAGAAAATCAGATTTTTCAAAATGTCGCCCACGTTAGATATTGAGATTGCTATATCTGAGCCATTTTTTAAGATAAAGGCAAACAAAAAATGCTCTTGAATCCTTATATCAAGGTCAAATACTTAAGAAAGAAACCTTTTTCAATTTCTATATATATATATATTTTTTTTTTGCACCTCACTTTAAATATGTTTTTTAATTTAATGGCCGCCATTTTGAAACAAGATGGCTGATGAAGCTGGCCAGCGAACTTGGTCGAGATATTGATGTATACTATCCACCTGCCTTCTTACATCGAAATAGGCGAATACGTGTGTTATCGCGTGACAAATACAAGATCGTTTCAAAATGTTAGCCATGCTAGAAATTCAAAGTGCAATAATTCAACCATTTTTTAAAATATAAACAAAAGAACAAATTTTCAGAAACAAAAACTGCTCCGGAATCTTTGTATCAAGGCCAAACACATAAAAAAATCTTTTTCATTTTCCAATTTTTAATACATCATTTTAAATTTTAAATTTAATTTTTTTAATGGCAATCCTTTTGAAACAAGATGGCGAATGAAGCTGGCCAACGAACTCGGCCGAGACATTGGTATGTACTATGTACAGACTAAGTTACATCCAAATCGGTTCATAAATATGCCTGATTTCGCGTGACAAAAATCAGGTCGTTTTAAAATGTCAGCCACAATAGAAATTCAAAATGCTATAACTGAGCCATTTTTTTAGATATAGACAAAACAAAAACTCTTCCGGAATCTTTGTATTAAGGTCAAATACATACAAAAAAAATCTTTTTCATTTTTCAATTTTTTGGTATCTCATTTTAAATTTTAAATTTTTGTTAAATTATTTAAATGGCCGCCATTTTGAAACAAGATGGCGGATGAAGCAGGACAACGAACTCGGTGGAGATATTTGTATGTACTATGTACACACCAGGGTACATCCAAATCGGTTCATAAATACGCCCGTTATCACGTGACAAATATCACGACGTTTCAAAATGCTGGTAATTCAAAAGTCCTTCCGGCCAGTGCCGGGAGGAAGTGGTAGCTTTCATATTCCTTATTTTTTAAAAGCCAGCTTATATTATTCAAACACACGGAGCTCAAATTAGTGGACCCCGATTATAGAAGATTAAATACTAATTTTTGTCAATATTTAATATGCATGTGAATTTCGCGAAATTAGTCAGCGTTATCAAAGCTGGTTTTATTAAAGTGATTTATTTTTGTCACCAAATTCGGTGATATCCCGAATTATATTAATATTTATATTAACCAGAATTATCGGTGATAGCCCGCCATTTTAAAACAACATAATGGGTGCAACAAAGCTCAACAATGAACTTGGTCGAGACCTTAGTAATTCCTGTGCACATGCTCACTCATATCTAAATCGGTTGATATATGCGAGTGCTGTTGGAGGCAGAAAATCAGATTTTTTAAAATGTCACACACATTCGAAATTCAAACTGCTATATCTCGGCTTTTTTTTTAGATAAAGTCAAAACAAAAAACAATCTGGAATCTTTGTAACAAGCTGAAACACATAAGAAAAAAATCTTTTTCAATTTCTTATTTTTTTTTTTTTTGTACTTCATTTTAAATTAAATTAAAAAAAAATTAAATAGCCGCCATTTTGTAAAAAGATGGCGGATTAAGTCAGCAAACAAACTCGGCCGATAGATTACTATGTACTATGCACATGCCTTGTCACATCCTAATCGGTTCATAAATACGTGTATTATCGCGTGACAAAAATCAGTCCGTTTCAAAATGTCATCCATGCTAGAAATTCAAAGTGCTATAACTAAGCCATTTTTAAAGATATAGATGAAACTAAAAATGCTCCAGTATCTTTGTATCAAGCCCAAACACATAAGAAAAAATCTTTTTCAATGTCTAATTTTTTTCTGCATTATTTTAAATTTAAATTTCTTTATAAATTTTAAATGGCCGCCATTTTGAAACAAGATGGCGGATGAGGCTGGCCATTGAACTCGGTCGAGACACTGCAATGTTCTATGCACATTATTCGTCACATCTAAATTGGTTCATAAATACGTGTATTATCGCGTGACAAAAATCAGATCGTTTCAAAATGTCAGCCATGCTAGAAATTAAAAGTGCTATAACTCAGCCATTTTTTAAGATATAGACGAAACTAAAAATGCTCCAGAATCTTTGCCCAAACACATAAGAAAAAAATCTTTTTCAATGTCTAATTTGTTTGTGCCTCATTTTAAATTTTAACTTTTTTTAAAATTTTAAATGGCCGCCATTTTGAAACAAGATGGCGGATGAAGTTGGCCAACAAACTCGGTCGAGACATTGGTATGTACTATGTACGCACAAAATTTTATCCAAATCGGTTCATAAATACGAGAGTTACAGTATGACAAAGATCAGATATATATATAAATTTTGAACGGATGGTGGTTTCGGGGTCTGGCGGTAATGATCGGTGAAAATATACCAAAATTTTTCGGAATCGTTTTCCTCCGAACGGCTGCAATAGGTAGATTTTTGTAATGAAAGCTACCTAAAATGCTATAACGCAGCCATTTTTTAAGATATAGACGAAACAAAATCTGCTCCGAATCTTTTTATCAAGGTCAAACACATAAGAAAAAAATATTTTTTCAATTTTCAATTTTTTGTACCACATTTCAAATTTAAATTTTTCTTAAAAATTTAAATGGCCGCCATTTTTAAACAATATGGCCGATGAAGCTGGCCAACGTACTCGGTCGAGACATTGGTATGTAGTATGTATAAACGAAGTTACATCCAAATCGGTTCATAAATACGCTTTTTATCGCGTGACAAATTTCAGGACGTTTCAAAATGTCAGCCACACTAGAAATTCAAAATGCTATAACTCAGCCATTTTTTAAGATATAGACGAAACAAACACTGCTCCGTAATCTTTGTATAAAGGTCAAATACATAAGAAAAAAATATTTTTCCATTTTCAATTTTTTGGTACCACATTTCAAATTTTAAATTTTTAAAAAAGTTTTAAATGGCCGCCATTTTGAAACATAATGGCGGATGAAGCTGGCCAACGAACTCGGTCGAGACATTGCTATGTACAGTCGTGGAAAAAAAAAGTAAACACCCCCTACTAACTTCTGAACAAATTATCGTAAAAGAAATTTACTGGTACCGAACGATTGGAAATAAAGTCTACTTTTAAATGATGTATATCAAATTTGTTTAAGGGGCCATCTACATATTAAAACGAACCATAACTTTGTTTTTTTCAATAGCAGTACACAATTCTGGCAGCATAAATGAACTCTACACCTTTCAATTAGCCTATAAACAATTTTTTATGCAATTCGTGCCATAAGTTTCTGAGAAATTAATTATTTTAAAACTAGCGTATTTTAAGGGCTCTATCCAAATTGAAGTTCCGAACTCGAATGTTAACCGAGAGAGCCGCCTTCTTGATCAAGGCACGTTTAAGCGTCAATGAAACCTGTTTGATTACAGGATAGCAGAATAAATTTCAAAAATTTACTCACTTCTATCATAGACGGCCCCTTAAACCATCATTTTGCCGTTTTTTAAGCATAATTTGAAAACTACTTGGAAGAAAAATGTGAAATTTTGGATTTCCATAAAGCAGGACTTAATAAATCTAAATCCATCAAAAAAATTGTAGGTTGCAATTCATAATTTTTTCGAATATTAATTTCATAATTCATAATTCACATCATAAAATTATAAAAATTGCAAATTCAGTGTATTTATATTTGGGTGTATTAGTAATTTTGCTACACAAAACATTAGCACATTAGAAGCATAATTTTAGGAGATATAAATAAAAATACGAAAATGTAATTTAACATTAGAATTACTGAATTTTGAATGTCTATAATTCAAAAACTTATTATTCGAATGACATGAAATTTGGTTTCTAGGCATATTTTGAACCGAAGATTTGAAATATCTCGTTAAATTTGGGTACTGCTATTGAAAAAAATGAAGTTTGGATTCGTTTTAATATGTATATGGCCCCCTAAGCAAATTTTATACACACCATTTAAAAGTAGACTTTATCTCCAATCGTCCGGTACCAGTAACTTTCGTCTACGGTAATTTGTTGAGGAGTTAGTAGGGGTATTTACTTTTTTTTCCACGACTGTACTATGCACACACCGAATTACATCCAAATCGGTTCATAAATACGAGAGTTACAGTGTGACAAAGGTCAGATATATATATGTCAATTTTGAACGGAGGGTGGTTTCGGTGTCTGGGGGTCATGATCGATGAAAATATACCAAAATTTTTTGAAATCGCTTTCCTCCGAACGGCTGCAATAGGTAGCTTTTTGTAATGAAAGCTGCCTAAAAATGATTGATATCGGTGGGCCATTATTAGTGTACTGCCGGGCCATTTCTCGTGTGAGGTGGATCATCATTGGTGCTTTTAGACTTTTTCGAAAAGAAGATTAGGCAAATTAATATTTTTTTTCTTGACTTTTTTTATTTATTTTAAAGTATTCTTCCACGCTTGCTTCTTATATTTCAATGATCGCCATGATAAAATTTTGATTTACATATTATTTATTTGCTAAAAACTAAAACTACAACCTTAACCTGGCCATCAGTGGTGGTTTTACCCTATTTTATAATGAAAATAGCAATTATGGATTAAAATAAAGTTTTTAATGTTATTAAAATCTATATTTTCGAGTTAGCCGCATGCTAGGGGTTAACTGCAGTATAATAGCCTTCCGTTTTGTTTATGTTCAGATTACTCCGTACTCTCTATAACTGCGACGTTCTTTTCTAAACATATGGCGTATCTGGCTAATTTTTTAGCTAAAAAAAGCAATTCTTTGTATTGATTGTAATAAATTACGGCAGATAAATAAAAAATTTATATGCAGATTGCTTTTTTCATTTGCTTACATTCAGAACTGACACGTATCAAATCATATCGTTTATTTACATTATCAATCCTCAAACAGGCGTGGCGAGATTATCGAGTTGACTATAGTGGAGACCGCATGCTTCTTGTGTTTGCTTTCCAACAATTTGCACTGGCAACCCTTATTGCCAAGAATTGCCTTTTCTTCATGTCGGAACTTTTTTATGTGATTACGATCTTTCTTTCAAGTTTATGACTTTCGTAGGAAATCTAGTGTTCAGAGGTCAGCAGTAAACTTCGTTGACATGTCCATCTCCGCTACTTCCTTTCACCGAGACTCTTATTTCTTTTGTTGGTGACCACAGAACTCTTGGGAAAGAAAGGTTAGTTGTAAGATTTATAATTTTTCTTCGGATAAAGCAAATAAACGCTTATGTAGACCATCGGCACAACACATCTCACTGTTCTTACTGCATATGCGAACGGTCTCGCGAAGTACTTACTATCCAACTGCACTATGTGTGTTATGAATAATTAAAACATTCAGGAAAAAGAAGAGTTTTCCCTTTCATTAGCACGTTGTTTTAAGCAGTATCAAGGTATTTCTAGAGAAAACACGTACAGTAAAAACAAGTTTTACCAAACGTAAGATTTTATTCAGTTCTGTTTGAATTTCAGTTTCTAAGTGTTGCACTTGATAAAAAGAGCCAATTTTTATGTTTGAAAATCGATGGAGTACTGTAATTGTCAGTTTGTGTTGTATACCGTTCTTGAAAATTCCCTCTCCTCCAGCATTTTGCTAACAAATGGGCTAAGATAATGATAGCAACATGATTTTCGTCAGGTATACAACAGTAACTTTCTTTTTTGTGATTATGCCCTAAGATCGCTCTTCCATCACCAAAATCCATTACAAAAGAGAGTGGAAACGTAAGCGAAAAAGGCACCAGGACATCACTGAATTGCTTAAGAAAGAAAACTTTTTCGGATGTTTACTTGATCGAAACAGAATCTTCAACATTGATTATACGAAATATTCAGTCTTTGACCCGATATATCCAGGGTTTTGTCAGAATACGACAGCAAGAGTGCCTATGAAATTGAACAAGCTGTCTTCCATGTCTTCCATGTCTGTCAAATTTGCACTTTGGATTTCTGGAAATTCAGCGAAACATATTATCATCAAAAAATTTGTCAGAATTCCTTCGCAAGTGATTCACAGCGATTCGCAGTTATCGGGATTTGTTACTAGCAGCAACATTTGGATGATTACAAAAAAATAAATGATAGGAAATCTCTTCGCTTTTCTTATCTAGTGAAGAAAGATGTTCAACAGCCGGTTATTTTGTTTGTGTGCAGCTCAAAACGCATTTTAATCGTGAAACACTAAAATGTGCATCATTCAGTCCTGAAAATTGCGCTAAAACGATTTTAAGATCCAATAAATTTGTTTTAAGTCAACAGGATTTTTTCTATTCGATTAAATACGCTGCAAACTATTCAAAGTGCAAGAAACACATCATTAACTATGTTTCAATTGTTACTAGTTGTAGGAAGACTTTGAACATCGCGAAATGTTCAAAATCTATCGATTGATGTTATCCACGAAGTCGTCGTGAGAATGGTGGCGAAAATAGTCTGCCTACTACAAGAACCATAAAGAGAAGAATTGAAAGCTTTATGCCGTTTTGTAAGCGTCGGGAGCTAAAAATCAAACATTCAAACCAAGTTTCCGGAATCTCAAAATAATCAGCGGGAGAAGATGACTCATTCCCAGTAGAAATCACGACAATCCAACTAAGTATGAGCTACAGTAATGACAACATCGAAAATATTCTTGTTAATCAAAAAATTGCTCGACACAAGCCAAAAACTACCGACGAAGATAGTTTTTGAAAGCCCGAAATTTCAATCCCTTCCCCACCCCCCACCCCCACACATGAAGATTGCTCTCATTGGTTAACTAAAATTTTTGAATGGCTCCAGATTCCAGTAATAGAAAGGAAATAGCAGTTACGATAGAATACTTTCGTCCTGACATCCCAAAGATGGCACGAGCTGCAAAATGCCAACGATCGATAAAACAATAAGTCCATCAAAAAGAAGCAAACCAGAAAGAAATATTGGTAAAACTGGGAATAAAATAAACTGGGAATGTCGCAAAGTATCTAAGAAGGCAAATTAAAGACCAAGAATTAAAGGCAGTCAAAAATGTTCAGAAAAAATGATTGAATTCGGTGGGGCATTATTACTGTAGTGACGGGCCATTACTTGTGTGAGGTGGGCCATCATTGATGCTTTTAGACTTTTTTGTTAAGCAAATCAGGTAAATTAATATATTTTTTTCTTAAGTTTTTTTTTTAATTTTAAAGTATACTTCTACCCTAGCTTCTTATATTTCAATCATCGCTATGATAAAATTTTGCTTTGCATATTATTTATTTACAAAAAACTAAAACTATAGTTGGGGCACGTTTAACTAGTCAATGGGTACTATGCTACGCCAGCCTTTTTACTAACTTTGGCGTTCTAGGATCGCCGGATTTGGCTGTTTATCGTTGTTTGGGGGAATAAATTTGAGCGAGTTCATGTTACCAATTCTTTTGTTTTTTCATGTTCCACGCAGATTGTTCCGTATTCCTAAAAGAATTTCTGTTCCATTGTTTTAGCCTAATGTACTAAATTTTGTCATCTGTGATTTCTGAATTTTTAGCTATTCTTATGCGATTTAATGTTTCTTTTTTGTTTTTGTTTTTCGCGACGATTTTCTACATTATTAAAAATACATCCAATTATTAACTTTTAGTTCAATACAATAAATTTTATCCTTTTTTCAATGAAGCTTATTTGGAATTCGCGTACAGCAATTTTTGTGTTTTTTTTTTTTTTTTTTTTTTTTTTTTTGGGGGGGGGGGGGGTGCGCGACGATTTCTCAACATTCGCAAATTGAATCTAGGGGTCGATCCAGGCAAAATTTGGGGCCAATTTAGGGCTCTTTCACAACAATCTATTCAATAAAATGGGCCCCTTCACAAAAATAAATTTAATAATATGGGCCCCTTCACAAAAATAAATTTTATAAACTGGGCCTCATCACAAAAATGAACTTAATAAAACAGGCCTCTTCACAAAAATGAATTTAATAAAACAGGCCCCTTCACAAAATTCCTTTTAATGAAATAGGCCAGGCCCCTTTCGTAACAATCTTTTTCATAAAAACTGTTTTAAAATATGTAATTTGTAAATAAAACCAGGTCACGAAGAGCAAAAACTTTAGCAAGGGGATTTAAAGACGTTTTTGTTAATAAATTCTTGGTTCGAATTTGAGTAATTGGATTTAAACTTTTATTACAAAATGGTATTTTTCACAAAAATATTATAAAATTCACAAAAACTTTTACTTTTCACAAAATGGGCCCCAAGAATAAAAACCTGCATCGATCCCTGGAATCCTATTTTTTTCCAATATACAAATTTTTTTTATCCTGCAATTTTTGAAGTTTTAGTCATTTATAATGCTATTTTCAGCGTTTTTTCGCGAAGATATAAAATTAACGATGATTTAATGTACAAAAATATTCAGAAAGAACTAATTTATAAGAGAAAAATTGTGTTTTAGTTCAGACAACCTCCCACCCAACCAGAAAAAAAGGACAGGAAATTTTATTTTAAAAGTGCGCGAACAAAAATCATATCATATAAAATTAGCTAGCAAGAAGCTATATCATATTAAATTAAACAGTTTTTTTTTAATACATTCAATATAGAATTTATTGTAAATCACATGAAACGTGTATAAAATAAAAATTGTTTTCCCCCTTATTTTTATAATAAAAATAAATGGTCTTCGCCGATTTGTTTGTAATAGAAATCTTCTTCGGAAAATCATAAAAGAAAACAGGAATTAATATTTTTAGCTTTTCTTTTCTAAATCAATTATTATTTAGTCCTAGATTTGAAAGCTTTCATTACAATAATAACAATAAATAAATCTACCGGTGTAATAAACTCATAGTAATGAATGCTAAAATTCAAAAGCTGTGCTGTGGTTTATTATGAAGCCGAATAAAAATGTTATTGATATATATGTTAACATTTTAAATAAAGATAAAATTCTTATTATTTAGCATTCAATTTTTATGTTTAAAACAAAAGAAAAATTTGAAAATAATCTAATTATATCCTTACAAATTTTATTCCAATTTCATATTCAATATAAATTTCATCCTAAAAATTATTATAATATCACTTTTTTCAAACTTATCTATTAAAATAGAAGGAAACACACATACACACCCTCTCACAATGTTCGTACAACACTTTACTCACAATTTTTTTTCTCACAATGTTTACAAACAAATGCACATTTTTAGTAGCATTGAAGAAGTTGTTTTAAACTAATCCAATATATTTAGATATTTTGCAATTTCGTTTCCAGTTAATTGATTTATGTCAAATTAAATTATAATTTAACTTATTGAATCAAATTAACTTACATTTATGTATAAAAATATACTATGCATTGTGAATAACTGGTGAATTTTTTCTTGTTTTTGTGTCTAAAATACTGGTAAAATATTGAATTTATATCATTGTTTAAAAGACAAATTAATTTAACTTCTGATCATTTCTTTCTAAGTAAAATAAGAATAGTTTAAACTTCTGTATGCGGAGGGATGGAAATTATATCGTGAATGTACTTAAGAAAAGCCGCATTAAAAGAAAAAAAAAAAAAAAAAAAGAGGTTTGTTTTAATTCACACAAAAGGAAAATTCTTCTTATTTTACATATTCTTTCCATATGCTTCATATTTATTTGAGGTGAAATTGTCTAACCCACCAAAATTTTCTATCCAACGCGATTGTCCAGTGAATTAGATAAATAAATAAAAATCCATTCTTAGACAACAATAGCTTGTAATTAATTTACCGGAAACTAAGAAAAACTGTTCGATTTCAAATCACTTCAAATATCATGCCTGCAAGTATCCTGTTTTTACATTTAAAAAAGAGCCTTAAAATATAAAGTTTCCGGTTCTTGAGCGGGGAAAGATAATTTTTTTGAGAACAAACAGCCTTACAATAAAGAGCTTCTTTTATTCGTTTTAATTTGCAAAAGAAAATTTTCTTTGTTATTTTAAATGTTTCATTCATATGTTGGGTATGTATTTGGGGTGAAATTTTCCGAAAAATTCGAATCCACCGAAAATTTTTCTCTATATGTAATAGCTTAAAAAAAGAAACTTTTGATTGGACATCAAAAATCTACAATCTCTGATAATAAAAAGAGGCAATATCTATTGACCATCACCCCGCACAGCTCTGTTGGGGGTCTAAGGTTGCTAGTTATTTGCGAGCACCGCGCCAAGTACTTGCCAAAAAACTTCCTTGCGAATTTCCTTGATTATTATTAGATATTTATCATAAAAATGAATATATGCTAAGCTCAATCGATTTCGATTAATGAGTCAATCATTTTTCCTGTGAAAATGAAGAAAAAAAAAGAAATTTAATATGCCATTTCTTTCATATTCAGTACAGAACTATTTATTGCCGCGGACTTACACTCCTCTCTAGTATAATCACCATTGACAACTTAGGTCTTCCTTAGGTATACATCCTTTACCTGGCAATCACTGGTGGTTTTACCCTACTTTATGCAAAAAATAGCAATTATGGATTGAAATAAAGTTTTAAATGTTATTAAAAGCTATATTTTCGAGTTAGCCGCATGCTAGGGATTAACTGCAGTATAATAGCCTTTTCGTTTTGTTTACATTCACATTACGTCGTACTCTCTATAACTGCGACGTTCTTTTCTAAACATATGGCGTATCAGGCTGTTTTTTAGCTGAAAAAATCAATTCTTCATATTGATGATAATAAATTACGGTAGATAAACAAAAAATTGATATGCAGATTGGTTTTTGCATTTTCTTACATTCAGAGCTGACACGTATCAAATAATATAGTTTATTTACATAATAAATGCTCAAACAGGAGTGGCGAGTTTGTCGAGTTGACCATAGTCGCGATCGCATGCTTCTTGTGTTTGCATTCCAACATTTTGCGCAGCAACCCTTAATGCCAAGAAAACTAACTTTTCTTCATGTCGGAACATTTGTATGTGATTACGATATTTCTTTCATATTTTATGACTTTCGTAGGAACTATAGAGATCACAGGTCGCCATTGAACGTCGTTTACATGCCCATCTCCGCGACTTTCTTTTATTGAGACTCCCATTTCTTTTGTTGATGACCACAGAACGCTTAGTAAAGAAACATAAGTTGTAAGATTTATAATTTTTCTTCGGGTAAAGCAAATAAACGCTTATGTAGACCATCGGCACGACACATCTCACTGTTCTTACTGCATATGCGAACGGTCACGAGAACTATTTACTATCGATCTGCACCATCTGTGCAATGAATAATTAAAACATTCAGGAAAAAGAAAGGTTTTCCCCTCCACTAGCACAATGTTTTAAGCAGTATCAAGGTGTTTCTTGAGAAAACACCCACAGTAAAAACAATTTTTACAAAACGTAAGATTTTATTCATTTCAGTTTTTAATTTTAGATTCTAAGTGTTGCTCTTGTTAAAAAGAGCCTATTTTTATGTTTGAAAAATCGATGGAGCACTGTAATTCTCAGTTTGTGTTGTGTACCGTTCTCGAAAATTCCCACCACAGGTAAAAAAATCAGCCAAAATCCTTTACAAATTCTGATATTTTGCAGCCATTTTGAAGGTTTCTACGCGTATTTTGAAGAAAATGAAAACAGAAGGTTTCCGTAAGAGAAGTATACAGTTTTTTAAATGTTTTTATAAAGGTTTATTTCAGTGAGTTATCACCTACAAATTACCTTCAATCACTTAGAAGATTTTTGGGAAATCACTTGAAATATTTTGAAGAAAAACGAAAATTATTTTTTTACGCAAGTAAATATGAAGGTTTTACTTAAAGATTTTATATAGTTTTATTATTGCGCATTATGGTTTCTCAGATTTAGATATGCCTGCATTTCCCAATTAATATTTTTAATTAATTTTTAAATTAAGATTTTAGATAATTCCTGGAAATCTAACGTCGTCCACCGGTTCAGTAAAAATTTCTTAACTCCCCTCTTTAAAATTTTTAATTAAATTGTAAAATTATTATTTTAAATAGCGATATAAAAATTACGTTCTATAAATAAAAATCTCAAAATTACCTTAAAGTCCCCTAGTTAAGATTTTTAATTACCATTTAAAATTACTCTTTTTCATTCCCTTCTACAAATCCCGTTAAAAAAAGATAAATTGCGGAATCATTTTGAAGTCTCTTAGTTGAAATTTTTAATTACCATTTCTGAAATTATTACAAGTAACAATTTTACCTCTAACACGCTCAAAAATTTTAATCTCCGAAAATTACCCCTAAAAAGAAAAACAAATCACGAAATTATTTCGAATCCCTTTTTGACTTTAAATTTTTCACGATTTTTTCTAAAATTATAACCAGTAGCAATTTCACTTCTAACTCTAACACGCTCAAAAATTTCAATCTCAGAAAATTCCCCCTAAAAAGAAAATAATAATCACGAAATTATTTCAAAGTCCCCTTTTTATCCTAAAATTTGTCATAAATTTCTCTTAAATTACCACCAGTAAAAATATTCCCTCAAACTCTAACACATACAAAAATTTCAATCAGCAAAAATTACCCCTTAAAAAATCTCCAAATTATTTCAAAGCGACATTCATTAATATTTAAAATCGTATTCAAACACGCACAAAAATATATATTAGTTAAATTTCAAAATCTAACGAGACTCAATGGGCCCCCCATTTTCTCCACTCCCTTTCTGAAAATGTCTTATTTAGTTTTTCATTTTAAGTTTTCCGAAAAGAATAAATTTTACTGTGTTTTTCTAAATCTCTCAAAAAATAAAAGAAATTTTAGTTAATTAAATTTCAAAATGCAGGAAGGGCACTCACCCCTTCCACCATGCAGCACCTTTCGTCCTAGCGCAAAATTCATAGTTCATTAAAACCATCTCACCATTGGCCGAGAGGTTCTGCCCTCAAAGCTGGTAGACGAAAGGTGCTGGTTTCGATTCCAATCGCGCCCGTCGGCCTAATCGTTCGGAGTTTTCTTCCGTGGTTTTCCTCGAACCTTAGATTTCCTTGCTTAAATACGTGTTTGGTTCCCTTAGAAAGAGGCCAGGGCACCACCCCCCTCTTCGGGTCCATATTCCAAGTGTAGATAATTGGCCGTCATAAAACAACACTAACAACAGCTCTTAAAAACCCCTTAAGCGTCCTGCACATTTTTTCATTCATGTTTAACGATTCATATAATAATAACTGCGTAAAGTATTTGTATGAAGATTTGTATTTGTTAACCTTACATATTTATTTATCGTATACAATAAAAAAAATTACATTAATGACAATCTTGTACTAAATCAGCTTTTAATTCCAAAATTACGTGATGGAAAAACACGGTTAGGACGCTTAAAGGGTTTAAAAGAGGAACTAAGAATTTTGCACATACTAACATAAAAGAGGCTCTTTTAATTTAGTTACTCGAAAATAATAAATTTTATATTGTATTTGAAAACATAAAAAAATATATGTACAGTAAAACCTCACTAAAGCGACCACGTTCCGTTACAATAAAAATTGGTCGCTCCGAAAGGTGGTCTCTTAATGGAGGTTATGTTTAAATCTAGATTTCAATTGGTGAAAAAAAGGTAACAATTAATGTTACTAAAATTTATTTTTCACATTAAGAAAAAATATAAAAATTTAAGTATAAAAACCTAAGTTAATTACGTAAGTTAAAAAAAAGTAACCCCCCCCCCCCCCTAAAGCGACCACGTTCCGTTACAATAAAAATTGGCCACTCCGTGAGGTGGTCTCTTAATGGAGGTTATGTTTAAATCTAGATTTTAATTGCTGAAAAAAGGTAACAATTAATGTTACTATTTTTTTTTTCACATTAAGAAAAGATATAAAAATTTAAATATCAAAACAAAAGCTAATTACTAAGTTAATTACTACAGAGTTTAAAAAATGAATATCATTGACGTTTGCTTTGATTTTACTGTTTTATCTTTTATAACTTATATTTCCAAGTCCTGTTGAAGTTCAGTAAATAAATGCTTTTTTTTTTGTTGTTGTTGACAGGGACAAATAATGACGATTTCATTAATTTAACTATTTCTTTGAGTTTCCTGACAGAATAGGGCAAGGGAGTTTATTGACCGTCATTCTTAATTTGTCATCAGAGTTAAATTCATTGCCTAAAAACGGCACAAAGGTGTTTAAACACTTAAAAGTTTCAGAAAATAATTCTAAAGTTAGTTTAGAAGTTTGATGAATAATGCGCTCTCCGGAATTATTTTTCTAATAAAACCTTCTTCAAGCGACCAGGAGAAAACGGAATTTGTTTCATTTTCTTCAAACAAATTGGTCGCTCATGGAGGGAGTTCAACTGGGGTAGTCTCTGAATGGAGGTAAAATTAGTATTGATCCTATAGGATAAAATTTCGTTCCATGAAAAAATTATTGTTCAGAGAGGGGTCTCACACAGGGAGCACAGCTCACACAGGGAGGTTTCACTGTAGTTACTTAAATTTCAAAATCGATGGAGGGTCAGGGACCCTCCCATCCCCCCTCTCCTAATTTTGGTGACGTCCACGATTAAAGCTGAAAAACATAGTGGAATTATTACATGCATAATTTGCCCATATCCTCTATCAGGCGTGACTTCCAGCTTTTATAAAAATTACTTCTTTAAGAACAAATGAAAAATGCATAATTCGTATTAATTTATTTCAAATTTTCGTTGGAACCTTTGATTTTAGATCACGCAGAGTTGCTTTTTTGACTCCATGGCCGAGGTCCAGATAGATTTTTCGCTGTTTGGTGAAACGAGATAGACCAATCAGAAGCCAGCATTTTTGCAAACGGCGAAAAGTTCGCAAAAAGGCAGGCTTCTGATCGGTCAATCCCGTTTCGATAAAGAGCGAAAATTCTATCTGGATCACGGCCAAAGTCACGGGAGAATGAGAAGGAAGTTTTTAACTCACCTCAGATTGTGTGTTTACATTTACCGCCACTCGGAAAATTAGCGAGAGTAATCTTGGGACTACCATGGCTGAGTGGATAACACACGACGCCGCTAATGGCTTGAGAGCGTAGATGACGGCGGGTTCGAATCCCGCCGGTTCCGTTGCATACTCTTTGTGGATCCCCCAGGATGTAATTCTCTGGTGTAGTAAATTTCCTTGTGCTATCTCGTCCCTGTATATCGACGATGACTTATAAGCGGGCCCTGGTGTCAAGCACACAAATCTGATGTATGTGTTCAATAAAACAAACAAACAGCAAGAGTAATCGTCACGTTGTCGTGTTGTTATTCAATTTTTTTCTTTTTGCAGGGCTGTTTTTATCAGTATAATAGTCACATTTTAATTAATTTTTAAATGGATATACATATATAGCCGTAAGAGGACTATAAATATTGCTTGTATTACATTTATTTTTAGTATTATAGCTTGATATATGGCACTTTGTATTCAGCCATGCATTCCGCAAGAACCATATTCGGTAAACCAGTATCGCCACATAGATTTAGAAATGCTGTGGTATGGGGAACACTTTTTACAAGAAATATTCGTGTACAACTAAAGATGAATTTCACTATTTTTTTTAAAATAATAGCGAAAAAATCTTTCCCAATTTTAAAAAGGACGTAGCACTACACTCTTAAAATACATCCTAGAGGGAACATCAAATGATAAACTGCATTTTATTTTTTGATATTTTCATTAATACATTATAAATCTTATTGTTTAAAGTTATTTATATTTGACACTTTAATGAATGGTTATTTTCTGAATTCCCTTTCTTTATTTTTCTTTTCGAGATCCCAATAATCATACTGTTCCATTTTATACTGGGCATTACAGTTTGTGAAAAATCCAGTCATAATTTTCTGAATTTGAAATGATCGTTATGTTCAGGTTCTTGTTTATGATTTTAAGGAGATATATTCATATATTTCCATTATGTTTAAAAGTGAAAGAATGCTTTTACTCCTAAATAATTAAACTTGTAAAAAGTTCAGTTTGGAGGTGGAAAAGTTTTGTGAAGAGTCCTGTTTGCAGGTGAAAAGTTTTGTGAAAGTTCCTTGTTTTGAGATGAAAAAAATTTGTGAAGGGTCCTTTAAAGAACCAAAGTTTCTTCTAAATAGATCCCTGTATTGGAATACCATTTTATCAGTAAGTAATTTAGTTTATTTTATAAATTGAGCAGCTATAATCTTTTTAGGAACATAGCTGCTTGATTAATACACAGTGAAGGTGTAATGTCTCTGGAAAATCATTTAGCGGAGCTCAATGTCTCTGGCTGCAATATTCGACTCATAAAAATAATTTAAAAAAATATATATATTATTGTAGAATAATTTATAATATAGAATATGAAATATAGAAAAAAAATATTTTAAAATAATTTAACATGTGTATAATTATTTTAAATAAAGTAATTTTTTCGTGAAAAAACAGTTAAAGACAAATTTAGAGCAATAATATAGAGGATAACATTATTTCAAATTATAGTATATAGATTCTTGGGGCCCCTAACAATATTCCAACAGGTGCGATCCTTGTGTGAATTTCGCGTTGTTTTCCTGTGACCAATTGACGAATTTCACAATATTTAATGCAATCGACTGAAGAGTTTCTAGATTTTTTTTCCATTGATCGACAAGAATTTCTCAATTTTTTTTCATATGACTGAATGAGAAATTTGCAATTTTTTCCCGCAACCCACTGATAAATTTTGTGATATTTTATTTAGGAACAGATGTATTATAATACCGCATTCGCCATCTTGGATTTTTTCTTGGTGTTAATTAAAAATTCGTTTTTTAATTAATAGTTATAATTATTATATTCCATTATTTTTCAATATTATATTAATCCATCAACAATATTTGACCATTGGCGACATTTACTACTTGGCGGAAAATGAGTTTTCATGCAAGAAAAAAAATCCAAGATGGCGGACGCGGATTATAATACATCTAACTCATACCGATTGGCGTATATTGTATTTTTTTGGCGTATATTGCATTTTTTCTGGCGCCCGATTGGCACAACTTGTGGGATTTTTTCACATGGCCGGTTTATGAATTTTGCCGATTTTCTTCCCAGCTGGTCAAAGAACTTCATTTTTTCCTATAAATAGTTGTCGAATTTTATATTTTCTCCCACAACTTACTGGCAAAACTTGCAAGGTTTTTCTTTTTCTTACTTTTTTTTTGGTGTGATCGGTGAGTGAATTAAGCAATTTTTTCCCTGTTACACTGAAGAACAATGTGATTTTTCTATTGTAACTGAGTGGTAAATTTCTCGTTTTTTTTTTTTTTTTCACATGACCGATTGATAAATTTATACTATGCCTGTCCATGACCTTACGTTTTTTATTTTAAATTTACGTTTTTAAAAATAGCGAAATTCTTCATTTGATCATGGGAGAAAAGTCGCGGAAAAATATTGCAAAAGTCTGTTGAGAAAAAGGGACACTGATCAAGCCAGTTGAAAATATTGTTTTTTTTTTTTCTTTTACAAAGTACAACTGTGCCCTTTTTAAAGAAATTGCTACCCTGTGGCCTTTTTTTTTGGAGTCAACTTCTAGGAAGAAAAGGTTGCTGGGTGGAAAATTTTATAAAAAGTGCACTCATCTACATTGTTCACAAAAAATATTTTGAATTGGTTTGTTTAGGCTCTCCTTTTTTTATCAGTAGAATTTTGGGATGCTTTCCTGTGACAGATTGAATTTTGAGATTTTCCCAATTTAATATAATTATGCATTCTTTTTTTTCTGTTTTTTACATTGATACTCAATAATTATTATTCAACGGCAGGGTTGGGTTTAAGCCGTCAAAAACCAGTCTTTGACTTTTGACGTGACATAATGACTGAAGAGTAAAATGAAGAATTTTGCAAATTTTTCTTACAACTAAGTGGCGAATTTTGTGATATTTTACTTGTTCTGATTGGCAAATATTGCATTTTTTCTTGCGAACGATTAGCAGAGCTCACGAATTATTTTTTTTTCATGCAGTCGGTTTATGAATTTTACAAATTACCTCCCCCCCCCCCTCACCTAAGCTGATCAACGAATCTCAATTTCTGATAAACAGTTGATGATTTTCCATATTTTTCACCACAACTTACTAGCAAAACATTTCTTTTTTGTTTCATGCGACCAATGGATGACTTAAATCATTCCCCCCCCGTGATGACCAAAGAACCGTGTGATTTTTTTTCCGTTACCAGCTGATGAATTTCTTGGGTTTTTTTTTTTTTCACATAACTGATTGACAAGTTTATGATGCTTCCCCACGAACTAATGTGAAATTTACATATTTAAAAAATAGCAAAATTCTTCATTTGATTACGCGAGAAAGAAACCGAACATATTCGTCTGTTTCTTGGTAGGACAAATTTCAACCACAGTCGTGGGAAAATATCAAAAAATTCTGTTGAGAAATGGGGACATTAAACAAGCCGGTTTCAAATATTGTTTTTTTTTTCTTTACAAGGTACAAGTTTTTATCTTTATTTAGGATATATTTTTATAGCAATAGAATTTTGCGGTGTTTTCCTGTAAGAGATTGAATTTCATGATTTCCCCCAATTTAATGTTATGCATTCTTTTTACTTTTTTTTTCCATTAATTATTATTCAAAGGTTCAGTTCTCAGATAATGAAACTAATTTCAGAATTTTTTGTAAGAAATCGGTCAACAACGAATCACATTATCTTTCTGCAGCCGACTGAAGAATCTATTTTTTTTCTCATGATTGACTGTCCAATTTCGTCATTTTTTCCCCAGCAGATTGATAAATTTCACAATATTTTAAGGCTGTTCATAAATCTGAAGGAACTGACTTTAGGACACATGTTTTAATTCGCTTTTGTTCAGAAACGCATGAAATTGACAGATGTTATTCAGAAACTATGTCCTTGAAAGACGTTTTCCGTTTTTTGGTGAACGTAAAAGATCTTTCAGAAAATATCAACAAAGTGGGTTTTTTGAACCGAATTTCTGGATAAGACGAGAAAAACCGATTATCATTTATTTCTACGGCGGAATTTGCATATGTTGCCTTGTGACCAATTTGCAAAACTCATACGATTTTTTTTTGTTGTTGTTCGCATGGTCGCTGAATAAATTTCACAAATTTTCCCTGCAGCTGATCAAAGAATTTTATTCCCAAAGCTGAATAGTTTGCAATGTTCTGCAATGAACTTCAGCTAATCAATGTTCTGTGGGAATTAAAAGAAAATTACAGGGAGGTATGAATGTATGAATGTTCTTATATATGAAGAAGTGCAATTACATATTTTATAGAAATGCAAAAGACATTTCGTAAAACGCTGACATACTCACACGAAAGAAACTATCGGCGAGTTTTGTGATTTTTTTCCCAATCGAATGATAATTTTGTGTTTTTTCCAACACGATTTTTTTTTCACACCCATTGACGATTTTTGAATTATTTCTGATTTTTCCCTCTGTCAACTGGCGAATTTGGCGTTTTTTTCTCTGACCAAATCGTTGAATTTCACAGTCAATCGCCTGCGATTGGATGAAGAATTCCGATATATTTTCCACAATTCATTGAAGAATTTCGCGTTTTTTAACCACGACTGGTGGGCAAATTTTGTGATATTTTTCACTGACCTTTTGGCGAAAATCGTAGTTTTTGTCACGACTGATCCATGACGTGTTTTTTTACCTAAGACTGATTGGCAAATGTTCCAATTTTTTCTTGCGACAGATTGAAAACAGTCGTTGGTTTTTTTCCACGACTGATCGAAGAATTTCGTGAATTTTCTGACGACTTTAGAGTTTTTTTTTACATGCGACTAATTGGCGAATTTCATTATATTTTCTTTTTACTGATTGGCAAATTTTTTCTCTTTTCCTTGCGAACGATTGGTAATAATCACATTTTTTTCTGCAATTGATAGACTAATTTCGCATTCTACCTACGACAGATCGGTGAATATCGTGATATTTTCTTTCTGTCGACTGGTAAACTTTGTCACTTTTCTGCGACTGATTAGCGAAATTTCGAGAGTTTTTTTCCGCGACTGATCAACTAATTTCCATTTTTTTCGATGGTCCACCAACGAATTTCGTTTTTTTTTTTTTTTCTTTTGTACCTGTGACCGATTTTGAAATTTTGCAATATTTCTTTTAAACCAGTAAGCAAATCTTGAGACCGATTGGAGAAATTCGTGAGTTTTTTTCCGCTACTGATATACGAATTTTGCAGGTTCTTCTGAGAATCCACTGACAATTTTCACAATTTTTTTTTAACCGCAACCGATTTGCAATTTTAACGAATTTTTGCTTGTAACATAGGCAAATTTTGAGGCTTTTTCTTGCAACCGGCTGTTTCTTCTGGAGGTGCGCTGACAAATTTTGCGGTTTTTTAACTACAACCGATTGGCAAAAAACATGGATTTTTTTCTCGCAACTGTTCGTCAAATTTTGTATGTTTTACCACAACAAACTGAAGAATTTCATGATTTGTTCTCCATGACTGACGAATTGCACGAGTTTATATTGCAACCACTTGATGAATTTCGCAATCTTTTTAAATGAACGTTTAAAGAATTTGCCGATTTTTTTTTTCTGGCCATTGAGTGACAAATTTCGCGATTTTTCCTACTATTGAATGGTGAATGCTCTTGAAAATGAAAATTGGAAATGTTCTGCAGTGAAGTCCGTTGTTCTGCAATGTATTTTGCATTTATAAGCATATTCTGCTTTGGGGAATTTCATTATGTCTTACTTTTCAGATTTTTATTAATTGCAGTATTTTCATCATTTTAGATCGAATTTTTTTACTCAGCCTTCCGATAAGTATTATTTGTTATATATAGAAATTTCAAGAGGGGAGGGGCACAATACTAGGCCCAAAGAGGGACACTTTTCTAACGTTTACCGACATCTGTCATATAATATACTGTTGGAAAGGCGTATGACCTCTTATTCATGTTATGTCCCTCCCATGTCCCTCCAAACAATTCCCCCCACCACAGGTTTTTTTTCTAAATTTTGACGACACCTCTTGTGACATGTTGTTGAAAAGGCCTGGGACTTATTCATGTTATGCATATCTGATGACCCTCCACCCACTTGCCCCTCACCAAGGTGGACACTTTTCTGAATTTTGCCGACACCCCTCGTGTGACAAATTATTGTCGATAGGTCTGTGACATTATTTGTGTTATGTACCACCAATGTCCCTCCACCACTCCATCCACCCTCCCGGAGGGGCCACTTTTCTAAATTTTGCTGAAACCCTTCATTTGACATTGCTGGAAAGGCCCTGTGACCACTCATTCATGTTATTCATCTGCGATTTCCTTCCTGACAGGCAGGTATGCGCGCTTTTCTCAAGTTAAGAGTGTCTTAACGTATTTTTTAATCCTCCTGCCAATACCCCGTTCCGAGTTACGAGCAGAAATCGTTTGCATCCACATATTGCCCGTTTCTCTGCTCTTTTGTCAGTCACTTAGCATTCTACGAAGTCTTCGCGCACGGTTGTGATATATTGTCAGGAGGGGTAATTATGACCAATTTTTACATTTTCAACTTTGTTATTATTATTATTTATTTATTTATTTTATTTATTTCTTTTTTTTTGCTTGTTTCTATTTGGAAAAGTGCTGTTTTTTAGTACATAGGAAGTAACTTTGATCTTTTAAGAACACATTTTAAAAGTTTTAATTCTCATAGCTGTTTTTCTTTTAAAGTTAAAAGGGTGGTTATAATTACCCCACCAAAAACTCACAATCACATAAGTTTGGGGTAATTAAGACCACTAGTGAGGAAATTATGACCACTATATCTTATCTTTATACTTGCCAATACACATTTGTTTGGGGTAATTATGACCATTTTGAACTCCAAAGTAACAAATCCGTTTATCAAAAATTTTATAGACTTAGATTCAAATTGCTATTTGGATCTCAAAAAGGCTTCAGACTAGTAATAAAGAATACCTAAGATGAAATATGCATTATGAGGTTAATATCTAAGCTTAAAACAAAATTTTACCATCACAGTTTTCTCCAATATGACGGCGGTCATAATTACCCCCTGGTCATAATTAACCCACCTGACCCAAAGAGGCGGCTCTGTCTTTGATTTAAAAAGATTGTGTAAGTTTAAGCCGTTTGTAACATGTCGTTACTATTAAAGAGTATTTCTATCTTAGTTACCTTGTTTTTAAATATTTAATGTCTTAATTTTTACGACATCGAAGTAATGATGTCTGGTTTTGTGATTTTAAATAAAACTATAAAAAGTTCGACGTGTCTCCTATATATAATCAGCTGGTAATGACTGCCAACACCGCGTTTACTATGCTCTGACCTGAATATAAGTTGTTTAATAAATAGCTTTTAATTTGCGTTTTTTATTTTATTTTATTTATTTATTAAGTTTTAATTTAGTTATGGAATACTAGCCGGACTCAAGAACTTATTTATATATATTGTTTTAAGTGCAAACGGGTTATTATAATTCCATAATCGAGCTGTGCACACGATAGAGGTATTTAGAAAAATCGTGCTTGAAAATGTTTTTAAAACTATAACGAATCACTAAATTACAATGCATTCTTCATACAAATTGCATTTGAATGTACATATATTTCTGTATTCAATACAGTAAAAACTGAAATTTTGCGTTGCTTAGAAGTTTAAAAAATTGCCGTCAAAGAGAAATTTATTGGCCATGTGTTGTGACCGTTAATATGACGTCAGCGTTACTCACGGACATGTTTTTTCTTTATAATATAGCTATTCGTTTAGAAATGCACACGAGAATTTTATTTTCTTTAAAAAAACAACAAAATGTGCATCAAGAACAATATTTTTAATTTTTACTTTTAAAATAACAGGGTTGTGGTGGTAAAAAATATTGAGTTAAAATCTTATTAATCTTTGATAGGTAGCATAAAGCTTCACATCTTATTCGCAATGTTAATTATCTAATTTCCCTCTAATATACGTAATTGTGTTACTAATTCTATCATGAAGCAAAATGTAAACTAACTTAGTAAGACAATGAGTTTTTTAGAAAAAAATATTTATTAACCATAAACAACAAAAAAACTTCTTGCAATTAAACTGAAATTTTAAAACACAAATATTTTTAAGGACACAAATTTTTATTATATTGGCATATTTACATGTGTTTGAATTTTTAAAAGATCAATTTATTTTCTTATTTATCTAAAAATATTACTGAAGTACAATGAATTTTACAGCAAAACATTTTTACTGAAAAATATCACACAAAACCTTAAAGAATAAAAGTTCTTTTGTATATAGTCTTACAATCTGAAAACTTCAGAAATTTTATTACAAATAATAATTTACGATATGTTAATTTTAACAAAGTTATTCTAATTAGTAAATAAATCATATGAGTTGTAATTTTCCAACTGAGTGAAAAGGAGTCTAGAGTAGAATTAGAACCAAGAACCTTTGGTGTAAGTTGCCAATCATTTGCCAATTGGCAAATCTGGACCATTCTCACCCGGAGAATCTTGTTTATTAATACATTTGGTTTTATATATCCGAATCAGCAAAACAGGTTAAATCGTAAGAAATGGAACTCCGGATTCTGGGTTAGAAAGGTCCGCCAGATTTGTCCTGCATAGCTCAACTGGCAGAGCATTGGCAACTTACGCCAAAGGTACCTTGCTCTAATCCTGGCCTGGACTCTTTTTCGCTCAGTTTGAAAATTGCAACTCGTATAATTTATTTACCAATTAGAATAAGTGTGCTAAAATTAATAGAGCCCAATTACATATCAAACGTTTCTTGGAGTTCCACTTCCTGCGATTTATTCTGTTGAGCTGATTCAGATACCGGGCAAGATGTCGTAATCAGCAAGATTCTCTGGGTGAGGATTTGTCTAGTACACCTTAAGAGGCCACTCTAGTCACGGGGAAAAATAAAACAAGATGGCCGCTCGCATTCAGCTGAATTGGAAGGATGGACTCGATTCAAATGATTGACAAGCGAAATCTTCCAATCAGTGAATGGAATATTCTTGACCAATCCTCTTCCGCTGAGAGTTACGTGTGATCATTTCCAGTCGGTTTCATGTTTAAAAGATTTTTTTCAACTGTCTTCGCATTCGAGGGTAGACCAAATCCGTCTTGAGACGGCTTTGCTGATTGTCAAGTTTTTAAAAGTCGTAAAAGAATTTTAATCTGTTTATGATTAGCGTGAAAAAATTAAAATGATCCGACTTTCAGAAAAGAAATGAAAATTTTATATGAAAATTTTATTTTGACTTTTTTTTATGTTTTCAGGTTCATTTTACACCTTTTCAAACAGAAAAATGACATTAGTGCAGTATAAAAACAATTATTTTTGCCGTGTGCAATTGCCCTGCCCCCCCCCCCTCCCCCCCAAAAAAGGGTATTGAAAGAGGGGAAATATCAGGTACAAAAGTTTTAAAATAACTATCTTTTGAAGAGATTCTTTTTAGAACACGAAATTTATAAAGAGACTTATATAATTCAAAACGTTGTATTATGTTAGCAGAAAGGAGATCAGAGGGGCAAACATTTTAGTGAAATTTTTAGGTGGAAGAAAATTTATATTATTGATTATTTTTACAAGTATGTTATAAAAACAGAAAGGAGATCTAACAATTTGAAATTTTAAGTGCTTACATAGGAGTAAATTCAGGGTGGGGGGTGCGACTTTCTGCACACTTAATATTTTTTAATTGATACAGTCACTTAAGAATGGTTTTTGTAGTGATCAGTAATCTAAATAACAGTAAAATACTTTTATTTTTATTTACATTTTTTTCATTTTTAACACTTTCCAACAAAGTTGAAAAATGTTTATGAATCCAGGTTGTCTGTCCGTGCTTTAACTAGCTTAAATATAGTCGGATTGAATTGTAATTTATATACGGTATTGAAAATCATCATGGCATGTTTGGTATTCAAAATGAAGTATGTACCATTCATGGTTCATTTACAGAGGCACTCAAAAGTATTCCGTTACATTATGGACTATGGGGAAAAATCATTTAGGGTACATTTTAATAGTGTTACATAATCTTAAACATAATGAAATCTATGTACATTATTGAGATACGCTTGAAAATGGTTATTATAGAATATGTTATGTTTAACGCTTACAGTACGGCTATAGGGGGCTCAAAATTTTTTCCGTTATGTTATAGTTTATGAAGAAATATCATTTGCGGCGTATTTGACTCAGATTAATCTGTCACAAAGATAATGAAATTGATATGAATTTCTGAGGTGTAGAATATGAGCATTTAACAATTATTTACAGGGTCAGACGAAAGAGTTCGGTTATATATTGGTCTACGAGGAAAAACTGTTTGTAGTGTATTTCAATTACGTTACATTATTTCAAACATGACAAAATAGATATACATTACTCAGATTTACTACAAGATGATTGCATTAGAATATGGTTTGTACTATACAAAATAGAATGGACTACGCAAGAGAAATCGCAACCATTACTGTGAATGAGCATGAATTGCTTAAAGAGATATATATTTTTTAATTTGAGTTATAAATGTTCAAGCTCAACTACATTTAGTATTAGATGTTCGTATATCATATAAATGAAATCATGTACAGGGCTATGCAAAAAACTGGATACATGGCCGCCTATGGAAAATAATTCCTGGAAGTTCGATTTCGGAAATTTTAAGCATGTTTTTGCTTGAATTAGATTTCAGTATATATGTAACTTTTATGAAAATCTGTAAGCTATATACAGAGCTGCACAAAAGAATTCAATTACGTTTCCGCCTATTGGTAAAAATTGCTGAGGGTGAATTTTCAACTGTTTTATGTATTTTCTTACAAAACAAAATTATAACATAGTATGTAGAATCTGTACAAATATATGTATCATATACAGAGGTGCACAAAAGAATTGGAGTACTTTCCCGGTTATGGGTTAAGTTGTTGAAATTTGGTTTTCAAATGTGTCATACATTTTATAAATCTATGACAGTGTTACCTATGTTAGGTATATTCTTTATTTTATTAAACAAAGAAGTCTTGTTAAATTGTTCTGGAAGTTTTGGAAAGTATTTCATAATCTGTGCTTGACTCTAGATTTTTCTTTGTTTATGGGGATACTCGGCTCAGTCGATAACTCAGGTACCTTCGGTATTTAAGTTTGGTGGTTCTTTCTTATCTAGTCGGAATGAAATTATTGCGAAATATTTTGAGAATTTACTTGCATTTTGACGAGAAACCACGATATTTTCCTTAGAAATATCTCTCTAAAAACATTTTGCTTTGAGAAATACAGTTAAAATATGTTTTGTGCACGGTTAAATGCCTACTTTCGCTTTATTTTTAATACATTCGTACATAGTTGAAAATATTTAGTTAATATTATAGTTAGTAAAGATTTATAATTAGGACAAAAAAAGGTATAAATTATACAGTTTTAAAGACTTTAAATTAGATTTTTAATTTTGTGAGTTGAGGGTGAGCAAAGTGAAAAAACAGATTATTATTTATTTATTTATTTGGGGGGGGAGGAGGATGGGGGAAATTAACAGATGACTGATTATGTACCTTATTAAAGATTTACAAATATGACAAAAGCATTGAATTTGAGAGTTTTAGAGACTTTAAATTTTGTGTGCATGAAAATAATGGGGGGGTTGGGGAAGAAAACGTCAATTTGATATAGGGATGGGGAAAATTATAAGATCGATTATTTACTGTTCTTATAAAAAACCTATAAGGCTGAAAATGTTTTAGAAAAAGACTTTCAAAACTTGTTAACTTAGTTAGATAAAGGAAACAGCGAAAAAGTTTTTGGGGAGAGGATTCATGGCGTTTATTACATGACTTATTTACCTTACTAAAGATTAAAAAATAGGACAAAAAAATAAGAATAATGAGATTTGAAGACTAAATTCTGGGTGTTTGGTAAGGGGATAGAGGCAGGAAACGTCAATTTTATTGGGAGACGAGTAAAATTATATGATTTAATATTTATTATTACAACAAATTAACAGATAAAGTACAAAAAGTTTCAGAAAAAGCAATGACTTTTAAGGTTTAAAAGAATCGCTCCCTACAAATCCTCGCATTTGCAGATGATGTTGATGTAATTACTAGAAATAAGAAAGTCCTGATTGAAACATACAATAAACTAGACACTGAAGGGAAAAACTAGGCCTCGTATTTAATAAAGAAAAAACAAAATACATGAAAATGGACCGAATGAAATCACAGGCAACAGCAACGTTAACAATAAATAATGAATTACAATTTAATGAAGTAACAGAATTTAAATATTTAGGATCTACGATCACCTGTGATAGTGGTAGAAGCAGAGATTAAAACTCGACTTGTAGCAGGAAATAGATGCTTTTTCTTCGAAAGGTATAAAATCATGATCGAAATCAGGACCTAAAATCATGATCCAGAGATCGGAAGGTCTGGAGAGGTATCTTGAGGGAGGTCAAAATCCTACATGGATTGTAGCACCATTGTGTATGTATGTATGTATTTAAGGTTTAAATTTTGTGAGCTGAGGGGAAATTGAGGAATAAGAAGATTTTTTTTTTTGGGGGGGGGGTTGCAGAATTTTATTGAATGACTTATTATTTATTTACCTTACAAAATATTTATAAATAGGTTTTAAAAAAAAAGTTTTAAAGACTTTAAATGTTAGATGTTTGGTAAGATGGGGGAGGTGAAGGGGAAATCCCAATCAATTTCAGTTCGGGGGGGGGGGGGGGAGAAATTTTTATGATCGATTGTTTATATTTACAATAAAGTTTTCAAAAATGTAAAGAGTTTTAAAGGGTTTTTATTTTAAAGGGGGGGACTGTGGGGGAGGGAGCAAAAGGAAGAAATGACATTTTCGAAAATGGGGCAATTTAGAAGAACATTTAATGAAATGAATGCGGTGAAATATGATGCGGGATTTGATGAAATTTACGACTGATTTATTATTGTTACTAGAAAGTAACAAATAAATCAGAAAATTAAAGAAAAAATTAAGGAGTTTTAAATATTTCCAACTTTGAAACTGTAATGGTAGCAAAAGGAGGAAGCGAAATTTCGGAAGAAGGGGAGGCAAAGGGCGATTTAGATTATTATTTGTTAAATTAGAATTTCAAAGAAACTTAAAGTTTCACCATTGATTATGAAATAATACATGAGCAAAATTAAGAACTTTTAAGGACTTTTTGCTGATTTTGCATAAAAATATGTACTTTTAAGAACAAAAAAAATATATTTATGAGAAATTTCAATAATTTTAACGATTTTCACGAACCCGAACTCTGCAGGGTCTCTCCAAAGTATTTCGTTACATTATGGTCTATGTGGAAAAATCCTTTGTAGTGTATTTTAATAGCGTTATGCAAATTTAATGAAATTCATTCACATTATTGCGGTGCACTGGAAGATGTTTACTATAAAATGTGTTATGTGTAGCACTTACAGTACACATAGGAGAGCTTAAAAGTAATCCATTACATTATTGTATAAAAATCTATCTACAAATCTTTTGAATGTATTTTAATAATGTTACTCTCTTACAAACAATGAAATTGGTACGAATTTATGAGATGCGCTAAAACGTGCTTTTGGTATTATAATATGAGGTGACACTAGTGTTTACCATTCATTTACAGAGTCATAAAAAGGAGTTCGGTTTTATAAAAAATTTCGTAGAAAAACTGTTTGCAAAGTATTTGAATTCTGTTGCACTACTTCGAACATAATGAAATTTCTGATGATTTAGTGCAAGATTTTTAAGAATATGGTGTGCATAGCATTTATCGTTCATTTACAAAGAAACTTTGGGGATGATTGCTGAAAGTGCGTTTTTAATTATTGTTTGTTGATATTAGGATTAGTTATGGTATATGTTAAGTTAAACTAATTTTTTGCACTGGCACATACGTGGTGTATATGAATTCTATAGACCATATACAGGCCTAATCAAAAGAATTCATCAGTATTACCGAAAATCACCATGATTTACTTACTGTTTTTTAATTTGAGTTATGCATTTTCAAGCTAAACTGCAGAGGGATGTTTGATCTGTAGCTGGTCGCAGACATTTAGAAGACAACCAAATAGCCGTCAAGATATTTAGCAGACAGCAGTTAATCGACAAGTATATTTAGCTGGCACGTACATTTCACCAACAACGCAATTATCGGAAATTTACACGCAGCATACAGGACAATTGACCGAAATGGATATTTAGCCTACAAACAATTGAACAACAGTCAATTGGCCGAACATGACAATTAGCTGGCAGGACATTTATAGTCGAAAAGAAGATCAGCCGACAGGAAATTCAGCCGAAAATGCGATTAGCCGATAGGATAATTAGACGACAGGACGATTAGCTGGCACTTTTCTAACTGTTTTCAACACCCCTCATGAGATATATCCTTGGATAGCGCTTTGATTACTCTTTCATATGCACCAACCGTTCCCCCTCCCCGATTTCCATCCCCGGAGGTACTTTTCTCACATTCTCGACATCCCTCAAGTGATATATCATTGAACTGGAGAGCCCTTTGATCACTCTTTCATATTGTGCACCTCCCGTTAGATGACAGTTTAAGTTGCAATTAGGTTACAGTTTGGATACAGTTGCTATTAGTTACTCTTAGACTACGGTTATCTAACTGTTAGGTTAGAGTTAGGTTACAGGTGATAGATTACGCTTAGGTTACAGCTAGGTCATGGTAAAGTTATGTTACAGTTACATTACAGTTAGTATGTCCATAGGTTAACGTTAGGTTACAGTTTGATTACGGTTACGTCCCAGTTAGATTACTTTTAGGTTACAATTAGGTTACGGTTATGTTGCAGTTAGGTTAGAGTTACGTTAAAATTAGGTTACGGTTAGGTTACAGATAGGTTACATTTACTCTAAAGTTATGGTTAGGTTATGGATAATTTAGTTACGTTACAGTTTGGTTACGCTTAGGTTATAATTAGGTTAGAGTTAAGTTACAGTTAAGTCACGGTTAAGTTACAGTTAGGTTACGGATAGGTTGCACTTACGTTAGAGTTACGTTTCAATTAGGCTACGGTTAGATTACAGTTAGGTCATGGTAACGTTACGGTTACCTTACAATTAAGTTACGGCTAGGTTATAATTAAGTTAACTTAGATTACAGTAAGGTTAGAGTTAGGTCACGGTTAAGTCAAGTTACATTACAATTAGGCCGGTCGCACACTGAGAGGTTTCATGGAACAATTCGCTCGACTTTGGAGAAAAAACAGGTTTAAAATATGTTTGATAGAGCTTTCTTCTTTGCTTCAAATTTTTTCTTCTCCTAAATCCCACTTCATGTTGCTCGAGATTCCTCAGTGTGCGGCCTACATTAGGTTACGATTAGGTTGCAGTTAGTCTACAAATAGGTTGCAGTTACATTACAGTTAGGCTACAAATAGGTTATAGTTACGTTATAGTTAGGCTACAAATAGTTTACAGTTACGTCACAGTTAGACTACAAATGGGTTACATTTAGGCTACAAATAGGTTACAATTACGTTAGAATTAGTTTACGATTAGGTGATAGGTTTGGTTATGTTAAGTGAGGTGCTGGGTATGTGAATTCCGAGAGTATGAAATGAATTCAAGATAATTGATTCATGTATAATTATCCTAAATTCACATTTGAAATCTCAAAACCCACACACCCAACATCCCACTTTGGCCGGAGAGAAAGTAGCAGTACATCGCGCCATGAAAAGTTAATTTAAAGTTATTGCAATTAATATTAATTCCCTTCTAGTTTAAATTTAAATCCCATTAACACTTTACTTAATATCTATAATTAATCTATTTATTTAATCTGAAAATCGAGCTGAAATAAAGAGAGTTAAGATAATCTCACCCTTCAACGATCTTCAGGATATACTTGAAATAATTTTTAAATAAATATACACAAACACAATAAATACATCAAAGCATGAAAATTTAATGCAAAATTATTTATTATTATTTATGATTAAATATATATATAGGAAGAAAGGATCTGCGCAGATCAAAAACATTTCACGGCAATGACATAATGTTCACTATTCATTCAGTGATAGTAAAATTTAAGGTTACTAAGATAAACAATTTATGGGTTCCAATCAACATGACAATTGAGAATATAGGATAGATAAGACTTTCGATTATATTTAAATTATGATGATACGTTAAAATTATACTAATCAGCATTTGAAGCGCCATGAAGCTCTAGATTCATAAAGAGTCAGTAATTAGAAACTAATCAGTTCTAGGCTAAAGATTATTTGCCTTTATCAGAAAGTCCGAACTAAATGTTCTGTTTTACTCAGTTCATTGTGATTATATGCCGAACTACAATTGCATAGGAATTCTCAGTCTTCTTTCTTTCACAGTTCGAGTTATGGCAAAGACGAGATTCAATGAAAATGAATATAAAGATAAATTCTCACCTCCAAGCTTGGATTGACGATTTTAAATATAGAATCATACCTCTTTTATGTTATATCTTGTCATATTCCCAGAGAAATATTCTTCTGCCTCTTAACAAGAGGCCTGTAAATTCCATGAAGCCCGGCATCAAACATTGAGAATGTGAAAGCGTTCATCTTCTTCAGAATCTTTCGAACTTGTTATTGCATAAAAATCACTGAATTTAAATACTATGTATCATAACATAATTATCTGATCTCTTTATTATAACAAAACAAAGTTCATTTAGGAAGACTCACCGACCAATGTGCCAATTTAATAACACGACACACCGGCCGGCCACCTGTACATCCTACTTCCTTCACAGCTGAATCATAACAGAGAGAAAAATAGCGTCGCTTGGCAGAACGAAGTGGCGGCAAGCGCTGTGATTGGCTGGTATGATAACGTTTTCAAACGAACTCAAAAGGAATATTATTTGAAAATTGAATCAAAATAAATTGTTTTTGAATGAAAATTAAAGTGATAAAATTTATTATAAATGGGAAAAATTAATTTAAAACGTATATTTATTTTATAAATGAATTCAGGTGATTATTTTAAATTTGATAGTTTATCTGCTATTTCCCAACGATCTTGATATGGAAAATAAATCTTTTATTAAATTTGGAAGAACATTGTTAATTTATAATATAAATTAAGTTAGATATCATTTCTTAATTTTTGATAGCTGAAAAAGATTAGAAATTATATTTGAAATATCGTATTTGAGATTGGCAACACTGTAACGAAATTTTGAATTTAAAAAGTAAATAGAGATCGTTAGGAAGATAAATAATGTTATAAGCATTTCCTTAATTTGAAGTATTTAAATTTTAGGTGGTAATTATTATTAAATTAAATATTTAAATTGTTTTATAAGGGGAAATAGTATGTTATGTTATTATGACATAACATTAACCTACGGCTTATAGAAAAAAAAATGTTAAAAAAAAAGTTTGAGCCAACTGGTTAAACCAACATACAGTAGCGAAAGGTAAATTGTGAAAGTTAGAAAATATAAATATTGTAAACAGAGTAGCCAATCTAACCTCGTTGTTTGAATATAAACCCAAAATGCATAATAAAAACAAACTGAAGCACAAAATACTAAAATTGCACAATATCAATACACTGATAGAAATCATTAAACACAGAAACAAATTTAATAAACATACAAAAACACAAAAATGATCATCATTGATAAAGAAAAAGGGCGAGATTAAAATATAAGTTACTATTCCCCTTCATGTGCTAACCATAACAGCATTATTATGCAGATAACTGAGCAGCAAAATATTCTTAAACACAAGTTGTAAGCCAAGACATTTTTCTGGAATCGTGATAAGTTCCACAAACTAAGAATTTATATGACTGTATTGCACATCAAAATAAATTAAAACATTGTATTGCACCTAAACATAAGCATCTTGTCTGTACATGAGTTATTGCACCATAAATAGAATGATATCAGGAGAAAATAATAGAATTGCTGTGGATATGCGTCAAAGATAAGACAATGACAGTTCAAGACGAAAATTGTAAAGCATGGTAAGTAAGTACTGTGTGACTCTCATATGAAATATTTATTAATCATTATTATGAATCTTCAGTGACAATATAATTATAATTAATATTTACTTAGAAGTCAAAATTCATGACAAAAAAATCAAACAGAATTATATGTCCTTAGTTGCTTTAAACATACTGAAATAATGATGATTAATTTCTTCATCATCTTTTTAAATTATTTATTTTATAAAATTTGAATGTCAACAAATGAATGAGACCTTTGAATTAGTATTTATCACATATTTTATATTGATTGTTATTGAATATTAAAGTTAATAATATTGAAGTGTTAATTGCTGAGGAAATAAAGCAAAATTCTAACAGCAAAAATAGATTGCAATGTACAATCTCTTCATTGTGTACACAGGTCAAAAACGTAAAGCAGTTGCTTCCTAGTATGACCTTCGACAACAATGGAATGACTGATCTAAGTCTCCTAGCGTTATACAAACAAAAATATTTACAAAATCAAACAAAACTATTCCGCTCAATTTGACAAGTATACTGCCCATGATGTCCAAAATAGACATAACTGCACCGTGAGGGACTTATTGGAAGGTTAAATTACCCAAGCTAAGCCAAGTTTACCCTCTGTGTGTGCTCATCATAACTGAATTGGACCAGGTCAGCCTGAGGGGAAAAAACAAACATTCTACATCACAAATAAACAAAGTCCTGTCATTCACCTAGATCAGTCTAATATATATTTTCTATATACATTTTGTTTTATTATATTTTTCAATTTTTTCATTTCATTTCATTTTTTATTTTTCATTTTTATATTTCATTTTATATTTTTATTTATCATTTCATTATTTTCATTTCAATATTTTTTCATATTTTCATTTTCATATTTTTCATTTTTATATATTTCTATCTCAATTTTATAAGCTATAGGGTACCCTTTAAATTTAACTAACTTTATCATTAAAAATAAATTCCTCAGCAAAATAACAACACTATATTCTCTCAAAGTCCAAAAAAATTGCTATTGTAAGTGAATAATAAATAAATAAGTTTGAACTTTAGCTATAGCATCAAATAAATATTATAAAATTAAATGGATTTTATCCGAAGTTTCCTAAACCGCAGAACGTTACTGGAAGGCGGAGGAATGTCATATTCCTTTGTGTCACGACCCTTAACTAAATGCCAGCGAGAATTACGAGATTCTACTGCTCTGGATTGAAACGCAAAACGAAACAATCATGGCAAGAAAAAATCGATAAAATAGGAATAAAATTTTAATTTATTTCGTCCAGAAATTGCGACTGGACTCTCTAAACTGTCCGAGACCCAGAAAATCTGGTGGTGCTCAGAAGTACAAGGACAGGGTTAACTTGACTTCGTAACAGAAAAAAGAGCCTCGAATTTCCAAATGAAGAGTAGTCTGTTGCCACAAAACACTGGATTTTTCGGTTTAATATGCACAGGCTAATCCACAAAACCGTTGTGTACAACCAGAACTACCAAAAAAGTCGGTGGGTAAAACTAAATATGCTATAGCTTGAAAAAAAATAAATAAATGAATTTTAAGGGGTATTATTGAAATGACATGAGAGAATTGCTTTTTCTGCAAGTTAATGATGTCTAATAGATAATAATAAAGTCTGGAAAATAGTATAAATTTCATATATTTATATCTATATTTTTTATAAATTATTAAACAAATTTAAGGTTGTATGTCAGGGAATGCAAAAGCCATAAATGTAGTTGAAATGTATATATAGAAGAAAATATGGCAACATGATATTGATTTCCAAGATGAAATATAAGATATATATAAATAAATTATTTAATTTTGTGGCTATGGTGATTGTAAATGTTCAAATTATGTCAAATCAAGAATGCTGAATTTCAAAAACAAATATTTCTCAGTCTGCTATTTACGTACTAGCACACTGTCTGTTTTGGCCAGCAAAACAGACTATTCATCCATAAACTCAATCATGATTGAACACAATTTATCAATAAAGTGTAAAATAAAGGTAAAATGCAATTCTAACTTTTTATATATATTAAGTAATTTTTTAAAACAATGTAAAAAATTCATAATATGTACTAAAATTTTGCAATAATAAAACAAAAATAAAGAAATTTCTGGTATGTAAAGAATTTTCCTGAGGTGGAAAACCATCTAGAAATTAAATATAAATTTTTGTATTTTATTATAGTGTAAAAATATGATTAAAACAGAAATTATATAGTGGAATAATGTAATTTCAAGGTAAATTTGAATAGTAATTGTGCTTAAATATTTTTAAAATTATAATCATATTTATTTATTTTAATGATTGTAAAATGTATAGAAAATTTTGAAGTTGAATAATTAAATAATATCAATCAGGAGAAATTCCAGAGTATGAGTGCACACCGTAGTACCCTACATATTTTGACTGCAAAATATGTAAACACTGAAACCGAAAAATACTACCAATTCATTGAAATAATAGTTTTTTATATGAAAACAGAAGTTATATTTATTGAAGTATTTAATTTTCAGCACTTTTTAATTTATTTGTGTAAAAATATACTTTGAGAGTCACCAGAAGAATATAAAATAATTCTGTATAAGATATAAATAAAATATTGCATTCTGTTAAATATCATAACTTTGTATATAAATTAATATAATACTCATATTTATTTTTAGTAACAAAATCTCTAAATTAAATTTAACAAGTAAATAAATATTTAAAATTGTTATAAATTGATAAGTGCAAAGTATCTCTTGTATATAAAAGAAAAACAAAATTTATCAAAGTTCACTTTAAACCAGATTTAGAGCAAATGTAAACACAGTGAATACCAAGTAGTTATTATGTATTTCCCCTGAATTTGTGTAAAAGTAAGATTGTCCTGATCAGGGACAAAATTATATAAAAAAAATATAGAGCAGGAGGGATCAATTCCTGTCCACCATACACAAAATCAAGGCAACATAATAGTTATCTTTTAATGAATTAACAAGGATGATATCGGGAAAGAAAAAATGAAATAAATGTATATTAGAAATAAAATAACATATTATATATATTCATTAAGATTAATATGTTAGCAATATGAATAAGATAATTAATGCCATGTATCTGTCATAATTTCTGGTAAGCACATGAATTTAAAAAAAATGTAAACAAATGCTTTGAGAAATATCAAACTCAAAAAAAAAAAATTAAACCATAAAACACCCATGAAAGAATTGCCACTGACGGCACCATTGATGTTAAGTGAGGTGCTGGGTATGTGAATTCCGAGAGTATGAAATGAATTCAAGATACTTGATTCATGTATAATTATCCTAAATTCACATTTGAAATCTCAAAACCCACACACCCAACATCCCACTTTGGCCGGAGCGAAAGTAGCAGTACATCGCGCCATGAAAAGTTAATTTAAAGTTATTGCAATTAATATTAATTCCCTTCTAGTTTAAATTTAAATCCCATTAACACTTTACTTAATATTTAAAATTAATCTATTTATTTAATCTGAAAATCGAGCTGAAATAAAGAGAGTTAAGATAATCTCACCCTTCAACGATCTTCAGGATATACTTGAAATAATTTTTAAATAAATATACACAAACACAATAAATACATCAAAGCATGAAAATTTAATGCAAAATTATTTATTATTATTTATGATTAAATATATATATAGGAAGAAAGGATCTGCGCAGATCAAAAACATTTCACGCAATGACATAATGCTCACTATTCATTCAGTGATAGTAAAATTTAAGGTTACTAAGATAAACAATTTATGGGTTCCAATCAACATGACAATTGAGAATATAGGATAGATAAGACTTTCGATTATATTTAAATTATGATGATGCGTTAAAATTATACTAATCAGCATTTGAAGCGCCATGAAGCTCTAGATTCATAAAGAGTCAGTAATTAGAAACTAATCAGTTCTAGGCTAAAGATTATTTGCCTTTATCAGAAAGTCCGAACTAAATGTTCTGTTTTACTCAGTTCATTGTGAATATGTGCTGAACTACAATTGCATAGGAATTCTCAGTCTTCTTTCTTTCACAGTTCGAGTTATGGCAAAGACGAGATTCAATGAAAATGAATATAAAGATAAATTCTCACCTCCAAGCTTGGATTGACGATTTTAAATATAGAATTATACCTCTTTTATTTTATATCTTGTGTTATTCCCAGAGAAATATTCTTCTGCCTCTTAACAAGAGGCCTGTAAATTCCATGAATCCCGGCATCAAACATTGAGAATGTGAAAGCGTTCATCTTCTTCAGAATCTTTCGAACTTGTTATTGCATAAAAATCACTGAATTTAAATACTATGTATCATAACATAATTATCTGATCTCTTTATTATAACAAAACAAAGTTCATTTAGGAAGACTCACCGACCGATGTGCCAATTTAATAACACGACACACCGGCCGGCCGCCTGTACATCCTACTTCCTTCACAGCTGAATCATAACAGAGAGAAAAATAGCGTCGCTTGGCAGAACGAAGTGGCGGCAAGCGCTGTGATTGGCTGGTATGATAACGTTTTCAAACGAACTCAAAAGGAATATTATTTGAAAATTGAATCAAAAATAAATTGTTTTTGAATGAAAATTAAAGTGATAAAATTTATTATAAATGGGAAAAATTAATTTAAAACGTATATTTATTTTATAAATGAATTCAGGTGATTATTTTAAATTTGATAGTTTATCTGCTATTTCCCAACGATCTTGATATTGAAAATAAATCTTTTATTAAATTTGGAAGAACATTGTTAATTTATAATATAAATTAAGTTAGATGTCATTTCTTAATTTTTGATAGCTGAAAAAGATTAGAAATTATATTTGAAATATCTTATTTGAGATTGGCAACACTATAACGAAAGTTTGAATTAAAAAGGTAAATAGAGATCGTTAGGAAGATAAATAATGTTATAAGCATTTCCTTAATTTGAAGTATTTAAATTTTAGGTGGTAATTATTATTAAATTAAATATTTAAATTGTTTTATAAGGGAAATAGTATGTTATGTTATTATGACATAACAGGTTACATTTAGGTTACAGCTATATTACTGTTAGGTTACCGTTAGGTTATGGTTAGGTTATAGTTATTTTACGTTTATAGAACAATTAGGTTCCAGTTACGTTATCATTAGATTACGGTTACTTATTTTGCAGCGTATGCATGCCTCCTGCTATACACATGAGGAGTAACGGCAAAATTTTGAAAAGTGTCCCAATCCGGAGAGCAAGGAGGCGGGAGAGGCACAGAAGCTGCATAATATGAAATAGTTGCCACAGGGCTTTGCAGCGATATGTTCCATGAGGGTAGTCGGTTAAATCAGAAAAGTGACTGTGAGGGCAAAATGGGGGAGGGCCGCCGGAAGCAAATAACATGAATAAGTGATCACAGGCCTTTCCAATGATATGTCACATGCGGGGTCGGCAAAATTTAGAAAAATACCCACGAGGACAAAGTGGGGGAGGGGCATGAGATATGCATAATATGAGTGGTCAAAAGCTTTGCAACGATAAGTTTCATGAGGCGTGTTGGTTAAATTTAGAAAAGTGCCTCCCAGTGGTATGGCAATGGTGGTGGGGTGCAAGTGGCGCATAACATGAATAAGTGGTCACAGGTCTTTCAAACGATATGTCATATGACGGGTGTCGGCAAAATTTAGAAATGTGCCGTCCGGGGACATAGTGCGGAAGACGCACGGGAGATGCATAATATGTATAAGTAGTCACAGGGCTTTCCAAAGATATATAACATAAGGGGTGTCGGCAAAAGTTCGAAAAGGGCCTCCGGGGAGCAAACTGGGGGGAGGGGCGCAAAAGGTATATATTATGAAATTTGGATGTCGCACTACATTTCCAATTATATATCACATGAGGGGTGTCGGCAAAAGTTATAAAAGTACCCCTACCTCTTTGAAATTTTTATATATTATACACAATATTTTTTGAAGGGCTCCGTAAAAAAAAATCTGATATAAAATGATGAAATCTCTACGATTTCGAAAAAACTCGAAAAGTGCCCTCTCTGGGGGAGCGAATTGAGGGGAGATGAGAAGAAATGGTCATAATATCAAACAGTGGTCCGAGGACTTTCCGATGATATATCACATGACAGGTCCGAAAAAAAGTTTAAAAATTGCCCCACTGTGGGTCCTGTCTTTAGCCCCCGGAATACACACGGAATTCCCGCATCCCTTTCTTTTAAATTCTTATATTTAATAAATAATATTAAATCGAAATATAAATTAAATTGAATGAAATCGAAATATATTAAATAATCGAAGGGATCCGTCAAAAACCGCTCTTTCGAGCGATACGTATTGTAGAAATCGTCACTTTAAAAAAAATTATAGGCGCCTCCCCGAATTATCGAAATTTTAGTGTACATCATAAATATTTCTTTGTAAAATATAATGGCAGTTTAAGAGAATGACGAGTTATTAAGGTATATTGAACAATTAAAATAAATTATTTCAATTTTATTTCATAAAATCCCTAATTAATGAGTGTAATGAGCTATCGAGAGTCTAAGGCTTAAACATAAGAAAATAATGTTTATCGGAGAGATCCGTCTAAAAACCGCATTTCAAACAATATTTTTTGTAGAAAAAGTTACTTTTCTATATAATTATGTTTGAATGAACAAAAAAATGTTACGGAGATTAGTTATTGATGTTTTATTGAAAAACTTCACAGAATAACTGTGATTGAAGAAAAAAATCACTTTATGAGGGTGACGAAATTTCAATGTTTAAGTGTATATCATAAACAAAAACGCTAAAAAATGAAAAAGCTGATTTATGATGGTAACGAGATATTTAGGTTTACATTTTTTGATGTAAGACCGTGTCTTCTAAATTCATTTGGCATAATGTATGTGTCAGCTAAATGTCGTGTCGGCTAATTCATTTATCGGCTAAATGTCCTGTCCGCTAATTGAATTGTCTGCTAAATGTCCTGTCTGCTAAATGTCCATGTCGACTAAATTTCCATGTCGGCTAATTGTCCGTTCGGCGAATATTTCTGTCGGCTAATTGTCTCTGTTGGTTAACTGTCTTGTCGGCTAATTGTTGTTGTTGACTTATTGTCATATCGACTGAATGTACGTGTCGGCTAAACATCCTGTCGCCTAATTGCTGTCCGCTAAATGCCTTCTCGACTAAATGACATAGTAGAACATAAATAAATAGGGCAATGCAAAAACTGGATAAATGGTCGTCCATGCATAACAATTCTTAGAAATGTGAATTCAGTAATTTTAAGCGTATTTTTGCCTGAATTAAATTACAGCTCAGTGTGTGGCGTGTATAAAAAATTATGAACATACAGGGCTTCACAAAACAATTGAAGTACGCTTCAGTCTATTGTTAGAAATTAATAAATGTGTATTTTCAAATGTGTCGTGTTTTTCCAATTAAACTAAAAGTGTAGGAAAGTGTTCATAATCTATACTTGGCACATGATATTCTTTCTTGTTTTATTTATTGTCAATAATTCATTTTCTTATGTTTTTGTATATCTCTGTTGCGATAATCATGATATTTTTATATACAAGTTATATTCATTGGTCTGCCAAGTCATACTGTTGCGTTTTCATACATATGGGTGCAGGAAAGTGCAATGATAAACCAATCGATCAACTTCTAAACTCATGTCTGCAGGTGTTTTCTATCAAGCTATGACTTGTCAAATCATTTGCATTTTAACATGCTAATTGAGTTCTATCTAATCCTGGAATTTCAGCCTTCAACTCGATGAGGTGATGGTCTAAGCAATTGCCACCCGTTTAACAAATTCCTTCCTGTCAAATCTTGTATCTCTGTGTGCATTGGATTCTTTAGGAATCTATAGACAGGCACATAAACATCCTATCTGTATACCTAGATTGTGTATAAAAACATTTTTTAATTATCAATTTCCACTGAAAAAAAAAAAAAATCTGAAATCAGTCTCAATTTGGAGTTTTTTAACAAGTACAGCTTATATAAGGTTTACAATTGTTTGAGAAAGACTGTTTTTAACACTTTCCAACAAAGTTGAAAAGTGTTTATGACTTCGGTTTGTCTGTCCGTCTGTCCGCGCTCTAACTCCCGTAAATATACTCGGATCGTTCTGAAATTTTTGGATGTTAGTAACCTCTACCATAGCACGAACCCTATTTCAAATGACGTTTGTAGCACGTTTAGTTCATTTACTGGGACAGTCAAAAGTTTTCCTTTTCATTACGGCCTATGGGAAAAAATCGTTTAAAATGATTTTTAATGATGTTACATGCTTTCAAACATAATAAAATAGGCATGCATTTATCAAGTGCACTAAAATATACATTTTGTAGAATATGCGGCGCAAGGACTAGTTATTATTCATTTACAGGGCCACACAAAAGTATTCCGTTACATAATGATATAGAGGTGGGGGGGAATTTTTCCCGGCGTATTTCAAATATGTTACATTATTTCATGTATAATGAAATTGATATACTCCGCTCTGGTTTACTATAAGTTATTTCATGTATAACACGAAGTGCATAGCATTATTTACAGGGACACACAAAAGATTTCAGATACTATATTGTATCCGAAGTACTGTACATTAGCAATGACTGCTGGAAATGCAGTTTTAATTATGGTATGTGCTTTTATGTTTCACTATATGTATGCATTGTATATGGTGTGTATAAATGCTCTAATTAATATGCAGGGCTACACAAAAGAATTCGTAATGGTTACTGGGCATGATTGCAAATTGCTTAAAGTTGGTTTTTAAATGAGTTATGCACTTTTGTGCTGAACTTAATTTAGTTTACCAAGAAATGTTTGTAGAATATGCATAAAATGATATACAGGGTCACGCAAAGAATTGGATACATGGCCGTCTATAAATGATAATTCCTGGAAATGTGATTCCAGTAGTTTTAAGAGTGTTTTAATTCTAATTAAACTTTAGGTAAATAGTGGCGTGTAATAAAGGTACTAGGTTAACTACAGAGTTGTACAAATGTATACAAGTATGTTTCCATATATTAGTATAAATTGCTGAAAGAGAAATTTCAACCTGTTATGTGTTTTCTTGGTAAACTAAATTTGTCCATTATATAGTATCTATATCAACCTACTGATCAAATACAGGGCTGTTCAAAAGAATTGGAATACATATTTGCTATGAAAGGTAACTTCTGAAATCAGTTTTTCAAATGTTTTATGCGTTTTCTAAAATGTTTAGTTAGTTCTCTTATATACTTTATTTCCCTAAATAACGAAGTTTTGTTAAAGCATTCAGGAAGTGTTGGAAAGTGTTTCATAATCTATTATTAAATCATGATTTTTCTTACTTGATTTATTCTCTCTGAAAACTGCACAGATTTTGCATTAGATTGATATGTAATTCTGATAACTAATTTCTTAGAATTCCATTTCAAAGCAATATTTCGAATTTCTTCCAATTTCCCCAAAGCATTCTCTTTCTTTATCGGAAGTCAGAGAAAATAAATCTGTTTCTCTCTCCATCTTTATCTTTAGATGAAATTTTAATTATATTTTCCTCACATTGCTGATAGAGATTTTTTTTCACCTTGTCAGTTGCAAGTTTACTATCATATATCTCCAATAATTCTCCATCTTCTTCCTCTACTTCCAAGTTTATAAGCAGAAGGAGTTGCCGTAATATCATTTACCAATTTGTGTCCTATATCAGAATTTGATAAATTAGTAGTGTTTTTACTTTGTCGTCTCTACTTGAACTTGCCGATCAAGAAAATGGTAAGCAATCATTCATTGGTGCCCGGAAAAGGTTTTTATTAGTTTATAAATTAGTTTGATAAATTAGCAGTGGTTTTACTTTGCAGTCTCTACTTCAACTTGCCGATCAAGACAATGTTAAGCTATCATTCATTGGTGCCCAGAAAATGTTTTTATTAATTTATTAAAAATGTCCTACTAACATTTTCTACGTAAATAACCTAGTCTTTCACAGTAGTAGACTTGTTGAATGAAGATATTATCTTTCTCCTATAATCCCTATAAAGCTAATGACAAATTTACTAACTTTTGCTTTGTCAACCCTAAATTCCTCTCTACTCATTTTATTAAAACTATGTCTTTGAATATCGAATAGTAATAAACGAAAGTATGTGCCATTACAAATACAACATGAAACAAAAATGTTAACTAAGATAATCTTTAACCACGATACCAATGTAAATTGAAAGTAAAGGTGGAGTGCTATTAAAATTCACACAAAAAGACCAGAGAGAAATCCATAACCAAATTTCAATTTTTTGGACTGATGCAAAAGTTTGTCACATATACTTCATGGAAGATAAAAGAAAATTTATTTGGTGAAAATTTCATTTCCTAGCAATTACATAATTAGCGCTCATCTGACTAATGAATCGATACATTTTCTCAAATATTCTGAAAAATTAAATATCTTACCCTCAAAATGTTTTGAAATGATCTAAATAAACGGTCATTCGACGATGTAAGTTTTGGAGAATGGTACTTGGATTGAAAAATTTCATCTCAATTATAATAGTTTATGTCTACAGTGGGCAGAGATACATGTGGTCTAACAGTCTTGTTGGAAAACAATGCTTAATTGTTGATTAATAGACGCTGGTTCTAGCGGATTGCTTGATTTAATTCACTTAGTTATAAACAGTATTTCTGCAAACTAATTCTGTAGTTTCTAAGTAACAGCTATTAGTAAACAATTTTCTTGTCTCACTGAATGCGAAGAAAAACCTTCTGTGTATAGGAACTGACTCTTGCTATGTTTAAAAGGCCTCTTCAATGTAGTCATCAATGTAGTCTAAATGGTCATTAATATTGTTATTATTCCTTATATTCCATGAACTACGAATATAATCTGAAAATAAAATCTATGTGTAAATCTGGTTTTGAATAATTTAAATTGTCGAATAATGTTGCTTTAAAAATATCGACATGTTTTGTAGAAATTGAGTCGGACCGAAGTTTTAGCTTCATAAAAAGTAATACTTTTTGTACTGCTGATTACAATTTATTCTTAGACTGTCCGGTTCCTGGAATAAGAAATTTCCGTCCGAGGAGACCTCTACTCTCAAATTTTTAGCCAATAAATGCTTAGAAACTCATACAATCGGTTATGATTCGTGTTCAAGCATAGAGTCTTAATTATCAATTTTCATGCAAAAAAGTTTCATGCCAAAATGTGCTGGATCGAACCGTAGGTTTCGACTTCACGAGGATAAAGTAGGCATACTTCTATTGCAAATTTGAAAAAAGTTTCTATCCTATTTAATAAATTCAGTTAATTAAGACAATAATAACATTTTAAAATTAGTGGTAAAATTTGCCTGATTTGCTTCTATTAGAACATCGCTTATAGATTGAACTTGGCCAGCTCTAAAATGGAGGTTCTATTATGATTTTATCAGATATATACATTGCAATGAAATGCTAATTATGCTAAAAAATCCTTCTTAAAAACATTTCATTTGTTAACATGATGAAATTAAAACTCGTGAAATTGGTCTCCTTCTTCACCCCCCCCCCTCCCCTCCTTTCTTTATCATTTTATGAGCTTCGCCATCTTCTGCCATGTTTTCGGGTTTTTTTCTTTTTTTTTTTTTTTTTTTTTGAAAGAAGGCAGTGCAGATGGCACACTGCCTTTAGTAATGTGGTCTACGGTGATTTCAAGTTAAGTTAGAAAACTTAACTTAATAATGAAATCTGAAACAAGATTTCATTATTTGTTGCGAGTAATGCGGTAGTTACCACCAGCCATCTGCCGACATTTAGAAGGCCAAAGTGTGATTCCAGAGGGAGAATTCAAGATCATGAATAACAAGATACCAAAAACTGCTACGACCGGCGAAAGGGTCTGAAAATTTTACAATGTTGTATTGAATAATCGACGATTAAAGATATGCGAAATTGCTGATATTGTAAACATCTCGATAGATCGTGTCGATTATACTTTACATGATTTTTGGGTATGCAAAAAACCTTTCTGCTCGATGGATGCCGCTTTTGTTGAGCATTGACCAATCTGCTGATTTTCTTCAGTGGCTTATAACAGTAGATGAAACATGAATTCGCCATTATACGCGAGGGATGAAACAGCAATCTAAACAACGTAAAAGCGCAGCTGAAACCGCACCAAAGAAAATGAAAACAGTTCCATCTGCTGGAAAAGCCATGGGTATGGTTTTCTTGGATTCACAAGGTGTGGTGCTCATAGACTACCGGGAAAAAGGCAGAATCGTCGCCGGGCAGTATTATGCTTCTCTACTAGACCAATTGAAGAGTGCTATTCCGACAAAAGTTCCATACCTGACAAAAAAGAAGGTGTTCTTTCACCAAGACAGTGCTCTTGCACACTTACCTGTAGTTGTTGCTACGAAAGTCATTGACCTACCCTATGTTGAGCTTCCACATACACCAGATTTTGCTCCCAGCGATTATTTCTTCTTCTCAAAACTGAAGAAATGGCTCAGTAGTCGAAAATTCACTTCAAATTATGGAGTTAAAGCAGAGACCACAACTTAATTTTCAAAGTTAGATAAGGCTTATTATACTGAAGATACTAAAGAGTTGGAAACTCGTTGATTTAAATTTTACGAGTTGTAAGGAACTACGCTAAAAAAATGAAATATTGTCAAAAATTTTGTATCTTCTTTGTCGGGCTGAGAACCTTTCGAAACACACTCGTATCGATATCAAATTTTATTTTCCCTCCAAAAAAAGGCGTATTTCGTGAAAAACGTACGGCCTGGTTGTAATCAAAATTCAACCCCTCAAACTAAAAACATGACACTATAAAACGTGGAAAGACGGAAACATAAACAATAGGTGCGAAATGCGTTTTAGGTGGGTTGTTTCCGTCTTTGCAGATACAATTGCCAGGTATTTTTATGGGAATAATGAAAAAATTCCGTTTAAACCAGGATTCAGTTACAGCTACGTGTCAGAAAATAAATTTCGTAGCTATCAGACATTTATAAAATGCAATATTTTACCTTACATTATTTTCTTCTCATATACTTCTTATATACTTCTCATTATTTTCAGTTTTACTTTATTATAGTTAAGGATAAATTTTCGCGTTTTCTTACCGTTACAAAAAATACCTTTACTTTACCTTTGAGAAACCACACTAGCAACGGGGAAAAAATGTAAGCGCTAATGTTAAGTCTACGGGAGCGTTATTTTCAAATATCTCGCTTTATTTTTCATATTTTAAAATGAATTTTTTGCATAGGATAGCTGAGGACGATCTACAACCGGGCTATTTTTTACTTTTTCGATTTTGTTTTCAGATATTAAAAATAAATTACTTTTACTTTCGGAACCGGTGGAATCGGTTCTGAAATTGAAACTATCCTAATATAAGAAAAAAAATAAACCAAAATCGAAAAAGTAAAACCTAGCCTGGTTGTCGCTCGTCCTCAGTTAACCTATGCAAAAAAATCATTCAAAAATATTAAAATCAAAGTGAGAAATTTGAAAATAACGCCCCCATAGACTTAAAATTAGCGTTTTAATTTTTCCCGTGTCTGAAGTGGGTTCTTAAAAAAAGATATGTTACACAGGACAAAGTTCGCATTTTCTGTGACTGTTAAAGATGACCCTTAAAAATAACAAATATTAAAAGTAATAAATATTAAACATATCTCTTTAAAGTTTGGAGCAAATTGATCAAAACTTTTAAAGTTAACAATCTTTAAAACTTACTAATTTTAAGTTCTTGTTAAATCTTAGTAAATTTAAATTGTTCAAATTATTGATAAATTAAATTGATAATGTCCTCAATGAATGTTACTAGGCATGTTTTAACGGCATGAAAAATATGCTAAAAATTAATATAATAAGAAAACGAATAATGCAGATGAAAATCAACTTTCAGCAATTCCTACCAATTAACGGAAGTGTGTTTGCATCCTTTTGTACAGCCCTTACATTAGCAACAAGTTTTTATACACGCCACATGTTAAGATCAAATTTATTCCAGCATAAACATGCTTAAAACTACTCAAATCGGACTTCCAGAAATTATCATCCATAGGAATGCATGCATACAATTCTTTGAATAACCTTGTATATTATTATATTCATATTTTCCAAACATATCTTTCTAAATGTAGTTAAACATGAAAATGCAGGATTTAATTTTTAAAAAATTAAGCAATTCACTCTCATTCTCAGCAATTCTTCCTATTTTTTTGCGTAGACCTATACATGATCTATAGAATTTATATATATAATCTAGTATGCAGAAATTTAGTTAAAAACGTATATCATAGCTGAAAACTCACTTTCAACAATCATCCATAATAGATAATAATTCATATACAGTATTGTATCCAACATCTTTTATGTGCCCCTGTAAATGAAATAAAATGTGATGCACATCATATTATAATGTAAGCATCTTGAAATAAACCTCAGTAACGTATATGAGTTCCATCTTGTTTAAAATAGTGAAACATAAATAAAATACGCTACGAGCAGTATTTCCGTAATGAAACTGAACTCTTTTCTATGACCCTGTAAATGAATGATAAATGCTTTGCAACGTCTCCAGAAAGTATGTTTTACTGCACCTTATAAATTTATATCAATTGCCTTATGTTTGTAACAGAGAAATATTATTAAAATACGCCGCAAACGTTTTTTCTTCATAGTCCATAATATAACGAAATGTACTTTTGAATTCCCCTGTACACGTATTGTAAATGCTACACGTAAAATATTCTACAGAAATCATCATCTAATGCACCTCAATAAGGAGTATTAATTTTATGTTTACAAGTGTTTAACGTCATTAAAATATACCTCAAATGATTTTTTCCACATAGGCCATAATATAAAAGAATACTTTTGAATGTCCATGTAAGTGAAGTATAAATGATTACACGCTTCATTATCAGTGCCATGTATGTCATGATAAGCTTGAACAGCGTGTTTCAATTACATCACTATCCGAGAATACCGTTCAAACGCTTTGTGTTGGATATACATATAGAAAATATGGAGGTCGTAGAGAAAAACGCGGGACCTGGTAGTAATTAAAATTCGATACCGTCATGCTAAAAACATGACACTATAAAACCTGGTAAGACGGAAACACAAGCAATAGGTGCGAAATATTGCTTTAGATGGTCTGTTTCCGTCTTTGCTGATACAACTGGAAGATATTTTTAGGGGAATCAAGAAAATATTCCGTTTAAACCAGGATTCCGTTACAGCTACCTATTGAAAAATAAATTTGCTATCTGACAGACTTTTATAAAATGCTACATTTTACCTTACTGTCTATTTTTAGTTTTACATTATTACAGTTAATGATTTCGCGTTTTTTTAAAGTTACAAAAAATACCTCTACGTTACATTTGAGAACCCGCACTAGTAACGGGAAAAAAATGTAAGCGCTACTGTTAAGTCTATGGGATAGTTATTTTCAAATATGTCGCTTCCTCTTTAATATTTTAAAATGAATTTTTTTTCATAGGATAGCTGAAGACGATATATAACCGGGCTAGTATTTACTTTTTCCATTTTGGTTTCAGATATTAAAAAAAAATACGTTTACTTTCGGAACCGGTTGGAATCCGTTCTGAAATTGAAACTATCCTAATATTTAAAAAAATCTATAACCAAAATCGAAACAGTAAAAACTAGCCTGGTTGTCGATCGTTCTCAGCTATCCTATGCAACAACAAAAAAAAACTATTAAAATAAATCGAGAAATTTGAAAATAACGCACCCGTAGACTTAAAATTAGCGATTTTATTTCTTCTCGTGTCTGAAGTGGTCTCTTAAAGAAAGATGACTTACACAGGACAAATTTTGCATTTTTTGCGGCTGTTAAAGGTGTACTGTTTCGTTAAAAATAACAATTATTAAAAGTAATAAATATTAAAAAAATGTCTTTAAAATTTCATACAAGTTGATCAAAACTTTTAAAATTAACAATCTTTAATACTTACTAACTTTAAGTTCTTGTTATATCTAAGTAAATTTAAATTGTTCAAATTATTGAAAAATTAAAATGATAAAGTCATCAATGGATGTACTTAGTCTTGTTTTAACGACATGAAAAATATGATAATATCAAATATAATAAGAAAACGAATAATGCTGAGGAAAATCAGCATGCAGCAATTTCTACTAATTAACGGCAGTATATTTGCATTATTTTGTACAGAACTTACATTAGAACAAGTTTTTATACACGACACACGCTAAGATGAAAATTATTGCAGTATAAACATGCTTAAAACAACTGAAATCGTACTTCCAGAAATTATCATCCATAGGCGTGCATGCATACAATTCTTTGAACAGCCTTGTATATTATTATCTTTATATTTTACAAAAACATTTTTCTAAATATAGTTGAACTTGAAAATGTAGAATTTAATTAAAAAGAAAAAGCAATTCACTTCTCATTCTCAGCAATTCTTCCTAATTCTTTTGCGTAGCCCTATACACGGTCTATAGAAATCATATATACAATCTAGTATGCAGAAATTTAGTTGAAAAGCATATCATAGCTGAAAACTCATTTTTAGCAATCATCCCTAATAGACAATACTTCGTATACAGTATTGTATCCAACATCTTTTATGTACCCCTGTAAATGAAATAACATGTGATGCACATCATATTCTAATGTAAGAATCCTGTAGTAAACCTCAGTAATGTATATGAATTTCATCTTGTTTAAAATATTGAAACAGAACTAAAACACGCTGAGAGCAGTTTTTTCTGTAATAAAACTGAATTATTTTCTGTGATCCTGTAAATAAATGATAAATGCTTTGCAACCCCTTCAGAAAGCAAGTTTTAGTGCACCTCATATATTTATACCTATTTCGTTAAGTTTGAAACAGAGAAACATTATTAAAATACGCAAACGTTTTTTCTTCATTGTCCATAATATAACGAAATGTACTTTTGAATTCCCCTGTACACGTACCTGTGCACATCAATAGGGTACCATAAATTTTATGTTTAAATTGTTTTACATCATTAAAATATACCACAAATTATTTTTCCCACATAGGCCATAATATAAAAGAATACTTCTGAATGTTCATATAAGTGAAGTATAAATTATTACACGCTTCATTATCAATGCCATGTATATGCCATGATAAACATGAACAACGTATTTCAATTACATCACAATCCGAGTATATGTACGCTAGTTAGAATACGGACAGACGGACAGTCAAGCCCAATTCGTAAACATTTTTCAACTTTGTTGGAGAGTGCTAAACATCTGATTACCCGTCCAAAATTTTTTTGTTGAATATACATATAGAAAATATAGAGGGCGTAGAGAAAAACGCAGGACATGGTAGTAGATAAAATTCGATCCCCTCATGCTAAAAACATGACACTATAAAACCTGGTAAGACGGAAACATAAACAATAAGTGCGGAATACCGTTTTAGATGGGTTGTTTACGTCTTTTTAAATACAAATGTAAGATATTTTTAGGGGAATCATGAAAATATTCTGTTTAAACCAGGATTCCGTTACAGTTACGTATTGCAAAATAAATTTGCTAGATGACCGACTTTTATAAAATGCTATACTTTACGTTACAGTCTCATTATTTTTAGTTTATATTATTATAGTTAATGATAAATTTTCGCGATTCTTAACCGTCACAAATAACACCCTTACGTTACATATGAAAACCTTCACTAGTAGCGGGAAAAAATTGAAAGCGCTAACGTTAAGTCTATGGGAGCGTTATTTTCAAATATCTCGCTTCCTTTTTAATATTTTAAAATATTTTTTTTTCATAGGATAGCTGATAAGACTCTATAACCGGGCTAGTTTTTACTTTTTCGATTTTGGTTTCAGATATTTTTTTTAATTACTTTTACTTTCATAACCGGTTGGAATCTGTTCTGAAATTTAAACTATCCTAATATAAAAAAACCTATATCCAAAATCGAAAACGTAAAAACTAGCCTGGTTGTCGATCGTCCTCAGCTATCCAATGCAAAAAAAAATCATTCAACAATATTAGAATCAAAGCGAGAAATTTGAAAATGACGCCCTCATAGACTTAAAATTATCCTTTTTCATGTCTTCCCGTGTCTGAAATAGGCGTGCATGCATGCAATTCCTTGACTAGCCTTGTGTACTATTATATTTCTATTTTCCAAACATATCTTTCTAAATATAGATGAACTTGAAAATAAAATTAAAGAATTCACTCTCATTCTCAACAATTCTTCTTAGTTCTTTTGCGTAGCCCTGTACATAGTCCATAGAATTTATATATAGAATCTAGTATACAGAAATTTAGTTAAAAGCGTATATTATAGCTGAAAACTCACTTTCAGCAATCATCCCTAAGAGACAATACTTCATATACAGTATTGTATCCAACATCTTTTATGTGCCCCTTTAAATTAAATAAAATGTGATGCACATCATATTCTAATGTAAGCATCTTGCAGTAAAGCTCAGTAACGTATATGAATTCCACCTTGTTTAAAACCGTGAAACATAACTAAAACACACGCTGCAAGCAGTTTTTCTGTAATAAAGCTGAACTCTTTTCTGTGAACCTGTAAATGAATGATAAATGCTTTGCAACCCCTTCAGAAAGCATGTTTTACTGCACCTCATAAATTCATATCAATTTCATTATGTTGTAACAGAGAAACATTTTAAAATACCCCGCAAATGTTTTTTCTTCATAGTCCATAATATAACGAAATGTACTTTTGAATTCCCCTGTACACGTACCTGTGAACTTCAACAAAGTGCATAAATTTTATGTTTAAAATTGTTTTACATCATTAAAATACACCGCAAATGATTTTTCCCACATAGGCCATAATCAGGCCCGTTACTACCGCCGGGGCAGGCGGGGCACTTCCCCGGGACCCCCAAGCCTGAGGGGCCCCAAACTGATGGTTAAAAAATTATTGCATTTTAATATCTAATCTAACTTCCTAAAAGATACCCAGCACCTACCTTAAAGTTAATAAAAAAATTCATCAAAGTGATAGAGTAAATTTTTTTGCGTGTCTGTTCATGTACTCCATAAGCTTCGCTTGCAAAAGTAGCTCTAGAGCAGACAGCAGAATGTCGAGTCGAATGTGTCATGTCTCGCCAGGTACCTGTCGAGTGATGAGTCAAGTGCAGGGTGCGACGTGCAGCTTGTGCTGTTCATGATGATTCATTCGTTTGCTAACTGCACATCAGTATCGGACTGTCAGTGCAGTTGAGAGTCGCATAGTAGTGATAGTACGCGTGTAGTTTATTACTTACTAGGGAACGTTCCCAGGTGCAAGTTGTGGATTTGGACGAGAGTGGTATCAAAAGAAAGGTCTCGTCATGTGCATTAAAAAGTCCAATGGAACTACCCGTCCGAATCCAACCATTTTCGAGGTATCCTCACTTGAAATGTGAATAAGTAAATAAATAAATTGGCAGGCAGGCATATAAATTGTTCGCAAGTTAAAAGTTTCTTTGCATTGTTATAATCTTCTACCAATACCTTTTTTCGAGCTACTAGCAAAATCCATTACACCCACACATTGCCGGTTATTTCCCCTCTTTTAAATAGGCACTTCGCATTCTACGAAGTTTTCGCGTACGGCTGCATTCGGAGAGTTTTTCCATCTGTTTTTGCTATTTCCAGGACCTTGTTTTATGCAAAATTTTATGCAATGTGTGTTTGTAAAGGATTTTGCTCGTAGCTCGGGAAAAGGTATTGGTAGAGGATTAAAACAATGCAAAGAAACTTTTAACTTGCGAACAATTTATATGCCTGCCTGCCAATTTATTTATTTACTTTTTCACACTTCAAGTGCGGATATCTCGAAAACGGTTGGATTCGGACGGGTAGTTCCATTGGACTTTTTAATGTACATGACGAGACCTTTCTTTTGATACCACTCTCGTCCAAATCCACAACTTGCATCTGGGAACGTTCCATAGTTAGTCTTACTTTACTTGTGTTGAGATAATAGTTTATATTACGATGAAACGAATTCGACATCAGCCAAGTGAAAATAATAAAAAGACAGACTCTAAAAAGAAGAAACTTGGAGGCTGCAAAAAGTTTGAAGAAGTTATCAACATGGTTGGACAGTGGAAACCACTCGACAGGGACTGGTGATAAGAAATGTATGTATGGTTTGCTTTATTCAGTGTGATGTGTGATTCATGAAAAATAGTACAGTTAAATTTGAATAATTCGAACGTGTATAAATTTCTCTTTTGGTCATAGTATTTTTCGCTGGCAAGACTTGAAGTCAGTGTACGACATCGAGCCTCAGACAGATTCACTGAATTCGAAAGTAACACTGAAAACTCTTAATGCAACTCGCTGGGCTGGTAGGCATGAGGCGGTGTATGCACTGAAACACAAGTTTTGTGACGTGTTGAAAAGCCTTACCCTCATAACTTTGACTTGCAGGAAAAGGAAGGAAAGAAATGAAGCATTGCAGCTAAAGAACAAACTTAAAAGCTTTGATTTTGTATTGCTTTTGGTTGTGAAGTGTGAAATTTTAGAGTCTCTAAGCCTCATATCAAAATCCTTACACTTACAATCTGAAACCACGGACCCGTAGTATGCATATGAGTTATTGGGTAATTTATTGTTAAGGATAACCGAAATACGTGGAAACTTTGAAGAACTTGTTTCTGAAGCATCAGATATTTGAAGTCGATGGGGAATAAACAAAGAATTTCGTCCGAACAGATTAAGGAAATTGAAAAAACACTTTGATGAGTTGAGTGAAGACGTGAGATTAATAGACCCAAAATCTTGTTTCCGAGTCACTGTGTTCTATCCGATGGTAGACAAATTTTGTACACAAATTAATCATAGTTTTATGGGGATGGAAGCTTATCTTGACACTTATAAAGTAATACAACCTGATTTTTTTTATCCAATGCAAGTGAAAGTAATATTCACTAAAAGCAGTTGATTTCGTAATAATTTTCCAAATGATGTGAGTCCAACCTTTCCTTCACAATTATGTTCAGTGAAATTTCTTTTCAAAACAAACTGGAAAAAATGAAAAGTGTTAAGGAATTTTCTAATTATAATAGTCGACCCCAATTAGCTTTCATAAAGCTATCCAGATGTTTGCGCAGCGTGCATAATGTATTTGACTATTCCTGTGACAGTATCTAAGGCTGAACGGTTCTTTTCCAATCTTAAATTGATCAAAAATAACTTGAGAAGTACAATGGCTCAAGAAAGACTCAGCAGCTTAGCTTTGCTTGCAATTGAGAATGATCGAGCTCAACAAATCAACTTCGACAAAGTAACTGACGAATTCGCTTCTTTGAAAGTTAGGAAACAAATGTTTAAGAAATAATCAAATGTAGCTAATCTTTAATCTATTCAATCTACACAATTTTCCATGCATCAGTTACTGATTCCTTGTCTTTTAATCCAAGTATGCATTTTAACAAACTTAATTTACATCTAATGTAACTATATCTTTAATCTTCCTTAAACATTTATTTAGAAAAGTCGTATTTTAAATTATCAGTTAAAAGTTTTCCGCTAGTTTAATCTAGTTCTTAATAATGACAAACTAAAATGTAAGTATTTTTTATTATTATTATTCTCATTCATTTGAATAAAAATTATGTACGCTTATGTTAGGCCATTTTCTGTACTATAGCTTTATCATACTTATAAATTGTTTTCATTCTTGTTATAGGTTTTTTTTTAGTTAAAAATGACTATAGTATTTCTGTATTTGTATTCAAAAATTAAAACTTATTAAAAATTACTCTTTTAAGTTTTTTTTTTATGTTAACAACAGTGTAGCAAATATTTTACCATATATTTCTAATGTGTGATTTTGTAAATTTTTAATACACATACACTCTTTTTAGAAATTGTACTTTTGTAAGTATTTTGCTTTTGTATTATTCACCTTATTCTTTTTACAACCATACGCAGTGAATAATTAATTTCCAAAACTTGTATCATTAAAATAATCCATTTTAAAATTTGTTAATTGTATAAGCTAGATAAATACTTGAACATTTGGCTTAGTGAACCTTTTGTAGGTAGTTTTGTTACCATTGCATGGACCAATAGACAAAAGTAAGTTTTTGTCGAATTGGAATAAATCCCCATGCATTTAAAAAGAAAGAAATATTGTGGAGCCTCACTATGAAGTTTTGCCCCGAGACCTCCAAGTTTATAGTTACGGTCCTGGGCATAATATAAAAAGAATACTTTTGAATGTCCATGTAAGTGAAATATAAATTATTAGAAAATAAAACGTATTAGAAAATAAATTTGCTAGCTAGCAGATATTTATAAAATACTATATTTTATCTTACAGTTTCATTAATTTTAGGTTTACATTATTAAAGTTGATGATAAATTTTAGCGTTTCCTTATAGTTAAAAAAATACCTTTACGTTACCTTTGAGAACCCACACTAGTTACGGGAAAAAAATGTAAGCGCTAACGTTAAGTATATGGGAGCGTTATTTTCAAATATCTCACTTCCTTTTTAATATTTTAAAATGATTTTTTTTTGCATAGGATAGATGAGGACGATCTACAACTGGGCTATTTTTTACTCTTTTGATTTTGGTTTCAGATATTTAAAAAAAATTACCTTTACTTTCGGAACCGGGGTGAATCGTTTCTGAAATTGAAACTATCCTAATATAAATATAAAAAAACCATAACCGAAATCTAAAAAGTAAAAACTAGCCTGGTTGTAGATTGTCCTCAGCTATCCTATGCAAAAATCATCATTCAATAATATTAAAATCAAAGCGAGAAATTCTAAAATAACGACCCCATAGACTTAACATTAACGTTTTCCTTTCTTCGCGTGTCTGAAGTGGGCTCTTAAAAAAAGATGTGTTACACAGGACAAATTTTGTTCTGCGACTGTTAAAGGTGCACTTTCACTTAAAATAATAAATATTAAAAGTATTTCTTTAAACCATAACCGAAATCTAAAAAGTAAAAACTAGTCTGGTTGTAGATTGTCCTCAGCTATCCTATGCAAAAATCATCATTCAATAATATTAAAATCAAAGCGAGAAATTCTAAAATAACGACCCCATAGACTTAACATTAACGTTTTCCTTTCTTCGCGTGTCTGAAGTGGGCTCTTAAAAAAAGATGTGTTACACAGGACAAATTTTGTTCTGCGACTGTTAAAGGTGCACTTTCACTTAAAATAATAAATATTAAAAGTATTTCTTTAAATTTTTGAACAAGTTGATCTACAATTTTAAAGTTAACAATCTTTAAAACTTGTTAACTTTAAGTTCTGCTGATTTTTAATTAAAGAAAAAACTGTTTTTCGAACTTAAAATGTTAAATTGTCGAATATTTTATACATATACAAGAATAGGAAGCTTGAAACGAGTCTCCTGGTCAGTCCACAAACATGTTCTAGCAAATTCTGACTTCGTAATTTTATTATTTGTTAGCTATTTTAAATTAAAAAATACTTTAAAAAGAACGCATGTATTTTTTTACCGTTTTACTTAATGAACCAGTGTTGAATTCAGGGGTGGCCCGGGGGGACATTCCCCCGCCCCCGGAGCAATGAGTTGACCCCCCCCGGAAGATTAGAGATTTTGTGTTTTCAATGGTCAAAAAGTGCAATCCCCCCCCCCTGAACTCCATAGTGTCCCCCCGGAGCCTCAGAAATCCGTCCCGGAGAAAAGTGTCTGAATTCAACACTAATAAATTCGGGTGAAATTTGGTCTCCTAGTTACTTATACAAGTTGTACCTCTCTGTGTAAGGTTCTGAAATTGTATATATACAAACGAAATGTATAATTTCATTCGTTATTTATAGAAATATAGAATTTGAAATATTTCATTCTTTCAAGAGTATTTTGTTGAAATTATACAATAATCGTAGAAAAAAATAAATCCAAAGTTTGAAATAGGAGTGATCTATTTTAACACGTTACAATTATCCAATCACACCAAGTGAAATATTAAATCGTTACCATTTGCTAAAATGTATTGGCATTAGCCAATCAGATTTTTAATAGGGCGGAGTTTTCATGTCCGATTAGAGGCGGGCAACATAACCTTACGAGACTGCTTTTGACACATTTTTCATCAAAATCTTTAAAAATTTTGCTTATCCTAATTGTAGTAGAACTATGGAAAGCATATTATTGGAAAGCTTAAACTCTCAAATTTCGTTGTGCGTTTTAAAATTTTTCTGAAATTTGCTGATATGGATTTTATAAGACTAAAAAGGACACAACGCCCCGAATTTCACTGGATCCTAAATTGACAGGGTCCTCAGAATTAAACTACAACAAAAATCGGAAAAGTAGAAACTAGCCTGGTAGTCCTGAGCTATCCTGTGCAAAAAAAATAATTTAAAAATATTAAAAATCAAGCAATATATTTGAAAATAACGCGCCCATAGACTTAGCATTAGCGTTCGAATTTCAAGGCTTGACTAGTGTGGCCTCTTAATTGGCAGAGAATTGTAAACGTAAGGCAAAGTTTTCTGGTTCGAATCCTGTCCTGGGCTCTTTTTCATTCAGTTGGAAAACTTTAACTCGAATCATTTTCGATTCCGGCAAACTTTAAAGAATTTTTCTTTTTTAAATACTAATTATATTTTAATTATTTTAAAAGTCTCTGATTTTGAGAAAAGTATTAAAAAATCGATTCATTTATAATACTTCTATTAATTAATTAATTATTTTTTTACATAAGCATTGAAAACTTTAAAATTAATTAATGGAAGAGTGTGTGTTCCTCAAAAATATAGACAGTTTACCCTCAAAAGAATTAAAATAATAAATGAGAAAGTAGTTCTGTTAAAGCTTATATTATTTGTTAAACTTTTTCGTTGCTAAAATGTATTTTTAAAACGTGATTAAGCACATAAGTTTATTCATTAATAAGCATTAAATGAATACATATCACCCCATTTAATATTAAATATCAGAATGTGTTTCGTGTGATATTTCTTTCGTTGGACAGTTGACAGGCACCGCTTTCCTGTATTTCCCTCAAACGTCAAATTAGTTCTCCCTAATCAATAGCGCTGCTCGATTCTTACTTGTGGTTGAGCACGTTAAATTAACAAATTGCATGCTTATTCAGTTTTCTTAATTTGTAACCTCGTCACTTTAAATAAAGAACACTTAAATTTTACCCTGGATCAAAATTTCTAAAATATGCCTCGCACGAGTTTGTTTTGATACGTGTTGGCCTTTCACGTATAAAAGAGTGGTTAAATTTAAGGCTCTTGTAACAATTTCATGCGTTTTGGGAAATTTATTGAGCCATCTCTTAATATTTATAGCACGAATGTTCTTTAAAATACACTTGCCCTTGCATAAGTTTTCTAAACTTAATAGATGGCAACTTTTATCTGAATACGAACAATTATGTTCAATCAACATAACCATATCTCTTGTTATTTTTCAATCTAAATAAAATGTTTTTAAGATATACAATATCTATATGATAATTTTTTTATGTGATAAAATATGTACAAGACGATTAAATTTTCTGTTCAACGTGCTACTTCTAATTCTAAATATTTCTTTCTAAAAGTAAGATTAAAAGTGTAATTCATTTAAGAGGGGGAGGTTACATTCGGCAGCTCGATATAATATGATTTTACACCAAAATTCAAAGCTTTATATACTGCAAGTATTTAACAAAAGTAAACATTTTACAATTAAATTGTACAACTCATTTTTAATCTATTCCTATAAAAATATTTAATGAAATGCACGTAGAATTAATTTTAATTAATTTTGACTAAATAAGGAATTTTCCACGTCGCATTTGGCGTACATATATACATTTATAAAGCCCCGTGTTTCTGTATGCAATTTATAGCATATTTAAGGTGGCCATTGGATATAAACAAATTACATTTCGGGGCTTTTAATAAATTTATTTTTACATGTAAGACATCTTTTCATACTAAAAAGAGGATGTTCTATAATTATATAACTGGCAGTTTCTCGTACACTTTTGAGGTAGGAATTTTGCTGATTAGAAGTAGTCGGAGCTGTAAACTGTTCCATCGTTTAGTGCATATCAACTGTATTATACCTAGATACTGGGATCGTGTCAACAGCTATTGTCATTTTAAGTTAATAGGGGTGGACAGGACATTAGTGGGCTTCTTCTATATCTTTAATAAATATATAAGTTACGTCATGCAAAAAATATAATAAATTTGAAATCCTCTTTACATGATTATCTAAAAAACATTATCAAATGCGTCATTCATGTTGTCTTTCTCAAAGAATATATGTTCAAACAGGAAATTATAAGCGCCCATTTTTAAGAGAAACATTTTGAAAAATATTTTTTCTTTAAAATTAAATGTAAAAGAAAGAAAGAAACTACTGTTCGTTTGTTGAAAGCTCCCCAGATCCCTTAAAAAGTATAAGTGGAAGTAAATCCTAAAGCAAAGAATTAAACTTTGAATTTAACATTTTAAGATCTTATTCTATTTGTTACAAAAAAATAAGCTTTTGCAATTAAAGTCACAATGTGAGAAAACAACTTTATTTTTTCTAAACGAAAGCTAACTAGCACAGATGTGTTTTGTAATTGGATCTACTTAGATCAGTTATAACAAAAATTAAATGAATGTTCTTAAACTAGAGATTCTACTAAATATTGAATCTTTCAGTATAGTTAATATCATTATTGCATTGTCATAATTTACGTAAAGTGAAAACTGAAATGCTAAAAAATGTAGGAAATAAATAATTCAGTAATTATAATTCTTTGACGTTAAAAGTAAGACAAATTCTAAATTTGCTCAATGAGGTGAAAGAAAATTAAACATTGAATATATTGAAGCAGTTACATTACCGATTGGTAATGGATAATTCCTAGTACGACATTTCTTACTTATTACCTAAGTTTTAATTAAAAATTTTCTGAACAGTTACTTATGTAAATACTTTAGTTCATGAGGCATTTTGCTATCTATGAAAGAAGCAAATCCATAAGTAATTTTTAATTTATAAAAGCAGATTATTTCTAACATTTATTGAAATTTTTCACGTAGAGAAAAGTATTTAGATATTTAGATTTAGATTAATATGTATACATCTTAAAATATGTAAAAGGATAAAGTTGCAGTTATTTATATATATATTTATAATGAAAACTAGGGATGTTTGACCATACGGAATGTTTGACCCGTTGAATTTTTTTTAATCTTGTTCGCTGACGAAAGGAAGATGGAAGCATATTCCCATATAGCTCATTTGCCTCCCCTGGACATCCACAGGAAGATTTACAATAAACCAACATCATCCCCCGGGCATCCCTGAGGATGCAGAAAATTGTCACCAGGAGGTCCTCGGGAACAGAAAATGTCCGCCTTGCAGCATCCTGGAGAGCTCCCTAGGACCTCCTTTAGGGTCCTTCCCGGAACGTTCTGGGGAAGATTTTAGGAAGTGATACTGGAGGACGTTGGGAAACTTCAAGGTCACTTAATATGCCACAAAAATTTTTGAAGCTATGGTTTAAAGTAATTAATGTAAAACAAAATGTTTTCTGAAATAAATACGTTCGTTTTTTAACTAATTATCAGACAGATTCACATGTAAAAGACATTACAATTATCAATCAAGCACGCAAACGGAATTACATGAAAACAGCTTTTGGGAACAAATTCCTTACCTTCATTCTGCCTTCCGGGTTTGATCCAGGGTACTCACGAACACCAGACCAGCGCTCTATCCATTATGCTACAGGATAAATGTTTCAGGATAAATGCAAAATATGGGTACTTTGATTTAAAATATGAATTCTTTCTATGATTACTAAAATATAAAATTCCAATTGAGAGAATCTTTTCAAAGCAAATACTTTTCTCTCTCTCTCTCTCTCTCTTTTTTTAACTATTTGGAAAAATGGTTATTGTCCTCTGTCAGGGTAGGAAATCAAAAACATATCTGAAGCGTTTTATTGGTTGAATCCGCATTTTATTCGTTTTCTGATTGGTCTATACAGTAATCTGTATTTTCCCTTTACTTTCAACAGAGATGGATACTTCTGTTGTCACTATGACAATAAAGTAATAAAAACTATAAAAAAAAATAATAACTCAGAAACAAATTGAGATGCAGCTTTCAAACAAATTGCATTTAAAAGTACATTTTTTTCTCTATACGACAGTGTAAAAAGTAATATTGGGCGATGTTTAGTAGTTTAAGAATAGAATTTCATTTCAAATTGGTCCAGGAATATTAATGTTTAATCCATGGCGTACGTAATGAATGACCAGCTCGGTAGAAGTTTAAAAATTTACAGTACCGAAAAATGTAATCCATGGCGTACGTAATGTATGATCAACTCCGTGCGATTTTTTATGTCTTAAATTTTAGTCTTTGAAAAAAATCATTTTCCAAATGGTCGTTGTAATTTTTTATATTGCATTTTATTTTATTTTATTTTATTTTATTTTTTACAGAAAAAAGTTTATTTTATGCTTGGTAAAAAGCGCATTTATTAAGAAGATTTATGAAAAGATACATATAATTTTTGCTCTGTTTCGTTTTTAAGATGGGGGTGGGGAAATTAAACATTATTTAAACCAACTTTTTGGAATTTCTACACGGATTTCTGAACGTATACAGTGCAACCTCGATTATCCGAGCTAGTTGGTACCGTTAGTACCTCGGATATCGCAAATCTCGTTTAATAGAAAGTGTAAAAATTCCCCGTACTTGCGAATTTACCATCTGTTAAACTAAAAAAAACAAAACAATAGAACGCTTTTTAAATAATAAAAATAAATATATGTAAAGTTCTGTTTCACAGCTTAACAAATTTAAAAAAGAAATCAACTACTAGTAGTAAATTTTAAAAAGCAAATTGAAAAATTTACGAAAGTTCAGACAGCCACTGGAAACAAAGTATTGTTCACTGTTGACTTTTCAGGGTCCAATGTTTCTAGTGAGTTGAGTGGTTTTGGAGGCAGAAGAGCCTGTATAGCACGGACAGTGAACTAAAAAGTGTGGTCATTTTCAAGGCTCATTCGGAAAAAAAAACAGACTTTGTTGTCGGCTCGGTTAGCAGAAACCTCGATTAATCGAAGCTCGGTTTATCGAGGTTCTACTGTAATTGCAAATCAATTAATAGGAAACTATTAAAGGCATATTTTAAGAATTATATTTTACAATTCACTTTTCTATTTATAATCTTTTTTCTAGATTTTATTCTTTAAAATATTTCGCTGTTGCAGATTCATTGCGATTTGGCATATTTTGGTGAGCAGTTATTGACGCATCATTAATTTCACTGTTTATCAAACACCCATATGATTGTGCGGGTTGCAGATGTTTGGCGATTTACCACCTGTTTTGGGCGAATTGAAAAATGCTTTAAAATCAATGTATTATTTTCGAATAACTTTATAAAAATATTAAAATGCTGTGTTGTCATCGAAAACACATTTTTGTACAAATTTGTATAATTTTATCATATCAGGATCTGGGATGAAAATAGATTGTAATATTCCATCATTACAATTGGAAAACAGCCTGAGTTACATAAAAATAGAAACTATTAATAAAATTTATGTGTGTTACAAAACTGTAATAAATAAAACTAATTTACAGTTAAATCTCCATTTAACGATCTTTAAAATCGTGTGAAAACTTTCTGTGAAATAAGAAATTCATTATGCACCATTTTTGTTTCAATTAACGATGTGAAATATTTTTAGTGATTTCTTGAAATGTAATTTAATTTTAGTTAATAAAACTTACATTTCAGGCAATTTAAAATGTCCAAAAGTACGAATACTATGGTTTAAAATATCAGATAATTTTTATCAACGAATTATTTTATTTAAATCCCAAACTAAATAAATACTTTTTTTTCTTTTCTTTTACAGAAACCTTTGATGACCTCTTTAAAATATTCTGAATTCTATTTATACGGACAAACGCTTTCTGTTAGTTATTTAAGAAGTGGGCTTACTGATAACTTGGAATAATATTTTTTCTTCTCCTTTCAAAGACTTGCTTTTGCAGATAGTGCAAGCATGCACACACATTTTTGGCTCACAAAAGTGATTATGGGTGGGGGAGGCAGGGGTGGATCCACTCTATTCAGAGTCAAATGACAATCCAGTTATAATATTCTCCATGACACCTAACTAGGGATTATCTCAGAGAAAAGATACTTATATGAGAAGTCTGTCGGATAAATGCATTCTAAAACAGAAAAGTTTCGTGAAAAATTTGCTAAATAGAAAATATGTTTCTTAAATGGAAGTTTTATGCGATGCATATAATGTAAAATACCTCTCAGTTTAAAATTATGCAGAATCATTTGTTATTTACGAAATACAGATAAATATTTATCGATATTTTCAGAATTTATAATGATATTTATATTTCTGAAGTTCTTTAAATGGAGATTTCACTGTTATTATTTAGAAAAAAAAATAATATTATGTATGGTAATTTAAAAAAGATAATAGAAAAATAATTAATTAACAAGAGAAACTTATATTTAAAAAATAAAATAAAGATAAAATAAAACAAAATATTGTTAAACCTCCAAAACGGACACTTAAAATTAACAGTTTTATTTAGTTAACATTTTCTCTTTCCCCAAACCTATATAAATTATACTAGATGATTCTTAGCAGTAATGCCTAGGCCCGTGATAATAACCCGAATTAAACCTTAAATTTGCATGAATTTATATATTTTAACCAATTTTTTTAGAATGTATTTTTTATAACAGAAAAACTTTGAAAATAAACCTCGTATCGGGGGGTGGGGTGGGTATGGAGAATGTTCAGTGTTCGGGTTCAGTTAAATGTAAAAAATTCCAACCATAAAATACAGGAACTAGTAAAACTTTATCTAACATTTTTAAATATAATAATAAAAGGCAATTTACTTATAAACACTAAATGGTAGAGAGAGGAAATCCGCATAAAGGAGGTACGCCTCAGCGTAACCCCAGACCATTAGGTCTTACATCTTAACTCGTTGAGATCAAAAGATTAAGTGCCCCATTTTCATAAGAAGCATATCACATTTTGCGCTAAACATCGCCAAATTTTCAGCATTAGAACAGTGCACGAAAAGCAGACAAAGGGTCATATTTGTGAACCAAAATGATAAGCCCCCCCCCCCCCCAGGATCCAGCACCCCGATAAAACAATGAATAAATCGCGTGATGCAGAATGGTTGCCAGAAAAACGGTTCTACATATGTATATATCAGAGACGCCACAAAGCCGGCAGTAAATTACCTAAACAAATGATTATATTAAATGTTTGCTATTTATAGTTGCGCAGTACCGAGAAAGGCATAAGCTTTAACACAACCAACAAATAAATTTAACGTACATGAAAAGTAATTTAAAGACAGCTTCAATATACAATCATATTTCATTTTGATATATTATCTCAACGGCCACCTTTTACTTAAGTAAAGAATGAGACTTAATTACATCTCTCGTGGGCGACGCAAATGAAAAAAACAAAAAACAAAATAACATTCATTGAAATCAAAGGCAGGAGCATCTACTTCTGCTGTTTTTATTTTATTTTAACGGCTGCAGATGTTATTGAGAAAGCGATTATAAATCATGAAGTGAAAATTACTGCATTACATTATAGCGGCTATTGAAAGAAAGGAAAAAAAAAACAACGAACAGATAAGATTCGAAATGGATTTTAAGCATAGAATTAAATAATAAATTTTAACATAACGACGGGAAAAAACAACATGTTTCATAAGCCAAAATAAATGAATTAAATTAATTTTTAACAAAAAAAAAAAAAAGGATATGTGAGGGAACTCTGTCACGGGGGGGGACTCAATATTTTTATATATATTTTTTTTTTACCAAATGTGCCATTTTAATATGAATTCTATTCTCTTTAAGTTGGTGTTTTATGCCGAGATAAAAATGCCGTTCCTCGTCGCGACATTTTTGTCTGTTTTTTAAATGCGGGGTTTGATAAGTATGTTAGCTAATTATCAAAAATGAAAAATCTGAGCCTCAGGTGCATCAGGAGTCGATTTAGAGTATTTTCACAACAAATGTTCAGACTGCTATTTACACACAAACACACGGTAAGGATCTCTTCTTTTCTTTGTATAGATACAGGGTGTCCAGCGAATAAGACCCTGATTTCAAAATTAAATATCTCAAAAACAAAGATCAATAGAATTATGCCGTAAACGGTTTGTTTATTAGCTAAGCTGTAAAACTTTTATGCAGAAGTTGCAAAATTTAGTTGCAAAAACCTTTAACAGATGGCGCTGTAATCGCAATACTTGTAAACTGCTTCGAAGTCCAGAGCAATGGCGTCTCATTCCTAGATGGCTCCCTACGTAAAAACGAATATTGGGAAAGTCCATTTTTTCATTGGGATGATGTGCAGAAGTGGAGACATCTGGTCACAGAATTATTGCATCAGCTTTAATTTTACAAGATTTCAATTACTAGAATTTTCAGTAAAAAGTTTAGAAATCATTATAAGAATTTTTAAAATATTTTATTAAATTCAATCTTTAATGCCATATAATTATTTAAACCAAAATGCATATATTTAGAAAAATAATTTTGTACTTTTTATTTATTTTTTATATTTTTAAATCACGGCATAATATTTTGATATTATTGTTTATACCTGAATTATTATAAATAAAAAAGTAATTTTTCACTTTTCAATTATTTTTAAATCACAGCATAATACTATGGTTTTAGCACAGCGCATATATTTATTTTCTTTCAAAACAGAAATTTAGAGACAGAAATTATGCATTAAATTATTTCTTTTTTAAAAGGAATTGATGATAAGTCATATCATCAACGTCAAAGCAAAAGTATTTTGGGATGCTGCATTCCTTTCGAACACGTCGGATCCTATCGCTAGAAGCTGCACCATGTTTCTGTGCCAAATGATAAAAAAAATTAAAACGAGTTTTTAAAATTAAAATTATTTTTTTACTTAATTAAATTTTTAAAAATAGAAACTTTGTATTTTTTCATTCAAACTATTCTCTACAATTAAAAAAAAATGATTTATGAATAGTATTATAAATGCTCAGTGATTTTTAAAAAAGGGGTTTCTTTTAACTTAATTAAATTTCAAAACCAGAAACTTTAGATTTTTTTATTCAAACTTTTTTCACAGTTTAAATAAATATTAAAAAGTAAAGATTTCCATTTTTTTTTTTCAAATCCTCCTCTACTTGGATTCGATTCCACGATCTACCAATTAGGAGAGAAAAGACATACCACAGAGATATTGGTAACCGGACCGAAGTAGCTTATAACAAAATTTGAAACAAATCTCAATTCTGTCAACACATGGCTCCGCTTCTGCACATTATCCAAATAGAATATTTTTTAAGTTCTTATATAATGATTGCTAAACTGTTCATTGAAAATTCTATTAATGGAAATTCTCTAAAATTGAATCTGAGGCAATAATCCTGTGACCAGATGCCTCCACTCCTACACATCGCCCCAACGAAAAAGCAGTCTTTCAAATTTTCGTTCTTCCATAGGAAGCCATCTAGGATTGAGACGGTAGGGCTCTCGACTTCAAAACACAATTTATAGGCATTGCAATTACACCGCCATCTGTTAGCGGTTTTTGCAACTAATTTTTGAAACTTCTGTACAACATTTTTGCAGCTTAGCTAATAAACAAACCGTTTACCGCATAATTCTATTCATCTTTGTTTTTGAGATATTTAACTTTGAAATCAGGGTCTTATTCGCTGGACACCCTGTACCTTTACCTCTAAATATCGGAAATAATATATTGTCCAAAATTGTCTTTCATTTAGAGGTTTTGATGTATTAAAAAATTAAATTAATTATTTAATTAATAAATAAAAATAATAATAATAATAAAAAAATATGCATTACATTATTAATTGAAAAATAATAAAATAATGATAAATGAACAAAATTTGGCTTAAAAGACATATAATTTAATTATTATTTGAAATATGAATTTACAGAAATATTAAATTAAAATTTCTAATTTAACTAAAAAAGATTAAAAGTTGTTGCAATAATTAAAAATATTTACGATTTAAAAACAATTATCTAATTTCCTAAAAAATAATGAATCGAATAATTAATAATATAAAACTAACTCATAAAAATTGATTCCGATCAAATTGAAATAACTTTAATTTAATAAATAGAAATTGAGTATTGTATTCCAGATTCACTCATGAGATGGCGCCAGCACTGGGACTTCTTTGGTACTTCCTCAGGAGTAGTGTCCCTCGGAAGTTTCTCCGTGAGACGGTACTGGGAGGCCATTCCTGAGGAAATCGTAAAAGTCTCTTCCCCAGGAAGTCCTGATCTTATCATTTTAGTTTTACCAGGAATTTGGGATGTCTTGGAGCCCTTGGGGGTAGTATTGAGGAGCTTTCGTGCTATATGGGATGTTATATTTTAAAGTCTAATTATAAATAATAAAGTCAAATTATTTTCTATTTTCAACAAAAATCTATTAAATACTAAATAACTTCCTAGAGATGTCCCCAGGAAGGTTTTCCTAGAAGGTGACTTCCTTGGTACGTCCCTGGGAATGTCATCCCGGTGATGTTAATCCTCGGGAATCTCTCAGGACGTCACTCCTCAAGATATCATTAAATTAACTTCTCCAGGAGAGCCTGCATTTGTCATTTTAATTTTGGGAGGAATCTGGGATGAGTTGGATCTCCCAAGGAAGAATTTGGGAGCTCCTCTGCTATATGGGTTATAAACCTTTTCTACTAGTTAATGGTGATTTTACCCGACTGCCAAAGAAGGGTTATGTGTTTTACGCGTATCTGGGTACGTGGATTTCTTTATACCCTCGAAACATCCCAACGGCTGGATGGAATTTTAGGAATGAGGTCTCCATCGATTCGTCTTAACCCTTCATTGCACGGTGTGCCATATCTGGCACATACCAATAAAACCCTTCTATTTTCCTATGGATCCTAAATATAGGTTATCTGAGCTTTGTGCCACATATAGAGCATTCAAACAAAGAGTTTTGTACCTGTTTTTTTTTCACTGGACGCCAGTACTAGATAGCGATCTATTAGATTTTTATCATAAAAAAATTCAGTCTGCATCGTAAACATAGCAGTAGAATTTGCTTCAACTTTTTCACCAAAAAATATTAAAAGTATCGCAAGATAAAATTTTAGACATTCAAGTATATCACATATTTGTTATTTAGACTGCTGAAAACTGAAATATTTGAGTACTTCAGCTTGAAATCTTGTTTTTCTGTTTGTGCCAGATATGGAACATAGAGCATAAAGCTCATAGTACATTCGAATGAAAAATGGCGCACAAGGGCTAATGCAAGATGAAATCAATGCAATATTATTTGCATCTGATACTGATTATGAATCTTTTAGACTTTCTGATGATAATTGAAAAGATGCAACATATAACCCAGCAAAAAAATAGAAATGAAAATGCTATTTTTTCATCTGAATCAGACGTTGACTTGCACGATAATAACAAATGTGACCCAAGAAATTGTTTCAAGTGCAACAGGAGGTAAGTTTTTACATTTAATGTTAAAGTAATTTTAAATGCTACTAAAACTACTATAACAACAAATAAACAAAAAAAAAATAAACAAAAAAACTACAACAACAAATAAAATTCAACAGTGTTGAATTCAGATATTTTTCCGCAGGAGGGACATTTTTATGCGCCGGGAGTGTGTGTGTGTGTGAGGGGGGGGGGATTGAATTTCTAAACGATACAAATTTCAAATTGTCTACGGGGTACATCTGAATGTTGCTGTTGAATATGCCCCCCCCCGGGGCACCCCTGTATTCAACACTGAATGTATAGATTGAGAAGCATGAACTTAGAGAAAGATTGTTTTATTCTTTCAGATTCTGCAGATACTCCTGCTGGACCCACTGTTGATAGAAAATAGTCAAAAAGGAAAGACGAATATAAAAAACTAATTTGGTAGAAGAAAAATATTGAAAATTCCTGAAGCGCAAATTAAATATAGAGGAAGTAACTTCGTAAGTGCTGAAATTACTGCTCTGGAGACTCCCTATCATTTTTTTCCCTTTTTTTGAACCATGAACTTTTGAATCTTATTTCAGAAGAGACACATAAATACAGCATACAAAAGGACCCTTCTCAACCTTTACAAGTTTTCATTACGGATATTCAACGTTATATGGGAATTTGTTATCTAACGTCACTTATACATTTACAATCTGCAAGAGATTACTGGAGTGATATTTTAGGTAACCAAACAATAAAGAGAAAATGTCTGTCAATGAATTTGAAAAAATCAGACAATTTTTACATTTAATGACAATACTAAAGAAATTGCTAGAGGCATGAAGGGCCTTGATAGACTATTCAAAGTAAGGCCTCTAATAGAGTGTATCAAAAAACGCTTTATGCAAGTTATGCTATGGAAGAGTGTTTGTCAATAGATGAACATATTTGCGCAACAAAGTCTCGAAGCATTTTGAAACAGTATTTTCCCAATAAACCACATAAATTCGGCTTTAAATTCTTCGTTTTATGTGGTATAAGTGGTTTTGCCTATGATTTTGAATTATATAGTGGCCAGGAAAATGTTGGCATACGACCGCCAAATGAGTCAGATTTAGGGTCTGCATCAAATGTTGCAATGCGTCTCACAAGGAAGGACTCCATACGGGCATACTCAGAAAAATCTGAAAAAAATACAGAATGTTCTTCCCCCATGGGTATATATGTTTATAAAAAAAATTTCAGCGGAACCTCGGTAAACGTCCGTAAAAAAATAATGAAAATTTCGTTTATTTGGCGACTTATCACCGTTTGGCAAAGAAATAAAATTTCAAAAAATACGCTTGACGAATACTCTTTAAGGAAAAAACTTTTTATGTTGAATGTGTTTAAATAAGTTTAATTTAAATAACTTTAGCTTTGTCATTTTTAGTTTGTTTTAACTATAGTTTTGTCATATATATTTATATGTACTTATAACGGTTTTTAACTATCATATTTTGCGATTTAAAACAAAATATAAATTGAACAAAATTGTTCCAAAGTCAAAAATATGCCTCAGTGAGCACTGTGGATTCAACTTTGTTGCTATGGAAACAACCTCTTCGGTATAGAAATATATTACGGCAGCATTATTCATCTGGTGTTACAAGTTATTTTTATAACCTATAAAGCGGTTTAAATTTAAAAAAAAAATTGTGGATTGGAGAATAAAACAATGGCAAAATTTCATTCAAATCGGCAACAAGCAATATGCATAATACAAAATGTAATAATAATAATAATTTCTTTCATGGTTTACGTTTAAATTCATAAAAAAACGCATATTCTCAAAATCAATTAACAAACAATTTTCAGATTCATTCAAATCGTTTGCTTTTGGCAAGGAAAAGTGCTGCTCGACAAATTGCGTGCCGCTTTCGTCTTTTCACGCCAATTATTCGAAAGTATTTTATTTTTTTTTACAGATTTTCTACAGTAATTCCGCCGCTAATTTTAACTGATCCTTTATTACATACGTGAGTACTTTCACTAGCATTTTTTTCAATATATTCTGAGTATGCCCCGTATGGACACCTTCCTTGTCAGTAGGTTAATACCGCGAAATCAAAATCATAAGTTTTTTTTTTAGGTATATTTCATTACAAAAAGCTACCTATTGCAGCCGTTCGGAGGAAAACGATTCCGAAAAATTTTGGTATATTTCCACCGATCATGACCCCTAGACCCCGAAACCACCCTCCGTTCAAAATTGATATATATATATATTCTTATATATATATCCATATATATATATATAAATATATATATATATATATTCTTATATATATATCCATATATATATATATATATATATATATATATATATATAAATATATATATATATATTCTTATATATATATCCATATATATATATAAATATATATATATATATATTCTTATATATATATCCATATATATATATATATATATATATATATATATATATATATGGATATATATAAGAATATAAATAGAATATATATAAGAACAGGAAATTGAAATAGTACATTTTGCAAAACATGGAATTGAAATATTGAAATATCGATTTTGCATATAGTTGCAAACAAGGCTGAAAGATTAATATGTGAAAGGAATATGATGGTTAAATACGGAACAGTGTACCCTTATGGTTTAAATGTTATGTTTGATCAAATTAATGTTTTGAAGAATTTCAGAAATACAATATTGAAAGAGTCAATCTATGAAAAAATTAATCACGATTTGAGTTGTGAGTGTGAGTTACATAATAAACAAAATGTCAAGGTTAATGATCTAAATTGTAGAAAGGATATTAAAAATGCTATTGTCAATATTAATTCCGGCAATATTGTTAAAACAATAAAATACATAATTTTCAATGTGAAAAAGAAGTTAATACCCGATTTATTGAGAGAATTATACGAACATACAGGTAACGTAAATATAGATATAGGGTTCGATCTGTTAAGATTCAGAATAGGTAAGCAGAAACTTAATGGTTACATTGAGTTGAAAAACAACAAAGTTAATTTAGAGAATAAGATTTATTGTGTATTGGATTACATGGGGCACCATTTTAGGGGTGCTAATTTTAAGGGAATTTTAAATAAGTATAATAAATACCTGCCGGATAAAAACATACATATTATTAAAGCTTACAAATACGATAAACCATTAGGCAGAGTTATATTTAACTACAACAGAATTTGCAGAGCTGTATCGAGAAAAGTATTTGTCATTGTAATAATGTCGAATATAATAAATTCGTTATTTCAAATTACGGACATATTCTTACCGGGGATCTTGCTATAGTGGCAGACACAAATCTCAGAAATTACATGAGGTATGGTACAAAATACAGATTGAGGAGAGTTGTGAGTAGAGGATTAGCTATAAAACGTTTGTCAAATAATATAGATATCTTTATTCAAAAATTATCATATAAATATGGTTTACCAAAAAGCGTTTTTGAGGAATGGAGGCACTATATTTTAAAAGAATTTCAAGGCTTTTACCACAAAGATTTTGAGGGGGTCTCGGGAGAATCTTACAAAGATTTGATTAAAGCAGTAAAAAATCTACAGGATGATTTTATCATTACGTATGTGGATAAAGCTAACACCAACTATGCTATAATATGTAAAAAATTATACGGAGATATTCTAAGGGATACCTACAATAATGAGGGAAATTATCAACTACTAAAAACTACTAAACAAGTTACTGTAAACAGAGTGAAGGCGTTCTATAAAAAAAATAAAATCAAAGCAAAATAGTGTGGAATTTCCTTATCTTGTAATGATTCCAAAATTCCATAAAAACCCAATTACTTTTAGAACCGTAACTTGTGGGTTTGGTTCTTACCTGGAATGTGTAAATAAAACATTTTTGAATATATTACAAAAGATTTTCGATCAGGTTATAAATGAATATTCTTCGATAGTAATAAAAAATAGCTATGAACTTATAAAAAGTTTAAAAAAGCTGAAAAACATTACAGGATTGTATACATATGATTTCGAGGATTTGTATAATAGCATAAATTTAGATGATTTGAAGTACAGAGTTATGGATTTTTTCAAGAAATCTAAAGCGAAGGATATCAGTATTGAAATATTCACCAATTTATTTCAATTTGTTGTTTACGAAAATTACCTGTTTGAAGGGAAACAAATATATAAACAAGTGAGAGGTATTCCAACGGGGGGCAGTTGTAGCTCCATCCCTGCAGATATTTATCTGTTTACATATGAAGCCGGTTTATTGTTGGAAAAAGACTTAAAGATATACAAATATATAGATGATGTTTTGGTGGTTGAGCTGAATAATAATAAAGAAATTTATCAATTTAAATGTTATCCAGACACTTTGAATTTAAAGAGTGCTTCGGATAATCAGGGCAATGTCAACTACTTGGATGTTAATTTGGAGATTATAAACGGAATTTTAGTATATAGTATTTATGATAAAAGAAATTATTTTGATTTTGATACAATAAAAATACTAAACTTTAATAGTAACGTGCATGTTTCAATTTTTAGAAATATATATTTAAATGGTTTAAATCGTATTGCAAATTTGTGCTCATATGTTGATAAATTGGTTGGTGAAATTTTTAACCTTTACATAAACGCCAGTAAACAAAATTACCCAATACATATTTTGAATGATTTAACTTTCAATTTTATCAGGAAAAAAAGTTATCGAAATAAAACATTGGAATTGTTCGATGATTGTGATTTATCGATACGTGATTCCTATCGAAAATAGCTTAGCGGTGAGGATAATCACGGACTTCATTTGACGGCTTTTGAATTAGATTGTGGTTTTCATTTTTTCTGATCTCTATTTGTTTGGTCTTGGCACGTGAGGGGGAATGTTGTGCACGTAAAACATATTTAACCCCGCAGTACAAGTCATAAGCCTTGGCCACTTGTCTTCATGTGTGGTTTTTCTTAGTTACTCTTGGTTTTGTTAATTATTGTTTTAGTTACAGTTTGTTAGATGTTTTTTCCGTGTACTAATTTATATGAATTTGGATTTTTCAATATATATATATATATAAAACCATTAATCAAACCTAACCTACCACCATCAAAAACCGTAATATTGTGAATTAAAGCTGTAAGTATAAAAATTTTTTTTTAAATTTATTTTAAGAATTATTATGGAAGAAAAATAAGAAAGTGGACACCGACAAATAGTGGAAATGCTTATATATTGAATTACGTTGTCAAGGGCACAGAATTCAATGATATAAGCAAAATGGTAGTTTTCTGTGAGAAAAATAAGCTAAAGCTAAAAGTTATTTTCCCCTGTGCCCAAACAACCATTAAAATCAACTGAATTGATTAAAAATGAAAACAGAATAGAAACAAATAATATGAAATGGAAAAATCAATAAAACCAATTTAAATATTTATAGGATATAAAATAGAAATAATAAACACCATATCGATTAATAATATTTCAATATTTTAGAATAAATCCACGCGCACATGGTACCCAAAATATCGTAAAGATTAAGGTGAATAAAACAGTTAAGAAATCACAGTAATTGATACCATAGGATGCAGTTAATACATTTTGAAATAAATGTTAAATAACTTTTAATATAATATAAAATAAAATAAATAGAAAGTAATTACATATTTAAAATGCACTATTAAATTAATTAAAAACTGTTTAACAATATCGTCAATATTTAGCTAAAAATTCCCCTGGTGTAGTAAATTATAAATGAAATGTAGCTGGAAAAAGTAAAATTTAGAACGTATCGAAAAAATACAAATTTTGGTTCTGCCATCTAGTATTACTTTTATGATTCAATTGTCACAAGATAAACAGTTGTAAGCATTTGAATGTAACAATTGTTTTATCAACAGCAAAATCAAACAAATCCTTATATATAGATAATTATAAACTGAATATAAACCACACAATGTATTTTTTTTTTAAACTATTGTTAATAAAATTTAAAAAGCATACAAAATATTCTATTAGCTAAATTATTTAAACTAAACTAAGAATTTAAATAATTCTAGAACATCGATAATATATAGCATATAGCTATATGCTATAAAACAAAATAAATTCACTAATAATTAATATAAATAATTATTAAAAAAATAAAAATCTTTAATAAAAACTATTATATATAAGATAATTATAAAATGAACAGGAAATAAAAAACATATGGGAGTATAAAGAAGGTAAACAGATACTTAAATTCCGATTACCTAAAAAGCACAAATATAGTGTGTGGATTATTTTCATACATCCATAAAAATCCTAAAAGTATGAATGTGGGACATTCAAAAACATTAAACCGATAATAAATTTTATAACACAAAGTGAAAATAGATAAATATTAAAATATTAATAAGAATAGAGGAATAATAATAAAAATAATTACCCAATTTTAATACATACAGTATAACTTTATTTATATCAAATATACTTATATGTATATTGATCACTATAAAAATGGCATACTATTAGTAATTAATATGATATTGCCCTTATTAAATTAAAATTTATAACAAATGATTGTAAATAAGATTAAACAATAATTAATTATTAATGAAATTCACCAATTACATATAAAATATCAAATCAACATCCTTATAAAATACGTATCAAAAATATAGTAATAATACAAAAGCCCCCAATTTTTTTTTATAAATTAACCATTGCGTATTATCCAGACAACACCACCCTCCTCCGTACTCTAACATCTACCCACCCATCCAACCTATAATAATTATATATACAGGTTGATTCAGCTCGTCGGTGACAAACTTTAAGGATCGATAGAGCACACCTAGACGAACATTTTTGAATAGGGAATGTAGGGTCCCTGACGCGATGGTAAGGCGCTAGGCGCTTTCGAAAATTTGGGTGCCGAAATTCGAAACGTCATAAAAACTAGGGAAATGGTTAGATTTTCTTGCTTGTTGCGTCGAAATGATTCTGTTTGTTTAGACTTTCTTCAGTACCAATTTGATAAGCGTATCTCTTAAAACATGGATAGGGGGCGCTGCAGACTTTGGAGAGCTAGACAACAACTTTAAGCCCGTTATTTTGATAATTTAACACATGCTCGCCAAAGTTTATACTCTAACTTAAAGTTTGAACCCAAAAGTAGAGCCCTGCAAAAAGCGTAAGAGCCGGAATAAAATGTCAAAGTACAGGGTGGTCGAAACTCGAAGGCTCCTAAGAGATAAACAAACAGATTTCTTGACTTATGGCATGCATTTTCATGATTCTGTTTGCTGGGGCTCTCTGAAACTCAGTTGAACGGTACAAAAAGAAACATCGATAGGGGGCGCTTTGGGCAAAAAACATAATTCGTTGACATTTCGGACGCTAACTGGAAACGGGGCGCTACGATCAGTTAGTAATAATGAAAACACATTTTCTACCTCTGCTCAACACTTCTGAATAAATTTAGACCAAAAACATCAATGATACTGGAAATTTATTTACAAAAAATAACACTACAGAAGATGCTCGAAATTTCGACTTTGGGCCATGATGCAGGTTTCGCACCTCCGTCGCATTGAGGAGTGTGTGTTTCCAACAATGCCAGGAGTATCTCTGATCTGCCCTGCAGCTGCCACAATGCGCGCCACAAGTTCTTCAGCACTGCTGACAGGTGTATGGTATACCTCGGCCTTCAGGTAACCCCAAAGGAAGAAATCCAAGCAGGTGAGGTCTGGTGATCGGGCAGGCCAGTGAACTGGACCCCCACGCCCGATCCACCGCTGGCCATACCTTGCGTTTAGATGGAGACGCACGTCGTTCGTGTAATGGGCCGGAGCTCCATCGTGCTGGAACCACATCTGGCGACGCGAACCTTCGGGTACGTGCGCCTCATACAGAAGCTGCGGCAGCACTTGATCCAGGAAAATCAGGTAATTTCCACCTGTCAGCCGTTCAGGTAACAAATAAGGGCCAATGAGGCAATCCCCCAGAATGCCGGCCCACACATTTACTGAGAAACGCTCCTGGGCTGCTCGGCTTCTGGTTTCATGTGGATTTTCATCACACCACACATGACTGTTGTGGGCGTTCCACATTCCCTCCCGGCTGAAGGTGGACTCGTCCGTAAACAAAATGCTGTTTACAAAACGGGGATCCCTGGATCTCATCGCCAAGTACCATCTTGAGAATTCCACTCGAGGGCCAAAATCCTGCTCTCTGAGCAACTGCACCCGCTGGATGTGGTAGGGGTGCAGATTCCGGGAACGTAAGATGCGCCACGCAGTTGCTTGCGAAATGCCAACATGTCTGGCGATATCTCTCGTGCTAAGACCTGGGTTGTCCTCAACCAGGTTAAGCACGGCCTCTTCGTTGTCGGGGGTGCTCACTGATCGCTCCCGTTCAGGCCTGCCTCCGTCGAAAGATCCCGTTGTGGACAACCTCTGGTGTACTCGAGCGAAGAAGGCATGGCAGGGGATTTGCCTGTTGGGGTAACGCTCGGCGTACAACCGCTGAGCGGCTCGTCCATTACAACCAGCAGCGCCATACGCCAAATGCATGTCAGCCAATTCAGAGTTTGTGTACCGTTCCATCCTACTACCGATCTGCAGACAAGTAACCCGAAGCTTAAGTAGGTACCGCACGTTCAAAAGACGTGTCTGCGCATACAACTACGTCATCTCGCGTTGTCGTCTACGCATTACGTATCTTTTGCATATCGATATGGTACGATATGTTTTGCATAAATCAGCAAAAAGCACCTTATGTAAATTTTATTGCGCGCATTGTGCATGATTGAAACCAGCTATGTTTGTTAAAAAAAACAAACAAACTGCAGTTTTAATAGCTTCTTATGATAAGTAAATTACTCTCTTGTTTTGTTTCTAACTGATCGTAGCGCCCCGTTTCCAGTTAGCGTCCGAAATGTCAACGAATTATGTTTTTTGCCCAAAGCGCCCCCTATCGATGTTTCTTTTTGTACCGTTCAACTGAGTTTCAGAGAGCCCCAGCAAACAGAATCATGAAAATGCATGCCATAAGTCAAGAAATCTGTTTGTTTATCTCTTAGGAGCCTTCGAGTTTCGACCACCCTGTACTTTGACATTTTACTCCGGCTCTTACGCTTTTTGCAGGGCTCTACTTTTGGGTTCAAACTTTAAGTTAGAGTATAAACTTTGGCGAGCATGTGTTAAATTATCAAAATAACGGGCTTAAAGTTGTTGTCTAGCTCTCCAAAGTCTGCAGCGCCCCCTATCCATGTTTTAAGAGATACGCTTATCAAATTGGTACTGAAGAAAGTCTAAACAAACAGAATCATTTCGACGCAACAAGCAAGAAAATCTAACCATTTCCCTAGTTTTTATGACGTTTCGAATTTCGGCACCCAAATTTTCGAAAGCGCCTAGCGCCTTACCATCGCGTCAGGGACCCTACATTCCCTATTCAAAAATGTTCGTCTAGGTGTGCTCTATCGATCCTTAAAGTTTGTCACCGGCGAGCTGAATCACCCTGTATATATATATATATATATATATATATATATATATATATATATATATATATATATATATGATCTTTGTCATACTGTAACTCTCGTATTTATCAACCGATTTGGATAAAATTTCGTGTGTACATAGTACATACCAATGACTCGACCGAGTTCGTTAGCCAGCTTCATCCTCCATCCTGTTTCAAAATGGCAGCCATTTAATTTTTAGGTAGCTTTCTTTACAAAAAAGCTACCTATTGCAGCCGTTCGGAGGAAAGCGATTTCAAAAAATTTTGGTATATTTTCATCGATCATGACCCCCAGACCCCGAAACCACCCTCCGTTCAAAATTGATATATATATATATATATATATATATATATATATATATATATATATATATATATATATATATATATCTGACCTATGTCACACTGTAACTCCCGTAATTATGAACCGATTTCGATGAAATTTGGTGTGTACATAGTACATAACAATGTCTCGACCGAGTTCGTTGGCCAGCGTCATCCGCCGTTTTGTTTCAAAATGGCGGCCCTTTAAAATTTAAAAAAAAAATTAAAACTTGAAATGTGGTACCAAAAAATTAAAAATGGAAAAATATTTTTTTCTTATGTATTTGACCTTTATACAAAGATTCCGGAGCAGTTTTTGTTTCGTCTATATCTTAAAAAATGGCTGAATTATAGCATTTTGAATTTCTAGCGTGGCTGACATTTTGAAACGTCCTGAAATTTGTCACGCGATAAAAGGCGTATTTATGAACCGATTTGGATGTAATTCGGTGTGTACATAGTACATACCAATCTCTCGACCGAGTTCGTTGGCCAGTTTCATCCGCCATTTTGTTTCAAAATGGCGGCCATTTAAAATTTTTTTAAAAATGTAAAAATTGAAATGTGGTACCAAAAAATTGAAAATGGAAAAATATTTTTTTCTTATGTATTTGACCTTTATACAAAGATTTCGGAGCAGTTTTTGTTTCGTCTATATCTTAAAAAATGGCTGAGTTATAGCATTTTGAATTTCTAGCGTGGCTGACATTTTGAAACGTCCTGAATTTTGTCACGCGATAAAAGGCGTATTTATGAACCGATTTGGATGTAACTTCGTTTATACATAGTACATACCAATGTCTCGACCGGGTTCGTTGGCCAGCTTCACCCGCCATCTTGTTTAAAAATGGCGGCCATTTAAATTTTTAAGAAAAATTTAAATTTGAAATGTGGCACCAAAAATTGAAAATTGAAAAAATATTTTCTTCTTATGTGTTTAACCTTGATAAAAAGATTCGGGAGCAGTTTTTGTTTCGTCTATATCTTAAGAAATGGCTGAGTTATAGCATTTTGAATTTCTAGCGTTGCTGACATTTTGAAACGTCCTGATTTTTCTCACGTAATAACAGGCGTATTTATGAACCGACTTGGATGTACCTTGGTGTGTACATAGTACATACAAATATCTCGACCGAGTTCGTTGGCCAGCTTCATCCGCCATCTTGTTTCAAAATGGCGGCTATTTTAAAAAATTAAAAAATTTAAATGAGATACCAAAAAATTGGAAAATGAAAAAGATTTTTTTGTATGTGTTTGTCCTTAATACAAAGATTCCGGAACAGTTTTTCTTTCGTCTATATATAAAAAAAATGGCTGAGTAATAGCATTTTGAATTTCTATTGTGGCTGACATTTTAAAACGACCTGATTTTTGTCACGCGATAACAGGCGTATTTATGAACCTATTTGGATGTAACTTGGTCTGTACATAGTACATACCAATGTCTCGAGCGAGTTCGTTGGCCAGCTTCATTCGCCATCTTGTTTCAAAGGGGTTGCCATTTAAAAAAATTAAATTTAAAATTCAAAATGAGGTATTAAAAAATTGGAAAATGAAAAAGATTTTTTTTATGTGTTTGGTCTTGATACAAAGATTCCGGAGCAGTTTTTGTTTCTGAAAATTTGTTCTTTTGTTGATATCTTAAAAAATGGTTGATTTATAGCTCTTTGAATTTCTAGCATGGCTAACATTTTGAAATGATCTTGTATTTGTCACGCGATAACACGCGTATTCGCCTATTTCGATGTAAGAAGGCATGTGGATAGTATACATCAACACCTCGACCAAGTTCGCTGGCCAGATTCATCAGCCATCTTGTTTCAAAATGGCGGCCATTAAATTAAAAAATATATATATATATTTAAAGTGAGGTGCAAAAAAATTAGAAATTGAAAAAGGTTTCTTTCTTAAGTATTTGATCTTGATATAAGGATTCAGGAGCATTTTTTGTTTGTCTTTACCTTAAAAAATGGCTCAGATATAGCAGTTTCAATTTCTATTGTGGGTGACATTTTGAAAAATCTGATTTTTTTGCATGCGACAGCACTCCTATATATTAACCGATTCCGATGTGAGTGAGCATGTGCACAGCAATTACTAAGGTCTCGACCAAGTTCACTGCTTAGCCTCATCCACCATGTTGTCTTAAAATGACAGGCACTTTAAGAAATTCCCGAATTTGGCAGCCAAATATAAGTTACTTTAAAGAAAAGCAGCTTGGATAAAGCTGACTAATTTCGCGAAATTCTCATTCATTATATTGATAAAAATTAGTATTGAATCTCCTATATTCGGTTTCCACTAAATTGAGCTTCGTGTGTTTGCATGATATAAGTTGGCTTTTTTTAAATAAGGATTATGAAAGCTACCTCTTCCTCCCGGCACTGGCCGGAAGGACTTTTTTAATATAAATTTAAAATGAGGCACAAAAAAATAGACATTAAAAGAGATTTTTCCTTATGTATTTGACCTTGATAAAAAGATTCTGGAGCGTTTTTTGTTTCATCTATATCTTAAAAAATGGCTGAGTTATAGCACTTTGAATTTCTAGATTGGCTGAAATTTTGAAACGACCTGATATTTGTCACGCGATAAAAGGCGTATTTATGAACCGATTCGGATATAACTTGGTGTATACATATTACGTACCAATGTCTCGACCGAGTTCGTTCGCCAGCCTCATCCGCCATTTTGTTTCAAAATGGCGGCCATTTAAAAATTAAAAAAAAAATTAAAATTTAAAAGTGAAGTACAAAATAATTAGAAATTGAAAAAGGTTTTTTCCTTATGTGTTTGATCTTTATACAAAGATTTCGGAGCATTTTTTGTTTCGTCTATGTCTTAAAAAATGGCGGAGTTATAGCACATTGAATATCTAGCATGGCTGACATTTTGAAACGATCGGATTTTTGTCATGCGATAATATGCGTTTTTATGAACCGATTTGGATGTGACAGGGCATGTGCATATTACATAGCAATGTCTCGACCGAGTTTGTTGGTCAGCTTCATACGCCATTTTATTTCAATGTGTAGGCCATTTAAAATTTAAAAAAAATAAAATTTAAAATGAAGTACAAAAAAATTATACATTGAAATATATTTTTTCTTATGTGTTTGAGCTTCATACGAAGATTACGGACATTTTTTGTATCGTCTATATCTTAAAAAACGGTTGAGTTATAGCACTTTGAAATTCTAGTGTGGCTGACAGTTTAAAACGATCTGATATTTGTCACGCGATAAAACGCGTATTTATGAACGGATTTGGATATAACTTGGTGTGTACATAGTACATACCAATGTCTCGAACGAGTACGTTGGCCAACATCATCCGCCATTTTGTTTCAAAATGGCGGCCATTAATTTTTTTTTAAATTTTAATTTAAAATGAGGTAAAAAAAATTAGAAATTGAAAAAGATTTTTTCTTATGTGTTTGGCCTTGATACAAAGATTTCGGAGCATTTTTTGTTTCGTCTATATCTTAAATGGCTGAGTTATAGCACTTTGAATTTCTAGCATGGCTGACGTTTTGAAACTATCTGATTTTTGCCACGCGATAACACGCGTATTAATGAACCGATTAGGATATGACAAAACATGTGCATAGTACATAGCAATCTCTCGGCCGAGTTCGTTTGCTAACTTCATCCGCCATCTTGTTTCATAATGGCGGCCATTTTAAAATTAAAAAAATTTAATTTAAAATGAAGTACAAAAAAAATTAGAAATTGGAAAAGATTTTTTTCTAAGGTGTTTCAGCTTGTTACAAAGATTCCGTATTATTTTTTGTTTTGCCTTTATCTAAAAAAAAGCCGAGATATAGCAGTTTGAATTTCGAATGTATGTGACATTCTTAAAAATCTGATTTTTTGCCTGCAACATCACTCGCATTTATCAACCGATTTAGATATGAGTGAGCCTGTGCGCAGGAATTACTAAGGTCTCGACCAAGTTCTTTGGTGAGCTTTGTTGCACCCATTATGTTGTTTTAAAATGGCGGGCTATCACCGATAATTCGGGTTAATATAATTATTAATATAATTCGGGATATCACCGAATTTGGCGACAAAATATAAATCACTTTAATAAAACCAGCTTTGATAACGCTGACTAATTTCGCGAAATTCTCATTCATATTCAATATTGACAAAAATTAGTATTTAATCGTCTATAATCGGGTTCCACTAATTTGAGCTCCGTGTGTTTGAATAATATAAGCTTGCTTTTAAAAAATAAGGAATATGAAAGCTACCTCTTCCTCACGGCACAGGTCGGAAGGATTTTTTGATAATTACTTCAATTCGTTACAATTATTGGAATTTTTATCACAGAGCGGAATACTTTCATTGGCCACAGTGAGGGAGATGCAATAGAATTCCTAATTGTAAGCTTCCTTTGGAATCTGTGATAAAGAAAGAAAAAAGTAGATATAGTTTAGAATAAGTAGCATGCACTAACAGTACACAAATATCATGCTTTACATGGTTGGATAATAAGCCAGTTAAATTTCTTGACAACATTTGCTGAGGGTCTCTTTATAGAAAATATTTCTCGATTCGATAAAAAGGTGAATCAAAAGACTGATATAGCTTGTCCTTTTGTGGTAAAACAATACAATAAACACATGGTTGGTGTAGACTTGCTAGACAGCCATTTAAGGAGATATAGAAATAAAATGAGATTTAAAAAGTTTGAGTTTTCTACCATCTACTGGATGTTGTTATGATAAATTCATGGATCTTATATAAAAAAGTGAACGAAAATAATTTCTTAACAAAAATGACTTTGACTAAATTCAGGGAAGAGGTTACAATCTGCCTATGTAAGGTTGGAAGCGAAACACCAAATGCTAAAGGAGGACATCCAAAAATTTCTGAAGTAGAAAGGGGAATTATAGCCAAGAAACATAAAGTTCCTGTATCTGCAATGCCAGTCAAAGATATAAGATTAGCTGGAGTATGCCATTGGCCGGATTATATGGAAATCCAAACCGCACTCGCAAAACTTTCATAAAGTGTTCAAAATCTGGAGTAGCCTTATGTATAAATTGCGATAGAAACTGTTACTCTGTGTTTCATCCGAAATGCACATTTGGAACTTTTTCGCTCTTAAAGCTCCTTTTTACATTCCTTTTTCTTTTGATTTGCTTTCTGATGATACTTTATTCTATTGTAAAATAATTTTCTATAATTTATTTCCTTTCAGGTCTTTTTACCCGACTGAAAAGAAGGGTTATGTGTTTCACGCGTATCTGTGTGTGTGGATTTCTTTATACCATCGAAACATCCAAACGGCTGGATGTATTTTAATGAATAAGGTCTCTATCGATTCGTCTTAACCGTCCGATGGTTATAGGATAGGTTTTGCTTTTATAAATTTCAAATGGCGGTAGAGACGAAAAATTTTTTTTACGTACCCTATTGAGTGCCATATCATTGGATAGATCTTTCAAAATGAAGAAGATTTTTCATTGACCATTTTGCAGTCATTAGCTCCGTTTAAATATTACACAACCTGGAAGTTGTGTACTTTGGATATCTACCTTTTCTGTAACTCTAACTTTCATAATAGACATCTATAGGCCTCATCAAAACAGTGTTTGTTGATAGGAACTAATAATTAGCACAACTTAAAAGTCATCAATACAAGTAAATAATAATAAAAAATAAGATAAGTAACATAAAAAATAGTTTCATATTTATGAGAAATAATTAATTAGTGCGCTTTTTACGCAGTCGGGTTTTTTGATTTTTTAAATTTAATATATTTATTACGATCTGTATTTTGAAATTTGTAACATTAATTTTTACTTTTTTGAGCATTTTAACCCCTTGAGGGGCGGTGGGATGTATTATAACGCACTAATTTTAATCAAAATTAGCAGCAGAAACTTTTAATTAAATTTCATGTTTCTAACTTTGAAGGAAAAATGTTGCAAAATTGCTTTTCCTTATTTTAAAATAATTTTTTTTCGAATATTCCGGTGTGAATTCAACATTACAGAGACACAATTGCTGGCTCCTCAAAGGGTTAAATATCTGCTATAAAATTTTAATACATATTATACTCTTTTTGTATATCTAATACACAAGTATTGTGGGTTTTGTGCCACATTTAGTACAAAACAGTAAATATCTAATTGTGTGCTTTGGGACACATATAGCACATACCACAAAAATCCATATTTTTAAAAAATATATGAAATCAGAATTTTTTTATTATTTTTCCTGTATTTGTTACTACCTAAAGTAATCAAATTATTTTTTTCATAAAGAAAGGAAAAATCGTGCAGTGAAAGGTTAACTCTCCGATGGTTATAGGCTAGGTTTTGTTTTTATAAATTCAAAATGGTGGTAGACACGAAAAACAATTTTTACGCATCATATTGAGTGGCATATCTTTTGATAGGTCTTTCAAAATGAAGGCGATGTTTCCTAGACTATTTTACAGTCAGAAGCTCCGTTTAAATATTACACAACCTGGAAGTTATGTAGGTAAGATCTCTAGCTTTACTGCAACTCTAACCATCATACATATCTATAGGCATCATCAAAACGATGTTTATAGATAGGAACTAACAATTAAACACAAATTAAAAGTCATCATTACAAGTAAATAAAAAAATAGGTAAGTTATATAAAAAATAGTTTAACATTGATGATAAATAAATAATTAGTTCGCTTTTTACGCAGTCGGGTTTTTTTATTTTTTTTATTTAATTTTTTTTAACTTTGAAATTTGCGATTTGCGAAAAATCCTGACATGATGATTAAAAGTGAAGGTAATTTTTTCATTTAGCGTTAAAAATCACATAAAACGTAATTTTAAAGTACAAAAACACAACCATCGCAGGTTTATGTTATCCTTTTTACGCAGTGGGGTTTTTTGTTTGTTTTTTTTAATTTATTGAGCAATATGTTCTTATAGTAACACAAAAAGTGGAAAAATTTATTTCCACTCAGTAAAGTCAGTTTTCCATATTCAGTCGGAAGTTTCGCTGCTTGCTGTAAATAAAGTTAAAATAATTTATTTTGCTGCATTTGTAAAAAGTATGTTGAAAGAAGGTAGTATGACTCTTAGAAAATACGAGAATAATTCATAAGCGTTTAGAGAAAACTGAAAGAAAAAGTAATATATCGTTAGGTAATGAAAACATTTGGAATATACTGGCTTATACGTACTAATAATTTAGCACCTGAAATTACGCCTTTGTTATTGGCATTAAATAATGTTAGTGATACAAAGAGATGCGTGTTAAGTTGTATTAGGTAGCTTTCATTTCAAAAAGCTACCTGTTGCAGCCGTTCGAAGGAAAGCGATTAAAAAAATTTTTGGTATATTTTCATCGATCATGACCCCCAGACCCCGAAACCACCCTCCGTTCAAAAGTTGATATATATATATATATATATATATACACTGGTTTACAAAAATTAAGGAAAAATCACAAGAAGAGTGATATCTCGTTCAAAAATTAACCTATCCGTATGAAATTTGGATATGTTGTTAACTAAAAGATGCTGATTAAAATTACAAGATGCAAATTAGTGGCGCTGCAATCGGATTGCGTCATCTGTGCGGAGCATAAAAATGCACGCTAGAGAGTACGGCTGCTGGTGTCGCTGTGATTATGAGATAAGAAACTGAGATAGCCAATTCATTAGTATGACCTCGAGGTATCATTTTTCCGCATAACTGCGATATAGAGCTATATTAAGTTTGGATGTAGGCCAAAGTCAGACAGAGGTGGCCAGATGGCTAAATGTGAATCCTTCTGTTGCTCATAGGCTTTGGAAACACTTTCAAACCACTGGTTTGGCCTCCAGAATGTTCAGCGAAGGACGAGCAAGAGCTATGACAAGCACCGATGACCGATATTTGCTATTATGTGTACGAAGGAATAGAACAGCAATCCCCTCTCATCTAAAATCCATCCTTGCTACAGTCACTGGAAGGTTGGTATCAACGTCTACTGTGCGTAGAAATCTTCATGAAGGCGATCTGTACGCGATGCAACCGGATATTTGTGTGCCGCTCACCTCGTGTCTTCGGAGGGAACGTTTAAGTTGGGCACGTCAACATGTCCACGGAGGGCTGATCAATGGAAGCGCGTTCTCGTCGCAAATGAGTTCCAGTTTAGTATCCAAAGCGATAATAGGCATTGTTTGATTTGAAGAGAACAGGGAACACGCTATCATCCATCAAACATTCGTAAAAGATATTCGTATGGAGGAGGCAGTGTCTGTGTTTGGGATGGCATCTCTTTGGGCGGACGTACAGACTCCCATGTCTTTCCACGTGGAACTGTGAATGCTCACGTCTATAGAGATCACATTCTTGATGCTCGTGGGCACCTTTATGCCGGTGCAATAGGTAAAGATTTCCTGTTACAGAACGATAACGCTAGACCGCACAGGCATCGTAGAAGATTATCTTCAGCACAGAACAATTCAGCGCATGGAATGGCCGGCGCGGTCACTGAACTTGAATCTCATTGAACATCTTTAGGATGCTTTAGGAAGATGTGTCGCTGCTCTCAATGTCCCTCCTCAGACTCTTCCCACGCTTACAACTGCTTTACAACAGAAATGGCTCGCACTCAGTAAACTTATCGATCGCATAATTGACAGTATCACGCTTCACTGTATGTTCTGTATTGCTTATAGGGGTGATCAATCTCCACATTAAAGGTACTTTTCCTATACCAAACTGAGACATTTATTTTGTTTATTTTATAATTGTATTAATTTCTGAAACACCACAATCGCCTGGTAATTTCTTTTACTGTTATTTTATACCATATTATGTGTTGTTAATTGTGTCTGAGTTTTATTAAAATCTACTTGTAAGATTTTGAGTAATTGCAACTTTTGTTGTTTTTCCTTAATTTTTGGAAACCAGTGTATATATCTGATCTTTGTCACACTGTAACTCACGTATTTATGAACCGAGTTGGATGTAACTTCGTGTATACATAGTGCATACCAATGCCTCGACCGAGTTCGTTGGCCAGCTTCATCCGCAATCTTGTTCCAAAATGGCGGCCTTTTAATTTTTTTTTAAATTAAAATTTGAAATGTCGTACCAAAAAATTTAAAATTGAAAAATATTTTTCTTATGTGTTTGATCTTGATACAAAGATTCCGGAGCAGTTTTTGTTTCGTCTATATCTTAAAAAATGGCTGAGTTACAGCATTTTGAATTTCTATTGTGGCTGACATTTTGAAACAATCTGATATTTGTCACGTGATAACACGCGTATTTATTAACCTATTTCGATGTAAGAAGGCATGTGGATAGTATATCGTAATGTCTCGACCAAGTTCGCTGCCCAGCTTCATTAGCCATCTTGTTTCAAAATAGAGGCCATTAAATTAAATTAAAAAATTATATTTAAAGTGAGGTGCAAAAAAATTAGAAATTGAAAAGGATTTCTTTCTTAAGCATTTGACCATGATATAAGGATTCCGAAGCATTTTTTGTTTTGTCTTTATCTTAAAAAATGGCTCAGATATAGCAGTTTCAATTTCTAATGTGGGTGACATTTTGAAAAATCTGATTTTTTTGCCTGCGACAGCACATGTATATATCAACCGAATCCAATGTGAGTGAGCATGTGCACAGGAATTACTAAGATCTCGACCAAGTTCACTGGTTAGCCTCATCCACCATGTTGTCTTAAAGTGGCAGGAACTTCAAGATATCGCCAAACTTGGCAACCAAATATAAGTTAATCTAAAAAAAAGCAGCTAGGATAAAGCTGACTAATTTCACGAAATTCTCATTCATAATGATTTAGTACTGATAAAAATTAGTATTGAATCTCCTATAATCAGTTTCCACTAAATTAAGCTTCGTGTGTTTGAATAATATAAGCGTGCTTTTTAAAAATAAGGAATATGATGGCTACCTCTTCCTCCCGGCACTGGCCGGAAGGACTTTTGCAAAATGTTTCGATTCTGATGCATTTCTTACTCCCTTTACGATGAGAATTAAATGCCTGTTACAGGATTTATGGGTAAAGGGTTTCGACTGGGATGAAATATTTGACAAGGAAATAAAACAAAAATGGGATAAATGGTGTCCTGAGGTAACACATTTGACTGAATTTTCTATGCCGAAGTATTTGTTCCCTATGAATGTCATTATTTGCAAAATAATATTCAACTGTATGTGTTTTGCTACACGTGTCTGAAAGCTTATGGCGCTGTCGCCTTTTTTTAGATATGTTGTACAGCGAAATGAAACAATTTCTACTTTCGTCATGGCCAAGACAAGAATTGCACTTTTAAAGAAAATAACTCTTTCAAGAATGGAATTGTTGTATGCTTTAATTGCAGCTCGCATGGGAAAGTATTTAAAATATACTTTTTCTGTTCAAAGTGTCATTTATTGGACAGATAGTACTGTTTCTCCCCACTGGATTAAAGGACTGCCGTCAAGGTGGATAAAATTTGTTTGTAATCGTGCCTCGGAAATACAGGAATTAAAAATTCCTCAAAATTAGAGACATTGTAATGGTTGCCATAATCGTAATGATTTGGTAATTTGAGGATGCTTTGGAAAAGAATTAATTTTCAACGAAAATTGGAAAAGTGGAACTTCGTGGTTAATAAAAGATAAAACTTACTGGCCAAAAAATTAAGTAGGAAATGAAAAGATTGTAGAGAAATATAAGAAGAAAACAATTGGTGAATTTTTGTGAATACAGTCAGCGTACATGAAAAATTGGACATTTTAATTAAATTCTCTACATGGATAAAATTACAAATAATCACAGTTTTGAGTCTAAGACTTGTTAAAAATTCACTTTCTAAGAATTGAGAGGTTGGAATTTTGATTACAAAAGAAATAAATCAGGTTACTGAATTAATTATAAAAACAATACAATTATTTTTGGCATTTTCTAATGAAATAAAATGATTAGAAAAGGAAAAGCCAATTAATTTCCACAGTAAAATTCTTTCTTTAAACCCATTTTCAGAGGAATATAAAATAATGAGTGTTGGTGGAAGCCTTAAGAATACAGAAGTTTCTCAAAATTTTAAACATCATACTTTACTGCTAAAAAATAATTATATTTCGAAATACAGTATTAACATGAAAAATATTTACACCGTTGAGTTTAGCTACAATAAGATAAAATTATTGATTGTAAACGCAAAATCTTAAATAACGAAATTTATTTGGAAAAGTATAACATGCCGCAGAGTAGAAGAGTGCTTAAATTCAGGATCATTACTTGCTATTTGAAAAGATCCCAACGACATCAGCTCTCTAATTCCCGGGCATTTTTTGTTTGGAACTTCTTTAACAGCTCTACCAGACAGTGATCTAACAAGATCAAAAAATAACTTCGCTAAAAAGATAGCAATCAACTCAGCAACTGTATCAATCATTATGGAAACGTTGGTCAAAGGAATATCTGTGTCAATTGCAACAACGATGCAAGTGGAAAACTCCAAAAAGAGACAGTAGAGTTAATGACTTGGTAATTATAAAGGAAGATAATTTGTCTCCGATTTATTGGAAGTTTGTAAGAGTGATCTAATTTTACCCTGCTTCCGACGGTAAAATTCGTGTGGTAAAACTGAAAACTTTAAGTGGTTAACTTAAGAGATCAATTACAAACATTTCAACGTTACCTATTGAAAATGAGGATTACTGTTAAATAAGGAAGTTGAACTGTTATTTATAAACTAATTTCTTTCTTTTTACCCGACTGCCAAGAAGGTTTATGTGTTTCACGCGTATCTGGGTATGTGGATTTCTTTATACCCTTGAAACATCCCAGCGGCTGGATGGATTTTAATGAATGAGGTCTCTATCGATTCGTCCTAACCGTCCGATGGTTATAGGATAGATTTTGTTTTTATGAATTCAAAATGGCGACCGTAAAATACAAAAAGGCGGTAGAGAGGGAAAAATTTAAAGCACCATATTGAATGGCATACCATTGGATAAGCCTTTCAAAATGAAGAGGATGTTTGGTTGACTATTTTACAGTCTGAAGCTCCGTTTAAATATTACACAACCTGGAAGTTGTGTAAGTAGGATCTCTAGCTTTACTGCAACTCTAACCATCATAGACATTATGCCTCATCAAAACAGTGTTTATAGATAGGAACTAACAATTAAACACAACTTAAAAGTCATCAATACAAGTAAATTAAAAAAATATGCAGGTAATATAAAAAATAGTTTAACATTGATGAGAAATAATTAATTAGTTAGCTTTTTACGCAGTCGGGTTTTTTGATTTTTTAAATTTAATTTTTACTTATTTATTATTATAGTTAATGTTTCAATTTAGAGTCCTGCGCGGGTCAGGTTCCCGCAAACCCCACAAATTACATTTTAAGTCAACCACAACCCGACCCGAACTCACAAAAGTGATTTTCGGCAACCCGCAACCCAACGCGAATCAGCTAAAATAATTATCGGCAATCCGCAACCAGAACCCAAGGTATTTCAACCCGCACCCGACCCGAACCCGCAATATTTCAACCCGAAACTCGACTCTAACCCACAATGTAAAGAAAGTAAATCACGTTTTACTGCCACTATGAAAATAATCTACAATTGTATTTATAATGCCATTTTTATATTTTCGTAGAAGAATGAGTAAATCTATATTATTCAATATTCAAATATGATAAAACCTGTGACCACTTTGTGGTCATTGAATAGTGTCAAACATCGGGTCGGGTTATCTCGAATTTTATTTTTTCGGCTTCGCATTAGTCTAATTTTCTTTCTGCAGGTCGGATTCACACCAGAAGAATTCTTTTGGGTCATATATAGGTTTTTTACCACTCAGGTTGTTGGGAATTTCCCAAAAAATTTGAGCACAACTACGTTTCGGAAGAAAATAAATACGTATTTAAATATGTAGGATTATGTGTCCAATTTACTGTATTAGAAATAAAATGTATATAAGAAATGCAATCATAGATTTTTCTTTCTTTAAGAACTATTTTTTCTTCTTTCGAAATATGAAAAATGTTATCCACATTTCGTTTGTTTTTGATATACACAAAAACAGAGGTAACACATTATTAATAGTTTATGTACACACAAACATGTCACGTGTGTGTAAATTGAGAGGTGCCCGCTATTCAGAAATATAAGCGTTCAAATATATGAATTTTAGAAACTGAAAAGGATCCCGGTAAATGGAGGTGTCCGCCTTTCGGGAGAAAAGTTATTATGGAGGAAAATGTTTTTTTCAGGTTAAAAATCTATATAAAATTATTGTATATAGGTTTTTAACATGAAAAAATATTTTGGTCGTTTTTAAATTTGGACTCGACCCGCTAGAGTCAAAATCCAACACGAAACTGAACCGAACCAGAACAATGACATTCAACCTGATCCGCAGTAAAAAAGTGGAAGTCAGCCCGATCTGAATACGGCCCACAACAAAAATATCTAGAACCAACCCAACCCCAGGCTAGCTCAGCTGCGGTTAAAAGCGAGTAACCCGACCCAATGTAGAACTCTAAACGATATAAAACTAAAAATTAAATCATTAAATATGCTTTAAAATTAGTTTCGACTTCAAACTTTCCACTTATAACGAAATACAATAAGCAACAAAACGCTAAATAATCCTTCCTGTACTCTTTATCAGAACCTAGTTTTTTGTCATAACAAAATTAGAAGTATTAAGAACTGTTCAGAAGAACTATAGCAGAAATGTTTCAGCAGTGCAGAAGCATTAGTTATAATAATTTTATCGTACGAGTAGCTGAAAAAGTATGTTTATATTAACTTCCAGAAACGAATTGACTAGACTAAACAGACAGGCACGCATTTTGCTTTTGTGAAACTTGACTCTGCTGTTTATATAGACTTTTAACGTTAAAAAATATTTTGGACATTCTTTTAAAAAACTGGGTCAACCCGAATCCGACCCGCAAGAGTAAAAAAACCAACTCAAAACAATGAAAGCCAATCCAACCCGAACCACAACGTATTTTTTGTCAATTATTACAAAATATACTCAAATTTGAGGTTTACAGTTTTATTGAAAATATAAAGAAATCCAAAAAATTGTAAGACAAAATGCAAAAATATTGTCAGCAATAAAAGTTATCGTCCTAGAAATTTTAGCTGGATTATCTGGTACAATTAGACCTCGATTATAGAAAATATATTTAGCACTTCAAAACTAACGACTATGAACATTTTTTAAAACTACTTTTTCTTAAAAAAAAGAGGAAAAAGCGTGTATATAATTGTGCATTAGTAAATATAAAAAAATAAAATACAATTTTTGATAGTTTTAAAAAATAGGAAAAATGAAATTAGCATTATCATTTAACAATAGCATTAACACATAAACATCAGCGAAAAAAATAAATACAGCAATTGTTAAAAAAATTTCTTGACACGCAAAAATATTTCAGTTGAGACAATGTGTGGCTTAGATGCCGTATATTCCCAGATGGCCGCCATCTTGGATGTTTTGAGATTTCTTGGCGATCTTTATGGATATGTGGAACCCCGTGTGACGTGTGTGTTTTGGTGTGACGTGTTCTTTCAACTCCGTTTTTCATTCGAGATTGTGTTGCGAGAAGGCCGTTTTTGCTTTTGATATCGTGTTGTATGTTTCTGTCAATTATTTTTATGTTAAAATTATTGGATGTATTTGATTGAATATGTGTTCTGTAGTCCGTTTAAACGCTCTTGCTGAAGTAATTAAGAAATATCAGGAAATTTTGACGAATAAAGGAGGTTTGTTTACAGTTCGTCAGTGCGTATTCATAAGCCTATTTTGGAAAATGACGGTCATGCTAGCATATTTCGTGCTTGAGCATTCAAGAAAGCAGGTGTCTGTTAAGATGTCTGTAAGGTGTTGATAATTTTGTGTATATTTTGTTGCCTTACGAGTTTTGTACATTTTGAGATTGCTACACAGAGAGAACTGCTGAATTTTGAAATTGCTACACAGCGGGAATTGCCGAATCCAGTGATGATTTTTTTTCGGTTAATGAGTGCGTAGCGCTCATACGACGTATAGTGATTGCCACTTTAACGAGTTTTGTTTATTATTTACATTTTATTTTCGTTAAGCGTAACATGCGTATAAACCGGTGCATGGCGACATTTACTACTTGGCGGAAAATGGGTTTTCAGACCAAGAGAAATTCCAAGATGGCGGCCCCGGGAATTTATTGCATCTGTTCCCAATGTGTAGCTTATAACAATACCGTCGATCGTTGTTTGTCGTACTTTGGTCCTTGCGGGGTTACTTTGATCCAGCCCATAAAAAAAAGAATTTATTCTTTGTATTGCAGAAGCAATACAAGATAATTTGGAGTTTTTGCCCTTGAAAAATAATTTATACCCTACTATAGGGTATTTGAATAATTTGTGGGTAATTTAAATTTCTTTAATGGCAACACTGAATGTGTTTGTTAACAACTGTTTTCGTGTGTAGATTTTAACTCTCCAAACTTTCTATTGTGAAACAATCTCGATAAGAGCTACAAATAAAATAAGTGTCAAAATATTGTCAAAATTACCTTTAGTAACCTGTAACGCATGTGTAATCATAATTTTCCCTTTAACTTTTTTTTTTCTTTTTTTTTTTTTTTTTGGCAGAAAATATTTACGTTTTCATAAGGCCAGCATGAAAACTTGTATTTCGGGGCTGCTTTATGCCAGGCCTGTTTGGTCCGAAAATAGCCCCAAATACTTAAAAATGCCATTTATACAACCAAATCTCTTAAAACATGTTTTAAGTAACTTTTTTTCAAATGTTACTGTTGCAAAATGCTACATTAATTGAAAGAAATAAAGTTGAAACCGGTGTGAATGAATAAGAACAAAAGAACATCTTAAAACACCATCAAAAACTTTTAATTACGCTAGGTCTTTCGAAAGATCTGAGTCTTTCTTCGTTAGGCGTAAAAAAGACGTGCTTCTACTGTGAAAGTATTTGATTCTTGCTGCAGCTTTTATAGTAGAAGCACGTCTTCTTTGCGTCTGATGAAGAAGGACTCAGATCTTTCGAAAGACCTAGCGCAATTAAAAGTTTTTGATGGTGTTTTAAGAAGTTCTTTTGTTTCTGTTACATTAATTGCTTTTGTTCCAGTTGCTAAGGATAACATGACGAAAACTGTTTCTCGTTTCTTTAGTATTAATAATTGGTTAACTGTGTTTAAATGTAAAAAAAAACATTTGTTTATCGGCGAAACAGCACCGAAAACTGGCGATATGAAGCAATTAAAATAATAAAACTTTGTAAAAAATCACCATAAAATTAAAACAAAACACAGGACGCGTTTCGAGCTAAAAACATAACAGCTCGTCATCAGCTAAGCATACACGTGTCCGAAAACGGACAAGTTCAAAAATGAACTGAAGAAAAAGAATGTTGCGAAGAATGCGACAGATGGCGCTACCTGATAGAGGAAGATGCAAAAGGGAAATGTGTTGAAAAAAGATAGAAGAGAAAATGAAATGGAAAAAATGGAAATAAAAGAAAAATAAAAATAAAAGAAGTAAATTAAAAATATAAATAAAAATAATAAATAAAGAACTATAAAAGAACAAGAAAAAATCCAAATTATTATTATTATTATTATTAATATTTTTTTTTTTTTTTTTTTTTTTTTTTTTTTTTTTTTAATAAAATAAAAAGAAAAGAAACAAGAGAAAAGCGAAAAGAATTACAAAATTAATTTCCACGCTGGAGATAGGAAAGGAGATGATGGGAGATCATTGACAAGATTAGCAGAATTTTTAGAAATAAAATATGCTTCATGAAAATCCAAGTGAGAGGGAGAGGCAGGGGAAGAAATAATTTTGGCCATGGAGAAATTGAAACATAAATAAAAATAATAAATAAAGAACTATAAAAGAACAAGAAAAAATCAATGGTTTCAATTTCTCCATGGCCAAAATTATTTCTTCCCCTGCCTCTCCCTCTCACTTGGATTTTCATGAAGCATATTTTATTTCTAAAAATTCTGCTAATCTTGTCAATGATCTCCCATCATCTCCTTTCCTATCTCCAGCGTGGAAATTAATTTTGTAATTCTTTTCGCTTTTCTCTTGTTTCTTTTCTTTTTATTTTATTAAAAAAAAAAAAAAAAAAAAAAAAAAAAAATATATATATATATTAATAATAATAATAATAATAATTTGGATTTTTTCTTGTTCTTTTATAGTTCTTTATTTATTATTTTTATTTATATTTTTAATTTACTTCTTTTATTTTTATTTTTCTTTTATTTCCATTTTTTCCATTTCATTTTCTCTTCTATCTTTTTTCAACACATTTCCCTTTTGCATCTTCATCTATCAGGTAGCGCCATCTGTCGCATTCTTCGCAACATTCTTTTTCTTCAGTTCATTTTTGAACTTGTCCGTTTTCGGACACGTGTATGCTTAGCTGATGACGAGCTGTTATGTTTTTAGCTCGAAACGCGTCCTGTGTTTTGTTTTAATTTTATGGTGATTTTTTACAAAGTTTTATTATTTTAATTTGTTTATCGGGTTTGCAGTGTTAATTTATTAGCAAATGCTATTGCAAGGGTTTTCCATAAAAATGAATTCATTTACATGTGAAATATATTCATTTTATATGAAACTAAGTGAATCGACCAAAGAAGCCCCTAGCAGGGGCTAATTTGTTCCAAAACTTTAAAGATATTTTTTTTTTTAAATCCTCTTTAAAACGATACAGTTTGCTTCATTGTTTCATGTTAATTGTTTACAACTCCATTTCGACGTTGAAAAATCACATATAATATTTTTTAATAATAGAAATATGAGTGGAATCAGGAAAAAGTGGCCCAAAGTATACAAAGTTCGACGGTATATACCTTAAATTTCTCTTTTAACACTAGAACGCCCGGAAATGTTACACAAGTTTCATAAAAATATTTTACACCAGAATTTTATTTAAAATTATTTGACTGATTTATTTAACGTAAATCTGTGTTTTTAAAATTTAACTTATTTTCTGAAAGAATTTCTGGTTCCAATTGACATTTAATCATATGGTCGGAGTCGAATCGACTCCTTCCGGGCGCTCTAGTGTTAACTGACATTTTAAAAAGTTTTATACAATCTTTAAAAAAAGAATGCAACATCTATTTTATGATTTCTATTTATTAAGTTGGATATGTAACTGGAAGCAAAAAAAAGTTTGTTTTCTTTTGTCCATATGACGGAAAGTTGACGCGCATTAAAATTTATACTGGAAATAAAAGTATAAACTCTCTAACTTATTTCTTGTACTCTTATTCAGAATTACATAATTCTTTAAAGGTAAATAAGAATAGGTTAAAAAAAAAGATTCATTAAATAATTAAAATCCTAAAAAGACAGAAACTTAATTGTATTACATAAATTAAAACAAATTTTTGTAGTAAATAAATAAAATATAATACAAGACTGTACAATAATACATTTATGTTATTTTTCTACGCCGTTTTATGTATTTCTACCCGTATAACTTTGTGACGTCAAGGCAATTTACAAAGTTTTTTTTCTTTTTTTATTTCCAATGCAGCAAGCGATACAGACATTATCCTTACGCCGAACAGAGATCACGAAAAAGAACAGAAATGTGTAAAAATGATAACATCAAACACGGGAACAAAGTAAAGGATAAGTAACATCAGAAACACTTATAATCAAGAAGTTAAGATGCATAAAGAGTCTCTGGCCTCCCGGTAACGAGAGTAAATACAGTTCTTCGTGAGCGCTGAACAGTTGGAGAGATGATCAACAGTCATCGCCACGCCACTACGGCAGAGGTGTCAGGCAGGTCTATCATCCACTATCTGGAGTCGGAAAAATGAGGATATAAACAATCATGTTTTGTCGCGAGACGAAAGGCAGCTATTGCACTGCTTCTTGGACAATCAGGGAGGTTAAGGATGGTATTGCTCCAAAATTTTCTTTTGTTTGTTCTTTTAGTAGTGTCATATGCGTTGTCTTAAGTATTTGTTCAACCATTTGAGCAAGCGGATTTATAGTTAATTAAGTTACATGGGGCCTGATTAACAGAACAACCTTTTTTGTCCAATTCATCCGCCTTTTCGTTTCCGGGAATACCACAGTGTGAAGGGATCAATCGTAACAATCGTCCTATATGCTTCTCGCATCCCTCTTGTTAATGATCTACACTGCACCACAGACATAGAGCAAGGGGCTTGAAAGCAGTTGGAAACCTCCAAATAAGCAGCTTGTGAATCTGAGAAAATGACAGCCTGATTGAAAAGGGAACAAGCGTCTAGTTGAACCAGGGCTACTCTGATTGACTCAATCTCACCATCAAAAACGGTCCCGGCCGTTCCCAACGAACGATAATGAGAGAAATGTTCACAATGAATGCCTGCTCCGGCCACACCATCCATCTCAAGCTTTGAACCAACAGTATATATGTGTAGCCATGTTTCAAGAGGAAATCGATTGTAAATAGTCTCCATCCCGCGGAGAACAAAGCTGCAGTATAATAATTTATTTTGAGACAGGACTCATAAGGTCCATGTGATAGAATATTCAATTAGCCTCCAAGGGATTTATGGGAGGCAACAGTTTCAGTTTCAGGCCAGGCGGGGATACCTACCAATATGGTTTTAGCTTAACAGAATATGGGAGGCAACAAAGGTTCAATCCAGGATGGCATTTCAAGTCCATCCATCTCTTTTAATACAGCTTGAAGAAAGCCACTTTGAGTTTTCTATCTCGGCTGCAAAGTTGTTACTCATTTAGCACCGCCCAGAGAGCACGTGTAGCTTAAGGAATGCTACGGACGCGAGTAACGTTGCCCCCCCCCCCCCCATTTACGAAGTGAAGTCACCCTTTGAATTTGTGACTGTCGATGTCACGCCACTTGCGGTTTGTGACATCACAGTGATGTGCTTGTGAAGTCATTATGGCCCATTTTGACCTCTTTGACCAGTTTGTGGGAAGTGTGAAATTTGTGACTAGTCCAAATCGGGCAGGGTTTGCAGATTTTACCCGAAACAAATGCGACCTTAATTGCTTGCATTTTTAATCCGAATTTACCGGTACGAAAACCAGGTCATGACATCTGCGGGTGTTTTTAAGATTAGAATCTCGCATCGGGTCAGATAACCGGACATTACACGACTCGGCTGTATTCCTTTTTTCTCTCTTTTTTGCTCCAGACAGAATTGGGAATAGAATCTTATATCGAGTTGGGTAATCATATTTTACACTAAGTCAACACGTTCTGAGTCAGATTGACTGTAATTCTGTCTAAGGAACTTCGGATTCATATTCTTTCCTCTAGGCGGAATTAGAGTCCAGTTCGATTATATCAGAGCAATTCTACAAAAAGGGATCGAATTGGAATTTTGGTAAAGGGAAAACATTTCTCTGGCAGTGGAAGGTGGTACTAAAACTGTAAAAGAATCATAATCTAACAAGGAGAAGGCTAACATTGGTAATCACAGATTTTGATTATTTTAATATAGTTGTATGGTAGCGACCCCTTATTCTCATGTTCAACGGATTTTATACAACGCTCCTTAGTTCTTGAGAAACCGGGGATTCTATTATTGCTACACAACATAAATACTTACTTTGTAACTAAAGGGATAGGTTGGTCGTAGATCACTTGTTAAGCCATTTGGCGGCTGATCCTCGGGTTCGGTACCCGAACGCGCTATACTTGTTTTGCTCATTTTTTGTTTTATAAATGTACTTATAACTTAATAATCTCATTATCAATAAAATTTATAATATTGTATAACAATTATAAATTTAACATATTTATTTTTTTTTTACTTTTAACTAAATACTTGGATAAAACATCATAAAACTGTTAATTTTTTTAAAATCACTTTTAAAATGTATTTCATATATTCTTTATCGGTGCAATGATATTGAACAATTGTGTCAATCCGTGATTTTAAAGAAACATCATTTATGCATTGTTTTAACAAAGTGAGTCAATACGATAAAAATATTAGTTTGTTTTTACAGTAACAAGCATAATTATATTAAAAATTAGCATCAGAATTAAATTAAAACCGAATTTTTGCATATTAAACACTTTTAAATTTGTTATACGTATGCTTGCGCTTTCAACTATTTTGCTCTCCTCTTTATCTTTCTGCTTTTATTTTTATTTTATTTGAATATGTTTTATTTTATCATAACTAAATAGCGCCACAACAGGTTTTGTAACGATTTTGGGATTTTTATTAATAATTCAATAACAGATCCAATTTCTTTTTAAATATCTTTAAAGGATGAGAAATAATAGTTCAAAATAAAAAATGATAAATTCAAATTTAAATTTGTTGACATTATAATTAATGTACAATATTAAAATTTTTAATTTAGATTATTGAATTATAATTACAACTATATTTATAAAACAAAAAGGGAGGAACACAAATGTAGTGCGTTCGGTATCGAAACCGAGGATCAACCAGCAAACGCCGTACCAACTGAGCTACGACCAACCCATCCTTTCTGTTAGAAAGTAAGTATTTAATTGGTAGTGGTGTACTAATATTAGACCCCGCCCCCCGGTTTCTCAAGAACTAAGGAGCGTTGTATAAAATCCGTTGAACCTGAGACTAAAGGGGTCTCTGCCCTACAACATATATTAAAATAATCAAAATCTGTGATTACCAAGGTTGGCCCTCTCCTTGTAAGAATATACCTGGAACCCGTAGTTGTTGTGGAGAAAGAAAATAACTGCACTTTTAGGGATCAGTACTTGTAAGGTATACTTTAAAAACCTAGTAGAAGGGTATTAGGAGTTTTTTTACAGCGCTTTCATAACTTTTTATAAAGACAGTCACGTGCATTATCACGTTGAAAAAAATCATCTAGCATATTATATTGGGTTTACTTTTGCTCCTAACCTTCAATGATGATGAACATATTGAAAAAGTAAAGATTCAGAGCTTCGCATAATTTCTTGCTCAATGGAAAGCAATTTTTAGAGGAAGTTTCTATAAAATACCTTCTTACCCTTTATGATTTTACCCAATATTCAAGCACACTCATAGTTACAGCCATATTTCTTATTTTATATCGAAGAAGCAAAATCCCTCCGTAGAATAAAGAATCTTTTGACACCTTTACGTCACGGATTCTTGATTTTATTGTATGCTAACCAGTTTGAAAAATGACATTCCTGCGACGATCTTTATTTTACAAATGTTTGAATAAAGATTGCAACATATCTCCGCTTCTTAAAGAGGAGTTTATCAGTTAATAAACTTAACATGGTTCAATAAAATTCAATAATGAAAGATTATTAATCAAAAGTGCTTTATTAAAAATTCGGATGTGACGGTTTTTACAAAAATAACTAAATATGGCGAGAAGTTAGCCCATCCACTACAGACCCCGTCTAGAGTTGCTAATTATGTTTCAACAACCGAAGTAAAAAGTTAGGAACTTGAACAAATCAGTTTGAATCATTTATATTACAAGGGGACCACCAAACATGGTGCTCACCGATTTTGATTTAATGTATATTGTAGAGTTTTTATCCTTAATTACTCCGGTGAAAGGATTTCTTCAAATGGGCCTTAAATTTTGAGAAATTGGAGGTCAATTTCAGCATACGTTTCAAATACTCATTAGTTTGCTATTTTCGACAAGTATTACGTGGCGTGACGACAGACTTCTCGCCCGCCAGCCGGAAGGCCCATGTTTGATTCTGGCTCCCGACTTCTTATTTATTTTTTAATTAATTTGATACTTTTGACACTTTATAAATTTTAACCAAAGATACGAATTTCTACAGTTTTGAAATTTTGACATTTTCCTAAAAAAATTGATTTACGTTTTTGATTTTGCATAGAAACATCTATTTTTTCTCCAATTTTTAAACTAACATTTCTGTTGGCAGGATTACAAATTAATTTGGCAGAAAAATTTCTTTCCATAAAATGATTATTACTTAACCTTTTATATTTTAAATACAAGTCTCAAATAATGCATAGTATTTTATTAGAAAAAAATTGGCAAAACTAATATCTTTTTAATATTTGGTTTGTTTTAAATATATTAAAATATGTTAAATGACAAAATATAAAAACTTTTAATATTACTGACATTTATATTTAAGTTTAGTAAATATACACTTAATCGGGTGACATATATCTTAAAAATATTCATATGGAAAACCTTCATACGTAGAGCATAATTTCTTACCTAGTACTTGTCTTCAAAAGAAGATAAAATGTATCAGTTAACAAAATTGATTTATTTAGATTTTATTATGGAAGTCTAGCTGGCGATTTCTTAAAATATATGTTTCATAAGTTATATCTTATGTGGGATCTGCAGACGATTTTTACATTTCCAGTTGGCAATTTTTGCTTTATTATCATTAATTGTTAGAATGAAAAATATTTTGAAATATAATTTGTCCACTTTTATTCATCTAAAGATAAACACATTTGGACATTTGACATCAAAATTATTATTTATAATTTGCCCGAAATAATAAATTATCACTTAAAATTCATAAAGTAAATAAATATATATATATATAATGTATTATTTCTAAATTTTGCTTAAAATATAAAATATATAAAGGTAAATAATAATTTAAAAAAAATCCAGACACAAAGTAGTTTGGATTTTCGTCAGTAGAGATAAATATATATAATTTTTCATAAAAAAAATCATAAGCGTAATTGTATATTTTTTAGGAAAAAAAATCAAAGTTGCAGCATTTCATAACCATACTTAAAAGTTGTATAGAGTCAAAACATAAAATTAATTTAGGAAAGTCAAAAGGTAGCATCGATCCCGGGCTGACCGGTTAGCTGCGTCAATGTTCACGGACGACTGATTGAAACGACCAAACTAACGGGTATTTGAAACGTATGCTGAACTTTGACCCCTAATTTCTCAAAATCTAAGGCCCATTTGAAGAAATCCCTTGACAGGAATAATTAGGGATAAGGGTTCTACAACATACCTTAAATCCATCCAAATCGGTGAGCACCATGTTTGATGGTCCCCTAGTTAGTCTAACAGGCGCACGGTGGAGTCTTTGAGCCGAAATCCTGGCCAAAAATATTTTTCTAGTGTTATTAAGTTAAAAGCATTGCTGTTGATTTACTATTAGTAAGTACACTTAATTAATGTTTTATTGCAATAAATGTACGCATCTATTTAAAAAATTAATATATTATACAAAGTTTACTTAAGGCTGCTAGTCACTCAACTTCCGAATTTACTTCGCTAATGTCAAGTCTGTGGGCATGTGATGCATTTGTATATTTACAATATCTCCTCGGTCAATTAATATTTTTAACTCCTTTTTTTACCACTTTCCAACAAAGTTGAAACGTGTTTATGAATTCGGTTTGTCTATCAGTCTGTCAGTCTGTCTGTCCGTGCTCTAACTCGCGTAACTATAGTCCGATTTCTTTGGAATTCTTAGATGTTATTGGGTATCACTAAGGCATGTTTGTATTGTAAATGAAGTCTATAGCATTTACGGTTCATTTACAGAGACACTCAAAAGAATTCCGTTACATTATGCTCTATGGGGGAAAATGCTCTGCATTTTAATGATATCACACTATTTTAAATGTAGTGAAATTTATATTCATCACTCAGGTATACTATGACTCTTGCTGTAGAATAGGGTTTTCATAGAATATATCGTTCATTTACAGGGACACACAAAAAATTTGGCTGAAGAATAAATTTAACTATCGAGGTCTATGAACAATAATTTCTTGAAGTGCGTTTGCAGTTGTGATATGCGTATTTAAATTGAACTATTTTTAAATATTACTTGGTGTGGATAAATTCTATAGATCATATACAGGACTGCACAAATGTTCTCAAGTATATTTCCGCTTATTCACGGAAATGGCTGAATGGAAATTTTTAACTGTGCTATGCGTTTCACTGAACTAACTTTTAGCATACTATGTACTATACATACAATTCTATAGCTTAATATAATATTTTATATCTTAAAAGCTGACGAAGTGTAAGTACGATTTTAACACTTCACAAAAGTAAGTACACATCTTATAAATATTTTGACAAAGGAAAAAAAAAGAGAAATCCTTTAAGAACAAAGAAAAAAGAAGTTAAAATATTAGTTTACTATGAAGATATTTTAAAAATATGGATACATCATATGCTCATAGACTTAACATTAGAGAAGGGAATTTTTAAGTTGAATGACTAGCAGTCTTAAAAGTTTACTGTTTATAAGAGAATATTGATTGTTGATAGATTGTTTTACTTACAAATAATGTTTATTTAAATTTATTTAATTTTACTACCTATAAAATTTCTTATTTATATTTAATTTACATTTAATAATGATTATTTACATTTGATAAAGTTACATTTAATAATACATTTAGTATAGTGGAGTCTCTACTGTATAGATATGCTTGTTTTTTAGTGTATTTAATTGATTACCAGTTTCAATCTTATTCTTCAAAACTCTGTTTTTCAACTTCTTGATCACACTCTTCTTTGCTTTTATTAGGACTACCATGAGACCTAGCTGGAAGAAGAAGTTGTAGGGTCTCGCTACTGTATGGCTTGCTCCTTTCTCTTGAACTTCTCTAGAGCAGCTTATAAAAGGATCGGTGCTTAAAAGGAGCCAATTTGGAAGATCTCTGTTGCAAACGTCTCTATTGCACTTCCTTGAGTACTTTGTACGGTACTGTCTAAAATGTTTGTTTCTAGCATCGGCAGCTTCTTCTAATCATTGACCAATGGGTGCGACTGCTTTATTAATTACAGTGGCACCAGAAATCAAAACCATATGCATTGTTGTCATCATGGGATACCAACTGTAAAGGTTCACATACAGTCTTGTTGTTTCTTCAGCACATATTTGGAACTTTTTTCCATCAATGCGATGCCCACTTGTTATGACTTCCAACACTACTTACAACCTTTTAATCATTTCTGCATCTACTCTAGACTTCTTTAATGTACTTTTTTCTCCCCTTGTTTTCCACCTATGGGCACCCGAAACTAATTAGGAAAACTTTTTACAATAAATAATTATTTACAATTTGAGGCCGATCTGATATTTCTATCAAGAGATATCAAGTTGCGTACGTACATACATACAGTATATGTAGGGGCAAAAGCTCTCAGGTAATATCCTGTAAGCTAAAAACCTGCAATACGCCAGTAAAATTATAATTTTTATCTCTTCAATTCGGTTGCCGCAAAAAATGGGATTTAAGTAGTCCCCCCTAAAAAAAATTATATAAAAAATGGCAACAATATTCGGAACATTTTTTTGTGAAATTGGAATTCAATATCTATGACCAATACGATTCTAGTTCAAAAATGGCCCGGCAACGCCCGGCACACTCTTAAAAAGCTTTCGATATGTTTAAACTAGAGCCAAAACCTCTTTAAAAATAATACTTTCACAAATTTAATGTTTTTTTTTATTATATTAAAATCTAAACTATTTAAATTAACACATTGTTTAACACTAAGCTCTGACCTTTCTTAAACACATAAGCCTTATTCAATTTCAGTTCAACAATTCATTCAGCCACAAAAATAATTTACATTTAAAAATAACAACAATGCCAAAAAGCAACAAAAAATCACGTCTTCTCTCAATGAAGTTTTCTCTTCAACTGAGCCCACGAGACACCGGATATGGCTCGGGTTCCTGCAATAGACATAGATCGACCCGCCAATATATCAGCTATTAAATAATATGATTTTTACAACTGCTGATGAAATTTTAATTTTTGCATTTTTGGCCAGGTTTTTGGGTCAAATACTCCACAATGAGGCTTGACGATATGCACAAAAAGTATCTCAATAATATTTATGACTTACTTCAAAGAAATCCGATAAAAGTAAATCTTCCGTCAGCAGGGCAACGGGAGATGGCTAAACATATTCGTATCACCTCTGGTATTTAAGACTGGCTACATGGCTTTGATCAGCTAATGTAAACCACTGATCGAGCGGAATACATTTATTAGGGGATTTTTGTTTGCAAATGGGGGGGGGGGGGTCATTAACGTCACTTACAGACGGCATTTTAGTACAATCATTTTCTGTACAATATTTCAACGTGTGCGCACTATATAGCTCCAATGGCATCCAAACGGTGGCATATTTCCTTCTAACTGTTGAAATATTGTAGTACAGTATACCAAAAGTGATCTGTTACTGCTTATCAAGTTTTTTATGTTTTTTGCAGATTTCAAGATTAAACACCATACGTAGGCAAATTGTTGGATCTTTTTTTTTTTTTTTTTTTTTTTTTTTTTTTTTTTTTTTTTAATAGCCTTAAAATCGATTTCAATCAAGATATATATATATCTGCCTAAACCGTACTCTCGTAGAATAGCTACATTCCTTTTTATTACATACCAAAATTTATCAAACGCTTTTGGCCTATCGTGTATCATCTAGAGTTTGCTTTAAAAATCTGGTATGCCCTAACCGAACTCGAGTTCTACCTGCAGAAAAAAAGTCAATCCTATCTTCAGTAGAAAAAATCGCAGTAGATCCGACTTGGGGTGTGTCAGTTGCCGGTAAACTATTGTTAGCCAACTCCATGCGGTGTATATTCCGAACGCGATCCCTTGCAAAAAAAAAAAAAGAAATACACAGTTGATGCGACCAAGGTCGTGTTCGAGTAAAATTGGTTACCCGAAACGGTTCAAGATTAAAAGCTGGATCTGATATGCAGCAAAATACCGCGGACGCAACCTGAGGCTGTAGTAAAACCTGGTTACCTGATCCAATGCTAGTCTCTAATCCAAATTCGACATGCAGAAAAAAAAATAACTATCTAAAAAGATCAGATCGGGGTCGTGTTAAACCTGGTCACCAACCTCTTCAATTTTAAAATGATTCAAGGATTTTTAGCCAACCATTTCTGAGAAATTGAATTTAAATGAAGAGATATATAAATTATTTCAGAACAAATAAAACTGACATTAGAGATACATTATAGACTATTTTTCATAGTTTCAATTAAATATTATATTGATTTATTTTTATTTCGGTTTTTGAATCAATTTCAAGAGCTTTGAGTTCGTAGTAATTTTTCCGGTCTAGGTCGATAGCAACTATTTTTTCAGATTCCGAGTTGTCTGAAAATGAAATATTAGCGTCGGGTATAGAGTATACACGCTTTTACTGCAATAAATTTCAGATTTTTTTATTGTTATTGTTGAGATGAAAATGAATAAATTCGGATTTTATATAGTCAATTAACATCATAGCAGATAGAATTAATACTATAGATATGACTATGAACTATTTTCCCTATATTTCAAATGAAAATAAAATTTCAAATGAATTGCTTAAAAGGCGCAAAGGCCAACAAAGTGAAAAAAAAAAAAAAAAAAAAAAGTGCTCATGCCGGGACTCGAACCCGGACTATCAGTATAGCGCGCTGACATTCTACCGAGTAAACCACATGGAACGATACCAAGCTTGGAAAATTTCTCACTATTACATGTTAGCAAGGCTACAAACGCAGCACAAGATCGAATATTTTTCGTGAGCCACGGACATGGAGCAAACACGAAACCTAATTCAATTCAGCATGGATTGAAATTATATTAATACTTGGAAATTTTTCCAGAGAAAAAACATTCGCCTTGCATGCAATATTTCAAATGAAAATCAAATTTCAAATTAATTGCTTAAAAGGCGCAAAGGCCAACATAGTGAAAAAGATTACATGCCGAGACTCGAACCCGGGCCACGAGTATTGCGCACTGACATTCTACCGACTAAACCACATGGAACTATACCCAGCCTGGAAAATTTCTCACTATTATATGTTGGCAAGGTTACAAACGCAGCACAAGATTGAATATTTTTCGTGAGCCACGGACATGGGGCAAACACGAATCCTAATTGAATCCAGCATCGATTGAAACTATATTAATACTTGGAATTTTTTTTTTTTCCAGGGCGAAAACATTCTCCTTGCATACAGTATTTCAAATGAATTGCTTAAAAAGCGCAAAGGCCAACATAGGGATAAAGATTGCATGCCGGGACTCGATTTTCCCTTCATTGCATTTCAGAATGATATTAATTTTCTATCATTTCGGAACTGGTTTAATTTTGAGTGCTATGCGCTTTCAGGTTGAAACAGTAAAAATCGTTTTTTTTTTAATTAGGAGACGTACTATGAAACAGAGAATTTTGTCTGGTTGATTGCATGCGGATTTTTAGGGTTATGGTAGAGTATTTTCCTATTTTGACGGAGCTCTAGTTCATACGGCTGGAACATTTAAATTTCTAAAAAAAAATGTTGAAAGGCTTAACCAAAATGTTGCATAAAACTTAAAACATCATATTTTAAAGTAAGTAAAAAGAAAAAAGTATCACAACTTGACATTTATTTCGAGTAGTTTAAGTAAAAATCATTTTAAGTATTGGAGTGTTTAATATAATTTCGACTAGTAATATCAGATCAAAAATATTTTATGAATTTCTATGAATGTACAATTTTTAGAAATAGATAATTAATCTATCAGAATTAAAATAACATATAAATTCAAAAGCCAATATGATGCATCAATAAATAAGATTAGAAAATATATGAAGATGTTACAAATTATTATAATAAAAAATATAGATATTACAAATATAAAAGCCGGTAAATCAAATGCTTTTTTTTATTTTTAATTATTTCACATTCTATGTATTTTAACAGACACAAATGATCTTTAACAATATATTAATATTATGCAGTTTTACTGTTAAATGTTTAAGGTATAGTTTATTAAATTTCCCAAAAGCTTTTAAATAATATTTGAGTTACTTAAGTAATAAAAAATAATATTCTCTAAAGTTGCAACATATTTTATTCCTCATTTGCATTACATAAGCCTCCGCTAGCAGTTGTGGATTATAGCGCTATGTGACATCAGCTGCTGTTGCTCTTGCTTGTTATGCATTGATGTATAATAAAGTTATTCGATGTTTGGATTTTAAGAACATAGTTGTTTTCTATAAAAGTTAAAATCTCGTCCGTTTTCTTCCTTCGAAAGCTGTTTAATATTATACTAAAATCTTTTCAAGTAAAATAAAATAAAATTTTAAAGCGTTCTTGTCACATATACAACAGCGAGTTCTAAAAGTATTCAACGTTTTAACCAAGCAGAAAAATTAAACCAGTTTTAAGTAAGGTTATCAGACGCTCATTGAAAATAAGAAACGGAATTCACGTGTTATGAATAGTTTATGATGAAATTTATAATATACTTATAACTACTTAAAAGGTGACAAAAACATATAAAAATATTATTTAATGCAACCCGAGATCTTTCGAACACACACGCGTTCATTTTCAAAGGAAAAAATATGATTGACTGAATAGAAATACATTTTAAAAAGATAAACAAAAATGGTACTCATGCGCAAGCGGAGTTCAGTCTATTTCTCTGCAGGCGGGTGAAAAGATCAGCTCATATTATCAGGAGGTCTGGAAATATTTAGGATATTGTACCAAATTCCGGGAATATTATAGGAAAGGACATCGTTACAAACATTTTCACTTCTAAGTAAAATTTCAATGGATTCACGGATTATTGACGAGTAGTGGTTAGACGTTGAAATGATAATTTTAGCTTTTTTCGAAGTATATCTTAATATTTTCTTTTTGATGCAATCTGGATAAAGCTGTATTTGGTTTGTTAAACTTGATATCAGAAATGTGCTCTTTTAATCTTTCCTTAAATTTTCGACATGTCATACCAATATAAAATAAACTCTTATGCCATTCTGTGCTGAATGGGATGATGTAGACTCCTGCTTTTTTATAATCGGGAATAGGATCGATTTTACTGTGAATCAATTCTTTTAATTTTGTTGGAGGTTTAGCTATTAAATTAATATTCTATTTTAGTAATGCATATCTCAATCTCTCATAAAGCTGTGGGATATAATCAAATGTGCAATAAATAGACTTGCTCAAACTTAATTCTTTCTTCTGTCTTGGCTGTTTTGTTTGATTAACCAATTTATTAATGTGTTGAGGAGAGAAACCATTCTCAATAGCAATTTGTTTTATTATACTAATCTCGTTTTCTAGGTATTTATCTGTACAAACTTCGAAGGCACGTTTAACGTAAAACCTGTAGGCAGCAATTTTATATGAAAATGGCGAGTTACAATCAAAAGGAATAGTGTTGTTAGATCTGCATTGTTTTCTATAAATAGTACGCTCCAATTTATTTCCATAACTATTCTTTATTAATTTAATATCAAGGAAGGGTAAAATACCCTCTTTCTCAATTTCTAACGTAAACTTTATCTTTGTATCCAACTCATTAAGTTTTAACAGGAAGTTTTTTAAAGACTGCAAATCATGATCCCAAATTATGAAAATGTCATGCACATACCTTGATTTCAAAATCTTCCATAATCTGTGTTTCTAAGGGTCTAAGTTTTAATTCGGCTAAATATCCTGAAATGGGGGATCCCATAGGAGCACCATTTCGTTGTCTGTAATATTTACTGTTTTTTACGAATTTTATTCCGAGCTGGGTCGGAAAATTTTCCGGTACGATAAGGGCAACTATGTTTCCGATTCCTACAGGAAAACTCGTCGGATTTTTCTTTACAGTGTATATTATTTTTCAATATTCAGGGTAGCATTATACAGGAAATATTTATTATTCCTACCAGAACCCTTAATCTTTAATCTTCATGATCATTTTATTTAACATATGCTATAGAAAATTACGATGAAGATATTATTTTCAAAATAGTAGTTAGGAACAATAATATTTTCAATTTATAATGCGACCCCTGAATATTCAGCGATAAAAGCATACAAATACAAGGATTTGGTAGTGGGGATTGAAAAATTGTTCGTTAAATAGAGGTTTCCGCTATTTCGGATTGTCCGTGATGGAGCTTTTACTATGTATCTATCTATCAATGTATATATGCATATAATATATTATATATTAGGTACATTGGGGATGTTTGAGCCACCTTTTTTACCGAAATGCTTTTAATTTGTGTTGGACATATCCAGTTTGCCACACATAAATAACTTATTGTATATTATATCTTTTTACAGCGACAAAATTTTCTAAATGTACTAAATGATGTTTAAGAACTATTTACATACTCTGTAAACTGAGAAAAACCTCAACACTTTGGAGAGGTTTGGCCCGCTGTAAGGGATCATTGATCCACAAAATCAAAGAGAAAGTATATTATCATCAGAAATTTTATTTAATGAAATGTAACTTACATCATTACGGCATTTATTTAATTTCTTTTATCAAATATACTTTTTGGTACGATATACATTTATTTGATCTGGCCACAGTATAAACTTAATGATTACCAATATTTTAATATCTCATGTTTGCAATTTTACGAATTGATGAATTACCAGAGTTGTCACATATTATTTTAAGCTATTCTCCTTAACCCACTATTTGTGTTTGTCTGTGGTAGCTTAAGAAAACTCCTAAAAGAAATTAACGCATATCTTTAGTAAAAGCTGTGATGTATGTAGACTATGGAAAGAAATATTTAAGATTTATGTAGTTGTATTCTGAACAATTTGGTAAGTTTTTTTTTCAGTTTATACTTTTTAATGCAGTTTCAATTTAAATATTGCTTTATAGTCCTTATTTTAAAGAAATGTATACAAATGATGCTATTAATAAGTGAAATATGTTAATTATTGCTTTTTTGAAAAAGTGAAAACCCAATTATTAAAATAAGTTCAATTGCACTAGATGAAAAACATGCGGTTTTACTCGGGTCAAACATCCCAGTCTCCGGTGGATCAAACATCCCACACTTGTAATTTAAAAAGAAAGGAAAGAAACATGACAATAACTACACAAAATTATAATTAACAGTCTTACCTTTTAGATCATTAAATAAATTACACTATAAAGGAAAAATAACTTTTTTATTTACAAAGAGCATATGAGTTTACGACTTGCAAATAGAGTAAAATGCTTACTTTTGTGCGATGACGGAATTTCAAAATGCCACTTTACTTTTTTTATCGCCACAAATGACTGAAAAACAACATTAATTAGAAGAAAAAACTTATAATATGCCTCCACCTAACGGTTATCTGAAAAAAAAAAAAAAAAAAAAAAAAAAAAAAAAAAAAAAAGAATTAAAGACAGAGCGTCCAATCTCCCGTTTGGTGAAATATCCCGTTTCACCTTTATATACCTTGTTCACACCGGAATCGCATGGAACCTAAATATTTTCCGAATTAGACACATTTGTGCACTATAAAAGATGATATTCAAAGCTTAATTAAGTCTAAAGAAATTATTTCCTTACATTATACTATATTATAATATTAAGTTATAGTAATTAAAACAGTAGCATATTACAGTAATTTTAATGCATACCTTATATGTGAGAGAAGAAACTCACATAAAAGGTATGCATTAAAATTGATCATATTGATGCAGTAATGGCCATCGTAAAATCTTGTATGTTTACCTATTTTTACACTGTCATTCTAATTTTATTATTTAGGGCTTCTTTGACGTGTGCCTTTCGCGCTAAAACTTTGTCATTGTTTCTCGTACAGACATTTTATAGTTCTCCTTCGCTTCAATTACCTAAAGATAATAACGCATACTTATGGACTGCAAAGAGTAAATTCTGACACAAAAGTAATAAATTATTTTTTGCGCATTTTTTCCAATCACACTGCGTAAGTTGTGACCTTTTTTTTTAAATTACTTTTCAAAGTTTCGAAACGAAACACGCAAAATTAAGAAAATAAATTTTCCCCAGGAGAGGTGATAAATATTTTAGGGACACTATTAATTTACGGTACTTACGGTAACTTACAGTAGCACTTTTTTGTCATGCAACAAACGAATCATCATATAAAACGTCGATAAAAGTCCGATACAATGTCGCATGGGTACGGGATGAACTTAGCCGTGACTTTATTTTTCGAAAATCAGAAATCGAACGATTCATAAGCTTCTTGAATAAACTTCTAAGAAACTTTTTGGGTAGAAATTTAAAATGAAGATAAAGAATACGTTCCATGAATTGCACATTAAATCTTTCTATCACGACAATTAAACATGAAAATGGTAATCTTTAGTAAGCAAAAGTCCCGTCAGTGTCGCAGATAAAATGTTGGTATAAACAAATAGGTAAGTAAAAGAAGGTGTTATATCACATGTTGTCAAAAATTGTTTTGATATAGATGTATGTCTGTAATATACCAAAGTAAGATTCTAATTCTTTTATAGACGCGAGACATTATTTATAATATGTAAGACTTTTTTAACAATTCAGATCGTATACTATTATTATAATTAAAAATTAAATATTAACATGTTTTCCAAAAGATTTTAGTGTCACTTGCTAACATTTTAGACACATGCTAGTCAGAAATAAAATCTATAAAATTTAAAACCAAAAGTTTTCACTACAATTTTCCCACAATGCAAATTTTAGTACGTAACGTCATTCCCTATTAAGCTCTCAAAATTTGAGCAACAAGAAACAAATTTGAGCAACAAGCATTCGTTCGGAGTTTTCCGTGGTTTTTTTTTAATCTTCGGGAACCTTGCATAAATACGGGTTAAGGTCCCTTAAAAAAAATCCACGTATATCCCTCGTGTAGCTAATCGGCCGTTATAAACAACACCATCACTAACACCAAAGACGTTGACAGAGGTTCGTAAAAAATAAAATAAATATATAAACAGCACTTTATTGTAAATTTAGTCTGGCAATCCTTCCTACAAGACTGATATCTTATCTAAATAGTTCTCAAAGCAATTTACTGTAGTAATCTCGACCAGAAGAAAATACGATTAAAATTCATTTTTTTTTTTTTTTTTTTTTTTTTTTTTTTTGCTAAACACAAGCACTGCAAGATGCATACGCACTGAGCAATTTCCAAGTAGTATAGCTCAATTATTTCAGATTAGAATTTTTCTATTTATTATTTAAGTCGCAGAATTTGTAATCGCCTTATTTGTTCGCAGAATTTTTAAGCGCCTTATTTATTCGAAAAATTTTTAATCTCCTTATTTTTTCGCAGTATTTTTAATCCCCTTATTTATTCGCAAAATTCGTAATCGCCTTATTTATTCGCAGAATCTGTACTATTTTTCTCACATTAAATAATGTGAATAATTATAATACAAAATTGTAGAACTGAACGCGTCCTGTGTTGGCAACACAGGACTGATTCACTGATATCCTTCTTAAATACATCAGTCCTATTTTACAGCTGGGCCCATTTACAATATATGTAATTTAAATTTACTTATCGAGGTTAGTTTTGTGGTCCTTATTTTAGGTCAATAACTATGATAACATCGCATTTGGTTGACTGACCTGTCGTTCCCATGACAATAAAGGGATGAAGTGGAGAGGACAGATCTCTTTGAGAATCCAATTAAAATTATATAGAGTATAGGTAGTATACTTGCAGATGCAGCAATATTTAACGCCATCGAAATACTTATTATTAAATATTGTGTAAATTTTATAAACTTAAAATTCTCTATGTAATAATATCCCATAATCTTAAAAGCGTTAAATGCTTAAAATATCTAGGAGTGACTCTTGTCTTATCTCTTTCTTTCCTGTCACATTTAAGAAACAAGCGATTGGAGGTTAAAAAAATAACGCAAAGTCTTTACAGATTTTCATCGATTCAAGGTAGACTTCCGATGCATTTTTCTGTAATATGGTACAAATCGATTTTATTACGTAAAATAGTATACACGTGCTCCGTTTGGTTGCCACATATGTGATCATCGCATGACAGAAGATTTCTGCTTTCAGCACAACGTAAAAATCTGTTACTAATTTCAAGAGCGTATAAGAGAACATCAACTTTAGCATTTCAGACCGTAACCAACCTGCAGCCTTTAGATATCCAACTGGAATGCGAAGCAGAATTCTCATCGGTGATTAGACTGGGGATCTCTACTCAAAATTATTTTGCGCCACAATTTTACGGTAAATGCTCAAAATATGTCATAGATCCGACATGAGATTGTATCCAAGAAGGAGACTTATCTCAATACAACGACACAATACATGTCTTCACAGACGGTTCAAAATCTGATCAGGGGACAGGATCCGCCTTTTGTGCATTTAAAGAGAATTCTTTAATACATACGTGGAATGCTTGTTTTTCCGTAGAGGATTCCGTTTTCTAAGCTGAACTTTTTGCCATTAAAAACGCTGTGGTTTGGTCGGATTCATTTGATTACAAATCATTCCTAATCTCTTCAGATAGCCTCTCAGGTTTAATGGCTCTGCAAAATACAGATACAATTGACTATATGATTTCAGATATTCTTAGATTAATACACAAATCCAGCAAAACTTTCCATTTTTAATGAGTTAAAGGGCACCCAGGAATCACAGGGAATGAATTAGCTGATACTATGACAAAAAAGGCAGTAGAGGGCACTAATTTCACATCATACTTCCGTCCACATCCGGCTTCTCATTTAAAATATAAATTACAACAGAAAATAAAAAATGAATGCCAGCAAAGATGAGACAATGAAGACACAGGCCGCTACACACATAACTTATTACCAAGTGTTCCCATTCAATTTACCGTAAATAATCGTTATCTTTTTCTTTTCTTCACAAATCACGGCCCTTTCCAGAAATATCTTTATGGCATAGGTAAACATGACTCCCCTCTTTGTGTATGTGAGCTTCCCTTCACCTCACTTCACTACATACTGGATTATCCTCTAACAACATATTACCACGTTAAAAAACACATAGCTATGGCGATTCCGGATTGGATTAATTATATTAGTGAAAGTCATGTTCTCATGAACAGAATATCTGCATTAATGAGATTTATAGAGAAAAGTCATTTTTAGACATTTTAAGTCATTTTTAGAAATAATTATTCATACCTCCCGGACACTTCTTCAGACGATGATTTATGATTTCTTGTTATCTTTTTTGTTTCCATTGTAAATAGTTTTCATATATATTATTTTTTTATTGTTATTATTAATTTTATTATTACTGGTATTACAGTTATTACAAGTTGTATTTTTCTTACTAAAATTTTGTATTTATCATAATTCGTCATGTTTTGAACCAGGCAGCTATATTGAGAATCTTGCAGTTTTTTGAATTTCTAAAGCATAAATATAAACATTGAACATTTTTGCGAAAACTGCTGCCAAAAGGATGGACTAACAAATGGGTTCCGTCCGTCCATAGGAAAACACTCCATCAGGCTTGCAGCTTGGAGCTAAGGTTCAGATTTCGCTTCCCCACTTCCTTCTCTAATATTCAAATTGATAAATTCGTTCATTAACTTCAAATTAGTTCATTGGCAATTTCTTATTTGGTTAAAAGTCTACGAGTATTGGTTGGTGGTTAATGCTTAGGTACTTAGCTGATTAACATAATTATAGATTTGAAGAAAGCTTTACTTAATACCAATAACTTTAATAAACTGTTTGGAGAGGGGGGGAAGGGAAGCTGTTAAACACGATAACGAATACAAACTCAAAAGAAGAAGAAGAAGCCGCAAGCAAAAAAAAAAAAAAAAAAAAAAAAAAAATCAAAGAGCAGACAACCTACAAATTTATTTTGAAAATTTCAAGCTAAAGTTTGAAAAAGGATGTATAAAAAAATTAGAATAATTTGAATTGTAGATGTCTTATAACTCAGCTCATAAGAAATTACTTATCAAAAAAGAAAGGTATCTATATCTTATATTTCGATGTACACTGGCCTCCAAAAGTTAAGGTACAGGAACAGGATACTTTCGATTGCACACGTTTTGTCGAATATCTACCAACATTATTGGCGAATTGATCTTGAACTTCTAGGATGTAAAGAACATGTTTGATTTTATATTTCTCGGTGGAGATTTATCGGGAGGTACAATTAGGGGGCTAATATTAAATTTAATAATAAAATAATATTTGCGATCACCTATGTAACACAGAAGGCTGAAAATGGTTTGTCACTGTGGTAAATGACTATTTGGGTCTTGTTCAATGTTTGTATGCATTTGTGTAAGCATAGCACTCATATTCGTGAAGATGTTAACGTTTTTGTGAAAAATTCAAAAGTTTTTATTTATAGCATACAGTGATTTCAACCAAATTTAACACAACTTTCCGGAAACTTGCCAAAGAATAGTAGCAACAGTATACTGGAATTAAAGCATGAATATATTGAATATTTGATGAGATATGGGCATTTTTATGAGATAATTTTTAACTGCGCATGCGCGGAAGATTTCAAAATTTTTATTTCATAATTTGGTAGTCAATATTTTGGGGCAACTTCTATAAAAAGTTCAGTCAAATGTTGTGAAAACTTAGAAAGATATAGTGAGATGATTGAAAAGTTGTGAAAAATCCCTTATAATAAAGCTATTTTTAGGAAGCAACTCATTATATCGACCCTATCTTTGTCAATTTTTACGATATTTGACTGGACTTTTTATATAAGTTGCCCTAAATAGCTGACTACCAGATTATATAATAAAAATTTTAGGATCTTCCACGCATGCGCAGTTAAAAATTATTTTTCACAAATGACCATATCTCATCAAATATTCAATATATTCATGTTTTAATTGCAGTATACTGTTGCTACTTGTTTTTGTCAGGTTTTTGGAAAGTTGTGTTAAATTTGGTTGAAAACTCTGTATGCTATAAACAAAAAACTTTTGAATTTTCCACAAAAACGTTAACATTTTCACGAATGTGAGTGCTATGCTTACACAGATGCATACAAACGTTGAACAGGACCCAAATAGTCATTTACCACAGTGACAAACCATTTCCAGCCTTTTCTGTTACATAAGTGATCACAAATATTATTTTATTATTAAATTTATTATTAGCCGCCTAGATGTACCCCCCCCCCCCCCACCGACAAATCTTCACCGAGAAATATAAAATCAAACATGTTCTTTACATCCTAGAAGTTCAAGAACAATTCGTTAATAATGTTGGTAGATATTCGACAAAACGTGTGCAATCGAAAGCATCCAGTCCCTGTACCTTAATTTTTGGAGGCCAGTGTATTACATTTTAAACACTATATAAAAAAACTACATTGTATCTATACTCTTTTAGGAATATGAATTTCTTAGAATCTGTCACATAATTGACTCTGCAATTAAATCAGAACGGATGGAGATGTATGTATGTAATAAATAATTTTAATTTATCTTAAAATAATACTTAAATTTTTAGATTTTATTTTATTTTTAATGTGCTGTAAACATTTACTGTGTGGTTTGATTTTTATCAATGTTATTTTTTCTCTAAAAAGACACCAATTTACCTTGCTGATTCCTTATAATTGCGCATTCTTTTCAGAAGTAATACCTTTGTGTTTTAGAATGTATTAATTAAAAAAATATATTTTTTAACATTGCAGTACGTGTAATGTAATGCCCAAGTGCAAAATAAAAACGAAGTTTTTTTCCTTTAAATGCTTCCTTATTATTACGTTATTTATTTTATACTTTCAAGTAAAAAAAAAAAAAAAAATAAGAAAATAAATATTTTTTTGAAATAATGAAGTAATGGAAAAAGTTTAAACCTTGATCAAATAATTGTACTTGTAATCAGTTTCATTATTATGCACTCCATAGCTTTAAATAAAGATAAATGTTAATTAATTTATTTCATAAATACAATTAATGCTTATTGACATCTTATTAAATACTTCAAAGGAAAACAATATTTGTTTTCAATGTTAGTTTATTAATTTAAGTAAGACTTCGAAATAAAACATTTTTAATGACAGCTTTTGTTTGATATTTTATTTGGAGATGATCATTTTGTTAGAAGGATATTTTTAATTTATTCATTTTCAATGAAAAGGTATCTTTTATTACCATAATCCACAAAGTGTGTACTAAGCAAAAAATTACATATTGATTTTTCAAAACCTGTATTATTTATCACACTTCAATTCGTTTTTAGTTTGCAAATGTTTGGATAAGAAAAAGATTAAATGGTATTTCCTCATACATAGCTATATTACTGGAGGTGCATTTTCCATTTAAATGTATTACAATTTTTAAGTGTATTGCAATTTTTAACAATGTGAGCAGCATTATTTTATTTTAAGTAATAATAATAGAAAAAGTAAGCGTTTTTAATAGGTAAATAAAGCCTTTAAATTTATCCTTTAGCTTTGATTTCATAAAAATAACAGAATAAAAATATATGTAAAATAAATAAAACAAACGATTCAGGACTAAGAAGAAAAAGTCCTTCCGGCCAGTGCCGGGAGGAAGAGGTAGCTTTCATATTCCTTATTTTAAAAAAGCCAACTTATATTATTCAAACACACGAAGCTCAATTAAGTGGAAACCGAATGTAGGAGATTCAATACTAATTTTTATCAATACTAAATCATTATGAATGAGAATTTCGCGAAATTAGTCAGCTTTATCCAAGCTGCTTTTATTTAAAGTAACTTATATTTGGCTGCGAAATTCGGCAATTTCTTAAAGTGCCTGCCATTTTAAGACAACATGGTGGATGAGGCTAACCAGTGAACTTGGTCGAGACCTTAGTAATTGCTGTGCACATGCTCACTCACATCGGAATCGGTTGATATATACGAGTGCTGTCGCAGGCAAAAAATCAGATTTTTCAAAATGTCACCCACGTTAGAAATTGAAACTGCTACATCTGAGCCATTTTTTAAGATAAAGACAAACAAAAAATGCTCCTGAATCCTTACATCAAGGTCAAATACTTAAGAAAGAAACCTTTTTCAATTTCTAATTGCAATCTAGGCGCAAAAAATCACCTCACTTTAAATATATATATTTTTTAATTTAATGGCCGCCATTTTGAAACAAGATGGCTGAGAAAGCTGGCCAGCGAACTTGGTCGAGATATTGATGTATACTATCCACATGCCTTCTTCCAGGGAAATAGGCGAATACGTGTGGTATCGCGAGACAAATACAAGATCGTTTCAAAGTGTTAGCGATGATAGAAATTCAAAGTGCTATAATTCAACCACTTTTTAAGATATAAACAAAAGAACAAATTTTCAGAAACAAAAACTGCTCCAGAATCTTTGTATCAAGGCCAAACACATAAAAAAAATATTTTTCATTTTCCAATTTTTTAATACCTCATTTTAAATTTTAAATTACATTTTTTTTGAAATGGCAACCCTTTTGAAACTAGATGGCAAATGAAGCTGGCCAATGAACTCGGTCGAGACATTGGTATGTACTATGTACAGACCAAGTTACATCCAAATCGGTTCATAAATACGCCTGTTATCGCGTGACAAAAATCAGGTCGTTTTAAAATGTCAGCCACAATAGAAATTCAAAATGTTATAACTCAGCCATTTTTGTATATATAGACGAAACAAAACCTGTTCCGGAATCTTTGTATTAAGGTCAAACACATACGAAAAAACTCTTTTTCACTTTCCAATTTTTTGGTATCTCATTTTAAATTTAATTTTTTTTTAAATTTTTTTAAATGGCCGCCATTTTGAAACAAGATGGCGGATGAAGCTGGCCAACGAACTCGGTTGAGTTATTTGTATGTACTATGTACACACCAAGGTACATCCAAATCGGTTCATAAATACATCTGTTATCACGTGGCAAAAATCAGGGCGTTTCAAATTGTCAGCCACACTAGAAATTCAAAATGCTATAACTCAGCCATTTTTTAAGATATAGACGAAACAAAAACTGCTCCCGAATCTTTTTATCGAGGTCAAACACATAAGAAAAAAATATTTTTTCAATTTTCAATTTTTTGGTACCACATTTCAAATTTAAATTTTTCTTAAAATTTTAAATGGCCGCCATTTTTAAACAAAATGGCGGATGAAGCTGGCCAACGAACTCGGTCGAGACATTGGTATGTACTATGTACACACCGAATTACATCCAAATCGGTTCATAAATACGCATGTTATCGCGTGACAAATATAGGTCGTTTCAAAATGTCTGCTTCGCTAGAAATTCAAAATGCTATAACTCAGCCATTTTTTAAGATATAGACAAAGCAAAAACTGCTACGGAGTCTTTGTATAAAGGTCAAATACATAAGAAAAAAATATTTTTCCATTTTCAATTTTTTGGTACCACATTTCAAATTTTAAATTTTTTTTAAATTTTTAAATGGCCGCCATTTTGAAACAAAATGGCGGATGAAGCTGGCCAACGAACTCGGTCGAGACATTGGTATGTACTATGTACACACCGAATTACATCCAAATCGGTTCATAAATACGAGAGTTACAGTGTGACATATGTCAGATATATATATATATATATATATATATATATATATTGATATATATATATATATATATATATATATATATATATATATATATATATATCAATTTTGAACGGAGGGTGGTTTCGGGGTCTGGGGGTCATGATCGATGAAAATATACCAAAATATTTTGAAATCGCTTTCCTCCGAACGGCTGCAATAGGTAGCTTTTTGTAAAGAAAGCTACCTAAAATTCAATAAATGATGATCTTGAGATTTTGTGAATAAAAGAGGACTACGTTTCCTGCTTCGTGTTGGGGCATATAATTTGAGGTAAGAAAACAATTGTAAGATTATATAAAACTAAATGGTTGTGAAAGAATTAGAAACATGATGAATCGCCATGTTACTTAAACATTTTACATTCCATCTGAAATTACCAATTACTCAGTAATAAATATAAAATTCAATCTCTCTATCTGAAAGCTCCAAAAGAGTTACAATACTTTTTTTCCATAACAGCAATGAAAACTGAAATTAAACTTAAGTCTTTATGATTCCTTCTCAGAATCTTTTCTTTATTTATTTTAATCACATTAGGAGTAGTTATATACATTCAGCTGAAAGACAAAATTTTATCATAAAAGATCGAACATAATCCCTATGGATATAGAATTTTGATTGTCATAAAAAAAGAAAGAATTTCTACAATTGCACACTAGTAAATTTTAATTAAAATTCATGAAATAATGATTTAAGCATAATGAAAAATTTATCATTTGTAAAATGTGGTGCTCATCATTTAATTTTGTATGCAAGATGTCTCCTTTTACAACTCTCCAATAGCTAATTACTAAATTGTTAAACTTAGTTGTGAACCTTCAATTGCAAAAATGTTGCAAGTGCTGTTTTACATCAGATTTTTCATTCCTTTATGACGCTATATTCCAAGACCCCGCTCATATGACATATCACAATGATCGTCTTGATGTTGGCTATCGGAATTTGCTGATATTTGACTCTGTGTACCCGTTGGAACACATGACACAGATCTTGTAACTTCAGTAAACATAGCTCTTTATGTGAAAGTTGCGAAAATTAAATCCTTATATGATTTGAAAAAGCAAGTTCATCACACTAACAGCAATGAATTACACTCGAAACTGCTTTTGTTCCGACAGCACTAGTTTGCCTGAGTTTACAGTATGCGCAGTTCTTTTAAAATATTTTTAGAGGTTTAGACAGTTAGGGTTCTCATAAAACACGCATGGAGCATTTCGCGATGATTATTGTTTGCGATGATAACCCTAATTACGGAATACTACCAGCAATTCGAGTTACGGATGCACAACGGATATTTTTGAGGGGGATATTCATAAGATATATCGGTAAGAAATATTCGAAAATAAATTTGATCGAAGAATAGAAAACCCCGACGGATAAAGCATTTAATTTAAAAAGTTTGAAACGCAGCTGTTTTGAGTTTCAAATGCTTGTGTGATTATATATTCCGCTTGGTGTGCCGGCGCTTTTCGTGCACTGGACACGTCAGCTTGATATTAGCACAACTGTACGGCTCAAACTTTTGCCCGAATTTATACTATATGTGATACATTACTTAGACCACAACGCACCCTTACGTTTGTGTCATTCTATTATAATGTTATAATCCGAGACAAGACATGTTACATATCACAATGCTCGTCTTGATGTTTCTTATCGGAATCGATGTTTGACTCTGTGTACCCGTTAGGTCACACTGTATGAGAGACATTCAGTACAAGTTAACAGTAAAAAACTCACAAATAATTTAGCACAGTATTTTAAAAATGGAAGATAATAGAGAAAGCTTTAACTTAAAACCAAGGAATGCATTAAACATAACTTAATCATAGATTTTAACAAGACGGTTCGTTTCTTCCGTTACCTGTATATAAAAATTTTATATTAGTTCCATTTTGTAAACTAGTTTAAGATCAAGTATCTTTAGCATTAAAAAAAGCTAACGCCATAAATTGCTTTTATGATCAATAACTGCATCTTGGGATTTTAAAAGTTTTGAAAGTCGCAGATAACTTTTTTAATCTTGATTAAAAGGACGCAAAATGAAACAAAAGTTTGCTCTTACGCTTTATTCACATATAAACAGGATTAACTATTATGCAAAAATTGAAAACTAAAATTAGAACATTTTAGATATTATTTATTCGGATTAATATTATCAGTGTTAATTATAGTCATTTCTCTTCATTTTGTTTTCTTATCGTTTGTGTCGTTAACAGTGATTTATCATGTTTAACAAGTAAAATTTTGAAGATCCATTACTGTTATTAAGAATGATAGTTGTTGAAAGTAAATCAGAGTTTCCATGAAAAACAAACACACTTCAACATCGATAAGCGTTGCATAAGTTTTATAAGATTGATTGGAATTCTCTCTAAATCTTCTTGAACATGGCATGTTTCACTAACAGTGATTCATTATATTTAAAGAATAAACTTTAAAAAAATTAATATATTTATCTAATCTCTTTTTTTTATTTCTAGAGATTAAACAATTTATGTAACAATGTATAGATAGGTAAATATATATATATACAGGGTATTTCAGCATAGCGGTTACAAACATTCAGGAGAGATAAAGTACACCTAGACGATGGGAAATCACATAGCAATGCATGGTCGGCAAAACTTTCCTGTCGCGGCAGTGACGACACAGACACAAGAAAAGAAGGGCTTGAACAGGATAAGAAAACATGTTTATTATTTTTAGTACCGGCAAAAATGCTGGGACAATGCTGAGGAACATGTTGCATGCATCGTGGCAGCTGTTGAGAAGTCCGGGACACGCCCGGTATTATCATTAGATTAGATATTCTATGTTCCCGAGATGTGAGGCCTGAACCAGGCCTGAGTCTTAATTTAGAACACTTTCTTTGATGACGATCGTTGACTCTCTTTTTGTTCTTCTTTCTTAGTGTTTTTTGCTGCACTAATAATAATAAACATGTTTTCCCATACGGTTCCTTTCTTGTGTTTTGTGTCGTCCCTATCACGACAGGAAAGCGTTTCGGATCATGCATTGCTGTGTGTTTTACCATCGACTAGGTGTACGAATGTGTACTAGGTATCTCTCCTGAAACATTGTAAAACTATTCTGAAACATCCTGTATATATATATATATATATATATATATATATATATATATATATAAAACTGCATTAAATTGTGGATAAATTTTCGCTAGTTTTGGGTCGACGAAAATTTCTTTGTCGTGTTCACATTGTGTTGTGGGACAACGAATTTTTTTTCTGTTTGAATCGGATCGGAAGGATAAGAATTTGCGTGTTTGGGATGGATATAACCCTACGTGCGCATATCTCCAACCGCGCATGACTCTACATATATAACTATCTTTTATATAAAAGATAATTTGAGATTAGAGGGGAAATTAAAATCTGTATTTCCATAATTTTGTATAAAAGAGCAGTAATTTTCCTTACTTTCGGGTTTCCTGTCGAAATGTGTCGGGTTTGTGTCGGATATATAACCCGATCCACGTAAGAAATGCCCATATTCGGAGATCCATCATCATGGAAATGGTTTCCTATAAAGCCTTTACACATTCAAAGATATGGTCTTGCAGCTCATCTCCCTCCCTCCTCTCCACTGTTAAAGAGGAAATTTTTAGAAAATATATTTAATTATTTTTCTCATGACCTGACACACATCATCATAAAATATATAATCTCTAATGCTTTGACCCCAAGACCGGCAGAAATGCAGTTGAATTTAGAAAAAAATCCTTATTATATCTTGCTTATCGTGCAAGAAATATCGTCGTACAAATTATTATTTCTAGAGCTCTGATAGATTCTGAGATACAATTTTGCTTACACCTGTGCTCTGATAGATTCTGAGATACCGACAGCCAGTAATGTACAAAATTACCTCAGAAACATCCTAATAGATTGTGAGATATTAACTTCTATTCGGATTTTTCTTTGCCCCTACCTATCTTTCCCGTCTGAAGAATAAATATTAGAAAAATCAATATATATTATAAATGTAAGCGTAGTTTGTTCATACTTGCCGCAATAAGTCCTTAACCAAACCCTGCAACCTCATGGGGATTCTTTGGTAACACTCTACACCCCGTCCATGGAGAAGGTTTCGATTTGGAACAGCAGGATTTGTGTTCTGAGATAAGGGTGTCAAAAGAGCGCATCGGACCAACGTATTTCTTATGGGCAGTCCGTGAACCAGATGGAAATTGAGTGTCGAAGTGGTCGGAACTGACCAGAATGTTCAAAATGTTGTAGAATGTTCCAGAGTGTTGTAGAATCTTCTAAATGTTCGAAAATGCTCTAGGATGTTCCAGAATCTCTAGAATGTTCCAGAATGTACGAGAATGTCCTAGAATGTTTCTGGCAGTTCCGGACCATCGAAAAGACTTACTGTTCCCGAACGTTCGAGAACGCTCTATAATGTTCTAGAAACTGGAAATAGAAGTGCAGAATCTTCTGGAGCATTCTAGAATGTTCCATTATCCTGTTGTGGTGGAATATGTTCCAGCTCAGGATAGGATGGAGGCAATGGAGAGACACGTGAGTCAGTATATTTTTGGAAATCGATCACAGCGGATCGAAGATTAGTGAAAAGGATAGAAAGTTTAAATAAATTTCAGTGAAAAGTTTTAAACGTAATAAATGAAAGTAAATTGCTTCAGGTAGTGAACAGTGTATTAAGCGGAATTTTAGTGTGTTAAGTTACATCAACATTTAACAGAATGCTGAAACAAAAAAGAGAAGGAGGTCTTGCCAGAGGTGAACCGAAAAAAAGGACACAGAGAGAACAGCGAAAAAAATGTAAGAGATGAGGAGCTAGAAGCACGTTTAGATTCACAGCGGAAGATAATGAATACATTGAGTGAAATCTTAACAGATGAATAACGAAAAGAACTTATAGAAGAGTATCGAGTGGTACGCTCTGGGATATGAAAGAATATTAATTATTAAACGATGACATATGCTAAAAAAAATATTTAAAAGGATTTTATCAACTTAACCGAAGATTACATAATTACAGATGTTTGTTTCTTTAAACTTTTAATAATTGATTTTTATGTATTTTTTAGTGCTGAATCCAAAAATGACCATCATTTTAAACCATCTAGTCAGAATGTTTTGCAAATAGTAAATTTCAAAGTTTAAAAGTAAACAAATAGCGCAATTCTGATACTAAAAAGTAAATGCGATAGTTGTGTTTTTTAAATTTTGAAAATTGATTTTTATGCATTTTTAGCACTAAATCCGAAAATGACCTTCATTTTTAACCATCAGGTCAGAATTTTTTTGGAAATCGTAAATTTCAAATCTGAAAAGTAAAAAAAAACAAAAAAAAACGATTATTTGATATTGTAAAATAAAAATAAAACTTTTTTTTTATACAAAAATGTATGCTGTTTTCTAGCTTATACTTGGCATGTATCGAATGCTCCCTATCGGGGATTCTTATAACTAAACAGTTCAGGAGTCCGTTGATGGGGAGGGATGGGATTCATTGATCCTGTGGAGGTATGTAGTATTTCACTTTAGAGATGATTGGGGAACTACCTTAGACGTAACTGGCTTTTACGAGATTGTAGAGGTAAATCCATTAAATGGCTCCATCAGATTTTATTAAAAAAATTTATTTACACATAACAGAAAACATTTAGTGTACGTCACTTGGAGGAAGCACGTGGTGGCGACAACGTAGAACGCGGCAAAAGTCAAATGGAACATACGTCACTTTACGCCTCACGCTCATAGTTCCCTGAACTGTTTAGCTGTAACAATCCTCAGTATAAGCCACAAAATTCAATAAATTATTATAGAATTTTTTTATATCTATTTTATTGCTTTACATTTTTAGAAATTTACGATTTGCAAAAAATCATGACGTAATAGATAAATTAAGATCATTTGCGGATTCAGCACTAAACATTTCATAAAAATGAATTATCCAAAGTTAAAAATCACAACTATCACATCTATTTTATAGTATCAGATTTTCGCTTTTTTCGACTTTGTAAATTTGATATTTACAATTTCCAAAAAATTCCTTACGTGATGGTACAAAGTGAAGGTCGTTTTAAGATTCAGCGCTACAAAATACATACGAATCAATTATCAAAACCTAATAAACATGACACGACCCAAATTGTGCAGGATAGTGTTATTAGTGTGTTCTGAGGCCAAAAGTCCCTTGATATGAGTTAAGAGTTTCACCATAAGTATTTCTTCCACTTTATTTCAATTTAAAAAAATATGTTTCCCTAAATTAAGACTTCAGTTACCACCAATTTTGAGCATTAATGGAGCATTATTTTCTTAGGTTCTATGGATCCGATTTTAAAAGGAACTGATTCATTCAACTTAGATTATGATTCTTTTTCAGTTTTATTACCACCTTCTACCGCTAGAGGACTACTTTTTATCTCGAGTTCTATTTCCATCTTTCATCGCCAGGGGGTGCATTCTTAATTTGGTTTCTAAGTGACCTATTTCAATGAGGTTTGGCTTATTCAATTTGGTTTTCGACTGTCTTACATTTTTAGCTCTACTTTTCACCGACAGGATGCGCATTCTTATTTCGATCTCTATGGGCCCGTTTTCAGAGGATTTTTTTTTTTTTTTTTTTTTTTTTTTTTTTTTTTTTTTTTTTTTTTTTTTTTTAAACTCAGATTCTCTTAAGATGTTCCAACGAGTTTTCAGCAAGCCTGCTATACGGTGTCGTAGTCAGGGGGACAAGTGTCGGAGATTCATTCGGAAAGAGGTTTCTTTGAAACACACACAGCGTAGAACAATCAGTGTACGCCGCCAAATGCAGCAGGGATCAATCTCAGTTTCATTTTCATCATTCGCCCCACCAGTGGCTGAGAGGTTCTGCTCTCGAAGCTGGTAGACGGGAGGTGCTGGGTTCGAACCCAATCGCGCCCGTCGGCCTAATCGTTCGGAGTTTTCGTGGTTTTCTTCGAACCGTGGATTTCCATGCGTTAATACGGATTAGGTTCCCTTAGAAAGACCTCCACGGAAGGCACTCCCCCCAGGGCCCATATCCCTCGTGTAGATAATTGGCCGTCAACAATCAACCCAACCCAACCCATTTTGATCATTCACAGATTCGTTTTTATATATTTTTAAAAATTTTAATATGAATCGAGGTTTTGAACATTCATGGTTGGTTTGTAAAAATTGACAGGCCTGGGAAACGACGGGTGAGTCATCTAGTTCCTTAATATAATTTGACTATTTTGCAAGACCCATAATTGTGCAAAATTTCACTTTCTTGCCCTAATATAGTTTATGTAAAAGTCACCACGTACCGAAATTTTTAGGCCCGGACTTGTCTCGGCCTGAATGAACGCATTCTGCCCCAGGTCAGGACAGGCCAGACTTTGCAGGACTCGTAAAATCAAAAATTTCTACCCGGCAGGTTAATTTATTTGCAGAACACATTTCGACCCGGAAAGATCAAAAACCAATTCAAACAAGCCTGATCCTGCCCAGTTTGATTCATTTTTTTCGACAAATGCCAACATTTCTTTACCAGCCTTATCCTACAATTAAAATTCTTTTAAAAGAATATGACTTAATATTTGAGCAAAATTTTTTACGTACATCATTTTTTTAGATTATAGATTTTCAAGGCATTCAATTTAGAATCCCAGCATTACTAAACAATTTGAGACAAATGTATTCAAATGAAGACACACTAAATTTGTTTAGAAAGATGAAAAAAGATGATTAGAAAATCATAATTTTCAATTAAAAAAATTATATCAATTTACTTTTAATATACTTCACTTTATTTTTTTTAATCAAAAATGAATTTCTAAAGAAAGATCTTATGAAAAATATGCAATGTCTTTATTATTTAAAAAAAAAAAGAACTGCGTGACCCGACCCGTTAAGTGTAAAGTGTCAAGCCGGGCCGGGCCGTCGAGGCTGGAGTCTATTGGGAAAAATAAACACGATCATGTCCTGACCCTAGTCTTATAAAACATTTTTGATCCTAACCAGAACAGAAATAAACAGCTTCAAAAAAAGCGCGAGACATGAACGATATTTTTCGCTCCAAACTCAATCACCAGAAAATTGTCTTCTCAGTAAGTTGTAGGTCATTTCGATTGTAGAATTTCAGAACGAATCGATAACTGTCTCGATTGTTTCATTCTACTATGGCGATTGTTCGCTTTTGTAGAATTAAAGAGCACTCACCCATCACTGCCTGTTTGTGGTTCCTAATTAGACGGTTTTGTTCGGTTTGTTGGGGGCGGTACGAATGTTATCGATTGCAGAATTATAGAGAAATCACCCATCACTAATTGTTCATGATTGATAATTAAATGGTGTGGTTCGATTTGTTGGGGAGCGCTGCGGTTATTTTTTTCAACACGAGGGCTAAACAGAAGGGGCCCGCTTTTTAGAGTGAAATCCGACGAACAACAAATAACCGTGGCTGAGTCAGGATTTAAACAGAGCATTCATTATCCTGTAGTAAGCATGCTAATTACTAGGTGAGCATGTAGGTGCTATTTATATGGAAATGATTAAAGGACTTATGATCATTTACTTTCATTCTCATAAATTGTAACGCATAGGTATAAACGCACGTTTTATCTTTCCATGCATACTATACCGGCTGCTTGAATGTTGGTTAAGAAGCTGGCTAGTATTAAGACGTCCCGAGTCCGCATGCAATTTCAGGTTCGTATGTTCGGAATTCCCCTTTAAGCCGATACCTCAAACAATTTAGCATTCGTTTTTAAGAATGATCATAGCGCTCTAAATAAAATCCATGCAGGAATAGTCAATAAAAGTGTTACAACAAAATTTGTGATATCACTTTTATTTTGCAACATGGAATGTTAATTAATCAATTTTCAAAATTCGCGGCGATATCTTTGGTAAAATTTGTATTTTAATAGGCATTTTAATTCTAATATCTTCCTATTATAGATTATTCAGCTGTTTGTAATGGTACATTGTAGATCATATGTTTTATACAAAATAAATTTGACTAGTAAAAAATTGCTTTCCGAAAATTTATTTCGTATTATATAGCAAACAAAAGAGAGAAAAACATTTTAAAACTTTTTAATGTCCTTATAAGAATGGGTCATCGGTTATAAATATCTCTTATTATAGACTTGATGAAAAGATGCCGATTAAAAGGAAAACTTCTACTTGAATAACTTTAAGTAATGTATGCACAATGTAATACATTATTGCTGCCACTATTGTCCTAACATGTTTCTAACATTATATAAATGAATCAAGGTGAAATCAATAACTGTTTTAACTTTAAGAACACTCAGCAATCATTTAAGCGTACTTGCGAAAAGCTATAAAACTTTTAGATTCACCTCATAGATTTATTAGCTATATTTCTTCAGTTAGTTAGCATTATACAAGAATGAAAATCATTCATTTGGATTTTTTGGCTCAATAACATAAAATAAACGAATAGTATAAAACATTATTAAAAATATTTGATTTTACCTTCAGCTTTCCAATAAGATTTTATCAGGATACTTTATTTCGGGTAATTCTTCAATAGATCTATGTATTTCATGAGATAGGATATTTGTAATTATGTGAGGAAATGTATTGATGTATAGTATCAAATATAAATGACTAAAATTAACTTATTTCTTTTTCAACCTTTTTTTTCTTAGTCCTTTGATGAAACATGGGCTTCGTCAAATTTTTGTTAGAGTACTTAATATTCTTTGACCATAGGTTTTGTATTCATATGTCTGCCACAGAATTCCAAAAATTATTGCGAAAAGTAATATTTTAATTCTTTCTTTGCTATTTATCAAATTTTTAATGAATTTTCAATTTTAAGAGAGGTAGAAATCTAAAAATATCAACGTTAAAAGCACCAACAATTTTAAATTTTAAGCATATCGGTTGCGGTAGCATATAGCATACCGTCCCCAATGCACAGAGGATTCAGAGAAAACCGTAGCACTAAATATCTGTGGTAGCTAAAGTGACACTGCTCTTCATGATAAAACTATTAACGCAACTAAATTAAAAAAACAGCAGTTCGTGATTTTAATATCAATCATTCCATTTAAATTTGCTTTAGTCTGCATACAGGATAGCATCAGTACACAACTGGCTTTATAGATCAAGGTTAAAAAGACAATATTTATTATTGTATTTCGAAAGGTTTTAAAGTAAGTTTTATAATTGAAGTTATTATATAATATTCTCTGTTTGAAGAAACATCATCCAATATTCTTTAAACAGCAAGAATCGAAATTTTAACATACTTGATTATAGATATTTTTATGAGTTATGGCACATTCAAAGAAAATTCTCATTCAAAAACTATTTTCGAATTCAATAACAATGTGGTATTTCATGATCATTAATTAATAATTATTATAAATTAATAAATAGTTAATTTAAAATTTCTCTATCTTTTTCTCTCATCCCTTACTAGTAAAAGAAAGTTTCACTCTGTCTGTGTGTCCTTGTGCCAATGGCTAGCAAAATCTACAGAGCGCAAAGCTCTGAAATTTTTCATGAAAGTCCATGACAGTTCTTGATGCACATGAGGTTCGAATCTTTAATTCCTGATAATTATCCGAGATATTATTAAAATCGTATAAAAAAGCGATTGTTTTGCACTTCGGTGGAGGCGTGCGCGCGCATGCTCAATTTCTTCTTTCGAGAGACATATTCCCTTCTTAGGAGATGAAAATGTGGTCTATACTTTTCACAGGTATTATTATTTTCAATTTCCATGGACCGACACATTTTTCTATTTAAAACAGCATTCCGTCATAGTACTTGTCACTAATGTTACTGTAATATTTTTTTTTCTTTTAAATCTGCTATCCTTTAAAAAAATGAATTTTCAAATGTAATTGTAAAATAATGGCCACATTAAATTATATGCACTTTTTAAAAAAGATTTTGGGCTGAGCCAAATTTTACTAGGATTAGGACAGTCAGAGACAATGATTTTAATACGGGTTGGGTCGAGACCGGACTGAAAATTTCGCTCCGTGCAGACTTAGGAAGAAGGAAGCCAGTCCCAGTTCGGTATGAAAAAATACGTTAGGCCCGGCGAGGTCGAGCCTTTGAAAAGCAGTAAGGCCCGGGCCTAGCCTGGCCACAGAATACAGACTTAAAGCAGATAAAAAGCCTCAATTGTAAGGGCTAAAATTATGAAAAACTCTTAATCGGCATGTTAGAAAAAGCCTTGTTTTATATTAACAGCCGTACATTTAAATAGTACAGAAAGAATGTGGAAATGACAAAAATTCAACTGAATGGGAAGTTTAAGCTGCAGGAAGGAGTTACTTACTCACCTACAATTTTTTAAAAAGCACTTAAACATTTTATTTGGAGGCAATCTTTGTTTAAAACTTTAAATGAGTTTTTCTGCATGATATTTTTTTCAGCATTTCACGTCTTTAAATTATTATAAGTCAAGAATTATTAATGAAAAAATGCGCAAACTTCGAACATGTCTTTTTGGATTATTTTACATTTATTTTATTTCGGGAAATTTGAAAAAAATATATACTTTTGAAAATACGATTTTTTAAAAAGAAGTTGCATCATTTTTAATATAAAATTAATATTTTTAATATTTTTAAAATTAATATTAAAAAAAATCATGAAACAAAATTTTAATTATATTTTCCTCTTTAAATAAATGGAAAAAAATTAATTCGACCTATAATGTTTCGCGTTATAACAATTTTAAATTATCCGACTTAAAAAAAAAATAATAATCATTTAAAAACAATTAAAATTTTTTATGAAAAATTTTAGGATGTGATTTTGTTTGCAAACTATATGGTTGACCATCACAAAGAAGATTTTTTTTTCTACATGTTTCCTGGAGTACTTTAAGTAACATTTTTTCATGAATTACACGCGTTTCAATTTGTGTCTAATCCCTTAAAACCTGACGAATTATTTAAAAGGTCATATCTCTGAGTTTTGCAGATATGAAGATGGAAGTAATTAAGAAATTCAGAAATGGATAACGAAATTTTCTCTAATTGGAAATTCTACCTTGCGAGGGCCGTATAAAAATTTATTTTTCGTATAAGTCATTTCATCAAATTTTGCACCTTAGTTATAAAACTTTGAAAGTGGAAGTATGTGTCTAGAGGAAATATTTAAGGAAAAAGCCTACTGTTTAGATCTTTATGGATCAATCTGTATATATTTTTAACAACATATAATGTATAAACAAAAATAAAAGAAAAATCGTATACTTACCTCTCTATCTTACAATATAACTTTTGAAATATGCGTAAAAGAAAATAAATTTTTATATCAAATTGAAGCTAAATATCAAATTTAATCTGTAAATCTAAAACATTAAAATTATCAAATGTTTTATAATTTTTTTAGTTAAAAATTTAGCTCGATAAATGCTTAAAATTTTAAAATATATATTTATATTTTAATTTTTAATTAAAAAATATCATAAAACGTTTGGTAAATACAACGTTTTAGGTTTACAGAATAAAGGTGATATTTAGATTCTATTTCATATAAAAATTTAGTTTCTCTTATTTATTTTGCAAAAGTTATATTGTAACAAAGAGAGGTAAGTTTATATACTTTCTTTTAATTTTGTGTATATATCGTAGGCTAATTGAGAAATTAGGCTGTTTGCAAAGAGCCGGACTAATTGGAGAATCATCTCTCTTTTTCCAATAAGCCTGATATTTTTCAGGCTTATTGTAAAGAGTCTAGACACAATAATTGCAAAGAGTCTAATTGAAAATACCACTTATTTCCCAATCAGGGGGATTTTTTTAGGCTTATAAACCAATAACTCGACCCGAACCCGAAAAATAAATTACAACAGACTGTACCCCAATCCGAGCAAGACAAAATAATTTCAGTCAACATGCAACCCGAACCGAACCTGAAATTTTCATTTGAAAAACCCAAAATCTGGCACGAACCAAATCTGATAACCGACAAAAATATTGCAATATTGCAAAGAACAATAACCCATCCCACCAAGACAATTTCCGTGCACACGCAAGCCGACACGAACCTATAAATTCCATTTGAAAAAAATCCAGAGATCTGACCCGAAACAAATCTGAACCCATCAACAATATTCCAAAGAACCATAACCGGATCCGAGCAACACAAAATAATTTCTGTGGTCATGTTACCCGACACGTAAGTTCCATTAGAAACAAATCCGATATCTGAGTTGAATCAAATCTGAACACGACAAAATACTCCAAAGAACCATAACCGGATCCGAGCAAGACAAAATAATTTTCATAGACATGTTACCTGACTCGAACCTAAAAATTCCATTTGAAAAAAACCCGAAATCTGACCAGAATAAAATCTAAAAACTACAAAAATATTCCATTGAACCATAACCCGATCCGAGCAAGACAAAATATTTTCCGTGGACATGCAACCCGAGCCGAACCTAAAAATTTCATTTGAAAAAAAAAAGAAATTTGAACCCGACAAAAATATTCCAAAGATCCATAATCCGATACGAGCAAGACAAAATAAATTCCGGGGACACGCAACCCCCCCCCCCCCAGATTCTAAAAATTTCACTTGAAAGAAACCCGACAAAAATATTCCAAAGATCCATAACCGGATCCGAACAAAACAAATTAGTTTCCGTGGACACGCAACACGACCAGAACATAAAAATTCCGTTAGAAGTCAACCTGAAACCCGACCCGAACCAAATCGTAACCCGGCAAAAATATTCCGAAGAACTATAACCCGATGCGAGCAAGACAAAATAATTTCCGTCGACAGGCAACCCGATCCGAACCTGAAAGTTATAATTGAACTCTATCCGAAACTGGATCCGAAATGGTTTTCCCTATGGTCTGTTTTCGGGTTGACTTCAAATGGAACTTTTAAGTTCGGATCCGGTTGCGTGTCGACGGGAATAATTTGGTCTTGCTCGGATCGGGTTACGGCTCTTTAAAATATTTTTGTCGTTTTCAGATCGGGTTCAGGTCGGGTTTCAGGTTGACTTTAAATTGAATTTTCATATTCTGGTCGTATTGCGTGTACACGGAAATTAATTTACCTTGCTTGTATCCGGTTATTGTTCTTTGGAATATTTTTGTCCTATTCAGATTTGGTTCGGTTCTGATTTCGGGTTTTTTCTAATGGAATTTTTAGGTTTGGGTCGAGTTGCGAGTCATCGGAAATTATTTTGTCTTGCTTGGATCGGGTTATGGTGCTTTAGAATATTTTTGTCGGTTTTCATGTTCCGTTCGAGTCATATTTCGGGTTTTTTTTTCAAACTGAAGTTTTAGGTTCAGATCGGGTTGCGTGTCCACATAAATTATTTTGTCTTTCTCGGATCAGTTTATAGTTCTTTGGAATATTTTTGTCGGGTTCAGATCGGTTCGTGTCAGATTTTGGATTTTTTTCTAATGGAATTTTTAGGTTCGGGTGGTGATGCGTGCCCACGGAAATTATTTTGTCTTTCTCATATCGGGTTTTGGTTTTGAGGGATATATTTTTCGGATTCAGATTTGGTTCTGGTCAGTTCTCAGGGTTTTTTTTTTTTTTTTTTTTTTTTTTTCAAATGAAATTTTTAGGTTTGGTTCAGGTTGCGTGTCCACGGAAATTATTTTGTCGTGTTCGGATCAGGGTACGATCTGTTGTAAATACTTTATCGGCTTCAGGTCAGGTTATGGGTTCATAAGAGTAAAAAAATCCCCCTGATTCGGAAATAACCGTGCATGTTAGGTAGCTTTCATTACAAAAAGCTACCTATTGCAGCCGTTCGGAGGAAAGCGATTTCAAAAAAATTTGGTATATTTTCATCGATCATGACCCCCAGACCCCGAAACCACCCTCCGTTCAAAATTGATATATATATATGACATATGTCACACTGTAACTCTTGTAATTATGAACCGATTTCGATGTAATTCGGTGTACATAGTACATACCAATGTCTCGACCGAGTTCGTTGGCCAGCTTCATCCGCTGTTTTGTTTCAAAATGGCGGCCATTTAAAATTTTAAAAAAAATTTTAAATTTGAAATGTGGTACCAAAAACTAAAAAATGGAAAAATATTTTTTTCTTATGTATTTGACCTTTATACAAAGATTCCGGAGCAGTTTTTGTTTCGTCTATATCTTAAAAAATGGCTGAGTTATAGCATTTTGAATTTCTAGCGTGGCTGACATTTTGAAACGTCCTGAATTTTGTCAAGCGATAAAAGGCGTATTTATGAACCGATTTCGATGTAATTCGGTGTGTACATAGTACATACCAATGTCTCGACCGAGTTCGTTGGCCAACTTCATCCGCCATTTTGTTTCAAAATGGCGGAAGTTTAAATTTTTTTTTTTTATTTAAAATTTGAAATGTGGTACCAAAAAATTGAAAATGGAAAAATATTTTTTTCTTATGTATTTGATCTTTATACAAAGATTTCAGAGCACTTTTTGTTTCGTCTATATCTTAAAAAATGGCTGAGTTGCAGCATTTTGAATTTCTAGCGTGGCTGACATTTTGAAACGTTCTGAATTTTGTCACGCGATAAAAGGCGGATTTAAGAACCGAATTGGATGTAACTTCGTTTATACATAGTACATACCAATGTCTCGACCGGGTTCGTTGGCCAGCTTCATCCGCCATCTTGTTTAAAAATGGCGGCCATTTAAATTTTTAAGAAAAATTTAAATTTGAAATTTGGTACCAAAAAATAGAAAATTGAAAAACAATTTTCTTCTTATGTGTTTGACCTAGATAAAAAGATTCGGGAGCAGTTTTTTTTTTCGTCTATATCTTAAGAAATGGCTGAGTTATAGCATTTTGAATTTCTAGCGTGGCTGAAATTTTGAAACGTCCCGATTTTTGTCACATAATAACAGGCGTATTTATGAAACGATTTGGATGTACCTTGGTGTGTACATAGTACATACAAATATCTCGACCGAGTTCGTTGGCCAGCTTCCACCACCATCTTGTTTCAAAATGGCGGCCATTTAAAAAAAATTTTAAAATAAAAAAATTAAAATGAGATACGAAAAAATTGGAAAATGAAAAAGATTTTTTTCGTATGTGTTTGACCTTAATACAAAGATTCCGGAACAGTTTTTGTTTCGTCTATATCTTAAGAAATGGCTGAGTAATAGCATTTTGAATTTCTATTGTGGCTGACATTTTAAAACGACCTGATTTTTGTCACGCGGTAACAGGCGTATTTATGAACCGATTTGGATGTAACTTGGTCTGTACATTGTACATACCAATGTCTCGACCGAGTTCGTTGGCCAGCTTCATTCGCCATCTTGTTTCAAAAGGATTGCCATTTAAATAAAAATAAATTTAAAATTTAAAATGAGGTATTAAAATTTGGAAAATGAAAAAGGTTTTTTTTTATGTGTTTGGCCTTGATACAAAGATTCCGGAGCAGTGTTTGTTTCTGAAAATTTGTTCTTTTGTTTATATCTTAAAAAATGGTTGAATTATAGCACTTTGAATTTCTAGCATGGTTAGCATTTTGAAACGATCTTGTATTTCTCACGCGATAACACACGTATTCGCCTATTTCGATGTAAGAAGGCATGTGGATAGTATACATCAATACCTCGACCAAGTTCGCTGGCCAGATTCATCAGCCATCTTGTTTCAAAATGGCGGCCATTAAATAAAAAAGTCCTTCCGGTCAGTGCCGGGAGGAAGAGGTAGCTTTCATATTCCTTATTTTAAAAAAGCCAACTTATATTATTCAAACACACGAAGCTCAATTTAGTGGAAACCGAATATAGGAGATTCAGTACTAATTTTTATCAATACTAAATCATTATGAATGAGAATTTCGCGAAATTAGTCAGCTTTATACAAGCTGCTTTTATTTAAAGTAACTTATATTTGGCTGCCAAATTCGGCGATTTCTTAAAGTGCCTGCCATTTTAAGACAACATGGTGGATGAGGCTAACCAGTGAACTTGGTCCAGACCTTAGTAATTGCTGTGCACATGCTCACTCACATCGGAATCGGTTGATATATACGAGTGCTGTCGCAGGAAAAAAATCAGATTTTTCAAAATGTCACCAACATTAGAAATTGAAACTGCTATATCTGAGCCATTTTTTAAGATAAAGACAAACAAAAAATGCTCCTGAATCTTTATATCAAGGTCAAGTATTTAATAAAAAAACCTTTTTCAATTTCTAATTTTTTTGCACCTCACTTTAAGTATAATTTTTTTTTTTAATTGGCCGCCATTTTGAAGCAAGATGGCTGATGAAGCTGGCCAGCGAACTTGGTCGAGATATTGATGTATACTATCCACTTGCCTTCTTCCATTGAAATAGGCGAATACACCTGTTATCGCGTGACAAATACAAGATCGTTTCAAAGTGTTAGCCGTGCTAGAAATTCAAAGTGCTATAATTCAACCATTTTCTAAGATATAAACAAAAGAACAAATTTTCAGAAAGAAAAATTGCTCCAGAATCTTTGTATCAAGGCCAAACACACAAAAAAAAAATCTTTTTCGTTTTCCAATTTTTTATTACCTCATTTTAAATTTTAAATTACATTTTTTTAATGGCAACCCTTTTGAAACAAGATGGCGAATGAAGCTGGTCAACGAACTCGGTCGAGACATTGGTATGTACTATGTACAGACCAAGTTACATCCAAATCCGTTCATAAATACGCCTGTTATCGCGTGACAAAAATCAGGTCGTTTTAAAATGTCAGCCATAATAGAAATTCAAAATGCTATAACTCAGCCATTTTTTTAGATATAGACGAAACAAAGCCTGTTCCGGAATCTTTGTATTAAGGTCAAACACATACGAAAAAAATCTTTTTCATTTTCCAATTTTTTGGTATCTCATTTTAAATTTAAAATTTTTAAAATTATTTTTAATGGCCGCCATATTGAAACAAGATGGCGGATGAAGCTGGACAACGAACTCGGTCGAGATATTCGTATGTACTGTGTACACACCAAGGTACATCCAAATCGGTTCATAAATACGTCTGTTATCACGTGACAAAAATCAGGACTTTCAAAATGTCAGACACGCTAGAAATTCAAAATGCTATAACTCAAGCATTTTTTAATATATAGACGAAACAAAAACTGCTCCCGAATCTTTTTATCAAGGTCAAACACATAAGCAAAAAATATTTTTTCAATTTTCAATTTTTTGGTACCACATTTCAAATTAAAATTTTTCTTAAAAATTTAAATGGCCGCCATTTTTAAACAAGATGGCGGATGAAGCTGGCCACCGAACTCGGTCGATACATTGGTATGTACTATGTATAAACGAAGTTACATCCAAATCGGTTCATAAATACGCCTTTTATCGCGTGACAAAATTCAGGACGTTTCAAAATGTCAGCCACGCTAGAAATTCAAAATGCTATAACTCAGCCATTTTTTAAGATATAGACGAAACAAAAACTGCTCCGGAGTCTTTGTATAAAGGTCAAATACATAAAAAAAAAATATTGTTCCATTTTTAATTTTTTGGTACCACATTTCAAATTTTAAATTTTTAAAATTTTTTTAAATGGCCGCCATTTTGAAACAAAATGGCGGATGAAGCTGGCCAACGAACTCGGTCGAGACATTGGTATGTACTATGTACACACCGAATTACATCCAAATCGATTCATAAATACGAGAGTTACAGTGTGACATAGGTCAGATATATATATATATATATATATATATATATATATATATATATATTGATATATATATATATATATATATATATATCAATTTTGAACGGAGGGTGGTTTCGGGGTCTGGGGGTCATGATCGATGAAAATATACCAAAATTTTTTGAAATCGCTTTCCTCCGAACGGCTGCAATAGGTAGCTTTTTGTATTGAAAGCTACCTAAAAATATATATATATTTAAAGTGAGGTGCAAAAAAATTAGAAATAATTTTGAAAAAGGTTTCTTTCTTAAGTATTTGACCTTGATATAAGGATTCAGGAGCATTTTTTGTTTGTCTTTACCTTAAAAAATGGCTCAGATATAGCAGTTTCAATTTCTATTGTGGGTGACATTTGAAAAATCTGATTTTTTGCATGCGACGGAACTCGTATATATCAACCGATTCCCATGTGAGTGAGCATGTGTACAGCAATTACTAAGGTCTCGACCAAGTTCACTGGTTAGCCTCATCCACCATGTTGTCTTAAAATGGCAGGCACTTTAAGAATTCGCCAAATTTGGGTTGGGTTGGTTGGGTTGATTTTTGACGGCCAATTATCTACACGAGGGATATAGGCCCGGGGGGAGTGCCCTCCGTGGGGGTCTTTCTAAGGGAACCTAATCCGTATTAACGCATGGAAGATCCACGGCTCGAAGAAAACCACGAAAACTCCGAACGATTAGGCCGACGGGCGCGATTGGGATCGAACCCAGCACCTCCCGTCTACCAGCTTCGAGAACAGAACCTCTCGGCCACTGGTGGGGTCGCCGAGTTTGGCAGCTAAATATAAGTTACTTTAAAGAAAAGCAGCTTGGATAAAGCTGACTAATTTCGCGAATTCTCATTCATTATATTGATAAAAATTAGTATTGAATCTCCTATATTCGGTTTCCACTAAATTGAGCTTCGTGTGTTTGAATGATATAAGTTGGCTTTTTTAAAATAAGGAATATGAAAGCTACCTCTTCCTCCCGGCACTGGCCGGAAGGACTTTTTCAATTAGCCTAACGCTGTCTAGGCTCTTTGCAATAAGCCTGAAAAATATCAGGCTAACTGGAAAAAGGGAGATGATTCTCCAATTATCCCGACTGTTTGCAAACAGCCTAGGCTCTTTGCAAAGAGCCTGATTTCTCAATTAGCTTACGACATATACAATAAATATTTTTAAATATATATATATAATATTTAAATATCAAATGTTGTGGCTGTTTTTTAGAGCTAAGACATTATTCTATAAAAATTTCACTCCAAAATATGCAAAACGTATTTATGTTGAATCGAAAAAAGTGTGTTATTATGAGCAAAATTTGGTCACGAAAGTACGCACTGCCCTTAAAGAACGCTTGCATATAGTTACTTTTATTACCGATTTAAATGTCACAGAGTCCGGACGACAAGGACTTTTTTTCGTATGTTAAAGTACCTGACGATGAAACAAAACAAAAAAAAAGCGAGAAAAAAAAATATTTCTTTTACACCTAGATATCAATATTTGTTACTACATTTTTTCACACGGCCTGCAAAACCGTTATATTTATCACCGATAAAATTTTCGGAGAATTCGGACCAGAAGAACTATTTCTTTTTTAACTATGAAACGATCCTATGTGCAAAAACGAGAAAATATCTACTTACGACCGCTTTTACGACTAAATTTTAAAGTATTTTCGTGAAATTTTCTTTTAAAAATATAAATTCTCACAAAATTGAATTATAGAGATGTTATTATTTCGGTCCCTGACAACACCTGGTAGGTCAGATAGCAAAAAAATCAAGTAAGGTTTTACTCGGAAATTTACACTTTATTTCAAATATATAGTTAATGACGTATTCAAGTCTTAAATTAGTTTCAATTAAAAAATACTGCTTTTGCAGTTTATATTCTCTAACAAAGGATGAAATTTATTATAAATTGAACTTTTTGTTTATTTTCACCAATTCACGGTGATATACATTTTTTAAACTGTGATATTTGAGAAAAATCTTTTTTTTTAATATAAATGTATACATTAATAAAAATAAAAGTACCCAATTAAACTGATGGCATTGGCCTCTCAGGCTATCCACACTAATTGTATATTATTTATTATGTATATAATTGTATATTATTTATTATTTATTGTGTATTATATTGTATGTGCGGGGGATTTGGCCCCGCTCCCCCTTTATATTTAACCAATAAACCATCGAAACTAGTAAAAGTATCTTATCAGAATGAACCTATTTACAAAATATGAGGCAAATCGGATAATTCTGCCGAAAAACCCATTTATCTAAATTAAGGTGTGATTAGCCCCCGAGCCCCCTTTATATTTAACCAATGAACCTCCATAAGTAATCAGGAAACAGCCTTATCAGAATTAACCTATTTACAAATTTTGATGCAAATCAGATAATTCTGCCTGAAAACCCATTATTAAGGGGGGATTCGCCCCTCGTCCCCCCCCTTTATACTTAACCAATGAACCCCCAAATAAATCGGAGAAACACCTTATGAAAATGAACATATTTACAAAATTTGATGCAAATCGGAAAATTCTGCCAGAAAAAAACATTTATCTAAATTAATGCGGGGATTTGACCCCCGTACCCCCTTTATACTTAACCAATTAACCCCCAAAACGAATCAGGGAAGCGCCTTATCAGAATGAATCTAGAAATTATTTTGAAGCAAATCGGATATTTCTATCATGAGTTTTCGCGTTACGTACATACGTACAAACGTATGTACATACAGAACCTGCGGGCACATTAGCTCTCAGGCTTTGATAGCCTGTGAGCTAAAAAGAAACAAAGACAGAAAGAAAAATACCTCTCTCGAAAATCATATTTTTTGTTTGATCTTTTTATTTGTATCGTTGTTTAAAAGACTAGAAGGCAAAAGTTTTACTATGTTTTATGCATGCTGTACGAGTAAGCTTAAATTCTTCATTCTTAAAATTGCTTGAATAATTTATTTCTAGGAATTTAGCTTTGCTTTCTGAGTACATATCAATAAATTCTTTAAATTTACGTTTGAAAGTAAACGGAACATTTGTTTCAGAATATACAGAACTCACTTAATTTATTTATTTTATGAGCTGTAGGAATTTTTAATTTTGTACTCTACTTCTACGTGATATATATTCAGAAAAATATTTGTTAAAACTACATCTGATTTGTTAAACATCATTTCTGTTTGCATTTCTTCATTCCTGACACCTTGTATATATGCACTTTGGAAATTTATTGAGTAAAAAAATATATTGCTAAAATTTGGTATCAAAGTTTATGAAGTTTTTATCAAATGACGAAATTTTCACCACACATGTTTGTCGTCGAATAATCTGGTATCAAAATTGAAAAAAAAATCTTTAACGATTTCCATTAAGCGATTTATAACTTCTAAATTCTTAGAATCATTTATTTGTAAATTACGAATGTTGCAGACATTTATTGAACGTTGTAGTATTTTTAAAGTTCTATTTTCGCTCCTACATTGGTAGTGCTGCATGTGTTTTATGCTTTTCAGGAATAAAATTGATGTTACAGATCCATAGAAATTATCAAACTCATACTTTAAAAATAAATCACCAACCAGAAAATTATTAATTATATTTGTGAAAAGATTCAAATCAACTATCAGTAGCATAAAAATTATGTAATATTCCAAGAGCCTTCTCTCAATTCTATTAATATATAAAAAGTAGTTTAATTGATAAAACTCATTGAAATGCACTCAAAAAAATATTTCATCACAGATATTTGTGCAAAGGGAATAGACAAGAACAAAGTATTTTCAGAAAGAAATTTTTAACAAGCACACATAAATAGATAAGCCGACGAAACCATTCGCAAAAGAGGATGTACAAGGTATCGCTACTGCGGAATAGGCCTCATAGATTCAAATTTTACCAGCGAACTAAGAGCAATCCATAATGTCCTAAATGAATATGATTAACTTCATCACTTTAACATGGAACATGGATCTTGAAATCCAATGCATTGATGATCTTTTATTTCTGAAAATGTTGCCATCAAAGCAATAAAATGTGACATGAAAGGTTTGTTTGCCTTAAATGATTTACCATCAACAAAAACATAAAACAAATTATATTAACAAATACAAAGCATTAACAAATACATTAACAAATAATAAACCTATCGTATAACATTTGATGATGCAAATGCAAATCGAAGTTATCTATTAAGAAGAAAAACCATTAAAATACTACCATTTAACTGAAATTAATTCAAACAGGGAATAGGCCAAAACCATAACTAGATTAACAACTCAACACCTTCAGGGAATAAAAATATAAAGAAACAGCACAAAGTCTTACCGTCTCCTGTAATATCTATCCATAAGTTCAGCTTAGCTCAAATGATATTTTTGGCTGCCCCACCATTATGAGTTCTGTATCTGTCTGTGTTTCTCTTCACCAGAGAGTTCTACTGAAAGAAAAGTACTGAAATTGCAAGGAACGTGGCATCTGCTCATAGTTCCTTATAGTTTCTCAAGTGCACAGCGTGATTCAACTAACCAAATGTCAGTGTTTTGAAGGGAAGTAGAAATTGAATTATAGTTAATTCTTGCATTAATTGTAAGTGGTATCTGTATACAAAAAACAAAACAAAAAAAAAAACAAAAAAACAAAAAAAATCAATGTTACATACTTATTTTATAGACACTTTAGATATACATCTGACCCGTTGTTTTGAAGAGACAAATAAATCGGTCATGGATTTAGAATAGTTTTAATTGGATGAATCTTTGATAATGACATTTTGTTTTTCGAAAATACCTTAGCTACGAACGAAAACTTTCTCAGAGATTACAAATTAATGAATACCTGATTCTTCAGCAGAACAATTATGCAAGCAATGAAATAAAGACAACAGCGTTAATATTGGGTTCTTCTAATTGATAAATAATCTTTTATTTTCAAGTGCATAACACACTCAGATACATAGTTCCGGCATAAATTTACTGACATTTGAAACGCATCTTTTTTTTTAAGATTAATCCTCTTATGAAAACTTATTCAAAATGCCATCACTTTTATACGTTAAAAGTTTCGGAAGAATTTGGTGAAAAACTATATAAATAATTTAATAATGTAAAAAGAAACGGCGAACTATATTAACAAAGACCAATTTTTTTTCGCAAATAATTTGAAACTTTTATAAATTAAGATACCTGTTATTTACTAGAACAAGCAGCTATTCACAAAATATGTAGCTACTTGCTATAAAGCCAAAAACCTATAAAAAAGAGAGAACCGTGCTGTCCTGGGAAAATAAAGTACCCCCCCCCCCCTAATAACTCTGACACTAATTATAATATAAGAAATTTACTGGTACGAAACGATTTTAACCACTTAACTGTGATATTTGTTTTCTTACAAAAAAATTAAAAATGGGGCTGACACCACTTTTTCCATACTAAAATTTACCTTACGTAATCGAAAAATATCTGACAATCAATAAAGATAAATTTACAGTTACAAATTAGTGGCATCAAAATACTTTTAATAACGAAGCAAGCAAAGTGTTCTTACCCGAATCCAGTTCGGGCCACACTGTTAAGGGGTTAAATAAAGTCTACTTTTAAATGATGTATATAAAATTTGCTTTGGAAGCCATTTACAACTCAAAAACAGACCAAAAATTGTTCATATTCGGTTCAAACTATGCCTATTAACAAATTTCAAGTCATTTGGATGATAAATTTTTTAATTATAACTATTCAAAATTTAGAGCTTCTAATGTTAAATTACGTTTTCATATTTTTATTAATATTTCCTAAAATTGTAATCCTAATGTGATAGTTTTTTGTGTGGTTATAATACTAAAAAACACAAACATCAATAAATTGAATTTGGAATTTAAAAAAATATAATAGGAATTATGAATTATGAAATTAATATTAAAAAAAAATAATTGCAGTCCTACAAATTTTTTGATTGATTTATATTTGTTATGTCCTGCTTTACGCAAATTCTCAATTTCGATTATTTTTCTTCCTAGTAGTTCTCGAATTATGATTAAAAAACATCAAAGTGAGGGCTGTCTACGATGTGCAAAAAAGCACAATAAAAAAAAAAAAAAAAATGTATATTATACTTATTTTATTGAAACATTTCTGCTGACAATAGTCGAAACGTATTAAGCGAGTGAAATGGTCATATTGGCAGCAAATAATACATAAATAGGAGTGACATAGTCATTCAGTAGCATTTCAACAATAAAGTACCGAACTTCAATTTGGATACAGACACTAAAATAATTTTAAAATAATTAATTTCTCTGAAACTAATCGTACGAATTTCATGAAAATTTGTATTTAAGCTAATTGAATAATGTAGAATTAATTTATGTTATCAATACTTTCTTGGGTATTCCTATTGAAAAAAACGAAGTTTGGGTTCGTTTTTATGTGTAGATGGCTCGGTAAGCAAATTTTATATACATCATTTAAAAGAAGATTTATTTTTCAATCGTTTGGTACCAGTAACTTTCTTCTACAATAATTTGTTCTAGAGTTAGTAGGGTATGTTTATTTTTTTTCCACGACTGTACCTGTTAAATCTTTTCAATTAAAATGCCTTAACTATATGAAAAATTTAACATATTTGAAAGAAAACTTTATAAATCTATGAATGATTTAACTGTATTTTAGTAATTTTTATTATAAGGAACTTTACTTACCCTTAAATATTTACCATTTCCGGTACAATGTAAGTTTTAAATACCAATTAGTACTTATTATTGAGAAAAGAAAATGCACATTTTTAAATATAAATTATTTGTACACATAAGCAAGTTCAACTTTTCATTTTCTGGCATAATTTTTTAATGGTGTAGTTTGCGCTTTATGAGCAAGTTCATCCAAAAAGTAAATCCTGAATTAAATGCACGAATTGCAGGTGAAAGTATTTATTTATTTATTTTTAATAAAGAAATGAGCTTTATGACGACGTAAAAAGGAAAAATGTACTATTTTTAAATTAAAACAATTATTAATCTAAGTTATTTTACATATAGTACATGACGTACGTGAAGAAAAGAAACGTTTTATGTACACAAAATGGGTTTTTTTTTTTTAATTTTACAAGTGTTTTCTTAAATATCTTAGAAACCACTGTTTTCTTTATTTCTGATATGTTCTTCTCCCACAGTTTCTGAAGGTAAGGGAAACCTGAGAGGGTTCCTGGAATGATAGGTATATATGATTTTTTCCAGCCTACATTAAAGATTCGTAAACGTTTCTTTAGAAAAAAAAAATTTTAATATAATATAGCAATAAAAAAAGTAAAAGTTGCATTTACACATTTACATTTGTGTATATATATATATATTTCTTTGATTAAAAAAAAAAAAAAAAAAAAAAAAAAAAAATTAAACACTTTGAAGCAAGTATTTAACTATCCTGCAGAACAAACAATGAATGTATCTCAGTTTTTTCAAGAAATACTAATGCAGCAAAAATTAAATAAAAAGAGTAATATTTCATTTTACATCTTTAAGTTATAATTTGTATATTTGTAACTCGAAACTTTTAAGCATTGCAAGAACGAACAATGATATGTTTAATGTTTCTTACAAATTGTTCTATCATGATAACTTTCTATATTATTTTCACTACGAACTAGGGGAAAAAAAATTAAGTAAATAATTTTCACAGACTAGCGGATGCATGGATGATGTTAAACTGAAAACAGAGTCATTACAATTTGATATACAGAGACTAGGGAGGTTTGACCCACTTGTTACAAAATGATTTTTTTTTTCATATTGAACCTAGAATAAAGTTTTATATATCATTTTATTCGTTATACAATCAGTTATCAAAAGAAAATTGCTACATAACTGTAATTTATAAGAAGCTTGGAAAATGATTGATTTTAATCACGGGAAAATAATGGGTCAAGGCTCCCCATATATGGGAGGGTTTACCCATTATATGGGAGGCTTGACCCACTTTGATTTATATTCAAATATTTGTTAAGAGAAATAAAATCAGTTAAAAAAAAAGGCAAAATAAATTTATGCTACATGCTTAACTTATTGTAAAAATATTTTTTTCCAAATCCTGTTTAGACGGAATCGCGTCACGGGAAAAAAACTGCGTTTTAAACAGGATTTTGTCTGAGCAGGTATAATTGTACACCCGAGAAAATGAAATTTTAACATTTAAGACAGTATTCCATTAGATACAGGTTCCTTTTTTATAGGCTTAATGTATTAATATGTCCGGAATTAGAAGCCACTGTCCCGCTTTTTTTTTTTTTTTTTTTTTTTTTTTTTTTTTTTTTTTTTTTTTTACTACTTGTCCTACTTTTTGAGAAACTCGACCTGGCAATACTAGTTGAAACATAGTTTTACTTCATCTCACTGTATTCATTTTGGTGAAATTTGTCTACATATCTTCTTAAAATTTTCAGTCAATGCTATGTTCTTTAGCAGTCGCATCAGCACTTAAGGGGAGACACGAGTAACATTTTTTGAAAAAAAATTGACTTTTCTGTTATTGGCTTAAAAATTTTTTTGAACCTTAATGAATCCATAGGCATGCCAAGTTTTTTTCTGACCATTAGAAATAATTGTAAAAATTGAAGGGAAGGCAAGACTGGGAAGCCACGCCCACTCACATTAAGAGAAGACAGTACTGGGGCGCTACGGCCATTCATATTAATTTTACTCTAACATTTTATTTTAACCAAGTATTTATATATACTACTTTAATTCAAATGTTTAATAAAACAGTGCAAGAATTTCACACAAGTTAGAAGTGTCTAATTTTCTTAGCTATCCGGAAAATTGTACTTTTCAGGTAAAAACCCATTAACTCCTAAGTACTCGAGCGATTTCCATAAAAATTTTTTAGTGGTAGAGTATAAATATAAGATCGTTTGTGTAGGCAGTTAAAAAATTTTATAATTAGTTGCAGAAAAAACATTTCTGAAAATAGAAAATTTCTGAAAAATGGCCATTGCTCTAAAATAAAATGTTTCAGTCGCAGAAAAAAAAAAAAAAAAAAAAAAATGTCTGGAATAAGTCTTGAGCATACTTTATTACATAAGGATTCAAAATTTCATCAGAATAGGTCGGGTAGTTTCAGAGGAAACGGGTCTAAAAGTTCGCATACTTCCCATAGTATTGCATCCAGTCTTGTCTTTCCTTAACCCTTTAACAGTGGCATAAAATTACGGTTTAAAAATTCAAATTCCTTATTGGCACCACTTTTTTGAAAAAGAAATATTCATCTTATTGCATGACAGGTAAAATGATACCATAATAAAACCAGTTACACAATTTTATAATAATGGTGGGAATCAAACAATCTGAATAAAAGACACAGAGCGCGAATATCTTAGGAACGGAAATTAAGAGGTTAACCCTTTCAAGGGTGGTGGTTCATTTTTGGACCACTTAACTTTTATCCCTAAATGCCACATTGACATCAGAGTTATAGAATAATTTTTTTCTTTTATTATGTACACGAAGAAAAGCTTTTACTGATTTTCAAATAAATTTGGTTGTAAGTACTGGTACCATTCAATCACGAGTACAAATCCTTTGCCCCTGAAAGGGTTAAAAGAAGACAAGACTGGGTAACTAACTAAACTACCCGAGCGATTTTGATGAAATTTGGAATCCATTTTCACTGGATAATGCTCAAGACTAGACTGTTGCTTTCATTATTTATAGTCCTTTCTAGTATTTTCCACTGTTTATATTTACCGACTGTAAGTGTTATTTAAATGGAAAAAGTTCCTATCGACTTTCCCATTTATATTGCATTAAATATTTTCCTGCAGTGGATACTATAGCAACTTTTCACATTCTTCTTTATTCAGTTTTAAACATTTTCTTTACCATCACCCCATTTTACTGTAGTTTTACACAATAAATTTGCATTCTTTTTTGTATATAACCATCAACCTTTCATTATGTACAGATTATAATAAAAAGATTTCCAAACCCACTTAATTAAGTAAGACCTGACCATCTGGTCAATCCTCCCTAACATTGATTGGGTCAAGCCTCCCCACACAACCCTTTTCTAAAGAATATCCCATTCTTAAGTTAAGCCTAACTTACTGTAAAATCTTTATGCCTGGAATGAAAGCTCAATATTTCTGCATTACTTAAAATGTGCTAACTTAAATTTCTATGATATATTTTATCTGAAAAAGCGTACAAAATATTTCTAAAAAACAAAAACACAACTTTTTTTGTTGAAAACACCTCACAATTGATTCTTCTATACCTATTTCGATTATCTGTATAAAACAAAGACTATTATTTGACCATTCCAGTAGCTTTCGTTGACACTTATTGGTAGAACTCTTTTAAATATGAAAACTGAGGGGCGGGTCAAGCCTCCCGTATGGTCAACCCTCCCTAGTCTCCCCCATATAAAATGATACTTATAATTTTATCGGTTTTATTATACAGCTTAGTAAAAAACCTTTTTAAAATGTCACTTTGATTTAATTTTCTGAAAAGATCTTAAAAGGAGTTCAAGAAGTATTATTAATTTAATATTTTGTAACATGTTTAAAAATCTTCCTTTTTTAAAATGCTCCATTTTTTAGTTAAAATATGAATGAAGCCACACAAGAAAAAAAATGTAATATTTTCACTTTAAATTAATTGTTTTGAACTTAAAATACAAAAAATCTGCAATAGCCTTTATTATTTTACTCCAGCTTTTTTTAATGATACATAAAAATTGAGGACGCAAATTAACTCAAATTTTGTTCATTGACTTGATGAAAGCATACTTAATTTATTCCGCTAATTAATTTATAAAAACATACTTAAATATTGAAAAAAGAATTATTTTTGTTTTAAGTTTGAATATTTTCGTATGGCAGAGAAAAAAATATCAGGATTCAAAAAGAGAAGATGTTTTTTTTTTTTTTTTTTTTTTTTTTTGGGGGGGGGGGGGGGCATGGTATATTTTCCGTTATCTTTTCGTTTGAAATTCGAAGTAACTATTTTTGTTGTTGCTATAATTAGGAAAAAATGATTCATTACTGTCTAAAATAATTTTTATTAAGTAAATTTGGTTGGACCTTCTTTTCTGAGACATTTAAACTATTTTCAAAATCTGTAAGATATGTGACTAATAATATACACATCTTATGAAAGAAAAGATTGATTTATATTATCTAGCCATCAAAGAGAATAACGTCAATCGGGCATAATGTGAGACAGCCAAAAAAAGGTACCAATTTTTATTGCTATAAAACTTGCTTTATGATTATTTTGCAAGTAATATATCATTTTACTTATATCCATGACGAATAAACTCAAAATTTCAAAAGGAAAGTCCAAAAAAAGCATAAATTACATAACCTAACTTTTTTTCATAAGAAAATATTTTCTGCCAGATTTCAAAACTTTGTGTTGCTACACTGAAGTAAAAACTTACAAGGAGAGGGCAAACCTTGGTAATCACAGATTTTGATAATTTTAATACATGTTGTAGGGTAGAGACCCCTTAGTCTGAGGTTCAGTGGATTTTATACAACACTCCTTAGTTCTTGAGAAACCGCGGTGTCTAATATTAATACACCACTACCACTTAAATACTTACTTTATAACAAAAGGGATAGGTTGATCGTAGTTCAGTGGGTACGGATTTTGCGGGCTAATCCGCGGCCTCGGTTTCGATACCCGAACGCGCTACATTTATTTTTTGTTTTATAAATACTAGATGATGCCCGTCAGGATTTGACGATAAATAACTTAAATGTTTCATTAGAAAAATTCTTGAATTTTTAATTAGATGCTTTTAAATTAGTTATTGAAATCGTGACAAATTTCTATGTTGCATAAGTGATATCTATTTCTTTAACGCGATAGAGAGCGCTGTCAGTCTAATTTATATTTACTTATTGCGGTATTTTTTTTCTTCTTTCCTTTTTTTTTCTTTGAGGAAAATAACATTATTTATTATTTATTCATTTATTTTAAACTGCACAACCATTAAAAGTTGCAATGGATTTTATTTTTATTAGTCTCATTCTCTAAAACCTAAATTTGAAACTTTATGCAGCTAACAATTTATAATATATATATATATATTTTTTTACTCGAATTTTATTTTGCAGTTTATTTATTTTTTAAATACCTTATCACGGATATCAAGGTAATTTCTTTTATAATTATTATATGAATATTTTTTTCTTTCTTTCTGTTTTCTTTTTTACGAAAAAGAATGGCAAACTTTTCTTTCTGCCACACACATATATATATTCTTGATAATGGTCAGAAAATATAAGAAATATGCAGATCAGCTCAATTTATTTAATTGATAATTACATGCAAAATATTTTAAATAATAAACGGTCAAGTGCGAGCATTACTCGCGCACAGAGTGTTCCGTAGAATAAATATATGAATTTGTAATTGTATTTAAAAAAAAAAAGTTGCAAAAATAATACTAAGATTTTGTAAAAAAAAAACTATACAACGTAGGGTTGGGTATAACTGTATATATTAGAAAAGTGTAAATGGGTATACCCTGAAATTTCAAAGAGATATGGAACCTAAATAATTTCAAATATAACTATTCGTATAACTCTTTTTTTAATATTATCCTAATCTGTTTATGATGAACTGAATTCGGTATTGACAATAAAAGCAGTGCATAGTTAATCTTCATTGTTTGGCATTTCATAAAACTAAATTCAGCGTAGTAATAGCCTTTGTTTCTACAGTGCAGCTAAAACAAAACCTTTGTTCAAAGTTTAAATTTGGCGTTGTGCTAAGCGCGCTTCGAATTGAGGTCTCAAAGATGCAACGCCGCCTTGGACAGTGCCGCGTTTTTCCAGATAAGTGTTTAATTAACTTTTAAAGTCGCTCGAGGCGTATTGAGAGATACAATCAATGCAAACTATCGCGAATCCCACAGTATTTATGAGATTCATTCTAATTAAATCTTTCGAGGGCGATGCCTTTAAAATCGGACACCTAATTTTAATTCCAAAACAGACAAACGGCACCAAGAATATTTAATTAAAATTTTCCGTTTATCATGTACGTGAAAATAAGCAAGTTCGCAATTTCTAATAAATTCGTTTATAAATTCTGGTGTCAGTTCATTATTTCATAAGTTTATAAATAGAATTACTCCGTGCCGGAAAGGATTAAGTTGTCGCAGGACTCTTAAAGCTTCAAAATTTAAGAAATTTTAATTTTTTTAGATGTTAAACTCCGATCTTTTCTGAAGATTTTCATATAATTGTTTCCTTGAAATTCCCATTAGAACAGAAGTTTTGACTTTTAGAAATATACCCGCTCAATAGCTGAAGCGGCGTTTCCGAAACTTTAAAGTCATTATTTTCCAAATGGCGTTTTTTTTGGGCATAACCCGCGGTATACCTCAAAAACTTCTGAATATTTTTTCATGAAATTTTCAAAACATATATTTCATGTTAGTCTGTATAAACTGAACCTAAAATTTCCTTTTTATTGTTCAAAATATTATTTTTTAGGTGATTTTACGGCTGAAATTTTCAAAAAAATTTATTAGCTAAATGCAACATTGCATTAAAAATATAAAAATACTTTAAATACAAATTTATTTAACTTCAGGGAAATTATTACAATTTAAAGTATAAGTAAGCACCAAAATTTTCATTTTAGTTGCAATATTTATTTTGTAATCCTGCGCGTAAACTGTTACGCCAATTTTTTGTTCGACAAATGTCTAACAGTTTCGATCCCCCTATAAATACTAATTCTGTATCTTGCAATTTTTGAAATACATGAAACGAAAGAACATACTTATATCTTTCATCCCAATTAAAATTGTGTTTTAAAATCATATACATTTTAAGACATTAAATGTTGAAAATGGTCTTTTTTTCATTTTTTTCACTTTTTAGAGTCCCGAGACCCCTTAAATTAGTATGTTTTAACAATTTGACGTTTATTGCTTTCATACTGTTACTGAAAATTACATTACACATATATATCATTAAAAGTTGTTAACTAGGCATAGAGTACGCCGGCCCTGTCCTTGTTTATGTCCAAACTGACCGTACCTTTAAGGGTTAATATCTCGGCTAATTACGGATGATTTTTTTCGAAAATCATTATCAACAATGCTTTTATTCTTATGCAACGATAGGTATATTCAGCGATGCTCAACAATTTTTCTGAATGCCCGTAAATCGAAATTTGTGTATAACAGGAAAATGCTAATTACTCAAAAACTATGTGTCCTAGGGTAATCGCTATAATTTTCCGGCAGGTTTATATTAACGTCTACTACCTCTAATTTTTTCATAATTTTAATTTCAATAGATTCGGAATTAGATGGTGAGGGAACATATTTTTGCGCTACATTTTCAACAATATCTTTGAAAATATAATACCTAAAATTAAAAGGAATGTATTTTTGAGTTCAGTGTTACAAAAGCTTTCACAGGATACCCCACATGATATACAAAGAAAAGATTTTTTTTCAAGTAGCATAATTAACCCCTCTACCTTTTTACTAAATACATTTATGAATGTTTATTAATCTGATAATACGTTGGTCAATGGTCTTTATTACTTCCCGAATTTGAAATTTCCACGCTCCATAGTTTACGAGTAAAATGGCTGTGACAGACAGACAGACGGACAGACACAGAAGTGATCTTATAATGGTTCCCTTTTTACTTTTTAAGTACGGAACCCTAATAAATGATTATTTTTTTAAATATTGTTGCGTATTAAATTTTATTTAATTATAAAGCATTCAAATAATGATAATAATAACAAAATAAAAATCATACAACTTCTCCTGCTAATAAAACATGCAATTATTGAAGAGAATCATCGTCAAAAATATTTCAGAAATCATTTTGCCGGGCATTGGGCTCGAATCCACGTCCTCTACAAAAATTCAGAGCTTTAAACTGCTGCCTTTGACCACTGCGCTACCAGGATCTCGCTCAATATTCCTCTAAGTTAAAGAGCATCGAAAAAAAGTTGACGCATGCGCAAATGTGTCAATATTGGTCTTTCAGATCATGACCTTAAAAAATCAGGTTTTTGTTTTAATATATGTGATAGTTGTAATTATATTTTAATAATCTCAATTAAAAATTTTAGTACCGTACATTAATTATAATGTCAACAAATTAAAATTTTAATTTATCATTTTATATTTTGAACTATTATTTCTCATACTTATAAGAGATTTAAAAAGAAATTGGATCTATTATTGATTAATAAAAATTCCAAAATTGTTACAAAACCTGTTGTGGCCCCATCTAGTTATGATAAAATAAAAAATATTCAAATAAAATAATAATAAAAGCAGAAAGAAGATAAAGCGGAAAGCAAAATAGTTGAAAGCGCAAACATACGTATTACAAATTTAAAAATCGTGAATATGCAAAAAATCGGTTGTAATTTAATTCTGATGCTAATTTTTAATATAATTACGCTTGTTACTTTAAAAACAGAGTAATAGTATCATTGTATTCACTTCCCTTGTTAAAGCAATGCATAAATGATGTTTCTTTAAAATCACGGATTGACAAAATTGCTCAATATCATTGCACAAATAAAGAATATATGAAATACATTTTAAAAGTGATTTAAAAAAAAAAAACAGTTTTATGATGTTTTATCCAACTATTTAGTCAAAATAAAGAAATAAATAGGTTAAAATTATAATTGATATACAATATAATAAATTTTAATTGACAATGAGATTATTAAGTTACAATTACAAGTATATTTCTGAAACAAAAAATGAGAAAAACAAATTTAGCGTGTTCGGGTATCGAACAATAGCCCGCGGATAAGCCAAAACAAACGCCGCACAGTGTAAGATTTTGCGAATCTAGCGGGTCAAAATTCAATTTATAAAAATTATCGATATTAGTGTAATAAAATTGATCTTACTAGAGATGAAATGGTTATGTATTATGAAAAAATACAGTGAAACCTCCCTGTGCGATCACTCCATTAAGCGACCACCTCCTTGAACGACCATTTTTTCATGGAGCGAAATTTATTCCCATACACTCAATATTAATTTTACCTCCATTCAGAGACCATCCTAGTTGGACTCCCTGGATGAGAGACCAATTTCATTGAAGAAAATGAAACAAATTCTGTTTTTTCCTGGTCTCTTGAAGAAAGTTTTATTACAAAAATAATTCCGGAAAGCGCATTATTCATCAAACTTCTAAACTAAGCTTAGATTTTTTTTTTATTCCGGTAACTTTTATGTGTTTAAACCGTTTTGTGCCTTTTTAGCCAATGAATTTAACTCTGATGACAAATTAATAATGACGGTCAGTAAACTCCTCTGCCCGATTCTGTCAGGAAACTCTCAAAGAAATAGATAAATCAATGAAATCGTCATTATTCGTTTCTGTCCAAAAAAAAAATTGCTTTTATTTAGTGAACATTAAAGGGATTTGGAAATAAAAGTTATAAAAGATAAAATCGTAAAATCAAAGCAAACGTCAATTTATTAATTTTTTAAAGTCTGCAGTGATTAACTTATGTAATTAACTTTATTTTGATACTTAAATTATCATATTTTTTCCTAATGTGAAAAATTAATTTTAGTAACATTAATTGTTTCATTTTTCCGACAATTAAAATCTAGATTTAAACATGACCTATTAAGAGACCACCTCTCGGAGCGACCAATTTTCATTGGAACGGAACGTGTTCACTTTAGGAAGGTTTTACTGTATATCTTCAAGCATTACTTTGCAAAATTTACGTCATTGTTATTCCGTCATCATAATCATAATAAAAAGATGTTTTGTCATTTTCATACATTGACATTTGCCTAGCTTTATGGTATTCAGTACAAATTCTTGAAAATGTAGTACATATTTATTTTCAGCAAGAAGAGTTTTCTTGTATTAATAAAATCTACTAAAAAACAACTTTTCAAAAGTAAAAAAAAAAAAAAAAAAGCCAAGCAAAAAAAAAAAAAAAAAGAAAAGAAAAAAGGGGAAAGTTGTGGCTAAAAAATAGTGTGATATCAAATTTCCAAGCTTATATTATGGTACTTATTTAAAAATTTTTATTAAAAATTTACCATACGTAAGTCGAGTACCTAAGTATGCGTTGATAGAAAGCCTTTTCTCCTTTACTAAATACATCATAACGTGTTTCTGAAAATTAATTTTTTTTAATTATGCATGATGGGCTTGGCGGCCATCTTTCCATATTTTACACAAATTTCTAAGCACACAAGTACACTGTTAAGATCGGAAATTCGAAATTGTTGCTAAAGCAAACATTTTATGCTTTTACTTTATGGAAATGAGTGCCTAGAAATTTGCGTCTTAAAATAAAGTTGAAGTAACTTCAGGTTTCATCTTATGATTCTTTTGTTTCGGAGGGGGTTAATTAATTAGTTAAAGCAGTGAAAATCAATTTGTTTTTTTTTTCAAAATAAAAGACAATCTTAATTTATCTGTCTGTAGCCAAAACTAGATGTTCAAAATTCTTAATATTGCAAACATATTACGAGCTTGTCTGCTTAGAGATTTGTGTAAAATATGGAAAGATGGCCGCCAAGCCCATCATGCATAATTAAAAAAATAATAATTTTCAGAAACACGTTATGATGTATTTAGTAAAGGAGAAAAGGCTTTCTATCAACGCATACTTAGGTACTTGACTTACGTATGGTAAATTTTTAATAAAAAATGTTAGATAAGTACCATAATATAAGCTTGGAAATTTGATATCACACTATTTTTTAGCCACAACTTTCCCCTTTTTTCTTTTCTTTCTTTTTTTTTTTTTTGCTTGGCTTTTTTTTTACTTTTGAAAAGTTGTTTTTTAGTAGATATCAGTGCTTTTTTTTAAACAGATTATATATAATTGAAATAATTCTACTCGCTAAAATTAGTCCTTGTATAGCCTTTATCAGCAGGGAACAAACACAGTAGTATACATTTTGTTTACCTCTCATTCATTTTTTAGAGTCATTAATAATTTAAAAGTAAGGAAAGTCAATTTCTTCTTTCAAAGTATCAGTCTTTCTCAATTTATATCTCCTTAAAATTTTCTATGAAGGACGAAAATTTAGTAAAAACCAAATAGAGTCCAAATAAAATATATATTTACAGTTAGTCTGTCAGTTAATTGTTTGTTCTAACCTTTTTTTGCTGACGGTTTTGCAAAATAAATTTACCTTTTCAAATACCTACGGATAATCAGAGAATTAAGCCCCGCAGGTATTTAAAGAATCGAAGATCTGTCTAAAGAAGTAAATCTAGCAATTCTAGACATGATAAGGAAACATTTTTGATAAAAAAAAAAATTCTAAAAATTTAAAGATATAAACTGTACATATAACTTCATCTTCATTTAGATCGTGTTATAGAGAAGAAAGAATAAATATGTAGTTTTACTCAAGTCTGTTTATCCATACCTATTTGCATAAATGTGAGAATATAATTTCGTATAAAAATTCCCGTAAATTGATTATCTTTAATAGTCTATTATTAAAACAGCATAAACTTTAGAATTAAATTTTTTCCAGTTAAAAATTGCCTGAAATCTATAGTCTTATCGTTCGTCAAATTTGTTTTATGTTTTTTTAATACCCAGACACCTTTTCTAAACTCTGACAAAAGATCACAGAAATACTGAAGTTATCCAAATACTTATATCTTTCTATCGTATTTCTTTTTTGAGGGGGGAAAGGGGGGAGGAAGAGCGCTTAAGAACTTCGTTTTGCTCTTAGAATTCTGAATTAATCATTGAAAAATCTACCTACATAAGTCTTGTGTCAGAATTTTCATTAGCTAAGAGTTGCATCAACTTATACATCATGTGAATATATTAAATTACTTTTGTAAAATACTAGATGGGAGCCATTGATATTTTCATAGCATTTGCCTACATTTTAAATTTAAGTCATTTACAACTATTCATTCATTTTCTATACGAATTAAAGAAGTCGTTGTTTCCATGGCAACTGTACCTTTCACTATTGCTTGTTTGTTTGTTTGTTTGTTTTATTGAACACATATATATCAGATCACGTGGGGATCACGGCGGGATTTGAACCCGCCCCCACCTACGCTCTCAAGCGATTAGCGGCGTGGTGTCTTATCCACTCAGCCACGGTGGGCCACAATTGCTTTCTCTAATACCCAGATACTCAAATTTAACCAGCTGCGCTTATAATTATGCTCATAACAGAGTACATTTATATGTAAGAGTGGTGACATATGCACAAGTCGTGTACTCATATTCAAGTTTTTGTCCAAAGTACAGTAAATCAGATTTCAGTAATAGACGTGGAAGATTTCGATTAAACTAACCAGAAAAGTTAAAACACATTGGCTTTTTGATTTGATTTTATTCAAAATCGTCTCAACCAACCAAAGTTAATGTCCGGAATCCAGATAAATTTTTCTCTGTTTGTAAAATTAGATTGACCAATCAGTAGTCTCCATCCTTGCAGGCTTTTCGGTGTTTACTGCAAACATAAAAATGTTTTCAAAAATGCAGGCTTCTGATTGATCAATCTCATCTCGCTAATAGCGTAAAATCTATCTTGATCCCGGCCTATTCATCGCCGTTTAAATATTCGAGAAAGCCTTGACAGCCTTGAAAGCCGCGTCAGGAAAATATCACACAAAGCAGGCAAAACAAAGAAGAAAAATCATTCATTGGCTCGTTCATATCCACGAGCCAATGAATGATTTTGTTCCTTTGCTTTGCCTGCTTTGTGTGATGTTTTCGTGACGCGTGTCAAGACTTTCTCAAATATCTAAGGGGCGTTGGTTTATTTCACCATCATGAAGATATGAAAGGAGAGGAGACGGTTACTTTATGGTGTCAATCTTCCCGTGTGAAAAACTGCATACAAAAAAAAAAAAAAAAAAAAAAAAAAAAAAAAAAAAAAAACGAGTTCTTTTTTCCTCTTCTGCCCTTTTCTCTCTTGATTTTGACCGATAGCAGCCCATTTAGCAGTCTTCAGTGCAAGATGCCGCTGTATATGGCGGACGCAAGGGGGAGTGTGTTAGCGTGACCAATGACATGATAGGCCAGTTCATGACGTTTAAAAGTCACACAGAGTTGGATCATCTTTACACAATGATTAGTACAAAGCGGTGCGCCAATTTTCTTGTGTCCTTTGCCGTGTACAGATAATCAACTCCGTGTGACGTGATGAGCTGACCACACTTTAGGAACAGCTTCAAATGACGTCATCTATATCTACTTCGAGGCAAAGGAAAAATACAGGCTACCGCGGTGCTACAGCGTCTAGAATATATAGTGTGGAAATCCAATCAGTCGATCACAGCGATATCTGCAGGATATTTCCCAAAACTCCAAGACAATTTGGTCTAGACGCTGTAACATTTTTTTTTTTTTTTACTTTTTATTAACATACGTCTGACCTGTGTGCTTGGCGTCAAACCCGCTGTAATAATACCATGTTTTCTTTGAAATTTGAAAATATATCGCAGATGTCGCTGCGATGATCTCCCTGGATTTCAGCGTCAGTGCACATTTAAGGGATACACTTCTTAGCGGTTCTTCTATAGCAAATTTCCACATTATGTATTCTAGACGCTGTAACGGTGCATTAAACATGTCTCTTTCTTCCTTAAAAAATATCCTGCAGATGTCGATGCAAATGACTGTTTGGAATTCGACATCGTTGAACATTTAAGGGATTCAGTACTTCCGCGCTTTTATAAGTATTGCTGGGATAGTCGATTTCTACAACATATAATCTACACGCTATAACGGAGCTATAGTTTCTAGAAGATATAGTTTAAAAATCTGCTAAAAAATTGTATCCCATAAATGTTGAACGAGGCTGAACGACGAATGTTGATTACAACGACATATCCCAGAAAACACGACATACCTTTCGACACACGACCGAACCGCAGCCGGCAGTGTCGGTTAAGTGTCGGCACCGACACAGTGGTTTCGGTGAAGTTTCGGCAGCATATCGGCAACTGAAACTTAAGAATCTGCATTTTCGACTGCCGGTTACCGTAATTGGTCCCCTTACGGTTACATATCGGCAAGCGACTTATACCGGCAAGTGACGCAGGAACGATATGTGATATCTGATAGTGGTACGATTAGATGAATACCAACATCGGTCCGAATTCGGAATTTTTAGTCTTAGCCGACATTTTTTCTTTTACTTAATTTTGAGTGAGTTTGAGTTTTGATAAGAGTTATATATTTCACATAAAATTCTAATAGTGATAAACATAAAAATTGTCAAAAAAGCCTATATTTATTTATTTAAAAAAATGTTTTGAATTCATTTTTAAAAGGATTTACAATTTTTTGAATCATCTAAATATTTTTTTAAATCGTTCCTTAAAATTATTATTCATTATAAACTTAACCGTAGAAAGAAAAGAAAAATACTTCATAAGTTAATTCAAATTATTTTCCAATTATATATTCATTTTAAAAATAATAGCTAAGTTTCTTATTTTATTTAAAAATCAAATTATTAAAAAGCTTTTAAAATTATTTTACAAGCTATGAAAATATCAAAAAATCTACACATCTTTTTAACATTAAAATTTAAAAGAAAAGATTCCGAAATTTCTCCCTTCTAAAAAATTATTTACTAAACGAAAAAAAAACAATATTTCTATTTTATTTTAAGATTAAAAAATGCTCATAGGTAAAAGAATAAATATTGCTACATTGTCATTAAAAATATATTCTACTTTAAATCATCAAATGACAGATAATGAATTCTTATTCTAATTAAAATTTTAATTAAAGTGATTAATTTCCAACTTTATTTATTAAAATAAGTTTTTCCATGTTAAAACTAGTATGTTGTGGCCATCACAAAACTTTCTTCTATATAAATCACGTCAATTAAATCATTTGAATAGCAGAAGAAATTACATCAATTTATCACCAATTCATATCAAAGTATATCTGAATTTCAAATTTGATGAAAATTCGTGCATTATTTCTTGAAAGAGAGCTATAGCGGAAATTCTGAAAAAATGTAGCATAGCAGCGCCACCTGTTGAGCGATTAACACCAAAACATAAACAGCACCAATTGATATCAAGGTATAAGGTATACCTGAGTCTGAAGTTTGATGAAAATTCGTGCATTAGCTATTGAGATAGAGCTACAGTGAAAATTCTCAAAAATACAGCATAGCAACGCCACTTGTTGAGCGATTTACACCAAAACATAAACACCACTAATTCATATCAAGGTATACCTGAATCTGAAGTTTGATGAAAATCTGTGCATTAGTTCTTGAGATAGAGCTATTGCGGAAATCGCGAAAAACGCAGCATAGCAGCGCAACCTGTGGGGCGATTTACACCAAAAACTAATCAGTACCAATTTATATTAGGGACTACTGGAATATAATTTTTTATTAAATTCCGTGCATTAGTTCTTGAGATAGAGCGCCCACAAAATTTGTGTCACATACAGACAGACTCAAAGAACCACAGGCTCACAGACAGACATTTTGTAAAAACATATTGTTTTTCGCAATCTCTGACCCCTAAAACGTGTAAATCTGTCGAAAACCGGAAGTCGAAAATTTTCATGAATCCAATGCTTTCTTCTTGTAATGATAGAAGAAAGTAAAAATGTAATTATGTTATAATTACTAATAAGAAAATTTTATTAAAAGAACAAAACCTCTAAAAATAATTAATTTCATTAAATATTTAATAATTTTTAAATTTATAAAAAAAAAATTCATTTGCTTGAACTAGTTCGCTAAAATATTTATTTCATTCATTTAAATACTAAATTAACTTTTAAATAAATGCGGATAAGACAATTACAAAAAAAAAAACAAAAAAAAAAACTTTAAAACACTTCGAAATTCCAATTTTCCCATCTACGATCTATCTACAACAACAAGCTATCACTTAAAGAAATGTCTTCCCCGTATTACCCCATAAGAATCCTCCCCGCAGCAAGGCTCAGTGGCTGAGTGGTTAAGGCGTTTACCTTCTGTCCCTGCCCAGCAAACACAGAGCTATCGGTAAGCAATCGGGCGACAGCCGCTTGCCACTACCGGCGGTATTGGTACGATACCGGTTGCCTCTACCGGTGCCGTATCTTTTTGATACGCCGCGCAAATGCGGCCCGATTCATGAGGCACGTAGCCGGTCCGGTATCGGCAGAAAGCTGTGCCGACAGCACTCTTATAGCTATCCATATGAATGCCGGCCGCAGCCCGACACCAGCATAAATTGAAAAAAAAATCTGTTTTGATGGCGCCATCTATGATCCACCGTGGAACGTACATTTTGAAGGAACGTGTTTAAGCTTTGGGAGAGGCGGGGTTTGATCCATCGTACCCAGGGACAGGAAGTAGACGCCTTCACCACTCAGCCACTAAGACTTGACCAGGGGAGGATTATATGAGGTCATAAGGGGAAGACATATCGATAAGTATTGGTTGTCGTTGAAGGTAAGTGGTAGATGGGAAAATTTGAATTTTGAAGTGTTTTTATTTTATTTTTTATTTATTTATTTGTAATTGTCTTACGCCCATGTATTTAAAAGTTAATTTAATATTTAAGTGAATGAAATAAATACCTTAGCGAATTCGTTAAAGCAAACGAATTTAAGAATAATTAAGATATAGATATAATTAAGAATAATTAAGATATAGATATAATTAAGAATAATTAAGAATGTATATATATCTAAGAATAATTAACTATTTAAAAAAAAATTTTTAGAGGTTTTTAGAGGTTCAGTTAATAAAATTTCTATTTTAGGATTTATAATATAATTACATGCGTTGCGTTAATTTACAAAATATATATTTTTAACATGGAAAAATTTATTTTAATAAATAAAGTTGGTAATTAATAACTTTTAATTAGAATAAGAATTCATTTTATGTCGTTTTGATGATTTAAAGTAGAACATATATTTAATGAGTAAGTTGCAATATTAATTTGTTACTTATCAATAGTTTTAATTAAAAAATAAAATAAAAATATTAATTTATATATTTTTTTTTCTTTTGGAAGACAACTTTAAATGGGGGGTATTTCTGAATCTGTCTTATAAATTTAAGAATGCTTATTAAATAAAGTAAGTGAATTTCAGAGGTTTTTCCCTTTAGGAATTATAATGTAATTAAATGTGTTAATTCAAGAAATATATATTTTTAATATAGAAAAATAATTTTAAATAAAAAATAAGTTGGTAATTAATTACTTTTAATTAGAATAAGAGTTCATTTTTTTGTAATTTGATAATTTAATGTAGAATATATTTTTAGTAATTATGTAGCAATAATGATCAACATTTCTTAATCATCAAATAAAATAAAAATATTAATTTATCTTTTTTTTTTTTTTTTTTTTTTTTTTTTTTTTTTTTTTTTTTTTATAAGTGTGAGATTTCTGAATCTTTCTTTTAAATTTTAATGCTAAAATGTTGGGTAGTTTTTTTTATATTTTTATAGCTTGTAAAATAATTTTAAACACTTTTTTTAATAATTTGATTTTTAGATAAAATAAGAAACATAGCTATTGCTTTTAAAATGAGTATAATAGCTAGAAAATAAGTTCAATTAATTTATGAATATTTTTTTTCTACGATTAAGTTTATAATGAACAATAATTTTAAGGAGCGATTTAAAAAACTCTTTTGATGATTCAAATAATTGTAAGTCCTTTTTAAAATGAATTCAACAACAACTTTTTTAAAATAAATAAATATAGGCTATTTTTGACACTTATTTTGTTTATCACTGTTAGGATTTTATATGAAATACATGAAATATACATATTTTATCAAAACTGAAACTCAAACCGAACTAAGAAAAAGACAAAATGTGTCGGCTAAGACTAAAAATTCCGAATTCGGACCGATGTTGGCAAATCTGATCGGGCCACTATCAGAAATCACATATCGGTCCTGCGTCACTTGCCGGCGTAAGTCGCTTGCCGATATATAACCATAAGGGGGACCGATTATGGCAACCGGCAGTCGAAAATGCAGATTCTTATGTTTCAATTGCCGACATTCTGCCGACATTCTGCCGACGCTTCACCGAAACCTCTGTGCCTATGCCGACACTTAACCGACAGTGCCAGCTGCGGTCCGATCGTGGGCCGAAAGGTATGTGTTTGCTGGGTGGGGTCCTCGGATCAAAACTAACCTGTTCCAACGCCGAAATACGCTCCCTTGAAATATTGACAAAGACACATGCCAAGATGGCTAATAGATGGCGCCATCAAAAAGATTTTTTTTCAATTTTTGCTGCTGTCGGGCTGCAGCCGGCATAGTATCATGCCGGCAGTCTCGCCGATCTTGCCGGCACCGGTCCGACCAAGTGCCAGCCCAACGGACCGAATATCGCCCGGGGGACCACAAAAGTGTTGGAACCGATATCGGCAACCTGATATCGTGCCGTTATCACCAGAATCGGCAAGCGGCAGTCGTCCGATTGCTTCCCGATAGCTCTGTGTTTGTTGGAATGGCACTTACAACGTAACTATTTCAAAAGAAAACGTTTCGCTCAGAGAAGATCTAGAAAATGTTGCTCCTATCGACATTTGTCATTCAGTATTTTTCAATATTTATGGGATTCAATTTTTGGCACTTTTTAAAGCATTATTGGAATAGCCGTTTTCCACACTATGACCGTGATCTAGGTAGATTTTTCTCTGATATCGTAACGAGATTGTCCAATCAGAAGCCAGAATATTTGCTAACTTTTCACTGTTTGCAAAAATGTACCTGGATCGCGGCCTATATTTCTAGTCGCTATAACTGAGCTCAGGAATAGTACAGAAAGCAAACTCCGTATTTTGATACATTAAGGCCGGGTTCAAATTAGGAAAAAGTGTGTCTCTATAACGAAGTAGCGACATACGGCCAATAAATGCTTATTGGTAAAAGTGATAAAAACAAATCGTTAAAGTTCTTTGTGAGCATGCCATTATCGTCAGGCTAATGCATGTTGAATTATTTCCCTAGTCTACTAGAGATCGTCCATGCGCGTATCTTCTAATGGAGGATATTCTAAATATGGGTGAAAAGTCACGTGGTACCGGTAATTTACCCAAAGGATTTCTAACTGATAAGAAGGGAATCAGGAAACTACACTGTTAAAAATATCATAAAAAATTACCTCTGTTCTTAAAGGTTCTCTATTTTCTGACCAATGAGAACGCTATATAAACGCCTATGAAGCGTTCTCATTGGTCATAATACAGATAGCCTTTAAAAACAGAGGTAATTTTTCACGATATTTTTAACAGTGTACTACTGCTTTCTCCCATGAACTGTTTCATTGGCTAGCGGGGATTTACATTACGTAGACGGAGCATTCCCTTCTTTACGCTAGACGTTCTTGCCTTGACCATGTGATCATAACGTAGATTGAATATCCTCTATTCAAGAAAGCGGATTGCCGTACTTTAGACAAAAACTTGAAATGAGCATGCCTCCTGTGCATATATCACCACTCTTATGTATAAAGGCTCCCTGTTATGGTGTTGTTTCTGATACAGCGCCTAGAATACCTAGTGTGGAAATATGCTATCCAAACAGTTCTAAAAATTTGTACCCCTTAAATGTGCGACGATACTGCTAAAATTTCAAGTGTCGATCGCAGCGGATTTTCGTATTACTATTATTACATTGTATAGACTAGCAATTTCTTGCAGTTGTAGAAATTATCCTGTAGATGTCGCTGCGATCTGCATATTGCAGCAGTATCATTGCACATTTAAGGGATACAACATTTTAGCGCTTTTTTAAGTATTAAAGGGTTAGCCGATTTCAACACTATATATTCTAGGCGCTATAGTTTCTGAGCGCTGTTGGTTGAATTTCGATATTTGTGTTTTAGAGTGAGCAATAGAGAAAAGTACTAAAACTATTGAAACAACAACTTCTTTAATATTGAAATGTATATCAAAGGAGTTCAGAATCAATGCCTTAAACAGTTTCGAATATGCACTGTTGTTATGACATCAATACCCTTCCTGGATGTGGAAATGCAAGGTTGATGCTCGTGTTTAGGTGCTTGGAGGTGGTAGCTGCACGATTGGCGGTCTCTGCGGAAAAACGTGGGGGCGTGTACTGAATAGTAGCTAGGTGTGTTTGTGTTTTCCCGGGTTTTGAAGTTTGAATTTTCTTGTCTTGTAGTAATTTCTAGTCACCAATGGGGTAAGTCTGCTGAATTGTTTCTTGATAAGTGGGGTTTTTTTCCTGGAGTTGTGTTATATTGTTGAGACATAGTTGTATGGTATTTTGTGTTGGTAAATAGTGTATCTCGCCGGTATGGCGGGCTCAATTATAAATATAGTAGAAGACAGTACTCCGGAAGCAGAGTCACAAAATATTGAAATGGTGGAAACAGATGAAAATAATGTGCAATTTACTGATATCAACCCAAACGTGTCTCGTAATTCAGCTTCGGCTGAAACATTAATACTGATGGCTGCAGAAAATGGTGCAAGGAATTTTAATACTTTCATAAAAAGTGATGAGTCTAAGAACGTTCCTAAAAGGGACCCACGCGCTGTTCAAATAGAATTACAAGCAAAAACTGTTCAATTCAAAAAGTTTGAAAATGTGAAATAATAAGCACATTATAGTAATTTTATAGTAAAATTATAGTAAATTTATAGTAAGCACGAAAAACCCAGAGTGTGCAATTGATATAGCTAAAATAACCACCTTTCTCGGAGTTAAAGTCTCGACTAGAGTGAGTTGGGAGAATATTTGTAATAGATTTTTGCTATTTAACATGCCGGTAAATATTTCTCTGGCTGACATTGGGCAAGAACTGTCTATTGAAAATAATCTTCAAATTTTGGAACTACGAAGATTTATAAGGCGTGAGAGCACAAATGACGTTTCTCCCGTGTTAGTCACGGTTCTTGGCATCTCTATCCCCCTGAAGTTAGGATTTGGCTCTCAATACAGAGAGTGCGACAATTTATTGACAAGCAGTGTAAGAAATGCTTTAAATACAACCACTCCCAACTAAAATGTAGTTCTGATCAGTTATGTGTGAATTGCCGTCTCCAACACACTGGTCCCTGTACAAACCCAGTTAAATGTGCTAATTGCGGGTCTGAACACAGATCAGACTATAATCAATGTTCGGCTCGGCTTAAAGAGGCTGAACTGTTAGAATTTAAATCTAGAAACTTATTAACTTCTGTTGAAGCACGTCGGAAGTTTACGTATAAACCTGAACAAAAATCCTACGCGACTATTACTATTAAACAGACATCAGATCTGGATCAGTTACAAAAAGCATTTGAAGCTCTTACAAACAAGATGTTAAAAATTATCATCGACCATATCTCCAGTCACTCGGAGAAAATTGTTGAAGCAATAGCTTCTCTAAGCAGCACCATTATGAACTGTTTTGCAAAAATGAGCGACAAGTCGCCGAAAAGGCGTGATAGGCCTAACAAGCATGCGAAGAGTCAAGGACATATGACTTAAAGGAGGGAAAAAATTTGTTTTTACTATTTGGTTTGCTTTTTGATTGTTCTCTGCTAGGGGCAGTTTGTTTTTGTTATCTGGTTCTTGCTATTTTTGTCTCACCTGTTGCGCCTGTTTTGTCATTGTTTCTGTTTTGCTGTTTTTGATGGGGATAACTATTTTACAATGGAATTGTCGCAGTCTGTTAAACAAGCTCCCCTGGTTTTATCTCCCTCTCTTCTCTACTGCTGATATCCTGGTCCTTCAGGAGACCTTCCTTACCCCTGAAAAGTCTGTTGATATTCCTGGGAAAATTATTTATCGTTTGGACAGAATGGGTCGCCTGGGGGGTGGCCTGATGATTGCGATTAAGGCTACTTGGTCTTCTACTCTTCTTGACTTTGGCTCCCTCAACTTCTTGGGCATTCAGGTGTTTTTTGGTAACATGTCTCTTAATATCATCAATCTTTACTCCTCTTCGGGCTCAGTGGTCGAGGATTTAACCAAAGTGACGCAGTACATCTCTGGGCCTTCTCTCATACTTGGAGACTTTAATCTTCATCATCGCCTGTGGGGTTCCCTGGTGTCCTCGCGCGACGGTGAAGCGTTCATTGACTGGAATGCAAACAATTCGTTCTCTTTGATGAATATAGATACTCCTACCCATGTCACCCCAAGTGGCTCTTGTTCCTTGATAGATATGTCTATTTGCTCTTTGGATATTTACTCGAAGACCGCCATACAGGTGGATGAGGACCTCTTTGACAGTGACCACTTCCCAATCATCATATCTGCGGATATTAGTACAGGCTCCCATAATAGGCCCGTTCTTTATAAATGGCCAAATATCTGTCGGGAGATTGATAACAAACTTCCTTCAGTTGCTAATGTTAACTATGACTCATTTCGTCAGATGGTTCAGAGAGCGATGGAGAAGCATAGCACTGCCCATAACAAGTCACAGAAGACCCTCCCGGCCTGGTGGAATTCTCGTTGCAGTAATCTACGAAAGCAAAAGTTATTTTTTCTGAGGAAAGCTCGTACCCTGACCTCCAGTGAGTATTGGCTTAAATTCAAAAGGACCTCTGCTAAGCTCCGTCAAGTGATTAAGGAGTCTAAACATCACTTTTGGGATTCCGTCTGTAGAGACGCAAAAGACCCTAGATTATTGCACAAAGTCTTCCGGAAAATTTCAAGTACGTCCAGCTCCATGATTGATACTCACCTTACCCTTCAAGGTGATGGTATGTCCAGCTCTGATGCGGCGTCTCAAGCAAAACTTTTTGCTGACCATTTTGGCGAGGAGTGTGTCCATGAACCAATCCCTTTAACTTATGGCTCTGATAGTGAGTCCAACCTTAATAGCCCGTTCTCTCTTGCTGAGCTCAAAGACGCCATCCGCCGTACCAAAACCACCTCCCCGGGAGAGGATAAGATCAGCGATGCCCTGTTCAAAGGCTTGGGTGACCGGTCCTTGAACAGCTTGCTTGGCATGTATAATGATATTTGGCTTACGGGCGACATACCTCCTGACTGGGCCTCTGCTGTTATCCTGCCCATCCTTAAGCCAGGCAAATCAAAGAAACTGGTTACTTCCTACCGATCGATTGCACTGACTGCAGTTGCGTGCAAGATTTGCGAGAGGATTATCACCAACCGGATTAATCATTACTTGTTAGAAAATAAAATTCTTGACAGCCGGCATTTTGGGTTCCAGCCGTTTCGGGATAGTCATGCTACCTTAATCAGGCTTCACCAAGGCATTACCAATGCTCGGAGAGAGAAGAAGTACATTCTTGGCATCTCCCTTGATATACAGGCCGCCTACGACTCAGTGTACATTGACGGTTTAATATACAAATGTTCTCAAATCGGCATTACTGGGAGAACTCTTCGTTGGCTCCACAATTTCTTCTCAGGGAGGTCCATAAAGGTCCGATGGAGGAACGTTACGTCGACGTCAAAAGATATTGGTAAAGGCGTCCCGCAAGGGGCGGTCCTTAGCCCGGCTTTTTTTACCATTTATATGTCTGATTTCTTTGAGGTCCAAGAGTTCCTCGGTGTAAAGTTTTTAATCTACGCGGATGATATATTTATCTACTGTGAGGATAGCTCCATGGACAGCTGCAGAGATAAGTTGCATGAAGCGCTCCGACTTATTTCCCAATGGTGCTCTTATTGGAAGTTATCTATCAGACCGGACAAGTGCCATGCAATCAACCTGTCGAGACGTCTCTCAGAGTGCGAGTTTGAATTCAGCATTAATGGCGGATTAATAGAGTGGTGCTCAGAGCTTAAATTCTTGGGCTTCTACTTTGCTCGCCGTGGTGGCTTTCGGAGACACATAGAGTACCTTAGGAAGAAGGCGTTCAGCAAACTTAACATCCTCAAGGCTTTGGCCCACAAACGGTACGGGCAAGGTCCCACCATCTGCTCACTCTGGCCTTCTCATCGATTCGAAGCGGTATTGAGTACGGGGCAGCGATACTCAAATCGGCATGCAACTCACTTTTTCAAAAGTTGGAGGTCATTCAAACCAGTGCCATCAGAATTGCTTTGGGTCTCCCGAAGTGGACACCGAACATCATCGTATGGAAGCACGCGGGCGCTATCCCCATGGCTGATAGAATTGGCATTGGCTGTCTTGCGGTCAGTTTCTGGCTAAAGCCCCTGTCACTGGGAAGTTGGTCTCCGCTCTGGGACATCCGGGAGACGGACTGGAACCGTTGGTTACAGATATTCATTGTGTTTCAGATTGGCTCGAAAAGCTTGGCAGTACACCAGACCACCTTCTTCGGTTTCAAACTCCTCTTCCCATGAACATGGAGGCTGTCAGGTTCTTCACTGGGGGTCTCCCTTTCCAACGCACTGACCTGGATGCGAGCATGGTCCCGCAGTATTTTGCTGATTTTATTCAGGATTACTCTAACTCTTGGAACATCATTGGTACGGATGCATCGAAAACGGATTCCTTTACCTCAATAGCAGGTTGCTCCTCAACGAACCATTTTGTTTACAGAGTCCACTCAGTCAACTCAATTTTTACAGCAGAAGCCTTGGCGATCGGCACAGCGCTGGACGAGCTGGCCCACCAGCGGAAGCGTAGCGTCGTTCTTACCGACAGCCTGTCAGTTCTATCTGCTTTACAGTCTGTTAACTCAAAGTCTCCCACTGTCATTATCTGGCTCCATAATAAGATCAGTAGAGCTGCAGGGTTTGCCTCGAACATTCACCTTTATTGGGTTCCGGGGCACCGGGGAATCCCTTTAAATGAGAAAGCTGACAGCCTTGCTAAAGGCGCGACCTTTTCTGATGTTTTGATCGATTGGATCTCTCCTGAGGACATCAGCCATGCTTACAAGCAGGATATGTGGGGATGTTTTAATCAGTCATATAAGAATAGTAAATACAGTACCTCACATGGTGACATTCCTTCTATTAAGAATTCTTCTGTATGGGCTCGGAACAGAAGGGAAGACGTCTTGATTACCCGACTTCTTTGTCGGATGTTGATTACTCCTGGTTTACCGGCGAGGTTCAACTTGCTTGATGATGGTAGGTGTAGTACATGTGGTGTCACGGACTCCCCGGATCACATTCTGTTCACATGCTCCAAGTATCACTCTCATCGCAGGCGTTAATGGGATAACAGTGTTTTGAATAGTGGGTATTTTGGTTCATTTGGATGGTTCGTGAGCAAGTTTGCTTCGTCCAATAAGTTTTGCATGGCTACGATGAAGTAGCCATGCAAAACCTGTTTGCATGACCTGTTTAGTATCGAACGTTTTTAGTTGGTCTGCATCCTCCCCAAGTGGGGTTTTCTTGTTTTGGTTTGGTTGTTCTTTTGTGGATCATTCGAGGCTACAGCCGTGCAGCTTTAGGCCTCAACCCCCACCCCCGTTCAAGTTCCAGTGGAAATGCAAAATTGTGTTCAACATAATTGGCCGCAATCTAGATAGAATTTTCGCTGTTAGCGAAACGAGATTCATCAATCAGAAGCTTGCACTTTTGCGACCTTTTCGCTGTTTGCAGCAATGCAGGGTATTGATTGGTGAATCTCGTTTCGCTAACAGCGAAAAATCTATCTGGATCCGAGCCTAGATTTCTGTAAACATTGCACTTCATCCATGGCACTAAGAAAATGACTCAAAACTTTTATGACATAGGCCGGGATCCAGAAACTGCAAAAATTCTCAAACATTCTGGCTTCTGATTGGTCAAACTCATTTCGCTAACAGCGAAAAATCTATCTGGATACAGCGTCTAGAATACCTAATGTGGAAATATGCTATCCAAATAGTGCTAAAAATTTCTATCCCTTAAATGTGCGACGATACTGCTAAAATCCCAAGTGTCGATCGCAGCGACATCTGCGGTATTTTCGTATTGCTAGTATTACATTGTATAGACTAGCAATTTCTTGCAGTTGTAGAAAATATCCTGCAGATGTCGCTGCGATCTGCATATTGCAGTAGTATCATTGCACATTTAAGGGATATAATATTTTAGCGTTTTTTTAAGTATTACAAGGATAGCCGATTTCCACACTATATATTTCTAGGCGCTATAATCTGGATCTCGGCCATAGTTTTCTTCGATAAAATCAATGCAAAAGGATAATATAAAAGAATAGTAAAAGACTTCTAAAATGGTTTGGCGGGTTTATCGCTGTTTGGCATAATTTATAAACTTTAGAATTAATTAACAGTTTTTCGCTAATTAAGAATAGAAATTTTTTGTGTTTTTAAAGCTGAATTTTATAAAAGCACGTAGATTGAGTAAATATCTGTCCAAAAATGCAATCCTTACTTTTTTATGTCCATTATTTAAGTCTCTACCTCGATTGAAGCATAAGGTGTGACGAAGAAAATAAATTTGTCATTTTCAGTATCTCGACGTTATTTTAAAAAATCTATATCTCTGTTTATAATTAATTTATGAGGATGCATTTGGTCTCAAATTAAAGATCTTTTCCATTAGGTTCTTCTGGTTTTGGTTTTATTTTTCTGCGATGATTGGTTCTTTTGATATGGGAAATTTTACGCTGGCATGTTTGGTCGGTTTAACATGGAGAAGCTGTCTTCAGTATAATAAGCAGTTACGGTGTCTTGCGTTTTATTCTTGGCGTTTTTTTGTTTGGCGAGGTTAGCATTTTTTTTTCAGCTTGGCATGGCAGAACGACCGTCCTGATTGATAGTAATTAATTAATTACATACTGCTTTAGTTACCAGTGTTATAAAGTGAACCACTGTCATTTTCCGTTGTTTGCTATTCTTTTATTATTTTTATATTCGGTGACCTTATAAATGTTAAAACTTTAGGTTGCTTCAAGCTCTCTATAGTTTAATTGAGATGTTAATGTCATGATTTGTAATGCTTAAAGTCGGATATATTTATCTTGTATCCACATGTCATGTAAAATTATATCAAATGGCTCAAGAAGAGCTTATCAACACCTGTATGCTAGCGGCCACTGCAGCATTCTTAAAAAATCTTCCTTTTTCTATTTCCTACATTAATATTATCTTGCCCTTGTTTTTAATAATAATTCTCTTTTAAGTCTAAATCGTTCAATTACATTTTTTTTCTTTCTGAGATATTTCATTTTTCTGTTCATTTCATGTTTTTGGAACTGCTATTTCTTTACGTCAAATCTATAACCAATATGTAAGAGGCATTCCGTGAATCTTAATTGTGCATGTTGTGCCGATAAGCCCCAAGAAAACCTGTGAGTATTATTTGTATATTATCGAATCATTTTTAAGTTATTCACCATCTTGAATTTTCCTTTACAGACATTGTACTTTTAAGCAGTGTTGCCAGATGGGCTACTATTTTTTAATTCAGATTTTTGATTGGCACCACTTTTTTGAAATGCAAAAATCGACTTACTTAAGGCGAAAACAAAGGGGATTTTATCGTTTCAAAAAAGTGGTGTCATTCAAGAAATCTGAATTTAAAAAAAAGTAGCCCACTGGCAACACTGCTTTTAAGTTGCTTGATTTGTAGATAGAATGCTGCAACATTGTGCTATCTACCACTGTATCTCCAAATTGTGCTCTATGTCATACGTCTGAACATTGAATACTACTTACAATTAGTGCTGTAAGGATTTAATTTCTGACAATTTCAAAGTCTTCTGTTATTGACAGTTATTGATCAGCTTCCATGATGAACTTAAACTTTACGGATCTAGAGTAAGAAGTAGATGACGGCTATGGATTTACCCATCATAAATTAAAGCCCTTTTTATATGACGAGTATCTGGCTTTTTGAACGAATTTTTAAAAAGTCATTGCTGTTTAAAGGCTTTCGGATATACTTTTCAACACATCCATAGCATCATTTTTTTTTCTCAGATTGTCTCAGTTTTAAATACGTGGCGCGTGGTTATTCATTCTCTTTTTCGTGTTCCGGGAATAACGAATGCACCTTTTGTCTTTTGATTTTGGCCCACTTAAATAAAAAAAATTCTTTGGTTATCCAACCTTTTTCTGGTAGTAATTTTTACTTCTGCCCTGTAAATATATTTATTGTTAATATTCGAATCTGACCATCTGTTATTTTACTTCAAAAAATGTTCTTTAAGCGATGTCAGTTTATCCATCTTTGATTACTGCCAATTATATATGAATGGATCAGCCGCTTAATCTGGTCTAACATAACAGATGAGCAATGTTGAAGATTATATTTGTGTAATAAATAGTCTATCAGGATATTTTTAGAATTAATGGGGAACAGGGAATGATTCATGTCCAATAACATATTTTTTTTAAAATCTCATATAATTCTCTTTTCGAAATTTACACTTCCGTACCTGATAAAAAATTACTTATATTAAAGAGTTGCAAATAATGGCAGCCGAAATTGATTTATTCTATATCTATATGCATATATAATTACAAAAAATATATATTACAATGTACCGGTGTGTACAAAAATTTTGGCAGCTTTTTAAAATTTATTATATACTATTAAATTTTCAAATAATTTTTATATTGACTTAAAAAATTATTTTTTAAATATAACACTTCTAAATAACTATTGTAACTGTAAAATACAAAGTATCTACATTGTTTTAAAGATTACATACTATCATTAAAAAATATTTACAAAATAAGTATGTTTTTAGCTAAAAAATATCAATGGCAATTACGACTAAAGAATCGCCATTCTAAAAAGGTTAAAAGAAAATTTGGTTTTTGAGCCGATTTTTTATAGCGTTGTTGTGGAGTTAGGTCGCTATCACTTTACATTTTTTACCTCCAATGTGTTAGATGTTATTTGAAATATCTAAAAGTGAAATTACTGCAAGTCGATTTTTGGACTTTTTTCCCGCTAGATTTGCAAAATCTTACACTGTGCGCCGTACCAACTGAGCTACGACCAACCTATCCTTTTTGTTACAAAGTAAGTATTTATGTTGTGTACTAATATTAGAAGCCCCTGTTTCTTAAGAACCATGGAGCGTTGTATAATATCGGTTGAACCTGAGAGTAAGGGGTCTCTACCCTACAACATCTATTAAAATAATCAAGGCTTAGATGCGGTATAATCTCAGATGGTCACCATCTTGGATGTTTTGAGATTTCTTGCGATTTTATGTTGGCGATTTTTATCGATATGTGGAACCCCGTGTGACGTGTATGTTCTGGCCGACGTGTTCTGGCAACCCCGTTTTTTATCGAGATTGTGTTGCGAGTACGCGAGAAAGACGTTTTTGCTTGTGATATCGTGTTGTGTTTCTGTCAATTATTTCTATGTTAAATTTATTGCATGTATTTGATTGAATATGGGTTCTGTATTCCGTTTAAACGCTCTTTCTGAAATAATTAAGAATTATGAGGAAATTTTGACGAATAAAGATGTTTGTTTATAGTGCGTCAGTGCGTATTCATAAACCTATTTTGGAAAATGACGGTTTGCTAGCAGGTATTTCATGCTTCAGATTTCAAGAAAGCAGATGTCTGTTAAGGTATGTTGATAATTTTATATATATATTATTGCCTTACGAGTTTTGTACATTTTGAGATTGCTACACAGTGAGAACAGCTGAATCCAGTGATTTTTCTTTTTCTTTTTTGGTTAATGAGTGCGGTGCGCTCATACAACGATTACTGATTGCCACTTTAACGAGTATTGTTTATTGTTTACATTTTATTTTCGTCAAGCCTAACATGCGTATAAATCGATGCTTGGCGACATTTACTACTTGGCGGAAAAGGGTTTTTCAAGCCAAGAAAAATTGCAAGATGGCGGCCCAGGGAACCTATGACATCTGTTCCATAATCAAAATCTGTGATTACCAAAGTTAGCCCTCTCCTTGTTAGGTAAAATTATTCTAATAGATCTTCATTGGATAATAAATAGTGAGTCTCTGTAGACCTTAAATTTTTTATTATGTTTAACGTATCCTGAGTTACAAACCATCAAACTTAGGGGGCTCTTGTGACACAGTATATGGGGATTAATATGAGGCTATCAGGGGTCGCAGCGTTCCTAAATTTTTCTTCGTTTCCGGCCACTATTTCAAATAAAGAATCTAATATATTTCTCTATGTTTCAGGCTTCTTATCGAATGATATGAAACGCTAGCTAGTTTATTTTCAACATAGTTTTAGATCTCCAGCTAAAAGTGTTAAATGTTAAAGCTTTCATATCTTTGAACATTCAGAAGGGTGCGTAATCAAAAGTATGTTATAGGAAATTAAAAAAGAACATTGAGTGGTGAATCATTATAGGGAATAGTTAAAGGTTGTAAGATCGTCGGATTGTTTTTATTTCGTAAAACGACACCGATATAATCTTGTTCACATTCTTCATCTGTTATCTTAACTCCTGTGAGCGAAGATTCATTAATCTCTGTAAGTTCTTTTGAAGTCTTGCTTTTACATATAATAAATAAGAATGCTGCTTCAAAAAAAAGAAAAGAAAAAGAATAAATGCTAATTCAAAAGTGATTACAAGGCGAAAAGTCTGTAGGCGACAGAAAAAAAAGAAAAGGAGGAAAAAGAAAAACAAGATAAATCCCTAAACAAGTGCAATATAAGATAAAAAGTCAAAAAAGGGTATAATTACCCCCCCCCCTCCCCACTGAAAAAAATCAGAAGAAAAATCAACCAAATCAAATACTATAACAGGAAAAGTACAAGTGCTGAAAACTATACGGAAAATTAAAGATAGAGAATTCCACAAGCACAGAAATTCTTATCCAGATAACAGGTGAGATACATACAGATTAAACTGAATAAAAATATAAAAACCTAATAAAAAAGGACATTTATTGATAGAGTATTTAAAGGATACAGCAGAGACAGTGAAGAATTATCTTCTCTGCATGATCGTGATGCAAAATCATTGACAAGTATCTTTGGAAATGTCCCAAGATATTGTATTAATGCAGTTGCCCCCAAGACACCAATATTTCAAGAATATTATAAATTAGTATTTTAAAAAAGTATTCTTTGGTTGACTTTAATGTTGGGATTGGAATGACTTCTCACAATAACTTTTCTGAAAAAACAATATATATGAAGAAGGAGAAGTAACAGTGCCCAAGGTTTTTGGAAATCTTATAATCAACCTTTGCAAATTTGCTTCTAGAAACTCATAAATACACTGAATAAGTGTTGCTGATGATTTTCTTATTAGATTTTACCCCGAATTACTATTTAATAAATTAGGAAGAGAGACTATCGCAGTGCGTTTTCATCAGTGTTCTTGTAGACACATGAAAGGTGTGTTAAAATTCAGGCAAAATATTACATAAACAAACGAATGTTTTGCATATTACCTTATGTGTATAAATTCTGTAGATCATATGCATGGTTACAGAAAACACTTCGTTAGAATCACTGTGTATGAGTGTGACTGCTAAAGTTTTTAACATTTTCCAACAAAATTGAAAAGTGTTTATGCATTCAGTTTGTCTGTCCGCCTGTCGACAGGCCGTCTGTCCACTCTCTAACTCCCGTAAATATACTCGTATTTTCATGCAAATGATAAACCTTATTTAGGGCCACCTAAGCATGTTTGGTATTGCATATAAAGTATGTGGGCTTAACAGATCATTTACAGGGCCACCCAAAAGAATTCCATTGCATTATGGTATATGGAGGAAAAATCGTTTGCAGAGAATTTTAATGACAATGCGTTATTTTAAGTGTATTTAAACTGACTTAAATTACTGAATTTCACTACAAAAAGGTTACGATAGACTAGGGTATTCATAGCATTTGTCGTTCATTTACAAGGACACGCAAAAGAAATCGGTTACATTACGGTCTTTGAGTAATAATTGCTGGAAGTGCGTTTTCAATTTCAGCATGCGCTTTTAAATTTAACTGTTTTCCTTTCTGCATATTACTCGTTGTATATAAATTCTATACCTCATATACAGGTCTTCACAAAAGAATTCACGTACCATTCTCTTTATTCGCAGAAATTGCCGAAGGAGAATTTCCAACTAAAGTATATATGTAGGGGAGAGTAGCCATATTTGGACCGCCGCTTTAATTAGACCGTTGCCATTCTGACGTTAACTACAAGAAGAGACGCCATCTACCGATGAAATCTTACACATCAGAATGACGCAATTTATGATTAGAAGAAGCACCCGCCTACCACTTGCTGTTTTCAGACAATTAAAAAAAATCTAAAATTAGCTGTCTTAATCTAATTTTTTCTTACTAAACCTAAGTGTATATTTTAAAATTAAAATAAGTTGTTATGTTTTCATTTACATAGCTAATCTGTTTATTGCGCATATTTTTAACACGGATCTGTTTAATTTCGTTTTCGTTCTTAGTCTTGAGATTATCTATTTTAAAAAATGGTGCAGTTGCCTTAAGTGGGCCAATTTAAGTTGCTTAAATTGGACCAAATATACTATCATAAATTTGAAAAGTAAGTCATAAATTTCGAGGTCGGTAGGCTTTGTACACTATATATATAATGGATTACTATCTCCATGCAAGTTTTTATTTGTATATCTGGATCAATTTCTTTATACAGTTTATGCCAATATAAACATAAAAATATTTTTATATGTTTATGTAATAAATTTTGTTTGCAGTTTCTTTTATCTTGTATGTATTTATATTTATTTTCTTTGAATTCTTTATTCCTACGGCGCATTTGGTTTACAGACACAGAGTTGAACTCAAACATTTTCCTCCTGGAGGATATTTGCAATTTCGTGAACGGAGCAGACTTTTTTACAGTTCTAGAGGGTGGAATTACACATTTTTGCCAGTAAAATGCATAAAATTTCAAACCTTCCGGTGAGAGTGTTTATTTCAAGGCTCCGTGGGGGAGACACCTGAATTCAACACTGTTTGAATATATAATGTTTACGTTTGATTCATCGTATAGTATGCCTGGAAGAAAAACACCCATGACAACAAGAATTGTTAGAGGTATAGGAAACGAAAAGGAGAGCGTAAGTTGTGAAGAAATTTACCTGCAAGAAGGCTGAAGCTTCAAATCCCCTCCCCCCCCAAAATAGCCAAAAAATTAGTACAAATGCTACCTCCCTTGCTAATTTCAGTTAAATCAAAGTACGGAGGGAGCCAAAAAACAGTTGTGTTAATATCATCGCCATATAAAGTAAACCTTGAAATTGAAAAAAAAAACCGAAAAAAAGAATTTATTTTGTTTGATTGCTTCATTAATCGAAAACTTTGCTTTTAATAAATTTAATTATATTCCCAAGTCATTAAAACAACCTGATATTGTTTGGTCCAATTTAGGATACTGGGGGTCCAACTTAGGCGACCAGTTGCTGAATTTGGACCACTTTTGACAAATTTTTCAAATTAAAATAAAATTTAAGATTTTCAAAAAAAAAAATTGATCTAAAGATTTATTTAGTTAGTAGATTGACCCGGTGTAGTGATGTTTTGCAGATATTCCCAAAATTAAGTGAATTACAGCTGAAAATAAATGAAATGGTCCAAATTCGGCTACTCTCCCCTATTTCTTAACTGAACTAAATTTTGGCATTCACGTAGTTAATAGATACAAATTCATACCATGTACAGGGCTGCCCAAAGAATTCGGTTAATTTTCCGATTGTAGATAGGAACAGCTGAAATTGGGTTTTCAAATGTTTTATGCTTTCCATGTGGTTGAATTAGACACAATATTATAACTTATTAAACTATGACGTTTTATTACATTATCCTGAATGTGTTGGGAAGTGTTTCATAATCTATGCATGAAGCATGATTTTTCTTTCTTGTTTTTAGTTGTAGCAGATATATATTCAATTCAGTATACTAAGAGTTGCTTCTAGAATACACTGGCCTCCAAAACTTAAGGCACAGGGACTGGATGCTATCGATTGCACACGTTTTGTCGAATATCTACCAACATTATTGGCGAATTGTTCTTGAACTTTTAGGATGTAAAGAACATGTTTCATTTTATATTTCTCGGTACAGATTCATCGGGGGGTACAATTAGGGGGCTAATAATAAATTTAATAAAAAAATAATATTTGCGATCACCTATGTAACAGAAAAGGCTGGAAATGGTTTGTCACTGGGGTAAATGACTATTTGGGTCCTGTTCAACGTTTGTATGCATTTGTGAAGCATAGCACTCATATTCGTGAAGATGTTAAAGTTTTTGTGAAAAATTCAAAAGTTTTTTGTTTATAGCATACAGAGCTTTCAACCAAATTTAACACAACTTTCTGAAAACTTGTCAAAGAATAGTAGCAACAGTATACTGCAATTAAAACATGAATATATTGAGTATTTGATAAGATATGGCCATTTTTATGAGATAATTTTTAACTGCGCATGCGCGGAAGATTTCAAAATTTTTATTTCATAATTTGGTAGGCAGTATTTTGGGGCAACATCTATAAAAAGTCCAATAAAATTTTGTGAAAACTTGGAAAGATATAGTGAGCTGATTGAAAAGTTGTGGAAAATCCCTTATAATAAAGCTAATAGGTAGCTTTCATTACAAAAAGCTACCTATTGCAGCCGTTTGGAGGAAAGCGATTTCAAAAACATTTGGTATATTTTCATCGATCATGACCCCCAGACCCCGAAACCACCCTCCGTTCAAAAGTTTATATATATATATATACACTATATTGCCATTAAAGAACGGCAACTTTCAATTTTAGACATTTTTTCGAATATTTAGAAAAATACTTGTCAGATTCTTCTGGAATTTCAGGATTGAAAAGAACAGGTATGACCTCATATTTAGCAATGTCGATTTGATAAGGGGGGCAATTAGGGGGGCAACAAAAAATCAAAGAAATATAATAATACTTGGGATCACCCTGTAAAATAAAATGCACGAAATGATCTATCGCCACCAAATATAAATGAACAGACATTGTGCAATATGCGTATTCTTTTGTGTAAGAATAGCACGTATATTAATAGAGATATAGTGATTTATTTTTAAAAAATAAAAAATTCTTGTACGTTTTTTGCTTATAACATGCAGTGTTTTCAACCAAATTTAACTCTGGTTTCAGAAAAATTGACAAAATATAGTAGAAACAATATACTGCAATTGGAATATAAATATATTAAATATTTTAGGAAATATGAGCAGTTGTATGAAATAATTTTTATCTGTGCATGCGCGAACGATAACAAGGATCATTTTACATAATTTAATAGTCAACTCTATGGAGCAACTTATAAAAAAAAATCTAGTCAAATATCGTAAAAATTCAGAAAGATATCGGCGTTAGAGTGAGGAAATTTTTAGTTGTTCTCTAAAAGCAGCTGAATGGTAAGGGGTTTTTAACAAATTGTCATTTTTAATTTTTATTTTTTTTAATTTTAATTTTTATTGATGTTTTAGTTCTTATTGGATAATCACCAGAACGAGCCTATATCACGATCAAAAGAAGTATAAAAATCGAAGCATTTTTCTCCAAATCTACTCGTTGATACTCACTAAATACTAACTTTTTTCTGAAAGTCAGTTAATAAAAAAAGACAATTTGTGTAAAATCCCTTATCATTCAGCTGCTTTTAGTGAACAACTAAAAATTTGCTCACTTTAACGCCGATATCTTTCTGAATTTTTACGATATTTGACTAGATAGTTTTTAATAAGTTGCTCAATAGAGTTGACTATTAAATTATGTAAAATGATCCTTGTTATCGTTCACGCACGCGCAGATAAAAATTATTTCATGCAACTGCTCATATTTCCTATTCCAATTGCACTATATTGTTTCTACTATATTTTGTCAATTTTTCTGAAACCAGAGTTAAATTTGGTTGAAAACCCTGCATGTTATAAGCAAAAAACATGCAAGAATTTTTATTTTTTTTAAATAAATCGCTATATCTATATTAATATGCGTGCTGTTCTTACACAAAAGAATACACATATTGTACAATGTCTGTTTATTTATATTTGGTATCGGTAGATCATTTCGTGCATTTTATTTTACAGGGTAATCCCAAGTATTATTTTTTTTCTTTGATGTTTTGTTGGCCCCCTAATTGCCCCCCTTAACAAATCGACATTGCTGAATATGAGGTCATACCTGTTCTTTTTAATTCTGAAATTCCAGAAGAATCTGTCAAGTAATATTTCTGAATATTCGACAAAATGCTTAAATTGAAAGTTGTCGGTCATTAATGGCCATATAGTAAGTAAATAAGCAAGCACCCACCCTGGGAACCCGCTTTTGGCTTATGGTTAGGTGTTACCCCCAAGCCCAGGGCAGGGCCATATAGTGTAGGGGTGAATAGCCATATTTGAACTGCCGCTTTAATTGGACCGTTGCCATTCTGCCGTTAACTACAAGAAGAGACGCCACCTACGGCTGAAATCCTACTCATCAGAATTACGCAATTTATGATTAGAAAAAGCAGTAATAATTGCTGGAAGTGCGTTTTCACTTTCAGCATGCGCTTTTAAATTTAACTGTTTTTCTTTCTGCATATTACTCGTTGTATATAAATTCTATACCTCATATACAGGTCTTCACAAAAGAATTCACGTACCATTCTCTTTATTAGCAGAAATTGCCGAAGGAAAATTTCCAACTAAAGTATATATGTAGGGGAGAGTAGCCGTATTTGGACCGCCGCTTTAATTAGACCGTTGCCATTCTGACGTTAACTACAAGAAGAGACGCCATCTACCGATGAAATCTTACACATCAGAATGACGCAATTTATGATTAGAAGAAGCACCCGCCTATCACTTGCTGTTTTCAGAGAATTTAAAAAAATCTAAAATTAGCTGTCTTGATCTAATTTTTTCCTACTAAACCTAAGTGTATACTTTAAAATTAAAGTAAGTTGTTATGTTTTCATTTACATAGCTAATCTGTTTATTGCGCATATTTTTAACACGGATCTGTTTAATTTCGTTTTTGTTCTTAGTCTTGAGATTATCTATTTTAAAAAATGGTGCAGTTGCCTTAAGTGGGCCAATTTAAGTTGCTTAAATTGGACCAAATATACTATCATAAATTTGAAAAGTAAGTCATAAATTTCGAGGTCGGTAGGCTTTGTACACTATATATAATGGATTACTATCTCCATTCAAGTTTTTATTTGTATATCTGAATCAATTTCTTTATACAGTTTATGCCAATATAAACATAAAAATATTTTTATATGTTTATGTAATAAATTTTGTTTGCAGTTTCTTTTATCTTGTATGTATTTATATTTATTTTCTTTGAATTTTTTATTCCTATGGCGCATTTGGTTTACAGACACAGAGTTGAACTCAAACATTTTCCTCCTGGAGGATATTTGCAATTCCGTGAACAGAGCAGACTTTTTACAGTTCTAGAGGGTTGAATTACACATTTTTGCCAGTAAAACGCATAAAATTTCAAACTTTTCAGTGAGAGTGTTTATTTCAAGGCTCCGTGAGGGAGACACCTGAATTCAACACTGTTTGAATATATAATGTTTACGTTTGATTAATCGTATCGTATGCATGGATGAAAAACACGCATGACAGCAAAAATTGTTAGAGGTATAGGAAACGAAAAGGAGAATGTAAGTTGAGAAGAAATTTACCTCCAAGAAGGCTGAAGCTACAAATGCCCCCCCCACCAAAAAAAAAGCCAAAAAATCATTAGAAATGCTATCTTCCTTGCTAATTTCAGTTAAATCAAAATACAAAGGGAGCCAAAAAACAGTTGTGTTAACATCTTCGCCATATAAAGTAAACCTTGAAATGGAAAAAAAAAAAAAAAAAAAAAAAAAAAAAACCCGAAAAAAAGAATTTATTTTGTTTGATTGCTTCATTAATTGAAAACTTTGCTTTTAATAAATTTAATTATATTCCCAAGTCATTAAAACAACCTGATATTGTTTGGTCCAATTTAGTAGACTGGTCGTCCAACTTAGGCGACCAGTTGCTGAATTTGGAGCACTTTTGACAAATCTTTCAAATTAAGTTTAAGATTTTCAAAAAGAAATTGATCTAAAGATTTATTTAGTTAGTAGATGAATAGATTGACACGGTGTAGTGATGTTTTGCAGATATTCCAAAAATTAAGGTAATTACAGCTGAAAATAAGTGAAATGGTCCAAATTCGGCTACTCTCCCCTATATCCCTATATATTTCCGATCTTTGTCACACTGTAGCTCTCGTACTTAAGCACCGATTTGGATGTAACTTCGTGTATACATAGTGCATACGAATGCCTCGACCGATTTCGTTGGCCAACTTCATCTGCCATCTTGTTTCAAAATGGCGGCCATTTAAATTTTTTTTTAAAAATTTAAAATTTGAAATGTGGTACCAAACAATTGAAAATTGAAAAATATTTTTTTCTTATGTGTTTGACCTTGATACAAAGATTCCGGAGAATTTTTTGTTTCGTCTATATCTTAAAAAATGGCTGAGTTATAGCACTTTGAATTTCTATTGTGGCTGACATTTTGAAACGACTAGGATTGATTGATTGTATTTATGTCGGCCAATTATCAACACGAGGGATATAGGCCCCAAAGGGGGGGGAGTGCCCTTCGTGGGGGTCTTTCTAAGGGAACCTAACCCGTATTAACGCTTGGAGAACCAAGGTTCGAAGAAAACCACGAAAACTCCGAACGATTAGGCCGACGGGCGCGATTGGGATCGAACCCAGCACCTCCCGTCTACCAGCGTTTTGAAACGACCAGATTTTGGTCACGCGATAACAGGCGTATTTATGAACCGATTTGGATGTACCTTGGAGTATACATAACAAGTACCAATGTCTCGATAGAGTTCGTTCGCCAGCTTCATCCGCCATCTTGTTTCAAAATGGCGGCTATTTAAAAAAATTTAAAATTTTTTAAATTTAAAATGAGGTACCAAAAATTAGAAAATGAAAAAGATTTTTTTGTATATGTTTGACCTTAATACAAAGATTCCGGAACAGTTTTTGTTTCGTCTATATCTAAATAAATAGCTGAGTTATAGCATTTTGAATTTCTATTGTGGCTGACATTTTGTAACGACCTGATTTTTGTCACGCGATAACAGGCGTATTTATAAACCGATTTGGATTTAAATTGGTGTGTACATAGTACATACCAATGTCTCGACCGAGTTCGTTGACCAGCTTCATTCGCCATCTTGTTTCAAAAGGGCTGCCATAATAATAAAATTTAAATTTAAAATTTAAAATGAGTTATCAAAAAATTGAAAAAAATGAAAAAGATTTTTTTTATGTGTTTGATTTTGATACAAAGATTCCGGAGCAGTTTTTGTTTTGTATATATCTTAAAAAATGGTTGTAATATAGCACTTTGATTTTCTTGTATGGCTGACATTTTGAAACGATCTGATATTTGTCACGTGATAACACGCGTATTTATTAACCTATTTCGATGTAAGAAGGCATGTGGATAGTATATCATAATGTCTCGACCAAGTTCGCTGGCTAGCTTCATCAGACATCTTCTTTCAAAATGGAGGCCATTAAATTAAATAAAAAATTATATTTAAAGAGAGATGCAAAAAAATTAGAAACTGAAAAATGTTTCTTTCTTAAGTATTTGACGATTATATAAGGATTCCGAAGCATTTTTTGTTTGTCTTTATCTTAAAAAATGGCTCAGATATAGCAGTTTTAATTTCTAATGTGGATGACATTTTGAAAAATCTGATTTTTTGCCTGCGACAGCACTTGTATATATCAACCCATTCGGATGTGAGTGAGCATGTGCACAGGAATTACTAAGATCTCCACCAAGTTCACTAGTTAGCCTCATTCACCATGTTGCCTTAAAATGGCAGGGTCTTCAAGATATCGCCGAATTTAGCAACCAAATATAAGTTACTTTAAATAATATCAGCTTGGATAAAGCTGACTAATTTCGCGAAATTCTCATTCATGATTTAGTATTGATAAAAATTAATGTTAAATCACCTATAATCGGTTTCCACTAAATTTAGCTTCGTGTGTTCGAATAATATAAGCTTGCTTTTTAAAAATAAGGAATATGAAAGCTACCTCTTCCTCCCGGCACTGGCCGGAAGGACTTTTTTTAGGAAGCAATTCACTATATCGACCCTATCTTTGTGAATTTTCGCGATATTTGACTGGAGTTTTTATATAAGTTGCCCTAAATAGCTGACTACCAAATTATATAATAAAAATTTTAGGATCTTCCACGCATGCGCGGTTAAAAATTATTTCATACAAATGCCCATATCTCATCAAATATTCAATATATTCATGTTTTAATTGCAGTATATTGTTGCTACTGGTCTTTATCAGGTTTTTGGAAAGTTGTTGTTGTGACGATCCATCACAAACACACTTGGTCACGCGACAATAAAGTGGTTAGCACAATTAATAGAAATATTACTCGATCCGTGTTGTGAGAAAATCTATAGAGAGTAATATTGAATTAAGAGAATGAGAGGTGGTTAAATTTTGAATACTAAAATAAATACGTCTATAACTCATGCTCGAATTATTTAACGTACAAAATTATATTCAGGATTCAGTGGGTAGTAATTTATACGATTTTATATTTTATAAAATTAACTCTTAAATCTCCTGAATTTATTAAGCATCTGAAAAGAAAGAATAAGAATAGAGATTCAAAGAAAAGGATAGGAAATCACATAAAGAATCAAATTTTATTATTTCAGGCATATAAATTTCTTTTATCAAAGCATAATTATAAACTTCATATTGATTTTGACAGCATTTCTCACAGCACAACATATATGGGCTTCTTAGCCATGTTATGGACTCATTACCAATTATGATATATATATTTTGTTTAGTCCATAATAATGATATTTCACTCATATTTTCACTAAAAATTTTGCCTGCAACATACTTAAACACAAAATCCCTATACACATATATTATCAATACAAAATAATTTTATGGCCAAAATATTTAAAGTAATTAAAAGTTTTCTCACCATACACCTCAGACAAAAGGGGCGAAAGCTCTCTGTACATCATGGATTGTTCCTATCCCTATGATGGTATCGTTAACACATTTGAAATTGTAAAAGTCTCTTTAACTGAGCACATTCGAGTTCATATAGTGTCTTTTAGGTAGAGCGTATATACACAATCATGGGAAAACAGGAACATTTGTTTGACTGAAGCTGGTGTGCTTTTCGGTGTAACATTCCATGTCATCAGCTAATGGTGATAGAACAATGAAGTCGTATTCCTCAGTCAGACTTCGGTCCGTATATACTACAGGGTGATGAAGGATGTATCCATCATTGGCAATAAGAAATGTTTGCGACCTACAAGATCAGGTTTCCTAAGAAAGGTTTTCGACCTCCAAGATCAGGTTTCCTTTTCATGTTCTGCACAGGGTGACGAAGAGATATGTCTTAGTCGCCGGACTCATCCTAGAGCATCTTTTCAGGGTGAGAGATCAAGATGAAATCAAAATACAAGTGTCCCTTTTCTCTTCAAAAAAAATTCCTCCATATGTAAAAATGGGCGGATTTTATTTGTAGAATATGGTATATTTTTATTCGTCGAGTGGTACTTCTCACTTACTGGTGCATCTTCTCTCTTTGCTGCGGTTCGCTGCTCGTACCCTTCTTATGGGCGTGTTCATCTTTTCCCGGTGCATAGTTAATTTTCCTCTTCAATTCCGGGGATTTTACGTCACTTGTGAACTCCGGACCCTTTTGCCACACACGATGATACCCATAAATATTAGCCCTGTCAGTCCTGAAAGCGTCATAAATATTTTTGACTGGCTTCATTCTTCTCATGTTTTCTATGGCGTCCGTGTGTCCCACTTTAAGCTTTAATTGCCCTATTTTCGTCTGAAGCATATGTGAGTTTTTATCACACAATTAATTAGCATATAAAATAATACAAAATTTTTAATTATTGGCCATTTTCAGAAATACCTAACATATTCACAAAACATATAATTTTACAAATTAAATTATACTAAAAACGTATATATTCGTTCATAATTATAATTTAATGACTTTTCTTTATCCTTTGATCTTACGATTTTTGTTTCAAATTAATTTTACATTATTTATTTAAAAAAAAATATATATAGCAAAATACTATTTATTATTTGTTTTGCATAATGATTTAATTGAATACCAAGCTGTGTGTGTAGGTCTCTACCACAGTTGTGTTAAATTTGGTTGAAAACTCTGTACGCTATAAACAAAAAACTTTTGAATTTTTCACAAAAACGTTAACATCTTGACGAATATGAGTGCTATGCTTACACAAATGCATACAAACGTTGAACAAGACCCAAATAGTCATTTACCACAGTGACAAACTATTTTCAGCCTTCTCTGTTACATAGGTGATCGCAAATATTATTTTATTATTAAATTTAATATTAGCCCCCTAATTGTACCTCCGATAAGTCTTCACCGAGAAATATAAAATCAAACATGTTTTTTACATCTTAGAAGTTCGAGAACAATTTGCAATAATGTTGGTAGATACTCGACAAAAAAGTGTGCAATCGAAAGCACCCAGTTCCTGTACCTTAATTTTTGGAAGCCAGTGTATATACATAAATTCTTATATAGGGCTTCGTAAAGAAATGTATACATACTTGTAGTGTATATACATAGCTATAGATTATATAGAAGCATGTATAAAAGTAATCAATCACATTTCCGTCTATGGACGGCAATTGCTGAAATTGGGTTTTGAAATATGTTATACCTTTACTTAGATATCGTCTTTCTCTTATTTAAACAGCGATGTTCCGTTAAAGTATGCTGAAAGTGTGTTCATATTCTGCGTTTGATGCAGGTTTTTTCTTTCTTGTTTAATGTTTTTCTACTTTTAACCTACTTCAAAATATATGTTTTTTAGTTTAAGTAGTTGAAGATTTTGGAAGCTTTTAATTTATAGAAAATATATAATTAAAAAATGGATGATTAAGTGTAGTAGATTTGCAGAGAATCAGTGTAATTGAGTAAAAGTTATTACTTAGTAACTATAAAATTGAACATATTTTTAAATTTAGGATGTATTAAACTTTCAGGATAGATAAATTATGATAGGGGATTCTTTTAAATCTATAAAATATATTTTTTTAATCTTTGTCGGAGGTCTTCTAAAAGTTGTTCTCCTAAGGTTAAATGTCCTAGATTTACTGTGTATGTTGGCTCTTCGGCTTAAAAAAAAGAAATCGAAACTTATATCTGATTTAAATATATTTCTCGTATGTTTTTTTTTTCTTTTTTTTTTACCCCTGGAGACCTACTTTGATTTTTAGGTAGATTTCGTATGAAATACTACCTATTGGGATCGTTCCTATGTTGGAATTTCTGAAAAATATTTGATGATCTACACCGATCATGACCCCTAGAACCCAAAACCATCCTCAGTAAAAAAAATTATCTATCTATCTATATATATATCACTTTCTTCTGGACACGATAATTTTCGTAATTCTGCACCAATCTTTTCCAAACTGATACATAAAATCAAAGAACATAAAATCTCGGTCAAGTTCGTTAATGGGCAAAATCGGACCAAGGGGATGGAAATAGGGAGGGGTTTTGTGAAAACCGAAAACCCCCCATAACTTCTTAATTTTTGTACATATCAAATCAGTTTAAAGTTTTTATTACTTCTAAAAATAGGGCCAAAATTTTATGTATCAATGATTTTTGATAAAGTTAAAAATGGGCTCAAGGGGCGCAAAAAATAGGGTTTTTGGAAGAAAAAAAAATTCATAACTTCGTCAATTCTCAAGATAAAAATTCCAATTAATTTTATTATAAATTTCCTTAATATTATCTACAACTTTTATATTCACAAGTTTTTGATAGGACCAATTCGTACCGCAAAAAAAATTAAAAACGAAAACAAAAAGGGCGTTTGAAGAAGTAAAAAATTCATAACTCCGTCAATTCAAAAGATATAAGATCCCCATGAATTTATCATATATCTTCTTAATATTGTCTACAACATCTATATAGACAAGTTTTGGATAGGACCAATACTTACACCAAAAAAAAATTAAAAATACATAGCGGTTGAAGAAAAAAATCATCTAAGTAAGGGTGTATTCAAATCCAAACTGCGTATTTTCTGACTCATTTTACAATTCATTTTTCTCTCAAAGTCTATGTTTTCTTACTCAGGAACTATATAATGTACCGTAATGGTCGATTTTTTGATAGAGGCAGAATATATTTTTAAAAATGCTGTTAAAGAATTTTGAACCGAATTTCCCGTAGCGGATTGTGTTGGAAAAATCATTGCATTAAGGATGCACTCAAATCAAAACTGCTTATTTTCTGACTCATTTTTAAATTCATTTTTGCTCTCAAGCGCATTTAATTGGTAGATTCACTTATTCAGAAGCTATATAATGTACCGCAATGATCGATTTTTTGATAGAGACAGAATATATTTCAAAAAAAGATGTCAAAGTGGGCATTTTGAACGGAATTTCCCGAAGCAATTGTGTTATCACTTTCTTCTGGACACGATAACTTCCGCAATTCTGCACAAATCTCTTCCAAACTGATACATAAAATCAAGGGACATAAAATCTCGGTCTAGTTCGTTAATGGGCAGAAGCGGACAAAGGGGATGGAAATAGGGAAGGGTTTTGTGAAAACCGAAAAATTCGAAAAATTTGTGTACATATCAAATCAGTTTAAAGTTTTTATTACTTCTAAAAATAGCGCAAAAAATTCGTGCATCACAGATTTTTGATAAAATTTAAAATAGGTTCAAGGGGCGCAAAAAATAGGATTTTTGGGAGAAAAAAATTCCTTACTTCGTCAATTCTCAAGATATCAAATCCAATAATTTTATTATACATCTCCTTAATTTTATCTGCATCTTTTATATTCACAAGTTTTTGATAGGATCAATTCGTACCGCAAAGAAAAAAATTAAGACGAAAACAAAAAAGGGGGTTAAAGAAGATAAATTTTCATAACTCCGTCAATTCACAAGATATAAAATCTCCATGAATTTATCATATATTTTCTTAATATTGTCTTCAACATTTATAGAGGCAAGTTTTTGATAGGGCCAATTCTTACAGCAAAGCAAATTAAAAATACATAGTGGTTGAAGAAAAAAATCATCTTATTAAGGGTGCATTCAAATCCAAACTGTCTATTTTCTTACTCATTTTTAAGTTCATTTTAGCTCTCAAACGCATCCAATTGCTAGATTCTCATATTCAGAAACTATATAATGTACAGTAATGATAGATTTTTTGATAGAGGCAGAATATATTTGAAAAAATGATGTCAAAGTGGGCATTTTGAACAGAGTTTCCCGAAGCGATTGTGTTAGAAACGAAAAATATTGCCCTACTGAGAAAATAATTGTTTATTAATCAAGTTTTAATTAATTGAAAGAAGCTTATAAATCTTTTCAAAAATCACGTCAGCATGTTTCATATATATATATATTTTTTTAATTAAAAATGAATCTGAAAATGTGCCAGAAAATTTCGAGTTTTTTTTAATATCGCCTTAACATGATTCTGTTAACACCAGCTTTTTTATAAAAAGCAAATAAAACTCGTCAAAAGCAGACAGATAAAACCGTTAAATTGGATTTATATCTAATAATGATTTAGTTTTTGTTGGTGAAATTAGTATACTTAACTTCGAAATCTACCTCTGCCTGTAGGCCGGGCCGGCAGGGATTTTTTTTTTCATTATATTGGTTTGTAAGGGCGGTTGTTTGCATGATGTGGAAAACTGTGCGAATTCAGAAATGATCAGTTTTTCTATCGATATTTTAACATTTGATGGATATTTTTTGGCAAAAATGTATTCAAGCAGAATATACAAATGTTAGAGCAGGGCGATTTATAAAGGTAATTTTAGTCTCCAATTAGGCATTTAAAATACGCACCCCAATGGCAAAATCTGCGCTATCATCATGGATGATAACAATAGAAAAGCTGTATCGATGATTAAATCTAAATCTTTCCATTTAGACTGGGATGCTATTTTTTTCTTTAGGAAGATTAATCTAAACAGATTAAGCGGGAGATGTCGGCGGTAAAAAATTCTTCATTGAACTATCGTGATATGAATGAAATAAGAATGAGTCAATGAAACAAATTAAAATATCGAGGTTTGTGCGTAACCTTGTCATGGCTAATTTTAAAGAATTGGCTATAGTTCAAATGTGGGCCACAAGATTTTATGCGAGTTAACTCGGAATATAGGAAGACAAGTATAACCACTTAATTAGCAGCAGGTATAGAGGGAAAGTTTTGTTACCCACGCCTTATCTCTGGTCTGCCGTTGAAGTGGATAATTTTGTTTTTCGTTACCTAATGCATCTTCATCATTTTTTACACCTATAGCTTAGTGAACTCCTTCATTGTTAAATGCCAGCTAATTATAGCAAAGATGTATATATAGGAATTCATTTATGTTGTCTGTACCCGCAACTGTGCTGTATTCAGAATCCTGAACGTTATATTTTGCATGCATGTGGTAAAAGATTAAACTTCAGTCAATATTTGATTTGGTTATAAGATTTGGTAACAGTTTTTAATATTTCAATACTTAATGTTTAAAACATGATAGCAACAGTCTGTGAGACCGCTAATAGTAGTTAGAGGCTAATTTAAATACCTAGAAATCTCCTTATGAATATGTGGTTGATTCTTATTTTGATGCAAACAAATATGATGCAAAATATCATTCAAACTAAACCATGAATGAAATGGTCATCGTAATTTAGAAATCATTTAAAACTAGATTAAAACAAAGTTTATATCAATACTTAAGTTTTAACTAGCCGAAGTGCCTTCTAATAAATTGAAACTTTGTTTAAACATATAAGTAGCTTATGCATCCATTTAAAACATTGTTTATTTGAATAAAATAGTTTAATTTTACACATGTGCATAAAAGTGCTATACATAAACAAAGAGGGGCCACATGTTTACTATTCAAATCCTTGATAGGGTGACTCCGCCAGCAGTTGATAAAATTTTCGAAAAATTGTGCCATTTCAGGTGGAAATGAGTTTTATACATAGCAAGAGACACAATATTTTTCTTTGAATGTTAGTGCACTTGTTCTCACACTGTTGTCAGGCGTCTGCTGTAAGAGAAGCCATTTCATGAAATGTTTTTATTAGAAAGTATAAATATTTAGTAATGGTAAGTTAAAATAATCTACTTCCATATTTCTTATTTTAACTAATATTTTTATAAGAGTTATTGTTAATCTCAGTCCAAGGATGATATTTTAATGATTAATTTTTAGATTTTCTATTGACGTCTTTCACCTGATCAACCACTGGGATAATTGTAATTAAAATCTATTTATTTATAATTTTGTTGCTATTTAATTTCAGCGGATTCCATCTTTGTCCATTATAGGACATTCATTAAGGGTTGTAGAAATCTTGTCAATTTACTTCTAAAACCTGAAAGGAAGGAAATATAATAAAACCTACGTAGCACTGACTTTATTTGATCAACTACTGGCTGGGTCGCCCTATCTCTGAAAAAAAAAATTATTATTTACAGTCTTATTAATATTTAAATTTATTCATTTATGTGAAATTTCTAGTTAACAAATGATTCTATTATACTTTTAGATCTTTCTATAAAAATATTCAGTAGTATAAAAAAAAAAAAAAAAATCAGCATCTAACATCCAAAATATGAAACGAAATAAATTACTTTTTAACTGTTTGACATTTTGTGCTACACTTGTGCATAAAAAGCGATAAATGTATAAAAAAGCATAACTCAGAGGGAAAAAAAAAACATTCCCTCAACTGAATTATACCTTTCACGTAGATCCACTCTCGTATTAGAAGAACACTTTGCAGCATCCTAAATGAGAGCCATTAAAAATATTTTGTCTGGATTTTGCATTTACGGAGAATTTTTAACGCTGTTTCAGAAATATGCCTCATAATTCTGTAAACTTACGTAGAGATTTAACGAAAAATAAACCATTAACATGGAATTTAACTGGGCAGAACCACACATTAATTGCAGTTGTCCAGAATAGTTATCATTGATATATACTAAATGGAAATCCACATATAATTTTACGGATAAAATATTTTTAAAGTTAATTTTTCCTAATTGCTTGCATATATACATTAATGTACTTAAATGTGAGAAAATAAACGTAATATTTCCAGATTTAATTACTCATATCATTTACATTATTCAAAAAGGAAGATACAGAAAAAGTACTTTTAAGCACCATACGTCGTAAGATATAACTAAAAAGACAAGATGAAATACACTCAATTAAAAATGTTTTATAATAAATTAAAATAATAAAAAAGAAAGCTATAATTTAATGACAATTAGTTTCAATTATACGTTATTTCTGTTTATGGAAATCAGCGAGAATTTATTAATAAAAAAACATCTAGAAGAGTAATTAATATTAACTAAGCAGATAAAAGACAGGAAAATATATAAGGAATAAATGGTAATAGATTAATAACGAAAGATATCCATTTGTTAGAGTAAAGATCATACAATTTTAAAATAATCCATGCGTATGACACCGTAATCATATCATTCACTTGCAAGATAATTAATACAATTCATAAAAAGTAAATTTCACAAAAGGGGCTAAAGAATATTGCGATATTTTTTGCTGTAACATGAACCTATAGGACTAAGACCTGCATATAGCTATAAGAACGTACATAAAAGAGTAAAACCTTTAAGAATCTAGACGTAAAAGTGATAGGGAGGATTGAATAAATTTATTCCCACACCCTTATAAACGAACCCCTTTTTGAGTTGTGGCATTTATTTTGGCACAGTTTGTCAAATTCCAGGCGCTTCTCAAAATAGTACATGCAAAAATGTCGATTCAGATTAATCAGAACGTTTTAACTTCAATCCATTAAAAACCTTTAAAAAAAAAATATTAGTCTGCATGAAAATAAGAATGAACCACAGATTCATAAGAGGTTTTCTAGGTATTTAAATTAAATTCTAACTACTGTTAGAGGTCTCACAGACCGTTTTTTTCCATCGTCAGTTTAACTTGTAACTTTTAGTTAAACCCTTTATGCCCCGACGGTACTTTGAAATATCACAGTTCTCTATCCCAATTAAAACCCATTGACTGCATTCGCAATGGTGCTGTTAGGAAACAATAGTAAATACTCCCCTTGGCCATCACTAGATAGCAATAGCAGTTTCAGTAAGCTGAAAATTGGTAACGAAGCGATTTTGGCGCGTGTGAGTGTCAATTTTGCTTCTATTTTCTTGTGTGACATGGTATCTATAACTTTTGCTTCGAAGCATCTTAAATTTTAAAGATAAAGCTATCATATTTTTTTCTTGTTATCAATATATCACTTGACAATTCGTTATGCTAAAAAAAATTAATTTTCAGTTAGATTACATTACGAAGCACTTTTCAAAACGGTACTTTTGAGTACCGTCGGAACTACATCAAACAGGATTTTTACTTAGATTTTTATCGCTTGAATACATATGGTGCATAAAAAAGTATATATAATTACTAGGGATGCATGGGTGCTAGACAGGTGGGTTTTGATGCAATGTAGGGGAAGATATTGCATGATTTATGTATGACATTGATGAATAATAAAGCAAAATTTTTAAAATTTTTATCTTTAGGAAAAAGTATTGAGTTTTTATAAAGGAAATTAAAAAAAAAAATACAAATTAGAGAAATAATCTAAAAATATCTTTTAGCCTTTTTACGAATCCTTTTGCGTTTTCTATGACTAAAAGTTTGGAAATTTCTTTCAGATATGCTTTCGATCGGACAATAGTGTTACAACTGTAGGATATGCTTCTGATGGCGAAATGCTCACTGATTATGCACTAACAGCATCATATCTACTCATATATATACATCATATACATATATACACTAGATATATGCATGATTAATCACATTAAAATAATAAGAAATAATTGTATATATTTTTTTCTAAGTTCCGGTTTTTGTCCAAGCGTTATGTCTCAACAGTACTTTGAAGTTCCTTTTCAAGTAATTAGCCGTAAAAAAGAAAAATAAATAAATCTTTTATTTATAGTGCATATCTCTTCTAATGCATCATAGTATTTCATGGAGAAAAAGTTTCTAGGAGATAGTGTTTTAAATTCATAATTTGGGATATAAAGGATTAACTACAGAATAATGAAATTTTGTTTCGTTTGATGATCTAGTACTATCGCTAGAGACTTCTGGTGCCCTACTGTCTCAACGGTACTTTGAAGTACCTTTTCAAGTAATTAGCCGTAAATAAGAAAAATAAATAAATCTTTTACTTATAGTGCATATCTCTTCTAATGCTTCATAGTATTGCATGGAGAAAAAGTTTCTAGGAGATAGTGTTTTAAATTCATAATTTGGAATATAAAGGATTAACTATAGAATAATGAAATTTTGTTTCGTTTGATGATCTATAGTTGGGGCACATCTTACTTGTCAATGGGTGTTATGCTACGCCAACCTGTTTACTCACTTTGGCGTTGTAGGATCGCCAGATATGGCTGTTTATCATTGTTTGGGGGAATAAATTTCGCGAATTGATGTTATCAATGCTTTTATTTCACGTTTCACGCAGATTGTTTTATATTCCTGAAATAATTTTGGTTGCATTGTTTTAGCCTACTGTGCTAAATTTTGTCATCTGCGATTTCTGAATTTTTAGCGATTCTTATGTGATTTAACGGGTTTTTACTTTTTTTTTTTTTTTACTTTCGCGGCGATTTTTCTACATTATTAAAAATAAGTCTGGTTGTAAACTTTTAGTCCAATTACAACAAATCTTATCCTTGTTTCAGTAAAGTTTATTCGGAATTCGTACAGTAATTTTTGTGACTTTTTCGGGTTTGCGCGATGATTTTTCAACATTTGCAAAATGAATCCTATTTTACTCCCTTACAAGGAAGGTCTCCAGACGGGCATACTCAGAAAAATCTGAAAAAAAATACAGAATGTTCTTCTCTCATGGGTATATATGTTTATAAAAAAAATTTTGGCGGAACCTCGGTAGAACGTCCGCAAAAAAATAATGAAAATTTCGCTTATTTGGCGACTTATCACCGTTTGGCAAAGAAATTAAGTTTAAAAAATTACGCTTGTCGAAAACTCTTTAAGGAAAAAACTTTTTATGTTGAATTTGTTTAAATAAATTTAATTTAAATAACTTTAGCTTTGTAATTTTTAGTTTGTTTTAACTATAGTTTTGTCATATATATTTATATGTACTTATAACGAACTTTAACTATCATATTTTACGATTTAAAACAAAATTTAAATTGATTAAAATTGTTCCAAACTCAAAAATATGCCCCATCGAGCACTGTCGATTCAACTTTGCTGCTATGGAAACAACTTCTTCGGTATGGAAATATATTACGGCAGCATTATTCATCTGGCGTTAAAAGTTATTTTTATAACCGTTAAAGCCGTTTAAATTAAAAAAATTGTGGATTGGAGAATAAAACAACGGCAAAATTTCGTTCAAATCGGCAACAAGCAACAAGTATAATACAAAATGTAATAATAATAATAATAAAAAATTCTTTCATGGTTTACGTTTAAATTCATTAAATACCGCATATTCTCAAAATCAATTAACAAACAATTTTCAGATTCATTAAAATCGTTTGCTTTTGGCAAGGAAAAAGTGCTGCTCGCCAAATTGCGTGCCGCTTTCGTCTTTTCACGCCAATTATACGAAAGTATTTTATTTTTTTACAGATTTTCTACTGTAATTCCGCCGCTAATTTTAACTGATCCTTTATTACATAGATGAGTACTTTCATTAGCATTTTTTTCAACATATTCTGAGTATGCCCAGTATGGAGACCTTCCTTGTTAGTTCAATATAGAATTATTTTATTCTGCAGTTTTTGAAGTTTTAGTCATTTTTAATGCTATTTTCAGCGTTTTCTCACGATCTTATAAAATTGACGAAAATTTAACTTACAAAATTATTCAGAAAGATCTAATTTATAACAGAAAATCCCCTGTCAGTGATTGTTGTGTTTTAGTCCAGACACCCCCTCCCCCCAGACAAAAAAAGGACAGGAAAGTTTATTTAAAAAGTGCGCGAACAAAAATCCCATCATATTAATTTAGTTAGCAAAATCTATATCATATTAAATTAAATAAAGATTTTTTTAATTACATTAAATGTTGAAATTTTGTAAATCTCATAGAACATGCATAAAATAAGAATTCTTTTCCTTCTGATTTTTCTAATAAAAACAAACTTCGCTGTTTTGTATGTAACAGAACTCTTCTTAGGAAAATCATAAAGGAAAACAGGAAAGAATATTTTTACCTTTTCTTTTGTAAGTGAATTCTTATTTAGCCCCAGATTTGAAATGTTTGTTTACAATAATAACCATAAATAATTCTAATCAGTGCAATGGACTCATGAAAACGAATGCTAAAATTCAAAAGCTGTGCAGTGGTTTATTATGAAGCCGAATAAAAAGTTTATTGACATATATAAAGCGGATTAGGTTGTGAAACGCTAACACATCTGTTCCAAAATCTTACCCTTTTCTAAACTTTTTTTTTCTACCGTGGCCCACGCCTCCTACTTTCTTAAATTTAGCATCTCTTTCTAACACATTCACAAAGCTATAATTATGCATAATATTAATTGTATGCTAAATAATATTTGTATTTTGTAAGTAAATTGTTATTTAGCCTCAGATATGAAAGCTGCATAACAATAATAAATTTTAACCGGTGCAATAAGCTCACAAAAATCAATACTAAACACTAAAAAGATGTGCAGCGTTTTATTATGAATCCGCTTAAAAAGTTTAATGAAAATTTTTAACTTTTTTAATAAAGATAAAATTCTTATTATTTGGCATTCTTCAATTTTTATGTTTAAAACAAAAGCAAAATTTGAAAATAATCTAATAATATCCTTAAAAATTTTATTTCACTTTCAGATTCAGTATAAATTTCATCCTAAGATTTGTAATATATTTTTTTTTTAATTCTCTTAAGATAGAATGAAAAAAAAAATTTCTCTATGTTCTTTAATAATTAAAAACGAATCCACATTTTCAGTTACATTGAAGAAATTGTTTTATCCTATTCCTATAGTCTACATATTTTGCAATTTCGTTTCCAGTTCATTTTTATGTCAAATTAAATTATAATTTAACTTATCAAGACTATAGTATGCATTATGAATAACTGGTGAATAATGAATAACTGGTGAACTTATGAATAACTGGTGATTTATGTCAAATTAAATTATAATTTAACTTATAAGACTATAGTATGAATTAGGAATAAATGGTGAATAATAATAATAATAATAAAATCCATTCTGAGTCAACAATTGCTTGTAATTAATTTGCCAAGAAAAAAAAAGCTGTTCGATTACAAATCTCTTAAATAATCCTTGCTGCAAGTATCCTGTTTTTACGTGTAAAAACGAGCTCCGTTTAAAAAGTTTCCTGTTGTTGAGCGAGGAAAAATAGTTTCTTGAGAACAGCTTTTAAAAAAAGAACTTCTTTTATACGTTTTATTTTTCAAAAAAATATTTTTCTTTCGTTATTTTAAATATTTAATCAATGTGTTTGGTATGTACTTGGGTTAAAATGTTCCAAAAAATTCGAATCCACCGAAACCTTCTCTCTATATTTAATAGTTTAAAAAATGAAACTTTTGATTGGACATCAAAAACTTTCAATTTCTGAAAATAGCAGGATTATTATCCATTGTACATCACCCCGCATAACACTGGAGGGTCCTAAGGTTGCCTTGTCAGTTACATCTACCTCGCCAAATTCTCGCCAAAAAACTTTTGCGCGGATAAATACGTTTATTTGATTATTATTTGATATTTATCATAAAAATGAATATATGTTAAGCTCAATCGATTTTGATTAATGAGTCAACCATTTTTCATATGAAAATGTAGAAAAAAAGAGATTAAATATCTCATGTCTTTCAGATTCTGTACAGCACTATTTCTTTTCGCGGACGTACACTCCTCTGTAGTATAATAACCATTGACAAGTAAGCTATGTCCCAAGATTAGTACTATCGCTAGAGACTTCTGGAGCCCTACAATGAACATGTCGGATCTTCCCTTTCTCGAAAATAGGTCCGAATTTTCCGATGTGACCTTGCATTCCAATGACCTTGAGTTTAATGCTACTACAATGGCATCGAGAACGTTCCCCCTCGTAAAGCTGTCACCCGTAATCCCCTGAAAATTTCCCGACACATTAAAAGGCAGTGAAACTGATTGTCGGAAGCACTCCTTTATAAAGCTGCTGATATAGTTTACGCTCTTTATTAAAAATGCCACCGGCACGCGTCTAATTAGGATATTTTGATAATCATTTTTTTTTTTAAACAGGAGTGAAATGTTCAGATTTTCAGCTGTAAAAAGCTCATAATGATATGACGGATAGTTTTTTATAAAATGGAAAATATAAATGAAATTTGCTTTTTTTGGCCAAGCAAAGGCTTTCCTTTAAAATTTAATAAAAAATTAACATGTTAACCTAGAAATATTTAATAGCTATCTTAAGAAAGGCCTTATTCTAGATTTTTAAATGGTATGAAAAGAAAAGTGTTATAGGTTCTTGCTAAATAAATATAAGTATAAATACTCAAAAATTTCAAGAAATTCTACTTAAATATAAAATAACTGGGAAAATATTATAAGCTTTGAAACTAATTTTAAGCACTAAAAATAAGCGTTTTTTTTTTAAATACTGCAAGCAATTTTTTGTAGGTTAAAATTGATTTTTCTTTGTGGTACACTGTCTTTTTAAAATGAAATTTTAACATAAAAAACTAATACTATTTGAAAAAAAGTAATTGAAGTGCTTATTAAAACATACTCTAACAAATCATCACGCACATTGTTATTAATCTACTTTAAATAAACAATGCGCATTACCAAGAAAGTTAATTATACCATCACAAGTAGCAAATAATCCCTAGCCAAACCTCCACCGAATGTCCTAATATGACTATTTTTCGCTCGGTCGACCTCATTTCCTGAGATTGGCAGTAAAAGCTTTTTGGCCGCTCGGCAAACGATCTGAGGATCGTATGATCCTGATATGTTGTGCATAGGTTTTGGACATACTGCAGACCTCTTTTTAACTATTGAGTTTTGGCTGTTTTCTTGTTATTTTCTACCCCTCCCTCCCAGGTTTGTTGTCATCTTGTTTTTTGTGGTTTACTAGCTGTGAATACACTACCCTTTAAAAGTGCACTTTGTATTAAAAGTAATTTATAAAGAAATCATTTCTTTTTATGTGAATTATTAATCTATGACTTTGAAATTAATTTTACGAAGTACACGTAAAAGTTATCTTTGGTGAATATAAATTGCTTAGCAAATTTTCTACACAAATTAGATAATTCTCACCTAAAAAAATAAATAAATAAATGACAGCCCGACTGATGTTTCAAAATAGACCTTAATATTAGAATATTTTTGTGCTGATTTTTATGAATGGTCAATCATACTTAAAAAAATATTTTTATATGTAAAACGAAATTAAATACACCTATTGTACTCTTACTTTAAATACTTGGGTATAAAAACTAGGTTATTGTGGGCGATTTAAAGGAATAAATTGAAAATAAAGTATGTAGGCAATAGCTAAAATTTTGAATATTAAAGCAATTATTTGCACCAAATTCTTTTTTAAAGTAAGGTTAGATAGATGATGAGTTCAAATAGTACATTTAGCACCGCACTTTTAAGAAACATGTCCAAAGATTTTTTAAATTATTAAAATAATTTAGAAATTTAAAACTTTAGTCAGGTCTAAACTAATAATACACTATTAATAAACTGAAATATTTAACGTTTTCTGCAATGCATTTAATTTATAAAAGAAAGTATTATTTTGTTTCTTGCAATTGCACCAAAAATTTATTGATAATAACTTTTCAATAAATCCCGAAAAAAAGAAGAAATTAATTTCTCACATTTTAGGTTTTTCTTACACTCCGCCCCCCCCCTTTATTACAGTCTTTGCAAGGTAAAAAGTATTTAGTATTTATATTATAACATCTCATTCAAGTAGGCTATTTCTTACGGCAACATTTCCAGTTTTTCATTACTTTCCCTAATTGTAACTTAAAGAAGAGGTGAAAAAAAAAACACATAGTTGTTTAATGTTTTAATTTTATTATCAATTATTCTTTATTATTAATTTATTCATATAAATCACAAAAACAATTTAGCCTTTGCATCAAGTAAATAATATAATTCATTCTTTTCAGTTTCTGAAGCAACTTTTTATGTATGAATAACTATTCGTAATTCCATACAAAGGGTGCACAAATTCCTTCTAATTTCTAGATATGTTGCGGTTTATATCGAGCGATCGTTTATATTTGAAAGGCGAAAAATTACTAACTTTTGAAGAAAATGCTAAAAAATTTACACTCACTCTCACACTTTACATTACTTCTTTCCATCCCCGTATCCCTTCTAGTCCAGGCATTAGGGGCTCAAAAAGGATAAATAGGGAAATTTTGGTGTAGTTTTGATAATTGGTGCCTTTATGTTTTTTGGGTCGCTGAACACAAATCTGAAGTTTGCCAACAAAATTTATCCCGTGAAATACGTTTCTTTTGGGGAAAAACGGAATTTTCTTTGTTTTTTTCCAAATAACTTAAACATTTTGCATTTTCCGTAAAAGCCTTCAATGCATAAATTAAAGAGGATAAAATTTCCTACATTTTATGCATTAAAAGTTTTTTTTTCTGATCAATGGTTTAGCCATGACAACGCCACAAAAATGGGTATGAAAATCAAAAAATTCAGAAGAAATGGGAATTACGACAATGTAGATAGAATTAACATGAAAACTGACAATTTTACACAAGCATTGACTATAAATGACACTTAAGATTATATAATTGACTACATTTTTACAATGAAGTTGCTGATAATAAATACCACGACTCATTATGAATCATTATTTAATTATAAATAAATATGTACATTAGTAAGTACATTTACTTAAAAAACAAAAAGTACTATTTACGCTTTCTTTTACTTGAGGGTCCCTGCTTTTCACCGACATCTACAACATAGAAAATAGACGTAAGGAATTAGTGGGTGTTTTTATTACCACCAATAGTATAAAATAAATGTTTCTTAATAAAAAAATATTTGATACATTTTGGCATGACTCTTTCCTCTTCCATTGTGTCCACGGGTTCATTGGGTGGCAATCCATTTCCAGCTCCGTTTCAAAGAGCTCGTCTTCCTCGTCTTGACACACCACTGCGATGTTGTTGCAATTTCCCTCGCAGTTGAGACAAATGTTGGAGCAAAAAATCCCTACCTTCTTGCATCCACAATTTCTTTGGCATTTTTTTCTACACTTGCAGGATACAGGCTTCAACAAAGCATGGGGTAGTACAGTGAACACAGGCTCAAGGCCAGTATTTGTTCTCTTCCAGCATTTTTTTCAACCCCCAGCCATTGCTGGACCTGGTGATATACTCTTAAAGAGTGCTGTTGTGCTGCAGCTGCAGATGGTGGTAATGCAGCAATGTTCGAATTGTATCTAAAGGCAGATTTCTTGTACGAAATATACCATAGGTGGTTTAGCGAAGGCACATTTGTCCCACTATAACCATACAGTGAGACAAGGAAACGTTCCCCATCAGCTGCAATCATCTCCTGAGTAGCGTTCGAGTCGTAGAATACTTTAACAACGTCGGCAAGATGTGGATTCTTCACAAGACTTTTGAGGAACTTCATTTTCCCTTGCATAAACAGTGCTGACGTTGTATCGCAGCCGCTCATAGCATGTAGGAAGAGAATGTTTTTCGCAACAGTTGGACTCACAACATTAGCTTTAGAAAATGTCACTGGAGAAATGGTGTCTTTCCCTGGTTTTAAAAAGAAAACGTTTTCATCCGTGCAGATACCTATCAAATTGACCAAAAGATCTACATCCTCCCCGACTACAATTACCGTCTTATTTGATGGAGCCAGTGACAAAGCAGCTTTTATAATCAAGGTGTCTGCGTCTTCTTTTGCTTGCTTGCATGTAATATTTGATGATGAGAACTTTTCAATCACCATAGATAGTAACCGACCTTTGTTTTTTGGGTTAATAAGAAACTTTTCTTTGGAAATGGTTGGTATCATTCTTTCGTGAAACAATATGTCAGTTGCTGCATGTTTTCTTGATCGTCTCATACGCTCAGCAGTTTTTGTGCCACTTTGTACATCATCAGGGTAGCCATCAAAGACAACTATTGCTTGTGGTTGATATTTTGACTGCACATACTGAACAAATTTGTCGCAGATTGAAGAAGAAACTGATTCTTAGGACAAACAACTCTATGTAATAAAAAAAACCCTTATCAATGACGAATTGAACCTTGCCGATAAACCGCTTGTTCGTAAAGGGTTTGAATGCCTTGTAGAGTGTAGATTTGTTTCCTTTTTTTAAGCCATTGTCAAATAGGGACAAGGAATAAGGGCCTAGATCTTACGTCAAAAACTCCTCAAGATCTTCATCCGAATGCTTTGCAACCGAAATTCGTTGGAACAAAGTTATAGAATTCACAGGAACCAACTCGTTGCCTACTTGTATTACATTGATCATTACAGCAAGAGGTTTTACTCTGTCGCTCCGTTTAAATTTGACAGTTCCAAAGTCCGCACCAACAACTCTGTTGATGTCTTTAATGCCTGATTCCCAAGACTTATGGCAGTTAATTCGTTCATCAACCAAAACACCAGTGCTTATTGAGTATAAATCACGGTTTTCAGGAAAAGGGAAATGCTGCAGTAACCATTCATACATCTTGGTATCATCCATGTCATCTCGTACAACTGTAGAATCTTTCAGGCCTACATGCTGTTCTGAATAGTGAAATTGAACACAATTTTCGATCTGTTCTGAAACATGCTGCATACACGTCATTCCCATTGTCCACCTTGCTAATACATCTTCTCCTACTCCAAGACCGTGTGTGAGACCGCCTTGCAGTTTCATGTTCTTCATGAGATACTGATCAATGGCTATGTCCGTCCAAGTTCCACACCAGAACTTGGCTGATCGTCGAATTGGGAAGAAGCCCTGAATGGTAAATTTTTCATATTCTTCGACGGGCAGTTTGCTTCAAGTTCAGCATATCTTGTAGGTATAAATGAGCGCCTTTTGCGTAAGCAAAGTGGCCTGATGCATGAAAATATTGCAGCATTTGCCAAATAGTCTGAAGGTGTTCGTCCCAGTTGCCCATTCTTTCGGATAGGATGAATATTTTTACAAGAGTCACTAATTGCATGTACTGCACCCACAGCTGGGCCGTAGATCCACGTCGTTTCAATTTCAGTAGTGGATGTGCCACTTTCTCTCTAATTTCGCGACATTCGTCAGAAGCAGAAGCAAGGATCACTGATTTGTCTAAATTGTACAGAATTTCATCCAATTTTGCTTGCGTTTCTGAGATTATGCAAATCATTTCCATGACAATCTTCATAAGCACTTCATGTGCTAAAGAATGTGCTCTCACAGCTCTGTAGTATGCATGCCCAGACATATTTTTTTCTATTGAATTCATTGCGTAGACGGTGTTGAATAAATCCTTGAGGACACTGCCCTCCATTATGTAGACAATAGTCCCTAAAAAGGACATTAATAAATGAAATCCGCTCAATCTGATAATAACGTTTTGTAGCCTGGAGTCTGTGCAAGTAGAAATGATGTATCGTGCCTTCAAGTACAGGGGTTGGTCGAAGGTCACCAAACACATTTTCTGGCCTTTTACTTTACACTTATCTGCAGCTTGCTACAATGCAGTAACGATTGTGTCGTAATCAGTGAGAGGAGCAGTTATGAAGGGGAGGTAAGCGGTAAATGTTTTTTGAAACGAGAGATCTGCTGTCACTTGTTCCATGAAAACATTCCATCCATGTGTTTTAATGAAGTCATTATATTTACTATATAGTCAAAGGACCTCACTTGTACAAAAAGAGACATGTTCGTAAGTGGGAAATTCATTGCTGAGATCTTCAATCTTAATTGCTTTGCGACTTGACTACTCTGTGTTGGTTCAAAATGTTCCAGAGTCACTGCCCCAAAAGTTCCGATAACAGCAGAAGTTGGTATTTCTGTCAATCTGGGAATTTTTTCATCTTCGGGTACTGCAGTTGCTGGGGCTACCGTATACATCCCACCCATCACATGGAAAGTGTTGTAACAATCAATTGTTTGATTATTAAAATCTGCGTTGTCGTAAATGAATTGACAAAATCCTTCTTGGTTTATTTTGATCTCCAGTTTCATGGCTGGTGAGATTTCAAAACGTACTGCTTCCTGGTACGAGATACAAAACCCCAATGAATTGATTACTTCTATCAACTTTCGGGGTCAGCTCTTCTTGTATATGAATGATGCCAGCCCAACTTGTGGATTAGACAAAAAGGATTTGGGCTTCACAGAAGTGGTGATGCTGTGAGCAAGAGCGTTACATTTAATTTTCCATTTCCGAGTATTTCCACGTTTTCTCTTTACAATCAGAGTTTTAAAAAAAGAGTTGAGAGTAGTGATGGGCGATTCTCGAGAATTCAACAATCGAGAAAAATCGTCATCGTAAAAAATCCCAATCGATACAGCCATCGATTAATTCATAGAATCTACAATCGAGATGTTTTACAATCGATTATAACGAGAAAAGCTAAAAACAGTTATTGGAAAACTTAGCTATTATTCTGGCCGACAATTTCATAGTAGTGATAGGGCTTAGTGATGGGCGATTCTCGAAAATTTACCAATCGAAAAAAATCGTTATCGTAAAATACACAATCGATACAGTCATCGATTACTTTCGAGAATCTACAAAGGAGATGTTCTAGAATCGATTATTGAAATCATTGTTTTTACATATATATAAGGCAGATTTTATTAAATATAGGGTAACTGAAAACAGATGGAATAAAAAAACAACAAACCAAAGGGAAACTATAAAGGAGCCATAAGGCTGGAAAAGTCTTGTAAGGGTGCCCCCTGGTTGAAAAAAGCTGAAAAAACGCGAGTAGCTATGAAGCGGTAAGGGGAGTTTAAGTATCAAAAATTAGAATTTTTCGGCAATTAGCACCAAAATGGCCAAAGAAATAAGAATCAAAAGCATCCCCTAGTGGTAGAAATATGAACTAAAGGATGATAAAAGGGATCAAAATTTTTTATTGATTTTTCTACGTCATTTGAGATTGGATCTTTAATTTCCCCATTTTTATAAAGTCTTCGATTGGAATACATTAAACGAACTCCCGCGGGAAGCAAAGTAGGAGAGAGGGGCAAGGAAAGTGCATAATATGAATAAGTGGTCACAGGACTTTCCAACGTTATGGCACATGAGGGGTGTCGGCTAAATTTAGTAAAGTTCCCCCGCTCGGGGGCAAAGTAAGGGGAGGGGCGCGGGCGATATATAAAATGAAATAGTAGTCACAGAGCTTTCCAATGATATATCACATGAGGGGTGTCGGCAAAAGATAGAAAAGAGTCCCAACTCCCAGGATTCCAATTATCGTGCCCCCCCCCCCCCCGAAATATACCCTGCCCATCCTTCTCTTTGAAATTTTATATATTAAAAATTATTTATCGGAGGGCTCCGTAAAAAAAAATCCGATCTAAGATGTTTAAAAACGCTACGATTTCAAAAAAGTTCGAAAAGTGCCTCTCTCGGGCCGCCAAACTAAGGAAGGAAGAAGAAAGGTTCATAATATGAAAGAGTAACTTTGCGATGATAACCGAAAACTTTCCGATGATAGATCAAATGACTGGTCCAAAAAAAGTTTGAAATCTACCCCTCCCACGTGGGTTCCCTCTTTTATCCTAGAATATACCCGGAAATCACGCAGCCCCACTTTTAAAATTTTATATTTAATAAATAATATTTATCGGAGAGCTCCATTAAAAAACCTCATTTAATGATATTTATTGTAGAAATCTCTACAATTAAAAAAAAAAGTCACCCCCGCACCGCTCCCCCCCCCCACCCCGAACCCCTTCCGGAATTCAACTCTGGGAGGAGAAAGGTTCATAATATGAAAGAGTGGTGAAAGGACTTTCCGATGATATGTCAAAGAGAGGTTTGGTAAAAGTTTGAAAATTACCCCCCCCCCTCCCTTTGTCACTCTCGCGCACCCCAGAATTCACTCACCTTCCTCTTTGAACTTTTTATATTTAATAAATAGTATTTATCTGAGTCTCCAGGTATGGGGCAGCTTGGCAGAGCTAAAATAAGAGAAACATTGAAAATTCGGGGCAAAATGACACTATATTTAACAGTAAAGTTTGAAACTAGGACTATACAGAACTGAATATATAAACTACTATGCTTCATAACCCACATCGGTTAATAGCAATAAAATGATAAGTGCCAGTTAAACTGATGGCATTGAGCTCACAGGTTATTAACACTAACTGTATATTATACTGTTATTTCAAAGAATAATGTCCCTCAAAAAATAAATGAAGGGAAATATCCCTCGTTTGCCCCTTTTATACTTAACCAATGAACCTCCAAATCTAATCAAGGAAACTCCTTAACTATAATAAATCAGTATATCAAATTTGAAGCAAATCAGATAATTCTGCATGAAAAAAAGAAACATATCGCTAAATTAAGGGTGGTACTTTAACCCTTTTATACTTAACTAATGAACCTTCAAATCTAATCAGGAAAGCTCCTTATCAGAACAAACATAGAAAAAAAATTAAAGTAAATTGAATAATTCTCCATGAAAATCCATTTATCTAAATTAAGGGGAGGGGACTTGCCCCCCTTTCGCCCTTGTATACTTAACCAATGAACCTCCAAATATAATGAAGGAAGCGCCATATCGGAATAAATCGGTATATTAAATTTGAAGCAAATCCAATAATTCTGCATGAAAAACCCTTTTATCTAAATTAAGGGGAGACTAGCCCCTCCCCTTTATACTTAACCCATAAACCTCCAAATCTAATCAAGGCAGCTTTTTAACATAATAAACCGGTATCCCAAATTTGGAGCAAATCGAATAATTCTGCATGAAAAACCCATTTATCTAAATTAAGGAGGGGGTCTACCCCCCTTTCCCCCCTTTATACTTAACTAATGAACCTCCAAGTTTAATCAGGGAAGCTCCTTAACATAATAAACCGGTATACCAAATTTGGAAAAAATCGAGTAATTCTGCATGAAAAACCCATTTATCTAAATTAAGTGGGGGACCAGCCCCTCTTCTCCCCCTTAATCCTTAACCAATGAACTTCCAAGTTTAATCAGGGAAGCTCCTTAACATAATAAACCGGTGTACCAAATTTGGAGCAAATCAAATAATTCTGCATGAAAAGCCCATTTATCTAAATTAAGGGGGGACCAGCCCCCTTCTCCCCCTTTATACTTAACCCGTAAACCTCCAAATCTAATCAAGGCAACTTCTTAACGTAATAAACCGGTATACCAAATTTGGAACAAATCGAATAATTCTGCATGAAAAACCCATTTATCTAAATTAAGGGGGGGGGGGGACCAGCCCCCCTTCTCCCCCTTTATCCTTAACCAATGAACTTCCAAGTTTAATCAGGGAAGCTCCTTAACATAATAAACCGGTATACCAAATTATGAGCAAATCAAATAATTCTGCATGAAAAGCCCATTTATCTAAATTAAGGGGGGGGTCTAGCCCCCTTATCCCCCTTTATACTTAACCCGTAAACCTCCAAATGTAATCAAGGCAACTTCTTAACATAATGAACCGGTATACCAAATTTGGAGCAAATCGAATAATTCTGCATGAAAAACCCATTTATCTAAATTAAGGAGGGGTCTACCCCCCTTTCCCCCCTTCATACTTAACTAATGAACCTCCAAGTTTAATCAGGGAAGCTCCTTAACATAATAAACCGGTATACGAAATTTGGAGCAAATCGAAGAATTCTGCATGAAAAACCTATTTATCTAAATTAAGGAGAGGGGGGACCAGCCCCCCCTCTTTCCCTTTATCCTTAACCAATGAATCGTCAAAACTAAACAGCGGAACGCCTTATCAGAATGAACATAAAAAAAATTGAAGCAAATCGTACATTTTAATCAAGAGTTATCGCGTTACGTACATACATACGTACGTACAGTACATGCATACACACAGAACCGACGGGTACATTAGCTCTCAGGCTTAGATAGCCTGTGAGCTAAAAAGAGATTGGATAAGCAGATGGACTCCTTTGAGAAATTATGACTTAAACCAGAAATGCGGTAAGTTCGACTCTGAAAGCTTCATTTCCATCTCGCATTTCGGCAAATCTCATCTCGATGATTTTTCCAGCATTTCGACGCTTCCAGATGGCAAACTGCTCGATGGTTGGTTCTCTCGCGGTTTTAAACGTTTCGGGATGGGAAGTCTCTCGAGAGTGTCCTCTCGCCCTTTTCAACCTTTCTCGATGGGAAGCCTCTCGCTTGTTACTCTCGTCCTTTTCAAAATCTCCCAATGAAAAGCCTTTCGAGGATTTCTCTCGCGCTTTTCAACATTTCGCTATGAGAAGCTTTTCGAGGATTTCTCTCGTCCTCGGCAGGGAAGAAATGTAAGAAAATTTATCGAGAGTACCAAGGGACGAGATAGAGAAAAAGGCATGACAATGAGCTGTGAAATGAAGCCCTAATTTTCAAAGTTTCTCTTATTTTAGCCCTACCAAGATGTCACATACCTGGAACCCTCCGATAAAAATTATTTATTAAATATAAAATTTTCAAAGAGGAAGGTGGGTCGGGTGATTTCGAGGGAGGAGGACGTGAGAGTGCACTCATGGGGTGCAATTTTAAAAATTTTACCGAAGCCTTCCTGTGGCATATAATCGAAAAGCCCTTTGACCACTCTTTCATACTATGAACCTTTCTTCGCCCAAAGGGGGGTGGGAAGGGGCGAACAAATTTTTAAAACCGTAGCCGATTTCTATAATAAATTTAAATATCACTTTAAATATGGGTTTTTTATGCAGTCTTCCGGTAAATATTATTTATTGAACATAAAAATTTTAAAGTGGCGGCTGTGTGAATTCCGGGGTGAAAGAGTGGGCCCACGGGGGGAGAGAGGGGGAGCAATTTTCAAACTTTTTTTGGACCAGTCATGTGATATGTCATCGGTAAGCTCTCGTATGACTCTTTCATATTATGAGACTTTCTTCCTCCCCTCCCCAATTTGGCCCCCACTGCGAGGGTAGTTTTTTCCGCTCTTATCATTTTAGATCGGATTTTTTTATGGAGCCCTCCGCTAAATATTATTTATAATTTATGAAATTTCAGGACACTTTTCCGAATTTAGCCAAGACCCCTCATGTGACATATCGTTAGAAAGGTTTGTGACTACTTATTAGTGCTATGCACTTCCGGTGGCCGCCCCCCCCCACTTTGCCCCCCCCGGTGGACACTTTTCCAAATTTAGTCAGTACCCCTCTTATGAGATATCGTTGAAAAGGTCTGTGACTACTTATTGATGTTATGCACTTCCGGTGACAGTCCCCCCACTCTTTGCCCCCCCCCTGGGGGACACTTTTTCAAATTTAGTCAAGACACCTCGTGTGAGATATCGTTGGAAAGGTCTGTGACTACTTATTGATGTTATGTACCTACGGTGTCCCCACCACCACTTTGCCCCCCCCCCCCCGGGGAGCACTTTTCCAAATTTAGCCAAGACCCCTCATGTGAGATATCGTTGGAAAGGTCTGTGACTATTTATTGATGTTATGCACCTCCTGTGACAGTCTCCCCCAATTTGCCCCTCCCGGGGGACACTTTTTCAAATTTAACCAAGACCCCTCATGTGAGAAATCGTTGGAAAGGTCTGTGACTACTTATTGATGTTATGCTCCTCCGGTGTCCATCCCCCCCATTTTGAACCCCCCCGGGGGGGGACACTTTTCCAAATTTAGCCAAGACCCCACATGTGAGATATCGTTGGAAAGGTCTGTGACTACTTATTGATGTAATGCACCTCCGGTGACCGCCCCCCCCACTTTTCCCCCACGGGGGTGTTTTTCTAAATTTAGCCGAGACCCCTCATGTGACATATTGTTGGAAAGGCTTATGACCACTTACTCATGTTATCCACCTCCCGCACCCCTCCCCCCCTTTCCCCCCACGGGGAGGGCATTTTTATAAATTCAGATCCAGACTTCTCATGTGACATATGGTTGGGAAGGCCTAAAGACCTGTGACGACTTAATCATATTATGCAGCTGCTGTGCCCCTCCGCTCGCTTTGACCCCTCCCCCAAGAGATCTGGTCCGACGTTCATTCGTTTCGATATTATATTTTTTACAAGATTTTGTAGTGCGTGCACACCACACCCGCCTGCTATCATATATCAGTGCCGTATATAGCGGGTAACCTGTTCGTGATTTCATATTACAAGATTACGTATAAATTGGGTGCCCCAATTAAAGGAGGGGCCCGCTAGCGGTCGAAGTCACCTAGTTTTTATTAACATCGACTCATTCCAGTTCACCCGCAGACTATTCTTGATAAATGTATGACGTATATAATACATAATATATGATTTATAAAAGAAATTTGCAAACTGTAGTCATCGAGAAAAAATTTATACAATCGAAAAATATCGAGATGTCCATACAATCGAGAAAATCGGGAAAAACATCTCGTTATCGCCCATCACTAGTTGAGAGTTTCAGGAATTACAGCTTCACTCTCTTCCAGAAAACGGTCTGGTGGGGGATATTCTTGGGTCTCATATACTTGTAATCTGATATCTCCGCATATAATTTTTGCTGCTGCTTCAACCACTCGAAGCCTCTCTTCTCGATCAGATTTACATGTTTGCTGATACCACGCATTAGTCAATATCTTCCCTCCTATATTCTTGAAACACACAACAGACTTTTTTTTAATACTTTGTGATCAGTATGTCGTCTCCACACTTCTCAATGAGGCTAACCTTTACAGTTTTCAGGTCAGGTTGATAACTCCCTGTAATCTGTTTCATTAGCTCTTCCATGGAGAATTGGCACTCGTCATCGTGGTTTTCAAGGTAATCGTAAATACTTTGCATTGCTCTGTCGATTTCCTCGGCAAATGTACCACGTTTCTTCTGTTCTTGGACCCTTGGGCGCCCATAATTATATTTAAAACACTTAATATGGTACTGGGCATCTGCTGCAATCAAATAATTCACTGGTTCGATGCGCTGAATTATAGTTCGCCCGTAATTATCATTGCGAGCTCTTGCTGCTTTCAGAATTGTAGTTTTCAATCCCATGTGTCGCACACTGTACACAGTATTGCGCTCACTTGGTGAACTCATCCGAAATGCGCAGTCCACATATAAAACAATTAGTTCGAAAATTAAAATCAGGTGTTGATGACCTTAGAACTTGAGAAGTGCTAGCACCTTGTTCCTCAACCTTCTTCACATAAGCAGTGATCATCCGTTCATTTACGTATGATTTTCTACACTTATCATGCACATCTACTGATGTTTTCCCCCTTAGGAAAACCACCTTTCCATCCTTTCTTTCTGTACTGGCCTTGATTAACGATGCAATACCTCGACTTTAACATTATACACTGAAGTTCCATCTTCTGAAGAAGAGTTACAAATAAAACACAGCGACATAGCGCAAAATTCACTTTAGATGCTCACTATGCACATGCACGGAGACACAAACAGTGAATTACTAAACTAATAAGTAAACAGTCGCTTATGGAAACTGAGAGGAATGTGTCCTCCTGATAAGCTAGTAACATGTGTTACATATACCTCTAGCTGGAAGTGGGAGGGGGGTAGAGTATGCCATTTAACGTGGGCCGTAGGATGTGGGGGTGGGGGTTTGGCCAACGCTATTTCACACATTTCACATTACCGTCAACGAAGTGGGAGAATGCAGATAGGATTCATACTGCTGTGTTTCAAGGACAAAGATAGCCGTAACTTTCCTCTGTGTCAAATGATGAGATTCCCCCCCCCCCCCCCCCGCCAATGATCTGTTTAGGCTAAAAGTGAAACTTTAAGAACTAGATCCGTGAACTTTTATCAGCGAAAGTCTGTTTTATTTATTTTATTTTTGTTTTTTAAAAGTCAAATTAAGAAATGCTTATTATTATTATTATTTTGCAATTGCAAATGAAGATTTTGATCACAGGTATGCTCATTTTTTATTTTTTTAGTTATGAAGGAAACAATGAACCTCAAATCCATAAAATGTAGCCAATAATATTATATTTAGTGTCATTAATTGTCAAAGTTTGCGTAAAATGGTCAGTTTTCATGTTAAATCTACGTACACTCTCGTAATTCCCGCTTTTCCTGAATTTTTTGATTTTCATACCCATTTTTGCGGCGTTGTCACGGCTAAACCATTGATCAGAGAAAAAAACTTTTAATACATAAAATGTAGAAAGTTTTATCTTTTTTAATTTATGCATTGAAGACTTTTACGTAAAATGTATAATTTTGAAGCTTTTTGGAAAAAACAAAGAAAATCCCGTTTTTTCCCATTTTTTGCCAAAAAACGTGTTTCCCGGGATAAATTTTGTTGGCAAACTTCAGATTCGTGTTCAGCGACCCAAAAAACATAAAGGCACCAAATATCAAAACTACACCAAAACTTTCCCCTATTTTCTACCAAATGATTGGACTATTCTCCGTCTGGTTAAAAATGACCTTGCTTGCAACATAAAAATAAAGAACATAAGATATCTTGAAAGGAGATAAAGAACTTGAAAGGGAGTGGCAGTCACGTGATTCGGAAATACGCAGAAACTGCAGGGGGGGGGGGGTATTGATACACATTGTCGGGCATTAGTTGCCCAAGGAATGTCGGCCGATGTTAATTTTGAAGTAAATATTGAAATTTCAAATCTATCAGTTAGTGCGATTTCCTGCCGATACCAGCATTGGACTACTTGAACGGAGTATGATCTATTGACATCATAATAATGTCAGTGGGCGATTACCGATATTTCGCCTATAATTCGGATAAACGGCCTAATTGGTTTCGATATATTTTGCTGTCTGTGATAGTTCTTGCATAAATAATTAGCAGTTTGACCAAGCGCTGCATATACCCGAAAAATAATTGACCATATACTTTTATTAAAACTTATGTACACTAAATATACTATTTATGCTAATATTTAAGTCCAGGTGGGCACTATCGTTCTTTACTCAAACAAAATAATTATCCAAAATTTCCAAAAGATTTTCCTTTTTTATTTTTTTAATTATTATTAAATGCTGTATCAATTTTAAGGACTTGTTGTATAATGCATATATATATATATAAATATATAAAATCTTTTAAAAACATCCAATGAGAATTTCCGATTAGTACAAAATCAAAATATTCAATTAACCCTTTAAGGGGCAAGGTACTTGTATTTGTAAAATATTCAAATAATTTAATAACACCAGTATTAGCAAGAAATTTTATTTGTAAACAAGTAAAAGTAAATTTTCGCGTACTTAATAAAGCTGACATTTTCATCATAAAATTTCGGTGCCAATGTGGCAGTTTGGGATTAAAATTATGTGATGCCGTGATGGCATCACCGCCCCTCAAAGGGTTAAAAAGTTTTCTAAAAGAAAAAATCTTAGGAAAGCATTGCAGGCTTTTGAACGGCATATTTTATTATGGATTTTAAATAAATTGTAGCGTTTCTAAGGACATCAAAAAGCAACGTATTTCCTCGTAATGTTAATACATTAAATTTCGAAAGTTTCCAACAAGATAAAAAAAAGTCCTTCCGGCCGGTGCCGGGAGGAAGAGGTAGCTTTCATACTCCTATTTTTAAAAAGCCAACTTATATTATTCAAACACACGAAGCTCAATTTAGTGGAAACCGAATATAGGAGGTTCAATACTAATTTTTATCAATGCTAAATCATTATGAATGAGAATTTCGCGAAATTAGTCAGCTTTATCTAAGCTGCTTTTATTTAAAGTAACTTATATTTGGCTGCCAAATTCGGCGATTTCTTAAAGTGCCCGCCATTTTAAGACAACATGGTGGATGAGGCTAACCAGTGAACTTGGTCGAGACCTTAGTAATTGGGGCCTATATCCCTCGTGGAGATAATTGGCCGTCAAAAATCAACCATCAACCAACCTTAGTAATTGCTGTGCACATGCTCACTCACATCGGAATCGATTGATATATACCGGTGCTTTCGCAGGCAAAAAATCAGATTTTTCAAAATGTCACCCATCACATTAGATATTGAAATTGCTATATCTGAGCCATTTTTTAAGATAAAGACAAACAAAAAATGCTCCTGAATCCTTATATCAAGGTCAAATACTTAAGAAAGAAACCTTTTTCAATTTCTAATTTTTTTGCACATCAATTTAAATATAATTTTTTTTAATTTAATGGCCGTCATTTTGAAACAAGATGACTGATGAAGATGGCCAGCGAACTTGGTCTATATATTGAAATTGATGTATACTATCCACATGCTTTCTTACATCGACATAGGCAAATAAGTGTGTTATCGCGTGACAAATACAAGATCTTTTCAAAATGTTAGCCATGCTAGGAATTCAAAGTGCTATAATTCAACCATTTTTTTAAGATATAAAAAAAAGTACAAATTTTCAGAAACAAAAACTGCTTCGGAATGTTTGTATCAAGGCCAAACACATAAAATAATCTTTTCATTTTCCAATTTTTTAATGACTCATTTTAAATTTTAAATTTAATTTTTTTAATGGCAACCCTTTTGAAACAAGATGGCGAATGAAGCTGGCCAACGAACTCGGTCGAGATATTGGTATGTACAATGTACAGACTAAGTTACATCAAAATCGGTTCATAAATACGCCTGATATCTCGTGACAAATGGTCGTTTTAAAATGTCAGCCGCAAAAGAAATTCAAAATGCTATAACTCAGATATTTTTTTAGATATATACGAAACAAAAACTGTTCCGGTTTCTTTGTATTAAGATCAAACACATACGAAAAAAATCTTTTTCATTTCCCATTTTTTTGGTATCTCATTTTAAATTAAAAAATATTTTAGGTAGCTTTCATTACAAAAAGCTACCTATTGCAGCCGTTTGGAGGAAAACGATTTAAAAAAAATTACGTATATTTTCATCGATCATGACCCCCAGACCCCGAAACCACCCTCTGTTAAAAATTTATATATATATATATATATATATATATATATATGACATATGTCACACTCTAACTCTCGTAATTATGAACCGATTTCAATGTAATTCGGTGCGTACATAGTACATACCAATGTCTCGACCGAGTTAGTTGGCCAGCTTCATCCGCCATTTTGTTTCAAAATGGCGGTCATTTATTTTTTTTTTTATTTAAAATTTGAAATGTGGTACCAAAAAATTGAAAATGGAAAAATATTTTTTTTTATGTATTTGACCTTTATACAAAGATTTCGGAGCAGTTTTTGTTTCGTCTATATCTTAAAAAATGGCTGAGTTGCAGCATTTTGAATTTCTAGCGCGGCTGATATTTTGAAATGTCCTGAATTTTGCCACGGGATAAATGGCGTATTTATGAACCGATTTGGATGTAAATTCGTTTATACATAGTGCATACCAATGTCTCGACTGGGTTCGTTGGCCAGATTCATCAGCCATCTTGTTTCAAAATGGCGGCCATTAAATTAAAAAATATATATATATATTTAAAGTGAGGTGCAAAAAAATTAGAAATTGAAAAAGGTTTCTTTCTTAAGTATTTGACTTTCATATAAGGATTCAGGAGCATTTTTTGTTTGTCTTTACCTTAAAAAATGGCTCAGATATATCAGTTTGAATTTCTATTATGGGTGACATTTTTAAAAATCTGATTTTTTGCATGCGACAGCACTCGTATATCAACCGATTCCGATGTGAGTGAGCATGTGCACAGCAATTAGTAAGGTCTCGACCAAGTTTACTGTTAGCCTCATCCACCATGTTGTCTTAAAATGGCAGGCACTTTAAAAATCGCCGAACTTGGCAGCCAAATATAAGTTACTTTAAAGAAAAGCAGCTTGGATAAAGCTAATTTCGCGAAATTCTCATTCATTATATTGATAAGAATTAGTATTGAATCTCCTATATTCGGTTTCACTAAGTTCAGCTTCGTGTGTTTGAATGATATAAGTTGGCTTTTTTAAAATAAGGAATATGAAAGCTACCTCTTCCTCCCGGCACAGGCCGGAAGGACTTTTAAATTATTTAAATGGCCTCCATTTTGAAACAAGATGGCGGATGAAGCTGGACAACGAACTCGGTCGAGATATTTGTATGTTCTATGTGCACACCAAGGTACATCCAGATCGGTTCATAAATACGCCCGTTATCACGTGACAAAAATCAGGACGTTTCAAAATGTCAGCCACGCTAGAAATTCAAAAGTCCTTCCGGCCAGTGCCGGGATGACGAGGTAGCTTTCATATTCCTTATTTTAAAAAAGCCAACTTATATCATTCAAACACACGAAACTCAATTTAGTGGAAACCGAATATAGGAGATTCAATTCTAATTTTTATCAATATAATGAATGAGAATTTCGCGAAATTATTCAGCTTTATCCAAGCTGCTTTTCTTTAAAGTAACTATATTTGGCTGCCAAATTCGGCGATTTCTTAAATTGCCTGCAATTTTAAGACAACATAGTTGATGAGGCTAACCAGTGAACTATGTCGAGACCTTAGAAATTGCTGTGCACATGCTCACTCACATCGGAATCGGTTGATATATACGAGTGCTGTCGCATGCAAAAAATCAGATTTTCCAAAATGTCACCCACAATAGAAAATGAAACTACTATATCTGAGCCATTTTTTAAGGTAAAAACAAACAAAAAATGCTCCTGAATCCTTATATCAAGGTCAAAGACTTAAGAAAGAAACCTTTTCAATTTCTAATTTTTTTGCACCCCACTGTAAATATATATATATATTTTTTAATTTAATGACCGCCATTTTGAAACAAGATGGCTGATGAATCTGGCCAGCGAACTTGGTCGAGGTATTGATGTATACTATCCACACGCCTTCTTACATCGACATAGGCAAATAAGTGTGTTATCGCGTGACAAATACAAGATCGTTTCAAAATGTTAGCCATGCTAGAAATTCAAAGTGCTATAATTAAACCATTTTTTAAGACATAAACAAAAGAACAAATTTTCAGAAACAAAAACTTCTCCGGAATCTTTGTATCAAGGCCAAACACATAAAAAAAATCTTTTTCATTTTCCAATTTTTTAATACCTCATTTTAAATTTTAAATTATTTTTTTTTAAATGGCAACCCTTTTGAAACAAGATGGCGAATGAAGCTGGCCAATGAACTCGGTCGAAACATTGGTATGTACTATGTACAGACCAAGTTACATCCAAATCCGTTCATAAATACGCCTGTTATCGCGTGACAAATATGAGGTCGTTTTAAAATGTCAGCCACAATAGAAATTCAAAATTCTATTACACAGCCATTTTTTAGATATAGACGAAACAAAAACTGTTCCGGAGTCTTTGTATTAAGGTCAAACACATTCTAAAAAACTTTTTCATTTTCCATTTTTTTTGGTATCTCATTTTAATTTTTTTATTTTTTAAATATCTTTAAATGGCCGCCATTTTGAAACAAGATGGCGGATGAAGCTGGCCAACGAACTCGGTCTAGATATTGGTATGTACTATGTACACACCAAGGTACATCCAAATCGGTTCATAAATACGCCTGTTATTACGTGACAAATATCAGGACGTTTCAAAATGTCAGCCACGCTAGAAATTCAAAATGCTATATCTCAGCAATTTCTTAAGATATACACGAAACAAAAACTGCTCCCGAATCATTTTATCAAGGTAAAACACTTAAGAAGAAAATATTTCTTCAATTTTCAATTTTTTGGAACCACATTTCAGATTTAAGTTTTTCTTAAAAATTTAAATGGCCGCCATTTTTAAACAAGATGGCGGATGAAGCTAGCCAACGAACCCGGTCGAGACATTGGTATGTACTATGTATAAACGAAGTTACATCGAAATCGATTCATAAATACGCCTTTTATCGCGTGACAAATTTCAGGCAGTTTCAAAATGTCAGCCACGCTAGAAATTCAAAATGCTGCAACTCAGCCATTTTAGGTAGCTTCAACCGTTCGGAGGAAAGCGATTTCAAAAAATTTTGGTATATTTTCATCGATCATGACCCCCAGACCCCGAAACCACCCTCCGTTCAAAATTGATATATATATATATATATATATATATATATATGACCTATGTCACACTGTAACTCCCGTAATTATGAACCGATTTCGATGTAATTCGGTGTGTACATAGTACATACCAATGTCTCGACCGAGTTCGTTGGCCAGCTTCATCCGCCGTTTTGTTTCAAAATGGCGGCCATTTAAAGTTTTTAAAACAATTTTAAACTTGAAATGTGGTACCAAAAAATTAAAAATGGAAAAATATTTTTTTCTTATGTATTTGACCTTTATACAAAGATTCCGGAGCAGTTTTTGTTTCGTCTATATCTTAAAAAATGGCTGAGTTATAGCATTTTGAATTTCTAGCGTGGCTGACATTTTGAAACGCCCTGAATTTTGTCACGCGATAAAAGGCGTATTTATGAACCGATTTGGATGTAATTCGGTGTGTACATAGTACATACCAATCTCTCGACCGAGTTCGTTGACCAGCTTCATCCACCATTTTGTTTCAAAATGGCGGCCATTTAAAAAAAAAATTAAAAATTTTAATTTTGAAATGTGGTACCAAAAAATTGAAAATGGAAAAATATTTTTTTCTTATGCATTTGACCTTTATACAAAGATTCCGGAGCAGTTTTTGTTTCGTCTATATCTTAAAAAATGGCAAAGTTATAGCATTTTGAATTTCTAGCGTGGCTGACATTTTGAAACGTCCTGAATTTTGTCACGCGATAAAAGGCGTATTTATGAACCGATTTGGATGTAATTCGGTGTGTACATAGTACATACCAATCTCTCGGCCGAGTTCGTTGACCAGCTTCATCCACCATTTTGTTTCAAAATGGCGGCCATTTAAAAAAAAATGTTAAATTTTAAATTTGAAATGTGGTACCAAAAAATTGAAAATGGAAAAATATTTTTTTCTTATGTATTTGACCTTTATACAAAGATTCCGGAGCAGTTTTTGTTTCGTCTATATCTTAAAAAATGGCTGAGTTATAGCATTTTGAATTTCTAGCGTGGCTGACATTTTGAAACGTCCTGAATTTTGTCACGCGATAAAAGGCGTATTTATGAACCGATTTGGATGTAATTCGGTGTGTACATAGTACATACCAATCTCTCGACCGAGTTCTTTGACCAGCTTCATCCACCATTTTGTTTCAAAATGGCGGCCATTTAAAAAAAAATTAAAAATTTGAAATTTGAAATGTGGTACCAAAAAATTGAAAATGGAAAAATATTTTTTTCTTATGTATTTGACCTTTATACAAAGATTTCGCAGCAGTTTTTGTTTTGTCTATATCTTAAAAAATGGCTGAGTTATAGCATTTTGAATGTCTAGCGTGGCTGACATTTTGAAATGTCCTGAATTTTGTCACGCGATAAAAGGCGTATTTATGAACCGATTTGGATGTAACTTCGTTTATACATAGTACATACCAATGTCTCGACCGGGTTCGTTGGCCAGCTTCACCCGCCATCTTGTTTAAAAATGGCGGCCATTTAAATTTTTAAGAAAAATTTAAATTTGAAATGTGGTACCAAAAATTGAAAATTGAAAAAATATTTTCTTCTTATGTGTTTGACCTTGATAAAAAGATTCGGGAGCAGTTTTTGTTTCGTCTATATCTTAAGAAATGGCTGAGTTATAGCATTTTGAATTTCTAGCGTGGCTGACATTTTGAAACGTCCTGATTTTTCTCACGTAATAACAGGCGTATTTATGAACCGACTTGGATGTACCTTAGTGTGTACATAGTACATACAAATATCTCGACCGAGTTCGTTGGCCAGCTTCATCCGCCATCTTGTTTCAAAATGGCGGCCATTTAAAAAAATTAAAAAATAAAAAAAATTAAATGAGATACCAAAAAATTGGAAAATGAAAAAGATTTTTTTTTGTATGTGTTTGACCTTAATACAAAGATTCCGGAACAGTTTTTCTTTCGTCTATATCTAAAAAAAAATGGCTGAGTAATAGCATTTTGAATTTCTCTTGTGGCTGACATTTTAAAACGACCTGTTTTTTGTCACGCCATAACTGGCGTATTTATGAACCTATTTGGATGTAACTTGGCCATTTAAAAAAAATTAAATTTAAAATTCAAAATGAGGTATTAAAAAATTGGAAAATGAAAAAGATTTTTTTTATGTGTTTGGCGTTGATACAAAGATTCCGGAGCAGTTTTTGTTTCTGAAAATTTGTTCTTTTGTTGATATCTTAAAAAATGGTTGATTTATAGCACTTTGAATTTCTAGCATGGCTAACATTTTGAAACGATCTTGTATTTGTCACGCGATAACACACGTATTCGCCTATTTCGATGTAAGAAGGCATGTGGATAGTATACATCAACACCTCGACCAAGTTCGCTGGCCAGATTCATCAGCCATCTTGTTTCAAAATGGCGGCCATTAAATTAAAAAATATATATATATTTAAAGTGAGGTTCAAAAAATATTAGAAATTGAAAAAGGTTCTTTCTTAAGTATTTGATCTTGATATAAGGATTCAGGAGCATTTTTTGTTTGTCTTTACCTTAAAAAATGGCTCAGATATAGCAGTTTCAATTTCTATTGTGGGTGACATTTTGAAAAATCTGATTTTTTGCATGCGACAGCACTCCTATATATTAACCAATTCCGATGTGAGTGAGCATGTGCACAGCATTTACTAAGATCTCGACCAAGTTCACTGCTTAGCCTCATCCACCATGTAGTCTAAAAATGACAGGCATTTTAAGAAATTGCCGAATTTGACAGCCAAATATAAGTTACTTTAAAGAAAATCAGCTTGGATAAAGCTGACTAATTTCGCGAAATTCTCATTCATTATATTGATAAAAATTAGTATTGAATCTCCTATATTCGGTTTCCACTAAATTGAGCTTCGTGTGTTTGCATGATATAAGTTGGCTTTTTAGCTCACAGGCTATCAAAGCCTGAGAGCTTATGTGCCCGACCGTTCTGTATGTATGTATGTATGTATGTATGTATGTACGTACGTATGTACGTAACGCGATAACTCTTGATAGAAACATCCGATTTGATTCAAAATTTTTTCCTAGGTTCACTGTGATAAGGCGCTTCCCTGATTAGTTTTGGGAGTTCATTGGTTTAGGATAAAGGGGGAAAACGGGGTTAGTCCACCCCCCCCCCTTAATTCAGATAAATGGGTTTTTCATGCAGAATGATTCGATTTGCTCCGAATTTGGTATACCGGTTTATTATGTTAAGGAACCTCCCTGATTAGTTTTGGGAGTTCATTGGTTAAAGAGAAAGAGGGAATAACGGGGTTAGTCCACCCCCCTTAATTCAGATAAATGTGTTTTTCATGCAGAATGATTCGATTTGCACCGAATTTGGTATAGCAGTTTATTATGTTAAGGAACTTCCCTGATTAGTTTTGGGGGTTCATTGGTTAAGGGTAAAGGGGGAAAAACGGGGTTAGTCCAACCCCTTAATTCAGATAAATGGGTTTTTCATGCAGAATCATTCAATTTGCTCCGAATTTGGTATACCGGTTTATTATGTTAAGGAACTTCCCTGATTAGTTTTGGGGGTTCATTGGTTAAGGATAAAGGGGGAAAAGGGGGGTTAGTCCACCCCCTTAATTCAGATAAATGAGTTTTTCATGCAGAATGATTCGATTTGCTCCGAATTTGGTATACCGGTTTATTATGTTAAGGAACTTCACTGATTAGTTTTGGGAGTTCATTGGTTAAGGATAAAGGGGGAAAAACGGGGTTAGTCCACTCCCCCTTAATTCAGATAAATGGGTTTTTCATGCAGAATGATTCGATTTGCTCCGAATTTGGTATACCGGCTTATTATGTTAAGGAACTTCCCTGATTAGTTTTGGGAGTTCATTGGTTAAGGATAAAGGGGAAAAACGGGGTTAGTCCACCCCCCTTAATTCAGATAATTGTGTTTTTCATGCAGAATGATTCGATTTGCTCCGAATTTGGTATACCGGTTTATTAAGTTAAGGAACTTCCCTGATTAGTTTTGGGGTTCATTGGTTAAGGGTAAAGGGGGAAAAGGGAGGTTTGCCCGCCCCTCTTAATTTAGATAAATGGGTTTTTCATGCAGAATGATTCGATTTGCTCCGAAGTTGGTATACTGGTTTATTATGTTAAGGAGATTCCCTGATTCGTTTTGGCGATTCATTGGTTAAGGATAAAGGGGGTTTAGTCCACCACCTTAATTTAGATAAATGTTTTTTTTTTGCAAGATTATTCGATTTGCTCCAAATTTGGTATACCGGTTTATTATGATAAGGAGCTTCCCTGATTAGATTTGGAGGTTCACTGGTTAAGTATAAAGGGGGAAACGGGGGCTAATTCCCCTTCACTTATTTTCTTGAGTGGCATTATTCTTTAAAATAAGAGTATAATATACAATTAGTGTGAATAGTCTGTGAGCTCAATGCCATCAGTTTAGCTGGGCACTTTTCTTTTTTATTTAAAATAAGGATTATGAAAGCTACCTCTTCCTCCCGGCACTGGCCGGAAGGACTTTTTTAAGATATAGACGAAACAAAAACTGTTCCGAAAATTTGTATAAAGGTCAAATGCATAAGAAAAAATATTTTTCCATTTTCAATTTTTTGGTACCACATTTCAAATTTTAAATTTTTAAAAAATTTTTAAATGGCCGCCATTTTAAATTTTTAAAAAATTTTTAAATGGCCGCCATTTTGGAACAAAATGGCGGATGAAGCTGGCCAACGAACTCGGTCGAGACATTGGTATGTAATAATTACACACCGAATTACATCGAAATCGGTTCATAATTACGAGAGTTACAGTGTGACATATGTGATATATATATATATATATATATATATATATATATATATATATATGATATATATATCAATTTTTAACGGAGGGTGGTTTCGGGGTCTGGGTGTCATGATCGATGAAAATATACCAAAATTTTTTGAAATCGCTTTCCTCCGAACGGCTGCGCACCAGTGGCCGAGAGGTTCTGCTCTCGAAGCTGGTAGACGGGAGGTACTGGGTTCGATCCCAATCGCGCCCGTCGGCCTAATCGTTCGGAGTTTTCGTGGTTTTCTTCGAGCCGTGGATCTGCCATGCTTTAATACGGATTAGGTTCCCTTAGAAAGACCACCACGGAGGGCACTCCCCCCGGGCCTATATCCCTCGTGTAGATAATTGGCCGTCAAAAATCAACCCAACCCAACCCGAACGGCTGCAATAGGTACCTTTTTGTAATGAAAGCTACCTAAAATGTTATAACTCAGCTATTTTTTAAGATATAGACGAAACAAAAACTGCTCCCGAATCTTTTTATGAAGGTCAAACACTTAAGAAAAAAATATTTTTTCAATTTTTAATTTTTTGGTACCACATTTCATATTTATTTTTTTCTTAAAAATTTAAATAGCCGCCATTTTTAAACAAGATGGCGGATGAAGCTGGCCAACGAACTCGGTCGAGACATTGGTACGTACTATGTATAAACGAAGTTACATCCAAATCGGTTCATAAATACGCCTTTTATCGCGTAACAAAATTCAGGACGTTTCAAAATATCAGCCACGCTAAGAATTTAAAATGCTATAACTCAGCCATTTTTTAAGATATAGACGAAACAAAAACTGCTCCGGAATCTTTGTATAAAGGCCAAATACATAAGGAAAAAAAAAATTTCAATTTTAAATTTTTTGGTACCATATTTCAAATTTTAATTTTTTTTTAAATTTTAAATGGCCGCCATTTCGAAAAAAAATGGCGGATGAAGCTGGCCAACGAACTCGGTCGAGACATTGGTATGTACTATGTACACACCGAATTACATCCAAATCGGTTCATATATACGAGAGTTACAGTGTGACGAAGGTCAGATATATATATATATATATATATATGGATATATATGTATATATATATATATATATATATATATATATATATATATATGGATATATATATATGGATATATATATATATGGAAATATATATATATATATATATTGAAAAATCCAAATTCATATAATTTAGTACACGAAAAAACATCTAAAACTGTAACTAAAACAATAATTAACAAAACCAAGAGTAACTAAGAAAAAACTAAATATGGAGACAAGTGGCCAAGGCCTATGACTTATACTGCGGGGTTAAACATGTTTTACGTGCACAACATTCCCCCTCACTTGCCAAGACCAAACAAATAGAGATTGAAAAAATGAAAATCACAAACTAACCCAAAAGCCGTCAAATGAAGCCCGTGAATAACCTCACCGCTAAGCTATTTTCGATAGGAATCACATATCGATAAATCACCATCATCGAACAATTCCAATACCTTATTTCGATAGCATTTTTTCTTGATATAATTGAAAGTTAAATCATTCAGAAAATGTATTGGGTAATTTTGTTTACTGGCGTTTATGTAAAGATTAAAAATTTCACCAACCAATTTATCAACATTTGAACACAAATTTGCAATACGATTTAATCCATTTAAATATATATTTCTAAAAATTGAAACTTGCACGTTACTATTAAAGATTAATATTTTTATTGTCTCAAAATCAAAATAATTTCTTTTATCATAAATACTGCATACTAAAATTCCGTTTTTAATCTCCAAATTAACATCCAAGTAGTTGACACTGCTTTGATTATCCGAAGCACTCTTTAAATTTAAAGTTTCTGGATAACATTTAAATTGATAAATTTCTTTATTGTTATTCAGCTCAAGCACCAAAACATCATCTATATATCTGTATATCTTTAAGTCTTTTTCCAACAATAAACCGGCTTCATATGTAAACAGATAAATATCTGCAAGGATGGAGCTACAACATATATATATATATATATATATATATATATATACTACAATATATATATATATATATGTCAATTTTGAACGGAGGGTGGTTTCGGGGTCTGGGGGTCATGATCGATTAAAATATACCAAAATTTTTTGAAATCGCTTTCCTCCGAACGGCTGCAATAGGTAGCTTTTTGTAATGAAAGCTACCTAATATATATATATATTCTTTGAAGATGATGTGAATCGATGTTCTTGGCTTTTCACTTTTTTCCTGCCTCTGATTAGAAAACTAATTTTTCGGAATATAAAATTATTATTGCTCAAATTACCAAAAAAAAAAAAGAAAAGAAAGAAAGAAAGCTTCATTATTAAATAAAGCTTAATATTAGGATCGCCAGAGAGTCCTCTTTATTTGTTTGTGTGTGTGTATTTAGTAATATTTAACTTATATTTTGGAAGATTAGTTTTATATAGAAATTAAAGACAGAGAAAAAAGAATAAGAAAAATAAGAAGACTGATTCACATCATCTTCAAATAATATATCTTTTATCTTTTCGAATTTTACTGTAAAGTTACTATGAAATACGTTGCTTTTTGACATTACAATTTATTTTATATCCAATGAAATATGCAGTATAAAAAATATAGTATCTTAAAGTATTCAAAAGCCTGCAATACTTTCCAAAGATATTTATTATTTTATTTTATTTTATTTTATTTCTTATTTATTTATTTATTTTATTTATTTATTTTTATTTATTTATTTATTTATTTTTTTTTTTTTATTTTTTATTTTTTTTTGCAAAAATGTTAAATTTAATATTTTTATCTTCTACTAATAAAAAATTATCCATGAATGTTGTTAAAGTATTTTGTTATTTATGCTGTAAATAATACACCTTGAAACTAAACTAATACAACATTTAATTATACATGGTGTCCGGTCTCAACGGTGTCCAATGGCTAATTCCTAAACCGTTAGTCGTAGACATATAGCTCCAATTACAAAAATGTTTTAAATCAGTTAAAAAAAAATATTTTAAAAGCGATTTGGATCAATAAAAACATTTCTTAAAAAATTACGAAGTTTATATTTTTATACGGTTCCCCGGTCCTATAAGTTATATTTAGTAAAATTTTCCTTTTACACTGACAAGTAATAAAAAAAAAGTCCCATTCATATAACACTAAAATTGAGCTAGTTATGAAACTTTAAAAATGCATGACTTATGCCACTTTTCTGCTCTGAAAACAAATGAGTTCGGCTGGGCTTTGAGGGGTCACATACCAAGTGCTTAAAATATTCGAAGATCTTATTTCATGTGTATCTGCTCTTTGAAAAAAATCGTACAAGTATCCTGATTAGGTTACATTTATTAAGTTTCAGATTGGCTAAAATAACATGTTTTATTTTGTCAGGATTTGAGACTGTTTCGCTTATGATTTCTTTTAACAAAAATTATGTTATTTTTATAAGTTTTTATGTTACTTCAACAATCATATGTATGTTTTTCCAGTTCAAAATTTGTAACTGAACTTTAACTCACTTTCAAATATCCGATCGATATTGCATTTTACATACTGGCGCAAATACCATAACAATCTAATATTATTATGATTTTCAGTAGTTACAATTTAAACTTATTTTACAGGATAACACAAAAAAATTCGGATAGATTACCGCCAAGAAGTTCAAGAAAAAGTTTTAGATTAGATAATACAAGACAGCGATTGTTGGGTTTTTTAACTTTTATGGATTTTTTAGTACTGAATCCGAAAATTATATTAAATTTTAACCATAATGTCAGGATATTTCGTAAATCATAAATTGTCAAAGTTAAAGAATAACAAAAATCGGATACTATAAAGTAGAAGAGATGGCTGTGCGTTTTAACTTTTGGTAATTGATTTTTACGTACTTTTTAGCACTGAATCTGAAAATGACCTTCATATTTAATCATCACGTGAAAATATTTTTGCAAATCGTAAAGTGTAAGTTAAAATATATTGAAAATCTCATACTATAAAACATATGTAAATTTTTTTTTTTACGATATTTTATTTTATTTTATTCAATAATTGATTCAATGTTTTTGCTTATCCTGGGATTCTTACAGCTAAACAGCTGAGTGTTCCGATGAGATGGGGGAGGAGGTTTAATTTTAACTTTGAACTTTTGAACTTTGAAATTTGCAATTTGCGAAAAATCCTGATGTTATGATTAAAAAAGAAGGTCAATTTCGGATTCAGCGGGACAGAATACATCAAAATCAATTATCAAAAGAAAAAAAAACATGACATAACCCAACTTTTGCATGCTAGTGTAATCTAATAATATTTTAAAATACGTATGATTTTGTAAAGAATTGAGGCTGTTAATTTAACATAATTTTATTTAGCAAAAATTCTGTTTTTCTTTCTTCTTAAATGTTTATTACAAATTGTATATTTTGCATTAATATTGCAGAATGATTAAAGATTTCAAATTTATATTGCAATGTTAATTTTACTCTCAACCATTTTTTTAATATATCTGACGAAATTATAATTTCGACTAAATTTGTGAATGAACCCCAATTTGCAGCAAAAAATAAGCTCCAACTTTTAACAGCTATTACTCGGTCAATTTTAATCGTAGAATAACGGGACTTTTTTTGTATTACTTGTCAGTGTGAAAGAAAAGTTTTACTAAATATAACATATAGGACCGGGGGGGGGGGGGGCGTATAAAAATTTAAACTTCGTAATTTTTTAAGAAATGTTTTTATTGACCCAAATCGCTTTTAAAATATTTCTTTACCTGATTTGAAACATTTTTGTAATTGGAACTATATGTCTACGACTAACGGTTGAGGAATTAGCCATTGGACACCGTTGAGACCGGACACCCTGTATACAGGGTGCAATATGTTATCTATCGCAGACCTTTAATTTCTCAACCATTGGTCGTAGACATATAGTTCCAATTACAAAAACGTTTCAATTGAGGTCAATATTCATGCTGTGGCATTATTTAAAGTAAAAAATCCATTTTATAAAAATTACGAAATTTAACTTTTTATACGGTCCCGAAGTCTTTATAGTTATATTTAGTAAAAGTTTACACATATCATAACAGATATAACACAAAACGTTTGATACAGTGATTACAAAAATTGTCACAGTTATTAAATTTCAAAGTTTGATACTTTTGCACATGATTTTGTCTTTCATTGAGCGATCAGTTAAAAGATGAATTAAAGTAATTCGAGATCAAAATCAGGGTACAATGTCCTTTTTACGGCGAAACCACCTTTAGCCGGTATCGCCAAATCGGGAAATTACCAAATAGGGTTATTTCATCTAAAAATTTGAGCTAACTTTTATGGGTCGAACAACATTCAAACGTACCAACGATACCAGCTAAAGGTGTATTCGCCGTAAAAAGGACATTGCACCCTGATTTTGATCTCGAATTACTTTAATTCATCTTTTAACTGATCCCGCAATGAAAGACAAAATCATATGCAAAAATCTCAAACTTTGAAATTTAATAACTCTGTCAATTTTTGTAGTACATATGTCAAACATTTTGTGTTATATTTGTTATGATATGTGTAAACTTTTAATAAATATAATTATAGGGACTGGGGGACCGTATAAAAAGTTAGATTTCGTAATTTTTATCAAATTGATTTTTTACTTTAAATAATGCCACAACATGAATATTTACCTCATTTGGAACGTTTTTGTAATTGGAACTATATGTCTACGACCAACGGTTGATAAATTAGAGGTCGGCGATAGATAACATATTGCACCCTGTATATATATATATATATATATATATAGTCAAACTTTTTATATACACTACACTAGCCTCCAAAAGTTAAGGTACAGGGACTGGATGCTTTCGATTGCACACGTTTTCTCAAATATCTACCAACATTATTGGCGAATTGTTCTTGATGTTCTAGGATGTAAAGAACATGTTTGATTTTATGTTTCTCGGTGAAGATTTATCGGGGAGGGGGTACAATTAGGGGGTTAATAATAAATTTAATAATAAAATAATATTTGCGATCACCAATGTGACAGAAAAGGCTGGAAATTGTTTGTCACTGTGGTAAATGACTATTTGGGTCCTGTTCAACGTTTGTATGCATTTGTGTAAGCATAGCACTCACATTCGTGAAAATGTTAATGTGTTTGTGTAAAATTCAAAAGTTTTCTGTTTATAGCATACAGAGGTTTCAACCAAATTTAAAACAACTTTCTGAAAACTTGCCAAAGAATAATAGCAACAGTATACTGCAATTAAAACATGAATATATTGAATATTTGATGAGATATGGGCATTTGTATGAAATAATTTTTACTGTGCATGCGTGGAAGATCCTAAAATCTTTATTATATAATTTTGTAGTCAGCTATTTAGGGCAACTTATATAAAAATTACAGTCAAATATCGAGAAAATTCACGAAGATAGGGTCGATATAGTGAGTTGCTTCCTAAAAATAGCTTTATTATAAGGGATTTTCCACAACTTTTCAATCAGCTCACTATATCTTTCTAAGTTTTCACAACATTTGACTGGACTTTTTATATAAGTTGCCCCAAAATACTGACTACCAAATTATGAAATAAAAATTTTGAAATATTCCACGCATGCGCAGTTAAAAATTATCTCATAAAAATGCCCATATATCATCAAATATTCAACATATTCATGTTTTAATTGCAGAATACGGTTGCTATTATTCTTTGGCAAGTTTTCAGAAAGTTGTGTTAAATTTGGTGGAAACCTCTGTATGCCATAAACAAAAAACTTTTGAATTTTTCAGAAAAACGTTAACATCTTCACGAATATGGGTGCTATGCTTACACAAATGCATACAAACGTTGAACAGGACCCAAATAGTCATTTACCCCAGTGACAAACAATTTCCAGCCTTTTCTGTTACATAGGTGATCGCCAATATTTTTTTATTATTAAATTTATTATTAGCCCCCTAATTGTACCCCCCGATAAATCTGTACCGAGAAATATAAAATCAAACATGTTCTTTATATCCTAGAAGTTCAAGAACAATTCGCCAATAATGTTGGTAGATGTTCGACAAAAAGTGTGCAATCGGAAGCATCCAGTCCCTGTGCCCTAAATTTCGGAGGCCAGTGTATATACAGGGTGACACATAAATACTGTGACGCAGATAACCGACCATAACTACAAGTTTTCTTCACCATTCGAAAGAGGAGAAAATTCTGTACAAGAAACAATCAAGGTAATTCGAAATGGTTTCCTCCAGCGGTGATACAGGCGTCTAGACGCTTCTGTAAATTCTTCAAGATGGCCGAGACCATTTCCAGCGCGATTTCGGCCTAGACTTTTTCCAGAGTGCTTTTAAAGGAATCCAGGGACTTCTTCTTCATTGCATAGGCTTTTTGCTCCAGGATCCCCTAAACAGCGAAGTCCATAGTGTTCAAGTCAAAAGAGTTTGTGGGCCAAACGCCTTTCGTCCAAAATCACGAGAGATTGGCCTCACATCCCTCCAGCGTCTTTTTCGATCCGTGGGTAGTCAGCCAATTCTCCTGAAACCTCCAGTCGATGTTCTTCGGTTACTTTTCGGCCCAGGGGATCACGGCACCTTCCGAAGTTAGCTCCTGATGTGTCTCTGCGTTGATCTTGACGCCTTTAGGGACGAAGGCGTGTTTTGTCTTTTCCAATCCGGAAATCCCCACCCACACCATCACAGACTTCGGGAAAAGAACCTTTTCCACCTTACAACCCATACAAAATATTTTTTATGTTCTTATATAATGATTTCTAAATTTTTTATTGAAAATTCTATTAATTGAAATTCTCTAAAATTGAAGCTGATGCAATAATTTTGAGACCAGATGCCTCCACTTCTGTACATCACCCCAACGAAAAAGCTGTCTTTCCCAATTTTCGTTCTTCCATAGGAAGCCATCTAGGAATGAGACGCTAGGGCTCTCGATTTCAAAACACAATTTATAGGCATTGCGATTCCAGCGCCATCTGTTAGCGGTTTTTGCAACTAATTTTTGAAACTTCTGTACAACATTTTTACAGCTTAGCTAATAAACAAACCGTTTACCGCATAATTCTATTGATCTTTGTTTTTGACATATTTAATTTTGAAATCAGGGTCTTATTCGCTGGACACCCTGTATATATATATTATCAAAATATCTTAATTAGGCGTGTGTAAAAGGCATTCTTAATAAACACGGAAAGCAATATCAAACATTAGTTTTCTGTTTCAAAGCGAGAAAAAGAGAAAAGGACAGTGGGGACGGTCTCGTAACTGAAGTAGTCAGTCTGTTTTTTCCGATGCCTACTTGAAAAGGCATCTTAGAATCCGTCCTATTGCCGATTGCTTCGTGGTTCCGCCTAAACTGTGTATCGGAAACTTTTTTCGGGAAATATGGAAATTCAACCTCGGGTTCTTTCCGTTTCGGAAGGAACTCGATGTGCTTGTGGTAGGCTCCTGAATAGAGAATTTTAATTATAATAGTCCTGTACATAAAGTTTAGTACAAAAATAGTAATTTATGGAGTTAAAGTAGCCTTTTTTTCATCTATCCATCAAGTGGTCTCTGACACCGATCACAGTAACCATGCCACAATTTCAGACACAGTACATAACTAGGCGTAAGTCGCAATCGGTCGCAATTTATCTGGTAGATACAAAACACTGCATTAGCCGTTTCGAGAGCAACTGCTGCAGATGAAATATAAAAGAAATTTAAGAAGAGTATGTGGGTGGAAGGGAGAGTCCCAGTTCAAGTTATAAATCACAGATCGCGAAAACTATTGGCATACAAACAGAAAATATTTTTAAAACTAATGATGAGAAAAATTGCTACAAACATGCTACATCTGTGAAGTTCATCTCCCTATGCACAAGGAAGGTCTACTTAAAGCATATTCTCGAAAAGTCATAAAAGAAACACTGAAGAATCTATGTATACACTAAAAGATCACTCAAATTAAAGGCGGAATCTCTGTAGCTTCTTCAGAATAAAATGCAAAACTGAGTTTTATTACCAAAGATAATGCTCCGTACAATATGTTGAACATTATTTTGGCGCGATTTACGAGAAACAGGGAACGTATGTGATTGTAGCAATTTCAATTTTGATACTGCTTTTAAACGAGTGAATCTCGCAATTTCAATGTTGGTCAATTAAAATATAACTCATAATATAGGTTATGTCAGTTTAATTCATAAAAGCAAGTTATGATAGATTTCGATCTGAATTATTCTGACTTCTTCTTTTTTTAGGGTTCCGTACTTAAAAAGTAAAAACGTAACCATTAAAAGATCACTCCTGTGTCTGTCCGTCCATCTGTCTGTCTGTCTGTCACAGCCATTTTACTCATAAACTATGGAACGTGGAAATTTCAAATTCGGGGAAAATATAAAGACCATTGACCCACATATTTTCAGATTAATAAACATTCATAAATATATTTAGTAAAAAAGTAGAGGGTCTAATGATGCTACTTGAAAAAAAAATCTTTTCTTTGTATATCATGCGGGGTATCCTTTGAAAGCTTTTGTAACGCTAAACTCAAAAATACATTCCTTTTAATTTTAGGTATTATATTTTCACAGATATTGTTGAAAAGGTAGCGCAAAAATATGTCCCCCCCCCATCTAATTCCGAATCTACTGAAACTAAAGTTATGAAAAATTTAGAGGTAGTAGACGTTAATATAAACCTTGCCGGAAAATTATAGCGATTACCATAGGTCACATAGTTTTTGAGTAATTAGCATTTTTCTGTTATACGCAAATTTTGATTTACGGGCATTCAGAAAAATTGTTGAGCATCGCTGAATATACCTATCGTTGCAGAAGAATAAAAGCATTGTTGATAATTATTTTCGAAAAAAATCATCGGTAATTAGCCGAGATATTAACCCTTAAAAGTGCGGTCAGTTTGGACATACACAAGGACAGAGGCGGCATACTCTAAGCCTAGTTCACAACTTTTAATGATATATATGTGTAATGTAATGTTCAGTAACAGTATAAAAGCAATAAACGTCAAATTGTTAAAAACATACTAATTTAAGGAGTCTCGGGACTCTAAGAATTGGAAAAAATGAAAAAAAGACCATTTTCAACATTTAATGTCTTAAAATGTATGTGATTTTTAAAACACAATTTTAATTGGGATGAAAGATATAAGTACGTTCTTTCGTTTCATGTATTTAAAAAATTGCAAGATACAGAATTAGTATTTATGGGTGGCTCGACACTGTTAGACATTTGTCGAACAAAAAATTGGCATAACAGTTTACGCGAAGGATTACAAAATAAATATTGCAACTAGAATGAAAATTTTGGTGCTTACTTATACTTCAGATTGTAATAATTTCGCTGAACTTAAATAAATTTGTATTTAAAGCATTTTTATATTTTTAATGCAATGTTGCATTAAGCTTATACAAAATTTTGAAAATTTCAAAAATAAAATCACCTAAAAAAAGATTTTCTTGAACAATAAAAAGGAAATTTTAGGTTAAGTTTATACAGACTAACATGAAATATATGTTTTGAAAATGTCATGAAAAATATCCAGAAGTTTTTGAGGTATCCTGCGCGTTATGCCCAAAAAACGCCATTTGGAAAATAATGAATTTAAAGTTTCGGAAACGCCGCTTCAGCTATTGAGCGGGTTTAATTCTAAAAGCCAAAACTTCTGAAAAAATTAAAATTTCTTACATTTTGAAGCTTTAAGAGTACTGCGACCGCTTAATCCTTTCCGGCACGGAGTAATTATATTTATAAAGTTATGAAATAATGGAGAGGCACCAGAATTTATAAATCAATTTATTAGGGAATGCAAACTTGCTCATTTTCACGTACATGATAAAAGGAAAATTTTTATTAAATATTCTTGGTGCCGTTTGTCTGTTTTTGAATTAAAATTAGTTGTCCGTTTTTTAAGGGCATCGACTCTAAAGATTTAATTGGAATGAAATGCATAAATACTGTGGGATTCGCGATAGTTTGCATTGATTGTATCTCTCAATACGACTCGAGTGACTTTAAAAGTTAATTAAACACCTATCTGGAAAAACACGGCACTGACCAAGGCGGCGTTGCAACTTTGAGACCTCAATTCGAAGCGTGCTTAGCACAGTGCCAAATTTAAACTTTGAACAAAGGTTTTGTTTTAGCTACACTGTAGAAATAAAGGTTATTACTACGCTGAATTTAGTTTCATGAAATGCCAAATGAAGTTTAACTATGCACTGCTTTTATTGTCAGTACCGAATTAAGTTCATAATAAACAGATTAGGATAATATTAAAAAAGAGTTATACGAATAGCTATATTTGATATTATTCAGGTTCCATATCTCTTTGAACTTTCATGGTATACCCATTTACACTTTTGTAGTATATACAGTTATACCCAACCCTACGTTATATAATTTTTTACAAAGTTTTAGTATTCTTTTAGCAATTACAAATTCATATATTTATTCTACGGAACCCTCTGTACGCGAGTAATGCTCGCACTTGACCGTTTATTTTTTCTAGGGTTCATATTTAGGCATATCAGAATAAATACATACAATATAGTCTGCAAGTTATTCAAAAAAAAATATTCTTTGAATAAATTGCAGACGATATTTTATGTATAATGGAAAAAGAAAAAATACATTGTACATTTATCAGTCAGTAAATTCGAAAATCATTAATCTGTATGTAGAATGGAAGTTCCGGAAGGGTTGGTTGGTGGAAAATGTCCGAATATTTCTATCACTTTTTTTTGCATATCCTAATATATGTTGTATATTTATTAATCTGTATACTAACACTCGGATGAAAGTATTTGTAATCATATCAATTTGCAAAAATGGACATCGACGTAATGCATTGTGTTTACTACAGACAAAATAATTCTATATTACGAAAAAATACTATTTTATTCGTTACATTATTAAAATTTTCGTCATAAACTATCATTATTGTATCAAAAAGATCAAATAAAAAGCGATTTTTTAGCCGGCTGTCATTTCGTTATTGTAGAGATAGGCTGAATTCACTTTATCGTATTTCTCAGCAAATTGTGAAATATTATTTAAAATTTCTAAAATTGAAACTACTGAAAGTCCATTTTTTTATTTTTGTACCGCTAGATGTTCAAAATTTTAAACTATGTGTCGCCAACATGGTGATATTTTGCCAAATAGTGAAATTTTCACGAATTTTTCTAACGTTTTCCTGATTTTTAAACTAAGGCAATAATAAATTTCTTCCTTAATTTCTTTAAAAATTGTGTATATACAGTGTGTCCACGTATAACCTGACCGACAAATATTTTCGCAATCGCTGGTCCTAAATGCATACTTCCAATTACAAAAATGGTTTAAATAATGTAAGGACTTATGTTTAAAGCGATTGGGTCAAGAAAAATATTTATTTAAAAATTACGAAATTTAAATTTTTATATGGTCCCCCGGTCCTATAAGTCATATTTAGTAAAAATTTAGTGTGACACTAACAAGTAAGTCAAAAAAAGTCCCATTCATCTAACATTAAAATTGACCGAGTTATGAAAGATTGAAATGCATGACTTATACCACTTTTTTGCAACTCAAAACATGATTTCGACTTTGCTTTCAGGGGTCGTATATAAAGTACTTAAACTTATTTCAAGGTATCTGCGCTTTGGAAGAAATCGTACAACTATTAAAATTGAGTTAACTTTTATTACTTAAGTTTCAGATTAGTTAAAATAATTGTATTTTTCCATACATTTTATTTTGTATGCATTAGAGACTATGATTGTTTTTAACAAAAATTATGTTTTTTTCATAAGGTTTTATTTAACTTGCAACGATCGTCTTCCCAGTTTAAAATTTGTACTCGAACTTTAACTCACTTTCAAATGTCCGATCGAAGTTAAATTTTACATACTGACTTAAATCCGATGACAGTGTAATATTAATATGATTTTCGACGCTTACCATCGTATGCATACTTATATTAGAGGATAACACAAAAAAATTCGGATAGATTACCGTCAACAAGTTTAAGAAAGAGTTTTAGATTAGATAACATAAACTTGCGATGGTTGTGTTTTTAACTTTTATAATTACGTTTTATCTATTTTTTAACGCTGAATAAAAAAATTACATTCACTTTTAATCACCATGTCAGGATTTTTCGCAAATCGTAAATTTCAAAGTTAAAAAATAGCGAAAAATCTGATACTATAAAATAGATATAAGACTTTTTTATTCAGTTTAATTTTATTTAATTCAATAATTTATTCAATTTTTTGGCTTATACTGGGTTTCTTACAGCTAAAAAACTCAGGGGCCCGATGAGGTTGGGAGGGAGGGGGGACCAATTTTATCTTTGAACTTTTTAACTTTGAAATTTGCGATTTGAGAAAAATCCTGAGGTGATGTTTTAAAATGAAGGTTATTTTCGGATTCAGCGAAAAAAAAATACATAAGAATTAATTTTCAAAAGCTAAAAAATATGACACAATCCAAAATTTGAAAGACAATGTAATCTAACAGCATTTTAAAATATGTATAATTTAATAAAGAACAGAGGCTGTTGTTTTTCATCCATTTATCTAACAAAAGTTCTGTTATTTGTATACTCTTATATATTCAGTACAAATTGTATATTTTACAGTAATATCTCAGAATGATTAAAGATTTCTTACTTATATTGCAATGCTAATTTTACTCTCAACCATTTCTTTAATATATCTGACGAAGTTATATTTCTACTAAATTTGTGAATGACCCCTAATTTGCAGCAAAAAATATTCTACAGGTTTAAACAGCTATTACTTGGTCAATTTTAATCGTAAAATAACTGGACATTTTTTGCCCTACTTGTCAGTGTAACACGAAAATTTTACTAAATATAACCTATAGGACCGGGGGACCGTATAAAATTTTAGATTATGTAATTTTCACTAAATTATTTTTTCGCTTCAAACATTTTTATCTTAACTCTGCACCTAATTTTGACCAATTTTGTAATTCGAAGTATGCATCTAGGACCAACGGTTGCGAAAATAAAGGTCGGTCAAGTTATACGTGGACACACTGTATACACTAAGAACATCTTCAATATATATTTTTTAATTCTTCGAGTATTCCTTCCTTTTGAGATGCGTTGTTATTCTTATTCCACCACTTCGTATTTTCTGTCTTGGCAAATTTACATATAGTGTAATAGATAGGTTTTGAGGATATCTATTAGTGATCTATTAGTGGAATAATACACAAAATGAATTTTTTCTGCTTGTGTCACTTTCCTTGCGGCTGATCGTTTATGTATGGTAACATTTTTCAGAATAGCTGTATGAATACGATATGAAACTATTTTTGAATTTTCAGAAATTATTACATATTCGAATTCAAAAATCACATACTTTGGTCAAAACATTTATTTTTAATTCACATTCAACGCATGTTGTGGAAAGCATTGCAAAGATTTTTTTATGCACCAAGCAGAGAAGGAATGAAAAGATCAATCAGTAAGATTAAAATCAGTATTTGCTATGCGCACAAATCTTTGAATCGTTGAACTTTACAATCTTTGAATTGAATATCTTATAATCGTTCACATTTTCCCTCTTTTAAAAAATCGTGGCATCAGGCTAGTTACTTACTAATAAGGGTCCTGTTGTCGTTGACAGAGTTTTGAATGTGATCATATTGCCTAACGATGTTAATTTTCATGCATGAATCGGAGCACTATAATGCCTATTTCTAAGTTTCACAAAGTATGAAAAGTTTTTTAGAATTTTGCTGTCACTGGTATTTTACGATGTTATGTTAAACAGAAGCTTGTACTTGATATATGGTTCACTATATATAATGAAGTTTTAGAAAGAGAAATTCGGATTTTGAACGCATCCTACTATATTTTTGTAGCAACGGTTAGCGCTTTCCCTCATGTTCATCTACGGCCCGTGTACAATTATAAGGTGGAGTTTTTATAGTAGGAATAGGGATCGATAGTTCATTTTCAAGGCTATGAGTTTTGGTAAAGTGTTGATTTTCTGAACATCAATAAAAAAGTATTGGACTCACGGGTCTACGTATAGTTTAAATTTATAGTTGTGTATCTGTGTATGTTCAGTGAAGGAATTATAATCTTTAAATTGTTGGGACATTTTGACGGAATTCTAACTGAGCGCACTTGAAAAAAAGAATTCGCCATTAATTTTCTTGTTAACTCGAAATTGAGTCCAATAAATTTATCTCGTTCAATTGTAAAGCTGTTCAACAAACTGTTGTTTGTTGTTAACATGTAGATATGAGTCCTTCTCATACTGACGGACCCCAAGGGGCTACAAATTGACGAAATACAACTGTTTCTTCATTGAACAAAATATTTATACAGGGTCAAACTGTATGCATTCAAATAACTTTTGAACGCATAAAATAAGAGTTCTGGAACAAGTGTCTACCAATATTAAAATTATTATGTTCTGTGATATATAATTAACACTAGTGTCAATAAAAGCTATATTTGAAAGTTATTAATCCTAACTTGAAAGATATCAGAGTTAGCAAAAAATGTTTAAAAACAAAAGTGTAAAGTGTTTACGCTTTATTTTGAAATAGTGTCTTATACATATAAATATGTTTCGTAGAAGTACCGAATGTAAATCTTTTAAAAGTTCTTCCGACCTGTACCGGGGATAAAATGTACAGCCGTGGAAAAAAAAAGTAAACACCCCCTACTAACTCCTCAACAAATTATCGCAGAAGAAATTTACTGGTACCGAACGATTGGAAATAAAGTCTAATTTTTAATGATGTATATAAAATTTGCTTAAGTGGCCATCTACATATTAAAACGAACCATAACTTTGTTTTTTTTTTAATAGCAGTACACAATTCTGACAGCATAAATGAACTCTACACCCTTCAATTAACCTAAAAACAAATTTTTATGGAATTCGTACCATAAGTTTCAGAAAAATTAATTATTTTAAAACAAGCCTATTTTAACCCCTTGAGGGGCACAGGTATATATTATATACCACCTACGATTAATGAAGTTTTACACCAGAAAAATTTTATTAAATTTTACTTTTCTAACTTTGGTGGGAAAAAGCCGTAAAATTGATTTTACTTATTTTGAAATAGAAATTTTCAAAGATTCCGGTGGGAATTCAGCATTTGATAAACGTAATTGCTTGCCCCTCAAGGGGTTAAGGGCTGTATCTAAATTGAAGTTCTGTACTTGATTGTTAAAAGAGAGAGCCCCCTTCTTTATCAAGGCACCTTAAGCGCCACTCAAGGAGTCAATGAAGATTACAGGACAGCAGAATAAATTTCAAAATATCTACTCACTTCTATCATAGACGGCCACTTAAACCATCATTTTGCCTTTTTGGGGGGGCATAATTCGAAAACTACTTGAAAGAAAAATGTGAAATTTTGGATTTCCATAAAGCAGGAATTAATAAATCTAAATCCATTAAAAAAATTGTAGGTTGCAATTCATACTTTTTTTCGAACATTAGTTTCATAATTCATAATTCATATCATAAAATTATAAAAAATGCAAATTCAGCTTGTTTATGTTTGGGTACATTAGTATTATTGCTACAAAAAAAAAAAAAAAAAAAAAAAAAAAAAAAAAGCACATTATGAGCATAATTTCTTGAGATATAAATAACAATATGAAAATGTAATTTAACTTTAGAAGCACTAAATTTTAAATGTTTATAATTCAAAAACTTATCATTCAAATGACTTTAAATTTGGTGTCTAGGCATAGTTTAAACCGAGGATTTGAAATATCTTGTTAAAATTGGGCATGAAAAAATGAAGTTTGGATTCGTTTTAATATGTAGATGGCCCCTTAAGAAAAATTTATATACATCATTTAAAAGTAGACTTTATTTCAATCGTTTGGTACCTGTAACTTTCTTCTACGATAATTCGTTGAGGGGTTTGCAGGGGGTGTTTCCTTTTTTTTCCACGACTGTATCTTCCTCATACCTTGTTTTTAAAAGTTCAGCTACTTTTACTGAAACACGCGAAGCTAAAAGGCGTGGAACCCAACGATAGAAAATACAATCCAAGTTTTTCTCTGTGCTAAATATCAATGAGAATTTCCATATTCAAGTTGGCTTCCTTCATGACGATTTATTTTTGGTCGCGAAATTTGGAACTATTTCGCCTAGTATCATCTAGCTTTCGAGAATTTGACGCTGAAGTAAATTACTATGTAGTTTTAAGTGTATGATAATATCAATAATGGTTACAGAAATTAAATTAAATTTTCGAGAATCAAATATTTCTAAAGTACATAAATGAAACCTGCTTATGTAAAAATCAGTCGACCAAGGATTTCAAACAGCAAAATCGCTGTCGTTTTTTAAGATAGAGGCACAAAGAATTGTACAGGAATCCTCATATCAAGGCCGAACACTTAAAGGCACAAGTGTTTGGATTTTTAAAAATATAGATATTTTTTGGAATTTAAAATCTTTAATAGGCCGACATTTTGCAATAAGATATAGGATGAAAATAGCCGAAGAACTCGGTTGAGACCATGGTAAGTCCTGTACACATGCTCAGCTACATCTAAATCGATTCATGAATACGAGTGTTACAGCATGATAGAATTTGGATAGACGTATATATATGATGAAAATACAGCTAGTCTGATTTTTAATTGATTTATAAAAATAATGCTCATACCCATTTTCCTTTTGTGGCAATATGAAAGAAAAAGTTGCATTAGAAAATTAAATATTTTTTTTTTAATTACTAACTACAGCAGATGGTTGAAAATAGGGCTGAGAAATCTGATAACTGTTTTAAATTGACAATAATTTTACTCTCATTCTAAAACTATTGTATGGTGTTGTACATATATAATGGTATCAACATTTAGGTAATTTTAGTCCCCTCCCTTTCACTTACAATATCATATGTTATCATTCCTCGACCCCCCCCCCCCCCCCACACACACACATTAATGAAATCATCGCCAATGTTTAAAAATCCTGTTTATTTTTATATGCTTGCAGTGCTATAAAGATATGATTTTACATTTAAACAACTGTATATCAATTAACATCTAAAAGAGGCAGTTACTATTTAAAAGGTATAAGACTATTTTGATTTAAAGAAAAATTAAAGCACTAAAACAAAAAATATCGTCAAAAAACAAAACCCCGTCTCCCCAAAAATATCTTATGACAATCAAGTGCCAGACTCCCCCTTCCTCCTCCCATAACATTAAAATGAAAAGTTTATATATGCACAGCCCTTATAATAAGTATCATGCAAAGTGGTCAAAAAATGTGGATTTGTATAAAAACTACAGCAGCAAAAGAAGGTGGCATTTCAAAATTCCTCCCAAAGTATTTAAAAAACTAATAAGTTGCATTGAAAATACCTTATATTAAGATAAAAATGTGTAAAAAACAAAGTAAAGAAAAGCATAAACAGCATAAAATGTTTATCGTTTGTTTCAAGGTTTTATAAAAGGAACTTCTATTTCAACACAAATTTAATGAAGGCAAAATATAAGAGCAATATGGCTAATGTGAGGAGTAATTATCAGTGTGTTATTAATGTGTAAGGGTAATGTGCTAAGTTCTACATATATATTACTGCTATTGTTCTTTCCCACTCTCCTTTCTTTTTCCTTTTGAAGATTAAAGAAACTTTTCTATAAAACCTTTAAAAACATAAGTGATAAACTTATTATGTTTGTTTCAGCTTTTCATTACATTGGTTTTTATTTGTCACATATTGTATCACACAAGGAGTAACAATTCTCCAAAACCCCTTACGAATAAGGATACTGGCTGCACCACTGGTATAAGGAATGTACACACAAATAATAATTATGAAGAATTAGGCATAGATTAGGAAACTCTCTCCAACAGTAGCTATTAAGAAATTTAATTTTTTCATACAATGAAATGAAATATCTAAACGTGCCATTTAGAAAACATGTAACTCAGTAAAAATCCATTTTCAGCACTTGTTGTCCCCTTAACACTTTTTATGCATTATATTTATTGAATTTCACATTTAAATAGCACCTTCTATAACGAACCTCATTAATATTTAATTATTAAAATGCGATCCCAGTATAATTACAAGATTGTGCAAACAGAAAAACTGAATTCATAAACACTTTTCTACCATGTACAAAATGTTAAAAACGAGAGTATTTCCTCATTTTATATCTTAGCAGTTTTTTTTAATTAAAATTAAATAGATAATTAAAAACAATTCTTAAATCAAGGTTCATATGATAGACAAAACAATTAAATACTTGAAATAACATTTATAATAAAAATATATAGTCAAATAAAGACAACAAATTTTTTTAAAATTTATTTTATTTGAAAGTACAAGTTACAGAAACAAAATAATTTCTTTTTATATTATAAATATTATTACATAACAAAATTTATTATTGAATATAATGATTACTACGCATAATAAATAAAATAATATTAATATGTATCATAATGGTCTATGATGATGAAACAATGTTTTTCAGAAAACATTATTGATCTGAAGAAACAGGTATTTATATTTCAATCTGAAAGGAAGATAAAGCATTTGTAAAAATAAACTGTGTAACTAGCTAAATTGTGAACTATTAAGACAGTTTTAGGTAGCTTTCATTACAAAATGCTACCTATTGCAGCCGTTCGGAGGAAAACGATTCCGAAAAATTGTGGTATATTTTCACAGATCATGACCCCTAGACACCGAAACCACCCTCCGTTCAAAATTGATATATATATATATATATATATATATATATATATATTTATTTATTTATTTATATATATTTATATATATCCATATATATATATGTGTGTGTGTGTGTGTGTGTGTGTGTGTGTGTGTCTGATCTTTGTCATTCTGTAACTCTCGTATTTATGAACCGATTTGGATAAAATTTCGTGTGTACATAGTACATACCAATTCCTCGACCGAGTTCGTTGGCCAGCTTCATCCGCCATCTTGTTTCAAAATGGTGGCCATTTAAAAAAAATTTAAATTTAAAATGAGGCACAAAAAAATTAGACATTGAAAAAGATTTTTTCTTATGTGTTTGGGCTTGATACAAAGATTCTGTAGCATTTTTAGTTTCGTCTATGTCTTAAAAAAATGGCTGAGTTATAGCACTTTGAATTTCTAGCACGGCTGACATTTTGAAACGATCTGATATTTATCACGCGATAATATGCGTTTTTATGAACCGATTTGGATGTGACAAGGCATGTGCATAGTACATAGCAATGTCTCGACCGAGTTCGTTGGCCAGCTTCATACGCCATCTTGTTTCAAAATGTCGGCCATTTAAAATTAAAAAAAAATATAAATTTAAAATGAAGTACAAAAAAATTATAAATTGAAAAATATTTTTTTCATATGTGTTTGAGCTTGATACGAAGATTCCGGAGCATTTTTTGTTTCGTCTATATATTAAAAAACGGTTGAGTTAGAGCACTTTGAAATTCTAGTGTGGCTGACATTTTGAAACGATCTGATTTTTGTCACGCGATAACACGCGTATTTATGAACGGATTTGGATATAACTTGGTGTGTACAAAGTACATACCAATGTCTCGACTGAGTACGTTGGGCAACATCATCCGCTATCTTGTTTCAAAATGGCGGCTATTATTTTTTTTCAATTTTAATTTAAAATGAGGGCCAAAAAAATAGAAATTGAAAAAGATTTTTTTCTTATGTATTTCACCTTAATACAAAGATTCTGGAGCATTTTTTGTTTCGTCTATATCTTAAAAAATGGCCGAGTTATAGTACTTTGAATTTCTAGCATGGCTGACATTTTGAAACGATCTTATCTTTGTCACGCGATAACACGCGTTGTTATCTCTAATAACTTAATTTCAAATTCATAAAAACTACAACTGTAGTTATCATAGCAATTAACTGCAGTTCAAAGCGACAAAATAACTCGGATTCAAAGATTACGAAAAGCAGTTACATAATCAAAACTTTGATACATACTGAACATTATTTCTCGTTTACATTTTCGTCAGAGAGAGTATCTGAAGTCATAGGCCCACGCGCGCAACATAAAATAAATATATAAAGCAATAAACAACACTTAAGTATTTACAAAATTATTAGAACATCAATAAATATTACTTAGCAATTTACAAAATGATTATGATAACAATAAATCTCACTTATTGAATCGACTTTCATTACTTTAAACCACTTAACTTCATTTCTGATTAATTTCTGATTAATTTACTATATCTAAATTATATTTATCGATAACACTCTCCCCTCTTTTGAGTTGCTGACGAGCTACTTAAAACTAAATTCTATTTTCCAAATCTCTGGGGCATTTTGGTCACACGACCAAACCTGGTTCTATAAGCCTTTGGCTCAGATTCAGTGGACAAGTCTGAAGAATCTTTCCCCATCAGAGCACCTTGATTACTGCTTTCTAGCTGAAAAGGAGAAGGATAAAAATTAGTCGGAGATAATTCTAATGTAAAAACTCGTTTTATGGGTCTGATAACCACATCATGTTCAGTTTTCAATTTGACTGTTCTAATTTTGAAATCCTTTCCAGGAATTAGGTCCACAATCTTTCTAGCGGCCAATTGACACGTTTTTGTACGTCGTCCCCAATCAGCACAAGTTCACCCAGCTTCAAGTCGGGTAACTGGGCGATTTCACGACGCCTTTGAATAAGTTGACCGAGATATTCAGTTCGAAAGCGCATTCTCAATTGTTCCATGAGCTTAATTCTGTATCGCAGCCTTTTGCGAAGCTGTTTTGCATCAACTTCGTCAATGTCCATGACACTAGAATTAGAGTTTTGCACTAAAAACATGTTCGGTGTTAATGGAACTAAATCCTCTGGATTTTCGGATTGATATGTGAGAGGGCGAGAGTTAATAATATATTCACAATTACACAAAATTGTTTGCAATTCCTCAAAAGTCACGACAGCTTTGCCGAGTGTTCGTCGCAGAAGCTCTTTGATCACACGGATCAGCCATTCCCACCAGACACCCCACCAGGCGGATGAGGGAGGATTGAATTTCCAAATGATTCGTTTCAGGTCGGAGAAACGAGTCAATTTTTGACAATCAATCTTTAACAGATCATTATTGGCACGTTTAAAATTGGTACCATTATCAGAATAGATTATTCTAGGTCTTCCTCTTCTTGCGATGAAACGTCGCAAAGACAGCAAAAATGAATCAGTTGATAAAGAGGAGACAAGCTCTAAATGAACAGCATGATAGACTGCACAACTATAGAGCACTATCCAGGTTTTATCCGCATTTTTAATAAATAAAGGTCCAGCTAAATCAACGCCTACAATTTCAAAAACTTTAGAATCTTTAATGCGATCTAAAGACAGTGGCACTGGATCGTATTCACGTGATTTAACTTTGTAGCGCTGGCAAGGAATGCATTTATTTACTACTTTTCGGACAGATTTACTACCTCTTTGATTCCAATATTTTTCTCTCAAAATACTTAGAACAATGTGAGTTCCAGCATGACAATTCGCTATATGGAAATGTTCTATCAGTCTAACCGTGGAAATACAGTCATAAGGTAAAAGAATTGGCGATAAGAAATGTGGTGTATCAGTGCGTTCTGTAATTCTTGTCTTTACTCTAGTTATACCTTCTTCATCTTTAAAACATATTAGGTTAGGTATCGAATCTACATCTGGAAAAAACTCACTTTTTACCATTGAAATTAAAGTTTTTTCAGCATTTTCTAATTCCTCAACTGATAATTTACCATTTTTTCTTGCACTGTATCGCGATTTCACATTATTTATGAATCTTAATACCCAAGCAACTAGTCTAATAATAGATTCAAATTTTGAAAATTTCCTACCGTACCAAGGGAATATTTTTGACTGGTGTGTTTACATTACACAATTTCACTTTTCTCCTTTCACTAGTAATCTCTGGAGTTTCACTATCAAAAGTCTCAGTCCTGGGCCATTTTTCCCTTTCTTCAATGAGCCATTTCGGCCCTTCCCACCACCGAGATTCTAGCAATTGCTGGGGAGAACACCCACGCGATATCAAATTCGCAGGATTCATTTTTCCTGGCACATAGCGCCATTCGCTATTGGGGAAAAGACTTTTTACTTCTTTCACCCTGTTTGAAACAAAAACGGACCATTCACCGTATTCACTTATCCAGTACAACGCAACCATGGAGTCACTCCAAAAAAATGTTTTCATGTTCTGTACACAAAGTGCTTGCTGTACTGAATGTGCCAACCTAGCTCCGATGTTACACGCGATTAATTCTAATCTCGGAATTGACGCTTGCTTTATAGGAGCAACTCTAGCTTTTGCTCAAATTAATTGAATTTTTACAGCTTCCGGGGTTATAGTTCGAAAAAAGACGCACGCTGCATATGCCTCTTTGTATGCATCCACGAAAACATGCATCTCGGTAGTCTCATTTATTTCAACATATCGCGGAATTTGAACGTCCTCTAATACATTTATTTCGCTGAACCATTTTTTAAAAGGTCTTTGAATTTCCTCCGGTAATGGAGAATCCCAACCTAGACCCAATTTCCAGGTTTGTTGTAATATAATTTTGGGTGGCAAAGTTGCCGGGCACAATATTCCAATCGGGTCAAAAATGTTCTGCATAGAGCTCAAAATTAATCTTTCAGTGAAATTTTCATTGTTATTTACTACCAAAAGTTAAATTACACTTAAGCATATCCCAATCAAGATCCCACAATATCCCAAGCAATTTTGTTACTCCCGAACTCTTTAAAACATTTTGAGATTTAACATTACTTTCCCAATTTCTCAAATTAAAACACCCTCGAGACATAATGCACTTAGCCTGCTCGATAAATTCGTCTTGTTCCGCAGCATTCGAAACACCTGTAACACAATTATCAACATAAAATGAATATTTACACTTTTCTGCCATATTCTTTTAATTAAGAGATACATTATCTAATAAATGAGATATCGACGCTGCCAACAAAAATGGGCTCGAACTCACTCCGAAAACCACCCTGCAATGTCTATAAGTAATTTCTTCGTTCACAGAAAGATAAAAAAAAATCGTAAAAAATCTCAATGATCCGGGTTTATGCTAATCTGCAAAAAGGCTTTTTCGATATCCGCAGAAAGACCAATTTTATAAATTCGAAACCTATCGATAATGTCCGGTATTTGCTCAATTAAATTCGGGCCTTTATACAAAATATCATTTAAGGAACACTTTCCGTATTCTCTAGCGGACGCATCAAAAACGGGCCTGATTTTAGTAGTAGCACTGTCCACTTTCACCACAGGCTGATGCGGCAAAAAAAGCCCTTTCTGGACGTCCCCCGTTACTTTTTCAATTATTGCTAAATCTTCCCATTCTCTGAAAACATTTTCATAATCAATAAGAAGAGCCCCCTTTTGTGCGCGTTCGCACATCTTTTTATGTCTCTTCCAGAGAAAGTATCTGACGTCATTGGGCCCAAGCGCGCAACATAAAATAAATATATAAAGCAATAAACAACACTTAATGATTTACAAAATTATTAGAACATCAATAAATATTACTTAGCAATTTACAAAATGATTATGATAACAATAAATCTCACTTATTGAATTGATTTTCATTACTTTAAACCACTTAACTTCATTTCTGATTAATTTATGATTAATTTATTATATCTAAATTATATTTATCGATAACACGCGTATTTATGAACCGATTAGGATGTGACAAGGCATGTGCATAGTACATAGCAATCTCCCGGCCAAGTTCGTTTGCTAACTTCATCCGCCATCTTGTTTAAAAATGGCGGCCATTTAAAAATTAAAAAAAAAAAAATTAAAATGAGGTAGAAAAAAATTAGAAATTGAAAAAGATTTTTTTCTTATGTGTTTCAGCTTGTTACAAAGATTCCGGAACATTTTTTGTTTTGCCTTTATCTAAAAAAAAGGCCGAGATATAGCAGTTTGAATTTCGAATGTGTGTGACATTTTGAAAAATCTGATTTTTTGCCTGCAACAGCACTCGTATATATCAACCGATTTAGATATGAGTAAGTATGTGCACAGAAATTACCACGGTCTCGAACAAGTTCATTGGTGAGCTTTGTTGCACTCATTATGTTGTTTTAAGGGGACAAGGGACCTTAAAATCCTTAAAAATATTTTTTTTTATTTTTTGTAAATTTCACCTAATTATTATCAAGGGTACATTAAATGCATTATAGCATGCATTTATCACAAAAAAAAAAAATAAAAAAAAAATTATTTTTATGAAAAAAATGTAATTTTACGTAAAAAATTAAAAATTTCAAAATTTTGAATTTTCTTCTTTTTTTAAACCTTAAAATACAAATATATAAAATTCGATGCTCTATTTTATTTATATATATAAATCAAACTTTTATTAAAAATATTGGGGATTTTCATTGATATGGCAAGCGCAGGGAGCATTTCGAAGATTTCTAAAATTCAATTTTTTTCTATAAAATAATTTTTTTTTTTTGTGATAAATGCATGCCATAATGCATATAATGTACCCTTGAATAATATATAAGATGAAATTTACAAAGAAAAAAAATGAAAAATTTGGAAATTTGGAAATTTTTTCGAAACAATTTCAAAAATTTTCATTATTTTTTTTTACTTTAAATTCAAATGCATAAAATTCGATGCTCTATTTTATTTATATATATAAAACAAACTTTTATAAAAAATATTGGGGATTTTCATTGATATAGAATGCACAAGCGGCATTTCGAAGATTTCTAAGACGACACGTAAAATTCCATTTTTTTTTTCTCAAAAATAAATTTTTCTTTAATTTTTTTTTTTTTTTTTTTTGTGATAAATGCATGCTATAATGCATATAATGTACCCTTGAATAATATTTAAGTTGAAATTTACAAAAAATAAAAAAAAAATTATTTTAAGTTCCCTTGTCCCCTTAAATTGGCGGGCTATCACCGATAATTCGGGTTAATATAATTATTAATATAATTCGGGATATCACCGAATTTGGTGACAAAATATAAATCACTTTAATAAAACCAGCTTTGATAACGCTGACTAATTTGGAGAAATTCTCATTCATATTCAATATTGACAAAAATTAGTATTTAATCTTCTATAATCGGGTTCCACTAATTTGAGCTCCTTGTGTTTGAATAATATAAGCTGGCTTTTAAAAAATAAGGAATATGAAAGCTTACCACTACCTCCCGGCATTGGCCGGAAGGACTTTTTTAGAAAGAAGCGAGATATTCATTTAATAATTTTCAGTTGGTATAATAATTAAGAAGTAATAAATAGTGCATCAAAACCAAAAGCATGTTCTTGACATACCTAAAAAAAGAAAGAAAGAAAATTTCAGTCCATTAATTGAAATAAAGAATACATAAATTAGTAAATAATATTTAGTGAGACAAAAAGAAATAAGTCTAATTCAAACTGCTAAGAATATCAGTAGATTGAAGACACATACGAAATGCAAGTGATTTACACTCCTGTCCAATTAAAAAGGAAACCTTTATTGTTTACACATCAAAATTTCTAAAAATATTACAAGAATGTATATAGAGTATTGTATTTACTTCTCATAAATAGGAGAAACTTATGTGGCTGACAGAACTGCTTTCAGGGAAGTCAAAACTCATACTAATTTTAAACAAGTTAGAAATTGTACGGCAAATGAGACGTGCGTTCATGCTATAGCTAGTTTTATAAGTATTCAGATCTTGGTGCAATAGCTGTTGCAGTTTTATGCAAAAATGCATGAATACAAAATTTATTATGATTCTAATTAAATTCAGTAATATGGAAATAATAGGATTCCATCTTAAATATGATATAATCACCATGGTAACCTTAAATCATTACCTGTCATGGGATATCGTTGAATTAATTGCGTATGATAAGATTTAATATAACGAAGAAAACTTTTATTAATATCTTTTTAAGTTTTGATTTGATTTTCATAAAATTTGAAATGACTTGACAAAATTCTGCAACGAACGTAATATATATTAAATTTCAAACCATTTGGTTGAATATTTTTTGCGCTGTTATATGCAGACAGATGGACGAACCAGATGAAAACTATAGGTGCTACGCATTTATATACTTACAAACACATCTAAAAAGAGCTTAAAAAAACACTATTTCTGTTTCCCTTTCATTCTGATAAAAATAACATTAAAATGACTTGAAAAGAATAAGTAATTTTTAAGAAGAAAAAAAGCTTTATTTTTTCTGTATGAGAATAAATAAAATTGCTAATTTCTGAATGAATGACCCTGTCATAATGAATTATGACATTTTTTCTTAATTCCTTAATTAAAATCATTACAATTTTATTTTGGGAAATTTTATTATAAATCCGTTAATTATTCTTCAAATTTAAATCATTAAGCTTCAATTACGTTGATAGTTTACTCAATTCACCTCAAAAATCTCAATTTTAATTTTGTAAATCAATTTGTATAAATTTCGGAATTTATTTAGGATCGTTTTTCTTATAAAAACAACCTTAAATGTCAGTATTAATATAATTTCATTTATTCCTTAACTTTCTTTTAAAACACAACGCATTATTTAATTTATAGTTACGATCACGCTAAAAGTTCGTTAGCTCCAGAGTACATCATAACAGATTTACAATGGAGATATTTGCAACGGTTTTCGAACTACTTTAAATGAAGAAATAATATTCAAAAATTAATTTTATCCTTAAAATCCTTCTTTTAAAAATAAAAGTCAGTATTTTAGCATCTGTTTCTTAAATTTAACAGTTATCTTTAACTTATTGAACGCAAGCGTAAACTTTAATTTACGCGTACGTTTTTTGCTGTTTTCAAAACGAAAATTTGATTTTGCCTGGCCATTTTGAATAGAAGATTCTTCATTTCATTTTCCCCTTCCCTTTCGGAAGAGACGCGCACAGGTTTGCCGTGGGTGCTTCGCTTGGCGCGATTTTCGGATTTCGCCGTGCCACCATTTGGAGCCATTTAGCGCTAGGTTGGTGCAGGCATTGCACTTGTCCGAGAGAACGCCAGATAGCAATTTTAGGAAGGACGCATAGTTTTTTTTTTAATCCTTTATTTCATACATCTTAAAGATGTATTCTTCAAAGTGGCTTAGTGTCACATTTTTTTTTTTTTTTTTTTTTTTTTTAAATCTTTCCCCAAACCCGATTTTGTTTTTATTTAATTTTATTTTAAAAGGAAAATCTTTCTTTTTTTAAAAATTAAAGCAGTGTCAGGATATAAAATGATTAAATTATTAAAATAATAAAACTTTGTAAAAAATCACCATAAAATAAAAGCAAAACACAGGACGCGTTTCGAGCTAAAAAAAAAACAGCTCGTCATCAGCTACAGCATACACGTGTCCGCAAGCGAACAAGTTCAAAAATGAACTGAAGGTAAAGAATGTTGCAAAGAATGTGACAGATGGCGCTACCTGAAAGAGGCAGATGCAAAAGTGAAAGGTGTTGCCAAAAAGATAGAAGAAAAATTGATAGGGAAGAAATGGAAATAAAAGAAATGAACAAAATAAAAATAAAAGAAGTAAATAAAAAATATAAATAATAATAATAAATAAAGAAAAATAAAAGAATAAAACAAGAAAAACAAAACAATAAAACAAGAAAAACAAAACAAAAGATCCATTCTTTTTTTTTCCTTTAAACAAAATAAAAAGATAAGAAATAAGAGAAAAGGGAAAAGAATTACAATAGTAATTTCCACGCTGGAGATAGGAAAGGAGATGATGGGAGATCATTGACAAAATTAGCAGAATTTTTAGAAATAAAATATGCTTCATGAAAATCCAAGTGAGAGGGAGAGGCAGGGTAAAAAATAATTTTGGCCATGGAGAAATTGAAACAATGACTGGAAGACTAACAGTGAGAAGCAATCGAAGATTTAAAGATTTCTTGATTTGCAATATACCTCTGATGCTCGCCTAATCTGAATTTTAAAGCTCTCTTTGTTTGACCAATATAACCTAAATTGCAAGAGCAAGGAATGAAATAAACACCCCACCGGTTCTCAGTAGAAACACGATCTTTTATAGAAGAGAATTTAATTTTATTCATAGGTTTGAAGATAACTTTAAAGTTAAAACCTGAAAGGATTTTAGCAATTTTGAAACAGAGAAGAGAATAAAAGGGCAGAACTATTATAGAATTAAAATTAGGAGGATTATTTGAATCAGAAAAAGGACGTTTAGGCTTATTAAATTTATACAAAGCTTTATCAATCAAAGAGGGATTATAACCATGTGGAGAATTATATGTTTTGACGCCAAATGGGCGATAACGGGATAGCAATGGATCTATTGTTTACGTAAGGTAACCCCTCCTGGGCTCATCGCGGGCACTCTCTCTGTTTTCTTCGAGATGGTGTTGTTGAAAGAATATTCTGTTTTAAGAACGCGTTTCGCTTTTGTAAATAAAATGTATTATAGTGTATAATAGATGTAAATATGTGTGTTCCAATTAAAAGAAGAGAAAATTTGATATCCCGTGGAATTAATTGAGTAAGTGCCAATTGATTTATTTTTAAGATAGTGTTAGTTAATTTAAGAAATCCACTGAACCAAAACCGGTCGCCACACTGGTGCATCGGCCGGGAATATAAATTGATAACTACGCTACTGGCATTTCATTAAACGGGTAAATTATTTAAAATTTCTCTTAAACTTACGATATATTGGAAGACATAATTCTTTGAATGAGTGAATATAAAGATGAATCAAAGTGAAGTTTTAAAACGAAACATAGCAAAACGCGGATCAATTAGAACCACAGTAACGAAATTGATAAAAAGGATTGATAGTGAAATTAAAAAAGAAAGTGATTCCAAACCGGAAATAGTTGAGGACTCTTTAGAAGCATTACTTGAACACAAATTATCATTAGAAAAATTGGATGAGTCAATTGAATCGGAAATTGAAACCGATAATTTAGAAACAGATATAGAAACTTCGATAGAATATAAGGAAGCTATTGTGACTTGCAAATCTAGAGCCAGTAGATATTTGAAAAATTTAAACATAAATTCAACTATCACGAGTGAACCAAAAGTAACTACGCCCTCCATATCAGACAGTCAATTAAAGTCGAATACGAAATTGCCGCGAATTTCTTTAAATAAATTTACAGGCGACATTTGCGAATTTCAAGAATTTTGGCCTCAGTTTAAAGTTGCTATTCACGAAAATGAAGCTCTTCAGCAAATTGAAAAGTTTACTTACTTAAAATCTTTAATTTCTGATTCAGCAGCTGCCGCTATTAATGGGCTTCCATTAACAAGTGAAAATTATGTAACGGCAATAAATATATTAAAGGACCGTTTTGGGAAAAGAGATGTTTTAATTTCCGAGCACACTAACAAATTATTAAACTTAGAAGCAGTACGAAGATCAAATGACATACATTCTTTGAGAAAATTATTTGATGAGATAACTATACAAATACGATGTCTCGAAGCGCTTGATGTGAAGTCAGACCAATATGGTTGCTTATTATTACCCATTATTTATAAATGTATACCGAATGATCTCGTATTACAATTTCACAGAGAACAATGCGATAAAAAGGATGTTAGTGTAAATGATTTATTGTTGTTTCTGAAACGTGAAACAGAAGCGCGAGAAAAGGCTATTAATGTTACTTCTATCAGTTTTGAGAATACTAAATCTCATGAAAATAAATTTAAACAAAATTCTCCCAAACACTTTCACCAAGGAAAAATAAAAAATCCTTCGGCATTCACATTAAATACAATTACTGAAAACCTTTGCCCCTTTTGCTCTCAAAAACACGACGCAAATTCGTGTAAGTTAAATTTGGAACAACGAAAAGAATCTTTATTAAAACAAGCTAAATGTTTTAGATGTTACAAACGGTTCCACCGAAAACAGAATTGCAGAAACACTGAAATTCGTTGCACAATTTGTTTTTCGAGAACGCATCAAAATTCTCTTTGTAACAAAAAACAAAAAGAAAGATCATCGAATGAAAATAAAATTGACCTTCTTTCGACTGAGCGTGAACCGGGGGGAAAGGAAAATAAGAAATATGAAAAAATAACAGTTTCATCACTTTGTTGTAATCCAGATGAATATATTTATTTTCAAACATTGAAAGGAATTATGATAGGAAAGAATCAAAATATTAATGTTCGAATATTATTAGATAGCGCCTCGCAGCGAACATTTATTGGGAAGAATTTATCTAATCGTTTAAATTTAGAGGTGACAGGGCAGGAATCATTAAAAATTCATACCTTTGCTGGAAAGAAACCTATTGTTGATAATCATAATAGAGTAAAGATTTTCCTAAAAGACAATAATTCGGACAATATAATATGTCTGGAAGCGTTAGAAACGGAAAGAATCTGTTCCGATATAATACGAGCACCAAGTTCTGAGTTATATAAAAAAATTAAAAATATGGGTATAGAGTTATCAGACGTTTCTAATGAATTAGATGATGGTGATAATGAAATATATTTATTGATTGGTAGCGATTACTATTGGTCAATTATGACAGGAAAATATAAACGTATTTCACCAACTCTTGTTCTGAATGAAACTAAATTAGGTTGGACACTTCACGGCAAATTCTCAGAGGAAGTTAATAGAAATAATTTAGTAAGCGCTATGTACATATCTATTTGGGATAATAATAAAGATGATAAAATTTCAGTTCAACTTGAAAAATTCTGGACTATAGAAGGGTTGGGAATTCAAGAAGATAATACGAACAAAGATTTGTGTGATAAACAAATACTAGAACAATTTGAAAATTCGATTGAATTTAAGAACAACAGATATGAAGTTAAACTACCTATGAGATATGATAATCTTGATCTTCCTAATAATTATGAAATTGCCAAAAAGAGAATTGAAAGTTTAATTAAACGATTTATGAATAATCCTGCATTGTTTAAAGAATATAAAGATATAATTAATGAATAAAAGGCTTTGGGAATAGTAGAAGTTGTTGAACCCCAGGAAATAAATTCGACCAATGGTAATTTGACATACTATTTACCCCACCACCCTGTGATTCGAACGGACAAACAAACAACCAAACTGAGCATCGTTTTCGATGCATCATCTCACGCTCCTTCTGAACCTTCTCTAAATGATATGCTCTTTCCAGGTCCGAATTTGAAGTCTGATTTATTTGATTTAATTTTACAATTTCGAAGCAATAAGATTGCCGTAGTGGCAGAAATTGAAAAGGCATTCTTGCAGATAAGCCTTGCTGAGACTGACAGAGATATGACACGATTTTTGTGGATCGAAGAACTCCCTCAAGATAAAAATGCTCCATTAAACTTTATAATTATGAAAATGTGCCGCGTATTATTTGGCGTTACTTCGACTCCATTCCTGTTAGGAGCAGTAATTAAGCATCATGTGAAAAAGTATGCAACTTCGTATCCGGAAGCTTGTTCCAAAATTAAATCTTCCATGTATGTTGACGACCTTTTGTTAGGAGCAGATACTGTTAGTGAAGCTTTAAAATTTTCAAAAGAATCGTTAGATATTTTTCAACAAGCAAATATGTCCTTGCGGAAGTGGCAAAGTAATTCTACTATTTTAAAGGAACATTTAAAATCATTAGATATGAATGTTTGCCCTGATACATCAGCTGATACAATTCCATTTAAAATCTTAGGCTTAATATGGTACACGGAGGAAGATATTTTTAGATTTGATAATCATAGTCTTTTAGAATTTGTTCATTGTCAGGAAAAGTCTAAAAGAACTGTAATTCGAGCGGCTGGGAGAATTTTTGACCCCATTGGGTTTTTATCTCCATTCACGATTTTAATAAAAATGATTTTTCAATCATCATGGGAACACGGTATCGATTGGGACCAGACATTGCCAGAACATTTAGAGAAAAAATGGGATAATTGGTGCTCACAGATTCCATATCTTAGTAAAATAAAAATCCCAAGGTATTATTTCCAGGACATCGAATGTTTTGATAATGTAGAAGTCCACTGTTTTAGTGATGCAAGTATTAAAGCCTATGGAAGTGTTATTTATCTTAGATATAACAACAATAATAGCATAAAGACAAGTTTTGTTACATCAAAAAGCAGATTAGCTCCCATAAATAAGTTAACTTTACCACGTTTGGAGTTAATGGGTGCTATGATTGGAGCTAGACTTGGAAAACGGGTAATGTCCATTCTCAAGAAAAGTGAAAATAAAGTACACTATTGGACTGACTCGAACATCGTACTTCACTGGATCAAGAGTTCATCTAGTACTTGGAAGCCATTTGTCAGCAATAGAGTATCGGAAATACAAACTTTGACAAATCCGATGAACTGGCGACATTGTCCCGGTAGCTCAAATCCTGCTGACCTACTTACGAGAGGACTCTCACTTCTCGACCTCGAGAGCGATGATCTATGGTGGTCAGGGCCTCCATGGTTAATTAAGGATTCAAATTTATGGCCCAAGGAAGATAGAGAAATAGATGAAGATGTGAAGCAACTAGAAGCTAAAGGAAAAGTAATTTCCCAAAACCTTTGTTCATCAGAACAACAGAAACCACTTATAGAGATTGAGCGTTTTAGTTCTTTATTGAAGGCAATTAGAACAGTGGCAAGAATTAAAAGATTTGTCTTCAATCTAAGAAGTCCAATTAAACATAAAGGTGTATTATCTGCTGAAGAATTGACAGAAGCTGAAGAATTATTAATTAAAGAAGTACAAATGAAAAATTATAAGGAAGAAATTGAGTCATTAGAAGAAGGAAATCCCATTAAGAAGACCTCAAGAATTTATTCGTTATGTCCATATTTGGATAAAAATAAAATTTTACATTCAGAAGCAGACTTAATGAAGGCACATTTAGTTTAAATGAAAGCAATCCAGTCATATTGCCAAAGAATGAAAAATTTACCGAGTTGCTGATTATGCAAGAACACAGAAAATTGTTGCATAGTGGAGTTTCTTTGACACTTGCACAAATCCGAAAAAAATTTTGGATTCCTCAAGGAAGACAATTAATTAGGAAAAGTGTCAGGAAATGTTTAATTTGTAAAAAATACAATGCGAAAGCAGCTGACAAACTAACTGGCCAACTTCCGAAGGAAAGAATATCAGAATCTCCTGCGTTTACCGTTATAGGATTGGATTTTGCAGGACCGATAATCTTAAGAACAGAGAATAAAGAGACGTCAAAGTCATATATTGTACTGTTCACCTGTGCCACAACAAGAGCAATACATCTGGAAGCAGCCAGGGATATGACTACAAAATCTTTCCTTTTGTGTTTTCGTCGATTTATTTCAAGACGCGGAAACTGTAAAATGATTTTTTCGGATAATGCAAAGAGTTTTAAGGCTGCTGATAAAGAATTACAACAATTTGAGAAAATCATTAAAGATCAAGAACTCCAGGATTTTATATCGAATAAAGGTATGACATGGAAATTTATCGTCGAGCGTGCCCCATGGTGGGGAGGGTTTTACGAAAGGCTCGTAAAAAGTGTAAAAGAACCCTTAAGAAAAATTTTGGGAAGAGCTCTCATCACATTTGAAGAATTGGCAACAATCTTGACAGAAATAGAAGCCATAATAAATATGAGACCGCTAACCTACACAACAAATGATTTCGGCGAGCCAGAGCCACTTACCCCGGCCCATATCCTTCAGCTAGGAAGAGAGAACATCAGTTTTCCTCTACATTTTGCCGAATTAGAAAATAAAATTTCTACTAAAGAAACTTTGTTAAGGAGAAAACGATATCAAAGTAAGTTGTTGAAACAGCTCTGGATTAAGTGGAAGGAACAATACTTATTGAATTTAAGTTCAGTTCATGAATTTAAAACTCCTGAAAGACACAAAAACTTAAAAATTGGCGATGTTGTTTTAGTAGATGGTACTGCTAAATCTAAACTGTTGTGGGACTTAGGAATAGTTAAGGAAGTCATTATTGGCAGAGATAAACTTATTCGTGCTTGCATAATAAAAACTGCTAAAGGACTGCTGAGAAAACCAATACAACTTTTGTATCCTTTTGAACTAGATATCTGAATGATAAGTGATTTCAGTACTTGATTTGAAATTTATTTTTTCTACTAGTGTTTGAATATCAAAGTGTGTTTGTTTTATAAATTCATGTTTGGATTTTTTTTTTTTTTTTTGGTTGTGTTTTGCAATTTGTTGTTTATTTAGTAAAAATCTTTCATTTATGCATAATTGTACTTTATTTCAAATTGAAAAGATAATTGAATTAATAATGGTATTTAATTTGTTTATATTATGTATATATATATATATTCAGTTAATCTTATCCAGGTAAAATATCTGGCCAGATATGTTCATGTAGCTACATGTTATAAGAGTGTCATTTTTTATTTTATTATTTATATTGATCATGACTTTATTATTTTATGTTTAATTCTTTATACTTCAACGCTTGTAGATTGAAAATTTTCTATTTTATCATTTGAGTTGTCATTTAAGGTCAAGTTTATTATAAGAATGTTTATGTTGATTTATCATTATGTACTCTCATGAGTCCAGGTGGGGAGTGTGTGGAGAATTATGTGTTTTGACGCCAAATGGGCGATAACGGGATAGCAATGGATCTATTGTTTACGTAAGGTAACCCCTCCTGGGCTCATCGCGGGCACTCTCTCTGTTTTCTTCGAGATGGTGTTGTTGAAAGAATATTCTGTTTTTAAGAACGCGTTTCGCTTTTGTAAATAAAATGTATTATAGTGTATAATAGATGTAAATATGTGTCTTCCAATTAAAAGAAGAGAAAATTTGATATCCCGTGGAATTAATTGAGTAAGTGCCAATTGATTTATTTTTAAGATAGTGTTAGTTAATTTAAGAAATCCACTGAACCAAAACCGGTCGCCACAAACCACAAGCAAGGGCAAGAGATTTGAGATAATTAATTTCATTATTCAGAGCAGAAGAGTCAGAACAAATGCGTAACGCCCTAAAAACAAAAGTATAGAAGGACGCCACTTTCTGTTGAGGAGGATGATTTGAAAGATCATGAGAAGGAAGAGAGACAGCGAAAGGTTTTCTATAAACGGAGGTAGAGAACCGATCTGGGTGTTTTGAAACCAAGAAGTCAAGGAAAGGAAGAGAAGAGAATTGTTCTCTTCGACTTCGAGAGTAAATTGAATACAAGGATCAACAGAATTAACAAGAGAAAGGAGATTGGAAAGATCAAGGTCAGAGGGAATTAAAATGAAAGTGTCATTAACATACCTAAACCAGAAAGGAAATTTATATAAACTGAAGAGTTTTTCTTCAACAAAATGCATATAAATATCACATAAAAGAGGAGACAGTGGATTACCCATGGCCAGACCCTCAGTTTGAGAATAGAAAGAATTGTTAAACTGAAAAGCAGTTTGCCTGACACAAATACTAACTAAATGCAGGATTTCACCAATCTCAATGGAAGAGTAATGAAATTCGCGCAGCCTTCTTTCCAAACAATCAATTGCCTCTTGAACAGGCACGTTAGTGAATATCCTTTTGTTTTCTAGTTATCCATAACATTAAATTTTCTGGTTTTCTTCATTACCCTTAAATTTTATTCCTTAAAATAAAACTTTGGTTTAACAACATATTTCTTGTTTTTCTTTCTTTCATTTTTATTTCAGTTTTTCTTATGCATCGTTTTCTTTATAGCGAAGAGCAAAGGTAACTTTTATTTTATTGATTATTATTGTTGCACGAAGTGAGACATCAATATATTTGGAATTCAATAATATGCACATCGATGGAGTATTCTTAAATTTATATTTAGAAAATATATCTTCATCAAAAATAATATTCTTTGTTTAATATGAATACCTTTTTCTTAGCAAAATTGATTTTAGTAATTTAGGGATTTTATTTTTGGAAGATAAATTGAAAACATTCTCGAATGAGAATCTTTGTTATTTAATCATCTAGATTATTTGTCCAACATTTTTGAACTTATTCCTTAAGAAGCTAATCAAAAATTCCTCAGCAATTCCATCATCTTTATGTGTACAATGGGTTATTGACAATTTTTAATGTTACAGACCCGGCCCACTGGAGCTCGAAGAATGGTACAAAAATGTAGCCCAAGCCCGTATCGCTCATCTCTAGTAGTAACACGAGGACACTAAAACTAAATGTTAAACCAACGGCAATGTTCTTTTCAAAATTATTATTTGAATTTCGATATTTTGGATTTCTTTTTTTTAGCCTGGGTAACCTGAACCTGATGTCTAACCAAATATGTTTACCTTTTTTTTCTTTGGTTGCAGTTTTTTTTATTTCTTCTGAGGACACTTTTAATTTTGAAACAAGTTCTGAAACTGAAAATTTCCTCTGAAAAACTGACCTGAAATCAAGATTAAAAAGATACCCAATTAGACATTGACCTCAAAATGTCCTACACAAAACATAAAAAATCATTTAAAACTATTCAAAAGCAAACGAGAAATTTGTAAAGAAAGTTGCCATTGGTTTAATATCAGGTTGCAAGCGCTTTCCATAGGAGTTAACATTGTATAATTAATAAATAAACTTAAAATTTCGAACCCAAGAACAAAACAGCATTAATTACTAATAACATTAAAACTCTTCATTTCACGATTTGCATAGTAATATAAAAAAATAATTTTAAAATATGGTACTTTTCTGTTAGCCGGCACAGGCGATAAATCAACAAATATTTTCCCTTTGTCATCATTAGAATTCCATTCACTCAATTTTAAATATAAACCATTCACTCATTTCATTCTAATACATATGTCACATACGTTTGAATACATGGCTTTCACTCATTTTGATTCAATTGCAGGAAAAAAAATATATCATCAAAATATTGTTTCTAATTTTCATGTGTGTAAAAAAAAAAAAAAAAAAAAAAAAAAAAAAAATGCTGTTATTGGAAAGATTTGTATACGACTAACATAAAAGTACCAAAAATACTCTGAAGTTAAATATAAGTATTAAATAGCTTAACCAGCATGAGTCAGTGTAGAATAATTTAAATTGAAAAAATAAGAGAATATGCTTTCCACAAGTGGAAGCCTTCAATAAAACACACTTATTCATATTACATACTGTACATAAAGGTTATTTTTTCAAAAACGCAGGCGGGGAGCAACACAATCCAGCTAATGTGCAATATGTTTTACTAATAAACATCATTATTTTCCATGTTGTATTTATAAACTGTATTACTAATTATAACTAAATAAAATAATCAAACAATAAAAGTGATTAATTTTATACCTATGGTCATTTAAATTTCACAAAACACTTTTGAACTAAATTCTGCTTCAGTAGCTATGAATATTATCATTAACATCTCAAAATTAATCTTTTGAGCTAAAAAAATATTTTAAAAACCTTTACTTGCTATGTTCATAATTTCTTAGTTAATTCATATTTAAAATAAAGTATGAAGCTGCCGCTTACTTACAAGATATATTATAGGAAAAATGTAAATTCTGTGAGCGAAATCCAAAAGCGTAAAAATCATAAAAGCATAATTTCAGTTTTTTTTTTTTTTTTTTTTTTTTTTTTTTTTTTTTTTTTTAAGGAACTTACCCAAAAATTTAGAAGATTTATTTCGAATTATTATAGCATTTTATGACACCAGATACTTATTAATTCCAATTTTGGAAGTCCTTGAATACTAGGGTAATTCCAAAAAATTTTCAAATGTAAAGTTGACATGATTTGTTAATTAAACCCATCCAAAGGTTAATTTGGATGAAAATTACCTAAAAAATGAAAATTATATTTTTTTATGGCAACTTACGTTACTTTTTCAGTGATGTCAGTTACCATAATAAATATAACTGGTAGAGTTCAAGAAAAAACACTAAAATTAGGTCATTTTCATCTAAATTTATCTTTCAATAAGTTTAATTAACAAATCATGTCAGCTTTACATTTTGATTTTTTTTGTGTGTTATATTACTAAAATTACTGAAGTAAATTGTTCTAAATGTAACATTAAGTTAGCATGGAATTACCCAGTAAATTACAAACATTGACTGGGCGAAATAAACATTATCACTTATTTTATTTTCCAGCTCAGAGCTTTTTAAAAATTAATTACAATGTTGACACATTTTAATAGAATTCTAAAATACACCATATGCTCCTGATAATTTCAATAACTTATACTATCTAATGAAATAAATAATTCATATCACTTCAAAGAATTTTAAATAAACAACCCAAATTATAACATTGATAATCATAGTAATACATTTTAGATTAGTTCAAAATTAACAAATATTAAATCAAATACATTATTACATATGCAGCTTAATAATTATGAAACAAATAAAATTATAACCATGATAATATCACAGATAATACATTTTATATTATTTCAATATTAATATAATATTAAATGAAATATATGCAGTTTAATAATTATTGAGCTGATATTAAATTAAAATTATCCAGTTGTACCATTTTAAAAGTTTTTCAGAAATCGGAGAGCTATCATTTAATCATAGTTCACAGCTACGAAGCATACATAACCATACATATCCATATATACATAACCATATTCTCAAATATATACATTATTACTAATTAATTCCTGTGCTTAAATTACTTATTTAATGCTGTGATCATATTTTAGACTAATCTGATAAGTTATTCTAATTTTCGTGTAATTTCTGAATTTTTTTAAGTCTGAGCTACACATTTTCTTAAAATATCAAATCCTTGAAAAGTGTGTATAGGGGGGGGGGGGGGAGGTTAACTGCTTAACGCTAACAGAATACTCAATGTTTATATAAAACATAGCTTACATATTTACATAAACTACATTTTTTAATTGATCATTTAACATCGTTTTATAAATTAAAAAAACTAATGTGAAGAAAACATTGATTAAAGAATAAAAGGAATTAAATAATAAATATTGTATTGAGAATAAAATTCTCCTAGATACAGATTCATTTTGTGAGAAAAATGACGTTATATATAAAAGATAGTAATGATGTATAAGAGAGTAATGATGCATAAAGATAGTAATTATTGTTATAATGATAGTAATTAATAACAATGATAAATAAAATACACAACATGTACTTTTGAGAAAAATGACTTACTTACAATCATCATACACGAATATTATTGAAGATTCATATCTTCAAAAAAAGGATGCAAGTCTCTTGATAGAATACTATTATAAATGTGAAAGTCGGGTCAACAGGCAATCGACAAACATTCACATAACTGTTGAAAATGTCCCATTGAAAACATCCTGGAATGTGAATAAATAGAAAAAAAGACTATAATAATCCTAATAAACTAATAAAAACAACAAAAGCAATGTAGAATGCATTTCAAAATCCCTCGTTCTAAGCAACAGAAAATAAATATATAAAAAAACTACATACTTACAGTCAGTCAAACAAGTTAGTAACACTTTATTTATACGACAATTCCTGATTGATGAATTTTAAGGGAAAACAACAAAAACAGCACATAGTCCAAGAGCATCAGACAAGTAATTTTCTTGCAGAAGATCACAAATGGTAGCCGCTTATTATAGAAGACTAAATACCTGCGATATCCTGAGAGCAAACTTGGTAAAATACGTATTTATCTTGGCACCAGCAAATTCTAATCTCTACTTCTAGTATAACTTTTATAAGTTTGAAAGTTTTTCAAACTATTTCTGAAAAAAAAAATAATTTACGAACTTTTCAATCTTAAATCATCCCTTTTGGGGAAGTGCAGAGGAAAAAATCATGTTCTAGATTTTGCAGTTTTAATATACTACAACGTATTAATTATTAAAGAAAATTTCAGAAAGATAAACATATAGGGAAGACCGGGGTACAGTGGTCCACTTTTGCAGTTAACATTTTTTTTCTCTTTAATGGAAAGACCAATCTACCTGAAAATATTTTTGAATATTCTTTATCTACATGCCTCATAATTTTCGCAGAACATAGTTCCCAACATATTTTTCAAAATATATATATATATATATATATATATATATATATATACTCGTAAAGTGGACCAGTGTGCCCGGAAGCGGAGTACACTTGGTCCACCCGCTGGGGCACAGTGGTCCACTATTAGTTATTGTCTAAAATACAATATAAATCTATTTATAATTAATCTTAATTCTTTTTTATTTCCCCTTTACCTCCAAAATAATATAATAATATAAATTTGCAAGTAGCATTTTGAAATAAAAACATATAACTAAAGAATTATCAAAAAATTTATATTATTTTGAAAATAACAACATAAGATACAGGAGTGATCGCAAATAAGTTATTAATGAAGTACAAAAAAATCAGCAAACATTAAGACAAATATGATAATGAAAAATTTATTAGAAGCTCAAAATAGTCAGGATAAAATAGTTCATTAGGAGCTAACCATGTCCTCTGAAGCTATAAATAACCAATCCAGTGAGGTCATCTATTACTTATTAGGCTACAGTTATATTTTTCAAAGGCAGTAAATACAAAACAAAATATTTCTTAATATGTTAACTCTACAATGCATGATTTTCATTTCTCTCCTTCTCCCCCCCCCCCCCACACAAAAAGTTCTATATTGAACAATAAAACTTATTTTAAAAATCACACGTGAACTGTTATCCATAATTTAGGTGAAAACTAAAGTGTCATATGGCTATATTATAATCTGAACAACATATAACATGAAATTTAAAGTTGCATATGGCTACTATATGCATTGTAGGGTTAAATAAATTGTAGTTTTTCTTTGTTTACTTTATTTTATAGTTAAACAACTATTTTAAACAATATTTCTTTATAGATTATAAGCAATTATTAAATATTTTGAAAATTCTTCATTACAGGAGAGTATTCATTGCGGACCACTGTACCCCAGCAGTGGGCGGTCTACTGTGCCGCATGTTGAAGTTCAATACATACTTATAAAAATATTATTTAAAGTTTTCTTTTAAGCATATAAACTTTTAATTTAAATAAAGACCAGTGTTTTACCTTTTCAAAAGATTTGCTTTATCTTATTTATCCATAACCTTTAATTACTCAATAAAGAAAAGTATGATGATGCAAAATTTTACTTTTAGGAGCTCAAAACAACCAGTCAGAATAAAAGGGTTCATTCTGAACTAACAATTTGTTCTGAAGGCTATAAGTAATCAATCCAGTGCTGTTATCAATTAGCCAAAAAGAAAAGCTTTAAAAAATTTAAACAAGTAAAATATAAGGTCCACTGTGTACTTAGGTCCACTGTACCCCTCTCTCTCCTAAGATAAAATTTTAAAAAGAATAAGGCATGGTTTATAAATTATTATTAATAATAATTAAATGTAAAAACTTTATTTAAAAACAAGTTTTTTCAATTTAAAAACAGTTAAATTTTATATGTCATTAGAATTTTTTTAGGTGGAGGATAAGAAGCTAAATACAATTCAAAGTCTTCATAATACTTTAGATAGTACCGTATAATTGTAAAAATTAACACATTTAAAACCGATTAGTAATAATGCAAATCATGTATACAGAAATTGCTACGATCAGTCATTTATATAAAAATAATAGAGAAAACTTTGGAGTTCATTCAAAATTAATACTATGGCTAAAAATTTGGTGCTAGTTTTAGGATAAATTAAAAAAAATTTCAGTACTAAAAATGCACTGTAATAGAATATCAAATAAATACCTGAAGGAAATCAAACTATTTACTCACAAAAAAGGCATTACCGTACATTATAATAGAATGGCGACCGTATTATATTAATTTGTATTCACATACTGTCAAATTTGTTTTAAATTCATGCATATGAAACCAGGTTAATTTTAAAGAATTTGGAAATAACGTACATAACTATCTATTAACAAATGCATAGGCAGCGTTGTATGTAAATGTAGGAAGATGCAAATTAAAGAATTTACGAATACATTGTTTTATAGAGTTTGGTAATATAAAAAGTAACATAGTTAACAAATTAATTTTAGTAGCGTAGTATGTAAATACATGAAAATAGTAACTTACGATTGTATAGCTTTATAACAGAAACTTCTACAATTATGAAACAACTCGAAGGAATGACCGAGCTAAGCTCGGTCAAAATTCGCTTTCTGTTTATCTCGATATATTATTCCCACTGAATCATTCTTGCTGTTTTAGATGCAATTAGATTGACCCTGAGGTATAGTAACCCAAAATGATCCCCTAATCGAATATTTTCGAACGTGCGACGTAACACAATGCTCTTCTCGAGCCAAAAAACGATGGAATACAAAATTTAGTGAAAATCGTTAGTCGTTTTCTAGATAAAATAAGCTTGACCCACGTTGATTCAAAAACCCACTAACTGAAATTTATCGAACATGTGGGCTATTTCAATGGTCTTTTTATACTGTGAAACGGTATAACATAAAAAGTTGTCAAAATTGTTTGAACCTTTTTGAGATGCCGCTAGCTTGATCTCGACCCATTATCACCAAAATGACCCACTAATATAATTTTCTTGAGCATGCGACTCAACCCAATGGTTTTATCTTTCCAGAAGTGGTCTAGTACAAAGTTTTGTCAAAATCTTTTGAGCCATTTTTTATATACAGTTAGCTTAATCCTGATGCATTAGGATCCAAAATGACCCATTGACTGAATTTCCTTGAACATGCGACCCTGCCCAATGGTCATATCATGCCCGGAAACGGTATTATATAAAATTTTGTCAAAATGCTTTGAAGCGCTCTTTAAATACAATTAGCATGACCTGACCCATTGTGACCCAAAATAACCCATTAATCGAATTTTCTCGAACGCGCGACTTAGCCCAATGCTCATCTCATGACCAAAAACAGCCGTATATTTAAAATATTTGTGAAAATGTCTTGAGCCGTTATTTTAGATATAATTAACTTGACCCTTATCCATAATGACCCATAATGACCCATAATGACCGACTAATCGAATTTTCTCGAACACGTGACCCATCCCAATGTTTTTTTCGTGCCCGAAAATGGTTAGACACAAAATTTAGTCAAAATCCATTGAGCCGTTCTCTAGATATAATTAGCTTGACCCGGACTCATTATGACCCAAAATGACCCACTTATCGAATTTTATCGAACACGAGACCCATCCCAATGGTCTCTTCGTGCCCGAAAATAGTAGGGTGCAAAATTTCGTCAAAATCATTAGAGCCGTTATATAGGTAAACTTAGCTTGACCCACGGTGACCCAAAAATGACTCACTAATCGAATTTTCTCGAACATGTGACCTAACCCAATGGTTTTCTCGTAATCCAAAACTGTAGAATATAGAGTTCAGTGAAAATCGTTAGAGCCATTTTTTAGATAAAAATAGCTTGGCCCACAGTGACCCAAAAATGACCCACTAATCGAATTTTCTCGAACACGTGACCCATCCCAATGGTCTTTTTGTGCCCGAAAATTGATAGATACAAAATTTATTCAAAATCGATTGAGCCGTTCTTCAAATATAATTAGCTTGACCTTGACTCATTATGACCCAAAATGACCCACTAATCAAATTTTCTCGAACACGAGACCCATCCCAATAGTCTTTCCATGCCCGAAAATGGTTAGATACAAAATTTAGTCAAAATCGATTGAGCCATTCTCTAGATATAATTAGCGTGACCCTGACCCATCGTGACCCAAAATTACCCACTAATCTAATTTTCTCGAACACGAGACCCATCCCAATGGTCTTTTCATGCCCAAAAACAGTAGGGTGCAAAATTTCGTCAAAATCGTTAGAGCCGTTATCTAGATAAACTTAGCTTGACCCACGGTGACCCAAAAATGACCCACTAATCGAATTTTCTCGAACATGTGACTTAGCCCAAAGGTTTTCTCGTAATCCAAAACTGTAGAATATAGAGTTTAGTGAAAATTGTTAGAGCCGTTTTTTAGATAAAAATAGCTTGACCCACAGTGACCCAAAAATGACCCACTAATCGAATTTTCTCGAACACCTGACCCATCCCAATGGTCTTTTTGTTCCCGAAAATTGATAGATACAAAATTTATTCAAAATCGATTGAGCCGTTCTTCAGATATAATTAGCTTGACCCTGACTCATTATGACCCAAAATGACCCACTAATCAAATTTTCTCGAACACGAGACCCATCCCAATAGTCTTTTTATGCCCGAAAATGGTTAGATACAAAATTTAGTCAAAATCGATTGAGCCGTTCTCTAGATATAATTAGCGTGACCCTGACCCATCATGACCCAAAATTACCCACTAATCGAATTTCTCGAACACGAGACCCATCCCAATGGTCTTTTCATGCCCCAAAACAGTAGGGTGCAAAATTTCGTCAAAATCGTTAGAGCCGTTATCTAGATAGACTTAGCTTGACCCACGGTGACCCAAAAATGACCCACTAATCGAATTTTCTCGAACATGTGACTTAGCCCAAAGGTTTTCTCTTAATCCAAAACTGTAGAATATAGAGTTTAGTGAAAATCGTTAGAGCCGTTTTTTAGATAAAAATAGCTTGACCCACAGTGACCCAAAAATGACCCACTAATCGAATTTTCTCGAACACGAGACCCATCTCAATGGTTTTTTCGTGCCGGAAAACAGTAGGGTGCAAAATTTCGTCAAAATCGTTGGAACCGTTATCTAGATAAACTTAGCTTGACCCACGGTGACCCAAAAATGACCCACTAATCGAAAAACTCGAACATGTGACTTAGCCCAATAGACTTCTCGTAATCCAAAACTGTAGAATATAGAGTTTAGTGAAAATGGTTAGAGCCGTTTTTTAGATAAAAATAGATTGACCCACAGTGACCCAAAAATGACCCACTAATCTGGTTTTCTCGAACACGTGACCCATCCCAATGGACTTTTCGTGCCCGAAAATGGTTATATACATAATTTAGTCAAAATCGATTGAGCCGTTCTTTAGATATATTTAGCTTCACCCTGACCCATTATGACCCAAAATGACCCACTAATCTAATTTTCTCGAAAACGAGACCCATCGCAATGGTCTTTTCGTGCCCGAAAACGATGGGGTGCAAAATTTAATCAAAATCGTTAGAGCCATTTTCAAGATAAAATTTACACACACACACACACACAAATTTTGATCGCATTACAGTATAAGATGTAGAAATGTTAGAAACATCTGAAAAAACATTACGCACCTTTAATTTGTAAATCTCTTATTAATTTCAAACAATCTTCAAAATCATAAGCTGTCGTCTGCTTCTTCGATCTTTTAAAATGGCGGAAAACACAAAAATGAAGCTCGCTGATTGCTTAGGTGTAGTATTTTAAAGCCAAGGCCTAGACCACAGACACCATGCCTCGCAGACCACACAGACCCTCCTAAACCCGCCTAAACCCACGTCTGGCAAACCTTGCAGATCTTGTAGACCTGATAAGCCATAGTGTAAACGCAGCATTATTGGACCGGGGGACCGTATAAAAATTTAAATTTCGTAATTTTTTAATAAATATTTTTCTTGACCCAAATCGCTTTAAAAATAATTCTATACCTTATTTAAACCATTTTTGTAATTGGAAGTATGCATCTAGGACCAACGGTTGCGAAAATAAAGGTCGTCCAGGTTATACGTGGACACACAGTATAACGCATGTAAGTAAGATAAACTTTATTTTAATAAGACAATAAAGTTATGTGTGTATGATGTGTCCACCGTCCGTAGTAATAAATATGCGTAATTCCATTAGCCTTTTTCGTGTGAGGTTTACGAAAAGTTACGTGTACAGCGTAATACCTTATAAAGTTAATGATTACGAGACCGTATTATTTAGTGATCTAGCAAACCAAAAAGTGCTGAACGTCCAAAAAAGAGGTTGCAGCTCTAATTCAGATGTGCATTGCTGTTGATAGCAGATAAATTGGGCGTTATTAACTCGACTTTCTTAATAAATTATATTGTATCATAGTTGCATCTGTTATTTTTATTAGTAAAGGCTCATCTGTCTAATAATCTCCGATTTCTGTACGCGATTAACGAGGCATTTAGGCTGGTGATCGTATACCGAAATATTTACATTTATGATCTTCTAATTAATGTATATATTCATCTGAGATAGGTCATGCAAATTCGGAAAAGTTATTTTTGTAACTGACATTTTTCACAATATCTCAAAGTTTTCGACTCAAACGTCATATGCATATATTACAAATTTCTCCACAAGAGGCGAAGCAGTCACTCTCATCTGATAGTGCATAGTTGTTTTACTATAAGTACACTGTAAAAAAAAAAAAAAACGACATTTTTACAGTACAAAGTACTCACAAACTCGATCACAGTGAATGTGCTGTATCTTTCTTTGGTTTCCTGACTATATTAACATGGAAAATACAGTAGTTGCGTAAAATTAACAGCATAATGTGCTAGCAATTTGGACGCCAGCAGTTTGTGATTTAAAAAAATGCATGTGATCGAGTTTGTTCTGGCAAATCTACAGAGTTTTTTTTTTACAGTGTAGATACTTGTTCCACAAATCTAGATTTGACCGTTCAGAAGTTCTTTGGGTTTATCCAAACCTTCATTTAAACCTTATATAAAGCTTTTAAATTGATAGGCCACCTCTCCCATGAAGTCGCCCAAGCCGTTTATATGTGGGGAGACTTGTGTTGGATAGATATGTATCATCTTTTTAAAACTGATTAAATTTCCCTTTAATACTTTCTAACACAGTTAAAAAGTGCTTATGACTTCGGTTTGTCTGTCTGCCCGTCTATCCGTGCTCTAATTCTCGTTAATATACTCGGATTGCTCTGTAATTTATAGATTTTGTGTACGTTTATTATAGCACAAATCGCTATTGAAAAGTGTACAGCGTTTATAGTTCGTTTACAGAGGCAGTCAAAATTATTCCATTACATTACGATCAATGGGAGAAAATTGTTTCAAGAGCATTTCGATGATGTTACATCATTTCAAACATAACGAAATTTATATGCAACTAGCGGATTCCGCCCGCTTCGCTAGTCGGTTTTTCTAAAAGAACCTTGAATCAAACAAAATAAATCTAGCAAAGATGAAATGTGTTCGCCTATTTTTTTTAGTATGTTTGTCATCTTGAATTTCACGCTTCTACCTAAAAGGACTACTGGGATATGCCAAATGTTCTAAAATTTTCGACCCTCCTTTTAAAACCCTTAGGGTGGGAAATGTGTAAAATCGCTGAAACATGTTTTCAATTTTTCAGTAATTTATTTTCTGGAATTTCATGGTTCTACCTAAAACGGCTGGTGAGATATGGCAAATGTTCTAAAATTTTCGAAATCTGTAAAATCGCTGAAACATGTTTTAAATTTTTTAGTAATTTATTTTCTGGAATTTCATGGTTCTACCTAAAATAGCTGCTGAGATATGGCCAAATGTTCTAAAAATTTCAACCCCCTTCTCTTAATCCCCTTAAGGGTGAATTTCTAAAAACGCTGAAACACATCTTTAATTATTTTTAATAGTTTTATTTTCTGGAATTTCATGCTCCTACCTCAAACGGCTGGTGATATATGGCAAATGTTCTAAAATTTTCGACCAAACTTTTAACCTCCTTTTGTGGGGGGGGGGGGGATTTCTAAAATCGCTGAAATACATGCTTAGTTATTTTTTTAGTAGATTTATTTACTGGAATTTCACGCTTCTAGCTAAAACGGCTGCTGAGATATAGCCAAATGTTAAAAAATATTCGACTCCCCTCCTTTAAACGCCTTAAGGGAGAATTTCTAAAATCGCTGAAACATGTGTTTAATTTTTTTATTAGATTTATTTTCTGGAATTTCACGCTCCTAACTAAGACGGCTGCTGAGATATGGCCATATGCTCTAAAAGTTTCGACCACCCTCCTTAAAACCCCTTTAGGGAGGGGGGGGTCAAAAATCCTTCCTTAGTCCTCGTTCCCCCCTAATTTTATGATTTTAGGTTCAGTCGCTTGCGCTGGGCCTTTTATATATGGCGATAAAGATTAAAAACTGTCTCAAACGATTTTTCCCCCATAGGCCGTAATGTAATGGAATTCTTTTTAGAGTCCCTGTAATCCCTCACTTCCACCCACCGCAAACAAACTGCCTTACTAACAGCAGGAGACTCAGGCCTATCTAACCACTACAACCGCGTGTGGGTGGCAGTAGGCGTTCATGGAGAAATGTCTGTCTTTACCTACACACACTTGACTTTTATATATATATATATAGATTATGAAGTTTAGTAAAACATGCTTTCTGAAATTTACCGGATGCAAAGCATAAATTATTCATTTACAGGTTCACACAAAAGAATTTTGTTACATTATGGTGTACGGGAAAAAAATCGTTTGTGGCATATTTTGATGATAATGTGGTGATAATTCAAACATAACGGAATTAATAGCACTGAGGTGCGCTATAAGTTGCTTACTGAAAAGTACGGTGCCCATTGCATTTACCGCTCCTTTACAGTCACAAGTATTATTCACTATGGAAGGGAATTTCTTATATTATGAATTTTCCTGTTGAACTATATTTAGTATACTAAGAAAAGTTTGTGGAATATACATAAATTCATATAAAAGGCATAATTCATGTCAAAGAACGAGATATATTACCTGTTATGGTTGGTAATTGCTGGCAGTGCCTTTTAAGTTGTGTTAAACTCTGTTACCTGAATTAAAATTTAACTTAATAAGTTGTGCTTACAAAAGTCTTTAGATAACATAAAAGTGTCTAAAAAAGAATTCGAGTGAATTTCCATGTATTGGCGAAAATTGCTGAAATGGAATTTTATAACTGAACTAAATTTTAGCATATGCTATTTAATAATATATGTAAAATAATATATGCAGATCATAAATAGGACTGCACAAAATAATTCGATTACTTTTTTTACTACTGAAGGTCATTTCTAAAACTCGATATTTAAATGCGTTATATATTTTCTTAAACTCTTTAACTACCCATCTTCTTTGATCTTATTTTATGGTGAAGTTTCGTTTCAGCTTTCTCGATGTGTTAGAAAGTGTTCCATAATCTATGCTTGATGAATGATTTTTGTTCTTGTTTGAAATATTGCTTATCTAGTAACTTGGTATTGTTGTGTTTATATGCTTAATATCTGAATCCCCATGTATGATGTGTGTATTGACTTTTGCCTTCTGAACTAAATTAACTTTTTTATAATTTACTTTTAATTCTATGTTATCATTTAAATCTATAAAAAATAAAGAGTGTAATAACTAATGAAATTATAATCTATTAAAAAACTGTTAACTTGTGTCTTTTAATTTATCTATAAATATTGAAATTTACTTGCTTAAAAAGCTGTCTAGATTTCAGCGTAAACTAATAATTGTAAATAAGTTTTATATTCGTATGGATTATCAATAAGTCAATTTAGTCATTTTAGAGGTATTGTAAAAATTTTTAGGTCATATTACATATTATTAAAAAAGGGGTAATCTTACTGCTCTTAATCATTATTCTAGCTACTTTATATTTATATATATAAGCCTGCAAATTGAATAAAGTCTAATTTATAGATTGAAGTTAAATTAAGTGATTGTGAATGCAGGTACGTTTTCATGTTGAATAATTAAATACATAAAATTAAAAAGAATGAACAATTATATAAATATATATCCTTGTCTCGCTTGATATAATAATGCATTTCGGAATTTTTTATAAAGTATAAAACTTCATTTTTTATTTGCATATTCAGAATTGTAAATAATCATTTGTGTTGGTTTATAATGGTTAATCACACACACACACACACACACACATATATATATATAATATAAGATATGGTTTATATATATATAAACCATATGCAATTTCTAAGCAGTTCAGGTTTTTTGTAGAATAAATTGTTTTTATTTAATGGAACTTACTACTACTGTTATAAATAAATTATTAAACGGAGTTATAGTCAAGATGTAGGAAATTAAAAAAATATATAGAAAGATCTAGTAAAATTTTGGAGGCTGAGTTTGTTAAACCTTGTCCTTGTTATTTAAAGAGTGCATTGTTTTCGTGACTTTATTCGTTTGATTAATTACTGTTTACTTTCGCATTTTTTTTTTCATCGAATTTCAGAAAAATTCGAGATACTTTATCTGCTGGTAATATGATCAATAACTCTTTCTAGTAAAAGAAGTTTTCAAATAGAACAGAAATATATCCATATAAATGCAACTGAACAGGATTTAGATTTATCATGTTTTTTAAAGACTTATAATTGTACTGAATAATTGTGTAGGAGGAAACGCCCATTGAACATTCTATCTTAAATCTTTTCTTTCTCGGATTATTATTTCGATATAGATTTATGCGTATATTGTGTAGCAACATCTGTTTATCTTTATTTAATAATATTATTAGTCCATTAATTTAAGTATTTTTGTAATTATTTTACAAAACTGTCAATAAGTACTGATTTTAAAAATCACATTTAATGAAAGACTCTTTTATAAATTTCATTTTTTTTTTTTTTTTTTTTTTTTTTTTTTTTTGTCTAAGAATTTTCTAATAAAGTTTTGGACAATAAGGGGGGAAATTATTTACTTTAATGCGTAATTTATTAAACAAGGGATTAGAAAATACAGAGAATACAAAGAACGATACAAAGAATTGTTCTTAAATCACTTCCAATATAAATACTTCTTAAAATAAGAGTACATTTAATAATTTTTAAATAATTATATAGAAGGTATTTATATATTTTAAATTAAATTTTAATGCAAGACCTTTTATCAGAGAAACAGCTATTAATTAATCTGAGCAAAAATGAAGAATGATTTTAATCCATTATGATAAAATTACTAAGAAGCAGAAATTAAATTAACTGGCAATTATTTATCTGTTTTAATATTTTCATGAATAGAAATATTGATGTAGGATTAATTATTTAATTAATTTTTTACAGAAATAGCAAACAAATAGAAACGCACATCTTTGAAAGAAGTTTAATTAGAAATATTTTAAATAACAAGGAATTGTTCAGAAATATATTTAAAATTTAAAAAAAAATTGTTGTTTAAGATAATTTTGAAGATTTTATGATTTAAAAATATGAAAAGAAGGCGCATACAACCGAAGTATACTGCATCTGTATTTTGATTTGTTTCTTTTATGGTATTTAAAGAAAATAAAGTAATTATTTGAAAAATGTTGAATTTGATATTATTCAATTTTTCATTCAAAACTATTTCGTCTATACATCTACAATAAAAAATTAATAAGCAGACTTTTTTATAACAGCAAATTGGAAATCGTAGTTTTAAAAATTAAGTCATATAAGTAAACTAATAATCTCAAAAGTGCAGTGACTTTAAAAATTAAAAATATCGCCTGAAACTTTTAAATAAATACATTACAGAATCATATTTTCTATCAGTAGACTAAAATAATCATGATTATAGTTTAAAGAACAATTGATTAGTGCCTTTGTTTTTTGATGCAAAAAGTAAACAAGAAAGAAAAATAATGAGTCAAACATATATTATGAAACACTTTCCATCACTTCTAGAAATCTTTAATGAAACTTCGATGTTTAATAAGGTAAGCAAAATCTAACTAAACATATTAGAAAACGCACAACATATTTAGAAATCAGATTTCAGGAACCGTCCATAGCTAGATTAATAGTATATAATTAATAGTCCAATTCTTTTGTGCAGTCCTGTATTTAATCTACAGATTTGTGTATTTTACATAATATGATAAAACTTACTTTAGTAAGAAAATGCATAATAGGTTGAAAATTCACCTTCATCAGTTTTTGCCAATATACCGAAACATACTTGAATTCTTTTGTACAGACCATTCTTTAGTATATATCCAACATATGTGCCACCTATTAAGCTAAACATTATTTCAGGCTAAAACACTATTAAATCTACTTAAATCACACTTTCAGACATTATCATTCTTATAAGGCCTTGTATCCAATCCTTTGCGTGGCCCTGTATATGGTTTTATCAATATTATACAAACATCTTTTAATATGCTAAATACAGTTCAACTTGAAAGTGCATAACGCAATTAAAAGCGACTTTTAAGTCATTCACGATGATACTCTGCAATACTTACGAAATCAATTGTGGCAAATAGTTTCAACTCCAAAGTTGTTTTTGGTTAGTGGTTTAAAGTTTTCTAAAGTAACTTTCTCTTGTATTGCTTTTAAAACGCAATGCGGGATACCGAAACCTGTTTCATGAACATGAATCAATGGCAGAAAATTGAGAACTTCAACTCAAACATTAAAAATGTCATTGTAAGGATATTATATAATAAGAAAAAAGAGGTTAAGTAGGAGATGTGGCAGATAGAAGATGACAGGAACATACTTGTCTAATATTTTCAGAATGCAAATATATTTTTTTAGATTAGGGGAAGGTGTTGTTCCTTTGACCAATCTGCAAAAGTTTAATTTTCTTAGCTTAACTATTAAGGCTAAATTCAATTTCTTTGTTTTATTATAATGAGTATCATCTGGTTTATCATACGTAATTTTTTTCAAGGTTCTAGTTTTACTTTTATTATGTTTCATTTCCTTTAAAAAAATAATAACATTGTGGTCAAAGGTACAAAACGTAGTTGTACATTTGACCGTGGGTTGTTGTACCGCTGATCAGGCAAAGCAAGAAGAAAAAAATCATTTTATTCAGTATCATTGTTTCTTGCATTTAGAGTGTTGCTTTTGTTTCTTTTTTCAGCTTCAGTAATTAGCTTTTCAGGAGTATCAGTTAGGATACGAGATTTCCCTTTAAGCCGACACCCATTTGACATTTTCCTTGATTGCACTTTTGGATGAGGTCTCACAGTTTCAGTTGTAATAATAAGTGGCAATAGATTTGAACTGCTACATTGAGGAATGATATTTTCAGTTTGAACTGCGCCACTGGTTCATTGTTCATCAAAATCAGTTTCATTTAGCATCGGACTGTCTGTTACAGTAACTGCAAGAAATTCGTCATCAAGGAAAACGTTCTCATTGAAACGCGCAAACCCTGTGATCTTAAAACCTTTCATAATATTGTTTGGAACTACGGCTGTAGAATATATGCTATGCCCGAAAGTATAATAAAGTTGTAGATTGTAAGAGGCTTCCCAACATTTCCTGGAGAAACCATCCAGTTATTTACAGCTTGATTATAAAAGGCTTTAAAAGGACCAAAAACACCCCTATCAAGAGGGTTGCATTTTATGACTATTGTGTGGATGAAACCTCATTAGTATCACACCACTAGCCTTGGGTAAATAAATTATTGGTATGGGAATAAGAGACTCATGGTTATTAAATAATGACAATACTGGCCTTTAAGTACTAGGTCTAACATTCTTCCGAAAATATTGAAAGAACTGTTGGAATATAGTCTCATTTGACCAGCCTGATGGGATTTCAGCATTGATTGATATAGGAGGAGCCCCATGCAGTATAAATGGTTTAAAGTTGCCCCGGGGAAAAATAAACAAAGGGGAATACTATTCCCGGATGCACTAAGAGCAGTAATCGTAGTAATAGTTGTTCCTCTTTTGGCAGACCTTAATCCTTCAACTTATTTCTTAGGTTTGGGAGCTATGACTTTAGGAGGCACATGAACTGTATCCCCTTCTCGTCGCAATTCCAAATGTCACCAGGCTCAAACGAGTGACGTTATAAAATATTCTCATAGTTATTAAACATATTTGCCACAGTATCTCTAATAAATGCAGTTACCCTAGCCAAGCTAGTAGCTTGAGGCTTTCGAAGGGACAACTTGTCATGAAATCTTTTACGGAAATCTCGTAGCCACTGTTTACTAGCACATTTGTTTGCTTCCCAGGAAGGGTAAATTTTCTTATTATTAGCTTTACAAAACCATATGCTAAAGTCATTATTTGTGTTAAGCTGTAATGCATATTGGCTGCTTGTGTAAGATAATAATCAACCAATAAAAGTGCTTCATATCACTGACCTTTTAGGTTTTTTAAGGTTTTAAGAGAAATTTATACCTGATTTATTCAATGCATCTACATGATAAATTAATTTTTTTTTTAAATCTAAAGTGCCTTGAAGCTTCAAAAAGTAAGTCAATGTAAACAAAGCAATGACCAGAAATCCGCACAACATCTGGTCCCAAGCTGTTCTGATTTTAGGAAGCTTACTGTACATATCTTTTTATTATTTATAAACAACTGAAGTAAAAATATATCATTAACTAATTTCAAGATAGTTGTGGTAAATAAGTCATAAAAGTTGAAATGTTTAGAAAACTTTTTAAGAGTGTTGTACCTTTGAGATGGTCAGTGTTGGGTATGAGCGCGTTCATTGAAAGAACACTCATGAACTTAGCTCACTTTCTATGAACATTGAGTTGAACTTGATTCCCTTTTTGATAAACGAAAGTGAGATGAACGAAAGGTCTAAAAATCTGTGAGTTTGAACGAAATTTACAACTCAAATTCAATTTTTTTCATAATTAAAAACTTTTCCATTGAAAACATTTTCCAGCCATTAAGAAACGTTTTTCATATTCAAATTCTATTTAGAGGCCTACACGAGTCGGGACGGATCGAGTCTGATCATCAGTTTTTCTGTTTCGTGCCCGGGACTTGCTTTCTCTGGAGGCTCAGGCCGCGCCGAACCGGGCTTTTTTCTTGCCCTGTACTTTATTCTTCCTAGAAATCTGCACCGACCGAAATTTTCTGGCATGGTCACAACTCTGCTGGTATGAAAATCATTGACCCGTCCCTGTCTGATTCATGCAAAAAACTGTTTAAGGAACAAACCACCTTGGGTAAACAGTTTTTGCCGAAAACATATTTTTTTAAATTACCATTATTCTACAATTAAAATTCCGTTTTAAGAGTAATACATATACATTGACAGTACATACAATAGGGAGGGGGGGTATACAGTACAGTAAAACCTGTTATAAGAATCTGCGTATGACGAAATCCTATTTAAACGGAAAATTTTCTTGATCGGTGCAAAATGGATATAATAATCCGTTTGAAAACAAACAAACTATAACGATTTTTCTTCTCTTCTCTGTTATTCCGTCTTAGACGTTTTTTCGATATACAATTTTTCCGATTTTTAAGTCTCCAAGCCGTGTAAATAGATTAATGGTATTAATAATAAATCAGATATTTACATACAAATAGAGATCCATTAGAGATCCTCTACTGGTACAGTGTATGGTAGAGATCTGCATGGACCGAAATTTCAAGACCCGGAACCGGCCCGATCCAAAGAAGAAAAATTCAGCCAGGCAGTACAAAAGAATTATTGGCCTGGCCCGGTATAAATGTTAAAACTTCGGCCCGAAAAGTTAAAACTTCGGGTCGGGTGACCCGATTTTTTTAAAAAGATCTCGAAAATAAAAAGATTAAAAAACTATATGTCATAAGAACTCCATAGCGGACACAGAAGGAAAGTGATTACTTCTATTTAGCAAACACTTTTTAATTTTTAAGACAATTATATATTTGTATTGTACGCTTTTACTGATAAGTACTGGACATTTTACAATCTATACACGTAATATGTCTACGTGTCACGTGTGCATAAACTATCATAAACACTATATATGGTTTTGAGAGTGTCAATAACAAATTATAGATAATATTTTCCGTATTACAAGAGACGAAGAAATGGCTCTTAACAGTACCATAAAAAAAGAATAATCTATGATTACATATCTTACTCTTCATTTTACTCATTTTTCATTTTGCTTCTCAAGTAGTAAATTGAACATATACTCATTCAGATTAAAATACGCATGTATTTTTTTCTCTAGAGCATAATTCTGCTCAAACTTTGTGAAAATACCAATAACCCTAAAAGCAAAAACTCTAAATCTGGCCTTTAAGGATAATTCTACAGTGAACCTAACAGAACCTACAGAAAGAAAATCAGAGTGTCGGCTATTCAGAGGTTTTACTATATTTGAATATTAAGCAATATATATATATATATGTTTATTTTTTAATATAAAAGATAAAATTGGTTTTAAAGATATGGGACTATTTTTAGCATGGAAAAAAAAAAAAAAAAAAAAAAAAAAAACATCCATTCACGTGCTTTATGAAGTAAATGGGTCAGTTAAAAAGTCTGAACTAGCGTGATTTCATTTAATAACTTAGAAATGAATTTTATTTTACTCATTAGTTTAAAAAGTAATATAATCCACATGATTTTAAACGGGAAAAACATACTTTTGTTTAAGAAAACCAGTATACAGCCATGCATACACTATAACATTTCGTTTCGGTAATGACTGTACAATAACCCCAAGTGTCTACTTGGGACATTTTGAATAGCAGATGCAATAGAAATGTATGTGCTATTTTCAGAAATTGAGAAATCGAGTAGCCTTTTTCATTTTTTGATCAATTTGGTGGATCTTTCAGAAAACGCTTTCAAAGTTGACGTTTTAAACCAAATTTTCTGACGCGATAGCCCTACAAACTTCGTCATGAAACAGTCTGAACAGCCCCTTATTATAATCCAAAATGTAATATATTTATCGAACATCAAAAAATGTTTTAAAATTTTTCTTAAGTCATGGCTGTTGATTTCAAGCTTTGAAGGTTTAAAAACACACCTGTAAGTGTATCGAAGATTCGCGTTGTTGTGCGGGGAATACTATTTTTATTTATTGGAGAACAGTCTTAAAATGACTTTTTTTAATGGTTTATTTTATTTCTCTCACTTTAAGTCAATATGTATGTTTAAAAGAAGACGTGGTGAGATTTTTTTTCTTTTTTAATTGACATAATGCATGTATATATATATTAACGCGGAAACATTTACTATAAATTTAAATAATACTACATTAAATTTATCACGTTTGTCTTATATAAAAAAAGATTGTTGTTTTAAAATATGTAAAGTGTTTAAAATTCTTAGTACAACTATTATTTTTTATATACTTGACTGCTTCTTTCTCAAATATACTTGAAACATTTTACAAAGAAGAATAATCATGCAATTTAAATTATAAAGCACTGATTCAATAATACTAATTTTGAAAGAGCCAGAAAAGTATCGACATTCAGATCCACATAAGAGCTTTTTCTTTCGAAAATATAATTTAGTCAACAAAAACATCTATAAAAGTATTGTTCAAAAGATTTTACTACAGGGCAAGAACTGTGGCAATATAAAGGCACAGACTTCTTGACAACTTTTATTACTCATTTGTCAACAAGCTAATAAAACTATTCCTATTTCAACTCTCTTTATCAACCGAAGCTTTGTTGAGTTTGGGTGGTCATCTGTAGGCTTCTAGTTTCAATTTCATGGCAGAGTGAAAATCGTAATCATTTTCCAAATCAAAAGGGGCCGAAATACTAGGATTTTACGGGAATTCGTGGGTGGTAACGCTTTCTTGCGTTTTTGGGAAGATTGAATGTTTACTAAGTAGAAACATTCAAAATTACTGCGTGGGAGGAGGGGATCAGCCTATTCTGTAGCACACTGTAAAAAAAAATCTGTGAAGTTACTAAAGTTTTTCTAGGAAACTTGGATTCCTAGAACTTTTCATGTAACGGCAACAACAAAATTTCATGTAACAGACACACTTTTGCGCCAAAAATCAAAAAATCTGTAAGGTTACTAAGAATTTTTTTGGAAACTGGGATTCCGAGAACTTTTCATGTAACTCCAGCCAGGGTTACAAATAAAAGTTTAGTAAGATTACTGAAATTTTAGCAGATTCATTTGTAAAGTTACAGATTTTTGTAGCTTTACAAAAACTAGTTTTGTAGATTTGCAGCTTTTTTCGTACAGTTACAGGTGAAAGTTTAGTAAGCATGTAACTTTACATCTGTACAACTACAGATTTTTTTTTTACAGTGCAGTAATAGTTGGCGTAACTGAATAATGATCACAATACCAGATCAATCAGACCGATTGCTCAGCTATTTTCTATTATTACATTTTATCAACCTTATGTATAGCATTTCGGAATTATTTAATTTTCAAATTTGCTTAATACTATTTTAAAAAAAACATATGAATCTTTTCTATGGTTTTAAGTACTTATTATAATTTAAATATGATTAAGTTAAAATATTTATAGCATTTTTTAAAAGTTATTTCAGAACTTGATTAATGCAATCTAAGTGTCATTTTAAACAAAATTTTACAGGATTTTTATCCAATTTCGGGGGCATAAATGTAGGAAACAGTAGCACTGCCAGAAATCGTCTCTAAAATTGTTGCTAGCTAGTGCAGTAGTTCTCGCTCGTTAGAATAACGGATCGTCGAACCAATCTTTTAAATAAATTAAATCATAATACTACTTTTTTCGTATATTGGAATCAACAACAGATGTTAATATGATTTATTTAAATGGAGTTTACTATCTTAGAGTATCAAAACCTCAAATGCACCAATAAAATAACATAAAACCAATATTACATTTATAGAAAAATCTCTTTCGAAACCAGCTCCGAGAGTAAAAGTCGATCGTAGAGACTATCTTAGCTAACTAATGCCACCCCAACCCCCTAAAAAGAGGCGTTTAAAGATTTCAAATGAAAACGTGATATTTTGAAAGAGTAGTCCTATAGGATTAACATTAGCAAGAGGGTATTTCCGCGTGAGTGAAATAGCTTTGTTAATCAGTGAGATCTCAAACCTCCATGCTAATGTTAAACCTATGGGGGGGGGGGGGTGAGATGCATTCTTATCTTTAAAATATCTCATCAGAATATTAACAATTATGACTTCTTTTCAGTATACAATTCTTAATAAATGCCTCTTTTTAAAACTTTCAAACATAGCCGTAAAATGTTCATGAATTTGGCTTGTTTATCTGCATGCCGCCGGTCCGTGCCCAAACTCTTGTAAATGTTCTCGTATTGTATGCAATTGGTATGTGTTATTAAGGTATCCTATAGCCTCTTTGCGACTGAAAAGGGGGGGGGGGTTTAGAAATTTTGGTTCATTTACGGGGACACTCAAAAGAATTCCGTTGCATTATGGTCAATGGACGAAAATCGCATGCGATGTAATTTAATGATGTACAATTTCAAACATAATAAAATTGTTATGAATTTCTGATATGCACTAAAACATGCTTTCTATAGAATAAGGTGTGCAAAGCACCTAATATTCATTTACAGGGTCATACAAAAGAAATCGGTTACAGTACTATTGTCTATCAGTTATAAATACTGGAAGTACGTTTTGAGTTTTGCATGCGTTTTTAAATTTAAATAATATTTTGTGTACTACGTGGTGTATATAAACTCTCTAGACCATATAGAAGACTACACAAAAAATAGAATGCATGAGCGTGAATTGCTTAAGGGTGTTTTTTAATTGAGTTACGTATTTTCCAACTGAACTATCTATTATATATATAAAATCCAAACGAAAATTTTGTTCCGAACATCTATATTTCGAGTTCTACTGCATGGATTTTGACGGAACTTACACTGTTAGATAGATATCGTGTCAGGAAAGATTTTAAGCTATAACACATTGTTCTACGTAGAATAGTTATAGAATTATGGTAGAAAATTCTGTTATTTTGGACTAAAAGGTTGCCATTGGCGTATGATTTTCATCTTGGCATATTAAGCTATCCTTTTGTTAAAGAATTGAAACGTCTACATCATTTAGAAATTAAAATATACAAACAGCCCGAAAAAAACTATTACTGATTTTATTAAAAATACAAAGAAATACAGAGAAATAATAATGAGAAATAATAGTATAAAATGAAAATATTTAATTTAAATATGAAAGAAATGTGTTTGTACGGCTTAAAAGGAGATTCATTTTCTAAGTCGATCCATTGAAACAATAATTGGCGATATATCATCTTTGTGGTTTATATTTCGCACCTGGATAAGAAAATATTTATTGAACTTTTATTTAAATAAAAGTTTTTTTTTCTTTTTTTAAGTTTGCCAGAGTTGATTTCAAAAGTACAGGATGCATTTTGTTTATCATTTACACCATTGGATAAGTTTTCGGAATCATTTGTATGCATGATTTACCTATATAACTATTATTATTATTTAATTAGAATTTTGTGTTTCTCTTTTTTTTTTTTTTTTTTTTTTTTTTTTCGGGCGCAAAGGTTGCTGTTGGTTATTGTTTCTCATCTTGGCGACGATATGGTATGCTTTTATTGAGGAATTGAAATGGCTATATTATTTAGCAAAAAAAAAAAAAAAATACGAACAGCATGGGAAAACTGTTTGTAATTTTGGTAGTTCTTAGTTATCCCGTCGACCAATTTCGCCAAATTATATAAATCATCAAAGTACTCGCCAAATATACAAATTGACATAATTTTTATTTTAAATAACGAAAGAACAAATAAATTAGTATAGCATTAATAAAAATACAAATAAAACGACGAAATAAAAATCACTTGATGACGCAAACACGTGTAATTTGCTTAAAGTCAAGTTAATGTGACATTTACGATCAACCATTATTGGCATTTTATCTTACAGTTTCGCGATGATAGATTTTCGGTCGACGGTATAACTAAGTAGTACCGTAATTTTATTTAAACTATAATTTTTAAAAAAACGAAAGGGAACTTAGAATTATTCTTAAGTGATTTGTGTAATTACGCATTATTAAAAAAATTTCATGGTGAAATAATTTTTTTATGTTTTTTTTTTTTTTTTTTTTTTTTTTTTTTAACTTCATTACTTTTTAGTATAATTGCATATACATCCCCATTTTCCTGATAGGTGATTACAGGATTTTTGAAATATCTTCCGTAATTGAGTACCCCCACACAATTGGCGTATAAATTGTGTTATTGGAAGCATCTTTCATGTTTGAAGAGAATTCTTCAGGGTGAATCCTATTACAAAAGATGAACCGATTTCACAATTAGTGATTATTTAGAAATTTATGGTTTTTTACTTAATCAGTTTTCACATTGGCACACTCAATGCAGTAATGAACAATCTGGCTGAGAGTGAAAAATTGAGAAGCTTGGGCCGTTATTCGCGGGTTCAAATGTATATAATTATGATTTTACGTAATAAAATTTGCTTTTTTTTCTCTTATGCGGGAGAAAATGTTTCCAAAAAATGAATTTCTTTCATCATGGCTATAACATATCTCAATATCCTTTTTAATTTTAAACTTCTAAACCAGTTAGATAAATATAGGGAACAGTTACATATCCTGTTCCCGTTTTTATGGCGAGCTTATTTTGGCGATGAATTTTTAGATGTGGTTGTTGCCATCTCCAGCATTTGGAATTGCTTTTTTTATTACTTGAATGTTACTGGTGGATAAGTAACAATTTTTAATACTTTTTTATAATTATTTTTTTAAATATTTATATTTTTTAATCTATAATTTTACGTAGATTTTTTAAACGATATTTTTCTGTATATTATGTAAATTACTGTATATTATGTAATATTATGTAAATATACATAAACTAATACATATACATATATTATTTTCGATTTAAAAATAAATAATTATAAATATTTAAAAAACATATTTTTCCACCATCTTGAAAATTTTGGTAAAATGCCAAATCGACCTATTGGTGCCATTTTGCATTCCTTTGCCAATTGCGCCAACCGAGACACGATACGAAACTCTCCACAAAATATAAAATTTCATGCCCTTTATTTTGATTTTTCTTTCCTTTAATTTTTTTTAGTTTTTTGTTAGTATTAACGTCTCAGTAATTCGGAATTCAAAATTATTCTTACGGATATTTATGCAATTATGTATTAATATCATTTTCATAAATATTGCTATTTTGGAAAAGAACAAATATGCTTCCTTAAGAAAGCTTAGATCATATGTTTATTAGGTACTACTTGATTATCCCGCCTACCAATTTCGCCAAATTATACAAATTGCCAAACTATTTAGCCAAATTATACAAATGGAAGTATAGAATGCTTCTTAAATTTTGCTTATTTATTTATTATCATTATTATTTGCGAATTAAATTTTTGTAAATTAATGAATTTAAATTAAAAAAAGGTACTAAAGAATAGGGTTACTTTAATAATGACGTTCACTTATGGCATAGCAACATACCAAATATAAAATTTGATATATTTAGATGATTTCCAACAAAAGAATACTAATAGTTTACGTATTTAAATGCATAATTATTGAATTAAACCACATACAAAGCGATAATTTTAAGATATTGTATTTGTGAATAAAATTTAAGTAACTTAAATGTAACAATCGAATTTATTAAAAACCGCAATAAATATCAATGATACGGAAAATTGTAACGAACCTAATGCTCTTTATTTAGTCAAAAAATGTAGACGGATATAGCTAAAACATGCATGTAAGCATTAGATATAGAATTGAAGAAAAAAAATCGAAATTTGCAGCAATTTTAAATAACAAAAGAACAAATAAATAGGTAAAACATTAATAAAAATGCAAATAAAACGTCGAATTAAAAAGACTTGATGACGTAACAAACAAGTGTATCGTGTTTAATCTCAAGTGAATGTGGCATTTACGATCATCCATTATTGGCATTTAATCTTACAGTTTGGCGACAGTTTTTGGTTAACGGGATAATCAAGTATAATACCGTTCATAGCATTCCGGGCTAATATTTAGTAGCTGGATATCTTGCAAATTGACGTATTAAATGTGATTTTGAAAGCATCGTTTTTGTTTGAAGCAAAACCTTCATGATGTATTCCATTACAGAAAATTATATCATCTTTTACCATATTTCATTTGCATTTCAACTGAACGGTTTATATTATGTTGATAGAAATTACAATATTATTTTTGGGGGTTAGGTATACAATACATTGTTCTACTACGCTTAGTTATGGAATTACGGGGAAAATTCTTAATTCTGTGAACCCGATTATTAAAGATTACCTTTTTTAAGAATTTCATGAATTAAAAGAAGTTTTTTTTTTTCTTTTTGAGGGAGCTTTTCGTGGCGTATTAAAAAGAAGGCTGTATTTTAACTGATGATGGAAGCTACAGTACTATTTACTGCTATTCCAGTTTTAACTGCATTTTTTTCTGCTAAAGTAGAAATATGAAAAACTGTGGCAGAATTGTGTTTTACGAAATATAACAGAACATAGGGCGATATACCATTTAAACTACCAGAATCACACATGACGCATGACCGAAAAGTTCGGAATTTAAAAGATAACAAATGAGAATTAATAGCCTGAACATTATTTCGATGCGACGGACAATATCTGCTATCATTGTAATGTACTTCATTTCAGTAGTGTAGCTATTAAAGGACATTTTGATTCCTGTTGGCATATCGGCTTCATTTTCATGCTAAATCAAACTATAATTGATCAACTAAAATAGTAGTTGGTGCTTAATAACTCAAATTTTGTCCCAACACATTAGTAAATACAATATTGCAATGATACATCGTTTACATAATTTCTCTAAATCAGGAAATACATTCCACAGATATATTTTCTTTTATTCAAACTGGAAAAATAGGACCAGCGTAGCGGGCGTAGCCTGCTAGTATTTAATATAATAAGATATGTATGCAGATTATAAATAAACTCATATATTGGGCTACGGAAAGAAATAGATGTATTGCAGAGCATAGAGTATTATTTCTGAAAGCACAAAAATACAATGAATTAGCTTTATGCACGGGACGAAATTTTCAGGCCAAGCGCGACCCGTAGACAATTTTTCCTTTGGCCCAGTATAAAAGTTCAAAGTTTGGTCAGCACTGCTCCGAGCACAACTCGGCCAGTTCAAAAAACTTATTGACCAAGTCCGATATATAAACTAAAACTTCGACTCAGCCTGCACAAAAATTAATTGGTTCGGCTAATCCCGACCCGGCTGAACATAGATTTTTACACCTATAAGGTTAAAATTGTCTTGTACTAGAAGTCCTAGCTAAAAATAACTATTTTATCTTTTTATTTCATGTTTATATGCTTCATTTAAAAAAAGTGTTACGAGTTGTGGTATATATTTTTAAATGCATCAGATTATATGTAAATTTCACATTTATCATTGATATCGTTAATCCACATTCTATGGCTTGGAGATTTAAAAAATTAAAATATTCTATACAATAAAATCTTCTAAGACGGAATTGCATAGGAAAGAAGAAAAATCCGTTATGGGCAGGTTCAATATCTGTTGTAAATGCGATATATATATTTTTTCACAACTACTGTTATCCTCATTTTACATATAGGTAGGTTCTTTTTCTCATATTTTACCGTACTGTAATTTTATCACTTAGAAATGCATATACCCATCTTTAAAAAAATATAAAAATAAATATATTAATTTTAATTGTAGATTAATAGCGATTTAAAAATACGTGCATTTTTCGAAAAAAAAAAAAAGTTGGGACGGGCCAAATTTTGCTGATATTTTTACTGGACAAGTCAAAGCTGTACCCGTCAAACGATTTTCATATGATCTGGTTGGAACCGGGGCTGAAAATTTCTGCCTTTTCAGACCTCAAGAAGAAAGCAGCCCGGCCTCGACTTGGGCCGGAAAATAAATCCAGTCTCGGCCCATCTCGGTCCGAACGTCTAGAAAAATGTAATCCCCAAACCAAGCTCGGACCGAGTGTACGGAAAAAAAAAAATGGGCAGGATCCATGAAGACACTTACTTCGAATAACCAAAGGATTAGTTCACAAAATTTTGTAAATTTGGACGATAAAGTTTATATTTTTAAAAAAGAAAAGAAAAAAATGTGTTTTAAAATGTGTTTTTAGTGAACTTCACTCACTTTCATAAATGAGTTTGAGTTGAGCGAGTTCGTTTGAAAAAATTTGAATTTGAGTGTGAACTTGACTCATTTTTGAGAAATTGAATTTGAGTTTTAATTAGTTCGGTTTTTTTTTTTTTTTTTTTTTTTTTTTTTGTGAGCGTGCCCAACACTGGACCTGGTCAAAGGAAAAGATCATGGTGAGAGGTACAACACCATGCTAGTGCAAATTACAAAGCATGCTACTGTTTTAGGGTTAGGATAATAATTTTCACATCAAAACTATATTTATAAAAGTCTATAGCTACCATGTCAAATTATTTCTATCAACAAAGACATACCACATAAAATATAATTAGGCAAAACATTAATAAATAAATACTTACATTTTTGTGATGGGAATGGATTAGCATTATTCACAGGAATCGTCTTTGCTTTGAATAATCCGCAGTAGGTTGCACGAGTCCTCTAGTGAAGGAACTATGCAATAATTACACCAAAATTCATAAAATGCTGCTAGATGGCGCCACACCCTAGGTGATCAAAGGAACAATATGGTCAGAAGTACAACGCCTTCCCTTATATTCTGCGGGCCATTTTGGAAAAAGAACCCTGACAGTTTGTAGTTTTAATTTTATACTCTTTATGGATAAATATTATAATAGAAAATATTATCAGTTCATTTAATTAAAATACAGGCACTAACCTGGTATACACTTATGTGGTCTAAAATGTTCTATTCTGTAAAAAAAAAAAAAAAAAAAAAAAAAAAAAAAAAAAACTCGGAAAAGTTTCTGTACCTGATAGGGGGAGCAGCAATGTGACCCAACGGTTCTGTTATGTTTCCGAATATTTCGGTCAGAATTTCGTAACGTTTCCGCATATTTCGGTCAGATATTCGCAAAATGTTTCCGCATACATCGGTCAGATATTCGGAAACGTATCCGCGTATTTCAGTAGAATATCCAGAGACGTTTCTGCGTGTTTCTGAAATATTTCTGGCTATTATCGGAAATGTTAGTGTATATTTCGGATATGATTGTGTATATTTCGAATATGTTTGTGTATATTTTGGATATGTTATGTGTATATTTCGTAAATGTGTCTGTGCATTTAGGAGACTTTCCTGAATATATCACATATTTCTTTTATTTAAGAAATCAATACGCTTTTTAAAAAGCATTAATATTATCCGATGGAATTTTATTGCATAATAATTTTAGATTTACTGTTAATCATTTGTTGCACATACAAAGTTAAATAACTCTTTCGAAATGTATACTCTTGTCCATGAATCTATAACAGGTTTTATATACTATATATGTAATTAATAAATAATAATGTAGTTTTAGTATTACTAAAGTACAAATAGCACTGTTTATACATTTTTTTTATCTATTCGTTTTGCACTTATATTCTGATTTACAACATTTGAAATGGTGAAATGCATCGTTTATATGATCTAAGAAATTGATAACTTCACTTCTACTAATGCGTTTTATTCACGTTTATGAATTACATATTTGTAAACAGATAATATTGCAAATTTGATTTGTATATCTATAAATAATTCTTTTTTAAAATGCGTACTCGTGAGCACTATCCTGTAAATAAATACTTTATGAAAACGGTTAATTTCACTGCATATTCTTTTACACCTTTAAATAATTATTTTTTTCGTATAAAAAGATACACTATTTAAAAATAATTAATATCTGCGATTAATTACTTTATTTTCATGAATTTTATACTTGTAAATAGATACATTTTCTCAGGTTATCTCAGCAATTCTCAACTTATACAAATAAAATAAATACTTTTAAAGGAATATATTTAAAACCATAATAATTGTAAAACAATATATTAAAAATGTACTTACAAATAGACAAAGCTTTTTCAAAAATATAGCTATTTATATGTATTAAAATAACGAAAATAAATTAATTACTCAACAGATATGATATTCTGAAATAGTAGTCTATAATTATGAGATTAAAAAACCAAATATTAAAAAGCATTAAAAAAAATCCATCTATTTCCGCAAGGAAATTAAAATTTTCAAAGTATTTGCAGGATGGAACCCACGAGATCGAATTTTTAAAAAGAATTTTTTATAGATCTATAAATCAAATTTTCAGTAAGATATTTTTTTTACAAATATATGATTCATAAACAAATAGGATAAAACGTATGGTATAAGTGAAATCATGCATTTCTTCAGTCATGTAAACGACGTATTTCATGGTGAAATGGAACATAAGTTCAAAACGAAAAGATGATAAAAACATATAAACAGTACTATCTGTACTTCACTAACACTAGTATGCAGTATTAGTACTCTTCAAGGACCTTTTACGAGAATTTTCGTAAAGTAATATTCGCCGTATTTAATGAAAAAAAAAATCTATCTTCAGATATACCAAGCAGCACTTTACGAAATTTCTTGTACGAAAGCACCTAAAATCCCTTGATGCGTACGAATCCTGTTATTATTAGCTAATGAAATATTTAGAATCTTATATCTATCATAGATTCATGGACAAAAATATATATTTCGAACGCGTTATTTAACTTTATATCTGCAACAAACTGAATGCATTTCTTCAGTCATGTAAACGATGTATTTCATGGTGAAATGGAACATAAGTTCAAAACGAAAAGATGATAAAAACATATAAACATTGCTATCTGTACTTCACTAACACTAGTATGCAGTATTCGTACGCTTCAAGGACCTTTTACGAGAATTTTTGTAAAGTAATATTCGCCGTATTTAATGAAAAAAAAATTCTATCTTCAGATATACCAAGCAGCACTTTACGAAATTTCTTGTACGAAAACACCTAAAATCCCTTGATGCGTACGAATCCTGTTATTATTAGCTATTGAAATATTTAGAATCTTATATCTATCATAGATTCATGGACAAGAATATATATTTCGAACGCGTTATTTAACTTATATCTGGAACAAAATATAAACAGTAACTCTAATATTATTATTCAATAAAATTCAATCGAATAATATTAATTCTTTTAAAAAAGCTTATTACTTTCTTAAATAAAAATATATAAAACATAAATTCTTACTTTCTTCAAAATATCCGTTACGAGAAGTATTATGTCTCTTCATTACTTTCAACCACACAACAATAAAAGTCATGCGATCATGACGTTTGTAGAACGCATTGGATACGTGCATAAAATCAGAATATTCGCTTCAAATACTTTACACGAAAACGAGAGTAACATTTCCTATTTAATAAGTTACTCAAGAGAAATCATAGTTTACACTACATTTTCGGAAACATTTCCGCTATGGACTGTAACAATTATGATTTTTTTTACAATGCGTTTCGCTTCAAATACTTTACACAGAAATGAGAGTAACGATTCCGATTTATTCAGTAACTCAAGAGAATTAATAGTTTATGCTACATTTTTGGAAACGTTTACGCTATGGACTGTAACGGTTCTGATTTTTTTACAGTGTACTGATGAAGGGATTAAATTTCAATATTCAGTCCTTGACGTTTCATAAATGCTATGCATTAACCACGTCAACGGTATCTTTATGGATTTCCAGATGAGCATTGTGATTCTCTTGAATAAATAATTGTTATATCCTTATTTTAATAGCTATAGCCGCAATAGCGTTCAATCTTCAAAACTTTCGGAGATATCTGCTGCACGATACTAACGAAAAGGTTTCTGATTCAAACAGAAAAATGTTTCGGCTAAAACACGGAACCTTTCGTATTCGTATTGAAAAGTTCCTGAATATATCGGAAAACTTTCATTACGGATAGGAAAGGTTTCTGAATATATATGAAACCTTTCTGAAGACGCGGATTATTTTGTGAAGAAGCCAGTTCTTTTAAATGAAATTTTATGAAGGAATCTGTTTTAAATGGAAGTTGGTGTATGAATCATGGATTTTTTTTTTTTTTTTTTTTTTTTTTTTTTTTTTTTATAATATCAGCTTCATTTATTCTGAAAAAACAAAATTAATATTATTATTATACATTTTTTCATAATCAAGATAAAATTTATTGAGTTTTAATATCTCACAGTGATAATTTTTTTAAAGATGTGGATTAACAGCTAACATTAAAGTTCCTGTACTGTTATTGAAAATGGAAAGATAAATTCTTTCGAAAAGTGTTTTTTTTTTAAATAATTTATAGCATTTTTTTTTTACTTATTATTTTAGTTCTTTATTAGCTTTTCTTTGTTAGGCAGACATTTTAATACATAACATCTTTTTCTTATTATTATTTGTGCGGCGTGTAAATAAGATATGATTGCAATTGATGTTAATGCATTGCATTATGCTTTTCACAGCATAATCTTAATAATTTATAAATGCTTTATAACTTAAAACAAGAAATTTTGTGTACTATGTTTTAATAAATCAAGCTGATGGCAAATAATTTAGAAATTTTCAAATTTGTTTATTGTGAAGTACGTGAGTTAAATAACAACAATAGTATTTTTTTTTTTTTCACAATTGATATCTGTATTGTGTAATACACGCTATTTCGAATTTTTTGAAAGCTTTTCAGCGAACAACAAAACAAATGAGTGACTATCATTAACTATAATGATTTATAAAAGTAAATCCTATAATTGTAAGAACAGTTTACTGTTTATTTCTACTCACAATACTGTATTTTTTACATAAAACAAATCAATAAAAAAGAAGTAAAATGTAGTTCAACCTCCAGCTTCTTTGATAAAAATATAATACATAAGTTTTCTTTTAACATATAAGGCATTTAATAATTTATTAAGAACACGCTGTGAAAAGGAGAATATGATACAGGAATTAATTAACACCAGTAGTGTGATTATGCCGGTTTGGCGTCACCTGTGGACCTGTGGTGGAGGATCTGTGGAGTGTGGAGGTCTGCGGAGGTCCGTGGAGGTCCGTGGAGTGGCGCGCTGATAAGAGTTGGTGGCGGAGGAAACGCATGTCGGTGGAGGGAGAGGTGTTGTCGGGAAACGGATAAGAACTTGTCTTACAGTACGAGGGTATTTATTTTGAGAAGTTAGAAAATTTTGCGAATTAAATTTACTTTTTCGAATTTTATTTTGAGGAAATAGAAAATTTTTTCGAATTTTATTTTGAGAAGATAGAAATTTTTTGAGGAAATATTTTTATTTTTCGAATTTTATTTTGAGGAAATAGAAAATTTTACGAATTTTTTTTTTCCGAATTTTATTTTCAAGTGTTAGAAATTATTTTTCGAGTTTTATTTTTCGAACTTAATTTTATTTTAAGATGTTAGAATTATATTTCGAATTTTATTTTGAGGAGATAGAAAATTTTTTCGAATTTTATTTTCAGGTATAAGAATTATTTTTTCGTACGAACTTAATTTTATTTTCAGATGTTAGAATTATTTTTCGAATTTTATTTTGAGGAAATAGAAAATTTTAGCGAATTTTATTTTTAGGTGTTAGAATTATTTTTTGAATTTTTATTTTTAGGTGTTAGAATTATTTTACGAATTTTTATTACCAGATGCTAGAAAAAAATTTTCGAAGTGAATTTATTTTTCGAATTTTATTTTTATTTTACGAATTTTATTTTAACGGAACTTTATTTTTATTTTTAGGTGTTAGAATTATTTTTGCTAATTAAATTTATTTAGGGGAAATAGAAAATTATTTATAATTTTGACTCGTTAGAAAATATTAGAGAATTAAATTTTTAGGTGTTAGAATTATTTTTAACTCATGTAAAAATATTTGATATCAATTTACTTTGAGAAATTATTTTTTAGAAGATAGCAAATTTCTGTGAACTTAACCTATTTTTCAGGAAACTGTTTTATATTTTAAGAACTTTTATTATTTTTCGTAAATAATAGATGTGTTAGAAAATTGAGAGGATTTGTCTTAGAATAGAGTAATATTTTGAATTGCAAAATTATGTTTATAAAATAATATGAACTAAAATCTTACTTGATTTTTCATGTGTAGATAGATCTTGTCCTGTTAGAAAATTTTACGAATTTTATTTTTCGAATTTTATTTAATGATGTTAGAAAATATTTGAGGTAATATTTTTAATTTTGGCTAGTTAGAAATTTTATTTTCAGATGTTAGAAATTATTTTTCGAATTTTAATTTAGGAACTTAATTTTTTTTCTTTTAAAATTACTTAGAGATAGAAATTATTTGCGAATTGAATTTTAGCGTACTTAATTTTTATTTTACGATTTTTATTTTTAGGTTTTTTTAGAAGATAGCAAATTTCTGGGAACTTAATTTATTATCGAACTTAATTTATTTTTCAGGAAACTGTTTTATATTTTGAGAACTTTTATTTATTTATTTATTTACTTTTCACGCGATGTATGAATTTTGTGAGTAATTTTTATTTACGTTAGATAGAAAATTTTTGCAAACTTTATTTTTATTTTAGAGGAAATAGAATTTTTGAGAAGAATTGCTATTTTATTTATTTAACGGAACTTTGAAAATTCGCGGGAAAGAATTTTATTTTGGGGAATTTATTTCATGGTCTTAATTAAGAGGAAATATTTTTATTTTCGAACTTAACCTATTTTTCAGGAAAGTGTTTTCTTATTTTGAGAACTTTTATTATTTTTCGTAAATAATAGATGTGTGTTAGAAAATTGGGAGAATTTATCTTAGAATAGAAAACCATTTGGAAATGAACGGGCCTTAGACAATTTTCGATCGAATGTGGTAAAATGGAATCATGATTTCATAATCTTTCGGATGTTAACTATAACTTCGCAATATTCGAACAATTCTCAGCAACCCTTTGTTGTTCTTTTTGTGGAAACCGCCGCTATTATCCCCAAGAAGTCATTCAGTCTAGCACGCATAATAGGGCAAATTTAAAGTGTCCCTCATATGCTTATCATTCAATAGAGCTCTTAAGCATATCGCTAAGATGAAATGGTTAAGTTGAAAGTATTATCCACGCTAATCACCTCTATTGGGAAATGCCGATATCAGTTGCATACAGACAGCGAGAGACATTATGTCTATACATTATAGTAGACCAAAGTTTTGGAAATCACTGCTTAAGGAAACGACATAATTTCAACAATTTTAGCAAACAACGAAATATTTTAACAGATCGACAATTTTGAAAATTGTAACTGATTTTTTGTATATATGAAATACCACGCATATATATGAAATATGTTTTTGTGATATCTGTTTATTCACAAAGTGAATAATGATTTCACTTTGAGAACATAGTACATTTTAAAATAAATACCGGTTGATATCTTTTATTAGTAAATGAATGATAATCGTACAATTCAATTTAAAAGAATATATATATATTTCAAAGCTCTTTGATTCTTATTTGAAATAAGTGCAAGGTGTTTTCATAAAAAGAATTGTCACATGCTAGTGTTTTCTTTGAATGTATTACAAATATACCTTTATTATTATTATTATTACTATAAATTTTGCAGATTAGGGTTTTAACAATTTTGTAATTAGTGTTTTTGACATTTTTGTATATTAGGGTTTCGTTAAAATTTTCAATCTTTGAAATGAGTTGAAATCATTGAATTGTCTACTTTAACAATTAAAAATATTTTCATTTAAGTGATTGGGAAAAACTATTTTTATACATATATTTATATATGATGTAATCATTAGTAAGGAAATTATTTATTAAATAAAGTTTCAATAAAAAATAGATATTCATTTTCTAAGTCTCTGTAAAAGTATTATATTTCTAACATATGCGAATTAGATAAACAGATAATCTTTAGGCTGTTCTCAACTGCTCTGCTCACCAAGCGCAAAATGTTTTAACACATTTAAAAATTCGTTTTAACGGAAAGATATAAAATTGAAAAGCCTGACCATAGAAGTGATTTGAAATTGAATTGTGTTTCTATTTTGGATCAATCATTTGCCTAATGCATTTTAAGCGATTTTAATCACATGACAAACACATATTTCGCCCACTCTTGAGTGCTTTTTCTCCTCTCATGTGGAATTTCGATTCGAAACACCAACTTTGACACTAATTTCTGAAAGATCTATTGCTTTTGTTAAGAAATGGGGGAAAAAAACATGAACAACTACATCACCAACTACTTTCATGTATTTTCGAATAAAAATAAATTAAAATATTTGGCAGAAAGTCGTGCTTTTAGATTTCGGAACACCCTTAATAAATGAAAATTAGGTAAAAATGCTATTGAATTCTAAATAGAACATAATAATTTTATTAATTTAAATATTATGCATCTTGATAATGTAGAAATACTATCTAAAATTTTAGATTAAGGATAAATATTCACAGCAAATGTGGTTAAGTGTTTGAATCCAATTTATTAACTAAATTCATTTATTAGACATTTTTCACATTTTAAACAGAAATTTGAGATTTACGGATTTCTTTTAAAGGAAATGAAATGATTTATTTTAATTGACACTAAATAGAAAGGTCACTTACTCTAATCTTCATTTAGAAAGAGTTGGAGACTTTGCTGTTTCCAAACATCACTTCAAAATTAAATATCTTAAACGCTGAAGCTAAGCTAAAATATAACGTTAGATTTTATAATTCTTTGAAAAATGAAAAGAAAAAGAAAAATGCATATTCACGCAGAGACATAGAAAAAATTATGACTTAGAACTATCTTTAGTTAAATTTGGTTTGACTTAAAATTTTATCAACCTGTTTAAACTCTGTTAATTTATATTTTGGAACTAATGAAAATATTTTTGAGTGAAACAGCTTAGCGTTTGAAATTGTAACTCGTATATAACAACGTTTCATATTTTCCCAAAATATGAGTGAGTTGACTTTTTGAAAACTTTTGAACTATCGTTTAGAAATTACTTGTAACAGTTTAGCAATTTCATATATGATGATCATATTTCCAGTCACTAACAAGATTTGATACTACAATGTGACTTATGTGTCACCAATGATCTTTCCCTCACAAAATACATTTGAAAACATTATTTTTATTTATACGTTTTAAATACACAGAGAAAATTTTAGCTTACTTCAGGGAATGTACTTCAAACATATCTTCTTCCTTCACATGATTGAGACAAAATGGTGGATTTCATATCAGTTAAACACGAAAGCCGCGTATTATCACATGACTTCACTCTACTATGTGAATGGCTGATAGTATAAACACGTTATTCGATAACAACGTCATCAGTAGGTGATTAGAATAGCTAGATTATCATAATGCATCGCATTGCTATCCGAAGCTTGTTTGAACTTGTTTATACTACATTGCCTGTATTGTAAGTTTATTTTTAATTACTTAGATATTTAAAATCACCAATTGCTAATTGTAATTAGATCATTAATTGATTCTTATAATAATAAGTGATTTATGTTTATATTTTTTAAATTTCATTAAGTGTTCATATAAGAAATAACTTAATTTTCTTTAGATTTCATTCACTTAGTCTTTAAAATTTTGTTTTGCATGTTGGAAATTATTTCAAAGTATTGAATGATGTATTTGTGAAACGGACCATTCCTAGAAAATGAGTCTTGAAAAATAGTCATGGAAATTATTTGTCTTGAACATTTTGAAAGATATGAAAATAACTCGAAGAAATTATTTGACTTGTAAAATATTTGAAGAACTGAAAATGATTCCATTGCTCGAAGTTGAGTTGAAAAATAATTGCATAAAAGAAGAAATTATTTGAGTTGTAAAATATTTGAAAGTGTTGCCGTTGAAAAAGAACTTGTTTTCTTGAAAACATATATTTAATTTCTAAAAATTTTACGAAAATTGCATGCTTGGTAGAACGAACGAGGAGAACCAACCCTTGCTTTCTTTCAAGTTTTGAACACTTTCATGGTCGAAAGAACAATGTAAGTCCCTAGTTTCTTGAAAATATATACTTAATTTTTAAAAATTTCACGAAATTGCATGCTTAGTAGAGTGAACGAGGAGAACCAACCCTTGGTTTCTTTAAAGTTTTTGAACACTTTCATAGTTGAAAGAACAATGAGAGTCCCTAGTTTCATGAGAACATATGCATGTTTCCTAAAAATTTTAGGAATTGAACACTTGCTTGGAAGAATAAATGATGAGAGTTCATGGTTACCTTTTGTGAACTCATTCGTGAAAAACCTTTCTTGGTACATCATGGCAATTGAATCATGCTAGTTTGTTTTGAAAATCTATTTAATGACATGATTTTGTAGGAAAAAAAGAATGAGTGTCCTTGTTTTCTAAGAAGGTTTGTTTGATTAATGCTCATAAATATCGCATGGGTTGAACTCACACTTGGAAGAAAGAATGATGAAAGTCCTTTGGATTTTTTGAAAAATATATGAATTGACACTTGCTTCGAAAAAAGAAAGATGAGAATCTTGGAAGATTAGAAGATTTGCTTGATTTCTTAAAAGTTTTTGGTAAATGCATGGATCAAACACATGCATGAAAGAAATAATGATCAGAGTCCTTGGAAAATTCATGAGAACTAATTTAAAAAATATTTGTTAGTTAACAAAGCAACGTTTTTGCAAAAATAATTTAAAGAAATTTAGTTAAGAAAAAAAATTAAGTTAAAAAATTTTAAAGGTTTGAGAAATAAATTAAATTAAGAAAATAAAAATTTAAATTAAAAAAAATTAATTAAAATATTAAGTAAAGAAAAAAAAATTAGTTTAGAAATTAAATTACGTTAAGAGAAATATTACAAAGTTGAAATGTTTGTAAAATTGGATTGTTTTATGATTTAACTCATAAATGAATTTATCCTACCATTCAATTGTTTACCCTGACAACCATATGTTTATTCAACACCTAACCAACCAAGCATCTTCTTACCACACCAATCGATTATTTATAGTATTAACCCTTTATTTCTGCACAAGTGCAGAAAGTAAACTGATGATAGAATCGAAAAATAAGTGACTTATCAAATAGACTTGTAAGTTGATGATAACCAATATTTTCGAAAAGATAAACTTAGACTTAGAAACTCATTTAACATCGAGTTGGAATGAAAATTTGCAAAGTTTTTGCAATTGCCACGAAAACTCACTTAAACATTTTTGGAGGTATGTAAAAATCACAACAATATTATATTCAAATTAATTAAATTGTCACTGTTTCATATTAGTTTGCAAGAAATTAGAAATATTTCTAGGTTAACTAGGTTTGATAGTATTCCAACTTAATCATTTCTTTGACAGATTTTCTATGATAAACCTTGTGTTACTAACCTTTTTAATTCAACTTAGTTCCATGAGATTTACCTGCAAAACATTAAATTCTTCTATTCAGTTTAGTTATCAATTTCAAATTATTTTTAAAAGTTTTATTATTGTTTGAAAAATAATTATGTACTCTAATACCTGTATTTTAAAACATTTAAACTATAACATTTAACAAATCTAAAATTATAATATATTCAACACTTACCTAATATACCAGCTTGGTCATGACAAGTGTGTTTAACAGGACAACTTTAAGTGAAATGGCAAATCCTTATCGTGAAACATGTTATCACGTGACAACTTCCTCCCGTTTCATTGAATGATAACGTAATCACGTGATTCCTTATCTGCAATGTCACTCAACGATAAGAACAACACTGAGAAGGCACATTCACGCCATTTTATCACTCTTTTCAGGTGAGTACCCGTGCAGGTTTGTCTTTGATATCCGTCCCTTGTATAATTATGTCAAATCATGTTTTAACTTGTCTGAAGTTGTCTAAACATGTTATTGCTTCTTACTTAACCTAAAATGCAAGTTTAATCACGAAAGAAATGTATATATTTATATTTTTGTTAGATTAGATAATTGAAATAAACAATTTCTAAGTATAATTAAATCACTTCCGTTTATTAATAATTATATTAATTAAAATAATAATGATTTATATATGAACTAAATTATTATATATATATATAATATCGATTTTTGAAATAACTTAACATTCGTTTCCAAGCGAAAAAGAATAATTAAAATATATATGAGAGTTAGAAAATTCTTATGTGAGAAAACTAGAAAGAAAAAATGATGACACCCTTTGGATAAATCTTGAAAACTCAGTCATGAAAAATATGATTTCTTTTAACTCTTGAAAAATGCATGATTAGTGTTTGCTTGAAATATACAAGGTCTCTCATCATTTTTTCTTTCTAGTTTCCTCACATAAGAATTTTCTATATATTATATAGAAATATATATATATTTCTATATATATATTTGAATTATATTCATATATATTTGAATTATATTCATATATATTTGAATTATTCTTTTTCGCTTGGAAACGAAAATTAAGTTATTTCAAAAATCGATATTATATATATATATATAATAATTTAGTTCATATATAAATCATTATTATTTTAATTATTATAATTATTAATTAACGGAAGTGATTTAATTATACTTAGAAATTGTTTATTTCAATTATCTAATCTAACAAAAATATAAATATATACATTTCTTTCGTGATTAAACTTGCATTTTAGGTTAAGTAAGAAGCAATAACATGTTTTGGCAACTTCAGACAAGTTAAAACATGATTTGACATGATTATACAAGGGCCGGATATCAAAGACAAACCTGCACGGGTACTCACATGAAAAAAGTGATAAAATGGCGTGAATGTGGCTTCTCAGAGTTGTTCTTATCGTTGAGTGACATTGCAGATAAGGAATCACGGGAGGAAGTTGTCACGTGATAACATGTTTCACGATAAGGATTTGCCATTTCACTTAAAGTTGTCCTGTTAAACACACTTGTCATGACCAAGCTGGTATATTAGGTAAGTGTTGAATATATTATAATTTTAGATTTGTTAAATGTTATAGTTTAAATGTTTTAAAATACAGGTATTAGAGTACATAATTATTTTTCAAACAATAATAAAACTTTTAAATATAATTTGAAATTGATAACTAAACTGAATAGAAGAATTTAAAGTTTTGCAGGTAAATCTCATGGATCTAAGTTGAATTAAAAAGGTTAGTTACACAAGGTTTATCATAGAAAATCTGTCAAAGAAATGATTAAGTTGGAATACTATCAAACCTAGTTAACCTAGAAATATTTCTAATTACTTGCAAACTAATATGAAACAGTGACAATTTAATTAATTTGAATATAATATTGTTGTGATTTTTAAATACCTCCAAAAATGTTTAAGTGAGTTTTCGTGGCAATTGCAAAAACTTTGCAAATTTTCATTCCAACTCGATGTTAAATGAGTTTGTAAGTCTAAGTTTATCGTTTCGAAAATATTGGTTATCATCAACTTACAAGTCTATTTGATAAGTCACTTATTTTTCGATTCTATCATCAGTTTACTTTCTGCACTTGTGCAGAAATAAAGGGTTAATACTATAAATAATCGATTGGTGTGGTAAGAAGATGCTTGGTTGGTTAAGTGTTGAATAAACATATGGTTGTCAGGGTAAACAATTGAATGGTAGGATAAATTCATTTACGAGTTAAATCATAAAACAATCCAATTTTACAAACATTTCAACTTTGTAATATTTTTCTTAACGTAATTTATTTTCTAAACTAATTTTTTTTTCTTTACTTAATTTTTTTTAATTAATTTTTTTTTATTTAAATTTTTATTTTTCTTAATTTAATTTTTTTTTCAAACCTTTAAAATTTTTTAACTTAATTTTTTTTCTTAACTAAATTTCTTTAACTTATTTTTGCAAAAACTTTGCTTTGTTAACTAACAAATATTTTTTAAATTAGTTCTCATGAATTTTCCAAGGACTCTCATCATTATTTCTTTCATGCATGTGTTTGATCCATGCATTTACCAAAAACTTTTAAGAAATCAAGCAAATCTTCTAACCTTCCAAGATTCTCATCTTTCTTTTTTCGAAGCAAGTGTTCAATTCATATATTTTTCAAAAAATCTAAAGGACTTTCAACATTCTTTCTTCCAAGTGTGAGTTCAACCCATGCGATATTTATGAGCATTAATCAAACAAACCTTCTTAGAAAACAAGGACACTCATTCTTTTTTTCCTACAAAATCATGTCATTAAATAGATTTTCAAAACAAACTAGCATGATTCAATTGCCATGATGTACCAAGAAAGGTTTTTCACGAATGAGTTCACATAAGGTAACCATGAACTCTCATCATTTATTCTTCCAAGCAAGTGTTCAATTCCTAAAATTTTTAGGAAACACGCATATGTTCTCATGAAACTAGGGACTCTAATTGTTCTTTCAACTATGAAAGTGTTCAAAAACTTTAAAGAAACCAAGGGTTGGTTCTCCTCGTTCACACTACCAAGCATGCAATTTCATGAAATTTTTAAAAATTAAGTATATATTTTCAAGAAAGTAGGGACTTACATTGTTCTTTCGACCATGAAAGTGTTCAAAACTTGAAAGAAAGCAAGGGTTGGTTCTCCTCGTTCGTTCTACCAAGCATGCAATTTTCGTAAAATTTTTAGAAATTAAATATATGTTTTCAAGAAAACAAGTTCTTTTTCAACGGCAACACTTTCAAATATTTTACAACTCAAATAATTTCTTCTTTTATGCAATTATTTTTCAACTCAACTTCGAGCAATGGAATCATTTTCAGTTCTTCAAATATTTTACAAGTCAAATAATTTTTTCGAGTTATTTTCATATCTTTCAAAATGTTCAAGACAAATAATTTCCATGACTATTTTTCAAGACTCATTTTCTAGGAATGGTCCGTTTCACAAATACATCATTCAATACTTTGAAATAATTTCCAACATGCAAAACAAAATTTTAAAGACTAAGTGAATGAAATCTAAAGAAAATTAAGTTATTTCTTATATGAACACTTAATGAAATTTAAAAAATATAAACATAAATAACTTATTATTATAAGAATCAATTAATGATCTAATTACAATTAGCTATTGGTGATTTTAAATATCTAAGTAATCAAAAATAAACTTACAATACAGGCAATGTAGTATAACCAAGTTCAAACAAGCTTCGGATAGCAATGCGATGCATTATGATAATCTAGCTATTCTAATCACCTACTGATGACGTTGTTATCGAATAACGTGTTTATACTATCAGCCATTCACATAGTAGAGTGAAGTCATGTGATAATACGCGGCTTTCGTGTTTAACTGATATGAAATCCACCATTTTGTCTCAATCATGTGAAGGAAGAAGATATGTTTGAAGTACATTCCTTGAAGTAAGCTAAAATTTTCTCTGTGTATTTAAAACGTATAAATAAAAATAATGTTTTCAAATGTATTTTGTGAGGGAAAGATCATTGGTGACACATAAGTCACATTGTAGTATCAAATCTTGTTAGTGACTGGAAATATCATCATATATGAAATTGCTAAACTGTTACAAGTAATTTCTAAACGATAGTTCAAAAGTTTTCAAAAGTCAACTCACTCATATTTTGGGAAAATATGAAACGTTGTTATATACGAGTTACAATTTCAAACGCTAAGCTGTTTCACTCAAAAATATTTTCATTAGTTCCAAAATATAAATTAACAGAGTTTAAACAGGTTGATAAAATTTTAAGTCAAACCAAATTTAACTAAAGATAGTTCTAAGTCATAATTTTTTCTATGTCTCTGCGTGAATATGCATTTTTCTTTTTCTTTTCATTTTTCAAAGAATTATAAAATCTAACGTTATATTTTAGCTTAGCTTCAGCGTTTAAGATATTTAATTTTGAAGTGATGTTTGGAAACAGCAAAGTCTCCAACTCTTTCTAAATGAAGATTAGAGTAAGTGACCTTTATATTTAGTGTCAATTAAAATAAATCATTTCATTTCCTTTAAAAGAAATCCGTAAATCTCAAATTTCTATTTAAAATATGAAAAAGGTCTAATAAATGAATTTAGTTAATAAATTGGATTCAAACACTTAACCACATTTGCTGCGAATATTTATCCTTAGTCTAAAATTTTAGATAGTATTTCTATATTATCAAGATGCATAATATTTAAATTAATAAAATTATTATATTCTATTTAGAATTCAATAGCATTTTTACCTAATTTTCATTTATTAAGGGTGTTCCGAAATCTAAAAGCACGACTTTCTGCAAAATATTTTAATTTATTTTTATTCGAAAATACATGAAAGTAGTTGGTGATGTAGTTGTTCATGTTTTTTCCCCCATTTCTTAACAAACGCAATAGATCTTTCAGAAATTAGTGTCAAAGTTGGTGTTTCGAATCGAAATTCCGCATGAGAGGAGAAAAAGCACTCAAGAGTGGGCGAAATATGTGTTTGTCATGTGATTAAAATCGCTTAAAATGCAATAGGCAAATGATTGATCCAAAATAGAAACACAATTCAATTCCAAATCACTTCTATGGTCAGGCTTTTCAATTTTATATCTTTCCGTTAAAACGAATTTTTAAATGTGTTAAAACATTTTGCGCTTGGTGAGCAGAGCAGTTGAGAACAGCCTAAAGATTATCTGTTTATCTAATTCGCATATGTTAGAAATATAATACTTTTACAGACTTAGAAAATGAATATCTATTTTTTATTGAAACTTTATTTAATAAATAATTTCCTTACTAATGATTACATCATATATAAATATATGTATAAAAATAGTTTTTCCCAATCACTTAAATGAAAATATTTTTAATTGTTAAAGTAGACAATCCAATGATTTCAACTCATTTCAAAGATTGAAAATTTTAACGAAACCCTAATTTACAAAAATGTCAAAACCCCTAAATACAAAATTGTTAAAACCCTAATTTGCAAAATTAATAGTAATAATAATAATAATAAAAGTATATATGTAATACACTCAACGAAAACACTAGCATGTGACAATTCTTTTTATGAAAACACCTTGCACTTATTTCAAATAAGAATCAAAGAGCTTTGAAATATATATATATTCTTTTAAATTGAATTGTACGATTATCATTCATTTACTAATAAAAGATATCAACCGGTATTTATTTTAAAATGTACTATGTTCTCAAAGTGAAATCATTATTCACTTTGTGAATAAACAGATATCACAAAAACATATTTCATATATATGCGTGGTATTTCATATATACAAAAAATCAGTTACAATTTTCAAAACTGTCGATCTGTTAAAATATTTCGTTGTTTGCTAAAATTGTTGAAATTATGTCGTTTCCTTAAGCAGTGATTCCCAAAACTTTGGTCTATTATAATGTATAGACATAATTTCTCTCGCTGTCTGTATGCAACTGATATCGGCATTTCCCAATAGAGGTGATTAGCGTGGATAATACTTTCAACTTAACCATTTCATCTTAGCGATATGCTTAAGAGCTCTATTGAATGATAAGCATATGAGGGACACTTTAAATTTGCCCTATTATGCGTGCTAGACTGAATGACTTATTGGGGATAATAGCGGCGGTTTCCACAAAAAGAATAACAAAGGGTTGCTGAGAATTGTTCGAATACTGCGAAGTTATAGTTAACATCCGAAAGATTATGAAATCATGATTCCATTTTACCACATTCGATCGAAAATTGTCTAAGGCCCGTTCATTTCCAAATGGTCTTCTATTCTAAGATAAATTCTCCCAATTTCCTAACACACATCTATTATTTACGAAAAATAATAAAAGTTCTCAAAATAAGAAAACACTTTCCTGAAAAATAGGTTAAGTTCGAAAATAAAATTATTTCCTCTTAATTAAGACCATGAAATAAATTAAGTTCCCCAAAATAAAATTCTTTCCCGCGAATTTTCAAAGTTCCGTTAAATAAATAAAATAGCAATTCTTCTCAAAAATTCTATTTCCTCTAAAATAAAAATAAAGTTTGCAAAAATTTTTTATCTAACGTAAATAAAAATTACTCACAAAATTCATACATCGCGTGAAAAGTAAATAAATAAATAAATAAAAGTTCTCAAAATATAAAACTGTTTCCTGAAAAATAAATTAAGTTCGATAATAAATTAAGTTCCCAGAAATTTGCTATCTTCTAAAAAAACCTAAAAATAAAAATCGTAAAATAAAAATTAAGTACGCTAAAATTCATTTCGCAAATAATTTCTATCTCTAAGTAATTTTAAAAGAAAAAAAATTAAGTTCCTAAATTAAAATTCGAAAAAATAATTTCTAACATATGAAAATAAAATTTCTAACTAGCCAAAATTAAAAATATTACCTCAAATATTTTCTAACATCATTAAATAAAATTCGAAAAATAAAATTCGTAAAATTTTCTAACAGGACAAGATCTATCTACACATGAAAAATCAAGTAAGCTTTTAGTTCATATTATTTTATAAACATAATTTTGCAATTCAAAATATTACTCTATTCTAAGACAAATCCTCTCAATTTTCTAACACATCTATTATTTACGAAAAATAATAAAAGTTCTCAAAATATAAAACAGTTTCTTGAAAAATAGGTTAAGTTCTCAGAAATTTGCTATCTTCTAAAAAATAATTTCTCAAATTGAATTGATAAAAAATATTTTTACATGAGTTAAAAATAATTCTAACACCTAAAAATTTAATTCTCTAATATTTTCTAACGAGTCAAAATTATAAATAATTTCCTATTTCCCCTAAATAAATTTAGTTAGCAAAAATAATTCTAACACCTAAAAATAAAAATAAAGTTAAATCCGTTAAAATAAAATTCGTAAAATAAAAATAATATTCGAAAAATAAATTCACTTCGAAAATTTTTTTCTAGCATCTGAAAATAAAAATTCGTAAAATAATTCTAACACCTAAAAATAAAAATTCAAAAAATAATTCTAACACCTAAAAATAAAATTCGCTAAAATTTTCTATCTCCTCAAAATAAAATTCGAAAAATAATTCTAACATCTGAAAATAAAATTAAGTTCGAACGAAAAAATAATTCTAACACCTGAAAATAAAATTCGAAAAAATTTTCTATCTCCTCAAAATAAAATTCGAAAAATAATTCTAACATCTGAAAATAAAATTAAGTTCGAAAAATAATTTCTAACACTTGAAAATAAAATTCGAAAAAAAAAAATTCGTAAAATTTTCTATTTCCTCAAAATAAAATTCGAAAAATAAAAATATTTCCTCGAAAAATTTCTATCTTCTCAAAATAAAATTCGAAAAATTTTTCTATTTCCTCAAAATAAAATTCGAAAAAGTAAATTTAATTCGCAAAAATTTTCTAACTTCTCAAAATAAATACCCTCGTACTGTAAGACAAGTTCTTATCCGTTTCCCGACAACACCTCTCCCTCCACCGACATGCGTTTCCTCCGCCACCGACTCTTATCAGCGCGCCACTCCACGGACCTCCACAGACCTCCACAGACCTCCACACTCCACAGATCCTCCACCACAGGCCCACAGGTGACGCCAAACCGGCATAATCACACTACTAACACCAAATTTAACTATGTTATCTTATTTGCATGAGCAGACATACACACACACACACACACACACACACATATATATATATATATGTGTGTATATATATATATATATATATATATATATATATATATATATATATATATATATATATAACATACAGTGGCGGCTCGTGCCAATCTTCAATGGTGGGGCCCGGTCCTCATAACATATTGTAAATTTTTATGTATTAATGTTTCTTGTTTAAACATGAAAACAAATTATTTAAGAATAAAATGAAAAAATAATCTTACTTCTGGAGATAAAATATTAATTATTTTTTCAAGTAATCAACGTTAATTTCAAATTTATCAAATTAATTATAATTTTTAATATACTATTAATTGCCGTTATTAGCATTGAACATACTCTAATCAATCGTTATTTAATTGAAAAACAAATATAAAAATCATGCATAATAATAATAATAATAATAATCTCACAACGTTACCGAAAAAAATATAAACTTTTTACTTGCAGACATTGAAACTATTCAGAAATTAAAATTTAGTACATTATTTAAATAAAAATTCGGTATGTTTTTAGATGCGCAAATCTTTCACTTACATTAAATTTAATTACCATTATTTACATCAAACATTATTAAATTAAAAAACAAATTCACAAATCAAAGAAAAAATAATTATCTCATAATTTAATAGAAAAAAATAAATACTTTTCTTGAAGAGATTTAATCCATTCACAAATTAAAATTTAATGCATCATTTAAATAGAAATTCTGCACGTCGATTTTTTCGACGAGCAAATCTTTCAATTACTTTTACATTAAATTCTGATATTGTACTAATAAAATCTTTGTGGACTGAAAGAACAGCAAGGGCATTTAATCGTTCCTGCCCCATGGAGTTTCTCAAAAATGTTTTAATTCTTTTAAGTGTGCTGAAGCACCTTTCTGCTTCTGCTGTCGATACTGGTGTCACCAGGACAATTTCAAGTGCCTTTGAAAGCTCAGAAAATTCTTCGGAAAGATTATTGGTTTTCATAAATGTTACCAGGCTCGAAACTGTTTGAATGTTTTCAAAAGTGGAATTATGATATATTACACGAAGTTCATTTATTAATTTTCCTTTATCAATCATATTGTAGTTTTCTGCGATAATAGAAGTGTTTTTTTCAGGGAAATTATCCTTAAATAAACTGAATTTTTTTGGATCCAGTACTGCAAACGCATTAAGAGTCTCTTGCTCTTCAAACCTGTTTTTCATTTCGGATATTATAATGTCGCACGCTTCTTTGGCATTTATTTTTATTGTGTTATAGCCACTGAATTTTATGTGTTTCCTTTTGCAAGTATTTTCATAATTTTCAGCAGTTTGATGAACATCGATTTTCCCTCTGATTTCATTAACGGCATCTGTAAAACTGTTGAAAGCTTGCAATGCATTTAATGAAGTGGTATTTGTCATCTGAACAACATTATATAAAATATTTACATGTTGAAATATCGAATTGAAAAAAGAAAGGAGAAAGAGAAAATCATCATCTTCTAAAATTCTGTGTAAACCATGCGATTCACTGATTGTTCTGTCATCCCACTGCACTTCGTTCTGAATTCTATCAAAACACTCTGATAGTTCGGACTTATTTTCTTCTATGAAACTGATGATACGTGAATGAAAGTTCCACCTGGTTTCTGACGGTACGGGAATTCTTTTAGCACATATTTCACGAAATAAATCACTACGCTTAGGTGATGCCGAAAAAAAGGTTGAAAATGAATTTACATTTGCAAAAAATAATCTGATAGATTTAATATTAGTGCAAGCTTTCTTCAGCACTAAATTCATTTGGTGGGCATAGCAATGGATGTACTTTGCATGAGGAAAATTGTCTCTCATTCACTCTTGAACCCCAGTATGGCACCCGCTCATAACAGGTGCACCGTCATATGCTTGCGCAACGAGCTTATCTTTTAAATTAAATTGTTCTAAATTTTCAGTTAAGATTTTAGTAAGTCCCTCTGCTGTTCTGTCATGGACATCAATGAATTTAACAAACCTTTCCAGGGGTTTGTTGTTTTTTATATATCATAAAATGATAACAAATCAGGGTTGGCAAGATTTTTCCCACCCCCGGTAAATACCATGGTAAAAACCGGTATTTACCGTCCTGGGAAATACTATGTTTTTCCCACATGGGGAAAACTGATTATTAAAAACATAAATATAAATTCAAAACAACCTTTAAAAATGTCAAAATTGGGTTCCAAAAAATAGCTTGAAAAGTAAAAAAAAAAAAAGGAAGATCTACAAAAACAGACAATGGAGTGCATTTATTTAAATATTCACACACTAGTACACAGATTCCCAAACATTTATCAATCATAATCGTATTCATATTCTTCGTCTTCCACATTGGATTTTAGCATCATATAACAAAATACTAATTTAGAGACTTTTTGTAAACCCAGTCTATTTCTAATCTTGTTTTGGATGAAAGAAAATTTAGGAAAAAAAAAAAGGCGCCCCAAAGATGCTGATGATGCAGGACATCCCTGAAGATGTTTTATGCAATAATTCTTATTTATTTAAACAGTAGAAGATCTTTATTGTTAATTGTTATTATGAATTTGTTACATTAGTTCAACTTTATCCCCTTAATTTAGAACTTTAATGAAAAGAAAAACGGTATTATTACAATATATTACTCGTTTTCAAAAATGTTTAATGAATGATTTGGTCCAGGTATAGTTGACCATGTTTATAAAGTATATTTAACAATATGTGAAATAATCAATGTTATTAAAAAGTTCATAATCTGGAAAACTCCCGTGGACAAGGAATGCAGTATAAAGATACTCTAATATATTTTCATATATGTTTCAGACATATTTCGCCTTATTGCTAACCCTTTAAGACTGGACCTGCACGATCGTGAATTTTATCTTCCTGGGTTATCTATTCCATAAATGCCGGAATCGAGTGATTGTGCTGGTTAACAGAAACTATATTCTATGAATTTTATCAACAGATAGTAAATTATCAGTTACAAATTTCAGTTATATCATTGTTTTAAAAAAAAACACACAAAAAGCTGCCCAGTCTTAAAGGGATAAGGTAAATTTAATGATGTGCAAAATGTGACCCATATAGTACACAACCTTGCCTTTTTAGGTTTTCGTTATACAGATCTTCTACTGTATTCCTTTCTTACAGAATAATTTTAAATCTAAAGGAAATTTGTAATAATTATGTATTTCCAATTTTCATTTTACACATCAGATTCAGAAAACCAGAATATTTCTTACATATTGTCATTTGGAAGTTTTTCCCAGTATTTACCACTTTTTCCCGGTATTTACCACTTTATCCCAGTATTTACCAGTTTTTCCCGGTGGGATGGGAAAAACAAGTTTTGGACGGGAAAAAGCCAACCCTGTAACAAATTGCGATGTGCAGCTTACATCAGTAGTTTCGTCAGCTTGTAATGCTACAAAATTAGAAGCAGAAATCTCATTTTTAACTTCATGCATATACGTTTCATATATACAATCCAACAGCTCATTCTGTATAGTTTTTGAAGTATTTTTAGATACTGTAGCATTGCTTAAATGGTCTTCCAATATAGTGTCCAGTTTTGAGGTGTATGTGACCAAATCTAAAAATATACCTCGGTTTAAAGAATCTTTACGTTCATCATGACCCCTTAAAGCTATTTCATGAAATCCACAGAATTTCAAACAATTGATCACACGATTTAGCACATACCTGTTCTTCTCAACCATTTCATTATGTTTTTGTAATGAAATCCTGTAACCTTCATCCAACTGCGCTACAATATTGACAGTTCCGAAGGTTTTATAGTTGATAGCATTATTTAAATGAGTAGTACTCATTTCATGTTTTTTTACTCTTTCAGAAAGATGCTTCAAATCGGTACAGCCAGCCATACTCCATAATTTTTCCCCTCCAAACAATAAACAATAAAAACAGAACAATGCTTTTTTTTCTTCACTCGCTGAAATCCACGGAAATTTGTCAAACCACTGTGTAGAGAAATAGCGCAGTTTTTTCCCATCTTTTTGTTGCATTTCAAAATTCTTCGGTTGATAGGTCCCAGGCGTTTAATTTCAAGCTTTTCTTCCAAATTCATTGTTGAAAAGGGCTTTCGTAATAAATCGTCTACAGAATTCATTTCTTTTTTTTCTTTCAAGAACTTAACAATAACATGCGTCTCCGTTTAAAGAGGGTACTCAAAGATCGAGTAATTTGACGAATAACCAGCAATAGTAATACAAATGTCGGCAAATATTTTTGAGAATCCCCGTATTCTAACAAAAACTCATTCACCTTTCCTTACTTTGCATCAAGGGCAAACGCGCCGAGTGCCCTAAATTGCAAAAAAATACGGAAGATTTAGCTCTAAAAGAGCAATACATCGCCAAAATTGAATGATACGTGAGGGAGGGAAATACTCGAATTAACGTGCCATATGGGCACAAATGTCTCGTGCCCAGATAAAGTAACCTTGGTGTCGGGAGGAAGTAGTGGTCAGTAAAGTGATTTATTGCCTCTGAGAAAAGCATAGATGCTGAGAGTCGATAACGGATGAGTGGGAGCGATGTAAGAAGCAGTTTGTTTGCAATATATTTTCAGTAAACAGTTCTTTTTTTAATATTTAAATTAAAAATATGAATATATATATTTTTTTATGAAGAGAAAATACTGGTGGGGCCGTGCCCCAGTGGCCCCAATGGACCGGCCGCCGCTGATAACATACTATATAAAGAAACAGAAACAAGGTGTGATATATTAAAAAATAGATATATTATTTTTTTCCCCGTGTATTATTACGAAGAAATCTAATAATGAAGTAGGTAATAATAAGGAATAGCAAGTAAAAATAATACTGTAAATGATTAAATAAAATGAAAATTGCCCAGTTAAACTGATGGCATTGAGCTCACAGGCTATCCACAAGAATTGTATATTATACTCTTATTTTAAAGAATAATGCCCCTCGAAAAATAAATGAAGGGATTACTCCCGTTTCCTCCATTTACACTTAACCAAAGAATCTCCAAATCTAATCAGGGAAGCCCATAAACATAATAAACTGGTATACCAAATTTGAAGCAAATCTGATAAATCTGCATGGGAAAAAACATTTCGCTAAATTAAGGGGGGTATAAGCTCCCCCATTTCCCCCTTTATGCTGAACCAATGATCCTTCAAATCTAATCAAAAAAGCTTCTTATCAGAATGAACCTAGAAAAAAAAAAAATAAACTAAATTAGATAATTCTGCATAAAAACCCATTTATCTAAATTAAGGTAAGGGGACACTTCCCCCCCTTTCCCCATTTTATACTTAACCAATGAACCTCCAAATCAAATGAAGGAAGCCATATCGGAATAAACTGGTGTATCAAATTTGAAACAAATCGAATAATTCTGTATGAAAAACCAATTTATCCAAATCAAGGGGAGACTAGCCCCCGTTCCTCCTTTATACTTAACCAATAAATTTCCAAATCTAGTCAAGGCAGCTCCTTAACATAATAAACCGGCATGTGAAATTTGGGGCAAATCGAATAACTCTGCTTGAAAAACCCATTTATCTAAATTAAGGGGGGATCTAGCCCCCCTTTCCTCCCTTTATACTTAACTAATGAACCTCTATATGTAATCAAGGCAACTCCTTAACATAATACCAAATTTGGAGCAAATCGAATAATCCTACATGAAAAACGCATTTATCTTAATAAAGGATTGTAGCAGGGGTGTATTACCTTTCCGCCCTTTATACATAATAATGAGCTTCCAAATCTAATCAGGGAAGCTCCTTAACATAATAAACCGGTATACCACATTTGGAGCGAATCGAATATTTCTGCATGAAAAACCCATTTATCTAAATTAAGGCGGTGGGGGCTAGCCCCCCTTTTCCCCCTTTATCCTTAACTAATGAACTCCAAAAACTAATCAGTGAAGCGCCTTATCAGAATGAACCTAGAAAATTTTTTTGAAGCAAATCGGATATTTCTATCAAGAGTTATCGCGTTACGTACGTACGAACATACGTACGACATACAGAACGAGCGGGCACATAAACTCTAAGGCTTAGACAGCTTGTGCGCTAAAAAACCTTACCCAGTGTTATAATTGTTCCGTCTTCAATATAAAAAATATAATAATGTTAATTTTTTTTCTAAATAAAAGCTAATAGAGATGCAAGTGATACAGCAAGTGCTCTATGTCGCCATAATGATAGACGAATTGACATAGATTTTAGGCGCTTCCGGCGATGGGGAAATAGTTGAGAAATACTTGGAATGCGCATGCGTTAGCTAGATGAGAGTCGGTTTCACACCACAGCGGAAATTAAACCCAGAAATTCGGAAAGGTTTCTGATTGTTTCAGAACGTAAAAAGAGATCTCAGATATCCGATGTATCTGGAACGTTCCTCTTAGAATACTAGACGTTCCAACTATTTTTACAGAGTATTTGACACATTGAGCAAGATAAAACAGTGAAAATTTATATTAAGGTTAAATGTGGTTTGACAAGTCAATATAAGAAAAAAGATATTGTACAGTATTAAAATTTTAAAGTTTATATAAAAATGTTATATCTCCTCCAAGAAAGTGAATTTTAACTTGAATGTAGAAAATCACACAGAAGGAATTTTTGTGCAAACAGCTCTTTACTTTTACTTTTAGAAATACTTTCTCTTTAATACTTTTAGAAATGGAGTTGAAAGTTACATTGCGATTTTAATTTTGTCGTTTTTTTTTTTTGTTCTAAATACAGATTTAATTATTTTCCTGAAAATCTCTAATATTACTATTAAAATCATTGCAATTTACCTTGAAAATAGCGATATACATGAAGTAAATTCAAAGATATATAATTTTATACCTAAAGATAGAACTTTAGGCCAATATAAATGATGCAGCGAATTTTAAATTGTCATTCTTCGGAATTTACTTTCTGAAATTTTACGCTAATTGAAAACCTAGTTGTCGATGATAGCACATGCGGATTGTTTTCAAATATAGTTTTGTCATAGTTGAGATAGCAATCATATACAGAAGAATGTAAAAGTTATTTAAAATATTACTTTCAATGTACAAAAAAAGGTTTAAAAACTGACTAAACATTCATATTTTTTTTATCACATTAGAAAAAAAGGCAACATTTATGTAATAAATGTACAGCCTAATGACAATACTTTTGAGAATTTTTATTTTATTTTAACAATATGAAACATATTCTTTGCTACAACATGCTGGACAAGTGCACCCTGAAAATAAAATAAATAAAATCGCATTCGTTTAAAACATATAAAATTTCGAAATGGTGCATATAAACAAGAGCTTTTATATGAAGTTGTACAAATAATATTAATGACAAAAATATAAAATAAACGTTTCAAACTCTTCTGCACTTGTCATTAGGATAAAATATGATGTTGCTATGATTTAAAGTCTAGGGACGAAAACTTCCTGCGTAAGAGACCATTTGGTGAATCTGGACCAATTACATGACTAGAAAAATGCAGTGGCGCCAACCAGTGCATACACCGGAAATTTTTTTAAATGGAATAAGTTGAAAGTGAATTGAAATTCGATTGAAGATTATCTAGTATGACCATCAATAAAAGGATGAACGGATTACATTCAATCAAGTTAGCGTAAAAGAGGGAAAAATTGAAACATTGAAAAAAAAAGATAAAGAATTTGGAAATTTGCATAATATTATGAAAAAGTCTTAATTCTTTATATGCTTGCAATATTTCAAATATTTCCTCTTTTACGTTTCCCCGTTTATTGATTTCGACACTCGATAATCTTCAATCGAATTTCGATTCATTTCTAACTTATTGCATTTTAAATTTTTTCTGATGCACTTACTGTATGGCGCAACTAAATTTTCCCAATCATGTAATTGGTCCAGTTTCAACAAATGTTTTCTCACTTCCGTAAGGAAACTAATAGGAACTAGTAGGAAACTTGTAGGAGGTAGGAAGCTTTCGTGTCTAGAATTTTAATCATTTCAATTTCATACTTTATCCCGAGGATGACTACAGAAGCAGTTCGAAACGTAGATTTTATGTTTTTATTAATTAGAAGATTTGTACAAGTTCATGTAAAAGTTGTTGTTTATATATACCATTAAGTAATTTTCTATGCTTTTAAAGAGTATATTCTCATTTTCATTATATTTATGAAATTGTTTTCGTAATTTCTCCATTCTCATAATTTGTTAGTGAAAAAGATTAAATTCTTAGCACATAAGAAAATATATTATAGCTTTCAAAATAACGTATTCTTTAGAAAGTAGAGGAAACTCCTATAAGTTTTCAAAAAGCACATATATTAAATCTGTCAAGATTTCTATAAAAATGCACGCAAAATTCCTAACAGTGACAAATTTCTCAAGTTTTGAAGCTGATCATTTCTTAAAAATGTTAATGATAAATAATGTCTGAAAGCACTTTTTAAAACGACGAAATAGACAATCAGTAAGTTCAACACTTATTTTGCTAATTTTGAAGTTTTAAACAACAGTAGAAATATTATATATGCTTATTTTACTTTTCTCATGTTAAAGAAGAAGAAAAATATAAGAATGTCGATGCTCGATTTGTCTCATTCTTTTACATTTTAATTTGTCAAGATTCAATCTATATTTTTCTGTCCTCTTCTTATAAATCATTTGAAAAACTCAACAATTTTACTCCGTACGTTATATAAGAATTGTTTTAAAAATAATAATCAAAACTTCAACCTTAAATAAGAAGTATTGTCAGATAAATGAAAGTTAAATTAACATTGAAGCTTTCAATAAATTTAAAGTATATTACATTGAGATTTTGATGTTAGAGTAGACCGGGACTAGTTGGCTACAGGAGTAATTAGGCGCAGTCCTCATCATTCGTTTGTTTGTCAATAAATGGCGCAACCCATCACAGAGTACCATTGTTCTTGCGTTCTACAATCCCCATTGTAGTTTTTCAGCGTTACAGACGTGCAGTAACATTTAATACGACTTTTCTTTTTGTTTGCATCGATAAGTAATTTTTTGTTACTCTTTTTTTTTTTTTTTTTTGTCCTTTTTTTAATTTCTAATACTTATCTTAATAATTGCGATTTAACTTGAATAGTTTTTCATAGTGTATGATTAACTCTACATACTCCCTATGTGTTTTAATTGAATTCTTTATGTTTAGAAGGTTATGTTTTCCCTTTTGGGAATAAATTTATTATGGGGCTAGTAGGCGCATTGAATACGGGGCAGTTGTCTCGATACTCCAACTAACCCACGTTACATTGCTTCGTAATATTATCTGCTATTTTATCCCGTTTGATGACTTATTTTTTAATTTTTAATTTTTGTTTTTTCACAGAAAACGTGCGTATGACAGGCCTATGCAGACCTAACTCACCTATAAAAGGCGAGAGGTTGGATGCTCAAAAGATCAGAATCAACTTTTTCGGTTTTATCTCCAACAGTCAATGGACTCCTATGATCTCGGTTTTTTATGTTGGATCATTAAATCATTAATGTTTTGATGTTAAACCATTAAGAAAGATAGAATCAAGAAAGAATATAGGGAATAGTAGACGTAGGAAAATGGAAATCACGAGAGTATTCACCGATTCACCAAAATAGAAGGTATTGAAAGATGGAAAGGAAGCTAGCTTTAGCGAGTAAAAAATAGGAAGTACAAAAAAAAAAAAAAAAAAAAAAAAAAGACAACTGTAAAAGTTGACGAAAGTTAAAGAGATAATAAAATAAACTTTGTTTCCACTTACAAAAAAGAAAACTTGTAATTGAGAAAAGCACGAATAAGCACGAATCTTAAAAATAGCTCAGATGACGAGGAATGTTATTGTCTGGTTTGTGCTGGTAGCTTGCGAAACCTCAAACACAGAAAAAAGTGGCTGCAATGCAAACTTTGGGCCCATGAGGTCTACCCAAACGGAAACACTCGGTTTTATATTTGTGATAAAGCGGAGGAACCACCTTCCGGACCTACGGCATTTCAGCCCCTTAAGCCGCCACTCACAGTGGCCCAAAGATCACCACCCGCGACGATGCCTGAAGACCACCGGAAACGACGGCCCGCAATCCGCTGCTCATAACAGCACCGGCAAAAGCCACGCACTGCCCAGCGCACGTTATGCGGACTATCTCCAAAGTAAAGTGGCTTACTGGTCGACAACGACAGCCCCCATCACCCAGCACGATCAGAACCAACTGGTCCCATTACTTGGTGCCCTACCCGGTTCACCCCAACCGATCCCCAGGAATCGAACACCTACAAAGGAGTCGAGTCTATGAGCCAAAGCCAGGGATTCCCGAGCAGGAGTTGCTTTACGGAGGTATCTCAAGATCAGATGCCATTTTCCGGCAGATACATTTTTGAGAGACAACCGATAGGAGAGGGAGGTGTCCCTAGCTGGAAACCACGGAGGGACGGAGAAAATACCTCCTGGGGTGGCAGACAACGACTAGCTCAGGGGATCATGCAGATGCCTCTAGCGGACCCCGGAGAGACAAGGAAACTCCTCTCCTTACGACAAAGACATCGCCTTGCAGTGGGTTTTATTAGCCCAGTTTCCCTGCTCAACTAGCGGAGCCCCTCGCGGCTCGACGGAAGGACAATTTTTGTGATAAGTGTAACTCTGATAATGATATCAAGTAGGATAAAAGTTACTCAATGTTAATGTTTTATTCATTATTTTTATGCATGTATAATTTAGAATTGACATTCAACGGGGATATTTACTTTGTGTAAACTTGCTGGTAATAATAATAAAATTGATTTCTGTTAACTGCATATCATATATGGGTTCATTTAAGTTTTTATAAAAGGCGTGCAAACTTACCCCATAGGTATAGGCAACTTGCTCCGCGACGGGATAGATTGGCACACAGGTTTTCTCTTACTCCAGGATTCAGCTAAACATAAACTACAAAACCTACAATATCAAAATACCGTGTATTTTGAAAAAAAAAAAAATATTTTGATCCGAAATAATGAAAATGAAGTAATCGTATTTTGAAACTTTACATTTGTTTAAAAGTTAATGAAAAATAAAGACATAATACATCGGCTGTGTAACATTTTATTAATATCGAATTATTTAAAAATACAGTCTAATTTATTTATGTTCAAATTTATTGATATTCAAATACTAAATTTGAATTTGCTTGGTCAACGATATAGCAACTCCAATAGGCAAGCAGTTAAATATTATATACTTGCTTATTGAGATTGATCTCAAATCCAAACTAGTAAATTTTGAATATTAAAGAAATATTTTTTATTTGTACAAGAACGAAATTTTCAGATGTTTTTATTCATATAAAAATGTGAATAGCATTGCTCTATTAACTATAAAGACAAAGGATCGTTGAAAATATGGTGTTCAAATTAACAGTTTAAACAGACCTTAGGCATACAAAAGTCAGGTAATAGGAAATAAATCGATAGGGTAGTATCATAGGGAAGCAATATATTACAATTCAAGGTACTATAACTTCACTTAAAAGAAAACGGAAAACACTATTAAATTCCAAATCACATGAATACTTAAGGTATAAATTTAATTTTTTTATTACAACATAGCAGCCATGATTTGTTTGTAGATGTTATTTCAAAAAAGCCCTATTTAATCGCAGAAATTCTATGATTGCATAAGACAAAGTTTACTATTTGAAAATAGTGGTACCAAAAAAGTGTAAAATTATCAACTTAATAACATCAAGGTGTAACGTAAAATGTTACACCTTGAATGCGTCAAAAAATTTTGATTGTTAATAATTATTTTCAGTACTGTAACTAAACCATTACAGAGGGCTGGTGGTCATTAAAAAATGGAACATTCTTTAGTTTAGATACTTACTACATTATCAATCCTTATGGGAATTATCTTCTTGGTACTTGAACTTTTACAAAGTAAAAATTCAACTCAATATTTCCTTTATTTTAAAGAATGCATTTTGCAAAAACTCTATCATAACTTCATTGTAGATACCAAACAATACAAACTCATAATTTTCTCTTATCATTTCTTAATAACAAATATTTATAGAATATTTAAGATAATAAAATTTACATAAAACATAAAGTTAAAAAAAGAGCAATCTAAACTATTTCATTGCATGCAAAAATGAAATTTCTTAATAATAGTCTGTTGTTGTTGGAAAGTGATTCCTAAATCATACCTTTTACATGGTTTATAGTTCATGTTTATTTTTAGATCGTCACTTCAAGTATTATAGATCAAAAAGATTAAGATTTCTTTTCCGGTGTAAAATAAAAGAATAGGTATATTATTTTTTTTTTAATAGAACTTTTGGTGTTTGTTTCGAAATAATGGTTGCGTAATTTTTTTTTTTTTTTTTTTTTTTGCTTAAAATTTTGCCCGGAAAACTTTTCTTATTTTAAATCGCAAATGTTTCATGAAAGTATTTTTGAAACTGCATAAAACAAAATATATATATATATATATATATATATATATATCCAAATAAATTTCCTAAAAATATTTGTTCGAAAATTAAGATTAAAATGTTTCAATTTTTTTATAGTGGTACAAATATAACGAAAATAAAGATCTTGCTTATAATGTAACAATACAAACAGACCAACATTAAAATTAAAATTAAGATATAAAAAGAATTTCTGAAAATACCGATTACTAAACTGGTATACACTATATGGCCATTAATGACCGGCTACTTTCAATTTTAGACATTATGTCGAATATTTAAAAATATATTTGTCAGATAGATTCTTCTAGAATTTTAGGATTAAAAGGAACAATTTTGACTTCATATTTATCAACGTCGATTTGATAAGGAGGACAATTACTGGACCAACAAAAAATTGAAGAAAAAATAATCCTTGAGATCATCCTGCAAAATAAAATGCTCGATATGATCTATCTCTTCAGAATATACATAGACAGACATTGTACAATATGTGTATTCATTTGTGTAAGAACAGCATGTATATTAATTATAGCGATTTTTTTAAAAAATTAAAAACATTCTTGCATGTTTTTTTACTTATAGCATACAGGGTTTTTACCCAATTTAACGCAGTCTTAGAAAAATTTACAAAATGTAGCAGAAACTACATAGAATAATTGGAATATAAATATATTAAATAAATAAGGAAATATGGGCAGTTGTATAAAATAATTTTTATCTGCGCTTGCCCAAAAGATAACAAGAAATTTTTTACATAATTTAATGGTCAATTCTATGGAGCAAGTTATTCAAAACAATCAGTCAAATATCGTAAAAATTCAGAGAGATATCAGCGTTAGAGTGAGCTGTTTTTTAGTTTCTCATTAAAACTCGCTGAATGATAAGCGATTGTTCACAAATTGGTATTTTTAAGTTATGTGACAGCGTTCGGAGGAAGGTTTTTGAAAAAGCTAATTATAGTTTACGGTTATGTTTAGGAAGATTTTGACTCTAAACTACGATGAAATGGAAAATATAGTCCAGACATCGGCTATATTTAGGTAAATTGAGGAGTTTATGCTAAAATTTTGTGAATTTTAGCCCAATATGCAAAACACTCTACAGTAAATTCTATAATATAGATATGTATTTTCTGTATACACGTATTTTGCATGACAGTGGTGAAGACACTAAAATAAAGTTTAAAATATATTGGACATTTTTCATGAGTTATGAACCAATAATTTGCAATTTTCTTTTTATAGCCCCTCGCGACTCAACGCAAGGACAGTTTTTGTGATAAGTATAACTGTGATAATGTTATCTGTAGGATTAAAGTTACTGAATGATAGTGTTTTATTCATTATTTTTATGCCTGTATAATTTAGAATTGGGATTCTACGGGGATATTTCCTTTGTGTAAACTTGCTGGTAATAATAATAAAATTGAATCCCGTTAACTGCATGTCATATAAGAGTTTCATTTAAGTTTTTATAAAAGGCGTGCTAACTTACCCCATAGGGATAGGCAACTTGCTCCGCGACGGGATAGGTTGGCACACAGTTTTTCTCTTACCTCAGGATTCAGCTAAACATAAACTATAAAACTTACAATCCCAAAATACTGTGTATTTATTGCAAATGTCTGTGCTTTAACAGCGCAGTTAAATTTTGTAAAAAAAAATTAATAAATAATTAATAAAAATCAATAACTAAAACCTGCGCCTACTAACCCCGTTCTACCTACTTTACAAAGTTGAAGGCATATTAGTGAACTCCGGAATGAAAAAAAAAACTGTTTTGATCCGAATTAGTGAAAATGAAGTAATCGTATTTTGCAACTTTACATTTGTTTAAAAGTTAATGAAAAAAAAAAGACATCATACATCGGCTGTGTAAAATTTTTATTAATATCGAATTATTTAAAAATACAATCTAGTTCATTTATATTCAAATTTATTGATAGTCAAATACTAAATTTGAGCTTGTTTGGTCAACGATATAGCAACTCCGATAGGCACGCAGTTAAATATTATATAGTTGTTTATTGAGATTGACCTCAAATCCAAACCAGTAAATTTTGCATAGAAATATTTTTTATTTGTACATGAACGAAATTTTCAGATGTTTTTATTCATATAAAAAAGTGAATAGCATTGCTCTATTAACTATAAAGACAAAGGATCGTTCAAAATATGGTGTTCAAATTAACAGTTTAAACAGACCTTAGACAAACAAAAGTCAGGTAATAGGAAATAAATCGATAGGGTAGTATCATAGGGAAGCAATATATTACAATTCAAGGTACTATAACTTCACTTAAAAGAAAACGGAAAACACTATTAAATTCCAAATCACATGAATACTTAAGGTATAAATTTAATTTTTTTATTACAACATAGCTGCCATGATTTGTTTGTAGTTGCTATTTCAAAAAAGCTCTATTTAATCGCAGAAATTCTATGATTGAATAAGGCAAAGTTTAATATTTGAAAATAGTGGTACCAAAAAAGTGTAAAATTATCAACTTAATAACATCAAGGTGTAACGTAAAATGTTACACCTTGAATGCGTCAAAAAATTTTGATTGTTAATAATTATTTTCAGTACTGTAACTAAACCATTACAGAGGGCTGGTGGTCATTAAAAAATGGGACATTCTTTAGTTTAGATACTTACTACATTATCAATATCCTTATGGGAATTATCTTCTTGGTACTTGAACTTTTACAAAGTAAAAATTCAACTCAATATTTCCTTTATTTTAAAGAATGCATTTTGCAAAAACTCTATCATAACTTCATTGTAGATACCAAACAATACAAACTCATAATTTTCTCTTATCATTTCTTAATAACAAATATTTATAGAATATTTAAGATAATAAAATTTACATAAAACATAAAGTTAAAAAAAGAGCAATCTAAACTATTTCATTGCATGCAAAAATGAAATTTCTTAATAATAGTCTGTTGTTGTTGGAAAGTGATTCCTAAATCATACCTTTTACATGGTTTATAGTTCATGTTTATTTTTAGATCGTCACTTCAAGTATTATAGATCAAAAAGATTAAGATTTCTTTTCCGGTGTAAAATAAAAGAATAGGTATATTATTTTTTTTTTTAATAGAACTTTTGGTGTTTGTTTCGAAATAATGGTTGCGTAATTTTTTTTATTTTTTTTTTTTTTTTTTGCTTAAAATTTTGCCCGGAAAACTTTTCTTATTTTAAATCGCAAATGTTTCATGAAAGTGTTTTTGAAACTGCATAAAACAATATATATATATATATATATATATCCAAATAAATTTCCTAAAAATATTTGTTCGAAAATTAAGATTAAAATGTTTCAATTTTTTTATAGTGGTACAAATATAACGAAAATAAAGATCTTGCTTATAATGTAACAATACAAACAGACCAACATTAAAATTAAAATTAAGATATAAAAAGAATTTCTGAAAATACCGATTACTAAACTGGTATACACTATATGGCCATTAATGACCGGCTACTTTCAATTTTAGACATTATGTCGAATATTTAAAAATATATTTGTCAGATAGATTCTTCTAGAATTTTAGGATTAAAAGGAACAATTTTGACTTCATATTTATCAACGTCGATTTGATAAGGAGGACAATTACTGGACCAACAAAAAATTGAAGAAAAAATAATCCTTGAGATCATCCTGCAAAATAAAATGCTCGATATGATCTATCTCTTCAGAATATACATAGACAGACATTGTACAATATGTGTATTCATTTGTGTAAGAACAGCATGTATATTAATTATAGCGATTTTTTTAAAAAATTAAAAACATTCTTGCATGTTTTTTTACTTATAGCATACAGGGTTTTTACCCAATTTAACGCAGTCTTAGAAAAATTTACAAAATGTAGCAGAAACTACATAGAATAATTGGAATATAAATATATTAAATAAATAAGGAAATATGGGCAGTTGTATAAAATAATTTTTATCTGCGCATGCCCAAAAGATAACAAGAAATTTTTTACATAATTTAATGGTCAATTCTATGGAGCAAGTTATTCAAAACAATCAGTCAAATATCGTAAAAATTCAGAGAGATATCAGCGTTAGAGTGAGCTGTTTTTTAGTTTCTCATTAAAACTCGCTGAATGATAAGCGATTGTTCACAAATTGGTATTTTTAAATTATGTGACAGCGTTCGGAGGAAGGTTTTTGAAAAAGCTAATTATAGTTTACGGTTATGTTTAGGAAGATTTTGACTCTAAACTACGATGAAATGGAAAATATAGTCCAGACATCGGCTATATTTAGGTAAATTGAGGAGTTTATGCTAAAATTTTGTGAATTTTAGCCCAATATGCAAAACACTCTACAGTAAATTCTATAATATAGATATGTATTTTCTGTATACACGTATTTTGCATGACAGTGGTGAAGACACTAAAATAAAGTTTAAAATATATTGGACATTTTTCATGAGTTATGAGTCAATAATTTGCAATTTTCTTTTTATAGCCCCTCGCGACTGAACGCAAGGACAGTTTTTGTGATAAGTATAACTGTGATAATGTTATCTGTAGGATAAAAGTTACTGAATGATAGTGTTTTATTCATTATTTTTATGCCTGTATAATTTAGAATTGGGATTCTACGGGGATATTTCCTTTGTGTAAACTTGCTGGTAATAATAATAAAATTGAATCCCGTTAACTGCATGTCATATAAGAGTTTCATTTAAGTTTTTATAAAAGGCGTGCTAACTTACCCCATAGGGATAGGCAACTTGCTCCGCGACGGGATAGGTTGGCACACAGTTTTTCTCTTACCTCAGGATTCAGCTAAACATAAACTATAAAACTTACAATCCCAAAATACTGTGTATTTATTGCAAATGTCTGTGCTTTAACAGCGCAGTTAAATTTTGTAAAAAAAAATTAATAAATAATTAATAAAAATCAATAACTAAAACCTGCGCCTACTAACCCCGTTCTACCTACTTTACAAAGTTGAAGGCATATTAGTGAACTCCGGAATGAAAAAAAAAAACTGTTTTGATCCGAATTAGTGAAAATGAAGTAATCGTATTTTGCAACTTTACATTTGTTTAAAAGTTAATGAAAAAAAAAAAGACATCATACATCGGCTGTGTAAAATTTTTATTAATATCGAATTATTTAAAAATACAATCTAGTTCATTTATATTCAAATTTATTGATAGTCAAATACTAAATTTGAGCTTGTTTGGTCAACGATATAGCAACTCCGATAGGCACGCAGTTAAATATTATATAGTTGTTTATTGAGATTGACCTCAAATCCAAACCAGTAAATTTTGCATAGAAATATTTTTTATTTGTACATGAACGAAATTTTCAGATGTTTTTATTCATATAAAAAAGTGAATAGCATTGCTCTATTAACTATAAAGACAAAGGATCGTTCAAAATATGGTGTTCAAATTAACAGTTTAAACAGACCTTAGACAAACAAAAGTCAGGTAATAGGAAATAAATCGATAGGGTAGTATCATAGGGAAGCAATATATTACAATTCAAGGTACTATAACTTCACTTAAAAGAAAACGGAAAACACTATTAAATTCCAAATCACATGAATACTTAAGGTATAAATTTAATTTTTTTATTACAACATAGCTGCCATGATTTGTTTGTAGTTGCTATTTCAAAAAAGCTCTATTTAATCGCAGAAATTCTATGATTGAATAAGGCAAAGTTTACTATTTGAAAATAGTGGTACCAAAAAAGCATAAAATTATCAACTTAATAACATCAAGGTGTAACGTAAAATGTTACACCCTGAATGCGTCAGAAAATTTTGATTGTTAATAATTATTTTCAGTACTGAAACTAAACCATTACAGAGGGCCGGTGGTCATTAAAAAATGGAACATTCTTTAGTTTAGATACTTACTACATTATCAATACCAATATGGGAATTATCTTGTTGGTACTTGAACTTTTACAAATTCAAAATTCAACACAATATTTCCTTTATTTTAAAGAATGCATTTTCCAAAAACGCTATCATAACTTCATTGTAGATACAAAACAATACAAATTCAAAATTTGCTCTTATCATTTCTTAATAACAAATATTTTTAGAATATTTAATATATTTACATATATACATAAAATTGATAAAAGAACAATCTAAACTATTTCATTGCATGCAAAAATGAAATTTCTTTATAATAGTCTGTTGTTGTTGGAAAGTGGTTCCTAATTCATGCCTGATACATGGTTTATAATTCATGTTTCTTTTTAGATCGTCATTTTAAGCATTATGGAATAAAAAAGATTAAGATTTCATTTCCTGTGTAAAATAAAAAATAGGTATTTAAAATTTTTTAATAGAACCTTTGGTGTTTTTTCCAAATAAGAGAAGCGTCTATTTTTTCGCTTAGAATTTTGCCTGGAATATTTTTCTTAGTTTAAATTGTTTCATAAAAGTGTTTATTAAACAGCATAAAACAATGCTTATGTAAAATATATATATATATCCAAATAAATTTCCTAAAAATATTTGTTCGAAAATTAAGATTAAAATGTTTCAATTTTTTATAGTGGTACAAATATAACGAAAATAAAGATCTTGCTTATAATGTAACAATACAAGCAGACCAACATTAAAATTAAAATTAAGATATAAAAAGAATTTCTGAAAGTACCGGTTACTAAACTAGTATACACTATATGGCCTTGGCCATTAATGACCTGAAACTTTCAATTTTAGACATTATGTCGAATATTTAAAAATATATTTGTCAGATTCTTCTGTAATTTTAGGATAAAAAAGAACAGGTTTGACTTCATATTTATCAACGGCGATTTAATAAGGAGGACAATTAGTGGGCCAACAAAAAATTAAAGAAGAAAATAATCCTTGGGATCACCCTGTAAAATAAAATGCTCAAAATGATCTATCGCTACAGAATATACATAGACAGACATTGTACAATATGTGTATTCATTTGTGTAAGAATAGCATGTATATTAATAGAGATATAGCGATTTTGTAAAAAAATTAAAAACATTCTTGCATGTTTTTTTGCTTATAGCGTACAGTGTTTTTAACCCAATTTAACGCAGTCTTAGAAAAATTTACAAAATGTAGTAGAAACTACATAGTATAATTTGAATATAAATATATTAAATATTTAAGGAAATATGGGCAGTTGTATAAAATAATTTTTATCTACGCATGCGCGAAAGATAACAAGGAATTTTTTACATAATTTAATGGTCAATTCTATGGAGCAAGTTATTCAAAACAATCAGTCAAATATCGTAAAAATTCAGAGAGATATCAGCGTTAGAGTGAGCAGTTCTTTAGTTTCTCACTAAAACTCGCTGAATGATAAGCGATTGTTCACAAGTTGGTATTTTTAAGTTATGTGACAGCGTTCGGAGCAAGTTTTTTGAAAAGCTAATTATAGTTTACGGTTATGTTTAGGAAGATTTTTACTCTAAACTACGATGAAATGGAAAATATAGTCCATTCATTGACTACATTTAAGTAAATTGAGGAGTTTATGCTAAAATTTTGTGAAATTTAGCCCAATATGCAAAACACTCTACAATAAATTCTATAGTATAGATATGTATTTTCTGTATACACGTAATTTGCATGACAGTGGTGAAGACAATAAAATAAAGTTTAAAATATATTGGACATTTGTCATGAGTTATGAGTCAATAACTTGCAATTTGCTTTTTATAGCCCCTCACGGCTCGACGCAAGGACAATTTTTGTGATAAATGTAACTGTGATAATGATATCTGTAGGATAAAAGTTACTCAATGATGGTGTTTTATTCATTATTTTTATGCCTGTATAATTTAGAATTGACATTCTACGGGGATATTTCCTGTGTGTAAACTTGCTGGTAATAATAATAAAATTGATTCCCGTTAACTGCATGTGATATATGAGTTTCATTTAAGTTTTTATAAAAGGCGTGCTAACTTACCCCATAGGGATAGGCAACTTGCTCCGCGACGGGATAGGTTGGCACACAGTTTTTCTCTTATTTCAGGATTCAGCTAAACATAAACTACAAAACCTACAATCTCAAAATACCGTGTATTTATAGCCTAATGTCTGTGCTTTAACAGCGCAGTTAAATTTTGTTAAAAAAATTAATAAAAAAATAATAAAAATCAATAACTAAAAACTGCGTCTACTAACACCGTTCTCCGTACTTTACAAAGTTGAAGGCATATTATTGAACTCCGGAATGGAAAAAAAAAAAAAACAGTTTTGATCCGAATTAATGAAAATGAAGTAATCGTATTTTGAAAATTTACATTTGTTTAAAAGTTAACGAAAAAAAAAAAGACATCATACATCGGCTGTGTAAAATTTTTATTAATATCAAATTATTTAAAAACACAGTCTAATTTATTTATGTTCAAATTTATTAATAGTCAAATACTAAATTTGAGCTTGTTTGGTCAAAGATATAGCAACTCCGATAGGCACGCAGTTAAATATTATATAGTTATTTATTGAGATTGACCTTAAATCCAAACTAGTAAATTTTGCATATTAAAGAAATAGTTTTTATTTGTACATGAACGAAATTTTCAGATGTTTTTATTCATATAAAAAAATAGCATTTCTCTATTAACTATAAAGACAAAGGATCGTTGAAAATATGGCATTCAAATTAACAGTTTAACAGACCTTAGGCATACAAAAGTCAGGTAATAGGAAATAAATCGATAGGGGAGTATCATAAAGGAGCAATATATTACAATTCAAGGTACTATAATTTCACTTAAAAGAAAACGGAAAACACTATTATATTCCAAAACACGTGAATACTTAAGCTATAAATTTAATTTTTTATTACAAAATAGCAGTCATGATTTATTTGTAGTTGCTATTTCCAAAAAGCCCTATTTACTCGCAGAAATTCTATGATTGAATAACACAAAGCTTACTATTTAAAATAGTGGTAAAAAAAAGAATAAAATTATCAACTTAATAATAACAAGGTGTAACGTAAAATGTTACACCTTGAATGCGTCAGAAAATTTTGATTGTTAATAATTTTTTTCAGTACTGAAACTAAAACATTACAGACGGCTGGTGGTCATTAAACAATGGAACATTTTTTAGTTTAGATACTTACTACATTATCAATACCCATATGGGAATTATCTTGTTGGTACTTGAACTTTTACAAAGTCAAAATTCAACTCAATATTTCCCTTATTTTAAAGAATGCATTTTCCAAAAACGCTATCATAACTTCATTGTAGATACCAAACAATACAAACTGAAAATTTTGTCTTATCATTTCTTAATAATAAATATTTATAGAATATTTAAGATAGTTAAATTTACATATATACATAAAATTGATAAAAGCACAATCTAAACTATTTCATTGCATGCAAAAATGAAATTTCTTAATAATAGTCTGTTGCTGTTGGAAAGTGATTCCTAATTCATGCCTGATACATGGTTTATAATTCATGTTTCTTTTTAGATCGTCATTTTAAGTATTATAGAACAAAAAGATTAAGATTACATTTGCGGTGTAAAATAAAAGAATAGGTATTTTAAATTTTTTAATAGAACCTTTGGTGTTTGTTTCTAAATAAGAGAAGCGTATATTTTTTTGCTTAGAATTTTGCCTGGAATATTTTTCTTACTTTAAATTGTTTCATGAAAGTGTTTATTAAACTGCATGAAACAATGCTTATGTAAAAAAAATATCCAAATAAATTTTCTAAAAATATTTGTTCGAAAATTAAGATTAAAATGTTTTAATTTTTTATATTGGTATAAATATAATGAAAACAAAGAACTTGTTTATAATGTAACAGTACAAGCAGACCAACTTTAAGATTAAAATTAAGATATAAAAAGAATATCTGGAAGTATCGATTTCTAAACTAGTATACGGTATATGGCCATTAATGACAGGCAACTTTCAATTTTAGACATTCTGTCGAATACTTAAGAATATACTTGTCAGATTCTTCTGGAATTTAAGGATTAAAACGAACAGGTTTGACTCCATATTTATAAACATCGATTTAATAAGGAAGACAATTAGGGGGGGCAACAAAAAATTAAAGAAAAAAAATGATACGTGGGATCACCTTGTAAAATAAAATGCACGGAATGATTTATCGCTACAGAATATACGTAGACAGACATTGTACAATATGTGTATTCATTTGTGTAAGAATAGCATGTATATTAATAGAGATATAGCGAACTTTTAAAAAATTTTAAAAATTCTTGCATGTTTTTTGTTTATAACATACAGGGTTTTTCACCCAATTTAACGCCAGTTTCAGAAAAATTGACAAATTGTAGTAGAAACTACATAGTACAATTGGAATATAAATATATTAAATATTTAAGGAAATATGTACAGTTGTATAACATAATTTTTATCTGCGCATGTGCGAACGATAACGAGGAACTTTTTGCATAATTTAATAGTCAAGTCTATGGAGCAATTTATTCAAATCAATCAGTCAAATATCGTAAAAATTCAGAGAGATATCAGCATTAAAGTGAGCTGTTTTCTAGTTTCTCACTAAAACTCGCTGAACGATAAGGAGTTGTTCACAAATTGTTATTTTTAAGTTATCTGACAGCATTTGGAGCAAGATTTTTGAAAAAGCTATTAAATTATAGTTTACGGTTACGTTTAGGAACATTTTGACTCTAAACTACGATGAAAAGGAAAATATAGTCCATACATTGACTACATTTAGGTAAATTCAGGTGTTTATGTTAAATTTTTGTGAAATTTAACCCTATACGCAAAACACTCTACAGTAAATTCTATAGTATAGATATGTATTTTCTGTATACACCTATTTTGCATGACAGTGGTGAAGACAATAACCTAAAATTTAAAATATATTGGACATTTTTCATGAAGTATGTGTCAATAACTTTCAATTTGATTTTTATAGTGACATTTCAATAGCTCTTTGTGAAATCATGTTAATGAGCTCATTATGCTTGTTTTTACAAGGAGAACTAATGTGTCAATAAAAAATGAAAAATAGTATGCAAATTAGGATATATCATTACGTTTAAAATGAGATTTTTGTCTAAAATTTTCGTTGTCTTTGTATTACATTTTATTAAATTCCACATATTTACTTTTCCATTCCTGCGCTTGCATTTTTGTACTATAAAAAATGTAAGTTATCAGAATTTAAAAACTACTTGATAGCTGTGTATGAAACGGGAAGTGCCAAACATTTCTGCGTTAGTTTTTTTCCCCTTCGAACAAAAACCGCCAAAACTGTTTTTTAGATATATAAACGGTACACAAAAAAAAAAAAAAAAAAAAAAAAAAAAAAAGACCTTGATCGATAAATACAGTAAATTTCCAATTCATATAACTGTTAAGTAAATGTTAAGTAAAGTTTCAAATAGCTAAGTAAATGTTTCAGTTAAATAAATGCATTCTATGGAAAACTTTTCAGTGAAAAATCCATACGCAAAACGTGATTTCTCAAAAAGCTATTCAAATATCACTATAAAAATCAAACTGCAAATTATTGACTCATAACTCATAAAAACTGTTCAATATATCTTAAATTTTAGTTTATTGTCTTCACCACTGTCATGCAAATTAGGTTTACACAGAAAATACACACATATATATATATATACTGTTGAATTTACTTTACAGTTTTTTGCGTATTGGGCTAAATTTCACAAAATTTTACCATAAGCGCCCCAATTTACCTAAATGTTGCCAATGTAGGGACTATATTTTCCTTTTCATAGTAGTTTAGAGTCAAAATCTTCCTAAACATAACCGTAAACTATAATTAAATAGCTTTTTCAAAAAACTTGCTCCGAACGGTATCAGGAAACTTAAAAATAACAATTTGTGGACAATCCCTTATCATTCAGCGAGTTTTAATGAGAAACTCTAAAACAGCTCACTCTAATGCCGATATCTCTCTGAATTTTTACGATATTTGACTGATTGTTTTTAAGAAGTTGCTCCACAGAATTGACTATTAAATTATGTATAAAGTTTCTTGTTATCGTTCGCTCATGCGCAGATAAAAATTATTTTATACAACTGCCCATATCTCCTAAAATATTTAATATATTTTTATTCAAATTGCACTATATAGTTTCTACTACAATTTGTCAATTTTTCGGAGACTGGCGTTAAATATGGTTAAAAAAGCTGTATTATGTAAGCAAAACACATGCAAGAATTAAAAAAAAATAGCTATATTAATATACATGCTATTCTTACACGAATAAATACACTTATTGTACAATGTCTGTCTATGTATATTCTGTAGCGATAGATTATTCCGTGCATTTTATTTTACAGTGTGATCTCAAGAATTATTTTTTCTTTAATTTTTTGTTGGGCCCCTAATCGTCCTCCTTATCATATCGAAATTGATAAATATGAAGACAAACCTGTTCTTTTTAATCCTAACATTCCAGAAGAATCTGACAAGTATAGTTTTAAATTTTCGACAAAATGTCTAAAATTGAAAGTTGCCGGTCATTAATGGCCATACAGTGTATGTGAAATTAACTATATTTTTAAGTTGAAAGGTTATACAGCATTCATATAAAGCAATGTAACATTAAGGTTCCTTTTTTGAGAAATTTATTTAATCAAAGCATGCTATATTCATTCCTTAGAAACAGAAATAAGAACATTATTTGAAGGGTTCACAACCATAGTACACCAAGTCCACTTTGGGAAAAAAAAATAGATAGTCCATTTAGAAGATGCATAAAATCTGTTTTATCCACTCCAACAGTGAACCCAGTCTTTTTTCATATAGATTCTGATATCGTCGGTATAATGTCAAACTATCCAATGTGAAAAAAGTCCTTCCGGCCAGTGCCGGGAGGAAGAGGTAGCTTTCATAATCCTTATTTAAAAAAAGCCAAATTATATCATTCAAACACACGAAGCTCAATTTAGTGGAAACCGAATATAGGAGATTCAATACTAATTTTTATCAATATAATGAATGAGAATTTCGCTTTATCCAAGCTGCTTTTCTTTGAAGTAACATATATTTGGCTGCCAAATTCGGCAATTTCTTAAAGTGCCTGTCATTTTAAGACAACATGGTGGATGAGGCTAAGCAGTGAACTCGGTCGAGACCTTAGTAATTGCTGTGCACATGCTCACTCACATCGGAATCGGTTAATATATAGGAGTGCTGTCGCATGCAAAAAATCAGATTTTTCAAAATGTCACCCACAATAGAAATTGAAACTGCTATATCTGAGCCATTTTTTAAGGTAAAGACAAACAAAAAATGCTCCTGAATCCTTATATCAAGGTCAAATACTTAAGAAAGAAACCCTTTTCAATTTCTAATTTTTTTGCACCTCACTTTAAATATATATATATATATTTTAATTTAATGGTCGCCATTTTGAAACAAGATGGCTGATGAATCTGGCCAGCGAACTTGGTCGAGGTGTTGATGTATACTATCCACATGCCTTCTTCCATCGAAATAGGCGAATACGTGTGTTATCGCGTGTCAAATACAAGATCGTTTCAAAATGTTAGCCATGCTAGAAATTCAAAGTGCTATAAATCAACCATTTTTTAAGATATAAACAAAAGAACAAATTTTCAGAAACAAAAACTGCTCCGGAATCTTTGTATCAAGGTCAAACACATAAAAAAATCTTTTTCATTTTCCAATTGTTTAATACCTCATTTTGAATTTTAAATTTAATTTTTTTTAAATGGCAACTCTTTTGAAACAAGATGGCGAATGAAGCTGGCCAACGAACTCGGTCGAGACATTGGTATGTACTATGTACAGACCAAGTTACATCCAAATAGGTTCATAATTACGCCTGTTGTCGCGTGACAAAAATCAGGTCGTTTTAAAATGTCAGCCACAAGATAAATTCAAAATGCTATTACTCAGCCATTTTTATTAGATATAGACGAAAGAAAAACTGTTCCGGAATCTTTGTATTAAGGTAAAACACATACAAAAAAAATCTTTTTCACTTTCCAATTTTTTTGGTATCTCATTTAAATTTTTTAATTTTTTAATTTTTTTAATGGCCGCCATTTTGAAACAAGATGGCGGATTAAGCCGGCCGACGAACTCGGTCGAGATATTTGTATGTACTATGTACACACCAAGGTACATCCAAGTCGGTTCATAAATACGCCTGTTATTACGTGAGAAAAATCAGGATGTTTCAAAATGTCAGCCACGCTAGAAATTCAAAATGCTATAACTCAGCCATTTCTTAAGATATAGACGAAACAAAAACTGATCCCGAATCTTTTTATCAAGGTCAAACACATAAAAAGAAAATATTTTTTCAATTTTTAATTTTTCGGTACCACATTTCAAATTTAAATTTTTCTTAAAAATTTAAATGGCCACCATTTTTAAACAAGATGGCAGATGAAGCTGACCAACGAACCCGGTCGAGACATTGGTATGTACTATGTATAAACGAAGTTACATCCAAATCGGTTCATAAATACGCCTTTTATCGCGTGACAAAATTCAGGACGTTTCAAAATGTCAGCCACGCTAGAAATTCAAAATGCTATAACTCAGCCATTTTTTAAGATATTGACGAAACAAAAACTGCTCCGAAATCTTTGTATAAAGGTCAAATACATAAGAAAAAATATTTTTCCATTTTCAATTTTTTGGTACCACACTTCAATTTTTAAATTTTTAAAAAAATTTTAAATGGCCGCCATTTTGAAACAAAATGGCGGATGAAGCTGGCCAACGAACTCGGTCGAGAGATTGGCATGTACTATGTACACACTGAATTACATCCAAATCGGTTCATAAATACGCCTTTTATCGCGTGACAAAATTCAGGACGTTTCAAAATATCAGCCACGCTAGAAATTCAAAATGCTATAACTCAGCCATTGTTTAAGATATAGACGAAACAAAAACTGCTTCGGAATCTTTGTATAAAGGTCAAATACATAAGAAAAAAATATTTTTCCATTTTTAATTTTTTGGTACCACATTTCAAGTTTTAAAATTTTTTAAAAATTTTAAATGGCCGCCATTTTGAAACAAAAAAGCGGATGAAGCTGGCCAACGAACTCGGTCGAGACATTGGTATGTACTATGTACACACCAAATTTCATCGAAATCGGTTCATAATTACGGGAGTTACAGTGTGACATAGGTCAGATATATATATATATATATATATATATATAGATATATATATATATATATATATATATATATATATATATATATATCAATTTTGAACGGAGGGTGGTTTCGGGGTCTGGGGGTCATGATCGATGAAAATATACCAAAATTTTTTGAAATCGCTTTCCTCCGAACGGCTGCAATAGGTAGCTTTTTTGTAAAGAAAGCTACCTAATAGCCACTTTTCAGGAGGACAAAACAGGTGTTTTTATTGTGGATTAAAAATCAGCGCTAAGCAGCACTAAACAATTATTATGTTGTATGGGTGCTGTTTTATATATTATTTAAGCATGCTATTGAGATAAATCATTTGAATAATTTTTCTCGTTAAAAAATCACATTGGATAGTTTGATATGGTCTGCTTATTTGTACGTTTTCAGGTTCGTTGTACTTTTAGGTAGCTTTCTTTACAAAAAGCTACCTTTTGCAGCCGTTCGGAGGTAAGCGATTTCAAAAAATTTTGGTATATTTTCATCGATCATGACCCCCAGACCCCGAAACCACCCTCCGATCAAAACTGATATATATATATATATATATTATATATTATATATCTGACCTATGTCATACTGTAACTCTCGTATTTATGAACCGATTTGGATGTAATTCGGTGTGTACATAGTACATACCAATGTCTCGACCGAGTTCGTTGGCCAGCTGCATCCACCATTTTGTTTCAAAATGGCGGTCATTTAAAAATTTTTAAAAAAATTAAAATTTGAAATGTGGTACCAAAAAATGGCAAATGGAAAAATATTTTTTTCTTATGTATTTGACCTTTATACAAAGACTCCGTAGCAGTTTTTGTTTCGTCTATATCTTAAAAAATGGCTGAGTTATAGCATTTTGAATTTCTAGCGAAGCTGATATTTTGAAACGTCCTGAAATTTGTCACGCGATAAAAGGCGTATTTATGAACCGATTTGGATGTAACTTCGTTTATACATAGTAAAGGCCAGTGTCTCGACCGAGTTCGTTGGCCAGCTTCATCCGCCATTTTGTTTAAAAATGGCGGCCATTTAAAATTTTAAGAAAAATTTAAATTGGAAATGTGGTACCAAAAAATTGAAAATTGAAAAAATATTTTCTTCTTATGTGTTTGACCTTGATAAAAAGATTCGGGAGCAGTTTTTGTTTCGTTTATATCTTAAAAAATGGCTGAGTTATAGCATTTTGAATTTCTAGCGTGGCTGACATTTTGAAACGCCCTGATTTTTGCTACGTGATAACAGACCTATTTATGAACCGATTTGGATGTACCTTGGTGTGTACATAGTACATACAAATAACTCAACCGAGTTCGTTGGCCAGCTTCATCCGCCATCTTGTTTCAAAATGACGGCCATTTAAAAAAATTAAAAAAAAAAATTAAATTTAAAATGAGATGCCAAAAAATTTCAAAATGAAAAAGATTTTTTCGTATGTGTTTGACCTTAATACAAAGATTCCGGAACAGGTTTTGTTTCGTCTATATCTAAAAAAATGGCTGAGTTATAACATTTTGAATTTCTATTGTGGCTGATATTTTAAAACGACCTGATTTTTGTCTTTCGATAACAGGCGTATTTATGAACCGATTTGGATATTACTTGGTCTGTACATAGTGCATACCAATGTCTCGACCGAGTTCGTTGGCTAGCTTCATTCGCCGTCTTGTTTCAAAAGGGTTGCGATTTTTTTTTTTTTATGTATTTTAAATTTTAAAATAAGGTATTAAAAAATTGGAAAATGAAAAAGATTTTTTTTATGTGTTTGGCCTTGATACAAAGATTTGGAGCAGTTTTTGTTTCTGAAAATTTGTTTTTTTTGTTTATATCTTAAAAAGTGGTTGAATTATAGCACTTTGAATTTCTATCATGGCTAACACTTTGAAACGATCTTGTATTTGTCACGCGATACCATACGTATTCGCCTATTTCAATGGAAGAAGGCATGTGGATAGTATACATCAGTATCTCAACCAAGTTCACTGGCCAGCTTCCTCAGCCATCTTGTTTCAAAATAGCGGCCATTAAATTAAAAAAAAATTATATTTAAAGTGAGGTGCAAAAAAATTAGAAATTGAAAAGGGTTTCTTTCTTAAGTATTTGACCTTGATATAAGGATTCAGGAGCATTTTTTGTTTGCCTTTATCTTAAAAAATGGCTCAGATATAGTAGTTTCAATTCCTAACGTGGGTGACATTTTGAAAAATCTGATTTTTTGCCTGCGACAGCACTCGTATATATCAACCGATTCCGATGTGAGTGAGCATGTGCACAGCAATTACTAAGGTCTCGACCAAGCTCACTGGTTAGCCTCATCCACCATGTTGTCTTAAAATGGCAGGCACTTTAAGAAATCGCCGAATTTGGCAGCCAAATATAAGTTACTTTAATTAAAAGCAGCTTGGATAAAGCTGACTAATTTCGCGAAATTCTCATTCATAATGATTTAGTATTGATAAAAATTAGTATTGAATCTCCTACATTCGGTTTCCACTTAATTGAGCTTCGTGTGTTTGAATAATATAAGTTGGCTTTTTAAAAATAAAGAATATGAAAGCTACCTCTTCCTCCCGGCACTGGCCGGAAGGACTTTTTGAGCTTCAAATTATCCAATATGCCACATTGGATAGTTTGACTTGTAAAAATTTTGTGCTTTTCCCAGGTTCGCCATTCCATAGTAGCAAATATGACATATTGGATAGTTTTTCTTGTAAAAACTTCGTGCTTTCCCCAGATTCGCCGTTTCATAGTAGCAAATGTGTCGTATTCAATAGTTTAATTTTTAAAAATTGTAGTATTTACATATTCAATATAAAACTCTTAAGAATTTTCTTTAATAATTTTAATAATGAATATACAGTAAATTAATAGAGAAAAAAGCTTTTTTTAAACATTCTGTAAATTTTATAAAATGTAAGAAAACAAAAATATCTCAAGTAAAGGGGTTGGCAACAACGGGCACTGCATACGCCTAATTATATATAGTAATTTTGGAGCTATTTATTCTAAGAAACTCGTGGACCGCTTTCTACCAATATTTTCGAACAGAAATCTTTGATTTATTTAATCCTCCATTAAAAAAAGTTTTAACAAATGAATTTGAAGAAAATTTGGAAGAAATTTATATTAGGCTCTTTTATACAATAATTGCAAATGTTCTCCCGAACGTGGTGAATGATAAAGGGGTAATCCTTTTTTCTCAAGACTTTCTTGATCGTTAAGAATTTTTTATGACTTTTGGCTTACTTTTCTGTCATCTCACCGTTCTGTATCTCTTGTAAATATACTCGGAATGCCTTATTTATGTTTTTGACGTTTATTATGGCATGTCCGGTACTGAAAAGGAAGCGTGTAGCATTTATAGGTCCTTTACAGGGACACTCAAAATAATCCAGTTACCTTACGTTTAATGGGAAAAGAAACGTTTGTGGTTTAGTTTAATTATGTCACACTATTTCAAACATAATGAAATTTATATACATTATTGAGGTGGACAGCAACATGCCTACGTTAGCGAGACTAAAGAAATAGACAGGCTACCGCGGTGCATCCCACATGTCTTTTTTTATAGACCGCTAGAGTGACGTGATGCTCTTTTCGCTCACCTTCATTGGTGCATTCGAACATCACATGACTCCAGCGGTCTGTAAAAATATATACCTGGAATGCACCGCGGTAGCCTGTCTCTCTCGTTGGACTTACTACGTTAGAATATGACGTGTACAACAGTTATCGTTCATTTACAGGGGCACACAAAATATTTCGGTTAAAGTGCAGTCTATTAGCTATAATTGCTGCAAATGCGGTTTTTATTATGGTATGCGTTTTAAAACTATGTGCATATTACGTGGTATGTATAAATTCTATACTTTGTATACAGGACTACGCAAAATAATTCGTTAGCATTACTAAGTATGATTCTGAATTGCTTAAAAGTAGTTTTAAACAGTCTTATGCATTTCAAAGCTGAAGTGTAGTTAGTATGTGAGATGTTTGTGGAATATCAGTAAATTCATATACAGGGCCGCACAAAAAACATGATCAATTATGGATGATAATTTCTGGAAGTATCATTTTAGTGGTTTTAAGCTTCTTTCAGCCTGAATTAAATTTTTAGCGTATTATGTGGCATGTATAAAAACCTAGAGGTAATATACAGGGTTGTACAAAAGAATTCAATTATGCTCGTTTATTGGTAGAAATTACTGAATGCGAATTTTCAACCTATTATACTTTTTAACCCTTTCTAACAAGGTTGAAAAGTGTTTATGAATTCGTTTTGTCTTTCCACGCTCTAACTCACGTAAATATACTCGGATTTTCATGCAATTGAAAAATGCTAACGGGGCTTACAATTGCATACTTGGTATTGTATATGAAGTGTGTAATATTAATAGTTCATTTACAGGGGTACTCAAAAAATTTCCTTTGCATTACGGTATGTGGTGAAACATTGTTTGAAGAGTATTTTAATGACATTACGCTAATTCAAAGGTTTAACTGATATCAGTTTTAACTGATATAAATCACTGAATTTCATTACAAAAAGATTACGACAGAATAGGGCATGCACACATTGCATTTGTCGTTCATTTACAGGGACACACAAAAGAAATCGATTACACTGTCTTTGAGCAATAATTGCTGGAAGTGCGTTTTTGAATTTCGGTATGAGCATTTAAATTTAACTATTTTTCTGCATGCTGTATAAAACTTCTATTCCTCGCATATATGGCTGCACAAAAGAATCCACTAAAATACAATTACCGCCCATAGACTGAAAAAGTACTCCAATCAGTTTGTGAAGCCCTGTAAATGATCTATAGATTTGTATAAATCGAGATAGTATGCGGCAATTTAGTTTAATTATAAAACGCGTAACGCAATTTACACTTTTAACCTTTAGCAATTTCCATCAATAAACGGAACTCGAACTTCTTACATAGCCCTCTATATTATATACAAATTTTTATACATGTTACGTAATATGGTAAAATTTAAGTCAGGCAAAAAAATATTATAAACACACTTCCAGAAATTACCAGTCAAAGCCGGCAATGTTTTCAGTTCTTTGCGTAGCCCTGCATATTAGGAATTTATATTAGGATTTTCTACTAACATAATTTAGTATCGTGAAAAGAAATAATAGACCGAAATTGCATAACTCAATTAAAAACCTCTTTTAAGAAATTCACGTCCATACAAAGTAATGCTTACAAACTCTTCTGTATAGCCCCGTATATAGTCTATAGAATTTATACGCACCACGTATTATTCAAATAGTTAAAATCTCATACTATAATTGAAAAGGCACTTCAAGCAATTGTCGCTAATAGACAGCAGTGTAGCCGAATTATTTTGTGTGGCCTGGAAATTAACGATAACTGTCATACATCTCATATTATACAGTAAGCAACTTGTAATGAAAATCAATTACGAATGTCAATTTCACTTTGTTTGGAAAATATTTTAATATTTTAAAATATTCTTCAAAATTTTTTTTTTACTATAAACCATTATACAACAAAATTCTTTTGTATGAACCAGTAAATATTAATAAATAACTTTCACAACATATTCTGCATAAAACACTTGATAAATCCATATCAATTTCATTATGTTTTAAATATCGTAACACCATTAAAAGGCACCGCTCTTTTTCCATATTGAGTGTAATGTAACGGGATTCTTTTGAGTATCCTTGTAAATGAACTAAACTTTCTCACATTCCATTTTCAATAGACAGAATATGCTATAGTAAACGAAAAAAAACATATGTCAATTGCGTTAATTTTCAATCCATAAATAACACTGTTTTTATCTTCCTGATAAAAAGGCTATTTTCATGTTGGATAGTTTGACGTGGTACGGATGCTTAGAAAAAGAAAAATATCCAAACATTTGCAGCAAATTATCGAATATGCCATATTGGACAGTTTGACATTGTAAATTTTAGAAAAAAGTGCATAATCGATACTTTGAAACAGCCATTAAGTTTCTAAGCATACTAGAGACGTGACGATTTTGTTTCGTACGTATCATGCACAATACAATAAAATGGCAAAAAATATGAAAAATGTATTTTTTCGCATTGAATAGTTATACATGGTAGCGCCGATATATGTGATCTGTTTACAGACTTGGTTCACTGTGGGAGTGGATAAAACAGATTTTATGCACCTTCTAAATGGACTATCGCATTTTCTTTTCAAAATGGGCTTTGTCTACTATGATTGTGAGTCCCTCATTTAGTAGTTTCTTTGTAAAACTTTCCAACATATTTGAAAAGTGTTTATGACTTCGGTTTGTTTTGCCGCGCTCTAACTATTATAAATATACTTGGATTTCCACGTCTTTTATATACATTATTGAGGTTTACTATAGCTCATTCCCCATTGAGTATGAAGAACATAGCTGTTATAGTTTGTTTACAGGGACACACAAAAGTATTCTGTTACAATACAGTCTATAGAGAAAAATCGTTTGCAGTTCATTTTAATGATGTTGAAATACAACAAAAACAATTGAATTAATGTACGTCAGTCACCGCGGCGTTCTACAACATATATTTTATAGACTATGGTATAAGAAGCATTTATAGTTCGTTGACAGGGACGCAAATTAGATCTATTACATTTTTATCTACAGGGAAAAAAAATTTTGCGGTGTATTTAATGATGTTTCCGTATTTAAAACATAATGATATTGGGAAACCAGCATTGAAGTGCTCTGTGAAAAATAATAAAATTGATATGCATGAGGTCTTTCTTTAAATTATGGAGTGTGTAGCTGCTGTAATTCATTAACAAAGACACACAAAAGAATTCCTTTACATGACAGCGTACGATCAATTTCTGTTGGAATGTGTTTTCAGCTGAGGTTTCCATTAATAAGTTTAACTAAATTTTAATGTAATACGTGATTTGTATAAATTCTATAGATCATGTATAGTAGGGTGGGCCGAAAAAAACTTTTTTCGATTTTCGATGATGGGTAGTGCGAAAAAGTTTCCACTGGTGGCACTAATTTCACACAAAACATTTGAAAATTTTCAAACAATTCTTTCATTTGCTGCAAATGGCTTAAAGTTTTGCTCAAATGCTGATTTTTGAACTTTTTTAGCAAAAATTTAAAAAATGTTAAATTTAAGTTATTTTTGCTGAATTTACTTGAAATGTTATGTTTAGTGTACGAAATGTTTAAATAAGCTCTGATTATGTATTATTGAATAGTTATGTGCATTTTGAATAATGTGACTTTCATAGATTTTTCGCGTAATATGTTAAGTAATCGCGTTTAAGTGAGCAAAAATTGCAGGAATTGTGACAACAGGGAATAAGAATCTGATCATCAATAAAGACTTGGTCAGGAGGCAGAAAAAGATACTTGGAAAGAAGATAAAGGAGGAGGGCGATCTTGGAAGAAGAAAAATTACAAATCTTTTTTGATAGTAGAAAAAATAAAACGATCTTCATAGAAAAAAAGGGGGACTAGCAGCACCGTCGATAGAAAGACGAAACAAATATCACCATATTGTCTGAAAGTGGTTCGGAATATTTGGGTCACTTGAGACCTCCTTCTGGTCATTACGGAGAAATAGCAAAATCATTGTATAATTTTCTAAGCCAGAATAAAGTCTGCTTTGGAAAAAATCAAGAGCTGCAACATTTGATATTTATTCTTCATACGAACAATCTTCCACTCTGATAGCGACATCAGCTGTCTAAACTAGATGGTAGAACCACTTGACTTAAGACCTTTACCAACTGAAACGGAGCTAGATTAATAGAGTACTCAAATCTTCAGCCTTTTCCATTTCTGATATCCATGAAACAGGAATAAACTCATAGAAATGGGCACATACATTTTCGCACGCCATTAGTAATATGTGCTTCGTATTTCTGTCGACGGTGCCGCTTCTCCCCTTTTTTCTATCAAGATCGTGTTATTATTTCTACCATCAAAAAATATGGTTGTAATTTTTCATCTTCCAAGATATTCCTCCTCCTGTATCTTCTTTTCAAGTTTCTTTTTCTGTCTCCTGAACAAGTCTTTATCGATGACGATATCCTTATTCCTGGTTGTCATAATTCCTGCACCCTGAAGCACAGATGAAGCTCTTAACGCAACTTACTTATATGAAATACTAGTTCTAAATCCGGCGAATGCTGTGTGAGAAAGGGATATGCATTTGGGAGTCTCTGCTTTAGAAGGCCCTGGTTCAAATTCTGATTCAGACGAACTGCCAGTTTCAAAGTTCCCACTTTTTAGCTCACAGGCTATCAAAGCCTGAGAGCTAATGTGCCCGCCCGTTCTGTATGTATGTATGTATGTATGTATGTATGTACGTACGTATGTACGTAACGCGATAACTCTTGATAGAAACATCCGATTTGCTTCAAACTTTTTTCCTAGGTCCACCGTGATAAGGCGCTTCCCTGATTAGTTTTTGGAGTTCATTGGTTAAGGATAAAGGGGGAAAAACGGGGTTAGTCCACACCCCACCCCCTTAATTCAGATAAATGGGTTTTTCATGCAGAATGATTCGATTTGCTCCGAATTTGATATACCGGTTTATTATGTTAAGGAACATCCCTGATTAGTTTTGGGAGTTCATTGGTTAAGGATAAAGGGGGAAAAACGGGGTTAGTCCACCCCCCTTAATTCAGATAAATGTGTTTTTCATGCAGAATGATTCGATTTGCTCCGAATTTGGTATAGCGGTTTATTATGTTAAGGAACTTCCCTGATTAGTTTTGGGGGTTCATTGGTTAAGGGTAAAGGGGGAAAAACGGGGTTAGTCCACCCCCCCCTTAATTCAAATAAATGGGTTTTTCATGCAGAATCATTCAATTTGCTCCGAATTTGGTATACCGGTTTATTATGTTAAGGAACTTCCCTGATTAGTTTTGGGAGTTCTTTGGTTAAGGATAAAGGGGGAAAAACGGGGTTAGTCCACCCCCCTTAATTCAGATAAATGTGTTTTTCATGCAGAATGATTCGATTTGCTCCGAATTTGGTATAGCGGTTTATTATGTTAAGGAACTTCCCTGATTAGTTTTGGGGGTTCATTGGTTAAGGGTAAAGGGGGAAAAACGGGGTTAGTCCACCCCCCTTAATTCAGATAAATTGGTTTTTCATGCAGAATCATTCAATTTGCTCCCAATTTGGTATACCGGTTTATTATGTTAAGGAACTTCCCTGATTAGTTTTGGGAGTTCTTTGGTTAAGGATAAAGGGGGAAAAACGGGGTTAGTCCACCCCCCTTAATTCAGATAAATGTGTTTTTCATGCAGAATGATTCGATTTGCTCCGAATTTGGTATAGCGGTTTATTATGTTAAGGAACTTCCCTGATTAGTTTTGGGGGTTCATTGGTTAAGGGTAAAGGGGGAAAAACGGGTTTAGTCCACCCCCCTTAATTCAGATAAATTGGTTTTTCATGCAGAATCATTCAATTTGCTCCCAATTTGGTATACCGGTTTATTATGTTAAGGAACTTCCCTGATTAGTTTTGGGGGTTCATTGGTTAAGGATAAAAGGGGAAAAGGGGGTTAGTCCACCCCCTTAATTCAGATAAATGGGTTTTTCATGCAGAATCATTCGATTTACTCCGAATTTGGTATACCGGTTTATTATGTTAAGGAACTTCCCTGATTAGTTTTGGGGTTCATTGATTAAGGGTAAAGGGGGAAAAGGGAGGTTAGCCCGCCCCTCTTAATTTAGATAAATGGGTTTATCATGCAGAATGATTCGATTTGCTCCGAAGTTGGTATACCTGTTTATTATGTTAAGGAGCTTCCCTGATTCGTTTTGGCGATTAATTGGTTAAGGATAAAGGGGGGTTAGTCCACCCCCTTAATTTAGATTTTTTTTTTTTTTTTGCAAGATTATTCGATTTGCTCCAAGTTTGGTATACCGGTTTATTATGATAAGGAGCTTCCCTGATTAGATTTGGAGGTTCACTGGTTAAGTATAAAGGGGCAAACGGGGGCTAATTCCCCTTCACTTATTTTTTTAGGGGCATTATCCTTTAAAATAAGAGTATAATATACAATTAGTGTGAATAGTCTGTGAGCTCAATGCCATCAGTTTAGCTGGGCACTTTTCTTTTTTATTTAATCTTCTGACAATAGCTGTAATTTAGAGCAGAAAAATAATTAACATCCCATCTCGCAGTTATTCCCATCTCCTAATTCTTCCATCATCCTCATGATGACTGATCGCGTTTTCATTGGTTTGTACTCCACATTCTCCTCTCCACCCAGAATTGCTGTCAAGACATGATGTGGTCCGGCATTCAAGTATGTGACTCTGAACGCATTGAAAAACCGAAGGAAGAGTGAGGAACATAATAAAGACAAAAGAGAGAAACCGACCAACGAACCAAACAATGCTTAAAATTTTTGCTCAGTTATAGGCGAAAAGGCTATAAAAATCGCCTAATTCAAAATATATATAACTAATAAATAATAGGTAATCAGAGCTTATTTAAACATTTCGTGCACTAAACATGCCATTTCAAGTAAATTCAGCGAGAATAAATTTAACATTTTTAAAATTTTTGCTAAAAAAGTTCAATAATCAGCATTTGAGCGAAAATTCAAGCCATTTGCGGCAAATGAAGGAATCGTCCGAAAAATCTCAATTTTTTTTGTGTAAACTTAGTGCCACCAGAGGCAACTTTTCCGCACTACCCATCATTGAAAAACGAAAAAAAAGTTTTTTTCGACCCACCCTAATGTATAGAGAGCACTCCACAAAACACTTCGTAAGCATTACCGTGAAATGCCTCAAGTGCGTTTTTAACGGTGGTATGCATTTTCCAGCTGAACTACATTTTAGTATAATAATACATGCTCGCGTACGGGATACATACAGGACTGCGCATAATACATTCCATGCATTGCAATTTATGGATGATAATTGCTAGAAGTATGTTTTCATTTGTATAACTTGTTTACTAGCTGTGATAAATTTTAATCTATTATATGGTGTGTATAAATTATGTAAATACATGTTTACCCAAAAGAATTCGGACTGACGTTCAAACAAAGTTGAAAAGTGTTATTGACTTCGGTTTGTCTGTCCGTCTGTCCGCGCTCTAACTCTCGTAAATATACTCGGATCGCCCTGAAATTCTTGGATGTTATTGATGTTTAGCCTATACGGAGAAAAAGATTTAGTTAATATAGCCCTAGCTAAAACGTTTGGTTGGACCGACCAAAGATTGGTTCGACTAATCAAATGATTTTGTTCGTTCAATAAAATTTTATTGAACTGACAAAATGATTTTTTTCAGTCCAACAAAAAATATTTGGATGGGGCAAAATTTGGTTGGAACAACTATTTTTTGTTGTTGTTGTTTTAACAAAATCGTTCTTTCTGTGTAGCACCAACCCTATTTCAAATGAAGTTTGTAGCATGTTTAGTTCATTTACAGGGGCAGTCTAAAGTATTACGTTACATTACGGCCAATGGGAAAAAATCGTTTCAAATAAATTTTAAGATGTTACACCCTTTCAAACATAATAGAAAGGATATGCATTTACAAAGTGCACTAAAATATGCATTTTGTAGAATATGCGTTGCAACAAATAGTTACTATTCATTTACAGGGCCGCACAAAAGAATTCCATTACATAATTGTACAGGGGGAATTGTTTGCGTCGTACTTTAATTATGCAATTTCATGTATAATGAAATTCATATATGTCAGTGATACTTACTCTAAGTTATTTCATGTATAATACGAAGTGCATAGCATTTACAGGGACACACAAAAGATTTCAGATGCTATATTGTATCAAAAGTACTCTATATTAGCGTTGATGACCGGAAATGCATTTTCAATTATAATAGGCGCATTTAGGTTTCACTATATTTATGCATAGTATATGGTGTGTATAAATGCTATAGTTGATATACAGGGTTAAATTGCTAAATTGCTGAAAGGTGGTTCTTAAATGTGTTATGCATTTTTACACTGAACTGCATTTAGTTTACTAAGAAATGTTTGTAGAATATAGATAAAATGGTATACAGGGTCACGCAAAGATTAGGATACATAGCCGTCTATAGATGATAAATTCTGGAAATGACATTTCAGTAGTTTTAAGTGTGATTTAGTTTGAATTAAATTTTGGCGTGTAATAAAGGTACTAGGTAAACTACTGGGCTGAACAAAAGTATTCAAGTATGTTTCCATCTATTAGTAAATATTGATGAAAGAAAAATTTCAACCTGTTATGCGTTTTCTTGCTAAATTTTCCATCATATAGTATATATCAGCCTGCAGATCAAATACATGGCTGTTCAAAAGAATTGGAATAATTATTTGGCTACGGACGGTAACGGCTGAAATCCGCTTTTTAAATGTTTACTTAGTTATCTTATTTACCTTATTTCCCTAAATAACGAAGTTTTGTTAAAGATTTCAGGGAGTGTTGGAAAATGTTTCATAATCTATGCCGTACGCATGATTTTTCCTTTCTTGTTTTAATCTTTAAAATGGAATTTAATGTCTCAAATGTCACTACTTTACCCTGTCCTCAGCCCATATCTTGATCAGTTAAACCATCAATGAACAATAATTATTAAATAATTTTGAAAATTCAATGGATTTATTACAAATCTGAATCTCATGGAGTATAATAATATATTTTGGATAGGAGTTAAATGTGTATTATTTGACTTTTCTAGGTTTAAAGTTGTGTATCTCACTTTTTTGGTCACTACTGCCCCGGTGTATGAATTTCCTTACATTTCCACCAGGTGACAGTATGCAGTCGTTTTCAGTATTGTTTTCAATAGTGGAGCACATATTGTTCTTAAAAAGTCGCCATTGTTTATTCATAAAGATTTTCTGGATTAAAAAGAATGGGGAAAATGTAAGCGAACTTTTATTGGCCGTCACTGCTGTCCCCACTGTTAATTTAAATATTGATATTTATACATTAACCAATATCTAACTATTTAATCGTAGGTCTGATATGTGTTTCAAAATAGTGCATAAAACGTTCCAAAAAATGTTCTTTTTTAAGTAAAGTTACAAAATAAGTTGCAAAAATGTCACTACTGTCCCTTATAATATTTGATTTGTCTAATAAAAACTGACATATCATATTTATTTTTCAATAAAGTTTGTGACTATATACTAATTAATATTTCGAAATATATCAGTGGTTACTAAAAATTCAAAATAAGTACAATATGAGATAATTAAAAATCAGATATCAGCAGAAAATTAGCAGCCGAAAATCCCACTAACGGAAGAATGACCGATATATACCAGATTTCTTGAAAGAAATTTTCAAATTTTCTACGCGTTTTTTTAACGCAAACGAGTTTTGCTGTATTATTTTTTATTATATAACTATATTATAAATAAATTCATATACATGGCTCAAAAAAGACTTAAATATATTGCCATTAATAAGTGACAATTCTTAGAAATCATTTTTAGTTTCTTTGTGTGTTAGCTGATATGAATTTCAGCTTTATTATGTGGTATGCATAAAAACCTATAAATCATATATTGGGCGGCACAAAAGTATTAGCGTACATTGCCGGCTATGGGCAGTAATTGCTAAAAATTGATTTTAAATGTGTTACGTGTATTTTTAATGCTTTCCATTACAGTTGAAAAGTGTTTATGACTTCTGTTTTTCTGTGCTCCTCTCCGTCTGTCTGCGCTCAAACTCGCGTATATATAGTCGGATTGCCCTGAAATTTTTGTATGTTATTGACGTTTACTCTCGCACGATCGTAGACGTATGACGTATGTAGCATGTGTAGTTTATATACAGGGGCAGGCAAAAGTATTTCATGACGGCCAAAGGGAAGAGTCGTTTAAAGTGCATTTTGATAATGTTACACCATTTTAAACATAATGGAATTGATAAGCATTCATGACCAAAACATGCTTTTGATTGAATATGGAGTGTGAAATGGGGGAAAGTGGAAATTTAAGGGGGCAGGGGATAGTTTATACGGTTGATACTTTATTGTCATTAAATATAATTAAATAGGGAAAAATAATTTTTTTATATAATAATAAAGATTTTTAAATATTTTAAACTTCTTTGTATGGTGAGGTCACAAAGGAGGAGGAAGCGTAAATTTGGGATGTTAGGGGTAATTTAGATGAGTATTGATTAATTTTTAGTAATGAGCAAAAGAATGTTGCAGATTATTTTTTAAAGCAGATTTAAAAATCCGAATTTCTGTGCTGGCGGGAAGAGGGTCAAAGGGGAAACAGAAATTTTGGGGGCGGGGTAAGGTATAATTTATATTACTGATTATTCGTTATCACTAATTAGTAAATAGATAAGGTATTACAAAAAAAAAAAATTAAATACAAAATTCTTTGACTGCTCGGTGTAGACAAGAGGAGGATGCTTAATTTGTGAGATTAAGGGTTAATTTAGATGATTTCTTTATTTTATTATTGACCAACGAATGCTGCAGATTATTTTCGTTATTTTAAAGTAAAGAGTGTTAAAGATTTGCACACCTCTGTATGCTGATGGGAGAAGATGAAATTTGGAGATATGTTATACGAATTTATACGATTGATAATTTATAGTCACTAAAAAGCATTAGATAGGGAAGAACATTTTTTTAAAATTTGAAATAAATATTTTTAAGTTACTCACTAAATTATTGTGGAAAATTCTCTTTATGAATCAAATTTTATTTTTCGCATGTCTCCGCTCTGTTATTTATTTATAAAGACACTCTTGTTACCAGCATCGCACACATTTGATACACAGAAGGTAAACTTATATGAAAATGTTTGGCGTGTCCCTGTAAAAAACGTATACACAATACAATGACAATTTTCAGTTTTAAAACTTCCCTGTTGTACTAGAATTGGTGTGAAAAAATTCAAATAATTTATTCGAATCAATGCAGTACTTTAGGACATACATACATAAAGGCCAAAAAAGAAAGATTTCTTTTGTGACGTCCCTTAAGAAGACGGTGTAGAATCATTTTTAAGAGAATTGCATAAATTTATATCTATTTTACTGCATTCTGTATATAAACCCGTGTTTATAAAATTCGCAGCACCATGAAGGACTCGTTACCCTCTGAATTGAATCCACCAGAATTGAATGAAAGCTATTCCACAAAAGACGTGTATTGAGACAAATAAATGATTAAATTCTCAAAGCAAAAAAACAATATTATGTGACAAAAATTATCATTTTGCGAAGCCATCGCGTGGTGCAATAAATGTTTCTATGCGACGTGGTATCGAATCTAACAGATTTTGAATCTGTGTCTGTGGTAAGGCATTCCAGATTGCTTCTATGCGAACCCAAAAACCATCTGTATCAGCTACCTGGGGTCATCACAACGGAGACGCCGACTAACGAAATCTCAGACATGTTCAAAAGGCGACATATCCGTTACATAGGCAGGATAAGGAAGAAGATCTATCTGTAGTGTAAAAAAGAAGGTTTGACAATTCATAGCAATACGTGGACGATCATTCTCCTTTTGAAATAGATCACCAGAAGTCGGTGAAGGCAGGTTACGATTTCGGGCTCAAAAACGTCTCAGATGTACCATTTCCTGTTGAGATTACCCAGAATTTTTAACTGCTGAGATTGTCCATTATACCCAATTCCGTCTCAAAGCACTATGCTTGGCATTTGTCCAGTATCACATTGCATGACGCACTGCGGAAGGTGTCATTCACAAGGTCAGCGTCTAACGTGGATACAACCATTCCTGTACCTCAAATTAAAGCGGGATTCATCGGAAAAGTTGAGTTCTTGCCAATGGGCACGCCAGTGTTCATGTCAACAAGTCCATTGTAGCCGCAGGAGTCGATGGTTTGGCGTGAAGGGCATCCTGTAAAAAAATACTCTCTCATTTAGTTCACGGTGCATCAGACGCTGTCGAATTGTTAGAGCAGACAATTACAGACATGTAATAGTGCTCCAATGGTCTGTCAAATTTCCAGATCAAGCTGTATGATCCGTAACTGCCATGCGAATGAGGTTTCTGTCATCCTGTGCTGATGCAACATTTTTTCATTCACTGCCGGATTTCCGACTCGTCCGGTCTTCTTCTGTCTACACTTTCACAGTCTAATCACCGTCGTAGTATTGAGCTCTATACAATCTACTATTACACGATAAGAATTAACCCCTTAACATAGGCCGGTGGCAGTGCTCAACGGTCTATCAAATTTCCAGATCAAGCTGTACGATCCGTAACTGCCATGCGAATGAGGTATCTATCATCCGGTGCTGATGCAACATTTTGTCACTCACTGCCGAATTTCCGACTCGCCCGGTCTTCTACTGTCTACACTTCCACACTCGAATCACTGTCGTAGTATTGAGCTCCATGCAATCTACTATTGCACGATAAGAATTAACCCCTTAACATAGGTTGTAATTCATCCCCATTTAACCTCAGTAGCTCTCTCATATACCGCCGTCTGTCGTCGTCGAGATACACTGACTTCTCATGAAACAATTATCACTGCAGCCATCCATATATTAGGTTGTAACGAAAGTTTTCCGCCAAAAATGTTCTTAATAAAGTTAGAGAAAAAACATAAAAGCAGTACCTTTAGTGCGGTAGTAATCACCACCCGAATCTATGATTTTCTGCCAACGTTTTCGTACTTTTTCAAAGCCTTCGGCCCAGAAACTTGGGTGCCGCGAGCCCAAAAACAGATCAACCTCATTTCGGATGTCCTGTGCAGAATTAAAGATAGCACCAGCAAGATGTAACTGCAGATATGAAATGAGGTAGGAGTCCGAAGAAGCGATTTCGGGGCTATATGGTGGGTGGGGGGAAAAGATCCCATTTGAGTCCATACAGAGTCCAGCCGGTGAATGCAGAAAAATGTGATCTCGCATTATCTTAATGAAAAATTACCTTCTTGCGCCGGAACTCATTTTGACGTTTTGAATTGATAGCAGCATCAACAAGGACTAGCATCTTGCTGCACACCTTATTGCCCATGGTTTTACCCTTTTCCAGATACTCTTTGTGGATAATACCACGGCAATTCCACAAGATACAAAGCATTACCGTTTTGTTAGTCAAATTGCGCTTTACGATGCTGCCGACTGGCTCACCGGGCGCACACTAACTCCCTTTTCGGCTTGTGTTGATAAAGTAAATCCACTTTTCGTCACAAGTGACGATCCGGTCCAGAATTTTGTCCTTGCGTTGATATTCCAGCAGATTAGTGCAGTCCTGAACGCGTATAACCTTATCTGCTTGAGTCAGCTCATGCGGCACCCAGTGATTGAACTTGTACGTCAAGTTTATGCGATGTATAGCGCGACTAATGGACATGGCACTAACGTCTAACTCCTCAGCTAACTCTTGAGTAGTTAAATACTGATATTCTTCCATACGTTCTCGCAGGTGGGCCTCATCAACATTAGTAGGCCGGCCAGAGCACTCTGCTTCTTGAATGTCATTGTCCTTGTTTTTGAATTTTCGGTACCAAACCTTCACAGTGTCGTATGATACAACAGTAATACCTAAAGTTGTACACATGATTCAGTGACATCCTGTAGATAACTTTTTGCAACAGAACTGGAAGTAAATGCTGGTTCTAATCTGATAGCATGATAATTCCATTTCAGACACCCTGTACTTAATGATAACGAGATATTTTTATACAAATTTCACACCACAGTGTTATAAAACATGTATCTTTCTTTCAAATGCCTAAAATCGTTTGACAAAATATGAGCAAACGCATCAACGCGAACTGTTTGAAAAAACGATATTAGCTGTGGCGGGAAACTTTCGTTACAACCTGATATTATTTTCAACGTGCCGCCACGGCTCTCTATTTATAGGACTAAATGGGCAGTTAAGAGGGCGCTTCTCAGCCCATGCTTGAGTGGTGACTTTTAAATTCTAATCATTTTAATACAATACCCTAATTAACAGTGGTTGTCACTTTCAGCTCACTAGCATGATTTCTTAATGGTGTTTTAATTTTTACAAACAAAAGTATATTTGTGTACATCTGTATATCTGTGTCTACATTTAAAAAAATACCATTTAATTACCTTTCTTATATTTACCAGGATCTACATATAAATTTAACATATATGAACAGCCATTGTAAAATAAAACTGTACACAATAAAAACAAATGATGTCATATTTGGAATGAGCATTCCAGAAATTTATAAAACTAGTATAAACTTAATAAAAAGTTTTCACAAACTTGAATTTTGTAGACATGCGCGTTATTTTTTAATGAGAGTAATGTTGCTTATCTTCATACCCACTAAACATATAACTAATTCCTAATTCTGAGCGCATCTCAAATGGTTAAAAATGTATTTTCTGTATTAATGTAACATGGAAACTTAAAGTTTCTTCTTCTACAGTGTGTCCTAAAAGTTCCCGTACTCCAACGTAAAGAGCTCATTGTCCGTGATTTTCTTTTAAATATTAAATTTCATCCTCTCATTATCATTGCATCAATTCTTGAGTTTTTATCGTTTGGTTCTTTTCACACTTAATTGGTGTGAGAATAAAGTTCTATATTATTTTGTTCTGCATAGTGAAATTAATTTATCACGCATTCAGAGAATTGCGCTGCTCGAAACTTATTTTGAATGTAAATATTTTGAATGGTGCAAAGATGTTTGGCGAAATAAATATCCAAATGAGGCAATACCGAGTAAAGATACGTTATATCGGCTCGTTCGACGATTTCGTAACACAGATTCTGTGTCAGACAAGCACAGGAGTGTTACGCCGAAAGTTGTTACACCAATCATTTGCATTCTCAAAAAAATGGCGTACGGTGTGGTGCATTATCCAAAAGGATAGTTGGACCTCTGTTTTTCAAATCAACTGTTTTTGTATGTTGATATTTTTGTATACAGGGAACTTATCCAGCAGTATGTTGTATTGTTAGAAGTGAATAAACGAAATTCTTTCTTCCAACAAGATGGTGCAACAATTCATACAAGTGATGAAACCAGAGTTGGGCAGATTTGTAATTCCAATTATCTGCAATGTAATTACAGTTAAATTGCATGTAATTAGTTATAGTTAAAATTACATGCGGTAAAAAATTCTTGCAGTACTGTAACCGGAAACGCCCTCATCCCATTATTTGACGAAACGTCTGTGTTTGTATGTGTGTAACTATAATCAACTACATGCAATTAACCTGTATTACACAGCGGATAATTGAGATTACAAATTTGCCCAACTCTGGATGAAACCATGGACATGCTTGAAGAATTTTTTGGGCGATCGACTCATTTCAAAAAATCTTTTGCCAGATCGATCCCCTCATCTGAGCATCACGGACTTTTATCTGTGGGGATATTTTAAGAAAAAAATTTATGCAAATAGTCCTAAAACAATAGATGATCTGAAAATTGCTATTACTCAAAGGATACAAGAAGTCACCCCCGGTATGTTAAAACGTGTTTCTAGAAACATGCGCAAAAAGTTCAGCTTTGCTCACTATAAAGCGTTGAATATTTTGAACATTTATTATAAATGTAAGTTCAGTATTTTTTCCTACTTGACGTTAAAAGTGCTTTTTATCATTAGCGTAAAAGTAATCGTTTTAATATTTGTTCTTTTGTGAATAATAAATAAATATGTCGTCAGTGCGGGAACTTTTAGGACACTCTGTATATACTTGTTCCTATTATGCCAACCAAATTAAGGATGAAAGGAGACTTTAAGATATTTCCTGTGAATGCTGAGTCTCATGGAAACTAAAACACTATATTTTTAAATTAATAAATATTTCAAATTTCTATTACTATTTAATATTTTATTTAAAAGATGGATGAGATTTTTGTTATTCGCAGTGCTTCCTTACACTTATTGGGTTCTTTCTGTTCGTACTGCCACTACACGTAAATATTTTTCAACCACCTCATCAGCAGTCGTAAAACTTCACTCAACACATGGGACCGTTAGGTCCGTTCAAATTAACATCGCTTCAAGACATTTTTCTATCATCTTTTAAATAACCAACTTTTTATTTTACTAGGTATTGAAAGAAATATGCTATTCCGTGAATATTTTCAGATGCCTGAAACTAGATAAAAGAAAACAAATTCTGTTTTTATATGCAAAGAGAATGGCTTAAATCATACGGTTGTTGCAAGTCACTCGTACTGATATGTTTAGAACAATATAAATACCACCTTTTTTTATTTAAATTACTAGAAAACAATGATTCACATGCATTTTCAAGCGTATAAAGCAATGCAGTTTAAGAGTCTGGATGCTATCTTGTGCGATACTGTAATTTTAAAGTAATGTACCTTAGGTCTCGTAAAAATAAACCTATTAGTAAACAACATAATAATCAACTAATTATGAACATATACCTAAAACTCTATATATGGCCTGAAGTTATTATGATTACTCACAGTCACAGACTATTTATGTCTCTCAAAATAGCATTCTATTTTCTTTGATTTTCTACGAGTTTAAAAAAGAAAACAAATTAAATAAATCATTTAAGTAACTCTTCTAGAAGAAAACTTGGGTTTATTCAGAAGTAATAATGCATGTATTTAAAAAATATATTTGAAATTATGAAACCTTGTTTTTTGTTACAATGAAAGAAAAGTTAGAACAAATTCTTAATGTATCATCTCTACTGTTGTGCTTTCCTAAGAAATAAATGAAATAGAGTGTAATTTCAAAAACGGGCTCTTTGAAATATCATAACCTTATTTTCTTTTAGTATGTGAAGCAAATTCTTGTCTTTCAAGTCACGATGAGAGAAAACAACTTAACCTCATTTCCTGAAACGAAAATATAGTAATAGAATTGTGTTTTTGCAATTGGATACTGAGGCTTTACTTTAAAGAAATTAAACACAAGTTTTGAAAACAGTATTTCTGATTAATTAAATGGAAGTTTTGATAAAATAAAGAAAAGTGTTGCATAAATGTAATTTAAGGAGGTGGGTTTGTGATATTTTGTGAAATTGTAGAAAATATACCATTAATTAATAGAAGTATTATTAGTTAAAAATTAGAAATATTTTTTAATTTTAGTTCATAAAAGGGTAAATATGGCAGTCACAAAATGATGCATATATTAAAGTATATATTATGTTAGTTGTTCACTGTGTGTTTGCATTTCCCATCTAATCCTTCAAAAAAATTAACTACTTAATAAATTGGACGTCATTTACTAATAAGTTTATGAGATAAAGGATAAGCGAAATAATGGGATTATTATATCTTTTTGAGATCATTTTCCCAATAAAATGGAAAAGAAAATAAGTACTTTTAGATTGATTAGATGGCATGCACTGGTATGATTTAAAGCCACAATTCTCGTCTGCTATCCACACTGGTGAACAAATATCTTTGTTTTTTTTTCGTTTGTTCAAATTGATTTCAATAAATTTTTCATTACCTTCTCTGTAAAAAATGCATTATAAAGAATATTATGTCAGTTATTCCATATTTTCTAATTATTACCAAAAAGTTGAAAGATTGTACAATTTTCCGAATTTTTCGAAAATTTAGGTTAGGCCTCTAATAGTGGAACGCTTTTAAACTATTTTGTTCCGTGTAGCGATGCCGATTAATACAAACAAATGAAGGCATTGGATGCTTCAGTTTTATGTAGAGTTCTTTTTAATGAGGCTGTGTTTGTGCATGAATCCGGTGGTCGTGACGACATATGCATACTAGATATCAATGTTATTCAACGCATTTCTTAAAAATATTTAAAGTGGAATGTTTTAGGGGTTAGAAAATGAGCCGGGATCCTGTTAGAGTGATGTAATTGCACATTACATTTCATTACATTATTTGGTTTTCGTTCTATCACGTCATTACTTTAAATAAAACTGATTGGTTCTCTTATTAGCAATTTCTATTGACTGTCTTATTAAAGGCCCCTATTGGAATTCCTAGAGTCCTTTCAAAATGTTATAAATATAGATTAAGGTTAGTTGGGGGTAACTGGACCCACGAGGCAACTGGGCAATAGGCTATTTTATAAAAAACTGTTGGTGTTTTTTAAGTTTTAGCTTTTATAAACAATGCCCCTTAATCTCTACTTCCTAAAAGAACGTGTATGAATTCAATCATAACTCTCACTTTGCTGTGATAGGTTGTCAAAAATTTACGTTTCTTTTTTTTTAAACAACGTCAATATGGTTGAACTTCCACGGCTTTTTATTAAAATACTGTAAGTACTTTTATTAAACAATCTTTTTTTTTTAAGATTAGACATATAACTACATTAATATTATTAGGTATCTATACATATTTACTTCATGTTTCAAATGTAAGCCCGGTGTCCCAGTTACCCCATAAATTTTTCAAGAATGGAGTAACTGGGACATGTATCCGGGGTAACTAGACCATGCTGGATCCAATTACCTCAATAATTATAAATAATGTGTTTGTGTTTCTCTTACTACGGGAAGTAAATTTCTCCATTGTTTTTTGCTAAAAGTAAAGAAAATGATAGAATACCTTATTAAAATTACGTAATGAAATTTGAAAAAAGCATATTGAGTGGTATCAAACCAAATTTCTTGACCCCTTGAGAGGCGGCGATGCCGTTATGGCATCACTTAATTTTAATTCCTAATTGCCACATTGGCACATAAATTTTATAATGAAAATTTCACCTTTATTAAGTACGCGAATATATACTTTTACTTGTTTTCAGATAGATTCTCTTGTAAATATTGGTGTCAGTAAGCTATTTCAACATTTTACGAATGCAAGTACCTTGCCCCTGAAAGTGAGATAGCCAAACCTTGAAATTGTACTATAACCAGGGCTCGCATTCTATAAGGAAACTTTTATCGTTCCTACAACTATTTTGAAAATAATATCTTCATCGCACCTTTATTTAAGGGTTCTGGTAGGAACAATAAAATTTTCCCTATATAATGCGACTCCTGGATAAAGATAAAGTTCTTACGTAGCCGTTTGTTCATAGATTTACCTTGCTATTTTTTTCCTTAAAATACCCACGTGACTTTTGTACTTATTATCTATACTAAAGTACATAAGTACTTACTTAAGTTTTATGTTTTTGGTATAAATAAATCTAATATTTTCACTTTTAGTGCTTTTTTTATACATACTGATAGCAAAGGTTTCCCTTACAACGCTGTTTATCGACATATAATTTACATGATCTGCCTGGTTTAAATTTTTTTAAGTTGTTTACACTTTTTCAAACAGGACCCTATATCCGATATGAAAAAATATAAACGCGTGTGGAACATAGACCCCCCTGGTCCAGTTACCCCATTTTTGGGGACAACTGGACCCATGAGGAAAGAAAGATGAAATATGCATATCTTTATATTTTTAAATATTAAAATGTAATTTTGAGCATTTCTGTCTGATAGAGGGAACCTAACTGAACACATTTACAGAAGTTCAGACTTTAATTCAAATGAACATTAGCTTTTTGAAGCTGAATTGTCAGAAGCTCCAGAGTCACATTGTAAAATCATAGCCCAGTTACCCCAACTAACCTTACTTTCTTTTATTCTTCACTTTATTGTCTGATTTTCATCAGGGGCGTAGCTACCGTGGAGCAGTTGGAGTAAACTGCTCCAGGCGCACGAATACTAAGGGGGCAAAATTAGAAAGAGCGAAATAAAGATTTGTAAAAATATTTGTAAATGATTTTTTAATTATTAATCAGACGTTAAAGATAAATCTTGTTACAATTAGCATGTTCCTGTGATATTTACCTTGTGTTTAAGCTCAACTATTTCGATTTAAAACATGTTTTTAAACACAGTTAAAACAAATTACTTTTATTCGCGAAGTTTTAATTTTAATTCATACCATATTTCAGCCTCAAGTAACTTCTCCAACACAGTTTCAGCATGCCTGTTTTTTTCCCTGTATCTTTTCCGTAAACGACAGTTGAAGATTTTTAAACGTAAAGTAGTCAAAACTATTTACTGGGCTTTCATAGGTCATTTTGTTGGTTACCACTATTTCCAAACAATAATCTGCCTGGTACATTTCTATTAAAAACGTTTTAGAAATTTATAATGATGTTTACTGTACGGAAATAATGTTAGCCAAGGAAAACACCCCTGAGAAACCTATATTTATGATGTAACAGCAATGCCTTAGCTATGTAGTTATTTTACTATTAAAAAAATGACAAGTTGAAGAAAATTATTGACCATTTTACAAGTGAAAAAAAATTAAGTTTTTTTGTTGTTGTTGTGGAAAATAAACATACACTAATACAGACTACAAAACAATAATAAAATCCGAATAGGCACATTTCACATCATTCCACAGCGACAAAATTTCAAGAGGGGGTGAGGGAGAAATGACGAATCGAGATTTTGAAAATATGGCAAATCTCAAATGCAGAATCGATAAGCATGTTCCTTCAAAAAGAGAGAAAAAGATTGTATTAATGTCAGTGTCCCTTAGGACCTAATTATCGCCTGTACACATTTACACCACTTTTTTCGAAAAGTATTTTTACGTATTTAACTTTAGTTAATCACAGATTTTTAGGTTTAAATAAGGCAAAACATATTTTTTCGAAAATAGCAATGTGAATTTGCTTATCCGGTAATTAGGCTCTGCACCCCTCCTGAATTTTCGAATTATAAAATGAAAAACAATATCCGGAGTTACTCCACACAACTTTCCTAATTGTTTAAAGAAACACTATAAACAGTATAAAATTTATAATATTTCAAAACAGTATAAAATTAATAAAAATTTTGATCCTAATTTTATACAAAGGTTAATAAAATGTTTCCACTTGTGATAAAGACATCGTGTTTTAAAGAAAACTTGCACTTTCATTCATAAAGCTAATTCCTTTCATTATTCTTTACTTATTTTTACTAATTTGTTTTTAATACGTTGTTAAAATACTTTGACTTTCAAATTAACGTAAGGTTTTAAATCGAATTAAGAACACTATATAAATTTTAAATTCTAAAACAAAATTGCGCAGAACTTTTCCAAGACACAAGAGGGCGCACAAACTTTACTTGCTCCAGGGCGCTGAATATGCAGCTACGCCACTGATTTTCATGTGTGATTGACTCTCTGTAAATAAAACTTTTATGTGCTATCCAACAGCATTATCTTTCAACGCAGCAACATATCAATACGAATTTTTAACATCATTTGCGATAAAATTTTCTCCTTATTTCTTCTGTAAGATTTCCAATGCGTTGATCGCAAAAGTAGGTCAATCACACTAGGATTTATTGCTGGGGAGTTCATTTCTTTTCAGTGAGAAAATACGAGCAATGGCTATAAGCAGAAAAGATTATGCAGTCACCGCATTTGAAGGCAATGTCTTTCGAATATGGAGGAGAAGGGTAAAGGCAATGTCTTTTGAATATGGAGGAGAAGGGTAAAGGCAATGTCTTTCGAATATGGAGGAGAAGGGTAAAGGCAATGTCTTTTGAATATGGAGCAGAAGGTTAAATGCAATATTTCCTGCAAAGGAATTGGATGATTTTTTAGAAAGAGAAGCTGATATAACAAAAACTGAAGAAATAAGTAAATCCAAAAAGGCTTATGCGCTCCTGCTAATGCTTCTCAGTGATCGTATTTTATTTTCGCTTCAAAACGAAGATACGGCATGCAAAGTATGGAAAAGTCTTCAATCTATGTATGAAGTCAAAGGGGCTGTTAATCAAATATTAACTCGAAAAAACTAGCCACATGAAAAAGAGTACAGACATTCCAATGAGACATCATATCGATGAAGTTCTAAAATTAATTACGGGCTTACGGATATCTCGTGCTCAGGTAGGGATTCAGATTCTATTGTTTATATTCTGCATGGAACTATTAATAAAGAGGAACTGACATATCCTTAAAATAGTGAAGCTTCAACTGTAACCGCTATCACAGGAGTTATTTATCGACGGTGGAAACTCCCACCAGTAGATTTATATAGATATTTTCATCTTATTTAAACGCCTTTTTATTACAAAATTTCAGTCATAAATAGTGGTAGAAACATATTTTCATTTTTACTGGTAGGAGTTTTCTTTGTTGGTAGTTAGGCCCTGCGTTTCCGCCATATTGTGACAACCATGGAAAAAACTGACAGTTTTATAAGGCATACTGACACCAGTAAAAACAAATAGAAATTTTTACGAGATTTTTGAAAAAAAAATCCATGAATAAGACATTTCTTTAATACGAAATCCTCTATTCAATTTTACTGGTGGGGTGTTTGACATATCGGTAATCAGAAACTGAAGAACCGATTTTAGAAAAAGCAGCCGCCATATTGTGACAATCTCCTCAGTTACTTCACTCACAACTGACAGACAATACACTATATGTCTCCTCCTTTTTATTCATAACTCCATTATATTCTGATGTCCTTACCGAAAGATTACGAAGCGGTGAAAGTTGCTATAGAAAATCAACCCAATATCAATTTCACCTTAGAATTCCTAACTCAAAGATTAATAGATGCTGAAGCATTAATGAATGACACAAAATATAGAGATAAAAAATATTGCGTTACATCTTCGATGGATAACATCAGCTTTACAGCTACGCATAAGAAAAGGATTTGTGAATTTTGTAAAAAGAAAGGCCATGCATCAAAATTTGGTAGAATGAAGACTTGTAAATGTTTTAGGTGCGGAAAAAGTGATCACTATAAGCGCAATTGCAGATATTCAAAATTTAGTGCTACAACAAATTCTGACGAAAACATTCAGCTTATAAAATATCTTTCGCAGCAGGAATTTTAGATATCAATAAATTCATCATTTATTCTGATGCTACTTCCCATATGTGTTCGCGAAAGGATTGGTTCAGCTCGCTGAAACCAGCAACAGGAACTATTAAATGTGCTTCAAAATCTGCAGTTCTGGAAATTCAAGGTATTGGTAACATTCACGGTGAAATATCTAATAACGTACAAATTATTTCAAAGTATGTTCTTTTTGTTCCAAATTTAAACCGACAGTTAATATCAGTGAAAAATATAGAGACTGCTGGATTTTATGTTATCTTCAAAAATGAAGACGTTTTCATTGAAAAGGAAAACAAAAGTTTATTGTTTGGCCGTCGGAAAAATTGAGGTCAATATGTGAGTGATTTTTCACCGCAAAGTGAAACTGCTCTGAACTCAAATATTGATGTTAAGGATTTGTGGAATAGAAGATGTGATCACTTGTGCAATCAAGTTCTGAAGCTGTTAGGATTACCAACTTCATCGAATTTTTGTGAAATATGTACGCTCTCAAAGCTATGTGCAACACCTGTTGGAAAAGGTCTTAGAAAAAGAGAATCCGAACCAATGGTGATGATTCACACGGACATATGTGGAATGATATTGCCCAAGACTTTTGCAGGTGAAGAATATTTTATGACTTTAATAGATGACTATTCGTGTTTTACTGAAGTTCGCTTGCTTAAACAAAAAGTGATGCAGCAAGTGAACCTAAAACTTTCTGCAAATTTCATCCTACAGTAAGGAAAATTCGATATGACAACGCGAAATATTGTGTTAATGGTGAATTTTTAAACTTTGCAAATGAAGCTGGCCTTCTTATTGATCCTTCACCATCGTATGCTCCATGTTTGAATGGTGTATCAGAACGCGCTAATAGAAGTCTCTTAGTAAAAGGGCGGGCGATGTTATTTGAAGCTAATTTGCCTAAGAGTTTATGGGGCTTTGCAGTTCTCACTGCCGCCTACATAAACAATAGATTACCTCATGCATCCATTGACAATTACTCTACATACTATTTAAAGCAGAAAAATAATCCTGATTTGAAGAATCTTAGAGTATTTCGCTGTGATGCCTATACACTGATACCTAATAATCAAAGGAAGAATTTAGATGAAAAATGCAAGGAAATGATTTTTATAGGCTATTCATGAATGGGTTATCACTTACTAGATCATACAACAAAGCACGTCATTATATCCAAAAATGTTAAATTTAACGAAGAGAAGAAAACTTTCAATGCTTTTAAACATGTATTCCAGATCATCAATGAAAATGAGCCTGATTGTGAAAATCAATTTCAAGAAAGTAAAATCTACAGTTCCTTGCCATCTGGAGAAAAAACTGATAATCCAACAGAAGAAAGTGTGAGAAAATCATCTAGAGAAAAGAAACATCCCGTTAGGTTTCTGAACATGAAAAATATGAAGCAATGCTTACTCAAGAAGAAACCTTAAATTTTGATGACATTTCTACTCTGCCTCACATCGAACATTAAAATTGGAAAGAAGATATGGACGAAGAAATAGAGTCCATGAGAGAAAATGAAGTGTAGAATTTAGAAGAGCTGCCAGTAGACTGAAATGCCATCTCCTGCAAGTGGGTACTGTGGAAAAAGAGAGACGGTAAGTGCAAAGCAAGGCTTGTAGCTCGCGGATTCATGCATATAGAAGGAGTGGACTATACTGAGACATTTTCACCTGTTATAAACATGCCTGCTTTACGTTTAGTGTTAATTATTATGTTAAATGAAAATTTCAATGTTTTTGTTTTAGATGTTAAAACTGCTTTTGTAACTGGAGAATTAAATGAGAATATTTATATGGATCAACCTAAGGGGTATGATGATAGTACTGGTAAGAAATGTAAACTAAAAAAGTTTATATGATTTGAAGCAAGCCCCACGTCAATGGTATCAAAAATTTCTCAATTTTGTGATTAAGTTAAGTTTCAAAAAACTTAATTCTGAATCTTGCATTTTTATAATACATGTAAATTCAAATAAAATATTTATGGCTCTTTACGTTGACGATTCGTTGATTGCAGGTTCAAAAGTTCGAGAAATTAATGTTAATATTAATATGTCATCTAAAGAATTTCAGATGTCAAAATCAGAAAAAGCATCAAAGTTTCTAGGTATCCGAATGGAATTTACATCGGACGGTTTATATTTATATCAGGAATCATATATTTTAAGGTTATTGAAAAGATTCCAAATGCTGGACTGTAATCCCAGTTCCATTCTCATTGAAACGAAAGCGACTGCTGCTAATTTTACAAAAGGTAATCGCTTTAATGGTCCATCTAGGGAATTGGTTGGTTCTTTAATCTATTTAGCATATGTATACTGATACGTACCTGATATTTTATTTTCAGTTAGCTGCTTAAGTCAACTTCAGGAACATCCTACTGATGTTGCCTGGTGTGCTTTAAAGAAAATCTTGAGATATTTGAAAGGTACTGCTAAATTCAAAATTAATTATTAGAAAGGAAATTTAAGTGATTTGGATCTTTCTATATATGTTGATGCTGACTGGGGTTCAAACTCAAATGACAGAAAATATGTATCTCGTTATATTATTATATTCTGTAATCGTCCAGTGTTATGTTGTGTAAATAAACAAAAGAGTATTGCACTGACAAGTACAGAAGCTGAAATAAATGTCCCGAGCAAAGGAATTCAAGATCTTTTATGTATCAAAGGTATTGCCAATGAAATTGTGGGTGATAAAAATCTTACAGTATACGAAGGTAGCCAATCATGTATTAAGTGCATTTCAAATGAAAATAATTTTGAACGAATGAAACACATTGATATTTAGTTGAAATTTATTCGCAATGTTGTCAGCAGAAATGATATTAAAGTAGAATACATTTCTACTGAAGATCAAATTGCTGCCTTGCTAACAAAAGCACTTCCTAAAACAAAATTTTATGAACTTTTAAAATTATGCGTTTTTAAAATTTGAATTTTAGAATTTAAGGTTTGATGTGTCATTAAGGGCGGATCTTAGAGTAATGTAATCGCACATTACGTTTCATTACATCATTTGGTTTTCGTTCTATCACGTCATTAATTTAAATAAAACTGATTGGTTCTGTTATTAGCAATTTCTATTGCCTGTATTATTAAAGAGTCCTATTGGACTTCCTAGAATCCTTTCAAAATGTTATAAATATAGGTTACTTTCTTTTATGCCGCACTCTATTCTCTGATTTTGATGTGTGATTGAATCTCTGTAAATATAACTTTTATGTACGATGCAACAGCCTTATCTTTCAACGCAGCAACATATCAACACGGATTTTTAACAGATCCATATAGATTTTAAGCTGTTAGCGAGAAGAGATTGACCAATCAGAATTATTTTCGCAAAAAGCGAAAAGTTCGCAAAAATGCAGGATTCTCATTGGTCAGTCTTGTTTCGCTAACATCGAAAATCTATCTGGATCCCGGCAATGGTGTGATTTTAAACAAGGAAGCATGTACTTTACCTGAAATATATTTGCATGAGTGCGTCAAATTTGCGCTATCCATTAGACCAACTTTGAGATTATTCAAAGGAACAAATGTTTTTGAGCAATGATGTTACCATTGTGCTTGGCGTCGTTTAAATTGTTCATTTTCACTGAATAAAAATGAAACCGTTTTACTCAGAGTGTTTTTCTAAGGAAATGGTGACATGTTCCGTTTGGAAGATTTTGTCCAACCCATGACAATCGACATTAAGGTCCATGAATATTATGACTTTATCGTCCTAGGTTTGTGTTCCAAACGTTAAATCATATTACCCAACAAATCAGCTGCGCGTAAACGACCAATGTAGCACGCTGATTGGTTTGAAAACCTATGCTACGCAAACCACGTATACTGGGGGAGACTGTTACGCCATAATGTAAACGCAGCATTTCAGAACATGTGTATACTCACTATATGCGTAAGCTTCGAAAACCTGGCCGATTTTTTTGTTGCAAATACTCTCGACCAAACAATTTTTATCCCCCGTACGTCGCCACTCTTTTATATAGGTACTCTACAGTCATTGTATCAAAATCACATAATTTGTAAAATTTATTTTCAAATTTCATTTTAACTTACAATTCAAATATAATTTCTAACTTTTAATAAGAATCTTATTACATTTAATATAGATAAGCTTTTCTAAATGTAGAAAATTTCAATTTAAAATACAAAATGTAAGAATTCATTTAAATCTTTGTAATATGATAAATTACTGTAGAAACTAAAAAGCTTTTAGAACAGCTACATAATTTTACTCTTTTGATATGATATAGTTATAATTTATAAATATTATAATTTATGGCTGTAATTTCCTAAGTTGAATTGAAAGGTGTCTTTGCTAGAGGAATGTTATTTGTTTTAAGAAAACAATAATTATATTAAAAAAATAAATAAATACCGTAATAGATACCGTGATAATAATACTCCAAAAAAAAAAAAGCTGAACAAAGTGCTTAACCAAAGCCAATTTTAATCTTTTTTCCGATGAAATTTTCCGTACTCGGGACTCCCTCGGTCTCAACAATCTCAGTTTTGAAGGATGCCACGGTTCCGTCTTTCCTAACTTCGCGGAACTTTTCCTAAGGAAAATTATAAGGATTTTTGGAGATTATTCCAGAATTCTAGAAATCAGTTATAAACATCATATTCATAGTAAGCAGTCTGTCATCAATCAATCTATTGGTTTGAAGCAGACAAAAACGCGTTATTTAATTTTTCTTACTTAACACTTGAACCACTGACAATTTTACTCAAGTTTTATAGAAAGTATTTCACCCCAGAATTTTTATTTAAAATTATTTAACTTATTTAAATAGTCTCTTTTTGTACTGCACGCATTTGGCATTTCTTATGAAAAGATTTCTTGTTCGAATCGACTCTTATCGATTTGGCAGGTGCCAAAATGACCCCTCATCACGGTTACAGTGTTAAAATGTAGCTACTTTAAAAGTTTCTTTCATTACTTCAGTGAAAAATTGATTTTTCCAAACTTGTGATATGATTCCACAAATGAAAGCTTTAAAAAGGAAAAAGAAGAAAACAATTTTTTGCTATGTATGATCAAGGCTCCCAATTGGTCCCTTTTTTCTAATACCACATTTTTCAAAGAATATTCGTCTTTTTAGGTGCGTTTGTAATTATATAACTACGTACCACCTATAGTCGTCGTTTGGTCTGTCTGTCCGCATATAACAGAACAAAAACTACCCAACCGAATGGTCCGAAATTTTAAATGTATAATTGTTGAAAAATTTTGTCGAGTCATTTCAAATTTTATGAAATCTGATGTATAGTTTAATTACAGGGGCAGTCAAAAATTTTTTGTTACATTACGGCCAATGGGAAAAAAATATTTCAAATGCATTTTAATGATATTACAGATTTTCGAACACAATGAAATTGTTATGCACTTATGAAGTGTACTAAAATATATATTCAGTACAATAGGCGGTGCAATAAATATTTATAAAACTATTTATAGTACGAACGCAATTGTTTGACATGTTTGACGTGCAATTTCCAACTTGTTAGATTTCCTCAGCAAATTCCAAAGAAACTTACGTTTAAGGTTATTTTTATTCCAAATACTGTAAAAGTCTTACATGAAAATTTTTCTTTTAAAATACTGGTACTGAAAAAATGGACTAGTGTGAGTGCTTGATCAGATATATTTAGTTATTTTAACTTCAGATAGATGTCTTCCGAAGAGACTTAGAAACGTTTTGGGGTAAAGTTACGTGAATAACCAAAACATATGTATGCAAAGAACTCAAAACACAGTTATTGAAAACGAAATATTTTTCGGCAGCTTAAAGTATTTTCGACTGCTCTGTCAATATTTTATTCGAATGGTCCATTCTTCTAGTAAAATTAAAAATCTTGGAAGTTAACTTTAAACTTAAATAATAATAAGTGCTATTAGATGTAAATTTTCAACTGGGCGAAAAATGTCCGGACCAGGATTCGAACCATGGATCTCCTGGCTGAAGCCGCCAGTGCTCTACCACCTGAGCTATCCCGGACGAATCTGGTGGAACTTTTTCACCCAGCTAACCTTAATGATTATAGCATCCGGTCTGAAACCTGGTTCAGCTCAACAGAATAAATCTCAGGTAATGGAACTCCAGAAATCGCTGGATACATAATTATACTAGATTAATTTTAACACAATTATTCTAATTGGTAAATAAATCATATTAGATGTAAATTTCCAACTGGGCGAAAAATGTCCGGACCAAGATTCGAACCGGGGATCTCCTGGCTGAAGCCACCAGTCAGTGTTGCCCAAATTGAAGACATTTTTTATTGATATTATTTGACTATCACCACTTTTTAAAAAGAGTATAATTCGCCTTATTTTTCAGAATTTTAAATTTATTTTTAAATAGGCCGATTACTTCTATTTCAGAAAAGCGGTGACAATCAACAATCTGGGAACAAAGAAGTCCCCAATCTGGCAACACTGCCGCCAGTGCTCTGCCACCTGAGCTATCCCGGACGAATCTGGTGGAACTTTTTCACCCAGCTAACCTTAATGATTGTAGCATCCAAAGCATGAGCTCAGCAGAATAAATCTCAGGTAATGGAACTCCAGAAATCGCTGGATAACGAGAGTTTGTGTGATCCCTTTGGGATAACGAGAAATATTTTTATTTTCAATATTTTAATGTAAGAAAAGACAAAACTTATACAAAAAATAACAATGGCAGTTAAATATAGGTACTATGTACCAAAATCTATAAATTTGGAAATACGATTATTCTATAAAATACATACAGAAACTCTATATCTCAAGTTTAAACGACATATTAACCTTAATAAAATAAATAAGCAGCATGAATACTTAATTCCCAATAAAAAATAATTCTAAATAGGTGCAAGCATATAGAAAGTTTTAAAAACATTTAAAACTCTTCAAGATCTTAAAAACGTTGGTGTCATTTTAAAATCTTCTGACACCATTGTTTTTAACATCTTGAATAATTTTTAATGTTTTTAAAACTTTCTATATACTTGCACATATATAGTAAAGAAAAAGTATTGTGAATTAAGTATTGATCTTGCTTATTTAAGATTCTTCTTTAATCAAAGTAAAACTGCAAAAACTCTATGCAATACGAGAGAAACATTATCCATAAAAAATCCCTGCCGGCCCGGCCTACAGGCGGAGGTAGATTTCGAAGTTAAGTATACTAATTTCACCAACAAAAACTAAATCATGATTAGAGATAAACCAACTTTAACAGTTTTATCTGGCCAATTTTGACGAGTTTTTATTTCATTTTTATATAATAGCTGGTTTTATCATAATTATGTTAAAGCGGTATTCAAAAAAATACTTTTCCATGCTCAAGAACTCGAAATTTTCTGGCACATTTTCAGATTCATTTTTTTAACAGAAAAATATGAAACTTCCCAGCAAAGGAAGAAAGAGTGGGCCATCAGCTGGAAAAAAGATGGTAGCCAGCAGTGCCATCAGCGGTAAAGTGCAAGGGTGCCATTACTTAAACCTGTCGAAAAGTGTCCGAGCCGAATGCAGCTGGCCCATCAGTGATAGCCAACAACAGGCCAGCATTGGTAAGCCATCCCATTACTTCAATCCGGCACTTTTCCGGAAGTGCTAGCACCTATCCCACTGCCATTCCTTTGCTAACCCAGCACTTTCCCTTACAAAAATTTCTTATAGTATTCTATAAAAAAACAAAGTATTGTGGCTCTTTTTTCTATACGCTAGTTAAACCAAGAGCTATAGAAATATCTGTAGAAGTGTCTATAATAGAAATGTCTATAAAAATACTTGAACTGCATGCGGCCAACCTCCCAAGTACTGACCGCGTTCGATGCTGCTTGGTTTTTGTGATCGGACATGAATAAGTGCTTTCAGCGTACGCTACGACTGCTCGTAGTTTTCAAGCTCTCATTACACTATTTCAAGTTTGTTTCTTTTGTGATTTACGTTCCCAATAATTAAACTGGTATAGAAATTATTCTATTGTATAGAAATCCTGTGTATTTTATACACTTTTTTTTATTATTGATTCTGAACTGCGTAAATTATGAAAACCGAAATCCTTTGTAACCTAGTAAAACCAGATTTAAGGAGAAAAAAAAGTGCGTTGAAATAAAGAATTTATTTATTTCTTCATTTACGTATTTATTTTGTTGTTGGCAGTGGTGCTATATTTTTTACAGTTTCAAAAAAAATTAGCTTCACAGCTTAAATTGTGTTAAGATATTAATTTCAGATTTGTGTTCAAATACGCAATGTCTTCGATATTCGCAGCGCCACCTAGCGTAAGGGTTCCCAGCAATAATACTGCAAAAGTTCGTGCATTTCTATGTAGTAGTGGGCCAGCGCATGAGAAAAAATGGATGTCCACCAGAATTTTATCTGATGATTTCCAACAACAAAGTTGACTGAAGCTGTCCAGCAGTGGTCATGCAGTGGTAGACCATCAGCCAGCACTTCTCCATCATTGCCAGCACCTATCTTGCTGCTGGCCAGCAATTTCTTCTTTGCTGGGTTGCTGACGTGATTTTTGAAGAGATTTATAAGAGACTTGTGTTTTTATTTTTCGTTTAATTAATTAAAACTTGATTTATAAACAATTATTTCCTCAGGAGGAAAATATTTTTCGTTTCTAACACAACCGCTTCCGAAAATTCTTTTCAAAATGCCCACTTTGACATCATAATTTGAAATATATCCTGCCTCTATTAAAAAAATCGATCATTACGGTGCATTATATATTTTCTGAAAAAGATAATCTCCCAATTGTATGCGTTTGAGAGCAAAAATGAATAAGAAAATAAGCAGTTTGGATTTGAATACACCCTTAATAAGATGAACTTTTTCTTCAAATAGTATGTATTTTTAATTTGTTTTTGCTGTAAGAATGGGTCCTATCAAAAACCTTGTCTATATAAATGTTGTAGATAATATTAAGAAGATATATGATAAATTCATGGTGATTTTATAACTTGTGAATTGACGGATTTGTGAATTTTTTTCTTCTTCAACCCTCTTTTTTGTTTTCCTTTTTAACCCTCTAATGCATGATTTTTTATTTTTTATTAAAAAAATATATTTGCTTCCTTGACAGCTATAAATTACAGGAAAAATATTGAAAAAATTTTCACTCTTATATTATTTAGTATTTTGAAGCTTTTTTAATTGTTTCCAAATGGCAACACCATGCATTAACCCCCCAAATTTTTCTTTTATCTTTGCCAACTAGCAACACTGTGCTGTTTTATTGCATTTTTTTTTTGTAAATTATAAGATTTTAAATGCATACAATACTGTACATACACTTAGATTAATAAAACTATATATATGTGTGGTATGTATATACGTATATATATATATATATATATATATATATATATATATATATATATACTATACATATATAATAATTTTAAATCAAAATTTAACTTACAAGTCATATAACTATATTAACCAAAATTCTAAATAAAGACGGCATGTAATAATATTATACTTTAATTGTTATCTATCAACAAAATAAGAATGGTACAAATTATAGTTCTAAAGATATTAAATGAACATATGAAGTTAGATGCTACAATAGAATCATTTTTAATTTATAAATGAATAAGAAGATATGCTGTCCTGATACAGAACACAATAGAAGTATTGTAAAAAATATAATTAAATAAAAACATAATAAAATACGGAAAAGCAGCCATATTTATCCTGTATTTTAAACCAATTGAAATCATTTAAATTTTAAAAACAAAAATGGGCTTATAAAGTGTAATATCACAAGCAAAATACAATGAAAAAATCATAGGCTAATAAAATATACTCTATAAATATACGGGCAATGCTGCAGAATACCATAGAATTTTATATCAATAATATTTATCAAAGTTATGAATGGTAACCAATAGAACATTTATTGTTTTTGTTTAAACGTAGAGGTACCAAACACTTAATTCATTTTACCCTAGTGTAACCTATACAGCTCAGAATTTTACACAGTTGTTTTTTATCTAAGTGTTGTGGCCAGTGATCAATTTTATCCTTCCTGACATCTTTAGATGTTTCATAAAGCTGAAAACAATGGACTACTAAGTTGTTACTATAAAATTTTAATCATTGGCTTTTTTTGATGATGTAACTGGTACCTTCAGGAGGGCATGGACACGGAAGCATAAGGGAAGGAGAATAGAGCTCCTTTAACCTCCTCAACGCCGTGAACTGGTATATACGTTCACTAAGCTGTAGGTTTCACTGCAACAGAAACATTTCTAAAATTAATATAATTCTACAGATACCATCCGGCTTTGAAAGATTAAGCTAAAATTAATACTCAAGAGGATTATATTTCTATACATAACCAAACTGTTTATATCATGTTGAAAAAAGCATCTTTTTTTAGCATTTAAAAATAATTACAGAGAAAGCAACATTACAATTTTACCCTTTTGTTCGGCGCTCAGGGTGTTAAATCTGTAAAATATATATCTTGGCCATTCTTTATCATTTGGCTCCCGTTTAACAAAAAAATTATATCTTCCATTAGGGGGGACCCGTCAAATCGGGAGTCCCGGGCCAGCTGCCCGCATGTCCCTGCATTAGTTAGGCCCTGGCTTTACAGTAAACTGAGAAGATTTTGTATTTAATAAGAGTCGTTTATCGACTTCGAGTGACATATGGTGATAAAAGTGAGAAAAAATTAAATATCATGCGAACCAGTTGTGAAACAAACAATGCTCAAAATGTTTACAAAAGCGGAACTCAATTCATGGTGTTGCCAAATGGCAACAAATGTATATTCATGCGCATGCAATTTTTGTTCCCATAAGCATAACTGAAAATTATTTAAAATAACTTTTAAAAGTATATTCTTTTCAGAAATATTTTTTTCAAATGAAATTTTGCACGTTAAATATTTTTTATATGAGTTAGAAATCCAACTATGGCTAACAAAATGGAAAGTATCAAAAGTTGCTTTTTATTTGTAATTTATAAACAACTATTGCCAACTATGATACTTTTTATGAACTAAATCTAAATATAGGACCAACATGAATACGTAAAGCATAAAGTTGTCAAGAGACAACGTTAAATAAACAATAAGGAGGGAAATTCTAATATGTTGCCAATTGGCAACAGTATGAACAAGAGGGTTAATTTTTTGGGTACAGATTGGTCCTATCAGAAACTTGTGAATATAAAAGTAGTAGAAAATATTAAGGAGATTTATAATAAAATTAATTGGATTTGATATCTGGAGAACTGACGAAGTTATGAATTTTTTCTCCGAAAAACCTTATTCTTTGCGCCCCTTGAGCCCATTCTTAATTTTATCAAAAATCTGTAATACATAAATTTTTGGCCCTATTTTTAGAAGTAATGAAAACTTTAAACTGATTTGATATGTACAAAAATTAAGAAGTTGTGGGGTTTCTTCGGTTTTCACAAAATTATAATTTCCATCCCTTTAGTCCGATTTTGCCCATTAACGAACTTGACCGAAATTTTATGCCCCTTGATTTCATGTATCAGTTTGGAAGATATTTGTGCAGAATTGTGGAAGTTATTGTGTCCAGAAGAAAGCGATATGTACAGGGTGTCCAGCGAATAAGACCCTGATTTCAAAATTAAATATCTCGCAAACAAATATCAATAGAATTATACGGTAAACGGTTTCTTTATTAGCTGAGTCGTAAAAATGTTATACAGAAGTTTAAAATTTAGTTTCAAAAACCGTTAACAGATGGAGCTGTACTCGATATGCCTATAAATTGTGCTTCGAAGTCCAAAGCGATCAGTTCGAGGCACTTCAACTCATTTTGAGGAGCCAATGCTGAGTCGACTCGATTGATGAGCCAACATAGTGACTCGATTCTCCACTCACTTGCGGAAGTAACATTGGTTGGTTGTAAAGATGACGCAATTCTATTTTTCGCATCGCGGATAAGAAAATTTTTGAGTGAATGTTTGAATTATTTTGGTTTTAATTTTACATAAAAGAAGTTTTTTATATTAGACTTTGTTGGATAGGAGCTGGGAACAGTCAAACTAAAAGTCTTCAAAGGCCCAAATTTATAAGACCTAGTCCGGCCTGCCCTTAGAAAAAAATTCGGCCCACCTCTATATAAAATTTAAAAGTTCGACCCGTACAAAAAAAGTAATGGCCCGTCTCGGTATAAAACTGATCCGGCCAGGAAAAAAGTTAAAATATCGGAATGAGGCCGTCCGGTCCACTAAATTTCTAGAAAACATGAATTTTTTACGTCAATATGGTTAAAAATTGTTCGTTACGAGGAGTTCTGACCAAAAATACTTATTTTAGCTTTTATTTTCATTTTTATAATTTTCATTTTTAAAGAAGAGACCTGTGCTGCGATATTTATGTTTTTAATGAATCTCTATTTGCATGTAAATGTTTCAGTTAAATTTAATATCGTTAATCCATATTCTATTCATTGGAGATTTAATAATATGAAAAATTCTACTTAGTAAAATCGTCGAAGACGAAATTGCGTAGGAATGAAAAAATATACGTTATAGACAAGTTTCCTTCTGTGCAGGTTTAAATGTATTATATACTTTTCCTCACATATTATTATATTCATTTTTCATGTATCAACAAATTTTTTTTAGTTTAAGACAGCATTCCGTCATACACAGGTTCTTTTTCACATGTTTTATTGTAATTTAATTTTATTGCCTAGAAATGGCTATTCTTTAAAAAGAATAAATTTTAATGTTTAATTGTACAGTAATATGGCAATAAGTATAATTGCAATTTAAAAATATATGCATTTTTTGCAAAAAGTCTTGGGTCGGGCCAAATTTAACTTATTTTTGCACGGACCAGACCAGGCCAATACAATAATTTTCGTACGGGCTGGGCCGGCACTTAAAATGTCGCCCCTTGCAAACCTTGGAAGAAAGAAGCCAATCCCGGATCAGTACTGAAAAATTAAGTTCGGCTCGGTGCGATTTTTCAGAAAAAAGAAATACCCTAGCCTTGCCCGGAAAGAGCAATACCAAGGACGTTCCCAAGCCTTCAGAAAAGAAGTAAAGCCCTGTCCGACCCCAGTGCTGCGAAAAATTGGTCCTAGCCCTGCCCACGGGCTGGGCCGGTGAACACCTCTAAGCCAAACTGTAAAATATAGAAATATTCTTGTTTAATCCCGTACCACCCCCCCCCCCCATGCCTAAAATATTACCTTCTTTTTAACTGGGAGTGGGAGGTTTTGAGGAGTTATTTTTTATATATATCAAAATTTAAAAGTTTAAATTTTCTGCGCTGAAAACAAAACGGGAAACGTATTTTTTTTTTTTGTGTGTGTGTGTGTGTGTGCGTGTGCGCCCCCCCCCCCCCATCCAACCTATTTCCGAATGTACTGAAACTAAAATGATGAAAAAAAATTAGGGGCCATAGTAGTGTATTCAAACTTTGCTAGAAAATTATAGCGATTATCCTCGGTCACATAGTTTTGGAGAAGATCTTATTTTTTCGTTACACACAAATTTTACTTTACGGGGCTCAGAGGCAGCATTTTTAACTATCAAGTTATAAATTTGACAGGTCTGACTATTGAGGCGATTTGGAATCAAATAGCTTTATCCATTTTTTTAACATAAATAAATTGCTTAAATTCATAAAAAAAAAAAATACGTAAAGTGCGATTTTTGTCACGTAACGGCAAGTTTTTCTCTTTCTGTGCTAACATGTTCGGAAATTCGATTAAAAACTCAAACTTTGACAGCATTTTTTGAAAGATATTTTGTCAAATATGGAAAACGCCATTCGATTACATAGTTCCTGAATAAGAACACCTGTCAATTTTACGCGTTTCCGAATACAAATGAATTCAATAAGGAGTCCGACGCCCGCCCCGAGGAGGGGGGATGAGACTAAGTTTAAAAATGTTCTTTTTTTCTCATGTTTATAGTTTTCGATTTACTCCCTTTTAAAATTTTATTTTGAAAACCATGATAATATATAACCATACAGTATTGAGATACATCCATAGAGACACATACAGGGGGGGGGGGGGGGCGTGGTAGCTACAGGATTCCGAAAATGTATTCCATATCTGTGTTTAAATAAGGGAAATTAAAAAATCGATTGGCTAAACTTTTAAAAAATATATGTAAATTATATCCATTTAATATTACCTGCGAACAGTTTTATTTAAAAAACAGAATTAAAATAGCATTATAAGGTCATTGTGCCTAAATGAGACGCGATTCCCCATAGTTTTGTCGCATTTAGGGTATATTTGGCATTTTATTATATTTATATAAATATATATTTTATTAAGAAACAAATTACTGAATACTGTACCTTTAGTTCTAAACTAACTTGTTTTGTATAAATTTAATAATTATCTCTAGTATAAAACCATAATATATCATGGTCGCGTTTAGGTAATTTTTGCCGCATTTACGGCAGCTATAACCTGAATAAGCCATCCATGGTCCTAAATGTGATAATGAATTTTATACATGACAATTCATCTGAAAAAGTTCATTTAACCTTTAACCCGGGAGAACTCGCTAGTGAGAATTTCTCTCACGGTGCCCAATTGCTTTTCTTTTATTTTACATTCGCTTAATATAATTTTTTTTTGCTTTGCTTAGTACTTTTACTCACAAATAGGTAAAATAATTGAAATAACATTTTTAAATTTTAATTAAAATGAAAAATGGTTTAAATAAGAGTCTTAAAAAAAGTACGACTGTGAGAGAAAATCTCATGCAGCGAGTTCTCCCGGGTTAACTACTGTGACAGAAAATTACCACATTACAACTGTGAGCTGTTGTGAAACCATTCGATTAAAAGATGAATAAAAGGCGCGATTAACTCTTAAAATAGCAGTGAAACCTACAGTTTAGTGAACAGATATATCAGTTCACGGCGGTGAAAAGCTTAAAAGATGAATGAAAGTCTCTATTAACTCACAGGGTACTGTTTCTGTACTAAACATTAATACAGGACTATTATAATTGAACTTCTCATATTCAGAATCTCTAGCAATAGTTTTAGGGCTCCAAATGAAACAAAATTTCATGGTATTCACTGGAAATTACGAGTTTAATTGTGAAAATTGAAAAATGTAGTTGCCTGTGAGACCGCTAACAGTTACAAAGGGTACTAGGAAAGTTTTGCAATATGATGAAACAAAAAGTCGCAAGTGGCTGGTTGTGGCTGCGAGTTGACATAGGTTCATACGTATGCACCAGCACGTAACCACAAGTCTGTAGGCTCAGTTATTCATTAGCTGTGATCGTGTGAAGTTCTTCCAGTGGTGTCCTGGTCACGAAGTGAAATAAGAGCAGTTTTGCGGTGTAACTTCGCGCGTGGTTAAAACATAAACTAATGCTTAGAAGAAATTACTCTTGCACTTGGTGATGATTGTTCACATTGTATGACTATACACAGATGGTACAGAGAATTCCAAAATGGAAATTTCACTCTGGAGGACGCTGAAAGAGGGGGAAGGCCCCTAACGTCAAGTACGGAGGAAAACATTACTGCTGTGAGGAAAATGCTTGACGAAGACAGACGAATAACTTACAAGCATATAGAGGATACCTTGGGCCTAAATGCACCTGCAATTCATTCCATTCTGCCTGATCATTTGCACATCAAGAAACTGTGTTGTCTCTGGGTGCCACATAGACTGACTGAGGAGCAGATGACACGAAATGTGACTTGGTGCTGGGAGATGCTAAAAATGTTTGGTAAAGGATAATATCGGTATGTGAACAGCATCGTGACAGGTGAAAAAACCTGGCTATACTATTAAAATAGGCCGATTAAATCTCAAAACAAAATTTGGGTTTTTGATGATGAGGACACACTGGTAGCTGTCAGAAAATCTCGATCTGTCAGAAAGAAAATGATAGCTGTATTTTTCAAATCGAGTGGAATTGCTGAGTGTATCGGTTTGGACGCACAGAAGACAGTTACTGCTAAGTGGTACAATGAACAGTGCCTACCTAAAGTCATAGAATTAAAGAAGAACCTGTGACCAAAGTCAAGAATGAACAAAAGGTTCCTCCATCATGACAAAACTCCAACTCACCAGACCAAAGACTGCACTGAATATTTGCCCACTACAGGACTGAAACTTCTTGCATACCCTCCTTACAGTCCAGATCTTGCCCCCTGCGACTTTGTACTGTCCCTGCATGTGAAACTCAAGCAGAAAGGTATTCGGTTTTCCAGTGATGAGGCACTTCTGAGAGCTTGTGACAATGAGTGTTCCTTACTCCCAAGTGAAACTTGGCAGAGCTGGTTTAAGGACTGGTTTCGGAGTTTGGAGAACTGTATTGCTTGTAACGGAAATTACTTTGAAAAAGTTTGATAAATAAACTCGTATTGCAAAACTTTCCTAGTACCCTTTGTAAGTGTTAATAAAGAGTTGAAATACATAAAACTGAAAGATAACTATCTTATTATTGGACTAATAAATAAACTTTATTTAACGGTAATTTAAATAATAAAATATTAACTGACATGCTTGCATCGCACATTTGAATATTCATACTAACAAATCCAGCAAGTTTTACCAGATCAGTTCCTTTTCATTTTGCGCAAGTGAGTCGAGAGTCAATTCGCGATGTCGACTCATCAATCAAGTGAGTCGACTCAGCATCGACTCCTCAAAATGAGTGAAGTTCCTTGAACTGATCGCTCTGGACTTCAAAGAACAAGTTACAGGCATATCGAGTACAGTGCCATCTGTTAACGGTTTTTGCAACTACATTTTCGAAACTTCTGTATAACATTTTTACGACTTAGCTAATAAAGAAACCGTTTACCGCATAATTCTATTGGTCTTTGTTTGTGAGATATTTAATTTTGAAATCAGGGTCTTATTCGCTGGACACCCTGTATATATATATATATATATATATATATATATATATATATAGAGAGAGAGAGAGAGAGAGAGAGAGAGATAAAGTTTTTTACTAAAGGTGGTTAGGGGTTCTAGGGGTCATGATGTGTGTAGATCTGCAAAAAATTTTGAGAAATTCCAACATAGGGGAGAATGTAATAGGTAGTATTTCATACGAAATCTACCTAAAATACCATCTGCATGCTTTCTATTGCTACAAAAAAAAAAGAAAATTACTTGACTGGAAGTTTGGTTTATGCAACAAGTTTTCTTCTTTAGCTGAAATTTTCAAAATACCGCACTATATAAATTTGAGAAAACGATATACTGTAATTTCCGGCGTATAATCCGCGGATCAACCAATTCAGTTTGGACCCAGACATTCTATTTAGTAATTGATGCCAAATATTTACCGTGATCTAAAAAGATACATTTTGTTTAAAAATATTTTTGGTCGAAAAATGATTGTTTGATCGGCGGATTATACGCCGGAAATTACGGTACTTCTATTTTGCTGGCAAAAATTTAAACACCTGCTCTGTTACGCAAGAAAATTTTATAATCGTTTGGCTGTCGAAAGTAAATGTAATATTGCATTAAACATTACAAGCAGAATGAAAGAATGACAATATTGTTCCAATTGTATATTGTTGCATTATCACATAAATTTCCACTTGTCTATTTAAAGCCTTCAATTGCAGTGATTGAATTTTAAAGAAATGTGCACAGTGATTAAATCTATAGCATTTTCGAGAGAAAATACATTTAATATTACCGTAAAATAGGTCTCTAGAAACATGAAAAATAAGAAATTATAGTTTACAATGCAAAATATTATTTTTCTTTTTTCTTTTTTTTTTTTTTTTTTTTTTTTTTTATTACATTTAAATACGAAAAGCAAGTTACTATAGAGGCAAGGATATTTTGACGCATCTTCGTAAATGATTTATAAATTATAATTAATTGGAACATAAGAGTTTTAAACATTTTAGGTTTTATTGGTATGTAGTATAACATATTTTCTGGGTTTCTTTTCATATCATTATCAGCCTATTTTGTAAACTATGTAATTTCAAAAGATATTTACCGGTATATAGATAAGTATCGTGTATACGGGTTTACTATAATATGCAACACAGTATGTTATATTTTTTTTTACTGTTAAAAGGCATATTTTCTTTTACTGCTTGACAACTTAGGAGAATAAGTTAAAGGATGATTTTAATCCTAAAAAAAATCAGTACATTAATATTTATGTGATGCAAAATTAGCAAATCTTTGGAAAATCTTTTGGTTTCTAATTCACTAAAACGCAAATGATTATTTTTAAAGTAAAAAATTTATTATTAAATCTTTAAAATCACTGTAGAAGATCAATATTCACTTGATATCTTACATCCAAACTACCTAAGTCCTGATGAATTTATTCATCTATACTAATAAAAGAACAGATCGCTCTGTGTGAATGTGTGCGCGTCTGTTGGCGATGGATAGCAAAATCTACGGCACGTACGAGGTTCAAAATTTTTGTGAAGAGAGTCAAAGGCTTCTCCTAATGCACCTGGCCCTCAGAATTTTAATAGTCTAATTATTAGCTGAGTAATTAATTTATCATCACTCTCATCAAAAATACGCCTTTTTTTACTTCCGCTTACTTTCGGTTGGTTGGTTTAGAAAGCATCGCCCATCCAAAATACGTTCTTTCTTTCCGCTTGCTTTCGGTTGGTTGGTTGTATAAAGCTTTCGAAGAAATAATTAAGTAAACCGGGGTACAATTAAATAAACCAATTTCAGTGATGTGATTAATGTTTCAAGAGTGACTGTTTTTTAAACTAAACATTAAATTTTATCATGAAGGTGAAACACATGATTTCAAAACATATTTAATAATAATGAACGTTTAAGAGAATAGATTAATTTCAAATGACGTCACAACCTAGCAACCAACTTGACAACATGGCAGGCTTTTTGTTTGCGACACTGTTTTCTGTTTTTTCTCTACTTTGATTGGCTGGGCGATAACATCTGCTAAAAAATCGACAATTTTGGTTTGTTTACGGAAACTTGGAGGTGCCTGTTTGATACTGATCCATTTAGATAGCTAGAAATGTGATTTTAAACGTTAAATAAAAGATTAGAATACTCCTTACTGGCTCTTTTACCACTAGAAATTGGCAACAATAAGTCCTTGCATTCTAATGATTTCTCCTGCTGTAGCGAGAAACAACAATTTTAATGGAATATAAATTCTCATTTTCGATACTGTTAATAATATATTTTTTTAAGCGTTTTTTAACCCCTTGAGGGGCAAGCAATTACGTTTGTGTAATGCTGAATTCCCACCGGAATCTGAAAAATTCTATTTCAAAATAAGTAAAAGCAATTTTACGGCTTTTTCCCACCAAAGTTAGAAAAGTTAAATTTAATAAAATATTTCTGATGTAAAACTTCATTAATCGTAGGTGGTATATAATATATACCGGTGCCACTCAAGAAGTTAAAGACATTTTTAAACGCATTTTTTAATTGCTGTTTTTTGTTTTTTAAATACAGCAAAATGTTCCGAATTTATCCCCGTCTGCTATACAGTGCCGCAGGCAGTGGGAACCCATGTCGGATGTTCGTACAGAACTATTTGCACTCTTAATTTATGATTAGTGGTTATTTCCGAATAGTAATTTTCCGCAAATTTCTTAAATTTTTATATCATCCCCCTACCCCCTCGACTAATATATCTACAAATAGGTTAATGACGGAGTTTCGTTATGATGTAGGTTTGTTAAGAACAGAGTGTGCCCCCTGGATGCAGAAAGTGGAATTAACGTATTTTACGGAGCCTGCACAGAACGCCTGCTATACGGTGAAGCATGCAGCAGCGAGCCGTGTCGAAGGTTCTTATAAATCATATTGGTCACTTAAATGAGTGGTGGTTACAATTATTTCCGAATAAAAATTTCAGCAAATTACTTAAATTCTTATTCGTGTCCCCACCCCATCGAGTAACATAACTACGGATAGGTTGAAAATCGGAGTTTCGTTCGGATATAGGTTTGTTTACTAAAAGTGTGCATCCTGGTGGTGGAAAGTGAAACTAAAAGATTTTGCAAAGCGTGTGTAGCACGACTGCTAAACCCGGTGGCAGCGGCGATGTCCCGTGTCGGTTGTTCGTATAAAACATATTGTGCCCCATAGCGGTGCAAAGTGGAACTAAAGTACTTTGCAGCACGTGCACGGTTAGGACAGTTACTTTATCGTTAGTGTTAAGTTACAGTTTGGTTAAAGCCAGGTTACATTTAGATTAATTAGGTTACTGTTAGGTTACATTTAAGATGCGATTAGGTTACAGTTAGGTTACGGTTAAGTTGCAGTTAGGTTATGGTTAGGTTACATATATGTTATATTTAAGTTACGGTAAAGTTACAATTAAGTTACAGATAAGTTGCCGTTACGTCACAATTAGGTTACGGTTAGGATTTTATCAACAGGGGTGAACATTACGCATGTTTTGTTTAAGATATATATATATACTTAATTTTGTACAATAGCTCTGAAATTAAAATATTATATACTAACCTTTTAGCTAATGATCGAGTATCGATTTCCCTGACGTATAATCGGATTTAAGGATGATATAATTAGATTAAAATTCGAAATATTTCACTCAGGATTACGATGTGAAAAAAAAATAAATAGTTACGCGGCTTAATAGTGATTTTTACTGTTAAATGTCAACATCAGTCGTCGGACACATATCCCCTGTTTCCCGTTGCAGTTTTTTTTAGCCTTTTTACCGCTAAATATCAGATTTATTTTAAACCGATTTTTCACACAGTCAGCGGGCACACACTTCAGACAAAAACAGGTTAGCGATAAAATTATACAAATTTCAGGGTCATTTAATATTATTATCACGGGCCCGGGCGTCGCCGGGCGGGTCAGCTAGTGTAATAATATACACACAGAATTGTGACCATCTATACTAATAAAAGAACAAATCGCTCTGTGTGTGTGTGTGTGTGTGTGTGCGATGGCTAGCAAACACTGCTGTACATAGAAGTCTGAAAATTTAGATGTGAATAGCCCAAGATAGGTCCTGATACACCTGAGGCTCAGATTTTTAATTTTTTAAGGGCCGGGGCCCCTGTGCCCCTTTAAGTTTTTATGGACTAAATTGTTTATAACATGCCTTTTTTTCTTTCCGATCTTCGTCGTTTTCGGGGTGAAGTCTCCTTTTAGTTTCTGCCCCATTTCTACATTCCAGTTAACACCCTGGCATCCTTGCAAGGGGCCAAGTACATGGCCCCATAAAGTTTTAGAGCACTAAGTTTTTAATAACAGGTCTCTTTTCCATCCGATCTACTTTGTTTTTGGGGTGAATTCTCCTTTCAGTTTCAGCCCATTTCTACATTTCAGTTAAGACCCTGGCATCCTGGCAAGGGGCCCGGTACAGGGCCCCTTGAAGTTTTAGTGCACTGAATTGTTAATAACATGCCTCTTTTCTGTCCGATCTTCTTCGTTTTGGGGTGAATTCTCCTTTCAGTTTCTGCCCCATTTCTACATTTCAGATCAGACCCTGGCAGCCTTGCAAGGGGCCGGTACAGAGCCCCTTGAAGTTTTAGTGCACTAAATTGTTAATAAATGGCTTCCTTTTTATCAGCGATCTTCATTTTTCGAATACTTTCTCCATTTAGTTAGTCTCCCGTTTCTACATTACAGTTAAGAAAATGGGCCCGTCTAGGGTCCCGTAGGACCCGGTCCAGGGCCCGTTAATTTTTTTGTGTACCATGCGTTTTTCACACCCTAATTTTCTCACCTTCGCAGTGCGTAATTTTAAAGTTGAGTCTTGAGCTCTTCTCATTAGATCATCACTCACATATTTTTATTGGGACCCTAGGGCCCTTTTTTAAGCATTTCTCCAATTTCTTGCGCATCTCTTTCAAATTATATTCTTATGATTAATTCATACCCTATGCTTAATCTTGACTAAACGAAGATTTAAAACGCTAAGTACTAAAACGTTGTAACATGTTTTCATATTAGGACCCTGTTCTCAACTATCAGTTGGCCCCTTTTGGGCACCCTATTGTAACTCCCATAAAAATAGTCCGATTCACTAGCTTTTTTTTTTTCTAACAATATCTTAGGTTCTCCAGCTATTACATGAACGACAAAAAAAACTATTTCAGACTTCAACTAATACCAATTTTGATATAAATCGCCTTCTTGGGACCCTTTGTGCATCTTTTTAAAAAATGATCCGAATTCCCTGCAATTTTCTTTACCATAGTTCTAGCGTCCTCAGATTACATTAAAATTTACTAAAAAGTGTATTTATACTAAACTATAAGCCAATTAAATCCCTTCCTCCTTGGGGCCCGGTACAAGGCCCCTTGAATCTTTTGCACCGTAAATAATTAATAAATTGCCCCTCTTAATCAGATCTTCATTTTTGGAACGATGTTTCCATTTAGTTATTCTCCAGTTTCTATATTCCAGTTAAAATCCTGGGGCACCTTAGGTTCCTGTAGGGCCCGATACGGGGGACCCTTGAACTTTTTGTGTGCTATGCATTTTTTACACCCTAATTTTCTCACCTTCTCATTCCATAATTTTAAAATTGAGTCTTGGCCTCCTGCCCCTACACCAACACCCTCATATTTTTATTGGGGCTCTAGGACCCCTTTTTAGCATTTAGCCTATTTTTGCGCATTTCTTTAAAATGTTATTCTAATGATTATTTCATTCCCTAAGATTAATTTTGACTAATTGAAGATCTAAAACGCTAAGTACTAAAGCATTTAACCCGTAACTGGAGACGGGAGTCAGAATGTCTCCGCATTTTTTTTTTTTTTTTACTCTGATTATCATGTGTTTTTTTTTTTTTTTTTGCCCTTGAATAAAATCATTCCTCAGTACCGACAAATAGTTCTTTTATCATTACATGATTTCCAGAATATATTGTGTTTCTAAAAAATTTCCAATGCTGTTTACAAAAGACAAAAAAGGAAAATAAAGTTATATCTCTGAACGCGTAAGAAAATTCATGTCTCCAGTTGGGTCATTCCATGTCAGTTCAGGCAGGCATGTAACCCACCATCACAGATTTTGATGAAACTGTGTGTGTTTGTTCCTATTATTAAGATATGATCTCCAGTATTTTTTTTTTACTCCTTGGTCAAATAGTTTCTGAAAAAAAAAATTGTCAAAATTTTGAAAAACTGTCGTCAGTTGGAATTCTTGACTGCTCGGTTTTCAAATGTAGCATGACATAAATATGATCATATTTCAATATCTACTCAACAAATCATCTTCAAATAATTTATGCATAATATATAGGGTACGCAGTTTATGAAAAAAAATACTGCTACTCTTATAACATATTAAGTGTGTCTAAAAAAATGTATAAACTTTGAAGTCATGATTTTTTTATGAAAAATAATGCATTAACTAAAAAAGCATTATCAACAAAAGGCGGTATTTTTATTAAATTTATTTTTTGTGGGGGATGTACTTAAAGGTGTCCTTTACCTGATTCTGAAATAAAAATAGTGGGATTTTGAGTGTTTTTAGTAGTATTTCCTATTTAAAAATATTTTGAGGCGTATTTCATATCAAATCAAGCTGAGTCATTCCATGTTAGTTCGCCTAAGACATTTAATTCACTGTCAGAAATTTCAAAGAAACTGGGTATGTTTATAGCTCATTTTAAGACGTAATCACCTTTAATTTCCTTTGTCCTAAGTAAAATATTTTTTAAGATAAAAAAATATCTAAATTTTGAAATAAAAAAAAAAAATGTTTTTAATGAGAGATCTATATTCAAAGACTGCATAAAAATATGTCATTTCAATATAAAATCACTAAATAAGTTTCAAATCATGTATATGTGACAAATAATGTAGGCAGATTATTATTTATTGTTGTTTGTCATGTTTAAACACTAAGAGTGTGTTTAATCTTGTGAATTTTTAAAATCAAGAATTTTGTGAAAAATAATGTGTTGATCAAAAATTTATTGTTAACCAAAGGCAGGCTGTTATTACTTTTTTTAATTGTTCGTAAAAATATCTTTTCAATAGTTATAAAATAAAAAATAGTGAAAATATGAGCAATTTTAACAAAATTTTCAGAAAATGTGACTGTTTAATGATAAATATTGAAGCTTTTCATGCTAAGATGTACTATAATGACTACGATATCGTGTATTGCTACTCTTACTTAAATATAACACATACAATAATAAAATAACAAATATTATTTACAGCAATAAAAATTAAATTAAATAGTACCAGTTCCTTTACCAACTGTAGTCTGATCAACAGCCGACTTAAAATCAACAGCCCACTCTTATTGAAAAATACTTTCAACTGTTCAAATAATAAATAAACTACATTTAAAAATCTTAATACCAACTTATTATCTAAAGACGATAATAATAACTAAACAACATAATGAATTTATAAATCATCTTTTAATTGAAAATTCATGAAATGGTCGCTTTAAATGTTGTTGTTCATCGGGTTAATCAAAATAAATCATAAAAAAATAGTGAACCTAATATGCTGACTGCAATGATACTTCTAACAAAACTAATTAATTCATTACCATCTGAAATCAAACCCGAAAGATCAAAAAGAAAAAATCATCTGTAGTGTGAATGTGACAGACTCAGTTGTTGTTGAGATAGGAATATCTTTGTGACATTTTCACCTGTACTTCAATAAAATATAAAAATGTACGCTTTTTTCATTCATCCAAATTAAGTAAAACAATTATAAAATTTTGTTGTCCTTACACCAGATGTTAAATTTTTCGTTACATACTATTAGATAAGTTCTTTACTTTTAGGTATTATTGACATATCATAAAATTTACCATATGTATTTTCTATAAGTGTATAAACAATATATATGCTTTATTAAACATAAATGAATAATTTTAATATAATTTGTTTGAGAACAGGGATATATATACACACACATATATACATATATATGTTGAAAATCCATCTTTTAGCAATATTGTGATGAAATAAATCAAATTACATATCATTAGAAACTAAATAAAGTTACAAAAGTGCAACTCATTAAGTTTTAAATACCTTTTTAGATATAGTTATTTGAAAGATATAAATATAATGTACTATGCATTTTTTGAATATATTTTAAGCACAATATGTCAGAACTTTCTTCAAAAGAGTGAAATTTGGTATTTTTTTCAATATTAGCAGCTCAATGCTAAATTCTCAATATTAGCAGACAAATATGAGTTTAAAGATTAGGAGTGTCATTTTGAAAATTTCTATTAGGCGGTGAGGATGTAGTGATTTTTTTCTTTTTTGGAAAGTGATAATTGCTCTCCGCCCTAGAAGTTTTACTAAAAAACAATATTGTTTATTTTTATCCTTAAGAAACGAACATAAAAGATAATTTGAAAAATAAAATAAATGTATAAATAAAAATATTTCCAGAGATGATATATTGGATAGATTTTACATCTAAAAATATTGATAATTTTAAATATGATTTAAATACTACTCAAAATCCCACTATTTTTATTTCAGATCCAGTTATAATGTAGTATTATGTACAACTTAAAATTAAAAAATTAGTCATAGAAACTCCGCCTCTGATTGATAAAGCTTTTTTAATAATTTCATTATTTTTTGTAAAATATTTTAGATTTCAAAGATTATACAATTTTTTAGACACATTTAAATATTTTTTAACATTACAGCAATATCTTTTTCATAATTTACATACTTTATTTACCTTGCTTAAATTATTTGAAGAAAATTTCTTTATTTGTTATTGAAATATGATTTTATATATAAAATGAGGCCTTTGAAAATTGAACAATCATTAATGGCAACTCGTGGCAATTTTCCAAAACTTTGATAATTTTTTCTCATATTTTCACTATTTTTATTTTATAACCATTTAAAAGATATTTTTACGTACAATTAAAAGAAGCAATAACACCCTGCGTTCGGTTAATAATAAATTTTTGATTAACACATTATTTTTGACAAAATTCTTGATTTTAAAAATTCACTAGATAAAAGACACTGTTAGTGTTTAAACATGACAAAAAATAAGAAATAATAATCTGCCTACATTATTTGTCATATATACATTATTTGAAACCTATTTAGTGATTTTATATTGAAATGACTTTTTTTTTATGCAGTCTTTGAATATAGAACTGCTATTAAAAAAAATTAAAACAATTTTTCAAAATTTTGATATTTTTTTATCTTAAAAACTATTTTACTTGGGATCAAGAAAATTAAAGGTGATTACGTCTTAAAATGAGCTATAAACAAGCATAGTTTCATAGAAATTTGTGACGGTGATTAAATGGCTTAGTGGAACTGACATGGAATGACTCTGCTTGATTTGATTTGAAATGAACCCCAAAATATTTTTAATTAGAAAATACTACTAAAAACACCCAAAATCCCACTACTTTTATTTCAGAATTATGTAAAGGACACCTTTAGATATATCTCCCACAAAAAATAAATTTAATAAAAATACCGCATTTGATGATAATGATTTTTTTGTTAATGCATTATTTTTCATAAACAATTCACGACTTCAAAGTTTAAACATTTTTTTAGACACACTTAAAATGTTATAAGCGTAACAATATTTTTTTTTCATAAACTGCGTACCCTAAATATTATGCATAAATTATTTGAAGAGGATTTGTAGAGTAGATATGGAAATATGATTATATATATGATATGCTACATTTGAAAACCGAACAGTCAAGAATGCCAACTGACGGCAGTTTTTCAAAATTTTGACAATTTTTTTCTCAGAAACCATTTCACCAAGGAGCAAAAAAAAAAATACTGGTGATCATATCTTAATAGTAAGAACAAACATACGCAGTTTCATGAAAATCTGTGATGGTGGGTTACATATTGATATTTTACTGCCTGATTTCATGTGATGATGGTGCCCCAGTTACGGGTTAATGTTGGAATGTTATTCCATATGGAAGGCATGAATACGAAATTCCTCAATAGGTAAACAATAAAAAGTTAAAGTTTTACCTTTATGTTTTGATGTATTTCAATAGAAATATATTCTTCTTAGGATGAACAAAAAACATTTATTTGAAGATTAAATACACCAGAATAATATATATATGCTGGACACAATACTGATCACCCTTCAAAATAAAACAAAACAGATGAATAAAACTATTTACAAACACAAAGAAATACTTTGAATTATGGTTTGTTACAGTTTTTTGAACATATTATATTCCTTTGGAATATTATTGGATTTTTAATCCACCAGCATTTTGCTGCCAAGGAGAAAAACTAATCTCTCCCGTTTTGTGATAGAATCTGACACCAGGTCGATAAGGTTTCTACAAAGTTCAAATTTGGCCTTTGGCAGAGGCTTCGTCATTATTTCTGCTATCATTTCATTTGTTGATAGATAATTGACATCTATAACATTTTTCGTTTATAAATCTCGTATGTAATGATACTTTGTATCTATATGTTTAGTGCGAGATTTAAATTTTTCACTTTTAACCAATTTAATTGTAGATTGGTTATCCTCAAAAATTCTAATAGGAAAATGTTGTTGTAAATTGAGATCTTTACATAATTTTAAGATCCATAGCACCTCTTGAGTTCCTTGTGACAGTGCCACATATTCAGCTTCTGCTGACGATAATGTCACACATGATTGTTTTCGTGAAAACCAAGAAATGCAGCTTATGTCTAAGAAGATTACATTTCCTGAGGTGGATTTTCTGTCTGTAGCATCTTGTCCCCAGTCTGCATCTGAGTATGCAACTATATTAGGATATTCTTTTGAAGATATGTGGAGATCAAGGTCTTTTGTTGTTTTTAAGTATCTTATTACCCTCTTAACAGCATTCCAGTCCTTTTGTCTTGGATTATTGCATTTTCGACTTAGTATGTGTGTAGGAGCGCTAATATCATGTCTTGTGCATGAGGGAATATATAAAATACTTCCTATAGCTTGTCTATAATTATCATTTGATGATAAAAGATTTTCTTCTTTATCTAAACTATAATAGTTAGTTTCCATTGGGGTATAAGTTGGTTTGGCTTCTTCAAGCTGAAAATCCTTAACTAATTGATTTATTTTACTTCTTTTTGAAAGTAAATAACTTCCATCTTCTTTTCTGTAAATTTCTATACCTAAGAAGTATTTTGCTTCTCCTAGTGATGTTATGGGGTAAGATTTCTTTAAATAATTTATTACTTCATTAACTTCATTTTCATCTTCTGAGCTTATCAGCATATCATCTACGTACAGTATGAGATGAATTGTCTTCTTTGATTATTCTTTTATGAACAAACATGGATCAGCTTCACTTTGTTTAAATCCATATGCCTTTAGAGTATTCTCTATTTCTTCATTCCAGCACTTGGCGGCTTGTTTTAGACCATATACAGCCTTTTTTAATTTATAGACTTTGTCTTTATTTTCTTCATCATGAAAACCTTCTGGTTGATGCATGTATAATTCTTCATTATCTAGTTTACCATGTAGAAAGGCTGTTTTAACATCTACTTGGAATACTCTGGCTTTATGATAAACTGCCCAGGTCTGAAAAGCTCTAATAGTTGTATGTTTGACGACAGGAGAGAAGGTTTCATCATAATCAGTGCCTAATTTTTGAGCGAAACCTTTGGCAACTAATCGTGCTTTGCGTTTTATTTCTTCTCCATTTTCATCACGTTTTGTTTTGTAACCCATTTACAGCCAATGGAGTGCTTACCTTTGGGTAAAGTAACAAGCTCAAACACTTCATTTTCCTTTAAAGAGTTAAATTCTTCCTTCATAGATTGAAACCATTTCTGTTGATCTTTTACTGGTAATTGTAAAACACCTTTAAAAGTTTCAGGATCTTGATTTTTGGAATAACTGTCTTCAGTTTTGTAAGAATATCTTTCTGGTGGAATTCCTTTAGTCTCTCTGTTAGATATTCTTCTCTGGAAATTATCTTCACTTTCTTCAGTTGTTGGGCTATCTACTGATTTTTCATCCATTTTTATTTCTTCTGCAGTATTTTCTATTCGGTTAGCTTCACTATCATTTTCAAGATTTTCTTCTGAAAAATTGAAATGCATTAAATCTGAGATTCGCTCTTCAGGATTTTCTTTAAAGACATTTTCACAGTTCATATTTTCAAAAAACTTCACTTTTCTGCTTATCACTATTTTTCTACCGCCTATATAAATTCGGTATCCTTTGCTTCTTAAATCGTAACCAACAATGACTCCTTCAGTGGCCTTTTTGCCAAATTTTTGTCTCTTCTGTTTATGAACATACACATATGCTTTGCATCCAAATACTTTAAGGTGACTCAAATTTGGCTTATGCCCATTCCACAGTTCATATGGTGTCTTTTCAGTTGATTTTGTAGGTAATCTATTTTGTAAGTAGGCTGCTGTAGCTATGGCTTCTGCCCAGAATGTTTTTGGCAATTTAGCATTTATAAGCATGGCTTTACTCATTTCAATAAGCGAGCGATTCTGTCTTTCTGCGACTCCATTTTGGGACGGTTAATATGGCGTCGTTGTTTCATGATTTATTCCTAAGTTTTTAAGGTAGTCTTTGACAGATTCGTTGCAATATTCTGTTCCATTGTCACTACGCAAGGATTTAATCTTCAATCTAAATTTATTTGTTGTTGATGCAACATACTCTTTTAAATTATCAAATACTTCATCTTTAGAAGAAATAAAATGTACTTTTGTATAACGAGAGTAATCATCAATAAATGTAACGAAATATCTTTTTGATCCCATACTTTTTGTTTCTGCAGGACCGCATACGTCTGTGTATATCAAATCAAGTGGATTTTTACTTCTGTATTGTGTTTCTTTTGGAAACGATTTTTCTGTTAGCTTAGCTTTTATGCAACTTGAACATTCAGTATTATGAGAACAATTATTCACAGTAATACCTAAAGCTAAATCATCCTTTTGAATTTTCTTGATGGATTCCAAATTTCTATGGCCCAGCCTTTGGTGCCATTTTATAATGCAGTTGACATTAGAACAAACGGGTAATATTTCTGAAGCACTATATACCTTTTCATTTGTAGGTATTATTTTTAATCTGTATAACCCCTCATCAGTTTTTGCATCTGCAACTAAGATGTTGCTCTTTTTAATTAAACATATATCATCTTTAAATGTTACAACAAAACCTTTCTCAGTACAAGACTGGACAGATAATAAATTACTATCCAACTCGGGAACATAAAGCACATGATCTAATGTAACTCTATTTGTTTGACCATTAAGTGTTTCAATATTAAAAGTACATTTACCCTTTCCCTTTGCAGTTAATTTAGTTCCGTTAGCAATTAGCTAAATGAACAGACGCACCTGAATCAATAACAAAAGACAAATTTTTGTTTTTATTTCCATTTTGTAGAGATTTCATAACAAAACTCGAAGAATTTGATTCTTCCATTAATTCAAGATAGTTTTGAGAATCTGATAGATTTTCATTTTGACTAGCAGTTGAAGCAGAGAAATTGTTTGTTTTCTTAAACTGTTGACGTGATCTATCTTGGGTGAAATTTGGTTTTGTTTTGTTAGTATTATTACCCTTTAAGTGAAAACAATCTTCACGGTTGTGATTATTCTTTTTGCAATGAGAACAAAATTTTTGATTATTCAAATGCTTTAGTTTATCCGTATTACCCTTTAAAGCAATAGATTCAAATTTTGTTGAAATTTGTTTAGTTTCAACTCTTCTAAGATACTCATCAATTAATTTGTTTTGAACATATTTTAATGATCAATCTGTTTCATATTTACTTTCAATAGCAGTTATAAAGGTACTATAAGAATTTTGTAAGGAACAGAGCAAAATGGCTATTAAATTATCATCTTGTATTACTTCACCTATACTTCTTAATTTTTCTGCTAATTCTAAGACAGAATTAATATGTTCCTGCATTTTTACACTTTCATTATATTTAGTGGAATACAGCTTCCTAAGAAGATAAAGTTTATTTGTTAAATTTACTCTTTCATGAACAGATTTCAATTGATCATATGTTTCTTTAGCACTTTTAGCATGTCTGACAGGAACAATTTGTGAATCTGAGATATTTAAACAAATTAATGCCCTAGCATTTCTATCATTTTTTACCCAATTATCATCATTTTCCTTTTTAGGTTCAAATACAACATCATACAGACCTTCTTTGATTAACAATTGTTCTATTTTGAACTTCCAAACTGAATAGTTGTCATCAGTTAATTTATCAACATAATGAGATTCTTTAATACTAGACATTATGATATAATAATATTTGCTTATTTCACAGAAAATAAAACTTTTTATCTTATTAATACATCAAAACAACAATTATAAACTCAAATATAATGCTAATGATGAAAAAAGAACAAAATAAAATTCTTGAGAACAATTTTTGAAGTTACTTTTGGTTTCAGAAAAACTGTTCTTAAATGTTCAATTGTTTGTTTAAAACATAAATTTACATTTGCAACTTGTATAATAAAATTTCAATAAGACATTTGCAAAATAAAATTCAAAATAATTTCTTTTCTTATCAATACACAATACTTTTGATTTCAAAATAAGAACAATTCTTTGAATTTTCTTTTATATCATTCACTTGTGAAAGATACAACATTCAGAAAATAATTATTTCTTTGAATTTAATTATATTATATTTTCTTCTTTTATATTATTACATTTAAAATTGAGATAACTTCAGTCTCACAATCGACTGTTGGAATGTTATTCCATATGAAAGGCATGAATACGAAATTCCTCAATAAGTACACAATAAAAAGTTAAAAAGTTTTACCTTTATGTTTTGATGTATTTCAATAGAAATATATTCTTCTTAGGAGGAACACAAAAACATTTATTTGAAGATTAAATACACTAGAATAATATATATGCTGGACACAATACTGATCACACTTCAAAATAAAACAAAACAGATGAATAAGACTATTTACAAACACAAAGAAATACTTTGAATTATGGTTTGTTGCAGTTTTTTTTAACATATTATATTCCTTTGGAATATTATTGGATTTTTAATCCACCAGCATTTTGCTGCCAACTGCTATAAGGAAGGAGTAACACTAACTGTTCTGAGAGTCTGTCACGGTAGATCAAATAAAAAAGGATTGTCTGATTCTGCCATCTGGTGGAATGTTCTTGAAACAAAAGAGCATTTTCTAACAGTTAAACATGTTTTCATGTTACGGCCCAGCTTTCAACTATCAGTTAGACCCTTTTGGGACCCCTGTTATAGCTCCCTTAAAAATGGTCCGATTCACAAACTTTTTTTTTTCTAACAACTTCTTAGGTTATCCCTGCTACTACACGAAAGACAAAAAAGAAAAAAAAAATTGCAGACTTTAGCTACCACCAATTTTGAATATTAATCCTCTTCTTGGGGCCTTTGTGGCAGCTTCTTTAAAAACTATCCTATTCTATTGCAATTTTCTTTAACATAGTTTTAGCGTCTTCCAGGTATTTTAAAACCCCGAAAAAGTTTTCTTATACCCAACTACATTCCAGTTAAGACACTGGCCCCCAGGGCCCGGTCTTTCTTTACATCTCAGCCAGGGGCGGCGGCAGAACTTGCCCGATGGGGGGGGGGGGGGGCACAGTATCCCCGACATGGGGGCCGAATTAATAATATATATTAGAAGTCTCCACGAGCCCGGGCCTGTCCCGTAGCCCGAGCTCGGTAAAAACTTCTTTCATTAAACTCGGGTCTTGCTTAATTTTATCTGAAAACTCAGCACGGGCTCACGCTAAATTTTAGCTTTTGAAAAGTTGGTCCGGGACTGAACTTCATTCTTCTTTGTACACTTCAGGGTCTTACATTTTTTCTGCAGATTCGGACCGTACAGGGACTGTATTTATACTTCAGAATTTTTTTTCCACGCTAATGTCGTAGTAACTTTTCTCCTTTATTAGTGGAGTATATGAACAATAAAACATTTCTTTGTTACTTTTTTTTCCGTCTTTTAAATAACAGGCGGAATATGTTGGTTAATCAGGTGAAAAACATAAAATTTTCGCGTCCGGATTTGGTATATCCCGAATCAAGCAGATCTCTAACCCTCACACTGCTATTTAAATTAGAGATTAACTGCAGAGGACCAAACAATTTTTATTCGAAACATAAATTTCGAAGCTTGTCAAAGAATATTGTAAATAAATAAAGTGAAGAAAAGCTCTTAAGGTTATTTTTGAAACATCTCACTAGTCACCTAATCTTTATAGGCGGACGAATCCACAAAAGAAAACGTTTCCACACTTTTGAGCATTACCCAAAAGGAAAAACTCTGCTTCGTATCTTCTCCCACCCAACAATCTCCCAATAAGAGGTCATTAAATATTACAGATTTTACGTGCACATATATGGCACATACACAGCAGTGTATGAGCGACAAATTTAAGGAACAGTTCTCCGGTTATGAGTCGAAGCACTGCGGAGCACTCCGCCCCTTAAGAAAATGCAAAGTCCTAGAAGCAAGAGTCCCGCATCAGGTATAGTGGTTAACCAATTTTTTTCAAAACGCGATTCGTGTTCAGGCGGGGTTGATCATGTATTTTAATGTCGGAGGTAACTGAAAAAAATCAGTTGACGATCCCAATGGAAAACGCATGAAGAGACCAAAAATTATTTTAATTTAAAATTATTTAAATTTGTTAGTGAAAATGTCATCGTGAAAACTAGCAGTTAGACGTTACACCTAACTAGGGTCCTGCCTTGGTAATAAATAAAATTTGCAGCTCTGCAAATTTTATTTAAAACCAAGCTGCAACCTGAACCGAACCCAACCAAAAATATTCCGTCTACCCTGAACCCGATCGAAAACGAAATACTTAATTCCAATCCCAACCAGAAACCCGGAACCAGAGAAAATGTATCCAAAATATAATGTATTTATAGAAAAATAGTCTGTAATCATATCTCCAATATTAATGTTATCTTTTATGTAGAAAAATAAGCATGTAAGGAGTCATTCATATTCAATTAGTTCACTGAAAAAAATGAAGAACTCAAAAATGAGTAAATCGATGTACTCATATCGAATTGAGTATGTTTGGTTCAAAAATGAACCTATGTTTTCTTAATTTTGAAACATCACATGCTATCAAACACAAACAAAACGATAATTTTGTACCCTGTAACGGTTTATTTCATTTAGGGCGGCATAAATGATGCTTATTAATGTAAATATTAAATTATGCACAGTATTTTAAAATAATTTAAAAGTGCTTGCAAATAATGCTCTTGTCATAAAAATATTCGATTTAGGTATCTTGTTAATAATTTTGCTATTTTTCTTAATAAATAATTAATTAAACGTTTCTTGTTAATAACTTTGAACGAGAAATAAATTCCAGTACATTTTTACTTTATTTTTTGTTTAGGGGGGCAGTACATAACGATTCATGTTTGAACACAACCATGGAATCAAAAATGAGTACATTTGTATCGGAGCTATTTTGAGTATGCGACGTATTTAAAATTGAGTACTTTTTACTCAATTTTGAGTAACCATTTTTTTCAGTGTTTTCATTTGAAATAGATTCCTGTGCTGGTTGGTTTATACCCGACCCAAGGATTCAACTTAAAGTCAATCCGAAACCTACCAAAAAATTTCCGTTGACTCAAAATCCGACTTAAACCCGACAACAATTTTTCTATTGACCCTAAACCGGAAACCAACTCGACACAAAAAAGATCTATAATTTAATACAGTTATGAAAAAATAGCCTGCAATCATATCTCTAATATCAATTCTATCTCTTATGTAGAAAAGAAACGTGTAAAGAGACTCATTTGTATGTAATAATAAAATTTTTCATCTAAAACAATAGTTTAGACTTTCTTTTTGTAAAATTGAGCTAACTGTAACTTGGTTCGTAAGTAGTGTTGTCTGATCTAAGTATCGCAAAAAGCGGGACCGAGAGAAAAAAGTCGGACAGGCGTTTGAAGATTAGGACATCCTAAGCACTACAATAAAGCCTGTTAAAACGGAACTAGTGTAACGGATAAACGCTATAAACTGAAAAATTTCGCAATTTCGGCTAAAACAGTACTATAAAATTATAAAGGAAAAAGTATGTTTGCTAAGATTAAAACCTGTCTAAATTGGAAATTTGTTCAGATTCTTTGTCGTTCCATTCCATCTTAACAGGTTGCTGTATTAAAAAACTTCCTTTCTTCGTTTTGAATATATGTCAATTATACTTTATCCATGAAGGAATGGTGTGAAATTAATTAGTCGAACTATTGTTTTTTTAAATAATTAACAGTAATTTTATGACAATAATGCTCACATTATAAATAGTTCTGCGTTTTATTCTTTTCATTATTCTGCATTTCAGCCATTTTTGAAAAAGCACAATTACTATTACGTACACTTACAAAAAAACATTTTGTCAAACGTAAAAAGCACAGGCAGCAAGTTACCGGAACGCACCTGTGGTTGGAATAGATTTTTCTATTATTTGAAGAAATGTTCGTCTTTTGATTGGAGAATTAAAAAAAAATTAGCTTCGTTTCGCGAACTTTTCGTGAAAGAGAAATACTTAAAAAGTAGTTTCTAATACATAAAAATGTAACATGCAGCACAGTTACGGGAGCACCCCTGTGATTTGGCGAAAATGCAACTTCAAGTAATTTTTACGTTAGATTAATGAATTTTCTGTATTTGGGGGGGAAATGGGCAAATCCAAATAGCAATTTTTGTGATTTAATAATAACAATAAAAGGAGTTGAAGAAACACCTTCAACTCACATATTCTTTTTAGAGTATATATTGATCGAAACGAGACAGCGTGGTCCTCTAACTTCTGATAAGATACAGAATTTAAATCCAAGACTAAAACTGAAATACAAAATTCTCAAGAAAAATGTAAGTTAAAGGAAAACTTGTAAAATAGCTTAGAATGTTTATTATTTTAATATCAGCTCATTCATAAAACAAAGTCTTGTTGATCTTTAAAAAAAAAATCTTTAAATTCATGCTTATTTCGAAATAGCCAAAGTTTAGAGGTGGTCTGCACGGGCCGGGCTCGAGCCTATTTTCATTCACGGCACTCGGGCCGTCCAAAATCAGTAAAGTGCAAAATCAGTAAGTGTACATATTTTTAAATCGACATTATTCTACAATTAAACGTTAAAATTTATTAGATTCACAAATAGTGGATTTCTAGGTAATAATATTAAAATACAGTAAAACGTGTGAAAAAGAAAAATCCTATGACGGAATCCTGTCTTATGCGGAAAAATTTATTGATCCATGCAAAATGAATATATAATACGTAAGAAAAGAATACATTTACACCTGCTACGAAGGGAACTTGTTTATAACACACTTTTTTTTCTTTCCTATGCGATTCCGTCTTAGAAGATTTTACTGTATAGCGTTTTTCAGATTTTTAAGTTTCCAATAAATAATATATTGATTAACGATATTAATTATAGCTGAAACGTTTACATACAAATAGAGAATCATTAAAAAACGTATATCCCAACCTACGATGCTTCTTAAAAAATGAAGATTATAAACACATAAAAAAAGCTAAAATAAGTATTTTTGGTCAGAACTCCTCCTTTTAACAAAATCGACGTAAAAAGTCATGATTTGTAGAAATTCCGTCGGGCTGGGTCGGACTCGGGCGAGATTTTAACTTTTTTCCGAGCCGGGCCATTGATGTGTTTTGTACGGGCCGAGACGGGCTTGGAGTCGAAATTTTAACTTTTATGCCGGGCCGGGGCCGGAAATTTCGGCGCGTACAGACCTATACAAAGTATAACTAAGTTATTAATTAAAATTGTTCAATCTAACAATACAATCAAGATTAAATTATCAACTAAGTCGGTACACGATTTTTTTAAATTCCTAAATACGAACCTACGACCATAAACACGAATTGTTAATTAGAACCTGCACGGTTCGAGTTATGCCTTACCCTAAATCGAAAAAATATTTTTTGTCGAACCTGCAATTTGATCCTAAGCATGAAATGAAAAAAAAAGAACAATCCATAATTTAAAACATTTCAGGAAAATTGTCTGCAATCACACTAATCAACCAGACCCGCAGCAAACTTTTAGAGCCAAATGACTTACACGTTCGGGTAGAATCGGGTTATCTGACCCGATTCAGGATTTTTGTTGTTGCTATATATGCAACCACGCAGTTTACAATATCTTCCCGCAGTTTACAATGAAGTTATGTATGTATGTATATAATTATTTTCTCATTCATACCTTCCATTTCTCTTCTATATATATTAAATAGAGCTTAATATACAAATTATTATAAAATGAGACTCTACTGTATGTTGAAATTAATGAAAAAAGAAGAATTTTTTAGTTTGAAACTAATTTAGCTTAATTAATTATACAAAACTCTTTATTTATTCACTCAAATAAAAATAATTACCTTACGCTTTTTTAATAAGAAGATCACAATGAGCAGATAAATTTCCACGTCCTGTCTCTTCTTGAAATCTTATTTCTTATATAGGCGCCTATAACTTTGCGGTCAATTGAATAAACATTGAACAGGAGTGTACATGAGTTCTAGACAATATGTATAAGGTTTTCGGTAACATCCGGCCCTTGTGACGACAAAATTTAACCGACATGTGGTTAAATTCTTAAGTTTTCTCGTCGCAGACTAATCAGCTTAAACAAAACCAACGCGTAACATTCAAAACTCATCTCGAAACCGAAATAATTATAGCCAAGACAATTCGGCTTCCAAAAAAAGAAGAAATCAGCAGCAAGCTTATCCTTGGGTTGGGTTTTCTATAAACTAACATAAGATCTTTTTTTTTAATAACTAACCTGCACCCGACTCGGGTCGTGTGTAGGAAAAGGAAAAATCCCCGACATGACGCAGGACTCTACACTCAAGTAAAAAAAAAATTCCCCCGACAACGATTAAAATTGACCCCGACGGGGGCATATCCCCCCCGCCCCCTGGACGCCCTTCTGGCGCCACCCTTGATCTCAGCTAGCACCTTTTTCGAACATTATTCTCCTTTTTCAGCATCAACTTACGTCTACACACTACAGCCGTAAATTAAAAATCGCGTTACTTTAAAGGTAACTTTAGATAAGGGATATCATCCGTTTATTAAATATCGTGTTAATGCTAATAGCAATTCATGAAATTTACAAGATGAGGAGGCATATTCCAACGCTTGATAGCACGTTATTTCCTCGGGTTTAAGGACCCAATTTCAAGGGGATTTGCTTCCTCCAACTTAGATTACAATTCAGCTGATTTCTGTATTATGAAATTTTATCTTAGTCTTGAGTTACCAACATTTTGTAACATTAATGGTGCATTCTTCTTCCTTCTTTTTTTTGGATTTTTTGGGCTTGATTCCTACGACGTTTGGCTCACCCAACTTTGTTTTCGTCTCCGGCACGTGCGGGCACTTCCGGTAAATGCTGCCATAGGTTGTGGGTATCTAGATTACAGGATTGATGAGAACACACTAGACGCTGCGGAAGGCAATGGGGCTTCCGAAATTAAGTTCATTTAAAAGAATTTCCAAAGATGAAATACAATATTAAGTTTTGTTTAAGGTTATTATTTACAAACCCCGGGCAACGTCGGGTGGGTCTGCTAGTTTAAATAGTTAGTCATTCTTTAAAACAGCACTGTTAAAACTGGATACTTAAAAAGAAACAAAATGCACTAATTTATAAGTTCTTTTCGAACTTAGAAATAGCTCCGAGTACTTAATTCTTAAATTTGAGAAACGCATGTACTCATTTTTTAGTACATACAGGGACTTTAACATAAGTATGTATAGAAACACACATACACATATTTTTGAGTACATATAGGACTCAAACGTGAGTGTTTAGACTTAAAATACAAAATATATGTATTCATTTCTGAATACATTTATAAATCAAGTTTATGTATACACAATTTCGATTTTTTAATGTATGAACTAAGATACCTGTACCCAATATTGACACCCTAAGGAAAATTGATTTTTTTTCACCCCCGTGTACACGTCATAGGATGAGTGGTCAATATATGACCACTATCCCTGGACTGTTGACTATCATTATAAAAATTAGCGACCTTGTAATTATTCTGGTTTAATTTTAATGATAAAAACAAAAAATGTTTACAAGTGTTCATATAAGGAACCACCTGTCCCTATTATGGGCATACATGTCCATTAGGGTGGTCACAAGCAACATGGGGAAATTTTTTTTTAACGTTTTCTTCGGGGGGGGGGGGACCCTCCTAAAAGTTGCCAGTTAGTTAGAAAATGAGATTGGCAAAGTTTCAGCTCAAATAAATAACATTAACCCGTGCCTCATCGAGGTTGAATTCTTGAAAATTTGCAATTTTTGGCAAAAAATTGTCGTTTTTCTTTCTTTACGTGAAAACTATCTGTCTTAGAAACCTGATTCTTATTTTATTTCATAGAAACTGTTGTTGCCTTGAAGTTTTACTCTCATGGAAACTTATATTTAATGAACATTTAGTATTTTTCAGGACAGGTAGTGAACCATACCCTCAAACTCTGCATTATTTAAACATAGGTAAAAAATGACAAATTAAAAATTTTATTACTTTTGATAATTTTTTTGTATTATTTTTATTAATAGGCAAAAATAGGTGAACAATTTTTGTAACTTTAAAAATATTTCAGGAATTATAATTGATTATTAGTTATCTAGTTCTGTGTCTAGTAAGAAAGTTTCTCGATTTGTATTGCAGTTGAACCTCTGAATTTCTCTTTTTATTACAAGGCTGTTTTTGTCGTCTGTTATGGTTATCTATTTTTAGAATTGACGAAACATTCCGTAAAACCCCTTCCCCCTCTTGATATGATGGCAGAAATGTAACATTTTTTAAATTGGCCACATGTCTCATCAAATCATCGACAGTAAGCAGCCAAGTAATTGTCAAGTTTTATGTAGTTTATTTTATAATATTCGCAAAATGAACTGAACGCCAGAGAAGCTGCTAGACTTAGAATACATCCACTAGCTAACCACAGACATCGACTCTGCAAATAACTGTTTCGTAAACAAAAAACTGAGCTCATCAAAAACAGATTTTAAAATTAGAGAGAACTGTTCTTCAGTGGGGTGGAAAACTGTATCACCATTTTTTGAATGAAGAAAATGTAGAGTGGATAAAAGTTTTAATTAGTTGTGGGGATGAAGAACAGTTACTACGAGTTCCTCAACTTGAAAATAGTATCGGAATAATTCAGGCGAAAGCTGTATTTTCAGCAGTTGAAGAGTGGGAGGAAGTTGGTAAAATCCAGGCAATATTTTTTGATACAACAGCAGTACACAGGTCGCCTCAGAGGAACCTGCATTTTTCTATAGCAATTGTTAAAGGAAAAGTCTTCTGTATTTACCATGCCGCCACCATAATTTAGAAATTTTCCTAAAAGCCGTTCTTGATTGTAAAATGGGCATAATCACTGCCCCTCAGCCAGATATTTAAAAAAAAAATTCTGATTGGGTGGTTTAAATTAAACCAGAGTAAGTATACAAATGCTATTGAAGATGAAATACTAGGTATAAATAGTTAATTCAGAAGAAATTTCAAATCTTCTTACAGGAACTTTTAAAAATTAACAGCTCAGGGATGATTATAAAGAGTTTATCCAACTTTGCTTAATTTTTATAGAACTCCTTCCGGCAAAAGATTTTTTTCAGAGCACCTGGTGCTTTTAATCATGTCAGATGGATGGCGACACAGGCCATTCATTCTCTCAAAGTATATTGTTTCAGGGATCATCTTTCAATAACAAATTTAGAAAAAGAAGGCATCAGAGATCTTTTCTTATTTCTAATCAATATCTATGTAAAAGCGTGCTTCAATACTTCCACTGCCACTTTAGCCCCTAACTCAAGACCTGCAAATAATAAAATCACTTGCTCACGACAGAAAATTTGATAAATAGGTTACAGAAAAAGCAATTGCTAAAATGACAAATCGCCTCTGGTATCTTAAGTCGGATCAAGTTGCATTTTTATTTTTAGATAATACTTTGGTAAAAAAAGTCAACATAAGCCAACTTATCTAAACCATTACCACTTAAATCCTTTCCGGCGCAATGTACCACGCCGGGACCACCTAATTTTAATTCCAAACTTACAAACGGCACGAAGAATATTTTAGGTAATGTGTTTTTAATTTCTAAAAAAGTCGTTTGTAAATTCCGGGGTAGACAATCATTTCATCCTTCTACGAACAGAATTTTTCCGTGCCGTAAAAGGTTAACGTGGCAGTTGTAAGGGAAAATAATTTATTTTCTTTATTATGCCTCCTTTCTTGTAACATAAATTTAATAATAAAATGCAATTTAGCATTATTTGCTCTCATTTCTATACTTCCTTTGCCCTCCATTTTTTTTAAAAATTCTTTCAGTTTAAAATTCGATTTTTTTCCTTTTCTTTTGAATTTCTTTTAATCAAACACTTTATTGTACTTCAGAAAACGAAAAAAAGAAAAACAAAAGGTGGAAAGCAGATGGAATGGAATGTTACAATTTTTTTTTTTCGCTTTTTCATAAAAAGTCAATTTTTAGGATTCAGGTGAAGTCTGGTCCTGAAAAATGCACATATTTTTAAATCTGTACATTTTTAGAAAAAACTGGTGTGTGGTTCTTCAAAGCAAAACTTTTTTTTATAAAATGAGACCTGTATTATGTTTCTAGGTTCAATTGTATTCATTTCATGAAGGAAAAACAGCATTTTTTTGCTAAAAATCACGTTTTTTTTAAACTTAAACCTCAATGAGGCACGGGTTAATATTAACCAAATGAGCTAAAACTTAGCCAATCTCATTTTCTAGTCAATTGGCAACTTTTTGGGGGGTCCCCCCGAAAAAATTCGAAAATTGATTTCTTGTGACCACCCTAATGTCCATATTAGGGACAGGTGGCTCCTTATCGACCTACTACACAGGGTGCATGGAAGAGCCACTCTTCCAAAGGATTTTAGAGGAGAGGGGATAAAAAATTATATATCTTTAAGTATTGCGGGGGAGGGGGTCACATTAAATATCTTCAGAACATGCACTTTAGAAGGGGGGATTCATTAGCGGTTGTGGTTCTTCGAAGACCCATGCAAAGCACCTCAGTTACTAAAAATATTATGAAATACTATAGTTGGTTTAGCTTAGCTTTATTGCATCTGTCTGCAGAATTTACATCTGTTATTACTCGGTCCTCACAGGATGGACAAATAAAAACTTCATCATGGGCGGTAAGTCCCACACAGACCTCATGGACATATCTGCCGCATGTGATGCATAGCCCCATGTCTGCAACAGCATCAATACTGCATAAGAAGCAATACCAGCTCTCCTTTGATTAGGAAGTCATACCGCTGGTACCTGCGATTTCGCCAAAAGATACCCTACTGAAGGGAGGCTTCTTTTTATTTTTCTGCAAGGGCTTTTTGGATGATTTTTTTCTTGTGGGATTAAAGGAAACAGCGAGTGAATCTGAAGATTCACTTTCTGTATTTACAATGTGGACATAAGGTGTCCATATTGGGAATCGGGCATAGTTTTACTAAATCTTGTAATAAATAAACAAAGAAAACATTTTCAATCAATATATGCAATAACAATTGAAAATATGTTTTATCAGCTTTCTAAAACACTCCACTTTTTAATATTTAAAGTAATGTTGCCATATCAAATGAGAATTTGAACTTACCTGTAATTACGATCACCACACGACGAAACAGCAAGTTTCCTTCTAAATGGCCAACAATGCGCTTTTTTGCACTTTCCAGGCTTAATTATCTTTCCAACTGCTTTCCTTCGCAGACATGTAGCTCCATCTCTCGATCACAATTGTTACTTTTAAAGATATTAGGGGTGTGCACATTGAGAGCACTGTTCATATTGGGTACAAGTACCTTATAAGTACTCATTTTTTAATAGATTTATGAATCAATTATGATTATATTCTGTTTTAAATCTTAAATATGTATATATTTTACGTATTCATTTTTGAATACATAGAGGAATCTTTAATGAATATATTTGGCTTAAAATTTTAACTTATTTTCTATATGTACTCGTATTTGAATACGTTTATCAACCATTTATGATTATGTTAATTTTTAAATCTGAAATATTTATACTTTTAAGTACTATTTTTTGAATACATAGATGAATCGATAATGAATATATTTGGTCTCGAATCCAAAATTTCTTTTTGTATGTACTTATTTTAGAATACATAAATGAATCTAATATTAATATTTTTGGTTTCAAATTTGAAAAACATTTGTTTTCCTAGATAAATACATACAAGAATATACAGCGATTACATGTGGGTTCAAGTTTGTTCAAAAATGTTTCTGCTATATATAAACCCATTTATTATACACACACATAACTGTTCTATGAATCTTTTAAAAGTTTTAAATATGAGAACTATTTATACTTTTTTAGGGTAAAAAATGGTATAAATTATATACTTTTCAAATTTAACTTTTTAATGCATATACTCCCTTTTGGGTTTAATCAGTGCATATAGTTAAATAATTAGGTTATGTGTAACGTGGAAGCCACTGGCAATATATTTTATTAGCAAGTTTTTGAATAATCAGATTTGTTGCCAAATGCTGAACCACATAATTATGACGAATAAAGATATGAGATTTTACCTTTATAATTGGAACAAATGTTCCCCACAATAACTTATACATAATACAAAAATTTCCATCAGCAACCTCATTGCTGCATAATTTTTTTTCTTTTTTATAATAACATGCACATATTTTTACTGTAACAATTTCATTACGTTGGAAAGTGTTTCATATTCTATGCGTGGTGCATGTCTATAACATGGATTTGTCTACTAAAACATTTTTTCAAAACTTTTCTTTCAATATTTAATATTCATGTGTCTCATTCGAAAGCAAAATTTATTGTTCCGTAAATTCATTCTTTGCATATTCCTTTGTTAGGCTATTTTTTGGTTATCCTCCATCAAAGGGGTAAAAATGGAGAATGTATTGGCTACAAGTAGTTTAATAACATCCAATAATGCAAGTTTGCACTAAAGTACTGCTATTGTTACACTGCTAATCACAGAGCCTTACATTCTAGTTGTCATTCTGGTTTGATATTCAAATCTTAAATTCTCATACTTTAGAAATTCTACATTGAAAACATTTTACTTTCCGTTTTCTGTCTTTAGCAAAAATTAGCAAATCTATTTTTGTGTGATGTAAAACTTGAAATAACTGCAAGAACAGGAGGAAAACATATTGCCTCAAACAAAACCTAACTTTATTATGAACTAACTTTTTATGAAACGAATTATGTATTTTGTAAGGAGAAATGTTATTCCTTAAGTGAAATCTCAGTTTTACTTAGTTTTCTTTTTTTAATTAACCCTTTCGCTACTGGCTTTCATGATCAAGCAAAAGGTACTAGTTAGTCTTTATGCTTGTTTAGTTTTGTTGTAATACGATATTTTCCAAAGTCTTAAAAAATTTTTCCTCAGACTAGTGTCATATGAAAAATGCGCGAAATAACTACTTTCGGTAGATTTCATCAAATAACATATTCGTTAAATTTCAGTAAACCTTAACTTCTGTGATTAGGGTAGTTATTTTTAATTTTATTTGTAATTATTTATTATATTTTTTTTCAAAAAATTGAAAAAAGGGTCAATAACGAAAGGGTTAAAAAATAGTCATAGAAAGGGTTAAAAAAATTAATCTTAATTGTTTTCCAATAAAACCAATTTGAATGTAATAAAAGCAAAATGACTTTAATTACATTTCAAATGCGCTAATCTTAATGAAATTATTATTTATAAGAAACTACAAGCAACACATTCGTATTTAATTTGAAAGTAAGTATTTATTTTTCATTCATCTTAACAAATAAAATTATATACATATGTTTCAAATTTTTCCGAAAATTTCAACAGTGTTTACAAATTAACACCTTTTTTTGGTCCATAGAAATGTTTGGAATCCTAAAATTCAAGAAATATAAATATAATTACATAATAATATTTACAATATCTTTCATTTTAATAAAAAAACAATTTTTCATTATTACTATTTTTTTAATTACACAAATACACATTACAAATCGCACTCAAATGCATAATTCTCAACAAGATACAGTTTTCAAATTGATATAAGTTTTATTATGAGCAAGACTACATAATTTAAAAAAAGAATTCGAAAAAACTATTTATATTTCTTACATTTAAAATACTCAGCTGGTTTTACTTATTGGAAATGAAGTCTTAATTTGACATCAAATGTTCTTTTAACAAGTTTTAATTAGCTTTTCGCAAAATACTAAATAATAATATTATAAAAAAAGAGGGGGGAGGGAGAAATCTAAGTAAGGACTTAACTTTTACTTCACAGATTTTCTAAACAATAGTTAGAATAATTTAGATGAATATGACATAAATCTATATTTTAAATTACACCAAAATTCCCATTTGTGTAACACGGTTTTGTTTTCTATCTAATATACATTTTATTGTCATTCTGGCGGCCCAATTTTCTAATATAGAGAATTACAAATCTGTTTAGTTTTTAGTATTTATAATATCTTCGTTATCTGGTTATTTTACTATCTACGAGTGAAAATGTTCCTCAAATTCCGTTGATACATAACCAATGTAAACTACATAGGCATTTTCATTAAATAAGAACATTTTAATTTTTCCTAACAAAAGCAATTCATTTTCAAGATTGATGAATATGGTCATAAAAAATAATAGATATAATTGTTTTTATGATTTTATTTAGAACTAGAATTTAAAAAGCATACTAATAAAACAAACTCGTCATTTTCAAATTGAATTTGACAATTAGGATATCAATAATTAATTAAATATTTATGATAATTATTCATTGCTTAAATTAATTATTGTCATTATCACAAGATCAATAAATTATTTTAGATAGATGATTTAAAATACTAAATGTGAATAAAAATGGACATGGAAACTCTCTGTCATAATATATCGGACGCTCTCGCTAATTACAATTATTAAATTATTGAGACAATGCAGATTTTAAAAGGCTTAGTTATAATAATTAAAAAAACTCATGCTTGAGGCCACTGATCTGCAGATTTACTAGTTTCATTTTTATTTTAAATTTAATTAATATTACAACATTTTGTTATCTACATAGTAGTTTTGTCAGAGATTAATAATCAAACATATAAGACAAATATCAGATGATTAAGAACTCCTGGAACTTAAAAAATTGTATTAATTTAAATGGGAGTCCTTAAGCTCCAATCAACGCCTCCCTTCCCTATGCCCTTAAACAATATTTTCTTCTTCCTGATTGGTATGATTTATTGCCAGATTATAAAATATACAAGGCAGAGATAGTTATACAAAAAATAATTTGATAACAGTATTAACACTTCAGCACTCGCGTCCGGTCTTTTTCATCCGGAAACTTAAAATAATTTTGTGGTTAAAAAAAAAACCTAGTAAAAAACCCTCAGATTCTATAAAAAGGTTTAATTCTGGTTAATTTGAATACAAAATTTGAAGAATAAACCCGATGTATATTTTTATTTTGCGAATAAAAATAATAAAAAAGAAAAATGTCCATTTAAACTGATGGCATTGAGCTCACAGTCTATTCACACTAATTGTATATTATACTCTTACTTCAAAGAATAATGCCTTTCGGAAATTAAATTAAGGGGGGGGGGGGCGGGGATTACCCCCCGTCCTCTGTTTTACATCTTTATACTTAACCAATGAGCCTCTCATCAGGGAAGCGCCTTATCAAAATAAACCGGTATACCAAACTTTAAGCAAATCGGATAGAAAAAGCCATTTATCTAAATTAAGGGGGTATTAACCTCCCATTCCCCCCTTTATACTTACCAATGAACTTACATATCTAATAAGGGAAGCGCCTTATCATAATAAAGCGGTATACCAAATTTGAATCAAATCGGATAAGAAAACCTATTTATCTAAATTAAGGTGGTATTAACCCACCTCCGATCCTTCCTTTATACTTAATGAACCTCCAAATCAAATCAGGGGAGCTACTTACCAGAATTAACCGCGGTATACGAAAATTGAAGCAAAATCTGATAATTTTGTATGAAAAACCCATTTATCTAAGTTAAAAGGTATTAGGCCCCCGTACTCCCCTCTTTATAACTAATGAACCCCCAAAACTAATCAGGGAAGCGCCTTATGAGAATAAACCCAGAAAAATGTTTGAAGCAAATCGGATATTTCTATCAAGAGTTATCTCGTTACGTAAGTACGTACATACATACATACATTCGTACATACATCCAGAAACTGCGGGCCCATTAGCTCTCAGGCTTTGATAGCCTGTGAGCTAAACAGCCATTAACCGGGTCACTACGACCCGACGCAAGTCCTGGGGGGTCAAAAATTTTATTAATCATACGCAATTAATTAAAAGTGACTATTTATATATAGGGGAGAACGGGGTACAGTGGACCAATTTTGAGGTTAACATTTTTTTTTTTCTCTTTAACGGAGAGACCACTCTACCTGAAAATATTTTTGAATATTCTTTAAACCTTTCTACATGCCTCGTAATTTTCGTAGAACATGGTTCCCAATACATTAAAAAAAAATATGTACATCCGTAAAGTGAACCAGTGTGCTCCGGAAGCGGGGCATACAGATCCACCCACTGGAGCACAGTGGTCAACTATTAGTTATTGTCTAAAATACAATATAAGTCTATTTATAATTAAATTCTTTGTTATTTCCCCCTTACCTCCAAAATAATATTATAATACAAATTTGCAAGTAGCATTTTGAAACAAAAAACATAAAACTAAAGAATTAAAAAATATATATATATATTTTGAAAATAACAATATAAGATACAGGAGTTATTGAAAATAAGTTAATTAAGTACAAAAAAATCAGTAAACATTAAGACAAATATGATGATGAAAAATTTATTAGAAGCTCAAAATAGTCAGGATAAAATAGTTCATTATGAGCTAACCATGTGCTCTGAAGCTATAAATAACCAATCCAGTGAGGTCATCTATTACTTATTAGGCTACAGTTATATTTTTCAAAGGTAGTAAATACAAAACAAAATATTTCTGACTATGATAACAATTAATACTCTAAAATGTATGATTTTTATTCCACTCCTTCTCCCCCCCCCCCAAAAAAAAAATGCCATATTGAACAAGAAAACTTATATTAAAAATTACACGTGAACTGTTATCCATATTTTAGGAGAAACCTAAAGTGTCAGATGGCTACATTATAATCTGAACAACATATAACATGAAATTTAAAGTGTGCCAAATGGCTATTCTGTGCATTGTAGGGTTAAATAAATTGTCATTTTTCTTTGTTTATTTTATTTTATATTTAAATAACTATTTTAAAACAATATATCTTTATAGAGAATAAGCAACTATTAAATATTTTGAAAAATCTTCAGTACAGGAGCAGTATTCATTGCGGACCACTGTACCCCAGAAGTGGGTGGTTCACTGCGCCCCATGTCGAAATTCAGTACGTACTCATCAAAACATTATTTAAAGTTATCTTTTAAGCATATAAACTTTTAAATTAAATAAAGACCAGTGTCTTTCCATTTCAAAAAAGTTGTTTTATCTTATTTATCCATAACCTTTAATTACTCAATAAAGAAAAGTATGATGATGAAAAAGTTTACTTTTAGGAGCTCAAAACAACCAGTCAGGATAAAAGGGTTCATTCTGAGCTAACGATGTGTTCTGAAGGCTATAAGTAATCAATCCAGTGCTGTTATCAATTAGCCTAAAAGAAAAGCCTTAAAAATTTAAAAATAAGTAAAATATAAGGGGTGGTCCAATGTGTACTTAGGTCACTGTACGCCGCTCTCCCCTATATTTTTTGTTCTAATTACATTCTAGTAAATGTTATTTAGTAACGAAATTTGATTAATTAGGTTTTCAGTTACGTCAAAGATCTTATGCATTGTGAACGTTAATGAAATTCCACTTTTAGTAATGTTCATAGGGGCGTCCATTAATGGAAATTGGCTAGTTAAGCATTTTAGTAATGGTCATTGGTCTTAAAACCTTAAAAATAAATGAAATTCTGTAAATTACCATTAGTACCTTACCCGTGGCCCTAATTTGTCGCGCATTAGTTTATGGATGCTTTTTTGACAATAAAAGTAAAAAATAATTCAAAATATTTTATGTAAATTATTTTTAATTGAAAAGGATACATTTCACTATTCGATAGTGATATTTAACAAAATATAAATGACACAAACTTTGTGGCCAATGAAATCCATTTCCTCCCAAGTTTTTTATGTCCTTAATGTTTTGCGCGTGTTCAAATGAGAGGAAATTAGTAAGTCTTACCACTTCGTTGGTCCTCCTTTGGTAGCATAAACATCTCTCACTCTTCTCGGCATAGTTGAAACAAACGTTGCCACTCAGAAATTGTTTTTGTTTTGCCATTTTTCAAGTAAAATTCTTTTCAACTGATGATTGTCACTGTAGCTGTTTTGTGGTCTATTTTTTTTCGAACTTTCTTCTTTAAGTATCGCCACAAATCCTCGATAGAATTGATGTCCGGGTAATTTGGAACCCAATCTAGCACAGGGTACCATTTTGTGAAAGACAGGCTTTTGTTGTCCTAGCTGTATGCGATTTGTCTAAGTCTTGTTGGAAAAGATAACTCGATTGAAAGCCAAGTTTTTCAATTAAAGGCAACAACTGACTCCGCAAAATAACCCGATAACGTTGTGAATTGATACTCGCGTCATATGGTACCATTTGGTCGACACCACAATAACCAAAACCTTCCAAATTTGAACATATGACGGTAACTTGCACTCTTGTTTGACGCATTTTGGGTTTAAAGCTTTATTTCTTTGCCGTATGACCCGACGACCGATATTTCTATACAAAACTGGAAAAGGGGATTGATCCAACCTTATAACACTTTCACATTGCTGATTTGTTCATTTTAATTGGTACACAGGCCACAGAAAACTTTTACTTTTTTGAGCAGGAGATAACATCGGCTTACGCCTGCTTTGTAAGATTTGAAGCCCATTTTATGCAATCTTTTTGTAGCCCTTTTACGAGTGACTGGTCGCCCTATACTGTCTTGCCATAAGGATGCGGTTTTTGTCATCGTTCCTGGTCTGCTGTTCTTTATCACTCGACGCAGAATTCAATCTTCTCGAGCCGTTGTCGTTGATGGGCGACAGGTACTCTTTCTTGTCTGTATATCTCCAGTTTCAACGAAAGTTTTCAAAACATATCGCACTGTGGAATCAGGAATAATCAGATCCCTGCGTATTTGCCTCATTAGATATCAACTACTTCGTTTTTTGATTATTTTTGTACGCAAGTCTACCGATAATCTTTTACCACCCATTTTCTTCTTATTAATTGATTTGAAAACTCTCTTCTTTAAAAGAACACATGCCATCAGTTCCGGATGAGATGATTTGCTTAGATAGAAAAAAAAACAGCCAATCGCAAATATCGAAAACATTCTTTAAATGTACATGCGCAATACAATAGGCCCTTCTATTTTTAATAGGGAAAATGTTTTACATACCCAAATCAAAGTGTGCGAATTTTTAATTTTTTTATTCAATGTAATTCATTTTAGACGACTAACATTTGAAGAATTTGATTATTTACTTAGACAACATTAAGTTTGTGTTGTCTTTATTTGAAAAACTTCACTTTTAAACTGGTGCGCAAAGAATTTGGGCCACGGGTAAGGTACATAAAATCCAAAGTATTCTATTACTACCAAAACAACAACATGTAAATTCTGAAAGTAAATAAAGATTATACAGGGTGATTCATAAATATCGAAACAATAGGCTATCTCCTTAAATATTATCCCTAGGCACATACTTCCAATTGCAAAGTTTCATAAAAAAAAGGTGGAAAATTTGATGAGATAAGTTTCAACTCCATGGGGGGTCCATATGAGAAAATACAAAAATTAAATTTTTATACGGCCCCCTTGGAGTAAAATTCCCAATTAGGAAATTTTTCCTTATCCATTCCTCAACTAAACACAAAAAAATTCATCTCGATATCTTCAAACTTCGCCGAGATATCAAAATCCAAAATTCGTGACTTACACCATTTATCCATGCCTCTGAGCTATGAGTTTTTGACTCATTTTGAATGCAAGATAGGGGTCATCCACAAATTGTACATTATTAAAAGTCGATATAAGACAGTGCCTCTCCTTTGGACATAAAATAGGCCACGTATAGATTTTACATTAAACCTGTTTTCAAAGTATGCTGGTGGTCTGCACTAGAGGTTTGCGCGGGTCAAAATATATAGGTCCGGTCCCGAACCGAACCATAGGAAAAAAAGTTCGGCTCTGCCTGGAAAAATGTTCAAGTCGTAGCCTGGCCTGGCCTGACTGAATTTCTACATAGTTTTTTACAAAAGTTTAAAAGTTGTTTCGTATGGAGGAGTTCTGACCAAAAATACTTATTATATCTTTTCTTTTTCCTGTTTATAATGATTATTTTTAAAGAAGCGCCAAAAGCTTTGATTATTTGTTTTATTAATGAATATCTATTTATATGTAAATGATTCACTTCTCCTTTAATGTCGTTAATCCATATTTTATGTGTGACAATGAAAAATGCTGTAAAGTAAAATCTTTTAAGATGGAATCACATAGGAAAGAAAAAAATCGTTATAGATAAAGTCCTCTCTTAGGAGTTGTAAATGTAGTCTATTTTTTTTTAGGTATTTTTATATTCATTTTCCCTCAATCAGCAGATTTTTGCATTTAAGAAAGGATTCCGTCATAGGCAGGTTTTTTTTCACTAGTTTTACTGTATTTTAATTTTTTTGCCTTAAAGCCTACTATCCTTTAAAAATATTAATTTTAAACTTTTATTGTAAAATAATGGCCTTTTAAAATTGCATGCATTTGTAGTAAAAAATTTTGGGCTGAGCCAAATTTTAGTTATTTTTGCACGAATTAGGTCTGTCAGAGATAATGATTTTAATACGGGTTGTCTCGAGACCGGGACTGAAAATTTCGTCCATGGGAGATCTAGGAATAAGGAAGCCAGTTCCGGTTCGGTATAACCAGTGGCCGAGTTGTTCTGCTCTCAAAGCTGGTAGACGGGAGGTGCTGGGTTCGAACCCAACGCCTCTCTCTAATCGCGCCCTACTGCCCAATCGTTCGGAGTTTTCAGTTGTTTTCTTCGAACCTTGGATATCCTTGCGTAAATACGGGTTAAGTTCCCTTAGAAAGACCCCCACGGAAGGGACTAACCCCCTTCGGGCCCATATCCCTCGTGTAGATAATTGGCCGTCATATATGAAAAAATACATTAGACCCGGCCTGGCCGAGTCTTCAGAAAAAAGTCGCCCATCCCGGGTGTGGCCCGGCTCCAGAATACAGACATTTTTAACGGCCTCGCCGGAACGATAAAAAGCCTGAATTTGTGAGGGCTAAAATTATGAAAAACTCTTAATCGGCGTGTTAGAAAAAGCAAAGTTTCCAATTACACATTTAGCATTTATTTATGAACATTTAAACAATTCAAAAAGGAGGTGGAATAGGTAAAAGTTAAACTGAATTGGAAATTTAAGCTACAGAAATAAGTTACTTTTCCACGTGCATTTTTTAAAAATGCATTTAAACATTTTATTAGGAGCCAATCAATGTTTAAAACTTTGAATGCGTTTTTTTGCATGATTTTTTTCTCTTTTTACCATTTACCGTCTTTAAATTATTATAATACAAAAATAGTAATTAAAAAAGGTGCAAACTTGGAACATGTCTTTTTTGATTATTTTACATTAATTTTGTTTCGGCAAATTTGAAAAAAATTTTCTTTTGAAAATATGATTTTTTTTAATAAGTTACATAATTTTTTAATTAAATATTTAAAAAAAAATTATAATTATTATTTAAAAAAATGCTGAAACAAAACTAAAATTATACTTTCATCTTTAGTTGGATGAAAAAAATTTGAAATCCGATTAATAATGTTTCGAGTTATAAAGATTTTAAATTAAATCCGCTTAAAAAAATACTAATCATTTAATTTTTATTTAAACTTTATGAGAAATATTAGGATGTGATTTTCTTTGCAAATTATATGGTTCAACATCACAAAAAAAGAAAAAAAAATCAAATTTCTAACTCAAAAAATATATTTTTTACATGTTTCCTAGAACTCGTAAAGTAACATTGTTTCTAGTATTGCACGCATTTCAATTTGTGTCTAATCCCTTAAAACCTAATGAATTATTTAAACGGCCATAACTCTCCGAGTTTTTCAGATATGAAGATGCAATTTTTTGTGTTTAATTCAGGAATGGATAAGGAACGTTTTCCTAATTGGAATTTTTACACTACGGGGGCCGTATAAAAACTTAATATTCGTATTTTTTCAAATAGACCCCCCATGTAGTTGCAACTTATGCCATTAAATTTTGCACCTTTTTTTATGAACCTTTCTAATTTGATGTATTGGTCTAGGGGCAATATTTAAGGAAATAGCCTATTGTTTCGATATTTATGAATCAAATTATATAAATTTATTAAGTGAAGCCAGCTCTTAGCCTGTCCATCTTAGTTGGTTGGTTGGTTGGAGTTTTATGGCACAAAGTCCCTCTAGGGACATGCTGCGCCAAGAAAAAGTTGAGTAAACATAGTTAAAAATTAAAGGTTACAGCAAAATATTGTCAGAAATATAAAAGTGAAAGAACAAAGGAAAATGAAGAAAGCAATGTGATGATACATGTAATTAAAATAATTCACAAGGAAAGCGACAATATACAAGGTTTAAAAAGCCAAAAAATAGTTAAAAGACAAGAATATTTAAATTAAAAAAATTCTAAAAGCTCTAAAGTTATGAAAAGTTATAATTAGTCCAAGAAATAAAGCATAAAATGTTATATAATACTGCTTTAAAAACAAAGTTATAATTCAAAATTTTAAAACGAGATAAAGCTACGTAGGATGAATAACTTCAAAAACTGTATTATTATCATCGTTATCAGAGTCATAACTACAAGAGTCCATAGCCTCTTCTGCATTAGTTGAGGAGCTGTTTGTTATCTTTAATATTAGTTATTGCTGGGCTAAGACATGATTTATTACCTTTTCTCTTCACAGTTTTCCACTGTGAAGAGATTTGAGTTGGAGGTTTCTTCCTTTCTTTTTGCACACAAGTTTTTTCATTTGCTTTCTGAGTTGGGTGAATTGGTTTCACCAATTTGCTTTTATCTGGAGCTGGCGGTTGTTTAGTCTTGTGTTCGGTTGCTATTTTTGATTGAACTGATGATGTTCGGAGAGAATTAGGTTTCTGTAATGGTATTGGAGATGAGGCAGCCTTAGTTTCAGTCTGATGATTAGATGACTTTTTGGATCCAACTGGAGATTTCTGTGACTGAGTAAGTTGATATACTATTGTAACTGGTTCCGAGGATGGTACCCAACGTTCCAATAATGGGGTACCATAGCATTTACTACCAAGAGACACGTCGCGGGTTTCTTTAGTTGAAGTGCTAGTTGATTGTATAATACTTGAATTATTTGGTGGAAAAGAGCAGTCGGTCTGGGTACTTATTTGCCTTACCGATTTTGATTTTTGTTTGAGTATACTGGAGTATGATGCCCCAACAGATGGGGTTCTGATTTCAACAAGTTTACGAGCTTCATGGTATGAGATTTTTTGGGTTATTTTAACAGCAAGAATTTCCTTTTCACGGATCCAATTAGGACAAGAGCGAGAATATGATGTGTGATCACCCTTACAGTTTGCAAAGCGTTCGGGTTTTTCGCAAGTTTTACCACCATGTCCGACCTCTGCGCAACGTGCACAGGTAACATTGCTACGACAGGTTGTATTAGTATGGCCATAACGTTGGCATTTAAAACAGCGGAGAGGATTAGGTATATAAGGTCTGACTGGACAGTTTAGATAACCGACTTTAATTCTAGTAGGTAAAATATGGCTATTGAATGTGAGAATAATGTGTTTTGTAGGAAGAATTTGCCCATTTCTACGGATAGTGTACGACGAACATCTATTATATTTTGATCGCTTAAATTAGATAGAAGTTCTTCTTTTGTGGAAAATAAAAGATCTGGTTCAGATATTACACCACGGCAAGTATTCAGAGTATGATGTGCTTTAACAGAAACAGAAAAAGTACTTATATTATTGGGATTTGACAAAAGTTCAGACTGCCTGGCTGAAGAAACCTCAACCAGTAAATCACCAGATTGTAATTTTTTTAGAGAATGACCATCCCTCAAGACAGACTGGAAAGTTTTTGCTATAAGAAATGGTGAAGTTTTTTTGAAAGAGCTATCAGAGAGACTATCAGTGCGTTTAATAACAAAAAAACGAGTAAATAAAGACTGTACATCTTGTTGCTCTCCACATGGTAGAGAAGTAGAAGGAACTTTAGTATTTCCATCCATATTTGAAAAAAAAATAGTTCAGACCCCGGTCGCACCACCCACTACCCAGCCCAACAAGGGGATGCACATTCGTGCACCAGTGCTAACCAGGGCCCATACGGTCACAAGACAGTCCTATGCCAGTCTCCACCCTTAACGAGATGGCTAGTAAGTACTCGCTCACTTGATCCCTAGCCAGTGACAAGTCAGCTGACCAGCCGATTGATGCATACGGGACCAATATGCATCTCCCGTCTACCTGAAGCAGAGGCCAAAGCAGTGTGTTGGTGACCCTCAACTGCCAGGATCCCCCTTTCCAGGGACACGGGTCGCCACGCACGGCAAACACGTGGGTGGTTTACAATTTTCCATGAGTCGATATACAGGATGACATCAGCTCATGCAGAATTGCCCTCACCTCCGAAGAGGAAACCACAATCAGAGTGAAACAAAGAGGAAAGAAAGGCAAGAGAAATAAGAGGAAAAAGAAAAGAGAAAGATCGCTCAGGAACCCGGGGTTGCGAAGCCCGTGAATACCTAAAGAAGGTATCCCCCTGGGGGGCCTGTCCATCTTAAGATTTTCATTGAAAAACAGTGGAACTATGAAACATTATTTTTTGCTTTTTGATTGGTTTGAATAAAAGGGCCAACAATAACCCATATGAAAGGGGGAGTTATGAAAAAAATTATAAAAGCTAAATTTTCATTTGTTATTTTTTAGTAAACCAACAACTTTGAATGGTGTATATTACTGGAACGGTGGCCGTTACTGGCATATCTAAACTATGCTATATACATTCCAGTTTCTATAAATAGCAAATATGATTTTATAAGGATTCCAAATTAATAATAGCAAAACATAAAGTAATAGTTCGTGAGTAATATTTTATGCTGAATTCAACAAAAACCTTTCAGAATTTTAAGAAAATTATAAACAATCAAAATTTAAATTCTGAAACATATGAATTCGGAAAGAATAATTAAATTTCCTAACAGAACAGCATCAACAAAAATAAATAAATAAATAAAATTAATAAAATCTGGTATATTTCACTACAGGGTTCTTACAGTCTTTGAAAGAGTTTAAATTTTTTAAAGTAATTTTTGCTCCTTAAAAGTACTTATTTCTATGGAAAATATTCAAAAATGCTTTAATTTTACTCTTGTGTTATTTCTTAATCAGTGTTGAAACTCTTGTGTGTATCTTTGAATTTCTGATTAAAAAAATCATCTAAATCCCCTCTTCCCAATCCTTCGTCCGAAATTCGTTTCACTCCTCCCCCCCCCTTTCCCCCCACATAGTACAAAAGTTAAACATCTTTAAAATTCCTTATAAGGAGTTTTAAAAAATTACATACTTTTTTTTTTCTCGTCAGTTTGTTACTTTATAGTGATAATAAATGATCAATCATAAATTTTATTAATCCCATCACAATCATTTCATTAAAATTTCGTATAAATTCCCCTCTCCCAAAATTTCACTTCCGCTATTCCCCTCCCCCAATCACCATACCCAAAAGTTTAAAAACTATAACCTCCTTTAAAAAAAATATCTGCCCCATTGTCACTTTATTGTAACAATAAATATTAGATCATAAAAAATTTCCTCCCCCCCAAACGAAAGAGGCGTTTTGCCTTACCCCACCTTAGCAGACCCATAACATTTAAAGTTTTTACAACTTCTTATTTTTTTTTTTACCTATTTCTAAATCTCTAGTAAGTTAAATAAATAATAAGTCATCTAATAACCCCCCGCTCCCCTCCCCCCAAAATAAATAAAAATAATCTGTTATTCCCCCTTTGCCTACTCAGCTCACAAAGTTTTAAAAAATGTACTATATCTGTTACTTTATTGTAACAGTAAATAATCGATCATATAATTTTGCATTTACCCCCACCCATCGATATTGACGTTTTTCTCCCACTTTCACTCTTACTAAGCACATAAAATTTAGTCTTTAAAACTATTTTTTTTTTTTTACTGTCCCAATTCTAAATCTTTAGCAAAGATAAATAAAAAAGCAATCATTTAATCAACCCATTTCTCAGCCCCCCCCCCTTTCCAAAAAAAAATTAAATAAAAATCTGTTATGTTTCTTTATTGTGATAAAAAATAATCTCTCATCTGAATCTGTTTTCTGTCACCCCCCACTCCACCCCAGAAAATCTGTTTCCCCTTCTCCTTTCCGTATAAACTTCACAAAGTATAAAAAGTTGTAGCTCTTTAATGTTTAATTATTTTTCTGTCTTATTTGCAACTCCATAGTAATGATAAATAAATAACCATCTAATTGAACTTCTAAAATTTCTGTAAATTGTAGTTTAAATTTTGAAGGGGTGGTGTGTGTATTGAGACCTATAGCGACCAGACTGTAATCACAAATGATCCGCAAACTGTAAATTGTAAAATTTCTTTAGTTTATAAACGCTGTTTACTTTCGATCTTCGAGCAGACGAAAAGTAGCGTTCAATTATTGCAGATTCGCTACGCATGCGCCAAATTTGTGATTCTCAATTGCTGCAACGACCGGCTACCAAAAAATACAGACACGTGCAACATATTAACTACGAATTAAGCTTGAATCCTGAAATACAGAAAACAAATTCAGAATAAATAACATCTATTTTCTAATTATTGCTTAAAAAGGGTAAAATGATATTACTTACTTTCAAAGTTCGTGTAAAAATCCATCAGGCTCCACTCATCTAATTTCTTTTTCACGAATTACATGAAGAGATTTTTCTGCGAGAACAGTGGAATTCGAATGTGGTGTGTTGATGTGAATGAGTACGTGTGTACTCAGTTCGCCGATGTAGTCTTCCGCGCTATGTAACACATTCATTCAAGATGTAGTTCGAAAATTTGAAGTGTGCAGCTCAAATATAATTCGCGTTATAACTTTCATTATAGCATACACGTTCACTAAAGAATTTCCATTGATAACTTTAATATGCGAATAGAGTAACATGAGGTTATATTAATATTTAATCACAAGCTCACTTTTCAGTCTGGATTATCACTTATATTTAAAAACATCAGGTACTCTTTTCTGAAGCAATTCTTCTTTAAAAAAACGAGTGCATAGAGGTTCCCATTTTTAAGTAGATTATTTTTAACAGTGAAGAATCTTTTTCTTTTTTATCATTGATATGATGCGACAATATTATATACTTATTTTTAGTAAAAAAAAAAAAAAAAAAAAAAAAAAAAAAAAAAAAAAAAAAAAAATCTATGCCTCAGAATGAATAAACCACTGCAAGGGTAATGAATTAGGTAGATGATTCATAAAGATGTGCTTTATAGATGTTATTATGTAGGTTTGAGAAAACATAATTTAAAATATCGACATCGGTGAAACATTTATTTCCTAATAGCAATTTTTTCACGCTTATATTTAGAACAATTATTTCCCTACAGATACCGGTGATATTTCGTGTAAAAAAGACAGACTCGAAAGAGTAGCGATCAGTTATTACTATATTGTTTTCGTTAATAATTCAATGTACATTGAAATGTACAGTCGTGGAAAAAAAGGAAACACCCCCTACTAACTCTTCAACAAATTATCGTAGACGGAAGTTACTGGTACCGAACGATTGGAAAGAAGGTCTACTTTTAAATGATGTATATAAAATTCGCTTAGGGGGCCATCTACATATTAAAACGAACCAAAACCTCATTTTTGTCAATGGCAATACCCAATTTTAATGAGCTATTTCAAATCTTCGGTTCAAACTGTGTCTAGGCACCAAATTTCAAGTCATTTGAATGATAAGTTTTTGAATTATAAACATTCAAAATTTAGTGCTTCTAATGCTAAATTACATTTTCATATTTTTATTTGTATCTCCTGAAATTATGCTCCTAATGTGCTAATTTTTTCTGTAGAATAATGCTAATGTGCCCAAACATAAATATGCTTAATTTGCACTTTTTATAATTTTATGATATGAATTATGAAATTAATATTCGAAAAAATTATGAATTGCAACCTACAATTTTTTTGATGGATTTAGATTTATTAAGTCCTGCTTTATGGAAATCCGAAATTTCACATTTTTCTTCCAAATAGTTTTCAAATTATGCTTACAAAACGGCAAAATGATGGTTTATGGGGAAGTTTATGATAGAAGTGGGAAGATATTTTGACATTTCTTCTGCTGTCCTGTTATCTAACAGGCTTCATAACGTGCCTTGATCAAGAAGGGAGCTCTCTCGGTTAACAATCGAGTAATGAACTTCAATTTGGAAACAACCCTTAAAATACGCTCGTTTTAAAATAATTAATTTCTCGGAAACTTTTGGTACGAATTGCATAAAAATTTGGTTTTAGGCTAATTGAATGGTGTAGAGTTAATTTATGCTGTCAGGATTGGGTATTGCCATTGAAAAAAATGAAGTTATGATTCGTTTTAATATGTAGATGGCCCCCTAAACAAGTTTTATATACATCATTTAAAAGTAGACTTTATTTCTAATCGTTCGGTACCAGTCATTTTCTTCTTTAATAATTTGTTGAGGAGTTAGTAGGGGGTGTTTACTTTTTTTTTTCCACGACTGTACTGCAACAGTACACAGAGAGCTAAAAAGAATTCAAAAAGTAAATTTTTGAGAGAAATAACTGATATAATGTAATTATTCTCATTTTTTTCCTTAGAGGCAGTGAATAACTCCTTAAGTAGATGTTGATATTTATTGTTAAAGATTTACACATAATTTTAGATATTTTGCAGATGCCAAATCATCTGAGATGAGAACTGAGCGATGACTAATTGGTTTTCGCCTGTTATTTTTAATTTCTTCCTTGTAAAGGAGAAAGTATTGTAATCCAATTTGTTTTCGATTTCTGATTTTCACCGTATTTAAATGTTTTAAGGGTCAGAGGCCCCGAAAATATGTTTATACAAAATGTCTGTCTGTCCGTCCGTGTGTCCGTATGTACGCGTGTCCGTTTGTTTGTATGTCCACTTTGTATCATCGAAAAGTGTATGAAGTTATGCATAGAACTGAACTAATTTTTTGAGTATATTTTTGGCTATGGCCAGCAAGTCCTCCTAGAATTTGAAATTTTTCCACCTAAAGGGGACATTATAACAGTGATTTTTGTGCCCTTTTCATTATTGTACCATCGAAAAATGCATGAAGATATGCATAGAATTGAACCAAGTTTCATATATATGTTTTAAGCTATGTCAGGCAGGTCCGCCTTGAACGATCCACCGGAAGAGGGCGCTGTAATATCAATTTTTTTCGATATTTCATAGTTCTGTTGTACATCGGCTGTTCAAGCAACGACGGACAATTCGCAACCAGCTAGCTCAGCGATTTTCAAGCAGATGATGTACGGCAGAATAACGAAAAAAATATCGATTTTATATAATATTATGATCGATTTTATCGCATTGTTACTCCGATTAGTAAAATGAAGCAGAAACTTAAGATGAAAATCAAAGTTGGTGAATTATTGAAGTAATAACACTGAAGGATTAACATGTGTAACAACTTTTTGAAATATTAACTGCATGAGAAAGAAGAAAGTTCTGGGATTGGCGCATTCGGTTAGTTATTTTCATTTACATTGAGAGGGAGAAGCTAACTGTTGAGTTAATAAGTACAGAACTTGTGTGAAAATATAATTTATTTGAAAACAACGTTTAAACACACAATAAAACAAGCAGATTTGACCATACGTATACGTTTCGTGAGTACCAGGACTCACATCCTCAGTGTAAAAACTTTAAAAACAATATTCCCCCCAACTGCATGTACGGTGAAAACAACCCAAATGTCAAAACATAATACCAAAAGACCATCAAGTTCCAACAGCCAATGAAATTAATGCGGAAGTGAAGTGTCGTGACACAACAAATCCATCCATAAAGTTGAGATGTATGGTGTACTAGATAAATCATTAACCAAGGAGTCTTTAAATTTATGGATATGAATAGCCTCAAAAAAGTCTAAATCCAGAGGAGTAATGCATTTCTTGATAATGGTAGCTGAGTCAAAATTAAAATTATGGCCCTCCACCCAGCAATGAGAGGCGATAGAGGATTTCTGTAATTCTTTTTTCTTTACATAGTTTCTGTGTTCATTGATTCTGTAACGGAGTTTTCGTTTAGTTTGGCCAATGTAGGACAAACCACGTTGGCATTGAATGTTGTAAATGCCCCGATAATTATGTGGAGGAATTTGGTCCTTAAGTTGCGAAAAAGATAATTTATTAACCGGTTTAAAAACCACATTAAAATCATAATGTCTTAAGATATTAGCTATCTTAAAGCTAATGCTATTATAAAATGGTAAAATGATAAGGTTGGAAATGGGAACCGCAGTAATAGGAGAATCAAGATTATTAACATATTTATTAAGACTATGAGAAATTAAATTATTGATATAAGAGAAACTGAAACCTCGATCAATAGCCACAGATCTAATGTAATTTAATTCTGTAATAAGTGAATTATTATCTGAACAAATTAAGCGAGCTCTATTAATCAAATAATGAAAAGCCGAAGCTTTTTGGGAAGGGGGGTGACATGAATTGAAATGGGGGGAGTGTGACAGCAAAAGGTTTCCGGTAAACGCAAGTGTCAAAGTTGTTAGTCTGATATGTAACCAACACATCCAGAAATGGCAATGTATTATCTATTTCAACTTCATAGGTGAATTGAATGACTGAATCTATTGAGTTTAAAATCGTTAATATATTGTCAACAGAAAATATAGAAAGGTCCAAGAGTGCAAAAAAATCGTCTACATATCTAAATATTTAAATTTCTAATCAATATTATTCTATGACGGATGGTTTAGCAATGGGGAATCCCCTTAGCCCTTTTTTAGCAGATTTATATATGCATTACTTTGAGGTTAAAATGTTTAACCTTATCAACTTCCCATTTTATTGTAGATATGTAGACGATTCTTTTTTACTCGTGGACCTTTCTATATTTTCTGTTGACAATATATTAACGATTTTAAACTCAATAGATTCAGCCATTCAATTCACTTATGAAGTTGAAATAGATAATACATTGCCATTTCTGGATGTGTTGGTTACACGTCAGCCTAACACCTTTGACACTTGCGTTTACCGTAAACCTTTTGCTGTCACACTCCCCCCCCCATTTCAATTCATGTCACCCCCCTTCCCAAAAAGCTTCGTCTTTTCATTATTTGATTAATAGAGCTCGCTTAATTTGTTCAGATAATAATTCACTTATTACAGAATTAAATTACATTAGATCTGTGGCTATTGATCGAGGTTTCAGTTTATCTTATATCAATAATTTAATTTCTCATAGTCTTAATAAATATGTTAATAATCTTGATTCTCCTATTACTGCGGTTTCCATTTCCAACCTTATCATTTTACCATTTTATAATAGCATTAGCTTTAAGATGGCTAATATCTTAAGACATTATGATTTTAATGTGGTTTTTAAACCGGTTAATAAATTATCTGTTTCGCAACTTAAGGACCAAATTCCTCCACATAATTATTGGGGCATTTACAACATTCAATGCCAATGTGGTTTGTCCTACATTGGACAAACTAAACGAAAACTCCGTTACAGAATCAATGAACACAGAAACTATGTAAAGAAAAAAGAATTACAGAAATCCTCTATCGCCTCTCATTGCTGCGGGAGGGACATAATTTTAATTTTGACTCAGCTACCATTATCAAGAAATGCATTACTCCTCTGGATTTAGACTTTTTTGAGGCTATTCATATCCATAAATTTAAAGACTCCTTGGTTAATGATTTATCTAGTACACCATACATATCAACTTTCTGGATGGATTTGTTGTGTCACGACACTTCACTTCCGCATTAATTTCATTGGCTGTTAGAACTTGATGGTCTTTTGGTATTATGTTTTGACATTTGGGATTTTTTTCATCATACATGCAGTTGGGGGGGAAATTGTTTTTAAAGTTTTTACACTGAGGATGTGAGTCCTGGTACTCACGAAACGTATGGTCAAATCTGCTTGTTTTATTGTGTGTTTAAACGTCTTTTTCAAATAATTTAACTGTTGAGTTATTGAATACAAAAGTTGTGATGTCACCATAAAATTTGGATCTGTGTGATTATTAGATTGGAAATCGGACGATGAAGAGGCTAAGAATTTTTTAGTATCTTTAATAGGTATAGAACGGCGAAAAATATTATTAAAAATTAAAAGATTTTTTTTATCTTGTTTATAGAACGATGATAGAAAATAAGAAATTAAGAATTCGTCGCATGATTAAAGGATCTGTTTTTCACGATAAAAGAAGAAATGGCTAACCAGTTATTTATATTTCGGAATTATATAGTTCTTAGTGCAATATTGCCTTTTTTATAATTGTTTCAATACGTTGATGCCAGCATTGTTATAAATTACGAATATGTACACAATCATTTGCATTAATTTATACATGTTATCAACTCTATTATACTCAAATATGTTTTTGTATACAATGAAAAATTGATCTGATTTCTCTTGAAGATGTGGTTTTTTGGATTTCTCAACATTTTTCCTATGGAGAATACAAGTAAAAATTGTCTTACCAATTATACTTAAAAGTCTGGGGAAATAAGTCTTAAATGTTAGTAAAATTAAAGAAGTTAAAATAAAAATAAAGAGTAATAAATATTTCGAATCTGCTAAGTATTTGAATTCATATATTTTGAAAAAGGAGTGCAAACTATAGTTCTGTATAAAAAAAAATTCAATTTTCCATACTTAAAAGATATTTTCCAGACACGCGAATTATGCACAAAGCATTATATTCTAACATTTACATATCGTTTTCGTATGAATCTTACAAAATAATAAAAAGTACCTACTCGATTATGGTGTTATTTTTGACAATATCTATAAATCTATACAGATAATAATATAATAATATATATAATAATATCTAATAGATATAATATAATCTATATCTTTTAAAAATACACATTAAAATATATAGACAAAGGGTTCAAAAAACGGCCTAAACACAGGGTACTTGCTGAAAGTGGGGGCGGTCATGAGAATGGCATCGATCGGAGAACAACAATAAGTGGGAAAGGCATTGTAAACAGATGGCCTTGGTCCTTGACCAACATGGGTTAGTATGGATTGTTTTCATCAGAAAACCAAAACTTTTCAAGGTATGCGAAATTTTACTTCCCCTTTTATTTCTCCAGAGAAGCAAGTTGCTTCAATATCATCTCAAAGTAGATGTCCGGGGCTTCGTGTAAAGCGCCTATTTCGATCGATTTTGTTTGCTTTGTCATATCTTCTAAGACCATCAACTTGAAGTACAGGATGGTCGAAAAACGGGCTACCGTACGGAAGACATTGTGAAGGGAAGTTTGTATTAAGTGTTACATGTTTAGAGGTTTGGCACATTCCAAATATGCTGGAATGGAAAAAAGAGGTTTGCATCTGAGGCTTATGCAACTAAAAAAAGAAGAAAGTGCTCTTTTTTACACTAAGTTTCAAGACAGTAATCTAATAGGTTTTTTGAACAAAATTTTGTGTCTTTTTTATATTTATTACGAGATATATTACTAAGTAGCCCGTAACAGTCATTTTCACTTTTTTCTGGAGTAAAAATGTTTTCAAAAGATAACATCGGTTACTAGCGTTTTTAACTCTCGTATCACTCCAGGACTGTTTTTGAATCTAAGTGACACAAAATTTATCCATTTTCAACAAATGTATCCATAGAAACATGGTAAATCGGTAGGTACCAAAGTAAAAGTGGTGGCCTATTTTTGGACCATTTCTTCTGTATATATTACACAGTTGTTTTCAATTGATAATCCTTTTCTTCTTCTTTAAAGGATAGATTTCAGAAGGGAACTTAACACAATTCTCAAAATTATGCTTAATATGTCAAAAAATTGCAGCTGTTCATTTTAACTGTTAAACAGCAATTTTTATGTAAAAATTAATAATTGACTTAGAGTTTCTAAATGTTTTAACATAGCATGAACTATCATTTATAATCCTCTGCAAAAATAAACATGATGCTTTCTTTTATTACAAAGGAAATGTTCCGAAGGTGATATGTGACTTCTTAATATTTTTGAAACAAATTATAGTATAAGTTCTGGTCGCTTATTCACAAAAGAGTTAAGTTAAAACAAATACATGTATATACAGTATTTCTTATCCCTTTTTGCTACATTAATCTAGGAAATGTAAGGAGAATAGACAGATGAAAAATAAAGTTTTTAAAAAACACAGTTGCACAATTTTACGTCACAAATTTTGTAAATAAAGAAAGAAAAAACAATATTTTATTTTCTCTCAGTATAGTGAAGATATACGAATAAATCACTCTAAGAAAAAAAATAATCTGTTAAAACTTTTGGCAAAATACTAAATCTTGTTGAGAAGAAATCTAAATGGATTTACTTCTTTTGTTTTTAATTCAGATTTCTATAGAAGAAAATTTAAAGACGATAAACATGATATAGATTTTAATCTATTTTATGCTCAAATATTTTTTCTACAAATAAATGCGAAAGAGATATGTTGTCAAAACTATAATTTCTTTTTTTAAACTGTTTTTTTACATATAACTTTCTTCTTAGAAAATATCCAATTGATATTACGGATAGAACACTCTTTTCAAGATGATTTACATTAGTACCAATTTCAAACTACTTGATTTTTAGTCCAGGCAATAGAGACCGTATAGGGACTCTACCTATCAAAATTCATGGTAGTTCTGGAAAAAGGCTTTGTATATGTTTTTTGGGTCGCTGAATCCCCGAATTTTTATTCCCCACCAAAATTTTCCCTGGCAGCCCCCCCAAATTTTGGTAAAATGCCCTCCAAAAAAGGTTTTTATTAAAAAATCATTTTTTTTTAATTGTTTTAGGGAAAAATATCTAGAAATTCAGAAAGTAGATAAAATTTGCAACAAATAAGATATATGACATTATGACGTAAGATGAATGGTGGGGGGAGGGGATCTGCCTCAGAACATGCGCTGCGGTGCTACGTGGACAAAGTTGTGCAATTTCACTTAACCACTCATATCGTTTACATTGGTCCTCCCGTCTCCCCTCCGAACTTCGTATTTTTTCAAATAGACCCCCCATGTAATTGCAACTTATGCCATTAAATTTTGCACCTTTTTTTATGAACCTTTCTAATTTGATGTATTGGTCTAGGGGCAATATTTAAGGAAATAGCCTATTGTTTCGATATTTATGAATCGCCCTGTATAAATTTATTAAGTGAAGCTAGCTCTTAGCCTGTCCATCTTAAGATTTTCATTGAAAAACAGTGGAACTATGAAACACTATTTTTTGCTTTTTGATTGGTTTGAATAAAAGGGCCAACAATAACCCATATGAAAGTGGGAGTTATGAAAAAAATTATAAAAGCTAAATTTTCATTTGTAATTTTTTAGTAAACCAACAACTTTGAATGGTGTATATTACTGGAACGGTGGCCGTTACTGGCATATCTAAACTATGCTATATACATTCCAGTTTCTATAAATAGCAAATATCATTTTATAAGGATTCCAAATTAATAATAACAAAACATAAAGTAATAGTTCGTGAGTAATATTTTATGCTGAATTCAACAAAAACCTTTCAGAATTTTAAGAAAATTATAAACAATCAAAATTTAAATTCTGAAACATATGAATTCGGAAAGAATAATTAAATTTCCTAACAGAACAACAGCAACAAAAATAAATAAATAAATAAAATTAATAAAATCTGGTATATTTCACTACAGGGTTCTTACAGTCTTTGAAAGAGTTTAAATTTTTTAAAGTAATTTTTGCTCCTTAAAAGTACTTATTTCTATGCAAAATATTCAAAAATGCTTTAATTTAACTCTTGTGTTATTTCTTAATCAGTGTTGAAACTCTTGTGTGTTTCTTTGAATTTCTGATTAAAAAAATCATCTAAATCCCTTCTTCCCAATCCTTCGTCCGAAATTCGTTTCACTACTTTCCCCCCCCCCTCCCCCCCCACACACATAATACAAAAGTTAAACATCTTTAAAATTCCTTATAAGGAGTTTTAAAAAATTACATACTTTTTTTTCTCGTCAGTTTGTTACTTTATAGTGATAATAAATGATCAATCATAAATTTTATTAATTCCATCACAATCATTTCATTAAAATTTCGTATAAATTCCCCTCTCCCAAAATTTCACTTCCGCTATTCCCCTCCCCCAATCACCATACCCAAAAGTTTAAAAACTATAACCCCTTTTAAAAAAAAATATCTGCCCCATTGTCACTTTATTGTAACAATAAATATTAGATCATAAAAAAATTTCCTCCCCCCCCCCCACCCGAAAGGGGCGTTTTCCCTTACCCCACCTTAGCAGGCCCATAACATTTAAAGTTTTTACAACTTCTTATTTTATTTATTTTTTTTTCCTATTTCTAAATCTCTAGTAAGTTAAATAAATAATAAGTCATCTAATAACCCCCCGCTCCCCTCCCCCCTATATAATATTATGATCGATTTTATCGCATTGTTACTCCGATTAGTAAAATGAAGCAGAAAATTAAGATGAAAATCAAAGTTGGTGAATTATTGAAGTAACAACACTGAAGGATTAACATGTGTAACAACTTTTTGAAATATTAACTGAATGAGAAAGAAGAAAGTTTTGGGATTGGCACATTCGGTTAGTTATTTTCATTTACATTGAGAGGGAGAAGCTAACTGTTGAGTTATTGAATACAAAAGTTGTGATGTCACCATAAAATTTGGATCTGTGTGATTATTAGATTGGAAATCGGACGATGAAGAGGCTAAGAATTTTTTAGTATCTTTAATAGGTATAGAACGGCGAAAAATATTATTAAAAATTAAAAGATTTTTTTTATCTTGTTTATAGAACGATGATAGAAAATAAGAAATTAAGAATTCGTCGCATGATTAAAGGATCTGTTTTTCACGATAAAAGAAGAAATGGCTAACCAGTTATTTATGTTTCGGAATTATATAGTTCTTAGTGCATCATTGCCTTTCTTATAATTGTTTCAATACGTTGATGCCAGCATTGTTATAAATTACGAATATGTACACAATCATTTGCATTAATTTATACATGTTATCAACTCTATTATACTCAAATATGTTTTTGTATACAATGAAAAATTGATCTGATTTGTCTTGAAGATGTGGTTTTTTGGATTTCTCAAACTTTTTCCTATGGAGAATACAGGTAAAAATTGTCTTACCAATTATACTTAAAAGTCTGGTGAAATAAAAGTCTTAAATGTTAGTAAAATTAAAGAAGTTAAAATAAAAATAAAGAGTAATAAATATTTCGAATCTGCTAAGTATATGAATTCATATATTTTGAAAAAGGAGTGCAAACTATAGTTCTGTATAAAAAAAAATTTCAATTTTCCATACTTAAAAGATATTTTCCAGACACGCGAATCATACACAAAGCATTATATTCTAACATTTACATATCGTTTTCGTATGAATCTTACAAAATAATAAAAAGTACCTACTCGATTATGGTGTTATTTTTGACAATATCTATAAATCTATATAGATAATAATATAATAATATATATAATAATATCTAATAGATATAATAATATCTATATCTTTTGAAAATACACATTAAAATATATAGACAAAGGGTTCAAAAAACGGCCTAAACACAGGGTACTTGCTGAAAGTGGGGGCGGTCATGAGAATGGTATCGATCGGAGAACAACAATAAGTGGGAAAAGCGTTGTAAACAGATGGCCTTGGTCCTTGACCAACATGGGTTAGTATGGAGTGTTTTCATCAAAAAACCAAAACTTTTCAAGGTATGCGAAATTTTACTTCCCCTTTTATTTCTCCAGACAAGCAAGTTGCTTCAATATCATCTCAAAGTAGATGTCCGGGGCTTCGTGTAAAGCGCCTATTTCGATCGATTTTGTTTGCTTTGTCATATCTTCGAAGACCATCAACTTGAAGTACAGGATGGTCGAAAAACGGGCTACCGTACGGAAGACATTGTGAAGGGAAGTTTGTATTAAGTGTTACATGTTTAGAGGTTTGGCACATTCCGAATATGCTGGAATGGAAAAAAGAGGTTTGCATCTGAGGCTTATGCAACTAAAAAAAGAAGAAAGTGCTCTTTTTACACTAAGTTTCAAGACAGTAATCTAATAGGTTTTTTGAACAAAATTTGTCGCCTTTTTTATATTTATTACGAGATAAATTACTAAGTAGACCGTAACAGTCATTTTCACTTTTTTCTGGAGTAAAAATGTTTTCAAAAAATAACATCGGTTACTAGCGTTTTTAACTCTCGTATCACTCCAGGACTGTTTTTGAATCTAAGTGACACAAAATTTATCCATTTTCAACAAATGTATCCATAGAAACATGGTAAATCGGTAGGTACCAAAGTAAAAGTGGTAGCCTATTTTTGGACCATTTCTTCTGTATATATTACACAGTTGTTTTCAATTGATAATCCTTTTCTTCTTCTTTAAAGGATAGATTTCAGAAGGAAACTTAACACAATTTTCAAAATTATGCTTAATATGTCAAAAATTGCAGCTGTTCATTTTAACTGTTTAACAGCAATTTTTATGTAAAAATTAAAAATTGACTTAGAGTTTCTAAATGTTTTAACATAGCATGAACTATCATTTATAATCCTCTGCAAAAATAAACATGATCCTTTCTTTTATTACAAAGGAAATGTTCCGAAGGTGATATGTGACTTCTTAATATTTTTGAAACAAATTATAGTATAAGTTCTGGTCGCTTATTCACAAAAGAGTTAAGTTAAAACAAATACATGTATATACAGTATTCTTATCCCTTTTTGCTACATTAATCTAGGAAATGTAAGGAGAATAGACAGATGAAAAATAAAGTTTTTAAAAAACACAGTTGCACAATTTTACGTCACAAATTTTGTAGATAAAGAAAGAAAAAACAATATTTTATTTTCTCTCAGTAATGCGAAGATATACGAATAAATCACTCTAAGAAAAAAAAATAATCTGTTAAAACTTTTGACAAAATACTAAATCTTGTTGAGAAAAAATCTAAATGGATTTACTTCTTTTGTTTTTAATTCAGATTTCTATAGAAGAAAATTTAAAGACGATAAACGTGACATAGATTTTAATCTATTTTATGCTCAAATATTTTTTCTACAAATAAATGCGAAAGAGATATGTTGTCAAAACTATAATTTCTTTTTTTAAACTGTTTTTTTACATATAACTTTCTTCTTAGAAAATATCCAATTGATATTACGGATAGAACACTCTTTTCAAGATGATTTACATTAGTACCAATTTCAAACTACTTGATTTTTAGTCCAGGCAATAGAGACCGTATAGGGACTCTACCTATCAAAATTCATGGTAGTTCTGGAAAAAAGGCTTAGGATATGTTTTTTGGGTCGCTGAATCCCCGAATTTTTATTCCCCACCAAAATTTCCCCTGGCAACTCCCCAAATTTTGGTAAAATGCCCTCCAAAAAAGGTTTTTATTAAAAAATCATTTTTTTTAAATTGTTTTAGGGAACAATATCTAGAAATTCAGAAAGTAGATAAAATTTGCAACAAATAAGATATATGACATTATGACGTAAGTTGAATGGTGGGGGGGGGGGGGGGGATCTGCCTCGGAACATGCGCTGCGGTGCTACGTGGACAAAGTTGTGCAATTTCACTTAACCACTCATATCGTTTACATTCGTCCTCCCGTCTCCCCTCCGAACTTTCTCTAAAAGATTTACTTTAAGTTTTTTGGGTTTCTGAACCCGAATTTTTATCTTCCCCTAAAATCCCCCCCCCCTCCTCAACCCCCCAAAATAGTTGTTTTTAAATAAAATTTTTTATTGTTTTAAGGGAAAAGTATGCAGAAATTCAGAAAGTAGACAAATTTTGCAACAAATAAGATATATGACATTATGGCGTAGGATGAACGGGGAGGGGAGGGCTGCCTCTGAACATGCACTGCGGCGCTACGTGCACTAAGATATGCAAGTCCAGGCAATAGGAGATTTCACCTGGCAAAATTACTAGTTCTGGATTTCGACTCACTTTATGTTTTTTTGGGGGTCGCTGAATCCGAATTTGTAACTCCCCACCGAAATTTCACCCGACAACCCCCCAAAAAATAGATTTTTTGAAAAAATTTGGTTTTTGAGAACAGCGCGCGCGGAATGTTTCGAGGCCGCCCCCACTCTCCCCGTTTATCCTACATGATAATGTCGTATATCCTATTTGTTGCAAATTTTGTCTACTTTCTGAATTTCTACATACTTTTCCCCTAAAACAATAAAAAATTTAATTTAAAAACAAATATTTTGGAGGGGTTGCGGGGCGGGGGGTGGAAGTTAAAAATTCGGATTCAGCAAGTTCGGGGGGAAGACGGGAGGGCGAATGTAAACAATGTGATTGGTTAAGTGAAATTGCGCAACATAGTCCACGCAGCACCGCGGCGCATGTTCCGAGGCAGATCCCCCCATCCCCATTCATCCTATGTCATAAAGTCGTACATGTTATTTGTTGCAAATTTTGTCTACTTTCTGAATTTCTATATACTTTTCCCCTGAAACAATAAAAAAAATTGATTTTTTTAATAAAAATCTTTTTGGAGGCATTTTACTAAAATTTGGAGGGTTGCCGGGGGAAATTTTGGTGGGAAGTTATAAATTCAGATTCAGCGACCCAAAAAACATAAAGTAAGCCGATTTCCAGAACTACCATTAATTTTGCCAGGTAAAATCCCCTATTGCCTGGGCTATTTCTACTATGAAATTATTAATATTAGTACATCATTAGGAGCTACTTCCAAGAGTTCCTCATTTATTGTACTTGAGAGAAATATATGCTTTTCCTATTACTATTAGATCGTTAAACATTTCGATGTGTTTCGTTCAATTAAAGTAACATTCAGTTTTTCTTCGTTGCTGTAAATACTTTTAATAAAGAAAGCGAAGTAACATGTGGGATACTGAAAAAAAAAATGCCAAAGGAGTTTCTTACTTCATCAGCATCTGAAAGAAGAATGAATTAAGTAAACAGAATAAACTTCAAGATTTAATTAGGATTTTTTTCCCTTTTCAAATAATTATAATGTCTGTTTTCATAAACTTAAGCTACACTGGTTATCAAAAATTAAGGAAAAGTCACAAAATGCTAATTTTCAAATACGCGAACACTCAAATGGAAATAATATAATTCGAGTAATTCGTTCTCTACAACACAGCTAGCCCATATAACATCTCATTCATGTCACACATGGTCACAAGTGTCACAGTCACTACGGTGAAGCAAAAAATAGGAAATTCCATACATCTAATTATGAGTCTCAAATGATCACTATATGTGACTCCACTGAAAAGTCAATGTGCCTGCTGCTTTGTGCCGAGTCACCAGGTGACTTTACAATGTAGTTAATTTGTGACTCTCATGTGACTGTCATTTTGAGACTCAATTTCATAGTCATCATGAACGTTGCATTATGGTAAATCACCAAATAATATCATATTATAGTCACATGGAGACTTTTCCCAAAAGAGCACAATGGTGACTTCACAGTAATCTCTCTGTCACCTGAAAGCCATCATGTGACTTTAATGTGACATTATTTGGTAACTTATCACAATGCAGCGTTCACGATGACTTTGAAATTGAGTCTACAAATGACAGTCACATGAGAGTCACAATGTAACTACATTGTAAAATCACACGGTGACTCGTCCCAAAGCAGCAGTCACATATAGTGATCATTTGAGACTCATAATGAGATGGATGGAATTTCCTTTTTTTTTTGCTTCACCGTAGTGACTGTGACATTTTATGTGATCATTTCTTTGTGACCATGTGTGACATAAATGAGATGTTATATGGAATAGCTGTGTTGTAGAGATAGTAATTACTTGAATTATATTATTTCTTTTGAGTGTTCGCGTATTTGAAAATTAGCATTTTGTGACTTTTCCTTAATTTTTGATAACCAGTGTAGATTCCAATAATACTCTTTTTTTTTTTTTTTTTTTTTTTTTTTTGCCAAAATATGTAAAAAGTACAGACAGTAAATTATCGGTACACTCATGTGATTCGCATGTTTTTTTCTGTTATTAGGAGAAACTTCCGTCTTTTAACTGGAGAACTTCAGGAAATTTTGAGTTTTGGTTAATGAACTTTTAGTGTATTGAGGGGAAAATTATATATTCAAAAGGTCCATCTCTATTATAAAAGAGTACTTGACAACATTTGCCGGAACAGCCCTGTGATTCAACATAAATGCAGATTCAGATTGAACGTAATTCAACGAATTTTTACGTTAGGTTAAGGAATTTTTTGTGCTTTGGGGGAAAAGTGTAAGTTTAAGAGGAGATTTTGTGCTTCAGCGAAATATCACCAACCGAAAAATTCTTCCAATTCATTAATTTTTTTACAAATTGTAACTATTACACTAAAATAAAAAAAGTTCATATTACGATATATCATCTATTGAAAATAATATATAGTATTGCCATTTATTATTAGGGAAAAATTGCTGCCGGCTCGGTCTACAGGCAGATACAGGCAGAGGTAGATTTCGAAGTTAAGTACTAATTTCACCAACAAAAACTAAATCAAGATTAGAGATAAACCCAGTTTAACAATTTTATCTGGCCGCTTTTGACGAATTTTTACTTTCATTTTTCTGTAAGAGCTCGTTTTATCAGAATCTTGTTAATGCGGTATTCAAAAAAATATTTTTCCACGCTCAACAACTCAAAATTTCCTGACACATTTTCAGACTCATTTTTAAAAGAAAAAAAATGAAACTTGCTGACGTGATTTTTTAAGCGACCTGTGTTTTTATTTTTCGTTCAGTTAATCAGAACTTGATTTACAAACAATTACTTTCTCAGTACTATATTTTTTTCGTTTCCAGCACTATCGCTTCGAGAAATTCTGTTCAAAATGTCCACTTTGACAGTATTTTTTGAAATATATTCTGCCTTTATCAAATAATCGACCAATACGGTACATTATATAGTTTCTGAATAAGAGAACTTGCCAATTGGATGCATTTTAGAGCAAAATTAAATTTAAAAATGAGTCAGAAAATAAGCCGTTTGGATTTGAGTACACTCTTAATACCATAATTTTTTCTTCAAGCACTATGTATTTTTAATTTATTTTTGCTAAAACTAAAAATGGGCTCAAGGGGCGCAAAAAATAGGGTTTTAGAGAGAAAAAAATTCATAACTTCATCAATTTCTTAAGATATGAAATCCAATTAAATTTATTATAAATCTTCTTAATATTATCTACAACTTTTATACTGACAATTTTTTGATGGGACCAATTCGTACAGCAAAAATAAATAAATAAATAAATAAAAAATAAAAACGAAACCAAAAAAGCGGGGGGGGGGGGTTACATTCTCCCCTATGTTGGAATTTCTGAAATTTTTTTGCAGATCTACGCCGATCATGACCCTTAGAACCCAAAACCACCCCAGCTCAAAACTTTATATATCTATTTATCTATACATGTATCTATCTACCTATATATATAACTTTTTCATGAACACGATAACTTCCATAATTCTGCACAAATCTCTTCCAAACTTATACATATAATCAAGGGGAAGAAAGTCTCGGTCAGGTTCGCTAATAGACAAAATCGGACCAAGGGAGTGGAAATGGGGAGGGGTTTTTTGAAAACAGGAAAAACCCTATAACTGCTTAATTATGTTACATATAAAATCAGTTTAAAGTTATTATTACTTCTAGGAAAAGGGCCAAAATTTAATGTATGTCAGATTTTGATATCATTAAAAATGGCCACAAGGGGCGAAAAAAATACGGGTTTAAGAAAAAAAAATCATTACTTCGTCAGTTCACAAGATATCAATTCACTTAAATTTATTATAATTCTTCTTACTATTATCTACAGCTTTTATATTGATAAGTCTTTGATAGGACCAACTCTTACCGCCAAAAATTAAAATAAAATAAAATAAAAACAGAAAAATGGGGGGGGGGGGGAACAAGAAAAAAAATTCATAACTTCAACAATTTACAAGATATCCAATCCGCTTAAATTTATTATGCATCTTCTCAATATTATCTACACCTTTCATATTGACAAGTTTTTGATTTGACCAACTCTTACAGCAAGAACAAATTAAACAAAAATAGGGGTTAACGAAAAAATTATCGTGTTAAGAATGTATTCAAATCCAAACGGCTTATTTTCTGACTCATTTTTAAATCCATTTTTGCTCTCGAACACATCCAATTGCCAGGTTCTCTTATTCAGAAACTATATAATTTGCTGTAAATTTTTGTTAAATGCAGAATATATTTCAAAAAATGCTCTAAAAGTGGGCATTTTAAACGGAATTTCCTGAAGCGATTGTGCTGGAAACGAAAGTAAAAATGGTCGTATTGAGAAAATAATTGTTTTTAAATCAATATCTAATTAATTGTACGAAAAATAAAGACACAAGTCGGTTATAAATGTCTTCAAAAAATTATGTCAGCAAGTTTCGTGTTTTTACTTTTAAAAATGAGTCGGAATTTGTGTCAGAAAATTTCGAGTTGTTGAGTGTGGAAAAAAACTTTTTTGAATACCGCATTAATATGATTCTGATAAAACCAGCTCTTACAGAAAAATGAAATTTAAAATTAGTCAAAAGCGGCCAGATAAAGTAATTAAAATGGGTTTATCTCTAATCTTGATGTAGGTTTTGTTGGTGAAATTAGTACAAAATTCAAAATCTACCTCTGTTTATAGGCCGAGCCGGTAGTGATTTTTTTTTTTTTTTTTTTTTTTTTTTTTTTTTTTTTACAGTAATAATTGGCCTTATGAAAAACTTGCAAATATAAACGTTGTACCTAGTATTAAGAAGATTTATAATAAGTTTAAGTCAATTTTATACTTTGAGAAATGACGAAGTTATGAATTTTTTTCTCCCTAAAACCCTATTATTTTTTATTTATTTTTTTTTTCCCTTGAGCCCATTTTAAATTTTATCAAAAATCTCTGATACATAAGTTTTTTGCTCTTTTTCTGGAAGTAATAATAACTTTAAACTGACTTGATATGTATTATGAAGAGGTTGTGGGTTTTTTCCGGTTTCCACAAAAGCCCTTCCTGATTCTACCCCCTTGGTCCGATTTTGCCCATTAACGAAAGTGACCGAGATTTTATGATCCTGGATTTTATGCGTCAGTTTGGAAGAGATTTGCGCAGAATTATGGAAGTTAATGTGTCCATAAAAAAGTTATATATATATATATATTTCATCAATAATTAAAAATGCAAAAACACCATAATTCTGGAAAGAAGGTGTATGTCAGCAATATTTAACTATAAAAATCCCAAAAACTTTCAAAAATACAGGTAAAAAAGAAAATACAGGCAAAAAACTGTCTAGTCTTCATCAGTGGGAGGACAGAGAGACCTAACTCCACCCCCACTGTTAAAAGCTTGCAGGTTTCTGAACACACGGCCCCACCAGTGGCCGAGAGGTTCTGCTCTCGAAACTGGTAGACGGGAGGTGCTGGGTTCGATCCCAGTCGCGCCCGTCGGCCTAATCTTTCGGAGTTTTCGTGGTTATCTTCGAGCCGTGGATCTTCCATGCGTTAATACTGATTAGGCTCCCGTAGAAAGACCCCCACGGAGGGCACTCCCCCCGGGCCTATATCCCTCGTGTAGATAATTGGCCGTCAAAAATCAACCCAACCCTGAACACACGTCCATCCTGCACTCAATATAGAAAAAAAAACTATTGTCATTTTAGAAACAAAATTCAAAAGGCTAAATAAACCAAATTTAATAAAAAAAAGCAATGTAAACAAAGCATAATTAAAATTTTTGTTTAATAAAATGGTCTTTTAGAAAATTACTTTAAAATTGCAATTTAAATATAAACAAATAAAATTAACATGTATGAATGCAGAACAACGTGCACCCTCCCAAACCTACAAGAAAAAATTAAAACTGGTGAAATAAAAGTCTTAAATGTTAGTAAAATTAAAGAAGTTAAAATAAAAATAAAGAGTAATAAATATTTCGAATCTGCTAAGTATATGAATTCATATATTTTGAAAAAGGAGTGCAAACTATAGTTCTGTATAAAAAAAATTTCAATTTTCCATACTTAAAAGATATTTTCCAGACACGCGAATCATACACAAAGCATTATATTCTAACATTTACATATCGTTTTCGTATGAATCTTACAAAATAATAAAAAGTACCTACTCGATTATGGTGTTATTTTTGACAATATCTATAAATCTATATAGATAATAATATAATAATATATATAATAATATCTAATAGATATAATAATATCTATATCTTTTGAAAATACACATTAAAATATATAGACAAAGGGTTCAAAAAACGGCCTAAACACAGGGTACTTGCTGAAAGTGGGGGCGGTCATGAGAATGGTATCGATCGGAGAACAACAATAAGTGGGAAAAGCGTTGTAAACAGATGGCCTTGGTCCTTGACCAACATGGATTAGTATGGAGTGTTTTCATCAAAAAACCAAAACTTTTCAAGGTATGCGAAATTTTACTTCCCCTTTTATTTCTCCAGACAAGCAAGTTGCTTCAATATCATCTCAAAGTAGATGTCCGGGGCTTCGTGTAAAGCGCCAATTTCGATCGATTTTGTTTGCTTTGTCATATCTTCGAAGACCATCAACTTGAAGTACAGGATGGTCGAAAAACGGGCTACCGTACGGAAGACATTGTGAAGGGAAGTTTGTATTAAGTGTTACATGTTTAGAGGTTTGGCACATTCCGAATATGCTGGAATGGAAAAAAGAGGTTTGCATCTGAGGCTTATGCAACTAAAAAAAGAAGAAAGTGCTCTTTTTACACTAAGTTTCAAGACAGTAATCTAATAGGTTTTTTGAACAAAATTTGTCGCCTTTTTTATATTTATTACGAGATAAATTACTAAGTAGACCGTAACAGTCATTTTCACTTTTTTCTGGAGTAAAAATGTTTTCAAAAAATAACATCGGTTACTAGCGTTTTTAACTCCCGTATCACTACAGGACTGTTTTTGAATCTAAGTGACACAAAATTTATCCATTTTCAACAAATGTATCCATAGAAACATGGTAAATCGGTAGGTACCAAAGTAAAAGTGGTAGCCTATTTTTGGACCATTTCTTCTGTATATATTACACAGTTGTTTTCAATTGATAATTCTTTTCTTCTTCTTTAAAGGATAGATTTCAGAAGGAAACTTAACACAATTTTCAAAATTATGCTTAATATGTCAAAAATTGCAGCTGTTCATTTTAACTGTTTAACAGCAATTTTTATGTAAAAATTAAAAATTGACTTAGAGTTTCTAAATGTTTTAACATAGCATGAACTATCATTTATAATCCTCTGCAAAAATAAACATGATCCTTTCTTTTATTACAAAGGAAATGTTCCGAAGGTGATATGTGACTTCTTAATATTTTTGAAACAAATTATAGTATAAGTTCTGGTCGCTTATTCACAAAAGAGTTAAGTTAAAACAAATACATGTATATACAGTATTCTTATCCCTTTTTGCTACATTAATCTAGGAAATGTAAGGAGAATAGACAGATGAAAAATAAAGTTTTTAAAAAACACAGTTGCACAATTTTACGTCACAAATTTTGTAGATAAAGAAAGAAAAAACAATATTTTATTTTCTCTCAGTAATGCGAAGATATACGAATAAATCACTCTAAGAAAAAAAAATAATCTGTTAAAACTTTTGACAAAATACTAAATCTTGTTGAGAAAAAATCTAAATGGATTTACTTCTTTTGTTTTTAATTCAGATTTCTATAGAAGAAAATTTAAAGACGATAAACGTGACATAGATTTTAATCTATTTTATGCTCAAATATTTTTTCTACAAATAAATGCGAAAGAGATATGTTGTCAAAACTATAATTTCTTTTTTTAAACTGTTTTTTTACATATAACTTTCTTCTTAGAAAATATCCAATTGATATTACGGATAGAACACTCTTTTCAAGATGATTTACATTAGTACCAATTTCAAACTACTTGATTTTTAGTCCAGGCAATAGAGACCGTATAGGGACTCTACCTATCAAAATTCATGGTAGTTCTGGAAAAAAGGCTTAGGATATGTTTTTTGGGTCGCTGAATCCCCGAATTTTTATTCCCCACCAAAATTTCCCCTGGCAACTCCCCAAATTTTGGTAAAATGCCCTCCAAAAAAGGTTTTTATTAAAAAATCATTTTTTTTTAAATTGTTTTAGGGAACAATATCTAGAAATTCAGAAAGTAGATAAAATTTGCAACAAATAAGATATATGACATTATGACGTAAGTTGAATGGTGGGGGGGGGGGGGGGATCTGCCTCGGAACATGCGCTGCGGTGCTACGTGGACAAAGTTGTGCAATTTCACTTAACCACTCATATCGTTTACATTCGTCCTCCCGTCTCCCCTCCGAACTTTCTCTAAAAGATTTACTTTAAGTTTTTTGGGTTTCTGAACCCGAATTTTTATCTTCCCCTAAAATCCCCCCCCCTCCTCAACCCCCCAAAATAGTTGTTTTTAAATAAAATTTTTTATTGTTTTAAGGGAAAAGTATGCAGAAATTCAGAAAGTAGACAAAATTTGCAACAAATAAGATATATGACATTATGGCGTAGGATGAACGGGGAGGGGAGGGCTGCCTCTGAACATGCACTGCGGCGCTACGTTCACTAAGATATGCAAGTCCAGGCAATAGGAGATTTTACCTGGCAAAATTACTAGTTCTGGATTTCGACTCACTTTATGTTTTTTTGGGGGTCGCTGAATCCGAATTTGTAACTCCCCACCGAAATTTCACCCGACAACCCCCCAAAAAATAGATTTTTTGAAAAAATTTGGTTTTTGAGAACAGCGCGCGCGGAATGTTCCGAGGCCGCCCCCACTCTCCCCGTTTATCCTACATGATAATGTCGTATATCCTATTTGTTGCAAATTTTGTCTACTTTCTGAATTTCTACATACTTTTCCCCTAAAACAATAAAAAATTTAATTTAAAAACAAGTATTTTGGAGGGGTTGCGGGGCGGGGGGGGGGGGCTGGAAGTTAAAAATTCGGATTCAGCAAGTTCGGGGGGAAGACGGGAGGGCGAATGTAAACAATGTGATTGGTTAAGTGAAATTGCGCAACATAGTCCACGCAGCACCGCGGCGCATGTTCCGAGGCAGATCCCCCCATCCCCATTCATCCTATGTCATAATGTCGTACATGTTATTTGTTGCAAATTTTGTCTACTTTCTGAATTTCTATATACTTTTCCCCTGAAACAATAAAAAAAATTGATTTTTTTAATAAAAATCTTTTTGGAGGCATTTTACTAAAATTTGGAGGGTTGCCGGGGGAAATTTTGGTGGGAAGTTATAAATTCAGATTCAGCGACCCAAAAAACATAAAGTAAGCCGATTTCCAGAACTACCATTAATTTTGCCAGGTAAAATCCCCTATTGCCTGGGCTATTTCTACTATGAAATTATTAATATTAGTACATCATTAGGAGCTACTTCCAAGAGTTCCTCATTTATTGTACTTGAGAGAAATATATGCTTTTCCTATTACTATTAGATCGTTAAACATTTCGATGTGTTTCGTTCAATTAAAGTAACATTCAGTTTTTCTTCGTTGCTGTAAATACTTTTAATAAAGAAAGCGAAGTAACATGTGGGATACTGAAAAAAAAAATGCCAAAGGAGTTTCTTACTTCATCAGCATCTGAAAGAAGAATGAATTAAGTAAACAGAATAAACTTCAAGATTTAATTAGGATTTTTTTCCCTTTTCAAATAATTATAATGTCTGTTTTCATAAACTTAAGCTACACTGGTTATCAAAAATTAAGGAAAAGTCACAAAATGCTAATTTTCAAATACGCGAACACTCAAATGGAAATAATATAATTCGAGTAATTCGTTCTCTACAACACAGCTAGCCCATATAACATCTCATTCATGTCACACATGGTCACAAGTGTCACAGTCACTACGGTGAAGCAAAAAATAGGAAATTCCATACATCTAATTATGAGTCTCAAATGATCACTATATGTGACTCCACTGAAAAGTCAATGTGCCTGCTGCTTTGTGCCGAGTCACCAGGTGACTTTACAATGTAGTTAATTTGTGACTCTCATGTGACTGTCATTTTGAGACTCAATTTCATAGTCATCATGAACGTTGCATTATGGTAAATCACCAAATAATATCATATTATAGTCACATGGAGACTTTTCCCAAAAGAGCACAATGGTGACTTCACAGTAATCTCTCTGTCACCTGAAAGCCATCATGTGACTTTAATGTGACATTATTTGGTAACTTATCACAATGCAGCGTTCACGATGACTTTGAAATTGAGTCTACAAATGACAGTCACATGAGAGTCACAATGTAACTACATTGTAAAATCACACGGTGACTCGTCCCAAAGCAGCAGTCACATATAGTGATCATTTGAGACTCATAATGAGATGGATGGAATTTCCTTTTTTTTTTGCTTCACCGTAGTGACTGTGACATTTTATGTGATCATTTCTTTGTGACCATGTGTGACATAAATGAGATGTTATATGGAATAGCTGTGTTGTAGAGATAGTAATTACTTGAATTATATTATTTCTTTTGAGTGTTCGCGTATTTGAAAATTAGCATTTTGTGACTTTTCCTTAATTTTTGATAACCAGTGTAGATTCCAATAATACTCTTTTTTTTTTTTTTTTTTTTTTTTTTTTTTTGCCAAAATATGTAAAAAGTACAGACAGTAAATTATCGGTACACTCATGTGATTCGCATGTTTTTTTCTGTTATTAGGAGAAACTTCCGTCTTTTAACTGGAGAACTTCAGGAAATTTTGAGTTTTGGTTAATGAACTTTTAGTGTATTGAGGGGAAAATTATATATTCAAAAGGTCCATCTCTATTATAAAAGAGTACTTGACAACATTTGCCGGAACAGCCCTGTGATTCAACATAAATGCAGATTCAGATTGAACGTAATTCAACGAATTTTTACGTTAGGTTAAGGAATTTTTTGTGCTTTGGGGGAAAAGTGTAAGTTTAAGAGGAGATTTTGTGCTTCAGCGAAATATCACCAACCGAAAAATTCTTCCAATTCATTAATTTTTTTACAAATTGTAACTATTACACTAAAATAAAAAAAGTTCATATTACGATATATCATCTATTGAAAATAATATATAGTATTGCCATTTATTATTAGGGAAAAATTGCTGCCGGCTCGGTCTACAGGCAGATACAGGCAGAGGTAGATTTCGAAGTTAAGTACTAATTTCACCAACAAAAACTAAATCAAGATTAGAGATAAACCCAGTTTAACAATTTTATCTGGCCGCTTTTGACGAATTTTTACTTTCATTTTTCTGTAAGAGCTCGTTTTATCAGAATCTTGTTAATGCGGTATTCAAAAAAATATTTTTCCACGCTCAACAACTCAAAATTTCCTGACACATTTTTAGACTCATTTTTAAAAGAAAAAAAATGAAACTTGCTGACGTGATTTTTTAAGCGACCTGTGTTTTTATTTTTCGTTCAGTTAATCAGAACTTGATTTACAAACAATTACTTTCTCAGTACTATATTTTTTTCGTTTCCAGCACTATCGCTTCGAGAAATTCTGTTCAAAATGTCCACTTTGACAGTATTTTTTGAAATATATTCTGCCTTTATCAAATAATCGACCAATACGGTACATTATATAGTTTCTGAATAAGAGAACTTGCCAATTGGATGCATTTTAGAGCAAAATTAAATTTAAAAATGAGTCAGAAAATAAGCCGTTTGGATTTGAGTACACTCTTAATACCATAATTTTTTCTTCAAGCACTATGTATTTTTAATTTATTTTTGCTAAAACTAAAAATGGGCTCAAGGGGCGCAAAAAATAGGGTTTTAGAGAGAAAAAAATTCATAACTTCATCAATTTCTTAAGATATGAAATCCAATTAAATTTATTATAAATCTTCTTAATATTATCTACAACTTTTATACTGACAATTTTTTGATGGGACCAATTCGTACAGCAAAAATAAATAAATAAATAAATAAAAAATAAAAACGAAACCAAAAAAGCGGGGGGGTTACATTCTCCCCTATGTTGGAATTTCTGAAATTTTTTTGCAGATCTACGCCGATCATGACCCTTAGAACCCAAAACCACCCCAGCTCAAAACTTTATATATCTATTTATCTATACATGTATCTATCTACCTATATATATAACTTTTTCATGAACACGATAACTTCCATAATTCTGCACAAATCTCTTCCAAACTTATACATATAATCAAGGGGAAGAAAGTCTCGGTCAGGTTCGCTAATAGACAAAATCGGACCAAGGGAGTGGAAATGGGGAGGGGTTTTTTGAAAACAGGAAAAACCCTATAACTGCTTAATTATGTTACATATAAAATCAGTTTAAAGTTATTATTACTTCTAGGAAAAGGGCCAAAATTTAATGTATGTCAGATTTTGATATCATTAAAAATGGCCACAAGGGGCGAAAAAAATAGGGTTTTAGAGAGAAAAAAATTCATAACTTCATCAATTTCTTAAGATATGAAATCCAATTAAATTTATTATAAATCTTCTTAATATTATCTACAACTTTTATACTGACAATTTTTTGATGGGACCAATTCGTACAGCAAAAATAAATAAATAAATAAATAAAAAATAAAAACGAAACCAAAAAAGCGGGGGGGTTACATTCTCCCCTATGTTGGAATTTCTGAAATTTTTTTGCAGATCTACGCCGATCATGACCCTTAGAACCCAAAACCACCCCAGCTCAAAACTTTATATATCTATTTATCTATACATGTATCTATCTACCTATATATATAACTTTTTCATGAACACGATAACTTCCATAATTCTGCACAAATCTCTTCCAAACTTATACATATAATCAAGGGGAAGAAAGTCTCGGTCAGGTTCGCTAATAGACAAAATCGGACCAAGGGAGTGGAAATGGGGAGGGGTTTTTTGAAAACAGGAAAAACCCTATAACTGCTTAATTATGTTACATATAAAATCAGTTTAAAGTTATTATTACTTCTAGGAAAAGGGCCAAAATTTAATGTATGTCAGATTTTGATATCATTAAAAATGGCCACAAGGGGCGAAAAAAATACGGGTTTAAGAAAAAAAAATCATTACTTCGTCAGTTCACAAGATATCAATTCACTTAAATTTATTATAATTCTTCTTACTATTATCTACAGCTTTTATATTGATAAGTCTTTGATAGGACCAACTCTTACCGCCAAAAATTAAAATAAAATAAAATAAAAACAGAAAAATGGGGGGGGGAACAAGAAAAAAAATTCATAACTTCAACAATTTACAAGATATCCAATCCGCTTAAATTTATTATGCATCTTCTCAATATTATCTACACCTTTCATATTGACAAGTTTTTGATTTGACCAACTCTTACAGCAAGAACAAATTAAACAAAAATAGGGGTTAACGAAAAAATTATCGTGTTAAGAATGTATTCAAATCCAAACGGCTTATTTTCTGACTCATTTTTAAATCCATTTTTGCTCTCGAACACATCCAATTGCCAGGTTCTCTTATTCAGAAACTATATAATTTGCTGTAAATTTTTGTTAAATGCAGAATATATTTCAAAAAATGCTCTAAAAGTGGGCATTTTAAACGGAATTTCCTGAAGCGATTGTGCTGGAAACGAAAGTAAAAATGGTCGTATTGAGAAAATAATTGTTTTTAAATCAATATCTAATTAATTGTACGAAAAATAAAGACACAAGTCGGTTATAAATGTCTTCAAAAAATTATGTCAGCAAGTTTCGTGTTTTTACTTTTAAAAATGAGTCGGAATTTGTGTCAGAAAATTTCGAGTTGTTGAGTGTGGAAAAAAACTTTTTTGAATACCGCATTAATATGATTCTGATAAAACCAGCTCTTACAGAAAAATGAAATTTAAAATTAGTCAAAAGCGGCCAGATAAAGTAATTAAAATGGGTTTATCTCTAATCTTGATGTAGGTTTTGTTGGTGAAATTAGTACAAAATTCAAAATCTACCTCTGTTTATAGGCCGAGCAGGTAGTGATTTTTTTTTTTTTTTTTTTTTTTTTTTTTTTTTTTTTTTTTTTTTTTTTACAGTAATAATTGGCCTTATGAAAAACTTGCAAATATAAACGTTGTACCTAGTATTAAGAAGATTTATAATAAGTTTAAGTCAATTTTATACTTTGAGAAATGACGAAGTTATGAATTTTTTTCTCCCTAAAACCCTATTATTTTTTATTTTTTTTTTTTTTCCCTTGAGCCCATTTTAAATTTTATCAAAAATCTCTGATACATAAGTTTTTTGCTCTTTTTCTGGAAGTAATAATAACTTTAAACTGACTTGATATGTATTATGAAGAGGTTGTGGGTTTTTTCCGGTTTCCACAAAAGCCCTTCCTGATTCTACCCCCTTGGTCCGATTTTGCCCATTAACGAAAGTGACCGAGATTTTATGATCCTGGATTTTATGCGTCAGTTTGGAAGAGATTTGCGCAGAATTATGGAAGTTAATGTGTCCATAAAAAAGTTATATATATATATATATTTCATCAATAATTAAAAATGCAAAAACACCATAATTCTGGAAAGAAGGTGTATGTCAGCAATATTTAACTATAAAAATCCCAAAAACTTTCAAAAATACAGGTAAAAAAGAAAATACAGGCAAAAAACTGTCTAGTCTTCATCAGTGGGAGGACAGAGAGACCTAACTCCACCCCCACTGTTAAAAGCTTGCAGGTTTCTGAACACACGGCCCCACCAGTGGCCGAGAGGTTCTGCTCTCGAAACTGGTAGACGGGAGGTGCTGGGTTCGATCCCAGTCGCGCCCGTTGGCCTAATCTTTCGGAGTTTTCGTGGTTATCTTCGAGCCGTGGATCTTCCATGCGTTAATACTGATTAGGCTCCCGTAGAAAGACCCCCACGGAGGGCACTCCCCCCGGGCCTATATCCCTCGTGTAGATAATTGGCCGTCAAAAATCAACCCAACCCTGAACACACGTCCATCCTGCACTCAATATAGAAAAAAAAACTATTGTCATTTTAGAAACAAAATTCAAAAGGCTAAATAAACCAAATTTAATAAAAAAAAGCAATGTAAACAAAGCATAATTAAAATTTTTGTTTAATAAAATGGTCTTTTAGAAAATTACTTTAAAATTGCAATTTAAATATAAACAAATAAAATTAACATGTATGAATGCAGAACAACGTGCACCCTCCCAAACCTACAAGAAAAAATTAAAACTGGTGAAATAAAAGTCTTAAATGTTAGTAAAATTAAAGAAGTTAAAATAAAAATAAAGAGTAATAAATATTTCGAATCTGCTAAGTATATGAATTCATATATTTTGAAAAAGGAGTGCAAACTATAGTTCTGTATAAAAAAAATTTCAATTTTCCATACTTAAAAGATATTTTCCAGACACGCGAATCATACACAAAGCATTATATTCTAACATTTACATATCGTTTTCGTATGAATCTTACAAAATAATAAAAAGTACCTACTCGATTATGGTGTTATTTTTGACAATATCTATAAATCTATATAGATAATAATATAATAATATATATAATAATATCTAATAGATATAATAATATCTATATCTTTTGAAAATACACATTAAAATATATAGACAAAGGGTTCAAAAAACGGCCTAAACACAGGGTACTTGCTGAAAGTGGGGGCGGTCATGAGAATGGTATCGATCGGAGAACAACAATAAGTGGGAAAAGCGTTGTAAACAGATGGCCTTGGTCCTTGACCAACATGGATTAGTATGGAGTGTTTTCATCAAAAAACCAAAACTTTTCAAGGTATGCGAAATTTTACTTCCCCTTTTATTTCTCCAGACAAGCAAGTTGCTTCAATATCATCTCAAAGTAGATGTCCGGGGCTTCGTGTAAAGCGCCAATTTCGATCGATTTTGTTTGCTTTGTCATATCTTCGAAGACCATCAACTTGAAGTACAGGATGGTCGAAAAACGGGCTACCGTACGGAAGACATTGTGAAGGGAAGTTTGTATTAAGTGTTACATGTTTAGAGGTTTGGCACATTCCGAATATGCTGGAATGGAAAAAAGAGGTTTGCATCTGAGGCTTATGCAACTAAAAAAAGAAGAAAGTGCTCTTTTTACACTAAGTTTCAAGACAGTAATCTAATAGGTTTTTTGAACAAAATTTGTCGCCTTTTTTATATTTATTACGAGATAAATTACTAAGTAGACCGTAACAGTCATTTTCACTTTTTTCTGGAGTAAAAATGTTTTCAAAAAATAACATCGGTTACTAGCGTTTTTAACTCCCGTATCACTACAGGACTGTTTTTGAATCTAAGTGACACAAAATTTATCCATTTTCAACAAATGTATCCATAGAAACATGGTAAATCGGTAGGTACCAAAGTAAAAGTGGTAGCCTATTTTTGGACCATTTCTTCTGTATATATTACACAGTTGTTTTCAATTGATAATCCTTTTCTTCTTCTTTAAAGGATAGATTTCAGAAGGAAACTTAACACAATTTTCAAAATTATGCTTAATATGTCAAAAATTGCAGCTGTTCATTTTAACTGTTTAACAGCAATTTTTATGTAAAAATTAAAAAATTGACTTAGAGTTTCTAAATGTTTTAACATAGCATGAACTATCATTTATAATCCTCTGCAAAAATAAACATGATCCTTTCTTTTATTACAAAGGAAATGTTCCGAAGGTGATATGTGACTTCTTAATATTTTTGAAACAAATTATAGTATAAGTTCTGGTCGCTTATTCACAAAAGAGTTAAGTTAAAACAAATACATGTATATACAGTATTCTTATCCCTTTTTGCTACATTAATCTAGGAAATGTAAGGAGAATAGACAGATGAAAAATAAAGTTTTTAAAAAACACAGTTGCACAATTTTACGTCACAAATTTTGTAGATAAAGAAAGAAAAAACAATATTTTATTTTCTCTCAGTAATGCGAAGATATACGAATAAATCACTCTAAGAAAAAAAAATAATCTGTTAAAACTTTTGACAAAATACTAAATCTTGTTGAGAAAAAATCTAAATGGATTTACTTCTTTTGTTTTTAATTCAGATTTCTATAGAAGAAAATTTAAAGACGATAAACGTGACATAGATTTTAATCTATTTTATGCTCAAATATTTTTTCTACAAATAAATGCGAAAGAGATATGTTGTCAAAACTATAATTTCTTTTTTTAAACTGTTTTTTTACATATAACTTTCTTCTTAGAAAATATCCAATTGATATTACGGATAGAACACTCTTTTCAAGATGATTTACATTAGTACCAATTTCAAACTACTTGATTTTTAGTCCAGGCAATAGAGACCGTATAGGGACTCTACCTATCAAAATTCATGGTAGTTCTGGAAAAAAGGCTTAGGATATGTTTTTTGGGTCGCTGAATCCCCGAATTTTTATTCCCCACCAAAATTTCCCCTGGCAACTCCCCAAATTTTGGTAAAATGCCCTCCAAAAAAGGTTTTTATTAAAAAATCATTTTTTTTAAATTGTTTTAGGGAACAATATCTAGAAATTCAGAAAGTAGATAAAATTTGCAACAAATAAGATATATGACATTATGACGTAAGTTGAATGGTGGGGGGGGGGGATCTGCCTCGGAACATGCGCTGCGGTGCTACGTGGACAAAGTTGTGCAATTTCACTTAACCACTCATATCGTTTACATTCGTCCTCCCGTCTCCCCTCCGAACTTTCTCTAAAAGATTTACTTTAAGTTTTTTGGGTTTCTGAACCCGAATTTTTATCTTCCCCTAAAATCCCCCCCCCCTCCTCAACCCCCCAAAATAGTTGTTTTTAAATAAAATTTTTTATTGTTTTAAGGGAAAAGTATGCAGAAATTCAGAAAGTAGACAAAATTTGCAACAAATAAGATATATGACATTATGGCGTAGGATGAACGGGGAGGGGAGGGCTGCCTCTGAACATGCACTGCGGCGCTACGTTCACTAAGATATGCAAGTCCAGGCAATAGGAGATTTTACCTGGCAAAATTACTAGTTCTGGATTTCGACTCACTTTATGTTTTTTTGGGGGTCGCTGAATCCGAATTTGTAACTCCCCACCGAAATTTCACCCGACAACCCCCCAAAAAATAGATTTTTTGAAAAAATTTGGTTTTTGAGAACAGCGCGCGCGGAATGTTCCGAGGCCGCCCCCACTCTCCCCGTTTATCCTACATGATAATGTCGTATATCCTATTTGTTGCAAATTTTGTCTACTTTCTGAATTTCTACATACTTTTCCCCTAAAACAATAAAAAATTTAATTTAAAAACAAGTATTTTGGAGGGGTTGCGGGGCGGGGGGGGGGTGGAAGTTAAAAATTCGGATTCAGCAAGTTCGGGGGGGAAGACGGGAGGGCGAATGTAAACAATGTGATTGGTTAAGTGAAATTGCGCAACATAGTCCACGCAGCACCGCGGCGCATGTTCCGAGGCAGATCCCCCCATCCCCATTCATCCTATGTCATAATGTCGTACATGTTATTTGTTGCAAATTTTGTCTACTTTCTGAATTTCTATATACTTTTCCCCTGAAACAATAAAAAAAATTGATTTTTTTAATAAAAATCTTTTTGGAGGCATTTTACTAAAATTTGGAGGGTTGCCGGGGGAAATTTTGGTGGGAAGTTATAAATTCAGATTCAGCGACCCAAAAAACATAAAGTAAGCCGATTTCCAGAACTACCATTAATTTTGCCAGGTAAAATCCCCTATTGCCTGGGCTATTTCTACTATGAAATTATTAATATTAGTACATCATTAGGAGCTACTTCCAAGAGTTCCTCATTTATTGTACTTGAGAGAAATATATGCTTTTCCTATTACTATTAGATCGTTAAACATTTCGATGTGTTTCGTTCAATTAAAGTAACATTCAGTTTTTCTTCGTTGCTGTAAATACTTTTAATAAAGAAAGCGAAGTAACATGTGGGATACTGAAAAAAAAAATGCCAAAGGAGTTTCTTACTTCATCAGCATCTGAAAGAAGAATGAATTAAGTAAACAGAATAAACTTCAAGATTTAATTAGGATTTTTTTCCCTTTTCAAATAATTATAATGTCTGTTTTCATAAACTTAAGCTACACTGGTTATCAAAAATTAAGGAAAAGTCACAAAATGCTAATTTTCAAATACGCGAACACTCAAATGGAAATAATATAATTCGAGTAATTCGTTCTCTACAACACAGCTAGCCCATATAACATCTCATTCATGTCACACATGGTCACAAGTGTCACAGTCACTACGGTGAAGCAAAAAATAGGAAATTCCATACATCTAATTATGAGTCTCAAATGATCACTATATGTGACTCCACTGAAAAGTCAATGTGCCTGCTGCTTTGTGCCGAGTCACCAGGTGACTTTACAATGTAGTTAATTTGTGACTCTCATGTGACTGTCATTTTGAGACTCAATTTCATAGTCATCATGAACGTTGCATTATGGTAAATCACCAAATAATATCATATTATAGTCACATGGAGACTTTTCCCAAAAGAGCACAATGGTGACTTCACAGTAATCTCTCTGTCACCTGAAAGCCATCATGTGACTTTAATGTGACATTATTTGGTAACTTATCACAATGCAGCGTTCACGATGACTTTGAAATTGAGTCTACAAATGACAGTCACATGAGAGTCACAATGTAACTACATTGTAAAATCACACGGTGACTCGTCCCAAAGCAGCAGTCACATATAGTGATCATTTGAGACTCATAATGAGATGGATGGAATTTCCTTTTTTTTTTGCTTCACCGTAGTGACTGTGACATTTTATGTGATCATTTCTTTGTGACCATGTGTGACATAAATGAGATGTTATATGGAATAGCTGTGTTGTAGAGATAGTAATTACTTGAATTATATTATTTCTTTTGAGTGTTCGCGTATTTGAAAATTAGCATTTTGTGACTTTTCCTTAATTTTTGATAACCAGTGTAGATTCCAATAATACTCTTTTTTTTTTTTTTTTTTTTTTTTTTGCCAAAATATGTAAAAAGTACAGACAGTAAATTATCGGTACACTCATGTGATTCGCATGTTTTTTTCTGTTATTAGGAGAAACTTCCGTCTTTTAACTGGAGAACTTCAGGAAATTTTGAGTTTTGGTTAATGAACTTTTAGTGTATTGAGGGGAAAATTATATATTCAAAAGGTCCATCTCTATTATAAAAGAGTACTTGACAACATTTGCCGGAACAGCCCTGTGATTCAACATAAATGCAGATTCAGATTGAACGTAATTCAACGAATTTTTACGTTAGGTTAAGGAATTTTTTGTGCTTTGGGGGAAAAGTGTAAGTTTAAGAGGAGATTTTGTGCTTCAGCGAAATATCACCAACCGAAAAATTCTTCCAATTCATTAATTTTTTTACAAATTGTAACTATTACACTAAAATAAAAAAAGTTCATATTACGATATATCATCTATTGAAAATAATATATAGTATTGCCATTTATTATTAGGGAAAAATTGCTGCCGGCTCGGTCTACAGGCAGATACAGGCAGAGGTAGATTTCGAAGTTAAGTACTAATTTCACCAACAAAAACTAAATCAAGATTAAAGATAAACCCAGTTTAACAATTTTATCTGGCCGCTTTTGACGAATTTTTACTTTCATTTTTCTGTAAGAGCTCGTTTTATCAGAATCTTGTTAATGCGGTATTCAAAAAAATATTTTTCCACGCTCAACAACTCAAAATTTCCTGACACATTTTCAGACTCATTTTTAAAAGAAAAAAAATGAAACTTGCTGACGTGATTTTTTAAGCGACCTGTGTTTTTATTTTTCGTTCAGTTAATCAGAACTTGATTTACAAACAATTACTTTCTCAGTACTATATTTTTTTCGTTTCCAGCACTATCGCTTCGAGAAATTCTGTTCAAAATGTCCACTTTGACAGTATTTTTTGAAATATATTCTGCCTTTATCAAATAATCGACCAATACGGTACATTATATAGTTTCTGAATAAGAGAACTTGCCAATTGGATGCATTTTAGAGCAAAATTAAATTTAAAAATGAGTCAGAAAATAAGCCGTTTGGATTTGAGTACACTCTTAATACCATAATTTTTTCTTCAAGCACTATGTATTTTTAATTTATTTTTGCTAAAACTAAAAATGGGCTCAAGGGGCGCAAAAAATAGGGTTTTAGAGAGAAAAAAATTCATAACTTCATCAATTTCTTAAGATATGAAATCCAATTAAATTTATTATAAATCTTCTTAATATTATCTACAACTTTTATACTGACAATTTTTTGATGGGACCAATTCGTACAGCAAAAATAAATAAATAAATAAATAAAAAATAAAAACGAAACCAAAAAAGCGGGGGGGTTACATTCTCCCCTATGTTGGAATTTCTGAAATTTTTTTGCAGATCTACGCCGATCATGACCCTTAGAACCCAAAACCACCCCAGCTCAAAACTTTATATATCTATTTATCTATACATGTATCTATCTACCTATATATATAACTTTTTCATGAACACGATAACTTCCATAATTCTGCACAAATCTCTTCCAAACTTATACATATAATCAAGGGGAAGAAAGTCTCGGTCAGGTTCGCTAATAGACAAAATCGGACCAAGGGAGTGGAAATGGGGAGGGGTTTTTTGAAAACAGGAAAAACCCTATAACTGCTTAATTATGTTACATATAAAATCAGTTTAAAGTTATTATTACTTCTAGGAAAAGGGCCAAAATTTAATGTATGTCAGATTTTGATATCATTAAAAATGGCCACAAGGGGCGAAAAAAATACGGGTTTAAGAAAAAAAAATCATTACTTCGTCAGTTCACAAGATATCAATTCACTTAAATTTATTATAATTCTTCTTACTATTATCTACAGCTTTTATATTGATAAGTCTTTGATAGGACCAACTCTTACCGCCAAAAATTAAAATAAAATAAAATAAAAACAGAAAAATGGGGGGGGGGGGGGGGAACAAGAAAAAAAATTCATAACTTCAACAATTTACAAGATATCCAATCCGCTTAAATTTATTATGCATCTTCTCAATATTATCTACACCTTTCATATTGACAAGTTTTTGATTTGACCAACTCTTACAGCAAGAACAAATTAAACAAAAATAGGGGTTGACGAAAAAATTATCGTGTTAAGAATGTATTCAAATCCAAACGGCTTATTTTCTGACTCATTTTTAAATCCATTTTTGCTCTCGAACACATCCAATTGCCAGGTTCTCTTATTCAGAAACTATATAATTTGCTGTAAATTTTTGTTAAATGCAGAATATATTTCAAAAAATGCTCTAAAAGTGGGCATTTTAAACGGAATTTCCTGAAGCGATTGTGCTGGAAACGAAAGTAAAAATGGTCGTATTGAGAAAATAATTGTTTTTAAATCAATATCTAATTAATTGTACGAAAAATAAAGACACAAGTCGGTTATAAATGTCTTCAAAAAATTATGTCAGCAAGTTTCGTGTTTTTACTTTTAAAAATGAGTCGGAATTTGTGTCAGAAAATTTCGAGTTGTTGAGTGTGGAAAAAAACTTTTTTGAATACCGCATTAATATGATTCTGATAAAACCAGCTCTTACAGAAAAATGAAATTTAAAATTAGTCAAAAGCGGCCAGATAAAGTAATTAAAATGGGTTTATCTCTAATCTTGATGTAGGTTTTGTTGGTGAAATTAGTACAAAATTCAAAATCTACCTCTGTTTATAGGCCGAGCCGGTAGTGATTTTTTTTTTTTTTTTTTTTTTTTTTTTTTTTTACAGTAATAATTGGCCTTATGAAAAACTTGCAAATATAAACGTTGTACCTAGTATTAAGAAGATTTATAATAAGTTTAAGTCAATTTTATACTTTGAGAAATGACGAAGTTATGAATTTTTTTCTCCCTAAAACCCTATTATTTTTTATTTATTTTTTTTTTCCCTTGAGCCCATTTTAAATTTTATCAAAAATCTCTGATACATAAGTTTTTTGCTCTTTTTCTGGAAGTAATAATAACTTTAAACTGATTTGATATGTATTATGAAGAGGTTGTGGGTTTTTTTCGGTTTCCACAAAAGCCCTTCCTGATTCTACCCCCTTGGTCCGATTTTGCCCATTAACGAAAGTGACCGAGATTTTATGATCCTGGATTTTATGCGTCAGTTTGGAAGAGATTTGCGCAGAATTATGGAAGTTAATGTGTCCATAAAAAAGTTATATATATATATATATTTCATCAATAATTAAAAATGCAAAAACACCATAATTCTGGAAAGAAGGTGTATGTCAGCAATATTTAACTATAAAAATCCCAAAAACTTTCAAAAATACAGGTAAAAAAGAAAATACAGGCAAAAAACTGTCTAGTCTTCATCAGTGGGAGGACAGAGAGACCTAACTCCACCCCCACTGTTAAAAGCTTGCAGGTTTCTGAACACACGGCCCCACCAGTGGCCGAGAGGTTCTGCTCTCGAAACTGGTAGACGGGAGGTGCTGGGTTCGATCCCAGTCGCGCCCGTCGGCCTAATCTTTCGGAGTTTTCGTGGTTTTCTTCGAGCCGTGGATCTTCCATGCGTTAATACGGATTAGGTTCCCGTAGAAAGACCCCCACGGAGGGCACTCCCCCCGGGCCTATATCCCTCGTGTAGATAATTGGCCGTCAAAAATCAACCCAACCCTGAACACACGTCCATCCTGCACTCAATATAGAAAAAAAAAACTATTGTCATTTTAGAAACAAAATTCAAAAGGCTAAATAAACCAAATTTAATAAAAAAAAAGCAATGTAAACAAAGCATAATTAAAATTTTTGTTTAATAAAATGGTCTTTTAGAAAATTACTTTAAAATTGCAATTTAAATATAAACAAATAAAATTAACATGTATGAATGCAGAACAACGTGCACCCTCCCAAACCTACAAGAAACATTTTCAAAAACATGAAAGAGAAGTACCTGTACAATGTCATTCACCTGTCAATAATATCAAACTGTTAATTTTTCCTCGGAGTCCATTATCAAAATCTTTAAATCCAAATCTTCAAACCTCCATTGATTCAAAACATTCGTGTCAACTCGTTCTTTAAACAAGACTTTAGAATTCACACTTCATATGGAATGTTCAGGAAGGATGCTACTATAAGTTGTTCATTCCGCCAATCCACAATGCTGCCACTCATTTTTTAAAACAATCTTTAAATAATACTTCAAAAAAATTATAGCATAACTATTATTGTAAAAAGATTATCCAAAAAATTTAAAATCTGCTTATAAAAATTACTATCACTGCACAAATTTTGTTAATGCGAATTAATTGATTAATTATAATATTTATGTAAATTTTTATGTAAATTAGAAAACCAATGCGGCATACTTCTTGTAAAAAAATGAAAACTGTCTTTTATCATACAAATCCAAGGTTAATTTATTATCAAAAATATTAAAAGAAATATCCAAAAATTCTGCATTATAATCATCACAGTTTGCCCTATTCAACTTTAAACAATTTGGATATATGATGTCATATTCATTAATAAAATCAAAATTGAAAATCAAAATATCATCAATATACCTAAAGACTTTTAAAGATTTATTATATTTCATTGTATACTTAAATTCATAATAAAACAAAAATAAATTAGTTGCTGTACTAGAATAATTCGTCCTCTTTCCAATTCCACAGATCTGATTAAAGGTATTTTTGTTGAAAGTTACATAATTATTATAATAACAAAAATGACATAAACTTAAAAATAAATCTCTATTAATATTTTAATTCTTCATTTAAACAAAATAAATGAAAAATATTCATGAAAGTATTATAAAGACAACCAATAGGTATATTGGTGAACAGATTCTCAAAGTCGAAAACCTGCATTTTCAGAAGGGTCAATGTCAGTTTGTCCAAAATTTCGATACTATTATAAATCGACCAAAAATGACTATACTTTTTAAATTTACATTTTTAAAAACCATATATCTCTTTTAATAAATTCTGTAAACCAATACAGCGAAATAGCACCGAAAACTGGCGATATGAAGCAATCAAAATAATAAAACTTTGTAAAAAATCACCACAAAATAAAAAACAATATATAGTACGCGTTTCGAACTAAAAGTATAACAGCTAGTCATCAGCTACAGTAAGCACGTGCCCGTAAGAGGACAAGGTCAAAAATGAACTGGAAGGTAGAGAATGTTGAAAAGAATGCGACAGATGGCGCTAGCTGAAAGGAGCAGATGCAGAAGAGGTGAGTGTTGCCAACTGATAGAAGAGAAACTGAAAGGGAAAAAATGGAAATAAAAGTAATAAACAAAATTAAAATAAAATAAAAGAAGTAAATTAAAAAATATAAATAATAATAAAAAATAAAGAAATAAAAAAGAATAAAACAAGGTTTGGTTTTTTTTTTCTTATTTTATTCTTTTTTATTTCTTTATTTATTATTATTATTATTATTTATATTTTTTAATTTCCTCCTTTATTTTATTTTAATTTTGTTTATTTCTTTTATTTCCTTTTTTTTCCTTTCAATTTCTCTTCTATCATTTTGGTAACACTCACCTCTTCTGCATGTTCTCCTTTCAGCTAGCGCCATCTGTCGCATTCTTTGTAACATTCTCTACCTTCCAGTTCATTTTTGACCTTGTCCTCTTACGGGCACGTGCTTACTGTAGCTGATGACGAGCTGTTATATTTTTAGCTCGAAACGCGTCCTATGTATTGTTTTTTTTTATTTTATGATGATTTTTTACAAAGTTTTATTATTTTAATCTGAAAACCAATATTAAAATTTCTATTAACACTTTTAGAAGTACTGCAAATAAACCTGAATTTAATTGGATTTTTATGAAACTTAGGTGTTAAAAAAATAAATGGCAAACAGTGATGATTAAAAACTTCAAAATTGTAAGAAAACACATTTTTAACTTTCTTTTTATATGTACAAAATTTTTTAACAACAGGATTCTTATCAATATTAACCTTTGCATAAAAATCTGTATTACCTAATTCACCTTTTATTTTTTCAGTGTAAATTTTCCTACATATTATTGCATAATTGTTGGCGCCTTTGTCCACAGGGACAATAACAAAACTATTATGTAAAGGTTTAATAAATTCTACATCTTTATCATTAAAAATTTGATATTCATACGTATCTGAAAACGTATTCTATACGTATTTTTTGAAGTATTATTTAAAGATTGTTTAAAAAAGTGAGTGGCAGCATTGTGGATTGACGGAATGAGCAACTTATGGTAGCATCCTTCCTGAACATTCCATATGAAGTGTGAATTCTAAAGTCTTGTTTAAAGAACGAGTTGACACGGATGTTTTGAAGCAATGGAGGTTTGCAGATTTGGATTTAAAGATTTTGATAATGGACTCGGACGAAAAATTAACAGTTTGATATTATTGGCAGGTGAAGGACATTATACAGGTACTTCTGTTTCATGTTTTTGAAATTTTTTCTTGTAGGTTTGGGAGGGCGCACGTTGTTCTGCATTCATACATGTTAATTTTATTTGTTTATATTTAAATTGCAATTTTAAAGTAATTTTCTAAAAGACCATTTTATTAAAAAAATTTTAATTATGCCTTGTTTACATTACTTTTTTGTTTAAATTTGGTTTATTTAGCCTTTTGAATTTTGTTTCTAAAATGACAATAGTTTTTTGTTACTGTATTGAGTGCAGGATGGACGTGTGTTCAGAAACCTGCAAGCTTTTAACAGTGGGGGCGGAGTTAGGTCTGTCTGTTCTCCCACTGATGAAGAACAGACAGTTTTTTGCCTGTGTTTTGTTTTTTGCCTGTATTTTTGAAAGTTTTGGAGATTTTTATAGTTAAATGTTGCTGATATACACCTTATTTCCAGAGTTATGATGTTTTTGCATTTTTAATTATGGATGAAATACATATTGTTGCATTTCATATGACCTGCTTTTAGAGTCAGTTGTGCAATAATTTTTCATTAATTATATATAATATATATATACAGTAGACGATCGTTTTTAAGAACCTCTTTTTTCACGAACACTTGCGATTTTACGAACCATAGAGTGGTCCCGAATACACTCCCATAGAAGCAATGTAGTTTTCGCTCCCATTTACGAACTACAGATTATGAAAATCTCGTTTTTGCGAACTCATTTTTCCTACAAGTGCAAATTATTTTAAATATCGGAATGCAGTGCCAATGTCAATTAACTCTATACAGGAGCAATGAGAAATCAGGCACATTCTAAGAATGCGTTGTTTTCTTCCATCTCTTTCGGAGGGAGGGCATAGCAACAATTTCAAGTAGTGGTTGTCAGGACTAAAGCCCTTTTTTGAAGAGAACAATAGCTGTGAAAGGATTTCAAGCACAGACAAAATGGAAACATATTTTCTAAAATGTTATTTAAAAAAAAAAAAAAAGTAAGTGACTATTTCCACTCCAAATTTTTTATCTATGTATTTTCATCTAAGTATTAATACAGTTTGTGTTTTCATGTGTAACGTTTTCAAAGCATGGCAACGTATGTTTCTGTGTACTAAAATTATTTTTTGTGCATTAAATTTGCATTTATTTCTTGTATATTTAAAAATACATATATAACTTTATTAAATAATAAATAATCTTGAAATTCCACTTCATCTATGGAGTGGGGGCAGTTTGATAAAAATAGACATAAATAATGTGGGTATTCATATCATTTTTGATGTTTTTCTATTTTACGAACTATTTGGGCGGTCCCTACGAGTTCGCAAAAAGGAGCGTTGACTGTATATATATATTATATATATATATATATATATATATATATAAAGTTTTGAACTGGTGGAGGTCTTAGGTTCTAAGGGTCACGATCGGCGTAGATCTGCAAAAAAAAAAAATCAGAAATTCCAACATACAGGAGAATGAAATAGGTAGTGTTTCTTACGAAATCTACCTAAAATCGAAATCTGTAAAAAGAAATTCAGAAATATTCTGTATTTAAAATTTTTTAAATTAGAATATTTACATAATAATGGTACATTAACTCTTATGTCAATGACCAAAATTTGCCCTTGTGTCCAATGACCGGGGTACCCGGGTACCTTCTGCGATTTTAACATATGCGAGCCATAAAACACCCCTATTTCATACATTGTAACTGTTTGCCTTTAGAGAAGAGGGATTTGATGCATTTTTATAAATTTTAATTACAGTAGAACCCCGTTAATCCGTACTAATTTTGACCGGTGCCTGTTCGGATTACAAAAAATTCGGATTATCCGGAATTTAATGGAAATAGAAAAGAAAAAGATGCGTACAAAAAAAAATGTAAGTTATAAGTACTCAGTAGTACAGTAAACATCCTCTAATCCGGCATCCTAAATTCCGGCATGCTGGATAATCAGGCACGACTTTCGGAAAAAAAATATTATTCCTTGTTTAATAACTCCTAATGTTTATAATAATACAATGGAACTTCAGGATGAGGAATTACATAACAACCCATTACAAACTGTTTAAAAACGCAAATCTGCAAATAGCTCAGTCACCACGTCGACAAGGGGGAGATGAAATAAAATTCTGTATATAATTTGCGAAATCAAACTATTGAAAGGAAAAATAATGTTTTATCATCCGAATTAATTTTTTTTTTTTGCATTTTAGAAAATAATTTTTTAGTACTGGCAAACAAACTGCTATTCGAGATTTGTTTTCAGATGGGGTTCTGCCAGTAGGCTGCAGTGCACGCTTTCATTTTATATTTGTGTACATATGTTGTACTTTTACAATATTGAGCATTTTTGTTAATTCTATTCAAGCTGTTTAAAGAAAACAAAACATGCTTTACTACTATTTTTTGTTTAATTTTAACTTATACACGTTTTTCCCGACATTCATACGTTAAATAAAAGCTGTCCATATTAACCGGAATTTCGGATTAGCGGGATTATAGTGTATTTCAGGTGTTAAAAAATCAAACAAAGATCACACATTAGAGATGTGGAAAACTTATATCCGTTTTATCGAGCAAGTATGAGTGTAGACCTATTCTGGAATATTCTTAGATTTATTCGTTTTGACAACCAGAACACACAAGTGGGATGTCATTGAAAAAATACATACCGACGAAAGAGTAAACGGTTAATGAGCAGTTATGTCCGCTTCGAGGAAGAAAAAGATTCACTTAATATATTCAGTCTAAACCGGCTAAATATGGGATCAAAATATGGTGGGTATGTCATGAAAATAATTACTAACCTCTTAACGACCAACTATGCACCTTAAAAACAGGTATAGACCGTGAAATAAACCAAGATGAAAGAGTTGTGAAAGACTTCGCCTCTCTGTTCAAGGATTCTGGACAAAACATCACCAACTCATGACAACTTTTTTCTTCTTTTTCTTTGGCCAAGCATTTATTATAATGGAATCTCACAAAAGTTGAAACTTTGAAAGAAACAAACCTTTTATTCCCCAATACTATGTAAATCGTGCACGTTTTATCCACAGAATTTGGATTTTATAATGACATAAGTATTTGTTCGTAAGTTCGAAAAAGAAACAAAGCTGTCATTCTAATGTCTAATATGCATCATGATAAAACCATCACAGGACCGACAGATAAACTCGAAATGATTCAGTTTTATAAGGAAACTGAAATATGGAGTGGATATAATGGATAAATTATTGGGGCAATATACAACACATAGGCGTACAACCACGTGGCCACTTTGATTCTTTTTCTATATTGTGGATATAGCAGTACTTGCTACTTACATTATACAGACCGCAAATAATGATATGGTTATAAATAAAACAGACAATCGTCGCCTGTTTATTGCGGGTGTTAGGTGAGATCTTGAGGGTTCCAGCAATTCAAGATCAATCGCAAAATGCACAGGATATCATACATTATTCGACCAAATCGGGAATTGAAAGTAAACTGAAAAAAAATTTGACCGTATTTGAAGCTGCCACACGTTCAGAACCCAGTCCAAAAAACTTGAGGCGTGATGAAACAAGAAGGATAAAAACAGTTTGTGTCAGATGTGCTTGTTAGAGCATAAAAAATGGCACAGAAAAACAAGAATATCATGTAAACAATGTGGAAAACCAGTAATGTACATTCCAGCACCTTTTGCTATTGTACAGCTTGTCCACAAAATTTCCCGTAAATGAAATATTTTTACCTTAAAAATATACGTCCAACCTTTTTTTTCAAATTAAATTCAAGATTATTGATCTAAATCTAAATAATCTATCAATTTCCGAATTTTTACACAGAAAATTCGCATGGGTACCCGGGTACCCTGGTTATTGATGACAGGTATAAAAATGTTTAATGCCTCGAAAAAGTAATAAAAAAATTCCAAATTTTAAAATGATTATAGTAATGGACAGTGAATACTACAAATAATGGGGATCTAACTTCATTTTATCTTATTATGATATTAACACCCTGAAAACGGGATGAAAAGAGAAAAAAGGTACCCGGGTACCCGGTCATTGATATAAGGGTTAAGAACTTCGTTTGTTAATTTTTTAGGGAAAACTAACTTTCAAATTCCTAAGGTATCGATTTTGTCAGAATTAACTATGGAAAAGGGACACGAATAAAGATTCTCAAAATTTCTTTAGAGTATGATGATATCCGTCTGACTGTTTAGTTATTAGAACGTTGGATTCAAGCCTAGAGATAACAAATTCCAACCAAAGTTCCAGCTTAGATATCCGTATTGCAGCCGTGCGGAGGAAAGCGATTTCAAACAATTTTGGTATATTTTCACCGATCATGACCCCAGACCCCGAAACCACCCTCCGTTCAAATGTTGATATATATATATATATATATATATATATATATATACATACATATATATAGATAGATAGATATCCATATATATATATATATACATATGATCTTTGTCACACTGTAACACTGGTATTTATGAGCCCATTTGGATGCAAATTCGTGTGTACATAGTACATACCGATGTCTTGACCGAGTTCGTTGGCCAGCTTCATCCGCCAATGGCGGCCATTAAACTTTTTTTTAATTTAAAATTTGAAATGTGGTACTAAAAAATTGAAAATTGAAAAATATTTTTTTCTTATGTGCTTCACCTTGATATAAAGATTCCGGAGCAGTTTTTGTTTCGTCTATATCTTAAAAAATGGCTGAGTTATAGCACTTTGAATTTCTAGCGTGGCTGACATTTTGAAACGACCTGATTTTTGTCACGCGATAACAGGCGTATTTATGAACCGATTTGGATGTACCTTGGTGTGTACATAATACATACCAATGTCTCCACCAAGTTCATTAGCCAGATTCATAGCCCTTTTTGTTTCAAAATGGCGGCCATTAATTTTTTTTTTTTTTTTTTTAATTTTAAATCAGGTACCAAAAAATTGAAAAATGAAAAATATTTTTTTCTTATGTATTTGACCTTAATACAAAGATTCCGGAACAGATTTTGTTTCGTCTATATCTAAAAAAATGGCTAAGTTATAGCATTTTGAATTTCTATTGTGGCTGACATTTTGAAATGACGTGATTTTTGTCACGCGATAACAGGCGTATTTATGAACCGATTTGGATGTAACTTGGTGTGTACATAGTACATACTAATGTCTCAACCAACTTCGTTGGCCAGCTTCATTTGCCATCTTGTTTCAAAAAGACTACCATTTAAAAATAATTAAAAATTAAAATGATGTATCAAAAAATTGGAAAATGAAAAAGATTTTTTTATGTGTTTGACCTTGATACAAAGATTCCGGAGCTGTATTTGTTTCGTCTATATCTTAAAAAATGGTTGAGATTGAATTTTGAACACTTTGAATTTCTAGCATGGCAGAAATTGTGAAACGATCTGATATTTGTCACGTGATAACGCTGGTATTTATTAATCTATTTGGATGTAAGAAGGCATGTGGATAGTATATAGCAATGTCTCGAGCAAGTTCGTTGGCCAGCTTCATACGCCATCTTGTTTCAAAATGGCGGCATTAAATTAAAAAATATATATTTAAACTGAGGTGCAAAAAAATCAGAAATTGAAAAATGTTTCTTTCTTAAGTATTTGATCTTGATATAACGATTCCGATGCATTTTTTGTTTTGTCTTCATCTTAAAAATTGGCTCAGATATAGCAGTTTGAATTTCTAATGTGGGTGACATTTTGAAAAATCTGATATTTTGCCTGCGACAGCACTCTGTTATATCAGCCGATTCCGATATGAGTGAGCATGTGCACAGGAATTACTAAGGTCTCGACCAAGTTCACTCGTTAGCCTCATCCACCATGCTGTCTTAAAATGGCAGGTACTTCACGATATCGCCGAATTTGGCAACCAAATTTAAGTTACTTTAAATAAAGGCAGCTTGGATAAAGCTGACTAATTTCGCAAATTTCTCATTCATAATGATTTAGTATTGATAAAAAATAGTATTGAATCTTCTATAATCGGTTTCCACTAAATTGAACTTCGTGTGTTTGAATAATATAAGCTGGCTTTTTAAGAATAAGGAATGTGAAAGCTAACTCTTCCTCCCGGCACTGGCCGGAAGGACTTTTTGAAAACACGTTTGTCCATTTTTAGTCACATAAAATGCTGAAAATTGAAAAACTGCAAAATATCATAACTCGGTAAGTTTTCGTCGCAGAAGAATAAAATCTTCGTTTCGTTAAAACATGGAAAATCGTTTTCTATAAGGTCAGTCTGCCTAAATGAGACACGATTCCCCGTAGTTTTGTCGCATTTAGGGTATATTTGGGATTTTATTATATAAATGCATATTTTATTAAGCAACAAATTACTGAATACTGTACTTTAGTTAAAAACTAACTTATTTGGTATAAATTTAATTATTATCTGTAGTATAAAACCACAATATAGGATTGTCGCATTTAGGTCATATTTGTCGCATTTATGGCAGCTAAAACCTAAATGCGACGTTCATAGTCCTAAATGTGATAATGCATTTTATATATGACAATTCATCTGAAAAAGTTAATTTAACGACTAAGTGCTGTGACAGAAAATTGCTACATTACAACGGTGAGCATTCTGCGAAACCATTCAATTGAATGATGAATAAAATGCGTGTTAACTCATAAAATACTATTTTTACACTAAACTGTTTGCACAGTACTATTTCTAATGAAATTTCGATTTTTCAAGCATTTCAAAAAATAGTACTAGGCTCCAAATGAAGCAAAATTTCACTGTATCGATAGTTATGCTGGAAATTAAAAGTTAAACTGGGAAAATTTTAAAAAAGCAGCTCTAACAGCAGTTAAGGGTTAACTGCAATTATTTTTTGATTTAATTAACCCTTAACTGCTGTGGCAAGAATTGTTGCATAACTAGTATGAGCGGTCCCCGAGACCACGTGATTAAAATATGAATGAAAGTCTCTATTAACTCACAGGGTACTGTTTTTGTATTAAAATTTAACTACAGGTCTATTATAACTAAACTTTTCAATATTATTCTTGAAATGTTTATAACGGCGCAGCACCGTGCTGTGTGTCAATTTTACACTGTTAATATGCAAAAGTTATTTGAATGCTGCGTATAATGCATAATATAAATAACCTTCAAATAAATAAATGCGTTCCTAATATAAAAAGCTCTCATACCTCTTTGCGAAAGAGGCCATAACTACAATTAAATGATTGTCGTAGAAAACATCGTTTAAAATTCTCGAAATTCGGATGTCAATATTAACCCATAATTTATACACCAGTGCGATTTGGGTTTCCGTAACTTCAACTCCGCATAATTTTGCTGGCAGTCTGGTGATAATGAAATACAACTACATGATCCATATACGAAATTTAATAAGGAATCCAAATGAATTATTTGATTTTATCAAAATTCTTACTTCGTGAATGAAAAATGCGAATTAATTAAAGACGCCGACATTTCGGTCGGTGCGAATTCACAGTGTGGAGCTTACGAGTTAACCTTTAACTGATGTTACCGGTCTCTCAGACCGCGGCTTTTTTTTTCATTTTTTTTTTAGTTTAACTTGCAATTTTCAGTTTAACTACAAATACTACCGAAATTTTGTTCCGTTTGAAACTTTAGTACTATAACTTGAGACTTTTGAATAGGTGAAATTTAATTATAACAGTCCTGTGCAAAAAGTTTAGCACAAAAACAACATCCTATGAGTTAATCGTGCCTTTTATTCATCTTTCGATGTAGCGGTCTCACAGACCGCTTCACAGTAGTTATGTGACAATTTCTGTGACATCAGTTAAAGGTTACAAAAGTATTTAAACGATATTTATAATATTGTTAACTAGACTATTTATTGCATATAACTTTATTATAAAATGTCACATGATAAATATATCAGCCTTAGAAATAGATAAAATCGTACAATATTTCTTATAATTCTGATTAAGCCAAAGAGAAGCTCTGTGCCTGGTATTCTGTTGCACCTCCCCCCTCCCCTTCCCCTCTTCATTTTTCCTGCACTTTCTCAAAAAAATTAACATTTTCTGTAATTAAAAATACATATATGAAAACAAATATTCATTTAGATATACATGGTTTTATTTATTTTTTATCTATTACTAATTTAAAAGTAGAAAATGTCGATTATAACGAATGAAAGGTAAAAACAGAATTAAAATATCAGATTTTATAAAAGTGCTAACAAAAATTATGACTACTAAACCAGGGAATAACTCAGTTGTATCAAGTTTTAATCGGAGACATCATTTAAGTACGAATGGTATAATATTGGTAAAACTAACTTTCTTAACCGCATTAAAATAAACATAAATTGTTTTCAATCTACACAAGATTTTCCAGAATTTTCGTTATGTAAAATTATTGCAAATTCCTTAATCATCTGTCCATATTATGTTACTGGAATAGACAATGCGTTTCTTACACCTTCTTTTTTATTAAAAATTTTAAAGAAGCATAATTTTTCTTTTTGATCGTCTTAAACACATATTTAAACAGCTTGTTAAAGAAAAACATTAATGGAGGATTATGCTGGCTCAACACAGCTTAATTAAACATAAAATTTGATTTAAATATAATTTTAACACAATATATACAAAATTCCATACAAACTTCTACGTTAATCTTTTAAATGTTTCGCCGCATTTGCAACAATATGTAGGTCGCTATTAGGCACAGGCTGTAAAGAAGCTTTCCTAAATGCGTAGTCAACTTCAAATTCTAAACCGAAACTGGTCGCCTTTTCTTTAGTTTAACTGGTCAGGTAACTGAAACAGACAACGTAGCTCTTGACGTTTTTTTTAACATGGTTAATATTTAACAGCTGATAAGATAAGCTGTTAGTTTATTAATATTTATTATTAATAAACACACGTTTTTTAATATGGTTATTTGATCTTCAAAGTTAAAAAATAAAAACCGTGAGCTACTTTCGGGAATTTTTGTCGCATTTATGAAACATGGGGGCGATGTAAAATAAACGATGTGTATTTGATTGGAAATTTCTTTTAAAAAACCCGATTTACATGCAAAAAAATGTTTCGGGTTTTGTTTATGAAGTTCGTATGCTTCATTATACAATATTTATTTACGATTCTTGCATTAAGATTTTAGGTAAAGAACATTGTCGCAGTTTGGCGTTATCACATTTAGGCAGACTGTCCTTATATGTTACACATCGTATAAAAATTTAAAATTTGAAATCTTAATAACTTACGTAATCTAATGTAAAAGGCTTTTGATATAATAAAAAGCAACAATTGATTCATTTTTGAAAATGGAAGCATTCCTCTAAAACTAACGGTTTAAGAATTAGCTTCTGGTTAAGAACGGGCATCTTGTATGACATTTTCAATGTTTTGAGTAAAATACATTATTGTGCTTCTAATGAAGTCTTTATATCGTACTAAATTTTAAATGTAAAATATGAAAAATTAATTTTTAAATATTTCTAAAAAAGTTTATGATTAAGGGTAATTTTATTAGCCATGTATTTTTAATTGACTAATTTAACATTTATATTTTGTGTTATTTTTGAACTGTTAAATTACTTAATCATTTTACTAACTTTATTACTGAAACCGTATTTTGTCAATGTCGTCAATTAAAAAGATTGGAAGCTAACTGGGTCATGTTTTACATTTAATACTGAGGAAAGTCTATTTTATAAAATTCCTCCTTTTCTTTTCCTTTGACAAACTGTTACTTTAAAAAGTTTTCTATTATAAGATAATAATGTTACACTTGTTTTAATTATTTAAAAAGATAAGTCTTAATTTGAGAAATAAAATATGGTCCTATTAGATCCTGACCCGGAGTCTATAGTAACTTGGTATGGGTTTAATGGGACACATTACATTAAACATAAATGTTTCCTAAGTAAATGAATTGAAGAGTTATATCAGCTCTATTATGAATTAAATGAACAAAATCTTACTTTAAAAATTAAATTTCATTTTCAAATTTCTAGAACCTACTAAAAAAAATGGTAGAAGTCTTTACTACTTGTCATGCTCTGATTAAAAGTTAATTTGGTAAAATTATATTAGTTTTAACAGATATAAAAGAATAAATCACAATAAATTCTTTGGACACAAACTGTATCATTTAATGTAATTTTTAGATGTAATAACATAACAGCCCTTATATATAATCGTTTTAGGTCGCCCAAATTAACATGTCCCATTCGTACCCACACTGTTAAAAGAAATTGTTGGTTTTACGGTGTAAAATAAACAATAATAAACCGTAAAATAAGCAGTAATATACCGTTAAGCAAAACGATATATTACTGCTAGTGTACTTATAAGACTATATACTGCTACTGCTTATTTACTATTTATTATTGTTAATTTTACGGTATAATACTGACTGATGGGTTACAGTATTATACCGTAAAATGAATAATGTTTTTCCAGTGCATACAATTTGGAAGGGCATTTATGCTTATTATAAATTAAATATTTATGACTAACTAAAAACGAAGATTTTAGCTGAATAGCATTGTTTGAAAGCTTCATAATCACATATAATATTTGTAAAAACTGAGTAAATATTTATAAAATCTAGTATTTTTTAAAATAAAAACAATCTTTCAGAACAGTCCATAGGAGTGTGCGATAGGTGAGACCCTCACGCTTAGTAGGGTATCGCGCTCGAACAAATATTTAATACAATATAGCTCAATATTTATTATTAATTTTATTCAGATTGATTTCTTTTATCATAAACTTTATACGTGTTAAGAGACTTATTTATAAAATGCCAAAAGTTTTATCAATAAAATGTCCAGTGAAAGCTGTGCCTGCAAATAGAGGCGTCTTAAATTTAGGCAAATATGTGACTGAAAAAGAATTTCAGACACTTAAATGACTTAATCTAAAAATTAAGACATCATAGATGTCTTAAGTAAGAACACATAAGTGTCCTATTATGATCATGGGGCAAATGAACCGAGAATATTGTCTAAAATATCTGAAAACTTCTTATTTTAAGACAGTTGCTTCAAACGTGTCTTAATTTAAGACGTTTTGTTTATTCCGTTCTGCCTATGTAAACCACCATGTGGCACTCTCAGTTGCGCATGTGTTTTAGATATCTTCCGTTCGATCTTGGTCTACGTTGCAATTCAAACTGAAAGTTTGTTTTTATGTACGCGTATATTTTAATTCGTTTTTTAAATCGTATTCCATTAGTTCATTTATTTATTGAATACATATATCTGACTTGTGTGCTTGACACTAAATGTCTGTTATAAGCTGTCGTCGATATAAAGGCGGGATAGGCACAGAAGTAGTCAACACTTGAAAATTACATCCGGGAACACTACAAAGTATGTGCAACTGACTTAGTGTTAATTTATATGGATAATATTGTATTATTTATCTTCGTCTGGTCAAAGCTGGCAAAAAAAAACCTAGCTTTTGGCGGGTCATGTTTTGAGGATGAAACATTTCATTCTTTAAATATGGCTAGCCGCATATAGTAAATGATTTCCTTCTAAAATGATGCAATACTTTTTCCCTCACTGTGATAGTTTTTAAATTTTCAAATCGAGGAATTTTTCTACCTCTTGAAACACAGATTGAAGTAAATGTCAAAATTTTCTTTTTAGTACTAAAACTAGTGTCTTTTATGACATTTTTATAGCACTACAGGGTTCGTATGCTTCAAGGACTTTCAAGCCCCTTTCACCAGAATTTTTGTAAAGCAATATTTGTCTTATTTAATGAAAATAAATTCTATCTTCAGTTATAGCGACCAGTACTTTACGAAATTTCTGGTACTAAAACATCTAAAATCTTCTGAATCATTTGATGCTTATGAACGCTGCACTAAACAAAATCTTAGACGAAATGCAATAAGTTTTGATTCTATTTGCGAAAAAAAAAATACTAATTCTAGAAGTATATATTTTTAGACTTATGACATTGTCTTGTATTACGAATTAAATATTCTAAATTCTCATCTTTTTTTCCCAAATTTAAAGTAATAATATCTCAAAAAGAAAGGCATTTTAAGCTGAATTCATTCTCTTGTTTTACTAATTCTTATCTGCCTTTCACCGACCACAAGTCAAAGAAAAAAAAGCTTTAAAATCTTCTGATGCTTTCTTTAGCTGTCTTCTCAGAAAATAAAAGTATATTCGTTTAGTTTTAATAAGCTATTTCTTTCTATCCTAAACCGGAAAAAAAATAATAAAAATAAAGAACATGAAAATGTATGGCGTTGACATAAGACTCGTGTGATGTTAATCAACGAGTAATTGTAAATACTGCTAGTAAAAACATACATATATATTTGATTTGAAATCAGCTCTAATATTGATCCTTTGATTATTTTTAGTGAAAAAAGTATTTTGAAATTTAAAATGGGAAAAAGTAAAAATCTATAACTAGATTTTGCTCTTAAAATTGTGGTTTTCATAACTTTATTTATGTGCACTTATACGAAAAATACAAAACTGACAATTAGATGTTAAGATATATATTTAAGACAAAAGAAGTTTGGAAAATATAAGTAATTTTTAATTCATGTTATTAATATAGAATATTTATTTATTTATTTTTATTTATAGATAAGTCGATTATCGTCTGATCTACCTAAAAACTTGCCCATATGGCAATAATTTTTTTTTTTAATATAATTTTTAAATGATATGAATTTCTATTTCGTTTTCCGGGAGAGGGGGATTTTGTATGCAATTTTCGTAAAGCTGATATCTTAAATCTTTTTCGACATTGCACTGATTATAATGAAAGTTTTGAATCTTTAGAGTACGGCTAGATTAAAAACACAAAATATATTTAACCCTTAAATGCCTGGTGTTGCTTTTCGGCAACATACCCAATTTAGGCTCTAAAATACTATTAGAATAATATTGAAGCTATAATGCCTAATGTTGCCAATAAAATACATTCTGAAAATATTATTAAATCGATTTTCAACATGTAGATGACAACACTTGTGCTGTTTAAGAATAAAGATAGATTTATTTTTTCAATTGTTGCTACTTGTTCTTTTTGTTTTGTTTGGGAGCTTGCGAAATACCCTATTTTGGCCTGCAGTGAACAAGTAAAATTTATTTCTTATTATAGTTCCTAAAATTCTTGTGGGTTTAATATCATAGAATTTTATCAAGGGAAATTATTTTTTCAATTAAACACCAGTATTGCCAATTAGTAACAAATTGTTTTTTAGCCGTAAACTATACTTAAAACAAAATATGAATTTTTAAGTATTTTTCCCATGATTTATTTAAGAAATGAAAGCCGAAAAACATAATTACAATGATTTTTGAAAAATCAGGCATTTAAGGGTTAACAAAATACAGAAAAATCTCTCAATATCGGACTCTTCGGACACTTCGCGATTGCTGAATTTGTTCGATGATCGGAGGTGTCTGCTTTTGTGAGGTAAAAATAAACAAATATGTATGAGTTTTGGATAAAAAAGGGCTTTTTCTAAATACAGTTGTCCGTGATTAGGAATGTCCATTAACCTCTATAACAGACACTCCCGAATACCGGGCACCTCTATTCAGCGAGCATAATGCAGAATTGAAGCATGGGCGAAATGGGCAGTGTCTCTTCCCCCTCTTCCTACCATTTTAGGGAGCCCAAATTACTAGATGTGCAATTTTTGTAAATCTTGTATTTTAAACTTGTTTCGACATTGTTTTGATTATAATTAGGATGAGCGAAGCGAATCCTCTACTAGGCTACACAAATTATATTTTGCCGTACACTTTACGAAAAAACTATTCAGTATTTTGATTTGAAATTAAAAATAAAAATAAATTATGAACTGTAGATTTGCACAATATAATTTTTTTTTACAGAATGACCTTAAAAAATTATTATTTTAATTAATTTATTTTACATGTTTTTTCATTACGGACGCATTTTTGCAAATAAAAAATGAAACACGTATATTTTAAGAGGAAAAAATAAATCATGGAGTTTAATTATAGATAGAATTATGATTATTTAAATAGTTTCACGATTTCTTTTAGGGAATTTTTAAAATGCATTTTTTATGTAAAATTGTAGCATGTATTTCATGAATTAAAATTTGTGAAAATTCAATTATTTACATTCAATTATAAAAGTATTTTTCAGTGTTAAGAATTCAAAAACACAATTTATTCTTATTATGTGAAATTTTATACGCAGACGATACTTACGCATTTTAAAAGAATTATATTATGACATTTATTTTTAAAGTGGCAACAAAAGAATTGTAAAAGAATAACATTAAATGTTAAATTCGTTAAAGTGTTATTCGAATTCGAATGTTGAAAATTGAACCAAATGAAACATATTTACCATTAAGAAGTCATTACTGTGTATTAGTATTATTTTAAATATGTTTGCCGTTTAAAAGCAATTTATGAAATGTATTAGTTCTATTATTTAAAAAAATGCTGAGAAAACGTACATTTACTGGTCGAAAAGAACGCGAACATGATTTAGCTTTAAGGCTGAGGCTAGATATCAGCGTAATAAACTACGACATGACGAATCTCTTCTGACAGAGAATGCATGTGCTCGGAAATATGCTTTAAATTTCGAAGATGCACAAAAAACTTAAAATTATATTTTTGTACACCAGAGGCTATTGGAAAATATAAAAAAATCTTTAAAAGAGTTTTAGTTGAAAATTTAAAAATATTTGGTAAAACTTTCAATCGAAAATATTTTTATTTATATCAGTCTCATATCATAAATAAATAAATTCCGAGGACATTCTTGACTGAATTTACATTTCTAAAATTAAAATGCGCCAAAATATAAAATAACATTTTTGCTTAATAAAGATGCAAAAATAAAGTAAAAAAATATTGTTACTTTCAAATATTTATCTTATTAATAGTCCGAGAGCCGGCAGCACAGACAATCATCTCATCGAGTTCACGGTTGAAATTCTAGGATTAGTTAAATCTTGATTCGCATATTAAAACGCAATCGGTTTGCCAAGTCATATCTTGGTGGAAAACGGCTGAAAACCCGATTTCAGCGGCTGACTCGTAGGTTTACCATTGTGTTTTCCTGCACCAAAAGGTACACAGTTAAAAATCCGCAGTATTTGCTGCATAGTCACTCCAACGCTTTTATAGGAAACGTTTACTTCACTATATTATGTAGCAGTCTCCTTGGTTAGAATACAGATATTCTATAAAAGCGGTGGAGTGACTATGCAGCAAATGCTGCAAATTTTTAACAGTGTATGAAAACATTGAGGACTGGGAGCAGGTAAACACAATGGTAAACCTACGAGTCAGCCGTTGAAATCGGGTTTTCAGGCGTTTTCCACCAAGATATGACTTGGCAGACCGATTGCGTTTTAATATACGAATCAAGATTTAACTTATCCTAGAATCTCATCCGTGAACTCGATGAGGTGATTGTCTGTGCTACTGGCTCCCGGTCTATAAATAATGCTTCGCGAATCCAAACAAAGCATGGCTTTTGCTAGTCAATATTTTAAACTTCTAAAGTTGAATAAATTTAAAAACTAACTGAATAAAAAAATCTAAGTGCAGCAAAAGCCCTCAATAAAGAGTACTTATGGAACGCTGAATTTGTTTGCCATTCGAAAGTGTTCGCTTTTCTGGGGGTAAAAATATATGCCTATGTTGAAAATGGTGAGTGTTCGCTAAATAAAGCTGTCTATATGAAGGTTTTGCAGTAAAACCTCCATTGGACACTCCTAATTAGAGAACACCACTATTTAAGAAACACATTTTTCATTCACAACATGTATATGTCTTATATGTTTTTACCTTAAAAAAGCAGACACCTCCGAATTGAGGACAAATTCCCTAGGTGCCCCCTATTGAGAGGTTTTATTGTATTTAGATAAACATTTTTTTGTTTTTAATCTTGTTCTACACCAGAAGTTCAAAATATTGATTATAATGAGTACAATGTCGAAAAAGATAATTTATCAGGTTTACAAAAATTGCATGCCAACTTTGGGAGCCCCTAAAATGGAGGGGGTGAAGGGGGAAGAGCCATGGCCAAATATTTTTCCAGGATTTAACGTGGTCAAACATGGCTACGTATAATGCTTATAAAATCTGGCTGCTATTTAGACGCATAAAGTGTCTGAAAAATTAAGACATTTTAAAACGTCTGAAAATTGAACACTCCGTTTCAGACATTTCAATTTGGAGTGTGGAAACTCAGGAAGAGAATAGTAGGTTGTAGCTTATGTTAAATCTATAGATATTGTTATGTTCTAGCTTGAGCTGCACCAAGCGCATCACGTGAATGTGAGTTGTTAAGATGTCTGCGCTGATGGTGTCTTTGACAAACTGCTCGCTAAAATTAAAAAAAAATATTTACGATGTTACAAGAGAGATTTACTTTCCTCGATGTGTAATCAAGTTTCTCTTGTTATCACTTGGAGATCCTGCCCTCTACGAGTTACCCTCGTCAACCTCCGTCCGGACCACCCAGACTCTAAAAACACGCTAATTGGCCCAGTTTTATAAAGATTGCCCGATTACGGAATATTAATGATAGTTTCATGACCGGTGGTGATCTTCTATAATTGGATTGCCATTTATTTCCCTTTGACTGAGGTGATGTTTCGGAGCCCAAAGCAGCGTCCACCATTGTTGAGAGAGCTGAAGGCTGTTTTCGTGATTGATTAAGAAAGATCAATAACGTATTTGAAAATCAACTTGTACAAAAGGGTTCAGTAAAAAATGTCGCTGAGTCCCGGACTTTTAAAACGACGGTATTGACAATATTCTCACTTTGGGTTTGAAGCTATACAAAATTGTTGCTTGGGAATAACATTCAGAACTACACCATTCAAAAGCACTGTGCTTAGAAAATTCACATTTATTTTATTTTTATATCGAGCTTTAGACATTTTCAGGAACAAGTATATATATCATATATTAATTTGTTTCTTTATTTTTATGCAACTTCATGCGTATTTTTCATGTTATTTATAAAATTAAAACTGTTTATTTTAATTAATAGGCATATATAATTTTTCTAATGTGTATTTATCGAATAGTATTTTCTACCGAAAAAATTCCTACAAAAGTACTTTACGCATGCATTTACCAGTATTTATGCTACAAACATGTAAACAATTGCTCTAACCGCTACTTTTACACCAAGTAATTTCCACTGTGACGTCAAATGAATATTGCTCGGGGCTAACGGAACAGCCGGGCTGACGCACTACCTTTTCTGTTAGACCGTTAGAGTCGCGTCATGCACTTTTTGTGCTCATGCATTCGAACATTATGTGACTCCAGCGGTTTGAAAAACAGACACAAGTAACGCGCTGCGGTATTCTGCTTTTTCATTGGCCTCGATATTCTTCATAAGAAAATCTGAAATATATCGTTTTAAAATATGACGCAATTTTCACAATCTTTCGCACGTAACAATTTAATTATTAAAAGTTTTCTTTCTTTTTCAACATTCACGTGTAAATATACAATTAAATTGAAAATACAGTATTTATAAAGACTGTAAGAAAAAGGTTTTAAATATCACGTTTTAAATATATCGTTTTAAGTATGACGTTTTAAGTATGACCTTTTAAATATTGCATAATTTTCCCCATTTACATTTTTGCAAAAAGTATCATAATTATTTTAAAGATTTCTTTCTTTTATAAAACTAACGTGGAAATATATCTTTCAGTTAAAAAAAAAATTGTAATTATTATTATTTGGGCTCTTTTAAATTTGGCAACAATAGGTAAAGTCTGGCTCTTTCAAACTATGAATTAAATCTCTATTAAAATTATGAAATTTGGAATAAAAATTTGAAAAAAAAACCTTAAAAAATAGATAAGTTTAACAAATGATTGCACACTGGAAAACTGAGAATAGTCATGTATGTACCTGCAAATGATAGTAAAATTGCTATGCACAGTTTTTGATCATAATACTTTTTTAACTGAAATATTTGCAAATAATTCTTCGTTTTAAAAACTGTCTAGCTCAGCGTGTTTATCATACAAGTTTCTATTAAAACTGCCAGTTTTCTTGTTTTAGAATACAATAGTATTTTATTTTATAATCAGGCAAGAAAGTCAAAATGTCATAATAAATTCATTTATGACTGCGGCAGAGGCAATAGTCGTTGCTTTTTCTTAGAATATAGAGATAGTAATATAGATGTTCCTGTCCACACACATGCATATGTCCTGTCTCACATACATGGCGGGGAAGCAAAAGAGCTCAATCCCCAGGCACCCACTCCCCCTTGAATAAGCTAAAGTTTTCAAGTCTCCAAAAATTTTTAAAAGTTGGTGCTTCTAAATATTCTTAGGAATACAAATCGGGAAATATTGGTTTTGGCTCAGATTTTTCCACATTTTTAAATTCTTTTAAATGAAAAACATTAATAAATGACAATTTCCAGAGAAATCCATCACAAAGAACAAATTTTATAAATAATAGTATGAATACAATAAAATCATATTCGATTGTGGCTGTCCTGCTCCTGGTCCATGCGACATATATGTCCAGCCATAGTCAAATATAAAAATATTTTAACCGATATCTTTGATTTAAGTGTCTGTTTAAATTGCCAGAAAAAAAGGAATTTTCTCCAGCAAATTCTTTTAAAAATTGCATGATTTTCCCTAATTTTAGTTGACTCTCGGCTGATCACTGATCTCTTGGTCACGAATGTTACGTAAATTGCTGGCAAGATCTAGACAACTATTAAAAATTAGGTTAATGAATATCTTAATTTATCTATAAATTCCCTAGCACAAGCTAACAAGAGTGTTGGGCGCACCCTTTTCTCCGAACTTACTTGATCCAAAAGAAAATCTATCTTATAGGGGCCTCTAATTATAGAGGACCTGGTGATCGTAAAGCCTAGTTAGCTAATAGATAACCTACGGTCATTTACCTAAAAGGTTATCTCGGATAAATAAGACAATACGTTGTGAAATGTTTAGAAGATAACTAACCTATGGCCAATTGGTTTGAAGGGAAATATATAATAAAATCAAAACCACTAAATATAACTCCCGAATTTTCACACAAACCAACCCTACAAGATAAATTTAATTATACTTTTACATATATGGTCTAATAATAATATTAAGCAGTCAGGTAATTTCTAAATACTTAAAATAAGTAATTAACAAGACTTTTAAAAAATAATAACAAAGAAGGGAATTAATAATAATAAATCATTTATTTACACCACAGGCAAATTATATTAAGTTACAATTAAATAATTCATACTTTTACCATCCAAAATAATAACTCATTATGTAAAAAAAAGCACTAATTTGGATATTAATTGAAGTTGACAAGTTCTCCTGGGCACCCTATTCCCAATTCAAACATTTGATATTAATACGGTACACAATAGAAAAGAGAACATCCACAAAATCGTACCTTTTTCCCCATTGGGGTCACAAGATCCTTTTAGAGTTGTAGACTTGACAGTATATATATCCAAAAGTTCTTTTTTCTTGTTTGTAGAACCACAACACACATATTCGTGTTCCGTAATTTTAGTTTTATTTACACAAAATTCCACCCAGGTCTGGGCCAAAAGCAAAAATGTTTAAATCATTTTTTTAAAAAAAATTAACACTACTATATTGCTCGTCATAGACAGAGGAAGTAAACATGGGTGGATAAGCCAAAAGGGATTGAAAATAATAACCACCGCACTCTGGAACTCTTTTTGTACATCTGTATTTTTTTCGAGGAAAAGAAAATATCTCTCTGTTAAAAATTTGCATGTGCGGCCCTGAGTGGTGGATGCGAATTAACATATTCAGCATAATTAAAATCTCCAACCACTCTCCGCTGCCTGGACCCGCCTTCGTGTCGGCCAGTGGTCAGTGGGTCCCCGGAATGCTCAGGGCCTTCCGACCCTCCTACATCCGATATTTCAAACCCCACTTTCTCACGAGAACGCGGTCCCCCACACGAAGATCCTGCAGCTGTCCCATAAAACATGAGGTCATAAAAGTCCAACTTTTGTACCAAAACTGACCAATTCTTTACTTTACTCTCGTAATATCATACATACAGATAGTAACTGGCAATTAAGCTTTCCCCTTAGCAAAACACTTGCCTGGGAAAATACTTAATGCTCTTGGTACCCATCCTTAATAAAATAATAATACTGTACTAATAGATGCATACATAAAAACAATAATACCGTACATTGAAAAAAAAACTTGAATTAAAAAATTAATCAATTAGATAAAATAATCACTTAGATAAATATATACATAGATGATATCGACAATAAACTTATTCATATATATATATATATATATATATCTTTTTCCTTCAAAAAAAAATAGTTCTAAATATCCAAAATGTTGAAATCATGCCAACATTACTTCCCCCCCCAACACAAAGCACTTGAAAGTCCATGTACAGGAACTATAACATCTTTCAAGTGGACCGATGTCCTTATCAAACACCGAAAACCTCTCCAACGGCTGGACGTTGCAGATCTGTAAGGCACTGGGGTTTCTCCTCTATGCTCCCTGATTCACCTCTTCCGTAGTGTTCAAAACTCTGTGAAGTCCGTGCAGAGATATGAATGTTCATTATCAAATACACGCTGATGTTATCTGTATAGTTCATCTTATTTAAAATATGCCTGTACCCTAAATTTTACATTGTACATAAGATGAATATTCCTTCTTATTCTGTCCACGGTTTTATGCAGATTTGTATACGGTCCCTAAAGCAGTGTTCCCCATAACCATCACAGCCGCATACTGCATGAGTTCTGTCTCTCTGTGATGAAGGTACAGTCCCTGATTGTTCCCAAAAATTGTATATATGTGTACCAATTTAGAAGAGAAAACAAAAAGTTAATCATAAAAGATAAAATCCCAAAATTAGGAACCTAATTAATTATGCCAAAGAGTTTAAATACTGATCCACAAAGTTTAGCACACTTTTTTACACTAAGCAAGTATTCAGTTCATGACTACATAAATACAACATTTAAATATCCATATTAAGAAAGGTTTATAACACACAATGAAACATATTTACCAACATAACTTTTTACACCGAATAATCATTTAACTACCAAACAAGCAAATATATCAATACATATTGTTACATTTTTCAAATATTGTTTTACAATTATTTCACTACCTTTATAGTTTACAACATACATATATTTTTAAAACTATGCAACCACAATATCTAAAATTGATTCTCATGTAGTAAATTCGATACTTTCATACAGTAAATTACGTGATTCTCTAAACGTACCCTCTAATTAAAAGTTAACCAAATAACTATTAATATTCCCTCAAATATAAGAAACTCAGTCTCAAACTTAAAAAAACAGCACTTCCACCCAGAGAAGGGGATAGAGATAGATAGAAATTTAAAAACAAAAGAAAGCAGAAAAGAAAAAAAAAACAGTATTTCATATTATTTTGTGACTGAATACTTTATCTGAAATTACAAATTATGAGTGTAAGTATTATCATGTTACTTTATTTTAAATAAATTGCTTAAACACTCTTCTTCTATTTATTCTTTTCTTTCATATAAATAAGTGGATTGTTTCCACTCATTCACCGATTCACTACTCCCTTTTCCTTAATAGGTACTTTAACCACCCGAGCAAACAGTGCAATACAAGCTATCGTAAAATTACAATTTCTAATAGCGTCAACAAAAGAGGAGAAAGAAAAAAATATCCACTTTTCCAGCTACCCGTTACCTGCCATCGATAACACTTAGAATCGCCCATTATAATGTATCGAAACAGGCTGGAAAGTGATAATTCCAGAGCGGCCGAAGGTCACCCCTTAATGCCAAGCCAAGTCTAGTACGAGCTGGGGTGGCCCTGAGGGAGAGGCGTGGATATTCCGTTTGCAAAGTAAGTAATAATTACTTCTATTAATCCTTGTAATACATGTATTATCTTTACATTACTTCTCCGTATTCCTTAATCTGCACCCTATACACCGCCTACGCAACAAAAACAATTTCTTTTCGTACTATTTACTATAATAATTAACTATAATACAAGTGTTTGTAATGCAAATACGGAAGCCTAGTAGCGATTTTGCTGCATCAATGACATTCCACGAAAACCAGTTTCACTTCCTCCCGTACGGAGCTGTAGCCTGTTTTCTTACAAACAGCATCTGATATCCTTATTTGATTACTGCCTCCCCTATAAATGTTAGTTCCATTTAGACCTATGAAAAGTGCTAAGAAAAACTCGATATACTTTCTTAAAATATAACATCCAAAAATGTTATTCCTGTTCATTGGAATCCCTCCCTTTTACTGACACCTGTATAAGACGAAACTTAATTCGTAACTAATAAAGTTGAACCGCGCCTTCGAATTTACAGTATATTGCAGAATAAACGGGTTATGTGTACTTTATATTAAAATATCCTAAACAATTAATTTTGTATTCACCCCGAGAGAAAAAAAAAGAAAACAAGGAAAAAAATATCAATAATAACTCTACGAATACTCTTATCTAAAATATATAAATATCGTTTTCAACTGATACTCTTAAAATTGAATTAAAACCACGAATGCTTTTTTCTTTCTTTTTTTTTTTGTTGTTGTATGTGGAAACCCTTATTTTTTTTAAATACAATACCCTAATACCTGCACCCAATCTATATTTTGACAGGGGAACCCTGAAGAAAGACGTGAGCCTCCTCCACACAATGCCGGCCGGCTAAAAATAATCTCCGCCCGCAGAGACTACCAATGCCTGGAAGCTGATCAGACCTCTTTCCGCTTCCCACACAAAAATGTAAGTAAAAATTAATTTAAATAATGATTTAATTATTATTCCACAAGAGAAAACAAAAATTATAAATAGAAAATTTTTTTTTTAACCTACAGTGTTCAATAATACATTTTCTTTTCATTTTAACCTAGCTCTCCCAGTTCTGATACCCCTGGTAAACCCTTTTATGTACTCTATATTTTCTCTTACGTGTAGTTCTTTTATGTTACTTAAAAAAAATAAAAAAAAAACTGTATTACCTCGTAACTAAAAAATATATATATACCAAAAGAGTCCGTAGAGAGAGAAAAAGAAAATAATTTTTTTTTTGCGTATTTACTTGTATTATGAAATTTATTTTGTTATATTTATTTAATTAATTTGTATTATTTCAAATTTAATACATGCTAAAAAATAAAAAAAAGATATACCAATGGATAAAAATTCTTATTAATTTACTTGCAACCTACATTCGTTAATGAATTTTTACCATCCAGTATGCACCACAATTGACGGGATTAAATTGTTTAAATCTGATAATAGTCCTTCCTTTTAAACATGTAAATTTTGACTGACGAAAAGAGGAGAAAAAAATTATCCTCTACTTTAATTTATTTTATCTTAATTTGTTAAAGATATTTTCTAACCCAATACCGTTTAAATGTCCCATATATCTATACGTAATGTCTTTTTATGTACTATGCTAATACTATGCGGGTTATTTCAGTGAACCATGAAGAAGAAAAAAAAAATTGTTGCTCCTGGTTAAAAATTGAATCTGGCGCTCGCAATGTGGCGAACTTTCCTGACTGAATCCAGGATTTCTAGAGAGAGCGAAAACCGGTAAGTCAAAATTACCATTCTGCATGCCTGTCTTTGAATACACTTTGCATGTTTCTCTGAAATGCACGTGGATGGCGCTAGGCGACTGTTTATTTACATTTGTCCCTTTAAATTTCCGTGACCTGTAGTAAACATTGCACTTGGGGTGTAACCGCTACCTTCTACCCACCACAACTAGCATTTATTAATAAAAATACTTACTTAGGACAATATGAATTTTTTTTTCGATTTATACTTGTAGAATATATATATATATATATATATATAAGGTATAAATAGTATTAATCTTAATTATTTATTCGTTATTATTTTTTTCCGCACACTTAAATCTTAAATTATTTCTTTTCGGTGTCAAGCAATCTGTATTCCGAAAAGATGAAATGCAAAACTGACACCAGAATTTACAATCAAATTTAGAAGAAAAAAAAAGTCTTCATTATTTTCTTATTCATAAAAGGGGGAAAAATCCAATTGAATTTTCTTGATGCCAGTATGTTTAAAACTATGTGTCCGCTAGAGAAGCCACAACATTTAAACTTCCAACCGAATGCCTGCTGGTCAATTCATTTTTATTTATTTAATTTCTTACTGCACGCACTCTGCATGACAATTTTTTATCTGTTTATTTATCTGATTTTAAACCGCATGCCCTCTGCATGACAATTATATATATATATATATATATATATATATATGAAATGTGATAAAATGCTTTCAGGCAAGGTGAAGCAGATGTTTGTCCATAATTTACTATTTTTTTTTTGCACAATACTATCTGTTTTATATTTAAATACAATATGAATTTGAATCTTATATATTGATGTGTGTGCATAGGGAGCCCTTTTCCAAACCTATTGATTTTCTTTTTTTGTTGTTTTTACTGCTTATCAGTTTATTTGATTAAGATTTTATTTCTATAAATATAATGTATCCATTTCATTCGAATCGTTTGTAAAATAACTGGAACCGTAAATACCCTTGTTATATATTTACTTTTCTTGGGAAGAAAAAAAAAGTACATCCCCAAAAGAAGTTGCCAAAACCAAAAAAATTGTATATACATATTTATCTTTGGCTCTGCCCAGTTTTCTATTAATGATTATTTATAAAATATACCCTACTCTGCTGTTAATCCATCTTCCACAGTTATCCTAATATCCTTATTAATTTAGGTGTTGTTTAAATACCGCCCCACCCCCCTTTAAAAAATGCAAATCCCTTTTAATTATGCATCCCCAAAAATTTATCCTGCAACACTTTTTTATCTATGTGTGCAGTTCCCATAAAAATTTTGAAAATCCCCTTTTCCAAAATTCCGCTGCCATGAACCAAAAACCAACAATATTGAGTGGTTATTCACTCCCCCTTCATCCTCCCCTTTTTCTGAACCCGAATCCCTTGTCTCGTTTCTGTAAAGAGAGATCGTGAACTGATGCTCCAAAAAGAGGATGGCGAGTTCTCCAAGAGAGAAAAACAATCCCTTCTCTCAATGTCTTTCCTGCCCCGCGCGCGCACTTATTGTGTGGTAAACAGAAACTAACTGATAGCGAGTTATTACCTATTACATTCCTTACTTACTTATCCGTACGAAGTGACCATATGCACATACTTTTACTTATGTTATATAAATTGTATTTATTACTTTATTTGTGTAAGAGAGAGGAAAAAAAAAGAGTTGTTTTATGTATTCCCTTTGTGTTTTAACTTTAATTCCGAATATATATATATATGTGTGTATAAAAAATAATTATTTATTCTTGTTAAAATGTTGTATAGTTCCCTATTTATTATCTTGTAGACCCCCCTCCCCCCCATTTATATTCAAAAAACATCCTTTTTTTAATTAGAGCCCACCTGATTTTATTAGGACCTAAAACAGTGGTGTGTAGCCCGCAAAAGGTTAACTTAGAGGCGTACCACATGCTTTTTACATGTATCCATTTGTCTAATGACTAGTAGTTACAAAACCAGTGTTCAGAGCCCTACTTTAAAATCCACCACAACCAAAAAAAAATATATTTTTTTTTCGTATGGCCAATTTGGGAAAAAAAACATTTTAGTCATGTATATCAATTTACCAACCATATAACTTACCCCCCCCCCCCCCCCCCCAACAATAGTAATTATACCCGAAACCCGAATAATACAGTAACTTTTCCAATTATTATTATTATTATTATTTTTAATTATTCATTGATAATACCGTTATTCCAAGTATTGTAAATATTATAAAAGTGAAATATTAAATTTTTATATTTTACAGTAATATATCAAAAATTAGTCAAAAATCATAGATCCACTATGTTTATAATTTTTTTTCACTTTATTTATGGATTTATACCATTTTCCTCATTAAACTATTTCTACTAGAAATTTGCTTAACTAAATAATAATAAAAAATAATAAAATGAAGTATGTTCTTTGCTTGAACCTTTTACCTAAAACTATCTAGCCACTATTTTAACCACTTGGTTAAAGGTGCAACTAACTAAAATATATTCCGCAGGAATCGTAATTACAAAAAGTTTAAAATACTAACTAAAATTCCAGAGAACATCAAAAATCATCGCTATTTACAACCTAGTATGCCTAAGCAAAACAATGTATATTATAAGTTCTCCCTCTTCCTCTTTTTTTTTGTCTTCACTTAGTGATAAATCCGCTCTATGTGTATTATTAATAGACTGGAACCTAGTAATTACCATTCTCCAAAAACGTACTCCCAGACTGTTACAGTGTACCAGAGTGAGAGAGAATGAGGGGGAAAAAACACACCATCCTATGCTTGTGAGCATTTGTCTACTATTTATATATATGTATTTTGCTACATATTCTACCTATTTTACTATTCTACATGCTTTAATATACTATAAATAACCGAAATATGCAAAGAAAGGACACTTTTCTTATATCAATATATGCCCTTAGATATAAAAATTAATATTTGAATAAGAACCTTTAAGTGACATGTTTATCACCCTCGCAACTGTTAAACTACATAGATTAATATACTATATATATTAAAACTTACACACTAGTAGATACATAAAAGCCGTTAAACTACCTGTTTATCTCCATCGCCAATATTAAACTACATTAATTACCATTCTATATATACTAAAACTTACACGCTAGTAGATACATAAAAACAATTCAATAACAAGTTTATAAGCCTAAACCGCAAAAATATAAAGCACCTCTTAGGCCATGTGAATCACTACACTACATATACTAACTTAAACACTAGTAGATACAGAAGCACAATTCGGTGACCTGTTTATCACCCTAAAGAACAAAAAATAGAAACCCATTTTGAATTATTTGACTAAATATCCTATATACATTAAACTTAAACACTAGTAGATACAAAAGAACATTTCGGTGACATATTTATCATCATAAACAGAAAAATAACAAGTAAACTTTGAATTATGTTACTAAACACACTATATACACTAAACATACACACTAGTAGATACACCAGAACGATTCAGCTCTCGCCCGTCTTTTTTTTGTGTAATACTTTAGTTAGATCAAACTCTACCTCTAAAAAACATAAAAATGAAGAAAGTTTATAATATTTTTACACTTCTTCCGTACTTACCTCATCATTGTCGTTCGTTTGAGGTAATTTAATTTTAGCACTTGGCTTGTGAGTAATATGTCGTTGAATCTTTTTTTTATTAGGTTCGAGTATATGTTTCAAAATATAATTATTGCGTCGTGCTACCTTTACAACTTCATAAGGACCGTCGAACTTAGGATGTAACGCCAATGGGCGTCCAACATTTTTTAAGTATACTTGATCCCCAATTTCCAATTTCACAACTTTTTCAAAATCTTTGCCCACATATTCTTTCGCGATTCGTTCTTGGTTTGCGAGTGCAGTTTTATAAACTTCTTTCATATGTGCAATGCGTTTTTGAACAAACTGTTGTGTACATAACATATCCGGCTCCTCTATAGCTGTAAAATGGTTGGCCGTTTCTCTAGCGAAAAACAGCTTATCAGGACGGTATCCTAAAGCTCTGTGCATCGAAGTATTATGCGACAGAATAAAGAACGGCAACCTTATATCCCATTCCGTTGTTGTTCTTGCCATTGCACTAATCGAAGACTTTGTGAGTCACTTCAAGAATTCCATTCGAGGAATGTTTATAAGTAGAGCAAAAGTGGAGGTTCACCCCCATTGCTGTCATAAATTCTTTAAAAAGGGTTCCCCGAAAATATTTCGCGTTATCCACAATTAATTCTCGAAAGAGGCCAAATGTACTAATGTAATTTGTGAGTGCATTTAGTATCGTTTGTGTCTATACATTACGCAATGGTATTGCCTGTAAAAATCTTGACGCAACGTCAATGATCGTCAAGATAAAACAATGTTTTTTTTAAGGTCTGTGGTAGTTTGCCCACAATATCCGTATGCACCACTGAGCCTATTATATGATCTTTCTCCACTTTCTGTAAGGGAACCTTAATCATTTTATGCTGCTTATTTTTGTTACAAGGTATGCAAGCTGCACAATAATTTTTTACATCCCTATACATCCCAAACCAGTAAAATCTTGTTTTCACTAATTCATATGTTTTGGGAAAACCAAAATGTGCCTTATGAGCTTCTTGTATTATTTCAAATATTAATTTATTAGGAGCTATCAGCAGTGGTTTATCTTTATACCGTTGCTTCAATATTCCCAGGCAGCACAGAACTATGGGCCCATGTGGGTTCCATATGGGTCCCATATGGGCAGATGGGCTCTAGCTGGGCCCATTTGTCCATGAGAAACCCAGGTACATCTATATAAATTGATTTTGTAGCATATAGTTCGGAGCACATTTATAATGTATTTATATAAATATTAGAAGTATATTAGCTTACTGTTTGACTAAATTAACCGTAAAAAGTAAGAAAATCTTGAAATTTTAATATCTGTACAGCATTCAGTAAATCTGTGTAGATTTATACAGATCGATATGGGCTATCTATATAGATCTTGATAGATTTCTATTAGAATCTGGGGACAACTTTTTAGTGTTACTATAGCGTTTTATTAAGTTAATTTAAATAAGATTTAATCATAATATAAAAAATATGTAATTATTTATACTATAATTAGCTATTATTGTTATTATTATTGAACAATATTAAAGATATCTATATAAATTGATTTTTTAGTATGTATTTCGAAGCCCACTTATTATGTGTTTATTTTAATAACAGATGTATATTACTTTATTAATCTATTAAATTAACCGTAACGTCTATTAAATTAATCTATTAAATTAATTGAATTAGCATTCAGTAACACAGATTTGTGTGGATCGATATGGGCCACCTATATAGATCTTTGTAGAACGTCTATCTGAATCTGGCTGCGAACAACAGTTTAGAGATCCGAGTGGCAACACAGAGTAAAGGCGGCAGTTTATTTTTGTTGTGTACTTCACAATCACAATGTTTACTGTGTGGGCTTTGGTGGCGACCGGCAAGATCAGTTCTTCAAGAAACGTTTCTGAAAAGCAAGGTAAGCTGTATAATATATACTTGTTTATTCTGTAATGATTTTTCTGTTTATGTACCAAATTTATATGTCGAAATTGCAACTGGATCGATAATCAGCTCTTGCCTGTAAGTAAGCCTAAAATTGTTAGAGTTCGGATTCTAGAATTATGTTAGAATAAATCCTAAAAGTAACCTTTTTAAAGATGCTAATTACTAAGAATTTATATTTAATAACTTAAATGCCATATTGTTTTAAACAACTTGATATGCATTCTTCTAGGATTCTATAAAAACAAATTAATAGTAGGCAGTACTATTTTTGTTGACATTTTAAGTTCTTTTGTAAAATATCGTAATGGAACATTAAGTTTTTGTTTGACACCTAAGTTTGATGTTTTTAAAAGATTAAGCGAAGAAACCGAATCATTAAACTACAATTTTGAAAAAGTTTTACGAAGTGCAATTGTTATATAGGATGTTGAATCTTCTGAGAAATCCCAGAACTTTTTACACAATTTGTCGTTATGATTAGTTTAAAATATTCCAGAGCGTCTTTTATAATTATTATATAGAGTAAACCTTTTCATGATCAACACTTTTGGTTTAAATGATGTATTACATGCATATCTTTCATATGATATTTAAATGTCTTGTTAAATCGGTTCTCTAAAAACGTTCCCACTCAGTATAAAACATTTCGATGAATTTTTAAATTTTAAAGCATAAAATTTGCTGGCATGATTATGATTATTAAAATTGTTTGTAATTATAATTTTTTTTGTTAAATTAAATCTTTAGTTATACCTAAATAATTGTTTCATGATCATGACAGCAGTTTTTTTCTCTCCCCACTGTTGCTTTATAGAAATTTTCTTCAAAGTGTCAACTTTGACAGCATTTTGTAAAATATTTTCTGCCTTTACTTAAAAATGGGGAAAACTTTTTGATTGCTTGGCTTTTAAGTATGAGCACCAGCCAATTTTATGCATTTGAAAACCAAACTGAATTTCAAAGGTTTTAGAAAGAGAAAATTATTTGATAGAAAAATTATTTGTTTGGAATAGTTATTACTTAAATTTAAAAGTAATATAAAATGTATTTAATAGCACTGAAATTTTGATTTAGATTATTATTATATTATTAATGAAATCTTTGCTATGTTCTCAACTTATTTTCGGTTGTTTCAGCATGTTTGAAAATTTTCCAGGTAAGCGGTAAAACTGGGAAATTTCATTAGCGGCCAGTAGTAAAATTTTATAAGTGGCCACTTTATCTAAAAGGGACTACACAGTATTACATTTTTATGTACTAATCAGTTATCCTGTTGACCACTTTTCATTCATTAAAAAAAAAAAAAAGAAAAAAATTGCCAAACTGTAGGATTTAAAACCAAAAATGCATGACCGTGCCATCAAATTCATTGATGTCAGGTGCATGGCTTGTGTTTATCTGATCAAGTGCTTTTTAATTCAACATTTATCTGTATTTTTAATGATGTTTACTGATTTATTAGTTATTTTGTTAATAATAATAATAAAAAAATAGGTAGTCATTAAACTGTGACATCACAATATTAAAATATAAAAAATCTTGAATAAATGTTGTGATGCATAATTACTTACAATTTACAATAGATCAGTTTCAATTCATGTTACAAGTCACTTCAAGTTTCAATTCACATACATTTATCCACCAGCCAAGATGGATGGATAATTAAGAAAAATAATGTAAATAAATATTGGTAGGTACTACTTGATTATCCCGTCGACCCAAAAACTATCGCCAAACTATAAGTAGTGTTGACTCTAAGCCGCTTTAGTAGGGCGTAGTGCCTGGAGGCCCTTTTTATTTCTTTTTTGCATCCGGCGGCTCTTTTAAACCCTTCTGATGCACCCAGCTACCCTTTTTAACACTTCCTAATGCACCCCGCGGCAATTCAATTGATATTGGGAAAATATTGCAAATTCTAGGGGTTCTAGACAAACCAGTTCAAAGTATGTTTTGGGAACAAGGTACAAGTGTGCTCTTTTGTAAAAAAAAATGTGCCCTTATTTTAGAATAGCGTTCCTTTTTTGAAAAATTCCTGCATGGCGGCCCCTTTTTCTATAAGATTAAATGCCAATAATAGATGATCGTAAATGTCACATTCACTTGACATTAAAACACGATACATGTCATTAAGTGATTTTTAATTTGACTTTTTATTTGTATTTTTATTAATGTTTTACTAATTTATTTGTTCTTTCGCTATTTAAAATAAAAATTGTCAATTTGTATAATTTGGTGAAATTGGTTGATGGGATAATCAAGTAGTATATACCTAAATATCAAAGTTTTTTTTTTCTGTTGTCATTTAATACATTGTAAGTTTTATTGCTTAAAGTTTCTGATATTTGATACTTTAATGAGTGCTGTTCTTCTGAATTTCTTGTGTTTTTTTAAGATTCTAATGGCACAATATTTATTTATTGGAGTTACAGTTTGGCTTACGTTTATTTATTTATTTTTTTTTTTAATAAAAAGTGGTTGACTGTGTTAACATAGAAGCATCTATTTTTGTTAAAAATGTCTGTTAACACTTATATAAAATTAAATTCTATATATGCTAATACAGTAGACTCCTTCAAACCTGCACATTATGTAAACAATGAAACTATCAGCTTCAGATTTAGGGGCAAAATTACAAATTTTTTTAGTTTCATATTGTTCCATATGTATAATTTAATATGTAATTCTTGATAATATAACTGTACTTATGGTTTTTCATGAAGAAAGTGTAATTTATTTTTCAAAAAAATTAAGATATTGCTGTATCACTGGTAATCACAATCTTTTTACCAAATATACTTACGTATTGATCAAGCTTTTTGGTTATTAAGATTGCAAGGCAAACCTGAAATAAAATTTCCTTACTTTGATTTTGATGTGAATTAAGTTTCATTGAATAATTCAAGGGAAATGTATCTCATCTTTTGCTATGCATAGTACTTAATTATACATTAATTATTTGCTTGACCTTTACTTTTTATCATTTTAGTTTTACTTAATTTATTTTACTATACTGTAAGAATTCGTTATAATTTGATTGCATTATTACATTCAAATTACTGTTTAAAAAATGTAAACAAAGGAACGATTAGAAATCTGCACAACCTCTGTTCCGGGGCTGTGCAGATTTTGAGGAAGTCTACTTACTGTATTAACATAACCTGAAAAGTGTAATCATTTCAATGGAATATAAGAATTTTTTTTTTCTTTCTCCTTGTAAGAGGAAGTGACGCAATTTCTAATAGATTTTTTTTTTTTTTTTTTTAGTGGTCCTGTGACCTGCATTAATTTTGCCATTTAATTCTTTCTGGACATCGTAATTTTTGGTAAAATTGTATATCAGCATAAAACTGACTTATTTTATTTTTTTTAATAAATTTGCTTACTCAAAAGTTCTTACGGAGATGAATTGTAGTTGTGCAATAATCTAAAAGTTAAACTTTGTGTTGAATTGCTGATTTTCTATAGCTAATAAGAAAAAAAGAATTTTTTTAATGATAATGATGACATTTTCAAGAAATACATCTTTCATTAGTTTATAAAATGCTTCAAAACTTTTAGTTTATTGCGCGAAAGAAATTCAGAACAATATGTATTTAAATATCAAATTTAGTATAATTGTCATATATATATATATACATACATACATTTTTAATTTTTTTAAAATTTCCATAGGATTTACCACCATAAAGTTTGATACCTAGCCATCTTCTCAGTCTGCTTTTTAAGATGATGTTGAACTACATTTAATTAATGTAAGTACATTTTATTATATTTTAAGAACTAGGAATTAAATGCTATTACTGTAAAATCCAGTTAATCCCCCCCCTCCCCCTCCCCCTCCCCCCCCCCCAAAAAAAAACTATGTTTTACATGTATTTAAAATGAAACCTCTCTGTAATGTACATTTTTGCAGGTAGATATTTCTGCTTCACAAGGCTGTTTCAGATTAGGGAAAATTTTTTATTTATGTTAGAAAATTTCTTCTATTTTTTTTTTTTTAAATCTAAAGTTATTCATTAAATCGGAATTATAAATTCGTGAAATCAAAGTATTTTTGTTGAGACCATAGAAAAATTTTGCTAAATCGAGAAATTTATTAAATTGAGAAAAACGGCAAAATAATTTAACCTTTTCTTCCTTTTTTAATTTTCCTTAGACAATAAATAAAAATGCTTGAGCCATTTTTTTCATGTTTTTTAGCGTTCAAAGTTTTTTAAGACTGTTTGAAGAAACAGACCAGCAGGTGCTGCAAATTATTTTAGATCTTGCAGATAACTTTAACAGTTTAAAAAGTAATTCTGAGCTTAAAAAAATTGCTAAAATACAGGGTTCTTTATCATGATATTTTCGAAAATATTGGATAATATTTTCGAAATTGTCAAATTATTGGTTATTATAAATATATTCAGACCTAATTTAAATTAGAAACTAAAACATAACTGCACTTAGCTTGAAAACATTAAAACAATATTCGGTACTTTCCTGTTAGCTGGGTATATATATATATGTATCAGGGTTGCCGGCTTTTAGCCAGGCCAAAAAAAGCCGGCCGGCTTTTTTTGGTTTTAACCACTTAAAAAAAGCCGGCTTTTATTTTTAAAAGCTGGTTTACAGTTAATTCATTTTAAATTTGGACCAATTAATTTTTAATACACTTATAAATATTTCCGGTACTTCTATTTTCTAAATTTGGTATATTTTCTAAGAAAAATTATAGATTTCTATTAAATTTTGTCAAATAAATAAATAAGTCTTCTAGAAGGCAACTGTGAAGGCATTATGTCTGAAAAAAAAAATCATAAACATTGAAAAAAATATCAGGTTCCAAACTCGTGTTTTGAAATTCTATATTACATAGCTTCACATATACTACACATTTTAAAGATTATATTTAATTAAACAATGACAAAACATAGCACATCAAAATGGAAACATTCTCATGTGTCTATATCGAGAGACTAAGTTATAAATATTAAAAGAGAAATTAGAAAGGATATAATATTTGAGGAGAGTGGTACATAAGTGTATAAAAAATAGAGCATTTAAACAAGAAAAAAAAAACAATTCTCTAAATAAAATTTTGAAAAGCTTGTTGCTAAGCATATTCATGCATATGCTATTCATAATGCTTTTAATAGTGAGAAATGGTGTTTTATTAATATGACTATGTATAATTTTAAATGTTTACTAGAAATAAAATAAGACTTGTATATTAATAGCTCTTAAAATTAATTAAGAAATAAAACGTGTAACTAAGTAACCATTGTCCTCTTTAATTTTATAAAGCAGTAAAAATGAAAAAATTGGCAGTTGGCATGGCCCTTTTAAAATTTAGCTGACATATTTGCAATTCTGACTACAAATCACCAGCAAAACCATCTAAGTTTTATTCCAGTATTAATGGCCTCATTATTGAGAAATTTGGCTACTTATTAAACTCTAAATCAATTAAATGTCATTAAAACTAATTAAAAACACTTTAAAATGTGTAGTTTATAATTACAATGCTTCATTGTATAAAAGCCAATTATGGCCAAAAAAGGCCAATTTTGGCCAAAAAAAGCCGGTTAAAACCAATAAAAGCCGCCGGCCTGGCTTTTTTTAATTTTAGCCGGCTTTTTTGCAACCCTGATATGTATATGTATTTGTATGTGTGTGTCTTGTGCATGTGTATGTGTCTGAATATATATATATACATATGTATGTAGTATATATAACACTGGCACCCAGCTAATAGAAAAGTACCCAATATTCTAATAAAACAAAATGGAAAATGAACTAATTGACTACATTTAAACTGAAGAAAACCAAAATCAGAAAAAATTCTAATGAAACTGTATAACTTTTCTAAACTAGACAACTTATCTTTCAACAGCTCTTTTAAGCAAAAATTGTTCCACAAATAATTGTTCGTTCTACATTTTAAAAATTCAATTTCAATTGCAAAGCTTGAAAAAGATTCTTTAGGGGGGGGGGGGGGGGGAGACACAAAAAGCCACAGCCAAAGCAAAAGTTCTTATTTGCAGAATGACACTTAATAATGGTAAAAAAAAAACATTTACACCTGTTTTGACTTAAAATTTCAAAAATATTATGCACAATATTTTGAAAATATCAAGCTTCATGATATTTTAAAAATAAATATGGATATATGTCATAATATAGGGATGCACAACCTGTGGCCCGCGATGAGTTAACGTGTGGCCCGCGAACTTCGTCAATTTATAACTGGAAAAAATGCAATTTTTGTCCATATGGTCCCAGAAAAAAATTGTGAATTTCATCAATTTGCCGCGAGAAAAATTCAACATTTCGTCAGTCAGTTAAGAATCGCGAATTTCGTTCATCGGGCGCGGAAAAAAATCGCGAATTTCGTTGATCGGGCACGGAAAAATAACGAATTTTGTCCATAAGACATGTAAAAATCACAAATTTCGTTGATCCGGCACGGAAAAATAGCGAATTTTGTCGATAAGATGTGGGAAAAATCGCCAATTTCTCCGATGGGGCACGGAAAGGTCGCGAGTTTTGTCAATTGGTCTCGGAATAATCGCGAGTTTTGGCGATTGGGCACAGAGAAATCGTGAATTTCGTTAGTCAGACACGGAAAAATTGCGAATTTTGTCTATCAGATACGAAAAAAATCGAAAAATTCGTTGATCGGACACGAAAAAATCGTCAATTTTGTTGATGATGCGCTGAAAAATTGCAAATTTTGTTGATCGGTTCCAAAAAAATCGTGAGTTTCGACAATTTGCCGAGGGAAAAAAATGCAAATTTTCGTCAGTCAGTTAATAATCGTGAATTTCATCGATCGGGTGAAAAAAATCGAGAATTTTGTCAATTAGGAGCGGAAAAGCAGAAATTTCGTTGAAAAGCTTCGAAAAAGGAAAAACGCGTATTTTGTCTGTTTATCACGAGAAAAATTGGGAATTTCGTTGTTTGGGCGCGGAAAAATTCCAAATTTTGTCAATGGAGCTCGGGAAAATCGCGAATTTCGTTGATCGGTCACTGAAAAATAGCTAGTTTTGTCGATCGAACTCCGAAAAATCGCGAATGGCTTGGTTGGACACGAAACAATTGTGAATTTTGTCAATGATGCCCGGAAAAATTGAAAATATCGTTGATCGGCTGCGGAAAAAACACGAGCTCTGTCTTTTTTTCGTGAGAAAAAATCTCGAATTACGTCAATTTGCTGCGGTAAAAAATTACAGATTTCGTCAGAGTCAAGAATCGCGAATTTCGTTGATCGGGCACGGAAAATTCGCGAATTTCGTCAATGAGGGGTGGAAATATTGAAAATTCCGTTGATCGGATGTGGACAAATCACGAGCTTCGTCAGTTTATCGCGAGAATAAATCGGGCATTTCGTCAATTTGCTACGGTAAAAAATTACAGATTTCGTTAGCATCAAGAATTGCGAATTTCGTCACTCAGGGGCGGAAAAAGCGCAAATTTGGACGATCATGCGCCAAAAAATCGCAAAATTTGTTGATCAGGCGCGAAAAAATAGCAAATTTCGTCGATCGGGTGTGGAAAAATTGTGAATTTTGTCAATCAGGCGCGGAAAAATCTCAAATTTCAATGATCGGCTCCTCTTCGCCCCTTAATTCATAAAGTTTACAATTTTTTCCTCACTAGCCACTTTCATGCCTATGTTTGTTTTTTAACACTTTTAACAAAACAAAATTTACTCCTTCGAATAAAGTTAAGTATAATATTATCACTCCTTGAATATAATCCTTGCTATATCTCTGTTTGTTATATATACTATTGTAAAGACTTCTTGCCAGCTGAATTGAATATGCTGACTGAGTAGGAGAACCTAGAGGGGTACCCCCCACCCCCACCCCCCCTGAAACCATATTTTTTATCTGATTATAGGCCACAGATCACCTCCCCAAAATAGAATCCTCTCCGTATTACCGGTGTGGCCCTCGACTACCCAGATATTTTTGTAAGTGGCCCTTCTCTTAAAAAGGTTGTGCACCCCTATCATAATATATATCACCGAACCCTGCTAAAAATATATATTAATTTCTAGATTTACTCATATTTCTGATATGTGTCTTCTTATATGTGTATTTTCACTCATATTTTTGTTGTAAATGTAATTTTGCTTATTTTATGGATTATTATTATGTCATAATACTGCATTTTTGGGATGTAGGAAAATTTTTGGATAGCTCCAGAACAGAATACTTTACAATGTTCTGTAACAAACTTCAGCTGATCAAGAACGTTCTGCGGCGATAAAAAAGAAAGACACAGGCAGATTTTCTTATATATGAGGAAGTGTGGCTGCATCTTTTTATAGAAATGCAAAAGACATTTTGTAAAACATTGACATACACACACGAAGGAAACTATTGGCAAATTTTGCGATTTTACCCCGATTGAATGATGAATTTTGTGTTTTTTTTTCCCCTCTGTTACCTGACTAATTTCGTATATTTTTTTTCTCAGAACCAATCGTCGAATTTCACAATTTTTTTCCCCGTGACTGATTTAATAATTTAGATATATTTTCCACAATTCACAGACTAATTTCACGTTGAACTGCGACCAGTAGGCAATCTTTGCGATAATTTTTTTCGACCGATTGGCGAAAATCATAGTTTTTTTTCGCACTACTGGACTATGAATTTTGTGTTTTTTACCGACAATTGATTGGCAAATGTTAGTTTTTTCTTGCGACAGATGGGAAAAATCAACTGATTTCGTGATTTTTCTGACAATTTAATTTTTTTTTTTTTTTTTTTTTTTTTTTTTTTTTACATGCGACTGATAGGCGAATTTCATTATATTTTCTTTTTACTGATTGGCTATTTTTTTTTTAATCTTTTTCTTGTGACTGATTGGATCGAAGAATTTCTGATTTTTTCCAATGATCCACTAAAGAATGTCGCAATTTTTTAGCCTCAACCGATGGGCGAATTTCACGATATTTAATTTCTACTCATTGGCAAACTTTGTTGTTTTTTTCTTTGCAACTGATTGGCAAAAATTGTGGATTTTTTCCGCGACTGATCAATGAATTTCTGATTTTTTTTTTCTTTTTTTTCCTTCCTTCTGACGTTTTGCTGACAAATTTTGCCTTTTTTTTCCATGACCGATTGACGAATTTTGTGAAATTTTCCTTGTACCAATAAGTAAGTTTTGCAGCAGCTTCTTGATCGACTAATTTCGCATTTTACCTGCAACAGATCGGTAAATTTTGCAATATTTTCTTTCTGTTGATTGGAAAACTTTGTTGCTTTTTTGCAACCAATTGGCCAAATCTCAGGGGTTTTTTCCACGACTGATTGACGAATTTCTGATTTTTTCCGGCGATCCTCTGACGAATTTCACTTTAAAAAAAAATCTGTGACAGATTTTAAAATTTCGCGATATTTTTCTGACCAATAAGCAAATTTTTGCGGCTTTTTCTTGGGACCGATTGGGGAAAGTCGTGAGGGTTTTTTTTTTCTGCTATTGATCGACGAATTTCACAGTTTCTTCCGTCGATCCACTGGCAAATTTCTCAATTTTTTCCTAGTACCATAGGCAAATTTTTAGGCTTTTTTTTTTTTTTTTTGTAACCAATTAGAGAAAATCAGTTTTTTTTTTCCAGTTTCTTCTGGCGATGCACTAACGAATTTCACGGGGTTTTTTACCTGCGACTAATTGGTGAAAATCGTTGATTTTTTCCCGCGACTGTTCATCGAATTTTGTATGTTTTTCCACAACAGGCTGAAGGATTTCACGATTTGTTCTCCATGATTGTCTGACGAATTGTGCAAGTTTTTCTCTCAACCAACTGATGAATTTTGCAATCTTTTTAAATGAACAATTAAAGAATGTTGTAATAATTTTTTTTTTTTTTCCCCGGCTATTGAGTGACAAATTGAATGGTGAATTTTCTTGAAACTGGGAATTTGAAATGTTCTGCAGGGAAGTCTGTTGTTCTGCGACATATATCGCACTTTTAAGCATATTCTGCTTTGAGGTTGGTTTGCTGCAGATTGACAACAGAAAATTCTGCATAGCTGCAAAGAAATGAATCTTTTAAAAATGTTCAAGAATGAAAGTAAAACAAAAAAATCTTATATTTACTATCAGAATTCGCAAAATATTCAAAAATTCTCTTAATAACTCCATTTTTTGAATGCTCTGCTTGAATCTGAAAAAATCTGTTTTTTACTGAAAATGCTGCATGTCAGGATTAACATAGTAAAATTTCCCTTATTTTTCCTCTGATTTTTATGGTCTGTGAAACCTGAAATAATGCCTTATTGTTAAATTTTTTGCTGTTTCATCCAGGGTTTCCGGCTGTTAGCCAGGCCAAAAAAAGCCGGCCAGCTTTTTTTGGTTTTAACCACTTAAAAAAAGCTGGTTTTTGTTTTTAGAAGTTGGTTTACAGCTAATTCATAATAAATTTGGATCAATTCATTTTTAATACACTTATAAATATTTTCTACTAAAAATATTATAAATTTCTATTAAATTTTGTTAAATAAATAAGTCTTTATAACTGCTAAAAGGCAACTGCTAAGGCAATAAGTCAGAAAAAAAAATATTGAAAATAATATAAGTTAGACTCCAATGACTGTATGATTTTAAATGTTTATGAGAAATAAAATAAGAGCTGTATATTAATAGCTCTTAAAATTAGTTAAGTAATAAAACATGTAATTGAGTAATCATTGTCCTCTTTAATTTTATAAAGCAGTAAAAATGAATAAAATTGGGGGGGGGGGGAGGGTAAATGTCCAGTGTAAACCGTGTAAAGCAGTTGGTATGGCCCTTTTAAAATTTAGCTGGTATGTTTCACAAGCAGCTCCATCTAAGTTTTATTCCAGTATTAATGTCTTCATTATTGAGAAATTGAATTACTTATTAAATTCTAAATCAATTAAATGTCCTTAAAACTAATTAAGAACACTTTAAAATGTGTAGTTTATAATTACAATGCTTCACTGTATAAAAGCCAATTATAGCCAAAAAAAAAAAAGCCGGTTAAAGGCTTTTTTAATTTTAGTTGGCTTTTTTGCAACCCTGGTTTTATCCAACTCTGCAAGACCTGGAATCTCCCCCCCCCCCCAAAAAAAAAAATGTATGCTGTTTGAAAATTTATGTTTAAGTTTTTAAAAATCAAGCAAAAAACTGACAAAATGGGGGAGGGGGGATGATAAATATTTTTTACTACCAGACTTGTTTCTATCTAGTACCTTCTAACAAATTTTTCTGTTTGCCGTTTAACATGAATGTTTTATGTTCGCATATGCAGTTTGATTTTTAATTTTTTTAATAAGTAATTCAATTTCTCAATAATGAAGACATTAATACTGGAATAAAACTGAGATGGAGCTGCTAGTGAAATATATCAGCCAAATTTTAAAAGGGCCATACCAACTTGCTTTATGTGGTTTACACTGGCCATTTACCCCCCCCCCCCCCAATTTTATTAATTTTTACTGCTTTATAAAATTAAAGAGGACAATGGTTACTCAATTACATGTTTTATTACTTAACTAATTTTATGAGCTATTAATATACAAGTCTTATTTTATTTCTCATAAACATTCACTTCTGGTATAATTGAATATTTGGTGATTCCATGGATAGTGTCACACACGTAACGCAGGCTTTAATTTTCATTTATTCAATTGTTTATTAAATTTAAATGTTAATTCTGATTTTAAGTGGTATGGTAAATAAGTTATTACCATATTTTTAAATATAAATGTGTGGCAATAAAACTCACAGAAAGATATCATTTAATTTCATTACTCAAAATGTGCTTTCAGAAAGATATCATTTAATTTCATTACTCAAAATGTGCTTTTTCTACTTCAGAAAAAAAGCACATTTTGAGTATGAAATTAAATGATATCTTTCTGTGAGTTTTATTGCCACACATTTAAATTTAAAAATATGGTAATAACTTATTTACCATACCACTTAAAATCAGAATTAACATTAAAATTTAATAAACAATTGAATAAATGAAAATTAAAGCCTGCGTTACGTGTGTGACTCTCCGCATGGAATCGCCCTATTACTGAATATAAATTGAGGTTCTGTCTGATCCCACATGGTCAGGAGTGGGGAAATACATCATTTTATTCGCCACTGGCGAGCTGATTTTCCGACAGGGCGAGTGAATTTTTAGTTTGTCTTCGGAAACTGAAACTAAAGTGATATACCGAAAACTTTTATTTTTTTATTAGTTAGCTATATTTTCCAAATTACTACGGTGTAAGCATGGTACAGTAGACTCTCTCAAATCCGCAACCCTAAAATCCACAAACGCCTGAAATCCACACATCATCACAGAGGTAAACAATGAAACTTTCAGTTCAGATGTAGGAGCAAAAGCACAGACTTTTTTAGTTTTATATCATTCTGAATGTATTTTAAACTTAATTCTCACTAATATGACTGAACTCATACTT